>OW799203.2:2699872-5399744 GCA_941918905.2 Xestia sexstrigata | reverse complement strand
TAAACAGTAAACACACAAGGTTTTTAAAACTATCTCAGGTACTCACAGTGCGGTGTCGCCGAGTTCAGCCGAGCACCCTCCTCGGCGCATCGTTAAAATCGAGCGCCCTTCACCAGGCACCTCTATGCACGCGTCAGCACGTCTTTTTGTTACCCCCTTTTAATTGTTACTGATTTCAGCTTTGTTTTTGTCTAGATATTTTGTTTGAGAAAAGAGAAAAAGCTAAACTTACTGCGAAATCATACTAAAAAAAAAGTATGCCAAACAATCAGATAAAAGTCATGTGGTTCATTAATGAGAATATTCAGATGATTGCTCAGTTGGTTTCATGGTTCATGGTCCTTGAGTGACATAAACCATAGTTAAGATAACGTTCATCGAGTAGTTTTAGCATGTGCGAATAAAATCCAGATATTTATCCACCGTAGAAAATACCTTTAAATACTTGGTGTATTGTAAGTACTTGAATATAGAAGACAACTTGAAAGACAGCAAAATGCACTAAAAACCCAAGATCTAAGAAATAAGGTAACACTAAACCGACAAACAAGAACAAACAATAACAAACTGCTTTAAGAACTTCGCAGACTTCCGGACGTCCAATGAAAACACTCGAACAGTATTTAATGGCAGTAACTATAAACTCCTCTAAAAACCAAATCAGCTCATTATAAACTTGGACAGCCTTAGTCTGCCAAACAATCCGTTGATGCTGCCTGAAAGGAAGACTTTTTAAAGGAAGATAGACGGGCAACCAGCAAGTTTCTTTGGTAAGATAATCTGACTTTAGAGAGTCTTGTGAGTTGCGGTGTTAGTTGTAGTTTCGAATAGTTGTTGTCAAAGTTTGTGAAATGAATTGTCTACTGGTTAAGGACGGAATGAAGTATAGATGTAACGAGTGATGGTTTGGTTACCCGTGTTTTTTTTTTATATGAATGGCGTTCTTATGAGGCAGTGACAGAATCCAGAAAATCTAGATCGCTATTGTTATCCAAAATAAAATTATGACATTAAAAGTTCTGCTATAAAGGGTAGACCTGATAAAAACAAGCACATACATATATTCGACCCCGAGGTGAGCCGTGAGCATATGGAATCGGTAAAAGGCTTCATCAGCGACCAGCCCGTACGCGCAACTTGTCCGCCGCGCTGTGCATCCAATTTAACTTGCTTGCTAGCGCTCCTACCAGCGGTTGTCGGTAATACTATTCGTAGTTGGTTGGTATGAAGTCGTCCATGATGTAATATTTTCAGTTTTCCACATTCATTTGTATTTTGTGATACATTTTGTACTTTTTCAAAAGTAGAAATGAACAGTTCTTAGTGGACGCCGTATCATGCTTGCCTTACTGGTCTTATATATTCTTTTGAAGGGAAATTCTGACCTAAAATACATACAAAAGACAGATAAAAAAAAGAGAATACATAAAATTACATCACGCCTGATGTTCTGAAGGAATACACAGATATGTACTCCCACACTTGAATTCCGCCAATTATGTTTAAGTTCCATTGTATTGAGGATAAGCCTATTACCATTACCATGGCAAGTATTTCTACATAAGGAGAGAATTGGTGTAGGATATTACAACTAAAATTAAAACCTTTTATGTAAAACAATACAACCGACTTCAAAAAACACCAAACAGTGGAAAAATACTTTGAGTTTTTTTTTTTTTGCTAAATATTTTTTTATTTGTATCCCAAATCCTATAAAATTGAGGTTAACTATATTGCCAGCTATTCAAATATTACAAGCTAATTCAAAAACACAGAGACCCTGTACCACATAAATATTGTATTAAAAACAATTTTTCACTTTTGTCTTTACGTTACAAGAATAACTTACATCCTTTTCCTTTTAGACCGTCTCTTGGGCCTCGCTGGAGTGGTTAGAATGTAACCCATGTCCGTCCGGAGTGTCATCTCATTTCAGACGAAGAATGTTTAAAATCGGTTCAGTGGGCTCGAAGATTACTTCGAGCATGAAATATATTTCAGTGTTAAGGAAAACTGGGTCTGTAATTTCGAAGACTGGTATTTATGCATAACAAATGATTTTTCAGTGCAAGTATTTGCCATCTGTACACATAACAGCAGCGTTATCGTTTCCTAAAAAAGGAAGGCAGTAGCTATCTATTGCCTTGCCATCACCTATCTTTTTTGAACGCTTTGTCTGTAAACTTTTTAATTGTTTCGTCTTTACTGATACTGTTAGCCTGCATCAGCCCACTGCTGTCTCCCATGGCTTCCAGTGGTTTATACGATCCGGGGCTAGTAATGTTAACAGTTTTGTTTTTAAACTGAATGCCAATAGTAGGGCCTTCGCTAGTTCGCAATACCCCTGTAATAGGTAATATTGCTACACTCAACAACTTTGATGGGTGCTCAAATCTTGATTGATAACTCGAGTTTATCCGTCGCTCCCGAACTTTCAAAATCGGCAGCTTATACAACTACTTTTAATACTTCGTTTTAGAAGGAAATCACGTAGAGGTTTCTAGTTATAAAGTTGTGATGTTATGGAATTCGGGAAGCTCTAGTTTAGGTTTACGGAAAGTTTAATACCTGACGAAATAAGACCCAAACTAACGGCCAGGTCAAAACATCAAACTTGATGTTAATTTTCTCGCATAATCTCATAACGAAAAACATAACAATATAGAATTACTTCCTAAATATGTAACAATCAAGATTGTAAGTGTGCACACTAATAAAATGGCGCTGTTGGGACTTCGATTTTCAAAGAACTCGACTTCGACTTTCGCGATGAAAAACAAAGCGGTCATAAGAACATGAACTGCATTTTACGTGACGTCTAAATAGTATCACTAGGTCTATATTGGCTCACCTAAAGTTCTTTACCCGAAATTGTTCTTCCTAATGATTTGTAATCCGAATGATCACTCTTCCTAAAATTTTTCATCCTAAAGTTTTCATTCATACTATTTGTAGTGCTACCGGCGATGTTAATAACACTCATGTTTCCAAAAATTGTAATTAATAATATCATTAATGTAAATATATATAAACTCCTACTGTTTTTTATCATAACGCTTTTATCCCTAAACATAAATTCAGGTCAGAGTGTCGTCTTGGGGGCACTATGAAAAAAATACTTAGAAAAATTTCGCGACCAATTTCGAGGTAGCGTAGTTGGTCACAGTTCTAACCTAACCTAACCTATGGATATCTTTGCAGGCACACACCGCTATAAATAAAATTAAAGAAGACGCTTTAATTAATAAAAACAAAAAACCAATATAATTAGTGAGTGCGAAGCAAGCACTTCCTCAAGTATACGTGCTAATATGCTAACAAACTTGAACTTGACACAAGTAATATATCGTCAAAGATACAAAAAAGAAAAAATTAAAAACCTGATACTATTTATTAACTTTTAAATAAATCATAATATTCTTCAATTGGACAAAAGTCAAGACGATATGATCTTAATTGATGAAAAATGGCATGAAAAAAGATAATAGTATTATACATATACAACTAAACAATTTCTTACTTTTTTATGTGCTTCCACTTATTTAATATGACTTTGAATAATAGTGTAAAAGATGATTATGTTGAGAAAATATAGGAAAACAAATAAAAGTATAATAGATGTTTATTGCTACTGACATTATGAAGTTGAATGCTTCGGAATTGTGAACATTAGAGACAGAGTAGTTAAGAATTGTGAATGTTAGGATGAAAAATGTTAGGAAGAACATTTTCGGATTTCCAATTATCGGAGTTGAAAATTTAGGTGAACTTTGGCGCACCCAGTATCACTACTATACCACGAAGGTTAAATCATTTGTTTGAGTAAGGCCCCGTACCCACTATGTCGTGACGATTAATTTATTGTTGGTTTTTAGTTGGCAAAAGTCGTGGACGACGGTAATTGCGTCGTCCTAAATGTGAACACACTCAATTTAAATATACAAGCCACAACACTTAAAACTACACGATTATCTGTCGTCACGACAAAGTGGGTACGCGGCCTTTTTTTTTTTTCGGATGGGAAATCATCAAATGACTTCTCCCGCTCTGGGCGGAGCAGGAGGGAGTGTCAGACTTTTACTGACTAAAATCCATCCATGTTCTTTCATCGCCCTTTGTGTTCCGGGGTCACGGTTGGGTACGCGGCCTTAGGCCCTGTTTCCACTATGTCGTGATTAATTTGTCTTTGGTTTTTAGTTGGCAAAACTCATGGACGACAGTAACGATTATATGTAGTCACGAAAAAGACTTTTGCCAACTAAAAACCTAAGACTAAATAGATATAGAAATAACTTTAAATAGATAGTTTTGAAGTTAAAGAAACAAATAAAAATATTAAGTTGCTGAAAATAAAAAGTAAAACAGGTAGTCTTGTAAAATTCAAAGGTATATAGCATATAACATAGTTATTCTAAAATAAGTCCTTCCAGGTAAACGAAATACATTTCCTCCCGTATAAATATAAACGTATTTGGAAATAAACAAACATTAACCTTGAATGCCAAGGCTAAGATTATTCAGGGATATTGTCGATCCTATGGGCGTTATGTAGGCGGTATACCTATTCATTATTTAATAGTATTTAATAATAACCAGTTATCGGAATAGGAGTAATAGTACTTACTTGCGAATGTAGATGCGACATGTTTTCATGTATGGATATGCCTGAGTTCCGGGGACAGGCTATTTGTGTATTTCGATCTGCCCTAATAATTGAAGAGAATAAATTAAATGAATAAAAATTAGGCCTCGATTTTGAAATGTAGGATGTACTTAAATGTCTCGGGTAGTATCTGAACTTGGATTTAACTAGGTTTACTTGCATAAATTGACTGCCTCGTTGGTCTAGTGGACGTAACCGCGACTGCTGAGTCATGAGGTCCTGAGTTCGATTCCCAGGCCAGGCAAAGCATTATTTGATTTTCCATGAGGAATTTCTCAGTAGCAACCAGTCTGGATTTGCGCCCAGTTGATGGCAATAGGCCGCCCCCTATTACATGGGACTTAAACATAACTGGCGTAATGTGGGCGTATTATTCAGTACACCTCTACCTAATCCTTCGAGGATTACAGGCGTGATGTTATGTTATGTACTTACTTGCATAAAGTAGGTTGGGTAGGTTATCATTTTGTTAGCATATCTAACAATCTTTAAATAATCCAATTTTATTTATTAAAATTCTCGATAAATTGTAAATCCTTAGTAACGTATACCTTTAAGATCCTGTGATCTTTCGGTCCTGTGACCGAAATAACTTTGTCTCTACCTATCCCGATCAGCGATAACACAGCAAAATTAGAACTGACATCCTGCGGAAGGATGAACTAATACACCGTAAAATAGACACACAAATTTGTTTGAGTATAGAAATGGAAACAAAAAAAAAACATTCCTGCCGTCATAATTTACAACCAGATGGTGACATTTATCAGCGAACATATCCAGTGTTCCACATCTATCATTGGGATCCCTCCATTCAAGCCCACATGTACATCGATATGAATGACTACACAGATTTATTAAGGACCTACGTAAATTAAACATTTTCAACGCTGGCAACATTAACCGACTAACTTCCTCCCTTTCGCTTCGTTATTATGCCATGACAGTTATTGTAGAAACTTTCAGCCCCGGCTTTGATTCCGACCAAAAGGCTTTCTAACCCCACCTGAATCGGTATAAACCTTAAATTCAACAGAACTATCTCTATCTCGCCCCAACACATGGTCTAAGAAAGACACGGATATAGTACAGGTGGAAAAGATTACGGGAAGCTGTAAGTTTGATTGGTCAAGTCTTTTGTTACCATAAAGTCGTTCGAACATCGAATTTATGGAGTCTGGCAGTCTATGGTCGATGATAAACGATAATAGAGTGATTGGAAAAGTATTCTAACCATATTTTATACGATGTGTGTGTGTGTACTGATTGGTTGTTCAGAGGGAAATATTTTGTAAACAAAAACGTTAATATTTTCTACCGCTTTTCCTGTTAAGTTTGAATTATCTTATGATTGGCATTCTGAAAGTTTTAATGGGTTTATGTTGTTCCTATAATAGGAAGATTGGGAAAGTGTTTTCTTTTACTTAAGTCAAAATTATTTTAGTTTATAATATTAAAAAGCCTTTACCAATTTATAAAGTAACTTTAAATTTTGTTGTATGGTAAAAATAGGATTTTTATAAAGGGTTTGACTAAGCAATCAAGCTAAAACCTTTTAGAAATTTATAAATATATTGTTTAACAGTTTTGTCCGGGTTTATTAGCTCTTAAACTTAATTTAAAAATCCTCAAATATTCCTGTGGCTGTGTATACTGTAGAGGTTTTAGTTGTATGACTTTGCCTTTACGGTTCTTTAACAAGTTAATGGCATAAAATAATATCATGACGTGACGAATACCTTTTTTTGTTTTAGGAATTCCAAAACAAAAGCACATCATCATTAAAGACCACAAAATATCAAATGACTAACAACCTCCAGAATACATTCGGCATAAACCCTCATTACTAGAAAGGAAATTAAAAAATGAACTGTTGGTAGGGTTGAAGGGTTGAATGATGAGATATTATAATTGGCTGAGGCTGTTAGGTGAAACAAAGGTCCGTAAAGGGCGAGCGAGGCTTCCGGGTGGTATCGAGTGTACCCTCCCGCCCGGACGGGCTGGGGACACAGATTATGTACACCGACAGAACTGGTAAAAAAGAAGATGTTAAATGAAATATAAATGGTTTTGCAAAACAATGTGACTTGTTAAAATGGCTGCACTAAATAAAACAAAATATATTATTTTATTAAAACTAAGCATTGGTGTCGATTCTGTTGTGCACAAACTAAACTTAATTTAGGCTAGTGATATATTTTTCTCTATAATAAAACGAGAAAGAGACGGACGTAATTTAGAGCAGTCAAATTTAGTTGGAACTAATATTTCTATACAAATGAAGGGTGCACGTAAAAACATGTCGACTAAAAACACGGTGAAGCGCAAGACATAAACTATTTTGACATCTCTAACTTAGTTCATAGCTGTAGCCGTCCTTTTCTCGCACTGCCTTTTTGTAAAAGATAGCAACAGCCTAAATTAAGTTTAGTTTGTGTAGGTACAACAGAATCGACGACATTGTTTTAGTTTAATAACCCTGAAACTATTTTTCTTTACGCTTAAGGAAATCAAATGTCATCGTTTACCAAACAAAATTATCAGAATCACGATTTTTTTTTATGCAAAACATAGTTTTTAAACTTTCTTTTATCTTGTTTAGATTATGCTAGTCGCTATGCTGTTAATAGGCTCCGTTGAAGAGTAATCTTATGGGGTCTTACTGGCCTATATCATGGCTAATGTCCGAGTGCACCCGACCGAGTTTATGTTTACAACTGTTGGAACCTTTGTGTCGCGAAAGATGCGATTATCCAAACGAAATGTGAGTAAATCGAATGATTATTATTGCTGGTATCATCTGCTTGTCGATGAATATGAAAAAAATGTCAGTTGAGAGGGTAGGGTAGATTTTAGAGAGAGAATAAAAACAAAGAGGTTATATAGAACACAAGAGGATCGTGGGTGAGTGTGTGAGTAAACGGCACGCGGAGGGCGAGCGGAGGAAATTACAAGAAGAGGTAACCAAAAGATTGAGCTGGCCCCTCTGGTGAGTTGCACAAAGTTGATAAGAGTTAACTGGGGGTGTATATCGAGAAATTACGTAAGAGTGATAGGTATTCGGAGGTAGAGGCAGGCTGTGAGGTATGTATGGCCTGTGGGACCCCCCAGGGGGGGGTTCCCCTTAAAAGACCCTCAGTCTCGAATGTGTGTATATATGAACGATGATGGTGACTAGCCTTTCCGCGATGAGAGGAACATACCACTTGCGTGGCTCTCGGGCAGGTTAGTGGCACCAGAATCATATCATAAAGAAAAAATGTGAACTTCTCGATATACCCCCCTGAGTCAATTTGTCGTGTAAGTATCAGCACCTGAGGTTCTAGAACCTGATAAGGCAAACGTCACGACACTTTGTATTTGGTTGGAGAAGGATGTAAATGAAATCACGGAGTCCAATATAAAGTCTATTTATAGATCAGGAGTTATGTTACAGTGACGTTTCTTATTGTATATCGATAGCAGACAAGTTAATGCTACGGCGCGGCGGAGATGACTAGCCGCTCAACTGTATGCGCGGGGCACATTGCATTTTGCCTAGTTTGCATTATTGCTAACTGTCGTTCCTACAACAACCCCACTTTATCTACTACCAGTACTACCCTAATAACGAAACAACAAAGCGAAAGGAACCCCTATTCTGCCTATTCCCCCATCTACCCTCCGCCATCTTTAAGGTTTTCGCGCGTTGTTCGCAGCGGGCGGCGCGGCGCAGCCAGTGTTGGTCAGTGCCCCGCGCGTCGCGTACCGAACGATACGCGTTCCCGACTGACACTACGACATCACATCACTAGCCATTCCATTTTTTAAATTCTGAATAGTCTACGCTTGACAGTTAATTTTTTTCTTCTTTCTATTCGACCAGTGTTTTGGCCATGTGGCGGGCATAAGAAGAAGGTTACATATCCTCAAGGTAAGTCATAAGATATTTCTTCTTTCAGGGTGGATTGGCACGTGTTATTGCTTCAGTTTAAATTTAATGTTCTTTGAAATTATTTATTTAGCGTAATGGATACGGTAAATGAAAGGTTGCTGTGTATTCGTCACCTATTTATTTTTAGGTTGTATAATTTTAAGTACGGTGAAACGTCTACTACGATATATTTTGGTTAAGTCTTGTATAGGAAGGTTTATATCCTTAGAAATGTAGGGTGAAAATGTATCAAAATCTTAAACAAAGTATACAGCTTAGATTTTTTAAAGGAAACATGATAATAATAACTTAAAAATATGTAAATAGTGTGAAGATAAAAACTCGGATCAAAATAAATTACATAGAATCTTGAATTCTCTTTTTATACAAAATAATATTTTCATAAATAAATAAATCTATCACAAGGAAAGCTCAACGGTCAACGTACCAAGCTTTCACTGTCCTTGATCATATCACGCAGCTCTTAACAAAAAAGAAAAAACTCTCTTTGAAAATAATATTTATTTACAAAAAAAACTGTAATACTTGTCTTCTTTTTCTATTTTGTTGTTACAATAATTCGTAACCTTATCGTAGCAATGTGCTACGAGGTCTACGGCGTAGCCATATTTCGTAGCCGTTGTGATAAACGCAAATCGTTTTTCTTACAACCGTGATACCTTTGTAGTGTGACTAGCTATGTTAGTCATAATAGACGTAACCTATATTGTAGGATAATATGTGATAGGTAACACTTTGACCCTCTTTTCGTGTTATAATTTGCGTCGTAATATCATGAGCAACTACTTCTCTATTATAGAGTTCCGTACCCGGAGGATAACCAACGGGACCCTATTACTAAGCCTCCACTGTCCGTCCGTCCGTCTGTCTATCTGTTAGCGGGCTGTATCTCATGAACCGTAATAGGTAGACTGTTGAAATTTCCACAAAATATGTACCTATTTCTGTAATAATAAATTAAAGGGGGCTCCCCTACTACGATGGTACAGAAACCTTCATACGCGAGTTCGATTTGCACTTGACCGGTTTTTTTTACTAAAGTTTTTATATCGCACTTTTATGCCATGTTACTTTATTGCAACAGTACTATATTAAGCTTTAAGTAATATGCAGAGTTAATGTTGGAACCTAGATATCTTTTAAAATACATAACATAACACCACGCCTGTAATACCTGAAGGGTTGGGCTGACGTGTAGGGTATTTCAGACTGTTGCCACTAATAAATTCTTGATATTTTAAGAATTTTAATAAATTCTAATAATCCAAAGTTTAATTTTCTTTTTATCGCTTAGAATTTTTATATTTTGGCTCCCAGCGGTCTCGTACCGAGTTTTTATGTGCTGTAATGTTAACTCGTAAAACGTCGAGTGTAGTTCCACTGTTACCAGTTTAATGACCAGCATTGAGGGTTGTTTGTTCCATTCCAGTGTTGAGCCACGGCACGGGAGGGTTATGGTCCGAATTCTCGCGTTTTGTTTGGGAATATTTAATTAATAAAGTTTAGGAGCTATTGCTCGGGACTTATTACGGGCTTTTAAACTGAATGTGCCCTCAATTTACAAGCAATTTTAATCAAATATGGTTAAGTATTTTCGCATAATTTTGCAGAAACCGACAAAATTAAAAAAATATCGTATTTTCAAACCATTTTTAATTATCCGTGTTTTCTAAATGCCTCTTTAGGTGTACTCGACAATTTAATAAAGCTATAGACAACTCATAAGCTTCATTAAATTACATCGCTAATAGATTTTAATTTAATTATGTTGTAAACGAGCTTCTCTAAGAGGCGTCCCTCAATTTACTCCTCTTTAATTCTTACGAGAATTCTTTTAAAAAGAAATCTTTGAGTTTTATCGGAATTAAATTTATATTATGAAGCCGAGTCTGTGAAATCGCGACAAAAAAGCCTTTTCATATGTGTATATAACATCATTCTTGTTTACCCGCAGGGTAAGGCAGGGCAGTATTATAACATGACTACCATTTGAAAGTCATCGTTTGATGTAATTGAGAGTGGGCCAATTGTCAGGAACTACGAAGAATTCCTGATGGAAAAAACCACTAACTGATAACTCTTAATCCGAAATGGAAATCGAACCCAGGACCACATGTTCAGCAGTAGCGTTTGTGGCAACTGGGCCAACGAGACAGTCGCCTTTTTTATTCAGCCCTAAGACGCCTAGACCATCAAACAGAATGTATACCTAGACATCATTTTTCAATACGTACTACCTAAAATTCATGCTTGCAAAACATTCATAATAACTGCAAGCCAGAAATAAATAAAACTTCTCCCTCGAGTTTCTTTTATTTATTTATTATTTTTATTACTAGATGAGCTCTGGGTAATAAACTGAATAATGCACTACTTAAAGTACTTATTCCAATATAAAACATCGCGATTCTGATATATTCCACTCAAAACTTAACAAGGAAATGCTTTTAACCGCTATAGTACAAGTATGGACCAACCACTATAATTTGAGACGTTGAGGTGGCGCTAGTAGCAATAGCCAAGAAAATAATGATGCGTCGAACTCCATCATGCGATATTAGTTCCAATTTTCGCTGCGTATCAATGTAAACTGGTCGTGGAGTAGTGAATGAGTGTTGGTATAATATGGAGTAGGCTTATAAAATATTCAGGAAAGACAACTCGAAAACCAGTAGTCTTGTTACTTGTTAGTAATGCGATGGATACACACTAATGACTCATTCAAGTGTATACATTTATTATGCATCGGATTGAGCATTTATTGTCTGTTATTAGACTCCGATTTTATTATTTATACTTTGGTAATGGGTGTTGGTAGTTCACGGAAATTATTGAGGTTACTTTATTGAGATATCGTTTGTAAAGGAATGATTGATAGTCGGTTTAATGGGTTAATTACTAGAAGGTATATTAGGACAAAATAAGTTAATGTTTAATTGATTTTTAGGGTTCCGTACAAAAAATGAATAAAACGGAACCCTTATAGGATCGCTCGTGCGTCTGTCTTTTAAAAGCAGTCAGTTACACCATTACATTTGAGGCTACATTAAGCAAAATACTAGTTTTAGAAATAGTACACCTATCTGCTTTAGATGACAACTTGTAGCTTTTAGCAAAACAACAACTTTCATGAATGTCCTGGGTTCGGTTCCCGGGTAGGGCAAAGTGTTTTTGGGTTTTTCCATGAGGAATTTTTCAGTAGCAGCCACGGATTCTGGAATTGTGCTAAGTTGATGGCAGTAGTTTCGCCCCCCATTACATGATCGATTTAAACATAACTGGCGAAATGTCAGGTTCACCTAGAGTTATCTCTGTAAAGATTACTGGCGAAAATTTTTATTATTTATTTATTTAACACTTCAAGCACAAAGTACTGAGGCGGACTTAATGCCATAGGCATTTTCTACCAGTCAACCTTTGGGTGATGCAGAGACAAGCAGTGGTAGGTGTACATCTGAAAATAATTTAATTAATACTAAGGTAAACTACAAAGATATATAAAATACTATAAATATATATAAATACTATAAATATAAAAAACAAAACAAAAAAAAAAATATATTACTAGGTACTACTACTTACTATTACTATTACTTTTTTATTTTTATTATATTTTTTATTTTTTTAAGGTAAGCTTGCTGACTAATGACATTATATATACATACATAATTATGTAAAGAGTATCTTTTTACAATCCCTTAAAATACCGGATAACATAATACTTATTATTAAACCTGTCAAACCCCAACAAAGGACAGAATAAACTACCCAAGACAATACGTAGATATGACATTAAAGCCTGTAATTTAACGTAATTGTTAGTACACAGACCGAGAGGCACCCATTAGGACGTAACAGAATTAGTGGGAGCGACGTCGGCCAATTAGAGGGAGGGATACACCGCGCTGCCTTTTATCATTTCAAACTGCGTTTTCAAAAGCAAAAAAACGCAGTCAAACGTGGGTTTCAGTCACAAAAAATGCTGTTTTTGAACCATGAACCACGTGCGTTTTTGAAACGATATTGAATTCATTGGACGTTTTTAAAAGGTTTTATTTGTGTGCGAAAGCCGCTTTTTCATTTGATGACTTTATAAATACTGGGAGTGCAATATGAAAAAGCATCGTGTTTATCAACGATGATGGACACCTCTAAATACTAGGCTTTTTTATTCAGCTAGTCCTTTTACATGCGCTTTTTAAATCTTAAAATGAATTGAGATCAAACCCAAAAAAATAGTTTTGAAATTCCTCATAAACTCGTATAAAAGGAACTGAAGTTACTACAGAAAAACGTTTATTTTGATTTGATTAAATTAAGATTTATTTTGATTTTATTTATTAAGACTCCAGAAATCTTCCTCAAACTATTTGCAAGCTTGTTTATCATAAAAACAAGCAAATTATTGTAGCACTGGGAAAGCTTCCAAACCACAAATTAACTAGTATCGAAATATAACAGGAAAGCAATTTACTGCTTAAACTTCATCCTTTTAAAGTTAAAAGAATTGGAAAGACTTTTACAGATTTTTTTGGAAAGTGTGTTTAAAAAGAAGAAAGGAAAATTTAGTGGAATTTTCAGAAAATAGGTTCACCCTTTCGCCCTTCCGTTCGGACTTTTAGGTAGACCTCTGCCTAACTCTTCGGGGATTACAGGCGTGATGTTTTACCCTTAGCCTGTGTTGTCCCACTGCTGGGCAAAGGCCTGATGTTATGTCTCTTTTATATGGCTATATATAGTAAACTAGTGACACGCCCTTACTTTGCACGGTTTTCAAGACTTTTTGAAACATCGACTTCTTTACTATGAATAAAGTTTCATAAAATTCATAAAATTTCTTAGGATTGGTATAATAGTACCTTCTTAAACAAATTCTTAAAATTATAGTGAAAATCTAATTAATTTCCCGGTTTACTAGAACAATGCGGTCACTCAGACAGACACTGAAAGCAACTTCGCTTTAGAAAGAGACGTTGAAATATTGAGATCAAACATCCGCACGTGAATTGTGCAAAGTTCAACAATCAATATTTTGCGCAACCAAAATTATACCAACAACATTGCAAACTTTTGTGCTGAACCCAATGAAAAACACGTGGACGAAACTGGGACAAAGCCTTGGAAAGTTGCACGGAAGCCCCAAAAGTATTCTGCTAATATTAGGCTGGGTTGGGTTGAGGCCAGTACAAACACAACGGAAAATTATAATTGTACCCATTGTATATAGATACAAATATACACAAAGCAATTTTCAACTTAATCAACACGTAGTTAAGTATTCAGTTTGCGTGGCATTTAATTAGCGTCGTAGTTTTGTTTTTGATTTGAATAGCGACTTGTTAGTTCCAACAGAATTTGATATTCAAGAGATAATTAGCTAAACATATAAGATTTATGCATAATTTTGAATAATATATACTGTAGCACTGTGATTAAATATTACGTTTTATGATTATACATGGTTACCTTCCTATATAAAAAAATGTTCTGATACATTCCATTGATTTCATCACTACTTCCACATACATCAAAGAAAAATGTTTTCCTTTCATGGAATAACTATGTATGTGTATAAGGGATTATGTATGTGTATAAGCAAATATGTTCGGGGAAACGACCCCAGACTTAGCTCCAATCGTGCCAAGCTAGCCCGAAAAGGATACAGGGAAGGAAGATTCGTTTGAACCAAATGTGCGAACCACAACTCATTTGACGCCCAACCAGTAAGGAAGCACCCAAATTTAAAAAAAAAAATATGAACCTCTTTGAAACAGATTCAAAATGATATAATGGTCATACGCGAGCCTCTCCAACATAAAAAGGGTCCCAAAGTTAGTGCCTTCTTTAACAATCTAACCTTTATCGTCGAAACTTTGCAAAGAACTTTCTAGAGAACCGAAAACATTTCTAAGTTTCTAGCCTAGCTACCCTTGGAGACTAAAATTTCTGGTCGGTAATGGAGTCAAGCTGTCGACGTTCCTTCCCGTTCAATTTGGATTTCTACACACATAGCCCTTTTATTTTAGACGACTTTTATTCCCTAGGTTTTATGTAAAAGTTATTCGAAAAGTATCAGTGACTGGTAGAAATGCCTTCATGTGTAGGTAAGTGCGAATGTTGAGGATCCGGTGAGCTCAATTTCCAGTCATGGCAATGTGTTACTTATTTGGATTTTTCACTAGGTTCTTTTTTGTATGAGTCAGTAGTCTAGTTCCGTGTCTCGTTGGTAATTATAGAGAGGCCCTGATGGACAAGGGTGGAAACAAATATTAATCCCTTTTTACACCTTACACTACGCGACACTTAAATATAACGCCTAAATGCGCAGTTACACTTGTCGTCCTCACAAATACGGGCAAACGACCAAGTGTGAATGAACGGAGTAGAGTCTTTCGCTTCGGTTACTCGTATTCGGCTACTCGAAGCCAGTTTTCCTTTCACTTATATCAGTGCACGCGGACTCATGCATACGATTTCATTCAAACTACTCGTAGTCGTTATCTCGTATTCCAGTGCGATGACCAGTATAATTGTATAAATGCTTAAAGAGAAATGCATCAGGTGCTCGAGCTCGAGTAGTCTTTCGAGCACCCGAATTTGGGCTAACGACCCAGTGTAATTGGGCCATAATAAAAATGTGCGGCTTAGCGCCAATTGTTGAGAATCCTATAGAGCAATAATATTTAGGCATTCATAAAGGCTTGGCTTAGTCACTCAGTATTAGTGATAATAAAGAGCATTATAAGCAGTTTACAAAATGCTGGTTTCTTTTTTGAGTCAAACAAGACGCATTATGTTGGGTTTGTTGATTATACTCACACTTTAAGTTACTTGCCCCATGTTGCCCATACAACTTTTCTTGTTTCTTGCTGTGCAAGAAACTTACAAGAGCGTATATAACGAAAAACATTTCTACGTGTCTCAAGTGGACTTGAGTTTCAAAGTTCTAACCGAGATGACGACGGGAGTTTATTAAAGGTGATCCGGGAACATATCGGTATTATTTTTTTTCCTAAGGTTACATTTTAAAATTTTACTTTGTAATTTTAAATGGGGGTGTGCAGAAACTACTTCTTTTGCCTCCTCCACGTTCATACATCTAATCATATGAGCACGTGCTTTAGACACTGTCTTGTAAGTTCACAAATTCTAGTAATAATTATCCTATGAGCTTAACCTGTCTTCAAATATCATTTTTGTTACTAAACACCTGTTACAAATGTTGACAACGAAAATATTAAATTTTTCTCTCTAATCTTTTCTACGTCTATATTTATAGTTACCTAAGTTTATCCTAACTTTTTTTGATATAACTACGGTCCAAAGACTTACTGTTCAAAACACCGAAAGATAATTTCACAGATTTTTGTAATAACTAATGAACGAAATCCATAGAGGATCATTCATCTACGGTTGACTCACCTACGCGTGTGTTTAAGTCCCATGTGATATGGGGCGAGCCTATGACCATCAACCGGACACACATCCAGACCCCACCTCCACGTCTTTAGACAACTGAATTCCTATGTTTCCCACGTTGCCTGTCTTTTTTTTTTTTTTTCGCCATTCTCCTGCTTATTTTTATTTTGTTTCGGGTCGGCGCAGCATGTCTTCTTCTCCCAAACTTCTTCTGTTACTCGACATATCAGCAGTTTCAGAGTTTCTTGCCATGTCATCCTTCACACAGTCCATCCATCTTTTCTTTGGTCTTCCTCTACTATTATAGCCATCCACATTCATACTCGAACATTTTCTCAGTACATATCGTATTTTCTTAAAAATATTAACAAAAAATATGAATGTAATTCGATCAAACAGTACCGTAGCAAAAAAGCAAAACATATTTCTTTAAAAACGTTTATTTAATCGAAATGGACTTTGAAACTTTCCACTATTTCCCAAGCTGTTGTCATCTGTCGTTTCAATTTCGAGACCCCGCTTTATTTCATCGACTTTTGCGAACCTGCATGTACTGCGAAATCGCCGGCCGAATTCGAATTCGTTCGCAGTTCGAAATGACATGAATGCGGGAAGTGAGCGAGCGATGTGGAGAGCCCTCCGGCCCTTCAGCCCTTTAGAACGGCTCTTGGCCGTTGTTCAGGTGCTTGACCTCTCTCGCAAATTAAGAATGCTCTGCGCTGTTAATGAGATCATAGTTCGGCTGTTATTCATTTATGAGGCTACTTAGTTTGTGTTTTATTATTTTGGAAGAGATGGTTGAATTGCTTTTGTTAACTTCACGCACTTCCACTATAAAATTATTATACTCGTATGTGAGACATAGGAGAATATTTATTAATTTCCAGGGCATGTTCTACAACAGGTCTATTATAAGTATACCATCGTGTGAGTTCAGCGATAAGGTAGAAACTAGTTACTGATAGTCCTGAGTTACTTTCCTATATAAGATACCTACGGCTTGAAGGACGATGTTACAAATTGCTTCATTTTTTATGTGTCGTGGACAGAATAAATTGTTACGCTAACTTCTTCGTAACTCGTATTCATGTAATATGCAATGTACTTACCAAAAATATTGCCCACGAAGGCAAAATAATCCTATATCTCGCTGTCAGCAAAGTTACCAAGTAATATCTTTCGCGCTCGTTTTTCTGCGAAACGGCCGCAAAACTTCCAGGATACCCGAAACTTTCGGAGGTAACGAAAGCCGAAATTTATCGGAAACTTCAGTCCTGATAAACAATTCGTGTATTCGCAATTTGCACACAAATGAAACCGGCTGTTGATGCTGTTAAGTTAGTTATGTCGGGGCGAGAAATAATTGAGTTATGGTGGGTCGCGGCACCTAACAGTCCATTTCTACCCTCGCACCAAAATCGAAGACGATTATTAAAAGCGTTTTAATAGAGGACCGTTTTTATAGCCAGCCCCGGGCTCGGTAAATAAGAGACGAAATTGCTTTCGGTAAATTCTCGCTTTTGCTAACGCACTGCGGAGGCGGCGCGGCGCCGGGCGGAGTGTTAAAACCAACGTTTCCCCGTTTTGCTATTTTTAGGAAGGATTTCATTAAAATGTCCTTGTTCGCGGCTTGACAAATAACAACACGCGGTTTTGTTATTTGGAGTTAATTAAACTTTTTGGATGGACAAAGCGAGGACAAGGGTCATGATCACGTGGGTCGTGGACTGTAAAAAAACGAAGCTAAACTAGGTAAGTACAGACGAGGACTTTAATTGATGAGCCACTTGCCACAATTTGTATTTGAGCCGTGAAATGCAAACCGGGTTTAGTCGATAATATTCGTACTCGTGAGCGTATAAAAGTGCAAAATTGAAAAGTAGTGAAAGTGGTTTATCAATACGGAATATGCACTTAATTTTTTCTTCACAAATCAATAAAATACAGTACTATCAACCCAGTTAAGTTCAACTACTGCTTGTCGCACAAAAATAATATTAAACTCCTGCAATTTTGTACGACAGTTCAAACGTCCGTAGCTGTGGCGGCCATGATGTGACGTCATTATCCACAATCTGCCTTGTAATTGCAATTTTGGCCTTAATAAAATAATTTTACTAATTTTGTATGTGCTTTATTCAAGTAAAAATTTCAATAACAATATTATAATAAAATTTTAGTGAAACTTTAAACATTTTCAAATAAAAGTGTTTTTTTGACACAATGAACTTTGACGTCAATACCGGCGTTATCGAGGACGATGCGTTTTCAGAGTGCGTTCCGTTTCACCAAAAACATGCTACATAAAACAGTGAATTGTAAAATAAGTGATGTATTAGAAACTTAAACAAGTCTACCACAATGTTTTTATGCGCCAATAACATTTTTAAATATTTCTATAAAAAACATTTAAAAATATAAAAAACAGTATCCCACCAGCGCTGGGAACAGGGTCCGAGCTGCCGGTGGTCAGGGCTCTTGAGAGAGGAACCTCCTAACAATACGCACCGTGTCCAGAAGTACTGCTTATTATTATTATTATTCCCTATCCGCGACTCTACTTAAGTAGGTATACGAGTATTTCCTGCAGACAGAACTCTCGTTGGTGTAGTGATCGCAAGTACAACTGCTGAGCATGAGGTACTGGGTTTGATTCCCGGGTCAGGCAAAGTGTTATTGGGTTTTTCCATCAAGACTTTCTCAGTAGCAGCCACGGAGTCTGGAATTGCACCCGGTTGATGGCTACAGGCTCGCACCCTATTACATGGAACATAAATGGCGAAATGTGGGGGCACTACTAGGTACACCTCTGCCTAGCCCTTCGGGGATTACAGGCGTGATATTATGTTTAAAACTTGTAACCAGTCAAAACTACTGACTGGTTTCAGTAAAAGATATGCATCTATGAAATTACAGTACCCATGATCAATATCCCAAACAATAGGCATTATCATCGACTGCCCCTTCTCCATCAGGAACCATTATATAAATGGCTTGTCCGTACAAACAGAGCAAGCATGAAAAGGGACTTAGATCTAACAACAAAGCCCGCTATTGTTGGGTGCGAAAACAAAGAATTTCTCAATACAAATCGTGCACTATTTGCTTCCCATAATTCAGTCTTTGTCGGGAACAAGTGATAGCCGATGTCGGGTCGTGAGACCACTGAGATGAAATTGTCTCTTTCAGTGCGGTTGTACTTGAGATTGTACCTAACGTTGTTTGTGTAGATCGGTAGGTACTCAAGATAGACTTGGGTTTTTCTTTTGTTTTAGAACAAAATAAAAACCCAAGTCTATCAGAAAGAGATTTAAAAAGACTTAGCTAGTAATATATTTGAATGTCTTTGGTTCTAAAATACAAAAATAGGAATTTTATGATTAACTGTACTTACTTTTGGCATATACTTACTACCTCCGTGCTTCGGAAAGCACGTTTTTAGCCGTTAGTCCTGGCTGTCATTTGCAGATCTTTGGAAGTCGTTACAGGTGTTCAGTGGCCCGAAAGTTTGACAACCAGTCTTATCAAGGGGTATTGTATTACCAAGTACTAACTGTGTTGTGAAGGGCAGATAGGCAGTCTCGACATTTAAAATAATTCAGTTGCATCTGGTTGGACTGGAAGCTGACCCCAACATAGTTGGGAATAGGGTTACTAGGGCCTAAAATCGGAAATCCGGTCTTGGAGGATGAACAATCCTGATTTTCGACAATAAAGTCCGGTCTAGCCTAAAGTTTACGTACGATCATCAAAAAACTGAAAGTTAGGTAAAAAACAATACATCTTGTCCAGTAATCAACGTAAAAGTGTTAATTATATTTTTTATTACTAGAAATAGCTTTTAAAATTTGGTTTAAGAAAATAATAATTTGATAATAATTTGATTTTCTTTAGTAACTCTCGCTCGTTCTTTTTACTTCGTAAGTAAAATTCTAATGGACTCTACTGATAGTCTCTTTCTTCCTTTCGTCCGGCAAGAGTTGAAAAATCCGGTCTGGCACAAAATCCGGGCGAAGTCCGGTATTGGCATTAAAAATCCGGTCAAGACCGGATTTATCCGGTCAGATGGTAACCCTAGTTGGGAATGGGCTAAGCACATGATGACTTACTTTTGACATAAATATTATCCCTATGCTATATACTTCTTGTTGTATTGTTTCCTGACAAATTCTATCAAAATCTTCTCAGTAGATCAAGCAAACACAAAATGAAAACGCAGAAATACGTTAGTTTTTCTAACACTCACGCTTATAACCCGAAACCCCGACGTATTAGGCAGAGGTGTTACACTTCTGCTTACACACCAGATTTCACTGTCTAAGTTTAGTCTCATGTAATACGGGTCCAGCCAATTTACAAACAGATAGTTTGGACAATTATTATTAATTACAAACGCAAAATCCCCTATAATTACCAACACAAAAAAGGCAGAACAAAACACAACCACATTACCCCACAATCCACTGCACAAACAATCGATAGCCCTCTATCCGTGCACAGAGGGCTGCAAGGGCACAGCGTTGGCACAACAGGGCACAAGGGCCCTCAGTCAGCACGCGTTGTGCCAGCGAGTGAGTATCGACCGCGCTGCGCTATGGGTATTAATATCCTAGCTAATGCAAGGACATCGCATCGCATCGTTGCGAATGTGTGAACCGAACAAATTTGTGGTTATTTGTCTTTGGTTGCGTTTAGGCAAAGATAAAAAAGCCCTAGAACCAAAAAATTCGAAGACATGTGACATCTACCAATCCGCACTAGACCCGCGTGGTGGATTATAGCCCATTCCCTCTCATAGAGAAGAGGACTGTGTCCCAGTAGTGGGAACATTAATAGGCTGATGATGATGAAGCAAAGATATACTCAAGAAGAAATATAATAAAAAACGGGTCAAATGCGAGTCGCAGTCGCGCATGAAGCGTTCCGTACCATCGTAGTAGGGGAGTCCTCTTTAATTTAGATTCATTTTTTATTGTTATTACTACACATTCTGTGAAAATTTCAACTGTTTACCTATTACGGATTATGAGAGAGTTATGCCCGACTCGTCAGTGTTCCGATTGGTCACCAAACACGGCCGGACAGCGGAGGCTTAGTAATAGGGTCCCGTTAGTTACTCTTCGGGTACGGAACCCTAAAAACTGAGATCCCATGTCTCAGCAAAGCCATGTAGCAAAATGACATAACTGCCAGGTTTATCACATAAGAGCGCTTTGTTCTTTTAGGGCGTGGTCATAGTTGGAATTTGCCCCATCTGTCTTGTTTTCACAAAAGCTCCTTGTAACAATGTCATTTAGGAGCCAAAATTAGCAACTCGCTAATTGGTTATTAATAAGTTGGTAGATTATTACGGTGTTGTCTCTTTTGTCCCGTTTATCGGTAAGTATTTTTTAAATATAATTAATATATATATATATATATTTTTTTTTTTAATATTTGCAGTATATGTGTCTTGTACTGTAAATAAATGACATTAGAAAGTTATTACTTTTGTTACAATTTAGGTACAAAAGCGCGCTTTAGACCTTTCAGCAATTGATTTTTTATTGAAAACTACGGTATTGATAGTTTTATTTATGTTTGGATCACAATAGTTACTTTGTGTATTTTACTAGCTAAATGAAGGTCATTGCAGGTTCATTTGCGGTTAACTCTTGGCTATATTCGAACTGACTCAAGGTTAGAATAGGTTCTATAGTAGCATGTACCTACATACAAAATATTAATGTTACTACGAAATAAACATACATTTTAACATAGGTACTCCTACGCCCACGTTCATACATATAGTCATCACGCACGCTGCTTGCGACCTTTCTGAAGAAAGTCGTCAATAAGGTCAAAGTATGTCCATTTGAGGCGTCCCCAGCTGGCGTCTCTACTCACATCTGCCTTGTAAATATCTTTGTTTTCTTTCGCCTTTCATTCGTCCTCTGAACATTACCCAACAACATCATGTCATTCTTCAATCTATCATCATAAACTAGGTAAATAAATTCATCATTAAAAACACGCGATTTATTTATTCAGAAATACATTCTAAGCTAACAGTTTTTTACCAAAACGCTTAAAATCTAACAAGAATCATACTACAATGTCAAATAGCATCTTATAATCACAATCATTCAGAAAGCAAAATAAACGGTATCAAGCTATAGTGGCGTCATTATTTTTCGTATTCTTCTCAGCAAATCCTTTCATTTGAAACCCATAACATGGGAATGCATAAAAAATAACTAGACCGCCATCTTTGGGTGTACGCCGCGCCGTATTGAATTAAGAATGACGTCACTTAGCTCACCTTGTATTGTCATCCAAACTAAACATGTACTTACCTATGCAAAATTTTAGCTCAATCGGAAACCGGGAAGTGGGTCAAAACCTTCTAAGATTTATTTACATAGTTATTTATACCACCACCACCATCAGCCTATAATGTTCCCACTGCTGGGACACGGCCAGTTAGACGGCGGTTAGTTATACATGTCCGGGTTCGAATCCCGGTTGGAGCAAATGTTTGTGTGATGAGCATGGACATTTGTTTCCGAGTCATAGATGTTTATATGTATAATAATTATGTATCAAAAAATACACACATCAACACGGTCTAGGGATATTTAAAAAAAAGCGAATTACTATCAATGTGTTAATTATTTATATGACATGTATATATTTAAAAGATACTTTATTTAATATTCTACCATTTTTTAATAATGGTTAAGGTATAGATTAAAATTTCCGGATTTTATGGAAAAAAAATGAAGCATAGACGGAAACCGTTTATGAATGAACTTTTAATTTGTGAGTAAAACTGAAAAAAAATAGTAGTCTGAGAAAGCGCCCATGATGTTCATAACACATCGGCAACGATTCGGCATGCTCAGAACAAGGTTGTCAATGTCTTGCTGCGGAATATTGTCCCATGTCCTTCTGAGGTGCGCAAAAAGTTGATCTTCTGTAGCCAGATTTTCAGGAACTTCCTTCAGAGCTCTTCTTTGCAGCATATCCCACGCATGCTCAATGGGATTTAGATCTGGCGATTGAGCAGGCCAGTCTAAGGCCCTAACATTATGTGTATGTAACCAAGCTGCTACCGTTCTCGCCGTGTGTGCCCGGGCATTGTCGTGCATGAGCAGGAAATCTTGCCCCCATTTGTGTTCTGTGAGGCAAGATTACGGGCCCCAGCACCTGTTGGACGTATCGTTCTGCCGTCATATTGCCCCGCACCCAAACGAGATCCGTCCGTCCTCCAAGACGAATTCCTGCCCAAACCATAATTGTTCCTCCTTGGTATGGGTGAACTTCCTGAGGGTTCTGGAGACGGCTCCATCGTCCAGGAACTCGCCAAACACGCATCTTTCGTGAATCTGGATGGAAGCCGAACCTGGATTCATCCGTGAACAGCACATTGGACCATTGGTCACGGCCCCAGTCCACGTGGTTCCGAACCCATTCTAATCGTCGTCCACGATTGCCTCTCCGTAAAGGTGGGACCCGGAGTGGTCTACGAGAGCGTAGATTGCTTTCATGCAGTCGCCTTCTTACAGTTTGGTCACTCACAAGCACTTGGTGTTCCACTCGCAGCCTTTGGACCAATTGAGTCGCCGTTGCATTTGGTTGTGCTCGCGCAGTAATTTGCAAAAATCGGTCTTGTCTGGGGGTAGTGATGCGACTTGGCCCCCGGTGCCTCTCCGCTACTTCACCTGTGGCACGATAGCGTGTCCACAATCTTGAAATTACATTTTGATGGGTCCCTATGGCCTCAGCAACATTACGCTGAACAGATCCAGCTTCCAGCATTCCCACAGCTCGTAACATCTCCGCCCTCGTCAAATGTCGGCGTTGCATGGCTACAATACCTCAATTTTAACTTTATCTTTCGTTTAAAAATGAAAAAAAACTGTAACTAAACGTAATTCGTATTGTTTTCTAAATTTCGCACAAATGAAAATTCCCTCTCCTATACATCAAGACATTTTTATGCCACCGAAACAAAAGAATTTTCAAAAATTTGAATTTGGAATTAGTCTGAGATAAATTACAAACAAATCGGTGTATAAAAGATTCCAATGCGGCCAGTACTTTTCGAGTTATTTAATTGAGTATGAAATATCCCTAGACCGTGTTGATGTGTGTATCTGTGTAGTATATCAACTATCTGGTGTCCACGACACAAGCCTCGTTGCTTAGTGTGGCACTAGATGGCGCTGTGTGTTAATGCCCAGGGATATTTATTTATTTTATATTTATGTGAAGTTAATAAAAGCGTGTTAAAAATACCATACAGACTTCGCAAGCATCTAGCCGGTGGCGTTCCATAATTTCTGACTACGACCATGGGAAATATTCGTGGGTGTATCTAATGTTTAAAAGAATTTGGTAACCAGAAAGATAATGCCGTTAACAGCTCAAAAAACTACACTACATTTACAGATTACCAAAAAACACCTATCGCCTTTCGCTAAAACAAATTGAAATTGAAAACTCCCATCACTAAACTGGCATTGTAATCTCGTTGATAAACTCAGCCCGATCGGATCCGACAAAAAGCCCCGATGAACAAGGGGACCTTTTAAAATAATTAACGTGCAGATGGGGCTCCGGTTTCAACAAATTCATTAGTTCCACTGGTCCCACACATAGTTTCAAGTTACTAGCATGTTAGTTTCATATTACTGTTTCGATAATTTGGTGGTTTTGTCATCTAAGTTAGGTATTTTTAGAGCTGTTGTTTAGCGATATCAATGCAATTTTTTTTCACATAGGAAACCATCAAATGACTCCTCCTGCTCTGGGCGGAGCAGGAGGGAGTGTCATACTTTTACTGACTAAAACCCATCTACGAGTATGTCTATGTTCCCATCTATGCCCTTTGTGTTCCGGGGCCACGGTATCTCTTTCAAACAGTCCCGGTGCCGCATCCCCCGCATCCCCCGTCGTGAGGGCTCTTACGCGCATGATGGCGTCCACCGTAGAGCGCCCCTTTCGGAAACCAAACTGGTGTTCCGCAAGATCCGGCCCCGTCCCCACAAGGTGCTCGGCGAGGCGCCCCCACGGATCTCTGTCGAGAGTCCCCAGCATCTCCTCGCGGGCCAGATCCCTGGCCCACAGGACGACCTCCCGGAGGTCGAACTTCGCCGCTCTGTACCCCTCATATAGCTCCACCTCAATGGCTGCCGCATCCGGTGGGCGGATGCGGAGCCTGCGATGCATGGCGTACAGGTGCCGCGCAAAAACGCACGCCTCGCACAGAGACGTCAGCTCTCACGACCACCAGTACACCTGACGCCGGGCGCTTCCTGGCCGTACTCGGGGCATTGCCACGTCACATATGTCGGACATGGGCTCCTGGAACTACCCTGCCTCATTGTTAATGTCGGCAGGCCTGTCCGGTGATGTCACCCAGGCCTGCACGACCGAGGCTTCCAGGAGGAGCTCCCGGTCTAGCTGCTTCAGCGCCCAACGTGGACCACTCGGGACCTGTTGGACCGGCGCGCTTGAGGTTTGGGTGGAGACGTCGAACCAGACGTCGCCAGTCAACGACACGCGGCGAATGCAAATTACCTTATGTTGATTTTTCGTAACGTTTCGAAAATAAAAATGCTTGACTTTGTGTCTCCGATCATACTGTCTTGTACTCTAATAATAGCTATTTTAATGATACATTATTGATCGTTCAAAGCATCTTCAAAGTGAGTTCGATTTCAGTAACACCCATAGGTTTCCGAGAATATCAAAGAAACATGAGCTCACCTATGAATTTAAATGTTGTTTGGTCGAGGCTTTCAAAGGACTCTTGACAAGGTATAGTTCATACTTATTACTCTACCAATTTATTTGTAAGGAATTCTTGACAACACCTATACCTACTATCAATCATCTCGGGTGAATACTTGTCAGGCATTCAGCAAACTTGGATATTTGCTCAACTCGTAAACTGAAAGGTATTTCAATTTTTGTAAACACGAAGGATAAAACAAACACCAAGTCTGTCTCAGCTTAACGAAAACATATTCAGCAGGCTTAGCCAAGTTGACAATCTACAATCGTTAACGCTAGTAGAAAACTAATCAAATGCATGGGAATGACATCATCTCAACGTTAAATCACGTGATCAACACAAACGAATAGAAAATTCGTAGACATGTGTACATCGTTCAAAATGATAGAATAGAATGTTATCGTTTCTACAATGTTGATCGCTACACTCTTTGGTAGGAATGCTCACCATGGACTGAAGTGTAGGCACAGTGTAGGTTTTTTCTACAGACATTAGAGAACGAGCGATCGACTCAGTCGTGTTAACTTGGCTAACAATTTAGCGATTTCTGCAATCGCTTACGCCAAAGAGTTTACGATTGTAGAAAGAGAATCGATACGAAACGTTTGTAACTTGGCTAGGCCTGCAAGAAGGTCAGTTGCATATACAGACCAGATATGAACGTAAAAGTATGATGTAAGGTCGTAAGGATCGTAGTACGACAGGTGTACATTAGTTACTGTCACCCCCACGGGGAAAAGCTTGAGTTTATTACTGTGTTGCTATATTACTGCATGTTGCTGTTGCCGGCCGTCCATTTTAAATTAAAAAACAAAAAAAATAGTGCACTCGGACTCAAGATAGTAAAAAGTGTCATACTTTTTAAACATGACCTAAAAATGCCGTCGCTGATGTCAAATAAAACATTGAAAAATTCAGTGAATGCGGAACTGTGCCACGGTCACGTTAGACTGAAGCAGTTTTTAATTAATTTCATGCCGCATATTTTATTAATTTCAAATGTGACTTTACCTTCATTTCTGTGATTTTTTTAACATAATGCGATTCCTGAAAATTACTTAACAATTTACTATGTCACATAACAATGTACGTTAGTATGGAAAAAAACCGGCCAAGAGCGAGTCGGACTCGAGCACCGAGACAAAATTAACTTTGCTGTTCGATCCCTAGAAACGGCTATTGCTCCAACCGCAAATAATAAGTTTGTAATAGTAAAATCGCTTTTTTTTGTTATTAAAAAACATATTTACGGTTTTCAGACTTTTTCCTTTACATGTGCTGTAAGACCTTGCATTTTGCCTAATTTCGTGATTCTAGGTCAACGGGAACTACCTACCATATAGATTTTCGACCCAAAACCTTTGGGGTACTTCCGGTTGACCTATAATTGTCAATTTTGGTTAAAAGCAAGGTCTTACAGCACAAGTAAAGGGAAAAGACCGAAAAATAAAAAAAGTTGAAAATTAAGGTAAATTTTGGTAATTACAAGTTTACGCGAAAATCTAAATTTGCCCATATCTGGGACCTTGATTTTTATACACCTAATAGGGACATCCTGGAGGATGTCTTCAAGGTTCTGGACTGGAGTGGGCTAGGCATTAACGTCAATGGCGAGTACATCACAGACCTTCGGTTTGCCGACGATATAGTGGTCATGGCTGAAACCATGGAGGACCTCAGTACAATGCTCGATGACCTCAGTAGAGTTTCCGGAAGAGTGGGTCTTAGAATGAACATGGACAAAACCAAAGTCATGTTGAATGCCCATGTCACACCCATTCCTATCAAGATCGGAGACTCTACACTCGAAGTTGTAGACGATTATGTGTACCTGGGACAAACGGTCCAGTTAGGTAGGTCTAACTTCGAGAAAGAGGTCAATCGTCGAATCCGACTCAGCTGGGCAGCGTTCGGGAAGTTGCGCGGTATCTTCTCGTCCAACTTACCACAGTGTCTCAAGACGAAAGTCTATGACCAGTGTGTGTTGCCAGTGATTACATACGGGACCGAAACGTGGTCGCTCACAATGGGCCTCATCAGAAGGCTTCTCTTAGTCTTCTTCTTAGTCACCCAAAGGGCAATGGAGAGGGCTATGCTCGGAGTTTCCTTGCGTGATCGAATCAGAAATGAAGACATCCGCAAGAGAACCAGGGTCACCGACGTAGCCCGAAGAATTGCCAAACTTAAGTGGCAGTGGGCAGGGCACATTGCTCGCAGAAAGGATGGTCGATGGGGCCGAAAAGTTCTGGAGTGGCGACCGCGTACCGGAAGACGTTGCGTTGGAAGGCCTCCCACTAGGTGGACCGATGACCTGGTGAAGGTTGCGGGAATCCGCTGGATGCGAGTCGCACGGGGCCGGTCAATGTGGCGACACTTGGGGGAGGCCTATGTCCAGCAGTGGACGTCTTTCGGCTGAAATGATGATGATGAATGATGAATAGGGACTTCAACTTGCTAGGTCCACCCGTTCCTGAGAAAATCGGTGATGACAGACGGATAGACAGACGGACAAGAAAGTTATCATAGAAGGGTTCCGTTTTTTCCTTTTGAAGTACGGAATCCTAAAAATTAATCAAAAGCAGCGAAATATTTGACAGCTACATGCGACCTTCAGAATGCACCCTCTAACAACTCACATTTCCTTGCACCGAATCACTGGCCTTTAATAAAAAAAAACAACAAACTCTTTATCCCTGTCACTAAAAATAAAGAGCAAAGTGTCAGTTTACTGCCAGTACTCATGCAACGCTGAAGGCAAGCACTAACAAGTTAGTACCGAATAAATTGTGGCGATAGCATCCAAAACATAAAGAATTTTTATACCGGGAAGATAGGGGTAAGTCGTAAGTTTAGTACGGAAACTAGTACAATAGAGTTTTACAAATAAAACCAGTAGTTTCTGACTACTCTCTCTCTCTTTGAAGAGAAAACTCGGGAATAGTTTTGCCTACTCTCAGTTTGTTAAGAAAGTGGTAAGTTTATTGTATTGTGTAAAACCTGTTTAAGTTTTGTCCTGTCTGTTATATGTTGTGGTTTTTTCTAGTTGGATTGGGTAGATTTTCAAATTATTTTCCTCGAAAACGGGTTCTTATCGCACAACGAATAGGTTCAACATGCAATGTATTTCACACGTGTGCGTTCTTTTTTTCATTTTCCCGCACGTGTGCGGGAAAGTAAATTCCACAGACAGCTATAGGTACTTATACGAAGTTCAAATCGGTTCAATGCCTATAGTCGGAGGTGAATGTTTTTTATAATTCCGACATAGCAATAAGCGTCTTAACGGCGTAAATTTTTTTGATTATTCAAATTGTGTTTATATAAATAGAATATCAATATATCATAGATAAACATGATTATTTAAAAGTAATATTTACTTTTTAAACAATTTAACATTTGTATTGTATTGTATAACGGGCTGGTGTCCGCAACTCCACGTCAAAGCGCGTATTTTGCGTATGGGCTATAATCCACCACGCGGGCCCAGTGCTGATTGGTAGATGTCACATGTCTTCGAATTTTTGGTTCTAGGACATGCCGGTTTCCTCACGATGTTTTCCTTCACCGTTTTGAGAGCAGTGGTGATGAAATAAATTACACAAAGTAATGCCCCTGTCTGGGTTCGAACCCATGACTTACTGTTCGTAAGTCGGGGCTGCCACCACTGGGCCACCGCTGCTCTCAAATTTAACATTTATTTGTGATTTGAATTCAAAAATATAAAAAAAATACAAATTTTTTATATTAGGCTACTTAACGGCTTCATACCTTTGCCTCTCCTTTAACCTGGCGAAAGCAAAGCGTGAAAAAAAAAGAAAATTAAAATCATAGTTTCTTATTTCATGACAAAAATATTTTTCGTTCTTTTATTTTATTTATTCAAAAGTGTATTGAAAAACGTCCTTTGATACACGTGGACATTTGTTATTGCAGAAAAACAACCTCAAAAACCACCTCGCCTTCGGCTCGGGTGTTAATTCCGCCTCGATTGCAATTATAAACTTTCTCCACTTGTATCAAAATGCACTATTTTTATTTTACAAGGTTTTAAATGTAGCCTGCAAGACAGCTGTTGTAGTGAAAAAATAACCAAGCAATATCAGTACTATAAAACACTGTAAATAACACTATACTACTTATACACCTCGTACAAAGGCGTGTATTGTACAGTGTAAAGGGTAAACACATCAGCGGCAATGCTCGCGTGCCGTTAACATTTACTCTGTTTGTCTGCCTCGTGTGACTTCGCTTTATATACCTAAGCACTTTCGTGTATCAGCTTTAGAATTTAGTTTATGTGATAGATAGAGGCTTTGCTTTATATAGGTATGTAAAATGCAAATTGATTGATGAGAGTCTGCACTCTCATCAATCAATTTTTTTAAGTAAAACCCTGCAGTTTTACTTAAAAAAATATAGTAAAAAGTTAAAAACAGACAAGTATCGCGTGCTTTCTACCTTTGGGTGAAAATAAAGGAATTAAGTTGGGATGGTAATATCGGAATATCAGGTACACAAGAAGACCATGATACTGCCATTATAAAAATCTCTCTTTGCATCTAGCTTTGCAGAGCATTAGACAGGTTTTTTGGTGTGAAACATCTTTTTTAGGTGCGGGTATGGGTATACCAAAAAAATCAAATGAAAAATTCGTGGCGAGCGTGGGGATCGAACCCGGCCCGAACAATCCCGAACATTACCAACCTGATCTACTTGACTCTACTAGATCTACATATACGCCACGATTTACAGCAAGCCAGCTGGTCTCGGGGCACAGAGCGCTGGGTTACAGTCTCGTGACTTCGAGTTCGATGCCAGCATAAGGATTTTCTTTTTGTGAATCGAGTCATTTTGTTTTTATTTAATTTATGTGTTTTTTTTAAATTGACTTTTTTTAAGTATAATACTTGTACAAAATAACTTTGATGTTTCATATCTGCCAGGTGTCCCGCGGCGGCGGTGTAATTGTTTTGTTAAAGACAAGTTTTTATAAGCCTCTCTAGGACAGCCTTTTACTATAATTTGGATAACCCCCAAAGTGTAAGTCATCATTATCGTTCTCTTGCCCTTATCCCAATTCATTTGGGGTCGACGTAGCATGTCTACCTCTCTATTACTCGTCATCTCATCAGACACCTCCTTTATTGCCATAATATCATCTTTTACACATTCTAAATCTAAGTAGTTTACCTATTTTAATATACAGGTTGTTATTTTTATCACTTTCCGAAAAAAATGGGTATAATAGGTGAACGGAGTAGCAGCAAATGGCATACTTAGTTTAAAAAAAAAAACGAAATTCAAATCATACGCGTATCGCGTATGGTTTCAAATTTGATATTTTTATTTTTTTTATTTCAAAATTTATCTTTCTTTGTTCTAATATGAAAAGTTTAGAAGTTTGTAGAGTTTTTTTATGATAGATCAATTTTTCTCTAAGCTGTGGAAAAAAGAAAAAAAAACTAGGTATGCCATAATCTTCTACTCCGTTCACATAACATACCCATTTTTTTTGGAAAGTGATAAAAAAGTCATCCGGTAGACTTTATCATAAAATAAGTATGCTTGAAATGCACTCTAACAACTAAGTGTAGTCCCTGTGACATCGTAAACGCGTACCTCCTAAATCGGATAACCGTAGCAGTAAAACAATCCGCCCCACGGTGCTGATTACCACCAAAGATATAAACTTACACATACACACTTCACACGATTAGAAGTCACAATAATACGACTTTAACAAGACTTCCAAACTTCGTCCCCATAGTTTTTACACCTGCTACAAATTATTACTTACACAATGTTATCTAGGTACCTCCAATATAACCTTGAATGGTGAAACTAGAACGAAGTTATCGACTTTTCGCGAAGCTAGTGCTGGCCAAATAAACTAGTTGAATAGGTCTTAAATCTTAACTGAATTTTGCGATGGGTCTAGTGTTTGAAGGTTTGTGTAGGTTTAAGTATGACTCCTACTATTGACATGGATCGATTTCAGGCCTAACTTGTTTGTCCTAGGCTAAAGTAACCAGCAGGCCTAGCCAAGTTACAAACGTTTCGTATCGATTCTCTTCTTCTTCTTTTCTTCGATTTCTCTTTCTACAATCGTAAACGCCTCGGCGTAAGCGATTGTAGAAAGCGCTAAATTGGTAGCCAAGTTGACACGACTGAGCCGATCGCTCGTTCTCTAATGTCTGTAGAAAAAACCTACACTTTAGTCTATGGTGAGCGTTCCTACCAAAGAGTTTACCGATCAACATTGTAGAAACGATAACATTCTATTCTATCATTTTGAACGATGTTAACTTGTCTACGAATTTTCTATTCGTTTGTGTTGATCACGTGATTGAACGTTGAGATGATGTCATTCCCATTCATTTGAATAGTTTTCTACTAGCGTTAACGATTGTAGATTGTCAACTTGGCTAGGGGTGCTGGCTAAGACTAATAACAAAATGTCGACCATATATGGTCGACATTTTGTTATTTAATGTCTTAATGTCTTAGGTTTTGTTAGAACTGTGACGCATCTATGTCGCAGCGTAATTGCTTGGTTTATCCTGACACGATGAACCGGTAAACTGGTTTGGCCTAGGACATAGTAGTTTGGCTTGAAATTGAGTTTGGCCGGTAACTGATGTAACGTGTGCTAGCTATAGACATCAATTTAAAACTTGTTTTCTTGCTTTGTGCCCTGTATCCCAAGGCATTCAAAACGTCCTATTTTCTCTTTCAAATTAGACCAAACAGAACGAAAACTTTTACTTTACACCAAACAAAAAAACCACGAACTAGTTACAAAGAATAGTTCCCTCTAGTGGTATTTGCGGTGAACTAAAAGCCCCAGACTACACATAAAACCACGAAATTCGCGTGTAAAGCTATCGCATAAAAATTAAAGGAACAAAAAAGGGTTGCTAGCACTAAAAATCCCAAAGTGAAAAGTCTCAGTGGTTTGCCGCGGTAACATTCTTTTGTTTGGAACGGCAATTATTTCCAACTGGCGTGCCAGGGCTGGTAAATGCTGGGATTTGTTCGGCTATACTTGTTTGGGACTTTTGTATCTTTGACCGGATCGGATGGAACAAAAAGTAGGGCTTTTTTTTCTTTTTATCCGGGATTTTTACATTTTGGTGAATTTGAATAATAGCTTTGTTCTAGCTGGGTTCGACTCCCACGTCGTGAAAAGTATTACCTATTGGGTTTTTCTATCAGGAATTTCTCTGAGTCTGGATTTGCGTCCGATTGATGGCAATAGGTTTGCTCCCTATTACACGGGAATTGAACATAACTGGCGAAATGTGGGTGTACTATTTAGGTACACCTCTGTCTAACTTTTCGGGGATTACAGGCGTGATGTTATGTGTGTGTTGAATAGTAGCTTTCTTCTCTTTTGATTACTATCACACAGGTTTGTTCAACGGTATTCAGACTTTAAAGGATGTAAATAGACCCCTAACGAAGCCGAAAGGCACTTGTTCTCCCCGTCATTGCGATCATTTTTTTGTTCTGGACCATACCAAACCTTCTAGTTACGGAGATATTGGGGTCAAAGTTACTTTTTCACAAGTTTTTTTTTAATTCTAGTATTAAGGTTATGACTTTACTTTAAATACCTTCATGACGCGTTTACTATTCGATGCGACCATCAGCACGTCTGAGTGCGTAACATTGAATTTTACCGTAAAACGTGACATTTCACCCCCAAAAAAAAAAGTCGTTTCCCAGCAATAATTTTTGCCTAGGGTTACTTAGTTTGATGTACCGAATGCTTGGTTGACGACTTCGTGAAGGGTCTGTTTACACCCTGTAGATTTGATGGAGAATATGTAACTAAACACCATCCTATGTATTGAATCCCTGAAGCCTATAACGCCATGCCACAGATCTATTTTCAGCCCAAACTGGATTTCGTGCCTAACTGAGCAAGAAATAACCAAGCCAGTTCAGGTATTAAATTCGCCCTGACAACCCTATCCAGTGAAGAGATAAAGAATTTATTTACATAGCTCAAACTACTGTTTTGAGCACTGCTAGCAGTACATTTACATTTTGTCGACATTTCGTGGACTTTAAATACTGAGTGGTAGGAATTATTGTCGTACTGGTTATTGTGGAGTTTCCTAGGTTTGTGTGTTTGTAGTTTGTGTTATTTTGGACCTCTGAACGTGACTAGGAAGCACGTGAGGGAATTAATGGGGGAGAGAACGGCTAGATTTGTGGGGGAGTTGGGGATGCCAAATGCTTCGCTTTGTTTTTAGTAAAGACATAAAGTTTGCGGTTTTTCGTAGACATAATAAATTGCAAATAAAGATTATTCTTATTCTTGCTTACTTATTATGTTCGTTTGTGATTAAGTAAAGTATGTAGGTACGATAACTAATATAAAATTTTTGATAAGGATGATTACTCTGAAAATCAAAATTAATTAGCTCTTGTATTATATTTTTTTTACGGAAAAAGTTCCTGAAAAATTAAGGAAGAGGTATTTGCAGCAGTGGAACATTAAACCTTAAGGTCGCATGACATTTGATCGAAATAAAACATCAAAATAATACCTGATTGTGATTATTAGACCTATAATAAGGGTAGGAAAAATGGTAGAAAAAAACTAATTAGCTAATTATCAGAGATAATTAGTGTATATTATACTATACATTGCGCCCGACGTTAGTAAATCTTATTTGTAAGGAACGTATAGCATAATATACAAAATACACTTTTGACATAGCTTGATCAAAATAATAAAACAACAAAATATGCTTCAAAATATAATAAAATAATAACATCAGTGCTTATGATACGCTACAAAACAATTTATTTTATCCACGTAAAAAAAGATCGACATTGCACTTGGTACGAGTACTAGCTTGGCCCTTTTTGCAATATTTGCACCTCTGATACTCGGTGTGTTTCATCTGAGTTTTCTATATAAGAATTATTACTGAATGGATCTGGGCTATTGCACACAAGTCTTTCTAAAGATTAATTAATAGATGGTGCAGGGGACGAGTCGCGACTGTGCACTTCTTCTTCATTGCTTGTGGCATCACTGACATCGGAAGTAGCATTAAATTTAGGGTCGAGAGCTAGTATGCGTCTACACCGATCGCGCTGTCCAGGCTAGAACAAAGTTGTTACAAGAAAGCATGAAAGCAAGGCCCACACCATGCAAGAAAAAAGGAATAATAACAATGACTGAAAAGTAAAAAAAACGTAAACGTAATACGATCAAAGTCAAATTATAGGGCTAAGCTTTCCATTGCCGGCCGTCGAGTTGGGGGTTGATATTTTTTTTACAGAAAGGTTAAATTATTATAAGAACACACGCAAAGTCTCAACATGCGGAGACGCGTACTTTTTGAGAAAAAAAATGATGAAAATAAATATTTTTGCAGTATTTATATCAATTCCTACCACAGATTATATAGAATTCTCGCTATTGAACGTTTCGTTTCACCAACGGTTAAGTTGTCTTACGTTTGGTAACATTTTATTTTATATAAATTTACGTAAATAATAATATTTTGTACTAGTTTAAATAGTTTTTTAGGCTTATTATTACTTTATAGGAGAAACTGATTGCAATCTGGACTTTAGGGCACCCCGACTCGGATAGGTTAGGTTAGAAGGGGATGGCGGGGTCGTGTGAGCGAGCGAAGCGAGCGAATAGACCCCGCCATCCCCTTCGTGGTTATTTTTATATAAACCACCCAGAAGTAGGAGCCCCGCAAAGCGGGGCTCCGTCGACCAAGCCCACCCTCAACCATGCATAAAATATTTAAAGGGTTTGGCTGGTAGTTATGAAACGTGTCATTTATAATTTTTAACTTACTAATTATAATACCGCTATTTACAACTGCCTCTTTAAATCAGTGCCATTTTTTTTGATGAAGGGGGATTCCCCCTTCCCCCCTAAGGGGTCCCCCATGGTTTTTTACACTTACTATTAATTTTAATTCATAAAATGGGAAAAATTTCCTCAGACTTAAAAATTAAAAAAACTCAAAAAGGGGGGGGCTCAGCAACTTTTACCCACCATACCCCCCCCTCCCCCCACCCCCTCCCTACCCTTAATTCGACGGCCGTCAATGGAAAGTCGTACCAATTATAGTACTAATATCACCATTACCCATTAGTTGGCAGTGTATAGAATAATATACATTACAGACAAGATTTTTTTTAGCAGACAGTCGCAATGTATGGTATAATATACACCCAAGATTATGTTCGTAAAAAGCGATGAAAATTAGTGTCTTACATAGATAATTTAGCATTAGCTTCAGCTCAATACATTTGTGATTTGAATACACAATACACATATTACATTTTTATAGTGAATAAGAAATTGTAATAGATTTTACCTTCACATGAACAAGATTCCTCCGCATGGTTTCGCATTTACGTCACAACTGTCAAATTTACCACAGATAATACTTTCATCTAGTCATTATTTAAAAGAGGTACGTACTGAAATGATTTTTTGATAAGAACATTTCATTTTAAAGTATTTGTTTTCTGATAATATACCTATATTTTCTATTTTAGTGTATAGTATACTAGACAAATCAACCTTAAGGGTAGACTACAAAAAATAAAAATAAACGTTTTATCAATTACGAAGTGACCACATTCTTCTTCGAAACTAAATAACGTATTTTGATGCAGTTTCTATCGTTAGTCAAAGAACAAAACATACACATCAGTTTTAAATAAAAATACATCAATCTAAAAACTGCAACATCATTCATCCCATAACAGTCTACCATTTTCCAATATGGCGTCAACACGCCATTGTTGCGCCAACATCGTGCACGTTGAGAGCCATCGAGTGTGCCGTTCATTATACGGAATTTTGCCTCCCATACAGGGCTGGAGCACACTCTAACGTCACTGGCTCGAATAGAGCTCTACCTCAAATATGTCCCAGTTTCCAGCTCGAAAATGCTCGAATAGAAGCCTCTTATGCTCTTCAGGTGAATTTACGAGCTTGTAATCGAGCAAAGAAACTATAACTTGATACTAAGCTTCGTTTTATACTGTTAATTACTTTAAAATGTGTTAAAATGAGGTGAGGACGATTAGGGGTAATTTAGGAACGGGGCGTTCTTGTAGTGATCTAACGGGGTGTTAATTATGATTTCAAGAGTTAATTATTGCGCCTTAGGGTCCTTAATGAAAACAATATTAATTATCTATTTATTAAGATTTCCAGTAGGTCTAGAAAAAATGACATGAAGAGTCATAAATGTAATAGATTTATATAATTTACTGAAAATCGGAGCTCGTGGTTCGGGTTAAGCTGCGGTTGTTTAGGTTAGTCCGTGGATGGGTGAACACCTGTTATACTCATATACCTAACAAGTTTTCTCAGTGCCTCAGAAACTTTAAGCCGTTAGTCCCGGCTGTCATTTGTAGAAGTTTGACAGTCGTTACAGGTAGTCAGTGGCGTGGAGTGGAGAGGTCAGATAAGTAGACGCTCCATGTAAAATACTGGTATTCAGCTGTATTTGGTTAGGCTGGCAGCCGGCCCCAACATACATAGTTGGGAAGAGGCTAAGCAGATGATGAATCTACAGAAATAATTTGTCAATTTTGTTTAAAGTTGTTGTACATTAATAAAAAGTTTTTTTTTATTTTTTTTTTATTAGAAAACGGTTATGAATTATCCAAAGTATTTTTTTTTCTTTGCCTGTACTGTCCCACTGCTGGGCAAAGGCCTCCCCCAATTCCTTCCATTTGCTCTTTTCCCGTGCCTCCTCGGACCAAGTCTCAGAAGCTCCGCCTTGGAGTTTGCCAAAGGGCAATGGAACGCAGCATTCTTGGTGTCAAAAGACAAGACAGGGTTCGATACACCACGCTGCGTTCCAAAACGGGCATAGTGGACGTTGGCAAGAAGGCTGCTAGGCTAAACTGGGATTGGGCGGGTCACGTCAGTCGCATGCACGATGACCGCTGGGCAAAAGCCTCCACACGATGGTTGCCGGAAAACGGACGGCGCCGGCGAGGCAGACCCAGAAAAAGGTGCGAGACGATTTGGACGCGTACCACGAGGGTTGGTCCAAAGTATTGAGAATAATAAATGAACTAAGTTTCCAAGTGATAAGCTAGCTGAGAAACCTTTCAACAGGAAGGTAATTCAAATTCACGTAAATCAATAGCATAACTTGAAACTTTACCTCCCCCACACCTACAGCAAAATAAAAGGAAAATGCATATACATTACACCCCACATCAGCACGACCCTCAAGACGTGAGCTATCGATTGAGCAATATTAAAATGTTGTATTCAGTGACACACTGACTGACAGAAGTAATAGATCACAGAGCCCGAGCTTCATTCGTGCTTCGGTGAGGAAGCGAATTTACCATGCAACGGATGCATACGTACTGCCACATACAGCACACATGTAAGTTCGTGGCGTAGATGACATAAAATTGTCCTCTCTCCGGTCCAAGAGTCCAAATCTGAAAATGAAAACGTGCCTGACAATGGCGCTGTCTTGGGATGATTGTCGAAATAACAAATCATAGTAAATATCTACGTGACTTGGCCCCATGATTTTGGTTTTTGCGGCACCTGTTAATTCCTAATAATAAGAAAAGAACTGGCTTTGATTAAGGTAATACATACGCATATTATTTTAAATTACTGTCAGTACAATCGTACCTACTTCAAAACTTACCCAAGTCGACTTATGAGTCAGACAGGCAGCTATGTTGAAACAAATAAATAAAATAATAACCTATTTATTTTACGTAACAACTTTATGTAAGTAGTGTTATACTCATCGCAACTCTTGAATGAAGCTCGGTCTCTGTCAAATATTTACTCCTTTACCCAGGCTAAGGGCGGAACCTTAGCTGAGTGAGCTGACGATATCGATTCCCTTCGTAATAGATATTGATATTGAAGGTGATTCAGGGATTAAAGGCATTATTGACGGTTATACGAGTAAAAGGCATTTTGATAAAGATATGTGACACGCAATGTATAGCGGTATTTACGTTTATTATTATAATAGATTAGTTGATTCAATATTTTGTTGTTTGTGGTAAAGGGTCACTAGTGATAGAGGTTTGATATAATTACTTTAATGTTGACAATAATGACTGTTGTTCATGAAAGTTTTCTTCTGGGTCATTTATTATGCCTTTGTTTATTCAGTAAACAGGCTTCAATAAAAAAGGTCTTTTTACACCTAAAACTGTATCTTCTTCCTTCTTCTTTATCGTGTGGTTAGTGTCTAACTTAAAATTGATGTCAGTTATACTGCCCAAGGGCCTCTGACTTGGCTTTAACACATAATCTAGCATTATTACTGCAATTCATTATCAAAAATTTTCAGAACACTACTTTTTAATTCAATTTATTCAATCAAAGCAGAGAAATATTTGACATCTATTTGCGACGTTGCCAACTTTCAGAATGCACCCATTATACCTTCATTTAGTGTTTTAGTTATAGCCTAGATCATGATAAAGAAGTGTTCAACCCTTATTAACATAAAACTAAGATATTTTACAAAAAAAGGTTGAGCTTATTATAAAAATATTAATATTAAAGTCAGAACGATTTGGCTTGTGCAGTGTGCCATATTTGTGTGCATTGTGCCAAAACCTTGGAACGAAAAACGTTGGCTGCATCGCCACGGCAAATGGATAAATGCTAATCATGTGGCACGGCTTTTGTTTATATGTTTATCACATGGCTCTGGAAATTGGTTACTTAGTGGGTTAAGTTCTTAGAAGAAATTTATGGGGCAATATTTCATTCCAAAGTTGGTATCAAACTTGGTAGATTTATGTAAGACATAAGTCTTTAGTTCTGAATCAATGCTGGTGTTTAAAGATACACCTGAAAAAACTGTCTTGCTAAATGAAGTAGGTTAGAACCTATGCTTAGAACATATCCAATTAAAGTCACAAATAGTAAATTTCATTACAAGAGGTTTTTTAAACACGGAAATACTGTTGTTTAACGTCCATGAGTAAACACTAAAATTGGTATGTACACCAAATCATATAAAGGTATAAAAGCTATTTTATTTACGAAGTTTATTTGAAAAGCTAGTCACGGGTGCATTATTTAAAGTAATAAAGTAAAGCATAACGACATAATAAACTAACTAATTTATGTATTAACAAACGCAAGTAGGCTCGCTAAAATATTGTTCAATGCAGTAAACCTCGGCCATTTATGTTCGGGGCTTTTCACTTTGATTTACCAAGGCAGCCAAGTTGACATCCCCAACCATCAAGTACCTATCAATTCATAAGAGTATTTAATTTTATTATCATTTTTGATTTTTATTATTTACATCCTTGAGGCGTTTTCACCAGAGATGTGTAGCGAGGAAGCGTGGAACTAACCAATCACATAGCTAGCTGTGAAAAAGAAGCGATATTATTTAAATGAAATATATTTATTTGCCAGAATATAGGTGCTTACATGATTTCATGGTTAGGTGGAGGAGCTCGTGGCTAAATAATAACCACCGCTCGGGTCAATCTTTAGGTTAAGCCGTGCTTGCCTAGGTTGGTCTGTGGATGGGTGACCAACCCTTTACATACCGAGTTTCCTCCGTACCTCGGAAAGCACGTTAAGCCGTTGGTCCCGGCTGTCATTCGTAGATCTATGATGTCGATAGGTAGTCAGAGGCCAAAAAGCCTGACAACCAGTCTTACCAAGGGGTATCGTATTACCCAGTACTAACTAGGTTGTGAAGGTCAGATAGGCAGTCGCTCCATGTAAAATACTGGTATTCAGCTGTATCCAGTAAAACTGGAAGCCGACCCCAAAATAGTTGGGAAAAGGCTAGACAGATGATGACATGATTTCATGGTAATTTTTTTTTTGTTCTATGTTAGTTCCACATATCCCTCGCTACGCATCCATCTCTGGTGGCAACGAAGCAATAAGCAAAAAGGTACCAGATTTATATATCTAGCATAATATGTTACATTTTTGTATGTGGTTATTTTTTTTTTAAGCACATTTAGAAGTAGAGATTTTTCGCCATGAATTTCTGGCAAACTGTAATAACCTTAAAATCTTCATATCTAAAAACAACTGGTATGTCCTTATTTCCACAAAATGTTATAAAGTCGACTTAGGCCAGAGTTCTCCTGTTTTCTCCCTAACAAGCAGGCCGGGACACTCATAAACTTAATGTTTGGCTTTCGCTGCCAAATTAACATAATGAGGACAAGGTACAACTTTATAAGACTTAGTAATAAAACGATGAACTAACTTCCACGTTGAAGTAACTGTGAGCCAAGTTCACTGCACGAACTCACTAAGAGCATAATTTTATGAGCACAGAGTAGATTAGACCTGTAAATTATAAGTCTTTATATTATACAGCAATATAAAAGATGGATCATAACCAACTTTTGAGTCTTTACATTATATAGCAATATAAAAGATGGATCATAACTAACTTTTGAGTCTTTACACTATACAGCAATATAGAAGATGGATCATAACTAACTTTTGAGTCTTTACATTATATAGCAATATAAAAGATGGATCATAACTAACTTTTGAGTCTTTACACTATACAGCAATATAGAAGATGGATCATAACTAACTTTTGAGTCTTTACATTATATAGCAATATAAAAGATGGATCATAACTAACTTTTGAGTCTTTACATTATACAGCAATATAGAAGATGGATCATAACTAACTTTTGAGTCTTTACATTATATAGCAATATAAAAGATGGATCATAACTAACTTTTGAGTCTTTACATTATACAGCAATATAGAAGATGGATCATAACTAACTTTTGAGTCTTTACATTATATAGCAATATAAAAGATGGATCATAACTAACTTTTGAGTCTTTACATTATACAGCAATATAGAAGATGGATCATAACTAACTTTTGAGTCTTTACACTATACAGCAATATAGAAGATGGATCATAACTAACTTTTGAGTCTTTACATTATATAGCAATATAAAAGATGGATCATAACTAACTTTTGAGTCTTTACATTATATAGCAATATAAAAGATGGATCATAACTAACTTTTGAGTCTTTATATTATATAGCAATATAAAAGATGGATCATAACTAACTTTTGAGTCTTTACATTATATAGCAATATAAAAGATGGATCATAACTAACTTTTGAGTCTTTACATTATACAGCAATATAGAAGATGGATCATAACTAACTTTTGAGTCTTTACATTATATAGCAATATAAAAGATGGATCATAACTAACTTTTGAGTCTTTACATTATATAGCAATATAAAAGATGGATCATAACTAACTTTTGAGTCTTTACATTATATAGCAATATAAAAGATGGATCATAACTAACTTTTGAGTCTTTATATTATATAGCAATATAAAAGATGGATCATAACTAACTTTTGAGTCTTTATATTATATAGCAATATAAAAGATGGATCATAACTAACTTTTGAGTCTTTACATTATATAGCAATATAAAAGATGGATCATAACTAACTTTTGAGTCTTTACATTATATAGCAATATAAAAGATGGATCATAACTAACTTTTGAGTCTTATATTATATAGCAATATAAAAGATGGATCATAACTAACTTTTGAGTCTTTATATTATATAGCAATATAAAAGATGGATCATAACTAACTTTTGAGTCTTTATATTATATAGCAATATAAAAGATGGATCATAACTAACTTTTGAGTCTTTACATTATATAGCAATATAAAAGATGGATCATAACTAACTTTTGAGTCTTTACATTATATAGCAATATAAAAGATGGATCATAACTAACTTTTGAGTCTTTATATTATATAGCAATATAAAAGATGGATCATAACTAACTTTTGAGTCTTTACATTATATAGCAATATAAAAGATGGATCATAACTAACTTTTGAGTCTTTACATTATATAGCAATATAAAAGATGGATCATAACTAACTTTTGAGTCTTTACATTATATAGCAATATAAAAGATGGATCATAACTAACTTTTGAGTCTTTACATTATATAGCAATATAAAAGATGGATCATAACTAACTTTTGAGTCTTTATATTATATAGCAATATAAAAGATGGATCATAACTAACTTTTGAGTCTTTATATTATATAGCAATATAAAAGATGGATCATAACTAACTTTTGAGTCTTTACATTATATAGCAATATAAAAGATGGATCATAACTAACTTTTGAGTCTTTACATTATATAGCAATATAAAAGATGGATCATAACTAACTTTTGAGTCTTTACATTATATAGCAATATAAAAGATGGATCATAACTAACTTTTGAGTCTTTACATTATATAGCAATATAAAAGATGGATCATAACTAACTTTTGAGTCTTTATATTATATAGCAATATAAAAGATGGATCATAACTAACTTTTGAGTCTTTATATTATATAGCAATATAAAAGATGGATCATAACTAACTTTTGAGTCTTTATATTATACAGCAATAAAGAAGATGGATCATAACTAACTTTTGAGAGGAAAATTGCAAAAAAAAACTTACTTTGCCACTGAATGAACAGTTTTATTTAAGTATTATTTTTTTTTGTTTTTATTATTTGTTAGTTTTTTTTTTTTATTTTTGTTTAAGTTTTAGTATTATTGTCATCAACAGGGCACAAACCATTATAGGTCAGTGGCGGAAAGTCTGGCAACTAGTCTTACTTAGGGGTATCGTATTACCTATTACTAACTGGGTTGTGGAAGTCAGATAGGCAGTCACTCCATGTAAAATTGTAAAATGTATTCCGCTGAATCCCGTTAGACTGGAAGCCGACCCCAACAAAGCTGGGAATAGGCTAGGCAGATGATGATGAAAAGGAAGGGGAGTAGAGAATGCTTTTGTCCTACAATGGGAAAATCCAAATTAAAAATAATATTCTAGTAACTCAAATACGAAATTACCTAAACCTTATCACTCAGCAATTACTTAACTAACTAAACTCACGGTTAACTAGTAAGTACTACAACATCAGATAATTACGAGCCGTCTCCAAAGCAAGCGGAGTGCCGAACAACTTGACTATGGCAACTTGCCGACTTCGCTAACTTTATATTTAGATAGTGAACTATCTCGGATTCACCTGCTTTACCCGGCTCATGTATTTTTGATTCGATTCGCCAACTGTGTGGAGTTGAAGATTTCGTGTCAAGAACCTAAGAACTAAGAAATGATTTTTGAAACATTGAGTTTTCTTTTTTGGGATGAGTTTTGTTTTGATGCCGAAGTGTATAATCTCTGATAGATAACAACATCACGTCTGTAATCCCCGAAGGATTAGGTAGAGATATATCTGTTAGTACTTACACCCAAATTTAATAGGGTGCGAGATATTGCCAACAACCGGGCACAAATCCAGACACTTTTGCTGCTACTTACAGATTCCTGATAGAAAACCCCAATCACACTTTGCCTGACCCGGGAATCGAGCCCAGGACCTCATGCTCAGTAGTCGCGCTTGCGACCTCTCGACTAACGAGGCAGGCACCAGTCGACCAATGAGGCAGTCCAGTCGAGGTTCTGTTAGATTTATTCTATTAGTATAATATAAAACAAAGTCGTTCTCACTGTCTTAGACCTTTTAAACTACGCAACGGATTTTAATGCAGTTTTCAGCAATAGATAGAGTGATTCAAGAAGAAGGTTTATAATATGCTACATTGCACCTGTGCGAAGCCGGATTAGTTCGCTAGTTTATTATTATAACTAACCTGTAGGTACCTACCTACTGTTTCACTCTCTACTGGGGAAAGACTTGCCTCGTCCTTCTTTACCTTAGCGCCGCCGGTCACATTCTATATTTTGCTATTTCTTATCAACACGGTCAAGGTCCTGTCTTCTCCTTTGTTGTCTATCACGACCCGTCTCGCTGTTTTAGAGCAGCAATCTTGTCAACATGTAAAGTAAGATGAATCAGTAAATAAATCAACATTTTTTGTTAGAATCGCAAGCAAGTTAGTAATCTATAAGATTATGTAGGTATACATAAGCACTTAATAAAAAAAGGTAATTAAATTCCTCTTGAAGTTGCAGAATCACTCTTTATTTTTCCGTCTACCGAGTACGTGCGCTCCGTACTTTCTTCCACAAACAAGTTAACAGGAGTACCAACCTAACGAAGTTATTAACCTGTACCACAGATAATATAATTCTAGCGTACTTGTTCTAACAACAATGGCGGGAACTATAAATTAGTTTTGTGGCCCTCCTGAACCCTTGTAATAGTTGTTACTAGGTTTAATGTTCGTCCTAGTGGTCTTTTGGTCCACTTTGATTTGTTATAACTGCCTTTTAGGCCATCTGTTCGTTATGATATATCAGAAGTGACGTTTTTATTGGCTGAGTTATCATATTTTGTGTTTTATTCGTGGAACAGAGTCAAATATGGTGGAATGTGGACGGGAATTGTTGTGTATTCGTATTTGTTTGCTCTATAATATAGTTAGTAGTATAATCTGGACGTGAATATTTATTAGTCTTACAATTCAGAACCATTTATGTAGGTATCCGGCTCACCCTGAGCTGTCTATCATTCTAACACAACATGAGCTACATTCAGTGAAATTATCACTTTACAGACGGATGCGTTGTCGTTTTCTTCTGAAATTTGGACGTTCGAAAAGTAGTTTTTCTTTTGCTTCCTTTCAAATAATTCTTTATTCTTTTTAAACAGACGATATTAATCAAGATTTTTAAGACACGAATCTTAGACAAACATAATTCCATCCTGTTCAATTCACTTGCTCCCTCCGCCCGCTTATCCATCATTCTATCTTTTGTCTTTGTTAGACCTCGGATCTTAATCACCGTCTTTTTAATTAAACACGAGAAAATTCCTTTCTTTATGTCCAATGGAGGGTGGAAATTGGGTAAGAAAAATGGAACGTGGATGTTTCAAAGGAAATTTGGCCATACTTGCACGTAAGGTCATTATTCTTTATTTCTTTAAAACGTTCCACGTCCATAAAGCTTTGTCTACACTTTGGCAACAACAGCAGAATCGAAATGATATACCAAAATCAGACCGCAGATGCATAACATTGAAATTCCTGTTGAAAATACACAAATTTAACATCGAAACTGACCGATCCCTATTGTTCTGAGATCTTTGAAAATTACTAACAACTTAATCATAGAAGCTGGCAGGACAAGCTGGACTAAACCAAAGACCAGTGGAGTGGCCCATATTGGCCATAAATTGAAAGAAGTAATCTGGAATGGCCTTTGTCCAGCAGTAGAGTTGAGTTACTGTTGGCCTCCGTATCAAAATCTTCTTTATCTTCCTTACCAAGAAAACGGTTTACCTACACCAATCATGGCCGCCCACAGCCAACAGACCCAAACAAACAATAAGTTGTCATAACGCAACTGTCATATAAGCATAATCTGAAGTTTCATTAATTACGGCGTCCCAGCAGACGAGACATTTTAATTAAAAGCAAACATTGCCGGGACAAAAGGACTGTCTCACACAAGATCGCTATAAAAACCAGCAAGGCATTTTTAACGATTCAATTTAATGAGAATTCTCGCAATTATTCGTGTAAGGTCTTGAAGAGATTGTTATAGATATAAGATGGTTTTGAAAGGGTAATTATTACGTTTTATATAATGTTTGTGTGTGTAAACTTCTATTATTTATCTAATAAGAAATTATGATTATTATCACGGAAAAGAAACTCTAAATCGCAGCCCGGGGTCTGAAATTGAGCCCGGTTGATGACAATTAGGCTCTTTGCCTAATACGTGAGATTTAAATACAACCTAACCGGCAAAATGTGGGTGTTCTCTAATAGGTACACACTTCTGTCTAATCCTACGGGAAAATACAGGTGTAATGTTATATTGTTGTTGTTGTAAAAACTACAATATTCAAAATTAACGTCGACCATGATATACACACATAACTCATGTTTCATAAAGAAACGAAATTGGATCTGGAATTTGAAACGTTCTAAGGTTGAAAATTTAATTTCAACGTTGCAGTGAAATTCAAATAAACGCAATTTTTGCTCTGCACCTGTGACATCCCCGTATTCAGTAAATGTATATAATTATATGAAACTTTGCTCGTGTAAAAGCTGAAAACTATTTTGGATGTACAGTTATTGTCATAAATGTGTCAATTTTTCTGCTTTTGAACCTGAAAATTGTTTATCTTTGTGACTGTATTGGTTCTGGCCATACTTTGTTCTTTCATTTCGATTTCCACTGTTTCGGAATTCAAAAAGTTTGTTTTTCCGTGAATAGACACCAAATTAAACATTCTCTTTTATAAATATCAGCCAGTAAATATCGCTTGAAAATGGAACACAGAATGCAACGAATAAAATAAATATTCACGCATTTGGGCTATATTCACGTTTGGAAAACTTTGTTACGGGCACAAAATAGGATGCGGCTTCTTATTCCCTTGGCATAGTCGCATTATCACGTTGACAATACCTGTGAAATAAATAGGGAGTGATGCATATACATAACTGCAGCGGCCATCAAGAGAGGCATTGATGGACGAACGTAAAAATGTGGACCGAGGCGAAGCCGAGGCACACATACGTAAGTCCATCAATGCCTAGTTGTGCACAAGGCTTCTGTAGTACTTTTTTCAAATAATGCGACGATATTAATACAATTACTTTTCAAAACCAATGATGCACACAAACAACAATAATTTTTATCGCGTTGAAGATTTCACTCGTTCTTTTTTTCAATAAACCGCTTTCCATTTACAAGCCAATTTGAAATTTAAATAAAACCTTTGATAAGTTGGTTGCCATGTTTCAGAGTAAAAGATCGTTCCATTTTTAAATAACACGACCGATATGAGTTTACTATGTAATTTATTTGGCCGCTAAACACGACAGATATTGGATTTTCATACAACTTTTGCCGGCCGCTGGTCGCATGTCCTACCTGGCCAGAAAAAATAATAATATATATACTTATATCGCTGAACATTACACACAGCGCCATCTAGTGCCACACTAAGCAACGAGGCTTGTATCGTGGACACCAGATAGTTGATATAATACATAGATACATTTTGTTTGTAAATACAAACTTATCATACATATACATCCATGACTCGGAAACAAAATGTCCATGCTCATCACACAAACATTTGCTCCTACCGGCATTCGAACCCGGGACCCTAAGATCGTAAGGCAGCCTCACAACCGCTGCGCCATTCGGGTCGTCAGTATAGCAATTTCGATTTATCTCGAAGAAGGTTGTCAAAATAATGCTCAAATTTCCAAGCATGTTTGAGAAAATGTGCTTTTTTTTTGTGAATGGCATCTCGCAGTTCAACCTAGAGAGGTTGTCTGCTTAACCGGACTATATGCCTATAGGTTGGTTGGTATGGTTCTTTCTATATGGCTGTATGGCTCGTCACCACCATCAGAACCATTGAGATATACAGTACAGGAGACGGCGATAATCTACTATAGAAATAATAATAATACAATATCTATGAAATCGACACAGACATGTGAAAAACTGTTTCGTTTCTATTTAATAAAGCAGTAGCAGCTTATGAAAAGAGATACAACTACAGTTTGTCAAGTGCTTATTTTGACAACACTTTCGTGTGACGTCATAAGCTCAGCAATTCGTGCGCCGAGTTTTCTGGTGGAACTGCTGTCAAACGGTTGGTTTTTTTGTTGTTCCTTGAATGATGATGGATGAAAATGGCGGCCATTTGGTGCGCTAGATTTTTGGAGGTAGTCATCTTAATTCTGAAGGTATGCCCAGACCGTGAGCTTTTAAGTCAGTGACTAGGTCAGTGATCAGAACGAATGCCGCCATCTTACTTTTTCAATACAATTTCCACAGACAATTTCACAGATGACACAATAAAGCGCTAAAAGAACAATGACGCACTAAGTGATACCTATTTAGATTCCTTAAAAGTCTGATAAAAGGATTAAGTAACTACTTCCAAACAAATATATATTTATCTTCAAAATTTAATCAGTCGCCCTACGTTCCATTAACATCATTAATTACTATCAGTTTATACCTTCAGAACTATTTAAACAGAGCGGTCAGTTCAAAACAGCGGAGTTATCTCTAGAAACTTGCTAATGCTTGTTTAATTAAACTTGTTCTGATGGTTTGATACCGTGCCAAATTATTATCGGGACACCGCACCGTGGGGGGCATCCAGACAAACCATCTTCCATCCCTCTCTCCCTCTTTCCATCGTCGGGAGACTGGATGAGGCCGAAACTGACCTCTTTGCTTTTTAGGCGTTGTTCACGGCCTCAGGCGACGACACTAAATGCGTCAAGCAACATGTGTGCTCGTTTCTTAATTCCTTGGTACCTTTGCAAGTTGCAACACGGTGACAAACAACCTTTTTTCATGTGTTTTTTAGCCGATTTCTAAAAACGGAAGGAAGCTTTTATTCTACTAGACATGGCCAATATCATTTTATTCAATTTCCTTTGTATTTACACAGGTTTTTTGCCATTTTACGTGTAAAGTTTTTTTTTCATGTATTACTCTCTTCCTGATTACTGGGCCGATTTCAGTGATTCATTTGCTTTTTTTCTGCAGTCGTTTACGAGTGACGTGTGTTGCTTAAGCCAGTAGCGTGGCCAAGTCTCAAGCTCGTCTCTGAATATTTTTACTGCTAAGTGCTGGCTGGTTTTTCTTGTATACAGATGACTTACTTCAAAAAGATGCAAAGTGCTTTTGGCTTTGTTATAGGGATGTGAGTAATAAATTGAGTTTTCTCGGAGATTCGATGGAATGAGACAGTAAAACGGATTATTAACATTTTTTATGGTACATCGACATGAGCAGTGTATGTTTTTTGTTATTATATTCTGAGACACAGTCCACAATCGAAATTTTATTATCTTGTGTTGTTGGTGTGTTTACAAACATTATTGCCACATAGACACAAACGGTTACTACTACTGCTGTTCCATATATATTAACCGTGTAGAATAGAGCACTTAGACCCGGAACAACTGTGAGACCGTACAAATATTCTGTTCATTCACAAACTTATTTTTATAGTAACAGTAATAGCTTAATATTACAAATCCAAAGGGGTAATTTGAAGAACCACAGCCAAATAGGTCGAGGGTAGTAAAAATTGGCAGAGCTGCTTGGCCGTGATTCGCTGAGTAAGTCACGCTGCACCCAAGGGTGCGTTCACATTAGTTGACGCGCGTTTAATGAGAAAATAGCGCGGTAAGATCACGTGATTTGATTAATTACTTTTCTAATGCTTGTTGAGGGCAATGTTAATGCGAATTAGATAATGATGTTTATTGTTTAAACTGGATTTTACAAAAACTTACAAAATTACAAACGCATACAAGCTGCGTTTCAAAGTTTGTACTTGATGTTGACTTGACTTTTTTTTGTGTAACCATGAGCCAGAATGATGCGGTGACTCAGTACATGGTTTTACTTTTTGAGTGGGCCTTTATCAGCCACGTGAGCGAACGAGGGTTGATGGGTGCCAGTTGCCACATGTCCTCGAGTTTTTGTTTCACGGAGATTCCGGGTTCCTCTAAATATGGAAAACATTCACCTATTTTGAGAGCAGTGGTAACAAAATAATGGAGGTACTAGACCGTTACTAGACCAATATAATTCAATAGACCTTTAGGTTGCGTGCAAAAATCTCGACACATACAACAGCTTAATGCGTGTGACAGTTACTCGCGTCAACACGCGTGTATCAAGCAAACAAGCACGTCACTCAATGTGTACACCGCCTAAGGGTGGCCAGAGTTTCGTCAATCAATATCTACACGGCTTAAGAGTTGCCAGAATTTAGCTTGACGACACGACTTAGTGTAGATTGACACTGATCGTCTTATAAACGAGCATCTGACAAGTTTGTCTTGTTTCTTTATTTATTCATACATGGGAGTTGGGGATTTTTCTTGGGGCTCTGTGAAATAGAAACTTTATACAGGTTGGTTAATCTAATAATTTAGTTCGAGAAAATGACGAAGCAGCAGCAATACAAGTTGTAAACGGACCCCTCAAATATTGCTGGAAAACGACTTTTTTTTTTGGGGTGAAAAATCACGATTTACGGTAGGACTCAAAACATTGTGGTGATGAATGGATTGAATAGTACGGGGTCGTGGAGGTATTTAAAGTAAAGTAATTACATTTAAAAAAATGTAAAAAAGTTGTAACTTTGACCGCCAATTTCTCCCTAACTAGAAGGTTCCCAGGTATGGTCTACAACAAAAAAATGTTCGCAAGGACGGGGAGGACAAGTGCCTTTCGGCTTCGTTAAGAGTACTTTTACACCCATTATGTAGTGATCGTAGCAAGCTAACGCTTAAAGAGAGCAGCGGTGGCCCAGTGGTGGCGGCCCCGACTTACGAACAGTAAGTCGTTTGTTCGAACCGAGACAGGCGCATTACTTTGTAATTTATATCATCACGACTGCTCTAAAAACGGTGAAGGAAAACATCGTGAGGAAACCGGCATGTCTTAGAACCAAAAATTCGAAGATATGTGACATCTACCAATCCGCACTGGGCGGGCGTGGTGGATTTATAGCCCATTCCCTCTCATTGAGAGCCGTGTCCCAGCAGTGGGAACATTATAGGCTGATGATGATGATCGCAGCAAGCGTAGGATAAAGGCGTGAGTTTATTTCAATAACATGAGTAATAGTGATGCATCTAAAACCTTTTTTCTAAAAATAAGTCAGGACCCAATTTTGATCAGTTTTTGTGATAAAGGCTCCAATATTCTGGCCCCACTATCAAATTCAGGAAACAAGTAAACAGACGTTGAAACAAACATCAATAAACAATATATCAAAGTAAAATAACAAAGTGTAAAGTCATTATGACACCCAGCAATATATCACAAGCTACATTAACCGGGACAGTGTGGGCTACCCTTATCAAACGGTTAATAATCGCCTCCTACCCGGATCATGTACCATTTACACCGTAAATAATAAAACTTGCCGATAGTGATAATAATAAATGAACAGAGGTCCTAGCACGAGCGTGCGCTGTAAACGTAACGTAAATACGGCTACACTACGATTTTTTAATTCAAAATACAATTATCCTACAGCATTTTAGTTAAATTGTTTGCAACAAACATTTTCAATAGTAAAAATCTTTTTTAGGGTTCCGTACAAAAAAAATAAAAAAAAACGAAACCCTATGGGATCACTCGTGCGTCTGTCTGTCTGTACGTCTGTCTGTCACAGCCAATTTGCTCCGAATCTACTGGACCAAATCAGGACCAATTTGGCAGGATGGTGTAATCCTATGACCTAAACACAGATGTGCAAAGACAATATTTTTTTTTTAATGGGTCATTTTCATGCGACAAATTAAGAAATTAAAAATAAAAATTTTGCAAACCGTACTGTGTCATATGTCAAATGAAAGGGGTCGTTACGAGGATCTCAAATATTTTTTTGATAATATTATAAAATAAATAGTTTTGATTTTATTCATGAAAGAAGACGAAAATTGACCATCCCCACCTGATCTCCGAAACTACAAAACCTAAAATTTTGAAAAATACAAAATATAGTTCATTGCTTGTAGATTACAGGAAAACCTAAATTCTATCAATTGAAAATAAAGTGATTTTCGGGAGACAAATTAGAAAATTTAAAAAAAGTTTTGCAAACTCTACTGTGTTATATATCAAATTAAAGGGGTCGTTATGAGGATTTCAAATATATTTATGATAATATTGTAAAATAAATAGTTTTGATTTTATTCATCAAAGAAGAGAAGAAGGGAAGTTAGGGGAGGAGCCCGTGGCTAAATAATAACAGCCGCTCGGGTCGATCTTTAGGTTAAGCCGTACTTTCCTAGGTTGGTCTGTGGATGGGTGACCACCCATTACATACCGGGTTTCCTACGTGCCTCGGAAAGCACGTTAAGCCGTTGGTCCCGGCTGTGATTTGCAGATCTTTGACAGTCGTTACAGGTAGTCAGTGACCCAAAAAGTCTGACAACCAGTCTTACCAGGGTTATCGTATTACCCAGTACTAACTGGGTGTAGTTATTATTGTAAAATAAATAGTTTTGATTTTATTCATGGAAGAAGATGAAAATTGACCATTCCCCCCCTGATCTCCGAAACTACTGAGCCTAAAATTTTGAAAATACAAAATATAGTTCATTGCTTGTAAAATACAGGAAAACCTATAAGAATTCTATCAATTGAAAATAAAGTGGTAAACTCAATATAAGATTTTGGCATTGTACGGGACCACGCGAGTTCAACTCTCACTTGGCCGGATTTATTATATTATATCAGTGTTTGTTAAGCATTATATATGTTTATTGTTTCGTCATCTTGTATGCACATCATGTCCCTGCGACAAATAAATATTCTTTCTTTCTTTCAATCAGTGTCATCCAAAGATACGAAAAATAAATGTATAAAATTTATTATTAATTATTTTATGGCTTTAATTTTAAAACCGACGTACGAGTATTTACGTCACGATTTCACCGCGCGTTCGTGCTAGAGCCTCTGAGAAGAAAAAGTTTTTTGTAAATAAACTATTTGTTGCTTTTGTAGGTAGTTTCTTTGAAAGAAAGTTTTTATTTGTCCGTGGAGACTTTGTCTACAGTAGCAATCAATGGCGAAACTATTTGACATGAAGTTTTCTTTTTCAGCAGTTATTCTTATTTTCTTGTGAATGAGCTACACTTTTATCCAAGAAGATGGACAAGTGACAATCGTTTTCAAACTAAATCGACTTCACGCTACTTCGAACCAGCGCTCATGTTACGCAACTAGGTTTAAATTATTTTCATGATCAATTAATATTAGTAGGTAATATTATTTATAATATTCCACACATACATAATACGCTGCAGTTCCAAACCACATCAAAGCCAGTAAACCATTTGAACACTAGACTGACTTCAGAACACAGCCTTTGTAAGTCCCGCTGCACTTGCAAAGAACCGGCAAAAAACGAGAATTTCTTGCTGGCAACCTTGCGGTTTTATTTTAAAATACCTCGCAAGTTCCACTACGGAGGCGGAAGTTTTATTCGATTGTTCTTTAGAGAAGTACCTAGTATTGAAAATAATTGCGGGAACTAATAAAGGTGAGCTCTTTAATAGGGTTTCTTTGCTTTTTCCTCTTTCAGGTATATATAGTTTTTAATAGTTGGCAAGAAAAAATATTTTTTTTGTTAAATTAAAACGTTTACGTTTATTTTTATTCTTTCAAAGCTTTATGTTTTGCAAAGTAATCAGTGCTCCATAAAGTAGGTATACCTAAAACCAAAATCCGAAACAGAAAGCATTGGATGCCTAAACGAGCTTAAAATATTTAAATCGCAAAATAAAAATATCGTTCAAGCATAGGCACCGTGTAACATCCTAACAACTGTTCGAGCTCCAGTGTCGTGAAAAGACAAACTTAAACAAAGATAAATAAATATAAACCTTCCTTTTTAAACAACCTCAGTATATTTACAGTTCAAAGAAATAAAACCTCGCTCTTAGCCAACAACGGTTTTAATTTATATGAGCAATTGTTCGAGACCTTCGCGTGGCAGCAAAAAATGATGCATTTCCCGTCATGTGGGCAAACTAAAATGAGAGTAAAAGAGAGCAAGAGCTATCTGCCATCCTTTTCATTTTAGTCACCTATTTCCGCTACCTCCTTTCATGATGTCCTTTACTAGGGAAAGCATTTGCAAGTTTAATGGAACGGTCTGGTGGAGAAAATGACACACTTAGCAACAGCCCCTAAAATGCGGAGCCATAATGTTCCTTTAAAAGTTTGACTTTTCAAAAGGCGATGAAAATAGCTTAGCAGCGTAGATTAATTAGGTACTAGGTACTTAAACTTAAATACTCTCTGGTAAATATTTTTTTCTCGTCAATGAAAGCCTGTATTTATAGACTGGTTGCGAACAGTAAACAGAACTAAGAATTAATCAAAGCAAGTATTTCTAGACGTTTTCCAATCGTCTGGCTTCGCTACAAAAACACTACAGCGCGCTTGTACAAGATGAATTCATCAGAGCGAGTTAATGAACGCTAGAAAAACTGTTGAATTGAAAATTTCGACGAGTCAGTGAGTTGGTATGGTCGCTTGGGTAGAAACGGACGTCTGCCGAGTCGCTTTTTATGCCATAAATTATAAATTTTGCGCCTCTTGCATATTAAACAGGATCATTTTTGTGAATTTTAGGGTACATGATGAATGAGGAAGCGTTGTTATATTCATTGTTTATTCAAATTAGCTAGTCCGTTTCCCTATTTCCTTTATTACTGTGCGCAGAATACCAGAGCACCGCAGCTTCCCATCTCGGGCTGAATTCGATTTGCTACACAGTTGCGCCGCGGTGGCACACAGCTTGCAATAATGAACAGGCAGTTAGAACTCAAACTAGGTACTCTATTGCCTTGAACGATTGTTTAATTAAGAAACCTACTTAATGCAGCGATAGTATTACTGTTCGAATGGCAACAGAATTAACGATTTCAATAACAAAACACGATGAATACTTAGAAAACAATAAGAAATCCGATATTAGATAACAAACAACGTCAATTTAAGGGAAAATTGAGCAAGACATTTCTTACCTGCTTTTTGGAATCACTGGGGAGTAAATCTTGCAGGAATTCGCCGATTACGTATTTATATCCAAACATTTTTGTATAAAACCATGGAGCGGATGAAAGCGCCTCATCTTGGGACATAAAAGGTGACCTCCCTTTGAGTCCTCACCCCTTCTCTCGCCCTCCTGGCACAATGAGAGACGTTGTTTGAAAGTAGGCTAACGTTAAAGTGAGTTACATTCAACTTACGTCGCCCGACTCAGAATTGTAACACATGACATATGTGCTGTGCTTATTTTCACGTTTCGCATTTACGCCAACTGCAGGTCGGTCGTTGTATCAAAGATACTCTTGTTTTTCCTACCTTTTTTCCTTTTTAATACCGTACGTTGTAACAGACTATAAAAATATGAACCTGTTCAAAGCAAACAGACTTTGCTTCGGAATTGCATATAGTTTGTAACGGAGGGAAAAAGTAATCAAAACAGCGGGCGAGGTTAGGATTCTAGCTTTCCGATCGGAATAACAGATGTATGGTGGTATTTATTTTATTTTTTTGGTGGTATTTTGTGCTGTTGTTATTGTTAGTTTGTATCGGACACGGACAGCTCTGTGCTAACGATATTCTGCAGAAGGCAATACAATAAATATTACAAGGTTTTTCATTAAACTAATGACGAAAAATCTTGTAGAAAATGTTTGGCTATTAGAGATGATTAGATTTAAATATCTTGACTTATATTAACATTATAATCTTTGTTTGTTTTATTTTTAATTTCGTTTTTTAATAACGATAAAAACATTGTACTCGGAATTATCTTTATATAACTTTGTACGTTCATAATCATTTGGATTCTTGAAATTGAGCTTTATGGATTGAGATATTAAGTAGAAAGTGAGTTTAATTTAATTTATCAAATCCCACAGAGACCTTCCACCTTTTACGAGCCTATTGTTGTGTTACATTAAAACAATTTAAGATTTCCTATTTAATTAGGTTGCGTAAGATTAATGGTTAGGTCAACCCTAATGTCAACCAAAATGGCGGGCGCGGTTGTTACTGCTCACAAGTTTACACCCTCGCGCTCGGTTAAAGTTATGTTTGATCAAGTTTCCCCGTAAATGTGGTAATAATTGTATTTAAAACCAGCTGTGACTGGGTCCACCGAATACATGTAAAACTTTTGAGCAGAAAATTACATTTTCTGATGAAGGCAAATACGCAATTTTACGGATGATTTCATTCAGATATTTAAATTATTTAAAGTAATGATATAAAAGAGAATATAAATGTATTTCATCGATAAATAAAGTAGTAATAAAGTAGATTGGTAGAATATAATTGCCTCTGATATTGAAACATATAACAGAAACGTAGACAACAAAGCTATGTAGGTTTTATACCGGATGCCATTTTTTCACTTTCCAAAAAAATGGGTATATTGGGTGAACAGAGTAGAAGCTTATGGCATACCTAGTTTTTTTTTCCACAGCTTAGAAAAAAATTGATCCATCATCAAAAAACGCTACAAATTTTAAGTAAACTTTTCATATTAGAACAAAGAAAGAGAAATTTTGAAAAAAAAAACTGTTTTCAAATCATTCAAATCATACGCAATACGCGTATGATTTGAATTTCGAATATTCTTGATTTTTTTTTGCAAAAAAAAAACTAAGTATTTGCTTCTACTCCGTTCACCTATTAAACCTATTTTTTTTGGAAATTGATAAAAAAGTCATCCTGTATATATCGAGGATTCTGAATTTCCGACATAGACAATATCCTAGGTTATTGGGTTTTTACATCATGAATTTCGCCAAAAACACCAAAAATTCGAAGACATGTGACATCTACCAATCCGCTCTGGGCCCGCGTGGTGGATTATAGCCCATTCCCTCTCATTGAGAGGAGGCCGTGTCCCAGCAGTGGGAACATTATAGGCTGATGATGATGATGATGATGATGATGATCATGAATTTGTCAGTGGCAGCCATGGAGTCTGGATTTGTGCCCGGTTAATGGCAATAGGCTCGCAACCTATTACATGGGACTTAAACATAACTGGCAAAATGTGGATGTACTATTAGGTACAGCTCTGCCTAACTCTTCGAGGGTCAAAGGCGTGGCGTCATAATGATGTGAACTAACGCTGACTAAGTTGTACATTTGCATAACAACAACAACAACAACAACAGCCCATAACGTCCACTGCTGGACATAAGCCTCTCCCATGATGGGAGGAATTTGCCGTAATCTCCACGCTTGGCAGGCGGATTGGAGATCGCAGTGATGAAAGACTAACAGAAAACGCTGCTGCCCATTCTCTGGTCTACGGAGGCGCAAGGTGTTCTGCCTCAGACATTATAGTCGCTTTATACGACACCCCTGAGTGTAATGGGTTGGTTCTATTCTACTCTGCCGGATACCACACGGCTAACGGCACACGGTACATTTGCATATTTGGCACAATTTGATAATACATTTTTTTATACTAATTTTTTGAAAAAAAAATAAGCAAAATGCAGCAAAATGTACAAAACAAAAAATAGCTACGCAGACGCAAAGTATACAAAAATATCATTTCAGAACACACACATGGTTACATTATATTTAAATGGTAAAATAAGAACCGTCGCTGGTTTAAATCTCGCTGACGGGAGTTTAATTTTCTACAAATCCCTGTTCAGTGAGAGAGAGAGAGCAAAGTTACTCGTATAATCTGTAACCCAAACATGAAATATGTACCTTGGCTTTGAAATATTCTAATACAGCCATATTACTTTGGAAATTGTGAAATGTAGGTACTTATGTGTCTTAAAACCATTTAGGACTGATCTCGCTTTTTATAACATTTTGATGTATTCATAGCAAGAACGGGTAATCGTAACGTAAACTCGAATGATATTTAAGTTGCAAATACTGTTTTCTAGTTTAATACTTTCTCACAATCATGGTTACACTACTTTAGTGTTTGCCACATCATCGCGATCGGTCCAAATCAAAATTGTAATTTTCTTTAGTGTTAGTACTTTCAATTCAAAAATCGTTAGACATTCATTCCGTGCGTTGGTGCCATGAACTCTTATGTAATCTTCGATCAACAATTAGCAATTAGATACCGTGTCACGTACAAAATCAAAGCTAAATGCTGTCCGCGTGACAGCTACATTTGTTTACTAACAAACGGAGAAAAACGTTTAAAAACAGTTTTAAGTTCAACTTAATTACAACCATGGCACTTAGTAATAAAGTCACAAATCTTCAAAATATTATCTAATACTTACGATCATTCGTCACAAAAAACGAGCAAAGCAATAAATTACTCCTGTCACTTAGAAATGAAAAGACGTAAGTTAAACAACATTTAGTGTGAAATCAACCTTAAATGGTAACAATTAAAGTACATTTTCTCGTTATATTGCCTTGCGAGCTACATCGTATTGTTTCGTATTAAGAAATTTCGAAAAAAAAACAAAGTTGCTTCTTAAAATTTTACTACAGGAGGTATGGAATCGCGTTAAACACTAAATAATTTATAATATTTACGTAATAAAAGTTTATAATACATTTTATGTTTTGGGCATCTATGTTTGTAAGTACATTACTTATTATTATAATACCGTTCCGTTTTTGTGTATAATTAGTATATGTTTATTTGCTTTATCAGTGTTTTTATGTGTCGTACACAAAAATGTAAGTTGTTGACATTTGATAACACGCTTGTTGTTATCAAATGTATCCAGGCTGGCCAAGGTGTCTATTGCTGGATGTCTCAAATAAAAATATCACTTACATAATTCCACATCTTTATAATCATCTTTACAATATATTAATACAAATGCAGTTCAGTACAATTAATAAATCAAAAACCAAAATGTATATTAACGATTCAACATTGAATACATTTTTCAATTCTGCGTACCTGAGCGAAAGGCGAATGTGTCTGGCTGCCTGGCTGAATTTAAATTTAAACACATTAACCCTATGATAGTTATTAAAGCTTTCCGGCATATAAAAATCAAACTAACCGAAGATCTATGGGGAATGTCTATCAAAGTTTGACATCCATACTTGAGACTATAGACCTTTTTTTTTTTTTTTTTTCGGATGGGAAATCATCAAATGACTTCTCCCGCTCTGGGCGGAGCAGGAGGGAGTGTCAGACTTTTACTGACTAAAACCCATCCTTGTTCCTTCATCGCCCTTTGTGTTCCGGGGCCACGGTATCTCTTTCGAATAGTCCCGCAACCCCGGTAGGCATCGGTCCTTGCGGACCCCTTCCTTTTTGCTGACTCTCTTTGAGGCGCGCGTGGAACACGAACGCGCCGTCGACACAGCCTGTCGTCATGAGACGGACAGACGGCGAGCTAGGCCCATAGCCCACCGTCCACAGGCCCGCGCCTACGGTGGCCGGGGGCCACGTGGTGGTTCTCTCCCCCTCACGTTCCGCCACCTCCTTCTCTAGCATTACTGCTTCGCAGAAGGAGGTGACGGCGTCCCATTCCGTTTCGCTCCGGACCATGGCTTGCACCAGGGCCGGACGCGAGAGGTCGCCGCCGCCAATCGCCGCTTCTAGGACACGGCGGTGCTCCGCCCACGCGGGGCACACCTCCACCGTGTGCTCCACCGTGTCCTCCGGTCGATCCTCGCAGTGGAAACACCCGGGCGTTTCCTCCCGCCCGATTCGGTGCAGGAACCTCCCGAAAACACCGTGTCCGGTGAGGACCTGCGTCAGGCGGAAGGTGAGGACGCCGTGGCGTCTCTCCAGCCACTCCTCAAAGAGGGGACTTATCGCCACTATCGTGGCGTGCCCTGCGGCTACCACCTTTTGGGGCGCGTTCAGGTAGTGGGCTGCACGCAGCCTCAAGGAAAGCGCCCACAAGACTATAGCCCCTTACTTATAAAAGTAAAGCCTTATAAAAGTCATCTCTTCTTTCTCTGGCGACAATCGAGGTCCATTCTGCACACGTAAACGGATTACAGTCCCAGTCACAAGACATAAAAACTGTGAAAGTACTGTAGTTGCCCATTCCCTAGCGTAGATCTCTATGGAGAAGAACGGGCAAGAAACTCCATGGACACTCTTTTAAATCAAAATATTGTTACAAAATCTTGGTTACATCATTCATGTTGAGATGGTATATTATGTGAGAACAATGTAGCAAGATGTGCACGTTAAAAGTGTCCATAGTAAAAACAAAAATACAATTCAAAAATAAACATACAAATAAGCCATGGCAACTAAGAGTTGACCAGTCACAACTGACAGCTCCCGTTCACGAACATGACGCATGGATCAGCACCATTCAACTCAACCATTTTGAAGGGAACTGAATGATCCGACACACGCGCCACCATCAGCGAGACATTAGAGTGAGCGTGACATACTCTCAACCGCCAGGGCACATTCAAGTCAAGAAAAGACGTAGGATTTCAGTGAATGATAGCTTTCTAGTACATAGTACTCACACAATATGGGCTGTGCGATTATATAATACTAGAGATTGATTCTATACAATGCAAAGACAGTTGTACAATCTTCAGCAGCTCCAACAATTCTATTTAATACTATCAATTTATGCGCCCCTGTCCATGTGGAGCAGGACCAGCATTGAGCCACGCATTTTTATCTGTGATATAATCGCCCAACTTGTAATAAGCTTGCTTACATAGTGTGCGTTTGATGCATGTTTTAAATTTCGTCTCATTCAGTTCAAGAATACTTTGTGGAATTTTGTTATAGCATCTCAAACAGTACCCCATAAAAGATGAGTCCACTTTAGCGAGTCTGAAACCTGGCTGAACTAGTTGGTCCCTATTTCTAGTACTGTAATTATGTCTATCACCTCTTTTACCAAAAAGATGCAGATTTTTTCTGACGTACATTATGTTTTCGTAGATGTACTGACAATGTACCGTCATGATGCCAATATCCTTAAACAGTTCCCTTAGAGAATCGCGCCTACGAAGATTATATATGGCTCTGATGGCTCTTTTTTGCAGAATAAATATAGACTCAATATCTGCAGCCCGTCCCCATAGCAAAATGCCATAAGACATTATACTATGAAAGTAACTAAAATAGACCAGTCTAGCGGTATCTACATCAGTAAATTGACGAATTTTTCTAATAGCATATGCTGCTGAACTTAGACGCGCCGCAAGGGATGTTAAATGAGAACCCCATTGTAGCCTTGAATCAAGCGTAATCCCCAGGAAAACCGTTTTATCTACGAATTCAAGTTTCTCTTTATTTAATATTATTTCACAATCACTACTTTTAACATTGGGTAAAGCAAATCTTATGCATTTAGTTTTTTTTTCATTTAATACTAAATTGTTTGCTGTGAACCAATTATGGACCTGAAGTAGGGTATCATTCACGTCATCTAGATTCTGGGCCCGTCTATTTATCTTAAAAATAAGGGAAGTGTCATCAGCAAACAACACCATATTTTGAGGTTGGTTTTTCAATAAATAGGGATACAATTTTTAATAGTTGTTTTCAAGTTATAAGTGATACAATTTCATAGCACGTTATACCCCGGTCACATAGAAAAACGATCAGTCTTACTCACATAACAGCGCGTCACTGATACTTGACATGGGGAGCCTTAAGAGTCAATGACTAAGCGATATTTGAAACGCTTTTTTGGCGTTAAAATGACTCTTCTGATAGATTGAGTACTACAGGAGAACAGCTACAAAAAGTAGATGTGAGTTCATTAGAATCGGAAATGATACGAATTTTGAAATCGTTGTGAAAAACTGTTAGTTCTTTAAATTGAGGAAAAAATAGAGGTTTTGTTTCAATGGTAGAGCATTGCTGTTTGGATTGCTTATCCTCCTTCTTACTATTGCTATTATAAATGTAGAGTTTGTGAGGGTGTTTGTTAATCAATCACGCCAGAACGATCTGGATAAAACTAACAGTCGACCATCACAAATACCAGCCGTAAAATAAAGAGAGAGTTGTGAGAAAAAATGTCAAGATGCGACTCAAACAGGTATTTATTGACTTTTCGCCTTATTATGGTTTTGTCTATGTTTCTAGCGAGCGGTCAGTCTCAGATAGATTATAGTCTGGAATAGGTTTCTTTTTTTCTCTCACACATACACATCGAATTTCCACGCTAACGAACAGGCATCAGCTAGTCGTCAACATAAGTATTCATTTCTTTAAAATCCAAAAATATAAGTTTAAATCGCAGCTGTTTGTTTCCGTCCCGAAACTAGTGAACTACTACTTACTGTGTACTGTTTTCAACCAATATTGTGTTGTGTTACTGTATCTATATATTTAACTGTCTCTATACCTGGCCAGAATATTAGGGGTTAGGGGGGGGGGGGGGGTTATAAGGGGTTGATATTCTTTAGTTTGTGAATTAATAGTTACGGTGCAAAGTATTTTCCTTCATAGTATTTTATCTCACAACTATTATAAATAAAATAACTTCACTTCCCTCCGCGCACTCGCTCGGGTTGGATGCAATCTATTTCGCTGTTGATTTTAATTACGATTTTCGTGTTCCGTGATCGATTCCCGGCTCGTGAGTTGTTACTAGTTGTGTGCTATTGTGCTAAGTGCTGGTATCGTAAGTTTTTTAGTGTTTTTACGTCGGGTTTACTGGTATTTTAGTTAATTTCGTTTACTTTCGGTGAGTACATTTACTTTCTTTGGTGTGTGGGTACCTCTAAATAATTTTATCGTCCGTTAATTCTGTTACTTTGCTTACGTTCTAATAGTTTATTTGAATTTCATAATTTATAATATGTTGTCCATTAATGATGACCCGCCTGACCGTGGCAGAGATGCATTCCATACACCCGGGTCGCCGACGACCTCCGCTAGCTCAACAAAACGTTTGTTTCGCGAAATGTCTCCTTCGTACATCTCGCCCGAGGATAGGTCAAAACGGCTACACACATCCAACTCAATTGAGAAGCCTTCGCCAATATTAAACGCCAGTACTGCGAGCAATGACAACTATTGCGATTTAGTTTCATCGGCGTCTGCATATCTCTCAAAAATTAACGACCTTGTTAATGATCAAGGGTCCCGCATTAATGTCGCAAATAAATCAGCCATCATGGACATGACTCAGCGCGTAACGGCCATTGTTTCTTTGTTAGCCATAAAATCATCCTCCAACGAAACCAAATTAGCCAATGCGAAACGCGAATTGGATAAAATTAAATTAAATCCTACTAACGTCAATACTAGTGATTATAACAAATCTTCGTATGCGGATTCTTTGAAACTTCGTCTACCTAAAGTTGGGCCTGCTGTTGAGTCGCGCGCCCCCCTTCCGTGCGTCGTCGCCTACCCTACCGCTGAGCGGTTAGCCGATTACTCGTCATCGTCCGCGACTAAACAAGCGCTAATGAAAGCGATTAAGCCTAGTGATGACGGATTTCAAATAGTAGGCGTTAAGAAAACCGCGAAATCTGGCGTTGTATTACGTGTCGCTAATGACAACCAAATAAAAAAGTTGCAATCGGTCGATGCTATTAGGTCCGCCGGCTTAAGACTTGAAAAACCGAAAGGCCGAAGGCCTCGTATATTAGTTAAGGACGTCCCATCCTCAATGGAAGACAATGCTTTTCTGCACGCGCTATACCGTCAAAACATTAAAGACGAGGTGCCAATAAATGAGGATGATTTTATTAAGTCAACTAAAATTATTCGTAGGCGTTCCTTAGATAATGGTCGCAAGTGGATAGGCATTGAAATCGAGTCCACAGTTCGTAAACATTTAGTGTCCACCAAAGATAAATTATTTATTGATTGGGCGACTTGCCGTTTCATCGATGATGTCGAAGTAGTTCGTTGTTTACATTGCCAACAGTTTGGTCACGTTAAGAAACACTGCGTTAATAAATCACCTACCTGTGCTAACTGCTCCGAAGCACATGAAACAAATAACTGCCCGCACAAGGATAATTTAAATTTTATACCGACTTGCGTGGCGTGTAAACGTTTTAAAAAACCGTTTCACCATCGTTGCGGGTCTCCCGAGTGTACCACGTACAAACTTAAGCTCGAACAGTTAATCCTCAACACCAACTACTAAAATAATGGATAGTTTAACTATAGGACAATTAAATCTCCACAACGATAGGGTGGCGACCTCTGAATTAGACAAATTAATTATCGATTATAACTTAGACATAGTACTTGTTCAAGAACAATACCAGAACGCTCGCTTACGTCACAAAGTAGTTCAGCTGGACAGCAAAGCACGAGCCGGAATTTACGTGGCGCGTTCTTCTAACTTTACAGTAACGTCTTTGCGTAACCTCATGACGCCCCACTGTGCCGTTGCGGAAGTCTCATCAGCTTCTTTTAAAGTTTACGTTGTGAGCTGTTACTTTCAATACTCAGACCCTGTTGCTCCTCATATACATAACCTCCGTCATGTCTTACAGTCACTCGCGGGCTGTAAAGTTATCGTTGGCGCTGATGTTAACGCGTCATCGTCTCTGTGGTATGGCAAGGTTAGGTCTACGGATTTCGACCGACGTTGTGCTGTTGAAGATTTTATAGCTGAAATGAACTTATCAATTCATAATACCCCAGATGCACCACCTACTTTTTGCAGCCCAATGGGCGAATCTTGTATTGACGTCACACTTTCTAGTGCAGACGTACAATTGGATAGGTGGCGTGTCCTACCAGATGCGTCTTGTAGTGATCATCGCCTGATCGTGTACGAATTTGTTCCGGTGTCTTCTCAAGGTCCATCTCATATCACTGGTAATTTTAGATATAAAAGTAAAGGCGCGAATTGGGAATTCTTTAGCTCGCTTTTTGCGTGTCACGCCAAAGACTTCACTCGTGATGGGCTGTCAGCTGAAGAAAGTGCTGAAATTATGTCAGACACCTTCACTTACTGTGCTGACATCGCCATTGGTCGCGCATCTATGACCAACATCCATAGATGTGATTGGTGGTGTGACTACTTAATTGAACAACGTAAAAGCTATCGCCGAGCGCGTAGGCATTTAAACAAGCTTAAAAAACAAAAGGTCACCGGAGACCCACTCAACTTTGCTTTAAATGCGTTTAGAGTTGCCAAGTCCCGCTACAGAGCATCGGTGGAAAAATCCAAGGGTAATTTACTGCGAAAAATAGTAGAAAAATTAGATAAAGAAGGTCCGTGGTCTCCTTTGTATCACGAATTCAAAGCTAATCGATCAGTCGACCTGGCGTTTGTCCAGAACATTAAAGTCAATAATAAACACACCACCGGTATTGAGGAAACAACCGAAGTTCTATTAAATAGTCTGATACCTGATGATTCGCCGGTAAATGACAATGACTACCATCAACAGATCAGAGCGTGGGCTGCTGTGCCACCTGAATCACCAGCGTCAGACCTTCCATCCATTGACGAATTCATTAATGTTGTCAGGAAACTGCCTCTTAACAAATCATCAGGTGAAGATAAAATATCTAATCGGATGATAATAGAAGCGTGTAAAACAGCGGGCGACGCCATTCTATCTGTTTTCAACCGATGTATTGCGGACGGCGTTTTCCCTCGCGTATGGCGACGTGGCTTTATACGAATAATTCCAAAAAGTGGTGATAAGCCACCGGACGACCCTAAGTCGTACAGGCCCATAACCCTACTGCCATCTTTAGGAAAACTCCTGGAGCGCCTTATTGTTCCACGTTTGCTGCCAGACGGGCCAAAGTTTCATAACAACCAATTCGGTTTCACTGTGGGAAAATCTACCGTAGACGCGGCACTTTCTGTTAGAAAAATTGTTAATAACTCGGAACACAAGTACGTGGTTGGAATCTTTTTAGATATTTCCGGGGCCTTTGATAACGCATGGTGGCCGATGCTACTACTTAAACTGAAGAATCGTGGCTGCTATAAAAACATATATAATCTTGTTTATTCTTACTTTTTAAATGGTTCCGCGAAACTCAAACTCGGTCATTATTCTATGTCAAAGCCCCTTACCATGGGATGTCCTCAGGGGTCGGTAATCGCTCCGTATGTATGGAATTTAGGTTTTGATGATTTTCTCGCGATTCCCCTTCCTCCCGGCTGTTCATTAACCGGTTACGCGGACGACGGCCTGCTGCTCATTCAGTCGAGTACTCGGGCTGGTCTCGAGAATTTAGCTGACACTTGCCTACGATTAATATCTCAGTGGGGCGGTCTGACCTTTGCACCGCAAAAAACTTATCAACTAATTTTAAAAGGTAATCTTAAATCGTGGCCTAGTATTAAATTTAATAACGTTCCCGTGAAAAGAAAGCAATCCGTGTGCTACCTTGGTTTGGTCTTAGAGAGAAATTTTTCATTCATAGATCATATAAAAACTGTCGGTGAAAAAGCTAAAAAGAACTTTTATGCCTTAACGAGAATATCAAAATCTACGTGGGGTCTCTCATTTATAACTTTAAAGACCATTTATGGGGCTACTTACTTGGGGTGTGTGTGCTACGGGGCACCTGTCTGGGCCGATAGGGCCACCATAGGAGCGGCACGACGTAAATTGCTTCAAAGCCAGCGTTTGGCTTTGATATTCTTATGCAAAGCGTATAGGACGGTTAGTACTGAAGCCTTACCGGTACTTGCAGGTGTACTTCCAGTTGATCTTGAAGTGCAGCGACGGGCTGCAATGTACTATAACGCACGTGAGACCGCGGACGCAGACTTTTTAACCCTACGTGACCGTGTTAAGATTGCTAGATTATTCAAACCACAGACCGACGTCTGGGAGGAACTTTTGTCTGAATGGCAAGGTAGGTGGGATAATTCCATCAAGGGCCGACACCTCCACCAGTTCTTTCCATCCGTTCGTGAACGGCTGGCCAGGACATGGTTGGAGGTTGATCACTGTGTTGCCCAATTTCTCACCGGTCATGGTAACTTTAAGAGTAAATTATTTTCCTTCAAGCTTGTTGACTCGCCTTTTTGTCAATGTTCCACATCTGACTGCGAATATGAACAATCAGCACATCACATTTTATGGGAGTGCAGTCTTTGGCAGAATGAACGCAACATTATGTTGGATAGTGTACAGGTTACATCCGGAGTTATTTACTATACAGACCTTGTGGAAACTAGAACAAATTTCCGTGCGTTCAAGCGTTTTTGCCATACCTACTATTGGAATCAAATATAACAGCTCACAACTTAGGACCCATTAATGTTAATATTTATCCGTGGTGCTAGGCAACTGGGCCTATCCCAGTTGTAAACGTCCCTTTGTGCCTATTGGCCTTGTTTCGTTCTGTCTCCAGCTGAAATGGAGGGAAGTGGAAATTACGGATTTTTCCTACTCCTCCACTATACTTTTCTGATTAATTTCGTTGCGGGATCCAAGACAGTTAAATTCATTCTCTGGGACTTCGTCGAGCTTCATTGTCTCGGCGCTTTTCTGGTGGTCGCCACTGTTGATTCTGGCTTTCAGGAGTTACAGTGGTTTGGGAACAGTGTGGCGGGCTTGTCCCAAAAAAAAAAAAAAAAAAACTATTATAAATGCAAAAGTTTGAATGGATGGACGGATAAAAGTTTTTGTTACTTTTAACGCAAAAACCACTGAACGGATTTAGATGAAATTTGGTACACAGATACACACATCAAAAGTATCTAGGGATCAACATATATTTTTGCAATAACTTTTCTCCTGATTGATATTAATTAAAATTTTCTTTAAGGATTCATCAAATAAAGTGTTTTCGTTTGTCACAGTAACGATAAACCAAGTCACCTTTGCATTAATAAAGAAATTTGCCATTTTCCTAATAAAGGGATTTTTGACATTTGAACCACTAACATTAAAGTTCGAAAAAAAGACTGAAATAACAGTTTTCTTTAAAATTTTATTGGGTAACTTAAACAATTAATAATCCGTGTTTCTACCGCGAACACTAACAACACAAGAACATCGGTTTGGCATACTCAAAATGAGTTCATCCAAATCACGCTGTGGAATGGCCGCCCATGTTCGTTGCAACAACAAAAAAAGGTCTTCTTGCGACTGGATACCCTCCATATTCGGCAGAGCTCTTCTCTGTAGCATATCCCATGCATGCTCAATCGGGTTCAAGTCTGGCGACTGAGCAGGCCAGGGCAGGACATTGATGTTAGCTGCGGCGAGAGTCTGTCTTACAACTCTTGCGGTGTGCGGTCGTGCATTATCATGCATTAACTGAAATAAGGGACCGATTTGCACTTGTAGAGGAACGATGACGTCTGATACAATCGTCTCAGCATAAATTTGAGCGTTGAGGTTGCCTCTGATCCAAATCAACTCAGTTCTTCCGCCGATCCAAATACCCGCCCATACCATGATGGTTCCACCACTATAAGGATGGACTTCCTGGCAGGATTTTAATCGCTGTTGGCGTCCAGGGGTTCTCCAGTGTCGTATACGTCTTGTATCCGGTCTCATACCAAAACGAGACTCATCAGAAAAGCACACGAAACGCCATTGTTCTTCTGCCCAATTTCTGTGTTCAAGAGCCCATTGATATCGAATCCTACGATTGTGCATTGCTATAGGTGGTACCCGTAGCGGTCTTCGGGAATGAAGGTTCACTTCATGCAAGCGGTTTCTGACTGTTTGGTCGCTAATTAAATTCCCTGAAGAGTGATGAAGCCTCACGGCTAACATCATGGCGGTTATTGTTGGAGCTCTTCGAGTTAAGATTTGAATGTATCGGTCTTGTCTCCGTGTGGTGCAGCGATACCGTCCTCCATGGCGCTCAGCCACGGTACCAGTGCTTCGGTAACGTGTCCAAAGTCGACTGATAACACTCTGACTTGTATTCAGAGCTAAAGCTACAGTACGTTGCCGGGAACCAGCTTCTATCATTCCCACGGCTCTGAGCATTTCTTCCCTGCTTAAATGACGTCGCCGCTCCATAATAACGTTGGTTTTAATCAGTAGTAGGGAAACAGTAGCACTAATAATGTCTTCAATGCGTTGTATGTTTTTATAGGGAAAATATTGACAGCTTATTTTCATCTTTTACTCGAATTTGATTGAGAGTTCCTGATTCAAATTATGAAATGCACCAAAAAGGATCCATATAAATTTATAAAATCATAAATTTATTACAAAGCCACATCTCAATCTCAAGAAATCCGCATAAAAATGCTTGATCCCTAGACATTTTTGATGTGTGTAGTTCACAACCTGGATTACCTGATGGAATACTTTTAATTTATATATATTTTTTTTTATTAATGTTTTTTTTTTTTTTTTTTTGTGACATTACCAGTTGCCTTTGTTGAGGAGGAGTTTTTTGACGCCATTTTTTAAGTTTTTAGTTTAAGTTAGTTACTTTAGTTTTATTTTAATAGATTTGTAAATAACGTACGTACTGAATTCAAATAAATGCCATTATTTTAATGTAAAAAAAAAACGAAACTTTATACACATAATGTACAAAGGCAGACTTAATGCCTTGGGCACTTTGATTTCTACCAGTAGTACGATCCTGTGGTATTATTACCGAACATTTAGTTTTAATAGTGGCCATCCTCGTTGCAGGTACAATGCATCTGGGGTGGTGGTTGATGGTGGCCGCGGCACTGGCCTCCGCCGCCGCTGACGAGGCTTCCGACCCTGAGGGGCTGCTGGAACCTGTTCCTGGTAAGTGGAATATAGCTAAAAATTTGAAGTGGAAGATGCGTTAACGTTAAGGAAATATAAGTTGTCTCTGTGATGTTTAATATGAGGAGAGGGGGTACGTCGAGAATAGAAATAATCAATAGGTCCGGTATTGCCACATACTGGGCCTATTGACTGATCTTTTGGTTTAAAATAAACCAAATCTTTAGTCACGTCATGTGAGGATTCGACTAACCACTGGGCAATCTCCCTATATACTTAAACAAAAAACAGAGATTAAAAAAAAACAAAATCTTAACAAAATGACTGACTTCTTTTGTAAAAAACAAAAATCAAAACAAAATGACTGACTTCTTTTGTAAAACACAAAAATCAAAACAAAATGACTGACTTCAAACTATAGCGGCAATTAAAAAAAAACTAGTATTTAAACATTTATTTAGCTTATCCGTAATTGCCATTAATGTCGTTTATTCTTAACCTAACTGCAAGATGCACCATTTAAAAGATAAGACAACACATCCACAACTGACGGCAAATGAGAAAAGGAACAGAAGAAAATGCTATCCGGAGATTACTTCCTCAATAAACTGGTCTTAATTACTACGCCGTAGCCCCGTAGCACCCTCTACGACCGCTCGTAGCACGGCGTAGCACATAATTCTCCAAGTACGTAGCCATTACTCTGGTTATTATGTAGCCTGATAACGCAGTTAAGCTGACAGAAGCAGCCATATTTAAAAGAACCGTCCAAGTGCGAGTCGCACTCGCACACTAAGGGTTCCGTACCACTGAATAATTAAATAAAAATATTTTTAACGCTCATTCATAGGTCAACACTCAACAGCAAAACGATGTTATTTATAGTTTATTTTCTTTTTTTTATCTATATCTATAATTCTATACTAATATTATGTATTATAAAGAGGGAAGATTTGTATTTTTGTATGTAACGAATAAACTTAAAAAAATACAGGACCGATTTGAAAAATTCTTTCAGTAATTGATAGCTACATTATTAGCAAGTAACATAGGCTATATTTTATTTCCGTACTCCCACGGGAACGGGAGCTACGCGGGTGAAACCGCGTGACGTCCGCTAGTTAAAAATAAGTTTACTGCTGCAGTTTCACTAAAAAGATCCCTTATCTTAAAACCTTAATACCAATTTTCAAACAAATTTTTCTTGGAAGTTCTTTTTAAGTTCTACAAAACCGCATTTTTTCAAAACTTTTCTTTACTTTAAAAATTAGTGAGCGGGGGACAGACACTCCATACAGTTACATGCGGGGACAGACACTGCGACATAAGGGCAGACTGATAGACGGACTGGATGAATCTATAAGGGTCTCGTATTTGCCATTTGCCAACGGAAGGAACCCTACAAATGTATAAAAGTAACGAGATAAGGCGTCTTGCCTTCTAATCTTAATGTTTTTCTTCTAATTTTATATCGGTTTACGCGTGTAAGTATAATAAATGCGGTGTTTATGGTTAAAGGGATAGGTAGCAGAGTTGTTACCGCATCAACATGTAACACATTACAATAGGCATGACGACATTATCAAAAAATTGCAAATCTATTTAGTCCGTCAGTTAGAGTATTGGAAGTTAATGGATACATATTTTTTGTTTTTGTAAATCAATGAATATTGACAAAGATAAAACGCATCAGAACTCGGGAGTGGGGGCTCGTGACGTCAGAACTAGGTAAAAATTATACCTAGGCGTGACGTATTGAGAATTTTAAAATCGTCATATCTTCGTCAATTTTGGTTTACGTAACAAAAGAAAAAACACGGGTCAAATATTTTTTGATAATCTAACTGACGGACTAATTAGTTTTTTTTTGTCATCTCGCCTATTCTCAAAAAAACCTGAGTAGACGAAAACCAAATCAAAAGAACTTATATCTACCTTGTATTCAGTGGGCTACCTGCTATGCTTTGAGATTTGGCGATGCATAAACATAACAAATCATCATCATCTGCCTAATCTTTTCCCAACTATGTTGGGGTCGGCTCCCAGTTCAACCGGATGCAGCTGAATACCAGTATTTTACATGGAGCGACTGCCTATCTGACCTCCACAACCCAGTTAGTACTGGGTAATACGATACCACTTGGTAGGACATGTTGTCAGACTTTTTGAGCCACTGACTACTTGTTACGACTGTCAAAGATCGAAATGACAGCCTGGTCCAACGGCGTAACGTGTTTTCCGAGGCACGGAGGAAACTTGCTATGTAATGGGTGTTCACCCGTACACAGACCAACCGGCTTAACCTGAAGATTGATCCGAGCAGCAGTTATTATCTAGCCACGAGCTCCTCGAAAAACCTGAGTACAAAATCAAAATAACTTATATCTTCATTGTATGATTCTTTATTCAGTGCTGCTATTCATTGCAATATGGCAATGTATATACTCAACAAACAAAATTCAAAAACTGACGAGATTAGACAAAATAAGAATAATAACAAACCTCTGTGGTTTTCTGGAACGCACATTTTATCAATCGTAATGTTAATAAGTGTCTTGATAATATAAATTAAAAAAAAAGAACCTAACCAAAGGTTGAAACTAAACGCAATATTGGATTTTCAAAGCATGGCTGTATCCTACAAAACAAATATCTAGCTTCTTTTTATGCTTCTTACTTTAATAGTTTTGGGCAGGCTGAGGTACGATTTATTTCTAAGGTCTGAGTTCAACAAATGAAAAATAAATTATTTATTCACCATAATGACTCACAAGAAAGCGACACAATTGTTCCTAAAACTACAAATGTTAACCTTTTTATCTTTCAAGAATATCTTCCTAGATACGTTTCATATCCAACTCATGATATTATTTCGTACCGTAACACTTTTTTTCAAAACTCATAAGTCAGCATCAAACCTCGACGTCCGGTCGTGATAAAACTATTTTTAATTAACAAACTGTTTAATATTCTCTGTGAAAAATGCTACCCTTCACAGTTTTCCAGAGTAATTCTACGTAAACATTGTTGCTGGGATTTAGATTAATTTTGTTGTGAATTTATTAAAGTTTAAGAGATTTCTCGTTGAGGAAAGAGGGCAGGATAAGCGCTTGAAATTTTATAGGTTAGCCTGCTTTATAATGTAATTTTTAGCTTGAAAATACACAGCAAAGTCGACGTTTGGTATTACTGGTACAATTACGACCACCAATATTGTAAACACTTGAAATCTTTTAAAAGTGTTTTTCTCTTACTGTTCTGATTAAAATGTCATGTTGTTACGGAAATAGTATTCTGGAACTCATTTTTGTATGAAAAAAATCCTAGTTCCAAGTTACAAAAGTTATTTCTCATGAAAATTGCTTTTAAATTTAGGAAAGTGTAAACATATTGGTGTTCATGACTGTATACTGTCTTCTCTTTCTTTAAGATTATTTTTTGCCCTGTCCTTGGGACTAAAACGTAACACGACATAACTGACCAAATATGGGATGAACCTCTGCCTTACCCTTCGGGAAAACAGAAGTGATATCATGTTATTTGTAATAACCACAGCGTACATCACAATACGAAAGCGAACTCATTTAAATTATCTCGGTTTCACAAACACATACCTACATAAACCCACGCCTTTTTCCCTTGTGGGTAGGCAGAAACCACGAAACGCGACCTGCAACGGTCCTTACATACTCCTTTTGCGTCGTTCACGTTCATACATCTAGTCATATACTCACGCCGGTTGCGAGTACTACGGACCCAACCTTTCTGTAGAACCTCACCAATCGATTTTACACCTCACCATTAATACAATTCCAAAGTGATTTTCGAAGAATAAGACTTATTTCCTCCAAGTCTTCTTCAATGTAAACATAAAGATTCTCTTGTGGCTTTCATTCAATAGTTTTCTCTTACATAAAGTATGTGGAATGCTGGATACAATAAAAGCAAGTAAGTGGAGTTTACATGTACAAAACTCTTACTTTATGGTGTCTGCACGTATTGCTATTATAGTTTGGAGCACTTCGAAAGCTATCAGATTACGGCTGTACGGGTCTTTCAAAGTACTTTTGTCTGTACTGGAGACCACAGATTACTAATATGTAGCAAGCTACTGGAGACCCACCCGTCGTCTAAATGTACTATCGAGGACACTCACGCCTGATCACCACTAAGCTAATTTTTGCTTGCACTTACAACATAGAAACGCTCTCTAGTCTCACTCCGTTGACTTTGTATAGAAATAATTAATGAAAAGATACCGATCGGCCGAGCGCACTGACGACGCACGCCAAACGAGAGTTATTGTTATTTTGCGCGCCAAAGTTGACGCTTTCCTAACAGGCCTAAAATTTAAGGGGGCTTGGCTCGGCGCCTCCGCATGATTTAAGTGAAAACATTTTTAACTGATCAGGCGGAAAAGACCGACAGTACAATAATAGTGTCTTTGGAAGTTTTTTATGACAAGAAGTCTCTGAGGTTTACGATCAGACTGGCTGTTTGTGTATGTGAGTTTAAATGTTTGTAAACGCACTCCAATAAAGGAGAAATTCCTAGTGTGGGGTAACGATTAAAAAAAAAAAACTATAAGTAGACTTTGAAGTCGACCATCCTGGTACAGCCCTATTAAAACGTAAGTAGATACAGTCTTACATACTACAAAAAACTTAACCACCTAGAGGAAAGAAAGAGAAAATTATTTGTATTTTATGTAGTTAACTGTAAGGAAATACAAGTGTATTACTTACTACAAAGTATAAACGATTGTAGGTTACGGTATGCTAATTTATACCATTTATTACACGAACCCTTTTTTGGTTCACTTTACTTCGCAGTAGCTTTATTTCCGTTCTTGTCTTATGGCTACTTTGTTTCCACTTATAATTCTTGCTATCATTTATTATGTTATACACCACATAAGTAAGATTCAGATCATAAATATTATGGTAATTCGATTTGTAATGACATAAATATATTTTTGCCAGTGTCTATAAGGCGTGCTGAATCTCTGCCAATTTTTAAAAGCATGGTAAAAAACCTGTATCTCTCTACTTAAGCTTTTTTATTAGGTATTTTAATTTAGTTCTTAGCACTTATTTCTCGATAATAGAAAAAATGTAAATATTTATATAAGTTTAGTATGTTTTATGTATGTATGTATTTATTGTATATATGTAAATGGTACACCACAGGCTACCTGCAGTATTGTCTCTCCTTTTCCCCTTAAATCCATCCAAAGGTTGTCTTTAAAAGATCGCTTTTAGCGATAAGACCGCCCATTGTGTCACCCCTTGTATGTTTTACTTTATTTTGTATCTGTAATTTTAATGGTGTACATAATAAAGAGTATTCTATTCTATTCTATTCTAAATATATTTTTGCAGTGCCGTACATTCATCACTAATATTTCATTAGACGTTTCCCCCATCAAAACCATTTAATTTTCACAAAAAGGAGAACCGGTGTTATCGAGAATTATTTTTCTGTTACCTTAAAGAAAAATGGAAACTGACATAAATAAATAAACAAAGAAAAATATGCTTTTAAGGAAACCGTCGAGATAAATTAAGTCCGCCACATTTGAGTATCATTTCGCATATTTACCAATCTGAAAACAATATCAGTTTCTATAACAAATGTTAAAAATATGCTTTACGCTTTGTTCTAAGTAAATATATATATTTTTTTTCTCCCAATACAATTATATTGATCGTATCAATACATACGCCAAAAGTACGCGAATTTAAATCAATTTATAGAAATGAAAGCAGAAACACCAATAAAAGGAGGTCGATACGGAACATATAGTCTATGGAAGTAATACATAAAAGAGACTACACGTATATTCAATCTTCCCTTGATCCGGGGCATAGAGGCAGAATGCGTACGTTCCCTTGCTTCAGACACGTCATGTTATGTTACGACCTAAATATAAATAAAATCCTGTCGCTGCGTATTATGTAGGAAGTGTTAGGAATGCGTAATAAAATGTAATATGCAGTTATCTTTTGGTTCGACGGAAAATAATATGTTGCAGCAGTTTTGTTATTTAATAACTTATAGGTACTATAAAGTAATATCTCATGCTTAAAACTTTGAAGCAAGATAAGCTATCTAAAGAATGACGTCGTTAAAGCAACAATGCAATCCATAACTTGAGTTTATGGTGGAATATATTTTGACAGTTTACGTACTTCTGTGCAGCAACACAATGTTTACTATACTGTATGAAAGTAGGTAAACCTTAGTGTTATTAAAATAGCCATAATTTTTGTTTATATGTATGCAACTGAAAGACTTTGTATCTATGGTCATGAATAAACATTAATAAAATAAAATAAACTCTTTTTTGGTAAAATTACAATGCCTTCATCTATATTTACCTCTAAATATCGTGCAGTTGGCATTACCACAGACAAGACCATCCAAGAAGTCTCCTATAATGGAGTTATGTTGGCACTGCCTACAGGATTATCATAGGTGCCATAGATACAACTCCTAACCAATATCGTACATAACAGCCAACAGGAATACCACTTATGTAATTCTCGTACTATCTATGAACCAACATACTATTTTCCAGTACGTACACATACACATACAAACAAACACGCGTGCCGCTACATAAACAGTCCGGTAAACAGATCCCGAGCATTACAAACAAGCTTACGTATGTAGTTTGGACGCTCCACTGAGTAGGTAGGAAATGGAGTAACGGTACGGGATACAGCATTAAAAAATGTTAGCGAAAATTGGAAATACAGTGCAAGTGGTACGAATCTTTGGCGCTCGTATGACGTTGATATATTACGGGCAAAAGCCGAAGTACGGTTACACTTAGTTCTAGTCGGCTATACCTAGGTCCGGCCGGTAGCAGTTTACTAAACATAGGTGTATCCTTTTCATTGCTGGGCTTACCGACAAAGCGCCGGCGGGCGCTATATCCAAGTCGGTTGCACCAAACAGCCAGTAAAAAGAAGGCTAAGCCTTGTTTTACCTGAATGCATCCGGTTACACCTAGTCTTAGCTGTCAATAAAAAAACGACCAAGTGCTAGTCGCACTCGCGCACTAAGGGTCCCGTACCATTATCTATACAACATTAGACAAAACGGCAAAAAAAACACGTTTGTTGTATGGGAGCCCCCATTAAATATTTATTTTGTTAAAGCATTGTTGTTATAGCGGCAACCGAAATACATCATCTATACAACCTTCTCACAGTTCCTTGTATTTATATTTATGAATTCGCAAAATTTGTCAAAACTAACTCTTCACTTTTTGAACTTAAAAAAAAATATTAATAAACGCACAGTTACACAGTATCTATAAACAATGCCTGTACCTAGAATTGAAATATGCAGACGTAGTTGTATATATACCAACCGAATATCACTACCGAATAGCATTGTAAAGAATTACCTACATTATATGATGTTGTGTTTATATTTTTTAGTAGTACTTTAACAGGAAATTTTTGCCTTATTTAAACTTGGAAATATTCCACCTTATTTAGTTAGGTACCTACCTAATTTAATGTTTGTGTTTATTAATATTTGCATGCTACTTTTATGGCGAAATGTGTAAATCTGGTAAAAATAACATGTAGTGCAATACTACATGTTATTTGTACCAAATTTACTGCAAATAAATTATTTTGTTTTGACTTTTTGATACATCTAAGATTAACCAACTCCTAGGTACAGCCGGCTAAAACGAGGTGTAATCTTACTCCACACTACCTGCATATTGAAAAACAAGATGTCTGCTTTAGACAATTTACTAGCTATAGCTCCAAATTAGCATGAGTAACTAGTGCTACTATCTGGCAATATGCTGAGCTAAAGGCCTTTTTGGAATAAGTATTTTTCAAATACTCTTAAGATAGTAGCGATACTACAAAAAGTACTACAGCAACATGGAACAAAAAGTACTACAGCGCCATCTATGACACAGACAATGAACTAACAGCAAAACACGTCAGAAAACCTACATCGCGCAAGCAGAGTTATCCGCGACTTAAGACTATCTACGAGAACCCGACAACGACTGTCAGGCAGTGGCCCACCAGACATAACACCCGTCTGGTCGGAGGATCCTGCTTTTTCTATGGGGGATGAAGAGCTTTATACCCTGTTCTTCATACCCCAAAAGATGTCTTATTTGAATGTATGCCAAACACATGTATCTTAATTATTTCTTCTTCTCTTTAAATGCCGATAATCTAATAAAGACTTCTATTTATTTCGCCTACAATGTGATTGATTAGAAGCACGTGTCTATTTTCATTTTTGTATGGTTTCCGTTACGTAATGTGACACCCTTGCCTTGCCCTGTTGATCTAAAAAAAGAGAGTAAATCGCAAAAAAAATACAAGAAATGGGACACTTGTTACCATCGCTCAAGATTTAATTAAATCGCTATGTTAGATCTTCCTAACTATAAGCTGAATTGTTTTATGAATGTGCCCAAGTAAAACACACAGAACATAAAACTTTTATGTTTAGTCAGCAGTTATAGTCTAAACACACGAAACCAACTAATCCATGTACTAACTACTCTATGTTTCATACAGTTCACATACATGGGTAGTACCCGCAGATGGGCTTAACTTCGTTAAATCAATATTAACACGTTTTCGACGATGCAGGCTGGTATTACAACGAGATATTCTGGAACGTTCGTATTTCATTCCGCTCATTAGTTCGTGTACGGTTTTGGGAGCTTATTAGTTTGTTTTGATGTTGTGATGAAAATTTATTATAATTTTGAAGGTTTAAAATAATGTACTTGGGTTTCTGGACAAAAATAATTGTTTTTATGGCTGTTGAATGAAGTATTTAAGAATACTGTGACTAATTTTTCGCATCGCTGATAAAAGTTAGATGAGGCTGAGACAGGATTATGGAGGTATAGTTTCCTTAATTACTATCTTTCTAATATATTAATCCTCATCATCATCATCATTTCAGCCGCAAGACGTCCACTGCTGGACCCTACCCCAAGCCATGCCAAATTGTAAGGCTGAATTTTAGCTTACATCAATCCAGCTTTACCCAGCGGTTATTGCATGAGACTAGGGAATAACGCCTGTAGGAAAATCATGAATGAAACAAAGCACTGCGGTCATACAAAGATTTTTTTATTATAATGTGAGCTTACTGATTAGAATTACAGTCCTCTTCTGAACCCAGCTGTTGTGACTACAAAATTACAGGTTCACACTTACTTTATAAGTAACATTACCATGCTGTTTCATCACATGGAACACAGATGCACTCAGTATCGTTGCCCGTATGTGATGCTCAGTGTAGTTTCACGTCAAGTTGCAGCAGGTCAGCAGGTCAGCTTAAACGGTTTAGCAACCGTACATGTAATCTCGTAACCGATGAACTTGCCTTCACATCATGTCCTCATTGTATGACCATTTTTATGTTTTTTACTAATAGTATGACGTCATCGCGTCGTAAACTAAATGTGCATTTGAGCCCTGAATGACAAAAAGACGAGGTAAGATTGAAACATGCTTGCTGAGGCCTACCCCAAGTGTCGCCACATTGACCGGTCCCGTGCGACTGGTATCTAACGGATCAAATTATGATCGGATTAATCCTATGACATAATATTATGAGAATAAAAAACACAAGCAATGTGACAATTCTCTCAACCATAAACTGAATCACATCACATGTCACAAAAAGAAGGGCAAAATACGGTTACAGCAAAAGCGGGGTTCCTCGCCCCAGAAAAATATTTTTCGAGGCACGTCTTACCGAAAAAGATTGCACAATCCTTAACAAAAACAGAGTAAAAATGTATATTGTGTACCCATATTTCGATCCAATATTAATTCTACCTTCAAGATCCCACCCCGAGGCGAAACTGGAGATGATAAAAACGTTAGATGAAAGGCGCGAATTTCCCCAAAGAATATAACTATAAATGTAATATTTTCACAAAATGGTGTCTGTAAAATTGGCGGGAACTTCGATAACTAAACGTGAGTAGTTATTCGCGCGGGATCTTTGACCTAAATAAACATTGGCGTGTTTTTTATGATTAAATATCTTTACTCATAAATGTATACTGGTTTTGTATTGTGGCTATATTTATTATCGAGGAAATGTATACGAACACTTACTTTCGACTCAAGTCATGTCAGTGACCGGACAGAGTTGCTTATGATCTCTTAAAGCTTCCTTCAAATAAAACCAAACTGCTACCATCAATGTGCAGCGGCTTAATCAAATAGTCCTTTCATTTTAGTTTCATTTTCTTAGGCTTTTATTCAACTTGCCTTGTTAGATTTAAGTTTGTTTAAGTATTGGTCAAATCTTGCAACTGAATTTCAAACCAACCGATTGAGCTAAAATTTTGCACACACCTTTGGTTCTGGTGATAATATTTTTATGACAGACAAAACTTAACCCTGCAGCCAGGATCGTCTTCTCACGAAAGAACTCTTCAATCTTTAATAACGCGGTCATGAAATTTTGTATACGCGTTCAATTTTGATAGATAAAGATAATTTTTAACATGACCTTATCCTTCAGCTAGGATCGTCTCCGCACAAGGGAACTCCCTAACAGTTAACGGCACGGGTAGACGCGTTCATATTTGATGGATAATCGTGATTTCTATCATGACCTCATCCTGCAGTCAGGATTGTCTTCTCGCGAGGGAACTCCTCAACTGTAAATAGCACGAATACAAAAATTTCGCGTATAGTTTTTAGCTTTTAGGTTTTCATTTATTATAAGGTTTATTTTCTTCTTTTCAGTGCATTTTGCAAAGCTTATTTTTAAAAAGGTTTTTAAATTACTTAATAATTTCACTTCTACATGTTGTAGGCATATAAAGTTGAACAACGAAATTAACAGCATGTTGAGGCTGTCCCCTCAGAATAGACAGAATGCTTTGTTAACTCTTTTTATACAAGTTTATAAATAAAACATAGCTTCTAAAATTCTCATCATCTGTCCAGCCTTATCCCAAATAACCAGATGCAGTTGGATACCAGTATTTTACAAGGAGCGTCTGTCTATCTGACCTGCACAACCCACTTGGTATTGGGTAATACGATACCCCTTGGTATAAGACTGGTTATCAGATTTTCGGGCCACTGACTACCTGTAACGACTGTCAAAGATCTACAAATGACAATCGGGTCCTATTCGCTATAAAAGTAGTATTCCGATTCACTATTTTTCAATACAAAAGCAAGAACAATCGCCATCACTTACACGTGGCACACAAGTACCACAGAAACCACGTCCACAATACATTGCATTACTTTTATTTGTACATTGTACATTGCTGAATGTACACTATACATCCAAGTAATGTATGTGGCGCATTGTTGGAACATTTTCAGACATGTTTGTACTGCAAACAGGAAAATGGATTTGATGTACGAGGAGTGGACTCCAAGTTTGACAGCTGTCGATGTATCAGCACTTTACGGCGGAGAGAGGAAAGAGAAATCTGGAATTTTAAGAAAATATAATTCTTTGAACACACACTGCTTAGCACCTGCACGCATAGATCTTCACACCATCGTTAAGAGAATTTATTAAAGCAGATGCATGCGTATGTCTTGACGTATAACATGTTTAGATATGTCACCATAGATCGTACCTGTGCAATACAGGGACGGGTCGCTAGCACAACATAATTTAGCACTCAGCGACGTACACCTCTCACAATATCACCAACACATGAACAGCAACCATTTCTAATACGTATGCGAACGTTTATCAAAACGCCTGTTCCCGTACGATAAGCCGTTCTGTGTCTAATTGTTTCCCGCGATGTCGCACTGTGTAGCACAGTGTGGAACACAGTCGCGCGGGATCTTGTGCCCATAGATATTCACGACCTCTAACGACCTCGCCACTAATTGGAGTCAAGGGAACTAGAATATACTGCTTGAGGTTACAATAATAGGAATCGAAACATACTCGTTGATGTGGAAATAAATAGAAATGCTGTAAGTTTCAAAAGGTTTTCACACGACGGCTTCCTGTCTTACTGGAAGTAGCTTAATGAATACCGGTCATTTAGTAATTTTTGCGTAGAGTTAATTAGTTTGATGTATACAGAATGCTTGATTGACTGCTTCGAAGGAACCGTTTACGCGTTGTATATAATGTGGCAAATTTATTTATTTCGAAAGGGTTTTTGACTAAGTATAACAGCCGCACGTGTCGATTGGAGGTTAAGTTACGCTTACCGTGACCGGTTCATGGATGGGTGACCATTACATACGAGACCTGTTTGTACATCAAAAAGCACGTTAAGCCATCTGTCCTTGCTATCTTTGACAGTCTGTACGGTTAGACAGACAGTAGCCCGAAATTCTGTCAGCCAGTCTTAATCAGTAACTGAGCTGTCAGATGTTTGCTGACACCTGATGAATAGGTAATTATTTAATAAACGTCCGTAAATTATCCTCTGTGCGTCAATTTCGCTTATATATTTTACCTTATTAGAAATCACATTAATTAATATTCTATTTACCTGTTTATATCTAAGCCAACCTGAAATAATTTAAGTCATCACTATCACTTATTAATACTTTAAATAATATTGTAACAAACAGGAAAATAAGTCCATGCTACAAACAGATAGTCTGGAATTGGTTTAGTCGCATTTGATTCTGAGTTTTGTGCATTCGTCAGTTTCGGAAGACAGTCGACCGACAGTCAGTCTTAAATATAAATTATGAGTGCTGGGCAAGTGTTTACTGTGCCTCCTCTTGAACCGAAACATTATAATACTTTAACGTGTACTGAAACACAATATATCCGGTACCCTTACGGGTTACTCAAAACTGCGATATGGATAAAACAGATGTCCTACGTTCGGGAATTGTACGAAACTCTCGAGGTTTCAACGTATTACATTGTTTTCACGCTGACAACAGCTACATTTATATACGGATTGACATCATGGTGTCTCTTCAGGGAATTCCGAAATTACATAAATTATGTGTGCCTCAATGCAATTTTAGCAAACTTTTTCATCTCTTCAATGATGCAGATCACGCATTACATTGATGAAGGTATTTCACTCACTCTATCAGAAAGATGTTGGTTTTCCATTTACACTATATATCTATTAATGTTGTTAGCAACAGTCAAGCATCACTGGTTGATAGTTATCTTCCACATGTTTTACATGGACATTGTAAAAGTTTTTAATGTGTATATACGGTGGAAATATCTAAAGAGTGGCCTCTTTGGTTGGCTCGTGCCTTTTATCATAACGCTTATTTATTTTTGTGTTACTTCTGGTATCTTTTTTGAATCTGATCTAAATCCTAGCGATGTAGGATTTATTATTTTTATTTCAACAGTGATGATAAATTGTTTGCTTTACTTTCGAATTGTATACTCACTTTATCGTAGTTCGAATGCGAGCGCACATACGGCTACAAACAAATGGCGTCGCTTGTACCTTGCCACTTTGGTATTTATATTGGGCGACCTCTTATTGTTGTCTTTTCATGTTGTTTCGTTTATAAATTATGGAAACCCAAACATTCACGAAGGAGAAGATTTAAATTATTTTGTCAAATACAATATCACAACCACAATTAGCGATAACAAATTAATAAATTGTCTACTCATATTAATATATAACTTAAGCCCGTTACTATTAAATGTTTATTTGGTTGTTGTAAAGAGTAATCGAGAGTTGTGGTATAAATTTTATGTTAATAAATTTAATCGTCGGTCGTTACCAGCAAGGGACATAGATCACGACATCATTTTGCAAGAGAGAGTTACTCGTAGCCCTGATGTTGTCCAACCGGCAGTCCTTGATATATAATTTTTTAATGTCCCATTTAGTCGCACTGTAGATCGATCCGTTTCCCCTGTACCGCGTATGCTTACGAACCTCAACGCGCTCGTGGAGACCAACCCTGGATTGGACTTGTTTGCTGATGAATGGAAGACGATATTGTTGGAATGTTTGTGGTTCTGTGAGAAGACCGAGTAAAACGATAAGGTATTTAATTTAGTGTTCATGGTTTAAAATACTGTACTAAATAAATAAAACATGTTGTCTAAAAGAATCAAGTAATTACAATGGACCACTTGCACCATACGTCAGTAAACGTGTTTAACGCTAATTACTGTCAATCGTTTGAAGACATTTCAAATGGTGTTTTGTTTCAACATGTTTACTACATAATGTTTTTAGTTATTTATGGTGAAAACGACCCTAAGTTAATTTATAACTATAAAAATATACAATAATTTTACGATCCAGAAATTTCGTAAATATTTAGTAACATTTATTATAACTATCTGAATGACGAGTAAATTGTAGTAGGTACGTACTCGTATTTTAAATATATTTTTAAGTTTGCATGTTGAATGAAGTAAACGAAATAAGTAAAACCATCATTTTTAAGACCTTGCTGTACCACATTTCACATAAATTACAATTTAATCTGTTTTCAATTAATTCTTAATCGTATTTTTAAAAGTCTTAAATTTATCATTATTTTAGTTCTATTTGTTGTTAGTTTATTTATCTAATAGTTTTTAATTAATATCGTATTTAGTTAATTTATGAAATAATTGTAAAGCTTAGTGAGCAGTGCATTAAATATTCTGTTATCCCCTGTATCCTTTGTTTTATTAGTAGTAGTTATTTTAGTAGAAAATACCTATGTTTTAGTTAATTCCGAAAATGCCGAAATTGATTAAAAATGAACTTTGGTTTTTTACAATGTTTCCACTGTATTTTATTTGCAAAACGATTGTGAAAAATATCTTTACATTGTATACCTTTAAATGTTGGATAAAGCTATCATTAACATACACATTAAACATTTGTTTTTATTTTATACTGTGTGCACTTGTGGCATGTGCCAAATAAACTTAATTATTATTTTTATTAAATTTTTATATTTACTAGGTACCTAATACGTCTTTCATTGACTTGAATCTGCCCTGGCGGATAAAAGAGTTTCATACTCACTCAAATGTCTCGTTGATGATGGCCCAGGTGTAGAATCATTTAGTTCCCTACAAAATGATTTAGCTAAAAGGTGCTACTGATTGACTGGCTATCTCTTACGAGTAGCTGCCACGTTTATTTTTGAATGGTTGATTTTATCTTTTAACTCTACACGCAACATTTTCATTAACATTAACGTGCACATTTTTCTAAATTTTTCTACATTTTATGACAAAGATGCGAAAGGTCACGTCTGTGTGACACTCAAAACAACACAATGCATTTTGAAGCAGTTTTACTATCATTTCGAACCTTGATTCTGGAAGGGTATAAAACATTCATAAATAACTTGGATATAGCACAGAAATCTCGATTTATTGACATGTCGACATTGCACCAGTGCGAAGCAGAGTTGGGTAGCTGGTTTTTCAGTAGGGATTGCTCTCAAGGCTTTAGAAAGAAAATCATTTAGGATCCGATATAACCAGAAATACCCACTTCCAACAATAATAATACCGCCTACACTCATTAGATAGAACAATCGAATCCAACAAATAAAGTAGAGAAAAAAACAAGACCTTACAAAGTAATTTCATCTTATTCCAATACGAGCTACAAATCAGATTGTTTCGAGAGCAGTTTCACAAAGTTTCCACTATTATTGCGGCTTCACCTCTTATTCTATCCTAGTCTCCTGGTACAATTGAAAGCAATATGGCGGCGCACAGAGTATAAGCTGTCTGTGGACGCAAGTTTTAATGGACTGTTCACTCAATCTATAGAAGGACCATTTAAGTAATTATTAGTGTAATCCCTCTGTGAGTGCCTTGGTATTGAATTTGTAGGTTATGAATGATTTCCGGATGACTCTTTTATCACTTTCCAAAAAAAATGGGTATATTAAGTGAACGAAGTAGTTTTTCCACAGCTTAGAAAAAAAATGATCTATCATCAAAAAACGCTATAAATGTCAAGTAAACTTTTCATATTAGAACAAAGTACGAGAAATTTAAAAAAGAAAAAAAACTAAGTACCTATGCCATTTGCTGCTACTCCGTTCACCTATTATGCCCATTATTTTTGAAGTGTTAAAAAAGTCATTCTGTATAAAGTGCTATAAATATCTTTTACTGATGCGTGAATGATTTTGCTATTGGTGTTGTTGGTAAACATTTGAGAAATTGTTCGTGCACAACTATACACGGTGTAAACAGAACCTCCACGAAGCTGTAACCAAGCATTCTGTACATCAAACTAAATAACTCTACGCAAAAATTATTGCTGGGAAACGTCTTACGGTAAGTTTTACGGTAAAACTCAATGTAACGCACTCAAAACATTGTGCTGATGGACTCATTTAATAGTAAACTATAGGGTTGTGGAGGTTTTTAAAATAAAGTTATGACCTTAAAACTAGTATTTAAAAAAAAAAACTTGTGAAAAAGTTGGAACTTTGACCTCCAAAATGTATGGAACTAGTAGTTTCCCAGGTATGGTCCAGAATAAAAAAATGATTGCAATGACGGGGAGAACAAGTGCCTATCGGCTTCGTTAAGGGTCTATTTACACCCTTTATAATATATTATGTAGAGTCTCAACGGACGAAATCTTACCACCGATATGGCTGTTTTTGTTTGCAGCATGCGGCCGCTATTGAAGCGCTTGTTTACTCGTCATGACCAATGAAATTTACTTTTTTGGTTCCATACCCGAAGGGTAACCAGCGGGACCCTATTACTAAGCCTTGGCTGTCCGTCAGTCCGTCCGTCTGTCTGTCGGCGGGCTGTATCTCATGATCCGTGTATTTCTGTCGCCGCTATAACAAAACAAAAATAAATTAAAGGGGGCTACGATGGTACGGAAACCTTCATGCGCGAGTCTGACTCGCACTGGGCCTGTTTTTTGTAGTTCTGCAGTAAGTTACAGTAAATTACCAAAATGTGGTAATCTTCCCCTCACCCTCTGTGTCCCGCGAGCACCCTGCAAAGATCTTAAGTCCCTCTAAGCCAGTACATTTGCAGATGTCGTGATGGACGAAATAAGTAGCAGGAACATGAAAAAATAATTAATATTTATGGCAACACTGATATCTAAGCTCCCTTATCATCGTCCTCCTACTGCTTGATTCTAATTTATTTGGGGTCGACGCAGTACGACTTTTTCTTCCGTAAATCACAGATATTTAAGCTGAAATGTTAAAAATTATGTTTTTTTTTTTAACAAGAAGGAGCATTTACCTAATAATGTCAATGTCTCTTAAAATGAGCACCTACGAGTATGACTAATCGGAAGCCATTCTCTTGATTTTTAGTTTTTAATGGTTCTTAAATGAGCGTTTCAACGGATCCATAAAAACAGATTTTTCTCTAGTTCTGTAGAGAAAACAATATCCAACGAAAATACGTTACGTACTCGTACTTGTAAAAACTAGGTTGAGCGGTTGGGCGTCCACATCCGGTGGAGGTCGCACCGGAAACAGAGGAAATGAAGACGTGCCAGCGACCGCAGCGACACCTACCGTTCATGCCGGATATCGGCTCCGAATGCTGCTGACATTACGGCTGAACATGTCACTACCAGATCTTACGTCACTGACAGACCTTGGGGAAAAAGGGAGGAACAATAAAAGTGTTATTGTATGTTTTATAATGGAATTTGTTGACAATGTTATTCGGATATTGCTAGCTCTTTAAGTTAAGCTACGCAGCATATTACGTTTCGTTTTAACTGACATTTCTGGATGCTCCTGAAATATAATAGAAAGGCAATAAAATTTATCTAACCAAAATTATGTTAAACCTGAGACTAAAAAGAGTGATGCACATGAATGTTGATGGATAGAGAGGGAGAAGAAGGCCAAAGAAAAGATAGATGGATTGTGTGGAAAATTATAGAAAAGAGAAAGGAGTTAATGATGCCGTGACGTCTGACAGGGGAGAATGGCAGAAGAAAACGTGTTAGATGATAAGAAGCAATGAGTAGTCGACCTAGTGTTATTCGAAATTGAGACCGTGTCGAAATAATTAACCGTCGAAGTTCAGGATGACACTCTGAAGAACTATGTCAGATAACATTAACTACTACAAAAGTAGCCTACACTTTTTACGAATGAAAGTTTATCGGGTTCCTACGGACAAACCTATTTCCACAAAGCTTAACTTTGGCAAAGATTAAGCGTCTGTTAAACAAATAGATATTTTAGCATACCCTCTGGCTGACTTACTGACTAACTTTGTAGAGGGTTCAAATTCTGCCTCAGAAGTAAATGTTTAAGATATTCGAACGCATTCTACATCTATTCTATCATCTTTGGAGTGAGTTATTACTTATTGTGGACTTTTAATAAAAAGATGCTCAATACTCGTATTTTGATGCAATTGAGGCTGATTTTGTGATGTTCGAGTTTGACACCACCTTTATCATAGATAGTCATCGCAAATTAATGAAATTAATATACAAAAAAGTTCTAAATATGAAAACGAAAAATTGCAAAACATTATTTTTTTTATCCACCATCAATATTTTTGTTTAAACAGTCCCAGACTGAACCAAAATGGCCGAATGATACGCGAACCGTTGTCAGTGGTTGTCAGACAAACAATCGGCCCCCAATCTAACTGACAGCGGCAAAAATCGGTCAGAACTGAAATTCAGGTCAATTCGCACACATTGTTCATTTTAATGTCGTTATGTTACGTTGGACAACCCTGGTAGAACTCGATTTTGAATTAAACGTGTAAAAGCTCTGTTGTCACTTGACGATTCAATGTTTTTTAGATTGCTTTTTTTTCCTAATTTATCATTATAATTCTGGGTATAAGAGTAGAGGAAGACCTAAGAAACGATGGATGGACTGTATAAAGAATGATATGGCAATAAATGAGGTGTCTGATGAGATGACGAGTAATAGAGAAGGATGGGAGAAGAAGACATGCTGCGCCGACCGCAAATGAATTGGTAATAAGGGTAAGAGAATGACGATGACCATTGTTCTTTGAATAATTTATTGTAAAATAAAATGAATGGCATCATTTTCCTATTTACAGAAGAATTTTGACGATATTAGTAGTTACAGTGGTCCTCCATTCATAAAACTTTGTTTTTGTCACAAAATGGAGATAATAAAAGACATTTTACGAAGGCATTTTTTAATTAATCAAAGTCAAAAAAGTACCATGTGTAGCCACTTCCGAGCCATTTTCCATCAAAAATATAGAACCCCAAACCTATCCATCCACCCCTCATCCGTCACTTTGCCTCGTATTTTTGATCCCATTCTTCATATTTTTACCTGCCAACCGAACAACAGAACGGTTGTTCGCAAGGATGAACGAAAGCCAGCCTGTGTGCGGTTTTATCTATTTTCAGAGTTCCCCTTTGTACGAATATTTTGTTGCCAGTGTTTCATGGAGCATAGAGGTTTTATTTACTTTTGTAGCAGTGGGTAAAATGTAATGTGGCTGTCTATGGTTTCAATTCTACTCATGTATCAAACTTTTGTGTAAAACATTCTCTACTCTACTGCTACTACTACTTTTTAACTTCTTTAAACCATTGCTTAACTAAAAACATATGTGGAATGTTAGAGTAGGCATGGGTTCTGGGTCTTGGCTTATATCACACTAATATACTAGTGTATCAACCCCCCCCCCCCCCTATCTATGTAGTATATCAACTATCTGGTGTCCACGACACAAGCCTCGTTGCTTAGTGTGGCGCTAGATGGCGCTGTGTGTAATGTCCAGCGATATTTATTTATTTTATATAAAGGCGAAAGTTTGTATGTATATGCGTATGTGTGTATGCTTATTACTCTTTCACGCATTTGGATGAAATTTAACACATAGATAGTTTTATAACCTAGATTAACACATAGGATACTTTTATCCCGGCAGTATGATACTGTGGGTCAATTATCGAAGTCCACGCGGGCGAAGCCGCGGGCCTAACTTAGTTCACAATACACGCTTTGTGGCTGACGGCTCTTGAGCAGTCTCAAAATGAACATTTGAAAAGGAGGTTTATGACCGGATTTATTATGACTAGACAAAGATTAAAAGCAACAAGTTAAATTTATAATAACGCCAGCGTCATGTATCGACGCCCGTATAATCCGCTCAGCCAGTAATCAGATTGGCCCACACCTACACACCCCCAGTACACACACACACACAACACCTGCCAATTCTACTTAGTTCGGTGGCGCTCGGATCCAACGTGACGGGATACGGGCATGTTATCCCAATCCATTGTTATGGATTAAACGATATTGATGAGGTTTCCAATACACTGACGGATCTAAATATCTGGGGTAAGGGTATCGGCAGTTTTGTTAGTGTAATTTCGAATACAATAAATCATTTTATCTCTGAAGTGAAGCGTAGCGTAGTATGCGCCGTTTTCAAGCTTTGGAGGTTACATCAGCGGCAGATTGTTGAAATACAAGTAATGTGTTAATCTTTATTATACAGGGTGGGAAGGAACACCGACGCGAAAACAGTTACCACGAAATCAGTATATCATTCTGAGCCATCTATAATCTCAACATGAATGATGTAACCAAGATTTTGTAACAATATTTTGATTTAAAAGAGTGTCCATGGAGTTTCTTGCCCGTTCTTCTCCATAGAGATCTACGCTAGGGAATGGGCAACTACAGTACTTTCTCAAGTTATTATGTCTTGTGTCTGGGACTGTAGCTTTGTTTTTTATTTTTTATTTTTGACATTCAAAAGTGCCGTAATGGTCTAATTGAAATAAATGCTTTGAGTTTTTGAGTTTGAGCCCCATCATCTGCCTAGCCTTTTCCCAACTATGTTGGGGTCGGCTTCCAGGCTCACCGGATACAGCGGAATACCAGTATTTTACATGGCGCGACTGCCTATCAGACCTCCACAAGCCAGTTAGTACTGGTAATACGATACCCCTTGGTAAAACTGTTTTTTTTTTTGTTTTTTTATTGGGACAAGCCCGCCACACTATTCCCAAACCACTGTAACTCCTGAAAGCCAGAATCAACAGAGACGACCACCAGAAAAACGCCGAGACAATGAAGCTCGACGAAGTCTCAGAGAATGAATTTAACTGTCTTGGATCCCGCAACGAAATTAATCAGAAAAGTATAGTGGAGGAGTAGGAAAAACCGTAATTTCTACTTCCCTCCATATCAGCAGAAGACAGAACGAAACAAGGCCAATACGCACAAAGGGAGGTTTACAACTGGGATAGGCCCAGTTGCCTAGCACCACGGATAAATATTAACATTAATGGGTCCTAAGTTGTGAGCTGTTATATTTGATTCCAATAATAGGTATTGCTAATACGCTTGAACGCACGGAAATTTGTTCTATATATTTGTTTCCACAAGGTCTGTATAGTAAATAACTCCGGATGTAACCCGTACACTATCCAACATAATATTTCGTTCATTCTGCCAAAGACGGCACTCCCATAAAATGTGATGTGCTGATTGTTTGTATTCGCAGTCAGATGTGGAACATTGACAAAAAGGCGAGTCAACAAGCTTGAAGGAAAATAATTTACTATCCCCGAGCCGAACTCTCGCCGAATTTCGTTCGCTAGCCCCGCTCTGTCACCCCGTGTCGTTGACTGGCGTGTCATGGAGGAGGTGGAGACCTATTCCGACCACCGGTACATCCGGTTTGACGTCTCCACCCAGACCTCGAGCGCGCCGGTCCAACAGGCCCCGAGTGGTCCGCGTTGGGTGCTGAAGCAGCTGGATCGGGAGCTCCTCCTGGAAGCCTCGATCGTGCAGGCCTGGGTGACATCACCAGACAGGCCTGCCGACATTAACAATGAGGCAGGATGGTTCCAGGAGGCCATGTCCGATATACGCGACGTGGCAATGCCCCGAGTCCGGCCAGGAAGCGCCCGACGTCAGGTGTACTGGTGGTCGCGAGAGCTGACGTCTCTGCGCGAGGCGTGCGTGGCTGCGTGACACCTGTACGCCAGGCATCGCAGGCTCCGCATTCGCCCACAGAATGCGGCAGCCATCGAGGCGGAGCTTTATGAGGGGTACAGAGCGGCGAAGACCGCCCTCCGCGAGGCTGTCCTGCGGGCCAGGGACCTGGCCCGCGAGGAATTGCTGGGGACTCTCGACAGAGATCCGTGGGCGCCCTTACAAGATGGTGCGGGATAAACTCCGCACCTGGGCCCCCCCACTGACGCAGAGTCTCCGGCCTGAGCTCGTGGAGGACGTGGTGAGCACTCTGTTCCCTACGCGGGGAGAACATCCCCCCCCCGGCCTATGGCTCCGCCACCTGCGGTGCTTGAAGCGGACCACCAGGACGACGACGACGACGACGACACTCCGGAAGTGACTGGGGTAGACCTGAGAGTGGCGGTACGCAGGCTCAGTGCCAAAAATACCGCCCCGGGACCCGACGGCTTGCCTGGCAAAGCCTGGGTCCTGGCCTCGGAGGCTCTCGGGCCCCGACTGGAGGGGCTCTTAAGCGCATGTTTGGAGAGAGGCAAGTTCCCACTTCGTTGGAAGACGGGGAAACTGGTCCTCATTCGGAAGCCGGGGCGCCCTGCAGACTCTCCGTCCGCATACCGGCCCATAGTGTTGCTCGACGAGGTGGGCAAGCTCTTTGAAAGAGTCATTGCAAACCGCCTCGCCGAGCACCTTGCGGGGACGGGGCCGGATCTTGCGGAACACCAGTTTGGTTTCCGCAAGGGGCGCTCTACGGTGGACGCCATCATGCGCGTGAGAGCCCTCACGACGGGGGATGCAGTGTCCTGGGGTGTAGTTGTCTTGGCGGTGTCTCTAGACATCGCCAATGCCTTCAACTCCATGCCCTGGAGCTGCATTAGGGAGGCACTCCGGTATCACCGGGTGCCGACCTACCTTCGTCGTGTGGTCGGGGACTACCTGACGGATAGAGCCTTCATCTACCCCGGTCGCAGCGGAGAATGGAACCGGCGAGAGATGTCGTGCGGTGTTCCGCAGGGATCGGTCCTAGGGCCGTCCTTGTGGAACATCGGTTACGACTGGTGCTGCGCGCCGACCTCCCTAGCGGCGTCAGCGTGGTCTGCTATGCAGACGACACGCTGGTGCTGGCACAGGGGGGGTCGCACGAGGCGGCGGCCGAAATCATGACACGCGGGGTTGCGATAGTCGTTGAGAGGATCCTGCAACTGGGTCTCGAGGTGGCATTGCACAAGTCCGAGGCCATGTGCTTTCATGGGCCTCGGAATGCGCCACCTCCGGGATCCTTACTCACGGTAGGAAGGGTATCCATCGGTGTCGAGTCGACTTTGAAGTACCTAGGACTCGTCCTCGACAGCCGGTGGAACTTCGTGAAGCACTTCCGACGTTTGGCCCCCAAACTGGAACGGACTGGGGCTGCCTTCAGGCGGCTCCTGCCCAACCTGGGGGGGCCGAACGCCTCCTGCCGGAGGCTCTACGCAGGAGTCGTGCGGTCCATGGCCCTTTACGGGGCCACGGTGTGGGCGCGTTCCTTGAGGCTGCGTGCAGCCCACTACCTGAACGCGCCCCAAAAGGTGGTAGCCGTAAGGCTGGCCCGTGGGTACAGCACGAACGCCCGCGAGGCGGCGTGCCTCCTTGCCGGATTGCCGCCATGGGATCTGGAGGCGATAGTCCTCGCGCGCCTGCATGAATGGCGCGCGGAGGCGCTTCGCCGGGGGGGAACTCCGCTGCCGCGACAAATTGTCGCTCAGCGGACAGACTTCCGGCGGGATCTCATGGCGACATGGAGAGAGCGACTGTCGCAACCCCGTGCAGGGCACGCCACGATAGTGGCGATAAGTCCCCTCTTTCAGGAGTGGCTGGAGAGACGCCACGGCGTCCTCACCTTCCGCCTGACGCAAGTCTTCACCGGACACGGTGTTTTCGGGAGGTTCCTGCACCGAATCGGGCGGGATGAAACGCCCGGGTGTTTCCACTGCGAGGATCGACCGGAGGACACGGTGGAGCACACGGTGTAGGTGTGCCTCGCGTGGGCGGAGCACCGCCGTGTCCTCGAAGCGGCGATTGGCGGCGGCGACCTCTCGCGTCCGGCCCTGGTGCAAGCCATGGTCCGGAGCGAGACGGAACGGGACGCCGTCACCTCCTTCTGCGAAGCAGTAATGCTAGAGAAGGAGGTGGTAGAACGTGAGAGGGAGAGAACCTCACAGAGTAGTGAGATATTAATCGTAGGCAAGTGTCAGCTAAATTCTCGAGACCAGCCCGAGTACTCGACTAAATGAGCATCAGGCCATCGTCCGCGTAACCGGTTAATGAACAGCCGGGAGGAAGGGGAATCGCGAGAAAATCATCAAAACCTAAATTCCATACATACGGAGCGATTACCGACCCCTGAGGACATCCCATGGTAAGGTGCTTTGACATAGAATAATGTCTGAGTTTGAGTTTCGTGGAACCATTTAAAAAGTATGAATAAACAAGACGGAGTAAGACTGGTTGACTGTTTGGGCCACTGACTACCTGTAACGACTTTCAAATGACAGCCGGAACCAACAGCACCCATCCACAAACCAACCTAGGCAAGCACGGCTTAAAACAAAAATCTGCTGCTTCCTACATAAGTGCACTATCTGCATGGTCAAATTGTATGGAACAGCAGTTTTTTTTTAATAACCGATGAAAAATTTATTTTATATCAGTATCCTTTCCACCCCGTATAACCTTTGGATAAATGTAAAATAGTCACGTGACTTTATAGCCTGCCAATAAAATATTAGCGATATAGTGAATTCTGCCATGTTGGCAAAAATGTGTTTCAGTCATTTTCTTCTACTAATTCTGTTATTTAAACTAGGATGTTCACTAAACGTTTAGTTACATACACAACAAAATGTACGATAAACTACAGAGGGCATCGGAAGTTTAAACTTGAAGCAATAAGATATTGTTACACACACTAAAACCAGACCAGCGAGCAAAGGCCACTTGTATCCTACAAGCAGATTATAATTTCTAGTATTTAAATGTCTTTCCCTATGCCCAATAATAATAACAAACAACGTCACCCATAACATTATCCCTTGTCCCCATAATCATTGGAATAATAATCAGGCCATTTTCTATATCCTGTCGACAGCTAGCACTATGAACCCTTTGGATTTTTCCCGTTATTATTTTTCACGACCGTTCGATCGTTTTATCTTTGCAACGCATGCGAAAATTGATTTTAAACGATACATTATACAAAAGGCCACAAAACGTTTACCTAAAACCATGTTTACTTTTGTGGAAACTACAGTTTAAGAAGTTTGTAAGACGGATAAGCATCGTCTGCTCAACCTTTTCAGGATTTGCGGGCGGGTTCTAGAACAATCGGATGCAGATGTATACTGCTCGCCGATTTCCAGGTCGGGCAAAGTGTTATGTTGGTTGCAAAAGTCTCGCCTCTTATTCTAACTCCCGTAACACCTCTGCCTAAACTCTCTGGTTCTATAGAATCCATGAGACTTTCAAAAGCCCACCAGAGAAACGAAACAAAGATTTATCTTTTCAATACCTACTTAGTTATTCCGTGTTTGGCAGGAGCAAATGAATTAACAACATTCGAACCAGGCTGCAAACATCTAGCCTGCACATACGAACTACAGTGTTTTGCAACTCTGTCGAAATGAAAGCGATCTTTAAGTCGTTACAATGGGGTCGCTGATGGGTTGGGACTGCCAGATATAAGGACTCTATAGACTACATATAGGCTAATTACGGGATGTTGGGAGGGGATGAAAGGGGCAACTCGTCCGGTAGGTTGCCGCGCGTCAGTGTGGCCGGCTTTGCGTTGCTCCACGGACGTGATCCACAGCAAGGCAAAGTTCTACCCCAGAAAGAAACCTCCATAACCCTTACTGGGGTGTAGAAGTCCGATAGGCAGTCGCTTCATGTAAAATTCTGTTATTCAGCTGCATTCGGTTAGACTGGAAGCAGACCCCAACATAGTTGGGAACAGGCTCGGCAGATGATGATTGTTTGTTTTGTGATTAATCAATAATGCTATTTTTGTTTGCATGCTCTCGTGATATCAAATATGACGCTAAAAAAGATTTCACACATCTCCATAAATTTTTATTAGTTCGACAAAATCTGCTTTTAAAGATTAATTAATTATAAAACAGAATCAAACCTATTCCCAGTACAAAAAGATTACCACTTTTCTTCCCAAGGGCGTCATTAGATTTGATTGAAATTGTTATTTAAAGTACTAATTACCCATCGGTTATCACCAAAACACGCCACATTTGTCGATAAACATGATTTATTGTAATGGGTTTGCCCTATATTTAAATAATACGCGATTCACCAATCATACGTAACATTTTTGATGCACTTACGGCCATTTTCAATAACTTATTAACAGGTAACGGAAGGTCTCTAACTGTTTGACATTTAGCTTACGGATCGTTAGAAGCAAAACGTCACAGAAAAGTTTTCTTTGTTTTTTCTATAAACCACTGTCCTCCGAGTGACAGGTAGGTGACGCGGATAGGATATTCCAAGCTAACTTTGTTTATAGAAACACCGATTACGAAACGTAGGCATATTAACTAACAGTTAGCTGTCTGCGGACTATCACAAAAAAATTATCATCTGATTCTAACTTTTTGCCTTTGGGCTCAATCTACGCTTAAAACTAAAGAAGAATACAGAAGACAATTTGTCACGGATTCACAAACAATTGAATTGTGTTTTATTGAAATTCATTTTCAATAGTTTAGAATCTCCCGAGATTTATTACAAACTCTGTGTTTGCAATCATCCGATGATATGGTTAACCCAAGAGTATACCACGTTGTCGTACGACACAAAATAGTATTGCATGTGATAAAGGCCGCACATGTTTCGCTACATAAACTAATTGTCTACTCGCAATGCCTAGATTTTTGGTTCCACACCACACCGAATAGTAATCCAAACTGCCGTATGCATTAGTAAGCTGAGTTCGTAATTGCATTCTGACCAGCCTAATGAGGGAACGGCCTTAGGCGCTGCTAGGCGCAAATTAGCGTTGATAAACTGCAAAATACTGGAGCCAAATAACTAGACACCAATCTGGACACCGGAGACCTCTGATAGACTGAAGTATCTGTCAGTGTCCGGTGTCCGCAGCTAGTCCGGAATTTGTCTTACCGGTTTGACCAAATCAAAACAAAGCGCTATAAGTTACAAGTTACAGCACTATGCTGAGATTAGGAGCCTTGAGATTTTGGCCTCATACAGGACCAATTTTAGTTTAATGGATTGTCTTATTTTTAAGTTTTTTGTATGTTTACTTTTCTATAATTTTGTTTTGTCTTGTGCGAGACAAATCAATACTTTTTCTTTCTTTCAAAGCCGCAGCTATGGCACAGACACGTGTTTAATAACCTGATAATGGCACTTTCAGTACATTGTAACTTGCCACTTTAGAGCAAAATTTCTGGTTGTTTTTTTTCGGGTCTGCTCTAAGCTATAACTGTTAACTTCGAGCTACAAGCTCAAGTAACACGTATCTTGCGACAGTGACCGCAAAGAAAGTAAAATAGAAAAAAAATGCTTAAAAATGATTTTATTAAAATTCATTTATTTGATATACCACATAGGGCCATATTAGAAAACATCTTTAAATTATTCAATAATAAATACAACATCACACACAAATAAATACAACATAAAATCAACATGCTGCAAAAGAGCATTCCGGGACACTGCGACACGACTTTTGAAACGACGGTGAACGGAAGTCGCATCACCCGAGGCAGGTAACGGGACCTAACTGTCATTATTGCTTCAGTTTCGTCCTTATATGCGTATGCTCGTTACTGCACAGTGTCTGTCTCGTCGCAGCCACAAGCCCGTTACTTCCCCACTTCGTAGTTGAGCAAAACACGGCAAATTGGTTCCATTAGCGTGCATTAGGGGGCGCTGCCGACACAACTGGGACCGCGGATGGCCACCCGTTACGGAAAGTGTTTTGGCTCGAGGAGAGGCCCGTCTGGCGCAAATGTTTACTCGAATATAAGCGCGTTTGAGACTGGTAATAGACTTAATTGAAAATTGAATGTATTTAAAACTCATCACTTAAGAATCCTATTAATTTGTGAACATAAACTACATTAATCATAGTTTTAGATAACCATTACATCTCTATTTGTGCTGATCTGAAGAAAATAAGTACGTTTGCAAGATCGAATTATTTACTTGAGAACTTGGTCGTGTAATCACACTGGTCGTGTAATGACAGATTACACGACCAGGCTTACTTGATTCTAACACGTGTATCTATATAGTCAAGTTAAAGTAATTACTTGAATTTAAGCTCGTAAATCAAGTCTTTACAAATAAAGGGTGTAAATAGACCCTCAACGAACCCGAAAGTAACATGTTCTCCCCGTCACTGAGATAATTTTTTTGTTCTGGCCTTTCCTGGAAACCTAATAGTTACAGAGATATTGGAGGTCAAAGTTCCAACTTTTTCACAAGTTATTTTTCAAATACAAGTTTTTAAGGTCATAACTTTACTTTAAATACCTCCATACTATTAAATGCGTCCATCAGCACAATGTTTTGAGTACGTTCACGTTTTACCGCAAAACGTGATTTTTTACCCCAAAAAAAAAAAACGCTTCCCAGCAATAATTTTTGCGTAAAGTTACTTACTTTGATGTACACAATTCTTGGTTGACGTTAACACGGCCCCGTTTACATCCTGTATATTGTTACAAAATAACAGAGATGGTTTTGCGGTAGTTTCCCCCGTGTAGATACCCTGTTATAAAATTAACCTCATTACACATGAGGAGTTAGAAAATCCGTTCCACGCAGCGCCACGTAGCTCGCAGGTATAAGTTTATGCGCGTGTAAATGTCACCGGGTTCTGATTCTCATTGTGAATCAGTTCGCGCTCGTCTGCGTAGCTGGGAACACATGAGTTATGCTGATTGTGTTGTTCAGCCAGGGGAGTAGTGGCAGGGGATTATATTATTATTTAGTTGTGTTATTACTTTGAAATGATGAATCGTGTGGTTATTTACAGTTAACAACACTAACTCTAAAACTTTGCATAGGAACCTACTTCCCATAATGTACATTAAAATCAAATGTTATTCAAATAAGGTAGAAATCCAGAACTTTTTGAACGTTAAAATTACTGAATATCTCCCTAAACACCAGTCTTTCACTAGATACTACTACACAGTGTAAACTAGCAGTTCTTGTCCAAGAAGTAGCGGAAATATACTTTCGACATACTCCAGGGTCGCCCTGCTTCATATACATTTTACGCTGGAACGAGACATAAAGAAAAAGTATATTTCCAAAATTAAATACAACTTGTGCCAGTAACAAAGCGATAGTGTTTTCAATTTATTTTCTACTCTTATATTTCTTATCATAGCAATATTCACAGTATACGAAACTTCGCAATCAATCTAAAACGAAAATAAATATCGGCGGAATCTTGCAAAGGAAACTGCTCAAGGGAAATATAAAAGGATGTTGATCGGGACGATAAGCCGGAAAACGAAGTGTTCGTGCAAGAATCTTACTTTGAACTTTACTCCTTAGATCAATTTATAAACTTCGGAGATAGGAATGAAGTAATTTTAGGAATCACATAAGTTGTTTGCAAGTGTGATGGTAAAACTATCATTACGTTTCATCCATCATTGAAATGACTGATTGAAAAAAGTCGGTGACGTTTGTTTGAACTTTTCTTAAACCCCTTAAATTATATTAACAGCTGAGTGTTGTAATTTCGTTACCTTCAAATAACTGTATTTTGTGTATAAAGGATACTAAATAACCAACCGATCCAACATACCATCATGCCAATGGAAAATTTCATCACAAAAACGAATTTACTAAATCACGCACGGATAAGCATTGAACCGGAAGCCTGTCACTACAAAATGCAATTTCGAAATAGCTCCCCGAAATTCCGAGCGTCATTTCATCCGAAATAATTGGGAAAATCTCAACTAAACCCGTTCGTTATGTATCGTATGTAGTTTACTTTGTGATCATGGTGCGATGCTCTCGCTTTGTGTAATGTAGCCTGTACATACCGTATTACAGGGATGCCAACCTTTGGTAGTTGTAATCACGGCATTGATTTTCGCAGGAATTGGAAGTTAGGAAGGAACAGACGCACAACAAGCTATTACAATCTATTCTGTTGGTTTGGAAAATTTGACAGTTTCGGGTAGCTTGGAGAGCAGGTGTCTGTAGGTTTGTACGGCTAAAATGATGATGCCTTTATTCTCATTAGGTACTTCTTCGTACACATACGACATATTAAGTTACAGTTTGCATGTAATTAATAATATAGAATACAAAATGTACCGACAATCGAACAATGAGTAATTATTTCATGGAACGTGGAAATGATTTAATTGGAGTGTATTCTATGAATTCTCGATGAAAACGTTGTCGAGTAATTCCCTTTATTAAATTAAGCAAAATAGTTTTTAATATGAATCAGAATTAAAACTTTAGAATTAATAAACCTAGTAAAAATAAGGGTAATTTTTCAATAAATCTTCTTATTTTGATACCCAAAATAAAAGTCAACAAAGCATTAAAAACAAGTTTCTATAAGCTAATCAACTAATCTACCTGAAAACGTTTTTTTTATTAAAATAAAATGCAAACAAAATACAGTAAACAACGCATAAACAAAGAAAAACAGGCTTCGTTGGAAACTGAACTCTCTTTCATAGAACTTTGGTAAAATAATACAAGCTTACATAGAAAATGATAGGTGCGGGCGCGTGACCTGGGAGTTCACCCGATAGGTCAGTTTAAAATAGATTCAGTGAAGACGTACTAACTAAAGGTCAACGTAAGTATCAACAAGTTTATAAATGCAAGAATGATATGTGATTATGTTTGTTGATTAAACTGGTTCAATGTATTTAACAGAACATAACATCACGCCTGTAATCCGCGAAGAATAAGGCAGAGGTGTACCGAATAGTACACCCACAATATTCAGTTTTTCAATTTTTTAGTTACTGGAAAATAGATTTTAAATAGGGTTTTTGACATGACGTGAACAAAAGTATCATTATGACTTTTATTACGTTGCGGAATGTATTCCGCGTATTAAAAATTTGTCTAGGTATGCAATGTATGTATGTATGATTTTTTCCCCGTTTAGAAAAATACCGACGCCGAAATTACAAGCTGAACATATTTTGTAATATCTTATTCTTTTAGCGACATCAACAACTATGTTGGGGTCGGCTTCCAGTCTAACTGGATGCAGCAGAATACCAGTATTTTACATGGAGCGACTGCCTATCTGACCTCCACAACCCAGTTAGTACCGGGTAGTACGATACCCCTTGGTTAGACTGGTTGTCGGACTTTTTGAGCCTCTGACTACCGAACGACTGTCAAAGATCTACAAATGACAGCCGGGACCAACGGCTTAACGTGCTTTCCGAGGCATGGATGAAACTTGGTATGTAATGGGCGGTCACCCATCCACAGACCAACCTAGGCAAGCACAGCTAAACCTAACGATCGACCCGAGCGGCTGGGTATACCGCCGTTTACCCGAATTTTATTTGCCCTAATATCATTTGCCATAATAGTCAACAGCCATAATATCATACGACATAATACTCATTTGCTCTACTCTCATTTGCCATATTAGTCACGTGCCAGAATCATTGTTTCCCATAAAGTCACTTACCATAACATCATTTGTCATAATCATTGTAAGCCCTAATTATCTCATGCCCTAATTATCACATGCCATAATTATGAAATGCCATAACATAATTTGCCATCGACATCGGGTGTGTAACGGTTGTTTATATCAAGAGAAATTGGATGCAATTGGGACTTTAGGGCACCCCGACTCGGACAGGTTAGGTTAGAAGGGGATGGCGGGGTCGTGTGAGCGAGCGAAGCGAGCGAATAGACCCCGCCATCCCCTTCGTGGTTATTTTTTTATAAACCACACAGAAGTAGGAGCCCCGCGAAGCGGGGCTCCGTCGACCTAACCCACCATCAACCATGCACAGAAAAAAAAACCATGCACAGAATAAATAAGTTTATTCTTAATAAACTTAATAATATTATGTCTAATAATTATTATGACATATAAAAATAAGGCAAACAATACTTATGGCATTCGTATCTTATGGTATCTAAAATTCGGGCAATTAAAAGTATGTCATATGTCTTTTAGGGCAAATGAAACATTCGGGCAAATGAAATTCGGGTAAATGAAATTCGGGAAAATGATGATTATGGCATATAATCTTCGGGCAAACAATAGACAACCGAGCGGCTGTTATTATATAGCCACGAGCTCCTCTTCATCTTATTATTTAGCGTGTCGATGGAAACCTTAATTGAGTCAGGCCAGAGTTTAGCGTCTTCAGTAGCGTTCAGCATTTTCTGTACCCTGTAGGAAACAGCAAATGCCGGACATGATATGAAGCGTCCAATCGATAGGCTAAAATGTTTTATTTTTTCAATAACTAGCGTTGTTACTAACCGAATTTTTAAGTTCGTCTCCGACTATTTCAGCTACAGACTATAAAAGCTCCAACTATTACAATCATTTTTTTAAACGAGAATAAATTACAAGTTCGTAATTTCAGCTTGTAAATATGTTGCAGATACTTGTTGTTGATGAGTTTAATTTAAATTCTGGTTTAAACAAATTGGCTTTCATAATTTAAACTTTAAAATGTAGGTTAAATTATGGAGAGCGTAATATTTTTAGTGGGCTATATAATTTTAAAACTAGCTTTCGTTTTCAAATAAAAAGTTCATTGGTCGGTAAAAATATCTGTTTTAGTCTTCATGTTGCCTTTGAGGTGACCAGTCAGTTCACCAAAAATTAATTCAAAAACTTTTACTTGACAAGCAACGATTAGCAAAAACATTATTTGACAAGTTTACCAAATAATTCGCTTAGGAAAATAATTATCCGATAAACTTTTATTTAATAACTTATTATTTGACAAACAATTCATTTTTTTTTTATTTTATCTCATAAAACAACGTTTGTAATAAAGACATTACACATATTGATTGTGACATTTCTAAAAAAAGAAAATAAATGTATTTTGTTTCCTATAAGCACAAATTTTGTGACAAAAATGAATCGCTGCAGAACCGACTCCACGTAATCTTTTATGCCCTCCCCCTAGAGTGTAATTTAAACCCGCGTAGGCGCGGAGTTCCGCAGCGCCGGAGCTGTTACAGAACCATGCCTGCTGCATGTTGTTTGCTGCATGCTTGCATACTGCTTGCTTGCTGTTTGCATGTTGCATGCTGCGTGATTGCATGATTTCTGCTTGCTGCTTGCTTGCTGCATGCATGGAGTATGCTTGTTTGCATGTTGTGAAAAACTATGCATTTCCTAAACTTTTTCTTAAAAAAGAGTACTAAGGTAAAAAAAAAATACTAGCCTGTAAATTATTTTGTAGAAACGTAATTTATCCGAATGTATCTAAATAAAAAATGTATAAATTATTAAATATGATCTGATGCCTTTGATAAAAGAAGTATTTGCCAAATAAATGTTTGTAAAACGAATGTTTTTATTATAAGAAAAATGAAACTACCAAAGAAACAAAATTTTGTAAACATTATTAACGTTATTTTAAGGGTTCCCATCCGAAAAAAAAAATGAAGGCAGAGGTGTACCTGATAGTACATCTACATTTCGCCAGTCATGTTTAAGTCCCGTTTAGTAAGGGGCGACCTTATTGCCACCAAACACAAATCCAGATTCCGAAGCTGATACTGACAAAATTCTGGGGGAAAAAACCAATAACTCTTCGCCCGAACTGGGAATTGAATCCAGTAGCTCATGCCCAGTAGCCATGCTTGTGACCACTAAGCCACTGATTAATTAATATTCCCCTTAATAAAGCGATTAAACGTCTTACATAATAAGTAATAACACAGTACCTACAACGAATACTTCAGACTATTATCACAAGATCTAATCAAATGAATTGGCGAGCAAATGCTAATTATTTTCTTAACTAAATTACAATCAATGAACATTCGTTCTTCATTCGTTTCAAAAATAGACATTGTAACTTGTAGAGGAGACGTAGGACGAAAAAGGTCGTTTAATATAAGTAGTACAGTGGACGAAGACTTTCTACGAAATACGTTTAATTTAAACTTAACGTAGGTACGTACGTGTAACGTTTTAATTTACGTTTTTTTTTTAGAGAGCTGCGGTGGCCGAGTTGTGGCGGCCACGATTTACGAACAGTAAGTCGTGGGTTCAAACCCAGGCAGGCGGCATTACTTTGTGGAATTTATTTCATCACCACTGCTCTCAAAACGGTGAAGGAAAACATCGTGAGAAACCGGCATGTCCTAGAACCAAAAAATTCGAAGACATGTGACGTCTACCAATCCGCACTGGGCCCGCGTGGTGGATTATAGCCCATACGCAAAATATGCGCTTTGACGTGGAGTTGCGGACACCAGCCCGTTATACAATACAATACGTTTACTTTATCTTTTACATGATAAATTGATATGAAACAAACAGAAAACAGCTTTTTACTATTTCATGTAATTTTATGGTTACGCATAGACTTAAATCATAGATTCGAATCGTCATCATCATCATTTCAGCCGAAAGACGTCCATTGCTGGACATAGGCCTCCCCCAAGTGCCACCACATAGACCGGTCCCGTGCGTCTTGCATCCAGCGAATCCCCGCAACCTTCACCAGGTCATCACCTAGTGGGAGGCCTTCCAACAACAACTTCGACATACCGCGAAAAAAATGTTCACATTTTTATTTAGTTGAGAATAGGATTTCAGTAGGACAATAGTATTGTCTCGCTCACTCATACTGCACATCGTATCTTTTGTTTCATGCGAGATGTGCGACTTCGCTCATCTCAGTGTAGAGACCTCAGTACGTTTAAGGTACATCTTTGATTCACATTAATTAGAGTTAAGGTTCACAATCAAATTTAAATTTTATTATGATTATAAGCTTTTATTTAACTTGCGTTGTTAGTCAGTTAGTATGAATTGGTAAAATCTTGCAACTGAATTTCAACCCAGTTTCCCCAACCGATAGAGCTGCAATTTGGCGCACACCTTTGGTTCTGGTGACAATACATTTTTATGACAGACCAGACTTACTCCAAGCTCCCTCCACCCCACACCCCCTCCCCCTCCCTCCACCTGACGGGTGACTTGATCCAGCAGCCAAGATCGCCTCCACACGAGAGATCTCCTTAACGGTTAATAGCACGGACACGAAACTTTGTTCAATGCTATTTTATTTTCATACTTTTGTTTTAATCGACTTCAGTTGCTGTCGGTACCAATTCATCATATGCCTAGTCTTATCCCAACTATATTAGGGTCGGCTTCCAGTCTAATCGGATGCAGCTGAATACCAGTATTTTACATGGAGCGACTGCCTATCTGACTTCCACAACCCAGTTAGTACCGGGTAATACGCTGACGGTACCAATGTCTTACAGAAAAAGTTTTAAATCACTTAAAGAGTTCTTTTTTTTTAAACTTTAACGTTTAAAAAGCAGAAGAACTGAACATTAATCTCGTTTTCTGATAAGGCCTTTGTACACGAGCGGTGTTTGAAAAGAATGGATTTCCTGAGCAGCTCCGAAGATAATCTCGTTTCACCATCATTGGACTAAAAGGTTAAGGAATGTGCAAAAAGGTTCAGTTTCAGGTTAAATAAATTGCTGTTTGTGTTCAAGAAGATTAAATGGATATTTTTTATGGATTTATTATTATAATTTTTCGGATAACTTAATATCAATTCTGTTGTTTTGTTTATTATTAGCTCTCAATATCTGTCTGTTTGTAATATCAAAATAACGGCTTTTTACTAAATGCATATGCCCTTAGGTATAACAAAAACCCACTTTTTCTCGTCTGTATATTCCGGCTAATCTCCGAAAGGGCAAGACTGATTTGGACGAGACTTTTGCCAGATAGCTGATGTTATAAGGAATAACCGCCACTTTATTTTAGAAAAATAATTAGAGTTCCGTGCAAAGAAATTAAAACCCTTTGAAATTGGTAACAAACCCGATTAAAAAATAAAGTAATTTTTTTTATAATAATTTCATGCGAAAGACGGTCACAGGCAACAGCTACTTACAAATAAACCAAGTGTTTGTACATTAGCTAGAGAAATATCTGTAGTCTTCATTCGACTACTCAGTTGCTACGCCGTAGCCGTAGCACCGCTACGTCAGCTACGCAGTTACTACGCCGTAGCACAACCGCACAGCAATCTCAGATTACTACTAAAGTAATCAACTTTTAGCTACCAAAACATGAAAAATAAACGTAGTGAGAACATAATGGCTACTAATTTCCCAAATAACATTCTATCATTAGTCACCTTCATCACAAATTACGTAATATTTACTTCACTTAAACGAACAAAATTAAGGTCAAACACAAAGAAGTAAATTACATGCCCTGATATAATGTGTACCATTTCGTACGACGTTCGGTCACGTCGGTTAACTAAATGTGACTTATATGTGTTCAGCGGGCTGAGTTACTGCCCTGTTTCTGACAGCTAAATAATAGGAACCGAAATAAGCTGTATTACAGGATGAAACAACGTTACAGAATAAATTGAATACAGTTTTTGTCACGCCGTGGTACGAGATTTATCGTGTAATTTATGGCCTTTATTTACCTACAAGCTTTTATATTTTACCTACAAGCTTTTATATTTTACCTACCAGCTTTTATATTTTACCTACCAGCTTTTATATGGCTCTACTTGTACGTTTAAACAGAAGTTATGTTTTGGACAGATTCCTCTTGACCTTATCAACCGATGATACTAAACCATATTTACATTATATACTTACTACAACTAGAACTCTATATATAATTACAAAAATAAAACTTAACGTTTACGTAAATAATATTTACAACGACGTCAATAGGCGTCAAAGTACTCCTCCTCGTCAAAGTAATCCGGAAACGTGCCCAGAAGTCGTGCAGCATTGCCACATTGAATGGCAATGCCAATTCTTTGGCCAAAGAAAGAGCCAGCCCTCTGATCACGCGAAGTGTCGACCAGTCTGTGAGAGATTTCCTTCAATTAAAGTCATTTCTTTAATAGCTAATTCATAGCCATGTACAATTGTGCACCCCAAGTGCGTATATAATTCAATCATCGACACAAAATACATAATTTTTCAGCTAATTCACCAGACTGAAAACTTCACAACCAAATTGTTACAAATCTGAACTTAGCATCTAATTTTCATAATGTGCTGAAGAATGTTCTTCATACTTTGCATATTGAATATTAGCATAGGCCCGCGGCTTTACCGGCGTTAAGTTCGATAATTGACCCACGGGATCATGCTACCGGGATAAAAAATATCCTTTTCGTACCACTTGCTCAAAATAGTGACATTCTATGCCACAAAAAGCGAACATAACAATAGTCATTTTTAATCTGTTAAAAACAGGGAAAGGAAATGAATTTCATTCATCCTCTAGGGGGAGAATGTGATTTAAATTTGGAATACTTACCGAAATTTATACTGAACTACATCTGTGTTTACACCATTGAGTTTGTATATAAAGCATTATACATCTTTTTGAAAAAGGAATACGCATTTATTATGCAGTTATAATTATTAAATAAAATTACGAAAACCGACGAGGCCGTATGAGCGTGATGCCTTTGCTTTTTCGACAAAAAAATATTAGTCTAGGAATTTGCCGCGTTTTTGTTTTCTTCAAATACATAAACGTTAAGTTTATTTTAATTTATTTTTATAAATAAGTTAATGTTCTAAAAATACGTTACGATGTTAAATCAAAGCGACAGTGACGGTGAATTGTCGGATTCCATCAGTGCAAATGCTGCCGCAATTATAAATAATTTGCTTCCAACAAAATCCAAGGAAAATTATATCAATAATTGAACCAATGTTTCAAATGTTAACTTTTACTTTTAATTGTCATTATTTTTAATAAATGCTTATCTCATATTATTATTGTGTTAATTTTTTCGCAAATGGTACGAAAAGTAGAGTATTTTCCTCGGTGATAAAGCTGTCTTAGTCTTGGGTGAACTTAAATCCCTCGCTACACTCAGGACTCATCTTAAATCTCTCGCTTCGCTCGTGATTTAAGCTTTTAACACCCTCGCTACGCTCGGGAGTAAACCTCGAGTCCTTCGTTACGCTCGCGATTTAAATCGTCACCCGCGACAGAAGACACTGCTTTATCCCCTTGGTTGATAATCTACTAATGTGTTAATCCAAGTTATGAACTCTGTCCATCCTCACAAACTTTCGCATTTACAATTTAAAAGTAGGATATTTCATGTTATGTCTGCTGATCTAACAACGAAGTACACAAGGTGTAAACGGACCCGTCAACCAAGGAAAACAAGTCACGGTATATTGGATTATCGCAAACTTGCTTTACCTTTAATCTTACCTTAGCTTCACTATCCTTTTCTTTATATGCCATAGATAAAACGAGTCCATGTATCCTAGAATTTTCTGATAAAAACGTGACCAGACAACCATGTAGGTTTACATTGTTGCCAATGCTGCTTGTCAAAACCATTGTCTGTAATCATGACCTACATGACTCCGGTCACGTTTTAACAGAAAACTCTAGAAAAAAGAAAATGAAGAAATATAAAAACGTACAGCACACATAACTCACGTGTCCACGTACTACAAACTGTCAACTGGTCCTCTCGGAGACCTCATCAATATGCCAGTCACTCCCGCTGAGTGAAGACCCTCTCGACTGGCATACAAAGCGAACACATTGACAACTCAGTTCGTTATTAACTTCACGATCAGCTGATATACTTGTCGATGGGTACTGGAAAAGGCACATTCATATACAACTACAAATTCAAATTTATAAACGTGGACGAAGCAAAAGGCGCAAGGTGTAAACACGACGACGACTTCGTAAGGGGTCCCTCTAGAAGTCGTCAACTAAGCATTATGTACATCAAACTAAGAATGAAAGTTTAATATCAATCAAATCAGCTCTCTCTATTCCATAGTTTCGAACAACAAACAAATCTCCCCATTCTGTACCATCTACATTATTCAATCGTCAATCCATAGAAAACTACGAACATTTCTCACAAAGAGAGCCGTGTCTACACAATAGAGAAGAGATAACATCGTTATATGACGGTGCAAATGCGGCCGAGTCGGCAGAGTCAGAAGCAGTTACTTGCTTCGCTCTCACTTCGAGTACCCAGCCTCCAAAGTGCTTCAATAAAGCTGTTGTTATGGAAACAATAGATTGTATTTTCGTACCGAAGTATAAGCCGATTTTAATTGCAATTATTTGAAGCTTAAACGGTTTACAGTTTCAACTATCGTTGAAATTGTGTTCACTGTTTTCATTTTGGAATTTGATTTGATTTTCAAATTACCCACGCAAATTTTATGAAATTTTCACGTTAATTTGTGCCTAGATATGATGTTTGGATAAACAAGAGCTAACTAATGACTCTCTAAATAATTACGCGCATTCACAAACAGATAATTAACATTCTCATTAAGTAGCAATTACATTGTGTGCGGCAAATGAATGCACTACTTGTAATAATCAAATTGTTGAGTAATTGGCAACGATGTCATTAATTTTATTGAGGTTTTTGTGGTGACAACACGAGCGTATTTGCCTGTAGCTGCATTAGAGAGTGGCCGCATATACTGACAAAGAATCTGCTTGAGCCGGTCAGAAAAAACTATGTTCTTGTATCAAAAGCGAAAAAGGTTAAGCCGCCCTTGCAGAGTGTGATCCGTGGATGGGTGGTGGACCACCTATTACATACCGAGTTTTCTTCGTGCCTCGGAAAGCACGTTAAGCTGTATTTGTACATTTTTGACAGTCGTTACAGTTAGTCTGACAACAGTCTTACCAAGAGTAAGGTGTTACCCAGTACCTACTAACTGAAGGTCAGATATGCAATCGCTCCATGTAAAAAACTTGTATTCAGCTACATTCAGTTAAAACTGAAGCCGACTCCAATATAGTTGGAAAAAGGCTAGGCAGATGATGTTCAAAAGTGAATAAACCGTCTCGGTTCGGTCCAGATGATGTGACTAGACACCGCATCGGACTTTTCGCTTTTATTCCAAGGACATCAAGCTTTTAGTAACCGGCTAAAGTGGATGTGGTCACAAAGGAAAACCGAATTTACTGTTAAGGCCAGAAATACCATACGGCATAGTCAGGCTTTGCCGTCAGGCACAATTGCCGTGCGAACATAAAAAGTCATGCTTATTTAGAAATGAGTGCGGGTTGGGTCTTTTATTAAACGATAATGGTGTCATTTAACCGATATCGGCCATCACCAGAACATTATAAAGGTATTATTATAACTACTCAGTCTACATTTTGCTATGTAGCGTAAAATAGAACCTGCTAAAATCGAACACTGTTTTAAGCTTTCAAGGTTTTTATTATTCACTAGCTGACCCGCGCAACTTCGTCTGCGTCCCATAAGTTCAGCCACCCAACAAACAAACCCTTCAGCTTTATTATATTAGTATAGATTCAAGTAGGTAACAATTTAATTTCTCCGAAATATTTGCATTCATCGCGCTAAATTATTCTACTAAACTTTTCCAATTAGGGGCTTCCCTCGTCAGTCTTACGTTAGACACTCGATGACAGTCATACTCCAGCTAGGTCGAAAGTTCTCATCAAGGTGCATGAGATGAGCCCAAGCACGATATAGCTGCTGTAAACTGTTGAGGACCTCTTGCAACTTCCTGTCGGCTTCATCGTCAGACCTTCGCCTATATGACTTCCCTGTAAAAAGTTATGCAAATTGCGAGGACATACAAAAAAAGTATATACCTACGCATTGAATTGAGAACCTCCTGCTTTTGTTTCGTGGGTATAAACTACCAAAACTGAGGTAACTGACACGGGCGAGGTCTTTCTTTCACAGAAAATCTTAACACCGCGATGCAGAAAATGGAGAGAAATGAACAACGCGATCTATCGACTCCGAAGTTAAACTGCTAAAATAAATTTCATGGAAAGCGGTCTAACACACACTCTATTGGCTATGTAGAATTTTAAAGCAGCGTCATATAGTACATACCTTTTTTTATCATAACTTTTTTTTAAAGCCGGTCACGCGATTTCAAAGTTATCTTGTGAGCACATTTTAAGTCATTAGTACCAATTTAGTCGAATAGATGGCGCTGCATGTATCTTACATTTGATGATAAGTTCTTCTTGAACACTTTAAATACATATATCATTTGATAGAAAGCACCGATTACAATGAAATAAAAACTAAAACTAAACTAAGTTATGCCCAATATTTGTGCATTGAATCTAACCACATTGGTTTTATAATTTACACGTGATGCTGTAACAAAAGACCCCGCACAGAGACACAGACAAAAATTCCAAAAATGGTAGAAATGGGTTCTGTTAGTGATCCTTAAACACCCCTACTATTTTTTTTTCTAAATATTTTCAATGTAGAACCGCGACTGCAACAGATTTATTACATGTTAGTATAGATTATTCTGAGCTCCTGATATTTCGTTGCTGTCGTTGTCGGAAAATCCCGTAAGTGACAGTATAAGTTTTGCTAAAAGCTAGATAATAGTGGCATATTCCACACACCTAAAATAAACATTCTGTTAACCGAGAACTGAGAACATGCTATTAAGGGGCGCCCCCATGCACACTAGCGCCACTTTAGTAAAAAAATCAGAAGTATCAGGAGTTATTGACGTCTATTTAATTCATTAAAATGTAGTTACAGTTAGAAAAATTGCTAAAAACGGCCGTTTTTTTCCATTTTGTATCTGTAACGACAGCGAGCTATGTTTCAATGAGTTAAGTAGAAGTAAATAATTTAGAAGACCAAAAGATTGATTTTGTCAATCAGATTTTATATTAATTGTGTATTTAACGAGTTGTGATTTTTTTACTAAAGTGGCGCTAGTGTGCATGGGGGACCCCTTAACGACAGAAACTGAGAAATTCCTACTGAAAATTCCCATTCCAGTTTTTTTTTTTCGGAAAATCGAACGCTAGATCTGATCATGCTCCTCAGTAGCGATCCAATAAAGCAGTCACATATACCATTCACCAACATCACTTTGCCTTATCGAACAATCGATATCATATCATCAAGCCCCATGCGTAACTCCGACTTATTACACAACTCATTGCTCCTGCCCATTCACACGGCATAATCATCCCAGAGATACGTCTAACGATATTCACATGGCATTATCATCCCTGAGATATATCCGACGATATATTCGTATGGGAAGCAACGTGAATATTGATATAGTAACGTGTCTGAACTTCTGAACCAAGGGCTACACGTTCATAGTTTATGTTTGCTCAAGTTTCTGTTAACTGTCTGGCTCGGAGACTTGTGGGTGTGTATTTTAGGGATTCGTACCAATTATGCATTTACCGAATGTAACTTTTATTTGTTTATTAATATCAGTATCGTTAATAAATCTATTTATACCTTTCCTCTTTTCGCTCGGAAGGCACATAGAGAATCTAAGTTCTACATTGTAACATCTCACACACTGTGTAACAACCTATGTTTACAAATAAAAGTTTCTTTTTCTTCTTCTTATTCTTAATCGATATTATATATCATTGTCGAAACTTAAGGTAGAAGCGCCAGGGTAGCCCGTGAAATTTAAATTTTCTTACGTTTTTGCAATTTGCAGGTCAGTGTATGTTGATTAAAATATGATTGCTAAAAACGTAGGAAAGTTTGCATTTCGCGGGCTACTGTGGCGCTTTCACCTTAATACGTTATTAGCTATTTTAACTTTTGGATAATTAGGTAACAATAAACTAGATATGTTTGTTTTTTTACTTACAAGTGATATTTGCACTGATGTATCGTCATATTGTGCATATTACCGATAGCATACCATAAATAACATGTTGGGTTATACTTTGGGCAAAGAACTCCCCTATTTGTCCCCTTTTTACGATGTTATTAGGAATTTGCGAGAAGTGCCACTTGTCACTCCCTCACGCATATGAAGAAAACTTGACAAACAATAAAGGAATACCTATAGGAAGTATACCTTTATCAAAATATCAAATTATTTGAAAGAAAATATATTTATTTTAGCAGGGACATGAGGTGCATCTTACTAAATGACAAAAAATAACAATACACCTTATAAGAGCAGTTTCAATGAGAGTAAGAGGCACACGAAAAAATGTCAGGGCCTTTCAATGTGAAGATGGAGCAGGAATACTTTAGTGTCAGCTTGATCTCGTGCATCAGAAATATTTCTATAGGTATTTATGTGTGCAATGTATGTAACTCTTGAGTTGTTTCTACACAATACTGTTTATTTACAATAATAAACATTATACACTTCACAATAAACATACAATGCATAACAAATATTTATACATGTCGTGGATTGATGGCGCCATAGTGCAACAGCGCCATCTAACAATTAGTTTGTGAACTAATAATATCGTTACTGGAAACGCAAGCGCGCCGTACCGCTTGGACACGATCGTCGGTAGAGGGGATGCAGCGATGGCTGGAGAAGGGACGGAGTGTTGCGACAGTCGAGCTCCGACAGCCTTGGCAGACGCTTAGTACCAACACACTTGTTTGTTTCTTGTAATGTAAAACCGTTAGTTTGAATAAATATATTTTAATTTAAATTATCTTTCGTTCGAATGCCCGCGACAGTGCCCACATTTACGTAGAACTGTGTTGGATCGTGAAGAAGACCCGATACACTTCGCATGTCGGCCACCCAGGACGCGACATACATTTAACAGGACTGTACTAAAAAAAAGTTAACTGCTTGCACGTCGTGACTGCGACAAGCAGGTTACCACTCAACTTGATGCTGTGCTATGGGGGCCCACAGCACAGCGCTGGTTTATTTGAAGCCAAGACAGCATAAATATTTGCTTCTTTTCTCTTATGAATTCACCTTTATTAAAATTAATTGTCATTATCCATAGCCACGGCTGAGCTGCCGTTAAAGTTTTGCTTAACTTAAAATAAAATGCATCGTAAAATAAAATACATCGTAAAATAAAAGCTCTACAACGCTTTAATATGATAAAAGCCAGGAGCTTTAATATTTCCAGGATGGACAACTTTATTAATTTTCACGACTGATATTACCCGCAGACCACTAATTTTAATCCATTGCCATAAGCCGACCTTTTCACTAGAAAATCTTAAATTTTATTTGATATAAAAAGCAAAATTAAAATTTTTGAAAGAACCCACGACTGTTTAAAAGTTATTGAAAAATAATAAAATAATTAAAAAAATACCAAGAATATCCGTCGGGGGCTGCCATCACTATTTAATTAATTCGTATTCGTGCTATTTACCGTTGAGGAGTTCCCTCGCGAGAAGACAACTGATGAGTTGTAACCGTAACACTTATCTAAGAACATGCACCAATCAAACCTGAACCCATAGCTGAAAACTGCATCAAAATAGTTTTGGGGAAAAATGGCAACATGTATTTGCACAAACAAACAACAAAAACAAACAAACAAACATTGTCTCACCCCAAACGCATACACTATATGTCAGACTGTCAAGTATTTTATGAAAGGCAAGCTGTTTCTCACAACGTTTTTGGTGTATCTTCACTATATCGTCAATCTTCTATACCTTGTTTATAGGTTGAGTTCTGTATCCTTTACCCATAATGTTCTGTAATGAAACCTCTTCAAAGTATTACATTTCTGTGTTCAGTAATTTCAGCGTTATCTGTTAGTCACCTCAATGGAGTTGCTAGGCTGTATTACTAAACTTCGAAGTTTAAATAAAATACCGATGTACCGTATACATAAAGTTTGAAAGTACGACTCGTGAGTCAGAAGGTACGTTATGACGAATTCCTTAATTGAAAATGTTCATCATATACGGAACTCTGAAGGTTTGTTATAACGAAGGAAAAAATATAGATCTGTGAGTTACAGACGATCGACAGACGCAGATACGTTGCGTATGCAGATACAGAAAATGGATACAAAACTGATTACAAACCCATCACAAACATCCATTAAACAATTTCAGAAAAAATGTACGCCTGTAAAGATATAAAATTAAATAGCGAAAAGGTCGCTCGTATTTACCGCGGTTCTCTCTGGCTACAGTATTGTGACCAGCTGTTGTACGTTTACCGGAAGTTCCGGTCTGGGCGTCCTTTGTAGTCCGACCTGTTTTAGCATTCAGCCTTTTAATGTCTGACTTTTAAATGGTTTAATAAATACTCCTATGTCAAATTTAGCAAAGAGTTTTTGGCATAATATAAAGCCAGTGAAGTAACTGCACTAAACTGCACTGAATGATATTACTGCAATCCTTATTGGATAACTGTAATTTGCATACTGTGCATGACCATTTTTATTTTAAAACCGGCCAAGTGCCAGTCGGACGGTGAACGGATGATGAACGGTGCCGTACCATCGTAGTAGGGGAGCCCCTTTTAATTAATACTTTTTGTTGTTGTTGTTTTAGCCGCAACAGAATGACACATTCTGTGATTATTTTAATTTCCTGTTACGGATCATGAGATACATGGCCCGCTGACAGACAGACGGACGGACGGACAGCCGAGGCTTAGTAAAAGGGTCCCGTTGCTAACCCTTCGGGTAATGAACCCTAAACATCAATCTCTCGTTCCTTTATTTCTCCTCCGAATAAAACAAATAAACAAACATTGCAACATCATAAGACCGAACGAAAAATACGAAACGTATCTATATTTCCCTAACGAGCGCTGATTAAAAATACAACATTCTAAAGCTTTTTCTTTTCATCTCTATAAATAAAGCCAGCATCCATAGTCCCTCCTGTTTACCGTCATCCCCACGTATTTTTACCAGCAGACGGGACTACGGGAGCATTTTATCGCTCGCAACGTGGACGCTCGCGCCTGTAAAGCAGCAGATATAAACCCCCTTCCACCCCCCTTTTCAACCCCTAACGGTATTTCCCTCGCCCCCATATCACCCTGTATAATCGATCGACTCTGCCGGATACTGTGTTAAGGAGACGTCGAGTCTTTATTGAAATGAATGTGTTTAACTGTCAAGGGAGCTGTGGTGTTGTATCAAATGTGATTTGGAAATAGACAGGTGAATGATTTGTGTTGGATAAATTAAATGGAGACTTGTGAGTATGAATGTGAATGGGTATAAGAGTAGAGGAAGCCCAAAGAAACGATGGGTGGACTGTGTAAAAGGATGATTTTATGGCAAGAAAGGAGGTGTCTGATGGGATGACGAGTAATAGAGAAGGATGGGAGAAGAAGAGATGCTGCGCCGACCACTAATAAATTGGGATGAGGGCAAGAGAATGACGATTGCTAGATGTTTCAAATACATGAGCAAATGTATGCAACAAGTAGGTACCTATACCTACTCGTAACTTACTGACTTTTCAACCTTGGAGTTGTTTTCACTTTGTTTTATTAATGAGAATGTAAACATCTCAAAAAGTTCCGCTCAAAGCCGACGTCCCAGAACAAACTCCATAAGTAAGAAAAACCACAAAAATGTGAAATTATGCAAAACGCTGAAATGTTTTCCTTATGTAGGAAAAGTTTTCTAAACAAATATTTTGACTACTTTCTTTATTACAAGATGGTGGTAGGAATAAATGTTTATTAAACATCTTTCGTGTTGTTCCACTTAACAATTTTATGTTCGCCTTTTTAATTTGGAACCCTTTTCCTGTCTAGAACATTCTTTACGGATTCGCTGAACTTTTAAGGACTTGCTTAAAGTCCGTCGTTTAATTTCTGAGAGTCTTTGATGTATATCCTTACCTTAAGTCGGGGCGTGTAAATCCAGTCTCAACTTGGTGTCACGCAGAATCCGATTAAAACGTATTATATAGATGAAGACGTATATAAGGGTGTTGATAGAATAATAATGATTTGTGTGAGTAAAATTAATGATGTGGGAACTCGAAGTAAACTTTATGGTTTTCAGAAAGATGGGGTATTTATGTGGAACTCTAGGTATAACTTGGTGACTTACTGCTATGCGTAAATATATGCATGATTTTTAAGTTAGGGGTGTTTCAAGTAAATCAATGGTTTCAAGATTTCGTTAATAGTAGTGTAATATCGACTTGAACATTTAAGTAAGTAGTTAACGCTAGATCTAGCTAGACAAAAAACAATAACGAGAAGTGGTTTTTGGTGGTTAGTGGTGTTTTTATAGACATTTTCTGCTAGAAAATAAAGCTACAATAACCCAATAATTGGTACCAGTACCAGACGATTAATATTCAGGAGGTACGAATTAGTCTCATCATATAATGAATATTGATGCTCGACCGATCGAGACAAAGTGATTAATGACTCTCAATTATTTAGAGAATAGATAAAACCTTTTTGTTTATTGGCAATATTGCGGATAATTGCCAGTATTTGTTGATAATAATGTTGATTTTGGTTCTTATTTTTCACGATGTAGCGATACGAGTATTATTGCAGTTATACGGGTGTTGCTTTACGATAATGTTTTTTGTTTACCTAACAGTTGGCATGCAAAAATCTACATAACTTTATTAACATAACGCCTGTAATCCCCGTAGGGTTAGGCAGAGCTGTATCTAATAGAACATCCACATTTAGCCAGTTATGTTTAAGTCCCATGTAACTTTATTATAAAACCAAAAATCTGCGTTCTAACTTTTGTCCTTCAAATAATTCTTTACCACAATCATATTCGAACACACACAACAAGATCCAACACTCGAATTTTAAATAAAATACTTGACAATCAATTTCCAATATTCAATTTCTCAAGCAAAACACCACTTTATCAAATAAAATACATCAAGTTTGCGTCCAACAACGTTTTCTAGACACACTGTTACACCAATCTCATCACATTTCTATTTCCGAACTGCCGACATTTATCGATACATAGAGGCGATACGCGCCAACTTGATCCAGTGACAGGCAGCCATTTTGTATTACTTTATAGAAACGTTTCAGTGTAGGTCGTGAATGGACCAGTTTGTTTTATGGTTTTTAGGTTCTATTATCACGACTTCACGCGTTAAAGATATAGGCACAGGTATACGTACGGTGGTATATGTATGGTTTACATGTTTTGTGTAGCAATGTGTTATGTGCTTTGGGCCCAGAATCCAACACTCACCCTGGTATCTATGATATATTCAAGTTAAAGTAATTACTTTTGCAACCATTTTTTGCAATTGTTAAGAATTTAGAACCGTCAAAGAAATCAAAGCTGAGAATTCTAACTTTTGATATTTCTAACACTTTACAGTCTCAGACTTTTTGGGCCACTGACTACCTGTAGTCAGTGGCCCAAAAAGTCTGAGAACCAGTCTTACCAAGGGGTATCGTATTACCTAGTACTAACTGGGTTGTGGAGGTCAGATAGGCAGTCGCTGCATGTAAAATACCGGTATTCAGCTACATCCGGTGAGACTAGCATTTTGACTGACATTTTGTATTACTTAGTCAATATCGACAATATCGGACTGTGTTTTTTCGGTAATAGGAACATTTGAGTATAGTTCGTGAATGAATGTACTCGTATGTTTGTTTATTTATACGTAGTATGTAGATAATATCAGGCCTGTGTTTCCTGAAGGTATGGCTAGAGGTGTAGTACCTACCTACAATCAACATATTTCACCAAACCCAGTGCCTAGTGCCAAAAACTGGGAAAATGAAACCTTAAAATTTTGAAGTTGTAAGTAGTAGGTACAAGAAAAAAAAAATTTTGAGCTTTCGTAATTATGACATAACAATTCTTCTTTTTGTAACGATGGTGTTGTTTCAAATTACATGGTTCTTGGTCACATTTTTCGCGGGGTTTTTTACGTCCCCTGGTCAATTAGACTGCTATGTTAAAGTGGAATTTGTGGACCTACTTAGCATTCTGTAAATAAAGGAAAAACTCAACAACACTGTCCGATCCAGGAATCTAAGCTAGCATTTCCTTGCAAGCTCGACGAAAGTCCATCGACGTTTTCCAGCTAGAGCAACACCAATCTCACATTTCTATTTCCGAACTGCCGACATTTATCGAGACATAAAGGACATTGGGTATTACTTGGTCAATACCGACGATACCAGCCAGTGTTTGTCTGAATAGACGTGTGTTTATTTAAACACAGTATTATGTAATATTAAGCTTGTTTTTCCCGAAGGTATGGGTAGAGCTGTAGGTACCTACCAGTAATCCGTCGTCAGTAATGCAACCAAATTGGTAGCCTATTATAACCGTGCATAAATCAATTTCTCGCAGAACGGATGGCCGTTGGGGCCGAAAAGTTCTGGAGTGGCGACCGCGAACCGGAAGACGTTGCGTTGGAAGACCTCCCACTAGGTGAACCGATGACCTGGTGAAGGTTGCGGGAATCCGTTGGATGCGAGTCGCACGGGACCGGTCAATGTGGCGACACTTGGGGGAGGTCTATGTCCAGCAGTGGACGTCTTTCGGCTGAAATGATGATGATGATGATGATGATAAATCAAGAGTTAATTTGAAGTAACAGGTGCTACGGAGATTTTTTAAAGGAAAAGCTCAATAATACTTACCGGGAAAATTACCATGGAACAGTGGTGACTGGTTAGCATGGGGCTCAGAACTTAAGACCTCTGTTTATACTTTGATACCTCATTCAGTCAGTGAATCAAGAATAAATTTAGTAATAAAAACTGGCCAAGTGCGAGTCGGACTCGCGCACGAAAGGTTCCGTACCATTATTATTTATACAACATAAGACAAAACGGTAAAAAAATCACGTTTTTTGCATGGGAGCCCCTCTTAAATATTTACTTTATTCTGTTTTTAGTCTAGCTGCTCTGCTATCTGCTACATCTCTAACTCTCACGGTTCATGAGATGCAGCCTTGTGACAGACAGACGGACGGACAGCGTAGTCTTAGTAATAGGGTCCCGTTTTTACCGTACGGAAACCTAAAAACATTAATGAAATTAGGAAACTACGTTAAATGAAATTTAAAAACTGTACTAATTCGGCCATAATGCCTTGGGCAATTTCTACTAGTCTACCTCAGGGTAATGCAGAGACAAAACACATTACATTTATCTCAGTCCACCATCAGTACCTAACTTATAATTAAGTAGTTAGTCTCTAGCTCTGGGTAAACTGTCGAATTAGTATTCTCACTACAGTTTTAATAAATATCACTGGACATTACACACGAGGAGCTCCTGGCCAAATAATAACAGCCGCTCGGGTCGATCTTTAGGTTAAGCCGTGCTTGCCTAGGTTGGTCTGTGGATGGGTGACCACCCTTACTTACCGAGTTTCCTCCGTGCCTCGGTAAGCACGTAAAGCAGTTGCTCCCGGCTGTTATTTGAAGATCTTTGACAGTCGTTATAGGTCAGTGTCAGTGGCCCAAAAAGTCTGACAACCAGTCTTACCAAGGGGTATCGTATTACCCAGTATGAACTGGGTTGTGGAGGTCAGATAGGCAGTCGCTCCATGTAAAATACTGGTATTCAACTGCAGCCGGTTAGACTGGAAGCCGACCCCAACATAGTTGGGAAAAGGCTAAGCAGATGATGATCACTGGACATTACAAACAGCGCCATCTAATGCCACACTAAGCAACGAGGCTTGTGTCGTGGACACCAGATAGTTTGTATACTACATACATACTTTTTGTTTGTAAATACATACTTAATATGCATATAAACATCCATGACTCAGAAACAAATGTCCATACTCATCACACAAACATTTTCTCCTACCGGAATTAGAACCCGGGACCTTAAGTACGTGAGGCAGCTTCACTACCGCTGCGCCATTCGGGTCGTCATGCCAGTTAGCTTTATATTTCATAGACTAACCGAGGTCAGTTGTCCGGTAAACTTCACACCTTTAAACAGGTCAAAGACTAGACGTCTAAGTAAGAAGCTAAAGACTAATATTTAATTTCTTATGAAATGACTGAATAAAACATGAACAATTCCTTCTCTTTAAATACTAGGTAGGCGTACTTGTGAAGTTACTTTTCAAGTTCATACTTTTACTACAACCGGCGTCCTGTCCCGGCTTCGCACGGGTGAAATTTATTTTCCCCTAATCCCTCCCCTCTATTTTTTTCTAGTAATAAAAAAGTCTATGTTACTCAGGGATAACGTAGCATTCTAATGGTGAAAGAATTTTAGAAATCGGTCCAGTCGTTTTTGATTTTACAAAACTGTCCTATGTATAATAGGTATTAGTGTGGATTTGTAGAGACTTTAGAACAGACTGTGTTTGTTTCGAGGTTTCTTATAGTTGTCGGCTGGGAAACACGTGACGTAAATGTTAGTTTTAAACCAATTTACACAACAAAATGGTTTATTATATTTACTAAATGAATAGTAAATATTAATTCATCTATCTCCTACACAATTCAAATTATTTCAAAGGTCACGGCAGCTATTTAATATCTTAAAAATTGTTTAATAGAACTATATATCTGCAAAAGGTCAGAGCTTTGATCAAAATGTCCTTTGTAGTCTCTCTAGCCTCCCCTAGTCTACCCCAAATTGAAAAGAGGTCAACTCACTGGCACAAGTCTTATCTACCTACGCTTTATTTACATTATAAAAAGGCGAGAAGCCTGCCTGAATAGCTGAGAAACCGATTCTAAAAAACTGCTCTAAAAAAAAGCAGTATGTGTTAGAAAAAATAAAAGAAGATAATTATGTGGCATCATTCTACATTGGACCCGCGCAGTGGACCCTACGTCCTGCAGCGGGAACACCATAAGCCGATTATACATCTGCAATATGTTTTGTGATGAGAAAAGGAGTACTTTCTATCCCACTCTATAAAGGGTGTAAAAACCTCTTAACGAAGCCGAAAGGCACTTGTTCTCCCCGTCATTGCGATAATTTTTTTGTTCTACACCATACCTGGGAACCTTCATCTGCCTAGCCTTTTCCCAACTATGTTGGGGGTCGGCTTACAGTCTAACCGGACGCAGCTGAATATCAGTATTTTAAATAGAGCGACTGCCTATCTGACCTCCACAACCCAGTTAGTACTGGGTAATACGATACCCCTTGGTAAGACTGGTTGTCAGACTTTTTGGGCCACTGACTACCTGTAACGACTGTCAAAGATCTACAAATGACAGCCGGGACCAACAGCTTAACGTGCTTTCCGAAGCACGGAGGAAACTCGGTATGTAAGGGTCACCCATCCACAGACCAACCTAGGCAAGCACGGCTTAACCTAAAGATCTACCCGAGTGGCTGTTATTATTTAACCACGAGCTAAATAATAACATTAAAATTATTAAAAGAAAATATGACACAAGTCAAGCAAACCGCTATATATAACACTTTTTTTTCTCACTTTGTATATAGAATCAAAGATACACCAAAAAGAAATTTCCACGACTCAGTTCATTTATATTATACCCCCGCAATTTAAACCCCAGAGGAAAACGACCAAATCTTGCTAATAAGTACTCGAAAATGAATCAAATAAACATCTACTTACAGACATTTTTTCAACATCCCAAGAACGTATAATCCTCAAGTAAAAACTCTTCAGTAAGTACATAACAGTGGGATTTCAAGATGAGATTAATTCCGGGGGAGGTAAATCGTCGGAATTCATTAGCTGGATCTCAGTCCCGGATCTGTAGTCAGGTGACGGATCTTCAGCTATCTTGGCAGGCGTCGTCGTTAATTTGCTGGGGAATCCGTCAACCTTGGCCTCATTGGATCGAAGACTTAGCTGGGACAAGGACTTTCTAGAAAGGTCGTGTCGTGTCGAGAGCTCAAGTGGAGATTTAGGAAAATCGTTTCTTGTGAAGACTTACAAGTTTGCTTTAGTTTACGTAATGCTATTATATAAGTATATTTTAGCTTTTCTTTGGTAAAACTGACTTGATCAACCTACAACTTTAACAAGAATTTTTGTCGAATACAACAAAAAAACCCGACTACTGAAAAATCACACCCTAATTAAATTCGGGGTTTACAAGGTAAATTCGACTTATCCTATTCTAGAAATCGGATAAAATGTTGCCTATGTTACCCGAGCCATAATAACAAATCGATTGGTACCTTATTCATCAAAATCGGATGGATAGTTTAGGCGCTGCGGACTGCTAAAATCATAAACCTTCCTTTTGGCTTCGCCGTAGTCGGGTAAAATTTGTGATTGTAGGAATTATTGGAACACTAGGGGACACTTAAAAAATTCATAGATTATGCCGATAGGTTTGTTTGTCGAATCATAAGCATATTATATGGCATACACCTCTACCCACCTCTACAGGGGCTACAGTCGATGTGATATACCCTAAAAACAGCGAAGTACAAGAATTGAAATCCGTGGAGCGACATTTGAATAATAAAAGCAAGTCATCAATAATGCCAGTCATCATAAAAGGGCGTATTCCGAGCAAAAGGATCTACTTATTGCTCTCTGGGAGAAGTAGGCGTCAATTAATATTCATCACGTTGGATTTCGCAGCACTTTTATTTATAAATCTAAAAAGTCATGCTGATCAATGTGAAATTCATAGTTATTTCATGTAACTGTTCAAAGATAATTTAGATTTACATAATTTTCGTGTCCGAACCGTTCCACAGACGGCGTAGGTAAATGAAAACACCCTATAAGTAAAGTAGTAATAAAGTAATTTTTCTGTGTGAAGATTCAATGTTTATTGCACCTAGATATCAGGAGAAACTACTATTTGTATGCCATATGAATGCCTAATTGCCTACCTATCTATTCTCACCATGCGGGACTTTAAACCAAGATACGTAGCGTCCCGTACGTCGTGTACGCTGTCCAATCGCACAGTCGTCACTGCGCCTTTCAAGTTATCAAAATAAGTTTTCTATTCCATATTTTACATAATGTAAAGTATTGTAAAAGTTTATAGTAATGTATGTAATGTAATTGGTCTAGTGCAAAGTGTTATTGAGTATTTCCATCAGGAATTTCTCAGTAGCAGTCACGGAGTCTGGTTTTGTGCCTGGTTGATGACAACAGGCCCTCTACCCCCTATTAAATAAGCCTGGCGAAATTTTGGTGTGTGTACTATAACCCTTCGCGATTACAAGCGTGATGTTATGTACGGTCTTTTTATATGTCTATGAAACAAGATAAGGTATCGAAAGGAGATAGGGTATCTCCTTTCGATCAAAGGAGAGTTACGACAAAGGCGGGCCAAACAATTGCGTCGCAGATACTATTCCATTCTCTCTGTACATTATTCAAATGATCGCACAGATGATAAAGAAAAAATACAGACTAAGAGATAACGTTTATATTATTTACTTAGACCCAGACTTCAAAGGCAACCTTAAGGATGGTTATAGGTGGCATACAATAAAGCAGGTGTACTCGTATTATCGACTAACATAAAATAATAAATTGGTACTAGTGTAACTCCCTCGGTTTGTCTGTCTGGGACCCTCTTTAACAGATTTAGATGAAATCTAGAACACGCGTGTCCTGGGTTAGAATATAGGATACTTTTTATTCCGATATTAGACTCCCGTGGGATAATTTCCGACATACACAAAAAACCAAATCTAGTAGTATTCCACGGGAGAAAAAATATGCTTTTGACTTCAAATATTTATAATTCCACTAGCTGTTTCATAAAATTTTCAACCCCCGTTAGAAGTGGTCAGGGCTTGAGGATCAAAGGATACCTTCAAAGTGCACCTCCAGAAAAGTACCATCTTTTATTTTCTTGATTTTTCTGGTCTAACATCAGACGCTTACAAAATTGATTAAAAAGGCTCGAATAGGCAATTGCATAACACATTTGAAATCGCAATTTCAAGTATTTTAAAGAAAGACATGTCCCATTGCTTTAAATGTTTGGGTAAGTAATTAACACAATTACACCCGTATAAACAAGTCAAAGTGATTACTTCAGTAAAAATAATTATTTAAGATAGGATTGTTACCCTGTAGTTTAGTAATTCCTTGAAGTAAAAATTGTCAAAAGTTTGAATTCTTAGCTTTGCTTTCTGTGACGTAAACTCAAGTAATTACTTTAACTCGACTACAGATGCGGGAATTACTATACACACTGTCATTATTATGAGCAATAAGGCTACAAATACCAAGTACGCGCCATTCAGCATCCATACAACAAAACGACTTTCTAAAATCCCCCATATTTGATGTCCTTACACAAAGCTACAGGGAAAAATATCTACCGACCATAACACACAGGAACACGGCCATTACACCATGAGGCACGTCCCTACCCAGTACCCAGTGCTGCTGATGTATGCATGAATGCGGCTACACTCTCTGATTTATAGCGTAATCTCCATGGCGACAGCGCACCGTATTTTCCACTTAGGGAGATCCTTGTAACTATTTCTGGATAATTTTTGAGAAATTGTTCAGTGGAAATGGAAGTTTGTGGTGGAATATTGCAGTGTTCGAAGTGGGAGTCATTGTTTTATCAGCCCTAATACGACTCGTGGTGAAAAAACGTCCGTTTTTGTTTAAGAATTTGCGTCCGAGCTGTCAAATACACATGCGTCCCGTTTAGCACGAAAAACTGAGGTGGTAGTTAATCCCGAAATTATTTAGTAAAACCATAAAAAAACATGTTATTGGGTTAAGGTCTTTGTCTCAGTTTCATCATAGCCTTTTCCCAAAGAACTATGTTGGGGTTGGCTTCCAGTCCAGCTGGATGCAGATTTAGTCTCAGTTTGTCGCAGCACAAATCTTGACTCGGACTTGCAACCCGATGTACCTACTAGGCTACGACCCATTACACAAGGCAGGTCTATGATAAACCATTACAATCGCCTATCCATGTTTATCCCATCACATCTCACTAACCTAAACGCAATTAATCCGACGCAATATATCTAATTATCAAACCATCTTGCCAGATATTAAGCGATCCGTTATTAATATTATCACGAACATCAATTTGTGACGTCAATTGACAATAAGGCTTCGATATAAATGGCGGCTGACACGTGTATCACAAAGCTTTGTCGAGCCAAGGATATTATGTGGGCACATTCACTTAGCACAATTGAAAAAATATATCGACTGTAAACATTTTACCCGCCAGAGCATTTCCAACTCTATTCTAGAAATCATTGGGTATGAAATTGTGTTGTTGAGTTTGAGGAAAACGCGCAATTGTAGTAAGCGGCTTACTCCTGAAATAGACTGAAACGTGACGTTAAGGGTTGTTATTTTAAGTGTTCTAGAGCCTTTAATGACTTATGCAACAATAGAGAGCTACAATAACAAAAATACTTACTTGTATTGTCTGTTTTTGAAAAATGTTATGGGTAGAAAGGAGATGAATCATGAGACGACGACTAATAGAGATGTATGGAAGAAGTAGACACGAAATAAATTGAGATGAGGATAATAGACTGATGATAACTGACAGTTTTTGTCTGTCTGTCACTTTATTTCTTTGACAAAAATAATTTTTGCACCACACTTTGAATGTGCCATACGAAGTTTAAGTTCCTGAAAAATTGAAGAAGCAGTTTTTAAATATCCAAGTATTTTATATTTCTTTAACACAAATAAAGAAGGAGTACACCAATAGTCTTGGGTAGTCCCTTTGAAACCAGCCTTTTACGATTTGCCCTGGATGTTCAGTAACCGTGACAATTCCGTCATTTCCGGTAATATTTCACCGTTAATTCTACAGTGTTTAATTCGCCAAGTATTACGGGTTTAAAGTAAGTTAATGCACTTAAATAAGTAAATGCACTCTTGTAGGACTGCTGTACTAAGTACACTTAATTCTAGTTCGTGAGCACGAAAGTACTCATAAAATTCACAATTCCGTTGAACTGACAAATTATAGGTGTACAGACAACGATATTAAGCAAGTGCTTTATATCCTTAATATCTATCTAGACTAAAAACAACGCAATTAGCACATTTGAACAGCATTCAATTCAAGAGCCGTCATAGACACAAAACACTGTTGAACTGGGCCTATTTGGCGCAGCTGTGAGACACACAATATAATATATATTTGTCGTTTAGTTTTTTTTTTTGTATTTTATGAGTGCCGCCGAACCTTGTGCCGAATAAACGAATTTTCTTTCTTTCTTTCTTTCTATGGAATATTGACAGCGCTCTGTCAATATTCCATAGAAAGAAAGAAAGAAAGAAAATTCGTTTATTCGCACGACGCAAGACGAATCTGTAATTGATTCGTCTTTAATAGAGATCTTCATTTATTATTTACCACAAAAGCATGTACAAAATTATCATTAGTACAAATGAAATCCATGCACCTCATCGCACATTTAAATCTGAGATATATTTTTATTCTGTTAGTAACATTTAAATTAACAAGATATCTTCTTTGGTACCGAATTTCAATTAAGACTCGTAATATAACAAAGTATCTATGTAACATGTTTTCTAAGAGAAGTACAGATTAAAAACATTGAATAGGCTTCTTCAACAAAAAGCTCTTTGCTCTATTTATAAGATTTGAGGAAATATTGAAGAAGCACTCCACAGATTTCCGCATTCGTACGTACGCTATGTTTGTACACTCAAGTGCGGCTATAAAACGGTGCGCCAGCAGAAATAGCCGAAAAAAGCCAGAATATAATAGCAGAAAATATCAAGGGTCAAGTCTGAATGTGAGGGTAACAAAGGGGGAAAATATCGTATTACCGGCCAAGGGTAAAACCGATATTTCATACAAAATAAATATGTCCGGCTTATGACCGAATTTATGGACAAATGAATAAATCATGACGGATCGTTGGCGGTAAAACACGGCAGAAAGACATTTGTGGTCCAATTCTTTTTGTATGGGGTTATAATGCTAATGTGTGCCGTGTGTTGCTGTGTCCTTGTGTTAGGTAAACGATCAGGGCGACTAAACCAAGTCACTACATTAAGAGAGGAGGGTGTCAATATACCACAACAGTGTCGCGGCTTAGATGTGAGTGTGAGTCGTGTTGCGGTGTTGTACATTCAGTCAAAAAAGTATCGGGAATGGATGATTTGTTTATGATTCCAAATTCAAATTTTTGTTTTTTTTTGTAGTTGTTAGATTGGCACAACTGTTTTCCATTTTGGCGCGGAGTTTGAGTTGCATCTGTTATTTATATTAAATACAGTGCTGGTTTTAGTAATATCATATATAGTGTGTATTGCGAATTTCATAATGGACAAAAATATCGAACAAAGAGTTTGTCTTAAATTTTGCATCGCCAATGGAATTTCGTGTTCGGAGTCACTGAAAATGTTACAGAAGGCTTACGGTGAATCGACTTTATCAAAAACTCGTCCTCGCTTCGCTCGTGATTTAAGTTTTTAACACCCTCGCTACGCTCGGGAGTAAACCTCGAGTGCTTCGTTACGCTCGCGATTTAAATCGTCACCCGCGATAGAAGACACTGCGCTTTATCCCCTTGGTTAATAATCTACTAATTTTGATGCGGTCTATAACATGTTTATTTCCGAAAAAATCTTCAGCTCAAACTTGCGACAAAACTACAAGTACCTAACACGTACAGGTCTAATCTAATAAGTGAGTAACAATTAAATACAATATACCTTATCTTAATATACGAGGAGGAAAGTTGTGTTCACCAACCCATTCATTTATTTATTTATTTAGGAAAAACAAACAGTAACATATTACAGGTATCTAATAAGGATTACATACAAAACTATTATAAATATGCTACCCACTACGTTTTCCACAGATTACTATAAATAATTATACAACTAGAGAGACTTCATTCACTTCATTCATAAAATTTTATATTGAAAATTCATTTAATCAAACCGTGACTATCCTCCATTATATATTGCGATATAGTAGCAATCCGAACTAATTTGATTGTTTATTTAGTTATTCGCAATATCGTCCGATATTCGCGCATCGGGTCCAATCAAAGGCAAATGAATGTTTGCAAAAATAACTAGCAAACAATGCGAGCTTCCGCCATATTGGTTGATTTGATTGGAAACGTATTTTATTGAGTAACGCGAGTATTTTTCTGTTAATTGTTTGTTAACCATTTCAATTAACAAAGAGATTTAATATTTGAATCTCTTTGGTTGTACATGCGTAGTGTGGAAATCAATCCGACTGCGCCAGAAGGAGGGTTATGTTTTTCGAGAGTATCTATGTATAATTGTTTGGCACGCCCTGCAGCCTAAACGGCTCGATAAAGGGCTCATCATGAGGATTTTAAAATGGTATATTTAAGTAACTAAAAACAATTAAATAAATAATTAATAAAAATAAAAAACAGCCGAGTTTTTTTTTATTTTTTATTTTAATTAGTATTTTTTATGAAACAGTCACTGAAATTAGTGGGACTTTCTTAGGAGTTATTCGAATACCTACAAGGCCTGCACAGAGAGAAAAAATCGATAAGTAAGTAGCATGGACAAAGAAACAAACCTCTTTGAGCAATGAAGTAGAATAGTTACCAAAAACAGTATGTGGGTACTAGAACTTACGTAAATTTATTTGAAACCTACATCAGAACCAAACTAGTAACACACATAATGAAATATATGTGTAAATAACAACCTATTTGCCTAGAAAGGTTTATATACCACCTCGCCTGGAAATATAGCGCCTTTCAAACCCGATTTTTCTCTTTCATGTAACGCTGAAAACTAAAATGGCGGCGGTACAATAAATCTGGTGCGTGCCGGGGCCATTTTTTACCAAACTGTGCGAATACAGCCCACCCCGGTTCTACTTCACAGCCATCAGGGTTTAATGACCTGTTATCTACGTGGGTGTTTTTCTGCGATATGGAGCCAAATATGGGCCAAGCTTTAGATACTTACCAATATCCTATAAGACTTATCCACTAAATATATTTAGTTGGACAAGATTTATTTGTCTACGTAGTTCATAATCTTCTTATTCTTTTTCATAGCCTATTACATGGAACTTAAACATAACTGGTGAACTGTAGGTGAGTGGACATATAGGGTACACTTCTGCTCAACCTTCGAAAATTACTTTTAGTTATTTATTTAAACTTCATGTACAATAGTAGTACATAGGCGGACTTAATGCCACAAGGCATTCTCTACCAGTCAACCTTTTTGTTTTATTTATTTTTTTCGGATGGGAAATCATCAAATGACTTCTCCCGCTCTGGGCGGAGCAGGAGGGAGTGTCAGACTTTTACTGACTAAAACCCATCCATGTTCCTTCATCGCCTTTTGTGTTCCGGGGCCACGGTATCTCTTTCGAACAGTCCCGCAACCCCGGTCTACCAGTCAACCTTAGGGGTTAAATAGGAAAACACACATGCGTGACATTATGTTATGTTATCTCGCTAGCGCCTAATAAAATTGATTTTTAAAAACCCAGAGAAAATTACAAGTAAAGAAAACCTAAATAAAAGGCAGTGAATCGTCAGTAAATTTTTATTATAAACACGAAATGCCCGCTTGGGTTAAACATTTAATCGCTCCAGCCGCCAGCGCTAAATAAATTATCCTTCACAACGGAAACTTCGTCAAAAAGATTTGCATCATCCCGACTTCAAAGCCGAATTTAAATAAACCTTCTAATTTCAAAATATCCGACATCGGTCCATATCTCGCGCAGAAACCGCAAAGATATAAACAAATTCTGAACCGTCAACAGTTCTTTGTAAATAAATCCTCTTTTGACGGAGGTGACTGACCTCGGCTTGCTTCGAAGCCAGAATTGGGGGTAGTAGCCTAACCTAAATTGGAAAACTTTGCTCTAGTAAACGTTCTCTCGCGAGAAATCATAGAGATGCTCCGAAAAGTTTTAATGGATTCGCAATATACAGCTAAGGATCGTATAACATTGGGGTTTTTGTGAGCATTGCTTTTAAATATATTATGGTGAGAAGAGGAAAAATGGCAGGTAAGTAGTAGGTACCTATAAATAAGTAGCTGAGGGAGTCGTCTTAGCGACTGGTTGCTCAACAACCAACACAATAAGCTTTTAAAAAGAACTGTTGCTTAGTAACCATTAGTAAGCTTTGTACCTATTTATGAAAGTACAAAGAATACCTCGGACTACTTTAATATAATTAAGTTCTGTGATTTATTTTTTAAATGTTTCTTGAATCAATTTCGGTACCTACTGAAGTCTCGAATTTTATTTTTCAATATGTAATTTACAGTCGTTATTTTTCATATTTTGAAATAATTAGAAAACAACAATGTAATTTAGGTTAGTGACGTAAATGGGCATTACATTCAAAACATAAAAAAAGTCTAATAAAATCCATTATTCTCTTCACAAATCACAATAATATCTACTTGCCGGTTTAACTCAGTGAACTTAAAATAACGAGCTTCCAGTTTCATCCATATTGGAAAATGAAAGATAATGCCCTTTCTTTCCCTTTTCAATTTAATTTAATCCCCTCAGTGATTAGTATAAGTTCTGGCAATAATCTTTATTATTATTCAAAGCCTGATAAAGGCCTACAAACAATGTTGGCAAAAACCTTACTGTTTGATACAATTAAACGTACAATGACTTAGAGAAATTGAAAGTGATTTAATTTTATTTCGTTTGATTTACTCATTGATTGACAACAATGGTAAGAAACCAAGAAAAAGTTTTTATTTGACTAGCACAGGACAAAACAATAAAACAAACCGGCCAAGTGCGAGTTGAACTCGCGTGGGTTCCGTACAATGCCAGTCTTATATTGAGTTTACCACTTTATATTCAATTGATAGAATTCTTATAGGTTTTCCTGTAATCCACAAACAATGAACTATATTTTGTATTATTTTCAAAATTTTTGGGCTCCGTAGGAACGGTCAATTTTCGTCTTCATATGAATAAAAACAAAACTATTTATTTTACAGCAATAAAAAAAAATGTGATCCTTATAACGAGTCCTTTCATTTGATATGACACAATAAGGTTTGTAAAACTTTTTTTTTAATTTCCTAACTTGTACCCCGAAAATGACCATTACTTAAAAAAAAAAAATTACTTTGCAAATCTGTGTTTGGGTCATAGGATTACACCATCCTACCAAATTTCACCTGATTTGGTCCAGTAGATTCAGAGCAAATTGGCTGTGATAGACGGACGAACAGACAGACAGACGCACGAGTGATCCTATAAGGGTTCCGTTTTTTTTCGTTTTTTGTACGGAACCCTAAAAATTTTATAAACAGAAAACCACCGTAAAAAAAATTAATAAAAAAATAAGACATTCGTCCTATACGAGGCCAAAAGGCCCCCATCTCAGTATGGTGCAATGGTACAATTGTAAGTATAATTTTATCAAGTACGGTTAGTAATCTTAGCATAGAAGAATTATTGAATTAGACAACGTCTGAATTGAGTCCTGCTAGGCTAATAAATTAGTACCTACTCCATACCTCCTCACACACTTGGACACTACTCAAGTCCTCGATTGCATAGACGTCTTTGGGCCCATTTCCACGAAGCAGAAAATAAATCCTGGCGCACTTCCAGAATAAAGGACTGTATCAGTATTGCCTTTAAGTAGGTATAGAATAGATAAAGATCACGACAGCACGTCACGTAAATATTTTGTGCAAAATTACCACTAATTGAACGCAAACACTAAAATTCAACTCTCACCATTTGCAAGTATCAAGAAGGACCGCAACAAAATCCTATATAATCCATACCCTTTCATAATATTTAACGACTATCATCATACCAGAATTGCACACGTTGGCAACTAAATGCCCGGGAGGTGTGAAGCCGACGATTGCATTAGCGTCGGTCAGTCTGCGCTCCCATCGCTCCCACCGCTCACCGCTCCGACCGCTCTCACCATTTTCCGTATTCCACGCAGCACCGTTGCTCTTATTAGAGAAGGAATGTTGTGCATTCCAAATGTTTCAGGAAAATACTTCAGCATTTCAAATAGGTCGTGGTTTTGAAAAGGATACTTTGTTGGTGGAAAGACTTTTGATTACAGACGGATTTTTTAGGGTGAATGCGTCAATAAAAGTGATAGTTTGACGAAGGTACTCGGTTTCAGTTTGATAGAGGGTGTAGTCTATGTCCCATTTTTTGGATTTAGGTATCCGAAAATAAACGATAGAGTACGCCTCCTCGCACACTCCTCGAGATAAAGCCTTTTTGTGACGGAACCTAGCCATGCCGTGGCTTGACCGCTTTTAACCGAACCTAAATTATTTTAAGGTTTTAGCGTCCAAATACTTTACACATACTATTGTCACACTGCGAACACTTATATATTTGTAGGCACGGATTTTATTCCTATACTTCATAGCAATATCCACACAAGTAGGTACATATAAGTACGATGAATGTTTAAGCAAATGCATACGTTGACAACACAAATGTGTCCACAGCACAATTCAGCACATGTAGATTCACATTGAATAGCCGTAATCAAGCATTACATCCTACGTACAGTAGGTAAGCACACAGCTGTGAACCTAAACAACATAATTTAAACATCTCATCGGCATTAAATTAAAGGTTCCCGAACCAGATGCTAAGCCGAGGCTTTGCGGGGTCCTAACGTACCCACAGGGCCAGTTGTACCCCAATAATCCCCCTTTGGCCCATTAGGCCTTCAATTGTCTTAATATACATCGGTTCAATGAACTAAGAGGTCGATCCTATCTGCCTTATTGGATCGCCAATGAATATTCGGAATAAAGTTGTAAATTTTAGCCATTGAGTTGAGTTTAGAATGTCATTTTTTTATGGATTTTTGTGTTATAAATTAGCATAAAGTTGTAGAAGTCCGCTAGCAATGTGTGTATCCCTCTTCTCACATTGGATTCTATTTCAAGAAAGAAAGAAAGAAAAAGTGTTTATTAGTCTCACACAATGATTGAATAAACATTAAGACAAAATTAATACAACAAACATTAAAATAAAAAAATGACCAATATTTACGGTTGCAGAAAGCCAGCAATTATAGACAACTAAGACGCTGACAATCTTGACACATAAATCCCTTTTCGACACAAAAGAGAAAAAGTTGAATTATATATTTACAGTAACAGGTAGGTAAATTCGGTTGATTACTTATTATTCCCAAAGGAATACTAAGCCGTCCCAGATAATGACCCAATTTGTTGAACTAATTTAAAAATACTTTCACAATAAATAAAAACACAATGAAGAATTCGTTTGGTATCCTTAAAAGCTCCCGTTGTTTTCTTTTTTATAAGTCGGGATAATCGGAGCTTATTTTTAGGCATAAAACTGTGAAACGCGTAAACAAAGGATGAAAAATTAAATGTCCATTTCTGGAAAAGGTATAGAAAGCGGGTACCTAATATGGCTGCCATTTCCGTAGAAAACAACAGAGCTGAAAAGTTTTTCAACATTTGGGACAACAAAATCGGCACGTGTATTGTCAATTACGAAGTTAGAGCACGTGTGCTGCTAAGTTAATTTATTTGCAGGAAAAGAGGGGAAACCCAAGACAGGATAAACTTGGCTAGGACAGATATAGAATTACCGTAATCTGAGAAGTCGGTTACTTTCGGCAACTTTCTACAGTTCTGGAATACTCACGATGATGAGTACTTTAGATGTCATCAAATGTTACCTAAAACTTGCCTTGTTTCATAATTCGATAAAGCCAGAACTTAAAACTAGACAGTATTAAAACGGCATATTCGTAAAAAAAATATAATAACATCTCATCCAACTAGAAATGAAAAACTACCCTTTCATATTGTACTGGAATAAAATTCAGCAGAATTTTACACTCAATAAATCAAAAAATCTCTTCGGCAAGCCGCAGAGGAGGTAGATTTCGAAGAAGGTTCCAATGATATTTATTCTGGAAATTCAGAGGCTATATACAGGATGGAATTTTTCAATGCTACCTGGAGGGAACTTTCCCTCCAGGTAGCATTGAAAAATTCCATCTACTACTCCATCCATTCCATCTACTCTAAACATTGGAGATAGCAAATTTTACTCAAAGGAAACATTCCTAAATTTTTAAAAAGAAAATAATCTGTATTCACAGATTTTAGAAAATTCGCTTGCCACAATCGGGCATCGAACCCAGGATGAATCGACTAAAGTTCGAAAAAAAAATATTCTGTATCTTTTTGACATCAATCAATATGGATCAAATCTCTCTAAGAAACATGATAAATTAAATGAAAGGAAAATCATGAATAAAAGTGCCAATCTTATTGAATTTATAACTGTTCTTTATATTTCATTTCATTTCTTTATTTCATTTTTTTCATATTTCATTTCTTCGTTAAATGTATCATGTTTGTTAGAGAGATTTGATCCATATGATTGTCCCTATCGATTGATGTAAAAAAATGTACACGATGTTATTTTTTCGAACTTTAGTCGGTTCGAATCCTGAGTGTGGCAAGCGAATTTTCGAAAATCTGAGAATGCCGATTTGTTTCTTTTTAAAAATAAAGGATTGTTTTATTTGAGTAAAATTTGCTATCTCCAGTATTTCGAGTACTTTCCCTCCAGGTGGCATTGAAAAATTCCACCTTGTATATAGGTAGCTACAGCTGCGATGGCCGATTTTTTGTCAGTATTTTTTTGTTTTTATTTGCAGTACCTCCTTTATGAATACGTCAGATGCCAAAAGACTTGGTCGTCCTAGCAACGACTTTGTTGACGTTTGACAATTAAACGTCTTAATAGTTATGAATGGTTATCATAAATTTTAAAATCCTCCCATAAGAGTTTAGCATGGAAACGCCCTTAATTTTTCAGTTTTAATTTTTTATTTCGAAAACTATAAGTTTTTCGACTTTAGGTGCAAGACCAATAGGTAGATTTTTCTGACGAAATCTACCTAAAAGTTAAAACCGTGCCATTAGTAACGGTTCAAAGGCTCTTTATCAAACTAAAAATTCACATTTCCTGCGCACAACACTTCAATCTCAAAGCTTTTACATGCAAATTGCATCGTGTGGCGATTTTACATATATTACGTCTATGTAAATGTACGTGCAGACAGGGCTGGGCAGTTTTTGAAAAACTTGTAATTGTAATACATATTTGAACTACAAATATGTACTAATTAAAAAATATATTAATACATAGTAAAATAATTAATTAATTTAATTTCTAAACGCCTAGTTGACGCTTCCCTGGCTGGATTTTACCTTGGCCAGAGGCTTAGGTTTGTCATACAATGCGGCAACGCGGCCGGTCTCTTGGGCACATTACCAGCTGACAGCGTTGAGGAGTTTTTGGATGCCCTTTTATAGTTTGTTGTTAGTTTATTTATTTTAGTTTATTTTTTAGTTTTGAATTAATTATGTACGTAAAGATTAGTATCATACCAATTAAGCGCTAATAAATATTACAAATACGTATTTGGAATTCATATTTCAATTACTCACTTCCAAACAAAGTAATTTGTAAATGCTATTTCAAATACCTGACGCAGAGGTACTTACTTTGTGATTAGTATTTCAAATACTAATTATAAAGTAGGCTTTTAAATAATCACATAAAAACAGTTGTAGATTTTGTCAAACTGTAAACGCTTTACATTAAAAAAATTCAAAGGTTCCGAATGCATTTTACATAAAGATAGTAAAAACCATATTCAATGTTTTAAATTTTCAATACAGGACTTGGAAATATTTTGTATTTCGTATTTCAAATGCTAGCAAAAAAGTATTTTGTCATTTGTATTTTAATTACAACAAAGCATGAATTTCACCCAGCCCTAGGTACAGCATGTATGTGGTGTGCGTGTCAGGCAACAATAGCCCTTGTTATAATGATCGATATTGAATCGGCTAGCCGGTTTCAGCAAATATGACAGCTTGTTTAAATAGTCTGCCACATACATTAGCCATCACTGTCCGTCGGTTTACAGTAATGCGGTCGTTTTCATGTAGAATTGTGTCTGTTGATGGATGACTCTCATGAAAACGGGCACTTTAGATTTTTTTCTCTACTTCAATGAAGAAGAACAAGGAAGAGGTTTTATTAATTTGACGATGTATTGGCATGTTATTTGAAGCATCCTGGCATGATTCTTTACCTTCCAAACTTGAATTTTGAAATTAACAAAAGGTAATTAATGAGTATTGTGGATTATTGTAAAATTGCTTTACTAATGGCGCGAATTGCTAAAACGATATTTTTTTTATTACTAAAATTGGATTAAATTGGAGAAAGATTTTTGGATATTTTCTGCAAATTAAACAATTTAATCTTTCTTTTTACATTAAATACCACTTTTTGATGAGTGATAAAGCTATAAGGGCCGGTTAAACTATAGCCCTACTTGAAGAAGGTTTTAGAAGGTTTTTCGCAAACTTACGTGTCTCAGCGGCTAAATGTGAGTCGTTCTACTGTCCAGAGGACTTGGCAACGGGTATCAAGAGACCGGTTCGGTCAAAAGAAGACCCGGTTCAGGAAGAAAACGATGCACAGAACCAAGAGATGACCGCTTTTTGGTGAGTCAGGCGTTGCGGAATCGTAAGGCTTCAAGTGTGGATCTGAAGAAGAGCCTTGAAGAAGTAAGAGAAATAGAAGTTAGCTTGTGGACGGTCAGGGGGGCTGCCAATATCAGGCATTACCGCCCGGCTCGGGGCCCTAAATTACTCCGTGAGCACAGTGTTGCTCGACTTCAGTTTGCTAGAAACTTCATGGACTTCATGAACTCTGGAGGACTGGAATAAAATATTGTTTTCTGATTAAGCTAGAATCTCTTTGTGTGGAGAGGACCGACGCTGGTGAGTGCTGCGCAGACCACGGGAACGCTATGCAAAAGTGTGTTTCGAAAAAATCAGCAATGAATTCGACGGAGCGTACGGTGTTAGTTTTCATAGAAAATGGAACATTAAATGCACACCGGTACATAATGCGAGTCCTAATTCCATATGCACAACCCGCATTGACTGCACTTGGGGAAGATTCCATTTTTATGGACGACAATGCTCGCCCGCACCCTTCTGGCGACGTGGAAGCGTACATGCAAGAAGTTGGGATCCGTCATTTAGATTGGCCAGCTCGAAGTCCTGCCTCAATCCAATTGAGCATGTCTGGGATGTTCTAAAGAGACGGGTAAGATCAGTGCAACCTGCTCCTCAAAACATCAGGGAGCTAAAAAGAGTCATTGCAGAAGAGTGGGAACGCATTTCTCAAAACGTTATTAAAAACATCGTGGCAAGCATGATTGCAGAAGGATTCAAGCTGAAATTTTGGCAAGAGGAGGTCACACTCGTTATTAGGTTTTTACATTTGTAACTTTATTTAATAAAAAAACAGTAAAAAAATCTTCTTGTTTTTATTGCCGACCACTTCTTATTGTTTGGCCGGGTTTTAACGTATTCATCGAAAATTTAAAAAAAAATTGCCAGAATTCACTTCACGCGTATTAATTTACACGATTACAAGCATACAGGCTACGGCAAACAATTAAAGGAGATGGAAAACAGTGGGCCCAAATGTAATAAGATGAGATATGATCTAAAAAATAAGTCATAATTTTTTATCTTAGACTATGAAAAATCAACTCAATTCTCAATCTGGAATCAGAGAAATGTGAGAATGATTGTATTCGTATAATAATATCGATTTTGAGTAATCGTAATTGTTCCAAAAATAAAACTTTTTCACTAAGTAATTAATTCAAAGTAACGATTTATGTCTATTTATACTTATATGCATTATAGTCTAATTAATAAAATATAAACAAGTTACAGAAAAACCAATAATATGATTATCGAGTTCATATCGATTTAAATCAGTCTAATATTTTTAGTCTGTCACTGGCTGTATGACAACTGGCTGACTGACATTGACACAAGACAGTTGCCGACTGCTACGTACTGTTTCGTGTTTTCCGATGCGTTTTGAGTGTTTTCCCGATTGTTTTTCATATTCAACGGCCTCTGCTTTGTTTTCACGGATTCTGACCCTGCCTACCTTGTACGACCCTTGTACAGTACATAATGATAATCTTAACGATTGATTTCTTTAGTTACATATCAAATCAAGCAGGCACGTTCATTTATGGTGAACATAAAAGAGAAAATGATGGGTTTATTATAGAAGTGTGCAGGGAGGTCAACAGGGACCTCCTTCGAGAGGTGTTGGCTGCCAGAACGAAAAACTTATTTTATTTATATTTTAGTCGAAAGCTCTCGAAGAGGAAAGGAAGCTGTTCTAAAGCATTACTGTAATTGTATTGTAGGTAGACGAACTGTAGGCTGCTGTGATCATATAATGTGTATTTTATGGTACCTTGGCTGGGCTAGGCACCAAGATCATATTGTTCCACCTGCACAATTTCTAGACGACACTTTAATTAACGATGACGACGATTAAAGTACTATAATAAAATGTTTTGTTTTTATTCTTGACATCTTCTTTCCATAACTCCATACCCGTTACCTACCTATGACTTCGAAGTCATTGAAGTTCATTCATATGACTTCAAACATTTTCCACTAAATCTAATAAACATTAGTGTCTAGAGAGCATCTTTTGTACTCTAAGAATCAGCTGTTAATTAAAGATTTTAACATTACCTTACTTTTACTAAACCTCTAATAACTCTGCTCTCAGATTGTCAAAACTTACAGAATTTTCAGTGAGGGACTGATAAGTCTGAATCTATTTATTCACACCATTTCCATCTCGTTACATTTGGGCCCAAGATTGTATGTAATCGTTTCCGTCTCCTTTCATTTAATTAACTCAAATCGACCTTATAACGTAAATTTCCTTAGGTGCCCGTTTTTTTTGCAAAAGAGTGTAAATTGACATTTTATCAGCAAACTAGCGACCTGCCCCGGCATCGCACGGGTGTAATGTAGATATAAACCTTCTTCTTGAATCATTCTACCTATTGCTGAAAGCTGCATTAAAATCGTTGCGGAGTTTAAAATATTTAAGCGTAAAAACAACGGGAGCGATTTCGTTTTATACTATGTTAAGATAAAGATGACGGTTATAATTATCAAAAGGAGCCATGTCAATTTGTTGAAAGTCATTGTAAAATACGCAACTATTTCAATGCGATTGCTACTATTCTAGGCCATCAGATATCCAATAGTAGGTATACGATCTATTTACATCAAGAACAAAGTTCTAATAGCAGAACTTAGGCCAAACTATAAATATCTATCAATATGCTAACTTTGAAGTTCAGTACAGACGTAAGTCCCGATAAACTGATTTGCTTATGCCAAATCCCGAAAGAAAATTGAAGATTTTTTCGAAAGTTCGAGCTGCATCTATAAATATTTTTCCTTCAATAGTTTCTACAAACACAATTTGTTACAAAAGTTACACTTGCACTATCTTGAAAGGTCACAAACTTTACATTACTCACTATTATATTATGTAAAGAGCATTTGAAACCAAGTCAACATCCCACAGTGGAATAGAACGTAGAAATTTAAGTTGTATGCAAAACATGTCTCCCAAACGTCCCTGTTTGTATGATAAATATGTAAAATATTGTGTAAAATTTGAAGAAAACATGTTTACCTTGTTCCGTTTCTAGATGTCCTTGTTGTTGGAGCACTGTTGCTTTGAGCACGTTAGGTACCATAGAATATCTTCTTGGAGGAAGATATTGAAGTACAAAGGAAAAACCCTGGAAAAGTAGTAAAACATGAGGTTGGAACAACAATATTAAAGTCAAATCAAGATTAAAGAGTGAATAGAGACACTTTCTACTGCTCTTTTAGACAAACAACCGCCCCATTTCACCCAAACTGTGATGTTAATTTGGGTAATTTTTAAGTTTCCAATTACAATGGTTTACATTCGCACCTAATTGTTACAGTATAAAACTTTTCAACAGAATAAAAGCTCTCTAAGATTTTGCTCTCATTCTTCAAGTTTAAATTGTTTTGCCTAAAGCACCGACATATTTAACTGTTAAGTGGACGTAAACTAAAAAAAAATGTAGTTACCTAGTAATTATTATCTTAAATGTAAAAACCTGTACTATTGCATGCTATATATTGGCCAAATGTGTGTTACTAAATATTTTATACAAAAACTTCATGTACCTACCATATTTGATGCAATAAATGAATAAATAAATAAAATTCAGCCATGCGAACACTTTCTACCTTAAGACTAAATAAAAGATACACTAATACATTTATTCAAGTGACTAACGGCAAGCTCGAAATGGCTCACTCTCTGGCACGAAAAACCCAGATACCGTCGGCTATCGTTCATAATAAAAAATACACACATCTGTTTAAAGTGATAAATGACCACCATTCACACAAACCTACGTCTTAACCTATGGGGGATAACAAAATGTTGAAGGTTATATACCGCAAGATACTGTACTTATCCTAATTCGAAGGTCTTTGGGTCTTCCCAGCCGTTTTGATGGCCGGGTGACGTTAATACTTCGGATCCTTATGCTTCATTTGCCGTCATCATTGAAGACACCTTATTTGATAAGCAGTTTTACATCACAGAGACCATAATGCATTTATAATGACTGTGCACTTTTCGGGTTAGAGGGTAGACTAAACATATTTTGAGAATTTTATATTAATTATTTTTTAAATAAATGAAACCTCTTCAAAGTTGAGTGGTCAAGATTAAAGAAAGAAAAAAAGAAGAAACGAGGAAGGAAAAAACCGGCCAAGTGAGAGTTGAACTCGCGTGGAGAGGGTTCCGTACAATGCCAAAGTCCTTTAGTGAGCTTACCACTTTATTTTCAATTGATTGAATTCTTATAGGTTTACCTGTATTCTACAAGCAATGAACTACATTTTGTATTTTTTTTTTAATTTTAGGCTCAGTAGTTTCGGAGATCAGGGGGGGGGTGGTAAATTTTTGTCTTCTTTCATGAATAAAATCAAAACTATTTATTTTACAATAATAACAAAAATATTTGAGATCCTCATAACGACCCCTTTCATTTGATATGTGACACAGTAAGGTTTGCAAAATATTTTTTTTCCTAATTTGTCAACAGAAAATGACCCTTATATATAGTATATACATTCAGTCAAAAAAGTATCGGGAATGGATGATTTGTTTATGGTTCCAAATTCAAATTTTTGTTTTTTTGTAGTTGTTAGATTGGCACAACTGTTTTCCATTTTGGCGCGGAGTTAGAGTTGCATCTGTTATTTATATTAAATACAGTGCTGGTTTTAGTAATATCATATATAGTGTGTATTGCGAATTTCATAATGGACAAAAATATCGAACAAAGAGTTTGTCTTAAATTTTGCGTCGCCAATGGAATTTCGTGTTCGGAGTCACTGAAAATGTTACAGAAGGCTTACGGTGAATCGACTTTATCAAAAACTCGTGCTTATGAGTGGTTCAAAGCGTTCAAAAGCGGTCGAGATGTGATGGAAGATTTGCCTCGCTCTGGTAGGCCGTCAACGTCTGCAACTGAAGTTAACATCGCAAAAGTGAAGAAAATAGTGACTGAAAATCCCCATTCAACTCTGAGAGAGATAGCCGCCGAACTTTCTGTATCTCACGAGTCGATCCGTACCATTTTAACTAATCATTTGGGTATGAAACATGTTGCTGCTCGGCTAGTCCCAAAAGATCTGAATTTTCTCCAAAAACTCAATCGCATGAAAGTCGCTGAGGACATGCTAGAACGAGTCAGTTCGGACCCAACATTCATAAAACGCATTATTACTGGTGACGAGACGTGGGTTTACGAGTTTGACATGCAAACTAGTCAACAAGCTTCGGAGTGGCGCCTTCCAACTGAACCGAAACCGAAAAAACCACGCCAAAGTCGATCAAAAGTCAAAGTCATGTTGACTGTTTTCTTTGACTATCGCGGTGTTGTGCACTCTGAATTCTTACCGGAAGGTCTAACGGTAAATAAAGAATATTATTTGAGCGTTATGCGGCGTTTAAGAGAGCAAATTCGACGAAAAAGGCCAGATTTGTGGAAAGAAAATTCTTGGATTTTGCACCACGACAATGCGCCTTCGCACAAGGCTATCATTGTGAACGAATTTTTGACCAAACACTCAACAAATACCATCCAGCAACCACCATATTCACCAGATATGGCTCCTGCTGACTTTTTTCTTTTTCCTAAACTCAAATTACCACTTCGTGGCACCCGTTTTCAATCGATAGAAGACATTAAAGGAGAATTCGCGGCGAGAACTGAACTCAATTCCGGAAGCAGCGTTTAAAAAATGTTTTGATTAATGGATTATTCGTTGGCGCAAGTGTATCGTTTCTAAAGGAGCATACTTTGAAGGTGATAAAATAAATTTGGATGAATAACAGACATTTTGTGTATTATTGATCTTTTCCCGGTACTTTCTTGACAGAGTAGTATATGGTGATCCTATAAGGGTTCTGTTTTTCTTCGTTTTTTGTACGGAACCTTAAAAATGTTGTCATAGAAAAAATATGTTACTAAATAGCATGTGCTGATTTAATTGTTACTTTACTGATTAATAATACCAGCCTATTAATGCCCACTGCTGGACAAAGGCCTCTTCTCATACAGAGAAGGCACGTGCATTGATCACCACGCTTGCTCAAGACGGAATGGCGATTTCAGACTTATATTAGATAAATCCAGGTTTCTCCACGATGTTTTCCTTCACCGATGTCTGTGATGTCCAAGATAAACTTAGAAAGTACATATGATTCAAAATAGTCACATGGGTACTTTCCCAGACATGAACCCACAACCTCATGCATGAGAGGCGAGGCCTCTGGGCCATCACGACATCACTGATAGCAATAAAGTGTAAATAACATTCACAATCAAAATTATACAAAACTTCCAGTTATTCATAGGATTTCAATCACATTATAATTATAACTAACATCACCCTCCAGTTCTAAGATGAAATTATCGCAGTCAAATGTAACTTCCACATTCACGCGCATTGCAGGAATATTCAAAACGTATCTGGTGTAGAAATTACATCACCGGCTTGAATTGAGCGCACCATCTGTATGCAAATGGAGTCTCATGGTGCCGGGGTTCACGGTTCCCACACGAAACATGAGATTGTAAGGGATGCTGTACACCAGTTCGGGTGAGCATTAATACGTTTTGACTGTGCAGATGTTTGTATGGAAATGGCGATTATTTTGAAACAGATTATGCTTGCTGGTGGGTCTAGAATTATGAACTGAAATGGATAAATATGAAAATATACTCGGTTATATCACCGGTTATATGTTTGTGTCATGATATTTACAGTGCGGATGTATTTAGGAAAAATGCCAATCGGCTGAGCTTGGCAGTAAAAATCAACTGCAACACGCCAATGTACTGAAGGTAGATTCTGAAAGGGTTGCGGGACTTGCCGGGGTTGCGGGACTGTTCGAAAGAAATACCGTGGCCCCGGAACACAAAGGGCGATGAAGGAACATGGATGGGTTTTAGTCAGTAAAAGTCTGACACTCCCTCTTGCTCCGCCCAGAGCGGGAGAAGTCAAACTCAAACTCAAACTCAAAGCATTTATTTCAATTAGACCATTACGGCACTTTTGAATGTCAAAAATACAAAAAAAAAAACAAAGCTACAGTCCCAGACACAAGACATAATAACTTGAGAAAGTACTGTAGTTGCCCATTCCCTAGCGTAGATCTCTATGGAGAAGAACAGGCAAGAAACTCAATGGACACTCTTTTAAATCAAAATCTTGGTTACATCATTCATGTTGAGATTATAAATACCTATATGAGAGAACGATGTAGAAAGACGTGCACATTATGAGCGTCCAGAGTAAAACATTAAATCAACAAATTAAAAATAAAGTAATTAAAATGAACCGTGGCAGCTAAGAGATGACCAGTCCCAACTGACAGCGCCCGATCACGAACAAGACGTCATTTGATGATTTCCCGTACGATAAAAATAAAAAATAAAAAAATAGGTAGATTCCGAAAAAAGTGTACTCATTAAAGCTGATGATAAAAATATGTTATAATTTATTCGACTCGATCTAATAATTATTCAGCAAATATTGCCGAGTGCCGAGTCAAGTGTGGACCACGCCTAAGATCCCCCAACATATTGCAATGTCTCCGGGCTATATGTTTGAGACCTAACGAGGATGGGGCGAGGTCTGTCAATGTCTGAAGGCTTAGGTACCGATTTATCAACTTGATCAAAGTTAACAGTATCATCTCAGATGTTTTGCCGACAGTTTTTGTAAGAATAAATTGAGATTTTTCTCTTAGGGGAGCTATTTCTGGAAACGTTATTTAACTCCAGGGATGTCATACGTTACTAAAACACGGCTAAATAAAACTTAAACACTCACTAACTGTCATTTGTACCTTATCCATAGAAACACCGAACTTGTCTAGGACTAAATGTAAATATAATAAAAACCTTTCCAAGTCTGTCTGTGCGATAGATTTGTTATTCTAAACTAGACAATGGATTTTCACCGTCATTATTATGAGAATTTATTTTGAAAGGTTTAAGTGGTTCCTATAATTTGACTATTCAATTTTTTATAAGCCGTTTTAACCCTGTGAAAAAAGGGCGGTTTGCTAGTAAAGTGTAATTACATCAAATATAATATAATAGTTCTAATTAAGTACAGTTCATAATTACTTTCCAACACATACAAACCTGCTCAAAGCAAACATTTGGTCGCTTTAATTAAATTTTAAATTACAAACTTAATCAAATATATTGGAAAATGAGTGTTTTCAATCAACGGGCACTTATAATAAATTACATTATTGATGGAACGCGGGCGCTCGCATTAATTTGATGAAACCCAAACGGAACCCGACAAATGACTTTACTTGTTAATTTCCTTAGAACCCCGGGGACACTTTTCATAATATATTTTTCGAATTTTCGGACCTTTATATTAACGTTTATTTTTTTCAATTACGGAATCATATTTACTGTTTGATGTCTAATCTAATTTCAATCAAATATTAAAAACGACGAAGCATCTGGCTCAGAAGGATATGACGCCAGATGAGCTGGACTTAAAAATGGAAGGGAGGCCTTTGCTCTGTAGAGAGGCAACATAGGCATAAAATAATGAAATCAATTATCATTTTTTAATTGGACTTCGTGGCTAAATAATAACATCCGCATGGGTTGATATTTATGGTTGAGCCACGCTAGCCTAGATCGGTCTGTGGATGGGTGACCACCCATTACCTACCGAGTTTCCTCCATGTCTCGAAAAACACGCTAAGCCGTTGGTCCCGTCGGTCACTTGTAGATCTTTGGTAGTAGTTACAAGTAGTCAGTGGCCCGAAAGTCTAAATCAGTCCTACTCCCTATTTCCCAGTACTAACTGGGTTGTGGAGGTCAGATAGGTAGTCGCTCTATGTAAAATACCCCAACATAGTTGAGAAAAGGCTGATTATGTTTTTATTTGAGTTTTACACATCTGATTAATTATTCCAATTATACTTTGCGCAATATACAAAGTTTATATCAAGTACGCTCCACATAGAAATTCTAAACTAAAGCAAAGTTGAACGTATTAAAGTGAATTTGGAAGACTATTTAAATCCAACACAATCTGAATAACTCCACTGACAATAGAAATTACAATCAGTTAGTAAAGTTAGGAATAATTTAATTTAACACGCTACAACTTTGGTTGTTCAACAAAAAAGTTGCGAACGAGTTATCTAAATAGAATTTATAACAACATTAGGTAAGTTAATTATTTACTCACCGAGACAGGTTTACGAGGAAAAAGTAAATCTACGAAATTAGTTGGTTAGTCTTATCGAATTACTTCGATCTAGTTAGATAATTTAAATTTATTTTTAGACTAAACTTTCAGTGTTTTAAACAAATTTGTGACTTCGTGTTATAGCTAAGTGATCTAGGAAAATAAAGCCAAACATAATATAAAATTATCCGTTTTTTTTTTTTATTATTACAAGGCAGACATGGGTGGCAACAACGCCACGGCGCCCACGTTCTAGGAGGACATATACTGACCTTATTAGTGAGGTTCTTCAGAAGGGTCAAGTGCGTAGTACTCGCAACCGGCCTGCGTGTATGACCAAATGTATGAACGTGGACGAGGCAGAAGGAGTATGTAATGGTCGTAGCAGGTAGCGTTCTGTGCTTTCTGCCTACCTCCATGGGCAAAGGCGTGAGTTTATGGATGTATGTAATTATAACTAGCTAATATCAAGCTAGTGTATACTACTAATAAACTAGTGTTACCAAATACAAAAGCAGCCTTTTTTTTTCCGATGTGTGTAATCATCAAATGACTTCTCCCGCTCTGGGCGGAGCAGGAGGGAGTGTCAGACTTTTACTGACTAAAACTCATCCATGTTCCTTCATCGCCCTTTGTGTTCAGGTATCTCTTTCAAACAGTCCCGCAACTCCGGCAGGCATCGGTCCTTGCGGACCCCTTCCTATTGCTGACTCTCTTTGAGACGCGCGTGGAACACGAACGCGCCGTCGACACGGCCTGTCGTCATGAGACGGACGGACGGCGAGCTAGCCCATAGCCCGCCGTCCACAGGCCCGCGCCTACGGTGGCCGGGGGCTACGTGATGGCCCCCGACGCTCGGGGCGTCTCACGCGGCGGGCGGGACGCTGTGAGGTTCCCCTCCCTTCCACGTTCCGCCACCTCCTTCTCTAGCATTACTGCTTCGCAGAAGGAGGTAAAGGCGGCGTCCCATTCCGTCTCGCTTCGGACCATGGCTTGAACCAGGGCCGGACGCGCGAGGTCGCCGTCACCGATCGGCACTACGAGGACACGGCGGTGCCCCGCTCGCGCGGGGCACACCTCCACCGTGTGCTCCACCGTGTCCTCCGGTCGATCCTCGCAGTGGAAACACCCGGGCGTTTTCTCCCGCCCAATTCGGTGCAGGAACCTCCCGAAACAACCATGTCCAGTGAGGACCTGCGTCAGGCGGAAGGTGAGGACGCCGTGGCGTCTCTCAAGCCACTCCTCAAAGAGGGGACTTACCGCCACTATTGTGGCGTGCCCTGCACGGGGTTGCGACAGTCGCTCTCTCCATGTCGCCATGAGATCGCACCAGAAGACTGTCCGCTTCGCGACAATTTGCCGCGGCAGCGGAGTTTCCCCCCGGCGTAGCACCTCCGCGCGCCATTCGTGCAGGCGCGCGAGGACTATCGCCTCCAGATCTATCCCTACAAAAGCAGCCTCAATCCTCAATCACATATGTTTGTGTTAAAAATAAAATAAAAAATAACAAGCCCCTGGCAACACAGCCACTCTTGTGTCAATGTAACAACGATAAAGATAACAAGGCTGCATAAATAGATGCTATCGCCCCTCGGGCCACAGAAAATAAATATTGCGAAAAAGTAGGTCACTAAAATGCTTTTGATCATAGCTGTATAGAGAATATACCTGGTTTGTTGGTGGATGCTATTATGCTGAGGACCATTTCTTCATCTTTTTATGAGAAGGTACAAGAAGCCTCTTTTACTTAATCACACGTTTTTCTAATGTAACTTTTAGCAAGGGGCATCTATTGGAAAAAACAGGAAGCAAAATATTCATAAATAATATGAACAACTATGAAAAAAAACTGCGTTCTCTCTCACTTTTTCGAGTCATGCGACCATGAATGTGTTATTTTAATCTGGATCTCTTCAAAGTTCAAGTAAATCAGTTTCTTCTAGATACGCGAGCTCCACTCTAGGCCGCATCTTTCAGGCGAGTTGCGGCCAAACGCAAGCCTATTTAGTAATAAAAAAATATGGATCAGGTGATATTTTTCAATTTCATGATTTTTCTTATTAGAGAAGTTGTTAATTTTTATGAGTTCTACACGCCTTTAAAGTTTATTTCCCTCGTCTAAACTACACTGACCTGCAAAACTAAGTCTACACTTTTTTTTTTTTTTTTTTTTCTAAACTATAGAAATTAGAGATTTAAAATAAAAAACGTTTCATAGCAATTTTTATTAGTTTTTAGGTACAAAATTAAACTTTTTTTCGAGTCCTTTTTGTTTCGACAGTATGTCTTGTGTACTTAAAAAGATATTGCAATTTTTAAATTGTAATACTTACTTTTGCAGGCCAGTGTATTTCCTTGTATAAAACTTATATTCACATTAGCGCCGTAGCATCGTTGCTACGCAGCTGCGTAGCGACGTAGCATAGTTGCTACGTAGCCGAGTAGCGCCGTAGCAGCGTAGCAACAATGATACAATGCAGTAATTTAATTATGTCTTCCTCTCTTAACGCATACCGCTAACGCATATTCAAAGTAAATGCATTAAAGCAACACAAGAAACACTTAAATACAAACCAATTCATATCCCGCTACAAAGTGCGGCACGAGCCATCCGCTCGAACGCTAAAGCACTGCCATTAAAGGTTAGGGAGCAAACAAATCGTTCTCCCCAGGCTAATTCGATATCGTACACTTAATTAATCAAAGTGAAAACTGCCGCGTCTGGGAACTACTCGCTCCCTCCAACACTTTGTAAGGAAGATAGAATTACCACTTGGTATTAGGTCCCATTTGAAACATCTGGCTGTATGTAAACTTATAATATTACTAGCTTCTGCCAGCGGCATCGCTCGCGTGAAGTTCGATAACTGTCCCATGGGAAAGATCCCATGGGACAGTTATCGAACTTCACGCTTCTTTTTTATCCCGGTAGTAAGAACTACCGGGATAAAAAAGTATCCTATGTTTTAATCTAGATTATAAACTACCTGTGTGCAAAATTTCATCCAAATCCGTTCAGTAGTTTTTGCGTGAAAGAGTAACAAACATCTATACATCCATACTCACAAACATTCGCATTCATAATATTAGTAGGATTTTGAAGAGGTAACATTTATAAGTTTGAATTAACAACTAGGTAATCTATGAAACTACTCAACTAGTTTCAAAAAATCGTGCACTGATAGAAAGTACACTAGTTTGTAAATTGCTACAGGATACGTTTTATGGTAGAAATAATAAAATTCCACTCGAGTGTTGTTGCAGGTGAAAGATAGTAGTGTTTAATATGGAATAATTAGGAATTTCTCAGAAGCAGCCATAGAGTCTGGATTTTTGCCGATTGATGGCAATAGGCTCGCCCCCTTTTATATGGAACTTAAACATAACAGGAAAAATGTAGGTGTACTATTATATACACCTCTGCCTATCCCTTCGGGAATTACAGACGTGATGTTATGTACTGTAAGTAAATTACACACTTTACATCACACAGTTGCCTTTAAGTAAGTTTAAAGTGTAATCCTAATCAAAGGCCACTAAAAATGAATTGGAATTAGAGAAGACCTATCCGGTTTCAACAGAGTATTGACCTTCTACATATACTCTGCTCTGCCTCTCTGTCATCTAATCAGATTACGAGATTTTAAAAAGGCTCCTTCGTCGTCTCCCGTAATTGTATAGGTTTTTCATTAGTCTGTTGTCAGCTAAGGATTTTGAGCTCGTTGTCCGTTTCTCAGCTTCTTTATAAACTGGATTTTTTATTAGATTTCATTTACACGAAATAGGGAACGAAAATGTGATTGGTTGAACGAAATATGGAGTCTGCAATATATTTTGTTCAAGTTACATTAAATGCTGACGCTATAAGCTCTAAATTCGTTTTTTTTACACAAAAGAATGTTACGAACCCGTAGATATATTTTTTTGCTTAAATTAGAAAATCCTGAAAAAAATCTGCAAGGCAGCAACAAAAGTTCATAAGGCCCAAAAATCTCATCGCATCTAACCATATTTTTTGTCTAAAGACCCAAGTGCCTTACAAGTCTGTTCATAAATAACTGGTCAGCATTTATCTAGAACATTTCCCGCGGCTATTCCGCGCGTGGTAATAGCGTTACGTTTAGGCTCGTGTATTATGAAGGCAAGCTTACCGCGTCGCTCATGATTAATGTTCTGCCAGTTTCATTATGTACTGAGCTATTACGTCAAGTGGTTTCAGAGACGGGAAGGAATTTAGCAAGACTGGGAAATGTGTCTTGACACAAATGTGTCTTGCATTGTAGTGATGCAGTGTAAATTAATTTGAGAGTCTTGAAATGCACGTTTTGTTCAAGCGTTTTAATAAAATAAATGACTGTGTGAGAATACGGACGAAATGCCGAGACTGCTAATTTAACATTGATTCACATGAAAAAAACTCGACTAAACAAAATTATGAAATCACTGACAAAATTAAAAAAAAAACGGAAATGCAAAAAAAAAAATGCATTTCATATTTCAGCATTCATAATCAACAATAAAACTCCTAATAAACACACTGAAAACTCCACAAAGTCCGTGTGAACAAAATTACACACGTCCGTGATGTTGACATACGGTGTGTCAACCTAGCTGGTGTCTACTACCTCACAAAGCCCGTTTACCAGCTGCTTCATACATTCAGTTTCACACTGTTCCATTTAAACTAGCGTTCAGTGGTATTAAATTTAAATTTCGGTAAATTAAGTCGCTGCACCCAACTATTTTGGCTGTATGTGTATTTACCTTTGAAAGTCTGAATGCCACTAGATTTTAGCAGACAGTTTCGAATTAATTTACAGTTCATTTGAAATGTAAATTGTCTACACATTTGATTTATGGCTGTACATACATGAATCTTTTGGCACGTGGTTTTAATTAGAATCAACGCCGCCATCTTGTTTTGCAATATAACACATGATGTAATTAATATTTTGTATAATTTTTAATAATTACTATAATTATTTATTATTTATGTGATGTAATTATTATCATTTTTATTTTATTTGTACCTATCTAGTGGCATTCATTATCATATTCTCACTCTATGTTAATATGCGGATAATGTAGTGGGCTGCAATATTGTTATGTTTTGTATTATCTTTACTCTGTTCCAAAACAGATTGTAGCTGTTTATCGTCCCTTATTAAATAAAATAAAATATCATATAGATCTATTATAAATTCTAAAAAGATTTTAAAAAAATTACAAATGTTTACCAACAGCACCCTCTTGACTAAATCAATCAACCATGCAGCACTGTATCATTGTCATTGTAATTTGTATGTCAATTGGCAAAACATAGCGCACTACCTAATTTTTTAAGATTTTGTTGTAATTGTTACATATGTTTACGAATAAATGATTCTGATTCTGATTCTGTCATCGTCATTGTCCTGCTCTTAACCCAAATTATTTGGGGTCGGCGCAGCATGTACAGCAAACTGTATATGAGCGGAAAAGGTTCTTGATTAAGCAACCTCATTTCTTGAACAATGAGAATAAGTCCTTACAAATCTCTTATTGAAAAAGGTTACATTGAATTGAAAGGTCAATCGAGAAAATACTGGCCGGTAATGTTGAAAGCCATTAAATTAAAACAATACATAATCGATTCTTGTGTTTTCTTTTAAATTGTGTTACGTATTCGTGAGTTTTTACAAAGCCAATTAATAAAATGGTATTAAAATAAATGTATATACTTAAAAAAAAACTTTTCTCTATAGAATTAATATACAGAAACTCTATGGAAGAAACCTTTCGCAAAACAATACAACCAGATTGCAAAAAACTTTAGTTTCGACAGTCGGTTAATTTTTGTTCGTTTGTTTGATTCACTTTTTGCCGAAAACATTATCTTGTCATATTTTGATGTCGCTCAATGTTTGTGAGACACAAACATCCACTATGTTTTATAAAAGTTAAACTATTTTTTTTTGGTTTGTTACAGAACCATCGACAAATGACTCTGAATACTCCATCTACGTGGGCAAATGGACTGAATGCAACCCCCTGGGCGCGGGGGAACACGCGGCACGCACCATAGAGAGGTACCATAGCATACATTCCTCTGTTAACTTTGACAGCTGCACACCAACAGGAACCTTATTGCTCAGTCCATAAAGATCACTGTGATTTTGACAGCGATACAAGGATGGAGTTAGAATAATGTGAAAGAACGCCTACATTCCACTTTTAGCTTTGACAACGGCCAGTTATACCATCGGTAAAAAAAAATTCATGTTTGTGGCGCGCAGTTATTTTTTTAATTCTTTTGTAGACTGTTTTTGATGCTTTCGTGGCATTCAGTAGCTCTTTTTTTTGTAATATGGGTATTTATTGTTTTTCATAAAGCTAGTTTTGATTACTTTGCAATTTATACCACTTTCCCTTCCCTTTCATTTTTGTTTTTCGAAAAAAAATATCCATCTTTTCAGCTTTGAAAGCAAAATAAACAAATGTCCATCAATAAAACGAATTCAAGGATAAAATACACACAAAACAGACACGCATTATTTTGTAATTTTATTTTTGTAAAACCCTTGACAAATTAGATGGCAGTCGATCCATCAACATCGCGCAAGTAAATCGCTTTCAAAAACTCCATTAATCTTCGTAGACTAGATTCAGTACTTTTTATAGCTGGATAGCCATCAAAGTTTTCTAGATCTAATTAATTATTGTACTCTTTTATTGTATTTACTATAGGAGACTTGTATTCGGTACGGTGTTTGATCATGGCGCGATTTTAGATTTTTTTAAACACATTGTGTTTTCCGTCATAGTTAAATCACCTTTTCGTACTTGAAAGTGAAAAGAAAGAAAGAAAGTGAAAGTGAAAGAAAGAAAAGAAAGAAAAGAAAAAGTTGAAAGTGTTGGCAACAATGTAGATAATCGGGAAAATCATACGCACAAACAGTTAACACGTGCTTTTCGAGGCGAAACAAAAGCCAATACATCGAAACCAAGAAAAATCACGAGTCGACGTAACGGGAAACGACATAGCGGGAATGGTTCCTCAGTACATCATACCAAACCCCCAACATATAAATATTCATCAGTTTTAAAAAAGTGAACCAGCTGATTTTTAACTTCCCTTTCACCCTATATACCCTGACTTTACATGATTACTGTTTAATCTTGCGAAACATACCATCGAAAATGCTATAGATAAAGTATTCACAAAAGCATTTCCAATCTCGCCTTTAATCGAGATTGAAGGAAGTAAAGATAAAAATACTTCTTTTGATATAACATTACAAGTATTTTCGGCCTTCCTTATTCGGACCCTTATTATATCTTTTTTCGCATGTCTTCCGTTCAGAATTTTTCCGCATAGAAAAATTCCTGAGAAACAAGCATGTAATGCGAATACTTTTGTATGTTATATTTATGTGTATACATGATTGTTATTTCCCATAGGTATATGCGAACCGAGACTGACTCGCTAGTACATACACCCCGTCTTGGTCTGCAGCGACGCCAGGTGCAATGTCGCAAGAAGGATGGACAATTTGTTGAAGCCATGTATGTTTATCTACTCTCTATGTCTTGTTTTGTGTCTGTACCGCCTGAAATGTAAAGCTTAGATGTGATAACTTTGGATAGGTTGAAAACTAAACTCCTTCATAGTTTAAAACTACGAGATGATAAGGAAGTCAATTTATAAAACATTGTATAAATCATGCAGGATACACGCTAACAAACAAGCTACAAATTTCATAACAACTGTAAGTTAATATAAATTCCCGAGTCTCTATAAAAACATGCCAAAATTAAAGTCCCTACATTCATCACTTACAAAACATGCATTATTCACATGTCGTGAAAGAAATTTCATATCCTGAAAGTTTGTCTGATCTTGTGGCTCAAGGCTTGCATTCTCACGACACTTGGGAACTGGGTCAATTCGCTCACTTATTGATCTAATGCCACTTGAGAGCATAAAAACTTTATGTGCCAAGTTATGGAAGGAGAAATGGTATGGACCACTTTTCATCTCTCGTCACGTGCCAAGCAAAGAGTTTTACTGATCATTATTGGAGTTTATGCTGACATTTTGTCTCACGAATGCTTTCTGGAACGTCGTGAATAAATGATGGTGCGGCGTTTTAGAAATGCTGATTTATGTAAGGACGTGTTCATCGGATTCGATGTGGCACGAGAATAAAGGCTACATCAGCTATCCGGTTTGGATATTGCTGTTTCTGCGAAAATGCTCAAACAACATGAACGTCGTGTTTCTCAATCAATGAATGCTTTTTTTTTACCATAAAGCAATTTTACCCACACTTCTAAATTCCAGGTCGATTGAACTTGCTAGTCCATAAAAAAATTCCTACATTCGTAAATATAATTTAAATTTTCTAAAATACAACTCCGTCTCAGGTATTGTGGACCTACACTGGCGCAGATAGGAACAGCTCGTGTGTGCGTGATCCGAGAAGATTGCATATTGGCTGAGTGGTTACCATGGCGACCACGGCCAGATGGTGCACTGGTGAGAACTCGGAGACTAAAACGATTGCCGCAAGGTTTGTGCACAATAGTCTTGTAGAAGTAATACCTATAACTTTGTTTATAAAACTTAAAATTAATAATTTACCCTCGGTTTGCGCAGAAAAAACATTAGTAAAGAATTTATGGCAATACTTCTTCAGCTTTTTGTCTTTCCTGGAGGCAGAAGGTATCAAGAAGATTAGCGAATGTTATAAGAAAATATTTGCTATTCGACCAGATTAGAAACTGGTTTGAGTAGATATACCGTTCTATGAGTTCTATCGCGCTAGACAGGGATCAGTTTTATCTCAAAATCATAAGTTACTCTTTCATTATAATTGTCATAACAAAAAATGATATACTAACATATTTTATTGTCATGTAACCAGGAGGAGGCAGGGAATGTGAAGTGGTGGAGGAAGTAAGGCCTGCTGCCTTAGAAGCGAGTGCACACTGGACCCCAGGACCTTGGGGTCAATGCCGTGTAGCCATCGAGATTGGACACTCTACTGCTTTACCTGGTCAGTACTTTTATATTGTCACTCAAACGGAATAGTTTCTCATCGGATAGTCAATAAAGTCTATAATAAAAAAAAAAATTGCAAACCTCTTCTCATAGAGAAAAGTCATGAACATTGATGCCACATTCGTGGATTTTTGGATCTTCTAATTTTACCGACATACATATGTATAGAAAATTTTCAGAAAAGAAAACAATAAACAGTCAAGAACTTTATTTTTCTTTTCAATCATCTCTTTCACATTGATCTGCAAATTAAAGCATTCATATTAATTACTCACTGATTAATTTGCTCGCTACATAATATCTCATTTTCTATAACATCGGCAGTCATTATCGTTCCTTTGTTCTATTAATCTTAATCGCCATGGGCACCTGTCCTACCGTCAGCGATTCGCGAGTAGCGAGGAGAGCTAGTTACTAAAAGACGACGAACTCGCTGCTCGTTGCAGCGAGTTCATGATGGCAAAGGGTGATTTCTCGTTGGTACATATGAATGCGGTTTGCGTATGCACCATGTGATGGTATCTCAGTAAGTGTTCTGTCGCTGACCGAGTACACTCTTTGATAGTTCTTGTCACAGCGACAATATGAGTACTCACCAAGTAAGTTTGATCAGTCAGCGATCAACAGTTAATAAACGTACATTATTATCTCTATCACTGACACGCACACTAATTTTTAGATTTAAAATTACTCGAGGGAGAAAATCGTCGATAGCTACTCGTTTCCTCGTTTGTAGTGAGACAGATGCCTGAGTCAAACGCGAGCAAACGATAATAAGGTTCATTTTGATGAGTAATGGACTAGCGCTGTTACTGACCCATTGTTCCGTCGAGATTAATTGATAAACTGACATGATTTGTAGCGATAATTATGCTAAAATTGAACGCGAATTGTTGCATGAATTTGTATTCAGGAAGATAGGGGTTGATAACCTGGATGTTGCAAATGTTTTGCATAATGTAAGCGCTACATTAGCATTCATAGACACATTTCCGATTAATAATAATAACCAGCTTATTACTGTCCCACAGAACCTTTCTCATACTGCCATGAGCATTAATTACCATGCTTGCTCAAGACGGGTACACAACTTCAGGCTTAGAAGTCCAGGTTTCCACATTTTATGTTTTCATCACCGAATGTCGTTCACATTTCCGTTGGTCTGATTAGGTAGGATATGTTTCATCTTGTCAAATACCTGTTGGAATCTTTGTTAAACAGTTCGCTTTTTTGCGCGTTTTTACTAAGCAAGGATTTTCAAATATCTGGCGTCCGTCAATGTAGATTAAGGTATCTCCCTATATACCTTAATCTTATCTTAGGCCTATGTAGCAGTGAGGACATTATAGGCTGACTACCTGTAAATAATCCCCCCCTTCCCTTATATTCTTCTTTTATATCACAGTGGTTAGGAAATAGTATATTTCATTACAAGTGCGGAAAGGCTGTCATTGCAAAGAGTTTCGACAAATGTCTACCCGAGCCGAGGCGCAGCCGAAGGCGAGGGTTGACAGTCGGAACAAGTTGCAATGACGGTTCCGCAGGTGTACTGAAAGACTATTTTTAATACAGTTGCGAAAAAATGAAGCAATTTAATAAAATAATAAAAACACAATAAACTCAACTAACTAAGAAAATGGCGCCAACCGTAGAATATAAGGAGAGTTTCTTTTTCTTCACCCATTTTGGTAGGCAAAGGGAACTATCCATATAGCTTAGTCTTCAGTAGATTTTTTTTATTGATATGAAATGAAAATGAAATTTAATGAGATGAAATGAAATGAAACCTAACCTAACTCATTCAATTAAATCATTAAATCTGATATTGAAATAAATTAGTAGCTTCTTTTTAGAAATATTCGTATTTGTATGAATCACAAAAACTCTTTAGAAAAAAAACTTCATGGTTGGTTTTTCTTTTTAATAGACATTATTTTGACAGTTGGGAAAGAGAACGCACGAGTTCGGGAAAGGTAAAAAAAAAGCACTAGTATATAAGAGCCCACATCCCGAACGCTATACGTCCCTGCAATACACCACTTTTTGAGCAACTGTATTAAAAAAGAATTGTTTAACTTAAAAACAGCAGAGTAACCTCATCACAAGCGATGTATCCAAGAGCATTAGTTTTGTCTGTGTACCGTAAAGTGTTTGCTGACTTGATGAATATGGCGTTTGGACGCGAACCATGTGTTAAAACTGCATCGTTGATCACTTAGCTCCTGTTACATATTCATGGAATTCGTATGAAGACTTCAGTGGGTGGAAAGTTGTAACTTAATTTTGTCAAAATAGGTTTTTAAAGTTAAGCTATGTTTCGCTAAGTTTATTGGCGATCTTTGTCTTCTGTGAGAGAGCTCAACTCAAAAAGTGCAGCAAGTGCAATGTGTACTTGTATAATGTCGGTATCGTTGGTCGGATTGGTAGGTTGATACGAATAACGGTCATTTGAATAGACTACCATTGATGTCATTCGAACCAGTACTTATGCCTCAGGTCAGTGCGAGCTTTTAGTATATATACAGTGTGGTTCAGTGCTGGTTAACATTTAAACGTAATACGATGCAACTGTTGATGCATCAAGATGAGGTTAATAATGATTTCGAGGCTATTTTGCGGTAAGTTTATTATATTAAAGGCACACATATTTAGGTTTTGACCCTCCTTTTATTTAAGTTTAATTTAAACGGCAGGAGTTACGGTGCGGTCATGATCAAATTAAATAGTTCTTAATTAAATAATTAATCGAACCTTAATTTGTCGGACTAGTCGTCCAGTTACAATCGATTTGACTGATCCTTTATAATTTTACTTATTCAGTGAAACGTTTATAATTTTACTTATTCAGTGAACACAGACGACGACGACGATGATGCGGACGATAATGACGCGATCTACGACGACGATGACGACGATGACGACGGCGAGGACGAGGGAAAGGCGGCGCGGGACGCGGGCTGCGGGGGAGGGGTGCAGCGGAGGGACGCCACCTGCGTACGCGCTGATGGGAGAGCACTGCACCCTGCACAGTGTGCTCATGCGCCTATGCCGACTCTTGTACAACCTTGTGAGGTAAGATCCGACATTAAACATTTTGAATCTGACTTCAATCTCAATATTTAGCTGATCACATAAGTCAGAGTCTTACTTTATGTTTTGAAATGGTACAGATTAGGGGAAATAACCACCCTCGTTATTTTCACTCTTTTCACATGTATGTTTTTTTACATGTATTCAGTATCGTGGGATACTGCATACATGTGGATTACAGCAATAATTTCAGCAATTAAACCAGTTGTCTAACTCAGATTAGCTGAATTCTTCAATCAGATCGAATTTTCGGGAAAAGAGTGAAAATAAATTATACTCCGCTTATGTGTTAGCTGAATATATAAATAAAAGTGTCTAGAGTTTTATATCGGAAACCATTATTCTAGATAGCTGAAAGTAGACAATGGCATGAGTCAATATGGGTGACTAATATTCTACCCTCATGTTAAAGCTTCTTCTATGAAATGACTCATTTCCAGTTTCAGCCCTACTATCCTTTAATACCATGAAAAACCATGACTTTTTCAGATGACTCATAATAATAATGTGCTTTACGGCAGTGTTCATCAATAATGATGGCTGAATCATGCGAATTTATCGATTTAATATTACGAACGCGTAACAAAGGCGAGTCATTTGGGAGCTGTCTTGAGACAGAGCGATTGGTAATAGGGTAGATTTCCAAAAAATATTGGATACATTTTTTTTTTTTACTTTACGTAAACAAAAATTGAAGACATACACTGCGTCAAAAACTCGTGTGACGTCACGTTTGAGTACATTTTTTTACTCAAATGTGACGTCACAAGCTCTTGTTGCACTCATGATCTTTTTGATGAATTGGTGATACTAAAGTTAAACTGGTTTATTTTTGGAGATATTGGACGTTTAATGTATAACGTCGGTTCTTTTGTTTCATTTTCGCTCTTTATCCTTTACCTGAGGTTTATTTCAAGTATGCTTCTTTTTCATAGGTTCCCTGTCCTCGTGACTGCGAGGTTGGCGAGTGGGGAGAATGGGGAGCGTGCCAACCTACTGACGGATGCCCGCTCTTCCCCGTGCAACAGCTTACTACTACTGGTAACACACCTAACTACACATTAAACCTCAAACCAAAACATCAGCAAGAAAGACAAGTCTTTTTGAACCTTGAATCCCGAAATCCCAGCATTCCCTCATCTATCACTTTGCATCAGGAGAGATCGAAGTCAAGAGAAGGCACATCAGACAAGAAAAAAGAAAAACTAGTTACGTACCTCCGATCCGTGCACGTTTGAACGTCGCACGGCTCGGAAGTAGTAACTGGTTTGTCTAAATATCATCATCATCATGATCATCTCAGCCCGAGCTTCATCACCTATTGCCGGTATCAGACATATTTCTGTTTCTCAAATCCCAAAACGTTACAGCATGTTGATAAAAAATGGAGAATCTAAAAAACAAAAGTCACCGACTTCCGAAGCTAAAGTTATTCTGCACTTTATTTTTTTGTGATTTTCTACATACACTTGTGTTTGGCACACGTGTTTAGAACCCCACATACTAAGGGCACCATCAAATTAGCTCGCTAGCCGCGCTACACGGATTTTCATACATGATTAGAAGCGCAGTCAACACGCCACTACCGCGTCACGCGCTCGTCATTTTTGCATAGTGAAGTAACACGCACTTATTTTTTACGCAACAGTGAGTGGCGCCAGTGCAGCGCTTCTTCATGACTCTAATTTGAAGGCGCTAACAAAAATACGAATATTGTGCAATTCCAACAATATGACATACGAGTACATAGTGGTCAGATATGATAACATCCTTTTTTGAAGTCGGTTAAAAAGATTTTTTTTAGTAGATACAACGCAAAACTTCTCGTGTGGTGTGGTGACCATGAACCAACTATTGTGCTACAAATCTTTGTAATTAAAAAAAAAAACTTGGCATTTGACGCGATCAGCTGATCAACATAAATGGTGAAACTAAAAAAAGTTATGAATTTCCAAAAGTCATAGAACAAAAGTTGTTCAGTATCATGGTTTGAGTCACTACACGAAAGGTCTGCGAGAGGTCACTATACGCTTATTATACCCAAGGTTACTTTGGATATCAATATTTCCTAGTCTGACAAAACAACTGAAGAATTGCAACCCTAAATTCATTTACTCTCCAGGTTACAGTGTCCGTCGCCGGCGCGTAATCTCCGCAGCCTCAGGCGGCGGGGCCCCCTGCCCCCCTCTAGAAGAGAAGCGAACCTGCAGCACCCCTCGCTGCGCCTCCTGGAAGGCGCTGCCGTGGGGGCCCTGCGTGCTCAACCAGCCCCACACCACCTGCGGCCCTGGCAAGAGAAGCCGCGAGTTGAGATGTGTCGGACATGATGGGGTAACAGAACGGAGCAGTACTTGTTTTGAAAAGCGGTTTTTATGTGTACTTCGCCCATCGGCCATCTACTTCACACAGACTCACTATCAGCCTAGCTTAGAGCATTATTATCTGTTCAAGCAGTTGAAAATTATTCTTGCTATTTCATCATCATCATCATCATCAATTTCAGCCGAAAGACGTCCACTGCTGGACATAGGCCTCCCCCAAGTGTCGCCACATGGTCCGGTCCGACCGACTCTAGCAATTTATTATTTCGAAAACGGGATGAAAATCACCAACCTTTTTTTTTAACCACCCTCAAAAATCATTTGGTCTATCCATAGTCAGTCACTCTTCAAATGAGTGTATTTGCAAGTTTAGGTTTTCACAAACACTTTCACACGTAATTTTTTTTTAAACTAGATGAGGTCGGTTTTTCGTACCTGACTACTCTGAGAAGAAACAGCCGAAACAAACTCAGAGGTCATAGTCTCTTTTGAAGTCCAGACCTAATCTTGCTCAATTCACATGAGGACTATGCAGATTAGTGTCTGAGATGGTCTTTTGAAGAAAGAACCACACAGATTTGAGTGGACCTGTCCAGTCAGTGCAAGTATTTGTCAGTTATCGTGTAGCTCGACTTATAACTCAAGGAGCTCAACGAAACGACGAACAAAACCAAAGAAAGGACGTTTCGGTAGGTCACATATAGTACTCAAACTGCCAGACGGTCGTGGGAAAAACAAACAAAAAAAAAAAAAAAAATGTGACCCACATGGTCCTCATATTTACAAGAAACTTGGAAACGAACTTTACTACATAATTACCCTTCCTCAGATTTTCTAACCTTTTCATCATAACCCCACAGAAAGAAGCTCAACGCGCTTGGTGCAGTGGGACAGGCGCGCCCCCTCGCAGCGAGAGATGCCGCATCGCCTGCGCTGGCGACTGCGTGGTGTCGTCCTGGGCCTCTTGGAGCCACTGCTCGGCTCCCTGTGCCGCTGCCGCTCATCCACGACCTTCCAGGACCAGGCGACGTCATATACTCGCCCATTCAGCTCCCAGTAAGTTGACTACTACTTCGTCGAGGAATAAGTGCCGAAATGGATTAATCTGGCTTCTCTTATTCTTTGCATGTTGATCACACTTAATTTTTGTTGACCAGCATTTAGTTCCATCATTGGGTTTATTAAGTCCTTATGGAGGATCAAAGGAGCTAAACGCGAGTTTTATTCTGCAAAAATCATATGATTCACTACAATAAACAAAACCAGAAAAATATATTGTAGCGACCAAAACCGCTACGACATCCGCTGCCGCTAATGAGCGGTGAGACCTCGGCAAAGAATCACGCCACCTCTACGTCATATCGTACGATCCTTTTGTTCTCGTCAGGCGGCCAGGTAACGGGCGTCTAAAAGTAGTTCGCAAAAGTGAACCTTAATGTGTATGTGATTTTTAGTATTTAAACCGCGGACTAGCAATGTATCCGCTCACTTCATTTTTGCTTAGCTTGCTTGTGCTTTCTCGCTGATCTGTTTCTTTGTTTACCTTTTCTATTGTCATAGTAAAATAAGTTATTTAAATAAATAAGTTTGATTAGTGCTTCTGCTTTGATTTAAATAATCAACACCTGTGAGGTAGCATACTTAAGGAGTGGCTCAAGTCGACATCTCATACGAGCCCTTCATTGGTGACCCCGACTTCTAAAATGGACAACAACACGGAGCCGGCGAAAGAGGGGACAGCAGAGACGTTCAGGGTTGGCGTAAGAGTACCACCATTCAACCCGGACGACCCAACCCTATGGTTTGCCCAGATCGAAGGTCAGTTCATGTTGTCTAATATAGTGCGTGATGAGACGAAATATTATTATGTGCTGGCACAGCTGGAACCACAATACTCCACTGAAGTGCGCGACATAATAGTTACCCCTCCCGAAACCGGTAAATACGCCAAGCTGAGGGAGGAACTAATTAAGCGGTTATCGGCATCGCAGGAGAAGAAAACGAAGCAACTCTTAATGCACGAAGAGCTCGGCGACAGAAAGCCGTCACAGTTCCTGAGACACCTACAGCATTTAGCGGGACCTAACGTCCCTAATGATTTTATCCGCACAATCTGGGCAAACAGGCTACCTACTAACCTACAAACTGTTCTGGCATCACAGGTCAAAATGAGCTTAGAGGACATAGCAGAGCTGGCCGACCGCATCAACGATATCGTCCCTGCAGCGAATCAGGTAGCGAGTACATCGGCAGCATCGGCCGCGGTCGCAAGTACAAGCGATAGCGATTTAAAAATGCAAGTAGCGGAATTAACACGTAAGATGGAGGCAATGTCTACGGAGTTATTCAGACGTTGCAGACGCGATTCAGGAGGACGAGGCTCCTACAGGAACCGTAGTCGCCCCCGGTCACGTTCGCGCTCCCAGGACCACCCCCACTGCTGGTATCACTACACCTTTAGGGAACGGGCACGGAAGTGCATTAAGCCCTGCAGTTACAAGTCGGAAAACAACCAAGGCAGTCGACAATAGCGGTAAACGACTGCCCCAATATTGCGAACCGCCTGTTCATCACTGACCGCAACACAAAAGTCCAGTTTTTGGTCGACACGGGATCAGACTTGTGCGTGTACCCAAGGTCAGCTATACGGGATTCGCGTCCGAAAACATATATATGATATTCTTCAGAATCTATGCTAGTACCTATGTTAGTGTTTTGAAAACATAATACAACTAATTTTACTCGATAAAAAAAAATCACGACCTTGTCTCTAAAAATTTAGTTTAACGAGTAAAAACCATACTAAAATACATGCGATCATTCTGATTTTTTCGCAAAAAATTCTACAAGCAACATTATTAGCATGACAGTGTTTAATTTTTTTTAGTCCAATCAATAGATTTTTTGTAAATCGCAAAAAAACACTCATTTCGCACTATTCAACCCGCAGTGACTGACGTAACAACCACTTTGTAGTGCAAGCTGATTAGAACTTTATTCTTCCAGTCTTTCGAACGAAGTTTGAACCACCACAAAAAGAGTTTTTTTTTGAGAAATTTAGCTCCTGGAGTCGCCTTAAAGATCTGCACCATTTTTCATTTACGGGGAGTTGGGACAAAATATCTGGCTGCCCAGTGTCTGACCATAACATCTTTAGGGTACATGACATCATAAAACAATAATTCCAAGACACCAATCTCTAAAAACAACACTTTATTTTGGGCCTGAAAACCCAATTTATTTTCAATCAATTGCCAAATTCGATTTTTAGTTGCTTTGAAATTAATAAATATTTGAGTCAATGAGTTGAAAAAACAATGACGTCACAGTTGGCTATTGCTATACAAAATCTATGAAAGAACCGTATTTTGACAGCTCTTAATAAGTATCTCAATTGATTGGTGTGTCATCTACCCCATTCTCTAATTAGATGATGAACTCCCAACTTCTACTGCCGAACTTCGACTTCGAACTTCTACTGCCTTTCGGAACTTAGGCAACAGCACAAACTTGTCCACCCTGCTTTAAATGAGTCGAGACTCATCTTGTTACAATACCTCGTGGATACGTGCCACGAAAGGAGTGAGGTGCGAGGAGCTCGTGGTTGAATAATAACAGCCGCTCGGGTCGATCTTAAGGTTAAGCCGAGCTTGCCTAGGTTGGTCTGTGGATGGGTGACCACTCGAGCCACGACCATCTGAGCTTCCTCCGTACCTCGAAAAGAACGTTAAGCCTTTGGTCACGGCTGTCATTTGTACGGTCGAACAAGCTATTTGGTTTACACTTTACAATGTAATTTGTGGGTTAAACTGTAAACCAATTAGCTTGTTCGACCGTACATCTTTGACAGTCGTTGGTAGTCTGTGGCCCAAAAAGTCTTGACGACCAGTCTTACCAAGGGGTATCGTATTACCCAATATTAACTGGGTTGTGGAGGTCAGATAGGCAGTCGCTCCATGTGAAATAGTGGTATACAGCTGGAGCTGCATCCGGTAAGACTGGAAGTCGACCCCAACATAGTTGGGAAAAGGCTAGGCAAAAAGGTTTCAAACCTTTCATGGCACGTTGGGGATACGTGCCATGAAAGGTTTGCAACCTTTTTGAAACATTAAATCCAAACACCAAGTTATGTTACAAGTTATGACTATTAAACATCCCCTTTCAGACGGCTGGCCCTGTCCATCAGAGGACCAACTGCTCCAGAACGAGACCTGCAACACTCATGCTTGTGCCACATACTCCTGGCTCGCCACGCCCTGGGGACCCTGTGAGAGACGGCGCCAGGACTACATGCCCGTCACCAACTATACCGACTTGCTGGTCAGTATTACAGTATAACAAGAATAAGATGTATTTTTCCCTGTGTCGTTTAGTCAATGTGAATTGTCTCGTCAGTAAATGTGTTCCGAAGATTGATTGTTTTTGCATCAACTATGTTATTTTATTTTATTCTATCCCCCAAACAGTTCATGTGTGCCAGGATCGTGCTAGTACTCTGTTCGCGCTCGATTTTTGTCGAACGAACTCTGGCTTACGCTGCCTTATTCATAGAATGTTGGAATCCTATTATTCTAACTTCTTTGATATTGATATATTTGCATGCTCGAAAAATAAATGATTGTAATTATAATTCTGATATTAATATTTATTGAGTGCATAATTTAATTTAAGTAAATGGAATTGTTTTTGATTTTATCTAATTTGGTTTTGCAACTACAGTTTGCTTTATAGTAACTTATCTACATATTTGTTTTTGAAATACTTAATTAAATAGTTAATTTTAGTAATGCCCATCTAATGGCAACCATAATATTTATTCTTAAATATGTCTATAGCTGCAGATAATGCAGTTGACTACAACTTAATACATTGTTAACCTTATAGATTATATATGTTGTAGTTGTTTATTTTCCATGATTAAATAAAATAAAACTACCCATAACCTTCGGCTGGTTACTGACAAAATCCTCAATAGATTCATAATTTAATATTGTTTTTAGGATGGAGAGACATACAACGAGAGTGATGAAGAAGAGCCGTGCATTGAGGAAGGTGAAATGGTGCGAGATGTGATGTGCGTCCAGAACAATGCTGATGTAGTGCGTGAGGCTTTGTGAGTATTTGATAACTGAGATTGTCTCTATATAGCATTTTATTGAAAGTTTCTTGATCATCATTATTATATAATTCGCCACACTTGACGGAAATTCCGTCGCGGATCTTCCGCCAATACATGTTATTGCATATAAATGACTAAAAACGGTCACACTACGCGGAAGATCGGGTGTTCCGTCGCGGACCGCTCGCCCTCAGCGTCTAAGGACCTACTCTCTAACGTTTCGTCCGTATATTCGGATCTATCCGTTTCTCTCACTCGCTCTCATCTGCAGACGTGCGCGAAAAGGACGGATAGATCCGAATATAAGGACGAAATGTTAAAGAGTAGGGCCCCTAGCTGGAACGGATTTACCGCAACGGAAGTTCGGCGTCGGTATTTCCGTCAAGCGTGGCGTAGGCCTTATACATACTGCTGGCTGCTTTGAGATGGCCAGGTTTTAGACTCGACGGAAAGTATGCTATCATCCATTAAACTTAACTTTAATTTCAACGCAAAATTATGATGTTATTGAATTTTTATTAATACTCAATACTCAATACGTTTATTGCATTCCACAATGTGAACTTAGGTGGTTGGTATATAAAGACATACATTCGTTTTGGAGCATTGTGGGCCCTGTCGGGCATAACAACATAAAAATTAGGAGGAGGGCTATTATAGATATTTGTTAACAATTTTAATATTAATCTACTCTTTCGTTTTGTGTAGGTAGGTAGTCTGATAACTAATTGTGTACATATTTTTACTACTTATATATTGGATTTATACATTCATATTTATTTAAATTATACATATATTAGTATTATCATTGGTAATTATAAATAAATTATTATTGCGTTTTTTTGTATTATTGTTTATTTATTAAATTTATCATTTAAATATTCATGTACATTATAATAACATTTACAGATTAGAAATTGTTTTAATTTATTTATAAAGATATTAAATTTTTGTTCATTTTTAATTTCATCAGGTAGTTTATTATATATTTTAACTGACATTACTAAAGTGCTTGTGGAGTGTATTTTTAGCTTAGAACCTTCTCCTATTATTTTTAGATGCGCTCCTCTGAGACGTCCTGCATCACGTCGCGCGTGCACAGTACGTTGTCGTCGTGGATGCCGGGTCGAAGCTTGGATGCCCTGGTCACCCTGCCCTAATACTTGTGGTATGTGCCTTGTGAATCTGTTCCAATAGAACTCCCTTTGATTTGGGCCTCTGCGCTCCCACCAACGACGCCGTGGAAGTGACGAAGTTTTGGACCGACAAAATTTAAGATACTGTATTGCCAGTGACACGAATAAGAAGACTCCAGTGTAGAATCCTTAACTTTATTTTCCTTCCCCAATACCACAGAGCCGGGCAAGCAAGTCCGCGTGCGCGTCGTGCACGGCGGTCCCAGCTGCGGCTCGCGCATGGAGACGCGCGACTGTCCCGTGTCACGCTCGTGCCGCGCGCGCGACGCCGCCTGGGTGGCCGGCGACTGGAGCACGTGTCGCCTGCCGCCCGGCCAGCGCTGCGGCGTCGGGTACAGACTCAGGAGTAAGTTACACATAGTGGTGATATCAGAATGAGACGATGCCATTACCCTTAACCATGATCAACTCAATCGATTCAGGCTATCGTAGTCCACGGCTGGGCATAGACCTTTCCGAAGTTGCGCCACAATAACCTATCCTCCGGTTTCCGTATCCAGTCAGACCCAGCCACCTGTTACGATGTAGGTACATCTAGCTGGGGGCGTCACATGCGAAGCTTTCCGATACGCGGTTACCATAGTCCGTGCACAAAAATTGAAAGTTAAAGTACGGAGAAGTGCTTATCAGGAATGGAAAACAGTTGTAGAAAAATCTCTACCATTTAGAGAGATATCTGTCCTGACTGAAACCATACGATGTTCTTCAATTAAACTTGGTAGGGGCTTTGGAATACTTGTTCAGTCAACTGCATGGGCGTGCGCTACGAAGAGGCAATTAGACAAAGCCTACCCTACCAACTGGGGCAATTATTATAACTAATGAACTATGTAATAAAATAACACTTTGTACAAAATATTAAAAAAGTTCAAACTCTTGTTCGAATACTTAGAGCAATTTTTCGCGCCCGTGTTACGTAACCAACACTGTACTGGAAGTTGCTACGAAGCTCGACGCTCACCCGCCGGACGCATCTTATAGGCAAATAGTCTGCTGACCTACAACCCATTGATAAATTTACGCACACAGCTGCAAATTGGTGCATATTTTCGTGTGTATGAACCGCACACATGTATAGATTGCAGCCATTTTTGGGCGGTAACTCCTGCGAGTATAGCTGGGCTATGATTGGCTGCTACAACACAAGGCCAGGATTCAAGGTGAATGTTCTATAGCCCGCGTAATTCTAATTTCCTTAGGTTTTTTGCAATTTGCAGGCCAGTGCTAGGGTGTATGTTGATTAAAATAATGATTCCTGGGGGTTATTGGCGCGTATTATTATTATAATAATTAATAATATTATTGATATTATATTTTTCTTCATGGGTGTCGTTTTCGTGGTTTTTGGGGTCGCTGATAATGAAAATGAGGTTAAAATGATAACTCAAGATGGCGCCGATGAAAATTTTCAGTTTTTTCTTCATGGGTGTCCTTTTCGAGGTTTTTGGTGTCGCTGATAATGAAAATGAGGTCAAAATGAAAATCCAAGATGGCGCCAACGAAAATTTTCAGTTTTTTCTTCATGGGTATCATTTTCGTGGTTTTTGTAGTCGTTGATGATGAAAATGAGGTCAAAATGAAAATCCAAGATGGCGCCGATGAAAATTTTCAGTTTTTTCTTCATGGGTGTCGTTTTCGAGGTTTTTGGGGTCGCTGATAATGAAAATGAGGTTAAAATGATAACTCAAGATGGCGCAGACGAAAATTTTCAGTTTTTTCTTCATGGGTGTCATTTTTGTGGTTTTTGTGGTCGCTGATGATGAAAATGAGGTCAAAATGAAAATCCAAGATGGCGCTGATGAATATTTTTAGTTTTTTCTTCATGGGTGTCGTTTTCGAGGTTTTTGGGGTCGCTGATAGTGAAAATGAGGTTAAAATGATAACTCAAGATGGCGCCGATGAAAATTTTCAGTTTTTTCTTCATGGGTGTCCTTTTCGAGGTTTTTGGGGTCGCTGATAATGAAAATGAGGTCAAAAACAAAATCCAAAATGGTGCCGACGAAAATTTTCAGTTTTTTCTTCATGGGTGTCATTATCGTGGTTTTTGGGGTCGCTGATAATGAAAATGAGGTCAAAATAAAAATCCAAAATGACGCCGATGAAAATTTTCGGTTTTTTCTTCATGGGTGTCGTTTTCGAAAATCCAAGATGGCGCAGACGAAATTTTTTTTGCTATCATTATTTCGTGGCCTACCCTTCGTGGAATACCACTGCACGCCACTGTCAACTGCAGACCTTATCTGTCTTGTCCTGCTGTGTGGTTTGGATGTACCCAGCACCAGGCAATAAGGAAACAAACGACGAGAAGGAATTAGAATTAGAATTAGAATTTATTTATTTGTAAGAATGTAGTTTTACATAGTATGATGTTAAAATTTTTATAAGTTCTATACACTCTACCACCATATGTGGTGTACAAATATTAAATAATTAAATAATAAAATGTCATTCATAAAACTAAGTACATTAAATGTCAAGATTTGTGATACAATATGTCCAAGATGAATTAGTATTATTATAATTATAGATTTAAAACCAATGCCAATATTAAGTACAGGTCATCTTGGATTGTTATAATATTCCATATATTCGCCAATGTCATAAAAACAATTATCTAATAACCAATTTGTCAACTTTTTCTTGAACATGGGGACAGAAAGTTCCTTAAATGAGTTAGGTAACTTGTTATACACCTGAATGGCATTTACGTACACATTTCTCCTAAAAATTTGCAATCTACATTGAGGTACATTTAGTTCATGTTTGTACTTATTTCTAGCAGAAGCCTTTTTGTGGCTCACTTCTGATTGCATGCGAAAATAATGAGGGTTTTGCTTTACTAGCATACATAGTTCTTTGATGTACATGCAGGGTAAAGGTAAAATGTGAAGCTTTTTAAATAAGGGTTTACAGCTGTCCAAAAACCAGGCGCCAGATATTGCCCTAACACACTTTTTTTGTACCCGAAATGCCATCAAAACTTCAACTAAATTGCCCCATAGTATTAGGCCATAAGACAACACAGACGATACATATCCGTGATATGCAGTGACGGCCACGGACACTGTTGACCGAAGACGTTTTATTGCGTATACGAATTTGTCTAGCTTATCGCATACGTAATTGATGTGTGATTTCCAACTGCAGTTTTGATCCACTATTATGCCCAAGAATTTTGTGTTTACTACCTGTTCTAGGATACTGTCTTCATATTTTACACTAAGATTCTGAAAGTTTGATTTATAAGTTTGAAATTGAATTAGTTTTGTTTTATTTAAATTGATTTTTAAATTGCTGTTATTAAGCCAATTTACTATATCTTTGATTGCTTCATTAATTTCTTGTTCCAATTTAATTTTGTCATTACATTTTATTATTAGTGTCGTATCGTCAGCAAATAATATCGTTTCGTGTCGTGTTGCATTGGGAAGGTCATTAATATACATCAGAAATAAAAACGATCCCATCACGCCACCTTGGGGCACTCCAACTGCGTTGGTTTTGTAACTAGATTTATATTCTACTTTGTCTCCATCAATTACTTTTGAAATTTGCACACATTGACGCCTATTAATTAAGTACGATTTAATCCAGTCATTCGCTTGGCCCCGTATGCCATATTTATTCAATTTCCTTAGTAACAACTTATGATCCACGAAGTCAAAGGCTTTACTCATGTCTAGAAAAATTGCTACTACAGGTATGTTGTCATTCATCGCCTCAGTTATTATTTTTATTAGATTAAAACAAGCTAAAGACGTGGTGCAATTTTTTCTGAATCCAAATTGCTCCCGCCTTAGCAAATTAAACTTATCCACATAGTCGTCTAGCCGTTTTAACATTGTCTTCTCAAATATTTTTGATATTATAGGAATTAAGGAAACAGGTCTATAGTTTGCCATGTCAGTTTTATCACCATTCTTAAATATTGGTTTGACTATAGAGTATTTTAATGGGTTTGGAAATATGCCTTCTAGGAATGACTTGTTAATTAGGTAGCTCAGCGGTTTGCATAGGTAATTGGCACAAGCTTTTATAATTTTGGTACTTATTTCGTCAAAACCGACTGACGCAGTATTTTTTAGGTTTTGGATTACCCTGAACACTTCGAATGGATCAGTAGGCTTTAGAAATATTGTATTATTCTGGTTAATGTCCATTGTTCTATTTATAGCGTCAATATTATATGTGAATTCATTATTATTTGTCAATTGGATATAGTATTCGTTAAACATGTCACAAATTTTTTGAGGGTCAGTAATGTTGTCGGTTTTTAATCCAATTTGTTTTATATCATTACTTTTTTGTGTGTCACCATTTTTTCTATTTATAATATCCCAGGTAGCCTTGCACTTGTTTTTCATATTCTGTATGTATCTTTTGTTGTGAATTTGTTGAGATTTATTAATACAACATTTAAGTATGGCACTATATTTTTTCGTTAATCTATTTTTGTTTGTTTTATTATGAATACTTTTTAAATGTAAATAACGTTTCCGTATACATGACTTTTTTAAACCTTTCGTTAACCACAGAGTCTTATTTTTTCCATTCGACCTTTTTATCTTTTGTTTGGGAAAACATAGTTCATAAAACAGTTGTAATGTCTCATGAAAAACTTGAAATGCATCTTCTAAATTATCCATAAAATACATGTCTGAGAATGAAAGTGCCGAAATACAGTCGCAAAATTTTTGTATGTTTTCTTCATGATAGTCCCTTTTGTACTCAAACCAACTTAGCATACCTTTAGGGTTACTAGTCGGCACTGTTAGGGTTTGCCCTGTCTCATGATCCGATAGAGCAAGGTGATGAACTTCACCTTTAGCTTGCTTGATATTGCTTGCAAATAGATCTAAACATGACTGTTTTCGAGTTGGTGTTTTTATTTGCAATTCAATATTGAAATTTTTCAACAACCCTAATAGTTCCTGGCAACTTTTATTTGGTTTAATTGTATCTAAATTCCAATCACCACAAATAATTACCTTCTTTGATTTCTTTGTTATTCTAATTAGTAATAATTCCAATTTTTCTAAAAAAACTTTTGGATTGCTATTTGGTGTCCTATAAATACAAATAATGATGATTTGATTAAATGTTAATTCTATTCCTGTACATTCAAAATTAAAATTACATGCAATGTCATTTGTTAATCTATCTAATCTAATACAAGTCATCTCATTATTAATGAGAATACATGTACCACCTCGTTTAGTATCTCGACAGTATGAAGCGACGAGTTTGTAACCAGGAATCTTAAGAAGTGATTCTGATTTGCTTTTAATAAATGATTCACTCAAACAAATTACGTCGATTTCCTTAGAATTCAAAGAGAATTCATTAAGTGCCACCGTTACTTCATCTATCTTATTAAGAATACCTGCAATGTTTTGATGAAATAGTATCAGACTGGGTTTATTGTGAGATACGAAAAAATGGTGCGTTTGATGTAAGGGAAGGTTCTTTTATATTTGACTGCCTAGCAACGTCCATTTAATTGAATAAAAAAGGGATAGTTCCTTTCTTATATGGTATTTTTGGTTTGTTATCATGTTGCGTTTGGTTTTTAGGTTTGAAATAGTATGGAATGGTACCCTTCTTATTTTTCTTTGGTATTTGGGATGTGGACAGCTTATTTTCAATGCTAACACCTGGCTTTAATGGATGTTTCGTTTTATTAGAAAAAGTCAAGAAATTTTCATTGTAGGTCATAGAGTCTATTTCTAAATTAATCTTAGAACTAAGCATACTCGTAAAGTCATTCATTTTATTCATAAAAACATTTCTATTATATAGGCGAATCAATTTACAGTTAATATAATTTCTTACAATCAGATGCAACTGTCTGTTAAGCATGTATTCATTGAGATATGGGTTGTGTTGTACATTTGTTATGAAAACCTTTTGCTTTCGAAATATGTATAATATATTACTTAAATTCGACACATATTTGCATACATTCTTTTCACATGTTCCAAAGCAGAGTATTACAATATCTTTTTTTGTGACATTTTGTGACATCTTTTCACACGTTTTTAATATTTCGCAGCTTGTGGCCGATGCCTTTACCATTCCGAAGATGCCATAATCGTCATTCCATTTACCTTGTCTACTCTTAATCATACTTGCAGCAAGATTTTGTGCTTGTTCGTCGCCAACGATGTAAATCATTCTTCTTTTGTTCTCGTTATTATTTTCATTATTTTTGTTTACCTCTTCGGTTACGGAACTAGGCTTCATTGCTTTTTGGTCACAGTCACTTTTAACTATAGTAGGCAGGGTCCAGGTTGAGAGGCTAGGTAGATTATTAATCAGATGTTCAGTTTTGTTGCAGTTATTTGTTAGTATGTCTGCTCTGATTTGATCCGACATTTGTGCGCGGAGGAGGAGCTTTATGAGAATAATTTTTCATCTCATAATACCGTACCGTTACGTTATGATTACTCAATACTCATACTTCATTATTTTCCAGGTATCTGGTGCGGATCTGAGTCGCACCGCGTAGAAGCGGGTGCTTGCGCCGGTCAGCTGATACCCCGCGCCGTCGCCGCCTGTCGCGTCACTTGCGAACACATCGCGCCCCTAACCTGTGACGTCATATGCACGGACCCGCTCAAGTAAGTAAATCTACAACTCGTAAAGGACATAGAAAAAAAAAGTCCTTGAACAAATGTGAATTCTGAGGAGCAGTAAGTATTACGCAGGTTTCGAGTTTGGAGGGGAGAAACTCGTCCAGGGCAAAAGTTTTTGTTTTAAGCCGCGACGCAAAACCGACGGGGTGTTATAAGTTTGACGTGTCTGTATGTGTGTCTGTCTGTGGCATCGTAGTTCTCGAACGGATGAACCGATTTTGATTTTGTTTTTTTTTGTTTGAAAGGTGAATTAGTCGGGAGTGTTCTTAGCTGTGTTTGATGAAAATCGGTCCAAGATGGCCGCCGCCACAAAATGGCGGATTACATATTTTTTCACAACTCCCTCAATATGGCTATCAAATGAAAAAGCTTGACTAGTAGAATAATGTACACTAAGATAAGTTTCAAATCCAAGATGGCCGTCACCAAAAAATGGAGTTTTTTTTTCACAACTCCTTCAGTATGGGTATCAAATGAAAGGGCATGACTAGTAGAATAATGTACACTATATTGAAAGGGAATGAGGAATACAAACTAACGAAATGACATGAGGAAAGTGGAATGATGACTGGTACCTAGGAACTAACGAATTATTTTTTTTAACTTTTAGTACATTATGTGTCGGGGGTTTTTGAAATTTTTAGTTTAATTTTACTTGTTGTAAATTGTAATCCTCATGGATACCTATGTGGGGGTGTCGGGCTTTAACCGACTAATATCCTACCGTTCCTACTACTACTATTAGTCTGGGGTCCACTACCGCAACACCTATTCTATCGCTAATCATAATCGTTGCTGTTTTAGAACAGAATAACTGGTACAAGAGACATTCAAAGTCAAAGTCATTTATTTCAAAACAATATACATTGTGTAGAAATTTTGTAAAATAAAAACTAAATAAATTCAAAACGATAAATAATCCATGTTCAATTTAAAATAATAAATAATACAATAAAACAAATGGTCAAATATTGGAAAACGAAAATCAAATTAGTATTAAAAGATCAAGATCTATGATTTGTGACGACTAATTTCCTAAAAATAATACAATAAATTAAAAATTAAGTAGTGTCGGTTCGGCTTTGTTAACAGGTCAAAATGTCCATAGGTATCGCCTGTTACCAGTCTTACCATCACATAGCCATCTGCTTGTATCGTATGCCAACCAAAAACTTAACATTGTCCTGTTGTTTACAGATTCCTAGATGCTTCGGATCCTGATGTTCCAAACTGCGTTTGTAAGAACGTATCCTTGGAGCTGTTACCGACCGACTCGGACTGCATCCTTCCTTCCGGGTATGACGTCATTTCTCTAAATTACTACTCTCTATAACAGGACATAGTCAGTGTTGGTTTATGACTGGTTAAATTATACGAAATTATATGGTTTAAAGTGTATATTGAGATTGGTTTTAATTTTTTAACCAAGGCTGTGCGTAAAACTTCTAGTTAGACTTTCCTGTAGGGCTATTATCGCGTATCTCTGTTGACAGCTCGAACTCGAAATGATAGTAACTGGGCTCAGTGTCCATCAATTAACTCTCAAAAGGTTAGTTTCGTATTATGTATGATCAGTTGCGATCAAATATGACGTCATTATTTGTCATCGTGGCTGATAGTCACCGTAACTCATTTTGACAGACACTTTACCATGTATCGATACTTATATTATTTCGATTATGTAATTATAGTGGACAACAAATTGATGAAAACTGAGTTTGAAGTGGCTTTCATGAAAGACGTTACACCGTACCCGGGCCGTTAGTCACCGTAAAGTGATATCCACTCAGTGCGATACGTAATATCAATATTATGACATACTCGGTTGTCATCAAAGTTCGGTGTAAAACCGACGCTTGATAAGTCACTGGATATCAGAAAGATACGTAATAGTCTTACTGATCTTTGTGTTTATTTTAGACGATTCTTTAAAAAGGTTTGGTTTTAAAACCCGTTGGTTTAGGCTGAATAGTTCAATATTGAGTTGAATTGCAGAATGGAGTGCGGTGAAGGCAGGTCTCTTCGCGCCGCCAGATGCATGGTGGGAGGACGAGACGTGCCGATGGACGTGTGCAAGAAATATCACCCGCTGACTGGTATACCTCCTTCTTATACAACTAGTTGTACCGTAGAACTGTGCAGTAGAACTAGTGGGAATGATCCAATATTTGGAAATGGTTGCCTAAATTGCAGGTTTACGCGTACAAAACCTTTTAGCCTCTTTCTATAAGCATCATGGTATATTATTCATTCATACCATTGTTATAGGCGAGTTAAAAGTCATTCAGTTATTTTCTAGACGTGACTAGAAGTTACGTGGTCTGCAATAGTACGTTTTCTGCTAAGAATGCACTTCTTCTAATGCACGATCTCTTAGTGTCTTCAACCTGCAATCATATAGGTACCTCTACTGCAAGATCCATATTGTCATGTCTTCTGATACTTGTCACGATTATTGTTGTGTCCGCTCCAGGTCCAAGCCGAGTCCGCGAGGCGTCTACAGACGGCTACTCGTACGACCTCGAGTTCCCCTCGCTGCTGCGCGGCGCGTGCAGCGTGCGGTGCGCGCGCGACTGCGCGCTCGGCGAGTGGGGCGAGTGGGGGCCTTGTGCTTCGGAGCCTGGCTCTAGGGCCGCCTTCCGGTTCAGGACGAGGTGGGTGGAAACCGACACCCTTCATCTACAAACTGCTTAGTACTAAGAGGAAATCAGTATCAGTTTTGAATCAAACTCAACTCAAAGCATTTATTTCAATTAGATCATTACTACAGTCCTAGTCACAAGGCATAATAACTTGAGAAAGTACTGTGGTTGCCCATTCCCTAGCGTAGATCTCTATGGAGAAGAACAGGCAAGAATTTGTATGTAAATGATTATCTGGTTATTTGAAGAGTAGAAACTCCTCAAAATCAAGATATCAATTTCAAAACGGTATCGCCATTAGTGTAATCAGTACCTACAATATTTTTATGCATACTCTTATATTATTCGAATAATTTAATATATAATAATAATGCTTTACATTGAAGAAAACTTTCCCATCTAGCGTAGACTTCATTGAACATAATTATGACGCGAAGAGTTCTTTCGTATGTTCAAGAATTGAATGGGTTTGAGATTACCAAAATTTTTCTTTTGGAATTCCTTTTCACGAATCATGTTGTGATCGTCTAGGGAGGTGATAGAGGAGGGCTCAGGCGGAGGGCGCGAGTGCGGCGCCACCCTGCAGCGCGCCACGTGCGCCGTGTCGGAGCCGCGCTGGGCGCTCGGCGACTGGACTGTGTGCGCGCCGCCGCGCTCGCTGTGCGGCCGCGCCCTCATCAACAGGACCGTCACGTCAGTACCTCTTAACTACAATAAACAAATATAACAAGGAAGGTTTTTTGATGTGAAACATCTATAGGCGCGGGTAAAACCAAAAAATGGCGTGGCGACGCGTCGCCAACTGTCAAGTTGTCAACCCGGACCGAACACTCCCGAATATTACCAACCTGTTGAAGCAGTATAAGATCTACTTATTCGCCACGGTTTACAACAAGCCAGCTGGTCTCGGGGCACAGCGCTGAGTTACAATCTCGTGACTTCCGACTTAGATCCTAGCTTTGTTTTTGTTTGTGTACTCGTACTTGTACAAAATGATTTCGATGTTTCACATCTGCCAGGCGTCTCGTGACGGCTCTCTTTTTTTCTGTTCAGTGAGGTGCATCTTTTCACCATCTTCATACCAAATTAAGTTTAAAGATCAAAAAATTAAAGTAATCGTTCTTCTCCAGTTGCGTGGATGCAGAGGGTCAGGTCCTGCAGGCCGCGACGTGCGAGGCGGCGGGCGCAGGCGCGGCGCCCGCTCGCGACGCCGCCTGCCGCGCGCCCTGCCCCAACGACTGCGTCGTCAGCTCCTGGTCCGACTGGAGCCCTTGTGAACAGGTACCGCTACTTTACTACCCCGGGCCAAATAAACCTCTTACCCTGCAATACTACAGTCAGGTTACTTTACTTCTGACTTTTAGCTTCTGGTAGCAACCCAACACCAACTTAATTATGACGAAACTGGATATCGCTGTAATTTTGACAATGAAACAGGAATGAAAAAGGATATTTAAGCAATAAATCTTGTCACTTCTTAAAATTTTGTTGTTGTTTTAAAAAAAAACACGAGTAAGTCAAAAATAACTTTCCTTTGGGAAGTCGATCGCAGAAATCTCAATGAATGAAACAAAGTCAGAATTTGTTTTTTTTTTGCAACACAGTTTTGTGCCCAACTAGCTAGTTTTAGCAACACAACTGTAAGCGTGAAGCTGTTTTCGTTGTACTTGTACAAGTGCACGGTTCAATGTCACATTTGTCCATCAGACCAAGTGGGGTGGTCGCCGTGACCGTACCCGCGTAGTGCTCCGCCCCGCTGACGATGGTGGCTCCCCCTGCCCGCACCTGGTGGGGGCAGAGCCCTGCTCCCCCCACGCCTACTCCTGGCACGTGGCGCCCTGGGATGACTGCCAGCCCCTAGGTATGTAAAAAAATTGACAACCCGAAGTAATGATACCATCTAGCCCAAGGCTGCTCAACCCCAGGCCAACGCATTTGAATTGGCCCGCCGACAGTGGTGTTTTGAAAACAGATTCCAAGATTTCAAAACAGAAAAAAAAATGCTTATTTCTTGTGAACCCCGGAACAGTCCAGGAACCTCAGGAAGCCAATATCTAGCTAGATATTATGTACTTTACTTAAGGTGGATGCTCCAGAGTAGCCCGCGAAATTCAATTTTTGTTACGTTTTTTGCAATTTGCAGGCCAGTGCAAATTGCAAAAAACATAAGAAGAAGATAAGACGTATGTAGTTACAGAATTATAATCATCAAAATCATCAGTACAACCCTCCAAGTTCATGTAACTCGATTGAATGACTTTTTAATGAAAAAGTCATTCAATACAGTTACAAAAACTTGGAGAGTTGTATTGAAAGCATCTTTACAGCCACAGTAGTCATCAGAAATTAGTTCATAAAATTTAGTAGATACCTATGGGCAAGTTTTATTTACTAGATGGCCCGCGTCGAAATTAAAATTGTGGCCCACCTTCAGAATAAGTTGAGCAGCCTTGATCTAGCCTATTCCGGCCACAGCAATTCATCATCATCATCAGCCTATAATGTTCCCACTGCTGGGACACGGCCTCCTCTCTATGAGAGGGAATGGGCTATAATCCACCACGCGGGCCCAGAGCGGATTGGTAGATGTCCCATGTCTTCGAATTTTTGGTTCTAGATCATGCCGGTTTCCTCACGATGTTTTCCTTCACCGTTTGGAGAACAGTGATGGTGAAATCAATCAACAGCAATTACCATCGATGATTTTCTAGGATATTTGATATAAGGGCTTTAGTGAGCTGATTTTACCCGAAGAATTTTACTGATGAACTCTAGTGAAAAAAAAACACTAGTTTGCTAGACTACTGACCATGAGGGTCACTTACGTAAATTCACCTAAGGCGGAAATTTTAAAAATGCCTTTGAGACTTTAGCTCTGTCTCATTTGGTCTACGAGAAATAAATCGTTTTGCTTTCAGGAGGATCACCCTGTGGTGAAGGCACAAAGAAGCGGTCTGTCAGATGCCTTCGAAGTGACGGAATTTTCGTCAATGACACATACTGCCCTGTAAGTTAAACATAAGTGTACCAGGTTCCCTATTCCGATAAGTTTTGAGAGGACTGTCGCAATTCGTTAAAATGGCTACAATAGGGTAGATGACAATAAAAAAAACTAATTAGTCCGTCAGATAGATAGAAAAAATATTGGACATGTATTTTTTTCTTTTTTCACGTAAACAAAAAATATACAGTGCGTCGAAAACTCGTGTGACGTCACATTTGAGTACATTTTTTAGTCAAATGTGACGTCACAATAGTTTTCCACCACTCATGATCTTTGACACGTTTTATCTTCGTATTTTTTTATTAATTTGATAAAACAAAAAACACGTATCCAATATTTTTCGATAATCTAACTGACGGACTAAACAGAATCATATATTTTTTTCATAGTCATCATTCCTATTTCATTACATCCGTTTCGTTGTTTCACCTCAGAACACCACAGCTACCGAAGCCAAGGAGTCATGGTGCTACGTGCCGTGCGGCGTGGACTGCGAGCTGAGCGAGTGGGGCGCCTGGGACGCGTCCGCCTGCTCCTGCGGCGACGCCAACACCGCCAGCCACATGCGCCGCACCAGGTACACAGCAATACTTCTGACATATCAGAACAGAACAAGGTACACAGCAATACTTCTGACATACCAGAAAAGAACAATGTACTCTCCCGAAATCAAGAAGTTTGTCTGATGGCAGATCGAGATCCTCTTGAAACTTGTCAAAGTGCGGTGACTTCACTATGCAAACATAGCTGACTTCAGCTATGTTTGCATCAAAAGTAGAGCTTTGAGTGGAGCTATCAACCTGCCCGTTTCACTACCACCAAAAACATAGCAATACAGTTTTTTTTTTTTCGGATGGGTTATCATAAAATGACTCCTCCCGCTCTAGGCGGAGCAGGAGGGAGTACACAGCCTAAATTCTCTTTCCTAATTTCAGACAACACCTGACGGCTGCGGTGTGGCCAGGCCGGGCCTGCCCCCCCACTGAGCAGCGCGCCCCGTGTCCCCGGGAGCCGTGCCTCAAGCTTGTCGCCAGACCCTCGCTCGGATGCCACATACAAGTCGTTAATGAGGTAAAACAAATTGTATGTAAAGTTACCCAAATAGCAATTAAATCTTACGAGTAACAAGTTTGTAGAGCCAAAGACAAACTCTTTGGGTTTAAAAACTTTTTACTCGTTTGCTGACAGGTATCGCTGTCCGCTTCAGGGTAAAGGCCTCCTTTTCCAAATATTCTTTAATTGCTGCCTACGGTACGGACTAGGTATAAGGAGCATATTCATGATATTCTTTTTTAATGGTAATGGAAGTCGAGTTATTGGAACTCATGAATTTAAATCGGTTTAAAACTCTCCTGTACCTCCTAACCTAATGTCGTTTCTCGCCAGACGTCGTCGGGCTCGGAAGCAGCAGGAGCATGCGGCTGGGGCGTGAAGGTGTCGCACGCGCGCTGCGAGCTCACCGGCGCCGATGACTCCGCCGAGCTGTTCCTGCAGCCGTGGCGCTGCGCCGCTGTACTCCCCGGCCGGATCGTCGCGCCGCCCATGCACTACCAGGTCTGATCATACACTAGTGACGGGGTGTGAATGTGTCACACGCGGACTCCCTTAACCTTCACCACGTCGCGCGTCGTTGGTCTTCCTTTAGGGAGGACCCACTTCACCTGCCGCACTCCTCGTACAGGCATGTGTAGCTGGAGAGTTTGTTCCGCGACTTCTTCCCAGATAAAACACTAGGAATTTTTAGAAAGGCGGGGTTCTTTGTTTTATGTTAAGGGTTTTGGTTTCCGCACTTAGTCCCTAAAGTGGACCATAGGGTAGATGACGAAAGAAATCTAATTAGTCCGTCAGTTAGTTTTTTTTTTTGTTAGCTGTTTGAATGACCCACTGCTGGGCAAAGGCCTCCTCTTTCTCCTTCCAAACCTCTCTGTCCTTTGCGATATCTGACCATGTTCGCCCCGCAAACGGGTTCAGATCGTCACACCACCTTCGTCGCGGTTCGCCGCGACGGTGATTTTCTCCGACAGGCGTCCAATGAGTGACGATCGTTGCCCATGCCCAGTTAGATTATCAAAAAATAGATACCATTGAGCTATTACTACTACGTATAGCCGTACGCCGGCCGCTGTTCACTCAGTCGCTTGCTCGCTACAAAACATCTATATATACGGGGTTAGCCGCCCCCCGCGCGCCCCGCTCTGCGCACAGATTTTGTTCGCGCTGTCTTCTCTATCATCATCAGCCTTAATGTTCCCACTGCTGGGACACGGCCTCCTCTCTATGAGAGGGAATGGGCTATAATCCACCACGCGGGCCCAGAGCGGATTGGTAGATGTCACATGTCTTCGAATTTGGTTCTAGGACATGCCGGTTTCCTCAGAGAGCAGCGGTGATGAAATAAATTACACAAAGTAATGCGCCTGTCTGGGTTCGAACCCACAACTTACTGTTCGTAAGTCGGGGCCGCCACCACTGGGCCACCGCTGCTCTTCTCTATACGTAGTATAGTAATAGCTCAATGGAAGATACGACGCTTTTAAAATTCTCAAAACGTCACGCCGCCGTGGTATAATTTTAAGTAAATAGATTTGCTATTTATTGATGGTGGAACTGTGCGTGAGCCATGGTGGCCGTTACTCTAACCAGCCCACCTCCCTCCAGAAGCAGATCAAACTTCCCGGTCTTCTCAGGGCATCCGCAAGGGATCTTGTTGTCCCATGAGTCTCGTCATGGATCTTGGTAACGCCGGTGCACTCAAGGAGCACATGCGCTACCGTTTCCTCCGCCTCCATGCAAAAGGCGATCTCGGGGACTGTCTAGTCAGCTTAATTTAAATAAAATGACTTTCGATTTAGATTTAGACTCGACAACTTTAAGGATTGTGGAAATATAGAGATGAAAGAATATTTCCCCAGAACATCAACTACATCTGTTCACAGGAGGACGAAGTATGCGAAGTGGAGTGTGGGTGCAAGCAGTCGGAGTCAGGCCAGCCGGGCCCCTGGGGCGCTTGGGGCCCATGCCGAGGCGGGGCCCGCTCGCGCACCCGCCAGCTACTGGTGCCAGCACGTCGGGCTTGTAGCACTCCTTCCAGGTACATTATCATGTCAGTAGGAGCTTGGAGCTTGGTCAGCCAGCCTTTGACACTGTAAAGTCTGTTTGCCCGATTGACCCCTAAAGACAAAAAAAAATGTTGACTCACTTATGCATTGTTGCTGTCTACTTTATAAATAGTGTTTTTTTTGGTACGACTAAAATCATATCTTTCTTTTGAAATTGGCTTGATTACATTTACCTTGACGCTATTGAGCCAAATGCTCAAATGAAAATTCGTGGTGGACTACGGTTCACGTAGTGGACTACGGCCCACGTGGTAAACATGCGGTTATCCGCATGTTTACCGATTTCAATTGTAATAACTCTACCATTTGGACCTTCAGGTACGTGACGATTGAGTGGGCGAACTGCACGGGCGAGCTGGACGAGATCCCCGACCTGCTGGCCGTGGAGCCGCGCGAGGACAAGCCGCGCCGCCACAACCACCACGACATCTACCACGACGGATACATCGGTGAGACTTTAGTACAGTTTTCACTGTACAGGCAAAACTCGCATATTCGCATAACCTATCGTCAATGGCGGTATTTACTCTGCAAGCTATGTCAGTTCCTCCCAATTCTTTCCCAGATAATTTGTTCTGAATGTTTTGTTTTATTTAATCATATATAGTCATAATACAGGTTATGTTTGTTTTGTACCATTAAACCAGACATGGTTTGTATTGGTACTCACATTCGCTAAAACAACACTGCTTAAAACTGGCGGATTATTTCACGTCCTACTCATCAGTTCATCGGTCTTTGTAGATCAGAATTTTGGTACCTCAGAATATTAATATTTTATGCTCATCAATTCCAGAGGGCAGCAGTTCCGTGCTGGCGGTGGTGTGGACGGCGACCATCGTGCTCAGTCTGTACGGATCCTACATGTTGTACCGCGGCTTTATAAGGTACGAGTACCCTCCAAACGGTTCATCATGTTATTGGCGTCCATGCAATGCTGACAACGCCTTTAGCGCTCCCAATGCTGGGACGCGGGTCTTCTCTATGAGAGGGACTGATGCGTCATCCACTGTGAACTGCTCTGTGCCCGCGTGGTGGACTATGGCCAAAGTGGTGGACTACGGCTCACGTGGTAAACTACGGCCCACGTGGTAAACTACGGCCCACATGGTAAACAACGGCCCAAGTGGTAAACTACGGCCCACGTGGTATACTACGACCCACGTGGTAAACTACAGTCCACTCCTTCCCACAGAAAAGACTCCTGTGTCGCAGCGTTGGGGACGTTATGGGCTGATTACGCTAATGAGATGCACTAATCTATCTATTTCTTTTACCCACTAGTATTTTACGAGAATATTTTATGTTATTCCAGGTGCTTGAGGAGTAGAAAAATGAAGACCATCACCAAAGTGTAAAGCCGAAGCTGATAATATTTGTGACAACTCGCTCGCCGGTGACGTCATCACCAGCCCTTCTCGTTCGCATGGACATTGTTCGTTCTGTCTGCGTTGTACCTTCATTACGTTGTTCTACTGTTGTTGAGTTTTACTATCACCTAAGTTGACGTTAAATCATTAATGACATGAGTTTGCTCATTTGATTCGCGTCGATTATTTGCGAATTGTAACGTGTTACCATTATCTTCTACAATAGTATGTATCGACAACTGTAACCACATCAACTACTGTCAGTGTGTACACATTAGTAATGTAACAAATGATAGCCAGCAAAGAGTCTGTCCGCAGGAGTGCTTCCATGTTTTTACTACGTATATAAAAATAATGCTTTAGACGGTTTTATAACTCCACGCTAAACGATTAGCTGAAGCGTTGGTCGGGCTTTTTGATTGACAATATACTCGTTAGCTGTAATAGTAGCTAGCTCGCCCGCCGCCGCCCGGAGCGGTCTCGATAGACAATGTTGGACGCCTTCTATTCGAGTTGTTAAGGAGTAGCTCTTTTTAGGATTCCCCGTAACATTCCAACCGTCGGAAACTGAGGCGATGTGACTAACACAGAGCCGTCCATTTTGATAAGCGATACTTGAAATGATGCGACATAGTACGTTGGCTAGGACTTTCAAATGTATTTAACATGCATCGCAGTGTTTATTGACTTGAAAAAATATTCCGCTAATTTCTTTACAATTGCAATTTACGCAAAAAGCAGCAAATCTATTTTCATGACTCTTTCAGTGACTACTATTTTTATAAAAGAAAACTTTTACAGTAATCTTTTTCGCACAAATACTAACATAATAATTTTAAGTGGGATTTCAACGCTTTGTTAATTTACAGTACTTTATGATAAGCATTTTAACGATACAGTAAGATTAGTAGATGTCGAGGGGAGCGTACTGCGTGTAGTGGTGCCGAGGGAGGACTTGTGTTGACCAAGTAAGACGTAACACATCATACCACATATCAGTGTTAATCTTAAACAATCGTCGTAATTACTATAAAATATCTTCTGCGTATGAATACAAACAAACAATTTTACCATTCTCAGCAAAAACATCGCGGAATTACATGATTTTAATATCTCATGCGCCAATTCGAAACAAATCTGATCAATCATGTGCGGAAGACTTTTTATAAAAACGCTTAATATCATCCAAGTAGAGCTTTGGCGCACAAAAAACTACCTAATATGAATAGTGTATAAGACCTATTATTAACTGATCATACCGTTTTGAGATAATAATCGTGTATAACACTTTTTTGTAGATTTTGCATTTAAGCCCATGTATTGTGTACAAGTATTTATAATGTGAGTGTGTTCTATATTGTCTCGTTGACTTCTGTCCTACTTTCATTGTTTCCAGTGCCATGTTTTCAGTCTTTGAAACTTGTAGACTATCAATAAACTTCAATATCTACATTTCATGAACTTTACTTTTCATCTACTATTTATATTTATTATTTCTGAATTAAAAACTATATTAGATTGTTTGTGTCTTTGTATAATATTGTTAAGTTTTCATGCACGAGTATAATATGATTATTATCCTTGGCTACTTCTTGTTCCTTCATGACAATATTGATAAATGTTATTTATATCGTATTCTATATAACTGTGTCTACTATCAACAACTTTTCTGTACTTCGATTCTGTCCTTTACTATTATCTTTTGATCTATCAGTACGTTATCAACCCAATGTATTTGTAACCGTATTATTATGCCATTACGAGATATATTGATGTGCAACATGATAGTTAAGGAATCGTGTTAGACAATACAATATTTGATATTTAATAAAATTTGATTGTGTTTTTATATCTCTGACTTTTATTTTTTACTCATCTCAAGCAATAATGTGATGTTCACTGGAAACACTTGTTAGGGTTTAGAATAAAACAAACAAATTACGAGTAAGTAGATGAATTACTTTAGGGGTACGTGCAGTCGCTGCCCGGGATAGGTGAGGACTAGTGGACACGGAACCTTAAAGCTCACGCTACGTTTATTAGTTTAACACAAAGTCCCCAAACAGCTAAGGATTACCATGATTGTTTTTATTGAATATTGAAACCCAATCGAACAATCATAAACAAAGAATTCACACTACCATAATTATAGTCTTAGATCTTCACTTCTTCAGTCATTTCATTGAAAGATTTAAACTGGTGAGAGCTTTAGGCTCGTACTTGAGTTCGGCCAGTCCTTTCTGCACGATGTCATTGACCCGAGCAGCTCGCAGATCCCTTCTGCAGTTAGCCACGTCGTTCTCGGCGGCCGATAGGTTCTCTAGGTTGTTGAGAAGAACCTAACACGAAACATGCAGATTGACCAAGTTAAGAGGGACGAGTTCTGAAAGTTCCATACCACGATTACCGCACAACTTTTCCGTCATCGGCGCCACTTTCAGACTTCCTCTTATACGACGTGTTTCCGGACGATATCGATAAACTTCGACCGGTCATTGTACTCATCATTATGAAGTACTTTTTTTATACTCATTTCTTATTTTATCTATTCACGTTACACCACACAACAGCATTCTCATCTGCTGTTCTATACATTTTGACGAGTTATGCGAACATAATTGTAGGGAACTGATTTTATTTTCGCGATTCAGGGTTTGGTCCCATAGTAAAAGTTGTTCATAATTATGAGCACAATGGCCGGTCGGAGTTTATCGATATCGTCCAGAAACACGGTGTATACTCATTTCTTATTTTATCCATTCACGTTACACCACACAGCAGCATTCTCATCTCGACCACTTGCAATGTATCATTTTTAAGCTCGCCAGATGGCGCCAATGTTGAGTAAGGTCCTGTCAATCGTTCTATTTTATACTGTAACTAGCGATCCGCCCCGGATTCGCACGGGTGTAACGTAGCATATACATTTATACCTTCCTCTTAAATCACTAACTAAGATCCAAGTGTACACAAACACACAGCAGGAGTTACTTTGTTTTTATACTAAGTAAAGAAGTACCAATAATTTCATAAAAAAATATTTTATCACGTACTAGCTAATGCCCGCAGCTTCGCGCGGGGAGTTCGATAATTGTCCCACGGGATCATACTACCGAGATAAAAAGTATCCTATGTGTTAATCCAGGTTATGAATATTCTGTGTTTTGTGTAGAATATGTAATGAATACAACTTTTTTTGGGGAGCCCGTGGCTAAATAATAATAGCCGCTCGGGTCGATCTTTAAGTTAAGCCGTGCTTGCCTAGGATGGTCTGTGGATGGGTGACCACCCATTACATACCGGGTTTCCTCCGTGCCTCGGAAAGCACGCTAAGCCGTTGGTCCCGGCTGTCATTTACAGATCTTTGACAGTCGTTACAGGTAGGCAGTGGCCCAAAATGTCTGACAACCAGTCTCACCAAGGGGTATCATTCTAACTGGGTTGTGGAGATCAGATAGGCAGTCGCTCCATGTAAAATACAGGTATTCAGCTGCATCCGATTAGACTAGAAGCTGACCCCAACATAGTTGGGAAAAGGCTAGGCAGATGATGAAAATATCTGCGTGCCAAATTTCACCCAAACCCGTTCAACCGTTTTCACGTGAAAAAAGAACAAACTTTCGCATATACAGGGTGGAATTTTGTAATGCCACCTGGAGGGAAAGTACTCTTAATACTGCAGATAGAAAATTTTACTCAAAGGAAACATTCCTTTATTTTTGAATAGAAAGAAAACTGCATTCAAAGATTTTCGAAAATTCTCTTCTCCTACACCCGGGAATCGAAACGGCTAAAATCTGAAAAAATTATACCCTGTACTTTTATTGCATCGATCGTTACCCCAATTATAAGGATGAAATCTCTCTAACAAACATGATAAATTAAATTAAATACGGTGAAATTATATTTTCAACACACTTGCTCATAAAATGGCTCTAATTTCACCGCAATTAGGCACATAATGACACCTATAATCAAACTGTGACTTTTTCATTACTATTATTCACAAGTGAGTTATAGGGTTTTTTTCTTTTGGTTAAGGTGCTTGTTGCTTTGTTCCTACAAAAGTTTCTATATAAAAAAAATCGTGTTCAATAGTACAAATAAATTAATGTACCTATTGCTTGCTCATTTCACTGAAATGTAACTTTTGTTTTCTCTGTATTATAGAAAACTTTGAATTCCCCATTTTGTACGTGGATTCACTATCCGCGAAAACCAAAAAAACAAACCTCATTATTTTAGCCTATGGCCGATCGCCATAGGATGCGCGCGCCTAAGCAAACTGATTAAATTTTCCCGCCATTGCGAAAAGTTTTCATTACTCGTTTTCACTGTTGAAATTATAGTTATTTATGAATAAAAAATGTCTACAAGTACTACTTATGAAGAAAATGATTTATGTTGTACACCGCCCGATATAGGATGTGAAGCCCTTAACGTTATGGAAAGTTTACTACCTGAAAACTCCAAGGACAAATATCTACCTATTATCTAAATGATTTTTTTGTATTATTTTCTTCACAAGTGTGTTGAAAAAGTCGTATGACACACGTGCGTATTGATGATTACCGTCCTCGGCTCTCTTAAGACCAATCGCGGCTCAGCGGTAATCACCAACATTACACACTTGTACCATAATGTACTATTATATCATGCATATTTAGCCAAGTTTTCACAATTTTTGCGAAGTCGTGAGCGAAATGCTAGTGCTATTCAATATGCCAATAACTCAGATCAGGTGAACGCAAAGATTTGGTCATCCTCAACAAAACAAAAAATTAATAAAAATGTTGTTTATAAATTTTACGAAAATTGGAGTACACAAGAGCTAATAATGATAACAAAAAAAAAAAAGTATTAATTACAATAATATTTTGATTCTTCAAATTCTACCGCTGCTCTCTGAGTCTTAACCATAGTAGGTGAATTATAAGTGAACACATCGGAACAATAATAATCTTTCATTTGTTTCATATCTACGCAAAGCTCTTTGCTCGATGATGTTTGACCGTCTATTAGGTCCCCGACTAAATTTTCAAACAGCTTCGGTTGGTACATACCCAAACACGTGAAGTTTGGACTAATTTGCGCCATTCGAGTGCAAAGAGAACTATGATCATAGTAAAACAGACTGAGATGAAGGTATTCTGCTAGAGCACGAAATATTTTCCAGTCGTGTCTAGCTTTACCCGGAGGAGTGACGGCAGGGAACGCGAACTGTGACCTACCCTCCATATTCATGTAGAGCCCGCCCGACTCTGAGTATGCACTTCCAGGCAAAATCAAAGAAGCACACTCCGCACCTTTGTCACCTTGAAATCCTACGTAAATTACACAAGTAGATTGAGGCGGCTTCCACTTATAGAAAATCTCATCTGCTCCTAGAGAGATGATTAACTTGGGAGCCTTCTGCACCACCGCCTGATTTCCTCCAGGCCTCCATCCTGCCTCTAAGGCACCGGCAAAACTCGCCTCTCGAGTAATAATGTTTATCACGTCTTTTACTGGTTTCTTAACTCCTTTTGCCGCTTTATATACAGCGCTCATTATGGTTGGAGCCGCTTCACCTTCTAGAGCCGCTATTCCAATAAATACGAAAGGATTCTTAGCTCCACACAAAGGCTTAATAATGCTAGACAAACCATTAATATCTTCTCCTAAATAAGTAACGTGGTAGTTGTAATCACACTTTGGACCAACCACGAATATATCACATTCGTTAGTTCTATAAGCTTGTCGGATCCACATGTTCAAAATTGGTGCTTCAAATCGGGGATTAGTGCCAATTAATACAATTACATCAGCTTGTGGGATGTTTTTTATAGGTGTGGTAAGACAATATGAAGCCCTTATGTCAGCCCCAGAGTTTGAGTAATTCAGCCCTCGTTCCGTATAAAACATCTCGCATCCTATCATGTTAAGTACGTCTTTGGCGGCTACCAAAGTCTCGACATTAGTATATGGGCCAGCTATCGCCATTATATCGGCAGGTTTTTGCGCTCTAATCATTTCACTAGCCATTTGAAGGGCGCAATCCCATTCAATTGGACAACAACACGAACCGTTTTTTGTCATGGGAGTCACCAGCCTTTGCATCTCGAGCGAATCTATTGCCCATCTGCCCTTATCAGAGACATATTCCTGATTTATTTCATCGTGTTCACGAGGCAAAACACGAAGTATTCGGTCAAACCTATAATTTAATATAATATTCGTACCTACGGCGTCTGTAACATCAATGGAATTGGCTTTCTTTAATTCCCAAGACCTAGCTTTGTACCTGTAGGGGACGTTAGTTAGCGCTCCCACTGGACATAAATCTACGATATTTCCAGATAATTCCGATAAAAACACTTTGGGAACAAAAGTTCCAACCAGCATGTCGTGGCCCCGACCCGTCGATCCCAACACGTCCAGGCCACAAACTTGAGAGCCGAAGCGAATGCATCTGGTACAATGAATGCAGCGATTCATATTCCCGCGAATGAGTGGGCTTAAAAATTTACTTTCCACGGCTCTTTTACCCTCGAAATGTATGTCTGTGAATCGTGAACGATCATTGCCATACCGCACAGACAAGTCCTGCAGATCACACTCGCCTCCCTGGTCACATATGGGGCAATCCAACGGGTGGTCGACCAGTATGAACTCTAAAACAGATTCTTGTGCTTTACTGGCTACTTCTGAATTGGTGCGGATCCTCATATCCTTGCCCACGGGCACAGCGCAGGCCACTTGCGGTTTCCACCAGCCCTCCACCTCAACCAGGCACATGCGACAGTTCCCAGCTATCGACAAACGTTCGTGGTAGCAAAATGATGGTATCGTCACGTTTTGGCTTTTTAGAGCTTGCATAATAGTATAATAAGAAGGGACTTTTATGGCCTTGCCATTTATGAATACCTGAACATCTTTAGATTGATGTCTTGTTTGCAAGAACTGTCGTACGTTTCGCCATTTTAATAATTTGTTTGGAATTTGAAACGCTTTGTACATTTTGTCTTCTGATTTTTATTCACCATAAATACAATGTCAATAGACAAATAATAAATTGATTAATGTCATGTGTCAAGGTTTTTTTTTTACTTTATTGTTTTGTTATTCAAAATGTTAAAAATCTTTTGAGGTTTTAATACTGGGCAAAAAACCATAAAACGGACGTTTGCTTTGTTTTTGCTTTTCAGTCGGGTTTTTTTAGTTTTTTAATTACTTTTTTTGTTTCCAGCATTTCAGTTTCTTGTGAAAGATTACACTTTTCGATTTTCTCACTTGTAATGATTTTATTTCGAATAACCAACTTTAAATCGTTATACTTAAATCCTATATAGGTGGGCCATTCGAAAAAAAAGAATATATCGGAAACATTATTATTTACATAGGCAACTTACAGTTTTTCAAGAATTCCCGAAAGTCATTAACTATATAGGGTGTAAAACACCTCTTAACGAAAACGAAAGGTACTTATTCTCCTCGTCATTGCGATCATTTATTTCTTCTACACCATACCTGGGAACCTTCTAGTTACGGAGATATTGGGGGTCAAAGTTCCAACTTTTTGACAAGTTATTTTTTAAATACAATTTTTTTATGTAAGATTTTTACTTTAAACACCTCCACGACCCCCGTACTATTCAATCTATCCATCAGCACAATGTTTTGAGTGCGTTACATTGAGTTCTACCACAAAACATGATTTTTCACCCCAAAAAATTTCCCAGCAATAATTTTTGCGTAAAGTTACTTAGTTTGACGTACTTGGTTGACGTGCTTGGTTGACGGCTTCGTGATGACGTCTTTTACACCCTGTATTTATAACGTTCCCCTGGGATAATTTCCGACCATCATGCGAGCGAAGCCGCGGGCAAAAGCAAATTGAACAAATCAATCGGGTTGTTGCGAAACCGCTCTTTTCACACGTTCTGACTGTTGGCATATTGGGTTGTACAAACATCCCGTTCGCTACCATAAGTGATATGAATGAGTGATCCATGAGTGATTTGAATTTGATACAGCCTGCGTCAAGCGATACGAGACTGCGTTAGTTGTTGCTTTCGACTTTACAGCCTGAGGCCTGAGCCATCACGTCGCGAGGACTTCTGTCCTATACACTCTCGACCGAGAGCTCTTCTCTATGTCTCCCCCGAGACCTCTAGCAAAACGGACGAAGAACAAGCGAGACACATGGAACACAGTAAAATATTTTGAAGCCACATCAAACATTTATAAGACATACCTGATGAATTGAATCGATTAACAGAACAAGTGCATCTTTGAACTGGAAAAAGATTTCGGTGGCTCTCTGGTACCTGCAAAGAAGCATACGAGTCCATCACACATTCATTCATTGTTAATGCTTCGTTTGCACTATTCCTAAGCATTCCACGAGGTCCTGGGTTTGATTCATATTTCCCAGGTGCCGTAGCGCATAATAGTCCAAAAAGCAAAACTAAAAACTGATGCTACCTGGCTATAACTTATACGACATGCAAAGGTGCTTCCAAATGTTCTTTTCAGGACTCGAATGGCGTTGTCAGGTGCTATTGAAAAAACAATACGCTAAACGACTCATTTACAGGACAGGGTTTTCGCACTGCATTTAACAGTACCTATAGTAAGAAAATGTGAGCAATGATGGCGCCCAGTGGTAGCAGCCCCAACTTACTACTGTAGGGTCGCGGATTCGAACCACCACCACCGCGAATTCGATGCCTGCATCAGGCACATTACTTTGTGTATTTTATTTCATCACCACTGCTCTGAAAACGGCGAAGGAAACATCGTGAGGAAACCATTTCGTAGACATGTGACATTTACCAACCCGCACTGGATCCGCGTGGTGGAATATAGCCCATTCCCTGTCATTCTCAAGGAGAAGAGGTCTGTGTCCCACCAGTGTGACAGAGCCCAGCAGTGGCAGAGGGCAGTGGATGATTGTGCTAAGAAAGAAAATCATCCAGCTCAAGTTACTTGTGGTCGTGCACGGCATCAGTGAAGGCGTAGTCGAGCGCGAGGCGGAGTGCGCGTGCGGCGCGCGGTGCGGCGGGCGCGGCCAGCACCCGGCGTGCGCCTCTCTCGGCACAGCGCGCCGCCACCAGCAGCGCACACGCATCCGCTACTGTTGCTGAGCGCTCCCAGCCGCTCCTACTTGTACCACCGACGTTAATTTTAAAGATAAAATATACGCGGGCTGAAAATCATATCAATATTACTGAGCGTGTTTTTGTCACAGCATCAAACAGACCAATATCAACCTCAGTAGTTTTTTTTGCTTTACCCACGAAGCAAGGAAGCCCTGCTCTGTAGGAAAGTTATAGATAGCTAAATGTTGTTCCACAAACCATGTTCTGTTCTCTGCTCGTTACAGGAACTGACAAACGATACTGGTGCGAAACTCGTACCAAAGTCTGGGCCAATTCAATTTTGATTATCATCGACACACTAAGAATATAATTAATCATTTTATTTGTCTACCAGACTCAAATGCGACTACGAATGCCTCGTATGCAGAAGCCCGCACACGCCAGCTAGCTCTAGCACTTCAAATACGAAACCCTGACGTGACAGCCAAATTGACGCTGAAGAAAAAAATAGCTTCAGTAATCATTTTTAACACTGACTTGCCAACAGTAGTCATCTTCCAAGCCGGCATGGCGTCGTCGAGCAGGCGCACCGCCGCGTGCGCATACTCGGCGGCGGCGCGGAGTCTCGCGGACACCGCCGCTAATGCATCACGCAAGCCTAGCGCCTTCGTCAGCGCGCTTTCTTGGGCACTGCCGGGACGAGCGGCCGGGCCCCAGATGGATTCTAGACGTAGTTTAAAATCATATAGCCTAAGTGTGGGTGATGAAATACATTTATATTTATTCAATTTCTAACTCGTATTTATAATAATTATTTCTCTATAATTAATTCAATAATTCAACATGTAGTAAGAAGCAATCCGAAAATACAAGATACACTATGCATGTATTTATCTACTCTACGATTACTTAGTGGGCGACGTAATCGTGCTGCATAGCTGCCGTAACAGTTCTGTGTAACAGCTGTAGCAGTTCTAGGTGTAACTGCCATGGCAGTTCTGTGTTTATGCTGTAGAAATTCAAAGCAGCAAAGCATTGCTGCGTCGCCACCGCAACTAGTTACAACAACAGTTACAAGTATTGTAACTTCGGTTTTCCATGCAGTGCGTGCGTCGTGATTTTATTCAAGTTAAATTTTACCGAAGTAAGAATAAGAATAATTTAAGAATAATTTATTTAAAAAAGTATTACAAAAATGTACATTTAGGTGCAGTAGTGTTATTTCTGAAACATATAATTAGTGCATAAAAGTAAACTATAACTAAAATATATTTAACAATTGCAAGAAACGAAAATGTGGAATTCAAATGTTTGTTAGCGACCTGCCCGATCTAGGTTTATTGAAACCTGTGTTTCAGGCCATCACTTTACATGCCACAAATTAACTAGGACAGTCAATGTTATAAAATAAAAAAAATCTATTAACAACTATAAGAATAATCAAATTGTTACAATAAACATTAAATATTAAAACTAAATTAAGTAAATACATATGTACAATTAGAGACGAGGGAATAACATAATCAAACCAGGACTTCTAGAAGTTTTTCTGTGTCCGTGTAATTAAGTATCGCTAAATAATCCGATATTACAAAAAAACATTTTCTATAACTTAGACTATAGAAGTTAAGTTTCTTGTTGAGTCTATTATACAGAAAAGGTCCTAAAAACACATAAAATCGACTAGCAAAAGCATGTCTAGTTTGGGGCTTTGTGCAAACCAGGTCCTTCCTTCTCCTAACGGAAGGAACTTCGTCATAGGGAAGGGTAGAGTGCTGCTGTAGTATAGTGTGTAAAATAAATAATTGCCGTACTGTGAGCACATTACAAGCTCTATAGAGTAGGTGTGTAGAAAATCTAAACGGACGAAAGGTACGGTAAGCAACCTTTAGAATTGCTCTTTGAGCACGTTCTAGAGAAGATTATTCTGGAGCCAATTCAATACAATGTTGAAACCATTCTGAGCATGTTCATAGGCCTTTTTTTTTTGTTTTTTTTTTCGGATGGGAAATCATCAAATGACTTCTCCCGCTCTGGGCGGAGCAGGAGGGAGTGTCAGACTTTTACTGACTAAAACCCATCCATGTTCCTTCATCGCCCTTTGTGTTCCGGGGCCACGGTATCTCTTTCGAATAGTCCCGCAACCCCGGCAGGCATCGGTCCTTTCGGACCCCTTCCTTTTTGCTGACTCTCTTTGAGGCGCGCGTGGAACACGAACGCGCCGTCGACACGGCTGTCGTCATGAGACGGACGGACGGCGAGCTAGCCCATAGCCCACCGTCCACAGGCCCGCGCCTACGGTGGCCGGGGGCCAGGTGGTGGCCCCCGACGCCCGGGGCGTCTCCCACGGCGGCCGGGACGCTGTGTTTTCTCCCTCTCACGTTCCGCCACCTCCTTCTCTAGCATTACTGCTTCGCAGAAGGAGGTGACGGCGTCCCATTCCGTCTCGCTCCGGACCATGGCTTGCACCAGGGCGGCGAGAGGTCGCCGCCGCCAATCGCCGCTTCGAGGACACGGCGGTGCTCCGCCCACGCGGGGCACACCTCCACCGTGTGCTCCACCGTGTCCTCCGGTCGATCCTCGCAGTGGAAACACCCGGGCGTTTCCTCCCGCCCGATTCGGTGCAGGAACCTCCCGAAAACACCGTGTCCGGTGAGGACCTGCGTCAGGCGGAAGGTGAGGACGCCGTGGTGTCTCTCAAGCCACTCCTCAAAGAGGGGACTTACCGCCACTATTGTGGCGTGCCCTGATGTTCATAGGCCTCAGCTCTTGATTTAGCTGCAAACAATAGGGCAGTATCATCCGCATAAGACATTACAACACCATTTTCGAGTGGCAGGCTGCAAAGGTCATTAATATAGACTAAAAATAATGTAGGACCTAATATGCTGCCTTGTGGTATTCCAAAACAAGTATTAGAAAGATCTGAACTTGTATTCGTACCAATTTTAACACATTGCTGTCGATCGCTAAGATAATCAGATAATAGTTGAAGTTGCGCTCCTCTTATCACAAGTGTTTCAAGATTCTGCAAAAGAAGTAGTGCAAGAAATAGTATCAAAGGCCTTGGCAAGGTCTAGAAAGATACCAACTGTATGCATTCCACTATCTAGATTTGTAGAAATGTAATTAATCAATTTGTTTACTGCTTGGCTAGTTGATCTTTTAGGCCTAAATCAAAATTGATTATCTGAAAGTAGTTTGTTATCTTCCAGATATTTTATCAGTCTACTGTTTATGATTTTTTCTAAAAATTTTGATAGGCCCGTAAGTACTGAAATGGGTCTGTAGTTAATCACGCTCATTTTGTCTCCAGACTTAAAGATAGGTGTGATCACAGACTTTTTTAGCTCTTTTGGAAATATCCCTTTAGATAAGCATAGCTGAAAGATGTGGGTGAGCGGAGGGGCCAGCATGTGTTTAAATCTTTTAAGTACATTATTGGGTATATCATCCCACCCAGTTGCGCTGACATCCTTTAAGCCGCTTATTATTCTAATTACTTCGTTTACGTCCGTATCTAATAAAACAAAAGAATTTAACGTGGAAGATGTCCTAGTTGGGTTTTGAGTGGTAATATTTATGGATTTTTCAGCCAAGTTTTTGATGTAAATGATACGACAGTTAGACCAAGACTGGACTTTATTGACATACCCACATTATGATATACATCATGTTACCCTTCAAAGACATGAATATAATACCTAAGTAATTATTTAACCTAAAGTGTACCTATAGGTAATGACAAATAATACTTTAAGACTTCCTATACTTACCCTCTCCCTTTAACAAATCCCCAAATCAGAAATATTTTTGAATTATTTAGGAATATAATTAATTAAATACATTATGTAACTCGTACAACATTAAAATAATTATGTCTAGCACAACCATTGAATATTGAATTTAACAATTAACAAGATTAAATTAACTAATTATTTATGACTAGCATAATTAACAGTATAATTAACGGAATATTTAACAGTAAGTGAATTTGTAATTGAAAAATAAATAAGTAAGTGAATTGTTATATTAGTTACATAATTAAATATTTTAGATACATTTACCATCCTTTGCACAACAACGGTAAGCAAATTATTTACTATCTCTCATCTTATTCACATAATCATAGCCCTGAACCTTAATCAATTAAATTATATAAACAAACGTGCACATAAATTCATTTTGGCTTGTGTTTATTAGCAGAATAGCCATGATAATAATAACATTTTTAGTTTTTACCTATAGGTAGGTACCCTATTATGAATAGAAAATATTTATATCGAGCTCATTCAAAAATCTTTTTTATTTTATCACGAGCCTGTAAAGCTGCTGATCTAGACTCAACTGAACGAGTTGCCATTATTTTATCTTCCGAATATACCGTGTCCTCAGTATTTATGGTTGCAAAAGTATCATCAATCAGATTTCCATCCATCAACGAATTTTCCTCACCAGACGCATCACACCACTCACTGTCCTCCTCCGATACAAGCGATATTTTACCTATCAGTGGATCCCCATGTGAGACAGGCGAAGATACCTCTGTATCATTAGCAGTGTCAGACAACTCAGTCTGATCTGGCGTAATAGAATCTACTTTCACCAAATGTCTTCTATTGCGCCTGTAGCGCCTACCTGCAGAATCAGTCACGAAATATGAACGAGGCTGCTTCGACTGTGACTGCACCTCAACATACCTACGTTTTGTGTCATCTAACATAATAGCTCGATCACCTGGTCTGAGTTCAGGTAGGGATCGCGCATGACAATCATAACGTTTTTTATTTTCTATTTGATTGCGGCACATTCTTGTATAATCAGCGCTGGCGTCATGATGAGGTCGCAACTTTGTATCATGTGCAGGCAATCTAGTAGCAACCCTACGTCGCATTAAAAGTTCCGCCGGCGAACTAATCCCATCTCGCGGTGTCGCACGATAATTTAATAGACCTAAGTAAAAAAATCTGTACCTGACTCGACTGACTTCATCAAAATATTCTTAATCGTTTGTACAATTCTTTCACTTCGGCCGTTGGACTGAGGATAGTTAGGAGAAGTCGTTACATGGTCAAAACCCCATTCTTTAGAAAACGTTGAAAATTCCCTTGAAACATAGGCTGGGCCATTGTCTGTAACTAATTCTGAAGGAATTCCGTGCCTTGCAAACTGATCTTTTAATGCAGTTATAACAGTTCGACTGCCTATACTCTTCAAGGGACTTACTTCAACAAAGTTTGAAAAATAATCCACCAATATAAGAAAATATTTTTTTCTATATTGAAAAATGTCTGAACCCAACTTAATCCACGGCCCATCCGGAATATTGTGCGGAAGTAACGGTTCACGTTGTGGGCGCTGCGCCTTCTCGCGACAGGTTGCACACCGTCGCACGGCCTGCTCGATTTCATGCGTCATTCGCGGCCAGAACATCACCTCCCGCGCATGCCGTTTACACCTGTCAATGCCCATATGACCATCATGCACTCGCCTTAGCATTTCCGCACGCAAACCGAGGTATGAAAACAAGATTATCTTTGAATATTATGCCGTCGACACATTCAAAACTTTCCCTGTATGACCATAATTCACGTAATTTTTCATGAACGTTATGTTTACAGTCAGGCCAACCATTCATTATATATCTTTTTAAAACACAAGATTCTTCACCTTTCTCCGTTGTTTCCTTGACTAAACGTAATTTACTGTTACTGAATCTAACATTTTCCAATAAAAAACAGGATTGTTCGTCCAGTTCTTCCGACACTTTATTTGACATTAATTCCGGTATAGCCGCCCGAGACAACATATCAGCCACAAACATATACTTACCTGGTTTATAGACAACTACAAAGTCGTAGCCTTGTATTCTCAGCATCATTCGCTGCAGACGAGCCGGAACTAAATCCAGACTCTTTTTAAACAAGGCTTCCAGTGGTTTGTGGTCCGTCTCAACCACAACATCTCGCTTGCCAAACACATATTGGTGAAAGAGCTCCAATGCAAAAACAATTGCAAGCAATTCCTTTTCTATTTGAGCGTAACGCCTTTGTGTGTCCGTAAGCGTAGTGGATGCAAACTCAACCGGTCGACCGGCCTGCAGCAGCACCGCACCGAGCGCCGCTGCACTCGCGTCCACGGACAATAACACCGGTTCTCGCGGCGTGTACAGCGCTAACACCGGCGCCGTGCAAATAAGTTTCTTTAAGTGAAGTACGGCTGTCTCGTGCACATCTTCCCAGCACCACATCACGTCCTTTTTTAGCAAACTACGTAGTGGTGCCGCTATGTCGGCATAATTAGGAATAAACTTGCCTAAATAGTTGACCATGCCCAAAAACCGCTCCAATGAATGTCTATCACTTGGGCTGGGCATGTCACTTATAGCTCTTATTCTGTTACTGTTAATCTGCATACCGTCGCAACTGAACGTATGCCCAAGGTAAGTGACCCGTGATACCCGAAATTCACACTTTTCTTTATTAAATTTAATACCACATTGACGCGCCCTATCAAGTAACAGCCTTAAACGCGCATCGTGTTCTTCCAGACTCGAACCCCAAACTATAATATCATCCACGAATGAATCAACCCCCTCAATGTCTTCCAACAGTTGCCGCACTTTCGAATGGAACATTTCTGGCGCACAGTTTATTCCATATGGTAAACGCAAAAACTGATACCTGCCGAAAGGTGTTCCAAACGTACCACAAATCCGAACTCTTATCAATTATTTCGACCATCCAAAAACCTAAACGAGCATCCAATTTACTAAAAATGCATGCCCCTTTTAGTTTTGTTGCAATTTCTGCTACTGTGGGCAACGCATAATGTGCACGACGAACAACGCGATTCAATGGTCGAGGATCCAGACAGACACGAATGCTACCATCTTTCTTCGCAGCCACTACAATTGCATTTACCCATGGAGTGGGGTGATGCACCTTACGGATGACACCTAACGTCTCCATTCTATCTAATTCTTTCGACAACCTATCACGAATACCAATAGGTATTTTTCTAACCGGACAGACAGACGGCTGAGCTCCTTCCTCTATAACAATGTCGTATCTACCTAGCAGTTTACCTAAACCATGAAACAAATCTTCATATTGATCTATTTTTATAGCAGAGACACGTTTAATTAACCCTAGTTCCTCGCATGTATCTTTTCCTAACACACTTTGACAATTAATTTTTGTAATTATAAAACGTAAACAATAAATTTGTTTTTTATAAACCCATTTTAATATACATGAACCTAGAATAGGAATATAGTTTCCACAGAATGATTGAGCCTTTGTATTATCTAATGCTAATATTGACCTTCTTAATCCTAAACTTTCAAACGTGTAAATAGACATGACATTTAAATCTGAACCAGTATCCAATTTAAAATTCTCATAATTGCCATTACAGCATAATTTTAAAGTTTCATACCATTTCTTATAGTCCTTACTGCCAGAGATCGAATCTATCGACGAGACGAAGTACAAATCCTTCTCACTTTCGTAACCATCGCACTCATCTTCCTCAATTTGATAAACTTTTGTTTTTTTCATTACGTGAACACATTCTTTTTAAATGACCATACACTCCGCACTGATAACACCGGGCTCGTTTAGCTGGACACTTATTACCACGATCACACGCAAAACCGCACGCATTACATAAGCGATCCCGCCCCGGCGGTGGCGCTCGGGGCGCGTCCGCTGGTGGCTGCGCGCTCGCTGCGCCAGCACCGCCGCCGCCGCCGCGTCGTCCGCCCGGCGCCGGCGCCGACCGCCTGCGCCCGCTAGGACGCGCTGCCCCGCGTGAGTACACCGCATCGACCGTGCTGGATGAGCCCTCCACCTTAGTATTGTTCGTCCTGGTCTCCTCGATCTGTTGTTTCTCCTCACTCGACATCTCACTGGCCTGTCATATTTTCACAGCCGATGACAAGGTAAGATTATCGGCTCGTAATAATCTGTCACGTACTTTCCCATCAGTAACGCCACATACAATTCTGTCGCGTATGAGACCCTCCTCCAGGTGCTCGAACTCACACTGTTGACTAAGTATTTTTAATGCAGTCACATACTCATCAATCGACTCCCCCGTTTCTTGCTGTCTGGCTGTGCGTAAAAAACCTAAAACGGCACATAGTCGTATTTTGTTTCGTACCAAAGTGCTCGTTAAATTTTTTCACCAACGTGTCAAGATCTTCACGGTTTTCATTTTTGTCAAACTTGAATGTCGATTGTATGTCAGACACAGAGACAAACTTCACCTAAAATCCAAACTTGCACCTGATGACGTAATACTTTCTGTTACATATAAAAATATCGGAATTTCTGTAATAATCTTTTGAAAAAACTAAAAAACCAGCACGTTAAAAATGAATTTGAGAAGGCGGGAAAAAATAGTAAACTTGTGTGGAAAGTTATAAAAACCAATACATTGAGGTGTATAAATTCCAAACCTCCGATTGATTTACTATCAACAGAAATAAACCCATCCGAAGCAATAAATAAGATAAACCACAATTTTGTCAACGTTGGTAAAAACTGATGTATATCATAATGTGGGTATGTCAATAAAGTCCAGTCTTGGTCTAACTGTCGTATCATTTACATCATGGTGGCAGCGGTACCATCAGACCCGATGAGATTCACCAATAAACACGCTTGCACATCCTTTGGTTCCTTGTAAACTGCCGAAGCTTTGAGAAATACCGAGAACTGCTGGTACCATTTCCGCCACGCTTGCGCACGTGCGGCCGGGCCGCCTTCCAAACGTAACTCAACCGGTGGTCGCGCGTGTGTTCCATAGTCAGTTATTAATTGTTTACCGATAACAAATGCTACGCTGCTATCACAACACCAACAATTAGCAAAAAATCCCGTTTTACTCGTTATTTTACTGCACCGCTGCGTATGTCACATTCAAGGTTTGTCATATTGACTTTAATGTAGCTACGCTCGCAGTTTTTTCTAGGTGAACTTATTTGCATTGTTACTAAAACAGCTTGATGATCGGTTAGCGCAGAGTTAGTAACCAATGTTTTGAATGGATTTTTTGATTTTAGAATGATATGGTCTAAGCAAGAACCGCTTTGATGTGTGGGGTAATAGTGAGCTGGTAAAACTCCATGAAATGCACAAATATTAAGATAATTATGTGTATGGGTATCGGGTTTCTCAGAGGAAATGTTTATGTTGATATCTCCCACAAGTATTATATTTTTAAAGTACTTGTTTTTTAAGTTAGTGTCAAATGAGTCCAGAAATCTGTCGATATTTTGAGAGGGAGGCCTATAAATAGCCATGACTACTGTATCGGGAATAATTTTAATGAGTAAGCAATTACTATCTTGAGATAGTGGTTCTTTTTTGATAGTTCGTAGATTATTTTTAACATAAACTACAACTCCGTCGTTTTGGTTGGTGTTTCTTTCTGTTTTATATGAATAAAAACCGTTCAGAGACGGTAAGTTGGGTTAGTATCATTTCGTCTAAAAAAGCAGCTGGTCTAAAACGCAACTGGTCTAAAAATACATATCGTTTAAAACGCAACTGGTCTAAAACGCTACCCGTCAATAATGCAACTTGTCTAAATAGTAGTTCGTTGGCTAAATATCATCCCGACAAAAATTAATAAATTACCTCGGTAGAATTGTACTTTATTCTTAATAACTTCGTAACTATTGGACTAAGCCTTGTAACAAACTAAAAATGTTCCTTATAAACTAAATGTTCCTTAAATTTAAAGTTTTCTTGCTCCAAATGCGGCCTTTTTTATTTCACACATAAAGTAAAACTATCAAAGTCAAAGTCAAAGTCATATTTATTTGCATAGATTGCAGGTACATAAAATAAGTTGTTACAGTAAAATGGGTGAGCCTTGTACAATCTACCTTTAGGCATGCAAACATTAATTAAATTGTTATAAATTGAATATTAAAATTAAATTAAATTATGGTTTATAGTTTCATAATATAAAAAAAATAATCTACTACATACAATTTGAAAATAATCGGAGAAACATTACAAGAATAAGATCGTTAGGTATGTCAATATTAATTAAATTACATTAAATTATTCTATACATTAAATTATTAAATTACAAGTCAGTGTCATTTAAAAAGTCATTTACTGAATAATAGCATTTTGAAATTAGTAGTAATATCAGTCTCTTTTTAAAATGTAGAATTGTGTCATTTTTAATAATATTGGGTACTTTATTAAAAATTATTGGTCCCATACTAATAACACTTTTATCGTTTGTATATTTTTAAATTCTTTTTAACTTCTGTTACTTTTTTCAAACAGTCAAATGGTGAAATCAAACCCTCCTCTAAAGCAGTCAATAGCTTACTGTATTCAGTGTTGAATTTAATATCAACCTTCTTTCTATTATTAACATTAAAAATATTTTTTATTAATTTAATGTCCTGTATTTTAGATTCTTGAAGTATTTTTTGCAAAAAATGAACGAATGTTTGCTGTTGGCTTTGGGGGCACTCGGCTATTCAACCTCCTATGCCATGCTTCGACACTGTTTGTCGTGCGATGTTTTTCCTTGGCACAGCTAATCATGGGCATTGAAAGCCACTGTTTGTTTACATACTTATGGAATTTTTGCATTTCTTCCGTATCAGGTGTAATTTGTATAATACACACATCAACACGGTCTAGGGATATTTCATACTCAATTAAATAACTCGAAAAGTACTGGCCGCATTGGAATCTTTTATACACCGATTTGTTTGTAATTTATCTCAGACTAATTCCAAATTCAAATTTTTGAAAATTCTATTGTTTCGGTGGCATAAAAATGTCTTGATGTATAGGAGAGGGAATTTTCATTTGTGCGAAATTTAGAAAACAATACGAATTACGTTTAGTTACAGTTTTTTTCATTTTTAAACGAAAGATAAAGTTAAAATTGAGGTATTGTAGCCATGCAACGCCGACATTTGACGAGGGCGGAGATGTTACGAGCTGTGGGAATGCTGGAAGCTGGGTCTGTTCAGCGTAATGTTGCTGAGGCCATAGGGACCCATCAAAATGTAATTTCAAGATTGTGGACACGCTATCGTGCCACAGGTGAAGTAGCGGAGAGGCACCGGCGGCCAAGTCGCATCACTACCCCCAGACAAGACCGATTTTTGCAAATTACTGCGCGAGCACAACCAAATGCAACGGCGACTCAATTGGTCCAAAGGCTGCGAGTGGAACACCAAGTGCTTGTGAGTGACCAAACTGTAAGAAGGCGACTGCATGAAAGCAATCTACGCTCTCGTAGACCACTCCGGGTCCCACCTTTACGGAGAGGCAATCGTGGACGACGATTAGAATGGGTTCGGAACCACGTGGACTGGGGCCGTGACCAATGGTCCAATGTGCTGTTCACGGATGAATCCAGGTTCGGCTTCCATCCAGATTCACGAAGGACGCATGTTTGGCGAGTTCCTGGACGATGGAGCCGTCTCCAGAACCCTCAGGAAGTTCACCCATACCAAGGAGGAACATTTATGGTTTGGGCAGGAATTCGTCTTGGAGGACGGACGGATCTCGTTTGGGTGCGGGGCAATATGACAGCAGAACGATACGTCCAACAGGTGCTGGGGCCCGTAATCTTGCCCCACAGAACACAAATGGGGCAAGATTTCCTGCTCATGCACGACAATGCCCGGGCACACACGGCGAGAACGGTAGCAGCTTGGTTACATACACATAATGTTAGGGCCTTAGACTGGCCTGCTCAATCGCCAGATCTAAATCCCATTGAGCATGCGTGGGATATGCTGCAAAGAAGAGCTTGCGCACCTCAGAAGGACATGGGACAATATTCCGCAGCAAGACATTGACAACCTTGTTCTGAGCATGCCGAATCGTTGCCGATGTGTTATGAACATCATGGGCGCTTTCTCAGACTACTAACTTCAAGTTTATAAACACATGATTTTTCTATTTTTTCAGTTTTTACTCACAAATTAAAAGTTCATTCATATACGGTTTCCGTCTATGCTTCATTTTTTTTCCATAAAATCCTGAAATTTTAATCTATACCTTAACCATTATTAAAAAATGGTAGAATATTAAATAACGTATCTTTTAAATATATACATGTGATATAAATAATTAACACATTGATAGTAATTCGCTTTTTTTTAAATATCCCTAGACCGTGTTGATGTGTGTATTAATCCAAGCGTCGGCTATGTAAGTGGTGGGCAGTCTGTAATGGTATATTCGCGGTTAATCTGACAGCGTGCCGTCCTTCTCTTTGATGTGAGATTTAAATCGTTACCCATCTTCCATACTGCTTTATTAAAATGGAAGTAGCATCCGGTCAACTGAGCTTGAGGGAATACCAATTTGAAAGCATTGTATTGGGCTACTTCGTAGTCGCATTTGTAAAAGTCTATTTCGAGCAATAGCTTTTTTTTAAAAGCCTCAAACAATCTAATGTACGTGCTTTTATTTTTGTTAGGGAGGAGGGCATAGACCATTGGAACAATGTAAGTATGGTTTTCATTACCTCCGACATCCAACTGTAAAGTGAAAACTTGCATGAAGGGTTTGGGTACCCTTTTGAATGTGGAATCTCCGAAAAACTGTTGGCCCCTAACTTCATTCAATGTTTTTTGACTTTGTTTGGTACAGAAGACCAATATTTTATCATTATTTTCCCCATCACTCCATACCAAAAAATCTTTGGCTAAAATCTCGGGTACTTCGACGTCGTTTAAATTTTGGGGGTCGGTTTTTTTTTACATTTAGAAATTTCCTTCTTTTTCTATTGAGTGTATCCTTTTTCGATACATACATATATATCCAGTTCGGTTAATTTACGTTTTGAACGTTCATGTAATTTGGACATAGATATTTGTTCTTCAAAAATCTGTTTCACAGGGGCGTAATTCTTACAGACTTCTTTTTTACATGAATCAATTATCAAGTCCACTTCATTTCTAATTTTGTTTTTTCGGCAGGAATGTGGGGTTGCGGGTGTTTCAACATTGTTTCGCCATGGGCCCAACTTAATAGAGGCACTACATTCGGCACGGTTTGTACAACGCCAAAGAGTAGTGCTGTCTTTATTTGTTTTATTTAAATTATATCTATAGCCCTCATGTAAAAGAGATGAACCTCCTCTTTGACTCTCTATAAATACCAGTTTTGGTTGTCGACGTAGTTCCCCACTATTTGGTCCAAGATCCATATTTAAATTCTATTTAATATATAACCATTTCCATCAATTTTCACATAATAATTATTTAGCACAAAGGCAGGAAAACATCACGAAGTTGTCATTAACCAAACACGGTATCTAGTATAATCTAAAGTGGCCAGTATGTTTCCGATGTAAAGGAGTTTGAATAATTATTCTCTCCAATTGCAGGCCAATCGGCAATCGGTCCGTAAAAAAAAAAATTGTCTCAAAAATTAATTTTTTGATAGAAACTTGAAGACCGCTTACTAATTAGACCGTTTTTGCTTTGGACCAGTTTGTACTTAGACCAGCTACTTTTTAGACCAGTTGCTAATTAGACCAGCTGCTTTTTTAGACGAAATGATACCAACCCGGTAAGTTGACTGTCTGTTTTGACAGCCAACATTCTGTTAGTACGATAATATTACAGCTTATGTCAAGACTTTGTAAAAACACTTCAAAATGTTTATACACACATCAAAAGTATCTAGGGATCAACATATATTTTTGCAATAACTTTTCTCCTGATTGATATTAATTAAAATTTTCTTTAAGGATTCATCAAATAAAGTGTTTTCGTTTGTCACAGTAACGATAAACCAAGTCACCTTTGCATTAATAAAGAAATTTGCCATTTTCCTAATAAAGGGATTTTTGACATTTGAACCACTAACATTAAAGTTCGAAAAAAAGACTGAAATAACAGTTTTCTTTAAAATTTTATTGGGTAACTTAAACAATTAATAATCCGTGTTTCTACCGCGAACACTAACAACACAAGAACATCGGTTTGGCATACTCAAAATGAGTTCATCCAAATCACGCTGTGGAATGGCCGCCCATGTTCGTTGCAACAACAAAAAAAGGTCTTCTTGCGACTGGATACCCTCCATATTCGGCAGAGCTCTTCTCTGTAGCATATCCCATGCATGCTCAATCGGGTTCAAGTCTGGCGACTGAGCAGGCCAGGGCAGGACATTGATGTTAGCTGCGGCGAGAGTCTGTCTTACAACTCTTGCGGTGTGCGGTCGTGCATTATCATGCATTAACTGAAATAAGGGACCGATTTGCACTTGTAGAGGAACGATGACGTCTGATACAATCGTCTCAGCATAAATTTGAGCGTTGAGGTTGCCTCTGATCCAAATCAACTCAGTTCTTCCGCCGATCCAAATACCCGCCCATACCATGATGGTTCCACCACTATAAGGATGGACTTCCTGGCAGGATTTTAATCGCTGTTGGCGTCCAGGGGTTCTCCAGTGTCGTATACGTCTTGTATCCGGTCTCATACCAAAACGAGACTCATCAGAAAAGCACACGAAACGCCATTGTTCTTCTGCCCAATTTCTGTGTTCAAGAGCCCATTGATATCGAATCCTACGATTGTGCATTGCTATAGGTGGTACCCGTAGCGGTCTTCGGGAATGAAGGTTCACTTCATGCAAGCGGTTTCTGACTGTTTGGTCGCTAATTAAGTTCCCTGAAGAGTGATGAAGCCTCACGGCTAACATCATGGCGGTTATTGTTGGAGCTCTTCGAGTTAAGATTTGAATGTATCGGTCTTGTCTCCGTGTGGTGCAGCGATACCGTCCTCCATGGCGCTCAGCCACGGTACCAGTGCTTCAGTAACGTGTCCAAAGTCGACTGATAACACTCTGACTTGTATTCAGAGCTAAAGCTACAGTACGTTGCCGGGAACCAGCTTCTATCATTCCCACGGCTCTGAGCATTTCTTCCCTGCTTAAATGACGTCGCCGCTCCATAACAACGTTGGTTTTAATCAGTAGTAGGGAAACAGTAGCACTAATAATGTCTTCAATGCGTTGTATGTTTTTATAGGGAAAATATTGACAGCTTATTTTCATCTTTTACTCGAATTTGATTGAGAGTTCCTGATTCAAATTATGAAATGCACCAAAAAGGATCCATATAAATTTATAAAATCATAAATTTATTACAAAGCCACATCTCAATCTCAAGAAATCCGCATAAAAATGCTTGATCCCTAGACATTTTTGATGTGTGTATATGGGAATTTTAATGTCTATGAATGACTGGCTGGTTAGTCTATGGTCCATAAAAAAGAGGTTTCGGTTTGTTATTTCAAATTAGGAAGGCAGGTTTTTCTATAGAGAAAAAAACATGAGCAGTGCAGTTGCGTAGAAAATTTGATATAGAAAATGTGTTTTAGTTATTGAGAGTTTTATTTTGATAGAGTTTAATTATGGTCTGTATTGATAAATTATAACAATGAAATTAAAGTGAACTATTGGAATGCTGCAGTGAGTTTTATTAAGAAGGATCTCGGAGTCGGAGTAAGTTTGTACAATAATTCCTACACCTACGACAGGTTATGGGCCCAGGACTAATTGATTACGCCAGGGTGTAGGAAGAGGAAGAAAAAGAGCCTGAAAAAAATGTTTTGGAGTACTAAATAATACATTTTTTCTTTGAAATAACAATGGAAGATATCAAACTGTCAAAATTGAATAATGAAACAGAATACGTTATTTGGAAGCAGAAATTGTTACTTTTGCTAACAGTAAAAGAATTAGATTTAGTTTTGGAGGAAGGAGCGGATTCGAAGAAAGATTTTGCTAGGAAGGATGCAAAAGCAAAATTATTTATTTTTAATTCAATATGTGACAAGTATACAGTTCATGCAATAAATTGCTTGACAGCGAAAAATATTTTAGAAAAATTTGACAACCTATTTCTGGGACTTACAGAGACACAAATTTCTCGCTTGTTGGAAGAATTTTATAAATTCAAGTTCAGAAATGATGATTTGATGACAGACATCGCAGAAATAGAAACAAAGCAACAAGAATAAGAAGTTTAGGCTATGAGTTTGATGATCAACAAATAATAACAAAAATACTTTCACATCTACCGGAGAATTTAATAGATTTTAGAACAGCTTGGGAATCAACATGCAAAGGAGACAAAAATTTAATTAATTTAATTTCAAGGATTAATCTGGAAATAAGAATGAAACAAGAAAGTACAATCAGACATGAAGAAAAACCATCTACATCTTTAGAATATAGTGAATATGACAAGGAGAAATTGGAAAACAGTTTCTATGTTAAAAATTGCTTTAAATGCGGGAAAAAGGGACACATTGCGAGATTCTGCAGGACATCAACACATGATAATGGGAGAGCAAACAACAACATAACTAAATGCTATAAATTCATGAAGAGTGGACATAGATATGCAAATTGCAACTCACAATATAATTGTATATATTGTAAGGATAACTCTCACCTTTCAAAGTTCTGCCTAAAGCAAAATAACATGCTGTCAACTCGCAGGTAAAAACTCTGAATGCATAGAGACATGTGAACGCAGAGAAGACGGTTTATATTACTTGAAATTATTAATAAGTATGACAAAGCCAGTTGTACTTCCAAGGTCAGTCAATGCTTGTCATGTAGATGTACATTTCTGGCATCGTGCATTGGGTCATGTATCTGTTAGCAAGACAAGGAATCTTGTTCAGGGCATAAACGGAGGTCTAGGAAAAGAAGTTGACATCTGTGAAGTCTGCACACAATCTAAATTATGTAGAAAACCATTTAAAACAAATAGACAGAGAGCCAGTCAACCGTTAGAAATAATTCATAGTGATATTTGTGGTCCTATTCAAAAGGAAACATGGGATGGTTACAAATATTTTATCACATTCTTGGATGAGATTATACTCATTTTGTTAAGGTTTTTCTAATCAAAAATAAAAATGAGGCTTACTCTAAAATTATAAATTATATTAATTTGGCGGAAAACCATTTTCAAACAAAAGTTAAGACATTTAGATGCGATAATGGTGGTGAATACACTAGTAAACAATTTAAAATGTATTGTAATAACAAAGGTATTAATATTGATTACAGTATTCCATATTCTCCACAATTAAACGGTAAAGCTGAACGATTAAACAGGTCATTAATGGAACGAACAAGAGCGTTGCTGTTTGATATGCAGCTACCACATGAATTATGGGGTGAAGCCGTTCTAACTTCTGCTTATTTATTGAACAGGAGTGCAAATACAATAAATGTTAAAACACCAGCTGAAATGTGGTTTAATAGAATACCTAACTTAAAACATTTGAACATTTTTGGATCTTTAGCATATTATAAAAATAATTTTCAGTTACATAAACTTGACTCCAGGAGTAGCAAAGGGCTTTTAGTAGGGTTTACTAATAATGGTTATAAGATCTGGGATCCTTCAAATTTTAGAATTCTTTATTCAAGAGATGTGGTGTTTAATAATAGTAAGAGTGATGTTGCAGATTATTTGACAATGTGTAATTGTAGAGTGAAACAGTGTGATTTAGAGAATTTATTTAAAGAGGCTAGAGTTGATATTAGTAGTGATGGTTTTCGTGGTGAAGGTGGTGATGGTGTTCGTGGTGAAGTTAGTGATGAAGAGGTTTTTGATATTAGAGCTGAAGTTAGTGATGAAGGTGTTGATGAAGTTGAAGTTGGAGGCGGTATTGAAGATAATGTTGATGATGTTGGAGTTAGTAATGAAGAAAATGAGATTTTTAAAGATAGTGTTGAAGATATTGGAGCTGATGTTGAAGAGAATAATAGTTTGAGAGGGGAAGTTAGAGATGATGCAGTGGTTGAAATGAATGATGAGTTTGAGGATGCAATTGAACCAGTTATTAATGATGGATTAAGGGTTTTATCTAGAAGAGAGAGGAAATTGCCATCTAGGCTGAGAGATTATGATTTAGAGACTTCGTTTTTGACCTATACAGATGTTTTTAATAGTTTTGATAAAGATTTATGGAAAAGAGCAATGAATGAGGAAAAAGATTCCTTAGAGAGAAATAAAACTTGGGAAATTGTTAATAAATGTGAAGCTAAAAATAGAAAAATAATTTCGAGTAAATGGATATTTACTATAAAGCCTGGTGGTAGATATAAGGCTAGATTAGTGGCTGGTAGAAGAGGTTTTCTACAAAAATATAATATTGATTATAAGGAGACATATAGTCCAGTAGTAAACACTAGTAGTGTTAGGTTGTTGTTGGCGATTGCAGCACAAAAAGGGTTTAAAATTAAACAATTTGATGTAAAAACAGCATTTTTATATGGAGAATTAGATGAAGAAATTTTTATGGAAATACCTTTAGGATATGATATAAAAGATAAAGAGAATAAAGTTTGTAAATTAAAGAAAAGTTTATATGGATTAAAACAAGCACCACTTATGTGGAACAAGAGATTAACTGAGTTTTTAAAGAAATTGGGTTTCTTGCAATTAAAATCAGATCCATGTGTGTTTGTTAATAGAGAAAAAGAAATATATTTGGCTATTTATGTAAATGATGGTATTTTAATTGGTGAAAACGAAATTGATTTAAATAAAATTATTAATAAATTAGAAACAGAATTTGAGATGCGGAAATTTGATAAGACTGAAAAGTTTATAGGGTTTGATGTTAAAGTAGAACAAAACTTTATTAAGATTTATCAGGAAAGTTATATAAATCAAATTTTGGAAAAGTTTAAATACGAAAACTTGAAAGATAGTAGTCATCCAGATATTTTAGTCGATACACATCATTATCAAGAGGGGAAAGTGGGAGTTGATGATGTGCATAGATATAGACAGTTGATTGGTTCATTGTTGTATTTGGTGAATAAAACAAGATTGGATTTAGCTTTTCATGTTGGTTATTGCAGTAGGCATCAAGAACATCCTAACTTGAATGATTTTGGGAATATTAAGAACCTTTTTAGATATATTAAAAATACAGTCAGCAGTGGTATACAGTATGTTCGTGGTAAAGATTTGACTTTGAAAGCATATTGTGATGCAGACTTTGCAGGTGATCCTGATACTAGGAAAAGTACGACTGGCTTCGTAATATTTTATGGTGGTGGTCCAATTCATTGGTGCTCACGTAAACAGTCAGTTACTGCTCTTTCCAGTACTGAGGCTGAATATATTTCTGCAGCCGAATGTATAAAAGACTTACTATACATTCAGAGTTTGATCTTCGAGTTGACAAATAAATTACCAAAAACAGAATTGTTTGTTGATAATCAATCTGCAATAGTTTTGATTAAAAATGGAATTTTAAATAGAAGGAGCAAACATATTGATGTGAAATATCATTTCATTAAGGAGAAAATAGATAAAAAATTATTAGATATTCACTATTGTCCGACTAAGAATAATTTGGCAGATATACTAACTAAACCACTGGACAGAACAAAGTTTTTGAGATTGAGACAGTGTATAGTGAGTAATACGTAAAGGACATTGTGTAATGTGATGAGTTATGTAGGTTTATTAGGATATAAGTTTGTTGGAGAATTAATTTGAATTTTTAATGTAGGTTAGTTATGTAAGGTGTTTAGATTAATTAATTCTAAAGTTTGTTTGTTGTTTTTAGTTAAGTTGGGTTTTAAAGGAGTTGATGGGAGTTATATGAGAGCTTTTACTGTTATTGTTATAAACATAAAATTCAGAGGGGATGTTTATATATGGGAATTTTAATGTCTATGAATGACTGGCTGGTTAGTCTATGGTCCATAAAAAAGAGGTTTCGGTTTGTTATTTCAAATTAGGAAGGCAGGTTTTTCTATAGAGAAAAAAACATGAGCAGTGCAGTTGCGTAGAAGATTTGATATAGAAAATGTGTTTTAGTTATTGAGAGTTTTATTTTGATAGAGTTTAATTATGGTCTGTATTGATAAATTATAACAATGAAATTAAAGTGAACTATTGGAATGCTGCAGTGAGTTTTATTAAGAAGGATCTCGGAGTCGGAGTAAGTTTGTACAATAATTCCTACACCTACGACACAAAACCGTCCATGTTTCGGTTTATGCTGCGAATATTTTGTGTAAGCAAGGTACCTAAGCGATTTGTCGCCAGAACGAAGAAGGTATTTACAGTCCTCAACATTACAAATTTTGGATTCAGACACAGTAAAACTATCTAGATCACTGATTAGCTGATTGCTCATGATAGTTACAAACTAAGAAGAAATACAAATAAGGGATGAGCTACCTGTTTGTGTCCCTACTAAATATAATATACTGTGGCGCTCTTAGGCGCCCTCATAGCCTATTGAGTTGATGTAGTTAGTCTCTGCATATTTACGTGCCGGGCAACTTACATCACCGGTTGGATGGGCACATTTCCTTTTGAATCTTTTGCACGTCGCACACTGGGGGACAGAAGATTTGCTACTGCATTCCTTCACGGAGTGACCCGTCTCTGCACAGTGGTTGCAAGTAGGACTCGTTTCACGGCTAAATTTAGCTGCGTGGCCAAACTGCTGGCAATTGTAGCACCTAGTGACTATCGTAAAATCTCTCACCGGGCACGAAGTCCAATTAATAAAGATTCTGCTTTGGTTGACCAGCATTTTTCTTATGCCAGCGGCATGCATCTTATGGCAACTACATTCTGGAAGTATCCAGAATGTAGTTGCAGGTGGGAAGGCCTTTCTTCCCCGATTTATGGCTCAGTTTAATGGTCTCAAGGAAGGATTCACGAGTTGTATTCGGTAATTTATCGGACAGGTTTTGCTCGTAAATACAGTCAAATACCTCCTTCTCAGTAAGGGCTACGGGAACACCGATGACCCTAGGGCGTCGTTTAGAAGGTTCTTCTATTGTAAGGCCCGAGGTGAATATCTTCTCCGAATTCTTCAATTTGTCTATATCGCCTTTATTTTCAGTGCTAATCAGTACTCCCCCATTTTTCACTTTTTTCAGGCCACGTACGTGGACCTTGAGTTGCTCGGGAGATACCTTTTGAACAAGTGACTTGGTGTCGTCACTTGTTTTAGTTTTATCGCTGGGATAGATGGCGATTACACTCAAATTTGCAGGACGGATGAAATTGTCGGAGCCTTTCTTCACCATACTAGCATATGAATTGCTGGACGTATTTAGCTTCAACTCAATAACCTCTTTAAACTGGTCCAGAGAGTTGGCCATGTTCTTCTGAAGCTGTAGGTGCTGAACTGTGCGGTGGGACTGTATCATTTTCTGCTTTATCGATTGGTAAAGGACAGCCATCTGAGAATTCTCACTTTGGACCTTACGGCAAAGATTTACGACACGTTGCTTTTGGTCCGAGTTCATTTTTCCTTCACCAACAATACTGCAGACTTCTGTCAGAATGCCGTCAATAGATAACAACCATTTCTGTATCTCTGGGGTGCTGCACTTTATTTATTGTTAGTAGAAAATAAATATAATTTAGTTCATCTTGCACATAAAAGTGGCTATGGCACTAGTCACTAGTGACACACTTTACTTTGTTTTTAACTGACGCCGCAATAATTATTGATATATTTGTCGTAATTTTTTATAGATAGTTTATTTAAGCAAGTACAGAAAAACACGTCCGCTTAGTCTCGCATCTTGTAAAGCGATGAAGTGTTAATATCATGAGTTTGTTTATTTATCATAATGATTGGAATTAGGAATTGGTTTTTTTAGTTCTTGTTTGTTTCTTGTACGTCTCGATAACCGAAATGATTTAGCCCCTGAATACCAATTACTTACCCAACAAGTGCTGCAGCTGCGCGTACAGCGAGCGCGAGCGCAGAATCTGTGCGTGCAGCACGCGGCGCTCGCGCACCAGCTCCGTGTAGCGCGTGCGCAGCCAGCTGAGCTCCAGACGACGCATCTCCTGCAGGGCACGACAATTTTGTATGATATTTTATGACTTAGTCTATTGCCAGACCATTGCGAAGATTTTATTTTTAGCATACATCACACTAATACAGTCCTTTTTTGGTATAATTATTTTAGTATTTCAATACGTTCATACGCTAAGTCTCACGTGCACTACTTCATAATTATGCCTCGCCTTTCCCCAACTATGTTAGGATCGGCTTTCAGTCTAACCGTATCCAGCTGAAGACCAGTATTTTACATGGAGCGACTGCCTATCTGACCCCCACAACCCAGTTAATACTGGGTAATACGATACCCTTTTTGGTAAGACTGGTTGTCAGACTTTTAGGGCCTCTGACTACCTGCACCATTTATATTTAGTTATATTCACTAACCACCAATAAAGCAACGTACCTTTCTATTAACATTAGCGACGAAATCCTCATTTTCCGATGCTAACATCGGCCGTCTGTAGAGGTCTAAACTTATAAACAACTGAAAAAGATTAAACATTATTACTTACAACAAAAACATTTCAATTAGATAAACTTGATAAGTGCTACTAACATAGTTTTAAGTCTTATTTATTAACACAAGTTTTGTTTTTACTTTACATATGTTGGTTTATAAGGTCTTGAAACTTGAGCATTACGGTTTAGGTAAACTTGCGCTCAGTTTAATAAAATCGTATTTGAATGATAGACAGCAGCAGGTACAAATAAATGGAGTCAACTCAATGGGTTTAAAAGTAAAAATGGGTGTACCACAAGGTTCGATATTGGGTCCCTTCCTCTTTTTAGTGTATATTAATGACCTACCCCATTTATTTAACAACCATCCGCATATGGTGTTGTTTGCTGACGATACTTCTTTAATATTTAGGATAAACAGACGTGCCACTAATCTTGACGACGTAAATAACGCCCTACTGCAGGTCCACAATTGGTTTACCGCCAATAATTTAGTACTAAATGGGAAAAAAACTAAGTGCATTAGATTTGCTCTACCAAATGTCAAAAGTAGTGATTGTGACATAATATTGAATCAAGAGAAACTAGAATTTGTCGATAAAACGGTTTTCTTGGGAATCACGCTCGATTCAAGGTTACAATGGGGTCCTCATTTAACATCTCTTGCAGGACGGCTGAGCTCAGCAGCATATGCTGTTAGAAAAATCCGTCAATTTACTGATATTGATACCGCGAGGCTAGTCTATTTTAGTTATTTTCATAGTATTATGTCATACGGTATGGGGACGGGCTGCAGACATCGAGTCTATATTTATTCTGCAGAAAAGAGCCATCAAAGCCATTTATGAATTACGTAGACGCGATTCTCTAAGAGAACTGTCTATGGAAATTAATATCATGACAGTACCTTGTCAATACATCTATGAAAACATCATGTATGTTAGGAAAAATCGGCATTTTTCAGTAGAAGAGGTGACAGACACCACTATAACACTAGAAATAGGGACCAACTAGTTCAGCCAGGTTTCAGGCTTGCTAAAGTAGATTCATCTTTCATGGGGTACTGTTTGAAATGTTACAATAAAATACCTCCCCACATTCTTCAACTGAACGAGACGAAATTTAAATCTTGTATAAAACGCACACTATGTAGGCAAGCATGTTATAAGTTGGGGGATTACATTGATGATAAAAATGCTTGGCTAAATGCTGGTCCTGCTCCACAACCATAGGCGGGGTCAAATTAATTGATTGTTCGGGTCGGGCATTATTTGAGTCCATCGACACGTTAAGAAGAAGATGAAGAATTGATTCCCATGTTAATGTATTGTGGAAGCTACAGAAGATTGTACAAATATACTTGCATTATATAGATTCCAGTTCTTAGTATTATATAATTGCATAGCACATGTGCGAGTACTTTGTACTGTTCAGCCACCATTCGAATTTATTTATCTTTCATTGACTTGAATATGCCTTGATGGCTGAGAGAATGTCATGCTCACTTAAATGTCTCGCTGATGGTGGCGGGTGTGTCGGGTCATTTAGTTCCCTTCAATATGGTTGAGTTGAATGGCGCCGGTACATGCGTCATGTTTGTGAACGGGCGCTGTCAGTTGGGACTGGTCATCTCTTAGCTGCCAAGGTTCATTTTAATTACTTTATTCGTAAATTGTTGATCTAATCTTTTACTCTGGACGCTCTTAGTGTGCACGTCTTTCTACATCGTTCTCACATATATGTATAATCTCAAAATTAATGATGTAACCAAGATTTTGTAACAATATTTTGATTTTAAAAGAGTGTCCATGGAGTTTCTTGCCCGTTCTTCTCCATAGAGATCTACGCTAGGGAATGGGCAACTACAGTACTTTCTCAAGTTATTATGCCTTGTGACTGGGACTGTAGCTTTGATTTTCTTTTTGTATTTTTGACATTCAAAAGTGCCGTAATGGTCTAATTGAAATAAATGCTTTGAGTTTGAGTTTGAGTATATATCTATATGCCATTGTAGCCTGAAATAATTGATTATGTTGTTGTTTGTTGTTTATGTCATAATTACGTATAGTTATGCACAGTAAGTACTCACTTGGTGAATGGTTTTAGCATACGTATCTTTTGTTACCGTCGCAGTGATCTCTTCAAATGTCTTGATTTCCTACAGAAAAGAAATAATCAAATGTTATCCCATTTCGCGACCTGAGCATGAAGTCCTAGGTTCGATTCCCAGTTCGGGCAAAGTGGCAGAATGAGGTGTAGGTACTTTTAGGTATACCTCTGCTCTGCCTAACCCTTCGGGAATTACAGGCGTGATGTTATTTTATTTTATTTATTGGCCTGCGAAGGATTGCGATTTATTTGGGTAAATGTTTTTAGAACGATTTAATTTTAGTACTCACAGCGGTAGCAAATATCGCCGAAAACTTACGGTTCTTAATTTCTCTAATTGAAATAAACACCTAGCATCTCACCTGTTGTATACTCTCCAGCTCAATCGCGACAACTGCTAGCCTAGCGGCCGGATGGGTCCTCTCACTCTTGGCTATCTCATCGTCCAACCTCGTTAGTGCTGACAGTACCGTCTCCGCTTTGACGGACTTCATTGAAGATTTAGATGGTTCGGAATACTGCGTGAAAATGGATTTATTTCAAATTTAGACCGATTTCAGCCGTTTGATTTCTCTCTTTTAATGAAAATCTATGTAAATCATCCATAGCTCAGCTTCACTAATACTAATACTACGAAATAAATAGATATTATCAGTCTTTTCATGTGCCAATCTCCACACACACTCGTGTCCGTATCATTCAGGTTTTACCTGCGATGGGAACCATTTCGTCGGCCTTAGCTATCTTCAAATTTCAATATAATTTAACAACACTCACAGCAGCTACACTACTTATTTTCTGAGAACTCGCCATGCATCCCATGCCCACTGCCTGCACCATAACTAACCAGACTACTTCACAAACGTCTTCAAAGGTTCTAAATAGTAAACCAAATAATGGAGGTAAATGGGCCAAGGTTACTACGAATAGGCCAATATTCTTTAGGGTTGAAAGGATCATTGGCAGACAATAGAGCTTTCGCGGCACGGCACCGAACGTGATAGGTGAGGGCTTTTAAAATAATTATGTAGATGTGTGAAAATGTGGAGGTGGTACCTATACAGATTATTTCCCCTTAACGCCTGTCCCTGAAAGCTTACCTAAGCTTACCAATGTAGGTAGGTAGGTACCTAAGTAAACCGCAAATACCACACTGATTGCAACTTTGCAATATTCGGTCCCTCCGGCCGCAAGTATTGCTTCTTCGGGAAAAATTGCAATTTTTGTAGCATAATTATGAAACGCCAAGTAGGCTAGATTAGGGTGTGTGATCTATACCTACTTAAGAATAGGCACCTACAATCCACTATTATACACTATGAACCGTTATTCTAGACCTATACAGTGAGACAGCATCTTTCCGGATCTGACGTCACGACCTCTCTTGTTCCCCCTCCCACCCGGCTCCGCCCCGCTGTGGCCGGGGGGAGGGGGCGTGGAGCTTGCCCGAACAGTCAGGCGCGCTCTTCACATTGGCATCGTTTTTCGGTGCGATCACACCTCTTCTAGTGCGGGCAACAGCGCTGCTGTTTAGTGTTTAAAATTATTAGTTTTAAATAAAGTATCTACATTTTTAGTACGTGGAAAACTTTATTCAGTGGTTATTTGAAAACTCGCTATTAGTGTTTCGAGTACTATTAGTGTTTTGAGTGCGCGTTTTGAGTGCGTGTTTTGCGGCAGGCGCTTTCGTGGATTTTTCCATTACGTATACGTAATGGAAAAATCCACGAAAGCGCCTGCCGAGAGTGACGGGAGACGCCCGCCTCCCCCTGCATCACCGCAGGCATCTTCTTCGTCGTCTTCGTCGTCGTCGAGCAGCTCCGCCCCACTTCGGAGACGCCGGCAGCTGCGGCAGGAAACCCGAGAAACTGACGAGCGCAGGTTAGACATGCTGTCAAATCAAGTGAGTGAAATATTATCCTACTTAAAAAATAACGGTCGCTTTTCAAACCGAGAAACCGAGCCCGAATCTGATTCTGATATTTCCTTACATCCATCTGACGGCTTGAGGGTTTCTCTTGGGAATAATCACCTTCTCAGTAAACCACAGAAGGCTAAAGTATTCGAATTTCCGGTATCCACTAACCTAAAAGAACCTACTGTTGAAAATGCTTCTGACGGTAGATTACATGTGCTTAATAAACTACATCATTTTGATACTAATGATTGGCAAAGGGTTAGATACCTAGAAACTGAGAAAAAGTATGTAGCTAAGCCAGGTTTTTACGAACTCGATGTTAATACTGAACTTAGACATTGTGATACAAATTCTTCTTGGCTTAGATTACTTGATAGATTTTTTTTGCCCGGCTGTGTACTTAACACTGACACGCTTTTTGAAAAGATTAATGCTTCTTTTTCCGAAAACTCATCTTACATGAAAGTGTCCGAGGATCTCTTGCAAATGAGTTGTGGGAGACGTGCTGATATCATTCAAAGACGTCGTGACTGCATTTTGTCGGGTGTCAAAGACAAATATGTAAAGGTGGACATGCAAAAGATTCCCCCAACAGAATATTACCTTTTTAATCCACAGGATTTAACCGCCTTTTTACAAAAGGCTGGTGGTACAAGTAAGTTGTTCTCTGCCCAAAAGCGCTCTGCGGAAGAGCCTCATGCCATGTCTATGCGGAATAGACAGGATGGCCCTCCAGCTAAGTGACCACGCAAGCTCTTTCACGGTGACAATCCTGGGTTCGATCCCCAGCCATCCACGAGCTTTCAAGCGCCTCCCAAAAGTAGAGGCCGAAAGTCGGGAAACAATAAATCTGGTACAAGGCATAATGAAAACAAAAAACGGTCCTCCTTCAATCGTAAATCTGATCAGTATCTTACAGTGACTATCCTCAAGAAATTTTATTTTATGGCGGGCGGTTAAAAAATTACATTCAAATTTGGAAGAATTACGGTGCTCCAGAGAACGTTATAAAAATGATATCTGGTTACTGAATTCCCTTTTTCAAAATACCCCCACTTCAAAGTCCAGACTTATTAACACACTTTCAAACTCCAACGAGCTTATTGATGTCGGAACAGATCGAGATTTTGAAACAACAGAAAATCTTGATTCGAGTAGATCCATCTCCAAGTTATGTCTGTCCGATGTTTTTAGTGCAAAAGTCAGATACCAGCAATCGCCCAATATTCAATTTAAAAAATCTAAACCGCTATGTAATGCAAACAAAGTTTCGATTAATAAATATGTACCGTGTACCGGATTTCTTGCAACCGAACGACTGGGTGATCAAAATAGACCTTTCTCAAGCCTATTTTCACCTAGCAGTCAGCCCCAGTCATCACCCATTTCTGCGAGTATTATACGCAACAGAAAAGAAGTTGAGCCCGGAGCTCTTTCAAATCACTTGTCTGCCATTCGGGCTGTCATCAGCACCCAGGGCATTTGCGACAGTGACAAATTGGGTAGCAGACGTGCTGCGCGAGAAGGGCATGCGAGTTATCGTCTATTTGGACGATTATTTAATCGTAAACCAAGATCGATTAACCCTAATGGACCATGCTGCGGAAGCTATAAGAGTCCTAACAACTTTGGGATGGATGATCAACTATAAAAAATCCACATTGATCCCTACCAAGGCAGTAGACTATCTCGGCATAAAAGGGAATCTCGCCCTGAATACCAAGTATTTGCCCCAGGAAAAGGTTTCCAAAATCTCCAATACGATACGCCACATACTACAGGCAAATCGATGGAGTTTGCACGACGCGCAATGCTTGCTAGGCATGCTAAACTTTGCAGCCTTCGTTGTGCCCAGAGGTCGGCTACATTGCCGCCCATTACAAGTAGCTTGCAATCGGCTTCCAAAGCACCAAGCACACGTAAAACGCCCACTCGAGTCGGAAGTGTCGACGACCTTAATGTGGTGGTTACGAGCTCTGTCTACAGGAACAGCGATACATCCAGATCCTGTCTCACACTATGTAACGACAGACGCATCTGCCAGAGGCTGGGGTGCCATAGTAGACGACGCTTGTCTGAGCGGATTATGGTCCCCGGAGCAGAAATAATGGCACAGCAATTTAAAGGAAATGTGGGCAGTTATACAGGCTTTAACCAATCGTCAGCAATCGCTACGTCATTCAACTGTGCTAGTTCAGTCAGACAACAAGAGTGTGGTGAGTTACATGCGGAACGAGGGGGGTCTCCGATCACAGAACCTCTATCGGCTAACTTGCATGTTATTCGAGATTGCGGACGAGAACAAGATTCACCTGGTCTCTCAGTACCTGCCCGGTCAGGTAAACACAGAGGCCGACATGCTGTCAAGGCTCAAATTACCCGGGGAGTGGACCCTAATGGGAGAGGCATGTCAAGAGGTATTTCGCAAGTTCGGAATGCCCGAAATCGACTTGTTCGCCTCGAAAACCGCACACGTGCTTGTGCGCTACGTCTCACGAGATTGCAAAGACTCGAACGCAGAGTTTCACGACGCCTTCAGCAGAAGGTGGTCATACCGTCGAGCGTGGATATTCCCACCACCACACCTAATTCCACGAGTTCTGTCACACCTCAACCTGTGCAAAGGTCGATACATCCTAATAGTACCGCGCTAGTCCAAAGTGTTTTGGCGGCCAGACCTGAAGAGGAGAGCGGTGAGCGCTCCTTTACCCATATTCAATCTTCATCGGCGGTTACTAGATACACGGACTTATCTGCCTCCGGTTCACCAGATGGACCAGATGTATCTAGAGGCATGGCTAGTGAAGGGTGGTGTGCCGAATTAACAAATTGGTCTCAAAATGAAATAGACCTACTTAATTCTAGCTGGCGACCCTCTACGAAGAAAATGTATGCTGGTATTTGGAAAAAATGGTTGAACTGGTGTACTCAAAATAATTTCAACCATACAAACCCCTCTGGTGCCCAACTCGCTAAGTACCTAGCATACTTGCACTTAACTCTTAAACTGTCATATAAAACTATTTTAGTTTATAAATCAACAGTTGCCACTTTGGCCTGTTCTATCGGACAGATCTTAAGCAGTGATCCTATCGTTCAGAGGATGTTAAAAGCTATTTCACTTGCTAATGTTGATTCCAAACCTAAAAATTATTTCATTTGAGATACACGTATTGTGGTAGAATGGCTCAGCTCTAACCAGCCGCCTCATGCAAGTTTATTCCAAGTATCTCGTCGCACAGCACAGATTTGCTACTCGCTTCTAGTCGTAGAGTCCATGACCTGACACTGTTACGGGTTGATAGTGCACATTTTGAAGACGATTCTAATCATATTGTTTTACATCCAGCATTTGGCTCAAAGACCGATAGCTATATACACAGACAATCATCATAGAAATTGCACTCATACAAATAAATCCATATGCCCTGTATGGTGGATACGTAAGTTGATCGAAGCATCATCGTCACGTAGAATTAACAATGACATTAATCATTTATTTATATCAACTCGTGGCAGAGGCAGGCCAGCCTCCCGAACAGTGATTGGAGGTTGGGTTAAAACTCTTCTTAAGGAGGCAGGAGTAGAGGCTACTCCTGGTAGTACTCGAAGTGCCGCAGCATCTCTTAACTGGCTTGAGTGCCACAATATTGACGAGATCATGGCAAAAGGGAACTGGCGTGTCCCCAACACATTTGCACGGTTCTATTCAGCCGAAATTAACACATCGCAAAGTCGTAACAATTTGTCTCCGACATTTGAAGCTGTGTAGATTCTAAATAATATATGATTACCTACCTATTAATCAATGTAATTTCGATAAATAATTCAATACATATTGTTACATTAAGTTAAATTGATTTATTTAATCTAAGTAGGCATGCTAGAACATAACTAATGTAACTTTAGTTCAAAGCAAATCTTAATTCTTCGAATATCATATCATTAAAGCATATTGTGGTACTAATTATGTTATGTGAATAGCAAGATTATGTATGAGTAAGTTCTTATTACTGTGTGTGTGTGTGTCTTAGACATAATTAAACAGTTTTTATTTTTATAAAAATATTCCTTGCAATTTGAGTAACTTTCATTTCTAATAATAATGTTCTCACACAGTTATATTTTGAATTTATTTTTCACACATTGGCATATACTTAGCTTGCCACCAGGCGATAATAAACACATCTCACTGTATAGGTCTAGAATAACGGTTCATAGTGTATAATATAATGTTTTACCTGAAAATAAAACAGTTATTATATACGGAACCTTATTCTAGACCTATATTTTTAATCCTGCCTGGTGGACTCATAATCCACCGAAAGTGAGATGCAATGTGAAGAGCGCGCCTGACTGTTCGGGCAAGCTCCACGCCCCCTCCCCCCGGCCACAGCGGGGCGGAGCCGGGTGGGAGGGGGAACAAGAGAGGTCGTGCGTGACGTCAGATCCGGAAAGATGCTGTCTCACTGTATAGGTCTAGAATAAGGTTCCGTATATAATAACTGTTTTATTTTCAGGTAAAACATTATTATATTAGGCGATTTAAAAAGATCAAAATGTATACGAAAATAATACCACGTTTATATTTTAACAAATTTCTTCGTACATCAACGTAGCATAATTAGTCACAATCACGGTATTCAACCTCATAACACGAAACTAGCATGAGTTGCAGGTTGTAGTTTAAATGGAGGTCTATTACAATGTTTCGATACGCAGGTAATTTACGCTTGCTGATTCATATCGTTTATTGATAGGTACTTAAATCTTTAATAGTCACTCGTCTATTGATTATCGTTATCTACATAGTTGTACATACTTACTTATGTACTTAGATAAAAATATTTTTGGTTTTTGTTTTCAGAAACCTTAACTGAGTAAGTCTCTAAATATCTCTTGAAACCGTGTGAGATTTCCTTTCGCCAAATTACCCATGAAGCAAACAAAAGAAAATAAATGAATATGGGATTTATTTTTCCACTTTTGTGCTTTTAAAACCCCAGCAGTTTATGTTGTGCGTGCTATGTAGATTTATTTCATCATCACTCTCTTGTGCCCTTATCCCGCCGTAGCCCTATTTATGAGGACTCGGCGACAGGCATCCATTTAATTCTTTAAAACTACGCTTACGTTATCATATTAAAATTTTATCATACAAATGATGCTCAAAAACATCTGATCTGAACAACATTGTGAAATATGTGGTACTTGATAGCATCTTACACGACGTGGTACATACATAGTAACACAGAGCATCTATTTATACGGCATAGTTAAAATAATGGACCGTCATGAATAACAAAAGATTGTGCAAATGTTGTGCAATACTGAAAACGAAATCAGAAATTCCCGCTCTTTCTTTGACACGTATTTAAGTACAGACCATTATATACTTATTTTACTCTATGGTACAGACTAGGCTCTGTTAGCATATCGAGAATATCTTCACAAGTATAATGTACTCTGTGATCTTCACATATTAGTAAAAGATTCTGTAGATATACTATTTTAGAAGTATTTGATGTGAAAACATTTATTGTTTTACATCTTTCTATTTCGTAAATAAATGGTTTGATTTTTAAATAAATAAATAAATTTTATTCTATCTCGCGGAAAGTTTAATTAAGTAGCTCTGTGGAATAAACCTACTGTCAAATTGTCAACGTCGACCTCCCCCTTCACCCTTCTTCCGAATCCGAATCTGTGATCCGAATCATCCTTGTCATATCGTTAAAGTTATTGCAATTTTGTAAAATATTAAATTATTTTAGTTTATTTTTCTTTAATAGATAGTTATTTTTAACAAAAACGTATCGGTAGACAAAACAAGCAAGTGGTAAGTCTACAGTATTTATCAATTATTTTAGAAAGTGGCACATGTCGGTTGTGTCTCGAATTTGATAAAAAATTACCCATTTTATTAATTTCAGGTAGAGTTACACGGTTAACTCGAGACCTCAGGCTTCGGCCTGCGGTCATAACATCACCGTAACTACAAAAAAACTTGTATAATCGCAAAATTCTTGGCCATACTTCCTCCAGATAAACACGATATATTTAGTTATCCCGTTATCATGTCTCAGTGGAACAACACATACGCATACAATAACCAGTACCAAGCTTGGAACGGCGACCCAAATGTCCAATATGTCAACCAAGCCTACTTCCCCAACAGACCAGAGCAACCCAACCAGTATGTGAGCTTTAATGAGTTTCTTTCTCAGATGCAAAACAGTGGTGCACCCAACGCTAACAACTATAGCAATGTTCAATATGAAAACTATCCTGCAAGACAATATAATTATCAGAATGTACCTTCCAGTGCTCAAAATCCCCAGTTAGACAGTTATGGTTATACAGCAACCACAGCCAACATGTCCAGTGGCACAGAAGCATACCCTATGAATGTTCAAAGTCAATACAACCCAGTGGCACCCAATTCTAGTGCCTACACTAATGCAATGATACTCAAATCTAATCTTACTCCAACAGCTACTGAATTTGTGCCAAAAGGTTCTATGATGACACCTGCAACTAGCACTCAGAACATTCCTGAATCTAGTACTGTACAAGATGATAGTGAATCTACAAATAATTATAGTAATGTAAATGAACCTAACCATTACAGTATGAATGATTCACGAAACAATTACCTTAGTAAAAATGAACCTCAAAATACTAGTGGTAGTTCATCAGACACCAACTGGAGAGAAAGATCGCAGAGCTCACAACAAAACACTGAAACAAACCAGAAAACTGAATCATACCAACGTCCACAAGAGCACCCTAGGAGCCAAGAAACAAATGGTCGCCAGCGTGATAAAAATTATCGGAATAACGAATCTAATGGGCGACATGATGACTCAAACAACCGCAATCAAGAATCAAGCAACCGTAATCAGGAATCAAACAATAATAATCAAGAGCCAGATAGTAGACAGTGTGAACCAAGTAGTCGCCAACAGGACTCCAGTAGCCGTAACTATGAAACTAATAACCGAAACTATGATTCAAGTAACAAAAGAGGCCAAGGAAAAGGTAATTTTAAGTCAAAGAATAAAGATGATGCTCGTACCTTCTACAACAGTGCAATTAGTAAAGACAGTCAGGATGTGAGAAATGGGAGGGGAGAAGCTTCAGGTCGTGGGAAGAATTGGGTTGGAACTCCACGGCTTAGAGCAATGGAACGCAATAGCACTGAAGATGAACAATATGCCAATACTTATTTACAAGGCAGAGAAGAGAGGGATAATAGAGACAGGGAAAGTGAAAACCGGGAGAGAGACAGGGATAGAGAGAGAGACACCCGTGATAAGCATAGAGACACCCGAGAAACTCATGAAAGGGATAGAGATTACCAAGATGTCCGTGAGACAGACAGAGAAAACCGAGATATTCGCGAGAGAGACAAAAGTAACCGCGACATCCGTGAAAAAGATAGAGATAGCAGAGATTTCCGTGAAAGGGGTAGAGATTACCGAGAGAGGGATAGGGACAACAGAGACATCCGTGAAAGGGATAGAGATTACCGCGACGTTCGTGAGAGGGACAGGGACAACAGAGATATCCGTGAAATAGATAGAGATTACCGTGATTCCCGTGATACAGATAGAAATAATCGTGAAAGGGACAGAGGGAACCGAGATATTCGCGAACGGGACAGAGATACTAGAGAGAGGGAGAGAGCAATAAAGTCTGAGAATGTTGCCAGTCCTACTCGAAACAAAACTAAATATGGCACTGATCAAGGTTTGTACAAGCTTTTATTATTGTTTCAAAAGTCAGAATCTCATTACATTATTTACTATGCACAAAAATTCTTGAGAGGCATTGTAATCATTATCAAGGAATCAAGTTCCTAAACAGCTATTTTAATCATTCATGAAATAATGTAACCTGTTCTATGCTTATGGTTATTTTGTAAATTAATCTTTGACCTACTGAAAACTTCTTCTCACTTACTCACTTCAGATCTTAGTGCATTCAAATACCAAGATCAGGCCAATAATAGTGAATGATGTCAGCTAACTTTAAGATCTTTTAATTGATACACAATAATGTAATGGTGATCTTTGTTATTCCTATAGAGTAGAAACAGTCTTGTTTCTCCATAAATAACTACACAAACATTGTTACAGTATTTATTATAGCTTATGTACAAAGGCAACCTTAACCCCAAATTGTGTTTCCTGACAGCAAACCTCATTACAACAGAAAAGATGAAGATAGATAGAAAGTGATCAAAAAGATTAAATATATTTAATACTAGCTGCCTGTCCCGGCTTCGCACTAGTGTCTATGTTATTCAGGGATAATGTAGCATTCTAGTGGTGAAAGAATTTTTGAAATCAGTCCAGTAGTTTTTGAGTTTATTCATTACAAACATACAGAAATACAAATCTTTCTCGTTATAATATTATATTATAAATAAATAAATATCACTGAACATTACACACAGCGCCATCTAGTGCCACACTAAGCAACGAGGCTTGTGTCGTGGACACCAGATAGTTGATATACTACATAGATACTTTTTGTTTGTAAATACATACTTATTATACATATAAACATCCATGACTCAGTAACAAATGTCCATGCTCATCATACAAACATTTGCTCTTACCGAGATTCGAACCGGGACCCTAAGAACGTAAGGCAGCGTCACTACTACTGCGCCATTCGGGTCCATTATTGTTAGTTTATTAGTACAGATTATATTGTACATATTATTAGTACAGAAACCAAGTCTACACAGCTTTATTCTAATACTAATGGCCAAGATACAGGATTCGTTCTGTTCGGCTACAGATGCTCCCAAGTAAAGAGTGTGATTAAATAAATAATAAAAAACAACAAACACTATTATCCTATTTCAGTAAACAAAGAGATGACCCAACGTGAGCGTTTAACGGAACAACTAGACAAGGGTACACTGGAGTGTCTCGTCTGCTGTGACCGAGTCAAACAGTATGACCAGGTCTGGTCGTGCTGCAACTGCTACCATGTCTTACATCTGAGGTGCATCCGGAAGTGGGCAATGAGCAGTATGGTTGGTGAGTACATGGTTTGGTTTATACCTTCTACTGTTAGCGAAGTAGACACAATAGTTTAACAATTATGAAATAAATTATGCAATGTGAAGTGATGACCTGAAACACAGGTTTAAATAAACCTAGATCAGGCAGGTCGCTACCTAACATTTTGAATTCGACATTTTCTTTACTTGCAACTGTTATATTATATTGTAGTTATAGTTTACTTTTATGCACTAATTATACAATTCTTTAAGAAATAACACTACTGCACCTAAATGTACACTTTTGTAATATCCACTTTTTAAATAAATTATTCTAATTATTTTTATTCTTATCCTAATGGCACACAGACGAAGGGTTAACATTATCCTGAGTTTGCCACTATAATATTTATGAGGGACACTGGCGTTCGAACGCAGCCCTCGAGGAACACGGTGTCGACCCTGCGAGGATGGATCACAAATATGCTCCGACTGAGAGCCGTACAAGTTACTGTAAACGACACCACTAGAGCCATAGTGGCGAAGGGCTGCCCCCAAGGTGGTGTCCTTTCGCCATTACTGTGGAACCTCGTAGTAGACAACCTCATCCAACGTCTCAACAGCAGAGGCTACTATATGGTGGCCTATGCAACCTTATTCGCCAAGCCCTAAGGATAGTAGAAGACTGGTGCAAGGAATAAAGACTAGCAGTGAACCCTACCAAAACCGAACTCGTCCTCTTCACAAAGAAAAGGAAGCTGGCAACGTTACAACTACCAAGCTTCTTTGGGACAACCCTAGGCCTATCGACTGAAACCAAATACCTGGGTATCTTTTTGGACAAACAGCTGAACTGGGCAAAAAACTGACTACATCATCACAAAAGCCAGTATAGCCCTATGGCAGTGTAAGAGACTCTTCGGGAGAAATTGGGGCATAAGCCCCAAAATCACCTACTGGCTATACACCACAGTTATCCGACCAATCACTACATATGGCTCTTTAGTTTGGTGGCCCAGGACCAACCTAAGTACGAGCCAAAAGGATCTCGAGAAACTACAAAGATTTGCCTGCGTAGCAATCACCGGCAGCATGAGAACTTCCCCCACTGCTGCCTTACAGGTGATGCTGGGGCTACCACCCCTACACCTCGTCGTAAAAGAGGAGGCGGCCATAGCGTCTTTCAGACTCGAAGTATCCGGCACCCTAAGCAAGGATTCCAGAATCAAACACACACGCATCAGAGAAGATTCAATCAAAGAACAACCGATGATGGCATCACCTATCGACAGAATCCTGAAGACCCACTGTTTCCAAAAACACTACAACATAGAGCTCATAGAGGAGTTGTGTGACTACTCAGGTACAAAAGAGCTAAGGATTTACATTGACGGATCAAAAACCGACGATGGGACAGGCATCGGGGTGTTCTCCGACGACCTAAACATTAAGATATCCAAACCACTTGGAATGCTCAACTCTGTTTACCAAGCAGAGTGTGTAGGTATTATCCAAGCGGTACACGCTATAGAGGCCAGGGAGGTTACAGATACCAATATTCGAATACTCTCCGACAGTGCCTCAGTTTTTCAATCTCTAAAGAGTAATCAGATCACGTCGAGACTAACACTAGAATGCCACAAGGCCCTAGAACGAATCACGGTACTAAATCACAACACGGTAACGCTACAATGGATTAAAGGTCACAGTGGATCACTTGGAAACGATGCGGCTGACGAACTTGCCAGAAGAGGATTCAGCACAAGACCTTACGGACCCGAACCCATTGTGCCCATTCCCTTCAAGCATCTAAGAAGCTGGTTAAAGGTTCACACCCGAATACAAGCGGAGAAATGGTGGACCTCGACACCAGGATGCAGGCAATCCAAGGAAGCTATGCCATGGATACAAAGCTGACCAGGCGCCTTCTGCGCCTGGACAGAGATAGCCTGCGTCTGGTGGCGGGGACCATCACCGGACACTGTTTACTGAATAAACACTTCCACACCCTAGGTATCACTGACAGTCCCCTGTGCAGAGCATGCATGGAGGTGGAGGAAACGGTGGCGCATGTGCTCCTTGAGTGCACAGGCATTACCAAGATTCGCGAGGAGACCCTGGGAATACCAAGATCCCTTGCGGATGCCCTGAGGAGACCGGGAAGTTTAATCTGCTTCTGGAGGGAGGTGGGCTGGTTAGAGTAATCGGCCACCATGGCACACGCACAATTTTCCACTTCAAGGACTAAGTGCGGAAACCTATACCCCATGATAGATAGAGGGACACTGGCTTATGGTGGATGCTCCAGGGTAGCCCGCGAAATTCAAATTTTCTTACGTTTTTTTTGCAATTTGCAGACCAGTGCTAGGTTGTATGTTGATTAAAATATTATTCGCGGCTGTAAGACGAAAAAGTAATTTTTCCACCTTCATAATGTGGTGTTCACTAGAAACACTAGATAGGGTTTAGAATAAAATCACCAAATTATCAGTAAGTAGATGAACCACTTCAAGGGTACGTGCACCCGCTGCCCGGGCTAAGTGTGGACTGGTCGACACACGGAACCTTCAAGCTCACGCTACGTTTATTAGTATATCACATCATAAAGGTGGAAAAATTACTTTTTCAGGGTCAAAGTCATTCCTGCACCTTCATGAACTTGGAGGGTTGTATTGATTATTTTGATGATTATAATTCTGTAACTACATACGTCTTACAGCATCCAATAATCTTCTAATCAACATACAACCTAGCACTGGCCTGCAAATTGCAAAAAACGTAAGAAAATTTGAATTTCGCGGGCTACCGTGCAGCATTCTGATGTTGTGTAAGTTACACCTCGTCCTGACCGATTGAGGCATACAGGCATGCGTGATTGTGCGACGATTGTGTTAGTCCAAACAAGCGAATGCACATTATATCCCAAATTATTTTTAGAAAACTGGTATAGAGCCTTCTTTGGTTGGTCTATCCATTGCAAATTGTAAAGAATATCAAAGAAAAAAAATCTCTTTATTCCTTCATTGCGTTGAATTTTGTCATAGAAGATAAAGGGTGTAAAAAGACTCTTAACGAAGCCGAAAGGCACTTGTTCTCCCAGTCTCCCCGTCATTGCGATTTTGTTCTAGCTAGACCATACTTTCTAGTTACGTAGATATTGTAGGTCAAAGTACCAACTTTTTCACAAGTTTTTTTTTTTAAATACATGTTTTTAATGTAAGGTTTTTACTTTAAAAACCCCTCCACATCCCCCGTACTATTAAATCGATCCATCAGCACAATGTTTTAAGTGCGTTACCTTGAGTCCTACCGAAAAACGTGATTTTTTACCTCACAAAAAATAGTCATTTCCCTGCAAACATTTTTGCGTAGGGTTACCTAGTTTGATGTACAGAATGCTTGGTTGACGGTTTCGTGAAGAGTCTGTTTACACCCTGTATCTTGTTTTTCCTTGTGTGAGATCTTTGTTGATTACTCAATATGTTTTCAAAAGTTCAATAAACATTGTGTAATCTGAGCTGACTCAGACCAATATTTGTTCTAGTTTCGTCATAATAATAACAATTCGCAAAAAAAATGCTACAACACTCCTTCTCTTAACTAAGTGATACGAAAAATATTTCTGATTCATACAATAGGGTAGACGACAAAAAAATATAACTAAGTAGTCCGTCAGATAGATTTCCAAAATATATTGGGCACGTATTTTTAAAAAATGAAGACGATACAGTGCGTCGAAAACTCGTGTGGCGTCACATCTGGGTACATTTTTTAACGAAAAGGAACGTGGCCCCACTCCATTATCTTTGACTTTTTATTTTATAAAACAAAAAACACGTATCCAATATTTTTCGATAATCTAACTGACGGACTAAACAGAATCATATATTATTAAGCCAGTCGTCATCCCTTTTGAAATTAGAATTTAGAATTGAGCGTTTATTTCCAAAAGTAGTTGAAGCATTTATGTTTCTGCTCTCAGAGGGCAAATGGCGCTGCCCAGCCTGCCAGAACACGAACGAAGCCATCCCTACTGAGTACCGCTGCATGTGCGGAGCGATGCGCGCGCCGGAGTACCAGCGCGGCTCCACGGGCGCGCACACCTGCGCCCGCGCCTGCCGCCGCGCGCGCGCCTGCCCGCACCCCTGCACGCTCCTGTGCCACCCCGGGCCCTGCCCGCCCTGCCAGGCCACTGTTGTCAAGTACGTATGATGGATGTTATCATGAACAGGACTTACCTAGATGTTATGCCACAGCTAAAATACAGGGTTGGTTTAGCCAGCCAAAATTAAAAATTAAGAAATATAAAACCAAAAGTGCATTTTAAATATCATTGTCGAAAAAAAAAAAATAATAGCATTCATTTGAAAATGTCCTAAATCATAAACCTAGTGGGAATCAATGCACTTGTGTGCGTGCGAGCACCGCCAAATTGATGTGTGCGCTAAATGCTACGTATCTAGGTTGTTGAACTGAATTGTGCTGTTGCAATATCCACACGTTCGGTTTTAGTGGTGGACAGTAATGAAATCTTACAATATTATTGATTCAAAACCATCTCTGAAAATTTGGCCGGTAATTAAAAACTAACCCTGTATAACTTATGCATTAATTGAGAAGAATTCTACTTTTTAATCATTTCTCTAGAGTAAGACTCTCAATACCCTCACTTATCACTCTGCTGCCTTGCAACTCCCTAACTCCAGTTCCTCCCAAGTTTTCTAATTTATTCCCCTTAAAATAGAAGCATTCAAATTCAACATTACCTCTTTTTTGCAGACATTGCGGTTGCGGTGCGGAAACTCGCTCAGTGCTCTGCAGCAGCAAGTTGCCGCAAGTGTGCGGTCGCGTCTGTGGACGTACCCTACTATGTGGTGTGCATAACTGCGCCAAGGACTGCCATGAGGGACCCTGTGACATATGTGTTGAGACTGTCGAACAAGGTATGGAGAGAGAATAGAGATTCTCTTTGCAGTTTGAATTCGATTTTAAAATGCTGTGTTGTTTATCTCAAGTACTTTCTGTAGTTGTACAGAGATTTCAGGTTTGAAAGCGGGTTTATTGTGTTAACTAAGCTGTTTATTTCATCACAAATCTGTTCTATTTGAAAAAATACCTAGTTTTGACAAAATAAACACACAATTCAAAGATGATTTTGAACGCTTTTTCGCCATCAACACCCTAGCAAACTGCGAAAATTACACAAAAAAAGTGTGATGGGTTTTTTAAGTTTAACCCGACAAAGTCAAAGGAGATATTTGAAAAAGCTATTTATATGTTCGCTCATAATTACATCCTGTATTTCCACATCCAGTATGCTACTGCCCGGCCGGCGCGTCGCGCTCGGTGGCGTGCACGTTGGAGACGGGCTCGTGCCCGAGCTGGTCGTGCGGCGACACGTGCGGGCGCGTGCTGGCGTGCGGCGCGCACGTGTGTCGCGCGCACTGCCACGCGCCGCCCTGCCAGCCGTGCCAGCAGCTGCCGCAGTACGTGCACAGCTGTCCTTGTGGGAACACGCAGTGAGTACTACCTCATATCATTTGCCTTGCCATTTCCCAAGTATGTCGAAGGACTACCTGTATTTTGCATAGAGCGAGTGACCGATCTGATTTCCACAATAACCTGGTTAATGGGTAGCATGGTGAGCCATGCACATGTAACACGCTAGCTAGCTGATGCCCGCGGCTTCGCCCTTATGGATGTCGGTTATCGCAACCAAAAGTAAAGCTCCCAGACGGCTTATTTTTTTCTGACACCTCCAACAAATTTCATTATATTTTAGCCAATGTATACAAAAACTTGACAAATTATATACAAAAACTTCTTCGAGAACCACTATCCATTGGTGAAAACAGCATTAAAATCGGTGCAGTAGTTTTTGAGTTTATCACAAACAGAAAAACAGACGCAGCGAAGGACTTTGTTTTATAATATGTAGTGATTGGTATTCAATTACCGAACATAATTGGCCATATGATGTACTATTCGTACTCCTCTCCCTTCGAGGATTAAGGAGGAAATTGCTACTTGTGATGATTCTTATAACTAGGAACAACCTCTGGAATCAATCAAACCCTTTTTGTCCGTAGGTTGGCGAAAGATTCGCGCAAGGCGTGCACGGACCCGATCCCGTTGTGCGGCAACATCTGTGCCAAACCGCTGCCGTGTGGTCCTGCCGGCGATAAACATTTCTGCAAACTTAATTGTCATGAAGGTAAGATTATAATCCGACTGGATAACCCAACAGCACGCTCGCAGCGACGGAAGGGATACTGTCCCTTACGTCATTTTAAAAGAAGGTCACCCAAATTGACTATTTTCAAAAGTGATCGGACAACCAAAATAAACTTATTACTTGGATAGAGCATAACATAATAAACATTTTTTATTCTTACACCTAAGTCGTAAGTCAATTCACCGAGAAGTTATTCAACCACAAAATATCTGAGATCACCCAGATTGGGGTATTTTTTTTTGCCAGCCAACTAAAATAAACGCAATAATTAAATAGAGCTTATGGATGTAAACATTTTTTATTATGCCACCCAAGTTCTATACCCAAGTTTTAAATAAATAATTATGATTACTATAATATAAATGCTGCTGGTCGATGAAGACGATAGTCAAGGGAGATCTGCCGATCTCCTTGAAGCCCAAACTCATCGATGTGTTTATCCTGCCCGTCCGACGTGTTTCGTGGACCCCTGGGGGTCGAACTGTACCTCTTTGGGAATCTCTGGTTTAAAACTACAATTTCTCACGTTCTCCAGGGCCGTGTCCTGAATGTCCCGATAATACTGTGCTGCAGTGCCGCTGCGGGCACTCCAGCCGCGAAGTACCCTGCGCTGAGCTCCCTGAAATGTACAACAATGTGCTGTGCCAAAAGAAGTGCAACAAGGTAACTACAAAATACCATACTGTGTTGTTGGCAGATTTCTTAGCCTACATGGTCATTAGATGTTTCAACTCTGCGAAAATCCTGGCAAAGACGAAGGCCTGGTTTTCACGTAATCGCACGCGAAGAAGAGCGCAGCGGTTCGGAGCCGTACAATATTCGACAAGTCACAGGAGAGACGAGTGACCCGATGTGGATTTTAACCAATGAGATTGGTTGATTCTTTCTGCACATATCCTCTTTGGTCGAAACCCGGCCTAAGGTTTGTCTAGAAATAAATTTTTGGGACTATACCACTGATCTTTTCCAAAATAGTTCCAAGGGTTATGCGTAGTTGTCATGACTGTATTAACATCCTCATTTTTATCTTCCTCAAGAAACTATCGTGCGGACGTCACCGCTGCCGCACGGTGTGCTGTGCCGCGACGTCGCACCGCTGCGCCGTGGTGTGCGGCCGCACGCTGTCGTGCCAGACGCACCGCTGCGAGGAGTTCTGCCACACCGGCCACTGCGCGCCCTGCCCGCGCGTCAGTCAGTACTGGCCCTTACGGCTTGGCCGTGAGCTTCGCGCTCAAGCCTCAAGCGTTATTTCTTAGCCATAAGATTTCTATTTGTGATGCATGTGTTTATCTCCAGGTTTCGACGAGCTAACCTGTGAATGTGGTGCGGAAGTAATCCTGCCCCCCGTCCGCTGCGGAGCTCGGCCCCCGGCCTGCAGCGCGCCGTGTCCGCGCGAGCGGCCCTGCCGCCACCCGCCGCACCACTCCTGCCACTCCGGAGACTGTCCGCCTTGTGTCGTGCTCACTACCAAGCGTTGTCATGGTGATCACGAGGTGAGTGATCCATTTGCAGCGCGCGTGGAGACTGTTAAAGACCGTTAAAAGCTAATAGTAGATGGCGCGACCATAGCTAGGCCTCAATCTGACCAATGATGTCAAGCTATTTTGAAATATAAAATGACATTACCAGATGTTCAACCAATAACTATGTGTGGAACCAGCTATGCTAGCGCCATTAGTTACACAGTTGCCATCCCCAGATTTCTTCCAAAGAGAATGCCACTATGGTGCTTGAATAACATTGTCAGGAGAGTACAGTTTGTAAAGCAAAATGGCACTGTTTGTTCATTTAAATATAAAGCAATTGATGTGATTAACGTGTTAATAAAAAATCCACTCCACATTATGATTTTCTGTCCAACAGGAGAGGAAAACAATACCGTGTTCTCAAGAAGAGTTCTCATGCGGCTTACCGTGCGGAAAGCCGCTGCCATGCGGCAAGCATACCTGTATCAAGACCTGTCACAAGGGACCCTGTGACACTGGCAAGTAAGTCGTTGTATTGAAAATGTATTATGTTCTTTATTCAAACTCGCATTGCTAGGAACGTAGTATTAGTTTTAAATATCCATAAACTTTTACAGGAAGTTCCCGAATTATTCTCACATGGAATACACATTCTTTAAACTTTATATTTTTGTGAAATGTGAATCGAGTGGAGCTATCGCGCATGAATTCGCCGCTAGAGGCGTTCGTGTAGACTAAGGTCTTCCGAAATGTCTGATGTCATACAGTGTTCGCGCGTTGCGTGCTTTTTTAACACGTATTTATACTAATACTCACGATTATGTTCTGGACTGAGCCATTCCTGATTAATTATGACTTGAAGATTTAAAGTAGCAACTTAGGATCTTATTTGTTAGTATTTGGAGGTAGAATGATTTTTAAATGTTTCATGCTTGCTAATTTTAGGGAGAATATTGTAAATATGTATCTGAAGTTTACACTATGTTGTTATACGTAATAAAATAAACTTTATATGACGTTATTGCTACTTTAAAGTATAAAATAGAATTATTGGCAAGACCTTACTCGACAGTGGCGCCATCTGGTGAGCTTAAAAACGATAGCCCCCATTGCAACCCACAAAATACCCCACAAGCACCGGATGATTAAATACGGTAGACAGGTTACTAAAATATAGCATGTAAGTTTTAAAACATTCCTCATACAAGTGGCGAAGATGTGAGCCCAACAAAATTCTAAATATTCTTGGGGCCAGTGACCATGAATAACATTGCAAAATAAAAACGAATAAAAAAAACGTCTGGGGCTGTGTCGGTGCACACGGCCGTTGATTTTAACGTGAAACGTCTATATCAGTGAGTCGCTTTTAGTGTTAAAGATTGAAAGAAAACCAATAAGTGTTAATTTTTAACACTTACTGGTTTTTTTTTTAATTTTAATACTGATTGGTTATTTTTATTTAAATCGAGTCGTGAGTTATACTGAATAGAATCAAGCGAGTTTCCCCTCCCCCGCCGCCCCGCCCGGCCCCGATGCAAACTCAAGTACATAGCAGCGAGCTGACTATATACGCTAAATAATGACACTAAATTCATGTTTCTACTATAAATAGTTTTGTAGTTATTAATGTCAGACGATATAACCCAATTCGTTACGGTCCAGTTTTCCGACATGGTACCCCGTGTATGGTACTGATTTTAAAGACGTTTCACATCAAAAGTTAGTTACAACCCTAACCCTCCCAGTCGGTCTCCCAGATGCACGCAGCCGTGTGCGGAGAAGCGCCCGTCGTGCGGGCACCCGTGCGCCGCCCCGTGCCACGTGGGCGCCGCCAGCGCCTGCCCCAGCCCCGCGCCCTGCCGCCGCCCCGTGCGCGTCACCTGCATCTGCGCGCGCCGCCACGCCGAGCGGCCCTGCTGCGACAATGCCAGGGATTATGCCAAGTAAGTCATGAGCCGGACATGTAACGATCACCACTCGTACTACAGACCGTTCAAAGAAAGAAGAAACTTGACACACCTCGTGGTTTTACTTGCGCAGTAGTCGATTTATAGGTCTCTTTAGCGGTATGAAGTCTGAGGCGGGAAAGGACTGGGCGTCATCGGGGCGGCGGAAAGAGCGCGGGGGGCGCAGCACGGCACCGCGTTCGTTTCTTCCCGCTCTCCTCACCCTGCGCACTTACCACTTGACTCCGCAAGTACAGACGAGTGCAACCTGTGTTTATAGTCTCTACTTTTTTTTTCTAATAAATTTCTACTTTATAGTCATGTTGTTACGAACGATTATCATCCCGCTGGTGTATCATTTATTGACAATGACTAGGAAAATCAGCCATTTTTATTTTTTTCTGTTTTTTCTTATTTCGTAATAAATAATAAATAAGTTATTAGTATTCGTAATAAATATTGTCAAGAATTTTGTAAAGTTGAACACAACTTTAACTTTCATTTCAAATGTCATCGAAAAATCCCTGAATAAATATACAAATTATGGATGCATACGCACAATGGTCCACTAAGGAAACGCGGAACGTGGTGCGGAAACCTAAACCCCATGATAGATAGATAACTAATTTGTACACGACAGTACCTGCGCAAGCTCCCCACTACTGACAGTCGCCAAGTTTCTTCTTTACTTGAACGGACTGTACATGATGTGGTGTTATGCATTGACTGAGTTGTGGAAATCAAATAAATAAATATTTTTTATTGGAAAGAAAAAAAATATTCAGTCACTTCATGTAAAACACTGGAATTGATTTGTAACTGGTAAGACTGGAAGCCGACTCTTAACATAGTTTGGAAAAAGCTAGACAGATGATATGATTACGATAAACCAATTAATAAAATTGAAACTATATCTGAGGTCAATATTTACGTCCACTACCACAACTCCAGAAAAAATATCTTTAAATATAGGAATTTTCTTTTCAATAACACATTTCTTTTTTTTTTTTTGTATTGGTTTCTGGATTTTTAAATGATTCAAACCTGCAAGAAATGATCCATTAAAAAAAAAATACAAAAGTTTTCTATGGCCAACAATATTTTTTATTTTGTTTACACCATCAATAAATCTATTTTTATGATTTTGGATATGCAAGGGCACAGTAATCCATGAACGTGTAAGTGCTTACTTCAACTTTCTTGTCTTGTATCAGTATTTATAAGGGAAACCTTTGTCAACAGGATGATGAGTGCTCTAGCAGCCACGAAGATGTCAGAAGGCGGAACGGTAGACTTGTCAGATGTACAGCGTCCTGGAAGTATGCTGAAAACGTAAGATTCTTCTCAATTCTCTCACTGTTAGCTTGCGAATTTTTGGAAAGTATACTAGCCAGAGGGAAATAAAACAAATATCCAGTAAACTTCCTGTTTAGAGATTTATTTTATTATTCAGGGTGTAAACAGACCCTTCACCAAGCCGTCAACCAAGCATTCTGTACATCAAACTAAGTAACTTTACGCGAAAATTATTGCTGGGAAATGGGACTTATTTTTATGGGGTGAAAAATCACGTTTTACGGTATGACTCAATGTAACGCACTCAAAACAATATGCCGATAGATGGATTCAATACTACGGGGGTCGTGGAAGTGTTTAAAGTAAAAATATTTTATTAGACATGTGTATTTTTTTAAAAACTTGTGAAAAAGTTGGAATTTTGACCCCCAATATCTCCGTAACTAGAAGGTTCCCAGGTATGGGCCAGAACAAAATAATGATCGCAATGACGGGGAGAACAAGTGCCTTTCGGCTTCGTTAAGAGTCTTTTTACATACTTTATAGGGGATTCAGAATGATGTACTAAATAAGTGGTAACAGGTTTAGCTTGCCCCTTCCACCCTCTACCTAGGATCAAATGAATAGTTTAATTTGTTTTCCAGTCTCGAATGCGACGACGAATGCCGCGTAGAAGCGCGCACTCGTCAGCTGGCCCTCGCGCTCCAGATCCGCAACCCCGACGTGTCGGCCAAGCTGGCGCCGCGCTACAGCGAGCACGTGCGCGCCACGGCCGCGCGCGAGCCCGCCTTCGCGCACCTCGTGCACGACAAGCTCACCGAGCTCGTGCAGCTCGCTAAGAAGGTAACCTCACCAGATACGGCAACCGTCTGTTTGGAGGATCCTGCCTTTTCAATGGAGGATGAAAAACTTGGCTGTGGGACTATTCGAAAGAGATACCGTTCTCCCGGAACACAGAGGGCGATGAAGGAACATGGATGGGTTTTAGTCAGTAAAAGTCTGACACTCCCTCCTGCTCCGCCCAGAGCGGGAGGAGTCTTTTGATGATTTCCCATCCAAAAAAAAAAAAGGATGAAAAACTTTATACCCCTGTTGCTCATATCTCTACTTTTTTTTTAGTATATGCGAAACCTGAATATAGTTTGTTCAGAATAAGTAACTGAAACGATTCCAATAATTTATACACCGTGTTATATTTTGTCCCAAAAATATTTGTTTTTTTTTTACCACCAGTTAATTACAATACAATCGCCGGACGGTTAGGTACCTACTGCCAAATTATTATCAGTAAGCGCAAGACGACGCTGGACGCAGCCGGCGCGCCGCGTAGTTACCATATTGTTGTACGGACAAACAGGTAACATAACAAGCTTATAACTTCATAATATTGTGAAATTTTGTACCTAGATTCTTTACATAGAAATACTAGACACGTGGTTCAGGTTTCTCATATACTAAAACTAACATCATAATAAGCAGAGTTATTAAGAGGCCCGGCGACTGATGCGTGTCCATTCAAAATATATATTTGAGAACCTAGATCAGGGACTGAATTACCCAAAAATTAAGGTACCATTAAATTTCAGTATGACGTCATACCGTTATTTATGAGTAACCGAAATATTTCGATACCGTTTTTTTTTTCAGTAACGGAATTTTGAGGATGGAAATGCATACCGGTATATATCGGTAAAAGTACTATAACCTTTACAAATGTTTCGGTAGCAGTACCTTTACCTTTATAAATGTATCGGTAGCAGTACCTAAACCTTAATAAGTAACGGTTTTCTTTGACGCACCGCCTAGCCACTGTGTCCTTTACTTTGAGAGGCCTTGAATGCTATTATGACTCAGTTTTAGTTTTTATTTCCAATCGGAAGGATAAGGCAGCAGTGATTGGTGATTGGTGGGTGTATCAAGAAGATCAACAAATATTGTGAAATGGCAGGAAATGGTACCTAAGTATTTGTAAAGTTTGAAATAAGTAGGTACTAAGTACCTACATACAGTAATTTAAACAAATTCAATTTTCAAATTGTATTGTTTTCTTTATCACTCGAGGAAACACACGAGTAAAAAACACATTATTAGGTACCTACGTTTTTAAAATTAATGTGTAAGTAGCTACCACTACTCGAGGAATGGGCCATTCGTGACCATTCCGAATGGCTGCGCAATGGCAGGGCTCTTTCACTCGTGTACGTTACCCCAGCAGGAAAGTGTCTCCTAGAGTTATATGAGTGGAACGTTTAATTAGTGCCTTATCTGCTGTAAATGTGCCCCAACATAAAAAATGTGTGCCCCCTGTCGTTTTGGAAAAAAACGGAAAAAACGATTCCTGCTGGGGTAACGTTTTTCCAGCAGGAAAATTCTAAACGAATGATCGGAGAGAAAACATTGTGCATGGCCTTGTAGCTTATGTTAGTGCCAAAATGTGCCCCCAAAAATAAAATGTGTGCCTCTTCAGGTTTTCGAGATATTGCATTTCCTGCTGGAGTAACGTTTTGCAGAATCGTATACCTCTAAAACCATTGCATGTGCCCCTGTAGAATAAACATACATGAGTAGCTCTTAATGTGTGCGCACCAGTTTCCAATTAAATTTAAGAAAATATTTATAATTTCCAAGTTATCGCGGTTTTATGAAAACTCGAAAAAACATCGCAGCGCCCAAATGAGACAAGCTATAAGCTCGCTGAAAACTGTATTTGGTCCATCTTGACGCTAATAATAACCATACAAAGTTTCAAAACTGTCCATGCATGCGTTTTTGAATTATCTTGATAAAAGTTAAAACGATGGTGACATAACTTTGACGGCAAAATACAAGAAACCAGCTTAATCCCAGATGTGTAGGTGTAAACCAATAAAGTGTGCCTTAAGTCAAAAATATATGGTGAAAATATTTAGCTTGGAATGTTTTGCATTTAGTAAATATAAACAAAAACAAAACATGTAAACAACGGCTGGTTATCCGACCGAATTCAAATGACTACTAAAAAGCGACGGATTCATACATATCGATGACCTTCTTTATTTGACGTATTATACCAAAGCTGTTGTCCTTATAGTCGCGTTCAAAAGTTTTGGGAGCTAATTAAAAAATGTATTAAATGCACCTTGTGACCATATTAAATGAAACAGCTTGTTGATGTGGAAATTATCATTTTTACTCTCGTCATTGAAGTTATAAAATAAAAATAAAACAACAACGCGAAAACGCTTACCACGGATTCAGTAAATCATTGTAACTATAATCTTATTTAATTTTTGCAAGAAAATTTTGAAAAACAATTAATTTTAAGGATATTCATTCTTAAAGTTATTATAGAATCAAATCACAGATCAAATTTCCTACCTATAAACGTTTCAGTTTCCTAAATCTATTTACACTATTTTATAGAATGGAATTGTGGATACAACATTTTGTGCTCAATTTTCTCCAGAAGTAGGTAGGTACTCGAGCAATTAAGTTGAAATTTATACAGGTGTGATAAAACTTAGATTATAAACAGATACACACATCAACACGGTCTAGGGATATTTCATACTCAATTAAATAACTCGAAAAGTACTGGCCGCATTGGAATCTTTTATACACCGATTTGTTTGTAATTTATCTCAGACTAATTCCAAATTCAAATTTTTGAAAATTCTTTTGTTTCGGTGGCATAAAAATGTCTTGATGTATAGGAGAGGGAATTTTCATTTGTGCGAAATTTAGAAAACAATACGAATTACGTTTAGTTACAGTTTTTTTTTCATTTTTAAACGAAAGATAAAGTTAAAATTGAGGTATTGTAGCCATACAACGCCGACATTTGACGAGGGCGGAGATGTTACGAGCTGTGGGAATGCTGGAAGCTGGATCTGTTCAGCGTAATGTTGCTGAGGCCATAGGGACCCATCAAAATGTAATTTCAAGATTGTGGACACGCTATCGTGCCACAGGTGAAGTAGCGGAGAGGCACCGGGGGCCAAGTCGCATCACTACCCCCAGACAAGACCGATTTTTGCAAATTACTGCGCGAGCACAACCAAATGCAACGGCGACTCAATTGGTCCAAAGGCTGCGAGTGGAACACCAAGTGCTTGTGAGTGACCAAACTGTAAGAAGGCGACTGCATGAAAGCAACCTACGCTCTCGTAGACCACTCCGGGTCCCACCTTTACGGAGAGGCAATCGTGGACGACGATTAGAATGGGTTCGGAACCACGTGGACTGGGGCCGTGACCAATGGTCCAATGTGCTGTTCACGGATGAATCCAGGTTCGGCTTCCATCCAGATTCACGAAGGACGCGTGTTTGGCGAGTTCCTGGACGATGGAGCCGTCTCCAGAACCCTCAGGAAGTTCACCCATACCAAGGAGGAACAATTATGGTTTGGGCAGGAATTCGTCTTGGAGGACGGACGGATCTCGTTTGGGTGCGGGGCAATATGACGGCAGAACGATACGTCCAACAGGTGCTGGGGCCCGTAATCTTGCCTCACAGAACACAAATGGGGGCAAGATTTCCTGCTCATGCACGACAATGCCCGGGCACACACGGCGAGAACGGTAGCAGCTTGGTTACATACACATAATGTTAGGGCCTTAGACTGGCCTGCTCAATCGCCAGATCTAAATCCCATTGAGCATGCGTGGGATATGCTGCAAAGAAGAGCTCTGAAGGAAGTTCCTGAAAATCTGGCTACAGAAGATCAACTTTTTGCGCACCTCAGAAGGACATGGGACAATATTCCGCAGCAAGACATTGACAACCTTGTTCTGAGCATGCCGAATCGTTGCCGATGTGTTATGAACATCATGGGCGCTTTCACAGACTACTAACTTCAAGTTTATAAACACAAATTAAATGATTTTTCTATTTTTTTCAGTTTATACTCACAAATTAAAAGTTCATTCATATACGGTTTCCGTCTATGCTTCATTTTTTTTCCATAAAATCCTGAAATTTTAATCTATACCTTAACCATTATTAAAAAATGGTAGAATATTAAATAACGTATCTTTTAAATATATACATGTCATATAAATAATTAACACATTGATAATAATTCGCTTTTTTTAAAATATCCCTAGACCGTGTTGATGTGTATATATTCAGCCTGATCGGTCCAGAACTTTTTTAGATACATATATTATAAAGATCAACAAAATTATTACTTACATCATTTAGATTAACAATGGGAAGTTTTGCAACTTGCCAATAGGCAAAATGCCAGCCCTCACTGCTTGTTTTTTTTTATTGTTGTTATAGCTGCCATAGAACATTCTGTTAAAATCAAATCAAGTATTTAGCTATTTTGGCTAAAAAGATACAGCCCTGTTGTTTACATGTTTTGTTTTTTTGTTTATATTTACTTAATTCGAAACATTCCAAGCTAAATATTTTCACCATATATTTTTGACTAAAGGCACACTTTATTGGTTTACACCTACACATCTGGGATTGAGCTGGTTCCTTGTATTTTGCCGTCAAAGTTATGTCACCATCGTTTTGACTTTTATCAAGATAATTAAAAAACGCATGCATGGACAGTTTTAAAACTTTGTATGGTTATTATTAGCGTCAAGATGGACCAAATACAGTTTTCAGCGAGCTTATACCTTGTCTCATTTAGGCGCTGCGATGTTTTTTCGAGTTTTTATAAAACCGCTATAACTTGGAAATTATAAATATTTTCTTAAATCTAATTGGGGCACTAGTGGGCACACATTAAGAGCTACTCATGTATGTTTATTCTACAGGGGCACATGCAATAGTTTTAGAGATATACGATTCTGCAAAACGTTACTCCAGCAGGAAATGCAATATCTCGAAAACCTGAAGAGGCACACATTTTATTTTTGGGGGCACATTTTGGCACTAACATAAGCTACAAGGCCATGCACAATGTTTCTCTCTCCGATCATTCGTTTAGAATTTTCCTGCTGGAAAAACGTTACCCCAGCAGGAGTCGTTTTTTCCGTTTTTTTTCCAAAACAACAGGGGCACACATTTTTTATGTGGGGGCACATTTACAGCAGATAAGGCACTAATTAAACGTTCCACTCATAAAACTCTAGGAGACACTTTCCTGCTGGGGTAACGTAACCTTTCACTCCGTGTGTAGGCATGAGATAATTACCTACCGTTTCGCGTATATTGAATATATGCAAGCTCGGTGTGGCTGTCGCGCTCCAGCCGTGCGTACGTATGCCGCGTTAATTTTTCGCGCTCTTTCGACTGGTCGCTTGCGTCGCGTACCTACTCGTACTTCGTGTTTGTTAACTGACTGATTTATTGATCATTAATCATCATTAGTGAAAATGACAAGCCAGATAAACTGTTGCTGTTAATAAATGTAGAAAAATTGTCTTTTTATATTAATTTCACTGCTCCATGTCCATGCTACCCATCAGAGTTTATATTAAAAATATTTTTTAAATTTCGCATTTATGCTGCTATTCAATTTAATAAGTAGGTAATCGTTATTCAAGGGAAGGCAAGAAATATATGAGACATTTTAATACAATAAAACAATAAATTAAATACATATATTTTAACATTTAAATAATAATAAATTAAAATACAAAAATGTTGGTAGTACAGCTCGCGGCACGAAACTCTAGCGCTGACCTTTATTGCGCAGAAGTAAAAAATAAGAATGTCTTTGGGCGTGCGTTGCGCCGATTGGTTCTCCAGTCGTATAGCATGCGCAGCTATCCCCTCCACGTTTCTTTCAGCGCTAGAGTTACGTGCCGTGAGCCCGCGACCTGTATTTTATTTTTAATACTTGAGCCAACCCTACCGATTGATCATTATGCAGGGAGACGCCGAATAAAATACCCTAGCGCGTGGCGTCAAGGCACAATTTAGATCGAGCGCGCCCAGTTTAGGTATTTAAAATGTCGGCTTTCTTCAAGATCAAAGGAGTGCAACTTCTGTACGCTAGTACTATTATCTATTCTGTGGCAATGGCCGGCGCATGCCTGCCTGCACATGGTCGTTTTTAGGGTTACTTACCTCAAAAGGAAAAAACCGGCCAAGAGCAAGTCAGACTCGCGCACCGAGGATTCCGTACAAACTTTTTAAAGGACAAACTTAACTTTGCTGTTCGATCCCTAGAAACGGCTCTTGCAGCAACCGCAAATAATAAGTTTGTAATAGTAAAATCGTTTTTTTTTTTGTTATTAAACTACATATTTACGGTTATCAGACTTTTTCCTTTACATGTGCTGTAAGAACTTGCTTTTTGTCAAATTTCGTGATTCTAGGTCAACGGGAACTACCATATAGGTTTTCGACCGAAAACCTACAGGGTACTTCCGGTTGACCTAGAATTGTCAATTTTGGTTAAAAGCAAGGTAAGTACGAAAAATTAAAAAGTTGAAAATTAAGGTAAACTGCGTTTCTTCGCTTTCTTCCCATTTTAATATTTACAAATAGGTAAAATATTTATTACGTTGAACGATTCGCGGTCGACAAAATAAAAACGCATTACCCGGCCACACAGTCTGCAAGAAACTAACAGTTATGTAAAAACAGTAAACCAAACAAATTGTACAAAATAGGTTATAAATCTAACGTGTTTCGACGAGCTCCGTTTCCACGAATCGACCCGCGCCGCGGCGGCGTCTCGCATGTTTTTCGGTAGGTACCGAAATCGTGTATAGGTTAAATAACGATATAGCCCAACCTTTATTTACTGCAGGTATCGGTATAGCTCAACCTTTATTTTAAATCGGTACCGATATATTTTTGAGGTATCTTAACCTCTAACCGTAACCGCTTTCAGTCCCTGACCTAGATATTCTGTAATCCAATCGAAATAAATACACACTACCTTAAGAATATGTTTGATTTACAAATTATTTTGGTATTGCGTTTGTATGAACTACGCATCGGTCGCCGACCTCTTAAAACGTGCATTGCACCCACACATGTAGGTCAAATCGGCAAGACATTAAGCAACAAAATAACCCAACGAAATCCTCATATTAATTACTTTTGTTCTACAGTCCAAACAGAAGACCCGAGCGCACTCGTTCCCGTCGATGAACTGGCAGAAGCGCCAGTTCATACACGAGCTGTGCGAGCACTTCGGCTGCGAGAGCGTCGCCTACGATGCCGAGCCCAACAGGAACGTTGTAGCCACTGCTGATAGAGAGAAGGTATATGTTGTTGCGTAATTACAGTGAAATCTGGATAACTGTGATATTAAGGGACCTGCATATTTGTCTCACCTAATAGTACATTACTGCAGCGGCCAGCAACAGAGGCATAGACGAACGTAAAAATGTGGGCAGAGGCGAAGCCGAAGCACATAATATACGTAAGTCTATTAATGCCTAGTTGTGGCCAAGGCTTGTATTTCTCAAATAATGCGAAGAAATTAATACAATTACTTTTCAAAATCAATGATGCACACAAAAAACTATTTTTTCTCGCGTTGAAGAGTTCATTTGTTTTTTTTCAATAAACTGCTTTCATTTACAAGCCAATTCGAAATTTAAATAAAACCTTTGCTAAGTTACCTCCTTGGTTGCCATGTTTCAGAGTAAAAGATCGTTCCATTTTTAAATAACACGACAGATATGAGTTTACTATGTAATTAATTATTTGGCCAGCAAACACGACAGATATGGATTTTCATACAACTTTTGCCGGCCGCTGGTCGCATGGCCAGTACAGCAATTTCGATTTAAAGAAGAAAAAAAGAAGGTTGTCAGATAGTCTCAGATATCCAGGCATAAATGTCGGGACCTCAGCATGAGTTCCAGCTATGGAGGTTTCTCAATTATACAGATCCCACTTAACCATGTTTCACTGTATTTGAAACTTTCTCACAATTTTAGTCAATATTTCTGAAGTCTTATCTTAATTGTTAACAAAAATAATAACAAACAATATTATTTGCGAGATTTTATTAATATCTGAAAACTACTTAGGTAGTCTGGGAAATTTTGTTGAATCACAACTTGTGCGGAAATAAAAATTTCCACAGACATACTTAATCCAAACAAGTTCAATTCACAAACTCGGCGGTGATTGTTAATTTTTAATGTCTTTACGGCATAAATATTTTTTGAATGGTTCTCTATCATGTTATCTAACTTTTTTATCCATAATCTAGAGTGCCATATTTTTTTTGTGCTAATCATCATTTGTCCGAATGATAACTTACCCGAACTTAATATCACATAATATCACATGCCATAAAATTGTCATCCCTAAATACAATATCTCATAAACCCGTATGTCATAAACGGCTTCCAATAATAATATTATGATCCTAATAATATTATTAAAACAAATTTAAATTACAAGAACTAAGAACTTCTCTCTCTTCTTTATACAATATTGCTCTAATGAAATTTGTAAGAATTAAAAAGTAAAACCACTATATCGCAGAAAGTTCACAGTTAGAATCTTCTTTTGGCATACATTTCATATTGATCACTACCTAAAATCAACCAATCAAAGTGTCCTGTAAGAAGCATGCAAACATACAATCAAACATACACCATGCATGCAGCATGTGAAGCCAGCAGAGTCTGGACGTTGGTCGGCAGACGACTGCTTTATATTGTCATCCTGGTACTGTGGATTTCCTTGGCCTGATAAAATTTAGGATTTCCTTTTCAGGGCGTATTACGTCGGGGTCACCAATTTAGTGGTTGTTGTACACTAATTCAATTAAATTAAAATTTTTCATCATTCAATATAAATTTAGTCAACACAAGACAGAGAAGTGACTGATCAGAAGAAAAGTAAAAATCATATCGTGAAGGTTTTATGTATAAAAAGTTTCTAAATAAGTAGGTCGCTACACCATATTATAGGGTGTGCGTTTCGATGGCGCGACCACGGCGTTTTTTTTTTTTAAATAACTATGCCATGATTTTGTAAAAATATGTAAAATTTGGTTCAAATTTCCCAAAACCTTAAATTTGTCAATGTTATGGTTAAAAAATTATAAGGGTTTGAACGTGGCCACGCCATCGAAACGCGGGGAACCGCGTGGCCACGGAAATCTTAAAAACTAAGCGTTGCAGCAGAGACCTGAAATTTAGGTAAATAACAGATAGCATTTGTAGAAAAAAATCATACGTTTATAATTTTAGGAGCTGTAAGACTAAAACCCCGTGGCGGCGCCATTAAAACGGTAAAATACACGTTATCGCCGATATCTCGCTGAAAAAGCATCGCAGAGGTCTGAAGTTTTTGTAAAACCTAGATTTAAATTTGTCAAAATACACAAAAATCCTAGGTTTGTGTCAGGACCTGTAGTACGGTAGCGCTTATAACCTTCAAAACGTTCTGAATGTGAAATTTAAAATTGAAATTAATTAATTATTAATTTAATTTTAAATTCAATTTTTTTTGAAAATCTTGTAATAGCTTTAAAAAAAAATGCCGTGGTCGCGCCATCGAAACGCACACATTATAGGAGTGCAATAAAATGCACAGGCCCTTCAACTTCAACGAAAAACAAATGACACGTCACTGCATGACGTCATGCATGAAATGAAAAGGACAGTTCTTGTTCTTCTATCAAACAAAGTTATATGTGACATATTGTTTATATGTGTGAGTGAGCGTCATCCTCCCGCACCGCACCAGGGGGGAAACATTATTCAATGAGATGCACGAAAATTCATAGAAAAAGGCGCGCTAAAAATACGAAAAGTCCTTTGGGAAATCGAATTTTATGAAAAAACCACTGCATAAATCATTTACAAATAAAACTTATTGAATTCTTCGATAATTGTTTTGTATCGGTACGGACTTCGTTTTGGAAATTTGACAGTTCTTTTATTACTAATTTACGACCAAAGTTGCGTTAAAAATTGGCAATAAAAACGAATCTCTGGTAGCTCGTAACTTTCGAATGGCTTTTTATTTTACTATTCTGTTTCCACACAGACACAATTAATAATAAGACAAAACGATATCATGTTTAACTTTAGATGTACCATGTCAAACAGTGGAGTAATACCCTCCCGAAATTTGTATGGAAAATATATTGAGTAGTTCAACTGGTCCGAGGTGGCGCAAGATAATAGCACCTGGAAGGATATGGGGGTAGACTTTGCCCAGTAGTTCCCACTGCTGGACAAAGTCTACCCCAAGGGTACTGAAAATAATAATAACAATAATGTTTAAACACAAACACTTAAAATAATGAGTGCAAACCACTCAAAAAGTACAAATCAAATTTTACACATGGACATTTGCAGCGAAAATAACACACGAACCGCCGGGCGGGCGTGGTTGTTATGGAGCTGAGAACTTTATTACTGCAGTACCTGCGGCTCGGGTATTAATTTCCCCTCGACTGCAATAATAAAGTTTCCCCACTTATATCAAAATGTACTTATTATTTATTCTACCGTGCCGCCGAATGATCGTGTTCTTTTTACAAGCCGTAACACTTTGTATCCCCGCAGTCGTGGCTGCCGGCCATGAGCGTGCTGGAGGTGCTGGCGCGCGAGGCCGGCAAGCGGCGCGTGCCCGGCCCGGTGCTGCGCGCGCCGCCCGGCGGGGCCAGCGCCGCGCCCGCGGGGGGCGGGGCCAACACCAGGTACGTACACATGTGGAGGTGCTGGCGCGCGAGGCCGGCAAGCGGCGCGTGCCCGGCCCGGTGCTGCGCGCGCCGCCCGGCGGGGCCAGCGCCGCGCCCGCGGGGGGCGGGGCCAACACCAGGTACGTACACATGTGGAGGTGCTGGCGCGCGAGGCCGGCAAGCGGCGCGTGCCCGGCCCGGTGCTGCGCGCGCCGCCCGGCGGGGCCAGCGCCGCGCCCGCGGGGGGCGGGGCCAACACCAGGTACGTACACATGTGGAGGTGCTGGCGCGCGAGGCCGGCAAGCGGCGCGTGCCCGGCCCGGTGCTGCGCGCGCCGCCCGGCGGGGCCAGCGCCGCGCCCGCGGGGGGCGGGGCCAACACCAGGTACGTACACATGTGGAGGTGCTGGCGCGCGAGGCCGGCAAGCGGCGCGTGCCCGGCCCGGTGCTGCGCGCGCCGCCCGGCGGGGCCAGCGCCGCGCCCGCGGGGGGCGGGGCCAACACCAGGTACGTACACATGTGGAGGTGCTGGCGCGCGAGGCCGGCAAGCGGCGCGTGCCCGGCCCGGTGCTGCGCGCGCCGCCCGGCGGGGCCAGCGCCGCGCCCGCGGGGGGCGGGGCCAACACCAGGTACGTACACATGTGGAGGTGCTGGCGCGCGAGGCCGGCAAGCGGCGCGTGCCCGGCCCGGTGCTGCGCGCGCCGCCCGGCGGGGCCAGCGCCGCGCCCGCGGGGGGCGGGGCCAACACCAGGTACGTACACATGTGGAGGTGCTGGCGCGCGAGGCCGGCAAGCGGCGCGTGCCCGGCCCGGTGCTGCGCGCGCCGCCCGGCGGGGCCAGCGCCGCGCCCGCGGGGGGCGGGGCCAACACCAGGTACGTACACATGTGGAGGTGCTGGCGCGCGAGGCCGGCAAGCGGCGCGTGCCCGGCCCGGTGCTGCGCGCGCCGCCCGGCGGGGCCAGCGCCGCGCCCGCGGGGGGCGGGGCCAACACCAGGTACGTACACATGTGGAGGTGCTGGCGCGCGAGGCTGGCAAGCAGCGGATTTTAACGCAGTTTTCAGCAATAGATAGTGATTCAAGAGGAAGGTTTATATCTACATTGCACCCGTGCGAAGCCAGACCTTTATTCTGGTTGATCAGGTGTGATCATTCGTCAGTGCATAGCAGTCATTACAGCCAATCAGCGGCCAGACGTATCCTTGTTGTTTACGATTTTCCTTAGATAAAATAATAATAAAATAAAAAAAAAACTCAATTATCGAACAACCATCATGTTCCGTGAGTATAACTAAGATTACCTAAGTCGTCTAAAAACAAAGTCCCCAACATTCTCTCACTATTCTACCCGTTCCATAACAGGTCGGGCTGGGCAACACTCACCTCAACGAACGCATGGGCTGCTCGCAGCCAACCGAAACCGCAGCAGTCTCAGCAACCAGCCGCAGAGAAAATCGACTATTTCGACAACCCGCCCGAAAACTAGGCGACTAGCTCAAATTGTAGCTTAGGAAGATACACTCAGTGCATATTTACTTATATTATGTCGCAACCTTTATTTAAAACATATAAGGCGTATACTTCAGTTTCTTTTTGTAGAGCAACATTTGCAACTATACGGTCTACTTGGACAATATTCCGCTAGATGGCGCTTGGCATTTCCCAGTTTTGTCTTTTGCGGCCACTTGTTGCTATTTATCGGATATTGTTTATCTCGCGTACGCCATACCTCGTATACCAATTATCGATATAGCCTGTTTTCAAAAGTTGGGTAATGTTTTTATGCTTAACACTACAACCTTAAATAACTGTTATCTACTAACCTTTACAAACTTTGCTCCACAATACACGAGTAAGTTTGGTGGGCATGCATCATAACATAACCAATATTCCCACTGCTGGGACAGAGACCACTCCCAGTGAGAAGGAAAATTATATTATTTATACTTAGATTAATTCTGGCCTGGCGTCATTTTGATTGGGATGCGTATGCGCACGTCAGAGGCGGCGCGTGCGCACCGGGCGGCGTCCCGCGAAAACACCAGAACTCTTCTTCAGCTTATTAATTAAACAAATTGATTGGCATGATAATTATATTTCCGAATGTAAAGAAGAACGAAGTTTTAGTGAATTGAAACGAATGAAATCACACTAACATAGAATATCATACTAATTAAAATGAAATAAAAAAAAGGAAAGAAAAAAAAGTTGGAATTTGGTATACTTACCCAGTGATGTTTGAGAAGATTCTTTTACTTTATATTTTAGATTTTTTCAATTAATTTGTCCAATCAATTCGAGAAACTGATGTTTGCAATTACTTATTACTCGTATTTCTTCTTTGTTGATCACCCAATTATTTATTTCATATTCTTTTTGTGCACTGAGTGTACATCAACAGACAATAGAGTCAATTTTATAATTGTTTACTATTTCTTATTGTAATGTATTTGTACACTAAATCAAAATTTCAAATAGGTAAGGTATAAAGTTTTCTAATAGGAGGGCAACTATATTCGGCGTATGAATTTATCGCACGGCAAAGGAATGTATGCTTTTCGCATAATTAAATTTAAAAAAATATATGAATAATCTCCAAATATTATTAAAGCTCCTATACACGATAGCAAAATACTGGCAAAACATATAGCAAGTCTCAATAAAACAATGGACATTCGCAGACCAGCAAGGGCCATTGAGTAAAGGAGCTTTAAAAAAAAAATAGCACAAAAGTGAAGCACCTAATATTATAGCTAGCCCCTTTACCCATCACATTGATCGTGCTTTATTAAATAGATATTTTATGAAATATTTTAGTGAATTGAAACAACGTTCAATAGAAGCACGCCTTACATATTACCGTCACACGATAAATGTAAACATTATCATATTTATATACATATAAAATGTTTAGCAAGAAATAACCGCATAGATTTGTTGTATGAACAGTCTTTCACCCGACTATGGTGAAACTAGGTTTTTTTTTTACTTGGGTACTTGATATTTGTAGCAAAACTTATGTAGAAGTTACCCATAGTCCTTTCAAAGTTATATAAATCAAAACCACTGTGTTCTTTATTCGCGTTTCAATAAGGTTGTTATTGGGCTACGTCTGTCAAAAGTAAAATAACTAAACAGCAGAACATGCTCAGGAACTGGGTCCCCAAGCCGGGCTTTCCTGAACTAGCGTAATGTTTGGTCGCACCTCCTTGTTGATCTGTAGTCGGGTATAAGGTCTAACAAATGCCTTTCATATGTATTATATAAGGCGGCGTCATATTGTAAAACCCGTCAATTTGTAATCTGCCTAGTCAAATTGTAAACTGTCAAAGTGATACCGTCAAATGCATGCGACGGAGCTCACCTCGCGCGCTGTGGAGGGGAGGGAGGGGTCCCTCTTGCCCCCTGGTACCACTCCCATAAAGAGATAATGCACCATTCCTGAGAAAAACCGATTAATGTAACCTAACCTCAAAACACTTTATATTCGCCTAAAAAGCGTAGTCGACGGAGCCCCGCTTATTTCTGTCTGCAGGGTTTAAAGGAACTTAATGTCCCCATAATCGGGACTTGGGGCACCCCCCTAAGTCCCGATTATGGGGGCACAGATACTTTGATCGCATGCATTTGACAATTTGGCGGTTTCACTTCGTCAGTTTACAATCTGACTAGGCAGATTACAAAATGACGGGTTTTACACATACTATAAGACATATAATAAGCAGATATCAAAATGAGTTTAAATTTGAGCTGTTGTGGATGGGGCGACACACAAAATGTTCGGGACGGCGGGATATGATACAGCCGGCCGACAAAATCAAATGTGCATCGATAAACGTTCGGGAAAATGCCTTCGCTAGAAATGTGCCATCATCACCATTTCACTCAAAAGACGGTCGCTGCTGGACACAGGCCTCGCCCAAGTGTCGCCACATGTACGTCTCGCAACCATCGGACCCCTGCAACCTTCACCAGTAGGCCTATTACGTATCTTTCTGATATCCAGTGACTTATCAAGCTTCGGTTGTACACCGAACTTTGATGACAACCGAGATTGTCATAATATTGGTATTACGTATCGCACTGAGTAGATACCACTTTATGGTGACTAACAGCCCGGGTACGGTGTATCGTCTTTCACGAAAGCCACTTTAAACTCAGTTGTCAGTCATACTATGCTTACATAATCGAAATAATATAAGTATCGATACGAAAGCCTCTGTCAAAATGAGTTATGTTGACTATCAGCCACAATGACAACCAGTGACGTCATATTTGATCGCGACTGGTCATACATAATACGAAATTAACCTTTTGACAGTTAATTGATGGACACTGAGCCCAGTTACTATCATTTCGAGCTGTCAACAGAGATGCGTAATAGCCCTACAGGTCATCGGTCCTTAGTGGTAAGCCTTCCAACGCAACGTCTTCCGGTTCATGTTAGCTACTACAGAACTATTCGGCCCCCCATCAGCCATCCGTTTTATGAGCAATGTGCCCGGCTTACTGCCACTTAAATTTGGCAATTCTTCGGGCTACATGAAATGAGCCAATTGACAAAAAAAAATACAAATGACATTATTTAGCGATGGTACTTGGGCCATAGTCAAAAATGTTGCCTTGGGGTCTGCTTTGCTTCACAACAAATACAACCAAAAAGAATGCGCCGCGTCCCGAACATGCGTGCTCCCCTAACAAGCAGCTTTGCCTTAAATATACCAAGCGCACTATTCAACAATATTTCGCTTGTTTTCAACAAAAAAAAGAACATAACTCGAAAAAAAAATATGGGACAGCAATAGGCATGACGACAGTATCAATAAATTGAAATCTATTTAGTCCGTCAATTGGAAAATAATGGACACATATTTTTTGTTTTTGTAAATCAATAAACAAAGATAAAACGCATCGTAACTCGTAGTGGGCTCGTGACGTCAGAACTAGCTAAAAAATATACCAAGGCGTGACGTATTGCGAATTTTAAAAGCGTCATATCTTTGTCAATTTTCGTTTACGTAACAAAAGAAAAATATGTGTCCAATATTTTTTGGAAATCTATCTGACGGACTAATTCAATTTTTTTTTGGTCGTCTCGCCTATTATTTAGGTTACCTACATACAAATATTTTCATTATATTGCATATATTTTAATTACATAGAAACCTTTTATCAAAGGATGAAAGGTTTTTAATAGTTACGTTCGTTAATTTTATATTCAACTACAAACATTGATAAATCTTATTTTTTGAGTTATGTCATCCTTGTTGCAAACGATCGATTTAAACTTTAAAAAAATTACAGTAATTCTGGATATTGTTACAGCATAAGATATTTATAAAACACCAATTTACCGTTAAATGATTATAAAATATTACCCATAAATGTTGTTATAGCAAGCTTACATACAATATACACATAATTAGACAGTTTGATATAGAATTGTTTAGTATAGAAATTTTGGTGAACATCAGAATGACTGGCCAAAATTACCGATCACCTTTAAATTATTATTAAAATTAATAATTATTATTATATGTGTATAGTGTAAATTGAATTTAATTGCAAAGAAATGAAAAAAACTTTCTGTATTATTTAACATAGGAAAAATAATCTCTAATAAAATCTTTATTCTTAGCCCTTAAAATCTAAAAAAATATATGTTTCCGTATCAAATAGGTACTAAATTTTTGTAAAGGCGAATTGAAATTTTGGAGCCCTTACGTGGAGATTCTAAATGTGGGCAAGTCATCCAGAATGACTGCCGAATTTTTAAATTCATTTTCTTAGTTATTAATTAGGTACCAATTATTTAAACAAAGGTATCAAATAGTAGCAAATAGGTATTAGATTTTAGTAATATTTTAAAGCTGATCGGTCATTTTGGCCAGTCATTCTGATGTTCACGAATTTTGTCAAGTTACCTTCCTTATAAAACTATTTCAAGCCGCGTCGCTCTGACGTCTTAAAAAAAATGTATACAATTTACAACCAGAAAAGTTAGTTTTATACTTTTTATAAGGAAGGATCAGACTATAATTGGACTAGATTTTTCTACTTATTTTGAAGAATATTTTTAATATGCTTCTGGTTCTGCCCTGGTTTAGTCGGATAAGTAGTCCTAAAAATGATTTGATTTTTAATTATTATCTACCCCAGAATTGAATATATTGTAGTACCTACTGGCTTGTAGCTAGGGATGGACTACAATTATTTTTTTATAAGGGTAAAAGAACCAAAAGTAAAACAAACAGCAGTCTCCTCTGATTTGTAGTAAATTGAATTTATAAAAGGAAATATTTATTGGACTCCTCTATTTTCTAATAAAATTATGTATTTTTGTTCTAGTACTTAGTATATATTTTCTATGAAACTGGCTTGTTTTTGATACGAACTAAAAGGTGAAGGGGATGCGTTCTTATGAGACATTTTCGATGTAACTTCTACGTAGAAATCTATAAAAAAATGTAACTAACTTAAATTCGCTGTTGTACAGGCGACACGTGTATTAAAAGTGTTACATATTTGTTATACATGTTTTCTTTTATTGCCACATAGATAAAGAGCAACTCCCGACAGATCACTTACCCCCGAATACTGAAACGTCACTCAAAATTTAAGGACTGCTTAATATTTCAGCAGCTCCTAAACATTGATTTTGAGTGACGATCCAGTATTCGGGGGTTAGAAACCAGAATATACCCTGGCCCTAGGCCCTGGTTTTGGTGTCGTTGACATTGGCTTGGCCACCATCAGGGATTTTAATTTTGATAACACGAAAAAATTGTCGCCAAATATCAGAATTTCTCGGTCACTGGTTCAAAAGATATAAGGGTTTTTAAGTGGCCGATCTGCAAGCCTATTACGATCTTTCTGATATCCAGTGACTATCAAGCTTCGGTTGTACACGGAATTTTGACGACAACTTAGAAACCAGAATATACGGGCCCTGGTTTTGGTGTCGTTGACATTGGCTTTGCCACCATCAGGGATTTTAATTTTGATAACACAAAAAAATTGTCGCCAAATATCAGAATTTGTCGGTCACTGGTTCACGGGGGTTAGAAACCAGAATATACGGGCCCTGGTTTTGGTGTCGTTGACATTGGCTGGCCACCATCAGTGATTTTAATTTTGATAACACAAAAAAATTGTCGCCAAATATCAGAATTTGTCGGTCACTGGTTCACGGGGGTTAGAAACCAGAATATACGGGCCCTGGTTTTGGTGTCGTTGACATTGGCTTGGCCACCATCAGGGATTTTAATTTTGATAACACAAAAAATTTGTCGCCAAATATCATAATTTGTCGCCAAATATCAGAATTTGTCGGTCACTGGTTCAACAGATATAAGGGTTTTTAAGTGGCCGATCTGCAGGCCTATTACGATCTGTCTGATATCCAGTGACTATCAAGCTTCGGTTGTACACGGAATTTTGATGACAACCGTGAATGTCATAATATTGGTATTACGTATTACACAGTGGATATCACTTTACGGTGACTAACAGCCCGGGTACGGTGTAACGTCTTTCACGAAAGCCACTTCAAAATCAGTTTTCATCAATTTGATGTCCACTATGCTTACATAATCGCAATATTAGAAGAATCGATACGAAAGCGTCTGTCAAAATGAGTTACGGTGACTATCAGCCACGATGGGCTCCGATGACGTCATATTTGATCGCGACTGGTCATACATGATACGAAACTAGCCTTTTGACAATTATTTGATGGACACTGAGCCCAGTTACTATAATTTCTAGCTGTCAACAGAGATACGTAATAGGCCTGCTGGAGACAGTCTCCCCAACTTAGCCACGTTTATATTTAAAAAACTAGGGCACCTAGCGAAGAACTGTTTTCTTCCATATTTTGTCGCCAAGTCAGACATTTAAGAGAAGAGAGTGCTAGAGAGAGAAAGAAGAGAAGAGAGTGCTAGAGAGAGAAAGAAGAGAAGAGAGTGCTATTTATTTTTATTATTTTTTTCGCATTTTTTTTATTTTTACTTCCTGGTTCAAATTATTTCGACCGGGGTACACAAGTCGATAATAATAGCGATCTCTGGACGATTGTCAATTGTTATTGACGAAAATTAGAGACGAGACTGACATGAACCTGAGAAGCGAGCTGAATTGACTTAGAATTATAGTACTTTAATTTTATTTATTATAATTTTGTCTTATTATATTGACAAACGAAAACTAATGAAACGTATTCATTGTAGATCGAAGTTTTATATCATATTAATTTATTTGATAAAAATAATTGAGTTTTTCTGGAATATAATGGACGCTGAATCAAGACATTTAATTTAAAGAAATTCTAGAACTCCAATAAACAAGTAAAACATTCAACTTTTCTTTTGGTAATTTTAGCTTTTATAAGAATTGAATGTAACAATGGGAATTTGAGCGTCGTTTTTCCTGCAAACTGAGTTCGTAAAATATTTTTAGTAAGTTACACGAAAAGAAAAATGAAAATGTGTAACTCCAACTAACAAGAAAGAGAATGACACTATCGTTATTCTTAAGTAAATAATTAAAATATCTTACTGCTGCTGAAAATTACTGCGTCAAAAATCATGAATTTGCGTAAAAAATGTAATAGGACTCTTAATCGGGTCTTAGTTTAGAAGATATAATGAGTTCAATTAGGAAGGTATAGTCTCAAGAGCTAGATCGAAAGAATTTAGAGAGTCCATTAGATCTAGCTCTTGGACTATACCTGACTAATTGAACTCATTATATCTTCTAAACTAAGACCCGATTAAAATAAAATATGGAAGAAAACAGATATTCGCTAGGTGCCCTAGTTTTTGAGATATAAATGTAGCCAAGCTGGGGAGACTCTCCAGATCGGCTATAAACCCTTATATCTTTTGAACCAGTGACCGACAAATTCTGATATTTGGCGACAAATTTCGACTAATTAACGACAATTTTTTTGTGTTATCAAAATTATAATCCCTGATGGTGGCCGAGCCAGTATCAATGACACCTGGTTTTGCGTTTGGCCTTCAACTCGATACCAGCCAGCCGCAATACGGCGTACCGTGCCGGTTGAACATTTCAGCGACCGGCGCCGGCGTACCGTGCTGGTTTAACATTGGGGCGACCGGCGTCGGGGCGTACCGTGCCGGTTGAACATTGCGGCGACCGGCCGGCGTACCGTGCTGGTTGAACATTGCGGCGACAGGCGTACTGTGCTGGTTAAACATTGCGGCGACCGGCGGCGGCGTACCGTGCCGGTTGAACATTGCGGCGTGCCGCATGCCCTCAACGCACCAAAGGTTACTTGAATTAAGCTACACTGACACTGAAAAATTGATTGAGGTGATTTCTTGATTTTTGTTATTAATTATTGTATGTTAATAATTATTAATAATTCAATTTTTTGCATACGTACAAGCATACATTTATACAGGGTATAAAAGGCCTCATCACGAAGCCGTCAACCAAGCATCCTGTACATCAAACTATATTCGCAAAAATTATTGCTGGGAAACAACTTTTTTTTTTGGGGTGAAATATCATGTTTTGTGGTAGAACTCAATGTAACGCACTCAAAACATTGACTGATGAATGGATTGAATAATACCGGTTATTCCCGTTCGCCACCGCCAGTATTGCCCCCTCCGGTGGCGACTGGGAATTATTCTAAAAAAATATCCCAGTCGCCACCTCCGGGGGCAAGCGGGATTGTTGGTAGTAAAAATCCCAGTGGCCACCCCTAAATATAGTTAACATAAAAACTAGGTATGCTACCTATTATCTTAATTTTTTTTTTTGGAATGACAAAGAATGTTAATTTTATTAAATTTCTGATTAAAAAATAGAAGTACGTAGGGTTAATCAAACGAGAGAGTTACAATATTTATAAATTGGTAGAAAATTAAACAAACATTATTTTTTACTATTTTTATTTTCAAAATCAACTATTTTAAACACAAATCCAAAATCACAGATAATTAGGTACTTTCAATAGAATATAAAATATTTCTTAAAATATACTTGAAAAAACAATTCTCCGCCTTCTTAAATCTACATTTTCATTTCCAAAATCAACAAGTTTTATACAAATTCTAAACAATCACATCAACAAGTCAACAATCATTTCTATAGGAAAAAAAATATTATTAGAAAATATACAAAACAAATAAAGTATTACTCTGCCCTAATAAAAAAAATATTTTTAACAAAATTAAAAGTATGCACTAAGCATAATGAGTATTTTCAAATAATCACAGACATAACGAGACTCTACCCTACCCTAATCAGTATTAGAAAAAATCACAGATGCGTCCTCTCAATTAAATTCGTCATTAATGTACTCGTATCACAGAGTATTTACAGTAATTGGGTTTTATATGTAAAAAAAAAACTTAGAACTAGATATTTTGCTACTTTAAAAAAAAATACTTAGGTAATTTGTTATGACTGGCACAAATCAACATCATTATTTAGGTACCCATAATTGACCTACGTTATTCATTGATCGTCATCAAGTAATGAATAATTTGTTTAATTTACCATACCTCTTATGCTTTTTTTTTACCTTTTTTTATTTATTTTCATTGCCAAGAAGCCTTAATGCCTTACAGTTTCTAAAAAATGACCTACTGATATATTGCCATGTAACAGCTCTAACTGAATATCCAAAATAAATTGATCAGTAAGGACATTATTTTTCTTTCTTTTTTTAAAAGGTGTCATTTTGGTTTTATTAATGTTATCACAAACACTGAAATATGCAGAATCTTTAACCAATACATTTAATAAATGAATAATATTAGGGTTCTTTTTTCCAATTTCTTGGTTTAATTTGTGATTCCAAGCTTCCAAGAAGTTAGTGGTCCTATGCTGCTCTCCGTAAGCACACCAAATTGGAATAAATTCTTCCTTCAGCCATTGTTCTTCAAAGTATTTTCTGAATTTTTTTAAATCCTCCTCTTGTGTACTGTAGCGAGTAATATACTTCCAGCCGTTTGAAATTTCGTGTGCAGGCAATAACGGTAGAACTGCACTTAGTGCAACCTCTCTTATTTTCTTCACATCTTTTGATTTTGTAATTTGAAGTTTACGGGCCTTCTCCCAAACCGCTTTATTATAGTGATAATAGCATCCTTTTGTGTTAACTTGCGGAAATAAATTCTTTATAGCAGTCATTGCCGCTTTTTCGAAGTCAGTTTTGTATTTAAGCGGATTCCAGCCGGGGATTTGAGCTTTTATCATGGAAAACAGAATGAAGTACGATTTCACGTTTCTTTCACTCATAAGAGCGTAAACAATAGGCATTAAATTCGTACTATTTGATGTACTTCCCATATCTGCATGTATAACATATAGCTGCGAAAAAGGTTTCGGACAACTTTTAAAAGTTCCGTCACTGTAAAAATCAGTCGCTTTGCAAATTGAAAGTTTAGCTTTTTCTGTGCAGAAAATTAGAATTCGGCTGTCACCATCAGCATAATCAGCTAGTAAAAAATTTGTGAATTGCTTCGGGACTTCAACGTTTCTTACTAGCTGCGGCTGTAGACACTGTACTCCAGCTTGTACATTCCTAAATCTGTACAAGGATGATTTCACGCTATTGAATGTTGGTATCTTGCACACCAAATCTAATCCGCTGTTTTCTAATGTTGCAATCATATTATTATAAGACTGAGGAACTGCCGGGTAATTCCCTTTGATAATTTCTTGTTTGCAGGAATAAAGCCGCTCATCAATTTCATTTTTTAGGAAATCTGGAGTACATAAATGCGGCGTTTCATTTACGATATTATTATTCTGCGAAGAAAAAAAGATTTTATTAAACATTTAATTTGATTATTAAATAAGAGTATAGGAATCAGGGTACGAAATTATAATCGATCCAGTAGTTTCGGATCCTATTCGTTACAAAAAATCTCTTTATAATACAAAGAAAAAGATATTGCTTACGATTAATAGGCATACAAGTAGACAAACTTACACGAATCTTTATAACTCCTTTGCATTTCTTTTTTCGCTGGCTGCATTCCCACACACTTAGTCCACTTGGGTATTTTTTTTTCACATAATATTGGTGGCCACCGTGAAGCAAAACAACACCATGTTTTCTTTTAATATAAATTAATGACACTTCACCCGAGGTAGTACACGATGTACTTGACCCTGACATGGTTAGGAATGCACTAATAATGTTATAATTAGAAATGCTGCCACAACGCATTGCCAGCCGATACTTGTTTTACATTTTAGATCTAAATGCATTGTACTTAAAGTTTAGTTTTGCAAGAATCACTCATAAAACCATCCCCATCAAGCCCAATAAAAAGCTGTTTTGTGTTTTTAAAGATTTATGACCTTCTGTCTATTGTGTCTGTTTTGGCTTTTCGGCATGTTTGTTATAGGTAAAACAAAGCACACGGCCTATTTTATGGTTTATTCCGAGACGTGAAATGTAAACAAAGGACATCGGCATCTTCAATTGAGCTACTAGAGTTTAAGTAGCAAAACAAAAGGATTAGTAATCCTTTCTCACGATAGTTTTGGCTTTTCGGCGCTCGTGTCATCGGCGGGTCGCCGCTGCGCAAGGCGCTCGCGCCGTTTCCTATTTTATGGTTTTAAAGACGTGAAATATTAACAAAGGACATCGGCAACAATATTATAGTGAACCGTACCTATTGCCTAAATTTCAATGCATATATATCTAGATACATAAAGGTACCTAACTAAACAATTCATTTACTTTAAACATTCTGTGACGTCGGTAATTATTTTAAAATCATTCCAAAAAAATATAAAGATATAGCATTTATTTTAACTATATTTAGGGGTGGCCACTGGGATTTTTACTACCAACAATCCCGCTTGCCACCCGGAGGTGGCGACTGGGATATTTTTTTAGAATAATTCCCAGTCGCCACCGGAGGGGGCAATACTGGCGGTGGCGAACGGGAATAACCGAATAATACGGAGGTCGTGGAGGTGTTTAAAGTAAAAATCTAAAAAAAATGATTTTTCACCCCAAAAAAAAGTCGTTCCCCAGCAATAATTTCACGACGTCGACAGTCTGAACAACATAATTTAATTGGGGGGCCTGGAGTTCTAAAATACAGGCTCCAGATCTCCCACAAATTACAAACTGCCAAAATCTCTGTCTGACTGCAATTTTTTTTTTTAAATATATTAACGTTGCTATGTAATTTGTGGAGATAAATAAAGATTTTTATTATTTTTTATGTATGATATTTTATGTATTATTTCCTTTATTTATTTAGCATCTTATTATTTACATTTTTAAATATTTCTTAAAAAAAAAACAAAAAACTTAAAAATATAAAAAATAGTAGTCCGCCTGTGTCGGAAGCAGGGTCCAAGCCAGCGGTGGTTAGGGCTGCAGAGACAGGAAACTCCTCACAATGCGAGCCGTATCGAAAAGTACTAGTTTTTCTTGTTTATCTCTTTTTTATTATATGTATGTATTTATTTTTATATGTTTTAGTTATAAATTTATAAATATTTTCCAGTCTTTTTTTCTGTTATTGCACCTACTGTGTATTATCTCTGCATCACCCTAAGGTAGACTGGTAGAAAATGTTAGTACAGTTTTTTTTTTACCTGTGCATAAAGTTTTAATAAATAAATAAGTACTGCCTTCTGCCGTCACGACAATCGGCACAATGATAACAGAGTTCATATTCCATATGTCGCGAACCTCGTGTGCCATGTCGAGATATTTTATTTGCTTCTCTTTCTCAGCTTTCACGAGGTTCTCGTCATGCGGAATAGTAACATCGATTATCATTACGCGGCGCGCTGATCGGTATATCACCACTGTCAGGCTTATTGGCAACAATAGTCCTGTCAATGATGATAGACCGATCCCAGTACAACGTGACATGGTCTTTATATGTATTATTATTATTATTACCTATTCACTCTTGTCATCGCTCCGCGGAATCACGGGCACGTGACCCATTGCGGCGCGCCGCAATAGAACCGAGTCATACAGCCGGTGGTGCGTTAACGCCTTAGGCCTTACCTTAGATAGTATAAGCTTGGTTTAATCTCAATCTAAGAGGAGCCTAGTATAGTAAACTGTAATACTACCAATAACAAAACGTTTGTATTTATTTTGTTTAATTTGTAACAACAATTTCACATATGCTTAGGGTCGTTCAATGTCCTTCAATATGCTATCAATGCAGTGAGATATTTTCAACATCGGATTCAAGGCCCTATTACGATACTTACAACATTGCCGTCTGGAAACCTTCGGCTTTTGTTTCATAAGGTCTGACCAAGTGCCACTTGAGGAAGACTTCGGGCTCCTTTGTTCTCTGTAACGATATATCTCGGCATACCCGCACCATGGTTCACTCGCGCTGCGGTGTTGCGTTCTGGTGTCCGTCCCATTGGCAAGAGATTGCACACAAAAAGGTTTCCAAGCATTATGTGAACAGTGTCTACCTGAACATTTTCTTTCCGAAAATCTTGTTTTGATGTACTTTTTCGGCTTCCGTGACAATGGCTGTAAAATATTTACTTTTTAGAACCCCATAATTATAAGTACCTACCTATAATAAAACGAATGGGTATAGGTTGTAAACAGACCCTTTACGTAGCCGCCAACCAAGCATTCTGTACATCAAACTAAGTAACTACCTACGCAATCTTTTATTGAGTGTACTAAGATCACGTTTTCCCTGTAAGATTAGGTAACACACTCAAAACATAGTGCTGATGGATGAATCGATTAGTAGGTAGGTACGGGTGGAGGAGGTATTTAATGTTATAATCCAACATGAAAAAATTGTAACTGTGACCCCCAAAGTTTCCAGGAATGCTCCAGAACAAAAAAAAACGCAATGAAGGAAACTGCAAGTGCTCTTCGAATTCGTTAGGAGTAATTTTCACCCATTATTTTATCTGAAAAAAAAATACCTTAATTTCACATATTTTCCTGTATTTTCGTAATTGTACCGATTTTTTCCGTTTAACATTTAGACTCGCGGTAGACTCGTCTGATTCAGCAAACTCTATTGGAGAGACGTAAGGCTGCAAAATATTACCTAAAATTAAAACTCTTACTAATTATATGTTATTTCTTCTGTAGGTATATCACTTGTTGGAGCTTAAATAAAGAGTAGTAGGTACCTATCTAACATAATAGAATATTCCGTTCGTTGCAAGGGGCTCTATTTGCATCTGCAGGGTTAAAAGTAACCGAACACGAAGGTCCTAGGCCTGTCGAGTCGAGGTGCCCCAAGTCCCGAGCTCGTTTCGCTCGCTCTTACTTCCTATAATCTGCTTGCCACAATGCCTTTTTTTTTAACTATGTTGTGGAGTTTTAGTGTTAATAAGTTTATTATATGCGCATTTGTTATTTTTGATGTACAAGTGTTGATATTTAATTAGTAGTGCAATCATTTAATTGGTGTACATGTATTAGAGATATTTTTCTGGTGTGCAAGAATAATTCCCCGGGTGGCTCGCAAATGGGGTTGGCTGGTCAAAGCTGATTGTAGATGGCGCGTCCATAGCTTAGACCCAATCTGACCAATGAGGTCAATCTATTTTGAAATTTAAAATGACATTGACAGATTTTCAACCAATGACGATGTTTGGTTCATGCGCTGCTAGCGCCATTAGTTCCACCAGTTGCCCACCCCATTCAATTATTCTTAAGTTTTCTGCAATTTGCAGGTCATCAATAACTTATTTCATGAAAAAAATATTCAATGGGGTTAAATAAACTTATATGGGTTGTATCGATAATTTTAATGATTATATAGGACGCGAATCATATTTTCATCCTACATACAACCTGACACTGACCTGCATATTGCAAAAAAAACGTTAGAAAATTTGAATTGCGCTGTTACCCTGCCGCTTATTATCTGGATGACCGAGCTTTGCTCCTTTTTTTTTATAAAAATGAAACCTCCTGCATACAAAATTTCATGAAAATCGTTGCAGCAGTTTCTGACATTCAGATGAAAAGGGTGTAAAATACCTCTTAACGAAGCCGAAAAGCACTTATTTTCTCGTCATTGCGATCATTTTTTTGTTCTACACCATACCTGAAAACTCTCTAGTTATGGAGATATTGGGGTCAAACATTTGACAAGTTTTATTTTAATTATGTACAAGTTTTAAATGCAAGATTTTTACGACCCCCGTACTATTCAATCCCTCCATCAGCACAATGTGTTGAGTGCGTTACATTGGGTTCTACCATTCATTGAGTTCTACTATTCACCCCCAAGAAAAAGTCGTTTCCCAGCAATAATTTTTGCGTAAAGTTATACATAGTTTGATGTAGGTACAGAATGCTTGGTTGACGGCTTCGTGATGAGGTTGTTTACACCCCGTATATTATTATCCAAGTTAGTCAAAACTGCTAATCGGTCAAAACCACTTGACTGGTGTCAGTCAAAACCCGAAGTTAAAATGCGTTTTCTGCATTAAAAATATGTTTTTTTAGAACGCCTCAGTTGAAATTACCTAGTCCTCGAATTACGCGATGTTTTTCAAAGGGTCACGTAAAACAAATTACCATGTTCTCGACTCATTATCACCCTCGCCTACGGCTCGCGTGTTAATTCCGCCTCGAACGCAATAACAAACTTTCTCCACTTGTATCAAAATGTGCTATTCTTTAGCAAATCTGGCATAAAAAAAACCTCAGCTACCAAGTACCAACCAAACAACAAATTAAACAATGTATTCTGCGGCTGCATAGAATACTACATATGATATAGAGAATAGTTCCTAAAACTGGAAGAAACCAAATTCATAATCTTGTCTACCACCCGGCTCTTAGAATGATAATTACTCACACATTCTGTTGACGCCTCGTCGCAGTACATCGCACGCTAGCACGGCCGTCAGAAATTGCGAACTGTAGTCACAGTAGCAGTTACCTGCAACACACATTACATGCATTCAACTGTCAGTTTGCGGCTAGTGAAATTGTTAGCAAAATGTTCAAAACAATCACCGTGGTTCAATTGCACAACTTGATATGCAAAAGAGACGAGCCGAGACCATATTGCGATTGCATTACATTCCTGATCAGCTTTTTTGCTACCCTGGACATTCTTCAGCTCTCGTACGGCGGCTTGAGTAAAACTATGCTCCTCAGAAATTTTATCGACGTCTTCAAATTTAGCAATGTTTTCTAAACACATTATATCGTCTTGGACAGAGTCGAGCTGCATATTTATTTCTTCGGCTATCGAGTTGTTCATTTCGGCGTTTACAGAGTTTACTTCTTCGTCAATAGAATCTTGTACTAATTCCATTTCTTTGGTTGGTAACTCGTCGTGTTTTAAATTCTCCACTACGCTGGGAATGCTTCCCACATTACTGACGTTGTCTTCTTTGTTTTGATCTTCGATAGTGACGTAGTTCGCTAAGCAGCACTGGCTCGCCGAAATGTCATCTTGACTAAACGTATCGCCCTCGCCTTCGCCAGCAAACTCATAAGCTCCAGTAACTTGCGTCACACGCTCGTCCTCTTGAAGGATGTTGAAGCTTTCGAAGAAGTCATCGTCGCTCGTACTCACTGTCGTCCGCTGCGTATAGTTGCTGGCACTTTTATCTCTTTTTAATCTAGATTCGCTTTGACAAAGTCCAAATTGATCGTATAATTTGCGCCTAGCTCGTCTCTCCGACAATTCTTGGCGCAAAATTCTTTCCTGATAGGAACGATCTTTCAGTTTCTGAGCAGCATCCAACTGGCTTCTTTCGAGCGATTTAAACTGCTCATATAAATACCAAGACCGTACCCGGTGCGACTTTTTATGGAATGTATCTAGATCTAAAAGAAAATTGCATGAAATTACTTAGAACCCAAGCCTGAATATTTGATAAAATGAAAAGAGGAAAAAATATGACACTTACCTAGGGAATCCAAAAACTCCATTTCAGCATATGAGCAAACATCTATTGGAATGTTCGTATAGGCTGACGCATTGAATAAGTTACAGGTTTACATAGTTCAAGAAAATTTTAACAAATTTTAAAGTGAATTTTATTATTGTAGGTATAACGTAATTGGTTTTTCACTGCTTTTCCTGCCAGACCAGAAGTTACCAAATCTTGTTTGTTTCTGACATAGGGTAGTACTAGCATTACTTGTAATAATTCAAAAAAATTAGCTGCCAGTAACACAAGTCATCACTGTTGACACAAAGCTCTTTTGTGATTTCATTGGCGTTCTTATTTGGTGTTGATTTTTAAACTAGCAAGTTCTTTAGCCAGGTAGCTAGGCTGACGCTGCGCCAGCCAAATTTCTTCATTATTTACCCAGTTTACCCGTACATTGCCGCCGGGCATTTCCCTAACCAGTGCTGACTGTACGGATCACAGAAGGGTAAACCGACTGCTGATCCGTCCACTGGCCGACAGCCCGAACGTGCAATAATCTTAGGCCATTTAACGCACTATTAGACGAAGCAGTCAGCTACAAATCATTAGCTAACGTTCCTTCTTTTCCTTCGTTCCTTTATAGCTAGGTAGGTACTTAGTAGCCTAGTAGTCGAGGAACAGCCGCTCAGGTCGATCTTTAGGTTAAGCCGTGCTTGCCTATGTTGGTCTGTGGATGGGTGACCACCCATTACTTACAGAGTTTCCTCCGTGCCTCGCAAATCACGTTAAGCAGTTGGTCCCGGCTGTCATTTGCAGAAGAGAGACAGTCGTTACAGGTAGATAATGGCCCAAAAAGTCTGACAACCAGTCTTAATAAGAGGTGTGTATTCGTATTATTTACCCACTCAGACCAAGTAAAAAACCAAGACATAGCGCTGCAACAATAAAAATTACGTCTCGTTCTGTTCATACACGCTCACACGCACACAATTACATCAAACTACAATAAAACCTCAATAAATGCACAACATGTTTACGAAACCGGCCTCACTTCTCTGTTCGCAGAGTTCCGTCTTAACTTTTTTTTTGGTCTGAGTGTACACGGCGAGCCTGTATTGATAATCTAAAAACAGCTAAATAGGAAAAAGATAACAACACTGCCAACGTGCGGGCACTGAGGCAAGGACCCCGGACCCCGCGGCCAGTAGTCGCGGTCATGATGCTATAAGCAGGTTTACATACTCTTTGCTCTATGCAGTCGCGTTTGCGACCTATTAATATATTATTAAGACGTTTGTTCTCACTTGTTCGATCGTCGAACTAGTGCGATTTTTTTCTCAATAGTTTGACCGTCGAACTACTAAGATTTTTGTTTCTTATTTGTTCGACCGTCGAACTTATTTTAATCGAGGAACAAAAAAAACTAAAACAAAATTTAAGAAACGTTTTTTTCGTTAAAAAAAATGTAGGTAGATAAGTAAGTAGGTACCTAATGGGATAGGCAACTGGTGGAACTAATGGCGCCAGCATTGCATGAACCAAACATCGTCATTGGTTGAAACTCTGTCAATGTCATTTTATATTTCAAAATCGTTTGACCTCATTGGTCAGATTGGGTCTAAGCAATGGACACGCCATCTACAATCAGCTTCGACCTGCCTTCCCCATTACCTATTAATTAAACCATAACCAGTGTTGAAAAAAAATCTATGGAAAGATTTTATAAAGACACGTAGTATCTCTATTAAGTAGTCTGTGCAACGAGGTCGGCAGTAGTCTATCGATACAATACAATCAAACACTTTTGAATTTAACGAATTTATTTATAGACCACAAAACAGTAAAAAACAAACCTCAATAGACGAAATACTTTAAAAGTGAACGCAATAAAAATAATAACGTACAAGGTGTAAAATTTTGTAGAAAAAGAGTAATTTAAATTACCACAGGTCCAATAAAGACCAAAGATTATCTTAATTTAATTACGTATATTGAATGAGTTGCAATAACTACACTTAAATAAAATAAAATAAAACATTACGCCCCTTCTGGGGTAGTCGGGTAACTTCATGATGGTTAACGATATCGTGAACTAGGTGGAAGAGTTTTTTGCAATTTGCAGGTCAGCTTGTATGTTGATTAAAATATGATTCGCGGCTGTAACACGTATGTAGTCACAAAATTATAATCATTAAAATCATCAATACAACCCTATAAGTTCATGTAACTGCATTGAATTACTTTTTTATGAAATAGTCATTCAATACAGTTACATGAACATAGGGACTTACTTATATTTTAACCCTTAATTAGGCATAACCATTTGGAAATCGGAAAATAATGCCAAACAGACATAGGTACGGTTGAACAAGCTATTTGGTTTACAGTCTAACGCACAAATTACATTGTAAATGTAAACCAAATAGCTTGTTCGACTGTAGAAGAGATTGGCAGAAAAAAAATGCAAATCTTTGTAAATTTGAAGTGGCAGATCGTTTTTTACAACAGGCTCTAAATAACGCAGTTATTTAAAACCTGTTGTAAAACATTGGCCATAAGACCATAGGCCCTATGTTCTTTGGCAGAGGGGTAAGTCCAGTTACACCAACTCTAGAGCTTATTGCTCAATGGTTCTGAAAAATTGTATTCTTTCTCAGATCAGTTAAACAATGATATTCTAATAAACAGATATGTTGTGAGCGCGCAATCGTGAAGACTCCAAAACGGGCCAATTGGCTCGTTTTGCCTTTATTCTGCGTCACTGCGTGTATGTGAGCTGGCTCTGCCCCGCGGCACACTTTTTTCGGTGGTTTTGTAGGTGTACTTATATCATATCTGTTTATTAAAATATCATTGCAGATGGATATCAAAACGTTGTGTATTTTTAGCATGCACGGTATTACCAAGTTGAAAAATTGATTGCGAAACGGGACTGTCTCGCTAGTGTTGCCCATTAATAATAATCATGTAGGTAGACCTGTAAGTAAGTTCGCTGAACGAAACTATACAGAGCAAGACCTTATAGCCTTTGCACACCACGTTTTTTCTATGCGCTACCGACGCGCGTTTATGATCAGCGCTTCCTGTTCGCATTGTCAACACTTTTTAGCAGATTTTACACGTTTGTATCGATACAAACGCAAATATATCGCGGTTTGTATCATTGGTGGCGTGGGGGAGGAGATGATAATGGCGGTAATAATCAAATGGCGACGACTTTCTGCGCGATGCATCGCTAAAAACGCGTGTTCACATCGTTTGTAGCGATCTAACAGTGCGTTTCCAGCGATACAAACGCAAGCATCGTGTGCAAAGGTAACAACGTGACTTCAGTCTCGCGTTTGCTGCACGTCCTGATTGCTTCCTACGCGTGTCGTCCGTGCCTAAAAAAAGTGGTGTGCAAAGGCTACTATAGAAACAGAAAACCGAAAAATCCGGCGATATGGCCCCGTTCCCAATGTCGTGACAACAGATAATCGTGTAGTTTTAAGTGTCATGTTTTGTGTTTAATGGAGGTGTTCACATATAGGACGACTCGATTACTGTCGTTCACGAGTTTTGCCAATTAACAACCAACGATAAATTAATCGACCCACTAACTCAGAATTGTAACATGTAGAAATATCGTAACAACACTAGTAGAAAAAAATGGCGCCACCAGCCGGTTGTCTGCTGTATCCAGGGTTGGTCTGAGAAGAATGTACCCCAGAGTTCATAAGTTTTACACTGAATGGAGATTTGCGCTCCTTGATTCCGCCGCGTTTCATCGGATGACCCTGAAAGATAGATAGGACTTGTTAATCATTAAACTACTTAATTTAACATTATTTACAAAGGAAAAAAATATACAATAATGATAGATAGAAGTTCTATCTATCCGTGGCGCAGTGAGTGTTGAGAAGTAGTTCGGCGACAAACATTATGATTCTGCAATTATTTTAAAGCTAGAGGTATGGAACTTACCATGGGTACATGGATTGGTGGTTTTTTGTCAAAGGTGTTCCGAAGTCTCCGCCAGGTTTCACAACCAATAGTTTCAGCTTGGAGGTGTAGATCCTCCTTATCCGCGAACGTCTCTGTACTTTGATTGTAAGTAGTAGCTAGGATTAAATCCAGACTATCTTTTGGTACCCTTAATGATGAACAAACAATGGGATTACAAGTTAAGACCAATACACATAACATAACGTAGAACATAGATCATAAACGTGGGCGCGCAACGCTGGTGAGAGGCATTGAGCTTTTACAACTACGCTACAGAGAAGACAGCGTGACCAAAATCTGTGCTCCTTTCAACTGTGGTCGGCCGGCCGCAGTTCACTCAGTCGGTTGCTCGCCACAGCATCTTATAGGTACGAGGTTAGCCAAGCCCCGCGCGCCCCGCACTACCGCGCTTGTTGCACAGATTTTGTTCGCGCTGTCTTCTCTAAACGTAGTAGTAATAGCTCAATGGTGAGAGGTTGACTTTTTAAGAATCGGTTGAGCTGAGGCTGGTTGTAAAGTAGGTAGACAGGCATAGAGAAATAAGCTATAGTATGCTCTAAGTAGATAGATCAGGGAATTCCAAGTAGCGATTTTAGGCTTCTATGAAACCGCTTAATCACTTTGTCTTATAATTGGTTTCATTTCTTAACCACCCTCGGCATAAAGTCTCACCGAGATGTTTCATCCACAACTTCAAATACGATCAAACTCCAGTAACGCCGCCCTACCGGGAAACATTGATAATATGTAAGTACAACTTTTCACCTCAACTAGTACGTTTACTTACTTGAAAGGATGATAAAAACTTAGCCGCCTTACACTTGCAAGTGTATGATGCGAGTACAGTCTGTATCCAGTTGAGCCCACATGTTTATTTGTAGTTGCAAGGATAATATCTTTGCTAAGTTCGCCCTCTTTGGATAAATCAGGAAGAACAGTTTTATTTCTAACTTGTTTGATCTCAAGCATTTTTATGGAATTGGTGGTTAACAGTTATTACTACAAAGTTAAGATAAAATTAAAAACGAATAATTTCGTAGAAGCTGGACCAATTGTAGTCTTTGAGCTGGACAATGGATTTTTTGACATCAATTTTATTATAGATAGAACTCCATGGCAACCGCGCAACAACAATGGACATACAATAAAAATATTGTTTCACTGTTCTAAATAAATTATTATTTACTTGCTTCCACCTCATTGAGTTATTCACCAGAGTTATCAAAATTCGTAAATAAGAGCATATTATTTTTTAACAACAAAATGCGGTTTTGCCGTATCTAAAAGTTTTTTTTATGACAACACTATAACTACATCCGCTCTTGCGCTCTGGTTAAAATTCTTTCGTCATCCGGTAGCCATATTTAATTTTACGCTTGCACGCTGAGGTCGCCCGCGGCCCGCCTGCTTTTGTGACGCCATTTTAATTTAATAATTGTGACCAAACGGTGAAACAGATATCCATTTCATACAGTGTAGTTGTTGGAAATATATTACAAGATGAGTTACGGAAGGCCGCCGCCGCGTATCGACGGCATGGTGTCGTTGAAAGTGGACAATCTAACATACCGCACAACGCCTGAAGATTTGCGTCGTGTGTTCGAAAGATGTGGTGAAGTAGGTGATATTTATATACCCAGAGACCGGTATACCAGAGAAAGCAGAGGATTCGCTTTCGTCAGGTAATTTATTTTCCTATTATTTTACTATCTACTTCAGTGACGTCATAAGCCGTTACCGGTAAAATACCACCTGCCCTGCTCGAGGACTGTAATATTTTTCTATAAGTCTCGTTTGAAACGTATGCCCTTCTCCCCGTGAATCTACGCTCGTATTTGTAGCATCCATCTTAATACTTCAATGATGCATTTCAAATCGGTAATGGGTTATCCACAATTAAGATAGAAAAGATGATTTCGTCATTTTCACAATTCTAGGTTCTACGATCGCCGTGATGCGGAGGAGGCTCTGGACTCGCTGGACGGTCGGATGCTGGATGGCAGGGAGCTCCGAGTGCAGATGGCGCGCTACGGGCGCCCTTCGTCGCCGTACAGAAGCCGCTATGACCGCCGCCGCAGGTAACATAGATGCATTGTCTTCTTTCGTCGGGACGCATTCCGCTGCACTAGCTGACCACTCTAAAGCTTCTCTTTATTTTGTATCAAGATCCTTTAATGACTGATATTATCTCATTACAATTCTACTAGAACATTTAAAGTAAATAATCAATCATTGATTGAATAGAAGATTTGCATCACCAGAATGCCACCTTGTTTGTCATAATTTTATCTGAATTACAAATTTAAAAGTGGTTTCGAGACCTACAATTTTTGTTGTATTTTTTATCCAAATAACTTTTTGTGTATTTATATGTTGTGGTCAGCTAGTAAACTAAACTTAACATACCATTTATACTGTTCAGCTCGCACAGACGGAGGTGGTACATGTTACAATTGTGTAGCTCCAAAGTCTCCAGTTGCGTTTAACACATCAGGAAGGGGCGCTTGCGTCACTGGCTTGAGCAGAGGATGTATTCATATGTGTTGTGTGATGGTTATTCTTTTAGCAACTCGCGTTCACGGTCTCGTTCACGTCGTCGATCCAGGTCTCGTTCGCGCAGGCGGTCGCGCTCATACAGCCGTAGCCGTTCTCGCTCCCGCAGCCGTTCCGACTCCAAGAGCTCCCGGGGTCGCACCCGCAGCCGTTCTCGCTCACGATCACGCTCCAGGCATTGAAGTGCTGAGTAAGTACACTAACAGATACTTAATTGTTTAGGAAATTAACCTATACCAAACCATGAAAACCAATGTTTGTAAGAATGCTTAAATTAATCTTTGCAAGCAACCAACAAACTAAAAAATATGCTTTTACTTAGCTTGTCTTCTCTATATCCTCTTATTGTGAAAAGTAACTTGATTATAAGCTTTTTGTTCAGTACCTACAAATTTTTATTGTATAAAATTTAGTTAATTACAGCATCAAGTCCTTGTACTTAAATTATTGTAAAATTACCCTTTTTATATTAATAGAAAATACAGTACCAGATAAACAACAGAACTACTCCTCCGACTATTTTTATAGATTAGTCAACTAATAGTGTGTTTTCCTCATGCAGGTTGAGAGTACCAGCTGTGAGCTGAAGTGCTGTACTACAATGTCTCTCTGAGCAGCCTTCAGCCAAGGTACTAAAACTCATCAGTTACTCATAAGCCATCCACAGACCTAACTATGATCAACATAGTGGCAAAACACGCAACGTAACAAATTATAATTTAAGTTCCCCTAATTTTAACATAGGCTAACTGCATAATGTAAGAATTGTATCTCTAGAGATTTTCATACTTTATTTTTTGTTTATATAGAACTTTCATGAAATTCTCAACATATCCTTAAATATGAATTATTACTGAACACAATAAACTGAATTGAGTTTATTTCATTTGTTGAAATACTTTTAGTTTAGTTAGTCGTATCGTATTTTTTTTTACCTAATTTAGGGATTTCTTCAACAGACTATTCAGTCACTTGTATTTCAGTTTTCATGTTCATATTGTATTAGATTAAATGTATGTAATTAATCAGCATTAGGTGTGTAAGACCGATGTGGTCTTAGATATTATTTCAGGTTTAATATAACAAAATAACTGGAAGATCATGTACCTACCACCACAAGTGATTAATGGGCTAAATTGGGCATTAATGTGGGACATCATCATTCATGATTCTTGGTAAATAACTCGTAAGAATGTGATGCCTGGACTCTTTAGTTTCTTTTAAATATACTTTAATGTATTATGTTTAACATTGTCAATATCTTAAGTAGTAGGCCTTTGCTTATACCTGCACCTTTTAACCACCAAGACTATTTTAGTATTGTGAATTGACATCATTCAAATCAAGAAATAATGTTTAAGCTTACTTTACCATCAAAACTGCATCATGTAGCCTGTTTTAGTGATTAAAAGGTAAAGATGGCTTAATTAGAGACATGATCATAACCAACAATAGTAGAGCATGCGGCCTATTACTTACGACTTTTACTATAAGTACAGCATTTGTTGCAAATATTATATATATAACTACCGATTCTGTAATATTAATGGAAATGTTGGTATGCTCAGGGCGTGGAGTACGCGGGGAGCGAGGCTGTATGCGGGGAGGGGGGGTTTGCTGTTTGCTGACAACTGCTGAATTGCTGTTGTTGCCGTACATAAGTTATGAGTAAACTTTTATATTTATTGACAAACCGAGACACGCATAAAGTAGGTAAACTTGACGTCTTTCACGCAACACCAAGGTGTTGTGGCTGTAATTTTAAAACCCGGCACGTAGGGCGAGACATCGTGCACATCACTTAACTTAATTTCACAGTCCACAATTTGTAGTGCCGTCTCAAAACATCGTTCGTTATAATCTCCTCAAGTGTTATCAGTGGTGTCGACGTAGTTGCGTCGTAACGTAAACAACCACCAAGTACAACGTAAGCGCGAGTAGTAGGTGGCGGCCGGCAGACCAGCAGACTGCGAACTAATATACTCGTTTGTTTGGCAGGCCGGTGCTGCACGCTGGCCTGTTTGCTGTGGCAGTTTCCTGTGCTGATTTGCAGATTCGGCTAGGTTTATCGGTAAAATGGAGCGCCCTCCCTGCCTCTCCGATTAACGAACCATCTAAGTACATGATGCGGCTTAATATTTTTTTATTTTATTTAGCACTAGGATCACTCGTTTCATTTTAAAGGAATGGTTGATTGTACCTAATAACTTGAAGATTGATGAAGATCGTCACAGATGAAGACACCTGGCACTGGATTTAAGTAGGTTTTGTCGGAAATAAATTAATTAAGAATATTTTTGGTTTGGTTTTTTATATAACAATCCTTCCCTACTCAATATATACACAGACCTCCACCACACTACCCACTGAAACCAATTTCCGTTATGCAGTAGGCAAGAACTTGTTACTTACTACTTAGAATTTTAGCTGCATACGGCGGTTAGACTAAAAGCCGACCCAACTAGTTGGGGGAGGGGGGAGACATGATGAGCAGGCAAGAACTTGTCTTGGTGGAGAGGTTTTACAAGACATGAAGCCAAGCTTGTCGGGCCACGCACAGTGTAGGATTCCGTAGTAGCCCGTTATCAAAATATAGAACGAACCCGTCAGTACAGCGCCATCTTCGCGAAACTTTGATGCATTTTTTATTTTTGATTTTGTTTTTCAATGACCCGTTATGAACAAGCAAATACTTCATCTTGGTAATTATAGGATTTTGTATTTGGTACACAAAATTATTCAACACCCAAGTTCAACAACTATTACTGGTAAACTATTGTTATCTCCGGTTTAATTAAAAATAAATAATAATAAATATCGCTTAACATTACACACAGCGCCATCTAGTGCCATACAAAGCAACGAGGCTTTTGTGGTGTGCGTTACCCCAGCCAGATGTCGAAAATGGACATTTGAATCTTATAGATAATTAGTTTTGCGGCTTCTGTAATTGTTGCGCACATTTTTAAATTTGTTGCGCTTATAGTTTTTTAATTATTTCACAAAAACATTTCCTGCTGGGGTAACGTTACCCCAGCCAGACCTTTTTCTTTCTAATGGGAATATTTGAATAAATACTAGCTATAAAATTAGTTGTCTAGTTGAAGTAAATGTGCTTTATTTTGTATTTGTTCTTTCATCGGTTGCGAAGTTATTCGAGATTTTGCTGGGGTAACGTTTTTGGTTTTGCTAGATCTTTGAAATGGTTAAGCGGATTCTTATCATATTTTGTACATGACTTCTTAGGAATTAGTTTAAATTTGTTCTGCAATAAAAAAACCAAAATAATGCATAGCTTAAAGGTTATTTAATTAAATAGAAAAACACTTCAATTGGTCCCAGCACTCTCAATAAGAAGTCTAAAGACTTACTTTAAACGTTATTTTAAAGCTTGTAACTGCCTTCAAATGTATGTGAAGTTTCATTAGTATCCTGTAAGTATTTAACAAGTTATGATGATATTCAGTTCTGGACGAGCTCGGTCTTGATGCGCGCGGTGTTATTTGGCCACTGGATTGGATATATGAACTGAATGTTATGTCAATTATTAGTTTTTTAGTTCAGTTGTATATCAGTAAAATTTCAGCGTAGTACATTGGATAATGAATGAGATAATACGATTAAAGTCATTAGGAAGTGAATGACCGTGGTAACCCGACCAAGTTTAGGTGGTTACGAAAAAGCGAAAACGCAGAACATTACGGTACCTTCTAAAATATGTAGGATAATGTTACAAATTTAGTACAGACATGTACACAAGTTTAAAAAAAAAACTACATGATTATTAAAGAATTTTTATTGATAGGTAAAATAATCATTTCAATTGAACTTTTAAAGTATTAATAAACTTATACTTAAAAACAATCACAGATTAAAATTACAGATAGTATTTTTTTTTAAATCGGTCGCTAAGTCATGAATTTCATGAATCAAGTTTCAAGTCATATGTTGACAATGTATACACAAAAACCTTCCACTTGAATCAATCTATCTATTAAAAAAAACTGCTTCAGAATCCGTTGCGTAGTTTTAAAGATCTAAGCAAACAGGGACAGACAAACAGGAAGCGACTTTGTTTTATGGGTACTATATGTAGCGAAGGATAAATATGTCGTTATCATTGTTGAGAATTCCAGTCCAGGTAATAACTAAGTACGAAAATAAGTAAGTTCCTAAATTCAAATATTTAAGCCTTAAAAAAAATACAATTTTAGATAAGTACCTAACAACATGTACATATTAATAATAATTTTGCTACTATTTCTGTAGTTACATTATGCAAGCTTACCTTGTTCGTGAATTCATCAAGCAGCCCGCACCATAATTATGATCATCAATAGAAGCACTCCACATTAGCAGTAATTCACCACACTTATTATTATATAATAGCTCTCACGCACTCGATAAATATTTGCAAAAACAGGAAACGGAACTGCCGAAGCGCACGCGCACTCTACAAGATGAATTATGTGATTATGGAGCATGCTTAGTGCGTTATGTAATTGCAAACAATGTATTACCCCTTCACCCCACCCCTCCTGCGTCCCACCGAACGACATGTTATATCGGTGATTTTTGATAAGTTTGTGCAACTGGAAGATAATAATAATGTTTTCATAGTACAGATATTATTGTGTATTTAACAGTGTACGCGTCTGTACCGAAATTGTAAGGTGTATTATACTAAACATTTCAAAAGATAGTATAATGTTCTGCGTTTTCGCTTTTTCGTAACCACCTAAACTTGGTCGGGTTACCACGGTCATTCACTTCCTAATGACTTTAATCGTATTATCTCATTAATTATCCAATGTACTGAGCTGAAATTTTACTGATATACAACTGAACTAAGAAACTAATAATTGACATAACATTCAGTTCATATAACCAATCCAGTGCCCAAATAACACCGCGCGTATCAAGACCGTGCTCGTGAAGAACTGAATATCATCATAACTTGTTAAATACTTACAGGATACTAATGAAACTTCACATACATTTGAAGGCAGTTACAAGCTTTAAAATAACGTTTAAAGTAAGTCTTTAGACTTCTTATTGAGAGTGCTGGGACCAATTGAAGTGTTTTTCTATTTATTGAAATAACCTTTAAGCTATGCATTATTTTGGCGTTTTTATTGCAGAACAAATTTAAACTAATTCCTAAGAAGTCATGTACAAAATATGATAAGAATCCGCTTAACCATTTCAAAGATCTAGCAAAACCAAAAACGTTACCTCAGCAAAATCTCGAATAACTTTGCAACCGATGAAAGAACAAATACAAAATAAGGCACAACATTTACTTCAACTAGACAACTAATTTGATAGCTAGTATTTATTTAAATATTCCCATTAGAAAGAAAAAGGTCTGGCTGGGGTAACGTTACCCCAGCAGGAAATGTTTTTGTGAAATAATTAAAAAACTATAAGCGCAACAAATTTAAAAATGTGCGCAACAATTATAGAAGCCGTAAAACTAATTATCTATAAGATTCAAATGACCATTTTCGACAACATCTGGCTGGGGTAACGCACACGCTTTTGTGTCGTGGACACACCAGATATTTGATAGATACTTTTTGTTTATAAATACATACTTAATATACTTTAAATAAATGTCCATGCTAATCTCACAAACACTAGCAAATGTTTGTGAGATGAGCATGGACATTGATTCCGGGTTCGAATCCGGGACCCTAAGAAACGTAAGGCAGCCACACTACCGCTGTGCCATTCGGGTCGTCAAATTAAAGTTTTCCTTCAGAGTTCATGAAATGCACTATCATCATGGATTTTTCAAGCCAACAGTTTAGCTTATAGAGGGGGGGAACGCCCTACTGGAACAAAGATTTGCACTTTAAAGTTTAACATTTTGTAAATGGAGCATAGAATTAGCAAACCCTTAGGTCATTTTAAAAGACCTATGCAACTATACCCCACACGATAGGGTAGACAACGAAAAAAAATATTTTTTCTAAAATTTTATTTTACCACTTTGTCGGCGTAATTGATATACACCCCTACGAAATTACAGCTTTCTAGTACCCAACGGTCTCTTAACAAAACCTCGGACAAACAGACAGACGGACAAGACGAAACTACGGGTTCCTTGTCAGGACTACGGAACCCTAAAAAGGAGTAAACGATAAAGTGACTATTGACAGGGGAGAATGTCAGAAAAAAACCTGTTTCCTCGACCTTATTAACATGGAACAAGGGCAGGAAGATGATGAATTAAAACAAAAGATTTGACCACAGAGCATCTATATACAGGGCGTCCCACGGATATGCCACATGGAGGGAAAGTACCTTGAATATTGTAGATGGAACATTTTACTGAAAGAAGACATTATTTGAATTTAAAAAACAATTTAAACTGCATTCATAGATATTTAAATAATTACATGTTTGAACCGGGAATCGAACTCGTTTGGGTTTGTATTTATGCTTTTGCGGTTGCACAACGACATGCTTTGCTTGCGCTTTGCTTGGTAGTATAGATGCAGGCCTACCTTACTGCCTCCCTCAGAGGCGGTAAGGTGGCGGGGTCTTGAGGGGGAGCGCTACAGTCGTGTAGATCCTCAAGGCAAGTCTGGTGTGTTCTTTTTCACGTGGTTGCCGCCCTGCTTTTGGTCTATTTCCCTAAGAAATAGACGCATCGAAAATCACCAGGCGCATTTTAACCTAACCACGACCCTCCGTGACCGAGTGGGCGTGGGCTCGGCCGCCACTAAACCCAGCTGGCGTCGAGTAGGTAAATCTGGTCACTTGCGCTAGGATCTGCGCAGTTGAGCGCCGTAAGCGGGGATGAAGGAGTCGGGTTGAGCCGATCGGCGCTGGTGGTAATAGGGCATGAATCTCGGAATCTCGGAATATCGAAATATCGGAATCTCGGAACGCAAGTTCCGATATTACAATTCCGATACTGAGTGATCCAATATCGAAATCGGACAATTTTTTCTAAATTTTGAGTTTTAAACTAAACCTATATTTTAGATCCTTGTGTGACGCGCTACCATTTTTCTGTTGCCAGCTCGCTAAGCATGCGATACAAGAACAATAATAGTGTTGTCTGTCTCGCTCACTCTTTATCTGCGCGGTACGCCTTGCTTATTCGCACAAGCGAACAAAACATCCTGTCTATCAGTTGCGCTCAAGAACTTTACTGTGTAAGTTAAGACGTGTTTGTGTTTTATGTGGCTACGTGCAACGTCGCTTTAAAAGATGTAAGTACAAATTATTATCTAATTGTTCTTTTTCAATTCAGTATAAACTACTGTGTTTAAATGGTTTTATAATTGTGCTAGCTCAAAATAAAACAAAAAACGCCGAAAGTGATTCTTTCGTTCGTAGACTTTTAAGTTGCTAGTTTGTATTAGATCGTAAAAAGACGGTTTCGTAAACAGGTTAACAATTTATTAAATAAAGCAGAAAAGTAATATTAAGTTACGTAGAGAGTCATGAAACCTACGTATGTAAGGTACCTAATATTTAATATTAGGTACCTGCTATAGGTAAATTTGCTTGTATATTCCAGGCCCAGGTACCTAGGTTAGGTACCTATTAAAATTACTAGTCAAAGTTTCCGTACAATTTACATATTTACATTACAAAAAACAATTATTTTCTTTGCAGGGCCTCATCAAAAAAGAAAGACATGTACTCAGAATTTCTCAACAAACGCTTATCAAATGTATGGGATCATTTTCATCGATCGGATGACGGCCAAACAGCTAAGTGCCAGATATGTTTAAAAAAACTAAAAACTACTGGTGGGTCTACTACAGGCTTGCACACACATTTACGAACTGTGCACTCAAACATCACTGCAGTTGGAACCCCTTCAACGGAGAGTACTCCAAGCACGTCAACAACAACATCACAAGAGCAGACGACCAAGCTCAAGAAACGGAAACTAATGACTGAATACTTCAGGTCTTCAGAATCAATGGAAGCTATTGTTTCTCGAATGACCGCCTTAAATGGTGCAAGTTTCAGATTATTTTCTGAAAGTCAAGATCTCCGGCAACTCTTCAAAAAAAGTGGATACGACTTACCGAAAACGCCAAATACTATTGCGAAAATGGTTCTTGAACACGCCAACAAGTCAAATGTGAAACAGTGAAAAAACCATAACCCTCATGAAGGAAAATGGAGAAAGATTTACAATGACTCTCGACGAGTGGACCTCTCTTCGAAACAGGAGATATATGAACATAAACCTTCATTGCAGAGCTTTTGGAGGTTTTGAATTCAAGAATCTTGGACTCGTCAAAATAACGGGGTCCATGCCAGCTACATCAGCTCTGTCAATAATGCGCGAGCACCTTGCCAAATTCAATATCGTACTTGAGGAAGATATTATTAGTCATACGACTGATGCTGCCAGTGTCATGAAAAAAATGGGTTCGTACATACCCGCCCATCATCAACTCTGCCTCGCCCACGATGTTCAGCTCGCTGTCATAGATAGCTTATATAAGACAACGATTACTGCCGAAGCCCAAATCGAACCATCCCTCCAATATGAAATGGAATCCACAAACCGTTCAGACTCAGAAAGCGACAATGATAATGATTCGTCAACAGAGTGTGATGGCTTCGAAGTAGAAAGCTCAAAAGCTCGCACAGCTGATCCAAGACTTTACAAAGAGGTGATTGGCAAAGTACGAAATCTGGTGAGATCAATAAGAAAGTCACCTCTTAAAGCCGATGCTCTGAGAGCTTACGTCAGTAAAGAGTTTAGTGAAAACATCCAATTGCAGTTAGACTGTCGAACAAGATGGTCCAGCATGAATGACATGATAGGATCGTTCCTAAAAATGAAGGACTGCATTTTCAAACTTCTTATTGACATTAAATCAGATATATCCTTCACAGATGTGGAAATTCAAACATTAACCGATATCCATCGTAGTTTGGAAGTGGTCAAAATGACTGTACTATCTATTTGCAGACGTGATGCCACACTATATACAGCAGACACAGCATTGAAATTTATGCTGAATAAACTTGACCAGCAAAACACATATCAGAGTTCAGTGAGTTCAAGTCTCGCTGTAAACTTACGAAGACGAATAAAAGAAAGACGACTATTAATAGCAGGAGTATTACACTACCTCCATGATTCCGAAAGCTTCTACAACAACACCTACAGTGCTTCAGATGACAATACATTTCCGAAACCCACAAGCGAAGAAATATGTGATATTATTGTAAGCTTGTTAAAACGCCTCAAATATAAACAAAACCCTACTAGCAGTCTCAGCGTCACAGAAAGAGAAACTGAAGCAACGACAGCTGTTTTATTATCTTCCGATGAAGATGATGAACCACTAGCTGCAGCTAGTCTCGTTGCGAGTGAGCTGACCCTGCAACAAGAATTTGAGAAGGAAATGGAAAAATGCAAAGAAAAGAAGAAGGCAGTGCTTTCGTCCGACGAATTTGATCTTTTGGGATTTGTAATGACTGAAAAAGCAATATACGACAATAGAGGTGAAAGAGGAGTTTATTTGACACAGGCATACACTTTTCTCACATCAATTTTGCCTACCAGTGTTGAAAGTGAGCGTGTTTTTTCGTCGGCCGGATATTTTTGCAATAAAATACGAAGCTCACTATCCGACAAAATGCTTGATGCTTTGTTGTTCTTGAGAACATATTACCAAGAAAAACGAGATTTTAAAATATAAACATACCTAGTCGTTTATTTCTGTTGATTTAAATTAGTACAAGTTACTTATATTATAATTTAAACTACCGAACTCAGAATCAATAAAACTTCTTAAAGTTTTGTTCATTCTGATTCTGAGTACGGTAGTTTAATTAGTAATAAGTATAGATAATAGTGAGAAATATTTTGATAAACATTTATTTCCAATAATTGTTGTTTCTAATTGTTGATTTTGCTTGCACACTTTAAATCATAACAGTTTTGTTGATTCTGAGTTCGGTAGTTTAATTAGTAATAAGTAAGTATAGATAATAATGAGAAAAATGATAAACAAATATTTCCAAAAATTGTTCCTCTAATTGTAGATTTTGCTTGCACATTTTAAATTATAAGAATTTTTGTTGACTCGAAGTTCGGTAGTTTAATTAGTAATAAGTATATGATTTAATAATGAGAAATATTGTAAACAAATATTTCTAATACCTAATTATTGTTCCTAATTGTTGATTTTGCTTGCACATTTTAAATTACTTATAAGAAGTTGTTGATTTTGAGTCAGGTAGTTTAATTAGTAATAAGTTCAGGAAAATAATGAGAAATATGTGATTTAATAAATACTTAAAAACAACCAATGTTCCAACCAAATTAAAGAATACGATTTAAAAATGTTTTTTATTGCACTCAATCCAACCTCATACCGAATTTGTGCAATTTCTAAGGAAAAAACGAAATTCCGATATTAATATCGGAATTCCGATATTGAGAACGAATATCGGAAATCAGTATCGGAATTGAAAACCTTCCGATATTACATGCCCTAGGTGGTAATGCGTCCGTGAGGCAACACGCCCTCTTTGGTCTGGATTTCAAGCGAAACGGTGGCCCTACCCAATAGCCAAGGGTAGGGAAATGGCCACAGTGTCCCGTTAGAGGGCCACGGCGAGGGGTGGGAGGTCCGCGGAGGTCGTCCTCGGATGGCCGAAGCTGTTGGTGAAGGTCATAAGGTGTAAGTGAAGGTTTGATTAGTCATCAACCCGATCAAGCGCCCGATGTCGCACTGTAAACCAGCCTCACGCCCCTATATCTCGAAGGTAATCCTAACGGTTGAGCTAGTTTGTAGCGAGACGTTCCCAGGTGCGGGCTCCATGGAGGGTGGGAAGCCGGAGAGATGAATTCTTTATACTTTACTATGGATACTCAAAGACCATACGACACCAAACACACACAACAACCACACAAACTCACAAACCCCACACACATTCACACGCACATACTGCACAAACACACCGGAGAGGAGGCAAAAGCCAAGGATTCTCCCAAGAGGGGTGCTTGCAGCACCTCTCTAGCCCCCGGATGCTCCGCTACTAACGTAGCTCCAGTGCGGGTACAGGTCCGGCAGTGGCGAGAACCGCTGCCAGGATGAAAACTAGGTCCCGTAATAAACAGAGGAGTACGGCGCTGCTCGGGACCAGTACCGCTCCTCCCTCTTTTTCAGGCGTGGAGCCCGCCACGACGGTTAATTCCTCTGGCCGGGCTCCCCTCATACATCTTCCTCCGCCTACTGCTCCCCCCTCGGTGGCCGTCACTGGCCAACCGGCGGAGACCAGCACCACAGGTGACGCGTTCGCGCTCGCCTGGCAGGTGCAGAGGAGCTGGCGTAAAGGCAGGAAGGAAGATTCCGGCAAACAACGCCACTGCGCTGAATCTTCAGTGCAGGCTGCCCCGGCCCCTTCGACGGGTAAACCGAGAAGGAAGAACAGGCCGTCCATGAAGCAGCGGCAGACACAGAGGACGGGTAAGTCCCCTCAACCTACACAGGCTAACGCCACGGGCCGGGTTAAACCGACCCATGGCAATGTCAACTTCTCTGCAAACAAGCGCAAGCAAGCAAGCAGGCCGAGGCCCAGCCAACCAGCAGCCAGCGGCGCGAGTGGACCAGCCACACAGACGACACCGCAACCCGTTCGGATGAATCAGGCCGCGGCCAAGCGAGCCCTCAACGAGACTTTAACACCTCGAGGAGAGCGTAAGCGGCCGCGTCTTGATAAATCCAAACGGGACGCAAAGGAGGTGTCACACCAGGTTCTCGCGGCTATCCAGAAGAAGATACTCGTCGAGGCCTTTTCTCCCATACAGGACTCACCTGCACCGACCTTCAAAGCGAGGCCGGTGTTCAGCAGCGGGGTCCTCAGACTGTGGTGCGGGAACGACCACACCTCAGCATGGCTAAGGAAACTGATCTCCGAGTTGCCTCGCCCCACTAGCACCTCGCTAGTGATCAGGAGGCAGGCGGACCTCATGCGCCGGGTAAGATGCGGCATCTTCATTCCTGATGAGCAGGGGATCTTCGCGGAGCCGTCCGACATCGGGCGTGCTCTGTGCTACTAGAACTCTTGGGTTGGAATCAAGGAGTGGGTGTTGCTGGGCGCCAACAAACAGGCCGAAGCGTGGTACGTGATGGTCGGGGTCCCTGAAGACCAAATTCCGACCCTGATGGAAGCCGAACGCCGTCTCTCATTTGGTGTAGGGACGGTGTACGTTAAGTTCCAGGGTCCGAACGGCAAATTTGTCGACGTCCCTCAGGGATATCCGGCCGCCGAAGCCAGCGCTGGGACACAGGTGGAGGAGGCAACTCCCCCCCCAACAAACACCGCGGAAACACACGCGGTTGAGCCTGCAGTAGCAGCGCCAGCCGCCCCTACTGTCGCTAGCGTGGGCGCCGTCCTCTCGGGGAAGGAGCTCAAGGACATCATCCTGTCCTCGGCCTCTGACCTGGAGGGGGACGGCTTCGACGCGGGCGACCTGTTTGCCGGGCTGCGGCTGGCAGGTGACGAGGAAGGAACGTCCAGCGATGGCGTCCCCTTCGTCGACCTGTAAGGTCCTGCAGGCCAACCTCCACCACAGTCAGACCGCGACGGCTCAGCTGCGGAAGTGGCTGGAGGCACAACATACGGCCATTGCCTTGATCCAAGAGCCATGGATTAGGGCGGGCCAAATACAAGGACTCTCCAATCTTGGTGGTAAGCTCTTAGTTAGTACAGATCATGACAAACCCAGATCGTGCATCTATGTGACACGTAACATAAAAACACAGCCACTAACAGATTTCTGTTGCAGGGATGTCTCTGCAGCTAGGCTACTGATACAGCGGGGGGACACAGTAGCAACTGTGGTCTTCGCTTCCGCTTACATGCCCGAGGCAGAAGAGCCGCCGCCGCATGACCTCGCCCGCCTCGTGACTTACTGCGAGAGCACTGGGCTGGAGGTTGTCATAGGCGCCGATGCGAACGCTCATCACCTTCTGTGGGGCATGGACACACAAAATGCAAGGGGTAAGGCGCTAGTAGATTACTTATTTACAACTAACCTAACCCTACTAAATACAGGTTCCGAACTAACCTTCGTAAACAGACGTAGCCAAACAATCATAGACCTCACTCTGGCATCGGAGGGTGCAGCGGCCATCACCACCGGCTGGCAGGTCTCCAAGGAGGCCTCCTGCTCGGACCACAGGTGGATCCGCTTCGATATTCAGGTGTGTGTAACACCAACACTGCCACGGCGAAACCCGCGAAACACTGACCGTGCTGCTTATACACGCATCCTCGAAACCAAACTTGCGTCAACAAACTACGGAATGACCTACGAGGACACGCAGCAGATCGACGAGCGTGTAAGTCATCTCACGAAATCAATGCTAGACAGCTACCATTCATCCTGCCCGGACACCACTCCGCCCACAACGCCAGGGAAGCAACCGTGGTGGGGAGCGGATCTGGAACGTAAGCGCGGGAAGGTAAGGTCAGCCCTAAACAGAGCCATGAACACCTGTGCTGATGAGGATTGGAACACGTACTACGCGGCCAAAAAATCCTATAACAAATGCATCAGATTCAGGAGCTCCACTGGATGGCGCAAATACTGTGGCAACATCGAATCCTGCCAACAAGCAAACAGGGTAAGGAAAATATAGTCACAGCAGAACCCGACTGGGCCTGCTGTCCTCCGTAAACCCGACAACACACTTACCGCCTCACCAGAAGAGGCGACGCGCGTCCTTATTGAAACTCACTTCCCAGGCTGCGCTTTCACACAGGCTATCGACTGGACAGAGGTAACACAAACACCGTCAGAAAACGACTGGCGCTATGCACACAAAGTCATCACGCTGGAAAAACTCCAGTGGGCGATCCGGTGCTTCCATCCTTTCAAGGCGGCCGGTCCGGACGGGGTGTTTCATGCCTTACTGCAATGGGGTGGGACCTCTGTCGCCAACAGACTGGTACCCATAATGAGAGCGTGCCTGGCCTTCAGATACGTTCCAAAAGGATGGAGGGAAGTGAAAGTCATATTCATTCCTAAGCCAGGTAAGAGTGATTATACCAACGCCAAACACCACCGACCAATCAGCCTGACCTCCTTTCTCCTTAAAACTTTGGAGAGAATTTGCGAGAGAGAGCTGAGGGACGGCGTTTTGAAATCTATCCCACTCTACACTAACCAACACGCATACAGCTCGGGCAAGTCCACTGAATCCGCCCTCCATCTAGTGGTCGGCCGGATAGAAGAGGAGATTCACCAGAAGGGCATCTTCATAGACATCGAAGGAGCCTTCGATAAAACTAACTTCTCCAGCATCAACACCGCGCTCTCCCGTCACGGAGTAGAACAGGTACTGACAGACTGGATCACCAATATGTTAAGCAAACGAGTGGTTCGACTTGAAGGGGAACAGCCGATTGCCTTGATAGCCAGAGGCTGCCCCCAAGGTGGAGTACTATCCCCGCTCCTCTGGAATCTGGTGATAAATGATCTCATCACAAAACTCAACGCGAACCATTTCTACACAATAGGGTATGCCGACGACCTAGCTATCCTCATTTCAGGGAAAGTGACGGGGACAATCTGCAACCTCACTCAACAAGCACTACGCATCGTTGAGCGGTGGTGCAGAGAGTTCGATCTCTCAGTGAACCCCACGAAAACTGAACTAGTCATGTTTACCCAAAAACGAACACTAGGCTGTTATCGCCTACCCAAACTTTTCGATACAGAACTCCAGTTAGCCGACGAGGTCAAATATTTGGGAGTCATCCTGGACAGTAAGTTAAATTGGAGTAGTCACTTAGATAATAAAATTAACAGGGCCTGCATCACCTTTTGGCAATGCAGGAGGATGATAGGTAAGAAGTGGGGCCTATCCCCTAAAATTATACTTTGGTTATACTGCTCGGAAATCCGACCTATGATCACTTACGGGGCAGTGGTCTGGTGGCCCCGCACCAAACTAACTACAGCCTCCATCAAACTGCAACGCATGCAAAGGCTTGCCTGCATGGCGATCACAGGCTGCATGAGGACTACCCCGACCACAGCTCTCGAAGCCATGCTGGGGCTCCCACCGCTTTATCTGTTCATACAGCAGGAAGCGACGATGACGGCTGTACGCCTTAATACACTTCAACTCTGGGGTAAGAAAGAAACACAGCACACCGCGGTACTGAAGGGATTCCACAACGTGTTCCCCCTGGCGAAAGCAATAAACGATCGGATACCAAAACAATTCGTATTCGATAAGCAGTACAAAATCCAGCTCCACGAGGATCACCGCTGCGAGGGATTAAACCCCGCGGAACTACGGATCTTCACGGATGGATCTAAAACAGGTACTGGCACAGGTGCTGGAGTCTTCTCGGAGGATCTCAACATCCACATAGCAAAACCTCTGGGGGCCAACAACACGGTATTTCAGGCAGAATGCATGGGCATTTCCTTGGCGGCATCTGCTATCTTGGCCAGGAAGGTTGTGGACCATTCAATTCGTATACTCTCAGACAGCATGGCTGTACTGCTAGCACTAAACAACCACACAGTCAACTCTGGGTTAATACACGAGTGTCATCAACGCCTGAACCAGGTTGGTAATCTCAATAATACAACCATTCAGTGGATTAAGGGACACAGCGATTCCCGTGGCAATGATGCGGCGGACGAACTCGCTAGAAGGGGATCGAGCATGGCAGGCGGTGGGACCCGAACCTATCGTACCACTCCCTTTCGGATACCTACGCACACTGGTAAGGAACCGAACTAGTGAACAACACCACAAGCTATGGCTAGACCACGGCGAGTGCAGGCAGGCCAAGGAAGCACTTCCTACTATCGACGGCCGCCTCACCAAACGCGTGCTTCGGTTGACCAAATCGCAGCTGCGCACAGTTACAGCCACCATTACTGGACACGGCTCTTTTAATAAACACCTCTTTGTCGTAGGAGTCACGGAAAGCCCCCTGTGCCGTGCCTGCATGGAGGAAGACGAGACAGCAGCCCACGTGCTTTTGCACTGCCTTTTTTTTAGTGGTTGCAACATACAGGGCAAAGTACTTCGGTAACCCAGGTACTCTCCGCGAGATTGTCAGCAACACCAAGGCGCTGCTGGCTTTTCTCGGGGAGTTAGGGTGGATCGAATAAATTTCCCACCCGTACGCAAAATACGCGCTTTGACGTGGAGTTGCGGACACCAGCCCGCTATACAATACAATAAAAGTGTAGATAGGGTAAGAACAAAAAGATAATAAAACAACTCCCTAAGAATAAAATTGTTTATTACAATATATTACGCCTTAATAGTAAAATTAACGACTAAAAGTCCATTTTTCGCACCTCCCAACTTGAACCATCTGCCAGCCTTATGTTCTTGGCCGACAGCCACATATAACTGTTTACCATCACTCGTAAACTGCATAGAGTTTACAAAACCACACGCTTGTACACTAAACATTGGTAAGACTTTCCTATATTGGTCACAGACCCTCCATAGCCTTATACTAAGATCATAGGAACCTGATGCAAAGACATCAGAGTTCAATAAAGTTGCCAGACTAGTTATCCACCTAGGTACTTCGTTCTCTGAGCCATGGGCTTCTGTTACTACACACAGAGGCTTCTTTTTTAGCGCACTCCATACACACAAGGATCCATTGTCACTGCCAGACACAAAATGTTCCTCATCTAAAAGCTTGATTTCATCCAGACTTCCCACTGGTCCATTGTATATCAATTGCGATTCTTCTGCTATTTTCCATATTCTGACTGTAGTGTCTCTACCTCCAGCTGTCAGCGCTCTTTCTCTTGTTAAAGCATCAATGGCTGTGATAGGTGACTGATGTCCAAACAAAGTTTCAACATAGGCCATCTCATCTAATGACCATATTTTCACTGATCTGTCTTTACTAGCAGAGTATAAATCATGTGTATTCTTTCTAAAAACAAGCCCTGTTACTACATCTTTATGGCCTTTGAATGTGTGTATGTGCTTGAGTGTATCTGGATCCCACACTACAATATTTGGCGAGTCGTCAGATGAAACTAAATATTTGCCATCCGTAGATACAGCAAGAGATTTCACATCACCTTTTATATAATTGGAATGAGTTTTATAAGTTAAAGTACCGAGTTTTCTTTTCTCTTTGATGCCCCATTTGATTATGGATCCACATTTGCTGCCAGTAAACGCGAAGTTATTATCACTACTGATACACACACATGTAAGTGTAAGACGGTGTTCCTTAGCACGAATAAGTCTGAGGTCTGTTTCATTTGGTTCTACATATTTTTCAGCGACTTCAATCTTTAGTTTACCTTTCTGTTCTAAATAGTCTTTCTTTAAACGATTTTCAACAGCATCATCGACTTCTTTGAGCTCTGCTCGCTTCTCCTCCTCTTTCTCGATTTCTTCTAGATATTTCTTAGCGAGACGTAACTTCTTCTGCTCTGCCGTTTCATGGTCACTTTCCGAGTCTTCCGCGTCAGAAAACTTTCGTAAATCTAGTTCACTATCCGAAGAATCATCACCATTTTCTAGGTTAGGCGCGTTCGGTTTTTTGGGATTCTTTTTCTTTACTTTCTCACCTTTTCTTTTTTGAACTTGCCTGGATTTTCCTTTTAAAAAGAATGACGATGACATTCTTTGAATTATAACACTTGACTTATCACAATAATCTGGTTAAAATTGTAAAATAAGTTCAGAAGAGGCATGCAATGCACGTTGGCCTTTTGATTTGACACTGACTGACAAAGACAATTAGACAAACAATAAGTCAATAACTTGACATTGACAGCTTTTCAAAAAGATTTGGCCTGTCAAATTGTTTTAGACTGTTCTGGCCCCTTATTCACAACGCTTCGATTCGATTTTCGATTCGGAAAGTCGTATGTCTATCTTTTTTTTGTCATTACGAAATCAACCGAGATAGACATACGACTTTCCGAATCGAAAATGGAATCGAAGCGTTGTGATTAAACACTAGTGTTAAGATGTGTATGTACTACTAACAAATTGGATTGTATGATCTGTTAAATAAATCATTATTATTATTATTATTATTAATTTAGGTTATTACTATATTTTTCTCTTTAGTACCTACAACGCGAGAAAGAGAAGGACGTAATTTAGGGCTGTCAAATTTAATTGGAACTAATATTGGTGTCGATTCTGTTGTGCACCAACTAAACTTAAATTAGGCTATTGCTATCTTTTTTTCTCTAATAAAACGAGAAAGAGACGGACGTAATTTAGAGCTGTCAAATTTAGTTGGAACTAATATTTCTATACAAATCAAGGGTGCACGTAAAAACATGTCGACTAAAAACACGGTGAAGCGCAAGGCATAAACTAGTTTGACATCTCTAAATTAGTTCATAGCTATAGCCGTCCTTTTCTCGCACTGCCTTTCAGTAAAAGATAGCAATAGCATAAATTATGTTTAGTTTGTGCACAACAGAATCGACACCATTTCCATACAAATGAAGGGTGCACGTAAAAACATGTAAAACACGGTGAAGCGCAAGGCATAAACTAGTTTGACATCTATATCTTAGTTCATAGGTATAGCTGTCCTTTTCTCGCACTGCCTTTTAGTAAAAGTAGCAATAGCCTATATTAAGTTAACCCTTATTCAAATACGGGGAAATAAACTAGCCATGCCAACCATAGAGAAAAGTAATCTTGGATATATTTTTTACTGAATAATGGCAACATTTATCAAGAAAATGATATCCTGACGTTGTACGTCAAAGTCAAACTCACAAAATGTATTTTTTTTTTACGAAAAATACTCGGTTTGGTCAGTCCTTTTGAAATTTTGTGAAAAAGAAATCTGATATGTGAGTGCACGATACACTAAAGTAAACGACTTACCTACAAAATTTTAGTTCCTTTTTCTGATTTATATTATTTTATATCCCTGGCAACTTATTATTATAATACCTGGCAACTTACTATTCATTATTCAAATAATGAATGCCAAAAAGAAACCAAAATGACTTACCAAGAAGCAAAGAGTATAATAATAATAAGGGAGAAGAGATCCCTTTTTTTTTTTTTTTTTTTTTCGGATGGGAAATCATCAAATGACTTCTCCCACTCTGGGCGGAGCAGGAGGGAGTGTCAGACTTTTACTGACTAAAACCCATCCATGTTCCTTCATCGCCCTTTGTGTTCCGGGACCACGGTATCTCTTTCGAACAGTGCCGCAACCCCGGCAGGCATCGGTCCTGGCGGACCCCTTCCTATTGCTGACTCTCTTTGAGGCGCGCGTGGAACACGAACGCGCCGTCGACACGGCCTGTCGTCATGAGACGGACGGACGGCGAGCTAGCCCAGGGAGAAGAGAGCCCTCTTGTGCCATTTTGAAGCTTCCGATTTGAAGCGCCATCTGGATTTCTTAACGAGAACTAAGGCTCTATAGTTAGATAGGAATGTATGTATACCTTCTTACGTATAGGTCAATATTTGCACTCCCGACCCGTGGTACAACTAGAGATGGGTAGCTATTCCAATAACTAGCCAAATAGCGGCTATTAATGAAATATTCACGGCTATGATATCCGTCAATACATTGGCTACTGGCTGGCTAGAATACGGCACAGCAGCGGATAGCTGCCCCAGAGTATAATCTAACTACTGCGTTTTGCAGCCGTCGCGATATTCGGTAGCCGGCTAGCCGGAGTAGCCGTTAGGTAACTAGCTGTATTTGTGCTACTGCTCACTGCGCTGAGTAGGTAGTGACGTAATGTAAGACGCGAGTGCGAACTTCATTCACATCGCACATCTCTTTCTCACAATAGTCACAAAATAGAATAAAGAAAGAAAAGGCATTGTATCTTAGTAATTTCGTTCGGTTAGTGTATAAATTTACGAAATACGATAGTTAGAAAGGTAGTAGCTAATTACAGTTAGATGTGAAGGAATTTGATACTAACTATACGATTTTAAACCTAATTTCAGTCAAGAAATGGGTTTAAATCGTTTAAATTATCAGAAGCGCGACTCTGTACTTTACTTGCCTACAACTAAAGTCTGAGTCGATTTAAGTACGTAAAGTAAAAGTTTTTTAGTTCATACAAACAGAGATGACGCTACTGTAGATTTTCGTTTTCTTAAAATAATAATAAGTACGACCTACGAGGGAAGTCAATTCTTTTCAAAAGATTATGAAATTAAATAAAAAGTAAATGAAAAACGAAATTATGACATTACCTAACTTATTGACATCTAGACTTGTTGCCGCGGCGAGGATCGAATTCGAATCGCAGGGCAGTTGACTGTTATTCATTTTAAGTCCCGCTGCGCCGCTAGCCGCTAGCGAGCGCTAGTCGTTATTGTTCAATAGCCAAGTAGCCAAAATAGCTGGCTAGCTAGCTGGCTATTCCACCACAAATAGCCGGCTAGCTAAGCTATCGAAATTTCGGCTAGTTACCCATCTCTAGGTACAACTGCGATGTCCAACTGGTTGTACTACGGAGAAGTAAATTTACCCATGGTTCAACTCTCTTTTCTGATATTTATGATTATGACCCGTGGTACAACGGTGGAATTATGTCCAACTGGTTGGACCACGGGGATAGTAAAGGTGATCATTCAAATTTTCTTGTTTTTTTTTCAAATAGCAGCTGTTTTGTTTATGTCGTATGTTGATCCTAATGAAATTTGCGAATACATAACATAATGATGATACATTATAATACGAGCTATCATTCTATTCGCAAATTGCATTTTGATCAGATAGACGATGTAAACACAGCTTCTATTTGCAAAAAAACAAGAATAAATTTCGCCGGCTACATTCATATTTGAATAGAATTGACAGTTACAAAGAATTTGTAAATAATTAAACATATGATGGACTAACGGAACACATTCAAGCGCAAGCGAAAGTTGCGGCGGCCATAATATGATATTGCCAGTTTATGTTACACAAAAAGGATTTCCGAGACAAGGTTGTGGTATAATTGATAATACGAAACAGCCATGAAATATAAAAACGCAGCAAAGCAGACGTAAATAATTTAGAAGACCAAAAGATTGATTTTGTCAGTCAGATTTTATATTAGTTGTGTATTTAACAAGTTCTGATTTTTTTACTAAAGTGGCGCTAGTGTGCATGGAGGAGCCCCTTAAGGACTATAATGCATTTTCCAATTCGTTTATGGATTCTCAAAATATATAAGGGTAAGGAATACTTCTCAAGATCACGACGACACGCGAGCTGCGCGTGCGCGCAGCTCGCGTTCAACGCAAATACTAGTTCAAATATATTACTTGCTTTGCTATAGACGGGACAATGCGATGAAACTGGCATTCCAATAACTTGTTACACCTTAGCAGACATTTAAATATTGTTTATTGTAAGTCTTTGTCTATTTGATTTTGACTATCAGTTCTATGACTTTCTCTGACTCTCATAACACAGACCAAAGACATTCAACTAGATTGTATAAGTCTTTTTAAATATCTTTGCCACAGACCAATGCCACAAACCAAAATCATTGTGCTAGTCTAGAACGAAGTCAATGTGGTTTTCTCACAGAGCATCTATTTATATTAAATCTTCAACACTAAAAGCGACTCGCTGATAGAGACGTTTCACGTTAAAACCAAAGGCCGTGTGCACCGACACAGCCCCACCCGATTTTTTTTACTTGTTTTGGGTCTTATTAGTCGTAAAATAAAAACATAAGCAGTCAATATTGTTTGTTTCATTTATTTTCCACATTCTTAAATTCTATTATTTGAACAATGTGTAAAGGTATGAATTATACAGGTTCCCACATCAAATCCAATTTTCAGCCTATTGTGTATGATAATATGAGATAAAGAGATAGGTAGATAGCTACACTTTATCGTTCACCTACCAACCTAGTATTTGACTAACAGACCTAAATGTATTGAGACAAACCAGATACTTTTCACAGATGAGTAACATAGGTACCTATAGGTAACAGTAAAACAGAAGCAAGGATAGTTCAGTTTAATCATAAATTCAGAATAAGTTAGCTGCTGACTACATGTTTAGTATTTTTAGCTCAAGTCACAATACACCATCCCAGTGTAGAAGTAGTAACATAGGTTACAAATTACGTAGATCACTACAACAGTATTTTTGCCTGGACTATTTATTTCTCATCCTACTATTGTGTTAGCTCCTCTCAATTGTAGATATCCTGCGGTGATGTCCATTGGTAAACTTCTAACAGTTGCAAACTCTTCTGCATTGCTGTAAAATAGCTTGGAGTGACGGTCTATGTAAGGAGCAGGGAGCCCAGATATATCTGAATACTTCTTGGTTGGCTTAAAAGTTGGCGGAGCGTTGATAGAGTAATCTGAAAACAAATTAAGGTTATTGCAAATATTGCAATTTTTTATTTAAATCTTAGGTAATGGAATTTATTCTTACATATCACAGCTTCATTGTGCCAAGGTAGTGCTCTTTCAGCCGTTAATATTTGTTTCAGAGATCTCCACATGCGTTTTTTACATCCACTTTTGACCACGAATTTATTTTCATTTTTGAAACAATATGTTTTCTCCGAATCACCAGTCATGATTCCAAGTTTCTCTTCGAAATTTCAACGAATAAATTAATTTCTTTAATGTACAATTTTGCCTTCAGAATTACGAAAATTTTCAAACTTACACAAAACAAACCATCAACAAGGCTGTGCACTGTCAGTGTCAACTGTCACACACAAAGAAAACAGCCGAAGCCATGGAACTATTAGGTACTAGACCAAACCAAAACTGCTGTCACAGTCCGTTTATTAAAATATTCCATGCTATCTTTGTAAACGGATTTCCATCCCTCTGTACTCCTAGTCCTAACCCATATCAAATCCAACCCAATTGAACCCAATACTAAGTATAGGTCTCCTTCATTCATTCCACACTATTATACCAAGACAACTACGAAGACAACCTAATTACACATGGGTCAACCCATAGACTTAGTATATACTGCCGGGTCAACCCATTATGGCTGAAATGTGCTTGGTACCTAATAGTTCCATGGGATCGACGGTATCAACCAAACCTAATTGGTGTTTGTGAAGATAGACACACACGAATTCTGGTCAAAAGAAATTAGCTATAAAAATATTTTTCTTGAGATATTTAATTAAAAGATCATACAACTACTTGTGTGATCTTTTTCTAGACATTTATAGTTAGTTAATGAAAAATATAACGCGTTTACTAAGACAACTTTTGTTGCACGTGGATATTGCACCAATGCCATTGAACGAAATCAAAACGTCAAAATAAGTTTGAGGTTATGCTTGTGCAAAAGAATGTGTTAATTTGTATATTGTTGAAAAAATGGATATCGTTAATGAAATATTAGAAAAAGAACAGAAGAAATCCGAGAAGTATAAATCAATCACGGTAGAAAAGCATTTAGATGTAGATATTGATATAGGCACTTTACTTGCATCGGACACAAATGACTTGGATACAAAACTATTAAAGTAAGTTGATTTTTCACTTTAAATTTAATACTGTTTCCATTTTAATAATTCATAAGATGACAAACCCTTTTCTCAAATTGAAAACGTTCGAAAAAAATTAACTGCGTAATTAAAAATAATCGCAACCTATTAACCACACATGTTATTTTCCAGGGCCAACAAAGACGAATATTTAACGTCTTTAACCCGTGACAACACACAGTTACTCCTCAACAAAATATGGGAGCTTCCCACAGAGCGGCTTGATGAAGCTATTGTTGTAAAGCTACCGGAAACCAAAACAGTTATCCCAAGGGCCAAGCCCTGTCCCAAGCCGAAGGCTCTCACCAAATGGCAAGAGTTTGCTAAAGCTAAAGGCATCACAAAGAAGAAGAAGGATAAATTGGAATGGGATGAACAATTGCAGAAATGGGTGCCTTTGTATGGGTATGTTTATTTCAGTATTTATTTATAGTATCAATTGCAAAACATCCCGCGTTTCATTGTAATTTAACCATGATGTTTTCAATAATAAGCACTGTAACAGTTCTGAACCTTTATAAAAGCACATATTTTTGATGCAAACAGGCTGATGTGCACACATAACTTACTAGTACATAGTGGGGAGTTATTCGAACCTGCTACTGGATAGCTTCAATTTAATAACATTCCTCATTCTAGTTTCAAGAAAGCAGCAGCAGAGAAAGAGAAGAACTGGTTGATAGAAGTTCCACAGAACTTGGATCCCATGACTGACATGTTTGAGAAGAAAGCCAGTGAGAAGTCTGAGAAAGTTGCCAAGAATGAGCTACAGAGGCTCAAGAATATTGCTCGGGCCAAGAAGGTCAAGATACCCAGAGTTGGTTTACCTGTCACCTCGGATAAGGCTTCAGCTACACAGGTATGAAGAAAAATTGTCTATGAACTCTATAAAAAATTATAAATTACAGAATTGTTTTGGTACTTATATCAATATGCAATTTCAGTCGAATAAGTTAACATTTAAGAGAGCAAGGCTGTTTGATTCAGTCAGGACTCTCCTACCTCAGACACTTTTCTCAATTTATTTAAGATTGTGCATTATTTTCATTTGTCTTGTGCACTTGTGTCTTCTCTAATACATTTTTTTTATACTTATAGTTAGATACAGCGGCAACCATAGCCAAGGCATCAACAGCATCACTTGGCAAGTTCCAAGACAAACTGCCCAAAGAGAAGGAGGCCAGAGGCAAAGGTATTCATGAGCTCATCCCAGGCAAAGAAAGGAAGCGCAAACTGCCAATACCGACACCAGCACAGGAGAGAGAAAACAACTTGAATATGCTTGATAACATTCTGAATAAGAGGCCCAAAATTGATATGGATAAGGCTGTAGCTAAGCAAATACATGATGAGCAAGTAAAGTGAGTATTGTTTATTATTTTAATAAGGTCCTGAGTTTGATTCCTAGCTCTTGCAAATTGTTATTGGGTTTTCCAAGACGAATTTAAAATTACATGGGACTTAAATATAACTGGTGAAGTCTGCTCTTAGGTACACCACTGCCTAAACATTCGGGAGTTACAGGTGTGATGTTATGTTTAATAAGTATTTTGACTAAGTGGGTCTACAGGTGGAAGGTTTTAGGTAGATCTACCTTTCCTACTGTAGGACCCAATTTAAGCTATCTATTGTTATCCTCATCATCTTATTGTCATAATCCTAAAACAGTGACGGATCTGACATGAATTTAAATGAAGCATGTGATTTTTAAGAAAACCGTATAACTATTAGTTGTTATTTTATGCCATCTATATCTACAATATTCCTACTTGGCTGTGCGAATGATGAGTCAAACATGTTTATTGCACCACTTGGAATAACATAATCGGGTAGCTGGGTAGAACGCAACCTAACATTCTCTTAGCTAGTCCCAGCGTTTACCTATCTCCATTGATATCTGTCAAATACCAACTAATCAGCAGTTTGCTATTGTATTGAATATTGGGCTGGTGTCTGCAACTAAACGTCGAAAGCACGTATTTTGTGTACAGAACTTTAGTTTTCTTACAGCAACACTAAAGTTTACCTTTTCTTTAACAGCCGTTCAGAAGAAAAGAAAAACACAAAGCCCGCCAAAGGCAAACGTACTAACTTTAAAACCAAGACGAAGGGCAACAACCCCACCAACTTCACAGCTAAGAAACCTAAAGCTGGTAAAGGAGAGAGGAATCCTGGTAAAAAGGTGGGCGGCAGGAAGAGAAGATAAAGGTTTAGACAAAAAGCAAAAATAGACTTGAAAATCTTTCAATATTTAATATTTTAACAGGGTAGTTTTAAGCTCGCAAGCACAGTCTTTTTTATACTAAATATTAAGTATAAAGTCTAAACTCCTGTATTGTTATTGTCTAGAAAAAGTGTTTGGGATATATTTTTTGCCTTTTTGTAAAGAATAGTAACATGCAGTCCTATGAAAAAGGTCTACTTTGGCATATTTAATTAAAAATGTCTTTACGAAATTAGTCTTTCATCATTCGATGTATAAATTCAAAAAAACCCTCTGTTGAAAAAGCGCACGCTGTATAGCGTAACTTCGCCTTTTCATGTCATATTGTTGTAACTAAATAATGTAATGAAAGGGGTGTAATAAAAACAATTGCAAACCTTATAAATTGTATTTTACTTCCTTAACAAAAAGTTGATCATGGAATAGTGTTTTACAATTCCTTCAGAAACAGCAAACAAGTTTTTTTCTAAGTTCTAAAAACAACTATTTCGGTAAACATGTATGAGAAAATTGCTTTGGAATAATTGAATCTTCATCCTACATAATGTAAAAAAAAAACAATAGAAATCGGTCGGAGATTTTGGCACAGATCATTCCTTATGTCTATGGGTATACACCGAATATTATGGTGTTACAAAATATTGCTACTGGTAATGTACCTATGTTTACATGTTTTTTAATTATTAAGTGCAGATATTTTAAGTTTTTTCATGCAGGTAAAAGTTAAAAAGTTGTCTGAAAGAATGTTTGGCAAAAAAGAAATATTTTTCATTATTTTCTTTGGAAAATAATTAAAATGTTACAATCTTTCATCAAAATGTTAATATTATGGACACTTAATTGCCTTGAAAATATCTGCACCTAAAACAGAAATCAAAACAGTCACTCTAATGCGATCTAAACATCAGTCCTAGACTTCAACATGCGCAGCATTAGTTCCTACATCTTTGTACCAGTGTGCTACATAATATTTAAATGGGTATGATATCTTCCTTATTCTACATTTACACACCTATTAGGCAAAGGAGAAGGTATATCGATTAATACTGTATATTCGAGAACTCTACATAACACGCTACACTACGCAAACAACTTTTACTGTAAGCTACATGGAAGCTTCTACCACAGTTGAATCTTAGCCCATACAGTAATTTTGTTTTTATAGTCATCGCATGATACGATAATATTAAAGCTTTTGCATGTTTTTGACTGCATTAAATATTATGGGCCGTATAGGTTAGAGCCATCATTGTTCCAGTGCTAAACAGGACTAGGCCTCAACTTTTATCACAAATACAGATGGTTCTTACAAAACCGCCAATAAATGTGTCTGTAACTTGAACAAAAATGTAAGTGTCTTGCATGCTATTGTGTCGTTTACCAAATCATTATGAACCCGTGTACCACCACCTCTTATTCCAGTAAGTATTACTTTAATCTCCATCTTTTTGCCACACTGAGGTAAGATTGCACTATGCAGAAGAGATGAAGATATATAGAACGTATAGCTTTAACGCTTACCTACACTGAAATAATACTGCTACAAAAGGTAGTAGTAGGCCCCCAGAAGTTGATTACTTTTGAGTTAGTTACAGGCATAAGTAGGTACACGCCAGCACATCAAGCTACCCAAAACTCACATTTTTCCAATCAAACTTTAACCTAATTAGCGATAAAGTTGAAAATGTATTAAAGAATTTAACAGATCGTAGTGGCTTGACTTGATGTGCTGTCTGTACATACTTGAGGTTTAAATACGGCCTCTAAACGCGTTACGTTAACCGTTTACCCGATCCCCATCTGCAATAAGGCAGCTCGGTAGGGGTAGACCAAAGTTCACCTTAGACTGAAGCGAAAACGCTTGTTTTGGCATACTGTATGGAGTAAGATTAGACTGCTTCTAAATATTTTTTCTATTTTTGACATTTATTAACCACATTGATTTGAAGCGGAAGATGTGTTCAAGATCGGTTATTGGTTTTTTCCATCTGTAATATCTCAGTAGCAGCTCCGAGAATGTATTTTTGCCTGGATTACAAAATAGGCTCGCTCCTAATAACATGGAGACTTAAACATGTCTAGGGAAATGTGAGTGTATTAAAGGTACTGATCTGCCGAACCCCTTCGGGAATTGCAGGCGAGATGTTATGTTATCTGCTATAATATGATCTATTGTCAGTGATTGACATGAAACAGTCGTGCACAAACCAGTTCAGTTTTTATCGCAAATAGATAACAAGGACTCATGTTTACATTGCCAAGGTATAAATGATCCAGTTGTTTTCATGGCTGACATTATGTATTTCCTGTTCTGTACAGAAAATCGGTAGGTAAGTAGATGCTTAGGTATATTAGTTTCTTTGTGGTTGTTGTTTCATCTTTTTAATTTCAATACTACTCCCATACCATAAAATATGTAGTAGATCTATGCTTCCATCTTTGTTTTGTAATAAAGATTTTTCACCATCTATCTCAAATCAAATCAACGTGGTAAGTACATACTATCTTAAATATTAATATTGCTATTCATCGCTATCCACTAATATCTATCTAACAAGTTGGTAAACGATTGTCACAAAATAGGATTTCTTGATATAATTAATACTTATACTTAAATTATACATAGGTCCACAACACAATCTTCAAAAGAGGATTTTCGATTGCAGAAACTTCTTAGACGATTGTGTAGCAGATATTTTAGCATTAGAGTAGGTTTAATGGAAAAATACTTTTAGCTTAATGTAAGAATAGAAATGGTAAATAGAGCTGTCTCAATAATAAAGACAGTACCTACTTAGAATAAATTAATAAGAAAATTCGACACAGTACTCTTTACACAACCTTGAGAGCCTCTTCCACATTATGCTACTTAAGTGTGGGTACTCAAAACCAAACGATATTTTTTTTGTTTGAATTATGCAGGTTGTTACAGAATAAGCTCAATAAGCACCTCCAGCAGTAATCCGCGTATCCCGATACCTAACGATAAGTCAAGATTTTCTACTGAACTTAAGCACTCGTGACGTCTGGAGAGCCCCCACCCTGTCGTTTACTGTGGATATCTTCGTCTCCATGTCACTAAACTGCGTGGAAACCAGCGTCTTTAAACAGTCCAATTTGTCAGTTAAATCTATGATGAGCTTTAACATTGCAGATTGAGTTTGGTGTATTATTTCTAACTCCGTGCTGATATAATCTTCATCTGTAAAACTTGTGTTTTTGGGTTTCTTTTTGGGTGGCTCTAAGTCCACAGACTGAGTTCCTGAGACTGAGTGCCTGCTGGTTGATATATTGTTTGGGGACAGGTTGTGTGGAACCCCCACATAGTCGGGAGCTGGCACATCATCTGTGTCTGCTGGGGTTATGGCCATGGTTTGCATTTCGCTCCCTGTCTGATGCTCTACTTCTGTACCAAAAAGTTTGGTACGGTCTGTAAATGAAGTTTCGAAGTTTGTATCTAACCAAAAACAAAACATTTCTGTTATACAGCGTGTTCCAGAAAAGTGTGGTCATGATTCAGACCATCAAACTGTTGTCTGATACACGCTGTATAGTGGTTCTATTATTTTGTCAGTTGCAGTTATTATAATTGTTAGTATAATACACAGCGTTTAATGTTAGTTAATTAGATTTGTTGGGAAATATCGGTTTTGTTTTTACATAAGCCTGTGGAAAAGCCCCTCCGAACCATTTCATAAATCCTATCTAAGATTACAATTACATTGAAATCCAAATCATACAACGTTCACAAATGAGAATCATTTAAGAAATACAAAATGCTCTAAAAAATTCGTTAGTTTGGCACCAGGTGCCGAATCAGTCAATAAATTAACTAAGTGAAATTAATTTGGCTAGTCGCAAAGCAACGTCAATTCTTATTTAGCACCATATTATGTTGGTAGTAACCGGTAACTTAATTCTAGACCAGTTTGAGCGTAGTTCTGACAAAATGTACCAACCCATAACAAAATTACTCCCATCATCCGAAGTAAAATCCGATTTCGGATAATTAACACCAATTAATTTACTACTGTCACTTACGGGATATCTTCCGTATATTAACAAGTTTAAAAACCGTGAAAGCTTAATAAGTGTTTGAATTTTAAAACTGTTCTAAGCATACGTTTTGGGTACATATTGGGTTGACTTTACAGGATAGTTTAGTCGTTTAGTTATATTCCATACTAGCTGACCCACGCAACTTCGTCTGCATCACTTATGAGAGTAAAAGCTCACAAAAGGAATAATTTTTCCCCGTTTATGCAAAATGCTCTGCTAATATTGGTCGTAGCGTGATGTTATATTATAGCATATAACCTTCGATAAAAGGACTATCCAACACAAAAAGTTTTTTCAATTCCAACCTGTTCATTTCATTTCATGTTCATTTCATTCCTGTTCCGTATATAAATTAGCGCATTCAACCAAACATTTTTGTTCTTCAATACAATGTGTATTGAAAAAAAAAATGTGTAAATGCGCGCGAATAGGTTGAGTCGATGTTATTTCGTAGTATTCGTGACAAAATAAAATTATGAACTATGAAAGTAACATTATAATCGGATAGTATATACCTATATAGGATTAAACTCTTCAGCTTTATAATATTATAGTACTTGTGATGTAGAATACTTATGGGTTTAATTTGAGGTATTTAATGAAATTCATAAAATATTGTGGGTTGGCACAATATGGCAGGACTATAAACCTGTTTGTCATTCCTAAAGTATGATTTAACTATGTCCACAAAAGGCCCTTTCGGCCTATTCACCCTCCTTGCTCGATCTTTATTTAGGAAACTGATCTAGATAACACTTGCCTTTTCAACGAATTGTGCTGTGCCGCCCTTAAATAAATAAACAGCTGTATGGTTTAAATAGATTAATTAATCGTTTTTTTTCTCGTTTAATCCACTTGGATTTATTAGGAAAGGAGTTAAAACTGGGAAGATTACATTTTTCTGGCCTTCTATCACATATGCGCTTCATTCACATAACGCTTTTTGGCTTTTCTAAGTAGTTATGTGTTTAAGAAGTATGTGTAATGAACTGTATTATATTATGCGAGTTATTATTAATTTATTGTGAATTTGTGAGCAAGCGCTTTACCGTTAATTTTATATAAATACTGCTCATATTCGAATGCCCCATACTTTACGGTACTTCTACTTTATTTAGCCAAGTCAAGTCTTGCCCATTATGAAACGTATACAGCTTCGTTTTTACCCACAAAACCAGTAAAATGGTTATTGAGACAAACGAAAGCAAAACGCTCATGTGATAGATGCCTTGTTTCATCATTTTAAATTTTGATCAAGCCAAAGATTTTATATTCCAAATACTTATTATTCATTTACAGTCCTTCCACGGTTATTTTACGTTTGACAACAGCAAGTCAAACACAACTTTATTGGGATATCATGCCGATGTAGCAGACATAATGGGGATGGCAACTGTGGAACTAATGGCCCTAGCATAGCTTGTACCATGCATCGTCATTGGTTGAAAATCTGTCAATGTCATTTTAAATTTCAAAATAGCTTCGTCCTCATTGGACAGATTGGGACTAAGCTATGGACACGCCATCTACAATCAGCTTTGACCAGCCTTCCCCATTAAGATGTCAAAAAGAACGCTAGTGACATCTATGACGTGAATTAAGAACTAATACCTATCAAAATCTTGAATCGCGATGTTAGTTATCCGCGAGTGAAGACCATATAGAAAAACCCGACCATAAGCTTTGGTCAGTAGCCCACTAAACATAACACCTGTCTGGTCAGAGGATCCTCCCTTTTCAATGGTGTATTAGAGAACTTTAAACCCTGTTCTTCATACTCCTAATCTGAAATTGACAGATATATAGCAGCATCAAACATAAATCTTATTGTAGCGACAACAAAGATCACTTTGATTTGACAGTGATACACAATCAAATGTAAAATAACTGTGAAAGAACTATACTTTTAATTTTAGTCTCAATGTGTTACTGATCTGTTTATTTTTTTATTTCGTTACACAAAAATATTGTTTATGGCTATCTAACAACCCTGTATCAGTAATGAGGTTTTATGACAAAATGCTGTATAGAACAATAACGAATCAAAATACAACTTTTTCTATACAAAGATAGATCCAGCAATAACATGAATGGTACTTAAGTATTAGTTAAAATATTTACTGTATTTATTAAATTAAACCGACCACACTGCGGCAATAGATTTTTCGCATTCAAACAAATTCTTACCTTATACTCAACGCACAAAGTTCATTTTATTCTTCAGATTTCTTTTTGACGTATTGTTTATTTACCGAAGAAAAATCTATCGCGCAGTTTCAACATTCAAAGTTACATTTGGGTAAAATAATTAAATAAAAATAAGTACAAAATCAATAAGTATAATATACAGGTATATAACTCTTATACTATGTCATGAAGGGTAAGGAGATCAATTTAAGGAATAGAAATACCTACGTGGTTAAATATTAACAATAAAAAATCTTATTTGGTTATAAAACGAACAACCACTACATATAAAGACTACATGAATTCTAGTGAACATAGCCGTTTCTTTGCTGAATAAAGATCGCAAACAAAAAAAAAATAAAAATTTTTTGTTTCAAATCAACAGTCGAATAGTATTACCGCTCATACTGAAAATCTTATCTACAGCGTGTAGCAGAAAGGGTGTAGAGTGTAGACATACTTAAGGGTGTGCTACAGTTACAGGTATACATAGATAGACCATTAAACTGAACAAGTTTCTATACATGTGGGTCGAGTAGGTATTGTCATTGGTATGGAGAAGTTGACTTAATTTTTTCGCGATTACGTCTTTGGTCCCATGGTGAATGTTGTTCAGTTTGAGGGTCTGAAACACCGGGATCTCATGGCGACATGAAGAGAGCGACTGTCGCAACCCCGTGCAGGGCACGCCACAATAGTGGCGATAAGTCCCCTCTTTGAGGAGTGGCTTGAGAGACGCCATGGCGTCCTAACCTTCCGCCTGACGCAGGTCCTCACCGGACACGGTTGTTTCGGGAGGTTCCTGCACCGAATCGGGCGGGAGGAAACGCCCGGGTGTTTCCCCTGCGAGGATCGACCGGAGGACACGGTGGAGATGTGCCCCGCGTGGGCAGAGCACCGCCGTATCCTCGAAGCGGCGATTGGCGGCGGCGACCTCTCGCGTCCGGCCCTGGTGCAAGCCATGGTCCGGAGCGAGACGGAATGGGACGCCGTCACCTCCTTAAATGTAAACCTTAAACGTGAGAGGGAGAGAACCTCGTGGGCTACGGGCTAGCTCACCGTCCGTCCGTCTCGTTACGACAGGCCGTGTCGACGGCGCGTTCGTGTTCCACGCGCGCCTCAAAGAGAGTCAGGAAAAAGGAAAGGGTCCACAAGGACCGATGCCTGCCGGGGTTGCGGGACTGTTCGAAAGAGATACCGTGGCCCCTGAACACAAAGGACGATGAAGGAACATGGATGGGATTTAGTCAGTAAAAGTCTGACACTCCCTCCTGCTCCGCCCAGAACGGGAGAAGTCATTTGATGAATTCCCATCCGAAAAAAAAACAAAAAACGGTCTGAAACACACCCTTAAGTATGTCTACAACCTTTCGGTTACACATTGTATACTCGTAATAGTCTCTTGCGGGCTGTGCTTGCGAGCTAACTCTTCTCAGTGTAAACAGTTTTTCGTGCAACATAAGACGGTGAGAGCACATCTAACAATTTAAATCTTCGAACGAAAATAATATTATATACATTTAGTTACTAATATTTCATGAAACTTGAGTAAAAAAATATCTTCTTAAACAAAGTGGTCGAAAGCATCTGTTTTCCAAGTCCGCGATAATTTCGGTAGATGAAGTAGATCAATTTCGGTATGCAAAGCAGGCCCGAAGTTAAAGCCGGGGAATATTGCGGTGTTGTATACGAATACAAATGTCCGATGAAAAGTTTAAATTGCTTTTCAGATTTTGATACGGTCTACTGTATAATAAGATCGTACAACACGATGAAGTCGTTATATAAACCTATTTTGTATTCTCTCTCAACAAAAAAAACTTTTAGTTGAATTATTCTTGTATAAAGTATATTCTCAGTTGATTAGGCAAATGCCTGGGTTGCCAGCGAATATAAATATCTCATTAAAACAAAATGATCTTTGGCAATATTAAAAAGAAATCGACTTGTAAAAGAGTGCACAAAATACTTAAAAATAATATTTACAGCTCTCATAATAATACATTCTCTGTCGTTAATAAAATATATGACAACGCAACAAGATTTCATTCAAATACCGCCTATCACAGGTCGTTGAAAATATAGCGCGTATAGCAAAAAATATAGCTTATAATATAACGTACTATTTGTATAGAAATATACTTTGTTTGCTAATACCTATATTGCAATAAAAATATTTTTATGTACAAATTCAGTATCCTAGGGGATATCATTTAGTTGGAAATAGTTGGTCAGTATAAAAGTAAGATAAGAGCCAAATTATACGCATGACGATTCAATCGCTTAGGAGACGAGTTTTTCTACAAATGATGATGTTACGAGTGGCGTCATTGGCATAAATGCCCTAGAATTCTGAATCTGTACTGAACATGTTTAATTTATAACAGCTTACTTATACTCAAGACTTTGGCCGCCATAACATTTCTTGCACAGTGTGTACACGCCCGACTCGGCGTCGTGCTTCCCTTTGTAATGGCACACTATGTGAACCAACTTAAGATTCTCCCGCGTGAATATTTGCAAGTAATACCTATCAGCTTCGATACCGCCCTCCTTCGATTTTTTATCACATAACATACATTTAATATCACCGCTGTACAACCCGTCGATAGCTTGTAAAATCTTCGGGATTATAGACCTTGACAGCTCAATCTTATGGTCGAGATTCCAGGTTTGGAATATGATACGCTCCTCGCGGCTGCGGTAAGGGTTGATGGTGTGTTCACCTTCGTAGAGACACTTGTCGGTGCTCCACAGGCCTCCGCATTGGAACAGACCAGTCTCGTCGCAAATGCGAGTGGTTTTGTTAGCTTTGCGGTTGAAATAAGTCTCGTTGTACTTGTAAGATTCAAGTATGTTGCGTAGGTCTGTCAAGAACTGGTCTATGAGTTTCTTACCTCGCCCGTTCTTCGAGTGTATGTAGACATCGGAGGACTGGAGAGCAGATTTTGTCTTGTAGTAGTACCCACGCATCCGATCTTTCACACGTTTCGACATTGACTGCTCTTTCGTTTTCTCTGATGGCTCTAAACCTGTAAACATTTTAATATGATAATGTTATGTACAAGAATGTGATTGTAGTTACTTAAACATTTGCTTGAGCTATTTTGCCCACTTGTTAATCATTTATTTTAGGTACTTTGTTTCAAAGAAGTATAACAACAGAAGGCCTGTTGGTTTCCCTTTTTGAAACTAATAGCCGAGTGCAATTAGAAAATAAATACTCAAAAGGTAGAACGAAGTTTATAGTGGTCGGATTTTCATGGGACCTATTTTATTGAGTTCCTAGAGGAGTGGAGAAGAAAGTTAAAAAAAATAATTTCGCCGCTCGTGACTTTTTTTTAAATTTCCTTTGGAATATTTTTTTTCGTAAATGAATAATTTCAAATTTGACGAATTCATATTGTAGCGTAATAGTGTGACCTGCGAGCATTCATTAAACGCTAATTTTGTCTGTTTCTTTGTTCATTGCTGTCGAGGTAATGCATATTTCAAGTGTTTTTTGAAAATTTCCTATTTTCTGCAATTATTTCTAAAATAAGTATCGAATTTTAAGACCAAGATTTCTTTTGAAATTGGTAACTGATACTTTTTCACAGATAAATGGATGTCAAAATATTCAAGAAAACCATTTTTACGAGTGAAGTGACTAAAAATTTATTCACAATTACTTATCAGGTAATCGTCTTTATAAAAGTTAAAGAAGGACATTTTTCTCAAAATATTTCTGTGACGGTCAACGTAAATATTATCTTGAAAATATTTTTATTATATCTGCTACTCACAGATAACAAAAACAAAAAAAAAAAAAATTGTGGTAGGTACTCGATAAATGTTGATTATTGAGCTGACGAAGGTGGGATGGGGCCACTGGTAAATTTACAAAATTGATCGTCATTATAACGTAACCATTTTTCTTGATTTCTTTCTAAAACAAGTTGCAAGCTTAGGTCTCTGCCCGTAATTTAATATCAATACCGATACCACTCCCACTTCTTAGCGATAGAGAGAGAGATTTGTCATGTTGTACTTTTTCAGCAGTAACCAATATTTAACAAGTATCCTCAAATATTTTTCTAGTTATTATACGAGTACCTCACTAGATAGCTAATAAAATGAAGATTTAGACAATAATTTGTACATTGAGTTTTATGGCATTATTTGGAAACGAAAATTGCTTTCATAGATTTGATTTGAGAAGGAGAGTGAGAAGTTTTCTTTTTGAGGTATTAAAAAATACATAGTTTCCAAGAACTCTGTAGACATAGACGATTTTCTGACATTTCCGAATGAATTTTAAGTCACTACACTCGTGAAAGTGGTCTTCATTAATACTTTTTGGTCCAATTTTCTGTAAAAAAGTATCAGTTACCAATTTCAAAAGAAATCTTGGTCTCAAAATTCGATATTTTAGAAATAATTGCAGAAAATTTTACATTTTCAAAAATGCTTAAAGTTTTTAAGATTTTATTATTATATTGTTATTGCAATTTTTACTTGACTAGAGCACATACAATTAGTCAAATATTTCTATTAAGGACAAAAAAATGATGTAAACAAGGCAGATTGTGGTAAATGACGCCACATCATGGCCGCGACAGCTAGGGACGTTTGATAAACAATCACAATCGTTGAACTTAACTTTTAATACTTTTCTTGGGTTGATATTAGTGTATTTTATTGATTTAGGTGAAGAAAAAATACATGCATATTACCTAACACAATGAATTAAAAAATAATATCAAGGACCAAGATTATATAAGTGAAGTAAACGAACGGTCAGAGTGGTTCAATGTGTGCGTACGCGTGATGTTCCTGTGTGCGACTTTAGATACCTAAATTTGAGTTCATCGAAAACGTAAACAGCGTCCAATTTTGGAGTCGATGATCTCAATTTTATGTCAGTATTTACAAAACGAATGAATAATATAATATATGTTGGTGACCTGATAATTCTTGATAAAACCTTATTTTGATAGCTTTCAATACATGATTAGGTAACTTTTGTAATAGAGAAAAAAAATTCAAACATATCTCTTTTTTCTCCGTAGATGGGTCTATAAATAAGTACTTTTTAAAATTGTATTATTAGTAGTAGTATTAATAGTATTATATAATCGCATAGCTCATATTGTGTGAGTACTATGTACTAGAAAGCTATCATTCACTGAAATCCTACGTCTTTTCTTGACTTGAATGTGCCCTGGCGGTTGAGAGTATGTCACGCTCACTCTAATGTCTCGCTGATGGTGGCGCGTGTGTCGGATCATTCAGTTCCCTTCAAAATGGTTGAGTTGAATGGTGCTGATCCATGCGTCATGTTCGTGAACGGGCGCTGTCAGTTGTGACTGGTCATCTCTTAGTTGCCATGGCTTATTTGTATGTTTATTTTTGAATTGTATTTTTTGTTTTTACTATGGACACTTTTAAAGTGCACATCTTGCTACATTGTTCTCACATAATATACCATCTCAACATGAATGATGTAACCAAGATTTTGTAACAATATTTTGATTTAAAAGAGTGTCCATGGAGTTTCTTGCCCGTTCTTCTCCATAGAGATCTACGCTAGGGAATGGGCAACTACAGTACTTTCACAGTTTTTATGTCTTGTGACTGGGACTGTTACATTTAATTTTCATCTTTGTTTCGACAATTCAAAAGTGCCAGTAACTGGCCTACTTGAAATAAATGCTTTGATTTTGATTTTGTAAAAGGAATTTCTCAAATTATCGTTTCCAACTAAATTAAACCGGAGCGACTGCCTAATTGACCTCCACAACCCAGTTAGTACCGGCCTACCGGGTAATACGATACCCCTTGGTAAGACTGGTTGTCAGACTTTTTTGGGCCTCTGACTACCTAACGACTGTCAAAGATCTACAAATGACAGCCGGGACCAACGGCTTAACGTGCTTTCCGAGGCACAGAGGAAACTCGGTATGTGATGGATGGTCACCCATCCACAGACCAACCTAGGCAAGCACGGCTTAACCTGACGATCGACCCGAGCGGCTGTTATTATTTAGCCACGAGCTCCCCTCAGCCCAAATCATGTAAAATTTGGTAGGATGGTGTAACCCAAACACAGATGTGCAAAGTAAATAATTTTTTTTTTGCACATCTTTTTTTTTTTTTTAATAAAGGTCATTTTCGGGCGTTGAACGAAAAAAATTTTCGGGGGTCAAATAAAAAATAAAAAAAGTTTTGCAAATCTTATTGTGGCATATATCAAATGAAAGGGGTCGTTATGAGGATCTCAAATATATTTTTGTTATTATTGTAAATTAAATAGTTTTAATTTTATTCATGAAAGAAGACAAAAATTGACCATTCCCTGATCTCCGAAACTACTAAGCCTAAAATTTTGAAAAAAATACAAAATTAAATATAGTTCATTGCTTGTAGATTACAGGAAAACCTATAAGAATTCTAGCAATTAAAAATAAAGTGATTTTCGGAGGGAAAATTAGCAAATGAAAAAAAAAAACTCCTAAAAATTTTTGTCCGAAATCATTATCCGTATTTCTCATCTTTTCTTCTAAAACTATCTGTCTTATATATCGAATACTATAATTTGAATTGAATGAAATTGAATCTCCTCTCCTTATTTTACATGACATAAAGTCATATGTCCTAAGTATTGTTTTATATAATGTATATTATTCCGAATGTTCGTTTATAAATTGTTAGTCCTAAAACATTAATTGCTAAAAGTTAGGTTTTAGTGACAGAAACGAATCGCTGTAAATCCGACTCCACGTAGTCTTGTCTGCCCTACCCCAAGAGTGTAATTTAGAATCGCGTAGGCGCGGAGGGGCAAGGCGGCTAGTGAGTTGAGGAGCAGGTGGTTGTAACGGTCGCCGCCGCTGCTGAGGCTGGCCGGCCAAGCCAGCCAGCAAGCCGAAGCTGCGATGGTGAGCGTTAAACACATCTGCGACGATAAGCTCGCGTGGGACCGCTGGAGCCCCGCAGCGCCGGAGCCGTGACAGAAACCACGCCTGCTGCATGTTGCTTGCTCGCTTGCTTGCATTCTGCATGCTTGCTGCACGCTTGCTGAATGCTTGCTGCATGCATGGTGTATTTTTGTTTGCATGTTTGCATGCTTCTTACAGGAAAATCAAATCCACATAAATTTTCAGAATCAACTGTTTTATAATTATTGACGCGGTGATTGGTTGATTTTCTGCCTTTTAGTGACTATCAATATGAAATGTATGCCAAATGAAGATACTAACTGTGAACTTTCAGATTAATTATGATTAATTCTTACAAATTTCATTAGAGCAATATTGTATAAAAATGTGTTGTGTTGAGAGAAGTGCATAGCAAAACCTTAGTAATATAAAATTTGTTTTAAAAATATTATTAGGATCCAAACATTTAATAATTTGAATTTAGGATTTAAAACTATTATTGTTATATAAATATAGTTCATTGCTTATAGAATACAGGAAAACCTTTATGAATTCTAACAAAAGTAAATAAAGTGGTAAACTCAATATAACACTTTGGCATTGTACGGAACCCTCTTCACGTGAGTTCAAGTCGCACGTGGCCGGGTTTTTTTAGAATTTTGAACGGCCCGGTATGCGCAGTCAATTCCCGCACAGAACAAATATTTGTTAAGCCTACCTACAGGTGGTTGTTCCGGGTCTGGCTATTTGTTTGAGTTTAAATGTTTGTAAACGCACCCACGACACGGGATAAATTCCTAGTGCGGGGAAAAGTTTTTTGATTTTTAATAAGTAGGTATATCTATATCTAGGTATTCTAAAATTTTATTACGAAACCTAGTCCTCATCTGCTATGATGATCAGTAAATTGTGAAAATATCACAACTTTTACACTATAAACAGTTTCACATGGGGTTTTTTTTTTTTGTTAGCCTGTACTGTCCTAGCCCATTTTTTTTTTTTTTTTTCGGATGGGAAATCATCAAAAGACTTCTCCCGCTCTGGGCGGAGCAGGAGGGAGTGTCAGACTTTTACTGACTAAAACCCATCCATGTTCCTTCATCGCCCTTTGTGTTCCGGGGCCACGGTATCTCTTTCGAATAGTCCCGCAACCCCGGCAGGCATCGGTCCTTGCGGACCCCTCCTTTTTGCTGACTCTCTTTGAGGCGCGCGTGGAACACGAACGCGCCGTCGACACGGCCTGTCGTCATGAGACGGACGGACGGCGAGCTAGCCCATAGCCCACCGTCCACAGGCCCGCGCCTACGGTGGCCGGGGGCCACGTGGTGGCCCCCGACGCCCGGGGCGTCTCCCGCGGCGGCCGGGACGCAGTGAGGTTCTCTCCCTCTCACGTTCCGCCACCTCCTTCTCTAGCATTACTGCTTCGCAGAAGGAGGTGACGGCGTCCCATTCCGTCTCGCTCCGGACCATGGCTTGCACCAGGGCCGGACGCGAGAGGTCGCCGCCGCCAATCGCCGCTTCGAGGACACGGCGGTACTCCGCCCACGCGGGGCACACCTCCACCGTGTGCTCCACCGTGTCCTCCGGTCGATCCTCGCAGTGGAAACACCTACTGTCCTAGCCCAGCAGTCTTCTTGCCAACGTCCACTACGCCCGTTTTGGAACGCGGTTAGTCATTAATAATTATAAAAAGTGTTATTTGTGTAGAAGAAATACACCTCCTGAAGACATGTTTTGATGAGTGTGTGCCTCACTGGAATACCATTTTTTTAAATATGGAAACATAATGTAAACAATAACAGAACAACATACAAAAATCACCAGAAAAAGTGTTCACACTGACAAGAGTCAGCTCACAGATCCCGCATGGAATGATATCAGATACATTTTTCAGTCAAATGTCATTGTCAAAGAGACAGATGTGCAATCAATTTTTGATGCGGTTGAGCAGATCTAACTATTTAAATCTTAGGGTACAACCAGTCTCACCCTCAAACCACCCTGGATCCTGTGTCCTCTCGCTGAGCATGATACTGGCATCGTCAGCCGCTGCAATGTACTTCTGGAACACCTTGAACTTCTCCTTGATGTTGGTGGTAAGGAACTTCTTGGCTGCAGCTCCGGTATCAATGTAGTCTTTCTTCTGGGACCGGATCAGACCATAGAAGTAATCAAAGTCTGGGGAAAACAACATTTAATGAAAGGTTTCAAACCCATTTTGTTTTCTTAATATTTTTTCTTTTTTGTCACTCATAGTGCCCCTTAGCATACTCCAACCATGACCTAAGATTAACATCTGACCAGAAGTTTAGAATTGGTATTTGGAATACTTTTTTATCCCATTCCATTAATAATCTAATCATCATGCCCACAGCTGGACATAGGCCCCTAAGAGGATCTACCAGATTAATTTTAAACACAAGTTCATTCTACCCACGTCGTAATATTTCCGAAACCATTTTCAATTTCTTTATCAAAGCATTACCAGTAACCATTTTCTCTGTGTTCTTCAATAATATGAAGAGTGTTTGCGAGGGCAGCGTGGCCAGGTACTCGTCGTCCTCCACTTGCGTCCCGTCCTCCGCCACGCAGAGCCGGCACTCTGCGCAGCTGACATTGAACTGGAAATCCCGAGTCGCAGAATTAGGTCAAGGTAGACGAATATCGGTCAAGGCTTTACCCTGACACATTTGCTACAAACGATAAACACGGCTAATCATAACTAAAACTAGCCTTAAAATACATCAAAATCACCAATAGACAACATTTTAGACACAATAATTAAACAGGAACAAAGTAATTTCAACTTACGCCTAACTTTTTGCATGATTTCTCGATCAACTCTTCCAGATTTTCGGCAGCAACTCCAATTTTCTTCTCCCTCTTTACATCAGTCACTTTGTATCCTTTTTTCATGATAATAAAATTATTTCACGGATAGCTTACATTTATCTAGAAAAATAAAAAACAAAGAAATCCAACAGCCAAACACGAGATGGCAGCGCAGTTTGATTCTAAAATGACGTTTGATAAGAGGGTTGCTAGTTGCGAGCATTGAATTTCCAATATTTGTTTCCATTATTTAGGGATAAATATTTAGGGGGAAATATGCTGTGCTAAGCTGTGTTTGAGCCTGAGACCTGAGACCGTATATTACTTGCAAATTATACTTTTTTAATAATTTAATTAATAATTTTTCTTTCTTTTTTTAATTAAGTTTATACAAAAAATTAAAAAAAAAAATTGTATACTTAGAATATTTAAATCATTAGCTAACTATTTTAAATTCAATCAGATGTTTTGCCAATTTATAAGGAAAATTTCTGAATTTGGCAACTTTGTTTCAATGTTCCCTCCCCTAGTTTCCCAACCCACTAGCTGCCGCCCCTGTCCTCCCAATTATCAGTAGGCCAATTACGTATCTTTCTGATATCCAGTGAATATCAAGCTTAGGTTGTACACCATTTGTACACCGAACTTTGATGACAACCGAGAATGTCATAATATTGGTATTACGTACCGCACTGAGTGGATGTCACTTTACGGTGATTATCAGCCCGGGTACGGTGTAACGTCTTTCACAAAAGCCACTTCAAACTCAGTTGTCATCAATTTGTTGTCCATTATGCTTACATAATCGAAATAATATAAGTATCGATACGAAAGCGTCTGTCAAAATGAGTTACTACGGTGACTATCAGCCACGATGGGCACCGATGACGTCATATTTGATCGCGACTGGTATATATATACGAAACTACTAATACGAAACTAACCTTTTGTCAGTTATTTGATGGACACTGAGCCCAGATACTATCATTTCGAGCTGTCAACAGAGGTACGTAATAGGCCTGCTGGTCGTATTGACAGTTCGCCTTTGCTATTGCTTCTAATACTACTTTATGGCTAGTAGATCCGACTGATCCGAGTACTATAGTTGGTGCCAGTTAAGATGAGAATAACGGTCATTGCCCTTTCCCTAATATCTCTCCGTACGAACCAAAACAAATAAACCATTTGTATCGTTTTTCATTACAAAAAATGTCGAAGATCACGATAGATGACAGTTCCAGACTTGAACAGGTTTATTTTTGGTTTTCAAAGTTAAAAAGTTCACTAAATGTAGGTGGGTCAATGACCGCTATTCTCATCTTAAAGGCCTTATTACATTACACGATCTATCGGGCCCTGCCCGCAGGGACAGGGAAGTGTAAAAAGAAACAGGGAGTCAGGGTCCCTAAATAATAAGCGGCGTGGCGCCCTGCCTGATCGGAACAGGGCACACGATCGACAGGGCCCGATAAATCGTGTAATACTAATACTAAGGCTTAACTGGCACCAACTATATACCTACTCTAAAGAGTAATATACTCTATGAGTCCGCGTGAGTGATTGTACGTACTCGCCTCTACTCTAGACATGGGCAAAATGTATCACTAAAAAGAAAAGATTGATATGTATCTTTCGATCACTGGGATATGTATCACTCTTTTATATCTTTATATCCTTATGTATCAGTAGCTCACGCTGGCGCGCACGACACGCAGCGCATTGAGCGCATTGCACTGCGCTGCTCAGGCTCTCTTTGCTCAAATCAATTCAATAAATAAGTAAGAGTGATAGATAAGTAGGCACTTTGCTTGATCGTTATAATTATGTATCTTCCTGATTTATTTTGCTGCTGTTCCGGTTTCTTTCTAGATATGTATCGGATCTTTATATGATGGATGAATAATAAAAAAGCACTCGAAAAATTAACTCGATTTTATAGTTTAAAATAATAATTAAATTTAACATAAGTAGGCTTGCTTGACGTTCAACCAAAGACGCGAAACGAAGCTATCCGACGCGATGACCGACGAGTGAGTGAGGTGTAAAGAAAGATATACTGATACATTCGGATACGAAATGATATGAAGAGAGATTGATTGAAACGGAATGATTCATATCTTTTGTATCTATCACTCCTGAGTTACCCATCTCTACTCTACTCTATTATTGCCTCCCAGAGTATATTTGTTCTGTGATTGATTATTTTATTCCCGCTTGTTTAATAAAAGCGGCCTTACATTTGGCTAAATTCAGTTAGCTAAATGAATTAGACAAGTGTAAAGACATTCAGACTGTTAGACACACTAGCTAGACAATCATAGTCGTGTCTGCCGATCTAAATCAGTTAGCATGCTGAATTTAGCCAAGTGTAAAGCGATTTAGACAAGAATTCCGTTTAGTTGTCTGCTACTCTCAGAGGAGAAAACTATGAATTCTGTAGTGAAATTTTTCCCAATAATTCCTCATCAACTAAAAAAACGTTAGAAGGCAAAATAATTCAAATTATAGAGTTTATAATTATAAATCCTAAGAAAAAAATGTTTTTCTATTATAATTGCATGATATAATAATTGTTTGTTTGTTTTAAGCATTTGTATAGCGCCCGCCACGTCTTTGGTATGATTTTTAAAAGAAGTGGTGCAGAAATAAATGAACTGAACTTTAATCTTCATAAGTAGGTACTTCCTGTTGGTAAGAATCTCAAAGTAACAGCTAACAGCAGCAGCAGTAACAGCATCTCTGAGCCAACTATCTTCTTTTAAAATGTACGGTGTAACTAATCTTTAAATTGTTCATATTCCAATCTTAGAAAATTTCTTACATCTTCCGGTTCTAATACCTACTTATATACAGAGTTAAAAGCAAATATTTTTTCACCCAACACTTCCTGCGTCTTTTTTTAGTTCTAAAATCGAGCTCGACGCAACCTTAGCCAAGACGAGCCCTATCCTTTGACACAGCCTTTGACATTTTGATGTTGCCATGCAAGTGCCATGAGAGTGACAAATACGTACGACACGCTTGGAATTCGCTGTTATACCACGGTATTATTATAATACAGTAGTGTAACTCGGCCGCATGATAGAAATAAATGCCTACCGCCGCGCGGTACGTAAACATGCGTTAGGGCTGCCCGTCTCCAGCATTTTAATTACATTTGCCTACTTTCTGTTTCTATTAAGTTTTGTGATTGTTAAATAACCTTTTTATTTAAATAAATAAATACTTTGTATATTGAATAGGAAGTGTTCAATAAAAATGCGTGTTGTTTTTTGATTGGTAGATTTAATTATAAAAACATGTTACTCTATTCGCTTTATTTATTAATCCAAACTCCTTTTTTTTCGTGAGATAAAAGGAAATACTTATCCATTAAAAAGACACACATTATGTACCTACCTACTAGAAAGTAATATTATTTTTTATTCTTACCTTTCAGAGTTTCCAGGTAATTTAAAAAAACTTATATCCGGATGCGTTATTGACGAATTCATACAACCAAAAACAGCACTCCTACTCCTTCCTACTACTACTCGTCATATTAACTGATTTTTAGAGAAAAAAACGCGCGGTTATTGTTAAAAAAACAACACACCGTCCGTTCGACACTGCGGTACAGCCGTGACTCTATGTGGTCTGTGGCCGTGACTGTCTGCGCCCCGAGCGCACCCCGAGATCGAGGCGCGTTGGTATAGCTCGCGTTTCGTCCGCTTGTATGAAGTTGGAGTACTGTATCATAATATTACCGTGGTTATACTGAGTTAGCTAGCTAATTAGATCAAGTGTAAAGAGCAAGCTTTTTTTCGCCAACTTTTTGTCTGAATTTAGTGAACTAAATTTACCCAAATGTAAAGGCCGCTTAGCAATCACCCCGATAATAAGGGTATATTATGTTCTGTGGCAATCACCACCAATCAGTCGGTCAACAACTCACTACTCAGTCACCTGGAAATTCAAATAAACAAATTCTAACCAAATCCGAAGTAAAATAATAAATAAGAGGTCGCATGCATTGTTTGTGACGTTAGTACTTTGGATTTTTGTTTATTTTATCAATTTCATTAAAAGTCCCCGCTGTAATCCTTCCAAGGGAGATAAAACTGCAAGCGGTATTAATCGCTCACAGGCTCTGATTTTCAGGCTGAAATAGATCTATAGCTGCTGCATAATAATCATCTGAAAATGAAACGTGGAGCCCTAATAGTCATTGAGGGGGTCGATAGGACTGGAAAGTCGACACAAGCCAGAACACTTGGTAAGTACATATATAATTACGTGTATTTACAACTGGTTTACCGATTAGTAAGGTTAGGTTAGTGGCTTAGTCGAAAACAGGTATTAGGCCACAAGTCCAGTAGTAACATTTAAAACTACATGCCCTTCAAATAGCCATGTATTCTTTCTTTAAAATAGTCTTACAATGACATGTCGCTATAAAATTGTCATAATCCCAATCTCGGGGGCCAGGAGTCCATAGGTCAGGGTATCCTAGTTTAATCTCCTGACTCTCTCAAACCTTTGTACCTCCAATACTTGTAACACCTCTATATTGTAACTGTACTTTGTGGGAGAAAAATAAATTTATTATTATTATTTATTCTTTGGAAACCTGGAGTTCACTGTTCACCTTTTTAAAAGATCTAAGTATGTTTTCATATTGAAACTGCTGTTTATACTATAAAGATATATTATTGTGATCACTGACACAAATTAAGTATTAATAATTTGAATTATTCATATTGTTAAATTAACTCTTTTTGCGTTATTGTAATTTTAAAAGTTATAATTCATATGTTTCTTTTTCTTCAGTTGAGAATCTAAAGAAGAAGAATATACAGGCAGAGTACACTAATTTCCCAGCCCGAGATACAGATGTCGGAAAAATTATAAACAGTTATTTACAACTGAAGGTAATTTTTCAGATTTTTTACCATTACAAGATCACTTTCTTGTAATGGTAAAAAATCTGTCCCTTAAAAAGTTTTTACGGAACCCACGGTGCGTGAGTCCGACTTGCTCTTGGCCGGTTTTTTTTGATAATATTTATCTTATCAAAATTAAATTTGTTATCTGTAATTTTTGTATGCCTATTATAGATAATCTTTCAGATTTTATAATTATAGGCGCATGCAATTATCTTATCTGTTAATCGTAAAAGCCATGATAAAAGCAATGTAATACTATTTTTGTATTTTCTTGTTTCTGTGGCAATACTTTGGGTGAGGCAGGCCTACATCCAATTGACATTTTATGACTCAACAGATATTAATTGTTGAAATTCATTTTGAAGCCTTGCATTCAAGAAAAATGTCTGAAAGAGATAGTTGAAAGAAAACAAACATTAAATTGCGTAAAATTTATTATTAATAAGATCTACCAAAATAATAATAATAAAGCCATTTATTTAACAATAAGGTATGTCTTACAATTTCTTTAAATTTAAGTTATATTAAATCTAGGTTGTCTTCTGCTGATTGCCAATCGGCAAAGGCCTCCTCCAACCTTTTCCACTTATTTCTGTCCTTGGCAACCCGGCTCCAGGTCACACCTGCGAATTTGGCTAGGTCGTCCTCCCATCTATGGCGGGGTCTTCCCCTCTTTCTTATGCCATTCCTGTGTACTATTCTGTGACCTTCTCGCTGCACTTCTCCTTCCCTCTACTCATATGCCCAGCCCATTTCAGTTTCCTGATATTTGTTGCTATGTCCCAAACCTTTGTGTTTTTCCTGATGTCTTCTAACCTAAGATCTACCATTGAACTCCTTCTGTGTTCTCCTTGTATTGGGGATGGCTTGTGACTTTGTGAGGGCCCTATGCACTCACACACTAGCCTTGGAACAACAAATTTTCAGACATAATTTAAAGGTCCATTGATCTATTACTGATATAAAATTCTTCAACTTTTCCAGAATGATCTATCAGATGAAGTGATTCACCTGCTGTTCTCGGCTAACAGGTGGGAGAGAGCTAAGAATATTATAAAGACATTAGAAGCAGGCACCACTTTAATTGTAGACCGATATTGTTACTCTGGTGTGGCATTCTCAGCAGCTAAAGGTGATCTTTTTTAGTATATTTGTTTCTAGTTTAAGAAAAAATAAAGAAAAGTGTGTTTAATGCCATCAAAACAAAAATCACCTTAAACTAAAAAAATCAGTAAAAATATGTGCATGCACAGAATAAAAATTTTAAGCATCTTTAGATTTTTTTTTTTTCACTTGTCACTGAAGCTTGGATTTATCTGACTGTGAACAGCTCCTATGGTAAATGCAAATATCAGTTTGAAAGGCAAAAGAAATCTGTTAGAAAAATCTTTTCATTCTAAATGTAATATGTGAGAGGAAAATAACCCTTACTAGCAACTGTGCAAAGTTGAAAATTAAAAACCTGCCTGCAACTCATTATAATATTGATGTTTTACAGGTTTAGATTTAAGTTGGTGCAAGTCCCCAGATGTAGGTCTGCCTAAACCGGATAAGGTGTTCTTCCTCACAATGCCAGTTGACTCGATCAAACAAAGAAACGGATTTGGCATGGAAAGGTCAGTGACCCAGGCCATATTATCAAATTAGAACATGTTTATCTAGACATAAATTATTATTTTAACTGATTGAGAATGTTATGAACCAAAGTAGCATGGTTACCTCACCGCTATTTTCATTTGCCAGTTTCATCTTGCGCCGAAACTTAGAAACAAAAAATAACCATGCCAGCTATGATTCCGAAAAGCTCAAACTCCTTTAGTTCTGTAAAAGTCTTTACATGTGCCATTTTATTATTCTATTGGGTGAAATGATGATCACCCATTTTCACTCAGGCACGGCGTCTTTTTGTACTGATACTGTCGCGTGTTAGTTGCATTTGCACGCGCTACAGAAGCGATGCAAAGACAAGACTGAAGCTCGATGGTAATACATAATCGTGGTTACGTGGGTGGTACACAGTCAGCGACAGTTTGCATTTGCATCACTGCAAAAAGTCGCGCTGGGCGTATTGTCAATATTCACTTGATATTGGTTGAATTTGTATTCGTGTTTTCATTTTGACAGGTATGAAGTACTTAACTTCCAGAAGAAAGTGTCTGAAACATATACCAAGTTAAGAGAAGACGACTGGGACGTTTTGGATGCTAACAGGTAAATAGTTTTTGGTAAAAGCGATGTAAAGCGGTGACAGTTGTATTTCTTATACCATTTTACGGCAGTGACGAATAAATTGTTTGATTGACAAGTTTCTGCCGTAATTTGGTAAGGGTCCAAAAATATAAGTGGACAAGGACCGCAATACTGAGTGGCATACAACCTTAGTTTTAGTTCACCCTATTGTACTTAAGAACAACTTCTGCTATTAAACGAATTCTGAAGAAGTGAGTTAAACCTGATCTCGACAATTAACGTTACACTGGCACTGGATAACAGATTTTTGTTGTTATAAATACCGACTGTTGCTATTTTTGATGGATTAACAAAAATACGGACACACTACCAGCTTATACGGGTTAATACAGAATTTTCTAGGGAAAGGAGTAAATAGACAATTGTGTCGATTCTGTCGTGCACAAACTAAACTTAATTAAGGCTATTGCTATCTTTTACTAAAAGGCCGTGAAAGAAAAGGACGGCTATAGCTATGAACTAAGTTAGAGATGTCAAACTAGTTTATGCCTTGCGCTTCACCGTGCTTTTAGTCGACATGTTTTTACGTGCACCCTTCATTTGTATAGAAATATTAGTTCCAACTAAATTTGACAGCTCTGAATTACGTCCGTCTCTTTCACGTTTTATTAGAGAGAAAAAAATAGCAATAGCCTAGCAATAGTTTAGTTTGTGCACAATAGAATCAGAACATTATTTTGTAAAAGAAGTTTTGAAAAATCACCTTTTATTCATCATCATTTCAGCCGAAAGACGTCCACTGCTGGACATAGGCCTCCCCCAAGCATCGCCACATTGACCGGTCCCTTGCGTCTTGCATCCAGCGGATCCCCGCAACCTTCACCAGGACATCGGTCCATCTAGTGGGACGCCTTCCAACGCATCGTATTCTGGAGCGCAGTCGCTGCTCCAGGACTTTTCAGCCCCATCGGCCTTCCGTCATCCGTTTTGCGAGTAATGTGCTGCCACTGAAGTTTAGCAATACTTCGGGCTACGTCGGTTATGTAGGCTCTCTTGCCTTCATTTCTTATTTGATCACGCAAGGAAACTCCGAGAATAGCCCTCTCGATGACTTTAAGCCTTCTGATGAGGCCTATTGTGACCGAAACGTGGTCCGTTTCGGTCCGTTAAAGACTTTCGTCTTGAGACACTGCGGTGAGTAGACTAGAAGATACCGCGCAACTTCCCGAACGCTCTGCCCGCAGCCGGATTCGACGATTTACCTCTTTCTTGAAGTTAGACCTACCTAACTGGACCGTTTGTCCCACCCACGCTGGGCGCCAAACTGTGGTGTATACTTTATTCCTAACAAATAAAAAAGGTAAAAGTAGGCTGAACAATTGAATGTATTAAAAGGGGATAAAAAATACAGTTGTTATAAAAAGGACCTACCTATCACGCACTCAACGGGAGGTATGAAGGAGGTAGTTTTAGGATACTATACTTGACCTAGCCTGGGTAGACAATCGTCTACAACTTCGAGTGTAGAGTCTCCGATCCTGATAGGAATGGGAGTTACATGGGCATTCAACATGACCTTGGTTTTTCAATGTTAATTTAAAGACCCACTTTTTCGGAAGCTCTTCTGAGGTCAACGAGCATTGTACTGAGGTCCTCCATGGTCTCAGCCATTACCACTATATCTTCGGCAAACCGAAGGTGAGTGATGTACACGCCATTGACTTTGATGCCTAGCCCTCTCCTGTCCACAACCTTGAAGACCTCAACCTCCAGTGCAGCGGTGAACAGTTTCGGAGATATGACGGCTCCCTGTATCACACCTCGCTGCAGAAGGATAGGTTCCGAGGTCTGGTCCTGAAGTCGGACTGACATGGTGGAGTTTTTGTACAAACACTTCAACACCTCGATGTACCGGTAGTCGATTTGGCACCGTTGGAGAGACTGCAGTTCAGCCTAAGGCTCGATCGAATCGAAGACTATACTCTTGGGTCTTCTGTATAACCTGCCGCAGCGTATGTCGTCTACGGTGCTCTAAGCCTTTTCGTAATCCGGCTTGTTCGGGAGGCTGAAAAACGTCAAACCTGCGCGCGTGACGATTCGTGATGACTCTTGAAAACAACTTGTAGACATGGCTTAGAAGTGAGATGGGGTTATAATCCTTCCTTTTATTCTATTTCAGGTCAATTGACTCCATCCAAGATGACTTGCTGGAGAGGACGCTGAATGTAGTAAATGACATCGCTGATAAAAATATAGGCAAGATTTGGACAAAAGAATGACATGACGATAGTTGGTATTGTATGTAAGTATGGAAATAATGGGACAAGTTAAGAGAGGTCTATTCCCAGCAGTGGATGGAGTCGGGCTGTTGATGTAAAGAATAATGTGAATTCCATGGATCATTCTCAGTTCAGATCATCACTCAGTGATTAATGATAATATATGTATGTTTGTAATTAGTTGTAGATCATACAATCTGACTGACAAGTTGACAATCTACGAAGCGCAGGCCACACCGCCAGCTAGCGAGCCGAGCGAGCCTCCTTCGGTAGTTCGCGGTGTGAACCAAAGTATAAAAAGAGGTTAAACTATCTCGCCCGGCTAGCTCGCTCGCTAGCTATCTGCCGGTGTGGCCTGCGCTTTAAAGTGAACAGAAATTTGTATAGCAACAGTATGGTCAAACAAGTTACTTGGTTAACATTTTACAATGTGATTTGTGGGTAAAACGTAAATCAAATAGCTTGTTCGATCGTACGTTTGTCACCTGAAAGGTTAATTTTGTCTACCCATTGCACAACAGAATCTTTGACACTGTCGACTTCCTTGGCTGCCGGTTAAGTTTACTCGGATCTTTTTTTTGTGTTCTAGTATTAATAGGTATAACCACTTTCATGAAATGAGGTGATTGCATTTTGTTGGAATACATCCATTTGTGTTTTAAGCCGATGTTAATTTTATATTACTGACCTCACTCGACAGCTAGAAATGTGTTTTTCTAAGCACTTAATATATAAATTGACTATGTATTTCTTACATAATTAAAATATAGCTGTAGGTATCTAATGTACAAACATGCTGACCACAAGTAACTAAGGACGGGGGTAGGAAGATGACAATGAGCAACATAAGGCGACTACAGGAGCTAAATTAGCAACTCGTATTTGTAGTGGTTCAAACTTCGTTTGAAATACTGTTAGAATAAAGTTCTAATCAGCTTGCACTACAAAGTGGTTGTTGCGTCAGTCACTGCGGGCCGAATAGTGCGAAATGAGTGGTTTTTTGCGATTTACAGAAATCTATTGATTGGACTAAAAAAATAAAACACTGGTATCGATTCTGCACTGCAAGTACGTAGCAATCGATAACGATCGAATCGATACGATTCGATAAATCCGACTTTTCGATTGGTTAAAAACTCATTTTATCGAGAATAACTGTCAGATTTATCGAATCCTATCGAATCGAGTGCTATGTACTTGCACTGCTGTTGTGCACAAACTAAACTTAATTTAAGCTATTGCTATCTTTTACTTAAAGGCAGTGCGAGAAAAGGACGGCTATAGCTATGAACTAAGTTAGAGATGTCAAACTAGTTTATGCCTTGCGCTTCACCCTGTTTTTAGTCGACATGTTTTTACGTGCACCCTTCATTTGTTTAGAAATATTAGCTCCAACTAAATTTGACAGCTCTAAATGACATCCGTCTCTTTCTCGTTTTATTAGAGAGAAAAAGATAGCAATAGCTTAAATTAAGTTTAGTTTGTGCACAACAGAATCTACACCTCTAACATGCTAAAATGTTGCTTGTAGAATTATTTGCCTAAAAATCAGAATGATCGCATGTATTTTAGTATGGTTTTTACTCGTTAGAAGAATTTTTTTGAGATAAGTTCGTGATTTTTTTTTATCGAGTAAAATTATTTGTATTTAAGTTTTCAAAACACTATCATACTAGCATAATATAACCTAAAGAATATCATATATTTTTCTGGTTTTGTTTATTGCAGTGAACCATAATTATGCTTTTTTGCATTAAAAAACGCGTTTTAATGCGGCGTAATACTTTATTTGACGGCGAATTTTTTAAAAAGTATTATGTGTCTTTAATTTTTTTTTATTTTTATAAATTAGCTAATTTTAAGATACATAGTTCCTATTTTATTTGACTTGGCTGCTGGTTTCAGCTTAAGAATGTTGTGAAATAGTTCTAAGTTGAGATCTGCTATAGTCTAGGCACTTTGTATCTAGTGTAAATCGTGTACGCTGCGTTAACGCAGTTTCTACTCGGCGTCAAAATGCACGCTGCACCAGATGCGGACTCGCCCTTACTATAAGGTTTTATTGCACAAAATTCTACTGTCTTACTGATATGTAGAATTATTAGTTGTATTTTCTTTCATCGTATTACTAATGCTTACTTAGAAGCCTGAATTAATTAAAAACTTGAAATAATTATAAAATAGAATTTTTTGATCTGCTAAAAAATACACATTATATTTTTTTAAATAACTATTTAATTTTTTATGATCTATTTAATATGTAAATAGAAAATAAATTGCAAAGTTAAAAACAATAAATAAATTTGAATAATAAAAAGTTTTTTTTTTATGAAAATGCCTTGTCTCTTAACATATCTAAACTGAAAGTATAAGGGTTGCGCCTAATCTAGCAGCAGGGAATCACACTTTTCCATGCTCCTATCCTTTTCTGTCGCTCAGAACCGTCATTTGCAAGAGCGGGAATGCTACCAGATTAGGGCATACGAACCGGATTTCCCGGTTCTCAAAAAGCCGGCAATTCCCGGGTTTTCAATAGTAAAAAAATACCGGTTTTATCGTTTAAAAACCCAGGTTTTCGGTAATTCGGTCTTTTTTAAATCGATCATTATTGATCTGTGAACTTCGCAGATCAGACACGCAACACGTCATAAGTCGTTAAAATGTAGAAATATGAAAAAAATAAATTTTAAATCCCCCGAGATATTCATCTAATTTATAATTTATTTTCAAAAATACGCTACAGGGTTTTTTGGGTTGTGGAATTGGTAAAATTCTTATTCGAAAGTACCCGTTGTATATTTTTTTGTCTTAAATTTATTGTGTATTTATTCTTCTGAGATACATAAAATATTACATTTGTTTTGTTTTTAAACAATTTTTTAATTAATTATTACGAATTACATTTAGGTACCATGCATAGTCTACGCTCATGCACTAATGCCGCGCGCGGCGAGCTTGGTGTGCGGGGTCCTCCGACGCGACGCGACGACGCTTGGAAAATAAAAATATTTGAACTTACCTAATATATATAATAATTATAATAGGTTTAAAATATTATTTGTTAGTTTTTAGAGTTTATTTTTTGTGTCGGGGGTTTTTAATTCTATAGTTGGTGCTAGTTAAGATCGCAATAGCGGTCATTGCCCTTTCCCAAATATCTCTTCGTACGAACCAAAACAAATGGACCATGTATCGTTTTTCATTAGAAAAAATGTTGAAGATCACTATAGATGACGGTTCAAGACTTGAATAGGCTTATATTTCAAAGTTAAGAACTTGAATAAATGTAGCTGGGTCAATGACCGCTTTTGCGATCTTAACGGGCATCAACTATACATGGAACTGCTGTCTATCTGACATCCACATCCGGGAGGGGGGAGGCTTGGTTTCTATTTAGCTATGATTTTTTTCTCTAGATGGCCGCGTTACGGCCTATCACTGTTTTCAGCCATAGTTTTTTAAACCAGCTTTTATTAAATGAAATGAAGAAAATAAGGTTTTAATAAGTTGATGGCAAATTAAAAAAAAAAACATGTATAAAACTACGTTTATTTTTTCTGAACAGTCTGTAACAAGTGTTTGGCGCCTTCCGTTGTCTGTTGTTTCAGGATATTTACATGAGGCTTAATTTTCTTCTTCAAAGCGTTCGCAACGACATTCTCGTTGCTTTCAATTAGTTTTAGAAGGAAGAAACACCCCCTGTTGGTTGGCAGCCACAGTTTGATCTGCAAAAAGTAAATAAGAAACAAGCATGAGAAAAATTCGAGTTATTTTTCATTGGCGTCTGCTATGATTATAGCCGCGCTGCAGTCCTTTGCTTGCCAGAAACTCACATACTTCTGGACAAATGCATAAGAACCGTATGGAAATAAGAAGGTGGATTTTTTTATATAGACTTTTTTGAGAATGGCCATAAATAGACCTAACACCGCCAAATTTTTACAAGCTTTTAGTGAACCTGTTTCAGCTGTCATTAAATGAAAGAACAAGAATAATGTTTCACTTACAGTGTCATCCTCCAAGTGCCCAGCAATGGCTTCACCTAAAGTGTTGCCATCCTTGTCTTTGTCCAGTGTCGCCAGCTTCTTGAGACACATGTGAATGCCAGCGCCCTCAACGGCCAGGACGTCCTTGCCATCAGCGGTGATGTGCCAATCAGGCTGGCAGATCACTTTAGCTAAGCCTTCTAGAATTTCTTTTGTTGATTCTGTAAAAGATTTTTTTTCATGTTAAACTACTATGCTCCACTGTCTTGTTTAATTATAATGATGGCAGCAGTCAAACTATGTTTAATTACACTTGACTTCACAAAATAAAATTTTATAAACATGAATCGAGGTGACACGTACGGTCGAACAAGCTATTTGGTTTACAGTGTAACCAACAAATTACATTGTAAAATATAAACCAAATAGCTTGTTCGACCGTACACAAAAGCGCACTGTTCGATTTTTTAATTCTGCGCTGAGCCGACCGTAGATGAGTCAACAGGCAAAGTTCGTAAGCAATGCTTGCCCTAAACTAAAGGGTCATTCATTAGGCCAGTGTAAACATTTCTAAACTTGAAGTCTTCCAAAGGTTAAGTTACACATACCAATTGATAGAACAGCGACAGCCAGCAGCATGTTCGTCTTACTACTGAGCCAAAACGCAGGATCTTCTTCCATATCCGTCTTCAAAGCTGGCAGGATTGCCTCCCTTAGTTCGGACACTCTTAGTTCCGCATCTTTCTTGGACGTGCCGCTTTTGGCGCCCTCTTCAAGGAATTTGATGAAACTGGGGTGGAATGCCCCTGAATCTTTGGGTTTTACTAACCAGTGTAATGTCTGAAAAGGAAGGTGAATACATTCTGTAAATGCTCTGCTTGTTTTTAAATCTTTTGAAGTGATTTAGGTAGTATGATTCAGAATTTTGGTTAATATTAAGGCCAAACTAGGTACCTAATTTATGTTTTAAGTTCCGTGTAATAGGATATAGCCCATTGCCAGCATCCAGGCATGAATCCAGATACTGGGCTGATGATGAAATGTACCATGTTTTTTATAGAATACTACATACTAGACAATGACATTAAAAACTTACCATGTTACCCCAATGGTCTTTAGCAATGTTCTTCAAATTGGTTGCTAATGTCGAAACAATAGCTTTCTTGACTAGAACCGTGTCGTCAACGGAATCAAAGATGGCGATCAGTAAGCGGTAGCCAGTCTTGTGTTTACTGAGGGCCACTGCATGTTCCTTCACTACTTTCAATATAGTCTGCAAATTAATCAAAATAAAGTTTACCACCCATCGCCTCGTTTAGGTTGCGTCGTCGCCACATTTACGCAGCCATGTGCGGGTTGTCAGCCTGCCGTGAGCAGGGCAACGATGAGAAAACAAGTGCGGCGACAGATATAACCAGAAGTAATGGAAGGAGGCCTTTTCCCAGCACTAGAATAAGGGTGCTTTTCCACCAGAGATGTGCTATGCCGCTATGCTGCGAGGATGTAATAGCTAAGCTTTGAAACTATGTGACCGTTTCCACTGATACTAAGCTATGTAGCGGTGCGAGTAAGATGTGCTATGAAGATGCGCCGCCGCAAAGTAGCTGCGCGAGGAAGATGCGCAGCTCGAGATATGCGATGTATCGATAGTAGGGGAACGGCGAGGCGGTGAGGGAAGAAGCGCTCACGCGTCCTGCCACTCCACTCGCGACCATCCATAGCACGCATCCTTCTATATAAACGGCGAGGCGGTGAGGGAAGAAGCGCTCACGCGTCCTGCCACTCCACTCGCGACCATCCATAGCACGCATCCTTCTATATAAACGGCGAGGCGGTGAGGGAAGAAGCGCTCACGCGTCCTGCCACTCCACTCGCGACCATCCATAGCACGCATCCTTCTATATAAACGGCGAGGCGGTGAGGGAAGAAGCGCTCACACGTCCTGCCACTCCACTCGCGACCATCCATAGCACGCATCCTTCTATATAAACGGCGAGGCGGTGAGGGAAGAAGCGCTCACGCGTCCTGCCACTCCACTCGCGACCATCCATAGCACGCATCCTTCTATACTGATACTGATACAGTTAGCCTGCTTCATCCCACTGTTGCGCAAAGGCCTCTCCCCAGGGATCCAGTTTTTTCTATCTAGGGCCAATGTGGACCACTGGTCGTTGGTTTTATCCAGCTCGTCCCGCCATCTTCTACGAGGTCTGCTGCGACGCCTTCTGGTTGTGTCAGGGCTCCAGAAAGTGGTTATTTTGGCCCACAGCTCATTCGGCATGCGGCAGACGTGGCCAGTCCAGTCCCACTTCAGCTTAGCGGCTTTTTGAGCAACGTCAGTAATTTGTGTTTTGGAGCGCAGTGTGGTGTTGCGTACACGGTCGGTTAGTTTTACGCCTAGAATGCTGCGCTCCATTGCACGCTGGCAGACCTTGAGTTCTTGAGCATCCTTCTATATAAAAACATATCTTAGTTGAATCCGTTTCCACCAGTGCTAAGCTATGTGCACCAATGGATATGATTGGTGGATATCAAACGCAACAAACGCCATAGCAACGTAGCATAGCACATCTCTAGTGGCACCCTTATGCATGCTTGCATATTTTAACTGTTATTAATTCGAGTATCGACAGATATTTGAAATACACGCAGGCTTAATGTCCCTGACGACATTTCAAACTCAAAGCATTTACTTCAAACTAGCTTCTGCCAGCGGCATCGCCCGCGTGAAGTTTGAGAACTGTCCCATGGGATCTTACTACCGGGATAAAAAGTATCCTATGTGCTAATCCAGGTTATAAACTATCTGTGTGCAAAATCCAAATCCTTTCAGTGATTTTTGATGTTTTTTTTTTGTGTGAAAGAGTAACAAAAATCTATACTTACACATTAGTAGGAGACCCTTGACAGACACTTATGAATGTTCGAGTCCAGCCACAGGCATTTTAACTGAGAATGGACTGCATTTGCCAATTCCAAAGAGTAGATCTCATGGCGAAGAATGGGTAAGAAATTCCATAGACTCTTTTCAAATCAAGTTTTATCACACAGTCCTGGGTATAATATGAGTACAATAAACACTGGATATTATGTCCAGCTCACTTCAACAACTCCTAAAACAAAGTTTAAAGCTCACCTTTTTATCCTTATTAGTACCCTGCCACACGCAGATGGAGGCGGCATTGGCGCCCGGCAGCGAGTTGCTGAGCGGCACTATAAGGGGGCTCAGTGTCGAGATCAGCTCTACGCGGTCTTCTGCGCTGCACTCGCGGATGTAGTCGTACAGGATTGAGTGGAATAATCTGGAATGGTTGACATCATTTTAGTGTGTACAGAGTGTCCGTACCTCCACGTCCAAGCGCATTTTTGCGTATGGGTAGGAAAATTAATTATTCGATCGTAGCAGCAGAGTATGGAGTTATGCCGTTATTGGCATTTATCTTATTTATATTAAATTATACATATTTTATTAAAACGTAACCTCAGACACTCCATTTTCAATGTTGCACTAGGTTGCAGCATTTAGAATCCAACAGTTTATGCCCATGGATGCAAATTATGCAGAATGTGCACGAAGCAATATGTGCACTTGACGCAAAATGTGCACTTCGCAAAATGAGCACTTCTCAAAATGAGCGTGAATTTATCACAATGAGTTAAAATAAAAACAGTTTGCTTACAATTTTTTTTTATTATTTTCCACAATTTTTAGCACAAAACCATTTTTATTTGATAGTTTGTTTCAAAATGTTAGGCAAAACTGCGTCATCATCGTCATCAGCGTCAAACCCTACTTACTCTCCATCATGTAGATTCTTGTCCAGAATCTTCTGTAAGTTAGCCTTGCAGGCCTGCAGGATGGCGTTCTTCATCACAGGACTGTCCTTGTATGTGTCACTCAGTGTCTTCACTTGGTCATCCTTTGTCTGTGATGAAAGGTAGTTTTTTTTTATGTCCTAAATAGCTGAAGTCACGCATTTTTTTTTTTCTAAGGGATGTTTTCTACGAGTTGGCAGTATCATAAATAGCTGAATGCGATGACTACTAATAGACCAGTATAAAAGAAGACAAGCAATATGGTGCTATGCAAATAAGGATAGGAGAATGATGACTACCAATTAATTGCTTAAGGAATTCATAAGAACATCACACACATACATACATATCACAGAACATAATAAATATCATGTATAAACATGAACTTAGAAAAAAGTTAATCAGATACTTCATTAAAACTAATCAAGTCAATTCAACTTACATTTTTATAAATATCTCCATAAAACTCCTGCTGCATATGAAATTTCTCTTTCTTCGTAGCAAACTCTCCATATGCATAGTCCAACACTGGCGCACTTATTGCATGAGTAGCTATCGACACAATATGGCCAAAAAACTTTTTGAGCACCTCATGCCGGATAAACTCTGTACCATACTTCAATATACGTTTGACCGCATGCTGCCCATATTTTGACTGGACCATTTGAACCATCAAGTCTAATAATTCTTCTGTAATCTCGTTCTTGATTTCGTCTGGACCGTATTTTAGTAAAACTTGAATGACGCGGCTGAGATCATGTGTTAAAGCTATGGATTTGTAGTGGCCTTTTAGTAGACAGTGGAGCTCCTTGCAGGAATTCATTCTGAAGTCTTGTTTTACTACTTTTCTGGAAATATTAAGAATGATTAAAAGGTTTATGGGTGATGCATATTTGGTTTAATAACAAAATATACTGATTTTATCTACAATTAAAACCTTTAATAGGGTAAACAAACCTGTTTACCGACCACTACCACTAAACGACCACTTCTCACATTATTTTGAATAATAGACAGTGCTAAAGACCGCTACTTTCTAATTTTAGGCCATTTGATCTGGATGAACTCCACGGTTCATAATCCAATGGCTAGACTTCGAAATTTCGAACTGAGCCTTTGGTCGCCATTTCAAAATGTACTGGATGCGTGTCAAATTTAGGAAAAAAAATATCACGTGGATTGATTTTCAAAGGTAACTTTTTAAGTGTTACTGTTGGTTTATTGGTGATTGATTTGGTTTGTGTGTATTTAGCATGTTTAATTTCAATATTCAAGTGCCCAAATCATTAAACTTTTCATAACTTGTGATATTTTTAATGGTCGCATAATACGTTAACAATTAATTTAAAAATCTACTTACCACCCGGGTGGTCGCAAAACCGGTTTATTCATGTAATTTCTCTTTGCCTTTATTGCGGAAACCTTTAATTCACCAACATAGATTTCACAATATTTATAAACAGCTAGAATTTTGTGAATTTAAAACTAGATTCCAGCCTTGTTTACCCTATCAGTTGAATGATATTACAAATTAAATAATATTCTTTGTAAGGTGGGGTCCTAATTACTTCAATGTAATTAATCCTCTCCTTTAGTAGGTAAAGTGGTAAATTGCTTAAAGTTAACTTTCAGGTTACCTTTGTATCTGTGCAGCCAACAACTTAGCCTTGTGTGACAGTTCAAACACTTCAGCAGTGGCCTTAGCCTTGCGCCTCGTTAACCTCAGTTCTTTCTTCTCTTTCTTCATTTCAGACCACTTCGGTTTCTCACCTTCGGGTTGATCCTTCGAAAAATTAGGCTTCCCTTTGCCATCTTTGCCAAAATTAGGCTTCCCCTTGCCATCTTTACCAAAACTAGGCTTTCCCTTAACAAATTTGTTTTGATCTTTCCCAAAACTGGGCTTTCCCTTCCCATCTTTGTTGAATTTCGGCTTCCCAAACTTATTTGGACCTTTCGCACCATCCTTGAAATCCTTTTTGAATTTATTGTTTTTGGCATTTTCGCTTTCTGCCGGTTTGCCGTCAGAATTGTCTGAGTTCACCTTCTTCTTCTTAGGTGAACTAGCGTCGTCTTCGTTAAATTTTCTTTTAACTTTCTGCATTTTCAACGAATTACACAAATATAACACGAGGTTATGAAATTCAAAATCCTAATCACACTTTACGAATAAACGGTACAATACGATACACGTATTATGTAATTATGCTTATATAGTGTTTGAGTTTATTGACTGATATTATATTTAACTAATATTTCATAAATTAAAGCCGTGCATGATTGTTTAAACCACACGTGCAAATTAATGCTCTTTTATTTGACAATGATATTGACATGACAATACACAGTGTTGCCAACTCCTATAAATTTGAGTCGCTAGACTCAATATCAAAAGTCGCCAGAAAGTCGCTAAAACTGATGCTACCAGCAGCAGGCATATTACGTAACTCTGTTGACAGCTCGAAATGATAGTAACTGAGCTCAGTGTCCATCAAATAACTGTCAAAACGTTAGTTTCGTATTATGTATAACCAGTTGCGATCAAATATGACGTCATCGGTGCCCATCGTGGCTGATATTCACCGTAACTCATTTTGACAGACGCTTTCATATCGATTCTTCTAATATTGCGATTATGTAAGCATAGTGGACATCAAATTGATGACAACTAAATTTGAAGTGGCTTTCGTGAAAGACGGGCTGTTAGTCAACGTAAAGTGACATCCAAATAGTGTGATACGTAATACCAATATTATGACGTTCACGGTTGTCATCAAAAATCGGTGTATTACCGAAGCTAGATAGTCACTGGATATCAGAAAGATACGTAATAGGCTTGCAGGAGCGGACAAAGGATTTTGTTCTGGGTGGGGCACAAGAAGCTAGTGGCGGTAAAAAATACTAATGTTCAATTAAATATTACCATCATTGTATTTCACAATTTACCAGAAATAATAGAAACATGCAAATAAATTCGAAATAAAAAAAATCTAATTAGTATTCTTAACGAATTCCACTCTAATTAAATAAACGTGAAATTGGTGTGCACACGCGTTTGCGTTTTCCGTATAAATCTCTTGGCACTGTGTAATTCTGTGTCGAGTTAACAAAAAACGTCTCTATTAATGGCCCTTAAATTGTTCTGGTTTGTTCTCTAAAAGTCGTCAGAAAAGTCACTAAACCATTTTTGTCACCAAATCTTTTTTTTTGTCGCTTTTGTCGCTAAGACATAAACAAAAGTCGTAATTTCTAGCGACTAATTCACTAAATTGGGAACACTGACAATACAATGCCCCAGTGGCCCGGCCGGCCTGGCTTTTTGACATTGACGTTAGGCTTGAGTTTTCAGAGAGGGCTACAAATCGTTCAAGAATCAGTTTTATTGTTTTTCTTTCAGTAAGAATCGAATGCATTAAAACTTAATAGACCTCATAATATATCGAATGTTGAACCTATACCAGCAATGATAGTATACAAACGTACGAACGGAAGATAGAAATCAAGAGTAACTTCGAAAAGCAGGAAATGATAAAACTGTCATTGAAAATATGTCAAACAAATGCACTGACGTATAAATCCTAACAAACGTCAAATACTTGCAAGTGCAAGACCAAACTTGTTCAGTTTTTCGGTTTCATTTCGTCATTCGTGACTTTCCTAATTTTTCGAAAGAAAATAATGTTGAAAACAAAGACAGACATACTTACAAAATTACAAATTGAAACATAAGACAAATTAAAAATTCGTTAGAGCACAATGGTTGATATAAATAAATATTTGGAGAGCCAACTGGCGCTTGCGAAACAGAGAGTTGTAATTAAAAGTAAAAAGGACAATGTTTCTGAAAAAAGTAAAGCTGCTGCTGAATTAATATCGAAAAAGCAATCGAAACAGCAGTTTGGAAAACAATCTCCAAAAGAACCACCCAAAGATACACCAGTGCCGACCACTTCCAGAACGAAAACACCTACAGTTTCTTCAGAGAATGATTCTGACGACGAGTATTTACCTTCCGACGAGGCTGATGATGATGATATTATTAATATAGCTGCTGGACCCTCTACCTCCACCGCCACCGCCCGCACAAAACATAACTTAAAGAGAATTGTTGATGATGGGGACACTGCTAGTTACAAGGAGAGAATAGAAACCTGGAAGAAAAATTTACAAGCAGCTAAATCAAGTAACTATGATGGTGAAACTATGACAGCTGATGTACAGTATGTGTTGGAGGGCAACAAGGACCCAGAAGGACTCCATGAACTGCAGAATGGTTTATGCGTACCTAACTTTATTTGGAGGCAGCTGTACAAGTTCCAGAAGATTGGAGTCAAGTGGTTGTGGGAACTACATCAGGTAGAATCTGGAGGATTGTTAGGAGATGAAATGGGTTTAGGAAAAACAATCCAGATAATTGCATTTCTGGCAGGCTTGTCCAAAAGTGACTTAGGTGCTTGGGGAGGTCTTGGTCCTACCATTATTGTTGCTCCAGCAACTGTCATTTACCAGTGGGTCTCTCATTTTCACTTCTGGTGTCCTCACTTAAGAGTCGCTGTTCTCCATCATACAGGGTCCCATGCAGGAAACCATAACCAACTGATCAGAGACCTACACACTGCACATGGAATCCTGTTGATCACTTATGCTGGTGTTGTGAAGTATACTAATGATCTAACAGCCCGGAAATGGCATTACATTATATTAGATGAGGGACACAAAATTAGGAACCCTGATACCCAAGTCAGTAAGCTTGTGAAGAAGTTTCAAACTCCTCATAAGATCCTCATTACAGGTTCTCCCATGCAGAACAGCTTACAAGAACTGTGGTCACTGTTTGACTTCATGAGACCAGGTCTGTTGGGTACTTATGCAGCATTTATGGACCATTTTGCAATGCCCATTACTCAAGGGGGATATGCTAATGCTACTGAATATCAAGAAGCAACTGCTTTAGAAATAGCAAAGGCACTGAAATTAATTATTACACCTTACATGTTAAGACGAACAAAGGCCGAGGTTCAAAGCCATATTAAACTCCCCGAGAAGAATGAGCAAGTGTTATTTTGTGCACTAAGTCAGGAACAAAAAGACCTGTATATGGGCTATCTTACTGGTAACACTGTAAGAAGTATTTTAGACAAAGATAATAAATATGGGGATCCTATAAGAGCAAGGATATTGGTTGCTTTATGTACTTTGAGGAAGATATGCAATCATCCTGACTTGTACCTCTATGAGGCTCATGAAGATTCTGATGACATAGACCCAGAACGGTTTGGTAGCTACAAAAGATCTGGTAAAATGACTGTTGTTCATTCTTTATTAAAAATTTGGCAAAAACAAGGTCACAGAGCTTTAATATTCTCTCAGTCCCGAGGAATGTTGTGTTTACTAGAGCAATATTTACAAGTTCAAGAATTTAAGTATTTGCGAATGGATGGCTCAGTGAATGTTGGGCAGAGACAGAATATGATCAAAACATTTAATGAGAACCCTGAATACTTAGTGTTCTTGGCCACAACTAGAGTTGGAGGACTAGGGGTTAATCTCACAGGTGCTGATAGAGTCATCATATATGACCCTGACTGGAACCCAGCCACGGATGACCAAGCTAAGGAAAGAGCTTGGAGAATAGGTCAGCACAGAAACGTAACAGTTTACAGACTACTATCAGCAGGAACTATTGAAGAAAAGATTTATCAGAGACAGATATTCAAGCATTTTCTCAGTAACAAAATATTGATAGACCCTAATCAAAAGAATGTGTTGACCACTAGTACACTACAGGGTCTTTTTACTCTTGAAGAGCTCAACTGCGATGGCGACACCGAAACTGCATCTCTTTTCAAGCACACCAAAATAAATGTAGATCGTAATTTAAAAAGTAGGAAGAGTGAAGACAAACATTCCAGTGAAACTACCTCAATTTTAAAGAAAAAAATTGAAGCTATGAAGAGGATGGCAAGAGAGATAAGTAAGAAGATATTTATGGATAAAGAGGAGAATAAGGAAGAGAAAGACCCCAGAGAAGAGTACAAAAAGAAAAGAGAGCTACTACTAAACTCTCCTCAAGTTGAAGTACCTGAAATGAATTTAGTTGATGATCAAGTTACTAATATTCCATTTGAAAGCATACTATCTGAATTAGATATTGTGAATATGCATGTAAAAAAGGATTATGAAGAAAATCTATTAAAGAATGTTTTAAAAAGCCAAGAAAATGCTGAAGAAGAAGAAAGTGATCATGGTGGAGTGGTAAGTCCTGATAATGAAGCAGAAAAGGCGATTGTACAAGATAATGTATGTAAAGAAAAGCCAATAAAAGAAAGAACGCCTGAAAGAGATAAACCTTTAACTATTAAAGAAACCAAAAAACCACATAAAAGAAAACATTCTCCAGATCCAGAAACTAAAGTAGAAAATCTAGTTGCTATGAAAAGAGTGAAAAAGAAAAAGCTTAAAAGAGAGAGAGAGAAAGAAAAAAATGATGATGACTATGTGTTAAGTAAACTTTTTGCTAAAGCTAATGTGAAGAGTGCCTTGCAACATGATGTGGTAGTTGGGTTGGCAGAAAAAGAGAAACGACATAGAATTAAAGAAGAAGCAGTAAAGAAAGCTAAGGATGCTGTTAGAGCTATCAGATTCTCATCTAAGTGAATAAATCCACCCATGACTAATTTTAGGATTATTATGGTTTTTTTTCGATTAGTGAAACAAATATACTTTAATATTATTGTTAAACATTTGTTTCATTTTAAATTCTCTGTTGTCTTCTAATTATTCTTTCCACGTAATGAATGCTGCGCTATCGTGCGTTTTCAGCGGCATACTGTACCTCTATCCGGTACAGTATGCTGCTTCAGGTTTTTGTGCCGTTGCAAATTTCTCACTGCAGATTTCGAAATCACTTAATAGAAATGTGCTTTATTGCAATACATCTCTGCCTATCCTATGTGGAACACTGGCGTAATCATGGTTGGATTCTTCAATATGGCATTTATGCCATCAAGACTATCGAGAATATCAAACTTTTGGCTTGGTGTGAAAATGAAAAGTATGGCAACACAATATTTCAAATGTCAAAACCTAGCTGCCTTTCTCAGAGTGCATAATTTTTGGAAATAATTGAATATTATTGTATATTTTTCGATAAACTAGTATAGAGCTTGCGCCAAATATTGCCTTGTGAGATGTTTGTGTGATTTAGATGTAAACTTTGTGTTTTACACCGCTAAGTCAACAGTTTGGTCTGAAGCGTATTGTGGAGGGATTTGGTGAATTTCTGATCGGATTTGTGGTTTTTGGTTCTGATCTTGCTGGGAGGACGTCGGCAATATGTCGAGGAGAAAACTGCCGCCACCGGGGTTCAACTTCAAACCCCCAGAAGAACAGGTCGTGTGAGTGTTAACCAGCACTAAACTGTCTACCTGACATATCCACTAGCTACAATTTGTGTTCTGTTAAATCGAAATACGAATAAAATTATATTTAGGCTAATGAAGAAATTCTCTAAACCCAAATTAGGGGATCCCTGTCTATGATATACATGATACATCTGGTAAACAGATCATTGTTCAATTGAATTTCCAAAATCATAGTATTATTACCTGGATACTTGTTGTATCTGTTATATTCACTGAGTATTACTTAACAATAAAGGCTATATTACTAAAACTTGCCCAAAAGAAGTGTGATTACTCAACTAATAGTAATAGCTTGTGAGGAAGAAATGTTGAAAGGACAAAATGGGCATGCCACCATAGGTAGGAGGTAGGGCTGTCACCTTTTTTTAGGACGAATAAAGTATTTTTTCATTTTGGTAGATCAAAAATAAAGTACACAGCCTATAAAAAAGAGTATTTATTATTATTTTCCGCTATTTGTCCTTAAAAACATACTTTTTGTTGCTCTTTGCAACATTTAACAAATATTTGTCTTTCTTGAAGATATTTACAGCCTCTTTGCAATCAAAAACCAGTTTATTTAGTCTCATAAGTACTCATAACCAGTAACGAGCCAGTAACAATCAGTTTTACGTAACTAAAGTATTTTTGCATACTTTATTGGTGTTGTAGATTATAAAGTACGCCTACATGAACAAGAGGACAAAACTATTTTAGAGTACGGGTGGCAACCCTAGTAGGAGGGTAAACCTAGATAGATAATAGGCTGTCAATGATAATAACGGTTGATAGGTTGCCTCTAAAAGATTTCTCACTACAGGGGTCACGCCATTTAGATATCAAGCTTGATTTTACTGATAAAAGATAATTTTATGTATGCAGACATTGCAACATTAGTATTTGTTGTTTTGTAGTTTCTGTCCATCTCCATTTTCAAAATGGATGGATAAAAATTTCAACTTGGACTGTTTTTAATTTTTTTTATATAAAAGGTTATGTATTGCTCCTCAGAACACCTCCAAGAAACTTGGACAAGCAGACCACAATAACAGTAGATGACAAAACATTTACGGTCCATGCAGATGACCTGGTCAAGATTTGTGACCTGGGCCGTGGAGCCTATGGCATTGTGGAGAAGATGAAGCATATTCCTAGTGACACCACTATGGCAGTCAAGGTAGCTATATTTTTAACTGGAAATATCAGCCACAAACCAGCCATCAGCTCGACAGTCAGAAACCTTATTCCGTGATAACTAGACTGATTTTATCCAACAAAGTTGTTATCAATTCAATGGAGAACACCTGCCTTTTACCAACACCATCAAATAAGAGGGTTTTTTTAATGCAAGACAACAGTGTTGATTCTGTTGTGCACAAACTAAACTTAATTTAAACTATTGCTATCTATTACTAAAAGGCAGTGCGAGAAAAGGACGGCTATAGCTATGAACTAAGTTAGAGATGTCAAACTAGTTTATGCCTTGCACTTCAGTGTTTTTAGTCGACATGTTTTTACATACACCTTCATTTGTATGGAAATATTAGTTCGAATTAAATTTGACAGCTCTAAATTACGTCCGTCTTTTTCTCGTTTTGATAAAGAGAAAAAGATAGCAATAGCCTAAATCAAGTTTAGGTGGTGTACAACAGAATCAACAGCAATAAATATATTCTCTTCCCTATAATTCTCAAAACTGTAGTGATAAGTCTTTCCTTTTTCTATACAGAGAATCACAGCATCATTCAACACTCAGTCAACAGAGCTGAAACGTCTTCTCATGGACTTGGATGTGTCCATGAGAGCCAGTGCCTGTCCATACACAGTGCACTTCTACGGTGCCATGTTCCGCGAGGGAGACGTTTGGATCTGTATGGAGGTCATGGACATGAGCCTCGACAAGTTCTATATGAAAGTCTATCACAACAAGCGCACCATACCTGAAAACATTCTTGGGAAAATCACATTTTCCGTAGTCAGCGCTTTACACTACTTATATTCTAAGCTCAGAGTAATCCATAGAGATGTAAAACCATCTAATATCCTGATTAATAGGAAAGGAGAGGTGAAGATGTGTGACTTTGGTATATCTGGGTACTTAGTTGACTCTGTTGCTAAGACTATTGACGCGGGCTGCAAGCCGTACATGGCGCCCGAGAGGATCGACCCGAGCGGCAACCCGGGCCAGTATGACATCCGCAGCGACGTGTGGTCGCTCGGCATCTCCCTGATCGAGCTGGCGACGGGCACGTTCCCGTACAACACGTGGGGCACGCCCTTCGAACAGCTCAAACAAGTAGTCAAGGACGACCCCCCGCGACTACCCGCCAGCCAGTTCTCTGCACAGTTCGACGACCTAATCGTGCAATGTCTCCAGAAAGATTACAAACAAAGACCAAACTACGACGCGCTGCTCACGCATCCATTCTGTCTGGATCACAGTCAGGAGATTGACGTCGCGTCGTACGTTCAAGAAATATTAGACTTACCAGATGAATCCTAGTGATAGGAACATTATTTACGTACCTATTAAGTACAAGCGTTTACCGACTAACCTTAATGTAGTTTAATAATTGAAAAGATATAAAATAATGTTATTAACCATTAAAAAAAAATTAAATTATGTATTCTTTGTAGAGTGCCGGTCGCAATCGGCGTACGCGGCGGTTTTAAATGTTTGATTTCAGAGATGATTTAGTGTCAACCACGTGAAGTAATCAAGTTTTGTGTAAGTGGAACATTGTCAATTTAGTAATGTAGTAAGTAGTATGAGGGTAGTTTGAAGTAACATGTTGCTAATAATATGTTTTATCTACATGTAGTCTGTTAATCTTGACCTCAGAGCGAACAAAGGAATTGGTATAACAATATAATGACTGGCAACATTTAATAAGCATCACAAAATTATCATAATTTAGTTTTAAATAAAAAATATTTGTTTTCAAATAAGTGGTTTCTTTATTTTACCTCACATGCATGTTTATTCTGAAATGAGCAACTTGGCCACTTCTGCTGGCTATTTAATTAATCCGGAAAACAACATGTTTTAGGTACAAGAAAAAAACCTGTATATTAAGAAATTTATTTAAAATCATCAAAACATCATATAAATAAAGTAAGTACAAAATAGTACTAAGTACATGTCATATTTCTCTTACAAAATAAACGCCAAACGGCTCCGATACGATATTATTCACAGTAGAACTAAAGCGTAATTGACTAGATAGACGTAGATTAGAACGGAGAGTTCATTCCCAGCTTGGTGCCGAAGTCCAGGCGGGCGCGGCGCTGGTTGCGACCGTCAGCCCTGGAGGAGGAGGAAAAAAGGAGTAAACAAAAACATCAATCATAACATTAAAATTAGCACTAAAGACGAACTCGCTAGTGCTCAGAGCCAAGACGTTTAGCTGTCATAATTATGCTCGATATTTCCGGTAAAACCTTGGGATGCATACACATCTACTTCGTTTTCGCAACTGCGGATCACGGTCTTGATTGAGGTGCGAACCCAGTTCAGTTGAAGTGCTATCGAGTTGATCGACTTGGAGTCGGACTTTGTGTCCTTAATTTGTTACCCCTTCGAAGAAAACAGGCGTGTTGTTATGCTTACTTGATTTCCTGCCACTTGATAAACTCGTTGAGTGCGAACACGAGGAACAGCGAGGCGGCGTAGCCCACAGCCAGCGGCCACGGCACATAGTAGTGCAGGTCGCACACCCCCCACTTGTCGCAGAAACCGTAGCTACTGCTTAACATAATGCAGCTGAATAGCAACTGCGCTAGGATTCTGGAAGGGAATTCAGCAGTTATTGGGGAAGATTAAATAGTCTGATAGCCCGAACAAAAACTTAAGCCTTTGGGCTGCGTTTCCACCATGAGCGCGGTTGCGTAGCGAGTGATGTGCGTCACATAGGACATCATAGTTTTGAAAATAGTGATCTTATTGGTTAGTTTCATACACATCCCTCACTACGCATACGCTTCCTCGTTCATCTCTGGTGGCAATGCTTGACTGACTACACAATAATGTGAAACCTTATTGTGTAGTATCCCCCCCTAACCATAGATGATTTCAAGGCGTCCCAATTTATTTGGGATCTACCCTCGTCGAAGTTTTTTTATGATAATTTACAACCAATAAAATTTAATAGTTCTGGGTCATCAAAACCAATGTTTTTACAAGGGACACCTGTTTCTACTGGGGTCGCCTTCGTAAAAAAAAAAGCCCCCAAAGAAAACAAGATGATTATGATATATGAGTCGTATCTTAAGAGCCATTTCACAAAATTACAACGCTCGAGTTTAGGTAAAAGACCGCAGCTTTGTGTATGTGTACGTAGCAATCCACACATACACAACTCAAACAGTCCAGCGCGAGTGTCGAGACAGACTAAACAATCTTGGGCCGTTATAATCGTAATGCACCTTGGTTTGAGATCTAAGCAAAAAGACAATTTATTTATTCAGTCTTTATTCTATGAAAGCCTTCTAGACTAATAAAACACAAATATATGTTATGTAAATATGTATTTTATGTGTATGTTTCTATTACATAAACAGGGTGGAATTTTTCAATGCCACCTGAAGGGAGTACTCGAAATACTGGAGATAGCAAATTTTACTCAAATAAAACATTCCTTTATTTAAAAAAAAAAACAAATCTGCATTCACAGATTTTCGAAAATTCGCTTGCCACACTCTGGAATCGAACCGACTAAAGTTCGAAAAAATAACATCGTGTACTTTTTTTACAACAATCGATAGGGATAATCATATGGATCAAATCTCTTTAACAAACATGATCAATTTAATGAAGGGAAAACCATGAAATTTATAGAACAGTTATAAATTCAATAATATTGGCACTTTCAATCATGATTTTCCTTTCATTTAATTTATCATGTTTCTTAAAGAGATTTGATCCATATTGATTGATGTCAAAAAGATACAGAATATTATTTTTTCGAACTTTAGTCGATTCATCCTGGGTTCGATGCCCGATTGTGGCAAGCGAATTTTCGAAAATCTGTGAATACAGATTATTTTCTTTTTAAAAATTTAGGAATGTTTCCTTTGAGTAAAATTTGCTATCTCCAGTATTTAGAGTACTTTCCCTCCAGGTAGCATTGAAAAATTCCACCCTGTATGACTAGCTGACGTCGCGCGGTTTCACCCACGTAGTTCCCGTTCCCGTGGGAGTATGGTAATAAAAAAAACAAATCTTTCCTCTTTATAATATTATTATAGTATGAATATACTTTTTTTATAGTAGGTACCTATGATACTGAATATAAATACTACAGTACTTTCACAGTTCTTATGTCTTGTGACTGGGACTGTAGCAACATTTCATTTTCATCTTTGTTTCGACAGTTCAAAAGTGCCTGTAACTGGCCTACTTGAAATAAATGCTTTGATTTTAATACTGAAACTCATGCAAACTGAGACTCCTGTATTAAACATACAATTTCTGTTGTCGAATCAGACTTTCCACCAGTACCCAGCATGGCGGCTCTTCTAAAAGTACTATCTTCCTCTACTCGATTCACGCGATTTCTCATTCTAAAATGAAAACAAAAAAATAGCTATCAAATTTCGACACCGGAATAGTTTCAAAGGAAAACCCAAGGGAAACCTTCCAAATTGTAATTACGGTTCTATATTCCATGTCGATATAATTATGTTAAGGCTAATGCTCCAGGGTAGCCCGCTAAAATCAATTTTTCTAACGTTTTTTGCAATTTGCAGGCCCGTGCTAGGTTGTATGTTGATTAGAATATTATTCGCGGCTGTAAGACGTATGTAGTTACAGAATTATAATCATCAAAATTATCAATACAACCCTCCCAGTTCATAAAGGTGCAGGAATTACTTTGACCTTGAAAAAGTCATTTTTGGAGCATTCAACTAACGTGATCGATAACTGTGTATATGAATTGCAAATAAAAATAATATCCATCTCGCTTCTGTTGTTTTCAGCTTTTGCATAATTTTTATTCTTTCCTTTTATTGTCACAATGATAATACAACCCTTACGCCCCATTGCTAAAACTAATAAAACAAAAATATAACAAATATTCTACAAACTACTAAAATAATACTTTACTTGATAATAAACGAAATTCTAACCCAATGAAAAAAAATACAAAGCGGTTCAAAATGTTGTATTCGTAGTATAACAATGCGTTTACGATAGATACGCTCGAAAATCGGGACGCAGAAAAAAATAGCACAGGTCCTACGCCGACGGGCGTTCGGGCCGTACTACTACTAATCGGTGCTCGCCTATGCGTCGTAATTTATTGTAATTGAGAGTGATGTTAAAAATTATAATAAGTCTGATTAAATGAATTGATTTTAATAAAACTTTGGAATTAGTTTAGTAAAAGATCATAGTTTATTTTTACATAATTTGTTTAATGTAATTACGCTTTATTCAAACCAAAAAATCACGATAAAATAGCGATATAAAACTCAAAAATTGACCTAAGACTTTGTTTCTTTACTAATTAATGTTATTAATTATCGATATTCTAGTACATTATGTGTCGACAAAAGTATAAAGGATGTAAAACACCTCTTAACGAAGCTGAAAGGTACTTGTTCTCCTCGTCATTGCGATCATTTTTTTGTTCTACACCATACCTGGGAACCTTTTAGTTACGGAGATATTGGGGGTCAAAGTTCCAACTTTTTGACAAGTTTTTTTTTAAATACAAATTTTTATCCATCAGCACCATGTTTTGAGTGCGTTACATTGAGTTCTACCACAAAACGTGATTTTTCACCCCAAAAAAAGAAGTTGTTTCCCAGCAATAATTCTTGCGTAAAGTTACTTAGTTTGATGTACAGAATGCTTGGTTGACGGCTTCGTGATGAGGTCTTTTACACCCTGTATGTCTGATGCTTTACGTATTTTTTTCAGTGAAATTTTTAAATATTTGATAGATATAGGAGTCTGAAATTGACTCTGCGATGATTTTTCAGTAAACTTTGTGGGAGATTAATCACTACTTACTGAACAAATAAGTTTTTGTAACATGAAGTGTCAATGAGAAAGACTAGTCTATTTTTAACATGTATTCAAAAATGCCAGGGTGTTATCTAAGTTAGTAAATTAGGCGACTAAAGTCTTAGAAATTTGCGCGAAAATGTGAAATGGCTCTTAAGTTAAAGTCACAGTTAGTAATGATATAAATATGTATATACTTACAAGAGGACCACAGTGACTGACCACACTTTGTTAGCCCAGAAACACTTCTGCCATATAGAAGATTGTCGATGAACGAATGACAATGATATCACAACTGAAAATTAACACATTATTTTATGAGTTTATACACAAGATACTAGTCTAAGATTATGTGCTATGTGATAATGATAATTTTATAGTGACTACAAAACTTTATGATAGACTGCTGTCTAATTCTTATGTGATTGACACACCTCATTCATCATTATCAATCAAAAAAAGGTTTCATAAATCAAAAGGACTGGTGTTACATCACACCTTTAAAAAGATTCACGGTGTATCATCATACATAAATAAATTACAACATGATTTAAATACATAAAAAAACACTAAAACAGCAAAATTACTTTAGCTTCGGAAGTCTGTGACTTGTTTGTTTGGTACAATTTTTTTGCCACCGAGAATCAACGAAATCAGTTAACAATAATTAGCAGAAAATTACATACAAGAAAAAACAACTGTCAAATTGAGAACCTCCCACGAAATTTATTTGCAGAGTAAAATCTATTCTAAAAAATGTTAATACTCACTTAAATGCAAAGTAATCAACGCCAGAGTGATATGCTGTGCCAAATAGAACCCATCATAGAAGTCGTCTCCCCAACCGTGCCAGCTTTTCAAAGTGAGGTCATGCGTCGCGTTAAACTGTCCCGCGTTGATCGGGTACACTATCCAGCACGCAGTGGCGTTGGTCGCCTGCGCTAGCTGCTCGCAGAAAGCGCGCAATGTAAACGCGTAGAGAACTAGAACTGAGAGCACGGCTGGAAGGAATTTTAGGGCGTAGCACCAGAATACGAAGACTGCCATCTGTTGGTGGAGATATGGAATGAGTTAGAAAATTGAGTTTGAAAATATGCAAGGTGACACTGACGCTGAAATCCAAGGCATTAAGTCCGCCTTTGTACAGTTTTTACTTTTGCATAAAGTTTTAATAAGGGGCAACGCAGACGACAGACTTTGTGTGTACAAGTATGCGACAGACAAAAACTCTGCGACAAATTTTGCGTGATTGATGTGTTTGACTATTTTTTTGTCCACTATAAGGATATACTGATGGAAAGGATCCTACTGATCGCCTTATAGTGGACAAAAAAGTAGTCAAACACATCAATCAACAATCACGCAAAAGGAGAGTGGGAAACAAATATATGGGGTCTGGGCCCACCCTTCAATAGTAACATTTGATATACCGTTGAATAGGGATTTTTAAGCGGAACATTAGTTACTAATAAAACTATTATCAATAGTACTTTCGGAGATATGACGTCTTAAAGTCTCAGTCTCAGTCTCATATATTCTTTATGGATATTTATAATAGAATAATAATAATACATGTAGGTATATTGTGTTATCGCGTTTCTTCCAACTTGCCAGACCCTGAACAATTACTTCTCGTCCGATCACCAAAGTAAAGCAACATCGAGCGCGGTCAATATTCAGATGGGTGACCGCCTACGAACACAGCGTGACGTTGACTTTTTGTTACTAACATAATGCATTTTGTTGTACAATTCTTGCAAAACCAGACCCGCTTTGCTTAGATTAGGATTACTTATGGCAGTTTATTAAGTATAACTCCGAGAGTACTCACTTTTAAACTTAGTCGTAATACTAAGTTTTTTCTGCATAAAATACCTATTCATTCATGAGTATCTTATTGCTATTGAGGGGTGGGCCCACCATTACTCATTGTCCTTTGTCGCAGAGTTTTTGTCCGTCGCAGACTTGTATAAAAGTGCGGTCTGCGTTGCCCCTTAATAATAAATAAAACGGTAAATAAAGATGTGACCTTGGCATTCATAAGCAGCTGCGGGCGCGTGGCCGCGCGCTGCATGAGCGCGGTGTCGAGCGGCGCGAAGCTCAGCGCGGCCGCCAGCGCCGGCACCACGCCCGCGCCGCTCCACACCGCGCCGCCCACGCTCACCGACAGCGGCACGAGCGCGCACAGGGACCCCACCTGCACAACACGACAGGTAGAACAATCAATAGATCCCCAGATGTTTTTTTTATCTTGTTTTACGTTTTTGTATAGTAAGCAACGACCTGTAACTTTTGTTGCTGAAATAAATAAAAAATTAAAATACCTATTGTCAGGCCTACGCTGTCCCCCCATACTTAAGTACTAATGCTGTAACATAATAATATTTTTAGAGTCAGAGTGGGAATATTCTTAAAAAAAAACAATCAGTCTTAACCTAGAACTTTAATCACAGATTTTAAACTAAAAGAAATTCACCAAAAACTACACAAAAATCAAAAGAGCACTTGAAACACAAATTGATACAAAAAAAACAATTAGAATTTAGGAAAAATAAGATGGCTCACGCAATACTCCTGGAGTCGACCAAAACTGATGTTCTCACGACCGTCCGTCCCGAGCGCCACGAGCAAAATTAGGTCTACGGCGCACTGTAGCGCTTTTTATAAACTAACCCGCGCGCGAGGGAGATAGTATTCTCATACTATCTATAAGCTGATGCTCTCGCATCAGCTTATAATATTGTAATACCAAATGATTTGAAAAGAGTAACCATGGAGTTTCTTGCCGGTTCTTCTCCATGGAAACGACCAACGCGAACCGTGCACCTTTTTCGACGTTTTTGCCTTACGTCTATGTGAAATAAAATATTTTGATTTTGAGTATCAACAGGAAGGAATCGGCTTCTTAGGTGCAGTTACTCATAGCTTCTTCTTCTTTTGGTTCGACTTATTATAAGCTCATGGCTAAATAATAACAGCCGCTCGGCTCGATTTTCAGGTTAAGCCACGTTAGCTTGGGTTGGTCCGTGGATGGGTGACCACCCATTACATACAGAGTTTCCTCCATGCCTCGGAAAGCACGCTAAGTCGTTGGTCCCGATTGTCATTTATAGATCTTTGACATTCGTTACAGGTAGTCAGTGGCCCGAAAGTCTGTCAACCAGTCTAACCAAGGGGTTTTGTATTACCCATTACCAGCTCTGGGTTGTGGAGGTCAGGTCAGATAGGCAGTCGCTCCATATAAAATATTGGTACATAGATTGTAAGCCGACCCCAAAATATTTGGGAAAAGGCTAGGCAGATTATGATGATATTAATAAATATCGCTGGACATTACACACAGCGCCATCTAGTGCCACACTAAGCAACGAGGCTTGTGTCGTGGACACCACATAGTTGATATAATACATAATATATACTTTTTGTTTATAAATACATACTTATTATACTTATAAACATAACACAACTAACAACTAACAACATAATATAACATAACTCGGAAACAAATGTGCTCATCACACAAACATTTGCTCCTACCGGGATTCGAACCAGGGACCCCAAGAAGGTAAGGCAGCCTCACTACCGGGTCGTCATATTAATTTTACGTACCTGCAACAGTGCGATGAAGCACACGCTACATATCCAGAACTGCGTGCTGTTCCATAGACAGGTCATGTGGTGACGAGACATCGTGATCAGGGCGAATAGCGACACGTCAGCGTCACGGGTCATCTGAAGACATTATCGTAAAGTGAGCTTGCTTTGGAAATAAGAACTTTAGTCCTGTATCATAAAATTTGGTTTCCATTGCAAGTTTAAGCCCCGCAAGGGCGATTTTTTCATAGGCTAGTTTCCACCATCAATATATTGCAAATCTATTTAGTCCGTCAGTTAGAGTATTGGAAAATAATGGACACGTATATGAATACGTGTCCATTATTTTCCAATACTCTCAACTGACGGACTGTTTTTGTAAATCAATGAATATTGACAAAGATAAAACGCATCAAAACTCGAGTGTAGGGGCTCGTGACGTCACAACGCACTAAAAATTATAGCACGGCGGGACGTATTAAGAATTTAAAAAGCGTCGTATCTTCGTCAATTTTAGTTTACGTAACAAAAGAAAAAATACGTGTCATTTTTGATAATCTAACTGACGGACTAATTAGATTTTTTCAGGACACAAGCCTATTACACACCGGATTTTCAATGTAATACTTAGCGCCGAGAGTTCAAAATCCAACATACTCAGTTCAATTAAAACAGTTGAGAATTGTGTAGCTTTTGTCATCCTAAAATCAACCATAATTCACCTGTAATTAAGGTTAAAATTTGCAGAAATGTGGATATTAGTGCGAAAATACTTTAAATACATACCTTTCTGCTACAGTAGTTTGCAAGTGGCTGGTCCTGCCATTTATTTTGTAACTGAGCAGCGTGAAAATGTTTAAAACAAGTTATGAAATAGTATACATAGGTACAGTCATTTCAATGCAGTATTTGACCCTTCTAGATCTAAGATTTTTTTACATAGAGGTAATTCTAATAAAAGCGGTTTTAAATTATTAGATTCACCTCTATGTAAAAAATCGTAGCAGTTATGTTTGACCCACTTCCCGGTTTCTTATTGAGCTGAAATTTTGCATACATGTTTAGTTCTATGTGACTTCATTCTCAAAACAATATGGCGGACTGGTTATTTTTTATGCATTCCTATGATATGGGTATAGTTAGAGAGCCGACGACACTAAACCTAGTCTGATTAGACTCTCAGATGATATATATATACCATTATAGTGTATTCATGGAGACGAGTTAGTAGAGCGCTATCTCACTCACACAATTTTTTAACTGCGATTGGTCAGTGATAAACGCTAAGGCGGTGTACACAGTACGAGTATTTTTTAGTCTACTCATAGTACTCATCAGGGGGGGGACAGTTGCCTACATCAAGCTTGGCGATGAATGAAGCAGCGCCATCTTCATTTCTGAACGCTGAAACATATGTTTAGTTTGGTCTAATCTGAAATAGATGTCTCTGTAACAAAATTCTAAAATCAACCCGTTTTAATTTTCAACTAATTTAATTTTAGTTTATGTATGGTTTACATATATTCAAATCTTAATTTATGCAATCAATTATATTTATCTATAATATCTTAAATTGATTTAGTATAATGGAAAAAAATAGCAACACTGCCTTTAAATTCACTCGTCGATTCTAATGTCAACACACATAAAATGGTCGCCATAGCTTGCGCACACGCTTGACTATGTTTTTCGGTTGTTTTATGTGTTTTTCGGTTGTTTTTTGTTTTGTGTGTGTTTTTTTGAGATAATATCTTCGTTACAAACGTCGAGTCGAGATTACTCCTCCGTTTCGGTACCTATATAATCATCCAGAAACTGTGAACTACATTTAACTAGTATTTCCCCGTACCGAACTTTGTTCTTACTTTCTTGATGTGAATATTTGATTTCCTAAATATTGGTATTACTATAAAATAATGTTCCGCAAGAAAAGTAGAACAAAATAGTTCGGTACTGGGAAATACAAGGCTCCTAAAAATCTAATATCAATTACATTAGTATGTGTAGGCAAAGCTGTGCGTGTGTGTGTGTGTTTGATATATCGGTAGTTCTGGGTTCAGATATTAAGATGGCGCTTCAAACATGTCATGGCTAAAAGTCACGAGAGAGGGCACTCTTTCCCTTTTTAGTTATAGTACTCTGTGGTACTCATACTTTCCGTACTGTGCAGACGTGCTCTTAGTTGTTACTGTTTGCTCAACTCGTGACCTGGTTTGTGTATTGGATTTTATGATTAATTGCTTTCCTGAGGACTTGGCGGCCGACATGTAGCTTCACAAATGAAAACACAAAAAATGGCAGAATAAAAAATTGCAATAAACGAATCTATTCAAAATATTGACGCAGAAAAATGGAAAAATGTATAAAGCATGTCTTAGAAATAGTTGAGCCCAAAATGGATGCGATGACAGAAAGATTCGTAATAAATGTAGGAAACGACGACAGAAGTGATACGTCGTCGGAGAGTGATGATATGTTATATTCTTGTATATTATAATAAAGTAAATTTAATCATTAAATCTCGATTTTATTGCTTTACTTCATATCCATTAGTTATATTAAAAAAATACCTAAAAAAAAAATTGTAGCACAAAAAAAAAAACAGGGATATAAACTAAGCGAACTTTTAAGAAGCGCAGTGTGAACGCGCATTTACATTTCTAAGATATTGTTAACGCCCACTAACCCTAAAAAAGTTTGTATGTCTTTGTCTTGTCATTTGTATGATAATGTGTGATAGAGAAGGCGCTATACTAACTCGTCTCCGTGAATACACTATAGCTTCGTTATTAATGGGGGAACACAAAATGGCGAATGGCTTCAAAGCGAAAAACCGGGCGGTCGTAATAAAAAAAAAACCATTTTTCGGTATCTAGTATGATCGGACTCCTGAAAAAACCAACGCTCATCTGAAAGATCATCAATTTCTGTGTAAGAAAAACCACTGCTGCATTTTCCAAATAGTGGAGAAAGTGTTGCTGCAGCGATTGAAAGACGCCCACCGCGCAGCTGGATTAGGTGTTTTGTCAGCGTGGCACGTGTATTTAATCAGTACAAATCTAAAGGAACCGGGTTTTCCATTTTTTTAATAGCACCGCCCGAATTTTTGCATTGCAGCATCGCCATTTCGTGTCCCCCATTAATATCGAAGCTAATTTTATATATATCATCTGGGAGTCTTATCAGACTAGGTTTAGTTTCATAGGCTCTCTAACTAGTATGGGTCTAGTAATACATGGCATTCACTGTACAAGACGTCTCTTGAGCAGATTTAGAACAACAACAACTAACATTATGTATGTAGGACAAACATTCCAAATTATATATAAGTCAAGGAAAGATCTCAAGGTATCGTTTGGCAGAACTCACCGAAAGGGAGCAAGGAACAGAATTGAGCGCTCTCGCCAGGTCGATAGGTCCGATACACGACTCCGGGACTTGGTACGGCGGCATCTTTTGGCACAATACTGGGTACAGGGGCTCTACTGCTATGCTAGAATGGGATTACAACCAGTCAGTGATCTGATAAGATAAGAGTAAGAATGGTGATGATGGAGGGTCACGGACTTGTTCGAATACTTCCTAAATATAATGTGAACAAGAAATCATAAAGAAAAGAGATTAGGAATGTTTTTATTTATTATTTATTTATTTAAACTTCATGTACAATAGTGGTACATAGGCGGACTTAATGCCACAAGGCATTCTCTACCAGTCAACCTTTGGGTTAAATAGGAAAACATAGTGATAGGGTACAAAGTAATGTCTAAAAAAAACTTTTTGCTAACGAGAGTTTAGATTGACACTAATACACATATACAGATAAAATAAACTAATAGATATTTTAACAAATACCAAAAATTAAAAAGAAAATAACAAGAAACCTAATAGTTATTATTATGACGATTTCAAATTGAGAGCTATTTATTCTGACTTAAATAGTAGTTACGAACTTTTCTTTTGAAAGTGAATTTGCTTTTTTTTTTGTATGCGTAATAGACTTGTATTAGACTTGACTTAGAAAAAAAACCGGCCAAGTGCGAGTTGAACTCGCGTGGAGTACAATGCCAGTCTTTTAATGAGTTTACCACTTTATTTTCTCTTATAGGTTTTCCTGTAATCTACAAGCAATGAACTATATTTCGTATTTTTTCAAATTTTTTTAGGCTCAGTAGTTTCGGAGATCAGGGAATGGTTTTCTTCTTGTTCATTAATAAAATCAAAACTATTTATTTTACAACAATAACAAAAATATATTTGAGATCCCCATAACGAGCCCTTTCATTTGATATAAATGACACAGTAAGGTTTGCAAAACAAATTTTTTAATTTCCTAATTTGTCTCCCGAAAATGATGCTTATTTAAAAAAAAAATATTATTTACTTTGCACATTTGTGTTTGGGCCATAGGATTACACCATCCTACCAAATTTCACCTGATTTAGTTCAGTAGATTCGGATCAAATTGGCTGTGACAGACAGACGCACGAGTGATCCTATAAGGGTTCCGCTTTTTTAATTTTTTGTACGGAACCCTAAAAAGAAAACATGGTTTGGTTTCGTGGATAATTAATGAAGTAATAATTAAATAAATAACCTGGCATCAGCCTGCATGAATATCTCCATGTTGAGACAGTTGGCCGCCGAGCCCATGACGCACACCACCTCGCCGTAGTCCTGCATGATCTGTATCATGTGCTGCACGGAGCGCGCCGAGCAGTCCGTGAACAGCGACACCAGCAGAGGCACGTTGTCCACCTGCTCGATGTGAGGCCGGATGTTCTCGATGCCGCGGGGGAGCTTCGCCTGGGGATCACAGACGTGCATCCGTATTCAGAGCGAGCAGAGGGTGGTGGCCCGTTATGTATACAGGGTCACGTTTTCAATGACCAGCCAAAATTTAAAATTAAGAACTAAATATCAAACCAAAAAGGCTAGAGTGCGTTTCTATGTTGCGAGTGCAAGCTAAAATTAGCTTAGTGGTGGTCAGGCGGGAGTGTCCACGATACCTACTATTATAAATGCGAAATTTTGTGAGGATGTATGGATGGATGTTTGTTACTCTTTTACGCAAAAACTGCTCAACAGATTTGAATGAAATTTGGCACACAGTCAGTTCATAACCACAATCATACGATACATTTTTATCCTGATAGTACGATCCTGTGGGACAATTACCGACCTACACGCGGGCGAAGCGTCGGGCATAAGTTAGTTAAACAATAAACCCTGTCGTCATACAGGAAGGAGTTCCTCACTAAGCCAAAAACAGTGTAAATAGACCCTTAACGAAGCCGAAAGGCACTTGTTTTCCGCGTCATTGCGATCATTGTTTTCTTCTGGACCATACCTGGGAACCTTCTAGTTACGGAGATATTGGGGGTCAAAGTTCCAACTTTTTTTTCAATTACGTACTAGTTTTCAAGTTCATAAGTTTACTTTAAATACCTCCATAACCCGTTTACGATTAAATGCGTCCATAAGCACAATGTGTTGAGTGTACATTGAGACTTACTGCAAAACGTGATTATAAACCCAAAAAAAAAATGTCGTTTCCCAGCAATAATTTTTTCGTAGAGTTTGATGTACAGAATGCTTGGTTGACGGCATCGTGAAGGGTCTGCTACTTACTCTGTTGCTCATGTCGAAGTTGACGGGCGCGGAGTGGTCCGTGGAGTCCGTGAGGCAGGACAGCGAGCGGCACGCGTCGGCCGGGGAGCCCTCCTCCTCGTCCTCGTCGTCCAGGAGGGAGTCCGCGTCCGCTGACGGGTGGCTCGTTGATATGCTGCTGCGTTGGAACTGCCAAATATATCATAATAATCGTACTTGTTATTGTATTTACGGTTGCAGACCCATCGTACCCCTGGTGGTACGGTAGGTTTTTTAAAGTTAAACGATACCACCAGGTAACACTCTGACAACAACAACATTTTTAATCCTTTATGGGCGGCATGGGCACCGGGCCGTAGGCCGACGGTGGAGGCCGGCAGAGGCCCGGCACTTTGGGGACAGAAGTCAAAGAGTGTTATTTAATATGCGAAAGAAGCGAGCGCGTGTCATGGAGTCGTGGCAGGTTCTAATAAAATGATTAAATAAAATTGTTGTTGTCAGAAATGGTTTTAACTATTGTTACAACACTATTACCTGGTGGTATCGTTTAACTTTAAAAAACCCACCGTACCACCAGGGGTACGGTGGGTCTGCAGTGATATTTACCTACTACCAAAAAGTTCACGATAAGGTCTGATTAACATGGGGTCCAGTTTTTGCCAGAAACAGGTTGTGTTATTGGGAGTTTTTATTACAAAATCATGTGTAACTATATGGACTTTTTGCTATCATATTCGTCTAGACGTTTAATCAATATATTAAGACCAACCAAGCTTAGATAGAAGTCTCTAAAAAATCTTCACCAGGAGCTAAAGAAATAAAATCCCAAAAGAATATAACCATAAGAACCATAAGCAGTACCTTCAAATTAGTATGCGTAGTGATAGAATGCCTTGCTTTCTTGATCTCGTTGTCAAACTTGACAGTGTTGTGGTCCAGGTTAATGGCGCCCGGCGCTGACATCGACAACGCTTTCGAAGTCGCCATGTTGCTACTGTGTCGTTTGGCAGATTTACACAGCGGTTATAATGGGGTAAACTTGTGATTGTTATAGCTGCAGGAGGCCTAGCACCACGATAGACGGAGATGGGGCTATGCAGGATGTATAGCGCCATCTCTATCCCACGTGGAAGTTAGATTTAAATAATACTGTTTTACGGTGAACGCGCCAGGGTAGCCCGCGAAATTCAATTTTTCTTAGGTTTTTTTCCAATTTGCAGATCAGTGTCAGGTTAGTTCATTTAACCCCATTCAACAACTATTTAATTAATGAAAAACTTTTTTGCAAAAAATAAAACCGACTTCAAAAACTACAAATAACTTTAGCTTCAGAAGTCGGTGGCAAAGAAACTGAATCAAACACACAGAAGTCACCGACTTCTGAAGCTAAAGTTATTTTTCACTTTGTTATGTTTCTGAAGTCGGTCTATACAAATATTAGCTATACATATATATTATTTTAACATAACGTAAGATCACGCCTGTAATCCCCGAAGAGTTGGGCTGAGGTGTACCCAGTAGTACCTACACCCACATTTCGCCAGTTATGTTTAAGTCCCATGTAATAGGGGGCAAGCGCTGGCGCAGATCCAGACTCCGTGGCTGCTACTGAGAAATTCCTGATGGAAAAACCCAATAACACTTTGCCCGACCTGGGAATCGAACCCAGGACCTCATGCTGAGTAGTCACCACCCACTGGACCAACGAGGCAGTCATTTATTTCAATACATGTCTTGGTAATAGGCTTATCCCCAATAAAGTGGAAGCTAACATACCTAACTGTCGAAATGTGGGTGTACTGTACACATCTGCATACCTCAGAGCTTACAGGCGTGATGTTATGTTATGATGTTGTGAAAACAACAAACATCCAAACGATTGCAGCAATCACGACCGATTTGCTGTCTATAATTAAAGAGTTCCATTGTATATCTCCGAAGATCACCATCAGATCTTCACCAAATTTAAACGGGACCACCGCGAAGTAATTTTCTTTCAAACAAAAAAAGAATCATCGAAATCGGTTCAGAATTGGCTAAAAAAAGGCTGAATGAAATGATTGAAAACCTCCTCTTTTTGGAAGTCGGTTAAAAAGTCGTTAAATGGGGTTCAATGAACTTAGATTGATGATTTTGATGATTATAATTTTGTAACTAAATACGTGTTACTTGCGCGACTCAAAATTTTATCAACATACAACCTGAAACTGATCTACAAATTGCAAAAAACGTCAGTAAATTTGATTTTCGCGGGCTACCTGGCGCTTCTACCTTAAGAAGTGGCGGTAGGCTCCCAGTGTATATCTGCAGCCTATAAACTGAATAGCTTTTACATTATACAAGTTTTTTGTTGACAACGTTATTAATTTATCTAGAAACATAAAATACCCACCCATGGTAGACTATAGTACTATACTTACTACAACATACAAGCTTCGAATTTGCAGTTAACTGGCGTTCATTTAGTTTTGTTTGCGAAATGTCGATTGCTTGCTGTAATCCACTACATAGGTAGAATGGAATTGTGAAGAAAATTGTCATACTTATTTCTCTAACCATTCATTTATTCATCTGCCTAGCCATTTCTCAACTATGTTGGGGTCAGCTTCCAGTCTTACCGGATTCAGCTCAATGTCAGTATTTTTTCACAGAGCGACTGCCTATCCGACTTTTACAACCCAGTAAGTTTTTATTTCTCTAATCATACATAACACCTATTTCAAATTAATGTCAGGTTTTACTAATTAACGGTGACATGATTCTATTAAAATGTTGTGTACCTTTATGAGTTTGTTGTGGATCTATGATTATTTATTAAACAGACTAATGCGTTATACAAAACATGTATTTGTTATGAATGAATAGCCAAGTTAACCGCAAAATGGAACTCATACTGGTATCTAGTTTAACGCATCAATATATATGTAACCAGCCGAACCCAATTTCAGGAAAACCTAGTTTGTACTAGGCCAAATCGGTTTATCGGTATCCGAGTCGATGGAGTCCCGGTCGACGGGGTCCCGCTTAGCGGGGCTCCTACTTCTGAATGGTCTAAAAATAAACCTTGGTATAGTTTAGCCTAGGCAAAACTAGTTTGTCCTGAAATTGGGTTTGGCCGGTAACATATACCTACAATATTCAGGAAAACTAGTGATTTTACGAATTAACTACAAGACGGTATGTTGGTTTAAAATCTTATATCCCTCGCCTGATATTAAATTTAGTTACGAAAACAATATAATATTTGAACGGAAGAGAATTTCTTGTCTTGTAAGAATACGTAGTCACAAGACCTCCTGTGTAGCATTAATAATGTACAGGGTGTATGTATATAGTAGAAAGTACATTTTCTCTATCTTAACTTATGTCTTTAGTAACTATTCCTAAATAAGCGTTATTGTATGTTATGAATGCAGTGTGTATGTAGTGGTTATAATAATTAATAACAAAATGAGGATTTAATGCTAAAGTCAGGTTAGCTCAAGCTTAAGTGCAAAGCGGAACTTAAAATAATGTTGTACTACTAAATTCACTGACGGTCGACCAATTTTGAACCTTATTACTGAGAACATAAGGGTGCAAAGTAGCAGATGGTCAGTGAACTCGGTACACATGATTCTGTTCATATTTAATACATAACTTTGTTTTTAAAGAAGACCATGCAAGAAACAGACATCTCACTGTTTTACGTTTAAAGACACTTGTAAACATGAGCAAAATCGTAAATGAACATTTAATACTAATGCAGCATTGTTATTTCACGCCCAAATTTTAGTTTTGTGATTCCCCACATATTTTTTTCTGTTTTCACGTTAACAAAAAATGAAGTCAAAAACTCGTGTGACGTCACATTTGAGTACATTTTTTACTCAAATGCGACGTCACAATCCCCACTCATGATCTTTGACACGTTTTATCTTCGTAAATTTTTATTAATTTGATCAAACAAAAAACCAATATTTTTCGATAATCTAACTGACGGACTAACAGAATCATATTTTTTTAGTCAACTATCATCCCTATTTTATTTTACTGTTTTGTCCTGTGTGTGCGGACTAATAAACACTTTTACTTTCTTTCTTTAGAAACGTTCCCCCCCTTTGAAGTGTCAAAACCTTCCCCCTAGACGTGACATAACAAAGCAAGCGCGATAGAGCTAAGGAAACAAACCTATAGTACAAGCCGAGCGCGGCTGCGTCAAAGTCGTCGATGTGCCTATTGAGCCGGGTGGGCGGGCGCTCCTTGCCCTGGGCCAAGGTTTGCGACGACAAGGGCGACGCACTCTTGCTGTCAACAATGTGTGACGGTAACAGTGACGGACCACAGCCTGCTTAAGGACAAACACGCTGATGTTGTAGCGTCGGTCATTTTAGCCGATTTTTTTCGAGTAGCAACACTATTGTGACAGTTTTAAAACAGGTCGTTAGGCGTTTTTATGTAGAATATCAGGTACTTTCAGTCGATGGACCTTTATTTATTTCGTCTAGCAACACTCATCATATTCCTGAATTTATGTGACTTGGGGTCCGGCAACACTAGAGTCGTTTTGTTTAGAAGAGGTTGCATATGTTCTTAGTATTATTCTGCAATGGTAACACTTTGAGCCCTAATTTCAGGTTAAATCAAGTCATAGCTTTAGGCTGTAGTCCCTCACATTGAACTAAATATACAAAAACACTAACATTTAGAATTAAAAGACATCTATCTTCAGGATTTTTTTTCGCTAAAAGGGGTTTAAAAGGACACAACATCCATTTCTAAAGAGTGTCGGGTCACTTTTTTATGTATACAAACTTTTTTTATTTTCTTATACCCAACCACTCTGTATAACATCAAATTTAACATCAAAAAGTTAAATCAAAGACAGAAGAAAAGTCTACACTTGTGCTGTGTAACTGCTGTAGTGAAAATGATGTGATTGTTATAATAATGCCGAATTAATTGTTATTAATTGCCAATTCAAGCGTCATGTTTAGTGACACAAATTTATTGAACACCCTGTTAGTCCCGCCTTGTAGTATTGCGGTTTTTGAAACCCCCTGTGCATGGCCGATCGGCTTATGCATTAGGTGCCTTATGATTTTGATTTTTTAGTGAACGGCTTTTAGTGTATTTACAAAATGACTGGTTATTTTGCAAAATACTCACATTTTTGTGTTTCGTTGTTAAGACATGGTATGAAAAATATGTCTTGTTTAATCATGTTTCCGATTACAAGAATTAAAAAAAATATTCTATCAAGAAAACGAACACGTTATCATAACAGCCCAAAACACAGCTGATGCAATTTAAGAACGCATCGTGTGACTTGACATAAAGTTTAAATTACAATACACGCGCTCGTGAAATTTATCAACTCTACACGGATCAATCTACCTTTTTGTACTTGATAGAACACTTTTCCGTTCCGAATACACAAAATAATCTAAATATTCAAAAATTGAGTCCACACATAAAATTAAAAAAAATGGTACTAATTTTTTTTTTCTTTTATCTAAATTCAAAGTCAACATTACCTCGCACTTTCTTCACTTATAAGTGATATGTGACAATTCCACCCTGACTCCAGACCCATCTTTTCACTGAAGACTCTGGATCTGAGCTCGTTTTCTTTGCTGAAGTGCACGAAGCGGATGCAGGCGCGTTCTAGGCGTTCTATTAGCTCGACCATATCGCTTTGAGCTTGGTACTGCATTGTTACCATACCTATGAATACCTGCGGAGTTTGGATGTAATATTGTTAAGAAATTGATTTAATGTTTTTTCGAGTGAAAACAGTGAAAGCAGGACTGTTATCGAAATATAACCCACAACGGAACCTAATTTAACCACGCGAAAGTCACGATATATGGACGCTGGAAACATGAAATCCGGTAGGAGACATGCCTTTGAAGAGTTCTTCTTTTTGTGTGGTTAGTGTCTAACTTGGTGTCAGAGTTTTTATGCTGCCCATGGGCGTTTGACTTGGCTTTACATGCCGTCGAGAAAAATCTGTCAGGCATATTTTTAAGTGTTCATTAAATATTGCGTGAAATGTGTCGTTTACCTGGTTGCATTGCATATCGAAGAAACCTTCAGCGTCCTTCACGTCGTCATCCGTCACCTCGTTGAACAGCAAAGAGTCTGAAATAAAAGGTGTACTTACTTTCAAAATGGTAAGGTTGTCCGATTTTCAAGCTTTTGACTATCGGTAATGCATCTCAAAGATCTACAAATAAGCCGCGCTGGCCTAGGTTGGTCTGTGGATGGGTGACCACCCATTACATACTGAGTTTCCTCCGTGCCTCGGAAAGCACGTCGTTGGTCCCAGCTGTCTTTTGTAGATCTTTGACAGTCGTTACAGGTAGTCAGTGGCTCAAAAAGTCTAACAACCAGTCTTACCAAGGGGTATAGTATTACCCGGTACTAACTGGGTTGTGGAGGTCAGACAGGCAGTCGTTCCATGTAAAATACTGGTATTCAGCTGCATCCGGTAAAACTGGAAGCCGACCCCAGCATAGTTGGGAAAAGGCTAGGCAGATGATAATCTCAAAGATCTACAAATGACAGTTAACGCTAAAAGTTTAATGAGCCTTCTTAGACTTAGAGGGATTTTAATACATGGTCGCCCATCCACGGACCTGCCCCGACAAGCGCAGCTTAACCTGACTTTACTTAGCCACGGGCTCTTTACTGCCTGCAAATATCCCTAAATGACTCACAAGTTTGAAAACGAAGCCCGTATTCTTGTCAACTTACCGGTCGAATGAAAGTGTAGCGCGGGTGCGTCGGGCCAGTGGTTGGACAGCGGCGCGTACAGCTGGCGGCTGTCTGCCGGGAGCTCCAGGTACATCGCCGACAGCGCTGATGATATGCCGCGCGTTAGAGGCCTGCAGAACACACATTTTGAAGCATTAGCCTTTTTTTGTTTTTTTTTTTCGGTTCTCGCTCTGGGCGGAGCGGAAGGGAGTGTCAGATTTTTACTGACAAAAGGTCTTAGTCCACATAAACGACTCCGCTTCCACCCGCTATTGCTCTTTAGATATATACTTTACATTGGCAACCAAGCAGTCTGACGGCGGTAACCTCGCTGTCAGCGAGCTGTCTGCTAATTTATGTTGCCAATGTAAATTATATCTAAAGAGTAACAAATAAAGCCCATATTTGAATTATATTCTTTTTGCCGGGTGGGAGCGGAGTCGTTTAAGTGTGCTATGAGCTTTAAACTTCTTTCAAACGCGCGCGTGAAACACAAACGCGCTGTCGACAAGGTAGGCATTAGCCACCTTAATAGAACCTACATTATGAGGGTGCATACTGATAATCGGCTAAAAATTTCACTGTTTAGATAAATAAATATTACTGAATTAAATTATGAACTGCGTTTGACGGCCTGGTTGGTCTAGTGGCCGCAAGCGCGAAAATGAGGTCCTGGGTTCTATTTCCGGGTCGAGCAAAGTGTTATTGGGTTTTACCATCGGGAATTTCTCAGTAGTGGCCACGGGATCTGGATCTTTTGATGGGTATAGGCTCACACCCTATTACATGGGCCTTTAACACAGTGGCGTGCAGTAGTATTCCACGAAGGGTAGGCCACGAAATAATGATAGCAAAAAAAAAATTTCATCGGCACCATCTTGGATTTTCATTTTGACCTCATTTTCATTATCACCAACCCCAATAACCTCGAAAACGACACCCATGAAGAAAAAACTGAAAATTTTCATCGGCGCCATCTTGGATTTTCATTTTGACCTCATTTTCATTATCACCAACCCCAATAACCTCGAAAACGACACCCATGAAGAAAAAACCGAAAATTTTCATCGGCGCCATCTTGGATTTTCATTTTGACCTCATTTTCATTATCACCAACCCCAATAACCTCGAAAACGACACCCATGAAGAAAAAACTGAAAATTTTCATCGGCGCCATCTTGGATTTTCATTTTGACCTCATTTTCATTATCACCAACCCCAATAACCTCGAAAACGACACCCATGAAGAAAAAACTGAAAATTTTCATCGGCGCCATCTTGGATTTTCATTTTGACCTCATTTTCATTATCACCAACCCCAATAACCTGGAAAACGACACCCATGAAGAAAAAACCGAAAATTTTCATCGGCGCCATCTTGGATTTTCATTTTGACCTCATTTTCATTATCACCAACCCCAATAACCTCGAAAACGACACCCATGAAGAAAAAACTGAAAATTTTCATCGGCGCCATCTTGGATTTTCATTTTGACCTCATTTTCATTATCACCAACCCAAATAACCTCGAAAACGACACCCATGAAGAAAAAACTGAAAATTTTCATCGGCGCCATCTTGGATTTTCATTTTGACCTCATTTTCATTATCACCAACCCCAATAACCTCGAAAACGACACCCATGAAGAAAAAACTGAAAATTTTCATCGGCGCCATCTTGGATTTTCATTTTGACCTCATTTTCATTATCACCAACCCCAATAACCTCGAAAACGACACCCATGAAGAAAAAACTGAAAATTTTCATCGGCGCCATCTTGGATTTTCATTTTGACCTCATTTTCATTATCACCAACCCCAATAACCTCGAAAACGACACCCATGAAGAAAAAACTGAAAATTTTCATCGGCGCCATCTTGGATTTTCATTTTGACCTCATTTTCATTATCACCAACCCCAATAACCTGGAAAACGACACCCATGAAGAAAAAACCGAAAATTTTCATCGGCGCCATCTTGGATTTTCATTTTGACCTCATTTTCATTATCACCAACCCCAATAACCTCGAAAACGACACCCATGAAGAAAAAACTGTAAATTTTCATCGGCGCCATCTTGGATTTTCATTTTGACCTCATTTTCATTATCACCATCCCAAAAACCACAAAAACGACACCCATGAAGTAAAATATAATAACAATAATATTATTGATTATTATAATAATAATACGCGCCAATAACCCCCAGGAATCATTATTTTAAGCAACATTGAACATACACCCTAGCACTGGCCTGCAAATTGCAAAAAACGTAAGGAAATTTGAATTTCGCGGGCTAAAGATCATCCACCTTGAATCCTGGCCTTGTGTTGTAGCAGCCAATCACAGCCCAGCAGCCCAGCTACACTCGCAGGAGTTACCGCCCTAAAATTACTGCAATCTATACATGTGTGCAGTTTATACACACGAAAATATGCACCAATGTGCCAATGTGTGCGTAAAATTATCAATGGGTTTAAGGCAAGTCCAGTGCTTGCCTGTCCGGCGGAGCTCCAACCTTTGTAGTAACTTCCAGTAAAGTGTTAGTTGCGTGACGCGGGAGCGACTTGCTATAAGTATTCTAACAGGAGTTTGAACTTTTTTTTTATATTTTGTACATAATGTGATATTTTATTACATAGTTAGTTCGTTATAATGAATGCCCAGTTGGTAGGGTAGGCTTTGTCTAATTGCCTCTTAGGGGCGCACGCCCATGCTTTAACATAACTGGCGAAATGGTGTACTGTTAGGTAAACCTTTGCCTAACCCTTCGGGGATTACAGGCGTGATGTTATGTTATGAACAAGTAGTTCCGAAGATTACCTCCTTCATACAAACTTACAAACAAATTGTACCTCTTTATAATACAAAGTATAGATAAATTACAATAACCAGTATTGTGACATTGAATATTTAGATGTAGGTGAGAAAAAAAACCTCGGGAAGCTTTCAAATGCTTTTACAACGCTTAAAACTGTTTCAACATGTAATTCAGACTTATTGTTGAAACGTTTTTTTCCAAAAACGCGAACGGAAACTGCATGGAATAAGTGTAAAACAAATATGGTGCTATAAGTTTTTAAACTGTCAGGGTCACTATAGTTGGTGCCAGTTAAGATGAGAATAGCGGTCATTGACCTACAATTAAACTTCATAACTTTGAAAACCAAAAATAAGCCTGTTCAAGTTTGGAATCGTCATCTATCGTGATCTTCAACATTTTTTGTAATGAAAAACGTTACATCGTTTATTTGTTTTGGTTCGTACAAAGAGATATTAGGGAAAGGTCAATAACCACTATTCTCATCTTGACTGGCACCAACTATAACACTATTATTTATCATTAACACTAGAAACGGGAAACATTCCCGATTTTAGTGTTAATGATAAATATAGTGCTACATTTTTTGCTTTTTATTTATGATTTTTATTATTTTACTTTTTGACTTGTATCATTTTGAGATTTATTACTAGTTGCTAATTTTATAGACGCTGATTTAATTATTTTTATTTTTTGTAATATCTCAATTTTAAAATTTCAAAACATTTACACGCCATAGTATGTGGCAAAACATGTCTGAACGATTTTCTTCATTTATGTTATCCTACATGCACTTTTTACTATTCTATGTGACACATGTTTTGAGCAAATAAATATATCTTATTTAATCTAACATACTTATAAGCGAAGGCGGTACAATAGGCGGTGAGCGAGTTCCTCTGGTAGAAGTCGATGATCTTCTTCCGGTCGGCGGGCGAGATCTGCGTCAGATCCTTCCCGTTCCAGTAGTCCACGCACGAGTCCAAGATTATGTCGGCTGTGCCCTGCGGACGCAAAGCAAAGTTTTGAGTCTTAGTACTAAAATAAATTTTAACTTTATGACAGTGTTATTTAAGTTGATTTTACAATGACTGGTTCTTTTTACAAAGTCCAGCTCACATTGCCAAAAAAACAAGTAATAATGTGAAACCTAGACTAAGTTTCTCATTGTGAGGAGAATTAAAGAACTAGAACTATTATCATTATTATTAATGAGTTGTCTCCAATTGTTGCCTTTTCTGCTTAAACCGTGCCCGTTCCAGTAGTTCAAGCAAGAGTTCAAGATTATGTCGGCTGTGCCCTACAGATGCAAAGCCAAGTGAATATCAACTTTATGTCAGACTGAATTATGTTGGTTTTACAATGACTGGTCCTGTTTTCGAAATAATGAATTGTGTCCAATTGATATTATTTCTGCTTAATTTTCCTGCAGATTATCAGAAACGATTAGAAAGAAACGGTGTATCTATAAAAAGTGCATGAAAAAACGTTTTTTAAGTAAAGTTGGACACGGATCTTTTGGTCCTTGTCCAAAATCGTAAGTAACTCCGCCATTTTGTTTCTTTAAATAAAATTTCATAAAACACTTTCACAAATGTTTAACCAGTCACTGTCCTTCAAACGCAAAAATATCCTTGTGCCACTGTGTACTACAAACAAGCAGTATCCTTTAAATTTGAGGCTTACACCAGTGAGAAGAGTTACAATGACTTGAGCTTCTACCTACCTGTGTGAGCATCTGCAGCTGATTGGCCTGGTCCTTCACTACAACAGCCAGCATATGAGGCAGAGGAACCTTGACCTTCGTACTCAGTTGTAGGGAACGAACGAAGCGAGTTTCACGACGTATTGTGTCCGCTTGCTGTAGAAAAATAAAATATCAGACCATCAGATCTTGAAATGTTCATAGGATATTATTAATTAGGTACTTAGATGATATAAATAAATATCGCTAGACATTACACACAGCGCCATCTAGTGCCACACTAAGCAACGAGGCTTGTGTCGTGGACACCAGATAGTTGATATACTACATAGATACTTTTTGTTTGTAAATACATACTTATTATACATATGAACATCCATGACTCGGAAACAATATTGTCCATGCTCATCACACAAACATTTGCTCCTACCGGGATTCGAACCCGGGACCCTAAGAACGTAAGGCAGCCTTACTACCGCTGCGCCATTCGGGTCGATGATGACAGATGTGTGATATCATCATCAGCCTACCAGTAACAGTATCAGTCCACTGCTGGACATACGCCTCTTCAATCTCACGCCACTCAACCCGATTATCGGCAACTCTCTTTCAGTTGCTTCCCGCCACCTTGCGAAGATTGTCGGTCCACCTTACGTTTGCCGATTCGCGGTCTCCACTCAAGAACACGTCTACCCAAACGGTCATCGGTTCTACGCCCAGTGCTACTTCAGCTTACGTATTCTGTGAGCTATGTCGACAACTCACAACTGCCCTGCAAGTACGTAAGAATCGATTCGATAAATGTGACAGTCATTCTCGACAAAATGAGTTTATAACAAAGATAAAAACTCATTTTGTCGAGAATAACTGTCAGATTTATCGAATCGATTCCTACGTACTTGCACTGCTGATGTGTGATATATCGGGCGATATATAAAAATCTTCTGTTTTCCACAAAAGTGCAATACCTACCTACATAAAAAAGTCGTATGTCTATCTCGCTCGCTTTCGTAGTGCCAAAAAAGACAGACATACGACTTGTCAAATCGAATCGAAGCGTTTGTGAATGTGTGATGGTCAACATTTTTGAAATAAGCTTTAAGACTTAGACTTTTTTATATTAAATTTCCATGTGAAGGGATTCGGAATGATGTACTGAATACGTGGCATGCGTTTGTCCGTTTTTGTACGAGTACCTTCCAACATGTTTATTAATAAATTGATTTACCAATAAAGGTCTTAAGCCCACATAAACGACTCCGCTCCCACCCGGCAAAAAGAACATAATTCAAATATGGGTTTTATGTATTTTATTGTCTTTAGATATACTTTACATTGGCAACATAAATTAGCAGACAGCTCGCTGACAGCGGGCTTACCGCCGTCAATGCCAATGTAAAGTACATTCAGTCAAAAAAGTATCGGGAATGGATGATTTGTTTATGGTTCCAAATTTTTTTTTTGTTTTTTTTTGTTGTTGTTAGATTAGCACAACTGTTTTCCATTTTGGCGCGGAGTTTGAGTTACATCTGTTAATTAGATTAAATACAGTGCTGATTTTAGTTGTATCATATCTAGTGTGTATTGCGAATTTCTAAATGGACAAAAATATCGGACAAAAAGTTTGTCTTCAATTTTGCATCGCCAATGGAATTTCGAGTTCGGAGTCTCTGAAAATGTTACAGAAGGCTTACAGTGAATCGACTTTATCAAAAACACGCGCTTATGAGTGGTACAAAGCGTTCAAAAGCGGTCAAGGTGTGATGGAAGATTTGCCTCGTTCTGGTAGGCCATCAACGTCTGCAACTGAAGTTAACATCGCAAAAGTGAAGGATGATGATGTGATAGTGACTGACAATCTTGCCGGAAGGTCAAACGGTAAATAAAAATATTATTCGGACGTTATGCAGCATTTAAGGTTGAACTGCGCAACATATTTTCCATACAAATTTCGGGGGGCTATTACTCCACTGTTTGACATGGTACATCTAAAGTTAAACATGATATCGTTTTGTCTCATTATTAATTGTGTCTGTACGGAATCAGAATAGTAAAATAAAAAGCCATTCAAAAGTTACGAGGTACCAAAGATTCATTTTTATTGCCAATTTTAACGTAACTTTGGGCGTAAATTAGTAATAAAAGAAGTGTCAAATTTCCAAAACAAAGTCCGTACCGACACAGTACAACTATCGAAGAATTCAATAAATTTTATTTGATAATGATTTATGCAGTGTTTTTTTCATAAAATTCGATTTCCCAAAAGCTTTTTCATATTTTTTTACGCGCGCCTTTTACTATGAATTTTCGTGCATCTCACTGAATGTTTCCCCCGGTGCGGTGCGGGAGGGGGGACACGCGATATTGACATGTCCTTCGTTTGATAGAAGAACAAGACCTATATTTCTGTCCTTTTCATTTCATGCATGACGTCAGTGACGTGTCATTTGTTTTTCGCTGAAGTTGAAGGGCCTGTGCATTTTTATTGCACTCCTATAATGTGTGTGTTTCGATAGCGCGACCACGGCATTATTTTTTTTTTTAAACTATGGCAGGATTTTGTAAAAAAAATAATTTAAAATTAAATTAATTAATTTCAATTTTAAATTTCACATTCAGAACATTTTAAAGGTTATAAGCGATACCGTACGTATGCTCCTAAAATATAAACCTAGGATTTTTTTTATTTTTTTACAAATTCAATCTGTTATTTACCTAAATTTCAGGTCTCTGCAACGCTTAGTTTTTAAGATTTCCGTGGCCGCGCGGTTCTCCGCGTTTCGATGGCGTGGCCACGTTCAAACCCTTATAACTTTTTAACCATAACTTTGACAAATTTAAGGTTTTGGGAAATTTGAACCACATACATACATATTTTTACAATATCATGGCATAGTTATTTAAAAACAAAACGCCGTGGTCGCGCCATCGAAACGCACACCCTATAATATGGTGTAGCGACCTACTTATTTAGAAACTTTATATACATAAAACCTTCACGATATAATTTTTACTTTTCTTCTGATCTGTCACTTCTCTGTCTTGTGTTGATTATATTTATATAGAATTATGATTTTTTTTAATTTAATTTAGATAGTGTACAACAACCACTAAATTGGTGACCCCGACATGATACGCCCTGAAAAGGAAATCCTAAACTTTATCAGGCCAAGGAAATCCACAGTACCACGATGAAAACATAAAGCAGTCGTCTGCCGACCAACGTCCAGACTCTGCTGGCTTCACAGCCATTTATTTCTCTCGAGGGATTAGCAGACCTGGCGGAAAGCGTCCAGGACATGGTGACCCCAGGCCAACAATAACAAACAATATAGTTATACAATATTATTGTTGCCACTAATCTCGCGAATTGTGTAGTGACCATGACGTTATAAGTTGATAGTAAACGTTTTAAAGAAAAAGTTTATTTTATTCTTTTTAGCGCATTTAAATAAAAGGTCAGACGAAAGTATTATATAACTTCGTTTTTGTTCGGAACGGTTCGGAACGCTGAGTGTGTGCGTACGAACTAGACGCGCGTGAAGACTAGCGCCTAACTGCTCATCACTGATACTATCTCTGTCGGGCACGATGCCAGGTGAGACAGCGTGCTTTTTGGCCACGCCCACCAATGAGTTCGAGCCCGTGTGATGTGTCACCTTAAGAGAGCAAATTAGATAAAAGGGCCAGATTTGTGGAAAGAAAATTCTTGGATTTTGCACCACGATAATGCGCCTTCGCACAGTTGTAAACGATTTTTTGACCAAAACTCAACAAATACCATCGAGCAACCACCTTATTCACCAGATATGGCTCCAGCCGACTTCTTTATTTTTCCTAAACTCAAATTACCACTTCGTGGCACCCGTTTTCATTCAGTAGAAGACATAAAGGAGAATTCGCGGCGAGAACTGAACTCAATTCTGAAATAAGCATTTAAAAAATATTTTTATGATTGGATTATTAGTTGGCGTAAGTGTGTCGGTTCTGAAGGAGCATACTTTGAAGGTGATAAAATAAATTTGGATAAATAACTAATATTTTGTGTTTTATTGATCTTTTCCCGGTACTTTCTTGACAGAGTAGTATATCTAAAGAGATATACTTGTAGCCCATATTTGAATTATATTCTTTTTGCCGGCTGGAATTGCGGCGACAGCTCTATCAAACAAAGACAATTTGTTTTTAGTTGCCAGTTACTAATCTTTGGTGGTAGGACAGCTGGTGCCTAAGAAAAGTCCTTATACTGCAGTTGGACAAGGACATCAGCCAGTATTTTACATGAAGCGACTGCCTATCTGACCTCCACAACCACTTCTTTTTTTTTCGGAAGGGAAATCATCAAATAACCCCCTCCCGCTCTAGGCAGAGGTCAGACTTTTACTGACTAAAACCCGTCCATGTTCCTTCATTGCCCTTTGTGTTCCGGGCCGCGGTATCTCTTTGGATCAGTCCCGCATTCCCGGCAGGCATCGGCACTTGCGGACCCCTTCCCATCCATCACTTTGAGGCGCGCGTGGAACACTCCTGCGTCGTCGACACGGCCTGTCGTCATGAGACGGACGGACGGCGAGCTAGCCCATAGCCCACCGTCTACAGGCCCGCGCCTACGGTTGCCGGGTGTGACTCCCGCGGCAGCTGGGACGTGACTTGGTGACACTGGTTATCAGAGCCACTGACTACCTTTATGACTGTCAAAGATCTATTAATGACAGCCGGTACCAACGGCTTAACGTGCCTTCCGAAGCACGGAGGAAACTCAAGAAGAATAGGTAGAAGTTGGACAGGGACAGATTCCCAATAAAAAGGACTTACCAGTTGTCTAAATATCGCGAGACACTTCTGCACGTGGTAGGACTCGGTGACGGCGTCTGTGAATCCGATCTGCTTGGCTAACTCGCACAGGCATCGTCTGTTCGTCACAGGTACTAGGTCTTCACTGTTATGGAAATATCAACGAGGTGTTAAGAAGTACAATAGGACTACATAACTGGCTAAATGTGGTTGTACTACAAGCAGACCTCTGTCTAGCGCTAACACTTCAGAAATTACAGGTATGATGTTATGTCTGTTTGCTAAGAAGTAGCAAAAAACCAACCTGTTTTTGTTACGGGTCTTTCGCTTAAATAGTCAGTATTTGAGGCGTCTGTTTTGTTAGTCTAGCGCTACTATTCAGCATAAGGTCCTAGGTATATACGATCTCCAACTCAAGCAAAATATTATTGGGTTTGGCCATACAGAATTTCTAAAAATCTACCCGGAGTCTGAATTACATAGGACTTAGACATAAATGGGGAAAAGTGAGTGTAGCTACTGCAGTACATTTTGTAATCCTTCGGAGATTACAGGTCGTCCACTGTTGGACATAGGCCTCACCCAAGCGTCGACAAATTGACCGCTCCCGTGCAACTTGCATCCAGCGGATTCCCGCAACCTTCACCAGGTCATTGCCCCACCTAGTGGGAGGCCTTCCAACGCAACGTCTTCCGGTTCGCGGTCGCCTGGACTGCGATAGACTTAGTTAATGACGGCCTACCTCGTGCTGCTAGTACACTATACCTGTACTGCGCCTCGCACGTGAGGTGTGCGCAGAAATGCGCGTACGTGTGGCGGGGGGCGGGCGCGCACGTGTTGAGCAGCGCGGCCAGCCCCAGCGGCTTCAGGCGCGCCAGGTGCTGGCGCCAGCGCTGGTCGTCGAACTCCACGCAGAATGGCGCGTTCTGGTCGTGGGTTAGGTCTAACACCTATAGACACCACATTTAGATTTATACTAACATAAGATTTTCAGTTCAACAATGAAAAGGCCTTGTTAAAAGATCGACCACGCCGGGACTAACCCCTTGGATTTTGTTCCAAGAAACTCGAAAAAGTCGGTACTCGGTACTCGGTAAGTACTACAATTACTATTTCAGTAGTGATTTAGTTTTATTTAGCTTTTATTTGTGTTCGAAACAAAGTGTCAGAGAGAATTCAAACTACTAAGAGAAATTATTACCTAAAAGAGTTTAGTAACTGTTCTAAAAATCCCCTAAAAATGTGGACACTTATAAATAACCTCACCTGTAATAAAACAAAGGTTAGCTGTGCTCCAGAAATACTTGATGGCCGTGCAATGGACAAAATACAAAAATGTGAACATTTTAACACCTACTTTTCGACTATAGGCCCAAAGTTGGCAAATGATATCCCTAGTAAATACAATAATAACTTAACTAACACACTTCCACAGAATCAGGGTCACAGTCAATTAGTAGAGCTTACACCAACTACCGCTGATGAAGTAGTAAAAAATATAGATGATCTTGAAATCAACACTAGTGCTGGTTTAGACGGACTTAATGCAAAGACGATAAAATGTGTTAAAAACCTTATTAAGAATAATTTAAGTGAGTGCATAAATTCTTGTTTACTAGACGGAACTTTCCCTAATAGTCTGAAAATTGCAAAAGCTACACCGATACATAAAGGTGGCAGTAAATCAAATGTTGAAAACTATCGTCCCATTTCTGTACTCCCTATTATCTCAAAAATCTTTGAAAAAATGTTATATATCCGATTACATAAATACTTAGTCTCTATTAATTTTCTTACCGATAAACAGTATGGTTTTCGACCAAAATCGAACACCTTATCAGCTACTGTCGATCTCGTCACCAAAATTAAAACCAACATAGATCGGAAACAACTGGCTTTGGGTCTATTTATAGATCTTAAGAAAGCTTTCGACACAGTAAGTCATGAACTGCTACTAAAAAAGCTGAAAGCAATTGCTGTTACTGGAGCAGCATACAAAATCTTTAAATCATACCTGATGGATAGATTTCAAGTGGTAAAAATCGATGACTGTCAGAGTAGCCCCCAACTGATTACATGTGGAGTTCCCCAAGGGTCTATTCTGGGCCCATTGCTGTTCTTAGTATATATAAATAATATTACAGACATAGGACTACGAGGTGATGTCACTCTATGCTGATGATACAAGTCTGTTCTATTTTGGTAATAAAATTGATACTCTTATGGAACAGGCACAAGACGACTTACATAGATTGTTTGATTGGTTCCGGTGTAATTTACTGACAGTTAATACTAATAAAACAAAGTACACAATATTTGCTGCTAAAAATAAAAAAATACAAACACAACACACTCTTAACCTCAATGGTAAAATCCTAGAAAAATCCAAAGCAGAAAAACACCTTGGACTTCTACTGGATAGCGACTTGTCGTGGAAAGCGCACATCGAGAAAATAAGAAATAAGCTCTCTTCCTTAACAGGCGCACTGCGCAGCATTATTCGTTGTCTTCCACCAAAAGTGTGCTATATGATTTATTACTCCATGGTAAAACCTCATTTGGACTACTTAATTGAAGTGTATGGCTGTACATATAAATCCAACCTACAAATCTTACAAACAGCTCAGAATAAAATTATCAAAGTTCTTTTTAAATACAACTACCGAACACCTACACTAAAACTGAACGATAACACAAAGCTTATGAATATTTCTCAGATATATAGGTATAACAATTGTATACTTATACATAAAATTTTAAACAAAAACATACACACACAAATAACTCTTACAAAACAATCACAAATAAAAAACAGATAAGCAAATGACATAGCGCTGCGGGCCCCTAGAACAAACTACGGCAGGAGTACTATTCTGTATGAAGAAGCACAGCTTTACAACAAATTGCCTCGGCATGTGAAAGATCAAAAATCTATGTATACTTTTAAAAAATATCTAAAGAAACACATTTTAGCGGATTTCAACTTTTAAGCTATCTTCGGATAGTGTAACAATCTAAACTATTTTTGTTGTTTAACCGTCGCGTCGCTAATGTATCCTAAGTAGAAATAAGTTTTTTCTCATATAAGTGAATGTAATTCTTTTTGAGAAAAGTTCTTAAACCATAAATTATAGACGTTGATGACAGTCTAAAAGAAAGGACCTATAGGCGTATTCACACGGCTCATTTATACGCTCGGAAGACGCCCGTTTCACGGCGCCGTAAAAGCGGATTGTTGGGCTTATATCAATTCAAATACGGGTACGAAGCGATACAAACGCGAGAAGCGCGTTCATACCGCGACTGCATCGCCGCACCTACGCGTATATACAGTGCATTATTATATACGCGCAGATGACGCGCGTTTACGACAGTAAACTGCTGTCATCCGAGTTTAATTCGCATAATGTTACTAGGCATAGTGACTATTAGCATAATAGTATTAAATTTATTTTTACGTATTTATTTTGAATTGTCATGCAAATGATTTATTATACATAATATTATGTAACTGTCATGCATTACAAATTATTAATGAATTAATAGTCATGCATGTGATAAAATTACTATTTATTTAACTAACAGTTAATTATCTTAACAGTTAACTAAACTAAAGTTGGTGACAGAAACGAATCGCTGCAAAACCGACTCCACGTAGTCTTGTCTGCCTTACCCCTAGAGTGTAATTTAAGCCAGCCCGCGTATTTAGGCGCGGAGGGGCGAGGCGGCCCGCGAGCTGAGGAGCAGGTGGTTTCAACGCTCGCCACCGCGGCTGAGGCTGCAGCAAGCCGAAGCGGCGGTGGTGAGTTTTAAGATCATGTGCGACGATAAGCTCACGTGGGACCGCCGCCGGAGCCCCGCAGTGCCGGAGCCGTGACAGAAACCATGCCTGCTGCATGTTGCATGCTCCATGGTTGCTTGCATGCTTGCTGCATTCATGGTGTATGCTTGGTTACATGTTTGCATGCTTGCTTCATGCATTGTGTATGCTTCTTTACATGTTTGCAACGTTGCATGCTTGCTGCATGCTTGGTATGCTTGTCTACATGTTTGCATGCTTTCGTGTTTGCTTGTCTACATGTTTGCACGCTGCATGCTTGCTGCATGCATGGTCTTTGCTTGTCTACATGTTTTCATGCTGCATGCATGGTGTATGCTTGTTTGCATGCTTCTTACAGGGAAGAAAACCCACATATATTTACACTCAACTATGTTCAAAACAAATATGTTATGTATTACCTGCTTCAGGAGTTATGTTTTTTTTTCCAATTGTGGAAATGAATTGGTATATCGTATTATGGTATGTCTAAAATTTTAGGAGTTCATTATTATGCTTCTTTGTTATGCCTTTAAAAATATGTTTTAATATCATTATGCGTAAATAAATTTATGCTTTACAATGTTATGCTTAATCATTACTATAACAACAGAAAATATGCTTAAAAAATTATGCGTAAGCTGTTATGCGTAAATAATATTCGGGTCGGGAAGTAGACCGTGCGTGACGTAACGCCCGGTGCGTTACGTCACGCACGGTCTACTTCACCATCCCCTTGGACGATCAACTCAGGATGGATGAAATGGCCACAGGGCACTGGCACAACACTTGCGACCCACGGATGCCCCTCAAGTTAAAGGGGAAAATATACAAGTCCGTGATTAGACCTGTCGTACTGTATGGGTCGGAATGCTGGGCTGTGAAGAAGATGGATGAAAAAAGATTGCATGTTGCGGAGATGAGAATGTTGAGGTGGATGTGTGGAGTGACAAGAATGGATAAAATAAGGAATGAGTATATTAGAGGAAGTTTGAAAGTTGCGCCAGTTACAGAAAAGTTGAAAGTGAATCGACTGTCGTGGTACGGGCATGTGATGAGGAGGGAAGAATCGCATGTGACTAAAAGGGTGATCAATATAAATGTTGATGGATAGAGAGGGAGAGGAAGACCAAAGAAACGATAGATGGATTGTGTGAGGAATGATATGAAGGAAAAAGGTGTAAATGATTGTGTGACGGTTGACAGGGGAGAATGGAAGAAAAAAACGTGTTGCGCCGACCACAAGTAACATGTGATAAAGGTAGGAAGATGATGTTATGCGTAAATAATGTTGTGCAAAAATATAATTAGGAGAAACAAAAGTATGCCAAGTTATATTAGGTCTTAAAATTTTATGCAAATGGATAGGGAACCGACCAATTCGTGTGCGTTCTCTTCATCACATCACCATATACAAGATCCTGTTTTACATTATCCCTTCACTAACCTCAACAATAGTAGAAGGCTCAGCGGTCTTCGTACCCTCAAGGGGCGTGTCAATGTGTTCATCGCTCTGGTGGCCCATGGACCCCACCAGGCTGGTCTTACTGGAGTTGTGCGATGTTGGACTGGAGTTGCGGAGGAAGAACACCTTCTCTGCTGTGGGGTTCGGCCAGGATAGGATGCCTTTTTTGTCTACGCAGCTTAGAGCCTGGGGAAGTAGGAATAAGTATAAATATTGATGTTGTGTTGTCATTTAAGCATTATGTAGGTTGAGATACAAGTTCATTCCTTGTTAAAACCCAAATAAAGGATGTAAACATTCTTCACGAAGCCGTTAACCAAGCATTCTGTACATCAAACGAAGTAACCCTACGCAAAAATTATTGCTGGGAAATGCCTTTTTTTGGGGTGAAATATCACGTTTTACGGTAAAACTCAATGTAACGCACTTAAAACATTGTGCTGGTGGATGGATTGAATAGTGTGGGGGTCTTGGAAGTATTTAAAGTAAAATTCTTACACTAAAAACATGTATTAAAAAAACTTATGATAAATTTGGAACTTTGACCCCCAATATCTTCGTAACTAGAAGGTTCTCAGGTATGGTATTGAACAAAAAAACGTGTGCGTCTCGGGATGCTCGACAGAAGTAATAACTTAAACTAATCTAAGTTAACCTATTTAATGAAATTGTTTAGAGATTAACAAAATAGTGGCGTTAGTTCAGATTTTGGCCACGCGCCAAAAGATCCTTGTACAGTGAAAAGATCCATATAACACTATAGTATCGCAACAAATCAAACACAGAAAATTTCAAAATTAAAAGTTTTTAAGTGAGTTCAACCTTTTTTGAATAAAATCGGATGAGTTTTTAGACATGTGTCAAAATAAAAAGTAATTTAAATCAAAAGCACTAAGGAGTATTTATATCAATTTCGAAGCAAATCACCGCCAAAATAACTTTCTACCCCTTTTAAACCCCGTTAGGAGATACATTTCAATAAAATACGAAACACGTCTTCCATCAATTCTGTTAAAAAAGCCTTATGCAAAATGCTTTATGAAAATTCTTCTTATCGGATGCCCACTTCATACAAAGAACACACCCTCCAAGTTTCAGGGGCCCTACTCTCTAACGTTCCGTCCGTATATTCGGATCTATCCGTCCCTCTCGCGCACGTCGGCAGATATAACATCTGCAGACGTGCGCGAGAGAGACGGATAGATTCGCTTCAAAAAATTGATCGCCATGACGGGGAAAACAAGTGCTTTTCGGCTTCGTTAAGGGTATTTTACACCCTTTATAAACTCACCGACAAAGAGCCGAGGACATGCACAATGTTGGCAGTCCTGCAGACCATGTTCTCCCTGCCCGTCAGAATGCGAAAGAAGGTCCTGCCTAAAGACGTGAGACTCTCTGGCTGAAGGTTGGACTCGCTCATCGCTTGGATCAGAGGATCTCTCGCGTCTTCCGATATTGAACACGATTTCGGACGGACATATTTTTGGCGAGTTTCTGATAGGAGTTTGAATCTGGAAATAAAGTAAATAACTTAAGTAATAAATTAAGTTTAATTAATGCGTATCTTTTCTATCAAGAAAATCAATAATCTGTTGGCAACCACTAGAGACTGAGAGTGATTGAGTGACCACACCTAGGCTAGTCGGCTACAGGATCAAAAGTCGAGGCGGCTTCGAGGTGGAGCTTTCTTTTAGGAATAAATGGCAGTGCGCTCATTTACTAGAGTCGTCCGCCTTGCGACTCCGACGCCATTTTGTTTCATACGTAGGTACGTAAAAATAACGCCTGGTAAAACATTTTTGTATGTTGTGGCACGATGTATTTTTTTCCAATTTACACCAAACCCTAATAAATTATACACCTAACTAAACCTTCCTCATAAATCACTCCCTCCATTAGTGAAAATCGTATGAAAATCCGTTGGGACGTTTTTGAGTTTATCGCGTTTAGACAAACAGCCAGAGTTGGCGGGGTTGTTATTTTATAAATTGCTGTTGCCCACGACTTCGTTCGCGTAGTTTTGATGTGTATGTGTGAGACTAAAAATATACACAAAAATTCAAAAGCCGTTTTAAAGGAGTTCGATAACAAACACTGTGACACGAGATTTTTATATCTAAGTATACTAATTTTACAAAGAGGAAAGATTTGTATTTTTGTATGTAACGAATAAACTTGAAAACTACTGGACCGATTTGAAAAAATCTTTCAGCAATGGATAGCTACATTATCGGCGAGTAACATAGGCTATATTTTATCCCCGTACTCCCACGGGAACAGGAACTACGCGGGTGAAATATTAGATTTGTGGTGATATTAAAACCAAGCAACATTCACTCACCTAGCCAGCCCGTAGCAGTTCAAAGTGACCCAGGCGATAGGGAAAACGATCTGCAGTAAGGGCAGCGAGGCAGCGATCGTCTGCAGGAAGTAGATCTCCGTCCAATGCGTGACGCCTGGTAGGTGGTAGACGTGGCGGATGAAACTGGCTATCACCACCAGTGATATCACGAGTGGCAACACTATGCCTTCCATTATTTTTACTGTGCACTGCAACATTTAAAAAGAATTAAGTAAATAGGTAAAGTAAAGTTGAGTGAGTGACTTGTGTGTTGTTTTGTGTGTTGTTGGTTGGTAGTATTGTTGTTGGTTGGTTTGGTTGTTGTTGGTTGGTAAAGTTGTTAGTTACGTATATTTTACCCTCATTTTCTCCTCAAAACACATGATCTGTTACGACGCTGGCTGACCGGGAGCATGAGCCTGTAATGTAACATTTCAGATTCGATTGTTATTTGAACTACATTGTTACATTACAGGCGAATGCTTTCTGTGAGGGGCGCCTTTACACAAATTGCACACATACACAACATGCATGCATCTAACACACATATTTTCATAATTTTCGCTAGTTTTATTTTGCTTTTTTATTTTAATAAATCAGTGTTGTCTGTTACTCATATTATAACATTTAGAATACGCAATAAGCAACTACTGCAAACAGAACGCAGAGCCTAGGTCCTACAACACAGGGCATCCTAGGGTGGGATCTAGGGCCCCAACCATCATCTGCCTAGCCTTTTCCCAACTATGTTGGGGTCGGCTTCCAGTCTAACCGGATGCACCTGAATACCAGTATTTTACATGGAGCGACTGCCTATCTGACCTCCACAACCCAGTTAATACTGGGTAATGCGATACCCATTGGTAAGACTGGTTGTCAGACTTTCGGGTCACTGACTACCTGTACGACTGTCAAGGATCTACAAATGACACCCGGGACCAACGGATTAACGTGCATTCCGAGGCACGGAGGAAACTCAGTATGTAAGGGTGGTTACCCATCCACAGACCAACCTAGGCAAGCACGGCTTAACCTAACGATTGACCCGAGCGACTGTTATTATTTAGCCACGAACTCCTCCTAGGGCCCCAACCAATATTGTAAAATATTTTCAGACAGTCACTTTATTAACTTTAATTTGCTCAAAGTTTTGGCGTTACAAGAATACTGATTTAATTTACTAGTGCATGTATTTGATGAAAAGATCTTTTTTATAATTTTTCTACATTTACTTACTCTGACTGCCATAATTATGTATTTATGGTAGTAAAGTCCGAAATATATTTGTGAAAAGATTCTTACCAGGTACCTCTGTTTCTCAAAGATAGTGACAGGCCTGATAGTGGCCTGTTCCAGAGCTAGCTTCAAGTTCTTGAGGTAAGGAGTCTCGCACATTCGATAAGCTTTGTTTCGATGTGGTGTTCGAATCCGGGGAGTGCTGAAGTTATCTTTTTGCTGGAAAAGAAATGAATCTAAATAGAAAGAATTCAATGTGCTACCGAATTCACTGACGGTCGACCAATTTTCAACATTATTACTTGAAGCATAAAGGTGAAAATTGGCAATCAACGGAGCTCCTGCATGGTGTATCCAATTATAACTAGCTATTTCGATTTAGTACATAGTTCTGCTGCGTGTTTACTTTACCGATAAACTCATCGTCATCATCTGCCTAGCCTTTCCCCAGTTTTATTGGGGTCGTGTTCCAGTCTAACCGGATGCAGCTGAATACCAGTATTTTAGATGGAGCGACTGCCTATCTGACCTCCACAACCCAGTTAGTACTGGGTAATACGATACCCCTTGGTAAGACTATGGTTGTCAGACTTTTTGGGCCAAAATCAAAATCAAAATCAAAGCATTTATTTCAAGTAGGCCAGTTACAGGCACTTTTGAATTGTCGAAACAAAGTTAAATGTAGCTACAGTCCCAGTTTTTTTTTTTTTTTTTTTTTCGGATGGGAAATCATCAAATGACTTCTCCCGCTCTGGGCGGAGCAGGAGGGAGTGTCAGACTTTTACTGACTAAAACCCATCCATGTTCCTTCATCGCCCTTTGTGTTCCGGGGCCACGGTATCTCTTTCGAATAGTCCCGCAACCCTACAGTCCCAGTCACAAGACATAAAAACTGTGAAAGTACTGTAGTTGCCCATTCCCTAGCGTAGATCTCTATGGAGAAGAACGGGCAAGAAACTCCATGGACACTCTTTTAAATCAAAATATTGTTACAAAATCTTGGTTACATCATTCATGTTGAGATGGTATATTATGTGAGAACAATGTAGCAAGATGTGCACGTTAAAAGTGTCCATAGTAAAAAACAAAAAATACAATTCAAAAATAAACATACAAATAAGCCATGGCAACTAAGAGTTGACCAGTCACAACTGACAGCGCCCGTTCACGAACATGACGCATGGATCAGCACCATTCAACTCAACCATTTTGAAGGGAACTGAATGATCCGACACACGCGCCACCATCAGCGAGACATTAGAGTGAGCGTGACATACTCTCAACCGCCAGGGCACATTCAAGTCAAGAAAAGACGTAGGATTTCAGTGAATGATAGCTTTCTAGTACATAGTACTCACACAATATGGGCTGTGCGATTATATAATACTAGAGATTGATTCTATACAATGCAAAGACAGTTGTACAATCTTCAGCAGCTCCAACAATTCTATTTAATACTATCAATTTATGCGCCCCTGTCCATGTGGAGCAGGACCAGCATTGAGCCACGCATTTTTATCTGCGATATAATCGCCCAACTTGTAATAAGCTTGCTTACATAGTGTGCGTTTGATGCATGTTTTAAATTTCGTCTCATTCAGTTCAAGAATACTTTGTGGAATTATATGAAATATAATTCCACAAAGTATTCTAATAATACTATGAAAGTAACTAAAATAGACCAGTCTAGCGGTATCTACATCAGTAAATTGACGAATTTTTCTAATAGCATATGCTGCTGAACTTAGACGCGCCGCAAGGGATGTTAAATGAGAACCCCATTGTAGCCTTGAATCAAGCGTAATCCCCAGGAAAACCGTTTTATCTACGAATTCAAGTTTCTCTTTATTTAATATTATTTCACAATCACTACTTTTAACATTGGGTAAAGCAAATCTTATGCATTTAGTTTTTTTTTCATTTAATACTAAATTGTTTGCTGTGAACCAATTATGGACCTGAAGTAGGGCATCATTCACGTCATCTAGATTCTGGGCCCGTCTATTTATCTTAAAAATAAGGGAAGTATCATCAGCAAACAACACCATATTTTGAGGTTGGTTTTTCAATAAATAGGGTAGATCATTTATATACACGAGAAAGAGGAAAGGACCCAATATTGAGCCTTGTGGAACCCCCATTTTTACTTTTAAACCTTGTGAATTAACACCATTTATTTGAACACGTTGTTGTCTATCACTCAAATATGATTTTACCAAACTAAGTGCAAGTTGACCTAATCCGTAATGCTCAAGTTTCAAAAGTAATGTGTCGTGATTTACGCAATCAAATGCTTTGGAAAGGTCACAAAATATTCCTATGGCGTCTTGAGACTCTTCCCACGCAGTAAATATGTGCTTTAATAAGGTTACACCGGCGTCAGTCGTACAACGTCCCTTGATGAAACCATACTGTTGATCATGTAAAATTTTGTTGGTGTTAAAATGATTGAGCATTTGATTTGGCCACTGACTACCTGTAACGACTGTCAAAGATCACAAATGACAGCCGGGACCAACTGCTTAACGTGCTTTCCGAGGCACGGAGGAAACTCGGTATGTAATGGGTGGTCACCCATCCACAGACCAACCTAGGTAAGCACGGCTTTACCTAAAGATCGACCCGAGCGGCTGTTATTATTTAGCCACGAACTCCTCCGACCGATAAACTCATCGTGCGATTCGTATTAGATTGATAAATTATCACCAGTATAAGAAATACGTTTGCTTTATACTATGTTTAGAATAAGTTTTAAGGTTGTTTAAGTAAATAAAAATTCTAGTTCTGTTACGTATCCAAGTAAATAACACCCATAATTGTATTATAAAAACCCAAAATTACGTCGCTGCAAATCGCAAGCTGCGCGTCATTTGTAATATAACTTGTATGGCATCCATATAAAGTTGAAATTGCAATAAAAGACGGACACTCGTCAAATGCAAACATAACATTGTAATTACTGGTGTAGTAGGCTGGAAGATTTGTCCGAAGAACTGCTCAGGATCCTCTGGCTGCAGCCCCCGGCAGTGGCCTGGGATCTCCTGACCCGGCCTGAGCACTATCACGTCGCCTTCCACCAGTAACGCCCAGGGCAGGTTCACTATGGTCGCTGAAATAATACCTCCTTTGTATTTAACGTTATGGAACCACCACTCTGTTGGGAGCGAGAGTGGATTAAGGTATAATAAGAGAAATACGAATATTCGGTCAGTGGATCGTCTTAGGGGCAGAGTTGGATTATACGTTTAGGAGCGGCTAAGAAAATAAAAAAAACCAACCAAGGGTGTGACGGATTTGCGCATGAAGGGTTCCGTACCATCGTAGTAGGTAGCCCCCCAATTATAGCATAAATCCCCTTTTTAATTTATTGAAGTGATAACTTATTATGGGAGGGTGACTCGATTCGGAACGGTAACGAAGGAGTTCAGGAACGAAGTAGTTCCTGAATGACTGACTGACGGATCAACACACAGCCTAAACCGCTGATCGTAGACCTGAAACTTGGAGGGTGTGTTCTTTGTATGACGTAGACATCCTATAATATAGGATTTTCCGAAATTCTACCTTTAAGGGGGTGAAAAAGGGGGGCAGTTTGTATGGGATAACGTGATTTCTTGGTCCAATCTACTTCAAATTTTGCATAAACCTTTTTTAACAGAATTGATGGAAGACGTGTTTCGTATTTTATTTAAACTCATCTCTTAACGGGGTTAAAAAGGGGTGGAAAGTTATTTTGGCGGTGATTTGCTTCGAAGTTGATATATATACTTCTTAGTGCTTTGGTTTAAATTACTTTTTATTTTGACATATCTAAAAACTCAATCTGATTTTATTAAAAAAAGGTTGAACTCACTTAAAAACTTTTAATTGTAAAAATATCTGTGTTTGATTTGTTGTGTATACTATAGTGTTATATCTTCGATTTTAGCTTGAGAAGTGTCGTTAGATTTGTATTTACTGTGAGAGTGACACTGGGTATATCAAAAAAAAAAAAAAAATGAAAACATGGCGGATTTTTGGCATCATGAGGATTTTACAATGGTATATCTAAGTAACTAATAAGTGCAAAAAAAACATTAAAAAATTAAAAACCCAACTGCTTAAAAAATATATTTTTAATGATTTTTTTTTAAACAATTTCAAGATTAAATAGTTCAACTTAGATTAGTTTAAGTTATCACTTCTGACGAGCGTCCCGAGACGCACACGTTTTTTTGAATATTTGTTGTTTCAGCGGAAACAGACACACATTTTGTGAAAATTTCAACTGTGTACCTATTACGGATCATGTGATACAGCCCGCTGACAGACAGACGGACCGACGGACGGACGGACGGACAGCGGAGGCTAAGTAATAAGGTCCCGTTGGTTATCCTTCGGGTACGGAACCCTAGAAATTTACATATAAAAGTCGCCGCCGCGATATCTGACAAAGATTTTTGGGTATTGGGCAAAGTTTGTAAATATAGCATTCATACAGTCTCTAAAAAAGTGTTTACCATGCCGTCGGCAAACATTTGATTAAATGTGTAAATAAAACTTTCTTACAATCTCGATAAGTCCATTGCAGAATCACACATGGTGAATATGGAGCGCATAAATGTGGATAATGATTCTCTTTCCATTTTGAGCTCTCTATAGCTTCATCCAATGTTTCTGTAAGAAACAAAACAACAATCATGAAAACAAAGAACAACATCATTTTGAATGCATGGATCTTATTGACGCGTGGACTTATTAAAATGCACAGTTTAGCAGTAAAGTAAGAGGTCTCATCGCACGTTGTCGTTAAAGTGTTTCCGATGCGAATAAACGCGAATGCTTGCGGCCGGACTTCTCACTCCACCAAATGACGCCTTTACGTGACAGAATGAGACAGAGGTACTCGAAAACGCAGATCCGTGCATGCAAATTTCACCCTTAAGGTGAACGCACACTTGCGATCGGCGGCAGCGACCCCTCGCGTCCGGCCCATGTTCAATCTATGGTCCGGAGCGAGACGGAATGGGACGCCGTCACCTCCTTCTGCGAAGCAGTCATGCTAGGCCGATGCCTGCTCTGAATCTTCAAAAGAGATACCGTGGCTCCGGAACACAAAGGGCGATGAAAGAACATGGATGGGTTTTAGTCAGTAAAAGTCTGACACTCCCTCCTGCTCCGCCCAGAGCGGGAGGAGTATCGAGCATCGAGCAGCAGGAGTATCGAGCGGGAGGGGCATTTCCCATCCGAAAAAAAAAAGGTGAACGCACACTTAACCGCGCCGAAAGAACACTTTCTCATCTGTATAACGTTATCTATTCGTCGTATAAGTGTACGAGGTTTTATAGGATTTCATATAAGTAATTCTAAAATTCGCGTCTTTCGCTTCCTTCGACTCTGATAAGTGTACATTTACCTTTATGCGGAACTAATTCTGCCAACGTGTTCCACAAAAATATTCACGTATTTGTTTATTTCCTGATAATGTCAGTTCAAGCGACAAAATAACAATGCAAGAACGATTCATTAGGTCTTCTCGCCAGAAATTTCTCAGTAGCATTCCGAAGTCTGGGCGAGTGTTTGTTTGATGGAAAAGGGATCAAGATTTACTGGCCAGATAAAAAACACCCGTACTATCAATACCCCTACCTAACTCTTGGGATTGGAGGTGAAATGTTATGTAACGAAATAGATTCTAATAGTATTTTCAAAAATCAGATTCATTTATTAGTTTTTATTGTTGTTATCTAATCTTGTATCAAAGCAAATCATTATGAGTGTATTAAGTAGTTACTTAATGATTAAAGATTTTGCAGAATGACTAAGCATTTTGTTTAAGACTACTGTAATAGACTTATTTTCTGTCTTGTTTGACCTACTGAAAAATTTGTTTATAATAATGAGTACTTTCACCTCTGGAAGAATGCCAATGATTTTGAATTAAACTAAAATATATTGAATGGGTGTGGTTGTCCTATTGGAAGAGGTTTATGTTTATCTTTGCAGGAATAAGTACAGAGTAATTCATAATCAATAATATTCTTATATATAAAAATTGTGATGTATCACTATGTTCGTACATGCTAATCTCCAAAACCAACCACCCAATTTCCATGAAATTTTCTGGATGTGTATGGTCACTTTCAGCTCCAAAGCTCGGATACTTTGTGGACCGAGTGGTGGCACTGTGCGAAGGAGCATGTTGCTATTAATATTGTAATGTGTATAATTATATTATGTAAAAGCAACTCCGTCTGTATTTTCACACATTAAGAACTAAATAGATAGTAATTAAATGAATTTGCACACAGCTAAACTATAACCTGGCTTAGGTTAGGACATAGGATAATCTTTATCACAATAGTATTTATTATGCAAAATTACGAACTATTGTGGTATGTGTTAACAAATGGGCAATATTGTGATGGGAATAATGCTAAACATATTCTAATGATGTACCTATACAATAATGTGACATTAAAAATAAATATAACCAATAGAAAATAATATTGTGTAACTAAATGCAACTACACTGTCTTCTAATGACTAAATATACAAATCATTATGTTCTTCTTAGAAAGAAAGAATATTCAAATAAAAGTAACATACATAACACCACACCTGTATTCCCCGAAAGTGTTGGGCAGTGGTGTACAGACGTGTGTTTCTTTAATACACCCACATTACAAAGTCCCATAAAAAAGGGAAAAATACAACAAATAAATGTTTTGTACACTTACCTAAAACTTTCCTTACTCTATGAGGTACTTCATTCCTGTATAAATACTCTTCATTGAATGCCACCAAGAAGTTTACCAACAGAATCACAATTAAGAAAAATGCTTCCCATAGTAAATAGGCATGGGCTTGTACAGACTCTCCAAGAAGGTATGTAAGTATCAAGCAGACTACATACACTAATGTTATTGTGTAAGCGACACCTGACAACAGCACTTTCTCTGATGAAAATGAAATAATATTCCGTACCAACCCAAATCTGAAATATTTTTACATGAATTAAAATCTTTTATTGAAGCCATTTAGGACACACAAATTTAAGACAAATATTTTATTTTTGTATTATCTTTGCAAACAAGAGCAATCTGCCTGGAATCATGGAAAACTAAAACATTATCATACCCAGTTGGATTTTTCTTCCTGTGCTCGTCTATAACATTTCGTATATCATCACGTAGTTTAATGAGTGCTGTTTTCGTTGTATAACCCAAGGAGAGTAAGTTACTATCATCCATTGTATCATAAACCATTCACATAATTGATTCTGTAAATAATACACCCAACACGCATGAAAGTAAAAACGAAATTATTTTTATCAACACTGTTGAAGGTTGTAGTTCCGTTCTGAAAGTATCGTATTTTATTATATAATTAAATTGTCAACATAGTTTATTGATATCTTTATTTGATGCGGCATTAAAATTATATTTAAAACTGTTGTCCTATGTTATCGTTATCACAATATTTAAGTTTTTTGCTTATACATTAAAACAAAATAACACAAATTGTTTTCATTGCAAAAATGAGAGTATTTAGTTTTCGAACGTATGAAGTTCGTTTGTAATGTCATTCGTGTCACCCAGATTTGTCAAAGTCACATGTTTTCTTAGTTTTGGATTTTCCAGTTCCACTGACGTTTAGATCATATGGATTGATATGGGCAAATAATGAGGCTTATCGACACCGAAATCATAAAAATATGTCATCTCTTTTTCACTTTCATAATTTTGCAGGATAACAGTGTTTTTGACAGTTACTATAATGGCAACCCTTAATTCCTAGTGTCATTGAAATACCTATTTGTTGTGCAGCCGTGTCGCCATTTTGTCCGCTCGCTGTTTGGCTAATGCTATCTTTTTCTCTATAATAAAACGAGAAAGAGACGGACATCATCTAGAGCTGTCAAATTTAATTAAACTAATATTTGTCGATTAAAAACACGGTGAAGCGCATTGCATAAACTAGTTTGACATCTATAACTTAGTTCTTATCTTAGAGCTGTACTTTTCTCGCACTGCCTTTTATTAAAATATAACGATTGTCTAATTTTAGATTAGTGAACAAGAGAATCGGCAGCAATGTCATCCAAACTAAACTTGTACGCAATATTTTAGCAGTAATCAAAAACCGACAAAGTGGGTCAAAAATAACTTTTAAGATTTGTTTACATAGTTAGTTATTTTGCTAGTATACAAGTGAAGCTAAGAAAAGTGTGTTATAAACACCCGTTGAAATAGTACCGTGACAGTAAGAAAACATCCTCACAATCTTTTAACGATGATAATATAGAGAAATATCGATATGGGCTGCCCTATTAGCCGCATTTTTTTTTCTCCTTTATAGGCTCCCACATAGGCGCGATTTTTTGCGTTTCTGCGTTTTCGCGTTTCTGCGTCCCAATACAAAATGCGACATTGCGATATGAGTTCATAGAATATTCCGTATTGAGACGCAGAAACGCGAAAACACAGAAATGCAAAAACGCGCCTATGTGGGGTTTTAAAGTGTAGATAGCCACGTTTTTCTTGTAGGTATGCCAAGTCCATATGATTTATACGTTAGAGGAATTTTCAGATGTTTAGATACGTACACGTCGTACACTATAGTGACTGGAAACTAGTCAATGTCAAGTCTGCCTAGGCTGCTAATATTTACAGTTATTTAGATGTGAAGAAAATTATTATCACAACACCAGTCCAACACTCGACATTATCACACTTAAGATGAACAACTGCCTTGGTTTGTGTAATTTTGCCAAGCTATACGGAAAAATAATAGTGTGGCAACATTTTCCTATTTATTATTGATTTGTTTTCACTTGCTTGAAGCTAACTTCAGTTGATGTCAATCGGAATGTTGCCAAGAGCAATTCCAGCATTCCATCATTAGCCCTTTTGAAATGAATCTGTCAAATTTTAATGAATGAGGAACAAATAAAGATCTCTTGCTACTTTATCCTCGGAAGCCACACTTATAGTGTTTATTTAGACCAAATTCAAACTTGATTACAGACATTCTATTTTTTTTTTGTGCGAAATCGTTGATTAAGATTTCACGATTTTTTAAATAAGTTATAACCTAGTTTCATTGTTTTCCTTCTTAGACTTAGTTTTCATCAATTTTTGCGGATAAGAGCTTATGAAAACAATGGGGAATTATACATATTTGGCTAGCAACACCGCCGTCAATCATCGCTGCATTGCACGAACTGAACTGAAGTTGGCTTTTCTGAGAATTTCAATACTCCCAAAGTTTTCTTCTATTTTATGTAAGTACTGTACTGGAGGCGTTATAAAATTTTCAATGCAGAACAATTAGACGAGACCCGGTCCCGCGCTTACAAGTTTTATCGAGTACTCGATCCAGGATAATAGTAGCGTTTGATAAATAAATGTGGTGCGCGTTTAGTGACGGTGCTCAGTCAGTGTGTGTCATCGTGTTGAGACCATCGGTGCGCCATTTAGCTCGCGATATAAAAAAACAAGGAATGTGTCCTTCCCCGCGATCGGTCTAGTTAAAGCAGTGCATCAGTTCGTGATGGAGTGACAGATTAACACAGCAGTTATGGAAAATATATGTACAAATACCCGAAGAAAGTGCGAAGGGTTCCGAAGGGGGCCGCAGCTAGGACTATGGATGTGGTGTATATTAATCAAATGTTTGATCAGTTTACCGTGCATAATTTCCAAGTGTCAAGGAGTAGACATTTCTGTCTCTGTGTACCCTGAAGGTATGATCAATATACTTTATGGGGATCCTTTGGAAATGTTTTGTGTGGCCGAGCATTACTCTGCTGATAACTTGGAGTTTTATCTTGGCGCAAAAATTCAACATTCGGAAAAAGTGAACGCGACTACGAGGAGGCTGTATATTCCGAATATCCCGAGACAGGTATCCATATACTATTGCAAAAACACAGTAACGCAAAAGCAGTGCACTTTCAGAGTGCTGGTGGACATACCTCCATCCAATGTCACTGACTTTGGATGCATGTCCAAGAACCTCGATGAACTGACATGTTCCTGGACTGCCCCAAACACCAAAGAATACAGTTTGACAAGTTATAATTTGACATTTGTGATAAACGGAAATGTGTACGAGCCCCGTATAGCAAACAGGACTGGCAATGTAAGATGGGTTACTTATACTGCCATAAGCAAGCCCAGGTACAGACAGATGGAACATCAATACAATTTTCTTTTAACGGCTTACAATTATTTCGGTACAAATACACAGAATTTTACAATTGATCATTTCTCTATAGTGAGGCCTAATCCACCGGAACAGCTAAAGGTGTTGAGTAACGACACGCACAGTGTGCTGCTTCAGTGGAAGATCCCACCCAACATGGTTGACTTTTTGTCATGTGCTATTGTGCATAGGATAGAGTACCAAATTGCTAAAATTGATAACACAGCTTACTTTCGTAGTGTAGATGCATCATCGTTGATGCCAAAGGTAAAACGAAAAAATAAAGAGACATATACTTTCTTGCTCTCAAATCTACCATACGCGCACATGTCATATGAAGTCAGGATATACATAAAGTCAGAATTAGCCACTGAAGATAAATTCTGGTCTGACTTCAGTTATGTGCTGTTTACAACTGCAAGTGAGAGGCCCCGGAGACCACCAGCCACAATTACTGGAGCATTTGACCAATCAATATATGAAAACAAAAGAGTGATATATGTGTACTGGCAACAACTTGAAGAGTATGAGGAGGCTGGTGATAATTTCACATACAAAGTAGTTGTACAAGGATCTAAGCACGTGCAGACATTGTTTCCAGATAAAAACAAAAGCCTGAGTTATGTTATATTGGATGGAACAACTTTAGATGCTATTGATGTGACTATTTGGTCCACTAATGCAGTTGGTTCATCTGTTAACAGCAGTCACCTTTACATCCCATCAAAAGTAAATACTGAAGCACTAAATGTAAAATCTTTTACTAAACTAGCCTATCAAAATGGCACATACAAATTATCGTGGGTTGGTGTCAAGCACATTGACAACTACACCTTGTTCTGGTGTCAACATAATAGTAGTCAAATTTGTACAGGACGAATGAACTTCACCATTTTGGATCCTAATCAGAACACTCATGTCATTGATTTGCCAAGAGACAGCAGGTATCAGTTTGCTATATCAGCGAATAGTGGATTCAAAACAAGTGGCATGACATGGGCAACTTGTGACATTTATAAAGATGGTATTCCAATATTTGGGTTTCCTGTAAAAGTCAACCATGATGTTCCGGGAAAATCATTTGTCAAAATCACTTGGACAATGTCCTGTACACTACCAGAAGGTACTATAAAGGGATATCAAATATCATACTGCCCTGTCTTAGCCACAAGCACTGACTGCGACACTTCTTTTGGGAACAAATCTATTTATAATGTTACCAACCCAAAACAGATGGAAGTAAACATCACTGATCTGAAACCTTACACAACATATCAGTTTTTCCTGGCACTGGACACAACTAAGGGTCTGAAAACAATTGAAAATGCTTCCACAGGAGTAACCACCATTGAAGATACACCAACACCTCCAAGAAATGTTGTTATTTCTGATGTACAGAGTGACTCATTAATAATTTCATGGGATCCACCTCTTCAGAAAAATGGTGTAATAGGACAATATCTCATTTTAATCAATGAAAATGGTAAAGAAACGAGGCTTGTTGAAAAATTGGTTGAAAAACAGCATGAAAAGGATGAGAAGAGAAAAACCACCACAAGAATGGAGTTCAAAGTGTCTGACCTTGAGGGGTTTTGCAATTATTCATTCACCATAAAGGCTTGTAATAAAGCTATTAATAGTTGTTCAAAACCCAGCCCTGATAATGGCATCTTTGTCAGGACGAGAATTGGCCCTCCTAGCATGTTGAAGGCTCCGGTAGTAAAAAATAATCCAGATAAATTGATGTGGGAACGTCCTGATAAGCCTGGGGGAACTGTAGATCTATACCAAATAAAAAGAGTGAAAGACGAAGGCAGTACTGATTCTAAAACAGAAATATTAAATACAACTAATTTGTATTATTCTCTAATACATTGTGAAGATGTTGATGAAAGTGAAACCTATTCAGTCAGAGCAGTAAACTTTGATGAAGATCCTTACCATGGCATATTAGGACCAGAAGTAAAGATGCCCACAAAACAGAACAAAGGGTGGCATGAGTATCCTGGTCCATGGAGTCCCTCCAGCTCGGTAGCTTGTAGAAGCAAGGATAGGCTAGCTATGATCCTTATCCTTCTTGCAATCTGTGCATTAATAGGCATGATGTACGGTTCCATCAAGCTATACAAAAAGTATAGGAAAATGGAAGATATAAAACCAGTCTTACCAAATGGCTTAGGTATACCTGAGAAGGATATTTCTAAATATGCTTTTGGAGGATGGAATCCAACAAACAAGGACGATAAACCATCATCAGACGAGATGTTGTTACTACCGAACAGTAGAACCACTGTGTCTACTCCGGAAACCAAACAGAACACTGAAAACAATTGCGGCTCCAGTGACCACACGGACAGCACCGCGCTTTCGGACACGTCACGTGGAGCCGTTGAGAGACAACCCTCCACTTCAGACGACGGCTCGGATTCGTCCTTGCACTTAGAAGTAGAACCCGAGAGGGCTGAAGACAACAATGCAATGCAAGATGAAGATTCTGCAAATTCTGAAACTGACAATTCTAGAGAGAATTCTCCTTATTTTAGTGACAAATCATTCAAGAAAAATCCTAGTGGTTACGTACAACAACCTGTAGTGAATCCGATCAGCGGCTACGTACAATCTGCCCCTGCACCCCAGACAAGTCCTATTGCAAAACCAGCAGTACAGCCTGCCAGTTCGAGTTATGTTATGGCAGCTCTGGCCCCGCCTATATTCACGACTGGAATCGCACCGCCCAGCGTCCCAAGTCAACCGCCAGCCTCTTCTGGCTACGTGATGCCTGAAGACGCTCAGGCAAAGTCCATGATGAATTTCCCCAAGTTAGGACCGTCGCCCACAAAAATTTTCGGTACTGAAAGCTTGCCAATTATGCCAACCTTGCCACAGCCAGTGAAAAACGGCGCCGACAGCAGCTACATTCAATTGCAGTCTTTGGACGCCTTGCCTAGTCATAAGCAACCAGTACGCAACGCTGTACCGTTAAAGCCGCCGGCGTCAAGTGGTTACGTCAGTCCCGGAGACGCAGTCATAAACAAGCACCTCAACAACATGTTGTCGGGCGGTCAGCTCGAGGAATCAGCGATACTGGACCCGACCATGTCGCCCGACGCGTACTGCCGATTCTCGTGGAGCACTGACCCCGCGAACGATAATCTCCATTCGTTGCTCACCGACTCGCATACGTTGAACTTGTCGAAAAATTGAACCCAATATAGCATACAATAAGTGACACAGTACTGATAAAATAAACTTTAAGTGACTGAGTTGTAAATAATGAACTTTAGGAGCTTTACGAAGTGCTATAAAATTATTGGACATAATATAATTACACACAAGAATGTGGATGTGTTGTCTAGTGATAATTCTTGTGCCTTATTAATTTATTTTAGGTGATTTTTAAGAAGCTTAGTAGGTAAGATTTCATCCGCAGCTTTAATAAACTAGAACCATGAAATTCCTAGAAGAATTTGGTTTTTTGCATTATTGCAGCGTTAAACCTCGACAAGCGTTACAATACGTGATGTTTGTTACAGAAATTAAATACGCGCGTAAAAGAGGTTAAAAATGGAGGGTATTTATAGAATTAATTTAGTACCAAGTGATCTGAGCGTTGAAGAGACGATACTGCAGATCGCGGATACTTTGGATAATCTCAACGGCATCGTAGATGATGTGTTTGCTCGGCTTACGACAAGAATCAAGCAGAACTTGGACAAGACAAAAAAGCTCAATGACAGGATAGAGTTATCCAGATCTAAAGTGGAGAAGCTAACTGGTATGCAGAAGGCGATCAAAGTCTTCTCGAGCGCCAAGTATCCGGCCTCAATAACCCATGAACACTACCAATCAGCTTTTGACGCGGATGGATACCAACACAAGCCCAAAAAGGTTACTCTGAGTGGGAAGACTCAGGGGCAGTCAAACGAGAAGGAGTTACAAGTAAGTCAGTAATTAAGTGTTACACTGTGTCTCGTAAGCCAATTTTGTATAAACAATGTATGAGCTCGTTATCAGCTACTTGCAACATACATGGGGAAATAAGCAAAGATAAAATCTGAACATTGTAAATTGTCAACTGTAGACGTTGGAGACAACTTGAGACGCAGAGTGCAAAATTGTACGGTCGTTGCGTCGTGGCTCTTCATTTTCCATTTATTTTGTTAAGGTCTTGTCCGACACCGCTACATAATTACCTAACGCTTGCGCAGCGCTCGTTATTTCATTTTCTCAAACATTCTTGGTTTTAGCATTATTTTGACAACCTTCTTCGAGATAAATCGAAATTGCCAGCGGCCGGCAAAAGTTGTATGAAAATCTATATCTGTCGTGTTTAGCCGTGTTTAGCGGCCAAATAAATTACATACTAACTTGGCCCTTATCTGTCGTGTTATTTTAAAGAATGGAACGATCTTTTACTCTGAAACATGGCAACCAAGGTGGTAACTTATCAAAGGTTTTATTTAAATTTCGAATTGGCTTTCAAATAGAAAGCGGTTTATTGAAAAAAAAACAAATGAACTCTTCAACGCGAGAGTTTTAACTTTACGTATGTGTGCCTCGGCTTCGCCTCGGCCCACAATAACACGTTCGTCCATCAATGCCTCTGTTGCTGGCCGCTGCAGTAATGTACTTATTAATACAACTGTATGATAGAATAATGGCCAAAACAAGTAATTTCGTTTGAAGGGATGTAACTGGGTATAGCATCACTGAAGCTTTTTTTGTGTCTATAGAAACAAGTTTACGTCATAAATTAATTATTCCAGCCGTTCATGAAACGTATGCAAGATATTTTGACTTCTTAAAATTGTAGCTGATTACAACTATACTCAAACTGTCTCAGTTAACTCTTCAGTCTTCACAATTTATTATTGTTAGTTGCATGAATAGATTGAAATAAACTTAAACTGTCACTTACGGGATATCCGTATAATATACGGGTTATAATAATTATTATAAACCGTGATAGCTTGAGTGATGATTCTTTCAAACACTGATTGAAAGAATTGTGACAAATGGTCTCACAATAAAGCTCCTCAATTATATCTCAACCTTGTACCAATATTATGTCGCTTAAAAGGCAAATAGTAATATGTCTATTATATTTTAGGAGAAACTTCACTTCTACCACGTGAAAGTGGCAGAGCCTAAAAGTACGAAACCCAAACAGGACTTTAATTTGAACACCATGATTGATAATTTATCAAGTGTTGGTGATCTGTTGATCTTTAACACTGATGAGAGTCCTTACCTTGGGACCACGCGGCCCGCGACGGCGTACGTGCCGGCAGTGTCCTCTAAGGTCGAGAGCAAGAGCCTGTTGGAAGCGGCGCCTAGCTCCATTCTGAATAGAGATGTTCTCAAACATGACGCGGATGAATATTTGTATGCACCTGGCATGGGCATGGTACGTATTATTTAAACGTGACTTTATATGGTGATTCCAAGAGTTAACCAACTTTTAACCATAATTTTCATTTGCTGAGGATCTTCCTCAGCATATGAAAATAATAGGTAAACTTGTCGATGCTTTAAATTTAAAATGTATCGTAACAGGATTCAAAAACTCATGGTCATCAATCATTAACAGGTCCCGGAGCTAGAAATGCCGCTAGACCTTCCACACCTGCCAGGCATAGCGGGTGACGTGCAGTTCTCCAATACAACTGACGGGTCCATTGCGCCTTCAGTCGTTACATCACCAGTGGCACCAGTCATGGCTGTACCGGAATTAGAACTCCCGGATCTGAAGGAACTGCCGGATGTAAACGTGCTTAAGGAACAAGTAGTGCCCGTGACGGTGATAGTGCCGGATATACCTGATGCTCCGCCTCCGCCCCCGCCTCCCGCGCAGATGCTGCCGCCCCCACCCCCGCCACCGCCGCCCCCGCCTCCGCCTATGGACATCACACCACCCGTCGATATCAAACGGTAAGTGTTTTGAATGTTTATACTTTCTATTTGCCGGTTTACTTTAGAAACAGGATGTGTAGCATCAGTAGAAAATTCGATCTTGTTTTTTTTTTTTTTTGATGAACTACGTATTTAGAATATTTTTCAGACAGATCGGATTCCCACAGGGTTAAATGATTTTTAACTTTGAACCCCTCTTGTTAAAGCCAAATTAACGTAACTGGCAAATTGTGGGCGTGATGTTAAGTTTGATAAAGTGTCGCATTAAATCCGGAATGTTACGTACTAAGCAATACTTACGGACCTACAAGAATGTTCTGCGTTCGGAGGCGAAATTAAAAAAAAAAACGAATTTAATGTTCCATCCACTGACGATATAAATAGGCTCGCCAATCAGTCTGATCGCAGAGTGATTCCAACGTATGACTCACTAGTACAGATTAAACATATTAGAGTGTATTGTGATAAGCCATTAGCTAGCCATTTGCCGAATTTTTTCCTCGATTTTTTAGAAATAATTGAGTTTAAATATGTGGGGAGATTTGCCACACGGACGCATGTGCAAGAAATATCATCACGTCAATTATTTTGACAAATCTTTGATCAAACAAATCTCTCAGTCTCACTCTGTTGCAATTGTGCATTCCATTGTGACAATTAAACAAGGGCTAACTAAATATCAGAAGATGTTTAAACAAAACGAACTTTCATCACACGCTATGTACGGTCGAACAAGCTATTTGGTTTACAGTTTAACCCACAAATTACATTGTAAACTGTAAACCAAATAGCTTGTTCGACCGTACATGTCATCATCTGAGCATTTATTCATCCATAATTATAGGCTTTTCTTCGCCATCATTAATTTTCATCCTATCGTTATGTTACATAATTATCATCGGAATCTTGTTTATTTTCTACTCCCTCATTATTACTGCATTCTTAGAACATTCGCGAAATAGATTACAACAAAAAACTAGTACCGAATTCCTAAGTTCCAATCCAACACGTGTTTATTTTTTACCCATCAAGACCCATATTAGCCTTATCATCTTTACCTGATTTTTTGTCTCTCCCCGGGCGCCATATGCGCTGAGAACAGAGATTTTTTTCAACCCTAGATAAATAGCTCTAAAGTTAATATAAATATGAAACTCATTCCACTGTAGCAAGGTGCACGTCAAACCCGCTGTATGCATTAAACATGAATGCTAAAACACTGGAAGTATCCACTGATTGACTATGGGATTTTGTGTAATTAATGGTTCATAATCATAATAGATGCCATTTAAAAAAGTCGTTCGGAGTATGCATTATCTGAGCCTATAATTACTTTAGCTATTTATGACATCAGTTCTTAATGACAGGGATCAACTACTCAATTAATTCATTGATTACCGGATAATGTTCGTGTTAGCCACCCTTGAGAAGACAGCTTTAGGAAACGGATAGACAAGTTCTTCGATGTAATACGAACATCAATTCGTAAAAACGTGCACATATAAGAAACGGTTCACATATACGGTGCGACGTATCTTGGCTAACTTCGGCACCACCGACTGCAAAGTGCATAGCGTAGATCTCTAATGGCTGTTAACAGAATTAGATGTAGCCACTTGATGATTGTATACTTCTCACGATAATCATGTGGGAATATTCAAATTAAAACGTAATTTAGTATAAATCCGGAGTGATTCCCGCCGTTCCCGGTAACAGCGCCAAGTGTGCCGACACTTCTGGGTTCGCCGCCAGCACACGGTTCCCAGTAAATGCATTGAATTACATGAATCGTAAGCACCTTCGCTACAAAAGAAAGGCGTTATAATAGATACAGTTTCGTAGAAAAATGTAAATCGCTGTGTTTTCCACCTCCGGATTAGAGTTATGGGTCACTTGACCCCCTGTTTACTCCATCAATGGAATATTAAATAGCTCTAAAGTTGTTTAAATAAGCTCTACTGCGTTTTAAACACTTCATAAAATAAATGTTTGTTTTATACGCGACGCGAAGTGAGCTTACATGACAAGTAGAGTGTAGGTCCGCGTACATTGTTTTTATCACGTAAATATTTACTCGAAACTGAACCAGATAATGTATCAAAAAACTCCTCATCAGCGCCGATCGGGTGCTCATTTAAAGACTAGACCTGTCCTGTATCATGTATGAGCTTAGGGAGAGACCCTGTTAATAGTACACTAATAATAGTTGTTAATCAATTTATGCAAGCTCCGAGGGGTGTCCGTCGCCATCTCCAATGAGATGAAGTGGTATTAGAAGAAGAAGCTTGATCTTGAGCTTGAGCTTAAAGCTTGAAGCTTGACGTACACAAAAAATGTCTATCTAGGATTAGGTTTAATGAATGCTCCGAAGTACTCCCGACTATTCCCAACCGTCGACCACTTTTTCAAGAGAATGCGTGTGGCTAGAAAAACAGAATGATCTCCATTGATCATTAATAGCCCCTGGCATGTATTTAATTAAAGATTTTAATTTAAGATTGTTCTTCATGAATATATTAATTAGTCGTCTTAAGTTTAAAAAATAATTTCCATGCATAATATATAAAAGTGAAAGAAAAAGTCAGCAGCTGCTAATCAGGTTGGCTAGGAGATCAGATACGTATATGGGTATGTGGTGATTAGTGGTGGTATCGTTTACTATTAGTCTCTTCAGGTGGCAACGGTGGTGCTAATCAATATTGATGCGCGTTGATCACGTTTGGGCCCTAGAGACAAGGTGTTTTTTACTAGTCCTCGACTTGGGAGCAAAATAACTGTTAATTTGTAAAGAAAATGTACATAAGTAAGAAACACTATCGTGGAGTTAGTACGATATTCACTATAGTTGTGTATCAGTTTTCTACTACAGAATGACTAAAGGGCATGATATATCTGCATATAGTTGATTGTTATCAAGTTTTGTTGTAATATTACGCAGTGAAGCTTGATCTCTGGCTGTGGTGTAACGCGAATGGATAAAATAAGGAATGAGTACATAAGAGTACATCACACCCACTCCTATCAAGATCGGAGACTACACTCGAAGTTGTAGGCGATTATGTATACCTGGGACAAACGGTCCAGTTAGGTAGGTCTAACTTCGAGAAAGAGGTCAATCGTCGAGTCCGACTCGGCTGGGCAGCGTTCGGGAAGTTGCGCGGTATCTTCTCGTCCAACTTACCGCAATGTCTCAAGACGAAAGTCTACGACCAGTGTGTGTTGCCAGTGATTACATACGGGGCCGAAACGTGGTCGCTCACAATGGGCCATATCAGAAGGCTTAAAGTCACCCAAAGGGCAATGGAGAGGGCTATGCTCGGAGTTTCCTTGCGCGATCGAATCAGAAATGAAGACATCCGCAAGAGAACCAAGGTTACCGACCTAGCCCGAAGAATTGCCAAACATAAGTGGCAGTGGGCAGGGCACATTGCTCGCAGAACGAATGGCCGATGGGGCCGAAAAGTTCTGGAGTGGCGACCGCGAACCGGAAGACGTTGCGTTAGAAGGCCTCCCACTTGATGGACCATTGACCTGGTGAAGGCTGCGGGAATCCGCTGGATGCGAGTCGCACGGGACCGGTCAATGTGGCGACACTTGGGGGAGGCCTATGTCCAGCAGTGGCCGTCTTGCGGCTGAAACGATGATGATGATGATGACATAAGAGGAAGTCTGAAAGTGGCGCCAGTGACTGAAAAATTGTGCGGTAATACGTTATCGTGGTACGGACATATTGTGACGCGGACGAATGGAGAAAGAGTAGTGAGGAAAATGTTGAGTAGGTATGAATGTAGCTGGCTATAAGATTAGAGGAAGACCAAAGAACGATGGCTATGGGAATATGGCTAGAAAGGAGGTGACTGCTAAGATGACGAGTAATAGAGAAGTATGGGAGAAGACGTCATGCATGCGCCGACCCCAAATAAATTGGGATAATTGAGAATGATGAAGCTTGAACTCTCGGAGCCAACACAACCTCAACTCAGTAAAGAAAAAGCTAGCATGATGTAACTAGCTTGTTCTGTCCCACTGCTGGGCTAAGGCCTCTCTTCTCCACAGAATACTGTCTTTTGCTAGTCCTTTATGTAAGAGTCAAATTCGTCTCAACATCTTCGCCTTTATAGCTTATGTAACGGGACACGGTGTTTCTTTTAGCTCATAAAAATAATTATTATAATTAATTAATCTTCGGTTTTTAACGCTGTCGTTCTTCCGACGAAGCGATTCTTTAGTGAAGGACTAGTGAGAATTTCCTATTAAATAGATTAATAGACTGATTCATAGATAAGAAACTAGATCTATAGAACTAGTAAATAGTCACGTTTTTATGTACATAATATCCGATATACATATAGTTCGTACTACAAACCGTTCATTGACCAATTTATGTAAGTATATCTTTATATACCTACATTATATTTTAGTATATATTATATTATTATTAAATTCATATACGTCATTTAATACCTCATTTGTGGGTTTAAGAAAATCTTACCGTGTTTTTGCAATATAGCTTATGGGATAAACATGAAAACAGATAATAGTGGGCGTACAATGTTGTTCAACTCTTTTAATATTTTTTCTTATTCTGTGAAGTGTGAATCTACTATTTTCTAGTAAGTTATTATGCCACACCAATAATATTGAAGATGAAATTCCCGTTTTTGAACATTCTACAATATTTATTGGGTTTATTAATTATGTAAATGGTTTCGTAGCTAATGTAATGAGCGATTTTCTGAGTATCAAAACAAACAAACATTTTCTCTTTCATTTGCTATACTTATATTCCTCTGAGTTGCGAAAAAGAATAAATATTTTCTTTCAATTAAAATACTCAAACGCAAAAGGTCGTCGGTTGAAAGCCAATTAGGACCATAGAAATATCTAGAATTTCGAATATTCTAGAATACGGGGACTATTTACAAACCACACGGCTTTCCCAGTACCGTGTTCTTAAGTAGAAACAGTCGTTTTGAAAACAAGTGCCTTGTGTTCCGCAGAACGATGTATTGTACAAATAGTATTCATTGTTTACTTTCTTATGTTTCTGCTGTTATCGGCGAAAAATAGTATATCAGCTGCTTTTTATACATGGCGGATGAGCCAACATTTTAAACCCCCCACATTAAAAAAAACTGCTCTTTCTTACAAAACTGCAATCCTCATCATCTGCCTAGCCTTTTCCCAACTATGTTGGGGTCGGCTTCCAGTCTAACCGGATGCAGCTGAATACCAGTATTTTACATGAAGCAACTGCCTATCTGACCTCGACAACCCAGTTAGTACTGGGTAATACGATACCACTTGATAAGACTGGTTGTCAGACTTTTTGGGCCATTGACTAGCTGTAACGACTGTCAAAGATCAACAAATGACAGCCGGGACCAACAGCTTAACATGCTTTCCGAGGCACGGAGGAAACTCGGTATGTAATGGTGGTCACCCATCCACAGACCAACCTAGGCAAGCACGGCTTAACCTAAAGATCGATCCGAGCGGCTGTTATTATTTTCAATACTGCAATACCTAAACGGTCAAAATGTATGGAACATCTGTGTAAAAAAAAATATCGATGAAAATTACCTATGTGGGTTTAGAATGATGTACGAAATACTTACGAGGTAACCGTTTTTGAATCGGTCCCTTCCACCTTCCACCCCGTATAATTGCTCCTCCTTTTGGAAAAACCGTTGATCATTACCGACGCAAAAAGTATTAAAATATCTGTGAAGCTATACCAAGTTATTACTCAAACTGCATCGTGGGAAGAATTGGAGAACGCTTGGTCGTAAACCATGCTCGACATTGTGTCAGATTAAATTGCCTACATCCATTTCAAATAGCACTATCCAGCATTCGTTGTAAATCGGGACAATGTTGACAAACTGGGGCTGACAGTTCTAAAGATATCAGGACGTCAGCATCGATAGGATCCCAATTAACTGTCGGCCATTTTGTATGTGAAATGCGCACCGCTTTGAAGCTGAATGTGACGGAGTTGTGTCAACCCAATTATTTGTTGTTACCGACGTCTGATAAATCCTCTTATAAGTCAAAATAAATAGACTATTAGTTTTTGTTGTGACCGAAGCCTATTCAGCCATCAATCTTGAACTAGTTCCGAAGAATAGTGTTATGGTATTATTAGGATTATGGAGCTAAGCCAAATGAGCGCATTCATAGAAAGTTGCAATACGATTCTTTAACTGTGACGAGTCCTGTTCCATTCCGTGTATAATGCTGTTAGTGTTTATATTGTTCTGTTCAGCTTAATAGGTGTTGTGTAGGCAGTCTAGGAAAATGATGTGATTCCTGTTATTCGTTGTTGTGCTGGATCGACCATTTTCAATCCTAATTGCCAGATATCGTCGGTGTGGAGTTTTACTGTATGAAAAGGAGAAGTGCTGTATGGTCTTTAAATAAAATTATTACTGCAGGCGAGAATGCTTTACCGCTTCTGTTTATTTTACACAAATTGATCTCTAGAAAGAAGGTCGAAGTATTCTATTGAACTCATTTCTACTTCGTGCCATTTAATTAGCTGTTACCAGAACGCTAGCGAGGCAAGGAGCGCATTAAAGTTATTTTCAGTCACGATAAAATGCATGAAAAACATTCCTGGCGGACTGATAAAAATCGCTAATGCGACGCTTGTATGTAATATGGTCTTGGTGTGGCGTATTTTTTAGTGGTAATAAATCTTGCGTTTAATCGCACCGCGTGTTCCGAGCCTAATACGGCTTCGTTGGAAGCTTTTTCACTAATAAGCATTGCAGTAATGCAGCTATAAAGACAGCTTATTGACAGCTACGGACTCATTAGACGACTTGAGCTAAATTATCTGCAATTTTCAGATGTCTACCCTGTCAGAATGATTCATTGACTTCTGTTTTTAATGACAATCCTATATTGAGAGTCGGAAGAGATCAGCCGGTGTCCCGAAACGCAGGGTAATATTGTCATTAGAAAAACGAAACACTGTACTCAGTAAGCGAGCTTGTTCCATCAACATACAGAAAATTAACTAAACAATTTTGCGAGTGAAAACATGGCGCTATTGTTTTCCGAAATACCGCGCAACTTGGATGCAGCAAATTATGGCAGTCGTTATGGCGGGGTCGGTTTTCAAACAGAAAAGCTTACACCAAAATATTTTCCGAACAAAACACCTACAGTACTAATACCCAGCATTCGCAGCCGCTAATTATAAATTCTCTTAACATCGGTCTATATAACACATTTCTCGGTAAACCTGAAGGTACAGTGGAACAAACAGAACAATAGTAGTTAGCTTTGATTTCGCGTTTATTGTTTTGCTTAGTAATGGGATTAAAGAGCGAAATAATTGACTAAAGTAAAGATTTTGAAATTAGATTTTAATGGCACCGTGCACGAGGATTTAGATCTGCTTGTTAATCGGCAAGGTATTGCGAATCGATTTTTGTGAAAAATTCTTTAGAGATTAAAAAAATAGCTTGTAATAATAAATACGAGCAGGATTTGGTCTGCCATGCAGGCATGCAGTATCGGGTCAGGCTTGGATTAGCGCGCTGCTATGACGAGGGTACTAATATATTTAGTAGCAGTAATGAATGCACGAGAATCTAAATACAGAGTGTAAAAGGACCTAATATAAAGCCGTCACTTATACATACTGTACATGAAACTAATTAAAACTGTGCAAAAATGTTTGCTGCGAAACGACTTTATTTTGTGGTGTGTCTAATCACTGGTTACGTTGATGTAACGCATGAATTCAACGTAACGCTCTCAAAATATTGTGCTGATGGATGCATTGGATAGTACTTGCTTAAAATAGGTAACAAGGCAGGTTAATTAATTTTAATTAAATTAAACTTTTCTTTGCTGGATTTTCAAGGGTAGTCTTGGGACTTGACGTTCAAACAGTACAATATTAATTTAGCTGACGCATTTAGTGAAAACACACCTCTAATTCTATGGATGAGTCTTACCAACTCATCTGCGTCTCCCCTATAGTTACGAACCTCCTAATCAAAATTCGCTTTATAAATCTAACAGCAAGACGACGTATCATTCGCTGAATCGTTTTATAGATTGCCTTCTACCGCCTAACTGAACGGAATTATCAATTGTAGCACCAGTGAAAGAGTACGGCGACTCGATTGTCATGTAAAACAAGCTTTAGCCCGCGGATTCGTTCGCGCGTAGGTCTAAAATTATTCCAGAATACCTTCTTCATCGTCGTATTGATGATTCCCATGCATCATACCATATCATTCCCGAATTCACCTACTGCTTGGTATAGACAACAGTCATACCTGCAGACAGACAATACCAAGCAGTGGGTCTGCTTGGTATTGTCTGTCTGCCGGTCTGACTGTCTGTTTGTTCCGGCTAATCTCCGAAACAGCTTTACCGATTATGACGGGAATTTAAACTGGCAGAAAGCTGATGTTATAAGAAGTAACATAGGCTTAGTACTTTTATTTTAGAAAAAGTGTTAGGGTTCCGTGCAAAAAAATGAAAACCCTTGAAATTGTTAAAAAAATCGATTCAAAGGGAAGTAATATTTTAATAATAATTTCACGCGGACGAAGGTGACGGGGCACAGCTAGTTTATGAGTATGAATAGTTATATTCACTGCTAGTAACAGGCGGCTTCCTTCGCCAAGTGAACACTCATAGAGCATCCACTAACGTTTAGCTTGCAGAATGAACAAATAAGATCGAGTGTTATGAAGTGAATTGGTTTATTGTTCACTTTCACTTGGAAGTGGAAGTTTGTAAGAGAAATGTGACCTGAATGTGAGGGAGGCTTTTGACATGTTTACAGTAAAGTGACTGAGGGGATGAAAGGATGGGACTGAGTCAGGAATCGAAACAGTTGCGTGCTGCTCACATTGATCTAGTACTACTACGTATAGAGAAAACAGCGCGAACAAAATCTGTGCTCCGTTCAACTGCTGTCGGCTGGCCGCAGTTCGCACTAGATGTTCTGTAGCGAGCAAGCCACTGGGCTTGCCGGAAAACTCGCTGCTGCCCAGTAGTGGGCTGCGGCTGGCGGGGTATGGGCATCGCCCTTTGTCCCGCGGCATCCAATTGTGCCCGTAGACGTACGGGCACCGTCCGTGGAGCGGCCATGTAGGCCTCGGCCAATGGCGAGCGCGCTTGCGCCGCTCGCCTGTGAGTTAGTGTCATTTTGTGTCGGTAGGGGCGCCACGGTGTTAACCGTATCTTCACGCCGCCTCGGCGGTCTGTCACCGCCAGGTGGAACTGCGTGCCCCGGGTGAAGACTGGGCTTGCTCGCTACAGAACATCTATATATACGGGGTTAACCGCCCCCCGCGCGCCCCGCACTGCCGCGCTTGTTGCACACATTTTGTTCGCGCTGTCTTCTCTAAACGTAGTAGTAATAGCTATGTGATATTATGTATCTAAAATTCTATACTCTATCTATACTAACATTATAGATATAGTTTGTGAGGTTGTAGGGGGTAATCTCTGGATCTACTGAACCGATTTTGAAAAATATTTTACCAATAGAAAGCCACGCTATTTGTGAGTGGCGTATGCTTCATATTGAAAACGTTCTGGTAGGATAATTTCCGAACAAAATGCAAGTGAAGCGCCGCGGGTAAAAGTTTTAGTCTCCGCCAGATAAGTAAGAATTAAAGGTTATCATTGCTCTTTCCTTAATTTCTCTGCGTAGGTACCCCGACAATACATTATGAATCGTTTTTAGGGTTCCGTACCTCAAAAGGTAAAAAAAGGAACCCTTCTAAGATCACTTTCTTGTCCGTCTGTCAGTCTGTCCGTCTGTCTGTCACCACCGATTTTCTCAGGAACGGGTGGATCTAGCAAGTTGAAATTTATACCAGATACTGAAGTCCATAGTTCCTATTAGGTGTATAAAAATCAAGGTCCATTTAGATTTTTTGCCAAAACTTGTAGGTACCAAAATGTACCTTAATTTTCAACTTTTTTTATTTTACGGAATTTTTCCTTTACTTGTGCTGTAAGACCTTGCTTTTGACCACAATTGACAGTTCTAGGTCAACCGGAAGTACCCTATAGGTTTTGGGTCGAAAACCTATATGGTAGTTACCGTTGACCTAGAAACACGAAATTTGGCAAAAAGCAATGTCTTACAGCACATGTAAAGGAAAAAATCTGAAAACCGTGAATATGTAGTTTAATAACAAAAAAAACTTACTATTACAAACTTATTATTTGCGGTTGGTGCAATGGAACCCTCGGTGCGCGAGTCCGACTCGCTCTTGGCCGGTTTTTTTATTACTAGAAAAAGTCAAGGATCACGATAAAGGTCGTTTCGGGACAAGTTTATGTCATTATTTCTGCTGTCGGGATTATGTATTTGAATAAATGTATGCGGGTTAATGACTTTTAATTCTTACTTATCTGGCGGAGACTATAGTAGTCAATATAGTCATCGATGTAAGAACCTAGTATGTTTTACAATAAGATTTCCCGGATGCAAATATGTGTTTCATATAATTAGTAATCTATTTTGGCAAAATGTTTCTTACACTCTGAAGATATCTGTAAAATAAAGATGCGACGTGGACGTGATTTACTTACTAAGTTTCTGGGCAAAACTTATTGATCATCATTAGTACTGTCAAAATGAGCAATCCAATGATTTTTAACTACCAGAGCTAAGGTTATCTCATTGCAGTAGTTATCAATGTATAGACAAGGAAAATGAGCCAAAAAAACATCTGATGCGTTTTATTTCTGCTCTGTTGAATAACCCATGATTTCATAAGCTCTAGCTGCGAAAAATACAACTTTCAAAATTGTTACTTTTCGTTTTACAAAACGATGTTTAGCCTAAATATGTTGATTCCGAAAACCTATTAGCTAATTGCTAGGAAATGAACTAAAATCCATTTAGTTTTACAACAGACGTTAAAAAAGCTGATAAATATAATTTCTAATGTGTTTTTTGTTTCGTTATCTGTGTTTACGGTGTTATCTATCTAGCGCGTTGTTACGATTTCTCTAATAATCCTATCGATTATCTATTTAAACAACACCAATTTATTTATTTCGATTTTATTGATACTCTTCTGAGAAATTACCAAAGACATTTAAATTCTTATCGATAGCTAAAAAAATTCTAACGAAAAGGTATCACTACGGTATACTACAAAACTTTACGTACGTCACAGAACCAATATCAGTATCCAATATATCCGTGTTCAGTTCAGTGCAACAATGCTTTTCGGGTGGATGCTGGTGTTTCGGCGGATCTGACTGAAGTGCGTCGAGCATGTTTGCCGAATCACACATAGATGGTTTTGAGGCTGACATGCGCAAAAGATCGGCATCCCTAATGCGTAGGATACGCGGAGTAACGTGGAAGCTCCAACAGCATCCTGAATCTTATTGTCAAGAGGCCAGACTGTCCTTTTCTGATGCACTGGTCCCGTAACTGCAACTTATAGCTTGGTGTGTCGCCGTGTGTACTGTATTCATTACAAAATCATGTTATTATGTAATAGGTCCTATCCCAAAGTTGTAATCGTTATTCCACAAGATAATCGCGTTTAAATTTAAGTGCGATAGAATATATTATTGGTGCTCTTGACTGTACTTAATACCTATATTTTGCGTAATATCTGATGTCTTATTTATAATATCTTTTCGTTAATGGCAGAGACAAGATCCTAATAAGAGGTTTTCTTTTTGAGGTCTTAAAAAAATAGTTTCCAAGAACTCTATAGATGGCGTTGAACTGACTACGATAGTTGATGCCAAAGCCAAACCGCTTGGGAAAAAAAACATTGCGTCACGTCACATACGCTCGTTGACTGACACTTTCGTTTGCTTAACCTTCCGATATAACCTAGTTTTCTTGCGCGTTGTTAAAATCAGTTTTTTAGGTTCCGTTCCTTGCATTAACGTACTAAGTTCAGCGCCATCTATCCAGCGACTAGGGAAGAGCTAAAAAGAAAATCCCTCATTAGCCGTAGTATTGTTTATTATTTTATGATGGAACTAGCGACCCGCCTCTGGTACACACCTTTCGGGTCCAAAATTCATTGTAATCGGTTGGGTGGTTTCGGAAATTAGCTTGTACGAACATAGTGGCACGTGATTTTTGTATAAATGTATTAAAATTTGTAAAGCTGAATATTTCTCTAATAATCCTACTTACATAAAATGTTACTAAAGTAGTTTAAACGCAGATTATATCGCGATACTCATTTTCTTTTTCGCTCGTATCAAATAATATATACAGTTATTTGAATTAGATTTGGTTAGGGGTACGTCTACGATAGGTCGATGCGATGGTACACTTTCGGGTTCAGATTTGCATTGTCATAATAAGGTTTCTTCTGGATCAAATAAAAAACGTTAACATGGCGGAATTTCGATTTTTGGAGACAAATTAATTTTCAAAGAAGACAAATTTACATGAAAGTAAATCTTAATTAAACTCGTGAAAGGCCTCGAGAAACCGTTCAAATCCCTTTGATGAGAACGATCTAATATCAAATGGCAATTATGTGACTTTGCTTGTTTCAACAAAAGGGGATGACAACACAGAGAGCGGGGACTCCTAGCACAGGTATTTATCATACTTAATGAGAGCCTCCTCAGTACGAGGCTCTTGGCAATTAAGCCATAGGCTGATACGTACGATATAGACGGTGGCATGCCCGACATATGTCAACCGTGCCATCCTTCACAATAAATCTCAGGTAGGTCATCATAACTTCATCTATTATTGCACAGACAAAATGCTCGCTTGCTTCGGTTTCTCCGAATAGGTCCCCGGAACGTAGCCAGGCTACGGACGCTGATAGGTTGACATCGGGCCTATGCAGGGCCCGGAAGGAAAAAGCGTCCGTGACGCTCTTTACTCAGCCATACCTCCTGCGCGCTGCGGTCGTTTAGTGTCAAGCACTGGAGGTTTGCGCCAGTTCTCTTTAGCCAAGGGGGGTGAGGCCCTTATCCATCGCGACTACATCTCGATGCATTCCCACATCGGCTTCTAGGAAATATTCCCTGAGGCTGCATATCTCGCGATTGTAGAGAGTTTTAGCATTTAAAAGGCCTCGATCCCCCCATAATATCCCCCCCGTCCCCCCTCCTCCCCCGTTTTTATTAATATTAATACTCACCGCACATTTTTATATAGGTATTTCTTAAAAAAAAAAAAAAGTATATTATTATTAACACAATTATTGTTGACATAATATATTGTTGGTATATTTTAATGAAAACTGATATTAAAGAAAAACATGGGCGATCTATTATGTTTTTTTTTACATCCATCGCCTATTTGTGGCTGCAATTAAAGTTACCATCCCCTGTAAAGTGTTAAAATTCTATTGCTGTACATAGGTCAAAAGGCGGGTAATGAGATACAGTACTATTCGTGAGAAAGCTTTTAACCTTGAGCAGTGTGTCAATAGGTTATTTGCCAAGGTCAAGATCTCCAATTACGGTACCCTTTACGCGATTCTCGTCTCAGAAATGTACGCGATTACCACTCCTTAAGCGATAATTTTGCATGTTTACTACTACGGATTCGTCTTTATTACTTATCAGAATATCGTTAATGTGTCTTCCGAGTAGTCTGACCGTCGAAAAATCGCCGCCATATTGGTTTTTACAGTCCGCAAAAGATAAATCATCGTTCGAACTGAAATTGTTTATGCAAACGTCCTTGCCGGACCGCATTGTTTCTCCATATGCTAATGACTTTCCCTATAAGGGCGTGCCCATACTGAATGGTTTATGTTACGTTATGTATTATTTATGTATGTGTGATGCGTTCTGTAGCGCCGTATTAAGGCTAATGGGTAAGTAAGCTTTAGTTTAGAATTGTTTTACAACGGAGACGAAGTTGATATACAGGGTCAAGTTAAATTAGCTAGAGCAACTCCACAGCCTTAATGATTATCGATATATCAAAAAGAGGGAGCAGCGGTGGCCCAGTGGTGGCGGCCCCGACTTACGAACAGTAAATCGTGGGTTCGAACCCAGACAGGCGCATTACTTTGTGTAATTTATTTCATCACCCCTGCTCTCAAAACGGTGAAGGAAAACATCGTGAGGAAACCGGCATGTCCTAGAACCAAAAATTCGAAGACATGTGACATCTACCAATCCGCACTGGGCCTGCGTGGTGGATTATAGCCCATTCCCTCTCATAGAGAGGAGGCCTGTGTCCCAGCAGTGGGAACATTAATAGGCTGATGATGATGATGATATAAAACAAAAACAAAATGCTGTTTTTTTTGAGTCGTTGACCGTATATTGTGTAGTTACAAACCTAAGGCTTGTTTAATTTGACGCTGTATTTAATTATCTGTTTTTTGCTTAAAGGAGTTATTAATTATAGGTATATTTACACTTCGTTTACTTGAATTTCCAAAGGTCTTTCGTTCTTGCAGAATGCGAGTCGTATTACTCAAAGTCACTTTGTACATTTTAGTCAGAAAAGTTAGTTAAGTACTCATTTAACGCGCACATAATACGTTTTAGTTGAAACTTGCAGCTGATATATTTCTCGCTTTTTTATTTATTTCCTCGATCAGCTTGTTAAACTTGGATGGAACTTGGAATGTTAAATTCAACATGAGTTCTTAAACATGTATTTTTGTTGGTTGTCCTTAAATAAATAAATAAGCACTACATTGTAATCATTATATTCTTCTTATTATACCAAGTAATAACTGTTTAAGGATTTTTTTAGGTAAATAACTACGAATGACTTGTCTCGTAAGTATTTGCGTGCAATATTCAATTAGAATTATTGATCCTCTGCTCTGAGAATAGTCCTATGTAATGCTATATACATTTTAAAAACTGTAAGATGCTGAGTTTTTTTTAAACCGAGATTTATTATATTAACAAGCAGACGAGGGAAAGCCATTAGCGCTGAATAAAATAAGAGGAACCTTTTTTTTTTATAAAAAAGAAGGTAATTCTGTTTCAGTACCTACATATAAAAGTAATTAATTACTTTTCAATAAATGTAAATTCATTCTGCAATAAATACTGCAAACTTGCAGGTTGCGTATTCGAAAATTCATGCGGTTATCGGTCAAATAGAATCCAGTCTTTTACACTTATTTTATCTCGGCGTTAAATCAATTTTTTTGTTATTTTAGTTAACGAACTTTACTTTAAATACCTCCATGACCCCTGTAAATCCATCCATCAGCACAAAGCGTGCGAATTTCAGTGCATTACATTGGGTTTTAACCCCAAAAAAAGTCGATTCCTAGCAATATTTTTTGCTACCTAGTTTAATGTAACATGCATGATTGACGGCTTCATGAAGGAGGTCTGTTTACACCTTGTATACTCGTTTCGATTTCTGCTGTCAAAGGTAAAATAACTGCGAAAGGATGGTTTGCCTTCGTTTATAGTGTTCTAGAGTATTCTAGACCACATGTACATGGCTCGTGTCATTCGATTCGATGATCGATCTATCGAATACTGATTGATGAGCGGTCGACGCCGACGCTTGCATTATAAATCGTATCGACGTTGTCTAGTGACGTGCACTTTCATCGTAATTGGTCATTATCATTAATATTGTGGTGAAGTTTCAAAGGTGTTTATAAGCGTTATTAATTTCCTATTAATTGTTTGTCTTTACGTTTACGTGGTTTCTATTGAATTTGTTTGTACTTATATCAATGTACTTTGAGGGTATAAAAGTCTATTTTACGAATCTGTTACGTATATAATGATATTTATGTTGGTCGATGATTCTATAAGTGCGTAATGAAAGACTCTTTCTTTGAAATAAGTATCACTTTGGCCGTTGCCTGGTAAAGTTTTTATGTTTAGAATTACCTTTAAATCGATTTTGCCCATAATATACATCCCCTGTACAAAGTACGACTTTTCGGAATTTACGGTTCGTAAATTCTGAATAATTGTACATTGTACCTAAATCAAATAAACTGGTCCTATTTCATACAATCCATTGTCCCGTTTTACTTATAAGGCTTTAGTACCGGATCACAAATCATTATCGCGCACAAATAAAGAAGCGCACGCGCAAATTAAATTATCGCATGCATGCAAATTATGTATTGTTTAAAAAATGTATGTTTCGACTACCTCGTACGGCGGTGAAACAATTGATTTAAGATGCGATAGCTGATTGGTAAGGTTTTATAGACCAAGAGTCTAGAATCAATTAAGCTCGAAATTAGGATCCATTTTATGTTTCCATGCATGAATGATAAATTATTCAAAGAATTCAGAATGTTTTTGTTCGTATATCTCAAACTTAATAGTAGAGTTACTACTCATTACGCAATTTACATTATTCGTAATCAATATTTTTTGTCAGCATTCTGATTGCATCTTCCAAAGACATTCAAATATTTACAAGCGATAGACGGGACAAGAATATTTGTTACCTACTAACTATTATCTAATCGTTCTGTGTAGTGTCATACGCCCGCTTGTCAGGTAGCATTCGTGTGTCAAAATCGATCAAAATTTTGAAAGATCCCAATGTCCGCTTTAGTCTTTTAAATTGCTTTGCATTCAGTGCATACTCCTAATGTTTGTTATTAAAGACATATCACCACATACCAACATCACACCTTTTTCCCTTGGCTACCGCACCGCAGTTAACACGTGTGACTTCGCCGAACGTACGGCTCTCGATTTTGTTATTCATAGACTAAAGGATTTCGCGAACCTATTATCATCAGCGTCGACCATAAACAAGTACTGGAGGTTCGCCAAAGCATTAGGTTTAAACCACGTGACCAAAGTTGCATAGTAAGAAGTGGGATTCCCTGATTGCGTCATGAGACGGGTCTTCTATCATAAATGGTTTTATCTCGTCAGGTCGTTGGCATTTTGCGGAGGTTTCTCTCTTGACGTTTATTAGTTGACAGTTCTCTCACTTGACATTGACAGTTCCAATGTCATGGCCGGTCGATCTACTCGTAAAGATACGCTTCAGCACCTCTTCTCAGAAGTAGGGCATCATCGTTTAAGTGGTGGTTGTGGTTTTAATAACTTAAGTTCTCGTAATACTGTATCACGCACGCCATATTATGCATAAGTGTATTAGATAAATAGTACTAATTTGATTACGTCACCCGTCTTCGTTCTAAGAACCGTTTAATTTTCGTAATGTTATGTGCTTTTCAACTTATTGTTTTCATCTATGGTTATATTAACTTGAACTCTTAAAAAAAACATTAATTATTGCTTCGAAATCTCTTGATCAATGGTTCCTTCCAAAACGTTATTGATGAAGCTTTAGTATCACCTACACCCCCAACCCTTAGTAAAGCGTCAACTTTGATTGATAATAACGTGGGACGAGTTGCAGAATGAAATTATTATTTACTTTGATTTTCATCAGCTCGTCCCAAATGGGCCGTAGGCATGTGAGACGAGTTGATGAATTACTCCATGGCTCATGAATGCAAGCAAGATAATAAATTAACTTTTTATAGTTAACACGTGGACTCTTCCGTTCAGGCTCTACGGGACCCAAGAATAATCGTTGAACTGACCACAGACTTACTACAACATTTATTATTTACGCTGTAGTTTCCTCTATTCCCTTTTTACACGAAATAAATATGATAGAAAAACATGACGCGAAACCGACGCACCATATTGTGTATTAATAGAATTTCCGCGTATATTATTCATTTAGTATAGTATTATAGTAGCATACATTGATACGACTTCGCGTGTTCCCGATAACATGTAATTAGAAGTGATTCGCATGTATTCAGCTCAAGTAGTTCTTACATAAGTTGACTTGTTCGTTTCAGAACGCAATTTGAACAGATTTATCCATTAGATCCAATCTTGTTGTCAATATTTTAGGATTATTATGACCTGTTTCCATAATATTTACTGTTAGGCCTTTCACTTGGAGCCTTGAGCTAAAATTATGTGATTAATTATAGATAGGGCCCGGATAGTTTTGGATCAAATTCATGCAAAGGCGATTACTTGTTCCATTGAGTTTGACAGGTTGCAATCATCTACCGTGTTCTGATATTTACTAGATTGCCATTTATTATAGTTTGCAGGGCAATTTGCATGTAGGCATTGCTTTTCTAATATGTATCTTTAGATTACGGCTTTATGATTGATTTCACTCTCTATTTAGAGTTAAGAGTCATTTTCGTTCTTTTGATCTATTGTTGTAACGGGTGTCCCAAAATTTACCCAAGATTTGAATAAAATAGAAAACGCAGTTTATAATTTACATAATTTAATAGGCATGACGACAGTATCAAAAAATTGTAAATCTATTTAGTCCGTCAGATAAAGTATTGGAAATTAATGGACACGTATTTTTTGGTTTTGTAAATCAATGAATATTGACAAAGGTAAAACGCATCAAAACTCGGGAGTGGGGGTTGTGACGTCAGAACTAGGTAAAAATTATACCTAGGCGTGACGTAGGTATTGAGAATTTTAAAAGCGTCATATCTTCGTCAATTTTGGTTTACGTAACAAAAGAAAAAACACGGGTCAAATATTTTTTGATAATCTAACTGACGGACTAATTAGTTTTTTTTGTTGTCTCGCCTATTGATTGAATTATAAAGTAAGTAGACAAATAGAATTATCTATGGCGTAGCACATAGGGGAAATTCTGTCGTTCCCCCATGACCATTTTGCATTAATGTGGCTGAATTTCGTTGATGCAGTGTTGAATGTCCTCCTTATTTTTTTTAAATATCAGTGAAGATGATGTAAAGACACTATTACTGCGTGGCTTAGAATATGTTTCTTGGCGTAGACAAAGTCGCAGGCAGAAGCTAGCCTAATAATAAATCGATTGTTCAGTGATTCACTGAACAGTTAGCTCCTGTCTTCAGCAGAAAGTTCTTATTATAGCTTTCATTCCTTTGTTTGATCATCCATTTCATCTGAAAGTAATTTAGTATGTTAAGTTCATGCTCAGTAACAAAAGACCTTGCCGACGTAATTATAGAGGGTTTGTTCGTAGTCATCACATACGTAGAACTATGTACTCCATGTACTGCGAAATTCTATTTCTGTAGCGGTCTGCTCAGTGCAAGTTGTGAATTCGGATGTAGAAATGGCAAAACCCGAAAATTTAAATACACAAGTTTAATTATTTAACAGGATTAAACAATATAATTCATGTTTTTTATCATTACAGAGAATATAATAAACTAGCTTATGTCAGCAGCTTCGCCCGCGTGTAGTTCGGTAATTGTCCCACTACCCGTATAAAAAGTATCCTGTGTAATAATTCAGGTTACAAACTGCGTGCCCTAACGTTGATAAAGTTTAAAGTTCCACACAAAAAGAAACGTGGGACGAGTTGCAGAACGATAATATTATTTATTTTGATTTTCATCAACTCGTCCCAAATGGGCCGTGGGCATGTGGGACGAGTTGAATTATGAATATTATAATTATGAATTACTCCAAATTTCACCCAAATCTGTTGAATCATTTTTGCGAAAAACAGTAACAAACATCCATCTATCCTCACAAACTTCCGCAGTTATAATACTAAAATGAAATAGCGTCTTTAATTTTGTTACGTGTACCTATGTTTTTTACTATTCAGAAAATTCATGACTTTCAAAACTTTAAATGTCCTCTATAATTTATTTGTCACCTCATTGTGAATCCTCACTAATACCCGACTAACGGGAAAACTCATAGGTATTTTATATTTGAACGATAATGGTTAAACAACCACGTAACGACGAAATAATTGCATCTGTTTTGATAGCTCTTTTTATACGGAAAAGACACTAGTTTGCACTTCATAAAATGACCTAGCAGACAGTTGAACTGGTAGAATATTTGATTACCCTACTTTAAATAGAGCGGTCGATATTCTTGCTATTATAGATCAATTAAGTTTAAGTTTTAAGGCCAGGATCTTCCAAAATTAGCAACTATTTGTGGTGGTTCAAACTTTGTTTGAAATACTATTAGAATAAAGTTCTAATCAGCTTGCACTACAAAGTGGTTGTAACGTCCGTCACTGCAGGCCGAATAGTGCGAAATGGTTTTAATTTATTATAATAAAAATAATACATATTTTGAGTAGACAATGTAATTTCTCATTTTTCAGTGTATTTTTTTATTTATAGTGTTAATAATCTTTAAGTAAAACTTGAAAATAGTCATAAACTTACCTATCTTTGCATGTTTTTATGATCGAGAGTGATGACTATAGTGTTTTGAGCCTAAGAATAATCAAGAACAGTTCATGAACAACAACATATGTTTTTTCTGGATTAAAACAACGACTATTTCATACCTTAAGACTCAACCAAAATCAGGTCGATTGGAAGGTAAGTTCAACGTTATTGGACGATAAGTAAACGTCATTTCCTTTCATCCGACACTAACATGTTACTCCTAAATTAAATTATTATGTTTATTCAATTAATATGTTAAATTAAAACCAACATTTTATTAAACTCAGAATAAGAATTCATGAAAATAACTTTATTACACTTTTTGCGAATTTGATCTCATCAAGTTACTTGGAATGATAGCCAGACTGGAATGTCTTGTTTGGTTTTGTCCTGACCGAGGTACTGGCACAAAGATCACGCGAATTTGGCAGTTACGAGAAGGGATTAAGGCTTCTAATTGCTGAACAGCAGGCGATAAAATATGAATATGGAAAGAAACATAAAAGCCAAAGCTAGGGTAGTAGGATTGAGTGTGAAGCTTTTTAGCGTTCCCATTCCGATGTTGCAATGCCATGTATTTGCCTCGGAATGGTAAGCAATTACACCAAACGTGGAATCATATTTTTCTTCAGACATCAGACTAAATGGGAATAATAAATTGCGTCCATGTCTTTGTACACAAGCACTGGGAGCTAGCATGGTTATTTTTTGCTGTTATTATAAGTGCTTTAATGTTATGCTGTGAATATTAGTCGTAAGTACAGAATTTATACCTTGTTAACTCCAATTATTACACTTGGTGAGATAATTATGTCTTGAGGACTGTTCTGTGATGAGATGACGGTTTTGAATCCTAGTTTTTGTGTCAGCTGTATAATTCTTAGCGCCTGCATCGCTATTCACGGAAAGTCGTATGTCTACCTCGCTCGCTTTCGTAATGCCAAAAAAAGACAGACATACGACTTGTCGAATCGAAATCGAATCGAAGCGTTGTGAATAGCTATGCTGATGTTTTCCCTAAAGCCGGGAATACACGAACGGTTTTAATCGAGTCGGGGCCGGCTAACATTATGTATGACTAGTTGTCAACCTGCATTATTAATACAAATGCTGAATTAAATTCCATTGACTGTCTTCATCTAAGCGTCCAATCTGACCGAGCAGGTTATTTTTTGTGGCCTGGTAAGCTCAGTGCCTTGTGCAGGCGACTATTTTTTTTTCTTGTTCCGAATCTCCATTTCTTTAGCGATCTGTGTTCCTTTCTACTAACTCCTTTAAAATGGCTGTACACGATGTACAGCCATTAGAGAGACTCCCAAGTCCCTGTTTTCCGTTATCTGATCGTTGCGTTTCAACGATTGAAGTGATCCAAATCCTAAATAGTGTAAAATTACCCGCTAAGCTCTTCTCAACGATTGTCTGCTTCTCACCAAGCATACAGGCACATCCTTTAACGCGAATTAACAGTACATTGACGGGCATGAACAAGTAGCGTGTAGCTTGGTCATTTTCAAATCATATTGTAAACAGTTAAATTCGTTGCGTCCGGTGCAGGTCAATAGCTCGCCACTTATCAACGCAATCAGTCGTGAGGTTATCATACTCTGATCAATTGTTTCCTATCGGTTGGTAAAACTGCTACATTCATTACCTACATCCATACTAATATTTTGAACGCCAAAGTAACTCTTTCTCTCTTATACCTTCTGCGGTTGAACGGATTTAGATGAAATTAGTATGGTACACACGTAGACCAAACCCTGGATTAAGACACAAGACTTTTTATCTCGATAGAATAGATCCCAAAAAAATGCGTGCGAAGCCGCAGGCAATAGCTAGTCCGAACTACGCAATAGCTAGCATTAAACAGCACTAGTTATTAAGCCTTATAATAAAAAATCTTGTATCTTGGATATTTGTTTTTTTGCTAGCCAACCATTATGATCAATTGGTATATCGACCCTACCAAGTACCAACAATTTGATCTTGTTTGCTTGTTGACTCATGCTCAGCAATACATTTATTGAATTTGTTCGGTACAATGAGCTCTGAGTGAACGAAACAGCGGTCTTTGACTTGGAACAGTGCCTCGTGCTTTAAAACAGAATTTACTAACTTCGCGAGGAGGTAGTTTTTGATGAAGGAAAATTCGCTCTCTGTTTCTCTCATCTACTCTGTAAACAAGGGTCCAACTTGGAGCTTGATTCAGGTTTAATCAAATGAAGCTCGTCATTACATAAAAGCATCGACCTTTGAGCTCTCCTCCGTTCCATTAGCGAAGAGAGTGCAAAATTTGATTAACGTAGTGCTGCTCTGCATCCAGAGGTAATTGTGATGTGGTTTAGGCGCTAGGTCTAAAAGTCGACTAGCGAGAAGAAGTAGCAACTAAAAAAAAATTGGCGAGAGGCGCTGGTATGTCTAGCAGTTGTCTCTGAGCTTGCTTTCAGCTCGCCAAGCTAGCATCGTTGAACGAGTACATTCTTTGACAGTTCTTATCTCTTCGACAAAGGAGTACACGTCGACGCTGTGAGCAGTTAGCGATCACCTATGAACCTACAATCTTTTGTACACATTTCTTGAGCGAGTAAATCGTCAATAGCTATTACCGTCCTCGTCGGCAGTGGATTGGAGAAAATTCTTTATCAAAATCGGCTAAACACGACTGTTTCGTTCTGAATATATTATTCACTACAGTAGCAGCTTTCTCCAGAGCTTTTGAACAAGTTCATTGTACAAATACTGGTTGCATCACTGAATAACTAAACTGTATCGATCGGTGGCCTACGAACGTAACAAACTTATCGATTCTTTTAATAATACATATAAGGTATCTAGGTATTTTGTTGATGTCTAACGCACACAACCAAGCAAAGCTAATCCGCTTTATATTTTCCGTACCAATTTTCTATGAAAAATCACAGAGAAAATACAACAGATAGGAATGATTTCTATTTCGGAACATTTTTTTGTTACTTGAGTCGTTTTTTCGTGGAAATACGGATAAAAGATTTTTTAGTGCCACAGTATTTTGTTGATGTGCCAATTTCTCGATTCTAGTCTGGTATCTGTCTAATAGTTCGTATTATCGTGATGACGCAATGCGGTATGACCGTCCTACACAGCAAAAACGTTTTCTTAAGAGTTCGTCTACGTAAGTCTCCTTGTAATCCCACTCGAAGGACAATATTCCCTAGCCCTAACCAACAATTTAATCCCCGTATAATGAGGGCAGACATGTACTTGTAACTATCTCTACAGAATTAAACAAATATCAAATCAAACAGCTTTTAGCATTATGTCCCAAAATACACATTCAACAATTTTAATAAAGACTTATTAGTTGAAACTCCAGTGGCTCTAATAACCCTTTTGTTCTAAATCGTGTAAAATTGCTATGACGTAACTTCGTCAGAGGCTAGCCTAGAGTAGCTAAGTCTAGACGAGCTTGGCCGAATCGATACTCGCCTCAGCTAAGGTCAGAATTAATTTAATGCAGTATAAAGTAACACACACAGGGTTTTCACATGTAGTCAACACAATCATACAGACTTGTTTTGTTGTAGGTTATGTACATACCTACTCAGTACATTATTACACACACATAAACGTATATTTGTAAGTACGAGTACCTATATGTATAATGTGAGTTCGTCCTTCGTGTAGGATCACGTTTGAGCAAACTTTTTAGGTGTCTCAAGTTGTTACATCAAGGGTTGTCAGATGTCACATTCTAACATCATATTACCGAGTTCGATATTAAATAAATATGTAGTTTGAAATCGTTTTCGATTCCCCTCCGGATATAATAAGGAAAAGTAAACATATCATTGTGCTCTTCCCAATATTGGTTTGGTGGTGTCACCAAAGTCAATATCAATCTCGAGGCATCGATCGATAATTACTTCAGGAAACTTGTTATAAAAAAATAGTTGGTGAATGGCGGTATGCCCTCGCTATCTAAGCCCTGGGATTCATAGACGATAAAGTCGACTAGAATTTCATTTTGTTTATAGGAACTTTGAGACCGGTCTGACTTTCAACCAAGTCTAGAAAGATTCCCTTTGTATTCGTCATCTCATCTACCTAATGGCCAAATTTTATTACTCGTGTTCTAAGTACCGAGTTACTACGTTACGAGGGTTTTACTGCTCACAAAATGTTACTTGTAATGCTTAGGACACATCTGCCTTTTATTTTACACCGATTTGTTCCGAGATAGGGGAAGAATCAGCCGGTCATGGTGGATAAGCGCAGGTGTGAACGTATCTTTTTATTAATATCGTGAATCTGTGGTTGTTGGTGTGGGTATAATTAATACTTAATAATATGTTTTACTGAGAAACACACAAGGATCCAGTAAACAAATTAATAGTTTCTATGTTTAATTTAATTATTTATGCGAATCGCGAGGTTTTCGCGTAGAGAATCCTTAGTAATTAATGGTAGTGAGTATAGCAAGTAATCTTTTTATTGTTATGGATGTAGTTTCTCACGGTCTATCATCAGTATCACTGTCAGTCTACACCGAGTAAAAAATATATCGTGAAGACAATTTGTTTGTGTTTGTTATTATGACTTGCGTTTCCAACTTACATTGTATGCAATGCCTGCAACTTCGTTTCATTTCTTTTAGCTAGAACCTTGTAGAAGAAGGATAAATAATACCTGAAAATTTGAGAAATGCTTTGTAAGATGTTGTTAGTGAGTGTTCGCTATTAGTGTAGCTCCCATTCCCTTTTCCACACACTCCATGTTCTCCAATCATTTCGATAGGAATCAAGATCGCGTTCTTCACCTTGTTCTGCCACATGGGAAATAAATGGGACCCTATTTACCGCGATTAACTTGGCGATTTCTTTAAAACCCACAGCTCATTTGTTAGACTTGTCATAAAACCATTCGTTTCTTTTGTTAACAGAGATGTGAAACCTGCGACGTCGACGCCTGCACCTGCAGCTGCGCCTGCGCCGGCCGGCGACGCCCACTCCAGCCTCATGGCCGCCATACGTCAAGCGGGCGGGGCTGGCCGCGCCAAGCTTCGCTCGGCTTCCGAGTCCACACCACAGAAGGTAAGACATCAGAAACTTAAGCCTTCTTCCCATACCACCACTAGGGGGAACCAATCTTACCCACTAACTGTGTTGTGGACGCCTAATAGGCAGTCGCTCCTTGCAAAAAAATACTGGTATTCAGCTGCAACCGGTTAGACTGGAAGCCGAACCCAACAATAGTAGAATGGTTCTATTCTAGCTGTCATGTCACTGAAAATATTAGTTAATAGGTTGACAAAACAAAAAAAAAAAGTGTAACATTTTACTGTACTTATTACATGTTAAATTTCACATAGATATTTATACAAATACAATACACACATTATACAATAATGTAAAATTAAATTTGCATGCCCTAAAAAGGCAAAATATGGTTTGTGCCTAAACCGCCGACTTGAACAACTGGTAACACCTGTATTTTAAGCAAATAAATTATTCTTAATTTTGTAATGACCTGATAATTATAATAATTATGAATGATTTTCCCTAATTTATTTAATGAGAAAAGACATTAAGATTAGCTCTGTAGAAACTAGTGTCAAAGGTTAAGTTAAATATTTAAAATAAATACAATTCATTGAAAAGCTTCAATTCCATGAATATCATCTTAAATAACAATAACAAGTTTATCTGTGAAGTAATCGGTCTCGTGGTGCACATAAATACATATATTTATAATTAGGTATTATGTAGAAATATCCCGGACCTTTCAGATAAGCACTCAGATATTGCAAACTATGAGTACAGTATTAAATCTACATTGCATGCACAGAACAAAAGAAACATTACATACGTTTCGATTTACAGAAGTATTCTCAGTTATGAAATATAGTGTTTTGGTGTAAAATGATGATGTAAAGTCACAAACAATAATAGCTCCTGCTTCACAATGTTTTTACGACTTGACAAAACTTCAAAATTGTACCTATCTTTATTATATGCAAATTTAATTTTGGATTGTGTGAGAATGATATGAAAGAGAAAGGTGTAAATGATTGTGTGACGGTTGACAGGGGAGAATGGAAGAACAAAACGTGTTGCGCCGACACCAAATACAATGGGAGGATTATATTATCTATGGAATCCTCATGAGGTTACCTATATACTCATGCTGGAAAAAGTGCAAAAAGCATTTCTCAGGTACCTTTACAAATATGTATTTGGATATTATCCATATATGTATCCTACTTAATTTCTTTTAGGATGTTTGAATTTAATTCCCTTAAAGTTAGGCGTGCTGTTGGCCAACTAACAATTACGTATAAAATTATACATGGTTATACCAACGCCTTGGAATTACATGCTGAGCTGTGTCAATTATTTGTTCCAAATAATTATATTCGCTCTAGGAAACATAAATTGTTTAATGTTCCATTTAGTCGCACTGTAGCTCGATCCACTTCACCTGTACCACGTATGCTTACGAACCTCAACGCTCTCGTGGAGACCAACCCTGGATTGGACTTGTTTGCTGATGAATGGAAGACGATATTATTGGAATGTTTGTGGTTCTGCGAGAAGACCGAGTAAAAGGATTAGGTATTTAATTTAGTGTTAATGGTTTTAAATACTTTACTAAATAAATGGATAAATAAATAAAATAAATAAATATTATGCAAATTTAATTAGGTTAGGTATTATGTTACATACACCTTCCGAAATTGTCTAAATGATGGTGTACCCACCACTAAAATCGGTTGCTTAGTTTAGAACTTTAGAAGCACAACCCGGTCACCCAGATAGACACAAAAACGACTTTACTTTGTCTTACAAAATTTAGTACTACAACAGCCCATAACGTCCACTGCTGGACATAAGCCTCTCCCATGATGGGAGGAATTTGCCGTAATCTCCACGCTTGGCAGGCGGATTGGAGATCGCAGTGATGAAAGACTAACAGAAAACGTGGCTGCCCATTCTCTGGTCTACGGAGGCGCAAGGTGTTCTGCCTCAGACATTAGTCGCCTTATACGACACCCGTGAGTGTAATGGGTTGGTTCTATTCTACTCTGCCGGATACCACACGGCAAAATTTTCATATAGGTAGGTATTATACAAATCGGTTGCTTAGTTTAGAACTTTAGAAGCACAACCCGGTCACCCAGATAGACACAAAAACTACTTTACTTTGTCTTACAAAATTTAGTAATGTCTGTATATTGCAAGCGTCATTTCACGTGGAATTGGCTTTTAACTTTAGCTGATTGTAAGAAGTACAACCTACTAATTTATAAGATAATTATGCTCGTGACTGTACACGAGTAAAAATAAGAAATACTGCTTAAATCTTACGGTTCGGAGAAATAGTAATGTCAGCCATTGATGATGATGATCAATTAACATTTTACGATGCGCCCCATTGAGTGCTTACATGCGTACAATCAACGAGAACATTCTTAAATGATAGTAGGTTGTAATTAAAAGAAAAGTAATACAGGCCTCGTTGTCATCCTGCCGGGGCTGCGGGACTGTTCGAAAGAGATACCGTGGCCCCGGAACACAAAGGGCGATGAAGGAACTTGGATGGGTTTTAGTCAGTAAAAGTCTGACACTCCCTCCTGCTCCGCCCAGAGCGGGAGAAGTCATTTAATGATTTCCCATCAGAAAAAAAAAGGCCTCGTTGTCACAAGTGCATGAAATCTTGGGCCCGAATCCCAGCTCGTGCAAAATGATGGAAATTTTCTTATTAGCAGCTCGGAATCAGGAGCTGTGCCTCGTTGATGGTAAGTTGGCCATAGGCTCGCCCCCGATTACATGAGACCCAAAAATAACTGGCGAAATGTTGGTGTATTCTAGGTGTATAATACTGATTTCTGTAAAGCGAAATACAAAATTAGGCATTTACGTAGATTAAACATTAAATTTGTATAGTAAGTATCTTGAATATTTAAATTACCAAAAAGGGTAAAATATAGATACTATATTTTTCCCTGGGTACCCTTTGTATAATAATTTCAGTATCAAAATGAACTTAGGTTTTTAAAGCTTATTTTGTCTCTCAAAACAATAAATTCATGAGCATAAAACGTTTGCCCTTGTTACTTGATAGACCTGTAGAAGATTCTATTTGTTTTCTGTGAATAATTCAATTAAGGGAGATAAATTAATGTAGCAACTTAATGCTGAGTTTTAAAGCTGGCTTGTCTATCTAGCTAGACATTGTAACAAATCTACTTGCTCTTATTAAATAAAAGGACAAGCAGACTTGTTCAATTAAAATTTAATTAGGGAAAGATTAGTATTAGGAATAAAACAATACAGCTAAATATTAAAAACCTACCTAGCACGCACTCTAGGATTGTTTTTAGGTCACGAACTTAGTTGGTTAGGAAGTTCAGCACTGTAGGAGAGACGGGAACAGACGTCAGGGTAGCAGGTCAATACCTGGGCAACTTCGAGGTTCAGTTTCAGGAAACCTCTGCAGGAAGGGCGTCGTGCAGATCTCCAGGTCAGCTCTGTAGTAAGGCAGGCGAGACAAGTAGCAGCTTCAGAAGATCGGGAGTAGAGGTTCCAGATCCGTAGATAACTTCCGAAGATCGGGAGAAGAGACACCAGGCGGAATCTTTAGTGGAATCCCCTGGGTAATATAGATATGTACGAGAAACCAAACTGTTTTCTTATGCAGATTCAGATTCAGATCAGATTCAATGGTCTTCTCTAGCCGTTTGTCAGCTCGTTTTTTTCAAGTAGTCTTCCTTTTTTTTTTAATTTTTCAAATCTTAGTTTTCTTGTGGCCATCAACTCATCTGACAAGTGTAGTCGGCCAGGACTTATCCATGAGTGCGTAAAGAATTTTTTAGATATAATTTAATTTTAAGTTATTTGGTAAACAATCGTAATAATCTCTATAATACAATAGTATAATATATAATAAATAATACACATATTGATAAAAATTATTTAAATTTTATAAACCAAAAATCATCATAGACTAATATAGGAAGAGAATTAAAAAGTAATTGACAGTTTGACAATTTGGCGATGATTTGGCCGTGTCACAACATGAAAATTATGATATTTTATTTCAGCAATTTTTAAATTTGAGCCGTAATTACATCGATTTGTTGAGTGTAAAAATATAAACAAATAAAAAGGATGATAAATAGTATTATAAATGATGAATATAAAGTGTAAATATAGCATAATACTATAACATTCCACTAATTACTTTAAACCTAAATCTTGTTGGCAACACGAATAATATTATCAAAACAGAATTATTTAAATGCTACATAATTATTTTATTCACGACGCCATAATACAAATTTTCCATTTGAATCATAAATTCATTACAAGTTTCAATGTTATGCAGACAATACAGACTCTGCTTCGACCGTTGACAGAAAACATTTGTTGTTTATGTCTGGCACTCTGGCCATAGACACTTGGCAGCTAGCTGTAATTTGAACTGGGATTACACATTGGCTTTTACGACCGATTCGTTGTGTGGGTTAATAGATTTTCTTTTAAACCCTGAGACAAATTCTTATCCTTTAAATCTAAAATGGCGATGTTTGGGATCGCCCAAACGCCGTCTTGAAATAAAACACGGAAGGTCTGATGCGTAGAAAACGGTGGTGAGGATTCTTATTCGGGAGCTGGCACTTGTTCTTCAGGGAGATGTTTCATCGTAGACTGCTGAGATCGAACTGTGTCGGTTGAGAAAACATCCCCCTCTTTTATACAAAAACTTTACTGCTGGCCAGCGGACCATTACCTCACCCCGCTTCGCTTTATTTATTCATAACATTTTTTACAGATGCCGTGAGCTGGCGAGTCTTTCTTTATTCTAAAGTTTACACTTAAATCTAACTAAATCCGTTTACACCATACCTCTACGATGTCCCATCACGCAACGGCGTGAGGATAAAGAAGCGCACATATATAAAGGGCCCTACCCCCCCGCTTCAGCAGTATAAATACCGCGAGTAGCCCCGCCCACTCGCTCAGTCTGTTTGCGGACATCGTAGCGGTAAAGCGCTCACAAAGTATGGCTTAAAAAACCTTATCTATACTAAATTACACGTAATTATCTTATTCTAAACATGAAGATCCTATTTTAAATATGAATTACGTAAAATAATTAACATAAACTTGTAACAATCAACAATATAAGCGTAAATCTACTCATAAAACAATAATATGCATTCAAAACAATCATAAAACACATATAAACACTCTAATATTAAGTAAAATCACAACATTGACTTAGAAAACGTAAAATAGAAATACAAAAATGTAATTGTCGACTTAGAAAACGTGAATCGAAACCACAAGTCGATATTCGTATTTACAATCACTGTTAATTATCTAGCTATTGCCACTACTCGCGCCCCCGAGCGAGGTTACCTCATGGGTCGTGCACATTCTCCCGCCGTCGCCACGCTGCGACTCCGTTGGCAGCACGACTATCTTCTTCGTAGGACGACGCAGGACGTGGCCGCTGCTGGTTGACACATCCACCACTCGAACTTCCCCGTCGGCGCCTGGATACAATTTGCTCACTCGTCCTCGCGGCCAGGTATTGCGCGGTAAGTTGCCATCGCATATCACGACAAGGTCACCCACTTTGGGCTGGGTCCCAGTGCTGGTTGGCTCCCGCCGGTGTTGGAGCAGGGGCATATATTCTCTTATCCATCTTCTCCAAAAGATGTCTGCTAATACTTGTGCTCGCTTCCATTGTTGGCGAGCTGTTACATCTTTCTGGTCGAAGTGTCCCGGCACTGGCACGTGAGGATTAGGCCCGATGAGTATGTGATTCGGGGTTAATGCTTCTGATTCCAGGGGATCCACCGAGACGTGCGTGAGAGGGCGTGAGTTCACCGTGTTCTCAACTTCTGTCAGCAGCGTCACCAGTGTCTCGTCGCTCGGGTATCGCTCGTTCAGGGTGATCTTCAGTGCCTCTTTCACGGAGCGTACCATCCGCTCCCACGTTCCTCCCATGAATGGTGCTGATGGGGGAATGTACTTCCATGTGATGTGATGGCACGTTGTCTCGTGTTCCAATGCTTCTAGTGCTGCCGCGCCGAGTTCTTTTTCAGCTGCTTTAAAGCAGGTGGCGTTGTCGCTCCATATCTCTTTGGGGCAGCCTCTTCTTGCTATGAATCTTCTTAGGGCCGATATGGCTGAATCGGCGCTTAGTGAGTGCGCGACTTCAATGTGGATTGCTCTGGAGGTCATGCACGTGAAGAGGGCGCCATATCTTTTCTCGTGATGGCGTGCGACTGTCACTTCTATTGGGCCAAAGTAATCAAGTCCCGTAAAGGTGAAGGGGCGTGCGTGGTGAGCGAGGCGCGCTGGTGGCAAGTTTCCCGTCAGCGGGCTCGCTGGCTTCATCTTCCGGATGCGGCATTGCAGACAGTTCTTCAAGGTGCTTCTTACAGCCGGGCGTATCTTCAAGATCCATAGCCGTTGTCTTAGTTCGTTTACGACCATTTCCACACCGCCATGGTGGAGCTTCTCGTGGACGTGGGCTATGTACAGACGGGTGTATGCCTGTTTGCCTTCCAATATAGGAGGATTGGAAGCATCTTCTGTTATTTCTAGGGCCGCTGTTATTCTTCCTCTCAGGCGCGTGATGCCTTCGGCGTCAATGTACACGTTGAGATGACTCAGGCGATCGTGGTTGCTGGGTGTTTCTCCTTTTGTGATGCGGGTGATTTCCGTATCAAAACTCTCCCTTTGACTAGTTTGGACCCACAGCTGTTCAGCCTTCATTAGATACGAAGCTGACAGCTCGATGTATCGGTGGGTGTTCTGGGGAGCGACCTTCTTCTGTTGTGCAGGCTGATTTTTCTTGACTGTTCGCCAGTCAGGGTCTTTGGCAGCTGTCTTCTGCGTGCGTTTTCTGGTGGCTGCGACCACGTCTTTCCTGGGCTTGCACAGGTCTATAAATTGTAGGACTCTGGCCGTTGCCCTTATAAGTCGGATCCACTTCGAGAATCTTTCGATCTTCGGGAGGGAGTCTCTGCTGTTGTCTTCTTGGCATAAGTGACACATCTCCCTTTCTTCTCCTGTGTCATAATCGACCACACTTTCTTCTTTGGGCCAGTGTGACTCTGGTAGTTTCAGGAATGAGGGACCCTGAAACCATCTGTGAGTGGCATCGAAGTTGTCTGGTGTGTTTCTTGTCGCGTCGTCTGCCACGTTTTCTTTGGAAGGGAGCCACCTCCACTCGTTTTTCTTGGTGGTCTCTTCAATTTCAGCCAGCCGATGTGCCACGAAGGATTTGTAGACTCGTGGCTCTGACCTGATCCACACTAGAGCGGTGCGTGAATCACTCCAGTAGGTCTTGCTGGTTACTGGATAATCATGTTCTTCTGTCACCGTTTGTGCGAGGCGTGCTCCTAATAAGGCTGCTTGTAGCTCGAGTCTCGGTATAGACACCGGTTTGAGTGGTGTGACGCGACTCTTGGCAGCTGCTAGTGACACGTGGACACTGCCATCTGGGCGTTCTGTTCTCCAGTATACTGCAGCGGCATATGCTTCTTCGCTTGCGTCAACAAAGGTGTGTAGTTGACACGCGGTGCTCTGTTGGTAGTCGTAGCATCGTGGTATCTTCAGCTGTCTAATAGTGCTGAGCAACGTGATCCAATTCTTCCATCTGTCTTCTAGGGCTGTTGGCAATGGATCATCCCAGTCGGTCTTGTAGCGCCAAGTGTCTTGGAATATTCTCTTGGCTGGTGTGGTGACTGGAGAGATCAACCCCAGCGGATCGAACAATGCCATTATTATGCTCAAGGCTTCTCTTTTCGTGGGAGAGCGCTTGTTTTCTTCGACTTCTGAGGGTATCTTCATGGTGTTAGTGTTGAACCCTATGCAGTCTTCTTTGACGTGCCAGAGTAGGCCAAGCGTCTTCTCTGTTTCTTTGCCCCCTAGGCTCACTGTTGTAGAGTTGTCTTCTTCAGGGAGGCCAAATTCTTCTATTGTTCTGGTGTCGTTGGATGTCCACCCACTTAATACGAAGCCAGCTTGTTTGTGGATGAAGTCGACTGCTTTTGTTATCTCACGAGCTTCTTCTATAGTGGCGAAGCTCTGTATATAATCGTCCATATAATGATTCTTCTGTATTGCTGATGCGGCTTCTGGGTAGTCAGTCGCAAATTCACTCGCATTCTTGTTCTTTATGTACAGTGCGGTGCATGGAGATGAAGTGGCTCCAAAGATGACGGATGTCATTCTGTACTCTTCCGGTCTGCCCTCCCGCCGTGCGCCTCTCCATAGAAATCGCAAGGCGTCTCTGTCTTCTTTTCTGATCTTCACTTGCATGAACATCTCCTTTATGTCCCCGCTGATTGCGTATGCATGTTGTCGGAACCGCATTATTACTCCGGGTAGGGATTGGAGTAAGTCTGGTCCCGAGTGCAGCATGTCATTGAGGCACATGCCGGCGGCTTTGGCTGACGCATCATGGACCAGTCGCGGTGGCTTGTGAGGCTTCGCTGGATTGATGACTGGAAAGTGGGGCAGGTACCAGGTCTTCCCTTCTGGTGCTGGGACGGGTGCTCGTTCGGCATAGCCCGACTGGAACAGATTGTCTATCCTCTCTTGGTATTTCTGTTTGAGGTCTTCATCTTTATCCAGTCTCTTCTCTAATGAGTGCAGACGTCGTTCAGCTTCTTTGTAATTGTTTGGTATCTGAAGGTCTTTTTCTTTCCACAGCAGACCGGTTTCATATCTTCCATCTGGTAGTCTGCTGCTGGTCTCCTGCAGTATCTGTATAGCTTTCTGTTCAGGATCTTCTTTGGGTCTCTTCGGCTCGATACATAGGGATTCGAGCTTGAAGTAATTCTTGACGAGATCTTCTACTGTTGGCTCTTCTTTCTGCTGGAGTTTGCCGCAGAACGCTACTTTTGCTGTGAGCGAACTGTGACAGCCATGTAGAACCCAACCGAGTTGCGTATAGGAGGCAACTGGCTGGTTGCGACGACCGGTGCGGAGCTTTCTTGACACGATGAGATGCCAGTTATCTTGTCCAATTAACAGTTTGGGTGAAGCGCGCTCATAGGTGATCTGATCTTTGATGTCAATCAGATGTTCGCAGTCTTCCAGGTGGCGATCGTATACTGTTTCTGGTGCGAAGTTCAGTCTCTCGACGGTGCGCGCTGCTTCGATTTCATATTCTTCATCGGTGTATTTTCCTCTGATGCTGAGACTGACGATCTTCGTGTCTGTCGTGTCTCACTTCGTTGCCGATGCCTTGTATCCACATGGTCTTTTCAGGACCATCGGATCCGATGACGTCAGCGATGGATGCGTCTAGCAGAGTGACTGTGCTTCCTTCATCCAGTAGTGCATAAGTCTCGATGCTGGTGTACGGCCCCTTTAGGATTACGGGCGCTATCTTCAAGTATGCACGTCGACGGTCGCCTGGCTTGGCTGTTGATGTGACTTCTACTGCAGGTGTAGCCGCTTCTTTCTTTGCTGAGTCACTGGTACCATCTTGTTCTTTGTCGTGATGCAGTAGCTTATGATGCCTCATGGTGCACCCATGTCTTCCACACGGCGGAGCTTTGCACTGGATTCGTCGATGTTTACTTCGGAGACAGCGGTAGCAGATGTTGTTCTTCTTCGCGACTTCCCATCTTGTGTTCGTATCGAGTGCTGAGTATTGCTTGCACTCAGTTAGCTTGTGTTCTTGTTTGCATTGAGGACATTGATCGTCTGACGCGGTCCTCTTCCCTGTAGTGAAGGTGCGTTCTATCTTCCTGTTTCTTTTGTCTCTTCCTGACGCTTCATCGTTGACTGCTTCTGGCAAAGCGTAGGCGCCGCACTTGTCTGCTTCTTCGTTTAGGAAAGCAGACATTTTCTTCAACTCAGGGATGTCTTCTTTCTTCGTAGCCGCGTAGTCGTACCACTTGCTTTTCAGTATAGGAGTTAGTTTTTCCGTTATTGTTCGCACCATCTCAGGGCTGTGTAGATATTGAACTCTTCTTAGTGCTTCAATGGTGCCCACTATGTTTGCTACTCGTCCGGCGAAGACGCATAAGTCTCGCGGGTTGTCGGTGACACGATGCAATGTCTTGACCTTTTCCATCTCTACGTGGATGAGTGCTTCAGGTCTTCCGAATCTTCTTTCCAAGGCTTCTATGATCAGTGCTGGGTGCGGTTGGCTTAACAGTAGGCAACCAACGGCTTCCTTTGCGTTCCCGCGCAGGCTTCGACGTATGCGTGCTATGTTTTCATTCTGCGTGAAGTATTTCGAAGTTTCTTCAAATGTTGTCTTGAAACAAAGCCAGTCTGCGCAGCTTCCATTAAAGATGGGTAGCTCTTGAATGTATTTCGGCGGCTCCCTGGTACCTCTCACTGCTTGAGAGAGTGCTGCGGCGAGCGTCGACACATCTATCAAAGGCTGGCTTGTCTTCTGCACCTCTTCTTGTTTCTTCTTATCTTCTGGCGCCGGCTGCGATGGGTTCGCATCAGTATTTTTAAGCCATGTGCTAATGCGGACCGAAGCTAGTTCATCTTCTAGGTCGTCTTCTTCATCTTCTGAAGTGTCCGCTTCTGCTTGGAGTCGTTGGACCTTCAGTTCCTGGAGTTCGGCTTCAGCTTGAATCTGCGCCTGTTTGAGCTTCAATTCTGCCAGTCGTTCCTTTGCCTCTAATTCGGCGAGTCGTTTCTTCTTTGAAACTGCGGAGCGGCGTGATCTTGAATCTGTTGGTTTCAATGTGCGCTGCGATGTCTTATCCTTATGGGACGCAGCACTATTTTCTTCGGTCTCCGTCGACGCGGTTCCTTCGGCGGTCGTCGAAATGCTATTCCCGCTACCGGTTCCTGATTCGGTGGCGGTCTTCGACGTACGACTCGTTGAAGGATTCCCCGTAGAGGCCTCTTCTACGGCCTTAAGTGCGCTTAGCTCTTCTTGCCGCCGTTTTGCATGTTCACCATCCTTACTGCGTGTCAACACCATCTTCTTGTCGTAGGGCTGTGATCCGGCTCAGAAGGACCATATGTTTGGGATCGCCCAAACGCCGTCTTGAAATAAAACACGGAAGGTCTGATGCGTAGAAAACGGTGGTGAGGATTCTTATTCGGGAGCTGGCACTTGTTCTTCAGGGAGATGTTTCCTCGTAGACTGCTGAGATCGAACTGTGTCGGTTGAGAAAACATCCCCCTCTTTTATACAAAAACTTTACTGCTGGCCAGCGGACCATTACCTCACCCCGCTTCGCTTTATTTATTCATAACATTTTTTACAGATGCCGTGAGCTGGCGAGTCTTTCTTTATTCTAAAGTTTACACTTAAATCTAACTAAATCCGTTTACACCATACCTCTACGATGTCCCATCACGCAACGGCGTGAGGATAAAGAAGCGCACATATATAAAGGGCCCTACCCCCCCGCTTCAGCAGTATAAATACCGCGAGTAGCCCCGCCCACTCGCTCAGTCTGTTTGCGGACATCGTAGCGGTAAAGCGCTCACAAAGTATGGCTTAAAAAACCTTATCTATACTAAATTACACGTAATTATCTTATTCTAAACATGAAGATCCTATTTTAAATATGAATTACGTAAAATAATTAACATAAACTTGTAACAATCAACAATATAAGCGTAAATCTACTCATAAAACAATAATATGCATTCAAAACAATCATAAAACACATATAAACACTCTAATATTAAGTAAAATCACAACATTGACTTAGAAAACGTAAAATAGAAATACAAAAATGTAATTGTCGACTTAGAAAACGTGAATCGAAACCACAAGTCGATATTCGTATTTACAATCACTGTTAATTATCTAGCTATTGCCACTACTCGCGCCCCCGAGCGAGGTTACCTCATGGGTCGTGCACAGGCGATTTGAGGAATCCCCTTTATTTTTGAAGCCACCAGCTGTCATAGAGAAGTAAAGCTGTCGATGACGTAATAATATAGTAGAGCTACTTATCTATGAACATATTTTATGAACGCAAGCATAGCTGTCAACGTCCCTCGCGTTAACCAAGATTCCAAGTAATCTATTGTTTTGTTATCTAAACTATCTATAATAGTTTCAATTTTTGTGAGTAAAACAACGAAACCTTGGTAGTCTGTACACCCACATAATTACGAACAGACTGCCGGTTCACAGAATCAGCGATAATTGTACGCCAGTCTATTTCGCTTCTAAGAAAGGCCATTATAATAGTGCATGATAACGCCACGATAATGGTATCAGCACCCATTGTGAGCGTCTCCACGTGCTTACTGCATTCTTGTTTACTATTTTTTTTTCTTTCCTCATATTTGATGACGTCGGCCGATTATGCGCATTTTTGTTCCGGAACACTGCTATTTTGGTCTATCAGTCGCAAGCGCCATCGTGCCACTGCTGCATTGAGTACGATTTCCAGTTCAGGCGAAGTCAGGAAATTGACAATCTGAATTTTTGCTCGGTTAATGGTAATGGCTATCTATGTATGGGACTTAAACATAACTAGCAAAATAAGAGTGTACTGGACGTACTGATACACGTCTGCTTGCCCTTCAAGGATTACAGGCGTGATGTTATGTTTTTAATGACGTCATCAGATTACGCGCATTTTTATGCCGGGACCTTGAATACTGAATACGCTTCAGATTCCACTGTTAAAATTAAACGCGAAATAGCACCGGCGCATGTGTAAACACACCACATTGTGAATGAACAGACTGTTTTTTTGCGAATGTAAACACTGGCGATTTATGATGGCAACATTGACGTATTTCGATTTTACTTGGAGCTGGAACATTTATGTGTATTTACTGGTCAACAAACTGTTTGCTTGGTGCATCCATCACGTGGAAATGGGACTGTCGAGTCGAGTTATCATAATATATTGGACTTAGTTCTGCCAAAATGAGCCAAACCACACCAATTTTTTTCCCATTTTCTGAAGTAGGTAACTAGCTCAACTGAACTAAATGAATAGGTTCCTAAATGTGAATTAAACTCAGCACAGCAGCGTGCAAATTCAAACAGCTCTCCAGGGACATGGCCTGTATTTACTACAAATAGTTAGTGTCGAATCGAAATCCTCTTGGAAATTCTAAATGTGAAGCTGTAGTTTGCTCCCAAATGATATATGCACAGTGAGGAACTAAGTACCGTCTCATCAAATGATAATGTTGAGTTTAGTAAGTTTGTTTGGTTAGCAAAACTAGAGCTGCAATTGTTTGTAAAGTACCTACTTATTTCTATACTAAGGGGTTTAACCGTAAAAGTTCAAGTGATGGGAACACCCTACAAGATTGGCAGACCGTTATCAACTTGTTATAACATTGAAAAGTGTCTCAAAGGCACGTCCTTTATTCTCAAATAAAAGTTAAAAATTTTTGGCAGTCTGTCGTCAAACTACACATATAGCATACCCTCAATTATGATACCATTTTGCAATACAACATTGATTAAAAACAATGTGTTTCATAATTATGTGTATTTCTATCTTTAATAAATTACCAAGAAATATTAGAACTCCCTTTTAAGCATTTTAGAAATAAATTGCGTAAATGGTTGACAGAAAATTGTTTTTACAGTACAAGAATTTCTGCAACACAAAATTTAATTTTAAGATATAGGTATTAGTTTCGTGTGCAATATGTGTTATTTTTTATTTAATATATATTTTACTTTACTTAATACTTGTTAAATTTCATATAGATACGCATTATACAATAATGTAAAATTATATTTGCATGCCTTATAAAGGCAAAATATGGTTTGTGCCTAAACCGCCGACTTTAACAACTGGTAACACCTGTATTTTAAGCAAATAAATTATTATTATTCTTATTCAAGCGGGGTTTCCCGAAGGGTTAACAGAGATGTAGACACCTACATTTCGCCTGTTAGCTGGTATGTTTAAGTCCCATGTAATAGGGTCCTGTTTGCTTTTAAGAAATCCCAGATGGATAAACCCAATAACATTTTACACAACCTGTCAATCGAACCCATAACCTCTAACTACCAGCTATATCATCACCTAACTTATATCGACAGTATCGCAGTATCGACTGCGTGGAGTTCGATAATAGGCGAGACGACAAAAAAAAACTAATTAGTTAGTCAGTTAGATTATCAAAATATATTTGACCCGTGTTTTTTCTTTTGTTACGTAAACCAAAATTGACGAAGATATGACGCTTTTAAAATTCTCAATACGTCACGCCTTGGTATTATTTTAGCTAGTTCTGACGTCACGAGCCCCCATTCCCGAGTTTTGATGCGTTTTATCTTTGTCAATATTCATTGATTTACAAAAACAAAAAAAAAATACGTGTCCATTAATTTCCAATACTCTAACTGACGGACTAAATAGATTTGCAATTTTTTGATACTGTCGTCATGCCTATTGTCCCACGGGATCGCATTATCGGAATAAAAAGTAGGTAGGTATCCTATAAGTTAATCTAGGTTACAACAAGTTACATCTAAATTCGTTCAATAGTTTTTTCGTGAACGCGTAACAAACATCCATCCATCCTCACAAACTTTTGCATTCATAATAAATAGTAAGAAAGATATATTGACAAACTAACCCAAGAATATTTCTAAAAGTCATGCAAGCACATTGTTATTTTAAAGGTGTGTACGGTCTTGCATAGGAGCCGAGAGCCTCATAAATGCAGGTTATTATCGGTACAGGCGAGAAGACATTGTTGTCGCGTGGGTTGTAGCGACAATCTAATCTGGTTTTGTCGCAGATTGTACAAGATAACGTTCGATTCACAAAAACTGTTTTGTTTTGATTCTGACTCATCGTTTGATTCACTGCTTTTTTCGTTCGTGACCCGCATACTTTTTTTATTGGCAGTTTCCAAGTACCCTTTAATCGTACATCGAGATTTACCCACTCCTGAAATACTGGAAATTTGAATGCGTTTTCCAATGTAAAAATAAAAAATCTTGTTAATTGAGTATGTATCAGACGTTTTTTCCTCACATGTGAAAACATCGAGGTGGTCGGACACTAGCTGCTTTTTAAATTGCACTTGTACGTGTGAACTGTGAATAGGTGTAATTTATCGTCTTCACAGATTGCGACAGTCTGTTGTTTAGAAGGAAGTGACAGGTTGATAGAGCAACCGTCATTACGGTGTGTGTAACAAGTGCATAAATATTGTATATTATGCTATATACTGCACTTCAGCAGTAAAAAGAAACTAGTAGTAGGCAAGAAAAAGTATCTATTAGACTCATAGGCCCAGCGCACACCGCTGGAGGCGCAGCGCAGCGCATTTGAAGACAACAAATTAATATAAACCAACTACCTTAAGGGGCTCCCCCTTGCACACTAGCGCCACTTTAGTAAAAAAATCAGAACTCGTTAAATACACAATTAATATAAAATCTGATTGACAAAATCAATGCTTTAGAAGAAAATATACTTCACTGTAGTTACAGTTAGAAAAATTGCTAAAAGCGGCCGTTTTTTTCCATTTTGTATCTGTAACGACAGCGAGCTATTTTTCAATGAGTTAAGCAGACGTAAATAATTTATAAGACCAAAAGATTGATTTTGTCAATTAGATTTTATATTAAATGTGTATTTAACGAGTTCCGATTTTTTTACTAAAGTGGCGCTAGTGTGCATGGGGGAGCCCCTTAATATACGGTCAATATAAGAATAAATTCGCACGCGGTACTCGGAGCGCCCTCCGCGCTACTACAAGAGCATGCGCGCGACCGTATTTCAAGGTAGTTAAAGTTTATATTAAATTGTTGTCTTCGAATGCGCTGCGCTGCGCCTCCAGCGGTGTGTACTGGGCCGTACAGGACAGAACAATATAACAAAATTAAATAAAAAGAGAACAACAAAAAGAAAACAAAACTTATATTAAAATAAAAGTTTAAATTTAAAAATCAAGTAAACTAATAAATTAAGGCTCCTGTCTCAGCAATAACAAACAACATTCTTATTCTTTGTATACCTTGATAAAATATTCCGCCTGACCTTTGATTATCAGAAGAAATGAACAACATAAGAAATACAAGTAATTAATCTACGATAGTTTTAGTGACATTCAGGGACATTAATTAAATTAATGCTTCTTTACCTAAAACATAGACTAACACGCCAGCAGCTACGGTTTTCAATGGCGGAACTAATTGTACTAACACAGTGTTTTCCAGACCCCCTGCGGGGGGTCGCAAAGCCTCTAAAGCAGGGTCGCAAGAGGTCGCGAAAACAACCTCAGTAAAAAAAAAAAAAATAATAAGAAAATTGATAAACATTTGTATATTCATACAAATGAACAAAATAAAAACCTATAAGTACTCGCCCACCTTAATGCGGAGGTTGCGCTAGATTTTCATAAATTAATTTCTCCCATCGTGGATCGGTTTTTGCTACATTAAGAAATAAATCGTTGTCAAAATAAAATTAAAAAGTGCAATTATGTATTTATCCGAATCTTAATTCTGCAAAATATGCATAAAAATGTTGAACCTAAGGATTGAATATTTGTAACATACTAAAGTACATGAAAAAAAAAGCGAAAGGTCGGGGCTCGCGAAATATTTTTCATACTTACTATAATAAACAAATAAATATCGCTGGACACTAACACGCCATCTAGTGCCACACTAAGCAACGAGGCTTGTGTCGTGGACACCAGATAGTTGAAATACTACATAGAAACTATGGGGGTCGTGAGATGAAAAAGGTTGAAAAAACCTGTTCTAACATATTCCCTTTTGAAGTTCTGCTCACGTCATCATAGCAACCAACCGTGAGGATACAAAGACAGTAATCCCAAACATTTATTTAGCGCGCGTCTTGTGGTATCGATCGTCTTACAGTAGTGACGCTCGACCTAATCCGATACTTTACCGTATCGATACAACAGGATGCGATACTCCGATATTTTGGAACGATACAAACGAATACGATAAATACTTGGATCGATACAAAAGAAAAAGATTACAAATTAATTTCTGTAATTTTGCCCATACTACCGTCAAATGGGTTAAATTAGGCCACGCGAGTGAATCGGGACGAGTCGTTGAACGAAATTACAGTGTTGAGTAGAAACAATTTGTAACCAAAATGGTAATGGTCTTTTAAGGCTATCAATAACATTTAATTATTGCGAAAACCTTTCAAATTTCGCCCCAATTCACCTCCGTGGTCCTATTTATACCGTTTGACTGTACGTGTCGTATCGTTCCAAAATATCGGAACTATCGATATTTTGGATCGATCGATATTTTGGAACGATACGACCCGTGCATCCCTATCTTACAGTTTAACGGAATCCGCGTTTCTCATCATTCCACTTTGTTGTGCGTTTCCAGCTAACATTTGGTATGCTTCCAGTTACCACATGCATGTATGCATCTCTGTGCTTCCACGTGATTTGTCCGTATATTCAAATTGGGTTTAAATCTCTGTACTTAATGAGAATGCGGAACAACAGCCACCTTCTATGAATTCAATGTTTTTTGTGGCACTACCATTTGATTATTCTATGAATCAGATAATTGTATTAGGTATGTAATGTTAGGCATTACACAAAAACCACTGCTTTGTGATAAACTTGATAAAATGTGGTTTTAATTTTGGAATTCCCAAAAAGCGTGGGGTTTTATGTTGAAATAGTTTAGCCCGAATTTTAATACACGAAGTTTTTCGCGTCTAAAATGTATGGCCATTGATGTATGTAATATCCTCTAGATAAAACTCTTCTACGAAATATGAACAAATGCGCACGTCTGTTTGCCAATACCACACACCTTCATGAGAGTGCCAAATCTATGAGTTGTTAGAAACAACTGTTAAGTAATCGATGACAAACAGTAAGCAAAGACGGCGTAGAATTTGCACCGAACGTTCAGAAGATCGGTTGTCGGCCTCAGACGACTTATCGTTCGATACTATGGCTCCCGGAGCCATAGTATCCACGTCCTACCGGTAGCTTCCTACAAACGGACTCACTTATTATCATTCTGTGAGCATACTCGCTCACATTTATTATTAACGCGTGGGCCTGAATGAACGTTAACATTTACGTGAACACACGGAATAACTGAATGGCCGGTTTACATTAAATACGCGCCCCACGTTCGCTACAATTCCGTTGAAGGCTTAAGTTTAGTTGAAGGGTTAACCATGGCGTCACAATATCATGTTGACATTTAGCGCTAAGCCCAGATCGCATGGATGACTAACTCCGCTAATAAACAGTTTTTGCTAAGCCCCCGTCCGTGCGAGGTACAGTAACGCATATTACATCCATGTCTTACATATGGACAGGTTCCTAGAAGAATTGCTGATTTCCAAGTATAGTTTTTGTGATCACAATTATGTGTATCGTTCGGGATTTTTTATTCGACACCGTAATAGGAGCTTCGAGCGGTAACCGCGGGATGAGTTACTTAGTTATTATAACAGTGCGAATAGATTACAGGAAGAATTGTCACCCGCAGAAGAAACGTGGCTTTTATTGCCGAGTCCAGATAGAAGTCGTTTAGAGAGGTTGAGTTCCTTTAGCAAAATAGCCTTACGTAAAAACAAAAGTTATGCTAGTTGGAAAAAGAAACCGAAATACATATGTATAAACAGTAAAACTGACTTAAACAAAGGACAGTTTGACTACTCGCTCTAATTAAACGAGTTTACATTAGCTATTGCCAGTTGGCGCCTCATGCCGTGACAAATGTCCATCTATTTAAAGCTCTGTACGTTATTATTAGTGATCTAACTAACGTCTAGTGGGCGCCAAAGATCTTCACAGAGGATGCGATCGGTCAAAGTCGTCACGGATTCTGGGAAAATACTATCGGATTTGTGATTACTACTAATCACATATATATATAACCCACGCTAAACAGGTGCCAAACATTGGTTAATTCAGCGAAATCTCAAAAGTACCTAGCTGTCAGGCTATCAGAATATAAATGTCATTCGCACGTTAAATTAATGTCGATACCGGAGGGCCTATAGTAACGCCGCGACAAAGTGACAGCGTTAACGGTGATGGAGAAGGATATTCTAGTCCCTCAAGCTGTGTTTATTTGTCAAGTTTTCTTTTCAAGTTGATGCCAATATTTCTTGAAAGCGACCCGTAACTTAAACACTGTCTAATGCCTATTGATATTTATTCAATGATAAAATTTCTCGGTAGTACGATTGTTCCAGATTTGTTTAACGGTATTAATCCTCTAAATCCGTCTGGATCGATTTGTCTAGACTCCAGGCGCCGATTGTTCTGTATTTGTCTAAACTATCAAATTATTAGATTAATATTTACCCGAATAAAAGGATAGTAACTGATCAAATAGCACTTTCGTTCGCACTAATATTAGTTTTGAAGTTAAATACGCGCGTTTACCTCTGTTGAATTTAATCCAAGCTACGATTAGAAAATCTGTGCTTGCTTGTTCCTCTAATGCAGGCTAAACTGGTACCAAATTATACAGCGAATGCTTTATTATAATCGTATTTAACTTGTCGCCATTCCGCAGTGGTCGGGCGGACTGCATTCCAGTCGGCTGGGCCAATTATACGGCACATTTCAGATGTTTGATTTGCCACGGTCCTACCAGGCGCGGAACAAATAGGGATCTACCGTGTATCGTGACGGACTTATAATGCCCATATACTTTACTTATAAGGACTGGTTTTTAAAACGTGGGTTTGCACAACCTACATCGAATTGATCTGAAATTCTACGTCGTAGGTGGCGCTTATTGATCAGAAATATGTTTTTGAATGTCCTTCTCATTTTTTGTAACCACTTTCAAACAAAATTTTGGGCATAAAAGTTGTAGATTTCCTTATAAAATAAAGCGGTTTGTAGAATTTGAATATTATATTGATACTGCAAACACATAAATAAAAAGCTGCAGGAATTGTAGGCGTCGCATGGCAGACTGACGAGTGGGAGCGGGTATAACAATAATATACAACACCATTTTGACCAAAAATTCTCTTGCAGAAATAAATTTATTTTGCCTAAACACCAAACATCCACAGAAAATTCAAAGAGATTTGTATTGCACAAATGCACACACATAACCAATTAGGATGCTTTAAACACACTAAGGGTTCAAAAGGCGACAAATTAAAAGCCAACTTACGCTTGACATAAAGCTGACACCAACAAACGCCAAAGACTAACAATAATTCTGGGGCAAAGAGCACCACACAACGACAAATGCCTGCAGAACATAAAGGCACACGCTGTATTATGCTCCTTCTGTCAGACGCAAATGACAATGGCGAGGCACTCCTTCAATTCAGTCGCAGGGTTAGAACTGGGACACGGACTGGGACGTGTCTATTGTCGCCCATAATAACCGATTGGTCACGGCTTGCCCCCTGTGGCCTTTACTACAAATATTATGTTGTTGAAATTTCCAGCCAGTTTTCGGAATTTAGTTTTGGAAGTATTTCGCACATATTGTTCTATAACGCATACAATTTGAACGCGATTTTGTAAATACGTAAATTGTCACGTTTGCAGTTTTTTATTTTATTTTAAGAGCACCGAGTCTTTGTTGACAATTTTCTAGCTTTTATATCTGCCCGTCCTTCATGATATATTTCTTTAGGGAATTTCCATCTGCGTTTCTTATTCGATTGGAGACGTTTTCTACGACTTTATGTATATTGTGGTTTGCAATAGGAAAATACAAAGAACAGTGGTGAAAACCAATGCCAATTTGAATAATAGTTACTTATTTAAATTGTTTATGCTGGCAGAAAATTTTTCTGCGAAAAGGGCGTCAATAATACCTCTCTAGTCTTGTACGAGTCTTGTCAACAATTAATAGGAACTCAATTTACTCTCGCTTGCTCAAAGACCCACGAAACACAATTAGCGCTCTGTATAAACGAACATAATTGTATTCTTGTCGAACGTTTGAAGTAGTCAAAGGCAGTATGCTTCAACAATATCTTCGTCTAATTGTATTTAGCCAGTCGTGTACTCCCTTTTATTTGAACACATTTGCTATGTCTTATTTGCTAGCATTCCTGGCATTAAAAGCACAAATAGCTTCTCGTACATTGTACAGGATACGAAGACGAACATGTGTTACTGTGTTGCCAGCTACAAAATGTATTCAGCACATTCCAACTCATGAATTTTTTCCTCGTAAAATATCCCGGCAAGGTTGACAATGCTACGAGAAAGGAGATGATTTCCTCGAAGTGGTCTCCGTTAAGGTAATGAGTGAGATAAGGTCATAATATATCTGTCAGTGCGAGCTGGCTCCGGCTGGCGTAATGGTGCAGATGGGCCACTTCCACACTTCGGATCTATACTTTCTTGCACGTTAGATGGGAGGGCACTTATTTCGAGTGCCTAGTCTTGTCTGAAAATGAGCAAGTGCATTCGTTGAGTTGGTGATTAATGATGCTGCTAGTTTTGCTGAGTGCTTCTCTGAGTCTTTTATGTAACCGTCAACTGATTGTAGAGCTAAATTAATGGCCGAACGACAAGGTCTGACACGCGAGAAGAACCTGATTGGCGTTTATGTTTTGGGTAACCACAGCGGAGAGTATACAATCGAGTCTGTGTCTGTCTGTCATCAAGGATGTCTTCTCCTAGAGCAGACATCCTTGATGACCTTCTTTTATTACGCTAATACGGCATTTGTCTGCAATAGAAGTGACTACACGTTGAGATTTATTTGCGAGGCGCGGATGTTTCTGCAATTCTTATAAATTAGTATTTCGGAATTTTACATAAGTCGGCCTTGTTCGGTTTACATAATTTATTTATATCGTACATCTTATTTCTCCGAACAAGACGAGTCGTTGCCATAATAAAACTCTGACAAACAGGCTTTTTATTCAGAAATTCCATGGAAGTCCCAAAAAACGGATTAATTAATTTACTTCGTTGGAAAAAATATGCATAATATATGTGTAAATATTAATATCTGACATATGGTTATAAAGAACTGGTAAGAGCCGCAGCAGGGTGATTTCCAATAAATTATTAAATTGATAAATTAAAAAGAATATTATCATTTGTCATTTCTAGTAGGACGGTTCTAGATAATTGCGTGCCATTGACCTTTAGTTGTCAGTGTGATAAGTTTGTTTAATAGATACGCCTTCTTCGTATAGCAATGATTGCGCACACGCAGTTCGGAGTTATCATTCGTTGCTTTAATTAATAAATGTTTATCAGCGAGCGACGCTCGCGGCGCTAGCAAGAATACTTGTCGGAAGTGAACCGGTTAGGAGGAACGAAGGTTCATCATCGTCTTCTAACTTGATTAGGGTTGCCTTAAATCGCCAAGGCCCCGTCGGGACATTTACAATTTGGGATCCTTTTTTTGTATATTTACTGTGTTCGTCGGTGCGCGGGAGTTTCATAATAAACAAGGGCAATAGCAAAGCCATTGCATCGCAAATTAAAAAAGGAATCTTTGAACAAAATCATTTGGGATTATTTATTTTTTAATTATCGAGGATACCAATTATAATAATTAATTAACATCATTCCTTCTTATATTTAACGGATGTTTTTACCTGGGACAGTAATTGTCGGTTACCTTTTACGAATTAATTTATAAAATTCTTTACAACTCATGTGAAAATTAATTTTACATTGAGTAATAGCTTCCACGGTGTCGACTCCCAAGCGATTACGTTCGTCAGTCCACTGCGAGGACATCATTGAAAATACTCGCTCTACAGCTGCGTTATGTCCGGGAATACTGAAAACGTATTCACAAATTTTCTTAAATTGTGTAAGCTCATGTGACGTTTCAGGCTTAAATATCGTTACCCATTTTTCAGGGATGCTTTTTGCTCGCCATTCTTCATTTTCTAAGTTTATTTCAATAATATTCTTTAGGTGAATACATTCAGGAAAACAGTTGTCGCCATTGATGAATGCCCTTTCGTTCAAACATAAAATAGTTTCCTTTATGTTAGTCCACTCCTGAACTGCGGTCAAAGTCATCCAGTCATCGCTTAATCAATTTTTTAAAACTTGTAGCACTGTGCTAGACTATGTTTGTCGGGACATTTTATAGCTTGTCGAGACACCACTGTTAATAACGGTGACATGTCCCGACGTATCGGGACAAATGGCAACCCTAAACTTAATATGTATAATGGATAATTATAGATTTATTATTTACATGCATTAGCCAGTTAACAAGCCTATTGTTTTGAATCACTGGTGTAGGTGTACCTACCTATGTATTAGATATAATAGCTAAGTAGTCGCAAATCCAATAAATTCTCGAATATAATTATTTGAACCTATCTTTACAGTGAAAATATGAACAGGAAAAACCATAATTTTTCCTGTTTACCTAACCAATTAACTACCCAATCAAATTCAACTGGATGAATTACACCGAATATAACCGGGTGTTGTTATCATTCGGTTAGCGATAACTGTTATCGCTATTGTTTTGGTTACTTTGACGTACGTTGAACATAATAATAATATTTACTTACGAATTGGTTACCTACGTCACTAATAGTTTCCTAAAACCGGAAACACCGTTTTCCGAGGAAACTCTGATGTTTATCAACTTTATAGAAGACCTGTTAACCTTTTGACCGCCTATAGTCACATATACGTGACAAGCAAGCACGTGCCCTGTACCTACGCCAAACAACACAAATATGTGACAAAATGGTAGGTGAAATTGTGTCCAGGCGTGAAGGGCACGCGCGTGCGTTTATGCTCTGGCGTTCAAAAGGTTAAGTATCCCATTTGGGGTCGGCGCAGCATCTCTTCTTGTTCCTTAGTTCTCTATTACGCGTCCTCTCATCAGACACCTCCTTTCTAGCCATATCAACCTTCACACACTCCATCCGTCGTTTCTTTATACTTGTGATTGCACAAGTTTAAGAGAGCTATCACAATTTTTCTTGTATTTGAGTGTTTTAAGAGTCTAAAACACTCAAATACAACTTTCTCGGGAATATTTTTTTTTTAATTTTGTGGCCATATCTAAACCATAATCACACATCTAAACTGAGCGAGGAGCTTGACACAAGAGCGTCGAACTTGGCACAAGCAAAGAGAGGCCTATACCCAGCAGTGGGTGGAATCGGGCTGTGGATTATGATGATGCTGAAAAAATGAACTTTTCGGTAATCTATCATCATCTGCGTAGCCTTTTCCCAACTATGTTGGGGTCTGCTTCCAGTCTAACCGGATGCAGCTGAATACCAGTATTTCACGTGAAGCTACTGCCTATCTGACCTCCACAACCCAGTTAGTACTGGGTAATACGATACCCCTTGGTAAGACTGGTTGTCAGACTTTCGGGCCACTGATTAACTGTAACGACTGTCAAAGATCTACAAATGACAACCGGGACCAACTGCTTAACGTGCTTTCCGAGGCACGGAGGAAACTAGGTATGTAATGGGTGGTCTCCCATCCACAAACCAACCTAGGCAAGCGCGGCTTAACCTGAAGATTGATCCGAGCGGCTGTTATTATCTAGCCACGAGCTCCTCATCTCTTCAGTAGTCTATATTAATCTAATATTATTTTTTACTTTTCCGTCACTCATCGTTATCATCACTGATAGAATAACATTTTGTCTAGGCCTTCAAGACTTGCCTTTACAATCACATTCACAAAAAATCGATACCTAATAACAGGAAAATCTGAATTAGTAGAAACGATTTCTACTTTCACTAGTTTATGTGTCTAGGTTTCTATATTGACGAGGGTTACACATACACACAGAAGTTCACCGTTATCCGATACACTGGCGTTTAGTAACTTTGTACTCCAAGGACTACCGGTAGAGGAGATAAGAACCAAGTGGTACTTTCCTCCTAAAAGATCTCTGGTTAAATTTTTTCGTTTATTTTTTCATTCCAACAGGATGGAAAACTTTCAAAGTGATTCTGTGAAATCATTGGGGTTTGGTTTCCTCAATAAAGGACAGTAAATGTATTCATCGTAATACCTATTTGGTTGACCGATCCTTTTTACAAGAAGTGATATAATGATTTCGTTGGAATACCTTATAAAAAAGTTCTCCCTGACTGGTTAATTTATTGTGCCTAAACCCACGTGAAACGTTTATAAAATCTTTGTGTTAGATATGGCTCGTGCCAAAAAATGCTTCGTGTATTCTTTCTTGAGGTTATATTATTATGAGGGTATACATAAACTCATACGTTTTGTCATGGGGGTAGGAAGAAACTCTCAAATACTCCTACTCGTTTTGCCTCCATCCGCTCATACACGCACGCCTGGTTGCAAGTACTACGCACCTGACCTTTCTGAGGTTTTCTATAAAAAATGCATTAAGCCCAATATACCATATGAGTTCAAAAAACGTACAGATAGATTCTCAATTATTAGACGTTCCATTCACGATGATCTCTATTATGTATGTGTTGAGGTGGAAGTGTCAGTGCCATCGGGTTACATATCATCTCATTGTTTGGCAGCCGCCTCTGAAGCCGAGGTTATTGCCACCATCGGCCATCGCCCACTGACAATTGCCACGACGATGGCCGATTCGATGAACTGTCGACATGTGTCTATCTACAATGTACTCCTAATCAACAAGTATTATTTCCTTGTAATCATTAATGATACAGATGGAACATGAATTTTGACAATTTTTTTATTTTTGCTCTATCTCATGTAAACGAATTATTCAAGGCATAAACTATAATTATGGTATATTCTAAGAAGGCAGGTGACGTACCATCATTGTTAATTGAACTATTTAGAGCACTTGGCCTAGTTCTCAATAGTAATACATATCTACATACCTTTTAGACGTCGCAAATTAGTAACACAATTTGGTTACGATTCCCCGAAGCGACCCGCCTGCCAACGTGTCAAGGTATCAATTAATGATGAGCAAATATTTATGTTAATATACTCTTTCATATATTCCTTACAGTGACAAGCTTTTAGCAGCTTGAATGTTTAATGTGGACTAAGTGTTTGAGACAGAATCTTCAGTAGAACTGGGACGTACTGTGCGGAAACGGCTCGGATCACTTAGCATTAAAATTGATGTTATGTTTCATATGAAAATTTGTGATGTGTAGCATCTGGGTATTAGGCAGTCTGAGTCTCTGTACATTTGTCGAAAAATTTTGCAATGGCAATATTTTGAATAAAATTAGCATGACAGATTTAAAAGTTAATAAAAGGTTAGATAGATGATCAATAAACACCATTATGGAGAAAATCTTAAGGAAAATTAAATGACTTCTTCAGTGTCTCATTTCTTGTCTGTTACAAATGTTTTGTGTTGATTTTATAACCAATACTTACCTCTAGCTAGCCAAACTTGACTCAAATCCTTTGTTTTGTCATTAGGGCGGTTCCACAGCAGGCGGCGGCGACCTGATGGCAGACCTCCACGCAAAGCTCTCGATGCGAAGACGCGGCATCTCCGGAGCTGAGCGCACAGGAGGCTCCGTACTCCATACCCTGGCCAGTGTCATACCAGAACCCGACCAATCTTCACCACGGTCTTCCAGCGAAGACGACTGGGAATAATCTGGACGTAACCAACCTCCTGGACGCAACAAAGAGAAGATTTCTATAATTACCTTTTAACCATGTGTAAGTTTGGCTTTAGCACTGCGAGGTGCTTGTTCTGCACAAATAGAATAGATGTGTTAGGTACTAAAACTGGTAACAATTTCTTCGTCTTTTCTTAAAGCGCACCAGACTATTTACCTATATCAATGTTAATATTTAGCAGCATTTGTGAACTCGGTGTACCTGCACTTGATAAAGAAAACCTGGTACAAAAAAAGCAAAGAAGAGAGACAAAAAGAAAATTGTGTAGCGCTATCCCTCTCTCACGATTTATTCATAGCAAGGGGCGCCATTGGGCGTAATGTCCGAGTGAGTATTAATTCTTTAAATAAAGTCGTTACAGGAATACACGATTGATATAAACTGCAGGTCCTTTGAGTTCACGGACGAAAGTCATCGATATTTCCTCCGGGCAAAGCTCGACTGTAATTATACTCATGAAAATGAGTATTTATTAAGTTTCAAATTATGGAAGAGTATACCATATTTTAATTTTTTAAAGAAAAATGTAAAGTCAAAAGAAATTATGTACATTTTTATACAAAAAAGGCGGATATTTGTCGTAATTACTGGTTGTATTTCTCACATGCGTAGTATTTCTTCCCGGTCTTCAATTAAAAGAGGTGCTCTTAAGATAATTTTCTTGGTACTGCCATCTGTATGTTCTAAGTAAAAACACATTAATTTGTTCTCCGAAAACTCGTTATCGATTGTTGGTCGTATAATAGGTGTATTTATGGTCATTCCGCATTAGGTTTTTACGTAACTCTAATCTTCATACCTTCTCGGAAGCAGACTGGGACATACAATTCTGAATCGATTAACGTCGACCTTTATCTCGTCCGTTTCCGAATACTTAGAACATCTAATTTCAGTCTAATGAAATGTTTTTGTTCATATTATGAAACAAAAACTGTCGGAATATTTACACGAGTCGTGTTTATTTCAAGTGGTGCAGTCGTTTCCTACGATTTTCCTCAATTCTCGGTACGTTCACAAATATCTTGGTGGTCTCGGAAAGCTATGTAAAATAATGGTTAGAAGATTTACGAAACGTTTTCCTTGTCTTAAGAGGAATTGTTGATGTTGACCTGTAATTAAATTTCGATTAGTCTAGTGGTAAATTTAATTGTCGTAGTCGATGTTAAATGTAGCTCCATTATGTGTGGTGTTATTAAATTACTGGAAAAAAGGAATTATATTATACGTATGTTATGTCCACCGGCGGACTACGAAAGGCCGAGTTGATTGATTGAAATAATAATATTGAGATGTTTTATTTATAGTGACGTCACACGAAAATACAGCGAATGGGGAAGGCTGGTCACAGCTGATTGTAGATGGCGCGTCCATAGCTTAGACCCAATCTGACCAATGAGGTCAAACTATTTTGAAATAAAGGGTGTAATAAAACTCTTAACGAAGCCGAAAGGCACTTGTTCTCCTCGTCATTGCGATATTTTTTTTGTTCTACACCATACCTGGGGACCTTCTAGTTACGGAGATATTGGGGGTCAAAGTTTATTTATTTATTTATTTATTTATGTACACACAAAATACTTCAAAAGAAAGTAAAAAGTTAAGAAGTTGAGTCTGTTAAGTTAAGTTTAAAGTTCCAACTTTTTGACAAGTTTTTTTTTAATAAATTTGTTTAATGTTAATTTTTTACTTTGAACACCTCCACGATCCCCGTACTATTCTGTCCATCCATCAGCACAATGTTTTGAGTGCGTTACATTGAGTTCTACCTCAAAACATGATTTTTTACCCCAAAAAAAAGTCGTTTCCCAGCAATAATTTTGGCGTAAAGTTACCTACCTATTTTAATGTACAGAATGCTTGGTTGACGGCTTCGTGATGAGGTTGTTTACACCCTGTATAAAATTACATTGGCAGATTTTCAACCAATGACGATGTTTGGTACAAGCGATGCTAGTGCCATTAGTTCCACAGTTGCCATCCCCATTGGAAGGAAATTAAAATGAAACTGTACAAGGACATTTTGGCGTACGGCCGAAATCTGAACTAACACCGCTATTTTCAATACAATTTCACAAATGTTTACCAACAGAGAGAGCAGAATGTCCTTGTAGAACTGTACACTACAACGTAAGTTTAGTGTTTCCGGGTTATCGAATAAATTAGATAAAGTAATATTACATCACTGATAGTGTCAACACTTCAAGCGTCGCTGCGTCACGTCGCCGTCGTCGTCAGTAAAACGTCACTGCTGACGCATTCTAATTACTGTTAAATACTTTTACATTGGGATTTACCTAGGGAATTAATTATATTGAAATTGTTGTAAAAAAAAAAGTAAAACTAAATTATTTGTAAGTACTTCACAACGTAAAGTTACGTAAAATTGAATGACATTTAGCCGGTTTCGCAAAAACACAAAACATGTTTCAAATCAAATCAACAACTAAGTAATTAGAGGGAATCATAGGAACAATCCAATTTTACTCGACGGTAGGTAGTATTCCTTGAACTTTTTAATAGTCGAGTTCTATTTACAAACAGAGATTGGAAAAGGGCTCTCGTTCCGGGAGGTTATTACGATAATCGTATTTCTCACTAGTGACTATCTCGCTTTCGTTTCTGGGAAGGTGCTCGGCCACATTAACAGTGTTCCCCGCAAACTATCAACTGGTTCGGATGATTAGCATTTCCAGAATTGAGAAAAAGCTGCCTCGGTAGAACGATCGAGTTCCCGGTTTAATCGAGTACGACCATTTCTAATCGATGCGACAAATATCATAGACGATAGAGGCCTAATAAGTAAGGAAAGTGAATTCAAACCCTAGATCTGAACAGAGGTGTTAATGTAAGAATTCATAGAATATTCATTACGAGCGTCATTAGTCGTGATGTGCTCTAAAATTAGCATCGAACAAGCGGAATAAACAGGATGGAATCTAGGTTGATAGGAGCTTATGATGTTCGTGCCTCTGCCTATAGTGCGACAGGTGCTAGATATAACGACATAGGAAAGAAAGAATAAACTAAAAAGTTTCGGTGCCCAATCTAAAATGTAACTGCATAGCACGGAGTAAGTGTAAGGTCAAGCAAGACTGGTTTGTGTATAATAGAGAACTTGTTCGGAGGTAGGTACGTACGTACGTAGTCAGCGGTATTTTTCACGGCTATTGGCAATGAATGATATTACGCATAAAATATTCGTTGCGAATGTTCCCGCTTAGCCAGTGAACTGTCTACGCCCGTGCGTCACGTTACGTAGTAATAATTCTTTACGCTGTTGAAATTGAAACATTCAGATTTTATCAATTATTCATCTAGATTAAATGTATAAAGTAAGTACCTAAATGTTTTGAAATGATAATAAATTAATGTTTTAGCTCTGTGTATTGTATAGTATGGTTCATGGACCACGTGTTTTGAACAGTTTGTCTTAATGTAATTGCTTAGAAATCCACGTACCTACCTGATAACTTCCAAGTTATTACAAAAAGAGACCCACGTAAAGCTTACGTAATTTATTTATTGACTGCTATAAAAAGTGGCAAAAATTAATTGCTCTTTTCTTAGAATATGATTGATTCGTCATTCAAAGTCGGTATGTCAACAGTTTTATTGATTTCACCAGAAATTACGGAAAGTTTTGTATTGATATGAATTTTATGAAAATGTTTAAATGATTTACTAGTAAGTCTAGAGGAGAGCCTTAACTTAAACAATATTGGTAGGTGTATAAAGAAAAACGCAGGGTCGAAGAATAAACGAATTACAAGCATAACACGTAGGTAATTGAGGCTGTTGGACTGTAAACCTATTTCTCATTCGCGTGGCCCAACACATGGGCTTTATCTGGGCACGTGATGAGGTTTCACTATCTGAGAATTAGGTAAAATGGCGGTGATGCGTGTGAGGTTCAGGTTTATCGCTTTATTTTGTTCTGGTCATCAGTAGGTATGCGCCGGCGACGCGTGCCGACAGTTATTCACATGAACTGTTAGCTTCGTTTTGTTATGAGGATTAGGGACAAAAACTGTTTGCTAACTTCTTCGATTGGCTTGTCTTTAGCTGTTAATGTTGGTGTCTTAATGTAATACGAAATAACGTTTCTATGTGTCTAAGAATAAGGTCCAAATTGTCGTAATTTTTTAAATATTGTTGTAAGTGGAACGTTTGTAAGAGATTTTCTATTTTAGGCAGTTGTTAAGTTTCGTAATTGCTTACAGTAAATCAATTAATTAATATTATTATCAGTGAGCGTTAAACAGATCATTAAACATGTTGTTTTCCGGTATCACGTGTGGTATTAATACTACATTAAATCTCAAGTTTTTTCTCCATAAGTATCCTTAAACAAATTATTAATATCAGCGACCTTAATACCCTACAGCAATAATCCCTCTGTTATTTCAAATTGAAGGCATGCTTCGAATAATTCAATGCGTATAATACATGTGTTTGAACCCAACGTCTAAACAATATGGTGTACAGTAACTTCAGAGTGGGATTTAGACGGGAAACGAGTTCCGTTGAAAGTAATGTTCCGCTCGAGCCTTTGTAATATGAAAATAATAAAAGTATTGTATAAAACAAACAACAAGAAGTTCTAAAATCACAATGGAAATTATAGTTTTGGGTGGTTGGAGCTTTGTTGAAATCACCACTCGCTAGTTTATTAAACTGTCCGAGTAGTAGATTTATCTTAATAAAAATGTGGGTTTTCTGGATAAGAGTTAGCTTATGTCTTCTACGTTGTAGAACTAATTTTTGTCCTGTCATTAATGTTATCTTGGAAGGTTTGTTGTACAGACGCCTTCGCCAGCACATCACTCTACTACAATCTGGCGATTTTCAACTGTATCGCTAAAATTAGGTCTCCTAGGTTCATTGGGAAAATTTGAACGGGTTGCTTGATGTACTGGTCTGTACCAAATGCAAGTAGTTTTGCGTGTTCTGCTTGAGTTTTGTCGATTTGTCGGTATCACATGTCGAGTCAACGTCGTAACATTTCCGCAATAGCTTAGAAGCCGGGTCTTGCCTGTTACACGTCAGACCTCAAAAGCTATCGTTCTGTGCGATTTCCTATAGATTTAAATTAGCTATGTAAGTTTCAAGCCGGAAATTGCTTTTCCTACTTTGGTGTTAGTCGATACGAATTGAAACTGTACGAGCCAGCTTTTCAAAGTAGACGACGAGTAGGCGACGCGGTATGCTGGTTCAAAACATATTGCAAGTGGATTCAGTTGATTTTCCAGTAAAATGGAAAATCAACTGAATCCACTTGAAAATTCAGTTCAATTTGTATCGATTCTTTTCCAATCGAAAAGCTCTATAATTTAGGCAGAATTGCACAGTTACACCAGAGATTATGTAAAAAAAATATAACGCAGCTGTCCGTGTGTCGGTGCTTTACATAATGCCATTGTTTTAGCTTATATTATATTAAAAGTTAAGTTTTAAATCCGCCAATTTTAAATATTGATAATGAAATCGTATGTCATACAATCTAAGGGGCTTATACTGCACTTGATGCTACGCCATATTCAAACTTTCACGCAAAAGTCACGCAACTTTAATTGATACATTTTTGTAATTAGTTGGTAAAAGTAATTGTAGGGACACGCCTTCGGACGCATCAGTGGGGCGTGTTTCATCGAATGTGGGTACAATTGCCTTCGATGTCTAATGTCGTTAGTAACACCTTAACTACGCATTCCCACTGGCGAAACATTCACGTAAAATTGTCTGATGAGATAAAAGATTTCAACTTCTAAGAATCATAGAGAAATCAACATGTTTCACTTGAATGTTTCTGTAATAATACCGAAATATTTCGAGGTAAGCAGAACCACAAAGCAACCTTATGTGGTTAAGCTTTATAAACATTTTCTTAAATAAAGTAAAACGGTCTGGTCTTTACAAAACAGGATTTAATTAAGAGCGGTTCCGAAGTCGTTCAATTTAGGAGCTTAGTTAGTCTTTGAATAAGATTTTCGGAGACATTCTTTCAAACAAATCGAGACACTGAAACCTGTCATGTTCACGAAATATTACGTAGCTTTTTTTTACTAACGACATTAACATTATACATGACGCAACTGTAGCGTTAGACTGAAATTACAGATTTATATTTCTAAATTAATCTTTATATTTTTATCAAATTGAACGTAAGTTTAAGTGCATCATATGGCCCACTATAACTTGTAAGCAAGCGCTAAAAGAAATCTGAATAGTTATTAAGTTTGAATATACTCCGACTGTTTGTAGCTGGTCGGTAGGCGAAAATAAATTAAAACTACGTTGATATTATGATGAATTTAACGAAATTATGTATATAGGTACATAGAACAACTTAATGTAGATGTTTTTAATTGTATAAAAACTGTTAGCGTATGTTAATATTATCCGACGTCATTGTCCATTGAGGCGTATTGTAATAGATTCGCCTGTACATATATCGCTATGTTAAGATAAGTCCTAGAGGTGTTGAATGTTACGTCTCAGTGCTCATTGGTCCTTAGTGATACTTGCCTTCAGTTTTATTTTAAGTTTTGACTGACTGATTTAAATGTTCACGTGTTATAGTTTATAGTGACTTTTTACACTCCATGCATTTCTTTTAAGTCAATGCAAATATTTTTTTAAACTATTTAGGTACAACAAACAATAGTCAAATGCATATTTTTTAGATGGATTAGTGTAGTGTAAGTCATTAATTTATTGCAGCGAATATTAACAGTAAACATGTTTGGTACTATAGTAATAATCTTGTTTGCCCTGAATCGAATCCATGTAAAGCACTAATCCGTCTCATAGTTGTAATTTGTAAATAAAAAGTCGGTTTATTAACTGTTCACTGGATTGTATCACGATGTCATTTATACGTACGTTTGTTGTATGATGGATATTACATGTTACGAATACGATGTATGGTATGTTCATTCATTAATTATTATGTATGTATAATGAAATTTTAAATATCTACAACTATTTACGCAGTTTTATTTAGAATCCCAATAAATATAATGATTACAGGATGTGGTTCCTCTGAGAAATATAATTGTTAGAGAAGCAGAAAAGATGTTTCTCGGTACGAGAAACCATGAGTGTAATTGAGGGTCACCGACTCCTTTTTACGCATTCTGATTATTTATAACGGCAGGCAGAGCCACCTCGCTAGAAAGCTACGTGTTTCGGGTTTTACACGGCATTGCCCCAGAATAACGCCGTCAAGATTTCCTGGTATCACCGCGCCGAGTATTTCGGATCGGAAATAAGGATTCTAAGAAATCGCTGGCCTCAGCCGGCCGCAACCCGTACGTGGAGGACGCGCGACGAACTCGCCTACATGTGTGTGGGTGTGACAAATGGACTTTTGGGTTTGGCCGCTTCGCAGTGTAATTGACTAAGGTCAAGATTTGAATACGTACCTTATTTGTTTTTTTATTGGTTTTGTAAACAAGCGTAACAATCAACAAGTCCATTGACGTAATAAGCAAGCAAGCAAGCGTCAGGATCGGAAGAGGAAACATGGTTTAATTCCGTACTGATCAACAAGACGCATCATTGCCAGAAAAAAATTGTACCAAACGACAACGTTATTGGAGTCGTGAAATGTACACGTATTTAGTATTTAAAGCTAAATTGCAGGTTAATGTATAAATAAGTTTGTAAATTATTTATTGCAATGCTTTTCAACTAAAGCTGCCTCTGTAAATGCACAACGTACAGCTGACTGATGACTGTCAAACAAATGTCAGCATTGACAAGTGCTAAATAATCACAAAAATATTTTGTTTTCGTGTTATGGCGTGAAAAACAACAAATAAAGGATAAATAAATACGAAAACGTAGGCAGTGTATTGTGTCCACACATAATTAATTGTAACAATGGCAGCGGCGTTCCAACAACAGATCTTCGCGCTGGATGCTCGGTTCAATGCGTACAGGGCACCAAACAATCCAAATTTCAGTAAGTATGGCTTGTTCTTTGTGTTAAAAGAACAGCTTTTCTTAATTAGTACAGTTTTCCCGTTTAAATTCATTATTATACTAGTCCAGGAGCTAGAGAAATCAGTGCATATTCGGAATATGGAAACTAAAAATACAATATATCTTGCTTCCTGTATCAGAGAAGTAAAAACTTAATTATTTCTTCGTTTGTTTTGTAAAGAAACTCTGTACATACGTCGCCGAAGTCAGCTCCTGCGAGAAAATGCGAAATTTAAGGTAATGTTGAAAACAAGAAGCTTGTATTAGGTTATCTGATATACTTATGTCAATAACAAACCTAAATAAATGATTGTAGGACATAGAAACTATAAAGAAGTACATACATGTGAGGAGTCAGTTGCTGCAGCGTCGGTATGGGGTACAGGACAACATCTCAATCAGTTCATCTTCTTCTCGAGCCCGATCTAGCAGCAAGGTAACTTCTATTGATGTGTAATAAATACGAAAATAATTAGACTAACAATACGACTGGGACACCCTTATTACATAATAGCAAGTTACTACTAAAGTTGATAATAAAAGGAAGCTATGTTGCAAAGAGGAACTATTGAAAATTCATAGACAATAAAAATACTTAAAGTATAAAATAATGAACTATTATGATCCTTATAACTTTGTAAAGTCAAAATCAAAATCAAAATCAAAGCATTTATTTCAAGTAAGCCAGTTACAGGCACTTTTGAATTGTCAAAACAAAGATGAAAATTAAATGTAGCTACAGTCCCAGTCACAAGACATAAAAACTGTGAAAGTACTGTAGTTGCCCATTCCCTAGCGTAGATCTCTATGGAGAAGAACGGGCAAGAAACTCCATGGACACTCTTTTAAATCAGAATATTGTTACAAAATCTTGGTTACATCATTCATGTTGAGATGGTATATTATGTGAGAACAATGTAGCAAGATGTGCACGTTAAAAGTGTCCACAGCAAAAACACACAAACAAAAAAAATACAATTCAAAATAATTCATTCAAATAAGCCATGGCAACTAAGAGATGACCAGTCACAACTGACAGTGCCCGTTCACGGACATGACGCATGGATCAGCACCATTCAACTCAACCATTTTGAAGGGAACTAAATGATCCGACACATGCGCCACCATCAGCGAGACATTTGAGTGAGCATGACATACTCTAAACCGCCAGGGCACATTCAAGTCAAGAAAAGACGTAGGTTTCCAGTGAATGATAGCTTTCTAGTACATAGTACTCACACAATATGGGCTATGCATTTATATAATACTAAGGAGATTGAATCTATACAATGCAAAGATAGTTGTACAATCTTCAGCAGCTCCAACAATACATTTTAATGCTATCAATTTATGCGCCCCTGTCCTTGTGGAGCAGGACCAGCATTGAGCCAAGCATTTTTATCAGCGATATAATCGCTCAACTTGTAATATGCTTGCTTACATAGTGTGCGTTTAATGCATGTTTTAAATTTCGTCTCATTCAGTTCAAGAATACTTTGTGGAATTTTATTATAGCATCTCAAACAGTACCCCATGAAAGATGAGTCTACTTTAGCGAGTCGGAAACCTGGCTGAACTAGTTGGTCCCTATTTCTAGTACTGTAATTATGTCTGTCACCCCTTTTACCAAAAAGGTGCAGATTTTTTCTGACGTACATTATGTTTTCGTAGATGTATTGACAATGTACCGTCATGATGCCAATATCCTTAAACAGTTCCCTTAGAGAATCGCGCTTACGAAGATTATATATGGCCCTGATGGCTCTTTTCTGCAGAATAAATATAGACTCAATATCTGCAGCCCGTCCCCACAGTAAAATGCCATAAGACATTATACTATGAAAGTAACTAAAATAAACCAGTCTAGCGGTATCTACATCAGTATACTGACGGATTTTTCTAATGGCATAGGCTGCTGAACTTAGCCGCCCCGCAAGAGAAGTCAAATGAGAACCCCATTGTTGCCTTGAATCAAGCGTAATCCCCAGGAAAACCGTTTTATCTACGAATTCAAGTTTCTCTTTATTCAATATTATATCACAATCACTACTTTTAACATTCGGTAAAACAAATCTTATGCATTTGGTTTTTTTTTCATTTAATACCAAATTGTTTGCTGTGAACCAATTTTGGACCTGAAGTAGGGCATTATTCACGTCAGATTTTGGGCCCGCCTATTTATTTTAAAAAAAGTGTCATCAGCAAATAACACCATATTTTGCGGTTGGTTTTTCAGTAAATAGGGAAGATCATTTATATATAATATAAAGAGAAAAGGACCCAATATTGAGCCTTGTGGAACCCCCATTTTTACTTTTAAACCCTGTGAATTAACACCATTTATTTGAACATGTTGTTGTCTATCATTCAAATAAGATTTTACCAAACTAAGTGCAAAGTAGTATGTGTAGGCCACTGTGAACGCTTTACAGTTGTTTTTGCTTAATCAGTCAAAAGACTATGAGCAGATGTGTTGTAGGATCAGTGGCGATCAGAGTTAATTCCCCATTAGGAATTTCTCTATAATTACATATGGCTATCCAGTATATGCCGTCATTTCAGCCTGCGCATTGCCTCTGGAATTGTTAGTTGTTTTGGGTGATCCTTCAACCTAGTTTTGTATTTAAGATTGGTGTTGTTAATTTCCTCTTTCACTGTGTTCATATGTAGGTTGTTGTGGATGGCTTTACAGTTAAAATAAATCGAACCTAGGCAAACCTGAAATCTTCTGAGGAAATAATATAATTTTTCAAAACATACGGTTTCATAGGAATTGTTGTGTTGTGAAACACTAATTAAAAACAATTGTTTTGATAATAACGGAATTTCCTCAGAAAGTCCCTGTTTCGATTTATATTAACAAAAATTTAACCAGATAATACTGTATATTTTGTTTTAATTTGTGGTAATTTAAACTGAGTAATATAATATGCAGAAAGCCTTTTACAATGTGCACTAAACTTAGTATTAAAATCATAATGTTTTAGGCAAGCATCCTGATGGATGAGACACCATCAGGTGCAAATTCGAAGAGGAAGAATGACATGACAATATCAGAGAACTATGCATTCTCAGGAGTTCATCACATATTTGATCAGGTAAGCTACTATTGGCATACCTACATCATTTGTTGTTTGCAAACTTAGTTCGTTATCCTATGGTAAAATATTAGCTTGTTACAGGGCTTGTGTAACTGGAGCACTCGGGGTACCCTGGACAAACATTTTTTTTAAGCATCCACACTACTAGTGCATCACTAGTGGAGGTTATGAACTCCAGAGCATATAATGCACGCTCGTGCCCTCCATGCCTAGCCACAATTTCACCTACCATTTTGTCACATATTTGTGTCGTTTGGCGAATAGGGCTGGCGCTTGCTTGTCACGTATATGTGACAATGGCATTCCAAAGGTTAATGCTCCCAGTTTTAATACGGGGCATCAACCTTTTGAATGCCCCACAATCCGACAGTGTGAAAATCATAAAAATAAGATTAGATGGAAAAATGATTTTCACATTGTAGAAGCTGAATGACAGTAAGTAAGTAGGCTAATAATGACTAACTCTACTACATCTGAACTGAAAGCCAACTTAACTATCCGCAGCACACGGAACAGGTGAGCGTAGTGAAGTTTGCGAACAACGACCGTTCGAAGCTGTGCTGCGGCTCGGATGACGGCACAGTCTCCATCTGCGATGTCACCGCCACGCCGCCGCGAGTCTCCTTCATACTGGACGGACACACCAAGCCTGTCACCGGTATGTGAATATGATCGATGATCCGTAAGGAAAATACGCGCTTTGGACGTGAAGTGTAAACAAGCTCGACTGCTGAGTATTACGTCCTGGGTTTGATTCCCAGGTTGGCAGTGTTATTGGGGTTTTCCATCAGGAATTTGTCAGTAGCAGCTACGGAATCTGGATTTGTGACCCGTCGATGGCAATAGACTCGGCCCCCTATAGGACTTAAACATAACTGACGAAATGTGGGTGTACTAGATACATTTCTGCATAAGCTTTCAGGGATTACAGGCGTGATATTACTAGGTTAGGTTTATAATGAATCCGCTACTGACTGACACCTCGCAGGTTAGGAATAACAGCAGTGTTATAGCTTATTAGTAGCTCTGTTGCCAACAAACTACTTTTACTGCCCCTAATCAATGATATTATAAGTAAAAAAAGGCGCCTTTAATAGATAAAGTTGGACGATAACGTAGATTGTTTAGTGTTGGAACTGGAAGTACCACTTCCATAATGTTACGTCGTACCCGTACCTACAATTACGGTAGTAGGTAGGTAGGTAGGACGAGTCTTGAATGATGTAGGTACAGTCAGCATCAAAAGTCGATGACCACATTCAGATTTTCAAAATCACTGTACACTATATCACCCATAAATCGCTCAACAAGATATGGCGCCAGTATTGAATGAACATCATTCAAGTTTAAAATTAACTGAACACTTCTCGTCAAAGGTCACTGAACACCATTTTGTCAAAAATTGCTGATCGTTATAATTTCCGAAAACATTTTAGCATTCAGTTTTACAAAAGTCACTGAACAATATAAAATACTTGTTTTGGTTATCTAGTGTAATCACGGCAACGTCCAAAAATAACTTAACATCCTAGATAACAAAAGTTACTGAACATTACTTTGTTTCGGATACGTAGCGTGTAAACGTTTATTACCAAAAGTAGCTGAACTGCAAACTAAAAAAGTGGCCGTTACTATCTTCAGAGTTATAAATCTAATCTTGTCCTATCCAAACTAAATCATATAAAAAAAATTAAATGGATGTAAATTTCGAATTTAACTTTCCAAAATAATTTTGATTTTTTTTTCATAGTATCAATGAGAAATATTAGAAGTGGTTCAAGCGGTAAGCACATTTTTAAGCCTATTTTTCAAATTTATTCCGTCGACGTTATCTAAGCTTTCTATATTACGATTGAATTGTAACCTAATTCGTAAAGCAATAAAACTCATTTTCAAAATCACGCAGATTATGTTCAAATTCATACCGTCGACTTATTTTATGAATTTTATAGTACGATTGAATTAGAACCTAATCTATACAGATTAGGTTCTAATTCAATCGTACTATAAAATTGAGTCTTATATGTACTCACATATAAGACTCATTTTCAAAATTCACACAATTTTTTTAATTCAATTCTTTGGGAAACAGTTGTGGGTATTTGAAAAACTGTTTACCCTTGAATGTAAAAAGAAGATTTCTATTTAATTCCATTCCCACCAAAGAGCCCGCCCGGACCTTTACCTCATTGAAAACTTATGGGGGCTTATGGTCCAGACTTGGGATGAAAGCACTCCTCGAACAAGGGAAAATCTACTAAATCACGCCATAGAAATCTGGGAATATTTTAGGGGACGAGATACTTGTCCAAATATGATAAACTCCATGCGAGAACGCCTCCAAAATGTCATCGTTGCCAATGGGGGACACACTAGGTTTTAATTCTAAGTAGTTTAAGCCTAATCATAATTGTAATTGATAAAAAAATAACTTTGTTTTTGTTTATAAAACATTGATTTGATTATGAAAGTTTAAATTTCTTGATTTTTAATTAAAACAAATAATAATTATTAACTGTAGGTATTTATTTATCGAACCATTTAATTTAATTTTGTTGATAATAAATAAAAGGGCGGTGATTTACATGTGCATGTGTCTACTTAATTTATATACCAAACATATATACCTACCGAAAAAAAATACACACACATATTAAACTCAAAAAACGTTTCATTTTGTTCAAGGACTTTAGAGATAAACGATGCTATGCTATTTTTGTCAAAAATTTGTTCAGAGACTTTAGAGACAAAGAATGTTATGCTTTTTTTACTATAACTTTGTTTAGCGACTTTTGAAAAGTGATGGACACCTACTTATGCCCTTTTATGATAATCATTCATTTCTGGCGCTTGTCAAGTTGAGCGATTTAGGTATAATACGGTGTACAGCGATTTTGAAAATCTAAATGTGCTCATCAACTTTTGATGCTGACTGTACCTACAAGTAGGTAGTAGTAGGTAGGTACCGACTCTAAAGTAGGTTGAAGGAAGTCGTGGAACTTGCTCGAACGTTCGGTCGCTATATAAATAGTCGACGTGTTTGCGGGAGCAGGCAGTCTGATTTTGGCACCACAACGAAATGAATCGAAGTGAACTTGAAGTGCGATATCTAAGCAAATAGTGATCAGTAGTGTATTTGTGATTGAGTTAAATGTGTTTTGTAATTAAATAAAGTTATTTGTTGTTGAATCGGTAGTCATTATTTTATCCCATACCCAGCTCGTAACAATCATATGCTTAACCAGGCAAGTTATTCACGAAAACCTATATTATTTGGCTACCCCTCTTCTATGCGCATACTATAATAAAGAGGCTTGAGAGGTATCCCAGCAGGTGCATGACATCAGCCATAATTAAAAAGAATAGTAGATTATTAACCAAGGGGATAAAGCAGTGTCTTCTGTCGCGGTTGACGATTTAAATCGCGAGCGTAACGAAGGACTCGAGGTTTACTCCCGAGCGTAGCGAGGGTGTTAAAAACTTAAATCACGAGCGAAGCGAGGGATTTAAGACGAGTCCTGAATGTAGCGAGGGATTTAAATCGTCAACCGCGACAGAAGACACTGCTTTATCCCCTTGGTTAATAATCTACTATTCTTTTTAATTACTATTACTAAGACAGCTTTATCACCGAGGAAAATACTCTACTTTTCGTACCATTTGCGAAAAAATTAACACAATGATAATATGAGATAAGCATTTATTAAAAATAATGACAAGTAAAAGTTAACATTCGAAACATTGGTCCAATTATTGATAGAGAGCGTTACATTTTTGTTTGGTACATTTATTGTTGATGAGTTGATTTGAGTATTTTTCTGTTCTTGCATCTGAGGAACTTGCGTTTCATTGTAGATAGTATACGTCGGAGATAGTGGTGCTGGTGCATCGTGAGTTACGGACGAAGATGAGATGCCGGAAGTTGATGGTTGTGGCTCTGATGGATTAAACTTAACGTGTATTTGAAGGAAACAAAAACGCGGCAAATTCCTAGACTAATATTTTTTTGTCGGAAAAGCAAAGGCATCAAGCTCATACGGCCTCGTCGGTTTTCGTAATTTTATCATAACTGCATAATAAATGCGTATTCCTTTTTCAAAAAGATGTATAATGCTTTATAAACAAACTCAATGGTGTAAACACAGATGTAGTTCAGTATAAATTTCGGTAAGTATTCCAAATTTAAATCACATTCTCCCCCTAGAGGATGAATGAAATTCAGTACAATTTTCTTTCCCTGTTTTTAACAGATGTAAAATGACTATTGTTATGGTCGCTTTTTGTGGCATAGAATGTCACTTTTTTGAGCAAGTGGTACGAAAAATGATATTCCAGGCTAACCTTGGCAATGACTCCATTACACATTTTTTTTAAACAATGTATTGCAATGTGAGTCAGTGTATGGAACATCCTGTAATTCTTGGAAACTGATAACGGATTTCGATGCTAGAAATGTCTAGATAGTATAATGCTATTAATTTCCTTCACTACAAACTGTTAAATTAACCTTGACAGATAGGCCTAGTAAGCTCTGGGCGTGGGAAACGGAAGAGCACCCAAAATGGCGCGAAATTGTATGCTGGTGTAGTGGTCTACTGTCAAGCATAGCTAAGCGTGACTGGAAGAGTGAAAACAGACAGTCTTTAGATATAAATGTGCCGGTTTAGTGGCAATTTTATCTCGCCTCCTATCAAAAGATACTTTTTTTTTTTAATTTAGCCTTTTCTGTACCAATGCTGGGCAAAAGTCTCCCCAATTCCTTTCCGACTCTCTCTCTGTTTTGCCTCTTCTGGCCAATCAGTCAGGAGGACACGTTCCTGACTGATTAATTTATAAGAAGATTAAAGAGAAAATAAAAGATTAAAGATTAAAATCGTCACGCCAGTGTTTTTTGGGCCTGCCTCGGTGACGACGTCCATCATCAGATACTTTTGTTAAAATTTTAAATTCAACACTGCAATATTTTTTTCACTTCTCACGTCAATATAGCCCTACAAAGCGGGCCTAAAGTGACCCTTTTAGCCTTAGGCCCTAGGGCGTAAAGTAAATCTCGTACTCGTGACTTGTTGAGCCACGAGTACCTCGACGTGCTCTGTCCCGGCTGCCGCGACCTGCTGGTGCGTGATGCGCACATTTAGCTTCAAGTAAAAAAATCTTTTGTGATTTTATTTTATTAAGTAATAATTATTAAATGTTTTTGTACTAAATTGACTATTTTTCTCGCACTCAAAGTGAAAAGTACAGTGTAACACACGGCGCTAAAATCCCATTATAACTCCGTTCCTATTTACTACCTCGTATTTAATGGGTCATTTTAGCCCCTTGTATTACAATATACTATTAGGCGTTCATTTTTGTGTTTCCTAGTGTTTGTGAGAACGAGTATCATACAACAACTTGCAAAATATGAAAGTGTTTACTTAGTTCCGTATTAATATAGGTTTTTTCCTTTTCTATCGTCCAGGTTGTGACTGGTCAGCTTCTAACGAGCTGCTAGTCACCTGCGCACTAGACGGCGCCCTGAGCCTGTGGGAGGTGAACGCCCGGCGGCGCCTGAGGGCTGTGCCTGACCAGCTGGGGGCTCCGTTACTGTGCTGTGTCTTCCAGCCAGCTAATAATAACATGGTTATTGTATCCTTTTTCAAAATATACTTCTTTAACTGAATAGTTGACGTTGTCATGATCTGGGCATGTGATGCGGAGGAATAAGGAAAATATCAAGTTCGAGTGTTGATGTGAATGTCTATAAGAGTACTCATATAGCTATTATACATTACTATTATACATTTATTTGTCTTTAATATTGCTGTTCTTTGAATAATAAGTATGAGGTTTTTCACTGTGGTTTCAAATACCAAGAAACACGAGCCTCTACACCACCGAAAGTGAATAGAAATGTTATCCTTATAAGTAACCTCAGGCTGGTAACGCAAGAGGAATGGTGGAAGTTCTAAATATATCAACTGGAATCTATCCTAGAGGTGAGTCTGACTTTATATTGAAAAAGTTGTACATGGATGTTTTGGCGCGTGGCCATAAACGGAACTAACATCGCCATCTAGTTTTTTCAACTCACAATTTTAAATGTTAACCAACAGCGCCGTCCTGATAATTTCATTCAAGCGCCAAGATCCATGTCGCACTGTATCGTACTTATCTTTGATATCAAATTCGTTTATCAATAAATGTACTCACTCATACTCAAACAAAATGAATGAGTCATGAATGAATATTATACATTCGTCATTAGTGGTGCAAATAGTGCGCAATGTAGGTCTTTGGGTAACAAATAAGGGAAATACGTCAAACAATCGTTTGTGGTTCCTCAATGACGAATAATGAAAATAAGTAGGTAGCTGCGCTATTGTTATTGTATAAAGTGGTGATGGCATAGTGAACGAAGTCCCATACAAGCGGACTTCGTTCACTATGCCATCACCACTTTCGCTACAAAAGCGATTTTTGGTCGAAACCAGGAAGGTTTGGTCGCACAACTGTACATCCGTCTAGTTTTGTTCAAGTTAGCGGCTGGTCATGCGGCAAGTCGTAGTCGTGACAGCTTTGAGGACCCTAAGTTATGCTAAAACTCTTTTCGAATTCAACTGCCTGCCTCCTTGGTCTAGTGCTCCCAAACGCTATTGCTGGAACGGCGTAAACGGTTTGATCTGATTTCGATGGTACTTATGGGGTTGAATTGAATGATTCTTATAGATAGTTGAACAGTTGATATCCAGAGAATAGGTCTAGTTTTGACCCCTAGTTAACTGGACTTAATTTGTTGCTAACGACATATAGTTTTAACCCCTTTTAAGAAATATCGAGTTTCCCTGTCACTGAATAAAAATCTATATTTTTTTTGTCCAGGTGGCAGCAGTATTCTGGGAGGCCGAGTGCTGTCCATAGCTTGCGAGTCCAGCGGTAGAATGTTCTGGGCGGCCAATGACAAAGTACAGTACTTACCTAACTACAAACATTTACTGCTAACAACTAATTTTAGACGCAATAAATACCTAGAACTCGTAACACGCTGCATATTTTACCAAGAATAGTTGCAAGTTTATAGAATTTTGTTTGTGGTATTTATCAGCGGAATCTAAAGTTTATTGCAAACATACCGAAGTATTTGGGACTGAAAATAAAATACAAACAGTGAAACATGATGATTTACGTACCTACTTCTTTGTTTTGTCATGTGGTCCGTGTTAAACAGGACGAGCGATCTACTCGACTCTAGGATAAAATGTGCGGAAACTTGTGTTTCCTTTTAATCGGATTACTCTGTTAAAAAAATCGTTTCCGTAAACAAAATCACACGAGACATATCTGTTTTTAGCCACGAATTCTGCTAAACATTATTCATCCACCATGAAAACAATGTTGTGCAACTGTAAGTAAACGAATGTACGAGATAGATACGATGCCAACACTGCAATATTTAATATTTTTGTCAGCGACCACAAGTATTATTTATTTATTACTTAAAAGATTTAAGTAATAAATAAATAATACTTGTGGCTGAAATAATGTTACGCGTCTATTGTTTCTCTTGAATGTGGCACCCCAAGTGCGTAAAGTTTTCTTTCAAATTTTGTAAAAAATCATTATCATTTCTTCGTAAGAAAAAAACAGTCCAATGTTCTTAAAAATTAACCGGCCAAGTGCGAGTCAGACTTGCGCATGAAGGGTTCCAAATCCGTAAAATCATAGTAGGGGAGTCCCCTTAATTTTTATTATTTTTTATTATAGCGGCAACAGAAATACATCATCTGTGAAAGTTTCAATTGTCTAGCTATTACGGTTCATGAGATACAGCCTGGTGACAGACAGACCGACGGACAGTGGAGGTCTTAGTAATGGGGTCCCGTTTTTACCCTTTGGGTACGGAAACCTAATTAATAACATTGGTGATGCGAGAGGACGTTGACCAAGTTGTTTGATACAGGGTGTGATAGTGAGCTATCGCATGGACAGCATGGGCGGCGGACTGAGCAAGCTGCGGCGCTGTATAGTGGGCGGCGCCGTGACGTGCCTCAGCTGGAGCCCCTGGCTGGCGCGACACCCGGCCTTGCTCGTCAGCGCTGCGGACAACTCGCTGTATCTCTTCAGGTAACATCTCGCTATCTATAGCCTACCCTTTTTGAAAATGCTCATCATAGCGTAAAGTGCAACTAAAGATCTTTTCCAAGTTTCCATTTACAGCGGTTTAGGCGTACTTGTCTTTCGTTGGAAAAAATGTGATTTCGAAAAATCTATAATTGGTATAAATTTTAACTGGTTTTAAAAGAAGGAGGCTCTGTATACTCTTTGAACATCTAATGCCTTGCTGTAAATATGCTTGAAACCTTATCGTTACAGGATAATCGACCGCGAAGGCAACCTGCAACTAAAGAAACGTTTCGACGTACTGCACACCCAGCACAGCGTCAAGTCGACGTTCTGTCCGATCATGTCGTTCAGGCGCGGCGTCTGCGTTGTCAGCGGCAGCGAGGACTCCTGTGTGTACTTCCTCGACATAGAGGGGCATGCCGAACATCCCGTTGTTAATAAACTACAAGGTAAGATCCATAACTATACAGTCAAAAATCAAAAATGTTAAGCCATTTTAGAATAAATTCCTTCCCACACATTCATTCAGAATTGGCAATACAAACCTTAACCTTTTAAACACCAGAGCATAAATGCACGTGTGGCCTCCAAGCTAAGCCACAATTTCACCTACCATTTTGTCACATATTTGTGTCGTTTGGCGTACAGGGCACGCGCTTGCTTGTCACGTATATGTGACAATGGAGTTCAAAAGGTTAAGTTACTAACATTTTCATTGCATTACTGTACATCTAGTGGAACAAATTTGTTTTAGTTCTATAAACTGCTAAGTCGTGTCTATATTGCCCGACTCAAAATCCATAGATAAATGATTTTTTTATGATTTTCAGGACACGCATCACCGGTAATCGGTGTGAGCTTCAGTTACGACGAGAGCTTGCTGGCGACCAGTGACGTCACCGGCCTCGTCATTATATGGAGACGGAGTTAATCTTCCACGCTTCAACTCGGGAGTTAGATCTGATATCAGAAAGTATTGAATAGTGTACCTATTTTTTTTATATTTACATTCCGTATGTTACGTTTAAATAAAAGGCTTATATTGAGTCACAAGTTTTATTTAATTATTTTTTTCATAGAAATACTTTTAAAAGACTCGACAAAGTCACAATATGAAAAGACTTCCAATGCGTTCACATTCACTAAATACTGCCGACAACTCATACAAATCAATAACAACTTACGATCAATAAATACCATAATTAAACTGGACAATTCATTCAAATAAATTCCTTTATTTTTTATATCATAAGCTTGGAGTAAACTATTCTGCTGAGTAAGATTTTCTACAAACCAATAGACATGTTTGGTTCACTACCCAGAGCTCACGTAACGTTCTTGTTCGGCTCACAATCAACAGCGCATCCTCTACCTCCCCTACGCATCGTAACAAAATGAACATCTATCACTTATTTACATCTGTACATTAACGAAAACATTCTAAAACTGTAAAAAATAATGTTCAGAACAATAAACGTGTAGTACAATTAATACAATCAATAAATTTTCATATTCAAAAAGATTATTTTCTTCAATACATAATAACATTAAATTATATTTACAGCAGTAACTAAACAACTAAAACGCGATGATATGGAAATGAGAAGAATTGCACATTAGGTTCACACTTGGACGTATTGCAGACTATAGTGATGACGTTAATATAGTGGCACACACTCCGCGGTACAGTCAGCAACAGCGCGACCTATCGACAATGTATCGAGACACCACTACGTTATACTTCAATAATAATAAATAATAACTGGGAATTTAACGACTAAAGCTAGACATTCTGTTGCTGAGTGTACGTAATACGCAATGTCGATCTATCACCACAACTTGTTACATCTAACACTACACTTATCTAATATAAACTTTTACTTAACTAAGAATTGGCTTTTTAACCTCAACCGTAGACCGAAACGCTTTAATTTAGATATTTCTGAGGTTTAAAAGATGGAAGATGCGTACTCACTTGTGCGTAAAGTAATGGGTCGTCACAAATAACATGTAATTTAGACATTGAGATATCTGCTGCGCTCGGGCACACGCCGGGGACGCCACACAACGCCACAACATATTTGTTCACATATCAAAATAATAAAATGTAATTTTGGTGGGAATCATACAATACTATACATAAAACATATAATTTTAGTGGACGTGCACCTCGAGCGCAACGCGAGCGTATTCTATCACTACAACATACGAAATAAGAGTAAAAAACGTTACGTATGAAAATTACTAACAAGTACGACGATCGGCTGCCTTCATTGTAAACCAATGTGTTGGCAGGCCTTCTACAATCATCCATTACAAATATAAAATGATCGAGGATAACTAATTAGTATGGGTGTAATTCACAGAGTTATTCTATGGTAGGCTGGAACTACCAACGAGTGTGAAGTCGGATTAGCCGCGTGCAGAGAAATAACAGCGTGCGTAAGTCCGAATACACGTTGGCGAATTAAAAACATTTTATTATTATTTTTTACAGTTAAATGTATGATTTTGACTGCAATTTAACAATTCTACGTGTATCAAACGAAATCATCTTGCACGCGACGTAAGATCTAACGAAAATGTGTCTCAAAAACCCGGACGCGACTGATCTCATAAAATTAGGCTGTTTTAGTGTAAAAAGTATCAAAGCCTTAAACTTACGAAAGCGATACACTATAGATATAATTCATGGCGATTTGTACCTTTAGAGATTACCGAATGAACAGCGTCCGGTCTTGCTTGGACTATAGAAGTCACTCAGTTCAGTGAATACTGTGAATAAGGCCGAGTTAGGAAACTCAAACGTGGATGTTATTTACATTGTAAATGTTTAATGCTTTTTCGATATTTATAGAATAAAGTTTCCGCTGCTAATTCCCAAAGGCAATTTTCGTTCATAAAGGCGAAGCGAAACGTTTGTAAAATTTGAATTTTATCATTGGCAACATTCAAAAAGATGAAAATGAAAGATGTTTGAAACACGAAATTTTTTTTCCTAACTCGACAATTCTGCAGTGATTGGCTATAAAACATCGATGTCCATAGTTCCGATATGTATATCAAGTTTATGTCCAGCATTTAATACTTTTTGCTGATTGTAATACTATTTTATTATAATGGCAATAGTTCGTCGACTTGAGTTCGACGGGTTTATGTGGGGCTTGTGAAAACCTCCATGGGGAGAAATGAAATAGTTAGTTTGAATTAGAACCAGTAACTTAGTACTAAAAGAAGGTTTCATTCAGAAAATGAGAATTACTAAATAAATTTTACGTTCACACAAACTGATGCCTAATTCAATCCAAACTACCATATTTCTTTCTCAAAACGTAACCTACAACTTTATTCCTCTAACAAAGTTTCAGTTACTTCAGATCTATCGTTCAGTACCTATTTATACAAAACTACTGCTACTTTGTTCTAATTACGAGACGTTTGTCTTGTTGCGCTCGAGGGTGGCTTTGGAGCTGCTCTCGATGCCGGAGTCTTCATCACCGCTGTCTAGAACGGTCCCCTCGCCTTTGACGGCTTCTACGACCTTGGGACTTTCGTCCTTCACCTCTGTTGTATTTTCTTCAACGCCATCAGTAAGTATGAGTTTCTGTTCAGGTTCAACTTTCGGGGAACTCTTGCCGAAGGTCGAGAATGTCGGTTCTGGTACTGGTAAGTCCTCACAATCCTTCGGTAGGGGAAGTGTAGTGGTCACTATAGGCGTGTCGTCGCTCATGACGAGGGGCGTCGAAACAATTTCTTCCCGTCGCTTCGGCTTGTCCAGCACGAAGTTGAAGACTCTGTTGTGTCGTGGTGATGGTATGTGGGGACTGGGTGGGAGGTCGAGCTTCAGTTTGTCCCTCGTATGTCGGAGTCCACCTAGCGCTTCGCCCCCTGGGGAGCTCGGGCTGACCGATTCACTGGAGCTAGCACTATCGACTGGTCTCCAGGTGAGTTCCGTTTCCGGAAGTTTCTTTTTGAAGTCTTCATCTGTTGTGGACCCTGGTGTTATGTCTTCAACTCCTGAATCAGGCGTAGTGAAGTCTAACGAAGGTGTGCGGGTCTGCATGAGCGTTGTGGTGGTGGGTAGCGGGGAGGGAGGGGGCGGGAAGTCCTCCGTGAGGTCGTCGGAGAGGTCTCGCTCGAGAAGGGACGGCTTCATGTGCTTGCCCGGGAAGAACTGACTCGTGGTCGACATGATGCCCAGGCTCTCGAAGGGACGCGCTGATGATGATATGAAGAAGTCTTCGTCGTAATCTGTAGACAACAGAGTCGTGTATTAGTGCCTAGTCATGGTAAAGTAGGCGAAGATCGATTTAGAGGTTTGTAAGTGGATACAACCAGCAGTTTGCTCTTATTTGATGACGGTCTACCTACCTAGGTCTTGGGAAAGGAAATATGTATACGCACCAGCTCCAAACGCGATGCCGGCTCTGAGCGGGTACAGGTCGAGCGGACTGGGGCCACCGAACAGTTGTCCGTAACCTAGTTCAGCTTCCTCCACACTCGTCGGGTCCCATTCTACAACATAACACGCTAACATGTCAATAAGCTTGCTTTTTTGTGTTACCAGGCGCATCGAGTTACATGCTCAATGTACTTAGTGCGGTTCATCAATCATCTGTGTAAAAAGCGAAAAAGTGCCGAAAAAAGTTCGCGAACGGACAGTGAGTTTCGTGTCAGGAGCAGAATCGAGTTGCGAGTGACAGTGGTAGCGGTACTCAGTGCAAACAAACAAGAAAGAGGGTGAAACGATTTGTCTGCTCATAATTACCCACCCGCAATAACTTCAGTTTATCCGTGAAATCCGCGCCGAAATATCGGGAACTCAAAACAATTATTAAACATGCTGGTAAATATCCCGTTTTAAGTGTCAATGACAATGTTAGTGATCATGTCAGTTTAAAAACTTATATCAATCAAAATGTCGGCGGGACTACATAATAATTTGATCAATCAACTATACAAGAGAAGCCCGTCTACAAATTGGAAAAGTAGCCTCCATGGGTGGCGCCTCCAGGGCCCAGCCTAGGCTACCATCTCGCCTCATAGTATAAACAGCTTTATATCGTTCATGCCTAGAAACTTATAAGACAATAACAATAAACCTATACATTCAAAATACCTGAGTAAGTAGACAAGTCCGGCAAATAAGCGGCGGGTGAATGCGCCTCAATGTCGGCTACTTCACGCGGGTATTCGTACACACAGTGATACTTCTGGCGCTTGAACACTACGCGCTTCTTGTGGTCCTGGGAAAATAACGTCATATTATAATACGAGAATACTACATGGAGTATACTCTACATGTAAGGCCTGTGAGCAGACCCCAGGGGGCCTAAAATGGCTGCTTTCGCAGAATCATAATAGGACAATAATATGACAAATTGACAATAGGAATATGCACGTAATTTTTTCTTCATTTAAATCAATAAAAGTATTAAAAGTTAAGTTAAACGACTGCTTGTCGCACAAAAATAATATTAAAGTCCTGCAATTTTCTACGACAGTTCAAACGTCCGTAGCTATCGCGGCCATGATGTGACGTCATTATTCGCAATCTGCCTTGTTTACATCTATTTTTTTTGGCCTTAATAAAATAATTTTACTAATTGTATGTGCTATAATCAAGTAAAAATTGCAATAACAGTATTATAATAAAATTTTAGTGAAACTTTAAGCACTTTTCAAATAAAAGTATTTTTGACACAATGAACTTTGACGTCAATACCGACGTTATCGAGGACGATGCGTTTTGAGAGTGCGTTCCGTTTCACCAAAAACATGCTACATAAAACAGTAAATTGTAAAATAAGTGATGTATTAGAAACTTACACAAGTGTACCACAATGTTTTTAGCCAATACAAAACATTTTTCATAAATAAAAAGAGTAGAGTTTTTGTATTTCATGCATATTCCCTAAAAGACCATTTTAAGAATTAAATTTTTTTAACGTGATTCATATTATGATTCTAATAAAGCAGCCATTTTAGGCCTCCAGAACTCCTAATGTTGAAACGCCTAGATTGTGTAAACCTCATATGTGTTCACACAAAAAAAAAGTCTTTTAGCAACAATAGTTTTTGCGCAGTGTTACTTAGTTCGATGTACAGAATACTTAGTTAACGGCTTTGTGATTGGCCTTTTTACACCCTGTATGTATCACGTTTCTGTCAAATACAAGTGGTTTTGAGAGGAGTGTGATAAGTGGATGTCTTTTAGATGATAATAGAATGATTATAACATCGAACCTTGAAAAGAGAAAGATCTGATCAAAAAGGACCACACAAGAGTACACAATTAAAACTAACGCTATTTTCTATGTTGCGTAAGATGCAAGGATGCACTCTAATTTTATCTATTAAGGTAAATCATTTGAGATATTGGTAGTTATTAAAAAAAAAAAAAGGAAAGTTGTTAAAAGAAAATAATAATCAAACTTGTCACTAGAGCTCTATACCCTTTTTTGACACTGGCTGCACTTACACTAAAAGTTATGTTTTATTTCTTCTCTTTTGTAGAATATAATATTTATAATGTAGCAACAAAAGGACTGCTATTCTCACATGCTCTATTCACTTTGAGATCATTCCAAACTTACATCATACTATGGAAAATGAATGTATTATTAGCATATAACTTATCATGTATTGTGTTATAAATAATATGAACACGAGAGTTTCCTTCCTTATTTTTGACTGTGCTTTAGTTGTGAACCTAATCATATTAGTCCTTAGTGTTTATAAATTAAATGACGTAAAACCGCGCTCACTGACAGTTGACTAATTTTCAACCTTATAACTCAGGGAATAATTGTCAATGAACTCGGCAGTACAGCGTTCTAACTGAATATCTGGCTTGGAAAGTAGTCTTTTAGAAAGATTGGGAATCACGAGACTAACGCACATTAATAACCGACTTCAAAAAAGGAGGATGTTATGTATGTGGGCGTAATTTTTTTTTGGTGTATTGTCACTTATTTCTCCGGGATTACCAGTTGATTAAATTTATATGAGACCCACATTATAAATTTTATCATCTTTGGTTGAGCAGTTTATGAGTTCGCTCATAAGTAAACTTTTATTACTTTAAAAAAAAAAAAAAATTTTACCAAAATTAAAAAAAAACGCAATAGGGAATATGCATGTAATACAAAACTCTTTTTATTGATTAAAAATGCCTTGTATTGGCCCATAAAAACATCGTGGTACACTTGTTTAAGTTGCTAATACATCACTTATTTTATAATTTACTGTTTTATGTAGCATGTTTTTGGTGAAACGGAACGCACTCTCAAAACGCGTCATCCTCGATAGCGCCGGTAGTGACGTCAAAGTCTATGTGTTAAAAAAAAAACACTTTTATTTGAGAAGTGCTTAAAGTTTCACTAAGATTTTATTATAATATTGATTTTGCAATTTTTACTTGACTACAGCACATACCATTAGTAAAATTATTATATTAAGGGCAAAAAATTTGATGTAAACAAGGAAGATTGTGATAAATGACGTCACATCATGGCCGCGACACCTACGGACGTTTGAACTGTCGTAGAAAATTGCTTAATATTATTTTTGTGCGACACGCAGTAGTTGGACTTAACTTTAATACTTTTCTTGGGCTGATAGTACTGTATTATAATGATTTAAGTGAAAAAAAAATAAAGTGCATATTCCCTATTATCTGCCACATAGTTGACCGGAACTTCAGGAGGGATTCAGATCAGAGGAATTCTATAACTTGTAGTTATGCCCAAGCTTTAATGATCTGGATTTGATTTGAGGTAAACGCTATTGACCTCCTTGCTCTCATCTCAATTTGTTAATGGTCTATGATTTATCGTTTCTTTGGCCTTCCTTTATAATTAATTAACTAAAATCTCAATACATACGGGTGTAGCCTGCTCCAAGCTCCTTAGCGAAGACTTGGCAGGTGCCGCGCGGCAGTCCCAGGAGGAGGGCACGAACTCCACCTCGTCGCCCTCGGAGCCCGAGCCGGAGTCCGCGGACGCGTCCGAAGCCCCCGAGCCCGCCGACCCGCCGGCCGGAGACCCGTGGCGGTCTCCTCCGCTGCTGTTGTTGCGGGATTCGCCTGTTCGTTGCTGTGAGTGGAATGTGGCCTTCAAAGTTACATTTGTATAGCTTATTGGTAGTTATGTATGATTATGATGATTGGTTTATTCGAGCTTAGTAATTTAGTGTGGCAACTGACTTTTGGTAATGCCTCTATTACACTGATATGTATGTTTACACTTAGCAAAATTCAAAAGATTTTCTCATACTTCGTATTAGTAACGTATTCCAAAATACTATGTTTGCGAAACAGTAGGAGAAAATTAATGTTATAACTTGTTGCGTGTATACATATTAGTGCTCGTGACTATACACCGGCCAGACAGAGCTGAAACAGTGCCTATGGCATTAAGTCCGCTCTGTACATTGTGCTTGAAGTCTTAAATAAATAAACACCTGTGCACTCGACCGAATTAATATGTCTTAGCGCTTACTCGCTAATATACCCAGCACATGTAATCTAGACATGAGTAAATAGGATCTATGTATTTCTATTCACTCGTCCTGACAATTTCACTAATGCTTAACACTAAAACAAGTGTAAAAGTAGAAGTTACTAAGCTCGTATAAATTCTTCATAAATGAAAATAGATTTTCAACCGCAATGAGACTAAACGACGACCCCAATATGCACAGACAAGACTATAAATCCTATGATGAGCATTACAGTAAGAAGTTATAATGATTCAACTTGAATTTTACAAATGATTTCTCCTGCGTTGTACAATACGACTTGCAAGGCAAAACGACAGTTCATGAGTTGATAATTTGTGTTGTAATGGATACGTAAACTACTGATGGAACATTTCCAATTTACACTATACAAATATTTACAAAATAAGCACTAACAGATGCAAACCCAAAATGAAATCTAAAGTTTTTTTTCACAGATTTGTACCTCTGCACTGCACTGCACTCTATCAAATTTGCAGTTCTCTTTATTATATGCTGTCAGAGGTAAAAACCGTGAAAGGATTGTAAAATCTAAACAAAAACATATGTTGAAATGCTGATTAAATTGTCGAATGGGAAAAAAATACACAAAGTAAGTACAGAGGTAAAATCATGATCAATTTTCTAAATGGAAAAAAACAACAGTCAAGCAAACAATTGTTTGATTTGACACCACAGAAACATTCAATTTAATCAGCCTTCCATATAGCCGATATCAGACGCCTCACTCAGGACATTTAATTTTTGTTTCATTTCATGTTTACGCAACAAAAACAAAAATACATAGAACCGTCGGCTCGTTTCGAAATCCAATAACGTTGAATCGCTTATAATTTCTAAGACATTTCAGTGTTCAGACGTTTCACTTCGAGTGAAATGAAGGAAAAGTGAAGCGCCTGTTAAGCAAGCAAGCAACAAAAAGGTACCAGGCACACATACACACTTAGGAGATAAATACTTACGTGGTCGAAGTGCGTGGATGGCACGACCGCGGTCTCGTGGCCGTCGCCGTCCTAGCACACACACAAGTCACGTCACATGCACACCACACCGACACCCATATTTATATACATGTACCACTTGAGTACCTTGTGAGAGAGTGACGTCATTTTTACATATACATAATACTCTTTTCTAAGGCAAAAGCATTAATTTTACCGTATTTCATCGTGTAGTAACTTACGTAACGTGTGTAACTTTTGTGCTGGAATTTGAAAAGCGCCTCTACCTGGAAAGGGACCTCAATCTAGTTGGGAAAAGGCTAGGCAAAGAAATAGATTGAATTCTCTTTATTATGAACAGCACTATAAAAATTAATATACAGTTAGTACACAATGTAAAACCACAATTGAATGACGTTTTACCTCAATTTTACCAAATATGGAAAACATTATGAATTTATGAGTCAAGTTTTCCAATAAATTTATCTGTATTTGCAACCAGTGGCGTAGCTAGCATGGTATTGTAGGTCACCCCAAAAATCAGGATAATTTCCGGGGGTGCATCTTCAGTTCCATTAAAACAAGCTCGACAATTTTTGCACTCCACCTCGGATATGTTAGACTTCGTTTGTCTATTCGTACAAGGAGTCATTTTGTCGATTTATACAGAAAAGACTATCAATCGAAAATAATAGGATGCAAGAGCTAGCGAAAATTTTAGCACCCACCTCGAACTTGATAGGTTTTCTATTGCCCTTTATTGTAGAAATTATTGTGCCTATTTATAAAGACGTTTATATTTACGAATTTGTGGCACTAGTGATGTTTACGATCGGGTGTCACCTATAAGGGGCCGGTGCGCCCCCCCCCCCCCCCTAGCTACGCCACTGCTTACAACAAACAATAACAAAGAGAATAATTCTCGTTTTTTTTAAACAGTGCATCAACAGTATATCGTTTATAATCAGAGTATTTTTTAATTTTCTTATACAGCTCTGTAGTTTGAAGCTTCAGTCTAGCTCCATGAGAAAAAGGTTCGAGTTTATGTATGTATTTTCTTATTTGTATTAACGTTGACGTCACTTCTCCCACAAGCCAACACAAGCGACCATATCGGGGCATAGCAATGGCTTCGTGTACATCTGTATAAATACAATTACGGGGAGCTAAACTTTATTCAGAGAAGCGTAGGACGATATTATTATAATTTGAATTGCATTATAAGTTCTTTAATAGTTTAACTTGATAGCTCTCTGGAATTTTACAAGAAAAATTGTGCATCAAGGTGTGGCCAAACTTCAAGCATTTGTATTTGAATCTCTTATGGGCGTAAAAACCCTTAACGAAGCCTAAAGGCACTTGTTCTTCCCTTCATTGCGATCATTGAAATAGGGAGGTTATATTTTTTATAATAATTTCAAGGTCGTGGGGCACAGACTTCACTAAAAATACTTCATCCTCGTCTGTGAGTTTAAGAATAATATTTTCAATGCACCTGTTGCTCAAATATTCATAGATGAGATTGTGCGCAAATGCTTGCAGTAGGGACACACAAGATATTCGAAATATAATAATATACATTCAGTCAAAAAAGTATCGGGAATGGATGATTTGTTTATGGTTCCAAATTTTTGTTTTGTTTTTTTTTGTTGTTGTTAGATTAGCACAACTGTTTTCCATTTTGGCGCGGAGTTTGAGTTACATCTGTTAATTAGATTAAATACAGTGCTGTTTTTAATTATATCATATCTAGTGTGTATTGCGAATTTCATAATGGACAAAAACATCGAACAAAGAGTTTGTCCTAAATTTTGCATCGCCAATGGAATTTGGTGTTCGGAGTCACTGAAAATGTTACAGAAGGCTTACGGTGAATCGACTTTATCAAAAACACGCGCTTTATGAGTGGTACAAAGCGTTCAAAAGCGGTCGAGGTGTGATAGAAGATTTGCCTCGCTCTGGTAGGCCATCAACGTCTGCAACTGAAGTTAACATCGCAAAAGTGAAGGAAATAGTGACTGACAATCTTGCCGGAAGGTCAAACGGTAAAAAAATTAATCGGGTGTTATGCGGCGTTTAAGAGAGCAAATTAGATGAAAAAAGCCAGATTTGTGGAAAGAAAATTCTTGGATTTTGCACCACGATAATGGGCCTTCGCACAATTGTGAACGATTTTTTGACCAAAACTCAACAAATACCATCGAGCAACCACCTTATTCACCAGATATGGCTCCAGCCGACTTCTTTATTTTTCCTAAACTCAAACTACCACTTCGTGGCACCCGTTTTCATTCAGTAGAAGACATAATGGAGAATTCGCGGCGAGAACTGAACTCAATTCTGGAATAAGCATTTAAAAAATATTTTTATGATTGGATTATTAGTTGGCGTAAGTGTGTCGTTTCTGAAGGAGCATACTTTGAAGGTGATAAAATAAATTTGGATGAATAACTAATATTTTGTGTTTTATTGATCTTTTCCCGGTATTTTCTTGACAGAGTAGTAATATGTACAAGTTAGTCACAAAAAAAAGATACAAAAGTATTGTCAATATTGTTGTTGTGTATTGTGTTGTATCTTTTTTTTTGTTAGTTATTGTCTATGGTTCCCATAGACTCTATGGGAACCATAGACAATAAGACCATAGGCAATAAGTTTGTAATGAGCTGTCAAGTTAAACGTCATCACATATCTAGATATATGGTAGTCGACCAACACAAAGCAGGGAGAAACTACAGAGTATCCACACCATTACATTAATCACATGTTGTATAGCATTGCTTTAGTAACAGTAGCCTGCCAAATCTCACACCGGCGCACGATTTACGATACAATGTTTGGTTGTGTGCAACTTGGTTACTATGTGTTACTATGTAATTGGTAAGGTATTATTAGTCGTTTTTGTCCTGTTTAATCTTATCTAATTAGCCTGTTGTCCCACTGCAGGGCCAGGTCCTTGCAATTTTCAATTTTCACGTCTTCATTGAGGTTTTGGGTATTACACCCATTTTTAAAAAGTGTCTCAATTAGATTCTTTCGTGCTAATATACCACAAAAAAAAAACACTATTTTTTTATTCAATCGTCAAGTGCCAAAAAAATGTATTTAAATTTTGCATTTTCAAATTTCGCGCGTAATTTGACGAAAGCGCTGGACGCAGTGGACGCCATATTGCTCTGTGGTCATGACGTCAGTTGGCTGTGTAAACAAATGCAGTGATATTTGAAGTTGACAGTTGAGACTTCTAAGTTTACATAGCCGTATGACGTATTAACATGGTGACTACTATTTGATGTTATGAAACAGATTAAAACAGCTGAAACCTTTGAATTGAATTATTCTATGAACTAAAACTAACGTTTTCCGACTGCTTTTTGCATAAGCTATCTTAATATTATATTTTTTCTCATATAGAGTAAAATACCCTATTGCTTTCCTAATTTCTGTGCATAGCCCATGCTAGACAAAAAGGCTAGCAATGAATTAAAACAAAAAAGGATATACTATCAAATAAGAAACTTTTACTTTGCGAAGCTATTTTTTACTTGTACGAGTAAAGAATAAATAATACCAATTTTGAACATCAGGCCAAGTGTTTAATAATATGTTGTTTCACAAAAACCTACATGGGTACTTTTGAAAATATAGCCCTAAATTAAAGTAAGGTTTCAATTTCGAATAATAACACAAACAACATCCAATTGAACCAAGTCACACCCAACCAAACCACCCACCCCCTCCCACACACTCCCCACTCACCTTCCATATAAACTCGCCGCTGGAAGAGTTGCTGGTATGAGAGTCAGAGTCACTGTCCCACTCCTTCAGCAGCTCCGCCGCGGTGTCGCGCTTCTCTGCGCTCTCGGGGGACGTGGGTTCCGTCGGAGAGTCTTGGGTGAATGATGTGCTCATTATTTCTGTTGCTGGACCTGGGGAAATGGGTGTTCATAATAGGCAAGACGACAAAAAAATCTAATTAGTCCGTCAGATAGATTTCCAAAAAATATTGGACACATATTTTTTTTTTTTACGTAAACCAAAATTGGAGACGATACAGTGCGTCGAAAACTCGTGTGACGTCACATTTCGGTATATGTTTTACCATAAAGTGACGTCACAAGTCCCCACTCATGATCTTTGATGCGTTTTATCTTCGTCATTTTTTATTAATTTGATAAAACCAAAAAACACGTTTCCAATATTTTTCGATAATCTAACTGACGGACTAAACAGAATTATATTTTTTAAGTCAGTCGTCATCCCTATTGAATAGTGTTTAAAAGTTACTAACTAGCTAAACTTGACAGACGTGTTCATCGATTTCGAAATAATTTCAAAATTGTTTGAATTGAATTTTGCTACCTAATTTGGTTTGATTTTGTATATTGGGTAAATATTGTTTTTTTTTTTTCATTTTGTTTATACCTCCAGTATGGTGCGTTTCCACTAAAGCAAAGAAAACAGGAATCAACCTGGTCTCGTCTGTGATTCTATCTGAATCTATTTATTCCTACGTCTGTCTTTGAAATGCTCAAATTGACCAATCTGATGTTTGAGAAGAACAATGAGTGAGTGATTACTTGACATAAAACTTACTAGTAAAAAAATATCATCTGAATATCAGCCAAAATATTTATACCACTGGATGCAAAAGTCTAATAATTTAGATTATTAGTCATAAACTCACCAGTGAATCTGATATCACTCAGCAACGGAAAATACGAATCTAGCGTACAGAACTTCTTCTCATTCTGCAGAAAATCTTCGGTAACTACTGTCATACTATCATTCTCTTCTGCGACTCCGTTCGTTAGCTCACCAATCTCTTGGAGCTCATCCTTAATACTCTTCGACTCTTTAGGACTTTCTAGAACTTCTATTTCTTCTAGTAGGGGAGTTTCAGGGGTTTTAACCCGTTCTGGGGTGAGGTCTACTCCTTCGCTTGGTGGTTCTTCAGTCTTCAAGTCTTTTGTATCATCATCTACGTTACTCTCGAGCAATTCTTCAAAGGTCTCGTTGAGAAAGTTGACTGTAGCGAATTTCTCGCTACCGCCATTGCAGTTTACTTCCTTCACTTTGCGACTTTTCTTGTCACTCGATTTCGAAGTATTTGGTGTCGCTCTGTGTATTTCTGTTAGAAATATACTGTTCACTGTTGTGTCCGTTTTCTCTGATACGGTTTCGACTTTCGGCGATAAATGCTCAGAGTTTATCAAATTCTCTTCTTCGTTAAAATCTAATTTCCCATTAATTTTGTTTTCTAGTAGTTTCTCGAAATCGTCGTGCGCTTGAAATCTACTAGTGTGGGGATCGTAGGAATGATTCACATCTAGGATTTTCACGTCCGAAGAGTCGCAACTCTTGTTCGGATTCTCCTTGAACGCGTCCATCGTAGTTTCGGTTATAATAATCGAATGCGGTTGCTCCGTCTCATCGTCAGCATCGAAATTTATTAAAAAATTGGGTTCTCTATAATTAACTAAGCTGTGAGATTCATTTAAATTCGTAACGATAGGCGGACTCGTTTGAGATTGCGGCTCGTTCGCGATTTCTCGGCTTTCTGACTGACTAGTCTGATCGAAATCTGTGGCCAGCGAGCCCATGGCGAGTTCACTCGACATCCTCTCGCTCTTGAGTAGCAGGGAGCTGGCGTCGATCAACGACGACAGGTCCTGTGGACGACTCCTCACAGAGCTCTCAAACCTATGAAAATCCTCCGAACTGATCCCGCTCTCCATGCTCTGACTAGACTTATCTTTCGAGTTGACGTCTTGAGGTTTCGTTACCGCCGAGTTTTCGAAGTCAGAATACGTCGGCGTGCGTTCGGAAACAGCCAGGCTATCTCTGTTGCTGTTCCTGCTCAAAGTCTTGCTGTCTCCCTCTAGGAGCACCTCCGTGTCTTGGTTGGCACATTCATTGCTCGCGTTGGAGGATAGATCTTGTGGTCTGACCTCAGCAGACTGCAGGAAGGTCTGGAAGTTGACGCTGTCTTCGGTAGACTCCGTGCTAACTGCGGGTAGTCTCATGGGGATGCCTTCAACGTTGTCAGAGTCGTCGATGAGGTCGGTGAGAGGCGTGCTCGTTACCGACGGCTCCATGTTCCTGTAATGGTAGTTTGAGTTGTCGGAGTGAACTAAAATAACTTGACTTTCAGGTTGATCTGTGTCATTGTGGCTATCTATCAGATTGTCTTGTAGGCAGGATATGTCGACACTTTCCATTTTATTTAGACAAGGTTCGGATACAAGCTGCGGGCTAGTAATATCGGTGACTTTATCTTCAGCTGGGTTTGGTGGCGTCATGTCCGCATCTGGCATCGGAGATTTTCTAATCATCTCTGGTTGGGCCACCTTCCAGTCGTCAAATCCTGACGCGACCTCTGTGGTACAATTTGAGTACGAGGGCATCCCTGACATAAGTGTACCGTAGGCAAGATCTTTTGTCGTGTTCTTCGTAGAATCGTTCAAGTCTGACTTTGTTAAAACGGACGGCGTCGCACCAGCGTTATCAGTCTTCACTTTCGTATACGTATAGTTATCGTTGGCGGTTATAGAGTCTGGTGAGAAAGTCTCACAGGCATCAGACTTGCTGTCGTGTATGATGTAGGTAGAGCAATGACTGGCTTCCTTTTCATCTTCGTTGTGGGTTAACGTGTCTGTGCTTTCACTATTGCCTTCTTCTTTCTCTGGTTCGAATTCTGCTACGTCCGGGTCCATGGCAAGGTCGTCAAAGTTCTCCTCGACGTTGTATAAAGTGTCGTTGGAGCACCACGAGTCAATGCTGGTGGCTTTGGACAGGCACTGTGTCTCGGACGGTTTGGAGTGCTTCGCGTCTGTGGGGAGGGTAGTCTTCGATAAGGTGGACACTCCCGTGGCATTATCGAGGTCCGGACTGGGGGCGGAGGTGTCGGTGGTAGGGCTCAAGAGAAAGGGCGACACTTGCGATATTCGCTCTAATGATTCTTTCTCCTCCTCTTTCGTGTACGTTTTGTCGTCGATCGGCGATTCGGTTTCGGGTATAATTTTCTTAAAAGGGCTGGCGTTCAAGCTGTCTGCGCTCATTGTAATTCTGTAAATGGATAATTTATAGATTAGAGTTTGACGCACCTGTTGTGGAGCTCGGCAGTTTCGAATGACGTGTAGGAGCTAATTGCTGGACTGTTACAGGTATTAAACGTTTTAATTAACGCCGCATAATTTCGCAATCGAATAGCTTGCGTGTCGGTCTTCAATATGAGTCGATTTAAATAACCTATTAGATAACGACGCTTATGATCGTTCGCTTTTGATATGTTTTAATTATACATTCCATAGTAAGGTTAGAGTATTCTTTTATTAAATGATTAATGCGCGTCAAAGAAAATATGATTTTCTTTTCATGTGACATGTTACTTGTAGAGTACTTGTGCCAAGTCATATAACTTCCAGTATTTCGCTGCACGAAGAGATTCAGTTACCTCAGTACTTCAGCCATGAGGTACAATTGAAGACAGAACTGATTGATGTTATAAGCTTTAACAAGTGAAGCGACTATTACAATCGAACGTTAAACCGGGAATGTTCAACAGCCTTCACCAATATTTACCAACATCAATTACAGTTTCCTCAATTCCTACAAACAAGTATATACTCACTCTCTACTGCTAACAAGGTCGAGATCCCTGTGCACAGTATAGGTGTTATCTCGGGATCCCCTAGCCCCATCTTTCGAAGGGTCCCGTGACTGTTCGATGGTGTACGTGGAGTGTTCGTGGGTCCCGCTCTGAGCGCCTGTTGGCAACTCCGTGACGTCATCAGTACTGTTGTTGCAGGGTTCAGGGTAGCTCTCTGATGATTCTGTGCGGGTTGATAGGTTCCCTGAGGAAGGACACAGGGGTTAGAAGTTGTGGTAATGTTAGCCAAGGAAGGGCTGACGATAAAAGTCTATTACTTCTTGAGAACATTATGTTTATTGAGATGTTAATTCCATCAGAATTATTCCGCAAATTATTCTGGAACACCAAAACGTGAAGTGTGTATTAAATGTCTCACACTGTTAAAAAGACAGAAAGTTACTGCCAAAAATTTAACAATCACTACTAAACAATTTAAAACACTTCTAAAAGCGATTCAATATAACTTTTCGTCTGGTTTTCAGAGACGCAACGTTAAACCCAGGTGACCAAGTACCATGACGTCTTAAAGCAGGATTGTTTTAATCTTATTCCAGAGTGAGAAAGAGATGGCGCTAGACGTCCTCTATAGCTCCGTCTCTTCCCCACACCGGAATGACATTAAACAATCCTGTTTAAGACGCCATGGTAACTCCTCAGAATATTTATAAAGGCAACGAGAAACGGCACTTAAACTTAGGCTTACTTAAACAATGCAGCAAAATATTTACTACATTTAAATAAACTGTTAAGCAATAACATAATAGTGGTCGTGGCTGAGACCATGGAAGACAATGCTCGATGACCTCAGTAGAGCTTCCAAAAGAGTAGGTCTTAAAATGAACATGGAAAAAACCAAGGTCATGTTGGATGCTCATAATAACACCCACTTCTATCAAGATCGGAGACTCAATCGAAGTTGTAGACGATTATGTGTACCTAGGACAATCAGTTAGGTAGGTGTAGGTCTAACTTAGAGAAAGAGGTCAATCGTCGAATCCGACTCGGCTGAGCAGTGTCGGGAAGTTACGTGGTATCTTCTCGTCCAACTTACCGCAGTGGCTCAAGACGAAAGAGCGTGTTGCCAGTGATTACATATGGGACCGACATTCACCGAAACGTGGTCGCTCACAACGGGCCTCATCAGAGAAAGCTAAAATTCACCCAAATTGCAATGGAGAGGGCTAAGCTCAGAGTTTCAAAGAAATGAAGAGATCCGCAAGAAAACCGTATACAGTAAAACTAAACTATATTTATTCATGTTCTTTTACCAGCAATGATTTAAACTAAAATACGGTGTTCGTTTTGCTGCAAAAAGCAACTGTTATATAGTTTATTTTAGTGGCAGATACATCAGTTATATCAGGTATAATAATAAAAGCTAAAACCTGTTACCGCAGGTTAATATGTTTTAACCGAATAAAATTTCCATAGTCTAAATTAAGCATGCAACATCCAAAAAGTGTTACAATACGAAACATAGTTTTTGTAGTATACATTTATAAAACTAAAGGAATTAAAAGAGTTTAGTTGGTTTTTTAGGAAGATAATTCAATCGTACTTCTAGATGGTTGTTTTTAACTGTAGCTATCTCCGTAAAAAAGCGTCGTAGCAGATAATGGGTTTACCTGTAGCTTGGTCGTGACTTGAGGAGTCGATTGGTATATTTAACTCAATTTCGTCACTAAAATGCACATAATCAGTTTTTGCAATAAGGGTACGATATCATCACTTCACGAATGTCGAACTACTTTATAAGGTGTACTCTACTCATTCTTTTAGCAACGCTAAAGGATTCACTTACAGTTCATATCGTTCTCGTAAGCCGACAGTTGCTGGCCGGTCTCCTCGGCGATGGGACTCAGCGCGCCGGGGTAGCTCACGATGAGCTCCGGCGGCGGCGGTAACTCTGCCGTCCACTCTTGTTCCTGTTCGCATGGAGGTTCTATTGCAGCTACCTGTGCGTGACATTAACATTTTTGTGTAAGTAATAGTACATTACTGCAGCGGCCAGCAACAGAGGCATTGATGGACGAACGTGTAAATTTGGCCCGAGGCGGAGCATCAATGCCTAGTTGTGGCCAAGGCTTGTATAGTACTTTTCTCAAATAATGCGAAGAAATTAAAACTCTCGCGTTGAAGAGATCATTTTTTTTTTTCAATAAGCCGTTTTTTATTTGCAAACCAATTCGAAATTTAAATAAAACCTTTGATAAGTTACCTTCTTGGTTGCCATGTTTCAGAGTAAAATATCATTCCATTTTCAAATAACACGACAGATATGAGTTTACTATGTAATTTGTTTGGTCGCTAAAACACGACAGAAATGGATTTTCATACAACTTTTGCCGGCCACTGGTCGCATGTATCTGGCCAGTACAGCAATTTCGATTTATCTTGAAGAAGGTTGTCAAAATAATGCTCACCAAGCATGTTTGAGAAACACTACTATCTGTATGTATGTGATAGGTAATGAATCAAATAAATAAATAAATTAAATGTGGGTGTGGTGTAGAGTCAGGAAAATTACTGTTAAGCAAATTGGCAAGTGATGTAGCCATTTCATATATTTATCAAATGATGACAGTGATTTTGATTTAAATATACAGGGTTAGTTTTCAATGACTGGCCAAATTTTCAGAAATGGTTTAGAATCAATAATATTTTCGATATAATGAAAAAAAAATAGTAGATTGTTATACAAGGGTGGAAAGAAATCAATTCCCATACGAGGTATTTAGACGCACGAGCGAAGCGAGGGCGGCTATAGTCCGAGTGGGAATTGATGACTTTCACCCGTGTTAAACACTCTACTTTTCATTTCAAATATAAGGACAGTAAAAAATAGTAGTTTTTCTAAAATATTTATTGATAGTAATAACATGAGTAGTACCTATTTAAAATTAATTGTGAAGTTAGAACAATTTGTGAAATTCAAAGTTAAATTTTTGTTTGGAATATTTACACTGTTTGATATATTATGACAAATTTGGCTGTGTTGGATCTCTGTAAAAGTAGAAGACTCTGGTATTTCATTAGACGGTGGAATCCATGGCGGAGACTCTCTTGAAGTGGTTGGTTGAGGCGAATTGGGGCGTATATTTATAGTCTCAGTTAATTTCTTTGAAATTTTAGATTTATTTTGGATAGAATCCTCAATGTAGCCTTCCGCGACTGTGCTGGATTTCCATCCTCCATGTCTTTTTAACATTGTTAAGTTCGCCCCAGAATCGGCTAACAGTGTCGCTGACGTTCTTCTATAACAATGCCCGGTATACTGCTCACAGTTTGGTAAATTCAAATATGTTGCTATCTGCTTTGGCATAACTGAGATTTTATTTTTACCGATCACTTGTTTATAGCATTTTCCCTTTTGGTAGTTAAGAATAGTCTTTTTTAATTTAAATTTCCAATATGGAACACACCGCCCGCGTCACCGCCGCGGGCCATCCCACTTTAATAGGTATTTTTTTTAATTCACATTGGCCGTATACACTCACAAGACCGCAGCATTTTTTTTTTAATCGATATTTTTCTTAATTATGTAAAAAAAATTATAGCCGACTAAATAACCAATTTTAGTTCTATTTTTAAAATTCATATCCGCCCTAGGGAGGGAAGCAATTTATTACTATGAGTCTTTCCCGTCCAAGGGAGGGAAGCATCGTTTTCGACCCGCTGCTCTGATCAAACAAACACTACTTTCCGAGTATGAGAAATGAAAAAACATTTTTTTTTTAAATAAAATTTCATTCCTGTCTACCACTAAAAAGCAAAAGCGTGGTTATTACAACAGCACAATTCGAACAACACATTAGATAAGTGATAGGTAGCAGTTAGCACACACATAAATTTGGCGGTGCATGCACGCAAGTGCATTGATTACCACTAGGTTTATGATTTAGGAAATTTTTAGGACACTTTCAAATGAATGCTATTATTTTATTTTATATTTTTCGACAATAATATTTAAAATGCACTTTTGGTTTAATATCTAGATCTTAATTTTAAATTTTGTTTGGTCATTGAAAACTAATTCTGTATATGTATATACTTACAGAAAATTGTGCAATGTAAATTGAAAGTCAATTTGCTTATCAATTATTTCCCCTAGCTTTACAACCCCCAGTACAGTGGACAATGTCTATCGCTACAGTAAAACTAAGACGAAAATTATACGCTCGAATTTAAATATTAATTCTGACTGTGCCCACTCCTTTCTTTATAACAAAAATGTGAAACTCTATGTGTTTTTCTTTATCAATGTGATATTTTTTCGTATCATGCTATATGAATCATACAAATTGGGAACACACTGATCAAAAAGTTCGTATCTTCTTCATATCAAAAATAACAACACAATCGGGAAATAAATTACCTGTTTCAAATCTTCCATCGAAAATTCCAAACGCATTGTTCCAATGTGCGTTAGCTAGCCAGTTACTCAAATTACACATAAAAACATAGAAATAATCCTCTTCTTTATCAGGTAGGAAGTAATTTATAGGCACAGTAATTATTTAACACACCTATTTTTATTGATATTGGAACTTATTAAGGTTGGAAATAAACACTTTTTTTTTAGAGTAGTGTTATTGTTTAAAACAAGAAATAATAATTCTAGTTTATCACTGCACAAGGATAAGGTAAGTTAACCGTTCCCCGCGATTGATTGCTACCGTACGATACGCTGAAATTCAATGATCGATAAGTTTTAATCCCAGATAAAGATTATTCTTGGGTTTTTAGAGTATTTCTGTGTGTACGCAACGCCTATTTTTCCACATTACGCATACTATGAGGGTAAGTCCCAAAGTAAACTTATCAGTGATAGATGCAATTACATGATAGTATTATGAATCACCGCACTTTTAGGTTTAAAAATAATTTAATCAATGTAAACAAACTTCGATAGGGCACTATGATAACATTTTACGGCCAGTTTCTAAAAGGCTATCTAAACCAAAAACGTTGTTACTATAAATACTAATTATCGAGTCGAGGAGTCACGTGAAACTACATTTTTAACATGTTAAAAAATGAAAAATCAACAATGAATCGGCTCAAAACGTAGCTATTAATTTGGCGATAGAACATACTTTCTAACTCATGTCAAATGATATCATGGACAATGGTAATTATTCGACTGAAATATCGTCTATGAAATGATTTCCAGCAAGCGATTCACCGCATTAATTAAGAGTTTGACAGCCTTAAGGTTTTATAACTCACCTGAGCCAAAGGCAACTTCAGTTCCAGTTCATTCCTCAACGCTTTGACGCACTCTTCATCTAACGTCAAATTCTCTCTCAGATCTTCAACAGATCCTCCATTGCCCGCCAAATAGGACTCAGGCAACGCATCACTTTCCCTTATCATCATATTCTCTTCATCAGAAACTATACCTTCAACTGTCAACGGACCAGAGTATTCGATATTCATGTTGTTTTCATTCTCCGCCATTGCTAGCTTTGAAGTAATTTGTAACTCTATCTGGTTTAATTCTATCTCTTTTTGTAAAGATAGATCTGGTTGTAACACTGGTGCTGGTTCAGGAGTTAGATCTATATCGACAACGTATTTCTGCTGTGATGTCGATGCTAGAAATACTCCAGGCGAGTTAGGAGGCGTTAAGGGCGAGATTCGCTTTTCAGTACCGGAATTCCCGCTGTCTGTTTCAGTCTGAGGATCTGACTGCTTCTCGCTTAGACTTTGAATATCATCGAACTGTAGATCATCATGCATTATGTCGGGTACTTCGTTTAAGAAATTACCGTCTCGTAACGGAGATGGGGTTTCGAGATTCATCTCACTGAAGTTTGAAGAGAATGCTAGTAGTTCTTCTTTTGGTAAATCAACTAGTTCCGTTGATTTGACTCCTTTGAAGAGTTCTAAGGTGCAGTTCTCAAAAGGGCCTAAAACTACTGAGCTGTTTTCATCATATGTGTCCGTATGGTGACTTTTGGTTGGCGATTCAAAAGGGCTCAAACTATCCGGCACATATTTCTGTTCCAATTTTGTAAAAGAAGTTCCCATTCCATAATCTGCTGGAACTTTAGTTTCTGATAGTATTTGAGTTTCTTCTTTGACTGAGTTTTCAATGGTACTATTAACTTGAGAACTGTCGCTTGCTATAGGAGTACTTGATACAACATCAGTATTCTGACTATTGAAAACTCTTTCCATGTGTAAGAAGTTATTAACCTCCTTTACCCCAAAACTGGGTAGATCTAGGTACTCAGTAGATTCGTTCCTGACCATAGAGCACGTTGTGTTGTCTGTAGTAGAACCTTCGAGACAGGATTTGATGACGTTTCTTACATTACTATCTAAGGCGTTATCGTTTAGTAGGTCGGTATTTGTCGTGTCGTTTATAAGATCCATGTAAACAGTGTTGTTCGATGGTCCGGCGAAATCAGTCAGTACATTACTAGATCTAGTGATATTATCATCAGCTGATTTCGTATCATTCTCTTCAGAAACAGGCATTTTAGGGATAATAGCTTCTCTATAAGGTGTTGCATTTACAATCACAGCATTAAGAGAGTTCACTGATTCATTAATAGGTTCGTCTGTTTTGATACAAACTTCTTCATCAATATCCTCTTCAAATTTTGCCGCTTCTACGGTTACATTAGCTATGACAGATATTATAGACTCTTCATGTTGGTCTAGTTTAGGGACGGGAAAGTTTTCATAAACAGTTTGTTCAATTTTGGACAAAGATTCTTGGGATGCACTTTTTGTTTCGTCTTTAGTGGTGTCAGCTTCACCAATCTCCATTTTTTTTATGGGAATAGTATCAGCATTATTTTTCTCTACATCAGTAACTAAAGGGATGTCTTTGTGAGCATTTTCTTTATTTATAGTAAAGGTTTTGTTCGAAACTTCAACGACTTCTTCGTCGACGATAGATTCTTCATTAGACCATGTATTTTTAGTGTCTTTAGGTGTATTGCTGTCATTTTCTGCAAAATCAACAGACTTTTTTAAAACCTTTTCTTTAGCTTCCACATTAGAAGGTGCAGCGGTTGTTTCAACTTCAACTAAAGGGGCAACCTTATTAAACACATTTGAATCTTCAGTAATATTGGCATCCTTGAGTTCTTTTTCTGAACCAACAATACTCCCCACTGTTGGTTCTTCGACTAAAACATTACTTTTAGCCTCTGGCACGACATTTTCCGTTTTATTTGATTCATGTATAGAAGATTCCAGATCTTTTTCAGTAATTACATCGAAATCTTTTGCTATTACATCTTCTGTTGGCAAAGTTACGCCCGCATTCAATACGTTCCCGACTTCATGAATTGGCGCAATCTTTCTTTCTTCCATAAGAAAATCCAAAACTTCTTTAGAAATATTTGTTTCAGATTTTATTACGACATTGGAATAATTTTTCGCATCTTGTAGAGTTTGATTATTAATATAATCAGCTGTTTGATTCAACACTTGTTGTTCAGTATTACTTTCTTCAGTTGTAGTGGCAGATTGGGGTTTGTCCTCTTCTATTCTACTGGCAACTGTTTCTTTGACTTCCTCTTTCATTGCATTTTCAATTTGCTCTTCTACTGTGGCAATTTCTTTTTCGGTTTCTTCCTTAAAAATATTTTGTACTATTTCAGGTGGCAATTCTGGCGATGGAGATTTCACTTCCTCTATTACAATTGTTGGTATTTCAGTCTCTTTTGTTGCATTCAAGTAAGAACTTTCAATAATATTCATACTTTGTACTGGCTCAGGTGTCTGTTCGGGAGAAAGGGGATCTGAGGGTTCTAAGTCGCTCAGTTCTCCTAAACTATCCTCTTTCGAGTCTTCAAGGGATTTCGTACTTTCAGTTACTTTTATGAGATCACTAACTAGGACTTCTTCAATATCACTTTCGACGTTTGCATCAGATATTACATCTTCAACAGTTTTCTCTCCTTGCTTCCCATCAGAGAATTCTTCGCTTGATTGATCTATTTCACTAGTTGACATTCCATGCACCATTATAGGCAAGAATATATCATCTACCATTTGTTCCAGTTCGCTCTTATCTAAAGAATCCTTACTCCCTACTTCATGAGGCATACTTTTACTCAGCTTCCCTACATCTTCTATTGACTTAGTTTCATTCTTAATATCAGTACTTATTTCTTTTAAGTTACTATCACATGATGTTTGACAGTCTTTTCTAACATTCAATTGTTCGTTATCACTAGCACTAGATATTGACGCTACACATAATTCCTTCAGCTTGGGTATTTCACTATCACTACTCACTATTTTGTTATCATTTGGCAATTCAGTAGGTTGATGTACAGGCTCGACAGTTTTATCATCAACTATAACATCGGGTGTAACTCTTTCTACTTGAACTTGTATTTCATTTCTTGTGACGACGTCTACGTCTTTGATTGGTGTGTCAGGCGTGAGGTTCTCGAGTGTGTGCTGACTGGCGGTGTCGAACTCGCTGTGTCGCTCGAACGAGTGGCTCAGAGTGCCGATAGTATCCCTATCGAGTTCATCGTCCTCTCCAGTTTCAGCGTCCACCGATTTAGAACCGAAACCAGTATCTAGAATGCTCTGGAAATTCGTAATTCCAGGGGACTTGACCATACTGGATTGCAATGGGTAATCTTTCTTGCAGTCTAAGCTCAGATTGTCTCTAGAGGGACTGGCCTGGTGGCTGGACTCTGAACTTGAAGTCTTTTCTGAATTCAGTATATTATCGAGATTCTTGATGACGTCGCTGACGTCTTTGTAGTAGCTGACGTCATCAGTGCTGCCAGCGATGATGTCTTTGAGCCAGGGGTCCATTGAGGCGTCAGACCTGTCCTGTTCCTTTTCCCTAGCATCTTCGAGACTTATATTTCCTTGATGGCATTCAAGCGCAGCCGTCTCGTTGTGTGTGAGGTAGATGTTCCTGACATCTTCTAGCGAACCGTGGAGGTTCGTCAAGCTCTCCGATTTGATTTGTACAGACATGTCTTTGTCTGACATGATGCTGCTGGATCGCGACACGGCGGTATCCATGTCCACGCTGAGGGAGTCTTGCACATTCGTGTTGAGGTCTTGCTCGGAGGTTGTGAAGTGGGAGGCCATGGAGGTTGATGGTGCGTGGACTATGGCTCTGTGCTCGTCGAGTTTGGGGATGCTGTTAGGCTTGAGGCGTTGCCAGCGCTCCTCAAAGTCGGCGCTGCCGTAGCCGTCGTCCTGCGCGCTGTGCGCCTGGCTGCTGTCGCGGTGAGACGTGTACAGGTGGTCGATGAGCGCGTGCACTTGCGACGCCGTCGGCCGGCCTTCCGGGTTGGGGCTCCAACATAGCTGCATTACTTGGTAGCTGGAACAATGTAAACTTGTTATAAACTATACTTTTTCTATTATTTGTGTAAAAGAAAGAAAGAAAGAAAGAAAAGTATTTATTGAACTTACACAGGACATACAGAAACAAAAAGATAGAATAGACATGACAAAATTATTAAACAAGAGAAAAATAAAAAAACAATCAAAATGTAGTCATACGAATATAAATTTATAATACACAATAATATTAATAAACAAAAATAAATATTTAATGTGTAATAAATATAGGTTATAGAATAAAAATACCATAATTTTATCTACACTCAACGTCACTACAGTTTGTCTATGCATGATTGCATAGCAACACTGACAGAGACGCGGGCGTAGACAATGCAGACATTTATGTCAGCGAAGAAAAACCAAAACAATAAATCAATACTACTAATAAGCAGATAGTGTGATTGTTTGTAAAAAGAATTTCGTAAAAATACTGATCCGAATACAAACATTGTTTAACTGATAGAAAGTTGAACTATTCCTGAATAATATTCGATACTTTATCTACTTTTTTCTGGCGTACTGTCCACTTATATAACATTAGTATGAACACTGTATTAAGGTGGATGCTCCAGGGTAGCCCGCGAAATTCAAATTTTTCTACGTTTTTTGCAATTTGCACGTCAGTGCTAGGTTGTTTACATGTTGATTAAAATATTGCTCGCGACTGAGACGTATGCAGTTATAGAATTATAATCATCAAAATCATCAATACAACCCTCCAAGCTCATAAAAGTGCGGGAATTACTTTTTCAAGGTTAAAGTCATTCCTGCACCTTTATGCGCTCCACCTTAAGGCAAAATTATAAAAGGTAAATATTTTTAAAAGAGTCACCGTGGAGTGTCTTATCGGCTCTCTACCTAACTTCTGATGTTTCATGTACATATTATATGGTTTTTTTTAACGTCAGATAATTCTAGATTTTGTATGTGAATACAGCTAACACTAGATGTGTGCTGGTAAGTAGTGTACTGTGTATGTCCTCACAGATGGTCCCGGTAGACGGCGGGCAGGTCGGGCAGGTCGGGCGGCGGCGGCGGCAGGGCGGGCGGCGCGCGGCCCCAGGCGCACACCTGCCACAGCAGCGCGCCCAGCGCCCACGCCTCGCTGCGCGCCTGTTACACAAACACACATTCAAAAACATAACACCACGCCTTTATAGCGGTTTCTAACTAGCGGATTACTCTGCACGTATAAGTTCGTATCAGCTTACGCGCATGCCAAAATTTGCGATTTAAAAAACCGAATGAGTGTACACGTGCTTATTCCAGCGTGTGTAGCAATATGTCAGTATCGCTCGCTTTTTTTATAATTCCAAATTTTGGAATTGCGTTGCGCTTCCAAAGTTTAGGCTTCTACTCGCGATGAGGTCAATTGACAACTTTCAATACACTTAGATAGAGACACTGGCTGTTTTATCTTGGGCCCGCATATGAGTAGCGTAGAATGTAATAAAATTGCTTTCACTTCTGCAGAATTATAATCATGTTTTCCCATGGGCGTGCGCTACGAAGAGGCAATTAGGCAAAGCCTACCCTACCAACTGGGGCAAACGAATGAAATATGTAATAAAATAACACTTTGTATGAAATATTAAAAAAAGTTCAAACTCCTGTTCGAATACTTATAAAAAATTTCGCGCCCGTGTTACGTAACTAACACTGTACTGGAAGTTGCTACGAAGCTCGACGCTCACCCGCCGGACGCATCTAATAGGCAAACACACTACTAGCCTAAAACCCATTGATAAATTTACGCACACAGCGGCACATTGGTGCATAGTTTCGTGTGTATGAACCGCACACATGTATAGATTGCAGCCAGTTTTGGGCGATATCTCCTGCAAGTGTAGCTGGGCTGTGATTGGGTGCTACAACACAAGGTCAGGATTCAAGGTGGATGTTCTTAAGCCCGCGAAATTAAAATTTCCTTACGTTCCTTGCAATTTGCAGGCCAGTGCTTGTTGTATGTTGATTAAAATATGACTACATACGTCTTACAGACGCAAATCATATAATCATCAACATACAACCTAGCACTGGCCTGCAAATTGTAAAAAACGTAAGGAAATTTGAATTTTGCGGGCTACCGTGTAGCAGGGTTCGTTCCGGATACCTTTCCAATTAAATTAGTGGAGATTTCTTATTATGATATTATCCTGCAAAATTTTGTTGATCACTGTTGTGAAGCAACTCGATATGAAAATGATGCAATTTTATTTGGTAGTATTTTTCTACCGACAGATTAGAAATTATATTTTTCTGAAGGAAGCCATTATTGTTTTATTGTGACAAGCAATTTATATCGCGATCTTGAATGTTTTAATTTTAACATAGGTATTAAGTTATTTACACATTTGTTTTGAAACAGAAAACGTACATTCACCAGTAACAGTAGTGTAAATATTAATTTTGTTGTGTATTCATTGTTTAATAATCTAACAATGGTGTTTACTTGTGAAGTTTGTGCTGATAATGTGTGTTTGTTAGAAGTTAAAGGCAATAAGTTTTCTCAATTATCGTATAATGACAAGCTTCAAGTTGTGTCTAAAGGTAGATGTGTACCCGAATTACGAGAATTACTTCAAAAATAATATATGGTAATTAACTGACGTGTTTTGTAACTATCACCCACTCACTTGGATAAGATATTAGAGGTGGCCATATCTTTCTTCTGTTTGCATCGTTAGAAAATCGTGTGTTGAACCTTGAATAATGTGGTGAGCTCTTTACTTCTTGTATTTATAACTTTTGTTTTTACAGGCTTATTTTCAAATATTATAAATCAATAAATGTGACTACTTTGAGGGCCATCATAATTATGTAGAGCGACGTTGTGGAGTAGCGCGTTTTTTTTTTTGCTATCATTTTTTCGTGGCCTACCCATCCCGGTGGACCACTGCACGCCGCTGTGTTTACCAGTGGCGTAGCGTGGGTTTTCGCCGCTTGGGGCCGACCGGAAATACGCCGCCCCTTGTTTTTTATTGACCCCAATAACTTGGGGTCTAAACTGGGTGGTTTTTGAGAAATCGAACTTAAAAAGTTTTTTTGTAATTTTATCACCTCTGCACCATAAAGTGCTGATTATGAGAAATCTACGCCGTTTAGGATTTTAAACTGATACTTTTCTGATAGCAGAAAATTACAGCTTTAACTGTCTGAAAGGATATGTTAAAATACACCTGAGAGAGATAGATTTTACCTGATCTGATCGACCAGAATCCGACGAATTAAGTCAGATAGCTAACATCACGGTAACAAGAAAATCTGCATGACCTATATGGCGCTTATGTTCCAAAGGCAGATGTACTTTTTTGACAAATTGGTTTTCGAAGGATACCTACATTCGTCCATGAGCTATCAGAAAAGTATCAGTTTAATATCAACATTTATATCGTTTTCTATGGCAAGAATAGCATGAAATTGCGAGCACGATTTCGAATACTTAACTACTTTTTTACATTTTCCAAATTAATAAATTGACCCTTCCTGCCGCCCCCTTTCACATGCCGCCTGGGGCTGTGCCCCCCCCCCTCAAGCTACGCCACTGATGTTTACTACAACATTCGGTAAACAAACTACGATTTTATTTGTTATTATTTCAGTGCAGATTCTATTTAGTAAACTGATGAGTTTTGAATAATAAGTTGGGGATGGCGCAACATATCTTCTATTTCCATACTTTTGTATTACTCGTCATCTCAGCTGTCAAACTGTTGTACACAGTGTCAATTAAATTTTTTTTTTTTCAATAAACCGCTTTCTATTTGCAAGCCAATTCGAAATTTAAAAAAAACTTTTGATAAGTTACCTCCTTGGTTGCCATGTTTCAGAGTAAAAGATCGTTCCATTTTTAAATAACACGACAGATATGAGTTTATTATGTAATTTATTTGGCCGCTAAACACGACAGATATTGGATTTTCATACAAATTTTGCCGGCCGCTGGTCGCATGTATCTGGCCAGTATGATGAAGGTTGTCAAAATAATGCTCAAATTTCCAAGCATGTTTGAGAAAAAAAACTTTCGCTACTACGTACCGTGTATACAGGTGGATGCGTACGCGATTCTGGCGCAGACAAGTCGTAGGATGGCTCACCAGACACATATCTTCCTAGGACAGCGCGTGCATTGTCTGACGTGCCGCGTACTAACACTGAGCCACACCATATGTTGCTGAAAGAAAAATGCATAAGTTTAAATAAAGATATTCGAAGATTGAATAGCACAGACAAAGAGCCACAGCTGGTAATTCAGGTAGAAAGCACCCAAGTTTTAATTTGGAGCTTACTATTCTTGCAAAACTAGCCTGAGGAGGGGGGCTCCTTTGGCATCAGGGTAGAAACGGTTAATGATGGGCACAAGGCACTTAACACAAAAATTCCAATTGCCAATATGTGTTACTAAGCTGGGAACAGTCAGTGCCCCTAGACCGGATCCTTCTTCACCTATTTTCTTTGTGAGAATGGTCAGGTAATGCCTGTACTATAGATAGAATCAGATTTTATTAGAATAGGCGAGGTTCAATACAGGGTCCAAATAAATCTATGGTCAAAAAAAAGACAAAGCTAGAGTTGCTAGAGTTACAAGGTCTGTTAATACATACCCATATAAATAACCACGCGAATGCAGGTGCGCGAGCGCAGAGCTGACGTCACACAAGAGCCGCAGCGGCACTCCGCCCTCGTTCAGGATGGCCATCTTAGGACGGTTCACTACCAAGTATTGTTGGAGGTCCTGTAAATTATTTACAAGTGTGTTAGAATTATTTCTTTAACAAATGCTGAACTAATGGACAAATGGCAAATAATGGACACAGCGATAGGCACTAGAGCGGCAATACAAAACTTTTTGAAAAACGGAAGTAGTGCGACCAAAACGCCTGACCATGTGACATTACACGTCCAAATATTTGCAGCGCAGCGCTTGACGGATACTGGTAAAGTAGCTTTTAAGGTTTTATTAACTCCAGACCGAATAAAATCTAGTCACAAAATTCCAAAGGCAGCAAAGAAACTTTCCTGAAACGAGAATCCGCCAATTAATTTAAATTCTCCAGCTAACGCCCCTATGCTTACCATAGAACAAAGCTCAAATATCAAAATCCAGGGATCCTCCTGCAAGCATTTGGTGACGAACGCCAGAACGTTTTCATGGCGTACATCGCGGTACATCCTGGCTTCGTCCAGGAACCGCGCCTTGTCCTCCAAGCTCGCGTTCTGGTTGAGGATCTTGACTGCGACAGTGCTCGTGGAGCCATTGTCATCTACCTCGCCTTCAACCACCTGTACAAGGAAAAGGTATTTATGACGTTTGCCTTTAAGTTACAATTTGATCTCTTATGTCGCCTCTGTTATCCTCTGGGAATTGCAAATGTTGTGCTTGTGGAAGTTCTTCCTTAACTACGCAGTGACCTAGGGATTTACTTAGAGATTATTTCTCATATCTATCTAGGTAACCCAAAATCTTTTTGCTTAGATTACCATAAAATACGGTATTGGTAAGGTTTACTTTTTATCTGTATGTCTACAATTCATTCATTCATTTCACAATTTTATTGGGGTCGGCTTCCAGTCTTACCGGATGCAGCTGAATACCAGTATTTTACATGAAGCGACTGCCTATCTGACCTCCACAACCCGGTTAGTACTGGGTAATACGGTCTCCTTTGGTAAGACTAGCTGTCAGCCTACAACACAAACAGTACACATGTACAGTATTCATGTGTACGGAACATAATTACGTTACATTTACTGCTTACTGCAATCATCAATAATATCGCGAAACGTGATGTTTAATAATCATCACGTTTGTCATAACCATTGATTATGGCATTGATACAAGATTTAATTGAACGTGCAGGTCTTAGTTTTATTACGTTTCCTATAAAATGTCAAAGATTATATGTATTTTAATGCTTGGGAAATACAAATCAGATATAGGATCTTCTTCATAAATTAATGTTTATTATTAATTGATTTTGAAAAGAGTTAGATTAGATCATAGCGTCTCAAGATGGCTGCTTTTCTGAAGGTTTTAGAAAAATTCTTCAAGGCAAGAGAAAAAGCACTACAGCTTCATCATCATCATAGCCGGAACACATCTAGAGCTACATACAGGCTTCTTTCAAGGATCACCAAAAAGACATGACCTGCGCAGCTGTTCAGCAGATTCCCGATAACCCAAAAGAGTCAGTCCACTTAGAGGCACTGTGTATTCGTGTTGTACATCGATTGAAATTTCTATGTGTATTACTTACTCTTCCAAACCATCCTCTACCGATTTCTCTTAGGTACTGCAATCGATTACGCGGGAAATCTTCATCGCCTGTAACCAAATATGGTAAATTAGGTACATTTAAAATCAATTTGCTGCATGTTTCTTTGTATATGCAAGTTTGTATGAAAATATACTGGTTTGAAGTCGGTGCGGTGCGGCCGCGATGAAAAACACGTACAATAACTGACTATTACAAATTATAAGAAAATGTATGAAGATGACATTCTATCGTTATGTTAAAAACCTTTAAGCCCTCTAGGTTGATATGGGGCTTTGCTCCTCATATCCAATATTTTCCGCTACTCCGCATGGCAGAAGAAACCTTCGATGACATTAATTGTCTCAGTATACCTATTAATTAATAGTTTAGTACTCTCTGCAAACAAGCAGTAAATCCCAAAGCGACGTGCCTGCACCCAAAGCGTATTGTTCGTATGTTTCTATACAAAACTAAGCAGTGATAGTCATCGGTCATGGGAACTTTGTAATGGTCGAACGATAACAATGGTGTCCGCTATAAACTCTAAAAGGTCTTAGGTCGGTATAACGTGTCAATCGACAACTAGTCGAATCCATAACAGCTTAAAGTTGATTTTCTGCTATAACGGGGTGAATATTTTAAATAAGGCTTAGGCACAGATTTACGGATTACGGGACTTGGCCCCCAATATTAAAGGCTTTTTAAGTTGCCAATTCATTTCCCTCGAGACGAGGATGGATGACAATTTTTGACGCTTTGTGGACCACTTAAAGTGAATTAAATGTGGTTTTATCACAACTTATTTCTTTTTAAGATTAAAGCCGCCACGAAGGGTGGATAAACCGTAGTCCTTATCTTTTACGAGGTCTTTAGCCACGACTTTTGTGGCGTTCCATTTAGTTACAATGATTTATTTTACTGCCTGGGTCGCCTAAAGCTATCCCGTTCTGCCGTTTTACAATTTGGAAGCTGTAAATGTCTATTACATAAGTAACACAATATCGAGCAAAGCCACGACTTTTGGAGTTGTGGACCGAGATACCGACATCGACACTGTTATTTGCTCAATCCAAAACAATGTTTTCAGCAATACGTGTGTCTCCACTCCACAGTAAGCGTTGTCGTATTTTTGCCTAACATACAAATGCTACTTAACGACCGGAAAATAGTACAGTCACAGGAAGGAAGTGACGCCGAGAACTGGATGAATAAAGATGCACAGGTATATAAAAAGAAGTGTGGGCCAGTATTTACGATCTTTCATAAATTGATGGCATAACTTCGATTTGAAATTGAAGGTTAGAAGCAGATGGTACAGTTCGTTAATAGTCAAGGTTATTTTCGAGGTACATCGATATTTGCCCAATTAGCGGTAGCTTCTATTCCATCCACACCAGCGAAGGGTGGAATTGGATAGAAATGAAAATGTTTACCCAATTACGATCTAGCTTCAGTGGAACCCAGTGCTGGATTGAAACACTTGCTCAATGCAAATCACGCTTTAATTCAATTCAATACATTTATTTCAGAATTTTCGGTCCATAGAGTGTTAGTAGTACGTCAAGATGACTTAAAGCTATGTTAGTAACTCAGAAATACAACAAACAAGAGAAAAAAAACGCCAGTCAGCCTACAATATGTGCAGCCCAATCCAGTGCCTCCAAATAGAGTCCTATTTGTGTGTGTGTGTGCACACTACATCCATAGTCATGGATGTAGTGTGCAATTACACTCAGGTAGCAGTTGGGACTGGCCCTCACCCTTCGCATCAGCGATGCTGCTCTCTTACGTATAATGGCGCGAAAGCCGTGCACTGGAGCTTCAGCAAACATCGCTGACGCACTGCAGTAGCGAAGCAATCCCATCAGCAACCTGAAAGCAATAAGGTAACTAAGAAAACTCACCGAACCAATCAGCACAATGCTCCAACGGATCAGCAACTCTAATCCCAGTCGGCAAAGGCTCAAACTCAACCACCGACTCCCTGCTGACTCTGTTCCTCTCCTCGTTCTCACTCACGATGTACGCAGCCGCGTTATTGTTGGCAATGTTCTGCATCTCGCGCAGAGATATCGGCCCGTTGTTATTGTCTTCACTGATGTTATTGTTGACGGGCTCGGCGAAGCCCGAGTCGGGCGGATGGGCCCGACGACCATCGTGAAGGTGGGTCGCGCTTGCAGTGAATAACTGTGGGAGATTTGAAAGAGTTAATTTGTGAAGGTTTGGAGAAAAGAGTATGATTGTGTACTATGGTGTTGTATGGGGTGAATACTAACTTTTGAGTTAGTGATCTGTTAATGCTAAACATAAAAGGATATGAATTGTGTTTGTTGTCGATCACAATACATTAATTCATGCAAAGGGCAAAGACACAATCGAAAATGATGTCACATAAAACAAATGTTGTGTGTGCCTGACAACGTGCGACGTGAAATTTGTTTAACCAATCTCAAATAAAACATTTTGATTCCCCAGAAAGACAAAGGGTATCTTCAAATAATAACCTCCACCAGGAAATCTATAAAACACACAATTAAAAGCAAAAACTAATTGTTCACAATGGTACAAACACAACTACGTCATCTACTAAGTACCTGATTGTCCGCTCCTTCGTTCGGCTGGCGACAAGAGAAAACAATGCATCAGACATTTGATCTTGTTCATACAGAGTTATGTTTTGTATTGTTCCTACAAGGCTCTAAGCACTAAGTGAGGTTACGTGATATTGTGGAGAAGAGGGATGACGCTGGACACTGCTCTAGATTTTAGCGAAGATGTGTTTATTTTGATATTACAGTGAAGTAAAGAACATTTCAAACGCATTTGTAGTCTGTCCGTTTTTATTTACACGAGAATCTTATAAGGCGATTCGTCAGCTCCAAAGTTTGGGTTTGGCTAGTATTCCTGAGAGACCGTGATAAATGGAGGACCCTGGGGGAAGCCCATGCGTCAAAGGATGCGCTGATTGACGAAGCCGCCGAAGTGCAATGGAACTTGTGTTTTACTTAATTTATACTTTATTGTAATAAGTTCAGTTTATCAGTAAATAAAGGCAACATATTACTAAACATGGGAATAAGAAACTTTTGAGACTAATGCAGGGTCTTAAAATGTGGCTCCTGTGTATTTTTGCATCATAAAGAGTTCGTTCTTTTCTTTTATTATCTTCACTATATGTAGATCTCTACACATCAAGCATTAGACTTGTATGCAACTATGAATGTACAATGACATACTTCTGTCACATCTAATTGGCTAATGCGATCTGCAGGCGTCGCCCCCCGGATTAGCTCATCCAAGCGAATTACTAGAACTTGTGTACGATCAGGCGTTTCTATTGCTCAGGGTCAATACTATACTATGACTAAACTATCGATGTTTTTTATCAATTACCCGTAATTTCATGTTTCTCAATAAAATATTTCGTCGGTTTAGAACGAATTTCATCAATGAAATCTGAACGCGAATAGTACATCTAAGCCACGTTCAAGTGATGTCATGCCAGGATCAACATTTTACAACAATAATGACACTGTCAGCTTTGAACCTATAATCCCGTTCAATTTCGTCAAACGTCATAATTGACATTTCTAACTAAAGTAAAAGGGATAATAAGTATGTTTCTACTTCTACATAAGTGGTCTTTTAAATACTTCACTAGAAAAGCCGAGCAGTAGTAGTAATCCTCGCTTTTACATACAAACATAATTGGTCTATTACTGTCTGTGAATAAGAGAGTTGCAGGAAAACAGCGCTCGTTCGCTTTCACAAAGGATAACTACCAGAGTATAATAATATGTACTACTTTAGATAACTAGGTCATTAGTAGTGCATGTAAGCCTTAGGAACTACGTGTTCTGGGAGTTTTAGGTGCATTTGTGACGAACTTCTTCATTTACCTGTTCGTCTTAGTTCATGTTCATAAATTATAAGTTTTCTGTAATGTGAATGCAGACGGCTTCACATTCTGTTCATTTTTGTTTTTATTTCGGCGTTAAATGCATTATACACTTTAAGTGAAACGTGTCTGTACATAAAACGAAGCGAAAGTGATCGTGAAAAGAAACCAAAATGTATACGACTGAAGCGTCTGATAACTCTGACATCAGTTCAAAAATCTGGTCGTTCATATTGTATGTAATGTTTACAGCCATTTTACAGACTATTACATGCCATTATAGCATTACAGCTATGCAAATCAATTCTGTCTTGCCACGCCTCTTTCAGGGAAAACTAGGTTACTGTATTTTTCAAGCGTAAAAAGCTATATCTTCTGATTACTAGGTCAGTATTTTCCGACCAAATTATACGCCTAGAAAGAATATAAATTTTATTTATGTGCCAAAAGCGATAAAAACCTCTAACAATAATTGTACGGCCTTGATTGGCGCTCTATTCATGTACAGCCGTGCCCATTGACTGTGGGATCGTTTGCCACAATGGGGTATTCAGCCACTGCAGCCAATCCGAAGGCTTTTTGACAATAATGAACGAGGTTAAATTTAGATAAATGGGGATGTTTAAGTTGTTAAACGGCTTTTTAGAAATGATTTGGCGACCAAGAAAATACACATGAATACGAGAACGGAACTATTAAGTATGCATTTCGAGATGCAGCTGCAGGTGGCACTGAACTGCGAAAGATTTTATCTCTTCCGGTGGATGTCGTGACAAACGACTTTACAGCAGGTGCTAGGTGGACAAAACGACCTTTTCGCTGCGAGGATCATGTATACGAAATACTCTGCAAGATGTTGTCAAATCCCATGACAATGTATTACTTGGCCGTTTTATTTTCTGCAAGCGAAATACTAACACGAGATTTGATCAGAAACTTATCCGGCTTTCAGTAACTGGAGTACCTACATGTCTCTAACCAGAGTTCACCTGGCTCCAAAATCTAGGACAAAGATATTGTACATAGCATAAGGATTTATCATTCATTACAAATCTCTGAAGCCGGAAGACGTTCATTGTAGAACACGGGCCTTCCTCGCCATTTGATAGGATTGATTCAAGCCGCTTGTGCATCTGTCCCCTGCATTTTATAGGTCGCAGATCCGTTAAGATATTTGGGTCAACATTTTTGGGATACGTAGGATCTGTCGGGTAATGGGGTAGATGACACACCAATCAATTGAGATACTTTTTAAGAGCTGTCAAAACGCGGTTCTCTCATACATTTTGTATGGCAATAGCCAACTGTGACGTCACTGTTTTTTCAAATCAATGACTCAACTATTTATTGATTTCAAAGCAACTAAAAATTGAATTTGGCCATTAATTGAAAATAAATCGGGTTTTCAGGCCCAAAATAAAGTGGTTTTTTTTTAGAGATTGGTGTCTTAGAATTATTGTTTTATGGTGTCATCTACCCTATTGAAATTAATGAATCGCTGATAATAATTTAACACCACGCTTGGACATCCCCGAAAAGTTAGTTAGCCAGTTATATTTGTGCACATAAAGTGTCATTTAATAGAGGGCAGGCCCTGAGTCCGTGCTGCTACTGAGAAATACATCATCATCTCATCACCATCTGCGTAGCCTTTTCCCAACTACGTTGGGGTCGGCTTCCAGTCCAACCGGATGCAGCTGAATACCAGTATTTTACATGAAGCAACTACCTATCTGACCTCCACAACCTAGCTTAGTACTGGGTAATACGATACCCCCTTGATAAGACTGGTTGACAGACTTTTTGGGCCACTGACTACTTACCTGTAACGACTGTCAAAGATCTACACATGACAGCCGGGACCAACTGCTTAACGTGCTTTCCGAGGCACGCAGGAAACTCGGTACGTAATGGGTGGTCACCCATTCACAGACCAACCTAGGCAAGCACGGCTTAACCTCTCTGATACCTGCTGTGAATAATTATTTAGAAGTTAGAATTACTACTGGAAATCCCAAAAAAACAGGGAGAGCATTTCCGATATCGATTTTTGCTAAAAACGAACAAGGATAATGTATTTTTCCGCACAAGAATGCGTCTGACATTGACAGCATAATTGAATAAACTTGGTCTTCTACACAAATACACTTGGCGTTCTATGTCCTATAGCCCGTGTTGTATAGGTACATACGGGGACAAAATTGCTTGTCCATTACACGGTACGCCGTCAATACTTGGAAGGCAAGGTTTTCATTACGGCAATCATGTTGCATCTCTTGAGGTGTCACACGCAACAAATCGTGTGAACTGGCACGAATGTCGGGAGTTGGGTTCTTGTAATCTCATTAGGTTGGATTTAGTTTTTTATGATGTGTTTATAGTCAAATTAGTTTTAATGGTCCTGATTTATTTGATTAGAATTCTTCATTTTATCTGCCCCACGCGATTTTGGGAAGTGGCAAACTGGCAGACTTAATCGTTATCAAGTCACCATATCGATGTTTTTTATTGTGATTATAAATTTAACCGAACCAAGTTGACCAGTAGTTGATATTCCCTTGGAAAGTTTAAACTGCCCGAAGGATCGCAAAATCTCCGAAAGCATTGACCGAATGAAATCATCTTAAGTCCACAGCGACACCTGCGTTTAATTACTATACATGACGTAACACATTGGAACTTACGCGAGTTGTTAACAAGATAATTTTCCGCGTATGTATGCGTGACAAATGTACATTCGACATCGGGACAGCGGCACATCGGCTCGAATTACGATTCATGTTATGCAGTTCATCGCAGGTTACGTCAAGGTTTGCAACGACCGTTTATTTTTAATTCGCACTCACTGTACATCGGCCTATTTCCGGACATTGTTGTAATTATTATAGTGAATGGTTTATTTTTAACTTTGGCCGTAAGTATACGGACTGACTGGAGATAGAATTTATTTTAAAGTGCGAAAGTAAGGTTTTAAAATTCAAAAGAAGTGAAGTTAACGACGAGAACTTTCCAATACTTTCAATTGCAATAAAAATTAAACACTGAGCAAAACGAACTTAATTTAAATTTTTTTACAGACAGATCAATCACCTATCAACAAAAACGAACAACCACATTCAAGGAAACACAATTGCGCATTAAAAGAACATAATAGGTATGCATATAAAAAGTGTTCCCTGTCGCTGTGGCAACGCTGGCAACATCGGCAATGCTGGCAACAATAGGCGACAATTCATTAGAACACGAGTCCCACACAATGAAGTTATAAAGTTTATAGTCGAGTCCGCAGCTCCACACATTGTTTGATCCGAGTATCTGTGCCTTGTTAGGGAAAGTGAATGACAACGGTGTCGAAATGTAGGACGACTACTTGACTGTGACAAGTCAGCGTTGGATGGTCGGATCAATCCGTTGCTTCCTTGTTTTGTAGGTAAAAAACCACTTCTGGTCATTGAGTGTCGTTTTTTGTTGCTGAAGGCGAAGTAGCGTTTATCCGTCCAAAGACTGGGGCCATCTTTAATTGAATGTCTTGTTAGATGACGATCCTTGAGATTTCGAATTAGGTTTTCTTTAAACTATCAGCAAGAGTTTAATAATTAACTCTCCAATGTTGAGCAACACTTAACTCAATGCTTGAAATCTGATAAATCCTGCAATCAGTCCATGTCAATCGTAATTTGCATCCCACGACTATTTCAGTATTTATGGAAGTCACTGTTGATCTATTTCTTTGAAGAATGTCGATGCATGAGTCATGGACCAAGCAGAAATGATACCGGTATTTTTTAATGCGGAAAATCGGTTCATTCACCAATTATTAAGTTAGGTTTCTCAAAGCGAGACTTAGATACATTTGAATCCTACGCCTATTTGTAGACCACAAAATTAGATAAAAGCTTTTAAAACAATGTCAATTTTTGAAAACCTATGAACCCGAAAATTAAAAAAAAAACTTTTTTGCAAAAATTAAAACCGACTTAAAAAAAAAATACCTACAAAAAGAAAAACACAAAAAAGTGAAAAATAACTTTAGCTTCAGAAGCCAGCGACAAAAACACCAAATCAACCAAACAAAGGTCAAGCTTCAGCGCTTTGTCACCGGCTTCTGAAGTCATTTTTAGTTGTTCCCAAATAAGTCGCCATGAATTTATTTTCATTTTAACAATACATGTTATGGTAATAGGCTTATCCCCAATAAATGGTTAACATACCTAACGTACCCCCTCAGAGCATACAGGCGTGATGTTATGTCATGATGTTGTATTAACAATAAACATCCAAGCGATTGCAGCAATCACAACAGATTTGCCGTCTATTTTTGAAAAGTTCCATTGTATAACTCCGAAGATCAGCATCAGATCTTCACCAAATTTAAATGGGACCCCCTCAGGAGTATACTATTACAAATAAAAAAGAATTTTGAGAATCGGTCCACAAACGGGGGAGAATTAGGTAACATACATAAATAAAAAATATACAGGGTGGAATTTTGTAATGCCACCTGGAGGGAAAGTACTCTTAATACTGCAGATAGAAAATTTTACTCAAAGGAAACAATCCTTTATTTTTGAATAGAAAGCAAACTGCATTCAAAGATTTTCGAAAATTCTCTTCTCCCACACCCGGGAATAGAACCGGCTAAAATGTGACAAAATTATACCCTGTACTTTTATTGCATCGATCGTTAGGGTTAATTATAAGGATGAAATCTCTCTAACGAACATGATAAATTAAATGAAAGGAAAACCAGGAAATCTTAAATTAATTTAATTATTTACAAAAAATGGTAAACTAACTAATTAGTTGCTCGAAATGGGCTCCATTCTCTTGGATACACAAATTTATTCTTTTAACGAATTCATTTCTAGTAACCTTTAATAAAGTGTTGTGGTGAATATTATAAATCGTATTCTGAACTTCAACTCTCAACTCGTTGTCATTCGCATAAGATTTCATGTAAATTTGATTTTTTACTCTAATCTAATCTAATAAATCTAATGGGGTGAGATCTGGCGATCTCGCAGGCCATCTGATGTGCCGTTTGTACCAATCCAGGTATTAAAATGGTTATTAATGTAGGCAGTAGTGATTCTGCTGTTATGTGCTGGAGCACCATCTTGCTGTGGAATTATTTGGTTTCGCTCTTCCTCGGGGAAACCATTTAACTCGTTTCTTAAGAGATCCAGTATTTCAATATACTTGACAGTGTTTAAATGACCTTCGTACACCCACGTGTACGAAGGTCATTTAAACACTGTCAAGTCCACACTAACACTACATTATTTCTCATAATTCCGCATAAAACGTTGAAAGAAAATCTTACTTGATTGTTAGTTCCATGAACACGAACAGGATTCACTCGAGACCAATAATGGTTATTATTTTATTAAGTTGGTTTCGTCAGACCATACAATGTTACTCAAAAAATTAGGGTTTCGGTCAATTTCTCCAAGCATGTTTTCACAAAATTGAAATCGTCTCTCACGATCCATAATATGCAATTTTTGCACCAACCGACCTTCACGATAGCATTTATACTTATACTTTTTCAGCACTTTAAGTACGCGAGTGTGGGTTGTTCCTAATTCATCGGCAGCATCTCTACTTGAAGCCTACGGAAATGATTCAAAGTATGTTAAAACATCTAGTTCAAAATCGAAATAGTTTTGCTGAATAGTTTGCCGTCTCTTCTTGAAACCACCCGTATTCTCTAAATTTTCTACCATTCTTTTCAATACGAACCGAGTTGGTGCCTGTCGGTCTTGATATCTCTCTCCATACCACCGCAGAGCTAGATTCACGTTTTTGTTATTTAAAAAATAAGCTTCCATTAAATCAAACTGTTCTTGATAAGCCATTTTCACCGTGAGACAAAATGTGAAATGAGTTGTAAAAACAATCAAATGTGAATAACAACTGTGACAATCTAATTTTCAAATTATAATCTAACATTCCATATTTAAATTACCTCATACACGCAGCTACGAGTATGTCGCAAAGGAGTCTGCATTACAAAAGATGGATGTTAGTTATAGAGCTTTAACTTGACTCATTGTGTTTGTAACTTCAAATTTCCTGGTTTTCCTTTCATTTAATTTATCATGTTTGTTAGAGAGATTTCATCCTTATAATTGACCCTAACGATCGATGCAATAAAAGTACAGGGTATAATTTTTTCAGATTTTAGCCGGTTCGATTCCCGGGTGTGGGAGAAGAGAATTTTCGAAAATCTTTGAATGCAGTTTGCTTTCTATTCCAAAATAAAGGAATGTTTCCTTTGAGTAAAATTTTCTATTTGCAGTATTAAGAGTACTTTCCCTCCAGGTGGCATTACAAAATTCCACCCTATATACACACATCAAAAATGTCTAGGGATCAAGCATTTTTATGCGGATTTCTTGAGATTGAGATGTGGCTTTGTAATAAATTTATGATTTTATAAATTTATATGGATCCTTTTTGGTGCATTTCATAATTTGAATCAGGAACTCTCAATCAAATTCGAGTAAAAGATGAAAATAAGCTGTCAATATTTTCCCTATAAAAACATACAACGCATTGAAGACATTATTAGTGCTACTGTTTCCCTACTACTGATTAAAACCAACGTTATTATGGAGCGGCGACGTCATTTAAGCAGGGAAGAAATGCTCAGAGCCGTGGGAATGATAGAAGCTGGTTCCCGGCAACGTACTGTAGCTTTAGCTCTGAATACAAGTCAGAGTGTTATCAGTCGACTTTGGACACGTTACCGAAGCACTGGTACCGTGGCTGAGCGCCATGGAGGACGGTATCGCTGCACCACACGGAGACAAGACCGATACATTCAAATCTTAACTCGAAGAGCTCCAACAATAACCGCCATGATGTTAGCCGTGAGGCTTCATCACTCTTCAGGGAACTTAATTAGCGACCAAACAGTCAGAAACCGCTTGCATGAAGTGAACCTTCATTCCCGAAGACCGCTACGGGTACCACCTATAGCAATGCACAATCGTAGGATTCGATATCAATGGGCTCTTGAACACAGAAATTGGGCAGAAGAACAATGGCGTTTCGTGTGCTTTTCTGATGAGTCTCGTTTTGGTATGAGACCGGATACAAGACGTATACGACACTGGAGAACCCCTGGACGCCAACAGCGATTAAAATCCTGCCAGGAAGTCCATCCTTATAGTGGTGGAACCATCATGGTATGGGCGGGTATTTGGATCGGCGGAAGAACTGAGTTGATTTGGATCAGAGGCAACCTCAACGCTCAAATTTATGCTGAGACGATTGTATCAGACGTCATCGTTCCTCTACAAGTGCAAATCGGTCCCTTATTTCAGTTAATGCATGATAATGCACGACCGCACACCGCAAGAGTTGTAAGACAGACTCTCGCCGCAGCTAACATCAATGTCCTGCCCTGGCCTGCTCAGTCGCCAGACTTGAACCCGATTGAGCATGCATGGGATATGCTACAGAGAAGAGCTCTGCCGAATATGGAGGGTATCCAGTCGCAAGAAGACCTTTTTTTGTTGTTGCAACGAACATGGGCGGCCATTCCACAGCGTGATTTGGATGAACTCATTTTGAGTATGCCAAACCGATGTTCTTGTGTTGTTAGTGTTCGCGGTAGAAACACGGATTATTAATTGTTTAAGTTACCCAATAAAATTTTAAAGAAAACTGTTATTTCAGTCTTTTTTTCGAACTTTAATGTTAGTGGTTCAAATGTCAAAAATCCCTTTATTAGGAAAATGGCAAATTTCTTTATTAATGCAAAGGTGACTTGGTTTATCGTTACTGTGACAAACGAAAACACTTTATTTGATGAATCCTTAAAGAAAATTTTAATTAATATCAATCAGGAGAAAAGTTATTGCAAAAATATATGTTGATCCCTAGATACTTTTGATGTGTGTATGTATATGCATACACACGAACATATAATCTCCTCCTTTTTTGAAGTCGGTTAAAAAGAAATTAGACGAGCGTTACGCAAAGTGGAAAACTTAATTAATATCCCACCCTCTGTAATTACTTAGGCCGGCCAACTAAGCAAATTGTGAAGGTTTCAGTAAATAGGACAAAGGACTAGCCTGACGTCACTATAATGCTGGTGACTGGAGAGACAGGCGAGCCTCAACGAAGGTCATATTCGTAGAAGACCCAATTCAATTACCAAATGCAAAAGCTTGTCATTACTAAACGTTTGCAAGACAATGCAAGGTCTTTACAAATGTCCAATTTAGCCAATAAGGGCTGGTCTTTTATATTTTGGTATGATATGGTAATATGTGTCAATGTCACTTCGTAATCGGCTTCAAAGCGCAGAATTTTCTGATTTACAGTAAATTTTTCTCTGAACAGCCATTCGCTTTTATAACAAGTACGACAATACTGCACTGAAGCATACTAATTGTGTGAATTGATGACGTGAATTGTTAGAACAGTTGCCTAAGCTTACAAACAACATACGCATAACATTATTGTGTAAAATATTTCTCCACAAGATAAATTTTACGAAACTAGATTAAACGTAACACCGATCGGCAACGTAACTGATGTCGCGTGTCCGTATGTTATAAAATCGAAGCGATTTTATGGCGGATTAAAAGAATGAATGTACAATCCGAGGAGTGAATGTATGAAATTATGAATTATGTTTAACCTTGTGATTTCGTTTTTTTCGGACAAGTATAGTGTTCCGCATCTAACACTGATTTACCATGCGCAATTTTCTCAGAAAAAAGATATCCAATACTGAAGAATATCCAAAAATTACAACACCCATCAAATTTTCTTATAAATCAGGATCCCAATTTCAAAAGCAATCCATCAAAGAGGAATCAGATACTGCACGTGTTTCAATAAGGAAATCTAACAGAAACTTCAATCCTTCCGATCGAAAACTATCTTCAAGTGAAATATTACGAAGCAAAGTCAACATGAGTGAAGCCGAGACGAGAGGAGGAAACTGACATATTATTATAAGAATAGTAAGTAAACAAGGTTTTCTGAGTAAAACTGCGTAGCAGTACGCAGACTAATATAAATGGAATTCTGTTCGGGTGGTGGTTGATAAAAGTAATTGCTTTATTGATTGTTTTGCTGGTTTCGCTTAGGTTTTGTCTTAAAAGAGGATGATAAATTTAATTCTAAATCTAACAAGTCACTTTTTGGTCCTTCAGTTATGACTCTTAATTAATTTCAGGTCCCATTGACCTAAAGCATAATAACATCACATAACCTCACGCCTGTAATCCCGGAAGGGTTAGGCAGGGCTATTAGTACACCCACATTTCGCCTGTTATGTTTAAGTCCCATGTATTAGGGGGACGAACCTTTTGCCATCAACCAAGGGCGCAAGCAACGGGGCCGAAAGCAGTTTTAATTAAAAATAGAAATAAAATATAGTGTCCCAGAAATAGCTGCTTTTGTGAATTGGGTACAGACAGACAAGATAAATCTACGTCATAACAAAATTGTGAATTCTCGGCATAACATAAACCCTTTTCTAATAGAAAACGAAATTAGGTACCGTACACAATTTCTGTTTGTCTGAAGGAATACTCTTGAAATGTGTCTAGCCGTATTTTCTTTATTCCTTATGAGGCCGGCCGTCAAATACAGCTAACGTCAGTAGACTTGATGAGCCATTTGACATTGACAACGACTTTGTGGTCGTGGCAGTAAGGGCGGTTTTCTTTGTGCAAGTGATGGTTAACTAATGGGAAAGTAATGGTTAGTTACCACTGATGTAAAACCTTCGATCTCCTTCCTTCTACATGACTGTACCTACTCATTTCTCAGTTAACTAAGTATATTAATTATCGGGCAGTCGTGCGTGTAAGTATCCTTGTTGGTACATAAGTACATTAATTGCTCACTTCCTGAGGCATGCAAGACGCCGCACCGCAGCAAAGAAAGTTAATGGCTTGAAGAGAAATGGTTTTTTTTTATTGCCCACTCAACGACTTCCTTCTAATAGTAAATTAAATAAAAAATAGCGGAAATCAAACACTTGAATTTAATCAACCGCCTTGATTAATGTCGTTCATTTTTTAGATCACCAAATAAATGCGATCTTACTTTAATGAATCACATTTTTTGACATGAAAGAAAAAAATATATGAAGAAGCTAGTCTTTATTATATTTCCAGCAGAAGATTATTTACTTTTTGCAAATTAGCACCAAATCTCCCGTCTGATTGCAGCTTTGACTACCTACATAAAAAAATACAAGAAAATTAAACTTTACAAGACCACATGCATTTCTCATTTGATGTACACATTGTGAATACCAAACAAAAATAGATTTAAAATGAATGACACCGCGTTGGTGCCAAAATAATTGGAATACCGGTGTGGGCATTGACATTCTTCGAAATTAAATTACGGAAAAAAAGTGCTCTGATAAAAATATAGATTATGTAGTGATCAGACGACTGATATTTAATGGCCGGTGTAATAAATCTAGTCTGTCTGACATAAAAGCAGGTGAAATGAAATGAATGGTAGAAATACAGTGTGAACATTTCAATTTTTTTTTTATTCATTGCTTACCGTGGTAAACTTTCGCCAAGTTTTTTGGCTAACAAACTATGACACAACAATGCTGAAAGCTTTGATGTTGGCCAAAGTCTGAAAAGAATAGAAAGTGTAAGATAATACGAGTAACAAGACAAACAACATTATTGTCTTCTCTGGAAAGATCATGTTTCCTACACAACCACCTAACTTTTTCAAAGAACTTTATCACTTACACAAGGAGGATCAGTTTGTTAAAACAGAAGAACATTCATTAACTCTTAGTTATCAATAAACGGGCCGTGTTCAAGGCGAACACGTGCTCTGTACATTGTAATTAGCGAGCGCGTGAGTCACCACGACGACGATGCGATGCGCCCGCGCATTATAAAATACATTCGCTTTTATCTTGCGCGTGTCGTCGTCACTTAGTAGACGGATAGAGTTGTTTGGACAAGCATTGTGAGGGATAGACATAACTTTAACAATGATGGAATATAAATAAAAGTATAAAAGACGTCGCGACGTAAATCTGGGTAAATGACTGTCAGACGAACTTAAATATGGATGGATAGTAAAGAGCCTATTACAACCATAACTTATGTTAATACGCAGTCTTGGGAGTAAGTACCGACATTTTTATGCATAGATCTCCTAATGATCTATTTCCGTCAGCTGAATCACTGCACTGATAAACCACCAACGTCATTACATCAGAATGCACATCACATACACATATCCAAGCAGTTTGCATTTTATTTTTAGGGGCAAGCGACCCTTTTCAAAACGACGCGCGACGTAGGTAGAAAGAATAAAATCTGAAAACTCTGATGAGAAGAGATTTAGTTTGAAAGCAGGGCAAGTTAAGGTTAATAGCAACACCGCACATGGTACAAAATCGCTTTGCACTTCACAGTTTTTGTCAAACATTGACCTGTTAAATGGTATTCCGCCAAAACACGAGTAATCATTAACTCATTACAAGAACATTCCAATACACCCTTTTACCGAAATTATAGACACCACTAGCTAGACACTAAAAGAGAAACCGTTCCATTAGCATAAAGAGCCAAAAATCCAAGCCGTTCCGGAAACAATGATAACCAAGGAGCGCCGAGCGAAGCGGTCGTATTACATTGACACAATTAATTGGCCATTACACTGCATTACAGCGATGGGCTTTCAGAGGTTCGGCTTTATGTCGGTGGAGCCGCGCATCCGGCTTGCGACCGGCGACCACAACACGGTAGCGCTCTGCGGTCGCCTAACAGGAAATTTATGGGAACTACGGCACGCAGAAAATGTAGACAATCTCGGAATCTTTTTATGTGGAAAGGCAGTCTAGAGTTAAATCTTGATGGGTAAGACATAACCGAACTTTTGAAAGAAAGGAAGTTTTAAAGCTGATAGACAGCAACTCAGTTAATAAAATTAAATATGGAAAACCACAACATAGAAGAAACAGAAGAGACAACGTAACAAACTGACTAACTGTTTTGTTTTAAGGTTTCAAAGCCGTAGGAAGGACACGTAGAAAAATGTGAGAACTATTTCGCTTGGAGTTTGAAACTAGGGCAGACAAAAGGCCAAAGACGAAGTGCACTAATCTTATTCCGGAACAGATCTATGTTGGGAAGATGACGTCTACTGCAAATGTAGGCAAGGGTAAACAATATAAGTTGTAAATCACATGCAGCTGATATAAAATATTCATCGGAGCCAGACTATAATTCAAAAGGGTTACACAATGGTGCATGCTGCTGTACGCCATATTTACGGCCCCAGGCTTGCTAAAGAGCTGTTGACATCTTTGCTAAAAGCATACGACAATTGTAACTAAGACTCTATAATATGTATGTGGGAGGCTTTGTTTGCCTGTGTTTTTGTACAAGTATAAACCAGGATTTGAACCAGATAAGAGACATTTCGGAACCGGAATGCCGCAGGGACTATAAATTCAGATGGTGGTGTAGGTGTAGCGGTCGATTCCTAAATCCAACTTCCAATAATATTTATAGCACTTCTTGTAATAGTCTCTTACGTAAAGTAATCCCATTAAACAGAAACAGTACCTACGTTCAGACTTCAGAGTAATGAGTTGAACTTATACATAAACAGCCAACACACAAATAAAATATTACGACACCTCGTTCGTTCTGCGTTTTTATGTTAACGTTTACCTTTTTAAAATACATATTTACATTGCAGACAAAAACTCCAGCTTACGGAATATGTTGTGTCAAACATGAAAAGCAAAATTTTGTTAGACCTGCCTCAACGCGCTGAAGCGAAGACTCGTGAGACTTGGTTTGACTTTGATTAACCCGTCAAGGTATTTGCTTGTGAATATAATGGCTGAGTCAGCGTGTGAATTTTGTTATATAATAGAATAGACGTCCTTTTAACGAAGGATGTTAGTTATTCAAAGCTAAAAGTCTGACGTGACATTTAGCCGAATATACTCTCAAAGTCATAAGTTCTGGGAATTTGGTGGCAAGGAATTTGATCATGAAGATTTGTGTCTGTGGGTCTTTCCAAGGAGATGATTTGAGAGAATCTTTTATCTGATTAAGATGCTGATAAGTCTGACAAAGGGGCAGTCACGTTGGAGAAACGGGAAGACTTACAGGTATTAGTAGTTCACCAATTGGCATTCTAGACAAAAAAACTCCGTCAGTTTTCGTTTTAACAACTAACAAATACATCAACTCTCTAAGACAGTGTTTCGGCTAGGAGATGTTGTAGTGGAATTAAGACATAGAGATGAGACGTATATACTGGTAGAGGTATATATACCAAGTATGTGCTTCCCAGTACATAGACCGGGTACGGACCGAAATACTGGGTAAATACCTTGAAGGTATGACGTCAGACGCATAGTACGATACGAACCGCTACCACAAGGTAGCGCCCAGTTTTATCGGTAGTTCGGTACGCCGAAGCAACCCGAAGCTACCCGACAGCTTACGAAGGGACCCGCAACGTCATTCGTGCTTTATGAACATTCGGTTGATTTAATTTAGTTAGACAAAATGGGTACTTATTTTTACGTACATAAGGAACATAATAGCATAATTACATTTTTTGTCACGACGTGAAAGAGTTCCTTAGTTTGTTTATGTTAGGGAATATTATTTCGTGTTTGAATGTTTACGTTGTCTAGTGGTACTTAGGTCGACAATGTTTTGATTTTTTGCGTCAGTTGTGATTGCGATTTCGTTACACCTGTTTGTTTTTATCTAGAAAAGTGTATAGTAGACACGTATAATTAATCAATATTAATAGCTTTTATTTATGTGTAACAACTTTGTGGTGTAAATATATTCAAGAAAGTTTAAATATTAGTTGGATAGTACTTAGGTTAGGTATTCTTCTTAGTAGGTATATTAGAGGACTTATAATTTATAAATTAGTAATAATGGCTCCTAAAAAAAGTGTGGCATGGGATCACTTTACCGATAAAGGTGATTTTAAAGCAGAGTGTAAAATGTGTAAAGCTGTTTATTCTTACAAATCCGGAGTCACAATTCTCACAAAACATATCCAGAGGAAACATCTTGCTGTAAATTTAGTTAGGAGGGATAATAATTTGAACCAACTAGAAAATCAACCTATTCAAGAAGCACAGATGAATGCCTCACCAATGTCACAAACTACTGCAACCGGTATTTCCTCTCAAACTGCGACGACGTCGAGTATGGTACGAACTCATCCGTCCAGCTTATCAGCATTTCTTAGACGCGATTGTAATAAAATAAAAAAGGAAATTGATGATCACTTAATTAATCTTTTTGTATGTGACATGCAGCCTTTTTCCATAATAGAAGATAAAGGATTTCGTGAATTGATCAAGTTTGCATTCCCGAATTATATAAAACCATCAAGAAAATATTTTGCAAACAATTTATTGCCAGGGCTGTATGAAGAAGTAAAAACTGCCACTAAAATTTCTGTAAGTGAAGATGCAAGCAGTATATGCTTAACCACCGATATTTGGACGTCGAGAAATAATGACTCCTATCTGGCGATCACGGGTCATTACATTGACAGGAATTTTATTCTACAATCTGTACTTCTCGAATGTAAAGTTTTAGAAAAAAGTCACACTGGTGTACATTTGGCCGAGGAGATAAAAAATGTAACTCAGGATTGGTCTATTCCATCTGAAAAAGTGCTTCTTGTAGTTTCCGATAATGGTGCGAACATAACGAATGCTGTAAAGCAAATATTAGGGTGGAAACATTTTAGCTGTTATGCGCACACATTAAATCTAGCGGTACAAAAGATATTAGGAAACTCCTACATTAAAGACACTTTAAATAAAGTAAAATCAATAGTGTCATATTTTAAGCGTAGTAATGTGGCTTGGAACAAATTGAAGAGTTACCAAGAGCAAGCCAATAAGGTGGTGAAGAGGCCCCTTCAAGACGTCCCTACACGGTGGAATTCCACATTTTATATGTTGTCACGATTTGTCGAGTTAAAAGATGAAATTAATTGCGCAATGAGCAATTTAGATGTAGTGAATTGCACTCGTTTAACAAGTTACGATTGGGATAAATGTCAATCATTAATTTGGGTGTTGCGTCCATGTGAGGAAGTTACCAGAGAAATGAGCGGTCAAAAATATGTTAGTGGTAGCTCGGTGATTCCCATAACGGTTGGCCTTACCAATGCTCTGCAGGAAATTGCTACTGAGACATACCGACAGGAAAACAATATATGTATATTTCCAGACGAAGTTGAAATGTGCCGCCAGGATTTACTCTCCGAAATTAATAGTCGATTTCAAAATTTAGAAAGGAGCCGTACCTTAACTATCTCTACATTTTTAGATCCAAGATATAAATTATATTTCCAAAATGCTACCGTAGCAGAAAATACTAAACATCACGTTGTGGGTTTAGTAACATCTATGATCCAACAACAGAAACTAATCAACCTACAACTACAGGCTCTGAAGCACCACAAGATGTCCAAGAAAAAAAATCAAATAGTTTAATTTGGCAACATTATATTAAAACCATGAAAAATGTACGGCCAACTGGTACAGCCAACAGTAGGGCTATCATAGAAGTACAAAAATATATAGATGACAGTGTGTTATGGACCCTTTGACATGGTGGCGAGCTAACCAAGGTATTTACCCTAACTTAGCCAAACTGGCCAAATTAAAATTAAACGCAATGGCCACTAGCGTTCCATGTGAACGGCTATTTTCCGTTGCCGGAAATATACTGACAGAAAGAAGATCGCGGCTTGGTAGTCGAAAAGTCCAGCAATTAATATTCCTGCAGCAAAATAAAAAGCACTAAGAACCGTACAAAAAAAAAAACAAAAAACCTGACAAAATTAAAAAATATTGCAAATTAAAATTACGATTGTAAATAAATTGATTTGAAATCATTTAACTACGCCGCGCCGGCTAGTTAGTCAGTTTAAATATAATTAATGTTATTTTGCATTAATTTATATAGAAATAACTAGAATTCATTAATAACCATCGTCATACTCTTAGCCGACAGTCCTAAGCCTGGTAAAGTAGGAAGGAAAGATTTCATATCTCATAATGCATAATTACGTATAGGTACTTGAAACATCGTACCTACATTATATTGGAGGCATACCATACTTATCGCATACGTTTACTTATCGAAATCCTACCACACCCAAATACTTAGAAGTATTTTGATACCTGGTATTTGTACCAGGTATTTAGTGATACCCATACCTTAAAGGCCGGGTATGGAGAATGGCAGGTATATCTCATCTCTATTAAGACAGCTCTCGTTTAGCGTAGCCATAAATACAGTTCGGACAGATCTGGTGAGGAGAGCTACAACAATACCGCCGCTGGCACGTGACGGACGTTACTCAGGTACTCGCATTATTCTGCACATCATCTAAATCGCGTTTTACTCTCATCACAGTACATTGCCGGTTTTATAGCAGCTTCATATTTTAGTACATGAATCGGAGTAGCGATGGGGAGGTGTGAAGCGATGACAGCGTGGGAGGGGCACGACTGTGGGGTGTGCCCGCCGCGGGCTCTATGCCAAGTAGAAGCGCCACTGCATCATCAGATGACTGGCATTATATTGCACTCACTACATCTAGTTCCAATCTTAATCTTTCACACATACGGTTCATTTTAAATGTTGATGGATGAAAAATTTCAGATTGTTATTTCGTCGTGTAACGTGAATGTCTCGCGCGTAGTCTAGGGTTTTTATGTGAAGTATCTCAAAGTCCGCCGTGCAATGAATTCGCGTCGGATTGTTTTAGCGTATTGTGAGAAATTTAATGCTGATGTGTATTTTTGGCGCTCCCTTTTGTCTTTTTTCCTTGAGCTTGATAGCATCAAGATACTTTAAATAAGAATAACCAGGAGAAAGGTTTATTGCGCGATGAAATTGTTAACCATTTAATCGAAATATATTTGGCCAAATTATAATTAAAAAAAAAAAAACTGTTGTAATTTTGGTCTTCAAACTGCGGATAAAACCAACTAAGTACTTACACCAGAACGAGCATGCTTAATATCAGTCTCGCCTAAGGCCACGTAAACCTACGCGCTGTTAACGTGGTTTAAATAAATGAAGTACATAAAAATAATGAGTAAATTTGATCTTAGCCAAAATCGGGGCAAGAAAAAACGAGTCTATATTATTAACGTGATTTAGAACAAACTGCATAAAAAGCATGTCACACATGTTTACGTTTATTGCGTTGTCAGGACAGGTGGGCGACGCGTGCTGACTTACAGATAACGATTATCACATTGTTTTTAGACAATTATAAGTGTGAATAACACTGTTTACAAGCGCCAGTGTGTAATCTGGGGCGTTGCAATTGAGGCTTCCCACAAGGTCAACGATGACTGTACTTAGTGCCCCCAATAATACTATCGAGACGTGGAACGTATCGTAATGTTCGAAGTGTACGAGCAAATAGATTCGTTCTCAATACTTGATAGCTTGTCGGAGATAAAAGAAAAGTTGTAATGGAGGAAAACGTGAATGAGTAGTATGAGTACTAAACGAAAAGTGAATCATCAACGTTTTATTGTCTCGACTACAGTAAAGATATCAATTGTGTGAACGAAATGTCTTTTGTTATGGTGTTCCTTATAAGGAAATGGAGCCGCAGGAAATTCGGGCAACCAAAGGCTATAATTCACAGGAAACTGGGCAGGAATTTGGCACGATTTAGCTTTTACCTCTATCTCGGTTTAGGATTTAAGTCTTAGGAAACTCGCTTGTTACATTTACTTTTGAAATATCTCCTAACTAGTGTCTTCAAAGTTCATTGCTCCATTTATACGCTGAATTTCAACCAAATGGTTTTTAGAAAAACGCTACAGAATGCGAAATCGAAAGACCATCAATTATAGGCTCCCTAAAGTATATTTTCTTTAGCGGTTCCAATTCCATTTCACTAATTGGCTTGTAATGGTCGTCTGATTGTAGTTTCTAATAAAAATATTAGATTCTACGAAATATTGGATAAGGGATTTTTAAGTAATGTTTTTTAATCTTTACGCAATTTTTCGACCACGGTCGGCATTGTCGTCATAAACTTGTTTACGACCCGTCCCTTCCCTAGAAAAGTTTACGTCATGCCCTCGCCCAAACAATATTGATGTCAATATCGTATGTCATACTGCAAATTAAGTGTAGGTATTTGACTACCAGATCTTCTAGCTTTCAGAGGAAGAAAGAAATATATTATAAACATAACACAACATCACTACTGTATTTCACTAAAGGGTGAGGCAGAGCAGAAGCAGAACCGGCCAAATGTGGGTTACCGTGGTACAAACCACAGTAACCCACATTTGGCCGGTTATATTTAAGTCCTATGCAATAGGGGGCGAGCCTATAACCATCATCATCATTTCAGCCGAAAGACGTCCACTGCTGGACATAGGCCTCCCCCAAGTGTCCCGTGCGACTCGCATCCGGCGGATTCCCCCAACCTTCACCAGGTCATCGGTCCACCTAGTGGGAGGCCTTCCAACGCAACGTCTTCCGGTTCGCGGTCGCCACTCCAGAACTTTTCGGCCCCATCGGCCATCCGTTCTGCGAGCAATGTGCCCTGCCCACTGCCACTTAAGTTTGGCAATTCTTCGTGCTACGTCTCGTCGGTAACCTTGGTACTCTTGCGGATGTCTTCATTTCTGATTCGATCGCGCAAAGAAACTCCGAGCATCATTGCCCTTTGGGTGAATTTAAGTATTCTGATGAGGCCCATTGTGAGCGACCACGTTTCGGTCCCGTATGTAATCACTGGCAACCAGAGATTGCAATCGAATATTCGAATTTCCTAACCAAATTTTTATTCGAATAGTAAATAAATATATATTCGAATACTCTCAAAAAATGAATGATTCTGTAGACGCCTTCAGTTTCCTCAGGTCTCACTTTCAATTTTCAAAGAATACGTAAATAATAATAATTATTATGCACTGTGGTGATTTTTAACCAACTTGCAAAAAGAGGAGGTTATCAATTCGTATGTTTTTTTTTTGTTTTTATGTTCAGCCTTTTTTTCGCCAAATTGTAAACCGATTTCGATTCAATTTTTTGTTCATTTTTTATAACAGTAATTTGTTTTATAATAGACTAGATAACTTAAGACTTCTAAATTTGTATAAGAATTTTATAATTGTTTTAAATTTTGATGAATAAGTAGCTAGCTACTTATGCTAGGTTTACTTATCTACATAAAAAAATAGTTCCTAAAGCAAACCTGCTCAACTTATTTTGAAGGTGGGCCGACATTTTGTTTCCGATTCAACCGGCGGGCCATCTAGTAAATAAAACTTGCCCAAAGAACCTTTTTAGAACAAATTTCTGATGATTGTGGCTATAAATACACTTTCAGTAAAAAAAAATGGGATTTTTGTAATTTCTAGCTAGATGTTGGCTAACTGAGAATGGGTTCTTATGGAGAAACAATTTTTTTTCGATCTGGTTGAAATCTGTTTTCAAAAGACTGTCGTCAGTTGACCACTGTTAGCGGGCCAATTCAAATGCGTTTTGCGTTGGCCATATTGTGACCCGCGGACCTGGGGTTGAGCAGCCTTGTCCGAAAGCAATAAAAGCTTACTTTTTTTTTTTTTAAATATTCGAACAGCACTGTAAAAATATTCGTAAATCTAAACTATAAAAATTTTTCAACCTCTACTGGCAACACACACTGGTCATAGACTTTCGTCTTGAGTCACTGCGTAAGTTGGACGAGAAGATACCGCGCAATATCGCTATAACCATAAACCGGGCAGAAATCCAAACTCCGTGTTACTCCCTACTAAGTTCAAATTCCTTATGAAAAATCTCAAAAACACTTTGCCCAACTTTAGAATCGACTGACTACAAGCTCCACCATCGCACTTGCGACCACGACACCAACGAGGCAATTAATAAAGAAATGTCTATTCCAGCATTTCCAGGTACCAGCTCCAAAGTTCAGAAAATCAATCGAGCTCAGTTCAAGACCGGCGCCACAACACAACCTCCACTTTGTAACACTTAGTTTAATCACTTAATTACAATGAGTGCTGTGATAAAATTCTATGGGCACTTTCAGCTTCGATACATTGATCCAGATTGATAAATTAGTTTTCGAGGACTAAGGGGCGATTGAGGTTTAATTGCTTGACTATAAATAAAACAGGATCGGTCTAATGATATTGATATTAATAAGGGCTCGTAAAGATAATGTTCAAATTAAAGACCGTAGATAAAGAAGGTCTGATGCATTAGTTAGAGTACAGCCAAACAAAGATATCAAATTAGGTGCTGCCCAAACAAAGACGGAAGTAACTCACTTAGCTCAACATCATGAATTCGTGATACATCTTCAAGGCTCCCGAAATGGAATATTAATGTACAATTTTGTTTTGGGCAACCGCAATTCCATATTTCCCCCCCCCGAGTGAATTATAAAAGAGAAACTATTTCCCTTCTAAAAAGGTCGCTTTTTGGGGTACTGCGTTTTTAAAGCTTCCTTTGGGAGTTGCCCACAAATTGATAATCCTAAGGTTAGCAGCCCCTAGAGACACGAAGGCCACGTGTAACTTCTAACCTTTGACATGGCAATTTGTTTCTAGTTAAAACTAAAACGGGGAACACTACTTTACATACTACATTATTTATTCCAACCATGTTTAGTGAGAAGCATAGCAGATACATATGTCTATGGTTAAACCAGGTAAATCGACAAGTCATTGGCTTAGCTGGTATGTGTAAAATAAACAAGTCTGGCTAATTATGAAAACTGAACGCAGTTTTCCTGTCTGCGGAAAAGTGGATGAGTTACAAATAGCCATGAAAGAAGCTAATACATCTGTTACCACACGAGACAGTTCAATCATTCCTATCAAATTAGAGTTCCTAAATATTTGGTTGGGCTAACGAAACTAGGTGAATTTTGGCACAGTTAGCACTGCAAAGCTTATGCCAGATTGGTTTGCAGTATTCATACATGCTGCCGTTGCTGACAGACACGACTTTGTTTTGGAGCAAATGTATTTTCTACTGTATGTATTTTCTGTTTTAAAGAATCAACTTCCAGAGAACAACTATTTAGTCAAAGACTAGGTTTTAGAATGAGTTGTGTTGTTAATAGACATCCACTAATGGACTTATGATGCTACATCTTCTAATTGATCGTACGCAATACAATAACTGAGGTCACTTAGCGTGCGTGTTTTAAGTGCCGTCGTAATATGTGCATGGACTCAGTCCAAACAGTAACTCACAGATAGAAACTCGATACATCCAGACCGGAACATCTCACAAATAGCTATCTCTTGCCCATTAGCGACAAGTCTCATGCAATAACAATTCAAGATATCAGATGCAGATCAAAATCGGCGGTAATACATACCAGAAATAAACATTGTGACTAATAACTGTACACATGCCTGGTTGATGTATGTAGACGCATCATCGCGTGGAATAGAACAATACCGGTGCCAACGGCTGAGTAAGTGTCGGGTAGACCCGTATGCGTCTACTATTACCGTTTGGCTGACATCTCTAGGCGCAGGCGTTCCCCTATGACTGAGAAGCATATCGATTCAAATGTACGGTGGAACATTTTGTATGTTCTGGCGATTTCTAATGTTGCTGTAGGTATCATACTAATAAACAAAATCAAGTTCTTTTAATTTAACAAGTGTTGCTAGAGAGTTTATTGCGCTACTTTCTCTCATTCTCAAGCCTAATTTGAATTAAATGACAATTGATTTTGATTTTATGCTAGGAGTTTTCCTGGTATAATCTGGTTTACAGAACAGTTAATTGAGCTTACGCCAAATACCTATACCGACTTTTCTTTGTCAGGGTCTTCGGCTTGTTACTAGTTTACCTCTGCCCTTTTTATTATTGTTATCAGCCTACTCTACGGTGCTGATGGCATAGCCCACAGGTCCCCATAAGTTCGCAAAATATCATAATTAACTTCATCCCTAAAACCGTCTGGCAGCATCAGACCAGACACAAGGACCACAAATCTGTTTAATTTCAAGTCCAGATTAAATAAAGCCGAGAGATTGTTTTACGGTCAAATGGCTTCTGAAATGTTGCCTTACGAAATCCTCACTAATCATTTAATACTGTTGTAACTTTAAAAGCTTGTGCGTGTGGTTTGTTGTTATACAAGTATTACGTTGTTCTACTACGCTACTTCTCCGTATTCGTTTTGTGATTTCCTTTTTTATGAGGATTACCTCATTCTCTCAATAAGAAATATAAATAATAAAATGTAGGTACTCAAATGTCCGCAGCTTACCTCATTCAGGCAATAAAATGGAACTAAGAACATATAGCAAAGTGCGCATAATTTTGCCTAAACGGCGTATAGTTATACAGTAATACAAGCAAATTACGTCATGAAAGGGACAGTTAGAAGACTTAGAAGGTCGAGAATAGCGTAACAATGACGTCATTGACGACCCACGCGAAAAATAAACAGTTATCGTCTCCCATTACTCTGAGGGGGCTCTTAACAAAATCTTTGTCCGTCACACGAAAGCGCACTTTTCCCAGAATGTTTGCGGATATTTTATCAAATCTCCCGCGACACAATACCCGTATTCCGGACACAAAAGCGTAACGAGGAGCAGACCAGAAGTTTAATTTAGGAAATACGCTACTAAAGCAAGTTATTCTCATGCGGTGGAATTCAAGCATGCAACGTAGAAGACCTGGTTCCCTTACTTTCTTTGTACTAGATTTACAGCCTTCATTTTGGCGGAGACCAGATTCGCATACTTAGACGCCTATTGAAATTCTCTCGTGTCGGTGTACCTACTCCGAATTCGCGGTTCGTTCGTATGTTTAGCGGAACAGATGTGGATTCTGAGGGCGCACGGGATCTGCACTATTGTCTTGCGCACGTATTGTGCTCGAGGGCGTGCCGAGTGCGTTGACCCCGCCCGTCGGCCACTGATTAGATACACAACTGCAACTTTTATTAGACACTACGTATGGTATGAGAGCGTGATTATGACGCCCCGACAAAAGGATCTATTATGTATGTTATGTTATCCATTCTAATGGTAAGCTATAGACTAGTAGTTTAATCTAGAATATGAAGGGCTTAGAAGGTTTGCTTCACAATTTAAAATGAACGAATTAGGCTAACATTATTAATTAAGTAAACTTGATTCATTAGAGTTGATCGTATTTATTCTAAGCTTCTCTTTTAATTGTAAAGGTTGCGGTTGACCTTTAAGTTACTTAATTAAAAATTTTAATATTTGTTTGACATTATAAATTAGTGAGCGAATCTTCTAGATTAAGTATACCATTATCAAAATTATATTAATTCCTTCTATAAAAATACACATAAATTTCTAAATAAAAACAGTCTCCTGAGCTAAAAACCAAATTATTGTTTTTGTATACAAATTGATAAAGTTCAATGACCTAAATTTGGGACGGTCTAACATTATCTAAGTTTGGAACAACAAATGGTTATATTGGATCATAAATGGAATTACATAGAAAAGAACGATTTATTCGACAAAGACTGCCTGAATCTTTCTTACTGCGAATTTTATGAGGGAAATTATATGGCTGTTTAATGTTAAGTGAGCTGTAAAACACCTGTTTACATGTACTATTGTATTTGCTACGTAAAAGATAATATGTCTAGAAAGACGGTGAATATTGAGGTAGTAGTTAATAGCGGAATAATAAAACGAAGGAAGACACTGCGCCGACATAAAACAAATTAGGATGAGGGAGGAGGATGACAGCGTTGATGACTTACTAATTTACTAAGTTTATCTACTATTTGTTTAGTATCTGCTTTGAGTATTTGTACCTTGTGCCGCAGCCATTTGTATCTCAGATGACAGTATGTCTGCGTCAGAGAGCGGAGTACGCATAGCTGAATTTTGGAGTAAACTAAATAGAACTCTTTGCCATCGATACCTACGACTAAAAAAAGTATGTGGAGGCTTTCGAAGCCTAGAAGAAGAACGTGGATTGTTCAGTAGAACTGAATTCATTTTTAAACTATACGGTGCTGTGGTATATCCTACAATATGGATGTTTGTTATTCTTCCACGCAAAAACTACTGACCGGATTTAGATGAAATTTGGAATACAGATAGTTCATAACCTAGATTAACACATAGGTTACTTTTTATTCCGATAGTACGATCCCATGGGACAATTACCTAACTCCTCGCAGGCGAAGCCGCGGGCTTAAGTTAGTGATACATAGACTACAACATTTCGACACAAAACAACACGACAAAGATACTGGATAGTAGTCTAAAACGCTGCAACGTCGTGTAAACTGTGACAAGTTATTAACCCTTCACCTCTACACAATGGGGACCCTTGGTGACTCCTGCATGGGAAGTGCCAGCTGATGCATTCCGTCCCCATTTAGACACGAACCGATAACGAAAACTCGTGCCTTATGTAAGTGGGCATACGAGATAATATATATTTGTGTAGCTACCTTGAACTATATGATCACAATTTTTTTGGTGTCACCACTCATTGGCTAAGAATAGGACATTGTTTCTTCCCGTAGGTGTCACGCCATTTATCGTAGCGATATGTAGGTTTGTGCGTACCAATAATTTCCATCCCAGTATTGTAAATGCGAAAGCAATTAAAGTAATGGTCCTGGGGTCAATTCCCAGGTCGGGCAAATTGCTATTGGGCTTTTCCATCCAGAAACTTCTCAACACACTTACGGAGCCTGGATTTGGATCCAATTGATGAGATTAGCTCACCCTCTATTACGTGGGACTTACACATAACTGGCGGAATGTGGGTGTACTATTTAGGTACACCTCTAACTACCTCATCGGGGATTACACAAGCGTGAAGTTATAAAAGTAATTCTGTCTGTCTGTTAGCTTTTACACTAATCGCTGAACGGATTTTGATATATGGCACACAGGACCTAGATTATAGGACATACGATACTTTTCATCCCAATAGTACAATCCCGAGGAATAACCTCCGCCTATCACGCGGGCGAAGCAGTGGGGAAAAGCTACTAGTGCTATAAATGATACTATTAGTTGCGGTAATGACACTTCACTTCCGAGGAAATACGAGGTTTAATTGATGAAGTAGTGTTTCTTAGGGAAGGTCGCTTAGTGTGCGTGCGGTCTACAGTTCCTTTATAAATTCTAAGCAATCCTTGGAAATACGTAGTTCTAAGATAAAAACCAAATAATTAATTCAAGAAATTACCATTTTTATTAAAGTTTAATCTGATCTTGAATGAGATTTATTCAACCTGAGAAATCTTAGTGCGAAATTGTTTTTTGAATTAAAAGAGTAGTAATAAGCAAGAGAAAGTTTATTAACATTACAAGTTAAAGAGATTAATGTGGGAAATTACTATTATTTTATACTGCACTGAGTGTTCAGTTCATATCTTTATAATAGACTGTAGACATAATAAGCAAGACTTATAATCTAATCTGTTTTCCATAACTTACTCATAATAATATGTATACTACAAAGTAAATATATATGATCAATAACATTGAAGACAAGGTTTTTTATTTTAAACTTACCATAATATCTTTAGCAATGGATGACTGTATGACTATTTCTTATCTATTTTTATTTTCTCTAGTTTTAGGAAACTCTAGATACAATATCCTTAGATATCTACAACTTTTGGGCATAACTCCACAAAATATGATCTCTTTTATAGCTAACTGTCAGATCATAATGCATAAGCAAGCAGTACAACAGGATACCAAACCAAATACTTCAATAATATAATTATCTACTATGTGCTTATTGAGTTAAGAAACAAGTAGGCCACTAACATTATTGTTTTACACTATATTTATGACAAACAATATACAGATAATATATTATTACAAACATTAGTAAACTAGTGATTTGTGTACTAACTTAAAATTTCCAAAATGAAAATTCCTATGCTACATAGATGTCGAGGAATATGTCTGTGAAAAATGGTAAAAATTGAAACTATTATTATGTTTTCGTTCTTGCTTTTAAAGTGCAAATTTACCTTAATAATTTAGAATTCTTTATCATGATTATGTACTTATATTATATATATATATATGTGGAATCTTTGATCTTCTCTTAGGTATAAAAAGAGTTTTTATATTACATTACACTTTAGTGACAACACTGCAAATAGATGACTGTTTGCAACTTTATTATCAAGGCAAGCAAGTTATTATCAACTTATCATGCACACTCCAGTCGGGCATCATATCAACATCGTCATCAGTGACTTACCTTGCAGTCCTTATGCCGGTAGCACCAGGTGCACCCGAGGAGCAGGCCGACAGCGGTGATGAGGAGCGCCAGCGCCGGCACCGCCGCGTACATACTGCCCTGGGAGCCCCAGCCTTCCAACTGGGACTGAGAACTTGCATCTGTAGGTGGATAGGCAGGGTTAATCAGAGGGGAAAATCCCGTATTAAGCCCGAGAATGTTTGCATTGTAATCTCTACCTCAGTCTGTCAAAAATATCTCAAGTATTCCTAGCATTCATTATAGCCAATTCATCTGCCCATTAGACTGTAATTATTGCCGAGATGAGATCGTATCTAGATTTGAATGTTTCTAATTGTGGTAATTAGCTTTCTGAACTCAACAAATTATCTACCCATTGGACGCATCCTCACCATCATCATCATCATTTCAGCCGAAAGACGTCCACAACTGGACATAGGCTTCCCCCAAGTGTCACCACATTGACCGGTCCCGTGCGACTCGCATGGGACGCTTTTGGTATAATATTATTCTATGATCCCAAATAAGCAATTTAACTTAAAATATATCCGTTTAGTTTAGTTTATACTAGTATTAAATTAAAATAATTTTTAGATACACACCTACCACTGTTTGTCTCTGCATCCCCCAAAGGTTGACTGGTGAAAAATGCCTATGACATTAAGTCTGCCTGAGCTGTTCTTTGTGCATGTAAATAAATAAATAACTTTCAATCTAGTGTTTTATTGGTTAGTCTGACATTGTGTTGCCTGAATGACAATAATTTTTATTTGCCTTGTTTATGCTTGGAATAAAAATAAACTGCAATTTATTTTATAGAATGACCAATGCAATGAAATAGCACTATTTGTGGAGTAAGGTCAAGTTTATAGTTGTTTACTATATGCATATTGTGTTTGGGTAATAATATTTTTAGTTTATTGCTGTCAGAACATATGATGATGAAGGCTAACAGCCTAAATAATAATAATAATCATTTTATTATCAGGCAACTAAGGCCCTAAGAGTGGGATGCCACTGCTGGGTAAAGGACAGAGCCCCATGACTATTCAAATATTTATTATGGATTAATGTAGGCCACTGTGGCCGTTTATATTATACTAAGTACATCCTTTTATTCTGGTTTGGACATTTACACTACACAATCAAAATCAATAGTGAAAACTTTTAATTAATGAGGGAAGCTTGGCCCTGACTATTTTTTTGAGGTTTTGTTACTAACAAGGATTGATTGGAACAACCTAACAACAACAATGCAACAATTTAAATAATACTAGTTTCTAGTTAGAATCTGTTTGTGTCCATTTCAGAATTGCAATAAGTTTTGCCAAGGCTAAACTTTAGTGAATTGTAAGCAACTGTAAAGAAACAAATTTATCTGAAGAGATAGTGTATGTTTATAGATTGATTTATTGGAATTATTTACAAAATTATGCTATACAGGCGATAATCTGAATAAGTACTTACATGGAATAGAATGGTTCTCATTTAAATTATATTACAGATCATCCCACAGCTAGGTAAAGGCCAACAATAACAGTACAGCATATTATAGCAAGTAGAACTTTATCAGAAATATCATTAACCATGAGTAAACTAAGCACAGGAAATAGTCATTAAGATATCAATCCTTTTTAATGGAAGCCTACAGGTGTTTCCTTATCATAATGTGATAAAATACTGTTATTATAATACCGAAACAATAATAAGAGCAGTGATAACAGTGTTTAGATAACAAAGCCTGAGATAAGCAATATTTATTTACTTTTACACACATTTTTGTACCTTGGCTTGAGGTAAACTAAACATAACTGATGAGTTTAGTTACATATGTAATTAAATTGTTAAAACAATAAAATGTAGTGTAGGGCTTCATGTTGATGCTTTATTCTGTTTTATCTAAGGCAGATAGAGCAGCAATCACAGATTTCTCGTAACACTAGCATTTCGTTTGCATACATAAGAAAACATACAGATAGACATCTATGAACAAGGACAGGCTGTGACTACCAAACAAAGTGCCAACATTAATGAACAGTGAATACTTTTAATTTAAACTAATTATTTTGTGGGTACATTTACAATGATTAGCTCTCATTTGTAACGGAAATCTGTATCACATCCTTTTTAACGCGAACTGATACTTTTTTATTCTGAACAGATGTTAGCTTTTGTAGACACAATGTTAGTGACAAAAAATTAAAAAGTTGTCCATGTACCTTTCACTTGCACCCGAAGGCGACATAGAATGAGATAAATATTTAATTAATTATTGTAAAACATGCATTTTTCGACAAAATGACTCACCATGAGGGTAGGTTTGCGGCGTTGATCGGAGAGGCGAACAGTGTCCCAAGTGTGAGCCGGTCAAGGCCACCAATAACACCACCCATATCATACTCATCATTGTCACATTATTTGCACAGCCGCATTATTTTCCGTTTCATTATTTATCGTTTTCATACATCACAACACAAAAAATACACGGTCCATGACAGGTTTGCACTCAACTAAAAATATTGTTACACTACACGTTTTTTACTAATTAAATTATAAAAAAAGATCATGCCCACAGTCTGAAGTGTTTGTTGCACTTAAAATTTAATTTTCCTAATAAATTTCGTGCACATTTACATAAAAATTGCGCAACCCGCAGCTGTATAGAACGCCATTTTTCTAAATCAGTGTTGCTGTATATATTTTTAAAATTTTCTACCATTGTCACTCGCCATTCAGAGTGGGCAACATTTTTTTTGGAAACTTTTTGAGAAGATAGCAATTTCGATAAATAATAAACAAAGAAATCACAAATCAGTGAATAAATTCATTAATTCGTTAATTTGGTCGTTCTTAAACGCACATGAATCAAATGCCAGCTAAGAAAAATCGGCAGGAAAATTGCCATACCAAAAATTGAACAGAGGAAAAACGTCAAATGTCAAAACCGGAAAATTCAGAAAATGTTGAATGTCGCAGAGGAAAACTTTGTTCCAAATCTGAAAAGTTGTCAAGAAAAGTAAATAATTATGAAATTAATCATACCAAAAATAATATTTTATTAACAAATAAAATCTTAGACGAATGCTCGTAAACTGTCTTGGAATATCAATAACCTCAAAACACATGTACGGTTTAAGTGTATTGTTTAGTTACCGTGTAGTTAGCAAACGTAGCATACGTTCTTATTCGTCTGATAGTACTAAGAAGCTATTGGAATTTTTAGCCGATATGCCGAAAGCTAGTTCGGCAAGAATCGTTGAGGCGCAACGTCAAAGACAACAGATATCGAAGAAAAGTGAGAAGTATGCACCCAGCACTGTGTACCTGCAGGTGCTGGGATCAGGCGCAAGGGGGGCGCCGAACACACTGTACCTTTTCACGGACCAGAAACGGTAAGCCACCCGCTGTAGCTTTGAAACTTAAAAGCTCTTGTTTTATTAAATTTTATTTAAATGAATGCTTTACAAGATTTTTTTTGGCTATAGCTTTTGAGTATCAGTGAGTAATTATGTTCTATTCTGATATTATTAAGCATAATTAACCTTGTACTTGCCTATGTTACCCACTGCGGGGACATGAACCTCTTCTCCATGAGGACTTGGCTAATCAACATTGTGGGCTCTGTGCAATTGTGTCCTGATCATATTTGGCTGAATACATTTATTTTCCCTCTCTTGCACTTCATTCAGTTTTCTGTTAGGCCAACAAGTTGGAAAAAATTTAGTTTGTTAAGTTCTTGTAAAAAATTTAAACCAATCAATACAAAAATCTGATGCAACTTGGAAATAATTTGTTTCACATGTATTATTTTTTTTGCATCATACTTTCTTCTAGTTTAGTGGCATCTACACAAATAAATTACATTGAAGTGACTCATTGTAATTTTAAAATAACCAGCTTTCTACTGAATGCACATGAAAGTATTTACGGTACCTTCTTATAACAAAAAAAAAACATTTTTATAAATTTTTGTTGTCCGTCTGTTGGTTCTGGCTAATCTCCGAAATAGCTGGAGCGATTTTAACGGGACTTTTACTGGCAGATAGCTGGCATTATAAGGAGTAACTGAGGCTACTTTTATTTTAAAACTAACTTCTGCCAGCAGCTTCGCCCGTGTGATGTTTGATAATTGTCCCATTGGATCTTACTACCGGGATAAAAAGTATCCTATGCGTTAATCCAGGTTATAAACTATCTGTGTGCAAAAATGACATCCAAATCCATTCAGTAGTTTTTGCGTGAAAGAGTGACAAACATCCATCCATACTCACAAACTTTGCATTATAGTTATTATGAAGTTTAGTAAGTTTCAGTCAATGCAACTGAACAGAGAAATAATAGTAGATAGTTATAGAACAAAAATGTTTGACATGTTCTTCAAATTGGCATTACCTTTTTGTTTATAAACCGATTGACATGAAACAAACACTAAATGTTAACATTTGTGAGGAAGTTGAATGAAGCTTACCACAATATATTAGAAAAAACCACATCTAAATCGGATAAGCTGTTTCTGACATTAGCGTGCACAAACAAACAGACAAAAATTTTAACAATCTTGGTTTTGGGTGCTATTTACATTGCTAAAGGTCCCAATATAATTTTTTTCAATATCTTGTACAGACAGCGATCCATTATATGTTTATTCTAGATATAGATAAAACATTAGAGATTGTTTTTTTCTGATATTTAATATGTTTAGTGCTAAAAGTAAATGTGTAAAGTCTAGTAAGTTTATAGTGGACGGATTTTCATAGGATTGTTTTATTGAGTTCTTAGATGTGTGGAGAAGAAAGTTAAAAAAATATTGTCGCTTGCTACATTTTATAAATTGCTTTTTGAATATTTTATTTTAAACTTATGGAAATAAAATAATTATATACTTGTATAATAATCATCTTCCAGATATTTATTCAACTGCGGTGAATGCACACAGAGGCTTGCTCATGAACACAAAGTGAAACTTTCACGGCTCGATCACATATTCATCACCAGTAAAACATGGAGAAACATCGGAGGTCTACCAGGACTGTCACTTACCCTGCAAGATGTTGGAGTGCCAAATATAACATTGCATGGACCTGAGGGCTTGGTATGTTGTCTTAGAATCTCTACACTCATGTGAAAGAAAGAAAGTAAAAGTAATCATCTACACCCATGCTATAAATCCTCTATAAAAGTATCTGAAACAGTTAGCTTATGGCCAACATTAAAACAGCCAGTGTCATAATAAATACTAAATTTGCAACTATGCAACTCGTTTTAAAAAAAGAACATTGTCTAGCATGTGCGATTCACTACCACAGCGCTGTAATAAAATAAAAACTTATAGGTTAATTCGAATTCAAGTCGAATCCCGCCATTTTTGTTCGATATTAGTATTGCATTACTTTGTTGTTTACAAAAATGAGTGATATAAGCTTTGTGTATTTTAATAATTGTACAATCCAAAATGTAAATAATTATATTATTACCTATACATGGTTTGTTTGTATTAAATACTCAGCAATTCAACTTTCCATGAATTTACATAGACTTCTTACAACACTAGTATGCAACTGTACATAATTAGGTATTAAAACAAACAGTTGCATAAATAACTATTATTAAACTCACACAGGACTTAATTGAAACAAAAAGATAGAATGACATTACAAACATTTGATTACTATGTGCTGATAATGCATCTTAATTGATATTGTGACACACTTATTTCGATCAGCACATTGGTTTGGCACTATTAGTGGAACAACAAAGCCAACCTGAATTACTTCCCATATTCAGCTTTCATTTGGCCCATGCTATTTGGTGAACTCTACTCGGCACTTAACATTGCTGAATCCTGTTAAAGTGACACAATTTGAGTGAAACTAAATGGCTTTTTCCCAAATTTGTATTTACATTATATTTGACTAGCTTCTGCTAGCGGCTTCGTCCACGTGAAGTTTGATAATAAATTGTCCCATGGGATCTTACTACCGGGATAAAAAGTATCATAGGTTTTAATCCAGGTTATAAACTATCTGTGTCCAAAATGTCATCCAAATCCGTTTAGTAGTCTTTGCTTGAGAGAGACAAACATCCGTACATCCAGACATCCGTACATACTCACAAACTTTCGCAATTGTAATATTTTTGCCACCTGGTTGTACCAACTCGTAGATGTGTATGGCACCACTTGGATGGCACGCAAACCAGAATCTCACCATCAACTTCTTTTAATTCACTGCTGTAGGTGATGAATGAAGTATAACATAAATTTGTTAATATTCTAGGATGAGTTATATGCTGCAACAAAGCGGTTCGTGATAATGAAAGACATGCAAGTATCGATGGCAAAGTGCAGCCCCAGTGAAGATTTTGATGACAATGTTATGAGCGTCAAATATGTATTATTGTGAGTTTTATAACCTTTATTTTATTATTCTCTACACTAGATACATAATTTCACGCCTTTTTTCCATAGGGGTAGGCAGAAATAACAAAGCAACCAGCTACGATCCTGACGCAAAATAATTATAAAATTATAAATGTCACCCTTTTTAGCCTTATTATCTAGAAGCATTTTAGCTTTGGTCAAAGTAAGACGAAAGCCGTGTGGGCTACTGGATGAAATTCACTCAAGCCGATTGCTTCAAATACTTTGTTGGTTTGGTTGGTGTTCAGACTGGGGCCGCGTTCCCACTATGTCGTGACGATTAATTTATCGTTGGTTTTTAGTTGGCAAAAGTCGTGGTCGTGGATGACAGTAATCGCTTCGTCCTATATGTGAACACCTCCATTTAAATACACAAGCCACGACACTACACGATTATCTGTCGTCAGGACGAAATGGGAACGCGGCCTGACGCGAGTGGTCGCGTAAAACAAAAGGCACGCATAGTCGTGTCTAACGTCCCAAGCGGGATTCTACCCAATTTTAACAGATTATGATACAGTCCTTTATCATTTCAGAGGCCCACACGACAAAATATTAAAGGAAAAATCTGCCGGTAGGAAACTAAGAATGGACGACTTAGAAAAAGAGTATGAAGAGTTTGGACATGACGAGACTGACTATTATAATCCTGAGCAACGCAATATAGAGACAGCCACACTTGCCAAAGGCAAGAATAGTAAAGACATACCGGGTAGTGCGAAGGCTAAGCCAAAGTCTCCTGTGGCAGAAAGTAAGTTACCGTTTTGTCCAATTTTTTTGCTGAACTTTATGTGCGAGTGCGATTTTCCACGATAACTTAAGGGAGGAATGAAAAATGTCTTGCAAGCTACCAATGAGGTATACACCACCTGTTGGTGGTTTGAGAACATTCTTCTCCCTATTTTAGTAGAATAGGACCTAGGACTGCTCAAAATTAAGCATTAAGCCTGGCCCTCATGAAGTTGTAATATTATTTCGCAACTCTATACAATTTAAAATAAATACAAATTTTGTTACAGATTCTATAAAAAAAATGACTGAAAAGGTTCTACATGAGCTGCAGAAGAAAAGCAATTGTTCTGTTGCCTACATCTGTACATTGAAGGTAAGCATAGAAGATAGAGGTTACTCTTCGGGGTGTAACAGAAAAACCGCAATACCTTTTAAGTGGTGATTCAGATAATCAAATAAATGTTGTCCAACAGTGCCTAGAAATAGGGTAAAAAAGACAATGGATTTTCCATACAGCGGATTAACCAGAAAGCGACAAACTATTAGCACTTGTTTTTTTTTAGAGCAGCGGTGGCCCAGTGGTGGCGGCCCCGACTTACGAACAGTAAGTCGTGGGTTCGAACCCAGGCAGGCGGCATTACTTTGTGTAATTTATTTCAAACTCAAACTCAAACTAGATCACCACTCATCACCACTCATCACCACCACTTCATCACCACTGCTCTCAAAACGGTGAAGGAGAACATCGTGAGGAAACCGGCATGTCCTAGAACCAAAAATTCGAAGACATGTGACATCTACCAATCCGCACTGGGCCCGCGTGGTGGATTATAGCTCATACGCAAAATACGCGCTTTGACCTGGAGTTGCGGACACCAGCCCGTTATACAATACAATAACACTTTTTTCCTCGCTCAAGCAACTTACAATAGATGTATGTTCGGTGTCAGTAAAATAGATATGTATATTACCAGTTGAACGCTGACTGTTCACACTGCTGGCATGAACATGTTAATAATAAAACAAAAGCTAACTAGCTGATGCCCGCGGCCTCGCTCGCGTGGATGTCGATTATCGCGACCAAAAGTAATCATGAAATTTTGATCCCGCCATCGCAAACTTTTCTGTACACCTATTATAAGATACACAATTCCACCATCTCAAAGGGTTTACAGCAGGGGTTGGCAGCGTTTTCGTTGAAAGCTCCCAGACGGCTTATTTTTTTCCGACACCTCCAGCAAATATCGTTATATTTTAGCCAATGTATACAAAAACTTGACAAATTATTTATGACCTTCCTCGAGAACTACTCTATCCATTCGTGAAAATAGCATGAAAATCGGTGCAGTAGTATTTGAGTTTATCGCGAACAGACAGACAGACGCGGCGGAGGACTTTGTTTTATAATATGTAAAGATAAAGATAGAACTCGTTTGGCTGGCGGGGCGTTTGCTAACGAGTCTCTTGATGCATGTGACTGTCCAACGACAAAAACTACACACGCTGCTCGTCAACTCGTTCCTAGTTACTAGCTGTACTCATTTTTCATGTCAGTGGTGGGACAAATATGATGATTACTAAATTCATCAATTTCTCCATAGAAACGGCTAGGTACTCTTGACCTAGCCAAGTGCGTGGAGAAAGGAGTGAAACCTGGTCCTCTGCTGGGCCAGTTGAAGTGTGGTCTGGATGTGGTGCTGCCTGACGGCACTCTGGTGCTGTCCAAAGACGTGAAGACACCTGATGACCCTGGACCTGTGTTTATTGGTGAGATTTAACAAGAAAAATTAATAACATGATTTTGCACGCGTAAAACAGACTACAGAAATCACGTTCTAATTAAATTCTTGGCTTACAAGGTAAAATCGATTACTCCTTTTGTTTAAGTGGGTTAAAACGTGTAATAACGAATCGATTGACACCTTATTTATCAAAATCGGATGAATAGTTTAGGCGCAACGGTGGAACATACGTAAACACAAACATACATACATATTTACGTACATAGACATACATAGACTGCTAAAATCGTAAGCCTTCCTTTTGGCTTCGCTGTAGTCGGGTAAAAATAACGTAGATGTAATGGGTCCTATACAAGTTTTCAATGAACACTGAAACACATTTGGCAAAAGAGTTACAAAATCAAAACTTTATGCTGTTAGAGCCCAATTAAATGTTGCTGTTCCCTTAAGCATATAGATGTCTGATTATTGTTTGTTTTTTTGCTGGGAATACCAGTACGATCCTTTATTAGTTCTGCTGTTGTTTTGACCAGAATACATTTTACAGATACTGATGTAAAGAGCTTCATTCATTATTGTTAAAATGAAATTAATTATTACATCATTCATGTTTAAATTAAATGAATAGTTACATTGTGATCTCATCTTCCAGTCTTAGACGTGCCTGAGCTCTCTTTTCTGAAGGAGGCGGAATTCGCCGCTCACTTTGACAACGACACCAATCCTCGGGAGAACATTCCCGCAATCATCGTACACTTCACACCTCCTGACGTGTTTCATCATCCGACGTAAGTCTGCTCTTATCTATTTTATTATGCCTGGTAGTGGTAGCAACTTGGTCGCAAAATTTTCAACAAAGATCGGACGTCTCTATTAAAGTTCACAAAGTTTGGCTGCAACTAAAGAAAGAAAACTGTCTGTCTGAATTTTCAATCATCTGTAATGACCTTTTTTTAGTATCCTCTTCTTTCTCACTGCTGGGCAAAGGCCTCACCCATTCCTTTCCAACTAAATGACTTACACATCTTTTATTAAGACGCCAAGTGTTACCTGAACTAATTGGTAAATAAACAATTTTTTACTCGCAAAACCACATGTCGTCTGACCAAGTTGGATGGTAATCCATCAACATAGTTCAATTACGTTATTTTTCCAGGTACCGTGCCTTCATGGCTATGTTCGGTCCCCTCCCACGCCACTTAGTCCTCAACTCCCAAAACTCCTGCCTAGGCTCAGAGGCAGTACATCGGACCCAGCACAAGCTTCACCTATTAGACCCTGACATATTCCCCCTGCTCCGTGACGTCAGTGTGCCCGCCGTCTGGAACGCACACCCCCCTGTGCCTAAGACCAATAGCCCCGTGAGGCTGAAGGGGCTGGAGGAACTGAAGAATAAGGTATGTAGGGATATCACATACTAAAAAGAAGATGCTGGGAGCTTCTATTGCTTTGTCTATGTTTTGCGTAAGTTTGTTTTTACTAATCTTTGATCAAATAACTAAAACTGAAATGCCAATAAAAAATCAAATGATCTGGTATACCTACATTGGCAATAATATAAAACAATTATTATACCATAGATAGAGTTTGAGGTCCCAAGTCAGGCCGAAATCATTTTTGGTAAAATGCCATTTTTTTTATTCTTCTCTTCTCTTAATCACTCTCATTTTGTTGGTTTTACAAAATAAAATCATATTCCCTAGTGGTGTAAAATCGTTTTTGATAATTATATTATCAACGCTTCAATATTGGCAATGCTAGTCCCAAAACACTTGATAAGTAGCTTAGCAGTGCATGCGGTGAAGGTGCGATCACATACAATCATTTGTAGATAGCGCTCGCGCAGTTCCAGAACATTATAAACTTGGAGGGGTCCGCCAAGGGCGACGGGCAGCCTGAGATAGACGAGTGTGACTCGGTCACTAAGCTGGAACTATTGGCGGGCAGGACGCTCACCATGTATCATTTGAGGCCTAAGAAACAGTTGGACAGGTTAGTTATTATGTTGTAATTATTATCTTAGGACCCTGTCTGTATCCACGCCGCCGCCGCTCCGGCAAGGAAGCTACTATAATTTAGCTATTATCGCAGTCGCTCAAAGCCCAGCGAATAATAGAACAACATACCCGCTCGTTATTATGTGCCCCTTTTTATAAATAAACTATTTTATTATTATTATTATTATTTTATTATCCTGTAACCTGTAACAAGTTGCTAATGGGCGAGACGACAAAAAAAAACTAATAAGTCCGTCAGTTAGATTATCAAAAAATATTTGACCCTTGTTTTTTCTTTTGTTACGTAAACCAAAATTGACGAAGATACGACGCTTTTAAAATTCTCAATACGTCACGCCTAGGTATAATTTTTACCTAGTTTTGACGTCACGAGCCCCCACTCCCGAGTTTTGATGCGTTTTATCTTTGTCAATATTCATTGATTTATAAAAACAAAAAATACGTGTCCATTAATTTCCAATACTCTAACTGACGGACTAAATAGATTTGCATTTTTTTGATACTGTCGTCAAGCCTATTGTAATCAATTTTGCAAAAAGTGGAAATTGTTAGAATTGATATTCTACCAAAGGCAGTAACGCCATTTTTGTAGACGCATTCTCAATACTCAGGAGACAATGTATGACAAACAGACACTATTCCGATTTCTAACGTAGTTGAGTTGATTCAGTCAAACAGTTAATGTTTCATTATATAGCACTACTACAAGAATTACATACAGATTTCGCCAAACCCTTCGACTCTTTTACTCACAATCTTAACGGTCTATTTCGTCACTCCAGATCAGCAGAACCGAAGCTACATATCCAAGACTACATCCAGGAGACGATGGACGTGGACGGCTTTGTGGGCAGCCTGGAGCAGTTCCGTCGCCTCGTGGACAGCATGAGATACGCGAGATGTGACTCTAAGGAGTTTCCCAGGGTCGTGTTCTTGGGCACGGGCTCCTGTATACCTAGCAAGACTAGGAATACTAGCGCTATTGTTCTGCAAATTGAGTGAGTGGTTTTGGTAGACTATTTTTAATAATGTCAATGTGCTTGTATGTGTGCAACTTACTACTTTATTAAAAGAGGCCTTTGCTACAAACACAATGATATTTAGCGTTTTAATAATATTCGATCTTGTTAACGTAAACTAATTTTTTTACTGAAAGTGACAACGTTTGGTGTCAAAAATGGGAAACCCAATTAATTATTACTCGATACGAATTGAGGTTGTTGAGGTATGACGGGCCATTATAAATATCAAGCCAATATTGTTACAGAGATTCCGTTGTAACATCTAACCGCACCTTGTGACATGGAGTCATAGAGTCACATTTTACAATTTTAGTTTACAAAAATCACAGATTTTTCAATTATTTTTGCAGTGAAAACCATTCAATGTTATTGGACTGTGGGGAAGGTACTTTTGGTCAGCTGGTGCGTTTCTACGGGCCCAAGAAAGTGAACTCCTTCCTAAGGACATTGAATGCGATATACATCTCTCATTTACACGCCGACCATCATATTGGTAAGTGTGTGTGCACTATAATATCTCCTGCGTACTTGGCTAAGGCAACTGTCCTTCTGGCGGTTAATAGCGAGAAGCGAGGACAGCTAGCAACGAAAACAGAGCTAACAGAGATCTCGCCGGGCGGTGTAAACAGTACGCGATCAATCTTTTTTACGTTTCTTGATTGAAAAAATAGTCGAAATCTATAGTCAAAACTATAGCGTTTTGACTATAGATTTCGACTATTTTCACACTTTACTAGGCAAAACAAGTGAATGTTAACTTGTACCAAAAACTCTCATACACAGGTCCTGTATTATGAATATGATATGCGTGATATATGATATTTAGCGACTGTTATTATGGGTAGCGATAAATATCGTTTATCTAATGGCGGTATCATAGCTTGTAGCAAGCATCGTCATTAATTGAAAATCAGTCAATTGTGTGTTTTTTGACGACCCGAATGGCGCAGCGGTACTGAGGCTGCCTTACGTTCTTAGGGTCCCGGGTTCGAATCCCGGTAGAAGCAAATGTTTGTGTGATGAGCATGAAACATTTGTTTCCGAGTCATGGATGTTTATATGTATAATAAGTATGTATTTACAAACAAAAAGTATCTATGTAGTATATCAACTATCTGGTGTCCACGACACAAGCCTCGTTGCTTAGTATGGCACTAGATGGCGCTGTGTGTAATGTCCAGCGATATTTAATTATTTATTTATTTATATTTCAAAATAGCTTGCCAACAGTGGTCCGATTGGGACTTAGCTATGGATACGCCATCTACCATAGGGATGATGACTGACAAAAAAAATGATTCTGTTTAGTCCGTCACTTAGATTATCGGAAAATAATGGATACGTGTTTTATGTTTTATCAAATTAATAAAAATTTACGAAGATAAAACGTGTCAAAGATCATGAGTGGGGGCTTGTGACGTCACTTAGGAAAAAATGTACTCAAATGTGACGTCAGACGAGTTTTCGACTCACTGTCTTCTTTTTTTGTTTACGTGAAAAAGAAAAAATATGTCTATCTGACGGACTAATTCGTTCTTTTTTTTCATCTACTCTATTAGCTTTGGCCAGCCTTCCACATTGCGAGTTTTTGGAATAAGTTGACATTCACTTATTTGCTAGCTTAAACCTATTCTACTATCGTCGCTTTTTCGTCGGCGGCGGGAGAGGTGCCTAATCAGTGTTGAAATTAACTGCTGTGACTGAAATTCGTTGGGAGGGATATTATTATTATTGACCTGTCCCCAGGCCTAATCGGCGTGATCCAAGCTCGCCGGGAAGCGATGAAGGAGGTAGCGCCGGGCGACAGCTCGGCCCCGCCGCCGCTGTACCTGCTAGCTCCCGGACAAATCGTCACGTGGCTCACGCTGTACCACTCGCAGTTCGAGAGGCTGCGGAGCGACTACACGCTCATCCCTAACCAGAACATGGTCAGTACAGAATTGTGATCGAAACATCGAAATTACTTTGTACAAGTAATATGCTTAAAAAAGTAAATATAAAAACCAAACATAAAATAAAAGAAAATAAAAACAAAATAACTCGATTGAAAAAAAAGAAAATCCTTAGGCTGGGATCGAACTCGAAATCACGAGATTGTAACCCAGCGCTGTACCCCGAGACCAGTTGGCCTGTTGTAAACCGTGGCGAATATGTAGATCTTATGCTGTTTCAACAGGTCGGTAATATTCGGGATTGTTCGGTCCGGGTTGACAACTTGACAGTTGGCGACGCGTCGCCACGCCATTTTTTGGTCGTACCCGCGCCTATGGCTGTTTCACATCAACAATACTGCTTCTCTGCCAAACAATGAGTTCTCGTTACAGCTCCACGACCATCCTCAACACGCTGACTTAACATCAGCAGTCCTAGCAGCTATCGGCGTGCAAGCGATGACGACCTGCCTCGTAGCGCACTGCCCCAACGCCTTCGGAGTGTCCATACAGGTGGACAGCCGGTACAAGCTCACCTACTCTGGCGACACGCTGCCTTGTGAGGAGCTGGTTACCATTGGTGAGTGGCACTAGCATTACATTAGCAAGCAATAGCATGGCATTACTTTTGGTTCAAATTTAAAGAGCTGTGGATTTTGTAACGTATCCATAGCTGGGACACGCCTCTTGAGAGTGGTGGCCCAGTGTAGGTTTAGCTGTATACAAATATTAACTGTTGAGCCAGGTAGTAAATGGAGTCACAGTCCAAAGCGCATGTAACGTACAATCAGTAAGGGTTAAGCAGAGGTATACCTAACAGTATGACCACAGTTCGCTAGTTTTGTTTCGAGTCACATGTAGGGGCGAGCCTATTGCCATCAACTGGGCGCAAATGCAGACTCCGTGGCGGCTACTGAGAAATTCCTGGTCAAAAACCCAATACCCGACCTGGGAATCGAACCCAGGTCCTCAACCTCAGCTTGGAACCACTAGTCCAACGAGTCAGTCTCCAGAGAGCCAGTAAAAGTAATACCCATCTTCAATTCCAGGTCAAGATTCGACTCTCCTAATCCACGAAGCGACAATGGAGGATGAACTAGCCGACGAAGCTCGAACGAAGATGCACTCAACGACAACCCAAGCTATCGACATCGGACAGAAGATGAACGCGCGCTACACAGTGCTGACGCACTTCAGCCAGCGATACGCGCGTCTGCCGCGACTCAACTCGCACATACTCAACGACAACAACAGCGTCGGCATCGCGTTTGACAACATGCAGGTGCGTTGTGACCTATATCATTCATTCATACCGAACGAATGAATGAACGCTCGCTACCGTGTTCAGTCATCATATTAGACTAGCCTTTTCCCAACTATGCTGGGGTCGGCTTAGGAGTTCCAGGAACTTCTAGTACAAGAGCCAGGGCTACACTGATGTTTGAGCAATCACTTGTCAATAAAGATTTTTGAAGCGAAAACTTCTTCCGGCGCGTTGAGCACTTTTTAGGTGAACAAAAATCACTCGCTGAACTCGCGTGACCGTCACGTACGCTTTTCATAGCACTCGTAGCCGATCCGCAACGGCGTAGCACCACATAGGCGTGCGCCGGGCACAACCCGTAGCAGTGCTACGACTGGGGCGGGGCCTGAGGGGGGGGAGGGGGGAAATTAGAAAATAAACACAAATTAAAAAAAAACCACAGTCTGACGATACAATTCACAAGTTACTTAGTTTTTACTTCTATTGGCTGTCCCCAAAGACTGACTGACTGACATTTTTTTTTATAATTCAGTAACGGGTACTACGACCCCTTGGTAAGACTGTTTGCCAGACTTTCGGGCTTCTGACTACCTGTAACAACTAACAAAGATCTACAAATGAAAGCCTGGACGTTCGTCTGAGCTTTTCGAGGCCCGTAGGGTTTCACGTATATAATATTATGTGCGTGACATTTAATAGATGGTCCTGCATCTACGGACCGACCTCGGCAAATTTTGCTACAAGCGACTGTATTAGATGCCAAGAAAATAACTTCAGCATTAACACTTAGGTACTTAAAGACTCGCTTTGAAATAAGTATCAATAGTTATTTTTTCAATATTATCTACTTATTTGTTTCCTCCCCAGATCACAATGAGCGACCTAGAGCTCTTACCCCACATGTACGCGCCCCTACAACTGATGTTCGCGGAGCACTGCGTCGAAATGGAGCTAAAGGCAGCCCAGCGACAACGCGTCCGCGAACTGCGCTCTTCTAACCCAAGCACTACGCCCGGTAAACGATCTCGTAACCATAGTAGTGCTTCTAGCGAGTCGGATGAAGCGCCTAAACGCTCCCGTAACCTTGGCAACGACAATAAAAAAACAAAAAATCAGACCTCCCGAGAGGAGAGTAACTTTAAAACAAATGAGGATAGTAACTTGCCTGGTATTAATAAGATTAAACGATCCTCGAAAAGTAGTGAGAAAATTTCGCCTGTACATGCACGAAAGTTTAGTACGGAATGTGTGATTACGGATGATAGTAAAAGCAATGATTGTATGGTGCAAGATAGTTCTAATACCTACAGAAGTTAATACTAGTTAGGAATTGTGGCTTGTGGAGCTAACTCCACAAGCCACAATTAAGTGATTTAGTCACCTAAAAATTAAGCTCGTCTAAACGAGCTTAATTTTTAGGTGACTGGATACCTAAATGAAGCGCTCTGGTAATTTTTTAGCGCTAAGCCAAGCGTGAAAAAACGTACTTTTAGGTATACAATTACGAGACGCCTACTGTTACTGAAAACTAGGCATATTTAATCACTTTTTTTTTTGTTTTCCTTTCCCTATTTGCCAACATGTCGAGCGTGTCCAGTTTCGGAGTCAGCTGTAGGTAGGTATTTTTTTTTTTTACTTTGTTTATTTTACGTATTTACACCGTGATCTAGCGGTATACAGGTTTTAAGATTCTAACTTGAATGTACAAGAATATTCTGTGTTAGAACGTTAGATTTCAGTAACTGAAATTTAGACACGCTCGAATTTCAAGGTATAGTTGTTGGATTTCATGTTTACAGAGGGACGTTTTGTTTGTTAACTTTACTCTCTGTTATCCCTTCATCTGTCTCGGCCATTTTCCGGCTTTTGCGCACATCTGTGGAGTTGCGGGGTCGCCCGAGGCAGTTCGGAGTGTTCCCAAGCGAATGTTTATATCTTGAAAGACAGGTTATAGGTATATAAGATTTTCAAATTCGATTGATTGTTTCGTCACCATGAAATCCAACGACTTCAGGCTGCGGCAAAACTTCCTTGACCGGTTTCTTCTACAGAGCTACAGGGATCTGGCGTTTGAAACGTAGCTTGACGGCTCTGTTTGTAATTATTTTTGTAAACCTGAATGAAGATATTTTACTATATGTAACACATAAAATACGAATCGATGCTGATAAATGTGATTCAGAACTAATGGCGCTAGTGTCGCTAGTTGCAAACATTGACATTGGTTGAAACCTATCAATGTCATTTTATATTTCAAAAGCGAGGTTTTCTATTCGAGGGATTAAAAAACAAAATCCAAGAACTCTCTAGAGGGCGTTGAACGGACTACGTTAGTTGGTGCCAAAGCCAAAACGCTTGAAAAAAAAAACATTGCGTCACGTCACGTACGCTCGTTGACTGACACTTTCGTTTGCCCAAGCTTCCGAATATAACCTAGTTTTCTCGCGCTTTGTTAAAATCAGTTTTTTTACGTTCCGTTCCTTGCATTAACGTACCAAGTTCAGCGCCATCTATCCAGTGACTAGGGAAGTGCTAAAAAGAAAATCTCTCATTAACTTGACCTCATTGGTCAGATTCGGACTTAGTTAAGGACACGCCATTTTCAATGAGCCTGACCTGTGTTTAGAGAAAATTAAAAAAGGGCGGAAAAGTTCAAATTTCGGCCACACGCTGAAAGATCCTTGTCTTGTCTCGCAATCTTACGCATGCCGATTCTAGTTGTTTTGTCGCAGCAAACCTTGGCCCTCAATTAAAGTAATCGCAAACGATAGACTGTACTAAGTTCGCATAGAATGCATTAGATTTGTATAAAGTACATTTAGTTTGTATGTTTAGTTATGTTGTTACAATTATCAATAAATAATGTCATGTAATCTTGGTTTCAATAATGTCACCCATTGATCCCATATCCTATAAGAATTGAGTAGATTGCTGAATTCAGTAAACAAGTATGAACGACTAAATTAATGCTAAATAAAAGTTTAAAAATAAAAAAGAATTCGTCGAATGGTGAAATTCTAGCAGTGCAAGAATATTTAAGCATTTGTTTATGACTTAGTATAACTTAGTGTTACCTTACTGAAAACTGTCTAAAGCCTTGTAAACATTTTAGTGTGTTTTGGTTTCCAGTCATACAGCTTTATAGTTCAACACGAATTTTTAGTTGCTTTTAAAGCAAGAAAAGGAAAACCAAAATGTACAAATATTGAATGTAAGTGAATGCGAACGACACAGTTTTGCCAAAATGTACCAACCTACACCAGCTTATCATTAAAAAAAAATCAGTTTTGGTAATCAAAGTTGATTAGATATCAAACTATGGCCGAGGGCAATTAGACAAAAAATACTCAAATGGTAGAACGAAGTTTGTGATGGTCAGATTTTCGTGAGTTTGTATAAAAGATATTTTTTTTTTGCATTACTTCTCATTTTTTTTTCATTAGTAAATTGCACTTGCACCCGACCGAAACCGGGACGGGTCGCTACTTAGTTTGTAATAAAGTGATATAAATTATAGATGTCCCTGATGTTACGCCAAAAAGTACTAAGCCACATATGGTTACATCAAACACGTAAAGTGGTTCTTTTGGCGCTTTAATGACATTGACAGTAAACAGCTTTTGGTAAATATTTGTGAAAATTGCTTTGAAAAAACAAGATGGCAGGGATAGCTCTCAAAATATCTAAGTACCAGACAACTATAGATATCACTCAAACGTGACGGATGAACGGATGTGTACCTATATTTTATGTAAAATGTATTTTAGAGCCCACAAACTTGCTGAACCGCAACCGGCCGATGCCTCCGAATCACGGCGCGGCATCTGCCGTACCTGCCAAGCGCATGCGGTACAGGGAAAGCAATGCTTCAAGTAAGTTACAGACTTTTACGTCGAATAGTTAGTCGCTAGACTAAATGTATGTACTACTGTTAATAGGGATAATGTAATGACCGACTAAAATATGATTCTGTTTAGTCCGTCAGTAAGATTATCGAAAAATATTAGATATGTGTTTTTGTAATGTTGAAGATAAAACGTGTCAAAGATCATGAGTGGGGGCTTGTGACGTCACATTTTAGAAAAAATTTACTCAAATGTGACGTCACACGAGTTTTCGCGCACAGTGTCGTCTTCATTTTTTGTTTACGTGAAAAAAGAAAAAATATGTACCTATCCAATATTTTTTGGAAATACATCTGACGGACTAATTCGATTTTTTTTTGTCATATATGCTATTCATTAATTCATCATCTGCCTAGCCTTTTCCCAACTATGTTGGGGTCGGCTTACAATCTAACTGGATGCAGCTGAATACCAGTATTTTACATGGAGCGACTGCCTATTTGACCTTCACAACCCAGCTAGTACTTGGTAACACGATACCCCCCCGGTAAGACTTCACAGACCAACTTAGGCAGTCACGGCTTAACCTAAAGATTGACCCGAGCGGCTGTTATTATTTAACCACGAGCTCCTCCCTGTTAATTCATTATTTTTATAAAAACTATTTTGCAGAAAAAAAATTAAACCACAAAAAATGTCTAAAATAACTAATAACTAGTAAATGCAACAAAGTCACCGAGTTCCGTAAGTAGGTAAAGTTATTTCAGACCTGTAGGTGTTTTTTTGGAAGTCGGTGTTTTTTTTGTATTAACGCGTTTAATTTTTAGTTGTAGTACAGGCGGCACGTAACTCTAGCGTTGACTGTTATTGCGCAGAAGTAAAAAATAAGAATGTCTTGGGGCATGCGTTGCGCCGATTGGTTCTCCAGTCGTAGAACATGCGCAGCTATCCCCTCCACATTTCGTTCAGCGCTAGAGTTACGTGCCGCGACCTGTATTTCACATAAATTGTCATGAACTAATTTTACATTGTGGCTAGATGTCATCAACACAGGCCTAGAAGACTTTTATAGTGAGCTAACTCCTAAACTACTCAAGCAAAGTAATTAGAATTTATGAGATCACCGCGCGGGCCGCCTCTACCAAATGAAAAAAGAATCACGTAAATCGGCGAGTAATACGTGTATGAAAAAATAACGGGTATACATAACCACCTCCTTTTTCAGAAGTCGGTTACCTTATTTTATTATAATATTATTTGTCAGTAAAATCTACTACCTTCGCGATTTCTGAGGCGTTTATGTTATGATGCAATGTATATGTAGCCTTCAATCGGGTAAACCTGGATCAGACTGGCACAGTAATTTGAGATTGGTACAAGAAAAGAGAAGCCTATGTCCAGCTGTGGGTGAAGTCGGACTGGATGATGTTGATAACCTATTGGCAAGGCCTAAAATAAATTTTCGCCTGTATACAACATCTGCAAAACGTGTTCGTTTGTTCAGGGCTCCGTCAAGAGATCAAGGGTATGACGATAACGGGCGCGGTCAGATACCCGCGGAGCAAAAGCAGCAGGAGTAACTCGGCTTCCGAGTCCAGTTCGCCGTGCTCTAGGGTGACTAACTCGCGAAACACTACGCCGGGCACCACCCCACGAAACATATCTCGTAAGGAAAAAATAATCCTGTCTATTTGTTACCTTTTGATGATGAGGTTACATTATATCGGATACTTTTTATACCGTGACTATAGGTAGTTCTGTTCAAACTTTATGGCGGCCTGGAAGTTAGCTGCGAGTGAGGGTCTGCTCAGGTATAACAGTTCCAACTTTATGGCAGCTTGGAACATCTAACGTAAACTAAACTTTACGAGTACGAGGTAAACATTGGGTGTAATAAAGCTAGCATAACGTAACGCTGCTGCGCAGACAAACCATCACTCGCAAAGTCGCAACAAACTTCCGAGCCGCCATAAAGTTTGAACCGAATTATAGGTAACGTTTCAAAGAAAGTTCCAAATTTTTTGTCGGCCATCTGGGTTGGAAATTGCCTTGACAAAACTTAAGCAGATGTTGAGTCTGCAGAATGATACTAGGTACTCCCTAAAATATTTATTTAATTTTAAAGAAAGCTTACAGACTAATAACAATCTTGAATATCATGCATAAGTAGTGACATTTGCTAATTACAAGCTTCCAAATGTAAAATAAAGCATGTCATCACGCGTGCCGATTATGTTAAGTTTGCGCGAGTTAATATGCATGGGCCGTCTTAACTATTTGACATAATTATTTATGTAAAAAATATTTTAAATAGGGCAACCAAGCGTTGACCGAAGTAAGGACGGAAGTAAAGATCGGCGTATGGATCATTCTATCAAGGCAAAGAAGGAGGTAGATAAACTTCCGGAAATAAGCGGAACACCACGTAAATATCTCAATTTATTTACAATAATATGATTTATACTTATTTTGCCTTAGTAAAGTACCTACCTATGCGAGCACTTCTCAAGATCTCGTGTTTATGACTGCTCCTTTCCCTTAGCTGTGTGATTTAACACCACGCTTGTTTCTGTTCCCCGAGAAGATGAGGTTTATGTTTAGTAGTACGCCCGGCGACCAATCATGGTATACAAAACCTGTTCATATCTACGGATCTCTCATTGTACAGAAATATTTACAAAGCGAGGCCATATTATACTGGAAATGTATAGTTTGATGTGTCGCCGTGTGTACTACTATAGTCCACATTTTGCCAGTAATGTTATAAACAAAGAATTTATTGTCGTCCAGAGCCACGTAGACAAAATCCAAATTCCAGGCTGCTATTGAGAATTCCCTAATCACATAACTATCATATTCCCTGAACTGCCCTGAAGTACCTAGGTATTAGTATCTATTGTACTCGTACACCCACATTTTGATATGTGTAGCTTTGAGTTACAGGCCATAGGGTGCGAAATACCCTTATTAAAATAATCAATACCAAATAGCCTAGCTATGGGATCGTACTATATTGAACCCAGAAACCCATGCTCAAACCCTTAGTGACCACTAGATAGAGCGGCAAGTTTTTGACTTTAAGGCTGATGCTCCAGGGTAGCCCGCGAAATTCAAATTTTCTTGCATTTTTTTGCAATTTGCAGGCCAGTGCTAGGTTGTATGTTGATTAAAATATTGTTCACGATTGTAAGACGTATGTTGTAGTGTGTGTGTAGTTACAGAATTATAATCATCAATACAACCCTCCAAGTTCAAAAAGGTCGAGAAACGATTTTTAAGGTCAAAATCATTGCTAGACCTTTATGAACTTGGAGGGTTGTATTGATGATTTTGATGATTATAATTCTTTAACTACACACACACTACAACATACGTCTTACAATCGTGAACAATATTTTAATCATCATACAACCTAGCACTGACCTGCAAATTGCAAAAAACGTAAGAAAATTTGAATTTCGCGGGCTACCCTGGAGCATTCACTCACTTTAATAGAAGGTATTGTTTATTACAGCATGCTCAGCAAGTGTAAACTCCTGCAAATTGTCCTGTACCACCCCTTCGGAACACGGGTGTTTAGATAGTGAGTACACCCTGATTAATTTTACTTCTAACATTCGATTTCAAAAACTAAAAAGAGCAGTCAAGATCCATTTGAATATAAAATTATTAAAATATGGAATGGGTCCTACCTGCTTCCAAATGTGCTTCTATGTACTTTCTTCTTAATATACAAGTCTCTACATTCAAGATGCGTTTCTCGCAAGCATCATGCTTGCAACCGAATTTACTCGTTAGTAATTAGCAATCGAAAGTTAGCGATTTTGTCGTTATCTCTGTCGAGAACTCGAGACTGCCCTGGAGCGGTCATGTTCCGGCCAAGAACATGCTTTCGTGATAGTTAAGGTCTTCAAATATTTAACAATTCTTTGTTATTTAATTTATAACTCGTTCAAAAACAGTGAACAGTGTGAGTCCAGGGCATCCACCCACTACAGACGACGTTTTAGATACGGTGAACAATCAATTTCGAAATAGGAACTCTCGTAAGTATATTTAATATATTATATAGCTAGGCTAGGTCACACAAGTAGCAAGCGAGTTGCCCAGAATCGAGTTGAAATGTCTGGGATCGGAAAGGTGTAGGTATATCGAGCAGTCAGTTGCTGAAAGTGAAGATGATATTCCAGTATTTGGCAGCTGCACAGGGATTCGCAGCTAAATTCTAACTTTTCGCTGAACCCAGCAACTTTTTGTGTTATTTACGCCTGCCCAATCACTCTCAGCACAGAGTGTGCAGAATTATTAGCGTCCTTTTAATTCCCATTGTCATCCTTTGCGTGGCTGTTGTTTCCAGGTGGTGGTGCCTGCAAGAGCGCCGAAACCAAAGGATACGGCAAGCCGCTGGTCACACCACTCAACAAAAGATTGACTATCAGGAGAGACCAGCCGTGGCCGTATAATAACCCAAGTGAGTCACTCGCCCCTATTACCTAGCTAGAACTATTAGGTAAACCCCTTCACCCTTTGGGGATTACAGGCGTGATGTTATCTTATGTACCTACCAATGTGAGTCACTTGATAGCTATGATACTAATTCGAGTAATCGATGAGCTTGCCATGGTTCTGCCACAACGTACCAACCCACATAAAGATTCTTCCATGTTAAAAAGTATGTGATGTAATAAGTGTAAGTACATTTTAAATGTTGTGGGACTGATTTTACTGGATTATATTATACTGCATTTGATTTGGAATGTTAACGTATAAGAAACCAACCAAGCACGATTCGCACTCTTACATTATTTGGTATAAAAAGTTTTATTTTATTGTAAAATGCTGCATTATAAAACCAAGAAATTTTCATACAATTAAACTTATTTTTAGACAATGCAGAAAAGATCACCTCGCCAAACCTTAGCAGAAAGACCGCATCTCCGAACCGGAAGAATAGAGGTACATCGTAGTGATTATTTATGATTGTATTAAATTCCGTGTCGTGTTATCCTGTTAGGACAATTTCCTATTGTTACATTTTCGATCCACTGCTTGTAAAATGTACGTGCGTATGTTGGCGAGACGTGGAGTAAAGTTTTGACCGAATGGTGGCCAAGGTTATGTCAAAGAAACGAGGGCAGTCCAATAGCGCGTTGATTTAACGATATCTTCAGTCTCGGAAAACACCTGAATGAGTGGCGCATGGAACCAGTAAGTATGGCAGAAGAAAGGGAAGGTTTACACTCAGGAGCGGGTGGTTCCGGGCTGAAATGGTGATGACGTATGATGGGTAGGTACCTACAATGAGTGCCTTTGAGTACATTGATAGGTTAAGCGCATCTCAAATTAAGTTATTTCCCATACAGAGCCAACCGCACGGATACCTATGGAAAGAGTCCTTAGAATACATTTATACCGTTGAAATACTGTTTAAAGACATTTGACACTCCCACGTATTTCTGTTGATTAATGGAATGTTTTTTCAAGCGGAAAACAGAGAATCTCCCTCCCAAAATGCCTCTCTTCAGCAACCAAAGTTGATCAGCACCAAAATACGTGAGTAACAGCTTTCGTTAAACTCTTGCACTACACTTGGATTATTTGCTCAAATATTCATGTTCCCGAAAACGTATGAAATGGACGTTATTCTTATACGATAACGTACATTTTGCAATATCCAAATAACGTTGTTTTTTGGACAAATGCGCCATGTGGAATGCCACCAATATATCCGTTTAATTTAAGTTGCTAGGTATCACATAAGGCTGCTGTTTTTTCACTGCTGCATTTATGTTGCCTTAGGTACTGTTGCACGTTTGTCGGGCAATTTCTCAACAGTTGAGAAAGTTGACCGAATATTGTTCAATAGTAGCGCGGCAGTTAAAACACGGCAAGTTTTTTAATAAAGCTAAGTTCCAAAGTAAATAGTTTAACAGCCGAACTTTCGACGGTTCTATTTCAGTAAAACCTCGTAGATTTGATGTTGTCACGAGTGTTCTCGGACACTTAATATTTTGGCGCGTGGCCCGCATCACTACCTACATCTATCCGCACGGGGGTACAAGCGGGATTTTGATTGTCACTATAATAGTATTTGCCGTTTTGTTTTGGACAGCCACGAAGGTCTCGGTATCCGGGAACAAGTTACGGGAGTTGATTACTAATCCCAATGTCTTTCCGGATACTAAAATTCCCATCCTGAAAACAAACTTCGGCGTTAAATGTGAGTGCATTTTTCCGATGAACCGGACTTTTTGTAGATATTCACAGAGAAAACAGGCTCGCTTACCCTGGTGCTCGGGCGGGATCCCTTGCAGATTCCGGTGCAAAAACGCTGATGGTCTCAGTCGTATTCTCCACCGTTTCTAATTATTTCAATTAAGTCATTTTCAGCATTTAGAACATCTCAGCATCATGCATTCGCGGCTCTTTTAATCTGCAAGTTAAAGTAGAATAACCTACCGTAATAGTTGAAGTTTAGTTTTTTCAGCATGTTTTCTTTTTCCAGCATTACGGACTTGCTCCTTATCCTTACAAGATAGAAGATCTATAAGCAGAAGTCCGCCTAGGCCGAAAGCAAAAAAATCACCGGATCGAGGTATATCGCTGAGCAAGCCTGCAAAGTAGGTGCTAAGTATATGAATCTGAACAGGAGGGCTACCATTACCTTTCATGGCAGTATTATTTTAACTTTACTTCAGTGTGCAGGAGATGAAGCTAGACATGTATATGTAATTTAGTAATGATAAATATGTAATGCTATAAGAGTGCTGGTACAGGCTTGAACCTCTCCGAGCGTTCAGATTCTGAAAGAAAAACTTTCAGAATCTGAACGTAAGTAAAATAATAAATAAGATAAACGGTGCAGTATCTACCCTTTATCATCATCCGCCTATGTCAATCTCAGTCCAGTGCTGGATACACCTAGGCATCTTTAAGCACGCCAATTAACTCGATAGCGGCTACCAGCCACCACGCAAATATCTTCACTGCACCTAGCCTGAGGCCGTTTTACTTTAGGGCGTATTCCCACGGGGTCTCTATTTTAAACAGATTTGAATAGATTCAAGCGCGTACAAGCATCGCTTTGCAATATCAGGGAAAGTAAGGGGGAGGTGCGCACGCTCACGCCACCTCGCCCCTCAGACGCATTATGCTACTGTTGAAGTCTCTATTGTCTGGCGATGCAGACGCGCTGCCGACGGTTGGACGTCGGCATCTGAATCGCACCGTATTTGCGCATACATACGGCGTATTTTTATGCGCGCAGATGACGGGCGCTTACGACAGCACTGAATTTCTGAACACCTGTTTAGGTTTACTGGCTGTGACTGAATCTCGTTTGAATCGCGTTAAATGCGCGTCAGCTGCGCCGAAAACATACGCCCTTACGTTTGCTGATTGCGACTTTGGGGGCCACCCATAAATTACGTCACACGTTAAGGGGGAGGGACTAGGGGGTCGACGAAGTGTGAGATTGTGTGACAAGGGGGTGGGAGGGGTCCTAAATTTCGTGACGTCACATCAAGTCAATCAAGCAAATCAAGTCTGAATCTATAATAAAAATAATTAATTTTTAGTTTGGCAAATTTTTGAAATGTTTCATTTGATGTTAATTTTATTAAAAAATAATTTAAATCGAAATAAAACTAATTTCGGAACTGCTTTTATAATTCAATAATTTGTAGATGTAAAATTGCAAAATATGTGACGTCACACTTTCTCACAGATGTGACCAGCTGTGACAAAGACGGGGGATGGGGGTCAAAAAATCATGAAATTCGTGTGACGTAATGTATAGATGGCCCCTTGTTAATTAATCGTTCTTCCAGATTACTCGAACACTTCGTACAAATTCAAGCTAGAAAACTGCGACTCGTCTGAAACCAAACATTGGACGGCAGGTAGGTGAAAATTATTTTTTGCAGGTACATACCTACCCACATATCACAGTCATGTCACCCAATTTCTGCATGTATACAATATATAAAAAGCATACTATTTGATCGAGTTTACCTAATATTTTTTTATGAAAATTTCCAATACCGTTTTTGTCGTTTGACATAGATTGTGGGTTGGTACATTTTGGTATGACTGGAAACGGTAAGAATTTAAATATGATTGTGTGACTTCTTCAATTTTGAAAATATTTTCAGACAGGAATAAAACACCCCCGCGCTCTCCGAATACATCTAGATCGCCAATGCAGGAGAGAATTGCAGCTGCTGGTAACAATAATTGAATTATAATATTGATCCCAAATTATGAATTACTTTAGAGGCAATGCGAATGCCGCCATCATCGTGATATTCATAGGGCATTATTAGATACCGCACTTAAGTAGATCCCTAGACGAAGCTAGTGCCTTGAAGGGATAAGCCTTAAACCTTTGCTAATGCATGACGGACTTACACAGCAGAATTAAATAAATAAGCAACGAGCATTAAGAGTGGTAGAGAACTAGTCCGTCTGGTATTTTTGTCTATAACAATATCAAATTACTTGAGAAGAATTCGAAGAGTAAACATAAATGTTTTAACTTTTAGAAGCAAAAAGGACATCTCCATCATCAACCAAAGAGGAGTCGTCAAATAAAGAAACGTCGCCCATTCCTCTGACTAGACCTTATCGTAAGTATTAAGGCCCGGTCTCACCGGATGCGTAGCGCGAAGTGACGCGTGCACGCATCAGTTGTAATGTATGAAACTAAGAAAGATGCCAGCCCAGATGCGTGACGTGTGCACGTGCGTCACTCACGCACGCAGAGCCGCGTCTACTGACAAACCGAGTCCACGCGCGTGTGTAGAGGAACGGCAACCTCGCACACGCACTTGCAGTGATGACGTTGTATTATATGGCGCTCCCTGTTAGATGCCAGACCGGGCACGCACGCATAGGGATGTGAGATTAAGTAAAAGAATCGATTAAATAAATAACGATTTTTCTTTATTAAACATTAATCGATTTGTCAAAAATCGATTATAATAAAAACTAGCTGTTGTCCGCGGCTTCGCCCGCGTAAAGTTCGGTAAACGTCCCACTGGATAAAAGGATAAATAGTGTCCTACGTGTTAATCCAGGTTATGAACTATCTATGAGCCAAATTTCATAATCATCACAATTATTATCATCACAACCACCATTATTATCACAATAACCATCACTATCACAATCACCATCATTATCACAATCACAATCACTATCACAATCACCATCACAATCACAATCACCATCATCACAATCTCCATCCTCGTTATCACAATCATCATTATCACAATCACAATCACTATCACAATCACCATCACAATCACAATCACCATCATCACAATCTCCATCCTCGTTATCACAATCATCATTATCACAATCACTATCACAATCACAATCACTATCACAATCACCATTATAATAACCATGACCATCGCTATGACCATCACAATCACCGTCACTATCACAATCACCATCACAATCACTATCACAATCACAATCACCATCACCATCACAATCACTATCACAATCACCATCATCGTTATCACAATCACCATAACTATCACAGTCACAATCACTATCCCCATCACAATTACAATCACAATCATAATCACCATCACATGCACCATCACTGTCACAATCACTATCACCATCACTATCACTATCACGATCAACATCACCATCACTGTCACAATCACCATCACCGTCATTATTACAATCACCATCGCTATCACCATCACAATCACAATCACAATCACCATCACAATCACTATTACCATTACAATAACCATCACCATCAATATCACCATCACAATCACTGTCACTATCACTATCACAATCACCATCACCGTCACAATCACCATCATCATCATCGTTGTCACAATCATCATCATTATCACAATCATCATCATCGTTATAACAATAATCATCATCATTATCACAATCATCATCATTGTAATCACAATCATTATCATCGTAATCACAATCATCACAATCATCATCATCGTTATCATAATCATCACAATAAATCAACAATAACCCTGTACAAACCTCGAATCCGTCGTCTTCTGGATCTCAAGATAAATGCCATATTCGTAATCAGCACCCCTGATAATCTCGGTATCGACACCCATACTGATTTTTAGACATTTCAACCCCATCGCACCCCAACAGGGGTGATGATGGTATTTCAGGTCCACCACATTAAATCTTATAATCGTTGTTTTTGTAACACACGTTGGTGTATCGACACCATACAAACAATGCCGATGTTGATTTTCAGACTTTGTTACCCCATTTCCCCAAAGCGAATATTCCTTTCTTTCAACTTTCAAGGTAAGGAATATGGAAACCAAATAACATTATTGATATAAATTTACAGTACCATTAAACGTTTTATTTTAATCAAAAATGAAATAATGAGCATCCAACAAAATGACAATCATAATGTCTCAAAAACTAAAATATAAATCAAATAAAAAAATATGCCATAATGTCCAGTACTATTTTCATTTGACTAGTAAGTATTAAAAAGCGCTGTTTATGAAAATCGATTTAAACGCGTAATTTATATAATCGATTAATATTAACATAAAAATCGATTTTAAGAAAATATGAATCGATTTAATTTAAAATCGATTATTTTTAAACATCCCTACGCACGCACGCACACGCATCGGTCATTGGTGCACGTACGCACACACGGCAGGTTGTATTTATTTACAAACAGAATATATTTATGAGTGTTTTTTTTTCGCAATGGAGACAATTTTACAGGAAAAAGTAATAGAAATAGTTCACAAATATATATGAGCGTATCTGTCGCTGCCAATTCGTATAACACGCCGTTTTACATAATGGCGCGCCGGATTGAAAAACGCCGCCGTTATGTAATACAGCGTCCTCACGTTCAGCCGGATTACAATTGGGCTGAAATAAAGTACGCCGCATTGAATGAGCCCTTCGCGTTCGTCAAAGCGGCATAATAACGTGCCGCCGTTATACAAACGGGCGCATCGTCAATACGCCGCTTTGAAAGTTTTAGTTTCATTTATCGCCGCAAGTGGCGCTGCATGGTCATAACAACAAACATGGCGTCGATGGCCGCTTTTCTGTTTTTTTTTTTCATTTTTTTTACCTACCTACATGTTGAGAATTACGTGGCAGGGGTTTATTATGGGGGGCAAATTTAGAACCTGCTACGACTCCATGACGCGCGCTCGCTACGCTCGCATTTAAACACATACTTTCTGTCACAAATGTCGTCGTCGCACTGCCGGCCTTCGGCCTACGCTCCTCATGCAAGCTAGCAAGACTTTTAGGACAATTTTAGTAGGTTATTTGAAGTATCGAAATTGCTGACAATACGGCTAAACGTTTGACGCCGCCGCTTTGTCGAACGTATCGCCACCACAATCCAGCTGAACTTGAGCACGCCGTATTACATAACAAACGTTTGACGTCGCCGCTTTGTCGAACGTATCGCCACCACAATCCAGCTGAACGTGAGCACGCCGTGTTACATAACGGCGGCGTTTTTCAATCCGGCGCGCCATTATATAAAACGGTGTGATATACGAATTGGCTGCGACATATCTACAACACAAAACAAAAAAAGTACAAAAATAAATAAAATAAAAACGATCTTCATAACACTGAAGCTCCCGGCATAGTTTATGATATTCACTGCATTCCTCTCTTCTATTATTAATATCATGGACCCAAAGTCTTTTTGTAGCAGCAGAAGATTCTTGGCATAGTAGCAACAATAACGCTTCGCCATCAGAAGAACTGCTGTTGTCTAACATCTTTTCGCCAAATGTTCTTATCTCAATATGGCTGCTGACAATGTGGCTCGTACGCGCGTGTTGCAGTTACCTGCGTGACGTGATGCGTGCGCGCGCGACCAGTGCTGCACCGGTCTTAGCCGGTGTGACAGGGCTCGCACGCGCGTGCGAACGTCACGTCACTACGCATCCGGTGACCAAGATGATGGTTCGAACGACTATTTGTTCAGAGGCCCTGGCACGATTTTTAACGTATTGCATGCTGTCGTAATGGCTACACTTCAACGTAAGTTTTGTACTGACTTACTTACCGTCGAAGTCAGCGTTTACAATCTAAGCAATGTACAATGTGGTAAAATTTGTGCTAGGGCCTCAGGTGGTTCTATTTATTTTTTAGTCGCTGTAGTCTGGATTCCATAATACACATAGTAGCAGTAGGTATGGAATAATTCGGAAATCAGAATATGGTTCATAGACCTACCTACTTTTGGTATAATTTTAAAACGGTACCGTTATTTAAGTAGGATTTGCAAATAAGGCATCCCTTTGTTACCAGCAACTTACTTGAATACATACCTACTTAACCATTACGTATCATTTTTTTAAGCATCTTGGGCATCTCAAAGATGATGACATTGGTTGATGGTGGATAAGAAGCTATTTTTCTTTCCAAGTAGGCAGAGATAAATCATAAAATAATTAAACATTACATTACTGTATATTTATCGCATCTGAAACCTATTTTGGAATATTAGAATTTATTAAAATATTTTTCAATTTTTTCAGCACCTGTCCACAACAATAGAAGTTTCAAACCCCAGTTAGAAGATATAAAGAGCTCTTATTTATTGTTAAACCAAAGTTTCCAGGATAGCGCAAAAACGGTTACTAAAGCCGGTATAGAATTTCCATACAATTAAAAATTTATTTCAATAGTTTGATCATTAAATGGGGCTGTCTGTACAAAAGTGGCCCAACCCACATTTGTATGTATTTTCATTTATGGCTAAATTACACCTTGGATTTATCCATATCTAGGTAAGGAACGTCAGCTTTAGAAAATGTGTCTCATATTTTGAATAGCTGTAAAACAGTCATTTATTTAAATGTGGATTAGTACACTTTTGCTTTCTCCAAATGACCAGATTCTGATTTCTTGAATATTTCCATGAGTAATATAAAATCTATTATTTTAGTGATTGGTCTGCATTCCTATTCATTTGCAAGAGTGACTGATTATAGGGATGATAATAACTAAAGGAATCCAGTCCAATTTCACACGAGGTAATAGAACTCTATATTAAAATTTTTATGATGTGGTATATACACCTAATCACCTTTGTTTCGTTTTAGATAGATACATATACAAGGTGTCACGTGTAGAAAACAAGTATAATGAAGAAAAGAGAAGACACAAATTAATAGAATGTAAAAAGAAATTCCAAAGTACCAAGTTCTTTGAAGATTCAAGTAAGTTTCAAAGACAATTTAAAAATCTATGACGTTTAATTATTTTTATTACAGATCACTTACAGATAATATTTTAAATATTAACATATTAATGAACATTTTTCCAGGGTTTGAAAACATCGAAGGTCTTAACTGGATCACATGGAAATAAACAAAAGTTTAAATTATAAACAAACTGTATTTTTATAAATTTATATTGGATGTAACATGTTTTGGTGTCTAATGTTAAAGTTTACGAGCAAAATGTATCAATTATAAAAATTGAAAAATATTTCTGCGTTTACTTAGAGGAACCAGAACCCTTGCTGCTATCCTTTTCTTTATCTTTTTGCTCCTTGTCATCTTTCTCATCCTTATCCTTTTTGATGGTGGACATAGCATTGCGGATAGCTTCGCTCTGAGGATCGACCCCTGGGAGATTTTCCAGTACACTTTGAAGGAATGCAGGATCATTCATGACTTCAGCATACTCCTCTGATACATCCATGTTCTCTTCAGCAGCTGGGGCGTCCTGTTGCATACTCATCTGCATAGCCAGAGCAATCTGCTCTTCCTCAGATAGTTCCATAGCTTCATGACCTAGAGACATAGCCAGAGCCCGTTCCATGCCAGTGTTCTGAGGTTCTCCTGTCTTACCAGGCTCTCCACCTTCAGTAGTTGTTTGTTGGCGGCGAGACTCCTCTTCCTGCCGCTGTCTCTGCTCCTCCATAGACACACGCAGGGCAAGTGCCAGCTCAGGGTCTTCATTTGGATCAACCCCAAATTCGAATGGAGACAAACCTGAGCCAGATGGACCTGCTCCATCACCACCAATTAATGGGCTAGAAATCAAAGCTTCGGAGAGTACAACACAGCCACCAGCTGGGACAGATACTAGATGGCTGCCTCCCGTGTTGCTGTCTTTACCATTCAAAGTGTTCACAAATGTTGTAAGCAGAGGATTATTCTCTGCATCTTCGCCGAACGATACAACATCACAATTTACCTTCTCCTTCTTCAACCTCTTAGCTAGTTTAACTAGTTCTTTCTCATCGAGTTCTACTGGAGAGCCGACAAATACCACAATGCGCATCTTGTGGTTCTTACCCTGACGATGCTTCAGCGCCAAATGAGCGATTCTGATGCCAGTCAGAAGATTGATATTACCGTTAGGCTGGACACGGTGTAACTTGGACATTATCCGGCCAACATCACTGGTTAACGTGGCCAACACTTCTACATTAGCTAGCGTCAATAAACCCACATTATTTTCAGGATTTGACCGTGTTTTAGAATGACATACCAGGTTTACGGCATCTTGCTGTGCCTGCAGCCTTGTTGGCAGGAAGTCTCCATTTCTCATATAATCACTGTTATCCACACAAATCATAGTACTTTCCAAGACCATTTTGCTTGATTATTCGAAGACTTTATGGAAATAAACAAATTGCGAACACCTCACAAAGAATGAAATCTGCTGTATAATCATAGACTAATTTTTATGAAATATAGAGGGTCGGAAAGTCCACAGATAGTTAACAATATATCAGCACTTTTTTTACTTTAAACTTTCATCATGCATTTTTTTTTTTTACTTTTCATGAGGAAATTATATCACAGTTTTCAATGTTAAATTAAAGTTAACTGATTTTCTATAAAACGTCAAATCAGAAAAGTATCAATCCAACGTAGATGTTGGGTACGTAGCTATGGTTTACGATCTGACGGCTGACCTCACCTGACAGTTGACAGATTGACCGAACACCGAAATCCGAGGTCAGTTTCATTCCATAAAATTTTTGTGAAATCCCTGTAATCATGGGTTTCGGTGATTACCCTAAGGAATACAACCCCTCGACCCACGGGCCATATGACCCCGCTCGCTATTATGGCAAGCGTAAGTATGAACTCAGTCGGTATCTCGTCGCTCTTGAGTTAACCATTTTGATTATGTAATTTTCAATCTCGTTTTCAGCTGATACTCCCTTCGGACAGGTAAAAATCAATGAACTCGGTGCATGGCTCGCACGCAGGAATAAGTCGCCCCAGGCCGTCGCTGGTGCATTCAGCCGAGGTAACAAACCAGTTTAATACGTTTTTTTTTTATTCTATTCAGAATTTTGAGGTTAGAAATGTATTAAATATTTGTCATTGGACGGTATTTAGTATTTCGTCCTGAAGAAATGATATATATGAAATAATAATTATATGCACTGCACTAGTTGCAGCCAATCAGACATTGGATAGTCATACTTCACATAACCACCCAAGAAACTTGTAGGTATTATAACTAGACCCTAATATTCTTTAAGTAAATAACTTAAATTTGACTTACAGTTACAAGCTACAATTTTTTATGACACTAAGCATGTATTTAGCTTCAAGTTTAGGAACCAAGATAAAAAAAACCGGCTAAGAGCGAGTTGGACTCACTCACCGAGGGTTCCCTACAAACTTTTTAAAGGACAAACTTAAATTTGCTGTTAGATCCCATTTGGCTATTGCACCAACCACAAAATTAAATAATAAGTTTGTAATATTAAAATCGCTTTTTTTTTGTTATTAAACTACATTTTTATGGTTTTCAAATTTTTCCTTTTTCATGTGCTGTAAAACATTGCTTCTCACCAAATTTCGGGATTCTAGGTCAACGGGAACTACCATATAGGTTTTCGACCCAAAACCGGGTACTTCCAGTTGATCTAGGATTGACAATTTTGGTTAAAAGCAAGGTCTTACAGCACAAGTAGAGGGAAAATTCCGAAAAATAAAAAAAGTTGAAAATTTGGGTACTTACAAGTTTTCGCGAAAATCTAAATTTGCCCATATATTTTTATTGTGTTGACCTCAGGACCTTGATATTTATACACCTAATAGGGACTATAGACCTCAGTATCTGGTGAACAAGAAAGTGATCCTATAAGGGTTCCTTTACCATACCATAAAATGACAATTTATTATTTCAAATCCAAGGTCTTTAGCTACATCTGTACACAGTTATAATAAATACTGCTATGATTGCAGCCTGGTGGAGGTGGCAGCACAAGTACATGCAGCCAAAGAAGGTGGGCATTGCCCCGTTCTTCCAGCTGCTGGCTGGCAGCATGACTTTCTTCTATGTCATTAACTACGGAAAAATGAGTAAGGAAACATTTTCTTTTTAGTTTTACTTCAGGTTGATGTGGAGAAGTGGAAAGCCATAGATGAAACATTTGCTCAGCAGTGGGTCAATAAATACAGCTTCATGAATAAAATACTTCAGAACTAATTTACAAAACTTCATCACAGTAAACAATTTGATTATTATCATCCTTTCTGCTGTGAAATGCATGCACACAATAGTTATATCTCAAAACTATTGTGAGCTAGTGTTGAAAACATTATTTCTATTAGATGCAAAGAATGGGCAGATATATCCTGTACTGTGTTTGTAATATCATACTATGATTAGAAATACCTACTAGCTAAAAACCATAAACGGCCAATCATAATGGGGGAGAAAGTAATGAACTGCTCAGAACAATGATCTAAATTGAACCAATTTCGGTAAAGCTAGACAAAAAGAAATCAAACCTTTTAAAAATAAAATCTTGTTAAGTATGATACAACAGCCATTCAAAATATGTTTTTGTATTTTCCAGAGCACCACAGGAACTACAAGTACCACTAATCGGGATCCCTCATGTCATTAATATGCATGTTATTTATGTATTCAATCTATTATGTGAATCTGTATGTAACTAGATCAAGCATACTTGCAATAAAGTTATTAGTGTGAGCCAGTTGTTTCTGTTTTATTTAGTTTCTTTTTTCTTTACTATTTGTCCCTAGTGTGATTTTTTAACCTTTTGAACGCCTATGTGACAAGCAAGTGCGTGTTCTGTACGCCAAACAACACAAAATGTGACAAAATAGTACCTAGGTGAAATTGTGGCTTGGCGTGGAGGGTATGCGCGTGCGTAAACCCTGGCGGTCCAGAGGTTAAAGAATTTGAAGTCAATTTTCCACTTAACATGTCAAATATCAGGAATCCGCTGGATGCGAGTCGCTCGGGACCAGTCACTGTGGTGACACTTGGGGGAGGCCTATGTCCAGCAGCAGTGGACGTCATTCGGCTGAAATGTTGATGATGTCAAATATCAACATGCACTTTAGCATAGCAGCTGTAGATGTGTCATTAATACCATCTATGATCATAGATCTATGGTATCCAAGGTAGTAAACCTATATACTACCACAACCACAAGTGCCATAAGTTAACCATTGCTGACTAAGCCCCTGATAGACCCTTTATAAGTATGTCCATTGGACATACATAGGATCTATCTATTCATACACAAAATCTCTTATGGGGTTTTATTATGGGACCAAACCATGAATCGCGAAAAAAAAGTCGGCTATCTCCTACAACATGTTAGCTTAACTCGTGAAAATGTATGAAACAGTTGATTTTTTTTCGCGATTCAGGGTTTAGCCCCATATTAAAAGTTGTTCATAATGATGAGTACAATGACCGACCCCCTATGAGATTCATCGCCAGCAAATCAAGTTATCCCGAACTTATTAATCTCGAAATGATTATGGAAACCTGATGACATGGAATGCAATAAAGATTTGAGATTTTAAACCATAAGATGTTGGTGGTTAATTCAAAATTTCAGTTTGTGGTAATTAAACTTGATGTTTTGGCGACTGTACAAAGATAATATAATAAGTATATGAACCATAAATTAAATAAAACAAGTGACTTCGAAAAAATATTTTAATTACTTAATCGCAATACAATCTTTTTGCGTATTGGGTCTTAGGAGGTTAATCGCAATAATAATTTATTCAACACATGCAATCTCCACACACGCTAGCATACAGTTTGTCAAATGCAAAGTCTGTTGATCACTAGAACTGCCGCTTCCACGGCTCACCAGGGCTTCTTGCTGAGATGTGATATCACGTTAGTGTCCCATGAATTAATCTGTAACAAATATAGAACCATCTCATCTCATCATCTAAATCAAGAGCTATTGTATTACCCAGTACGACCTGGGCTGTGGAAGTCAGAAAGGCAATCGCTCCACACTGGTATTCAGCTGCATCAACTTAGATTGGAAACTGATTAACTGACACCAAGGTCCAAGATAGTCTAGAAAAGGCTACCCAGATGATGATGATGATTAAAAAGAACAGAATAGCCATCTATAAAAATAAAAGAAATTGAAGTGTCTGGTTGTAAATTCAAACTAAGAGCTTTTTAGTGAATGCTTAGGAAAGTATATTTTATGCTACTATAAAATAAAAAACTTTTTTTTTTTAATGTTGTCTGCTTTCTGTTTGTCCCGGACTTCCGGCTAGACTCCGATTTTTACGCGTCTTTGACTCATGCTACTTTAATTTAAATTAGGGCTCCTTGTGAAAAAATTAAACCCCTGAAATTGTTAACAAAATCCGATTCAATTATGGAATTATTTTTATAATAATTTAGTTGCACATGGGCACAGTTAGTTGTTAAGGTGAATGCTCCAGGGTAGCCCGCGAAATTCAAATTTTCTTACGTTTTTTGCAATTTGCAGGCCAGTGCTAGGTTGTATGTTGATTAAAATATTATTCGCGGCTGTAAGACGTATGTAGATACAGAATTATATTCATCAAAATCATCAATTCAACCCTCCAAGTTCGTAAATGTGGAAAAATGACTTCTTCAGGGTCAGTCATTCCTGCATCTTTATGAACTTGGAGGGTTGTATTGATTATTTTGATGATTATAATTCTGTAACTACATACGTCTTATAGCCGCGAGTAATATTCTTATCAGCAAACAACCAAGAAAAATCGAATTTCGCGGGCTGGTTGGAGCATTCACCTTAATAAATCTCTAGAAAATAGGGTAAATGACACCAATCAATCGACATACTTTTTAAAAGCTGTCAAAACACGGTTCTCTTATAGATTTTGTATGGCAATAGCACGCTGTGACGTCACTGTTTTTTCAACTCAATGACTCAACTATCTATTGATTTCAAAGCAACTAAAAATCTAATTTGGCAATTAATTAAAAATAAATGCGGTTTTCAGGCCCAAAATAATGTTTATTTTTAAGAGATTGGTGTCCTGGAACTATTGTTTTATGGGAATACGAAAACAATAAACATATAACAATAATGCGAAAACAATAGGGACTCCTATTGTTTTCGCCCAAAAGCTACTATCTTATCTACACATGGAGCATTCAGATTATAACAAGTGGTATTCTGACGTTTCTGCCTACCACACCCCATGGGGAAAAGGTGTGAGGTTCAGTACAATGAATGAATAATATTGAAGATGGGAGAAGCATGTTGCAATAATCAAGCAATCAGTTACAGACAGTAAGTCAGTAATATTAGATGTGTTAGCCTAGCAAAAAGTGTTAGTCTACAGAGGTCTTGTTTGACAGATTAGTTATTTCATTTTTTTTTACCTTTTGGCCTTTTGATGGCCTAAGCATGTTTTTCAGACAGCCAGGATGTCACTTTCAATATTATTTATTTATGTACAATAAGGTATATGCATGATTTTTTTTTATCACTCTGAACAAAGCGTATTAACATCAGAAATAGCAAAGTAAATAAAATAAAATAAAGAAATATCACTGGACATTAACACACAGCGCCATCTAGTGCCACACTAAGCAACGAGGCTTGTGTCGTGGACACCAGATAGTTGATATACTACATAGATACTTTTTGTTTGTAAATACATACTTATTATACATATAAACATCCATGACTGGGAAATAAATATCCATGCTCATCACACAAACATTGCACAAAGTGTATTTTTTTTTTTAATATCTTTAAAAAATACTAAGTTATAAGCATTTGAAACTGCTGATTAGACAGAGAGATCCGATACAGGGAATGACATCATTCACTGCATCAACGTACAAAATCCATTTTAAATTCCGTTTACCTAGAAAGAGATAGAAACAAAAGTTTAAATGGTTGTAACTTTTTGTTGTTTGACCGATTTATGTCTTGTTTTCGCTTTTTGTCATTATTTTTATAGTAATTTAACATTCCGTATTGAAATAAAAAAAATATGCATATTCCCTATTCTTGAAACAGGATAAACAGGTATATTATAAAATTGAATTGCTGTTTACGCTCATTTTTCTCACATCCTCTCAAGTTTGGTACCTCAGAAATTGTCATATTCTAAACATACACAAAATCAGTAGGTGTGAGTTGTATTAAAAAAAGAATGGATGTTGAGATTCATACGATTGGTGATAAAGGTTATTGACCTTCTTTGACAAATTATAGCAATTCTGATTGCATCACAAACATTTTGAATTTGTAGTATTTGAGTATGACACAGGCATAGAAAGCACCATTTTGTTACCATGTTATCATAATTAGAAACAGTATGGATGGATTTTATGGCTTGACTGAATAAATATTTGCATTATGAAAGAAGCTTGTAGAACATCCTTACCTAAAATTTGAATTGAGCTATTCTACAATTCAGATTTGCCCATATACTTGGGTTTTAGCTCTTCTATCCTCTTGATGAAGTCTGTCTTCTCAATACAACCGTCGCAGACCTCATCCCAGTCGTTCAGGATCTTCTTTAGATCCCGCACTTTGAGTTTCTTCAGATCAACGTTGTTTAGGTCAATCTGTTTGTCGAATCTGAGGTCGCAGATCTGTGCGTCCTTCTTCTTTAGCTTCTCACAGATTTTGTCAGCAGGCATAGACCAACTCAGCGGTTTTGAAATTTCACCCAAGATACCGGTCGCAGATTCCTCCAGACCGCCTAAATAGTAACAAAACCTGTTCTCTTTATTCTTGGACCCTTTACAGAACTTCTTGAACTCAGCCTCGATTAATTTAGGGGCCTTCTTGACATCTTCTGATAACGTGGCTGCGAATTTCTCTACGGTTTTGATACAAACTTCACATTCGCCTTCCCTTAGTGCAAGCGATACCTGCACGATTGTCGCCAAGAATAATAAATGAAACACACTTAATTTAAACATTTTGCACTAATATTCGATAGTGAGCTATGCTAAATTTAAGTCCAGCTGCTACGGACAACGCAACTTGTTACAGAATAAATAGAAATAGTATAAAATTAAACTGATAGAAGAATCTCGTCCATTCATCGAAATGAAAACGTTGACAGCTTTACTTGGCGAGCTGTGATTGGTGCACGTTGGATAGTCTGTGACGTTTGGCGAGCTGGAGATTTAGGTACACGTATTTTAGTACTTTATAACGATGCCTTTCTCTGATAATCAATCAAATCATTTTAGGCGATTATTCGTTTTTTCACATTCATAAAAATAATTATGTTCTAGACTCTAGTAGCAACTGTTCGACCTACTGTCTGATAAATGACTACGTGACGTGACTGCTACGGCTTTCAACTTCCTGGCAATTATTCATATTTATTACTATACTCTTTGCAACTATTTGTTGACTTTTCCCTTCTTATGATCGTTACGAAACTCGTAGATTCACTCCATACGGATTACAGTTTTACTTTCGCTGGTGTTGCCATCGCCCAGCATAGCTATTCACAAAAGCTGTGATTTGATTTCGATTCGTCAAGTCTGCAAGCCTGACATTTTTTTGGCATTACGAGAGCGAGCGAGATAGACATACAATCGAATCGAAGCGTTTGTGAAATAGAACATTATAAATTATGAAAACCAAAACAAAGATAGTTTTCAGAGAAGATAGTTTTGCATATTGGTTACGGAACCAAAAAAACAGGCGATTTCATTAAGGGGCTCCCCCATGCACACTAGCGCCACTTTAGTAAAAAAAACAGAACTCGTTAAATACACAATTAATATAAAATCTGATTGACAAAATCAATCTTTTGGTCTTCTAACTTATTTACGTCTGCTTAGCTCATTGAAACATAGCTCGCTGTCGTTACAGATACAAAATGGAAAAAAACGGCCGTTTTTAGCAATTTTTTTAACTGTAATGGGGATGGCTGGTCAAAGCTGATTGTAGATGGCGCGTCCATAGCTTAGACCCAATCTGACCAATGAGGCCAAACTATTTTAATATATAAAATGACATTGACAGATTTTCAACCAATGACGGTGTTTGGTTCATGCGGTGCTAGCGCCATTAGTTCCACCAGTTGCCCGCCCCACTACAGTGAAGTATATTTTAATGAATTAAATAGACGTCAATAATCTAGAACTCTAAAGCATTGATTTTGTCAATCAGATTTTATATTAATTGTGTATTTAACGAGTTCTGTTTTTTTTACTGAAGTGGCGCTACTGTGCATAGCTCCCCCATGCACAGTAGCGCCCCATAAAAAATAAGAATAGGATGTGTGAGATAGTTAGAAATTAAACGTTACGCTACGTAATACTATTATCTAATCTGTGTACGTAACGGCTGACAGGGGAATATCGCACAGAGCATAATACAGCGAAAATCAAGTAAAAAATGGTCGGCGCGGGTCCATGAAATACAAAATAATAAATTGTAATTATTTTATACTCTATAGTTCTAGCCATGTAAAATGTGAGAAGGCTGTCAATTCAATCACTCAATGTCACCTGGGCTTAAGCTAGTCGCAGTCGTCAATAGTCGTCATGGAAACAGATTTTGTTTACCTAACAAGTAATTTTGTTTTGTCGATATTTCTGATTTACCGATTGACGAATTACTGATATCCCAAAAATGAGTGAGACGAAATCTTCTCTGTTGGATAATCCTCGCGCTGTGTTGGAGGCTTATACCACTGCGTTAAAAAGTGAGTCAAAAATGGCTCGGAAGCAGGCGCTGGTGAAAATAAATGAAGAGATTTTTGAAAACCCAGCGAACAAGGACTGCGACCTGACTGTTGTCTTCCCAGAAGTGTACGCTTACATCTTGAAGAGCTTCTATGACGCTTCTGAGGGATGTCGGGAAACCGCGGCTTTGATAATATCGAATTTTGTTGAAAAACTTCCATTGAATGATTACTATTTGACTTATGTACTGCCGGTAATAGTCCGTCGTATTGGCTGCCCAGAAATTGTGGAAGAATCTGAGGAAATCCGTCTGGTGCTTATTCAGCTAGTGCACAAAATATTGGAAAAGTACCGAGTGTCGTATCTTTTGAGTCCTTTCATCAATGACCTGACCAACATCCTCACTAAAACGGCTGCTGATCCGTACCCTAGTGTCAAGCTTGTGGCTTGTGAGTGTATCATCATGGTGACCAAATCACTACAGAGAGACTTTCATTTCCAATCGGAGAGTTATGTGAAACCCATTCTGTCTAATTATGCACATCAACATTTTAGAGTACGAGTTGCTTCCATCAAAGCTATTGGTAATTCTTTAACACAAGCTTTTTATCTAATATTATAACCACAAGTTTTTTCCTTGATTCCTTAATTTCATAAACATTATTAAAGTCTACTGTGCACAGCTGATCTAAAAAGTAACAAACTATTGAGTAAAATTGTTTTAATATAAAGAAATTAAAACTGCATGATCAATATTCATGAAATGCATTTGAAAGTGCACCAGTTCCTATAGAAATTATTAAAAAGAATATTTAATTCTAATCATTTCAATTCTTGTTACAGGAGCAGTAGTTATAGCAGGCAATGCGAAATGCTTTGAGCTCTCTATCAGCCCAATGGCAGAGAAACTCTTTGACGAGAACACCCAGGTCCGAATGCAGGTCACGCTGGAAGTAGGCAACTGGATGCTCAGCTATAGAGACCGTTATTCCTTTTGGCATCGCATGTTACCTTTGCTGCTGACAAGGTAGGTCTGTAGGTATAATCTGTTCCAACCACTGAATAAACACTTCCACACCCTAGGTATCACTGACAGCCCCCTGTGCAGAGCATGCATGGAGGCGGAGGAAACGGTGGCGCATGTGCTCCTTGAGTGCCATTACCAAGATGGCTCACGCACAATGGTCCACTTCAAGGACTACGTGCGGAAACCTATACCCCATGATAGATAGATAGATAGATAGATCTGTTCCAACAGTACTTGATGATCTACAATTAAATTACTAAAGGGATGATTACTAAGGGATAGTAACAAAATAAAATATGAAAATTAAAAAAAACGACTATGTCCTCTAGAAATCTAGAGGATGCCATATGGAATTTAGTGTCACGCACATAGCCTATAGCTGCTTCTAATGATACCTTACTTGTCCGATTATGATAACTAGTTTAGAAGATATGCAGGAATATACAAACGGTCTGAAATCATAACCCTCCTTCGTAGTCGGGTAAGAAAAGCATGTCGCTCTATTTTTTTATGAAATTATTTTTCACTGACATTGCAGAGTTTCGCTAGCTAATCTTATTTGATTTAATCTATTTTTTCTAACAACCGTATTCTTGTTCTAGTCTAAGTGACGTAATGGAGGAAGTAAGAAACACCGCCTCCAGCTTCTGGACCGACATCGGCCTTCAATACATGGAGGAAAATGAAGAAGACTACAAGAAGAAGTCCGACTTTCTCAAAGACGTGCCGACACACTACCCTCCAGATATTAATAGACCTAACTTTGGCTGCAGAATATTGGTGCAAACCAATATTGGCAAGATAGTACCTGCTATTACTAGAGGTACCTAAGTTGCTGCGAAAAATCTTTCTCAGCTTTAAATAGCACAATTATAAAATACGACATGTTTAACTAACTTCCTGTTATGGTAACATAGAAACAGCCCTGTTGTAAATAAAAGGATAGACAGACAGACAAACAGATGGGCTTAGTAATAGGGCCACTGTTTCACCATTTTGGTTACGGAACTTCGAAAATTAACTGACATAATTTCGCCAGCATGCATTTGGCGAGGTCATTCCTACTCTTTATTCAAATTGAGAAGGAAAGTAATCATCTTCTTTTTCTTTCAGAAATGGATGGCTGGCAAGCAGACGCGAGACTCCGTGTGTCGCAGCTGCTATGCTGGTTGATCCTCTGTGCTGAAGAGGGCGCCACTCAGCATGCCCACGCCATCATAAAAGCTATGCTTCGTGGCGCCACTGATGAAGATCCTAGAGTTGTACCTGAGGTGAGGGTCTTTATTGTTGGCATAAAAATAAGTATGTGGTGAAGGGGCATTTTTACCTCTTGGGTATCTACCTCTTTGGTATACGAAGGCGCTGTCCAGGCAGAAATAAAGTGACGCGATGACTTTTATGAGAACCGCGAGCCTGCCTCGAGATAGCGTGTTAAAAGATTTTCGCAAAGACTTAGGGAAGCCTTTGCCCAGCTGTGGGACTGAATGGCAAGCAGACGCGAGACTCCGTGTGTCTCAGCTGCTATGCTGGTTGATCCTCTGTGCAGAAGAGAGATGCAGGGGGACAAACATTTTTTATTTTTATCTCGAAGAGTTCTGAATTATTAGAAGAATCCGATTACTATTGTAACTCTAGTTTTAGTTTCGTTTATTTTCTGAAAGTGCATCCAAACAGCATGAGGAATTTCTCTAATTCTGGTCTTATACCTGCTGCGTATTGAACCCTAGCACGAAGCATTTAAGAACTAAAAACTTCCTCGCGATACCATGTCACTGCAGTGGTTCACTCAAGACGCCTTCCGGATTTCGCGCACTGACTTTTGCCAGTAAAGTGGGTGATAGACCCACAAACAAATAGACTCGTGCTTGAAGATCTTTAGCTCATGTGTCATTCTAAGTACATTTTTGAACATTTAGAATGACACATGGGCGATAGACAATATACAGTCTTACTATTCTTACGTGCTGTTTTCACTTTCAACCAGAGACAGCACCATTTTAAACTTTCTTTTCCCAGATAAAACGTGCGGCCGAGTTATTCGGCTACTTCATAATTCCCACCACCTGGTGGCCACTGCTGGAGGCTGAAGTAGACTCGTGGGCTGCTCTCCTGGTCCTCACCAACATCATCAAAGGTTCCCGCTCGGAACTGCTCCAGGAGAAGGTGTTGGAGGAACTGTGCAAGGAGGCTGCTGATCCTGATAGGTGCAGGACTAGGAAGGTATGGGGTTCAATATGGTTTATGAAAATACTAACTGTTGCCGTGACTTCGTTCTACTAGATAGCTAGTTAGATGAGCCTATATTGTCCAATTGCAAGGCAAAGGTCGCCCTTCTCTCCTTCCACATTAACTGTTTTGAAGTTTGTGGTGTAAAGGATTTGGAGACAAATACTTATATTATTTGTTGCTACAGAATTCCTGAGAATAGTAATATGGATAGTTTTATGCAGAGACTCGAACAGCTGTTACAACATTTCATCAATAAACAATGTATAATTTGTGGTGATTTTAATATTAACTTATCAAAAGATGACTCAAAACGACATTCCTTTCTATCACTTCTGACATGTTACAACTTTCGACATTTAATTCACTCAGGTACATTTCGACGCAATAATTCAAGTTCTTGTATAATAATAATATATTGACTAATATTGATGAGACAATTATCAAAAGTGTAGACACAGACCACAATGGTCCATCTGACGGGCATGCGGGCCTTTTCTGTACATTATCACTTGAAAAAGTGGCCTACAAGAAAGATCAAAGTTATATGTACATTGAAAGAAGATTATATAATGAAAGAAACAAGTCTTGTTTTAGGCAAAAGTTGTTACAAGAAAACTGGTGTGCAAATACATTTATTGACAAACTCAGTGAACTACATTCTAACACATTGTATTGTATTGTATTGTATAACGGGCTGGTGTCCGCAACTCCACGTCAAAGCGCGTATTTTGCGTGCGGGTGGGAAACTATTCTATCCATCCCAATTCCCCGAGAAAGGCCAGTAACGCCCCAGTGTTGCTGACTATCTCGCGGAGAGTACCTGGGTTACCAAAGTACTTTGCCCTGTATGTTGCAACCTCTGGGCAGTGCAGAAGCACGTGGGCTGCTGTCTCGTCTTCCTCCATGCAGGCACGGCACAGGGGGCTGTCTGTGACTCCTAAGACAAAGAGGTGTTTATTAAAAGAGCCATGTCCGGTAATGGCGGCTGTAACTGTGCGCATCTGTGGTTTAGTCAACCGCAGCGCGCGTTTGGTGAAGCGGCCATCGATAGCAGGAAGCGCTTCCTTGGCCTGCCTACACTCGCCGTGGTCCCGCCACAGCTTGTGGTGTTGTTCGCTAGTTCGTTTCCTTACCAGTGTGCGTAGGTATCCGAAAGGGAGCGGTACGATAGGTTCGGGTCCCACCGCTGCCGTGCTCGATCCCCTTCTAGCAAGTTCATCCGCCGCATCATTACCACGGGAATCGCTGTGTCCTTTGATCCATTGGATAGTTATATTATTGAGATTACCAACCTGGTTCAGGCGTTGGTGACACTCGTGTATTAACCCAGAGTTCACTGTGTGGTTGTCCAGTGCTAGCAGTACCGCCATGCTGTCTGAGAGTATACGAATTGAGTGGTCCACAACCTTCCTGGCTAAGATGGCAGATGCCGCCAGGGAAATGCCCATGCATTCTGCCTGAAATACCGTGTTGTGGGCCCCCAGAGGTTTGGCTATGTGGATGTTGAGATCCTCCGAGAAGACTCCAGCACCAGTGCCAGTACCTGTTTTAGATCCATCCGTGAAGATCCGCAGTTCTGCTGGATTTAATCCCTCGCATCGGTGATCCTCATGGAGCTGGATTTTATATTTCTTATCGAATACGAATTGTTTTGGTATCCGATCGTTTGTTGCTTTCGCCAGGGGGAACTCGTTGTAGAATCCCTCCAGTACCGCGGTGTGCTGTGTTTCTCTCTTACCCCAGAGTTGAAGTGTTTTAAGGCGTATAGCCGTCATTGTCGCTTCCTGCTGTATGAACAGATGTAGCGGTGGCAGCCCCAACATGGCTTCGAGAGCCGCAGTCGGAGTAGTCCTCATGCAGCCTGTGATCGCCATGCAGGCATGCCTTTGCAAGCGTTGCAGCTTGATGGAGGCTGTAGTTAGTTTGGTACGGGGCCACCAGACCACTGCCCCATACGTGATCATAGGTCGGATCACCGCGCCGTATAACCAAAGTATAATTTTAGGGGATAAGCCCCACTTCTTACCTATCATCCTCCTGCACTGCCAGAAGGTAATGCAGGCCCTGTTTATTTTATTGTCTAAGTGGCTACTCCAGTTTAACTTGCTGTCCAGGATGACTCCCAGATACTTGACCTCATTGGCTAACTGGAGTTCTGTATCGAAGAGTTTGGGTCGGCGATAAGGGCCTAGTGTTCGTTTTTGGGTAAACATGACTAGTTCAGTCTTCGTGGGGTTCACTGAGAGCTCGAACTCTCTGCACCATCGTTCAACGATGCGTAGTGCCTGTTGAGTAAGGTCGCAGATTGTCCCCGTCACTTTCCCCGAAATGAGGATAGCGAGGTCGTCGGCATACCCTATTGTGTAGAAATGGTTCGCGTTGAGTTTCGTGATGAGGTCATTTATAACCAGATTCCAAAGAAGCGGGGATAGTACGCCACCTTGGGGGCAGCCTCTGGCTATCATGGCCATCTGCTGCTCCACTTCAAGTCGAACCACTCGTTTACTTAGCATGTTAGTAATCCAGTCTATCAGTACCTGTTCTACTCCGTGACGAGAGAGCGCGGTGTTTATGCTGGAGAAGTTTGTTTTATCGAATGCTCCCTCGATGTCTATGAAAGTGCCCAGGCAGGTGCCCTTCTGATGAATCGCCTCTTCTATCCTGCCGACCACTAGATGGAGGGCGGATTCCGTGGACTTACCCGCGCTGTATGCGTGTTGGTTAGTATGGAGTGGGATAGTTTTTAAAACGCCGTCTCTCAGCTCTCTCTCACACATCTTCTCCATGGTTTTAAGGAGGAAGGAGGTTAGGCTGATTGCTCGGTGGTATTTGGCGTTGGTATAGTCACTCTTACCTGGCTTAGGAATGAATATGACCTTCACTTCCCTCCATCCTTTTGGAACGTATCTGAATGCCAAACACGCTCTCATTATGGGCACCAGTCTGTTAGCGACGGAGATCCCACCCCACTGCAGTAAGGCAGGGAAGATTCCGTCCGGACCAGCTGCCTTGAAAGGATGGAAGCACCGGATCGCCCACTGGAGTTTTTCCAGCGTAATGACTTTGTGTGCATAGCGCCAGTCGTTTTCTGACGGTGTTTGGGTTACCTCTGTCCAGTCGATGGCCTGTGTAAAAGCGCAGCCTGGGAAGTGAGTCTCAATAAGGACGCGCATCGCCTCTTCTGGCGAGGTGGTAAGTGTGTTGTCAGGTTTGCGGAGAACAGCGGGCCCAGTCGTGTTCTGCTGGGCCAGGATCTTCCTTACCCTGTTTGCTTGTTGGCAGGATTCAATGCTGCCACAGTATTTTCGCCACCCAGTGGAGCTCCTGTATCTGATGCATTTTTTGTAGCATTTTTTGGCCGCGTAGTACGCATCCCAATCACTATCAGCACAGGTGTTCATGGCTCTGTTTAGGGCTGACCTTACCTTCCCGCGCTTGCGTTCCAGATCCGCTCCCCACCATGGTTGTTTCCCTGGTGTTGTGGGCGGAGTGGTCTCGGGGCAGGATGAATGGTAGCTGTCTAGCATAGATTTCGTGAGATGACTTACACGCTCGTCGATCTGCGGCGTGTCCTCGTAGGTCATCCCGTAGTTTGTTGACGCAAGTTTGTTTTCGAGGAAGCGCGTGTATGCAGCGCGATCAGTGTTACGCGGGTTTCGCCGTGGCAGTATTGGTGTTACACAGACCTGAATGTCAAAGCGGATCCACCTGTGGTCCGAGCAGGAAGCCTCCTTGGAGACCTGCCAGCCGGTAGTGATGGCCGCTGCACCCTCCGATGCCAGAGTGAGGTCTATGATTGTTTGGCTACGTCTGTTTACGAAGGTTGGTTCAGAACCTGTGTTCAGTAGGGTTAGGTTTGTTGTAAATAGGTAATCTACTAAAGCCTTACCTCGAGCATTTAGCGTCTCCATGCCCCACAGAGGATGATGAGCGTTCGTGTCCGCGCCTATGACAACTTCTAGCCCTGTGCTCTCGCAATAAGTCACGAGGCGGGCGAGGTCATGCGGCGGCGGCTCCTCTTCCTCGGGCATGTAAACGGAGGCGAAGACCACCGTTGCTACTGTGTCCCCCCGCTGTATCAGTAGCCTAGCTGCAGAGACATCCCTGCAACAGAAATCTGTTAGTGGCTGTGTCTTTATGTTACGTGTCACATAGATGCACGATCTGGGCTTGTCATGATCTGTACTTACTAGGAGCTTACCACCGAGGTTGGAGAGTCCTTGTATTTGGCCCGCCCTGATCCACGGCTCCTGGACCAAGGCAATGGCCGTGTGCTGAACCTCCAGCCACTTCCGCAACTGAGCCGTCGCGGTCTGGCTGTGGTGGAGGTTGGCCTGCAGGACCTTACAAGTCGACGAAGGGGACGCCATCGCTGGTCGTTCCTTCCTCGTCTCCTGCCAGCCGCAGCCCGGCAAAAAGGTCGCCCGCGTCGAAGCCATCCCCCTCCGGGTCAGAGGCCGAGGACAGGGTGATGTCCTCGAGCTCCTCCCCCGAGAGGACGGCGCCCACGCTAGCGGCGGTAGGGCCGGCTGGCGCTGCTACTGCAGGCTCCACCGCGGGTGTTTCCGCGGTATTTGTTGGGGGTGGAGTTGCCTCCACCGCCTGTGTGTCGGCGCTGGCTTCAGCGGTCGGATATCCCTGAGGGACTTCGACAAATCTGCCGTTCGGACCCTGGAATTTTACGTACACCGTCCCTACACCAAATGAGAGACGGCGCTCGGCCTTCATCAGGGTCGGAATTTGGTCCTCAGGGACCCCGACCACCACATACCATGCGTCGGCCTGTTTATAGGCGCCCAGCATCACCCACTCCCTGACTCCAACCCAAGGGTTCTGGTAACACAGAGTCCGCCCAATGATGGCCGGCTCCGTGAAGATCCCCTGTTCGTCGGGGATGGAGATTCCGCATCTCACCCGGCGCCTGATGTCCGCCTGCCTCCTGATTACTAGCGTGGTGCTAGTAGGGGGAGGCAACTCGGAGATTAGCTTCCTTATCCAGGATAAGGTGTGGTCGTTGCCGCACCACAGTCTGAGGGCCCCGCTGCTGAACACCGGCCTCGCTCTGAAGGTCGGTGCCGGTGAGTCCTGTGTAGGGGAAGAGGCCTCGGCGACTATCTTCATTTGGATAGCCGCGAGTACCTGATTCGCCACCTCCTGGCTGATGTGACCCGTCCGGTTGCAGGTGACTGCGACGTCCAGGTCGGAGCCTGCAGCCTGGGCGTAGCTCCTGTTAGCGTCCCGTTTAGACTTATCAAGACGCGGCCGCTTGCGCTCTCCTCGAGGTGTTAGGGTCTCGTTGAGTGCTCGCTTGGCCGCGGCCTGATCCCTCTGAACGGGTTGCTGTGGCGTGTGTGTGGCTGGTCCTCCCGCGCCGCTGGCCGCTGGTTGGCTAGGTCCCGGTCGGCTGGTGCCGGCCACGGCCTGCGACCGCTTGCCTGCGGAGAAGTTGACATTGCCGCTGGTCGGTTCTACCCGGCCCGCGGCGTTAGCCTGTATGGATTGTGGAGTCTTACCCTTCCACAGTGTCTGCCGCTGCCTCTGGGACGGCCTGTTCTTCCTCTTCGGGTTGTCCGTCGAGGGGGCCGGGGCATTCTGCACTGAAGGTGCAGCGCAGTGTCGCTTCGTGTCCTCCTTCCTGCCTTTGTGCCTGCTCCTCTGCACCCGCCAGGTGAGCGCGAACTCGTCACCCGTGGTGCTGGTCTCCGCCGGTTGACCAGTGACGGCCACCGGGGGGGGAGCAGTAGGCGGGGGAGCCCGGCCAGAGGAATTAACCTTCGTGGCGGGCTCCACACCTGAAAGAGAGGGAGGAGCGGTACTGGTCCCGAGCAGCGCCTTCTTCCTCCGTTTATTACGGGACTTAGATTTGGCCCTAGCAGCGGTTCCCGCCACTGCCGGACCTGTACCCGCACTGGAGCTCGCTGCGGTAGCAGCGGAGCATCCGGGGGCTAGAGAGCTGCTGCAAGCATCCCTCTTAGGAGAATCACTGGCTTTCGCCTCCTCTCCGGTGTGTATGTGTGCAGTATATGCGCGTGAGTGTGTGTTAGGTGTGTGTGTTTGTGTGGTTGTTGTGTGTGTTTGTCGTGTGTGTGTGGTGTCTTTTTGTTTTGGGGTATCCATAGTATAGTGTAATAATTTCATCTCTCCGGCTTCCCACCCTCCTTGGAGCCCGCACCTGGGAACGTCTCGCTACAAACTAGCTTAACCGTTAGGAGTACCTTCGAGATATAGGGGCGTTAGGCTGGCTTACAGTGCGACATCGGGTGCTTGATCTGGTTGACGACTAATCAATCCTTCACTTGCACCTTCAGCATGACCTTCACCCACCGCTTCGGCCATCCGAGGACGACCTCCGCGGACCTCCCACCCCTCGCCGTGGCCCTCTAACGGGACACTATGGCCATTTCCCTACCCTTGGCTATTGGGTAGGGCCACCGTTTCGCTTGAAATCCAGACCAAAGAGGGCGTGTTGCTTCACGGACGCATTACCGCCAGCGCCGCTCGGCTCAACCCTCCAGGACTCCTTCATCCCCGCTTACGGCGCTCAACTGCGCAGGTCCTAGCGCAGGTGACCTGTTTTACCTACTCAGCGCCAGCTGTGTTTAGTGGCGGCCGAGCCCACGCCCACTCGATCACGCAGGGTCATGGTTAGGTTAAAAAGCGCCTGGTGGTTTTTGTTACGTCTATTTCTTAAGGAATTAGACCAAGAACAGGGTGGCAACCACGTGAAGGAGAACACACCAGACTTGCCTTGAGGATCTACACGACTGTAGCGCTCTCCCTCAAGACCCCGCCACCTTACCGTCTCTGAGGGAGGCAGTAAGGTAGGCCTGCATCTATACTCCCAAGCAAAGCGCAAGCAAAGCATGTCGTTGTGCAACCGCAAAAGCATAAATACAAGCCCCCCCCATTCTAACACATTTAATAAGAAGAAAATAAAAATAAATACAATAAACAGCAACAAATCTAAATGGTTAACTACGGGAATAAGAGTCGCTAGTAAAAGAAACGGTTTTTAAATTTTGTTGACAAAGAAAATTGTGACGATTCAATAGTAAAATATCGTAGTAATTATTTTAGGGTATATAGAAAATTAGTACGACATGCAAAACGACTAGTAGTAAGAACGGAAATAAAACTAGCTCAGAATTCTGGTAAAGTTATTTGGAAAATTGTAAATAGCAAGAGGAATCCAAAAAATCTGTAAATGACAACTTGATACTTAAGGATAATAATAATAAAATAGTGCATAATCCCTCCGAAGTTGCTAATATTCTATTGGAAAAGTTCTGCAATGATTCGAATTTTATCATGAGTAACATTAATACGGCAAGAGAGTATTTACAAAATCTTGGGATAAGAGTAGAGGAGGATATGATCTTTGAACCCGTTACACCTACCGAAGTTTTTAAACTAGTTAAGTCTATGGATAGTAAAAATTCTTTTGGGCATGATGAAATTCCTATAACTTATCATAAAAGAAAACATTGGTGTATTAGCTAGCCCCATGGCCGATTTAATAAACGAATATTGTTAATAAAGGTGTTTTCCCAGAGAAATTTAAAATTGCTAGAGTACTATCTATACATAAGAAAGGCTCTAAAACAGATCCAGGGAATTATAGGCCTATCTCTTTGTTGCTCGTATGTGCTAAAATATTTGAAAAAATTATGAAAGTGAGACTTGTTTGTCATTTTAATAAACACAAAATTATAACCGACCAACAATTTGGTTATCAAAATAATGTAGGAACAATAGATGCTATTGACATGCTAATTGATGAAGTAGTGTGTAAGTTGAATGCTAAACTAAAAGTAGCAGGACTTTTCCTCGACCTAAGTTCTGCGTTTGATACAGTGGAACATTGTATTCTTCTGAATAAATTAGATTTCTATGGCATTAGAGAAAATGTATTGAACTTATTTAGATCCTATCTACGTAATAGAACGCAGTATGTGGAAATTAAAACATGTTCAAGAAGATGGGCATGAAAAACTACACAAATCAGACACGGTTATAATAAATAAAGGATCAGTTCTAGGCCCTGTCTTTTTTATTATATTTATAAATGAGCTTACATGAAAAGTATTTCAGATGATACTAAACTTGTAGTTTTTGCCAATGACACAAGCGCTATTATAGCTAGCGACAATATAGAAAATTTAGAAAAGAAGATTAATTTGATCCTATGTGCTCTTGAGAAATGGTTTACTATGAATGATCTAAAATTAAATCTAAAAAAGACGCAATGTTTAATATTTCAATCGACCGTGAAGAACAAAGATACTATCAAAGTACATTTATTAGGGAATAAAGTGGATATCGTAGACATTGTAAAATTTTTGGGGGTACAAATAGATGCAGCTTTAAATTGGAAGAAGGATTTGGAAGTGGTCACTAACACTATTTGTAGTGCTTGCTATGCTCTCGGGAGTCTGAATGAATTAACCATTGCTCACATCAGAATGGTATATTTTGCACTCATAGAGTCTAGACTTAGATATAGAAGAGATCTACCTAATTTCATACAGCCTAAGCTTAACGTCGTTTAGTCTTCGACGGTGAGACAGCATTGGAAGTCCAGAGGCAGGCCAGTGCCGCCCTCGAGTATGTTCGGGTGTGGGGCATCGGAAATAAGCTGAAGTTTGCACCGCATAAAACTTGTGCAATGGTAATAACCAAGAAGCTGAAGTACGATGTCCCACTCCTGAGCATGGGCGGGGTAGACATTGGCATGTCTAAGGAAATCAAAATGCTGGGGCTCACCGTCGACCACCAGGTCACTTTCAACTCCCACGTCGCTAAGGATAATAATAAAATTAGTAAACGAACACTAAAATATAGGTTAAAGACTGATTTCCTCAAAGAAGTGGTCGCAAGATGTGAAAATACCCACTAATTTTGTTATTTTTGTTATAATATAGGTAACTGTTGTGTGTAAAGTTAAACGTTGTAATGATTGGTTAAACACGCATCGGGAGGGGTTTGCGATCACTTTGAAAAATCGAAATCTTTTTTCGTTACGGTAGATTATATTATGATTTCTTCTTCTTTTTAGATTCTGTATTTAAAAATATAGAATTTAGAATGAATATTAAAAAAACAAACACAACAACAACAAAAAAAAATTCTTGATAAAGTTCAATTTAATAAATTATATCAGCTCATGCAAGTGATTGCAAACTTTTCTTGATGTGACTCATAAGTCAGGAGTTTATATCTGTTTCTATTGTAACTTTGTTTTTTTTTGTTTTTTTGTAATTCTGAATAATTATGACGACCCGGCCCGCCGCCGCGCCGCCACAACATCTGCTACTTTTATTACTGGCATAATTTACTGCCTCTATTAATTATTATGTGCTATTGCAATTTGAACCAAAAAATGTATTAAAACAAGCGCTAATCCCGCCGACAAACTGTTACGCAGTTTGGTGGGTGCATAAAATGTACAAAATGTTTGGTCCTAATAAAATGATTATTATTATTATTTTTTTTTTTAACGTTTGCAGAAAAGCTGTGAATATCTATAAACAGCTGGCACGAGCGGCAAAAGTGAGCTGGGGCCTTCATCCGGAGATCATCCACACCATATATACGGCAGTAGTGAAGCCTGTGATTTTATACGCGGCGAGCGCCTGGGCGCCGGCCGCAAAAAAGGTCGGAGTGCAGAAAAGCCTCAACACGGTCCAGCGAGGATTCGCGCAGAAGCTCTGCAAATCCTACCGCACCGTTTCGCTGAACGCGTCCCTGGTGCTGGCTGGGATACTCCCACTTGACCTCCGAATACAGAAAGCAGCCGCTCTGTATGAGGCGAAGAGAGGGGTGCCACAGCCAGCACTTGCGGGCAGGGAGGTAGAGCGAGTGGTGGCATTTGCAGCGACTCCGCATCCGGCGAAACATATGGCCATGGAGTTCTTGTGCCTGGAGGACCGGACGCTTGTGGATACCCATAATACCCAAGCAGTCAGGATCTTCACCGACGGCAGCAAGATTGCGGGCAAGGTTGGAGCAGCACTGTCACTTTGGGAGGGTAATGCCGAGACCAAGTCCGTCAAGCTTAGCCTGCCGTCGTACTGCACGGTCTACCAGGCTGAACTTCTGGCCATATGCGTAGCCACGCGCGAGATCCTCAAGCGCAAAGAGGGAACCTCCGGTATAGAAAGAAAGAAAGAAAAAATATTTATTTGGGACAAGCATAGGAACTACAAAAATAATAATAATAAAAAAAGAATCTTAAACTAAATAATAAAATGAAGACCTGTGCGAGGCCAAAAAGGCTCCTCAGCATGATGCTGCGATAAATGAAAAACAAATACCGTATCTATAGTGACTCAACAGCCGCACTACAAACAGTCACAAACCAAGGTTCCCTCCACGCCCTGGCCGTGGAGGCGAGAGCGAACGTTGCCGTGGCTTTATCCCAGAGCAAAGATATTTCTTTGTTCTGGATAAAGGCACATGCAGGGCTAGAGGGCAACGAGCGCGCGGACCACCTCGCAAAGGAGGCTGCACTCCGGTCCAGGAAGAGGCCGGATTATGACCGCTGCCCGGTTTCATTCGTCAAGCGGCAAAACCGTTTGGGGTCGCTCGACGAATGGAACCGGAGGTACCAGAATTGCGAAACAGCCTCTGTTACTAAACTCTTCTTCCCCGATGCGATCGACGCTCACCGAATTGTGTTAAAACTAAAACCAACCGGGATAGTGACACAGATCTTGACGGATCACGGTGGGTTCTCCGAATACTTGCACCGTTTCAAGTGTAAGGAGAACCCATGGTGTATCTGTGAGCCGGATCAAGTGGAGTCGATCGCACTTATCCTGACGGAATGCCCAGTGCACGAAAAAGAACGGCATGAGGCAGAGCGGAGGCTAGACACAAACATAAATTTAAACAATATAAATAATATTATGTCTGTAACAAAAACAAGAAGAATTTAATAGAATACTGCGTCACAGTTGCCACAAAAGTTATAAAGCGGAACAAACAATCATAAAAAACTATGCTTTTCCAAATATGGAAAAAAAGGAAAAGATATTTAGATGAAAGCATAGAATATCGTAAATCAGCAATAAACAAAAAGATATATTGGGCAATCAATAAAAATGATAAAGAAAAAATTTTTGAGCAAACCTTTCCAAATTGACTATCAAACAAAACAGCAGTAATAACAAAGATTAAGGCATATAAAAGGTCTCTGATTAAGTCAGGGGGACGCGTAAAAAAAAAAGCTTAACGTCGTTAAACATGCCTCAAGGGTGCAATCAGTCGGGCCTGTGGACGGTGGGCTATGGGCTAGCTCGCCGTCCGTCTGTCTCATGACGACAGGCCGTGTCGACGGCGCGTTCGTGTTCCACGCGCGCCTCAAAGAGAGTCAGCAAAAAGGAAGGGGTCCGCAAGGACCGATGCCTTGGTTGGTTGATGCGATGGTTACGGGACTGTTCGAAAGAGTTACCGTGGCCCCGGAACACAAAGGGCGATGAAGGAACATGGATGGGTTTTAGTCAGTAAAAGTCTGACACTCCCTCCTGCTCCGCCCAGAGCGGGAGGAGTCATTTGATGATTACTGGATTATTATTAATAATAATCCTCTCACATGTGAGAGGATTATTATTATGTAGCAACACTAATATGTAGTTGGTTGTTACATAATAATAATCCTCTCACAATTACCCATGCGAAAAAAAAAAAATGGTTGCAATCAGTAAATATGTTCAATAAATTGCCTGTACAACTTAAAAACTCTATGAATTCAAACGAATTCAAGAGAAAATTAAAGTCATTGTTATTGAAGAAATGTTATTACAGCATTATAGAGTTTCTCAAAGATAATAAGTAGTCCGAACTAATATTGATTTTATTTTATTGACTTTAACATATTTCAGCATTCTATCATGACATTACATCTTAATTAATTTTATTGACATACATTTCTTTGAATTTATATTGACATTTTTATATCGACAATATTTTTTTTTCTTTTTATTTACGACAAATAATGTTATGACCAGTGTGGAATGTATTATTATTAAATTTTGATGACTTTATGACGATTAGGTATTTAGTTTTGTGTTACATTTATTATTGTTTTAGCCCACTGTTCGACACAAATGTAAATTTGTTGAAGAATAATAATAAATAAATAAATAAACATTTCGCGATCTAGTGCGATTGTAGGCCAATCCTTTAAGAAAGAGTCAACCTCATCCCGCCATCTCCTTCTGGGCCTGCCGCGTTGTCGTTTCCTGCTATCTGGTAGGTATCCATTGAGTGGTAATTTTGCCCATTGCTCCTCCGACATGCGGCAGACGTGATCAGCCCAGTTTCACTTTAACCTAGCAGCTGTAAGGCCAGCATCAGTTATTTGGGTTTTGGAGTGTGGAGTTTCCGCGCAGAAGTGCGGACTTCTGGTGTTTTGTGAGCGACCATGTTTGCGCTCCGTAGGTGAGGGTGGGGAGAATGCACATGTCCATGAGGTCCATCTCACCAATTTAGTTGTTGTTGTACACTAATAAAATTATTTTTTTCATCATTCATTATATTTAGTCAACACAAGACGGAAGTGACAGATCAAAAGAAAAGTAAAATATAATATCGTGAAGGTTTTATGTATATAAAGTTTCTAAATAAGTAAGTCGTTACACTCCGCTCCGCTCCTCTCCATATTATAGGAGTGCAATAAAAATGTACCAGGCATCCTTCAACTTCAGCAAAAAACAAATGACACGTCACTGACGTCATGCATGAAATGAAAAGAACAGAAATGTAGTTCTTGTTCTTCTATCAAACAAAGTTATATGTGACATATTGTTCATATGTGTGAGTGAGCGTCGTCCTCCCGCACCGCACCAGGGGGGAAACATTATTCAATGAGATGCACGAAAATTCAAAGTAAATGGCGCGCTCAAAAAAATACGAAAAGGCTTTTGAGAAATCGAATTTTATGAAAAAACCACTACATCAATCAATTACAAATAAAATTTATTGAATTCTTCGAATTATCGAACGAACAATTATAACAAAGTCCATACCGACACAGCACAATTATGTGCTGTGTCGGTATGAACTTTGTTATGGAAATTTGACACTTTTTTATTACGAATCATTGGTAGCTCGTAACTTTTGAATGGCTTTTTATTTTACTATTCCGTTTCCACACAGACATAATTAATAATGAGACAAAACGAAATCATGTTTAACTTTAGATGTACCATGTCAAACAGTGCAGTAATACCCCGAAATTTGTATGGTAAATATATTGAGTAGTTCAACCTTAATTCCAAATAACTTTTTTGTTTGTGGGTGTAAAGGCACAAAATAAATTTTGTTGTATTCCCCAGTCTTTTTTATCTAAAAATCATGAAAAATAGAACTGGTTTCAAGAAAATTTCTTACGAGCTAACGAAAGTTATTTTGTTTTTTAAATGTATGAAATTTTACAACTTACTAGCTGTTGCCCGCGGCTTCGCCCGCGTAACTGTCCCAAGGGATCATACTTAAGGAATAAATAGTATCCTACATGTTATAAAATATGTGTCAAATTTCATAATCATCACAATCACCATCACTATCACAATCACCATCACCATTACACCCACAAACGAAAAAGTTATTTCGAATTAAAGGAAACATTTCGAGTATTTTTTTCAAATAAAAATAAAATATGTAACCAACCGTGACATTTGGGACATAGGATGTATGGGTAGACCTAGCTAATGACCTCCCAAACCCCTGGAAAAATTGTGTTGGTCCATAAGCCAAACACCCTATAACTAGAAGAATGAAATTTTGCAAGTTGTCCATAAATACCGAAGATGAGTTCTTGTTATTATAGACAACATCTATGCAACATTTTATAGATTCCAGTTCTTAGTATTATATAATTGCATAGCACATGCGTGAGTACCTACTTTGTATTGTTCAGCTACCATTTACATTTAGTTATCTTTCATTGACTTGAATATGCCTTGGTGGCTGAGAGAATGTCATGCTCACTCAAATGTCACCATCAGAGGATGGTGGCGGATGTGTCAACTCAACCTCATTGAAGGGAATTAAATGACCCGACATTTAATTCCCTTCAATGTGGTTGAGTTGAATGGCGCCGATGCGCGCGTCATGTTCATGAGCGGGCGCTGTCAGTTGGGACTGGTCATCTCTTGGCAGCCAGGGTTCATTTTAATTCGTTTGTTGTTAAATTGTTGTCTTTTTCTACTCTAGACGCTCTTAATGTGCACGTCTTTCTACATCGTTCTCACTTAAATGTATAATTTCAAAATTAATAATGTAACCAAGATTTTGTAACAATATTTTGATTCAAAAGAGTGTCCATGGAGTTTCTTGCCCGTTCTTCTCCATAGAGATCTACGCTAGGGAATGGGCACCAACAGTACTTTCTCAAGTTATTATGCCTTGTGACTAGGACTGTAGCTTTGTTTTTTATTTGTAATTTTGACATTCAAAAGTGCTGTAATGGTCTAATTGAAATAAATGCTTTGAGTTTGAGTTTGAGTTTTTTAAGTAAAGCTAAAGAAAGATTCTTAAAAATTCATCGACTTTGGGTGATAAATGGGGTAAGAAAGTATTTAAGGATATTCGTAATTTTGCCGATGGAGGGCTTTCCGTACTATCGGACACAGGAGTTGTTGGTATAGAAGTTTCTAGTTCTAAACGAATACAAAAGATGGTGTCGATTCTGTTGTGCACAAACTAAACTAAATTTAGGCTATTGCTATCTTTTACTAAAAGTCAGTGCGAAAAAAGGACGGATATAGCTATGAACTAAGTTAGAGATGTCAAACTAGTTTATGCCTTGCGCATCACCGTATTTTTAGTCGACATGTTTTTGCGTGCACCCTTCATTTGCATAGCAATATTAGTTCCAACTAAATTTGACAGCTCTAAAAAACGTCCGTCTCTTTCTCGTTTTATTAGAGAGAAAAAGATAGCAATAGCCCGCAATTAAGTTTAGTTTGTTTACAACAGAATCGACACCATTTTATAGTATACTTTTTAAATTTTTACCAAGGACATTCTCAAAATGATTGTTTCAAGCGAGTGTTCAGCTCGGAGTCCTAGCTCATACAAAAGCACATTTTCCAGCCTAACTACCAAAGAAACCTGCTGTACATGTGCGAGGCACTGTTGGACGTGTGCGGCGAGGCGTGCGCACGAGTGGCCGACGATCTGTTCACCATCAACTTCACCGTGTACGCCATGCCTGTCGACGATACTATACAGTTCATGGCGCTCTGTGAGTACCTTAGTTGTAGTTCTTTTATCCTAATGTGATTTTTTGGGTGTGAGGAACAGGGTATTAAGTTCTTTTTCTGCCAAAGAAAAGAGAGTATCCTGCGACCAGCAGGGCTATTATGTATCTCTGTTGACAGCTCGAAATGATAGTAACTGGGCTCAGTGTCCATCAAATAACTGTCAAAAGGTTAGTTTCGTATTATGTATGACCAGTCGCGATCAAATATGACGTCATTGTTTGTCATCGTGGCTGATAGTCACCGTAACTCATTTTAAAAGACGCTTTCGTATCGATACTTATATTATTTTGATTAAGTAAGCATAGTGTACAACAAATTGATGACAACTGAGTTTGAATTGGCTTTCGTGAAAGACGTTACACCGTACCCGGGCTGTTAGTCACCGTAAAGTGATATCCACTCAGTGCGATACGGAATACCAATATTATGACATTCTCGGTTGTCATCAAAGTTCGGTGTACAACCGAAGCTTGATAGTCACTGGATAGCAGAAAGATACGTAATAGGCCTACTGGGCTACTGCCTGACGGTTGTCGGGTTCTGCTAGTGCCCATGTTAATTGGGCGAATAACTTTAATATCGCGATGGCGATGTAAGTAGGATATGTCAGTTTAGTTCGTACGTGGCGGTATAGATGTCGCCACCATGCATAAACTGTTTAAGTAACCGGCGGGATTGATTCCTGCAAGTCCTGCAACTAATGGTCTTAACAGCTATCCTGGGTCGGGCTGTTACTTAGTAAGTAACAAGAAAAATTCCAAGACTGACAATATATTTTGAAGACCTGGCACAAAACTGCTGTAATACCTGTCTATTCTATGGCAAATGAGTTGGTTTCAACGCGTTTCTTAAGTTATCAAAAAGATGAATGATTTAGTGTATTTCCTCAGCTAACCTGGACAAGCTGCGTTACGCAGAGAAGTGCGGCAAGACGCTCGTCAGTTTGTACGACAAGCATATCGGCTGCGTGCTGGCTGACATCACCAGCGACGCGCTCACGTGGACACAGCTGTCTCCCGACAAGTGTCTGCTCGAGTGTGCTATGCTGCATTCTGGTAAGCACTGCACTGCATGTTGAGCAGTCTGTTGAACTCTGGTCCCACTGAGGCACATCCCGCGCGAAATGCAAAATACGACGCGTGTCATTGTTTTAAAGTCACATAAATGACTGTTCACCCAGTTCAGAATGTTGGGCCACAAAAGATATGAATGAAAAGCAATTGCATGTGGCTGACATGAGATGAGAATGCTAAGGGGGATGAGTGTTGTAGCGCGAATGGATAAAGTTAGGAATGAATACATAAGATGAAGCCTGAAAGAGGTGCGTGACTGAAAAGTTGTAGAAAATTTGAGTATGAATGTCGATGACTATTAAGAGTAGACGAAAACCAAAGAAACGATGGATGGACTGTGGGAAGAATGATATGGCTAGAAAGGAGGTGATTGTTGAGATGATGAGTAATAGAGAAGTATGGGATACAGGTAGGAGAATGACGGTGACTGTTCGCCCAGTTAGATTAGAATACGGTCATAAACGTTGTTAACTTGGCTAGGACTATATTGATGCCCGCATTTTTAAACTTTTGACGTGAAACGTCTTTAAAATCAGTACCATACACGGGGACCGTAACGAATTGGGTTATATCGTTTGACATTAATAACTACAAAACTATTCATTGTAGAAACATGAATTTAAAGTCATTATTCAGCGTATATAGTCAGCTCGCTGCTATGTACTTGAGTTTGCATCGGGGCCGGGCGGGGTGGCGGGGGAGGGGAATGCGCTCTCGCTGGATTCTATTTAGAATAACTCACGACTCACACGTGATAGCGCGGTGATTCTTTCGTGTTTTACAGACTTCGTTTAGAGTCTAAACGAACTCTGTAAAACACGGTCTAAACTTTAGACCAATCGATAAAAAATAACCAATAAGTGTTAAAAATTAACACTTATTGGTGTTCTTTCAATCACGTGACTTATTGGTGTTCAATCTTTGACACTTAAGTGTCAAAGATTGAACACCAATAAGTCACGTGAAACGTCTAAATCAGCCACTCGCTGATTTAGACGTTTCACGTTAAAACCAACGGCCGTGTGCACCGACACAGCCCCGGCCGATTTTTTAACGAGACTCCGTGTCCAGGTTCCGCTATCGGTAAACAGCTGCACCTCGTAGCCCCTCTCCTGCGGGAGGTCCTGGCCACCCCGAAGGTAGACCCGGAGGTGAAGCTGAAGGTGTTCACCACGTTGTCGACGCTGCTGCTGAAGAGAGACGTCAACTTCACCAGGTGCGACACTGACAAGCTCGAGGCTTTCCTCAATATCGTTATTGAAGGTATGTTGAACTGGTATTCACTATAATATTGCTTTAAAGACCATGGTCTTTAAAGTAGATTAAAATATTTTCCACGAATTCCTAACCTAGATCATGCTCTAGGTTAGGAATTTGTAGAAAATACTTCAATCTCCATGTGGGTGAACGGCGAAGACATTCCATACATAGTACATATATCCATGAAAAGGACTTTCATGGATGTATGTGTCCCTTTTGTATCAGGGCCTAAGCACACGGCGTATTTTAAACGCGCAAACGACGCGCAGATGACGCGCGTAAACGCGCTTCAAACGAGATTTGAACGCTACCTTGTAACCTAAGCACACGGGGCGATCGTGTAACGCGCGTCAACAGCGCGTATACGCGCAAATACAGCGATACAGACGCGTTGTATTCGCTCGTAGCTTCCGCGTTTTGGTCAAAGACTCATCGTCAGTTGTACAATGGCATCGATTGGGACAACACTGCTTACGCTGGCTTTGACCCTTTGTACGCGCTTCACACGCGCGTTCGTATCGCTTTTACGCGCGTTTGAATCTTAAAAAAGGCAAAAAACTACGGCGCAGAAAACGCGCGTTCCTGAAACGCGCGTCGTCTGTGCTTTTAAAATGCGCCATGTGCTAGGGCTCTGCGTGTCGATGACAATTCAAATTGCATCAGCCCAAATTTTGACACTTTCAGTAGCGTCCATCAGCTCCATGTGACGTGTTTTTGTATTAATATGGTTAGTAAATTATATGCAATTTCGAAAAAACTTGTGCGACAGATCAAGTCAGAAACACCAAGATTATCTGGTTTAACTGGCAATACTTCTAATTACTCTTGCCCCACAGAAGTAATAATGCCGAACTTGGTGTGGTGTGCGGGTCGTACTGCCGAGGCCATCCGTACGGCTGCCGTGGCCTGTCTGTGCTCCGCCCTGCAGGAGAACCCTTACAACGAGAACCTCGTCACCGAGGAAAGGGACGGGGATGGCGATACCGGAGATAAGGTAATAGTTTATGCTCTGAAAAAGTTCTCTTATCTCTTGTTAAGTTACGGTTAATATCCCCCCTAGTTGGGGTCCCTAAGGATACAAACACCCAAGAAGTGTGGTTGCAAATAGATGCAAAAAGACATACTTAATCATCACCTGCCTTGCCATTTCCCAACTATGTTGGGGTCGGCTTCCGGTCTAACCGGATACAGCGGAATACCAGTATTTTAAATGGAGCGACTGCCTATCTGACCTCCGCAACCCAGTTAGTGCTCGGTTATACGAAACCCTTGGCAAGACTGGTTGTCAGACTTTAAGGCCACTTTGTAACGACTGTCAAAGATCTCCAAATGACAGCCGGGACCAACGGCTTAACATGCTTTCCGAGGCACGGAGGAAACTCGGTACGTAATGAGTGGTCACCCATCTACGGACCAACCTATTCAATCGCGGCTTAACTTGAATATTGGCTCGAGCGGCTGTTACTATTTAGCCCAAGCTACTTAATAAATATCATAAATTCATTGACAGACATCGCAAGTTTGGGCTAGAAGCATGATTTTTTGCACAAGAGTTCCTCTAAGTAAGGTGAGCATTAAGGGATCCTAAGTGGTAAATAGGGTATAAAAGTTTATAATTTTTGCCGACGAGAATACCATCGAGGCCGGGTTGTAAATATAAAGTCAACATTTGCTTGGACACTGGATCAACGATCTCTATCCTTTCTACCTTTTGATGTGAAACATCTATAGGCGCGGGTAAAACCAAAAAATGGCGTGGCGACGCGTCGCCAACTTTCAAGTTGTCAACCCGGCCCGAACAATCCCGAATATTACCGACCTGTTGAAGCAGCATAAAATCTACATATTCGCAAAGGTTTACAACAAGCCAGCTAGTCTCGGGGCACAGCGCTGAGTTACAATCTCGTGACTTCGAGTTCGATCCCAGCCTAAGGATTTTCTTTTTGTGAATAGAGTCATTTTGTTTTTATTTTCGTTTGTTTTTTTACTTATATTGATATTTTTATACCGACTTGGGGCACCCCGACTCGGACAGGTTAGGTTAGAAGGTTAGATACCAAGAAGGGTATACGCCATACCCTTCGTGGTTATTTTTAATTTTTGTATATTAAATAAACAGTCATCCGTTTCAGGGAAAAATGAGTAATTGCTTATTTTTTCATAAAGCTATATTTAGTTCCTGTCGTAATCTGTTATTTTATGCATATTACTTGTACTAAATAAATTCGATGTTTTACATCTGCTAGGCGTCCCGTGACGGCTCACAAATTTGTTTTCTACTTAAAACTAACTCCAGCCACTCAATTCCTCAGGTAGTCAACCTCTTCCCAACCAAGGAGTCCTTAGAACCGTTTTTGGACAAGATGGTGCCTCTGTTGGTTGGCTTAGCTGACGACAACTCGACTTTAACGCGCCAGCACACGCTGCGAGCTGTGTGTTGTCTCGCTGTGCTGGCCCGCCAGCGGGGCTGCTTCAACGGGGATATACTGCACAAGCTGTATTTTGGTAAGTATACAGGGCGTCCCACGGAAATGCCACATGGAGGAAAAGTACCTTGAATATTGTAGATGGAACATTTTACTGAAAGAAGACATTATTTGAATTTTTTTTTTTAATATTTAAATAATTACATGGTTAAACCGGGAATCGAATCCGTTTTACGAGAAAAATAATCACCCTGTAGCTTTATCATACTGATCGAAAGACTTCATCATAAAGATATTTTTTGCTAAATAACATAGTGTCAGAAATAAAAGGAAGACCATGAATTTTAACATTTTTAATACAAAATTAATCAATTTTTTAAATGCTCAAAATGAGTCCCTTTCGCTTCCGATACGCCATGGTTATGTAAAAAAATCACAATACAATGCAAAAATCCTACAATGGAAATCACAGATACAAAAGAATAAAAGATTGAAAATGGAACACATTTTTGAATTATTTCTTTAAAATCAGCCAGCCGCATTGCGAAGGACAAAATAATTTTCTCAAAAATGGTAGGTATGTAATGTTGCCATAACATCTCTAAAAAGTATCCAGAAAGTGAACTCTACAGAAGTGTTCCTGTGTAATAGTTCACCCACATTCCGCCAGTTATATTTAAGTCCCATGTAATAGGGGGCGAGCCTATTGCCATCAAACGGGCACAAATCCATTCTCCGTGGCTGTTACTGAGAAATTTCTGTGGGAAAAACCCAATAACAATTTGTCCGACCCGGGAATCGAACCCAGGACGTCATGCTTAGCAATCGCGATTGCTGCTATTAGACCAAAGAAAAAAAAAAAAAAATTACAATCGTGTTCTCAATTCTCAATTCTTTATTGCATACCATAATGTTTATAAGGTGGCGGAAAATAAATAATGTTACAATTATGGACCCTGTCGGGCGCAGCATAGACTAAGTAGGAGAGGCCTATGCCTGTGACATTACTTGTAGATTTATGGATCAACTAGCATACCCTAAAGATTTTAGGCAGTACCTATAGAAAGCAAAGTTTGACCGATGCTTTATAAAAAAACAATAATATTCCCTCATTTCTTCCCCCAGTGGTACTGAAACGCCTCGACGACAGCAGCGACAAAGTTCGTTCCTACGCCGTGCACACTCTAATCACGCTATTCACGAACCGGCCGGAGCCGTACGACACCGTCTTGTACGGCGCGCACGTGGACGCCCTGTACAGCGCCATGCTCGTACATCTGGATGATGCGGACGAGGCCTTCAGGAAACAGATGCTGGGTGAGTTTGGACCCAGGGCTTTTGATAAATTAAAAATCAGGCCTCACTTGAAATCCATGACAGTATAATATGGTTGGCCGGTGAAAGCTTAAAGCAGATGGCGGTAGCATCGTTTGTTTCCAATCTGACCAATGAGGTCAAGCCATTTTGATATATAAAATGACATTACCAGATTTTCTAATAATTACGTTGTTTGGAACAAACTATGCTAGCGCCATTAGTTTCACAGTTGCCATCCCCATTGTAGGCAAGAATAATTATTTAGAAATACTAATGCCGCTCTCGAGGAGCTCGTGGCTAAATAATAACAGCCGCTAGGGTCGATCGTTAGGTTAAGCCGTGCTTGCCTAGGTTGGTCTGTGGATGGGTGACCACCAATTACTCACTGAGTTTCCTCCGTCCCTCGGAAAACACGTTAAGCTGTTGGTCCCGGCTGTCATTTCTAGATCTTTGACAGTCGTTAGGTAGTCAGTGGCCCAAAAAGTCTGACAACCAGTCTTACCAAGGGGTTTCGTATTACCCGGTAATAACTGGGTTGTGGAGATCAGATAGGCAGTCGCTCCATGTAAAATACTGGTATTCAGCTGCATCCGGTAAAACTGGAAGCCGACCCCAACATAGTTGGGAAAAGGCTAGGCAGATGATGAACCTAGAACCTAATGCTTTAGCGATAAAGTTGAAAATCTATTAAAGAAATTTGTCAGACTGTACACATGTATACTGTCTGGTGTCCACGACACAAGCTTCGTTGCTTAGTGTGGCACTAGATGGCGCTGTGTGTAATGTCCAGCGATATTATTATTATATCTCGGATTTTCAATCTCCTAATCGGTTTTCTATTTGTTTGTTTCAGAGGCGTTGATGAAGCTCAGTGACGTCGACCCGCCGCTGCTCATGAAGAAGGTCAAAGCGAACATACATCTTTATCGAAACAAGACTGCATACGAAAGATTGTCTAATCACCTACTGAAAATAATGTTAATTCAAAAAGATAGTGACACACTGTAGGTAATCTTTGAAATAATAATTTTATTTATTAATTTCGTTGACTTGACAACGACATTTTAGAGTTTTCTCAACTATGTCGGGGTCAGCTTTCAGTCTAACCGGTTGCAGCTGAATACCAGTGTTTTACATAGAGCGACTGCCTATCTGAACTCCATCACCGTTACCGGGTGATACCGATACCCTTTGGCAAGACTGGTTTCGAAGACATTGATGGCTATACAAGGTGTAACAGCAAAGCTAAACCACTTTTGCTCGATGACTTATGGTCCATCCACACCGCATGTTGAGGTAATATTCTCTAACAATGTTATTAATTGTTACCACGTGTTGACTTTTTTCAAAAGTTATGCAAAATTACTTAAGATTATTAGTATATAAAATGGTGCATCCACACCGCATGTTGACGTAACATTCTCTAACAATGATATTAATTGTTATCACGTCTTGACTCTTTTCAAAAGTTAGAAAGTTAGGCAACATTACTTAAGGGCTGCATCTGCTTACGAGAGGTTTTCTCGATGTAACTCCTCTTTGATAAGTGAATATAAATGTGCAAAAAAAAAAATATGTTGCTTATTAGACTCTAAACTTTTATTGGTACAATTGAAATATGATTTATTTGAATTTGAAAAAATGCTTCACCTGGAATATTATTTTCATATAGTAATAATATATACTATATGAAAAAAATATTCAAAGTGAAGCATTTTTTCTTTGAAATTTCGTAACTACTCTTAGACAGCATTAAGTTTTAGTATTTTTTTTTTCCACACAAATTTTTGGCACTTTTTTCTTCACAAAGTGTACAATTGGCATTTTGATCTAATGATTTATGAGGCAACGATTAAATAAAAACACTAATTTCACACTATTCGGCCCGCAGTGACTGATGTAACAACCACTTTGTAGTGCAAGCTGATTAGAACTTTATTCTAACAGTGTTTCAAACGAAGTTTGAACCACCACAAATAGAGTTGCTAATTTAGCAGATACCACAGCCTTAAGGTGAATGCTCCAACCAGCCCGCGAAATTTAAATCTTCTAACGTTTTTTTGCAATTTGCAGGCCAGTGCTGGGTTTTATGTTGATTAAAATATTATTCGCGGCTGTAAGACAGAATTATAATCATCAATACAATCCTCCAAGTTAATAAAGGAAAAGGAACCAAAAAAAAATAGAAAAAGTCATTTCTACACCTCTATGGTATTTATTATTTATATGTAGTATTTATATTTATTGGTCAACAAAAAGTAACTGCGGTGTGGATGCACCATTTCGTTTATTATGTGACACCTTGTAAATTTAAGTTTTATTATCTAAAGTAGGTAGATAACTTACGCTATATGTTGACATATTTACGGTGTGCAGAGGTTTTAAAATGGTATGGTTCAGGTTACCTGGTCCATAACTTTAATCCTGGCTGTACCTAATATTATTTAATTTTATGAAATGTGTCTATAGCGTAGTTCTATTTTAATTACAGCGAATTCTTACTAAATATTTAATTTAGTTTACGAAAGAGTGTTCTGTTTATGTGCACATGAGTGGTTATTTATGTTTCCATGCAATAAAAATTAAAATAGATCTGATGTAGTTTCTATTTGATACTTCTTGCTGAAGGTAATAAGGTATACAGTTAGGTACTGAGCTCTCTGAGTTATTTTATTTTTTGCTATAAGCAACTTGTTTTTAAGGCTGATGCTCCAGGGTAGCCCGCGGCTGTAAGACGTTTGTAGTTACAGAATTATAATCATGAAAATCATTAATACAACCCTCCAAGTTCATGTAACTCGATTGTAAGACTTTTTCATAAAATATTCATTCAATCGAGTAACATGAACTTGGAGGGTTGTATTATTGTCGCGAATCATATTTTAATCAACATACACCCTAGCACTGGCCTGCAAATTGCAAAAAACGTAACAAAATTGGAATTTCGCGGGCTGGTTGGAGCATTCGTCTTAAGCAATTTTCTTTCTTAAAGAACCCACCGATGAAGTCAAGGCAAATTAATACCTTCTTAATTAAAAAAAAACCGACAGTAATATAAATCATTCCTTCATTTAAAAAATAAATACTTACACTTTAAATAGGTGTTAAAACTACATAGTTACTAATTAACAATAATTTATGTGATGTAGCAACATAAAACAATACGCTTAAAATCAAAAACTTATTGTAGTTTGTTCGATGACAAGCCAAGGTTACCTAGAACATTTATACGAAAACATAACCTTTGATACTTTGTGACATGTACTTGTTGTACATGTGAGTTGTTAATTTTCGCATAGACACGTTAAAATAAACCACAGAATACACTAATAAGATTCAGTTGCACGACTGTACAATGTACACGGAAATCAATTTGTTTAGCATATTGACGCCTTGCCTTGTTTTTCAAATATCAAAGACAATTTACAAATGTTTACAAACAGCGCCCTCCGACAATCTCATTCAAGTGCCAAAATAACTAATGACGCAGTAAACGGACAATTTGCAAAACAACTTATTTTCCTGACTTTACAACATATATATTTTATTTCTATATTGTTAGGTCATCTAGGTCTTATCTTCCTTGGTCTTGGAAATCTTTGGTACATATTTCTAGTCCGAACCTTTAAGGAACCTGGTGAAGACCTCTTTGTACTCGCCATTGGGGTCTTCCTTCTTGACCAGCTGCTGCCAAATGTCGGGGGTCTTCGTCTGGAAGCCCTTGACAACAGTACGGATGAGGTATTTCTGCTTAGGCGAGCATTTACCACAGCCGGTTCTTAAAGCATCGGGAATGGTTTCTGTGAATAAAATAAGTATTTTAGGTATACTTTAAAACATAACATCGCGCCTGTAATCTCCGAAGGATTTGACAGAGAGTCTTAAAGGAACCTATAGTGTACGGTCGCATATTTTGCCAGTTTTGTTTAATCTGGCAGGACCGATTTAGACTGGACTTTTACTGGCAGATAGCTGATGTTTTAAGGAGCAACTTAGGCTAGGTACTTTTATTGCAGAAAAAGAATTAGGGTTCCGTGCAAAAAAACACCTTGAATTTTTAACAAAATCCGATTCAAACAGGGAAGTTATTTTCGGAGGAAGGTCGCGGGCGACAGCTTAGCACTAAATTATGATATATATATATATATCAATACGCAGTCTCTAGAAGACTTTTTTCCAAATGAAAATACTATCGTGTCCCTATTTTCAATTTCGGTTCATTACAGTTATTAATCTATCAGGTTCAAATATCAAATCTACTCACTCTTGAAGTCAGAACCCTCAGAAGTACAAGGCCCAGCGCTGAGGAAGCAGTGTCCGTAAGATTTCAGCAGCCGAACATTCCCCACCAGCATCTCCACATCAAAGTTATCGTAACGGGTGTCGTATGTCGACTCGGGCCGGGCGCACACTGCCGCGATCACCAAGCATAGTGCTAGAGCAGTCTTCATGGTTCTGTGGAAATAAAGGGAAGATTATAATTTCCATCTATCTTTCATACACATTTTTAAAACAATATCTAAAAAGAGCAGCGGCCCAGTGGTGCAGTGGTGGCGGCCCCGACTTACGAACAGCAGGTCGTAGGTTCGGACCAAGACAGGCGCATTACTTTGTGTACCTAATTTATTTCATCACCACTGCTCTCAAAACGGAAGTTTTTGGTTACAAAACTTCCAAATTGTTTTAAACAACACTCTAGGGCCTAGAGTGTTGTTTAAAACAATCAAAACAACAAACAGCGGTTCTCAAACGTTTTTAGCAACGGTACCCTTTTGGAAATCTAATTATTTGACGGAGCCCTAAAATACGTTTGTTGCCTAAAATTATTTAAAAAAATCGATAAATGGAATTGTCAATGGATGACCTACTACAACTGATTCAAAGCTAGTTGGCTAGATTTCGCTGTTTACTTAATTACAACTTAACTTAATTATTAAAAAAACATTATTATTTTAGTGACTGTATTAATAACTTAACTTTTTAAGCAACCTTTTTTGTCTTTGGTATATTTTTTAAATTATGACCAGTATTTTCGTGGAGCCCTTACAGAAGCTCTACGGAGCCCTAGGGTTTCGCGGAGCACACTTTGAGTAAGGGTGGTCCAGGCGGATTTACGTTTTATATTCTTCTAGCACTTCGATAGCAATAATTAACGTAATAATAATATTATTCCGTAAGATATTTCATTCTTCTACTTCTTTAAACAAAACTAGCGTCCATTAGGTACTTACCCGCCTCATGCTGGTTTTTAAAACTTTACAAATCATGAACATTTCTATAACAGGTATAAATGCAAGTTAAATACAAATTCATATAAACCTTGCGGAATAAAGCTCTAAATTATGGTGAAAACCGCATCAAAACAGGTTGCGCAGCTCAAAAGAACAACACGGTACAGACATAAAAAGATAAATAAAAAAAAAGGTAAATAAAAAAAACAACTTACATGAATTAGGTATTTTAAGTTCCTAGGTCCTGACAGCACTGAGATATTTACCACACTGAGTCTCTTTATATAACAAAATTTTAACTGAGGAAATCCTAACACTGAACGTAGGTAAATAATATCAGTCAGCATCGGCATTGGCAATTATATAATTGCCGCTGACGTTGAAGAATGTAGGTAAACCGCACCGACAACAATACGTGTAAACTTCCATTTTTAGAACATTTTGTCAATACTGCATCATTCTCGTGAACGTGATAATTAAAATGTCTAAAGTCTCGGTCAAATTGAGGGCTATTAAGGTAATAGTTATTTAATAGTTCAAGAATAGCTAAACTGCAATTTGGCTTATGAGGTGGGAGCGAAATAGCAATATCTACTTTATAGCTAATTAGGTATTTTTTAGTAGGTAGGTATCTAATGGTTAAAATAAAGTCAAATTGTAAAATACGTGGTGGTCTGCACCGCGTGTGCGGAGCACCGCCATGTCCTCGTAGCGGCGATCGGCGGCGGCGACCTCTTGCGTCCGGCGCTGGTTAAATCCATGGTCCGGAGCGAGACGGAATGGAAAGCCGGCACCTCCTTCTGCGAAGCAGTCATGCTAGAGAAGGAGGTGGCGGAACGTGAGAGGGAGAGAACCTCACGTCTTAGCCGCCGCCGCCGCGGGAGACGCACCGGGCGTCGGGGGGCACCGTAGGTGCGGGCCTATGGACTGTGAGCTATGGGCTAGGTCGCCGTCCCTCCGTCTTATGACGACAGGCCGTGTCGACGGCACGTTCGTGTTCGCGTCTCAAAGAGATGTCAGCAAAAGGAAGGGGTCCATAAGGGCCGATGCCTGCCGGGGCTGCGAAACTGTTCAAAAGAGATACCACGGCTCTGGAACACAAAGGGCAATGAAGGAACATGGATGGGTTTTAGTCAGTAAAAGTTTGACACTCCCTTCCGCTCCGCCCAGTGCGGGACCCCGTCATTGAATGATTTTCCATCCGAGAAAAAAAAAGGTGGTATTAATGACTTTAATTAATTCTACATTATACGTGTTACAGACGCAAATCATATTTTCATCAACATACTACCTGAACACACTGACCCAAATTGCAAAAAAACGTAAAAAAAATAAATTTTGCCGGCTACATAAGTAATGCGTAGTGCACAAAAGACATTTACATTAGGACTTATATGTAACGTACTCAAAACATTGTACTGATGCATGCATTGAACAGTGCAGGGGTCAAGGAGGTATTTAAAGTTGAGTTATAAACTGTAACGCCGAACTGGAACGCTAACCAGCCGTTAAGCCGGCTGTCAAGCCCACCACGCCTAGCCGCTACGTCACTTCCGCACCACGGGAGCCTAGCCCTGCCAAATTGCGAGCCGGGGGAGGTGAAGTAGCCGTTCCAACCAGCCAGTCTTATAAAAACCCGGAGCGATGATTTTGTCTCGAAAATCATCACGCGCAGTAATAATTGCAAGGAAAAAATCTGCCCGAATAAAAGTTTAAATAAATATTGCAGTATATTTCTTACCACTGTCGTTACAAAACATAAAGGTAGGATTTTTTTTTTGGAACTTTTAACAAGGTGGAAGATTTTTCTCCAATATCTCGGCCGTAACTAGAATTACATGATCGCAATGACGGAGAGAACTAGTGCCTTTCGGCTTCGTTTCTTTTTATCCATTAGGTTACACCAGTGTTTTTCAACCTTTTTCATGACGACCCCCACAGTATATAAAAATATTTCGCGACCCCCAACCCTTCGCTTTTTTTTCATGTATTTTATTATGTTACAAATATTCAATCCATACAATATTTTTAAGCATTTGCATATTAGAATTCGGATAAATACATAACTAACACCGTTATTTAATTTGGAAAACGATTTAATTCTCAATGCAAAGACGTATCCTCGTCATCACAACCATCCAAATTAGTTAATGAAAAACAAGCGCAACCTTCGCAGTACGATGGACGAGTACTCATAGGTTTTTATTTTGTTAATTTGTATGAACATACAAATGTTTATATCCTTTAGTTAACATTTTCTCCCATTTGCGACCCTCCTACAGAGGCTTTGCGACCCCCCAGGGGGTCGCGACCCACAGGTTGAAAAACACTGGGTTACACAATCAAGTTGCAGTTCAGTCTAGTGTGATTAGTAATAGGTAGGAGATTGACTTTACAGATGCAACTTCATCTGGCTGCTTTTAGGTCGTTCAGCTATGAGTTTGACCCGCGTTTGATCTAATAGTTTACTACACACTCATTGGTGTCGATTCTGTTAGGCACAAACTAAACTTAATTTAAGCTATTGCTATCTTTTTCTTTATAATAAAACGAGAAAGAGACGGACGTAATTTAGAGCTGTCAAATTTAATTGAAACTAATATTTCCATACAAATGAAGGGTGCACGTAAAAACATGTCCACTAAAAACACGGTGAAGCGCAAACCATAAACTAGTTTGACATCTCTAACTTAGTTCATAGCTATAGCCGTCCTTTTTTCGCACTGCCTTTTAGTAAAAGACAGCAATAGCCTAAATTAAGTTTAGTTTGTGCACAACAGAATCGACACCATTATTACCATTCTCTTGCTCTTATTTTAATTTATTCGGCGTCTGCGTAGCATGTCTTCTTCTCCTATAGGTACTAAACATTCTCAAGTAAATAGCTCGCCGATTTGAACACGCCCTAACTATTCGCATATCCTTGTTGTTGTTCCACTTCGAAGTATCAATACCTAGTCGTTCATCCTTAATACATAGTTCGGTTACAATCAATATGATGTCACTTATGTAGGTAGGAACAGGTAGTAGGTAGGTAAGTTGCTGTGGCTTGTACTTAGATTCACAAACATAACAGCACGGTTGTAATCCCCGAAGGGCTTGGCAGAGGTGTTACTAAACAGGATGTAAACAACCTCATGACGAAGCCGTCAACCAAGCATTCTGTACATCAAAATAGGTAACTTTATGCAAAAATTATTTCTGGGAAACATCTTTTTTTTTGGGGTGAAAAATCACATCAACAATAGTCACGACTACGAGATTTACTTTACGCCCTAGGGCCTAAAAAGGCCAGTTTAGGCCCTCTTCATAGGGCTATATTGGCGTACTTTAAGAGCATGAGAAGTGAAAAAAAATGATCGCAGTGATGGGGGGGAACAAGTGCCTTTCGGTTTCGTGAAGAGGTTTTTTGCACCCTTTATATCCACATTTCGCCAGTTATGTTTATATACCATTAATAGGGGGCAAAGTTGATGGCAACAGGCCCACCTGTTGCCATCAACTTGGCACAAATTCAGACTCCGTGGCTGTCACTGAGAAATTCCTGATAAAAAAACTCAAAAACTCTCACTCGAACCCAGGACCTAAGCTCAGCAGTGGTGCATGCAACCCTAGACCAATGATTCCCAAAGTGGAAGACCCGTCCGTTGGAGGTCTACGTTGGCGGGAATAAAAAATGGGGGTTCACAAGTTGTAATTCTATCATATCCATGAAAATTTATCTGGTTTCGATACTAAAGAACAAAAATGTTGGCTTGGCTATAACTGTCTATGTAGGCAGACAATAAAGTACTCGAAAAAGGAAAAAAAAAAAACCGGTGTTGATAGGTTGTATTTCGGTGAAAATGGTTTTTGGAAGCATTTTGAAGCTATAAGATTCTAACTTTCAGATTTTTGCCAAAATAAATCTTAGGAGCTACGGTCCTCATGCAATCCTAAAAGATAGCGCGAAACAATTATATTGTAAATATCTTGCTTTTCTTTTTTGGTCCACATGCTTAAAAAAGATGCAGCAGGTCCACCGATCGGTCCTGCTGACCGACCCGACCTCCACAGGTCGGGGTCCACCGAAATCAGAAATTTGAAAGTGGTTTACCAAAAATAAAAGTTTGGGAACCTCATCTGCACTAGACGAACGAGGCGGTCATGAGGTCATTTGATTTAATGAAATGAAAAATCTAAGTACCTTTTCTATTTCGGGTGGGAAATCATCAAATGACTCCTCCCGCTCTGGGCGGAGCAAGAGGGAGTGTCAGACTTTACTGACTAAACCCATCCATGTTCCTTCATCGCCCTTTGTGTTCCGGCGCCACGGTATCTCTTTCGAACAGTCCGACAGCCCCGGCAGGCAACGGCCCTTGTGGACCCCTTCCTTTTGCTGACATCTCTTTGAGGTGCGCGTGGAACATTCCTGCGCCGTCTACACGGCCTGTCGTCATAAGACGGACGGACGGTCAAAAACACGATATCGCCGATATCTCGCTGAAAAAGCATCGCAGAGGTCTGAAGTTTTTTGTAAAACCTAGATTTGAATTTGTCAAAATTTGTAAAAATACACAAAAAAATCCTAGGTTTATATTTCAGATATAACAAAATGATTTAGAGTGGAATCGTGTACCTATCTTATATAGGTCTACCTTTAAAAAATAAAGCGGTAATTGGAAAGCTATTTACGCAAATACGGTATAAATCCTTATCATTTTAAATTGTAAGTTAAAGGTTTTATGCATTTCATGCACATTATTTTACTCTTTTATACCATTTATTTATTGATTATAAATCTATATTTTATAGACCTTCGCGATTAGGATATTGGTTCACGTTATAGGGGATCTAGCCTATCTGTATCTTCCGGCACGTGTTCGTGCACGTTTCCACCAACCACCAGTTTACTGAGTGCGTAGCTCGTTCGAATTATTTAAGTTTGTTTGTTTGTGCAAATATATGTTGCCATTTTTCTCCAAAACTACTAGTCCGATTTTGATGCAGTTTTCAGTTATGGGTTCGGGTTTGATTGGTGCATGTTCTTAGATAGGTGTTACGGTGACAACTCACCAGGAGCCGCTGCAGCAAAATTTTTTTATGCAAATACATGTTGCCATTTTTCTCCAAAACTACTTGTCCGATTTTCATGCAGTTGTCAGTGATGGGTTTGGGTTTGATTGGTACATGTTCTTAGATAGGTGTTACAGTGACATCTCACCAGATGTCTTCACACGAGGGAACTCCTAAACGGTAAATAGCGGATACGAAAATTTGTGGACGCGTTCATATTTGATAGATAAACATGATTTCTATCATGACCTGATCCTACAACCAGGATTGTATTCTCGTGAGGGAAATCCTCAACGGTAAATAGTACGGATACAAAAATTTGAAGACGCGTTCATATATGATAGAAAAACATGATTTCTATCATGACCTGATCCTACAGCCACGATTGTCTTCTCACGAGGGAACTCTTCAACAGTTAATGAAAAAATTAAGAAATCTTTATAAACGAGTTCAATGATTACGACAAAACTAAAAATTTAAAAATAAAATTATTAATTAAAAAACCTTTTGAAAAAAAGCTTTTTAAAAATGCACTGAAAAGAAGAAAATAAACCTTTTAGTACTTAAATGAAAACGAAAAGCTTTCATAAAAGCTTGTCCCGACTTGGGGTCGGCTTCCAGTCTAATCGGATGCAGCTGAATACCAGGGGGCCTAGTCACCTATTACAATAGTGTCACAAAGATCTATCATTGATTTCATAATTGTTGAACGATGCCATTGTCATTTTGTTAAAAGTTCGTAATCGGTCGGTCAATGGTCTCGTAATAGAATTGTGTTGTAATGACATTGTTGTATTGCCATTATTATAAAACCTGTTAGTGGAAATGATTTCCGAAAAACTAGAATTAAATTTGAACATCTAATCACGCCAGTTTTTTATTTTTATATATTTTTACATATTACTTATTATAAGTGTTCTATGCAATCTGAAGTAGTAAGAAGTTCGTAAATAGCAAAAAACATTAAGTTATGTGAACGCGGATTAATGTGAAACTATACAATTCAATAATATTTGATCTGTTTAGCTGTTAAAGTCAAATGTGACATTACTGCTTACTGACGTTTTATATGTTTTTATTTCTAGCAGCCGGTGTTTTGATTTATTTTCATATAAGTGTTCTAAATTATCTTTAATAAAGAAGCTTATATTTATTGCAATACAAAATGGTGCTAATTGAGCAAATTTCAGCTGGAACTGTCAAAATTTTAGCAGATTACCGCGTAAATCAGTCATTCATTTGTCATTGTGTACGAGATTACCACTTTAGGCTATTTCTTTCAATGAAGTGTCAGTGGTTGATCATTGAAAAGTCATATTGACGCCATTAAATACCAAACTTGTCAAAATCAACAATTATAAAGTTAATGATAGATCATTGTGACACTATTGTAATAGCAGACCAGGCCCCCAGTATTTTACCCACGACGGAACGGAGACGGTATATGCGTTTGGGGTGAGAGGATGTTTGTTTGTGCAAATCCATGTTGCCATTTTTCTCCAAAACTGCTAGTCCGATTTTGATGCTCTCTAAAAAGATTAAAATAAATTACTAAATTAAAAAAGTTAAAAAAACCCACGACGGTTAAAAAGTAATTGAAAAAGGATAAAATAATTAAAAAAAAAACCCAACTTAATAAAAAACCCACTAATATCCGTCGGGAGCTGCCATATCACTATTTTAAATTTCATCGTAAATAAAAATAAGTATCATCATCAACTTCTAAAGGTAGTACTGTAGGGGCACGGCCTATTGCCCATTAAGGGTGTTAAAAAATTAGCGCTAGTAAATCTCAAATTATTCAAGTTACTACATAACTGCAAAACTAGTTCATTTAATGGCAGCCCCCGACACTATAATTAGTTTTTTTTTTTCTAGTTTTAACTAATTAATGTGCTTCGTCTTTTCCCAAACAATATGTTGGAGCCAGTTTCCAGTGTAACTGCTTGGCTGGATGCTGCTGAATACCAGTGTTTTTATGTGTTTTGCTTTTGACGACTTATCTTACCCTCACATTAACCTAGTAACAGGGTAACAAATATCTCTGGCTAAGGCTATATGGTCGTTGTCAGACTTTTGGGCTTCATATAACCAGTAACGAATGTCAAAGATCTTCGCATGCCAGCCGGGACCAACAGCTAAAGGCGTTACTAGGCCTAGAAGGGTATCTTTACGTAATTAAATCAATGCCATCCGCGGATCGACCTTGGTATGGTATATTCGTTTTCATTAAGAGTGTGGACCCTCTTATAAAACGTTAAATTGTTTAGAAACAATTATATCAAAAATAATGATATCAGAAATATGATACATATAAATAATGATATGACCTCAATCAATGATATCAAAAATATTACTAAAATATCATTGATTAACTAACCTCTACAATGCAACAGTTCTAACGTAACACTCACCTTCCGAGTTTGATGCAGCTGTTGGTAAGCCAAACTAGTGCGAAACAAGATGTACCTAATTTATTGACACTTTTTCTTCTGCCTAAATACTAATTATTAGTTTAGGATAAGGACTTCACTTCATAGCAAAACATCGAGTACCTAAATCGCTGAAGAACTGAATTAAGGGAACCTGAAACATGTTGCCTTTTGTTAAATATTTGACCTATATATTTATTGGGTTCTGTACCTCAAAAGGTAAAAAAGGAACCCTTATAAAATCACTTTCTTGTCCGTCTGTCCGTCTGTGCGTCTATCCGTCTGTCACCACTGATTTTCTCAGGAACGGGTGGACCTATCTGCCTAGCCTCTTCCCAACTATGTCTAGAAATGACAGCCGGGACCAACGGCTTAACGTGCTTTCCGAGGCACGGAGGAAACTCGGTATGTAATGGGTGGACATCCATCCACAGACCAACCTAGGCAAGCACGGCTTAACCTAACGATCTACCCGAGCGGCTGTTATTATTTAGCCACGAGCTCCTCAACGAATGGACTTAGCAAGTTGAAATTTTTACCAAATACTGAGGTCTATAGTCCCTATTAGGTGTATAAAAATCAAGGTCCTGAGTCAACACGATAAAAAAATATAATCCAAGGAGGGTAAAAAAATATAAGCAGGAGAATGGCGGAGCTGGACCCACGTAATTTAAAAATCAAAGGAGCGCCGTTCACCGTCTAGTTTATATTATTTATAGTAAAGAGTTTATCTGAGTTCTATATAAAAATATTGAGTTACTAGGTGATGGGAATTAAAAGTTACGAATGATTTTAATTGGGAAGGCTGGTCAAAGCTGATTGTAGATGGCGCGTCCATAGCTTAGACCTAATCTGACCAATGAGGTCAAATTATTTTGAAATATAAAATGACATTGACAGTTTTCAACCAATGACGGTGTTTGGTTCATGCGGTGCTAGCGCCATTAGTTCCACCAGTTGCCCACCCCATTAATATAAAAATAAGTCATCGTGCAGTTTCCGAACGCAACGTTTGACATTTACCTTCTTACAACTGAAAAATGGAACGTCAGTGTCAAATTCATATGTGGACATAGTCTGTGGTTCTGTGGATCATTCCATTGTTTTTTTGTGTTCAACGGCTACGTGGAGTACGGATAAATGCTATTTTATGCCGTTATAGTACTAAATAATAACCAATATGTCCGTGCCATAGAATAGGTTGTAATCTTCTACCTTTCATATCTTTTTTCTCCCAACTTCTATAGCCTACTTTCCTTTTGTTTTTTTGTTAGGCTTAAGTCGTTATTTAACTATTCATAAGTTTCCACAATGCACGCAGGGGTAGCGTCCCTCACTGGGTCCCGAATTACATGCAATCTCGCCATTCTCCTTTTGCATTTTCAAATTTCGCGCGTAATTTGACGAAAACGCAGGACACAGTGGACGCCATATTGCTTTGTGGCAGGGGGGGAAACTCGGCTTCACGTACACAGTAGTAGTTTTGGATGCGCCATCTATGATTCTTGCCCCGAAGTTTTTTAGTTCACATGAGACGTACTAGATGTCCTTACAACTTTTAATTTACAAATGACGTACTAGATGTCTCTACGAAATAATAGTTGTTGAAAAATTGCTATTTTAATTTCTAATTTATTTTCATTATTTTAGTTAAATTTTTAAAACTTAAGTTACGTGCTAAAATAAGATTTTGAGCTAATTTGATTTTGAGTTAATCGATTTATTTAATCGGATGCTATAGACAAAACACATATAAAAAAACAAAAACAAAAACAAAATCTTCCTATACTCTTTGGTCAAAATTCAAAACTGTCAAAAGAAAACTTGCTAAACCACGTTTTGCATATTTTCGTGTTGATTTTTGTTTTCTTTGCTGCAAATTCGTGGATCTGTCACTCCTATTTCCAAATTAAACCTGAGCCAAAGCCATTATCTGTGTTGTGTTGACTGTTAACTCAAGGAATTGGCGCAAAACTCTACAAGAAAATTGGGTGAAGGCCGACTGAATTCGGTGTTCGGTGACCGTTTGCGATATTTGGACGTATACCTACTGCTATAACTAACATACTATGTCTTTTAAGAAACGATGTGCAAATCAACTTAGTGGAAAAACCTTTTGCATATTATTTAGTACCAGCTTTTGCCCGCAACTCAGTCCAGGTAGATTTGATCCTCATCCCCAAAAATCTGGCTAACATGTAAATATGTTTGTCGACATGCTTGAAGTGAAAAATGTGCACAAGAGTACATAAGTTTATAGCAAACGTAAAAATAAAATCTATATCTTGAATATTCAAGAAGCTTGTTTCATTCAAAAAAATAACATATGTGCACATTTTCCATGCTTATAAATTGATTGCAATTCATGTGGAGTTGTTTTTATTTTCAAACTACTATATCATGCTACCAAATGTGGTTTTACATAAATCAATCAGTAACTATGGAAAAAATATGCAAAAGTAAAGAAATGAAAGTATGCGTATATGTGTGGAGTTCCGAAAAGCATTTGACACTGTCATTTGGACACACCTTTTTTTTTTTTTTTTTTTTCGGTTGGGAAATCATCAAATGACTTCTCCCGCTCTGGGCGGAGCAGGAGGGAGTGTCAGACTTTTACTGACTAAAACCCATCCATGTTCCTTCATCGCCCTTTGTGTTCCGGGGCCACGGTATCTCTTTCGAATAGTCCCGCAACCCCGGCAGGCATCGGTCCTTTCGGACCCCTTCCTTTTTGCTGACTCTCTTTGAGGCGCGCGTGGAACACGAACGCGCCGTCGACACGGCCTGTCGTCATAAGACGGACGGACGGCGAGCTAGCCCATAGCCCACCGTCCACAGGCCCGCGCCTACGGTGGCCGGGGGCCACGTGGTGGCCCCCGACGCCCGGGGCGTCTCCCGCGGCGCGGCGGTCTTCCTCTGGAAGATACTCGCAGAAATGGGTGTACCGCCTCACCTAATAGTTCCTTTGAGGCGACTATCTATAGACGGTACTGCAGTGGTACGAGTGGACGATACCCTTTCTGGGCATTTTAAAACCGAGGCCGGTGTGCGACAAGGATGCATCTTATCGCCGTTGCTATTTAATACCTATACAGAATACATCATGCGCATTGTCTTGGAGGAATGGGACAAAGGTATATCAGTTGGGGGGCGCGTGATAAATAACCTTAGATCCGCTGATGATACAACCCTTCTCGCACAGTCCAGAGAAGATATGGAAAATCTTCTAATCCGTCTCGAGACTACCAGCCTCAATTTCGGACTTGCCATCAACCGAGACAAGACAAAGATGATGATAGTAAGCCGGGCTGAAAAAAGCCGAATTAATGTACAGAGTATGGCTAATTGCGAACTTGTACAGAGCTATATCTACCTCGGCTCTACTATCTCCAATACTGGGGGATGTGGTGACGAGATAAAACGACGATGCGCCACCACCAGGTCAGCAGTGGAACGGCTGGGAAAGATTTGGGAGGACAGGAGGATTACCAAAAAGACTAAGGTCAGACTGATGAAATGCCTTGTCTTTCCGATCTTTCTCTACGGTGCCGAAACTTGGTCTCTGCGAATGCAGGATCGCCGTAAAATCGACGCTTTGGAGATGTGGTGCTGGAGACGCCTCCTAAAGATCACGTGGACAGCGTTTCGCACCAATGTTTCCATCCTTTTTTTTTTTTTTATTTTTTTTTTTTTTTTCCATGTTCCTTCATCGCCCTTTGTGTTCCGGGGTCACGGTATCTAATGTTATGTTATCTTATGTTTCCATCCTCAAGGAGCTTCATATTAAGAACCGGTTTTCGTCTACTGTGCAACTACGAATATTAAAGTTCTTTGGTCACATCACTACAAATGAAAATTACATGGAGAGGCTGGTGGTTCAGGGCCAGGTGGAGGGCAAGAGATCACGCGGCCGATCACCAACTCGCTGGACTGACCTGATCAAGAAAGCTACTGAGTTTACCATGGTCCAGTGTACTCGCAACGTCTCCAATCGGCAGAAATGGAAGCACATCGCTGAAAGGGCAATCCTCGGGGAAGTCAACGACCCACCGAACATCTCTCCGTGTACCTCGTCTGTGCAACCACGACCACTCTGACAAGAGTGTCTCGACTAAGAAGGTATATGTGTGTGGGACGTGTATGTATGTGTGTGGGACGTGTGTGTGTAGTGTGTACGTTAGTTGCGGGGCAAGATTTCTAGAGGGCGCTACTCGCAACAGGTTGGCAAAAAACGCCCTAAAGAGGGCACTCTATTCCCCGTATATATAGATGCTCTATGCTCTGTGGTCTGTCATTAGGCTGTGTAAACAAATCACTGACGTATAAATCCTATGGACTTGGCATACCTACAAGAAAAACGTGGACATACCTACACTAGAAAGAGAAAATAAAATGGCGGCTGATAGGGTAGCCCATATCGATATTTCTCTACAATAACATCGTTATAAGATTGTGAGAATGTTTTCACGTTGTCACGGTTCAATATTAACTGGTAAGTATTTTTAACACAGTTTTCTTAGCTTCACTTGTTTAGAACTAACAAAATAACTAACTATGTAAACAAATCTTAAAAGTTATTTTTGACCCATTTCCCGGTTTTTGATTAAGATAACATTTTGCATGTATAGGTTTGGATGACATTGCTGCCGATTTTCTTGTTCAATAACTAATCTAAAATTAGTATCGCCATCTTTTTACTAAAAGGCAGTGCGAGAAAAGTACGGATATAGGCTGATTCAGCAACCGTTCTCTTAAGACTATAGGACTACTAGCTGTTGCCCGCGGCTTCGCCCGCGTAAAGTTCGGTAACCGTCCCACTGCATCACAATTATTATCATCACAACCACCATTATATCATTATCACAATCACCATCACTGTCACAATCACCATCAGAATCACTATCACTATCAAAGTCACAATCACAATAACCATCACAATAACCATCACCATCACAATCACCGCCACTATCACAATCACCTTTACAATCACCATCACAATCACTATCACAATCACCATTATCGGTATCATAATCTTAACCATCGTAATCATAATGATTATCATCGTAATCATAATGATTATCATCGTAATCATAATGATTATCATCGTAATCATAATGATTATCATCGTAATCATAATGATTATCATCGTAATCATAATGATTATCATCGTAATCACAATCTTCATCATCACAATCACCATCATCGTTATCACACTCATTATGATGGTGATCACAATCATGATCATCATTATCACAATCACCGTCACAATCACAATCACCATCACTATCACTATCACAACCACCATCACAATCACCATCACTATCACATTCACAATCACTATCACCATCACAATCACCATCACGATCACAATCACCATCACTATCACAATCACCATCACCATCGCCATCACCAGCACTATCACCATCACAATCACAATCACCATCATCGTTAGCACAATCACTATCATCATTATCATCGTAATAACAACCATCACCATCACAATCACCGCCACTATCACAATCACCTTCACAATCACCATTATTGTTATCATTATCTTAAACATCGTAATCATAATAACTATCATCGTAATCACAATCATCATCATCACAATCACCATCATCGTTATCACACTTATTATCATCGTAATCACAATCATTATCATCGTAATTACCATCATGATCATCATCATCACAATCACCATCACTGTCACAATTACCATCACAATCACCATCACAATAACCATCACAATCACCATCACTATCACAGTCACTATCACCATCACAATCACAATCATAATCACCATCACCATCGCTATCACCATCACAATCACCGTCACTATCACAATCACCATCCGAATCACAATCACCATCATCGTTATCACAATCACCATCATCATTATCACAAAAATTACCATCGTAATCACAACCATTATCATCACAATATCCATCCTCGTTATCAAAATCATCATTATCGTTATCACGCGCATCTTCATCATTATCACAAACACCATCACTTTCACAATCACAATCACAATTACTATCACAATCACCATCACTATCACAGTCACAATCACTATCACCATCACAATAACACTCACCATCGCTATTACCATCATAATCACCGTCACTATCACAATCACAATCACTATCACAATCACCATCATCGTTATCACAATCATCATCATCGTAATCACAATCATGATCATCACAATCATTATCACAATTATCATCATCATTATCACAATTATCATCATCATTGTCACAATTATCATCATCATCATTATCGCAATCACCATCACTGTCACAATCACCATCACTATCACAGTCACTATCACCATCACCATCACAATCACCATCACCATCACTATCACAATCACCATCACAATCATAATCGCCATCATCGTTATCACAATCACTATCATCATTATCACAATCATCATCATCGTAATCACAACCATTATCATCGTAATCACAATCATCATTATCACAATATCTATCCTCGTTATCAAAATCATCATTATCGTTATCACGCGCATCATCATCATTATCACAAACACCATCACTGTCACAATCACCATCACAATCACAATCACTATCACAAACACCATCACAATCACCATCACAATCACAATCACCATCATCGTTATCACAATCACTATCATCATTATCACAATCATTATCATTACGACAATCATCATCATCGTAATCACAATCATCATAATCAGTATCATAATCATCATCATTGTTATCACAATCATCACAATAAATCAACAATAACCCTGTTTATCGAATCCTCCATCTTCTGGATCTCAAAATAAATGCCATTTTCGTAATCTGCACCCCTGATAATCTCGATATCGACACCCATATTGATTTTTAGACTTCAACCCCATCGCACCCCAACAGGGGATGATGATGGTATTTCAGGTCCACCACATTAAAATCTTAAAATCGTTGTTTTTGTAACATACCCGACCCGATACACCATACAAACAATACCGATGTTGATTTTCAGACTGTTACCCCATTTCCCCCTTTAGGGGTTGAATTCTGAAAAAACCTGAAACACAAATGTTAACTCATTTATCGATTCAAACAGTCTTACCTAATCTTGTTTCCCCATACAAACTTTAGACTCCCGTTTCATCCCCTTAGGGGGTACATTTTGAAAAATCCTTTCTTTATGCACCCCTTAACCTCATAAGGAATGTATGTGCCAAATTTGGAATCTCTAGACTCAGCGGTTTGGGCTGTGCATTGATTTTTATACTTTGTCACCCCATTTCCCCCTCTTGGGGGTTGAATTCTGAAAAAACTTAAAACTCATTCCTACTCATTTATCAATAGGAGTACTCCTGTGAAGTTTTTAATTAAATAGTCTAATAAATCTTGTTTCCCCATACAAAATTTAGAGGCCCGCTTCACCCCCCTTAGGGGATGACTTTTGAAAAATCCTTTCTTAGTGTTCCACTTAAGGAACATATGTGCCAAATTTGGAATCTCTAGACTCAGCGGTTTGGGCTGTGCATTGATTTTTATACTTTGTCACCCCATTTCCCCCTCTTGGGGGTTGAATTCTGAAAAAACTTAAAACTCATTCCTACTCATTTATCAATAGGAGTACTCCTGTGAAGTTTTTAATTAAATAGTCTAATAAATCTTGTTTCCCCATACAAAATTTAGAGGCCCGTTTCACCCCCTTAGGGGGTGACTTTTGAAAAATCCTTTCTTAGTGTTCCACTTAAGGAACATATGTGCCAAATTTGGAATCTCTAGACTCAGCGGTTTAGGCTGTGCATTGATTTTTAGACTTTGTCACCCCATTTCCCCCTCTTGGGGGTTGAATTCTGAAAAAACCTTAAACTCATTTCTACTCATTTATCAATAGGAGTACTCCTGTGAAGTTTTTAATTAAATAGTCAAATAAATCTTGTTTCCCATACAAACTTTAGAGGCCCGTTTCACCCCCTTAGGGGGTGACTTTTGAAAAATCCTTTCTTAGTGTACCCCTAGACCACTTAAGGAACATATGTGCCAAATTTGGAATCTCTAGACTCAGCGGTTTAGGCTGTGCATTGATTTTTAGACTTTGTCACCCCATTTCCCCCTCTTAGGGGTTGAATTCTGAAAAACCCTGAAACCCGTTTCTACTCATTTATCAAAAGGAGCATTCCTGTGAAGTTTCGAATAAAATAGTCTAACTAATGTTGTTTCCCCATACAAACTTTGGAGCCTCGTTTAACACCCTTAGGGGGTAAATTTAGAAAAATCCTTTCTTAGTGCACCCCTAGACCACATAAGGAACCTACTTGCCAAATTTGGAATCTGTAGACCCAGCGGTTTGGGCTGTGCGTTGATAGATGAGTCAGTCAGTCAGTCAGTTTCTTCTTTAATATATTTAGATGGCTATGAACTAAGTTAGAGATGTCAAACTAGTTTATGCCTTGCGCTTCACCGTGTTTTTAGTCAACATCGACAATATTAGTTCAATTATATGTGACAGCTCAAAATTACGTCCGTCTCTTTCCCGTTATAATAGAGAGAAAAAGATAGCAATAGCCAAACAGCGGGAAAATAAAATGGCGACCCGGCCGCAAGTAGGTATTTCAATAATGCTAGGAATGAAGGGTTGCTATTATAGTAACTGTCAAAAACACTTATCTTTTTTCCAAAGAGTATAATAATAATAAGGGAGAAGAGAGCCCTCTTTGAAGCATCCGATTTGAAGCGCCACCTGGATTTCTTAACGAGAACCAAGGCTCTATAGGTAGATAAGAATGTATGTATACCTTCTTATTTATAGGTCAATATTTGTTTACATAGAGGTGATCATTCAAATTTTCTTGTTTTTTTGCAAATAGCAGCTGTTTTGTTTATGTCGTATGTTGATCATAATGAAATTTGCGAATACATTTTGATCAAATAATACGATGTAAACACAAGCTTCTATTTGCAAAAACAAGAAAGAATTTCGCCGGCTACATTCATATTTGAATAGAATTATTGACAGTTACACAGAGAATTTGTAAATAATTAAACATAAGATGGACTAACGAAACACATTCAAACACAAGCGCAAGTTGCGGCGGCCATAATATGATGTTGCCATTTGGATTTCCGAGACAAGGTTGTGGTATAATTGATAATACGAAACAGCCATGAAATATAAAAACGTGATAATTTTGATGAAAAATGTAACAACTATTCTTTAAAAAACTACTTTAGATTCTTAATTATTTGATGAACAGACATCTATCGTTGATTATGAAATGCATAGTTTATTGGTTAAGTCAAGTAGATGGCGACTCTTACTTCACTGAAGTTGTGCATGTTCTAACTGTTCTGTTCTATAAAATAAAACTGTCTCCCCCCTGCCTTTTTCACTTACGCAAAATTATGAAAGTTAAAAAGAGGTGACAGTATTTTTATGATTTCGGTATCGATATGCCTCATATTTTTATAACTATATTTTCTATAGTCAAACATTTCAAGTCCATTATGATACACGTCAGTAAAACAAATGCAGTGATATTTGAAGTTGACAGTTGACACTTCTAAGTTTACATAGCCGTATGACGTATATAACATGGCGACTACTGTAATAGTGCGAAACAGTTTTAAAAGCTGAAACCTTTGAATTGAATTTTAAAGTTTAGTTTGCTATTTTATGAACTAAAACTAACAATTTCCGACTGCTTTTTGTCTAAGCTATCTCAATAATATTTTCAACCCGAAGTACCCTATAGGGAACGTGCAGGAACTATAGGTGGCAGCACTAAATCGACAAAAGAGACACTTTGCGGACATTATAGGAAACTTATCAGCCCTGTCATCTTTCAAACAAAATTATCTCATCTTTTGAATATGATAAAAGTTATAAAATATGGATTCCGGTCGATCGTCAGCGTGGCCAAAATACAATATAGTATATCTATGCCAAAATATGTCAAAAGGTCAAAAGCTCTTCGAGGTCGGCCATGTATTGGAGGTTGAATAGATAATAAACGAAGAAACTGGCAAAATTGTGATACAAACGAAAATATATGTTTACGACGTGAAAATAAAGGTAAATAATTTTCTGAATTACCTTTTCATTGTATAAATTTTTCAAAGTACATATTCAGTTAATTTTATTTATTTATTTTTCGAGGATTGGAGTGCATTAAAATAGGTGTTAAATTAACGGATCAAGTTCGAAACAGAATATTGCGCTCCAAAACAAATATAGCTGACGTGGCTCAAAAGGCTGCTCAACTCAAATGGGACTGGGCAGGACATGTCCGCCGCATGCCGTACCAAATGTGGGCCAAAATAACAGGAAAGTGGTGCCCTGACACAGCAAGGCGGGGTCGCGGCAGGCCACGAAGAAGATGGTGGGACCAACTCAGGTTCCGTCCGAACTGGAAGGAGGACGCGCGGGTTCGCGAGAAGTGGAAAGTGGAAGGCATGAAAGGAGGCCTTTGCCCAGGAGTGGGACAGACCAGGCCAGAAAAAAAAACAGCTTGACTGCAACAGAAACATCCATGGCATGGCATGGTTTGATTCTTTGGAAAGTAATAAAATTTTACGCTATTTGTTTTTTTCTTTTTTTTTTGTGGATAGGTATGTACGGACGAACAAGCTATTTGGTTTACAGTTTAACCCACAAATTACATTGAAAGTAAACCAAATAGCTTGTTCGACCGTACATGCAGAAATGCAACAATGCATTATGATTAGCTTTCACTAATAAAATTAATTCTGTTTACTTGTTATAGATGTAAATGTCAAGTATTAATAGATTACAAGATTCGGATTGGCGGCGCCAGTTGGCAGCACCTTCGTTGTGCACGTTCCCTTTAGGTTTTGGGTCGAAAACCTATATGGTAGTTCCCGTTGACCTAGAATCACGAAATTTGGCTAAAACCAAGGTCTTACAGCACATAGGAAAAAATCTGAAAACCGTTTAAGTAGATTTGACCGTTTTTGTAGATTGTCCTTTAAAAAGTTTGTACGGAACCCTCGGTGCGCGAGTCCGACTCACTCTTGGCCGGTTTTTTTTTCTTCAAAATAATTGATACGAGGGGTCCCGGTTTCCTACCCGACGTACCGTATGCACCATTGACCTGCACCATCAATGGTGCAGATGAGACTAATTAGCTACACATCCCAATCAAATTTAGGACTTTGCCGGCCTAGTATGAATTAATTACTGCGTACTTAGTAGTTAGCTTACAATGTTTTCAACGTGATTTACTAAACAAATGTTTTTTTTTTTTTTTTAACAAATGAGTGACGTAGTCTTTTCGACAAATTACAAGAAATTCCAACGTTTCTGGTCACCGGCCGTCTTTGGTATTTTCGCAATAGTATACATTGGAATGAGAGATATGATTTGAGATAGTTCAACTTACGTCTGTTTTGACTTTAGAAATCTAAATTATTCTAACCTAAAAGACTCCATTCCAAACAATTCCAAATCAACAAAATCAATACGAGTGACATTTGACGTTTTCTAGAATTATTTTAGGTTTTGATCGTAGACAGAGAATAGCAATTCTCTGTCTACGGTTTTGATAGAACATATTAGTAATCTGTGGATAGAACTAGTTTGACACAATTTTGACATGCGTGTTTAAGTCGCGCTGTAATATTTGTTTGTTCTGTTTAACTATTTTATTAGATAAATAAATACAATTCCTATACAAATATATTTCTAAATGATACTATATTAATCGGACATTTTTATTTTACATATATAATGGAGGTAGTTCGTAGCAGTAAGTGGAAATTAAAAGTTGTTTGGTATACTGTAAACGCGGCAAATATTCATTGATTTTTCTTTATTTTTCAGATTTTAAGGATACGTTACCCTCTTTAGGTGATTCTATAAAGAAAGCGGACTTTTTGTCTATTGATACGGAGTTTACAGGGCTTTTAAGCGGGCGAGACGTTTCTGTTTTCGATTCGCCCGCAGAATATTACATTCGTATGTTGAATGGCTCTTGTGAGTTTCTATTGATACAGTTTGGCTTAAGTGCATTTTACTGGGATGAGCAGAAGAAGCACTACATGAATGACACATACAATTTCTATTTGTACCCGCGTGGCCGCCCTGGACCGGACAAAATGTTCCTCTGTCAGAGCTCCAGCTTAGAATTCTTGGCTTCAAATGGATTTAATTTTAACAAGCTAATAAAAGAAGGTGAGTAGCAACAAAGTTAATGTTCTTGAACTATTCAGCCCTTAAATCAAATAAGACAAACATGGAATAGGAGAATCTTACATGGGACACAAATCAAAATAAACATTACACTCATTTCAAGAAAGCAATATAACATTCAAATAATTTTTGGGGTTGGATAAAATGGTCATCACATAGAAAAATAATATGGAGGATGATGATTCTAATAAAAGTCATAAAAGTCCGTGCTGTTTTGGTGATATTGTGCGATCTAGATCTCACTATCTATATGACCTAAGAGTTCGCTATTTGGACACCATTAAACTTGGTCTTGCGAAAACACGATTGGATAAAAAAATCTCAATAGAAAAAAAAAATACAAAAAGAACTTGTTTTACACTTATATGATTTTTAGCCTACTAGATAGGGTTGGCTTTAGAAACATGACGCCCGTGGAGGGGGGTAAAAGGGGTTAAAGCTCTAATCAACGAGCAGATTAAAAATAAAATCTACATGGTTTTCTCATTATTAGCATTTATGTGACTTGGTGCTTACAATATCTTATTCTAAGTGAGCGCACTTTTTGTCACTCGTTTTGCATGAGGTAGTAGTAGTGCTGTCTTTTTCCATCCTTTATATTCTTGTAGAGGGGGCAGGGCAAAAGGTACGAAATCACTCAGTTTGGGCTGTGTAGTGTGGGCTCTAAAATCACATATTTTAGCCAGAATGGTTGCGCACTTTGTAATTAATTACCTCTTTATTAGCATATGTTTTGCTGTTTTCATCACCAACTGAGTGATGATGTTAGGTTCTTCAACTTACCATCATTATCACACACTTAATTCTGGAAGGGATCGGCAGAGGTGTATCTAATGTACACATACATTAACTGATTGTTAATTTTTGTAGTTTATCATCAGCCTATTAATATTCCCACTGCTGGGACACAGGCCTGCTCTCTATGAGATGGAATGGGCTATAATCCACCACGCGGGTCCAGTGCGGATTGGTAGATGTCATATGTCTTCGAATTTTTTGGTTCTAGGACATGCCTGTTTCCTCACGATGTTTTCTTTCACCGTTTTGATTTTTCTAGTTACATTTTGATAATTGCAGGTATCACATATCTAACTGCCATTCATGAGAAAAAGTTACGAGAATCATTGACTGAGAGGCAACAGTCATACAGCAAGGAGAAGGACGTAGTGGTAATACCTGATGAAAACAAACAGCAGATTGAGGATATATGGTAATATTTTAAAATTGACCCTATTGATATCAATCAATCAATCAACTTTATTTCTGGTATGATTAAAAGGAACTGTCAGAGTAGCAATGGGCAAATATTAACACTCAGTGGATACCAAACAGCAAGAAGTTGTAGCTTAAACAACTAAATAGTAGACACAATAGTTAAACAATTGACATAAATCTCCTGGAGATTTAGTTCGTATGGGAGGAGAACTAGTAAAACTTTACTGAAGGTGATTCCTTTAATGTAATGTAGCACTCAAAGTCTCGAAATTCAACATTTTAAACAAAGCAGTACAGTTTGACAACTTCTACACTTCAATCAATTACTCAATTTAAAAACCTGAAAATTAATTATCATATTCTATCTACAATAAAAAAAATCAGTTTTACAAAACACATTGGTTAAAGCAACCTTGATATTTGTGTGGCAAACACCATTATGTTAGGAATCCTTAATCTTATTGTCTTCTTTTCCTTTCTATGGTTCCATTACCGAAGGATAACCAATGGGCCCCTGCAATATTACTAACCCTTCGCTATTAATGATAGTTAATAGTTCATCTGTCCGTCTGCCTGTGAGTGGGCTGTATCTCATGATCTGTAATAGGTAGACACAGTTGAAATTTTTACAGAATGTCTATTTCTGTTGCCGCCTACAACAAATAATAAAAAATTAAAGGGGCCTACTACGATGGTACGGAACCCTTCATGTGCGAGTCTATCTCGCACTTGTCCGATTTCTTTGTGAAATTGCCTGTTAAATAATTACAATCATTGATTTACTCTATAGCAAAAAAGTGAAGAATTTCATTGACAACACTACAGAAGATGAGATGGAGATTGACAGGTGCAACTCGTTTATAAGGATGCTGCTCTTCCAAGAGCTAAGGGCCAGGTTCAAGGAAGAAGTTATAATTGATACCAAGATCTTAGAAAATAAGGCCAGGTAATCATTTGATTGTTATGCTAAACCCTGTGATACCTATACAGGTTATGTACACTCGTGGTCTTTTCAGCCTGATCAGTTAATTTTTTTTCGCTTAAATCATGCGGAGGCACCGAGCCGCACCCCCTTCAAGTTTAGGCCTATTAGGAAAGCGTCAATTTGGCGCGCGAAATAACAATAACTCTCGTTAGGCGTGCGTCGCGGCGTCGTCAGTGCGCTCGGCCGATCGTTATTGTCTTTCATTCATTATTTCTATACAAAGTCAACGGGGCGGGGCTACAGACTGTTTTGTATGTTGCGATTGCAAGCAAAAATTAGCTTAGTGGTGATCAGGCGGGAGTGTCCACGATAGTACTTAATCAAATTCAGGGGAAGCTTTTGTCCAGCAAAAAAACTCATACTAATTGTATTCTCATACTCAAAAAAAAAATCATAAGTACTAAATAGGCTTGTGGCTGCAATTCGACTGATGTTTTTTTATTTTTTATTGTGTGCGTAATAATGTTTCCAGAGTGCTCAAAGTGATACGTAAAAAATATGGTATGGAAGATCAAGAAACTATGAGGAAAAAAAAAGAATGGGATGACCTAGAAGAAGCTGTAGGCTTTACCAAAGTGGCCAAAATGATCAGCCAGTCGGTAAGTTAATATAATTGTGTAACATCATAAACTAAATAAAAGTACAAAAACGACAATTTTTATCAGAAAATCTGTATGTCAAATGCAAAGCACCAAGGAGAAATATTATAATATTCCCACACATTATTTCATGGTTCTGTAATTACAACGTAAAAAAGGACTATACCTTTACATGAAGTGTGTTGAGTTTTCAAGTGGGCGTGGATGGCCAAACCCTAAATGCCGACAAAAAGGAATTCTCCTTTAGTTTACCGTATGTCACTTCTCAAAATTTGATCTTTATTAACGACGCTATCAAATGCTGTAATAATACAGTGTATTTTTTTCTAAAATAACCGGGTTCGATTCCTGGCTAGGAATATTGATTTTTCAAAAATTCAATGATGCAGTTTTAGCTGTTGTCAAAATCGGGCCCGAGATTTCTTTCAGTAATTTTACTACCGAGTAATAACTTAAAAATAAAAGAGAAACCGATTTGCTATTTTTTTCTACTATTTTCCCGCGTCAAAACAACTTATATAAGGTTACCGTTACTTACTCCTGTTAATCGCCGACATGTCTTCTTAGAAATGTAAAACAAAATGGTTGGCCACAGGGAAAGCTGGTGGTTGGTCACAACATGTTGCTGGATGTCCTACACACATTGGGCCACTTCTTCCAAGACTTGCCCTCTGACTACGAGTCGTTCAAGGAGTTCACACATTGTTTGTTCCCCAAGTAATACATTAATTCACTTTTTTAAATTTGTGTAGTATTAGCAGAAAAAGGTAGACAAAACAAGAGATTTTATTTAATCGATTTTTAATTAAATCTATGGCACAACAATTTTCTTTATCTTGTCTTTTCTTTAATTGTCTTTATTTCTTTCAAACATAGGAAATTGAATGTTACTCTTATCAATACACAACTTGATAATGACACTGAATTTCTCCTTTATTGTGGGTGCGTTCACAAACATTTAAACTCACATACACAAACACCCCAGACCCGGAACTACTACTTGCAGATCATGCAAATATTTGTTCCGTGCGGGGATCGAACGTGCGACAGCGACGCAGCGCAGCACCCAGTCGCTCAGCCACTGCGTCATTTTTTTATATATTTATAGGTGTTTCTTACCCGCTCGTTCCGCGTCAATTAGTGTTGCCACTCTTTTTAAATGATTTTCTTAATACGTAATGTTAATTCTACTCTCATTTCCAGACTGTTAGACACAAAGTACATGTCAAGCTTGCCGCCGTTCAAAGACAAGCTCGGCTCTAGCGTGCTTACGGAGCTGCTGTCCACCCTCGCTGAAGCACCCTTCTCTATACCTACAGTTGGTGAGTGTAGATCATTTTATTTGTTATTTTTTTTTATTGCAGTTGTTCGTGCGACATTGTGTGGTCGAATAATGCTGAGTTTCCAAAAACCGTTTTTTGTATCAATTTTAGTATTAGGTGCCATGCATTTTCAGTGTTCCGTACCCGTAGGGTAACCAACGGGACCCTATTATACCCGCCTCCGCTGTCTGTTTGTTTCGTCCGTCTGTCGGTCTGTCAGCGGGCTGTATCTCATGATCCGTAATAGGTAGACAGTTGATACTACGATGGTACGGATTAAAGAACTCTTCATTGCGAGTCCGACTCACACTTGGCCGGTTTTGTGGTTTAATGTAGACAAAAAAATAAAAAGCTTTGCATTTATTTTTCTACCTCGTGTCTAGATGTTTCGTCTAATGAAGGAGGCTCACCTAGTCTCCAACCGTGCAGAATCTAAAATGCTGTAGCTGTATTTAGGAGTACTCAATATTGAACCTTATGATTTAGTAATTTGCATTTGTCAAGAGAGTGAGTCAAGTACAAATACATTGCACAAAAACTGAATGGTTTGTACTGTATAATGTACCGTACAGATACAGTGCAAACCTGTGTCGTGTTGTTTAGTATGACGGCTAGAATCATCCTCTTGACGGATGCAAGGTGATCATCGCGTTCCTTGTAAGGTTACATTACGTACGTCTTTCTGCTTAAGGTCCAGGTCTTCATTTATACAGTCGCCCACGCAGTCGCACATCAAGTTACATTCCGTCAAATTTCTTTAATAGATCTTTAACTTTATCGTTAGAGCATAAAACCTCCCTCCCCCACATAGGCGCGTTTTTACGTTTCTGCGTCCCAATACCAAATGTTCTAAGAACTCATCGCAATATCGCGTGATGCAGAAACGTAAAAAAGCGCCTGTGTGTGGGCGTATACACGTAGAACGCTGGCTACCGGCGCCAACCTGCCAGCGCTTATCGGCGCCGGTCCGCACATGTAGTCTCTATACGACGTGCCGACCCAGCGCCGATAAGCACCGACAATTTCTGACGGAGTAAGCAGGTTGGAACTTGTCGGCGACGTTCTGCGCTTATCGGCGCCGGTAGCCAGCGTTCTACGTGTATACATACGAACTAGGTTCTAGGTTGATTGGGAAAATTTGACAGTTTCGAGTAGCTTGAGGTAGTGGCGTCTCAGTAATAGCTATTATTCCACAGCCTAATAGTACATTACTGCAGCGGCCAGCAACAGAGGCAGTCCATCAATGCCTAGTTCTAGTCAAGGCTTGTATAGTATTTTTCTCAAATATTGCAAGGAAATTAAAAGTCTCGCGTTGAAGAGTTCATTTTGTTTTTTTTTTTCAATAAACCGCTTTCTATTTGCAAGCCAATTCGAAATTTAAATAAAACCTTTGATAAGTTACCTCCTTGGTTGCCATGTTTCAGAGTATAAGATCGTTCCATTTTTAAATAACAAGACAGATATGCAAAGAGATTTAAAAAAAATAGGTATAGAGCGGACATTGGGAATAATGTCATACAAAAATTTTGATCCCGAAGATTTTCAATCTTGACACAAGAATGCTACCTGACAAACGGGCGTATGGGCGGTATGACACTAGACAGAACGATTTGTTACTAAGTAGTAACAAGTATTTGGATTACGATTTTCTTCATCTTGTCCCGTCTATCGCTCGTAAATATTTGAAAGTCTTTGCAGATATGAGTTTAGTATGTAATTTATTTGGCCGCTAAACACGACAGATATGGATTTTCATACAACTTTTGCCGGCCGCTGGTCGCATGTATCTGGCCAGTACAGCAATTTCGATTTATCTCGAAGAAAGTTGTCAAAATAATGCTCACATCTCCAAGCATATTTGAGAAAAAAATATTTGCTGTTCTCTCAGGGTCCGATGAGGGCCGCGGTTACTCGCACCTCGACGACAAGGGGCACGAGGCAGGCTACGACGCCTACATCACGGGGCTGTGCTTCCTGGCGATGCACGCGCACCTGTCGCGCATGCGCGGCGAGGACTCCGAGCGCCTGGCCCCCGGCTCCGCCACCCTCAAGCCCTTCTTGAACAAGCTGTTTCTGGCCAAGACTGCGAGGCAGGATAGCCCGTACATTAATTTGATTGGCGCTGATCGTAAGTTTTTTTTCTGTTTTTATCGGGAACTTTTAAACTTAACTATGCTTACTTTAGGTGATGGGTAAAGATCTATTTTTTTTTAGTTATAGGTTTAGTATATCAGTTTTTAATTTTGTGTTTAGACATCAATATTTTTAGACTGATATTTTAAGCAACTGGCTGGCGTTTACCACTTGCGGGCGCTAACCCAAAAAATGCATGTTTTTTTTCTTAAGTACCCGTCTACTACTGCGGAATTGCTCAAGGTAATAAAATTTGAATTTGAAACGGTTGTAGCCACAGTACAGTAGTGTGAGAAAACTCGCAACATAACTCGTAAAAGCACCCATTAAAATACACTTTGAACTTGTTTCAGCAACCCCGTGCAGAGCCCACGTCTTTCATCTGGTGTTCCCCAGAGAGTGGCAGAGGAACGACCTCAACCAACTGTTCAGTCCATTCGGTGAGATATGTATTGCTTTTATATTTCCTAGTTTCTTTTTCTTAGTTTTATGTACCTACGCCTAGGTTCGTGGTGAAGGACGCGGTAATCCACTGGATGCGCGAAGCACCTCACCGGTTGATGTGGTGACGTTCAATCTACGTTCTTACGTACGTGACTATGGACCTCGAAGACATCGTCTATCTTAAGGTGGATGCTCCAGGGTATATTTAATAAGGTAATATTTCATGAAAAAGTCATTCAATCGAGTTACATGAACTTGGAGGGTTGTATTGATGATTTTGATGGTTATAATTCTGGAACTACATACGTCTTACAGTCGCGAACAATATTTTAATTAACATACAACCAAAAAATTTGAATTTCGCGGGCTACCCTGGAGCATCAGCCTTAAATGATGATCTACTCCTAAATAGGCATGACGACAGTATGAAAAAATTGCAAATATATTTAGTCCGTCAGTTAGGGTATTGGAAATTAATGGACACGTATTTTTTGTTTTTGTAAATCAATGAATATTGACAAAGATAAAACGCATCAAAACTCGGGAGTGGGGGCTCGTGACGTCAGAACTAGGTAAAAATTATACCTAGGCGTGACGTATTGAGAATTTTAAAAGCGTCATAGCTTCGTCAATTTTGTTTTACGTAACAAAAGAAACACGGGTCTAATATTTTTTGATAATCTAACTGACGGACTAATTAGTTTTTTTTTGTCGTCTCGCCTTTTCTAACAATGTTTGCTCTAAATCGAATAAAAGTATACCAGAAACTCAGGACACCAGTAGATATTTTGAAAATACAATAAAGAATGAATATGATCTACTAGCTTATGCTCGCGGCTTCGCCCGCGTGGAGTTCGACAGCACGGAAAGCCGTCGGTCCTGCGCTTGATATCTCCACGGTCGTACCACTCACGGCTCCCCCGCTTCAATAATAGAAAAAAAAAACCCTCAACGAAAAGCATTGGTTCTCCCCATCATTGTGATATTTGTTTTGTTCGGGACTATGCCTCTTTCTTTTTTAGTCAAAGTTAAAACTTGTTTTTTTTTTTAATAAAAGTTTTAATGTTATATAGTTACTTTGAATACCTCAATGACCCTCAACAAGCACAATATTTTGAGTCCTACAGTAAAACGTAATTTACGCCAAAACGACGTTGTATATTTTTAATAGTAAGTATAACACCTTCCCACAGGGGCAGTCACAGTGCACTTCCTCGACGACACCTCCGCGTACATCGCGCTGGACCGTCGCGACCAAGCCGCTGACGTCACGCGCGCGCTCGCCAACAACTCGCGCGTCACTCTAACGCCGTTCTACAAACACAGGGGCGGCAGAAGAGACAGCGAGGTACCTCATACGTTGTTTCGTCTTAGATCTCATCTGTAAAAGTGTTCTCTGGCTACTGATAGGCTAGAAATGTTTTTTTTTTTTAAATAAAGGTCAAGATGGATGGAAGGTCGGGTGCATGTTGTTATGGCTCAATGGCATGCAAGCTAGTTGTATGCTTTTGTGTAAGTTATTGATATTTTGTATTTCAGGCTTTAAGTGAAACAAAATAAGTAATATAATATGTTGATAGATTTTAGATTGCCGTCGCATTCGGCGTTAGTCCAGCGTAGACGTTCGTCAATCGTATTCACGCGATCGTCGTATAAGCAGTGTAGACGCTACGTAAATGTCTTGCTGAAGCGACGTAGTTTTGCTATAATGACGCCAAAGCGACGCTAGTGTAACGAATAAGTTTACGTAACATCTACGCGGCGTCAGTGCGGCTGGATATACGCTCAATGCGACGACACTGTTATTGGGACTTTGTGGGGTTTAGTCAAGTTTATTTCAAATCTTGTTTTTGTGCATTTTAAATAATAAAGCCCTTTCCCACGGGATCGATATACCGTCATCGGCAGTATTCATTCTGGTCACCTCACCCACCACCGGCTATTGGATACTTTCTTCCAAACAGCAACTCGGAAGTTACTATTTATTTGAAAGAAATTAACCAGTATAAATAAATAAAAATCGCTGGATATTAAACACAGCGCCATCTAGTGCCACACTAAGCAACGAGTCTTGTGTCGTGGACACCAGATAGTTGAAATACTACATATATACTTTTTGTTAGTAAATACATACTTATTATACATATAAACATCCATGACTCGAAAACAAATGTCCATGCTCATCACACAGACATTTGCTCCTACCCGGATTCGAACCTGGGACCTTAAGAATGCAAGGCAGCCTAATGACACTGCGCAATTCATAACCACGCTACCGATTCATTGCTGTTACTGTATTTGTGTATTTACAAATGCCATTGACCATTAAATATCATTTTAACATAATTGTAACTGGACCATAAAATGTCATTTGACCGGTAATGTCATGTGACCATCAATATAATTTGACCATTCATCTCATTTGACCATCAATGTATTTTACTATCAATTTAAATTCAACATTATTGTCATTTGACACTAAATATCATTTGAACATTAGTGTCCTTGGACCATCAATGTCATTTGACCATTATTGTCATTTGACTTTTATGTCATTTGACCATTATTGTCATTTGACTTAATGTGATTTGACCATTATTGTCATTTGACTTTAATGTCATTTGACCACCAACGTCAGTTGAATAGAATAAAATAGTAATTTATTTGCTCAGAATGTAGGTAATTACAATAAGATAGTTACAATAATGTTAGAGAATCCTTGTACATTCTACCATTTTGGCATGCAAACATTGATGCAGTTCATCATCAAACATACAAACATATGAAACACAACTAAAATTTATCAGCTAGGAAATCCGATATGGAGTAATAATATGTATTTAATAAAAGATCAGTTAGCTTTTTTTTGAACATTTTTCGGGTTCCTCTTTTATGTTATTAGGAATGTGGTTAACCGTTAATATCATTTGATCATTATTCACATTTGTTCATTGATGTCTTTTGACCAATAATGTAACTTGACCATCATAATGTCATTTGGCCATGTCAAAATTGTTAGACAAAAGTACACCTCAAGGCTCACGCTCATTACACTGATGACATTATATTTTAAATCCCATGCGATTGGTAGCGAATGTATTAGAATTTTTTGTTTTTTCTCCTTTTTGCCCCATCCTGGGTCGGCTGAGTTCAAGTAAGTAGGAATACACTTTACTTTTTCCAAAAACTTACCCCAGAAGAGTTTCAAATTAATTTCTGTAGCTTATAATTAAGGCTGTATAATAATGTCAGCTATGGTATGGAAATGTTTAGCGGCTAGCACGGATAGTTTTGGCGCTACATATCGTAAAATTGTTACATTTTACAATGAAAATACAATTTTTAATGCATAATGCTACATACGCGCGCAAAACTGGAAAAAATCACCCCTTCAAGGCCTTAAATAGTTGATGAAAGTTTATAAGGAAGCTCGTCGCTCATGGGCAATCCATCTAGCACACTGTCTATTAGCTTATGATAAATAAAGTTGAAAATTGTTCGTGCTCGCATACCGCCAAATTAAAAAATCTGGTGTTTCCTACAAAACCTACACGGTCAAAATTTGTGGATCAATTGATTTTTATTTAAATACCTATGAAAAAAATCCCTCCGTATCAGAAGGACAATCTAGTAAAATGCCCTTGTGGAATAAATGGCGTTAAAGTAAAACGACCTACTAGTAAAACTGAAATTTAAAATCGTCATACTAGTAGAACGTCTGACATGAATAAACGGCATGTTGGACAAAAGGACTTGCCATAATGTACAGTCAAGTGCATATAATGTACAGTCAATTGCACATAATAATTCATTATATTTTATGGGTGTATTGTGTACTCAAAGATTGTGTAAGTTTAAGTGACGTTCGGAATGATGTCATTATTATTTATTACGATAATAAATACGTTAGTTTGTGCGTCGGTGTCCACCCTGTATTTTAAGAGAGATCCACAAAAAATAGCTGTTTAAATTTTTTTTTTAAGAATTCCATCGTCCGTAGCTAAATTGCTTTGTGTAAATCTATACAAATAAATTAAATTCAAGAATCTGTTTGTAATATTAAAATAACAGCTTTTTACTGAATGCATTTAAAAAAATATATACGGCACGTATACATTTTTGTCTGTTTGTTCCGGCTAATCTCCGAAATGGCTGAATTTTGACGGGACTTTTACTGGCAGATAGCTGATGTTTAAGAAGAAACTGGTTTGCACGGAATTCTAAATCTTATTTTCAAATTAAATTAGCCTTTACTTTTATTTATTTGAGAATAAGATTTAGAATTCCGTGCAAAAAAATTAAAACCCTTGAAATTGGTAACAAAATCTGATTAATAAAGGGAAGTAATATAAAATATTTTTATAATAATTTCACGCCAACGAAAATGGCGGGCAACAGCTGGTTGTTAATAAGAGTTGAAAACATGCCCTTGACAGTTGTAATTAATTTAATTTTTATAAAGTGTTTTAAATTTTTAATGTTGCAATCACTTGTCCACAGATGGCGTTACGGAGCGAGCGGCCCAAAACGGATACGTATAAACTAATGTTCGTATTTGTGTTCATGTCTTCCATAGCACTCTTAGTGTTGTTTAACTGCTATAGCTACTTCGCGTCGAAGGTAGTCAGGGACATTGTAGACGCAATCATTGAATTTCCTGACGAAAAAGAACTTTAGATTACAAACTTTAATGACTTACTTTAATTGATGCCGTATTAATTTGTGACGAGATTACTATGAAAGATGCAAATCGATCTTTAGAGCAAGACAGCGATAGAGACGACGCTCTACGAATCCGATTGCTTTTTCTAATACTAGATATGGCCGAGTATACACAATGGTCACACTTTATTCAGTGTTTTTAATAGGCATGACGACAGTATCAAAAAAATGCAAATCTATTTAGTCTGCCAGTTAGAGTATCGGAAATTAATGGACACGTATTTTTTTGTTTTTGTAAATCAATGAATATTGACAAAGATAAAACGCATCAAAACTCGGAGTGGGGGCTCGTGACGTCAGAACTAGCTAAAAATATACCAAGGCGTGGCGTTGAGAATTTTAAAAGCGTCATATCTTCGTCAATTTTGGTTTACGTAACAAAAGAAAAAACACGGGTCAAATATTTTTTGATAATCTAACTGACGGACTAATTAGTTTTTTTTTGTCGTCTCGCCTATCGAGAGGGCTACTTTTTAGTTCTGCTAAGGCTACATTTTTTTTCTCCACAAAGTGGTTTATCTTTATTCTTTATTTGAAATTAGAAGTACGTGCAGTCCTTATGGCTGACAGTATTAAGTTAAGCTAGGATAATACTTACCTCTGAAAGGAAAAGAGTGCGAATCTTAATTTTTTATGCGTCCGAACTAAAATGTATCGGAATACCCATTATTTTCAAACATTGATTACTTATTCCGTGTGTATGTTTTTATTCGGCGTTTTTTACCCGACTTTTAAGGAAGACTGAGATAGTTTTTCTTGTCATAGATTTAAATCCTCGAATATTTTGTGTCAGTATTGTTTTGACTTATTTTTCTTTTATTTAATAAACTTATTATTCCTTTAACGTAGTCCACGAAATTCAAAATGGCGGGGATTTTGTATTGTGATACAAAAAATACTAAATTATAATCATTTAAGGGTCAGTGGGACATCTTAGAGGCTTAACATAAAAAAAGCTTTCGAAATCCTATTAGCTGAAAATCGTGTTAAATAACAGCTATATTTGTGGATTGCTCTTAAAATACAGGGTGCCCACGTATTCAGTATACATCACGCTAAACCTCCCCCACATAGAGATTTTTGATCGGTTATTTAAGAAAAAAACAGCCGCTCGGGTCAATCTTTAGGTTAAGCTGTGCTTGCCTAGGTTGGTCTGTGGATGGGTGACCACCCTTACATACCGAGTTTCCTCCGTGCCTCCGAAAGCACGTTAAGCTGTTGGTCCCGCCTGTCATTTGTAGAGCTTTGACAGTCGTTACAGGTAATCAGTGGCTCGAAAGTCTGACATCTAGTCTTACCAAGGGGTATCGTATTACCCAGTACTAACTGGGTTGTGGAGGTCAGATAGGCAGTCGCTGCATGTAAAATACTGGGTATTCAGCTGCATCCGATTAGACTGGAAGCCGACCCCAACATAGTTGGGAAAAGGCTAGGCAGATGATGATGATGACCTCTTTGAAGAACCTCACCATTAGGTAGGTACGAGTATGTAACATGTCCCATTGTCAATCTAGGGCTTACCGTAATCGAGTCTCTACGAAGCCAAATTTTCTTGATACTAGCTAGTTTGAGAGCTCTACATACTCATAGTTGGGAAAAGGCTAGGCAGAAGATGATGATTTGAGAAAAAAACAGCAATACATTTTGATCGTGTAGGTACTGCACTTTTGTAGGAAACAGCAGTTTAAACATTGAGCTATTACTACTACGTATAGAGAAGACAGCGCGAACAAAATCTGTGCTCCGTTCAACTGCTGTCGGCTGGCCGCAGTGCACTCAGTCGCTTGCTCGCTACAGAACATCTATATATACGGGGTTAGCCGCCCCCCGCGCGCCCCGCACTGCCGCGCTTGTTGCACACATTTTGTTCGCGCTGTCTTCTCTATACGTAGCAGTAATAGCTCAATGAGTTTAAAAAAAATACCGAAATTTCTATGGGAGGGGAGGGTGTTGGGGTTTGAAATGATATATTGAATACGTGGTCGATATTCCTTCCACCCTATAAACCTAGGCGTTAAACCTTTTTTGAACCTAACAAGCAAAGTACGATTGTGCGTAACCTGGAAATAATTTGCATGTTTGGATGTTTTTATAACTCATTGTTCATAGACGATTATGTGGATGTTTAGGGGTACATTTATGTTTGTGTTCTGTCTCCAATATGTGCCGTAGTCACAGAGCGTTTAAAAGATGTACAGGTTTTATTGATATTAAAAAAAAAACAAGTGTTTCTTACAAAAATGCATTACCTACATGGTTAAAATGTATGGTATTGGGTATTTTTTTTAAATTAACCATGGATAATTTCTATGTGTGGGGGGGGGGGGTCGGAATATCTACTGAATAGTGGTAATCGTTTGTGGTTCGATCAAAGATTTAAGTAGTTACGACGTAGGGAAACTATGTGTCAACTAAAATGAGCTGTATTTTTAAACGTTCCAATTTTAAGTGATGTTTGAGTTTCTCCCGCGCGTCTTTGCAGGGTGATAGCACATCTAGCGATTTGGGTCTTTGTGTATGTCCTTGCGTCATAAATATTACAGTCTGAGTTTCTCTGCAAGTAGACGGACGGAATTTGTGGTTTAAAATCTAATGTGATTGTAACTACTGAGAAAGTTTACAAACCGAGTGGTATGTACGGTAAGTTCATAAACAGTTTTAAGTCTGACATCGTCAAATCAACAACAACTTTATTGTAATGTCAATAAAGATCACTTAAATTTGTCAGCCTCATCAGTGGCAGCAACCGAAAAGCAACCTCATTGAAATGAAGTCATTTCGATAGTGATGCCCAATCAGTAGCCAATCAGACGTAACCTTATCGTAAAAGAACAGTAGGTGCCTCGATTTTTTAATAGCTCTGTGATCATTTTATAACATTGCATGTCTCATCCTTCTTTCCATTCGATATTGACTTGACTTGTTCCTCATATACGTTGTGGTGGCTATATACAATACTATTAGTATCGTAGTAGGTTAAGCAATAAGCAGTAAATGTGATTTTTATGTTCTTAGCAGTAGATACCATAGTTGTCTGTACTTTAGGTTAGTTTAATAAATTCATAGTGCACTTTGACTTTGTTTTTTCATCCCGTTATTCCATTTTTGAAGTTTTTTTTGCGAAGACGGCGCCATAATCTGTGGTTTTGCGGGATCCGTTTTCTCGGGAACACCTGAAAGTATATGAAATAAATGTTAAATAAGCATATTACACTGTCACTTCTTCAGTCTTAGTAAAATTATTCCAATTGAGACACGAAAAGTCCTATAAAAACCAGTACCAGTACCAAGAAATTCTGAAAACTGTTAGAAATAGAATGTGATTGATGAGACGGATTTACTAAGCTTAAGACCGTTGCATTAAGTACGAAACAATATAGCTGGATGGTATCGAAAAAGAATTTCTAAAAGTTGATTCCGAATTTGACTCTTAATTTAAGTAAAACTTAAGAAAATAGTGAAACTTTTGCAAAGCAAGGGTAAGACCTAGACAACAGACTGTTCAGTACAATATCTGCTAATGTCCAGTTTCCGGAGTCGCAGCATTCACAGTCTGGCCGAACCTTTAGAGTTGGCTAGAAAAACTTTAACTTGTCATATTGAAGGTAGTCCTTTATTAATAAGAAAACCGCAACAACAAACAACAAACAACCCCAAGCCCCAGGACAGCAAGTAACCTATATAAATGGTCCATAAATAATCTTCTAACTGTTCGCCACACTTTGTTCAAGCTGTGAATCTACTTTGTTTTAAGCGGACTGCACCAGCGCTCGACCGCTATTGTACGCCGCGATTTAACGGATCGTGAGAAGATATCGGTGCTGGGGATAGGAGTTTGTAACAACGAGGACTGTCCGTAATAGGGAATAGGGCATATGCAATTTTTTTTTATTTTTATTTCGATACGGAATGTTAAAGTACTATAAAAATAATGACAAAAAGCGAAAACAATACATAAATCGGCCAAACAACACAAAACTTGTAACCATTTAAACTTTTGTTTCCATCTCTTTCTAGATAAACGGAATTTAGTATGGATTTTGTACGTCGATGCAGCGAATGACGTCATGCGCTGTATCGGATCTCTCTGTCTAATCAGCAGTTTCAAATGCTTATAACTTAGTATATTTTATAGATATTAAAAAAATAATTTTTCTTTGTTATTTCTGATGTTAATACACTTTGTTTAGAGTGATAAAAAAAATGCGTATACCCTATTAGTAGAAATAGGAGCAGTTCAGCCTGAACTGCTTGAGGCAAATAATTCTCGTACATTGGTTCAATAATCTATGAAATCTAAATATATTGACAGTAGTAAAAGTGCGGTTTTCTTGTAGTATTCCTTTCGGATTTATTTAAAAAAAAAAGCATGCGATGTTAGTTTTGTGCTACAAAAAAATCCTGGGATATCGTTAGCTATATCTACTAACTTTATAGTTAGGTAGACCGATGGACAGATCTTGTCAATCTGGTCAAAGTCAAAGTCATATTTATTTGCATAGATTGCAGGTACATAAAATAAGTTGTTACAGTAAAATGGGTGAGCCTTGTACAATCTACCTTTAGGCATGCAAACATTAATTAAATTGTTATATATTGAATATTAAAATTAAATTAAATTATGGTTTATAGTTTCATAATATAAAAAAAAATAATCTACTACATACAATTTGAAAATAATCGGAGAAACATTACAAGAATAAGATCGTTAGGTATGTCAATATTAATTAAATTACATTAAATTATTCCATACATTAAATTATTAAATTACAAGTCAGTGTCATTTAAAAAGTCATTTACTGAATAATAGCATTTTGAAATTAGTAGTAATGTCAGTCTCTTTTTAAAATGTAGAATTGTGTCATTTTTAATAATATTGGGTACTTTATTAAAAATTATTGGTCCCATACTAATAACACTTTTTTTGAGCAAAGCAGTATTACATCTCTCAACATGTAGTAAGTGTTTGTACTGACTTCTAATAGGTCTCTTCCTAGCCTCTGACACTGAGGTGAAAAGGTGCATATTACACACGGTGAATCATAAGAACTGATATTTCACCTGTGACAAACTAGAAATGAATTTGAATTGGTTTTGTCATCGAGGTCTTCTGTAGTCCTGACTTCAGAGCCTAGCTAGAGCAGACCAGAGTCATGACTACCCACCGTCAAAAGAAGGTTTCATTATCAGAACTTATTGTTCATGATCATGCTTCACTAATACATAAACTCACGACCATGGGGGTAGATCAAATCAACAAAAGTGACGGAACCATCCCATTTGTAACCAAGACCACACACCACCGCAATTCCATTGAGTGATAACATTTCATTCCGCACAGGCACTTACAAATTGGTTGTTACTATCGTATACATATAAAATACATACTTATATCCCGGTATCATAGTAATTGATGCCGCCCTACTCGGTAGCCCGTACAATGGCGCGTGGCGATACCGCCGACCCCGCGACCTCGCGTGCGCGCTTCCGCCATCTTGCATTTTAATGCGCCCGCGCAGACCCATTTGCATACCTAAGACATGTGCGATGATATTTTATTCTCATTTAGTTTACTTATGCACTTAAATGGAACTTTCTATGTTTGTTTTGTTTGTAGTAGAATGGTTGGAGCTTTTGAGTTAGTTCTTGTTGTACGTTTGTGAAGATTATGTATTTGTGAATGTGGCTTGTCTGAGATATTTTAAGGAGGCTCACTGGCCTGGTCTATATTTCTTCTAGCTCTTAATTTCGCAGTCTTTTTCTTTTCGGGGTTGATACATTTTTTGTGGTTTGAAGAAACCATACAAAAGACTGATGAAGAATGATCAAAGGATCAGTCTCATGAAGCTTAAAAAGAATTGTATCATCATGCAGTTATGCCTGTATTTAAGCAAGAGTCAATACATGATCTTGGCCAAAATGTGTAGCTAGCTATGAAATACTACCGCTAGATATTTTCAGATCTCGAGATAGTTTTCAGTTGTCTGCCGAGCCTTTTTCCAACGATGTTGGGGTCGGCTTCCAGTATAAACGGAAGCAGCTAAATATTTCAGGAGTTGTTATTATTGATGTTTTAAAAGCAAGCATCATCTGCCTAGCCTTTTCCCAACTATGTTGGGGCCGGCTTCTAGTCTTAGCAGATGCAGCTGAATACCAGTATTTTACATGGGGGGAATGCCTATCTGACCTCCACAACCCAGTTAGTACTGGGTAATACGATACTCCTTGTTTTAAATGCAAACGTTCTTGCAAAATAATATTTTCAAAATTTTGCATTTCAATTGCATATCAAAAGCGGTTCGCTCCTAACCATATAAATAGATATCTATAGAAAACAGCTCATTCTTTCACCGGCCGCTATCTCAGCATGTCAACTCCTATTAACATTTAGCCACACAGTTCATAAATATTGTCGTACAGCTATTTGCATGCGCCTGTACACCGGAGATTCGGAGATTTCCGCCCACTCCGCTTGCTTTATGCCGTCTCTGTCTATTTGCCAAATCTTTTGTGTCCTTATAAAGTAAATTTGAGCTTCCCTGAATGGTTTGTGAGTGTTTGCCGCCAAAATTGAGCTGACTTTGATGTTTGGCTTTGATCTTGCAGTGTGGGATGGTATGCAGAATTTTCTAGTGCAAAATGTGGGTAGCTATGTGCGCTTTTATTGTTTGTAATTGTGTTAGATCGTGTGTTCTCTGTTTAGTAGTGGATTGTTCTTGATCTTATCATAGGTCGTTTTAAGTGATGAGATATAAGTATCTATCAAGCAATTCATAAGCGGCCTGTTCGCTTTGATATAAGCTTCTATGCTGTCCTATATTCTACAATATCAGAATTCGTTTTGCAAAAACAGATAATTTTCCCACAAAACTCCTTGCCATATTACTTTCGACTCTTACCAGGATAAATATTAAAACAAAAATCATTACACGACATCAGATGCATACTTCCACCAAACCATTAAGGCTCCAGAGAATCGCTACCAGGAATCCATAGAAACGGACAAGTGCATAGATAAAGAGCCTCAAATGCTGGTTGTATAAAAAGCCCTGTGGCCGCAATCTAGCCGGTAGGCTCGTAAACTGCCGCGATGCATCGCTCGTGCCGATCATATCGGGCCCGCTGACTTACGTCGTGAGCCAAAGATTAGCAGACTACGCAGAAGCGACGTATCGATCATCTTGGTCGGCAGGAGCAGGTAAGATAAACAGACAATGCTTTTGGTCGATATTAATAAGGAATATTGCTACTGAAGGCATTATTTTGATATGAACTGGCACGAATCGCCTACATTCTAAAAGGAGAGAGATGTAGGTATGTAACTATTTCGTGAATATAGATCTCTGAGTAGGTAATTGCGATGTATGGAATAGGAGGCGATATGAAACTTAATTTACGTCTTAACGTGAATGAAGTATTGGTTTATCTCTTCGACCAAGGTAAGTAGGATAGATAGACAGGTTACAGTTTTTTTTTGCCAAACTGATCCGACTTCAATTTTTCACCAATCAAAAATAAAGTTGAGCCAGTTCGAAAAACATCAAACAATCTTTTCTCACACTACAACATTGGGGACCCGGATCTAGTCAAAGCGGATACAGCTGAATACCAGCATTTTACTTGGAACGGCCGCGTTATCCGACCTTCGCAACCCAGTTATTGTGGGGAACACGATACCTCTTGGCATGATTGGTTGCCAGACTTTCTGCTTCAGACTGCCCGTAACGACTGTCAAAGATCTACTAATGATAACAGCTTTCTGAGGCATAGAGAGGTTAGCATGTAATGTATGTGCAGTTGTGCACCCATCCACCAACCGATCTCAGCAAGCGTTGCAGCATCTTTAAGATTAGCCCGTGCGACTTATTAAATAGCCACTAGCTCCTCTAGTTAAATGGCATCTACGAAATTATAATTGGCAACCATATTCACAAAAACAGTCTCCAATTATAAAATCCAACAACAAAATTTTCGCCAACCAGGTGGTCTATCATTAATCAGTTGATCTATGGTCCGCACGCGCCGAACTGGGTCGTTCGCGCCTCGGCCGCAGATAGCAATGACGGTAGTTGCACATTGTGCCTGATTTAATAGTTCGTGATGTGGCCACATGCTAATGTTGGCGTACAACGGTCGATCACGCGATAATTGTGTGAATTGAATTTATTGTTTGTTTTAAGGTAAGGGACGGCTTGTTCGCTTATAGTTTAGAGGAAAAGTGAGTTGGAATGAAATTTTGAGTTGTAGAGCTCTCAAACTAGCTACTATCAAGAAAATTTGGCTTCGTAGAGACTCGATTACTGTTGGCGACACCAACAAAAATATTTTTAATTTTTGGTTTTTGGCAACATTGTAAACTTCTTCTCTTCCGTTGCCTCGATCGGTGTGCGCGGCCGTACATTTTTATAACCTACAATTACAAATTATAGTAAAAGGACAATTTACGTGATTAAAGTGATATACCTAAATACTACTGTACTGTGTGCGTCCATGTGTTGTGAGCAATAAACTGTGCCCCTCAAGAATTTCGCCTTTCACTGTCTGACGAAGATAACCAGCCCCTAGACATCCCCGAGCTGCACATCAAGCTCCATACATTGGTCCTTCGAGCCGGATCCAACAAGCTTTACAAGCCCACAATACTGCACCACTAGAACCAAACCAAAGACGTCATAAATTAAGTGCCCCAACCGCACTCCCGTGCATTTCCATTTCTAAAGCTTAATCTATACTTTGTAAGGAACTAAGGAGTGAAACATACGCAGTCGTTGAGCCGACGGCGGTGTTCGCGACAATAAATCGCGGGCATCGTCGGGTGGTGCCATTAGTATCACGGCAGCGAATAAAGGGAGCCCTACACACGGGATGATTGTTGGTCGGTTCTGTGATTCTGCGTACCGGCTGCATATTCGGGACACGGGCCGATACTTCAGTACCTACATTATCTGTCGGTTCGTCTTTTATATAATTATTTGCATAGAACTTGCAGTAGACTCTTTAGTATTTTTTTTGTGCAAAGCACTTATTAACCTTGAACAATCTCACGAAGTTTCAGGTTTAGGAAATACTTTCATTACTTTCTAAAATAAAAAAAATATCAAATGTGATAAATTAACCACAGTCTTATTGTGTATGGATCTGTGGTAAGAATAGTTTTTATCATTATGATATCAGCTTGATTGATACCATCGCACTACTGCATCGCTCACTGGCTCCTGAGTCACGCTAGATTCTCCCGCTGTGCTCAAAAGCATCCTAGATACTAAAAGCCTTGTTTATCCCAGCCACAAATCGCCCCGTGTGTACCTCTCGTACTGGATTGATACCCGCGCTCGACGCTGTTGCCGCTATCATTCACCTTTTGTTTCTGTGGCGCGTGCGCGCGAATCTGTTCCCTGACTAATATCGTAGAGCCACTTGCTTTATACTTTATAAGACTCCTGTTTGGATGCTAGTTGAATCGAGAAACACGATCATTTGTTAGCACTTTCTATGCGTTTAGTTGTTTACGTGGAAGAAAATATTTGAATGGTTGAAAGACGTTGTTGTTTTTGCAACTCTGGTTTCAGACCGAGTTATTCAGTAAAATCATAATCTGGCTTGAGCCTTATTCACATCTAGAATAGTACTGTGTGTACGCTATTGACTTAAAAACTTTGTTTAAAGTTAATTATTGATGTACCTAATCTGCTTAACATACACAGACATTTAAACTTTTCTCAACTTTAAATAACGTTTCAAATTAAACCCCGAAAATGCTAACGTTTGAAAAAACTAAATTAAACTTTTTTCTGAAATGATAAACTTATCGTTTTCTAACAAAATAGAAGTTAGAGGAATGTACTTACGTGGGAAGACTAATAAAATATTTATCAGTGGACCTCAACGAAAGGAGTTAGGGCTAATTACATCAAACTTTCTTCACAACGGAAACAGTGATTCGAAACTAAACAAAGCATAGAATAAATAGCTCTAAATCGTCTGCCTAGCTCTAACTAAAGGTCACAGCGACATGTAACCGAGCGTTTCTGCGAAATTAACGCTTCGCTCGAAAGGGCCCGAGGTCACGCGACAGGTCGGCCAAACGTGTACGGATTTCTTTACACGGTTTCATTCTACGCTTTAGATCCACCAGGGATTGTGCTAACAGTTCATTAAGTAAGCACTAATGGAAAACGAACAATGCTTTTATTTAGCAAATTGAGATATTTTGAGTTTGCTGGATCCGACGTTAGTTTGCGGTTGCTAAAGTGTTGATTGATATTATATTATTTATTCAGTTTTTAGATTGACATTATGGTCAAATGCGTGAATAGTATACTTACTTCAAAAAGTTATCTGTGCAGCCGGGAAAACGCAGAACTAAAATAAATGTACCAAATTTACCGCATCGATGCAAATTTTCTTGACAAGCAATACCTTGAACTCCACGCTTACCTAAGTGGTCAATTGGTCATACATACTATAGGGTATCTGAATTTACGAGCAATGGGAGCTGACAATAAATCTGCCACAGATTAAAATCGGAACCAAAGACACAGACCGTTACGACATGTACGACTGACTGACTGACTTTGATAGGATTGAAGACGAGCCGTGGTAATCAGCCGAGAATTATCAACCGTTATTATAATTTATGGCCACCATTCAGAAATACGTGACCTCTCATCCTCTAGCCCTTACAAGGATCTGTTATCAGCCTCTCGATAGGTACATTCGCACATCGTATCTCAGTAAATCCCTTTCGTCTTGTCGCCTGCCCGCTGTCATCGTCAGGCACCTAACGGGGCGCTTTCGATATACGCGATATTCGCTTTGCGTCGCCGACCAGATAACTATCTTACAATCTCATTAGCTAATAGCCAATTAAGTTGAGCGACGTGTCCGGGCCGTTTTGTCACTGACATTTCGAGTTTTACCTATTTGGGCCCGCTTTAGGCGCGACAACGCTTGTCAAATGATCGTCAATTACTGTGGTAGCGAGTTGCGGTCGTGGGGTCGAACGTATGTTAACTCTTCGAGTGTGAATGTCGTTTGAATGCGATTTTGTGGATCGTGTCTGCGGTTTTTAAATGTTAAAGAGTGATTCTATGGCTCGAAAGGAGCGACCAATACAGAGCTGAAAGTGTCTTTAATGCGGTCAATATAATATTCGACGTTAGGACCCCAAAATCAGTTCTTAAGCTTGACATTTCGAGAATATGTTGAAATATGTTCATTATTTTTTCAACAAAATCTCGGCACATTGCGTTTACCATCAACCAAACACTCATACATACAAAAAAGCTCTCCACAACGAAGATGCATCTATGTTGCTTGGAAGTAAAAATGCGCACTAACAATGTAAGATTTGTGCGGCAATGATCGACCGAGCGCATGCGACGTACCGATGTGTCGCTCCGACGCCCGATTAGCGTGCCTTGTTAGTGCACACCCGGCGTACATGACGGCTACAATATTTTGTACAATTTTAATTCAATATACATTAAAGATTGAACTGCAAAAGCCAATCTGGAAATATCTCTACTGATTGCCGGTATAGCTGCTGTAGAAATGATTTGGCCAAATGAGATATCGTCAATCTATTATCAAACAATGCCACTATGGAGCCTCTTTGCAGAAAATGCTCACTTCCTTACCTGCCCATCCTTCACAATAACATGCACCTTTCAATACTCAAAGCCAGTAATAGACCTGCGTAGTTACATACTGGTCGGTTGGTTTTTTTTGTTATTTGGTAAACACCTCATGCCATTGGTCCCGACTGTCATTTGTAGATCTTTGATGGTAGTTGGTTTACGGGAAGTCAGGAACCAGAAATTATGATAATGACAACCAGGGTTGTGGAGGTCAGATAGGCAGTCGCTCAAAGGAAAATACTCATGCAACCGGTTAGACTGAAAGTTGACCCCAAGACAGTTTTGTAAAGGCTTGGCAGATGATGGTGATTGGTGATACTGAGGGAGTGTAAAGTACCACTGAGTGCGTCAAAACCATCTAAATCCTAGTACATTGGCAGTAAAATGCGCGCTAAGTCGCTAACTATGTGGGATTGGTGCGGCAGTGATCGAATGCGTCCCGGAGACGTACCGATGTCGAACCGACGTGCGATTAGCGCGCCTCGTTAGTGCCTGCTAGACGCATGATGATTGGGAAATGTAGGCTGTTTTGCACTTGTTTTTCCTAGGTGCGTCCAAGACTTCCATAGCAACTGTTTCTTGATCTATAGTAAAAAAAAACACAGGACATCAGATGTGTCGGGGGTTTTTGATAAAATCGTTTGCAATTAAGTACAAGTCCAGGACTACGAGTATAAATCTGCAATTATATTGTTGTCAGTTTTACGCTCTACAGGGTTTTGCGACAAAACGATCCATTCGCACGTTAATTTGAACGCCTCCATTTTCCGCCATACCTCGACACCCATTAACTACTCTTACCTGTAAAGCAACATTAACCCCTACCTAAACGGGACCAAAAAACAGTCACCTTACACCGAAACAATCCCTTTTCTTTGTTAAACCATTTATGGGTGGTCACACCAAAAGTGGCTTGGTACCATGTAAACGTGCCCTATGCAGGCTAGCAGGCTAGCGCTTGCAGGAGTTGCAGGTGATTTACCCGAGGTGCGCCCTTGTCCCCTCTAAGCGACACGACTAATAAATACGGGTAGCGATTTAAAGACGAGACCTAAACGTTACTCCGGAACAAGAACGTGTAGGGTTACGTTTGATAGCTTTAGGAGCTCGTTTTTGTAGCAGTTTAGTGTTAGACTGAAGTGCGGAAATTATTTTGGTCTAGATAAAAGTCGTGAGAAGTTTTTGTAGTGTGGTGTTGATTTGTTGAAGTAGTATAGGATAGTAGTCTTAAAATATTATTGACTTAGGTACCTATTCGAATATCGAGAAATCCTTTTGTCATAGAATAGAGATGATGGATGACTGACTAAAAAATATTTGATTCTGTTTTATCCGTCATGCGTCAGTTAGATTATCGAAAAATATTGAATAAGTACGTGTTTTTTGTTTTATCAAATTAATAAAAATTTGCGAAGATAAAACGTGTCAAAGATACGCACACGAGTTTTCGACGCACTGTATCGTCTTCATTTTTTGTTTACGTGAAAAAAGCAAAAATATGTGTCCATCAATTGTCGGACTAATTAGATTTTTTTAGTCATCTATTGTTTTTTAGTATCTATATATTGGAGGGATATAATAATTAAATTGTTTTATTCGGGACAACATAGGAACCATTTTTGTTAGTACACTTAGAAGACTTATACACTAGGATTATTAACAGTGTGGCCGAGATTCAGAGCTAACATTGTTTGAGGTCTCCTTAGATCTTAAATGGTTTTAGATTTACCGAAAGCCGCTTAAAATTATTTTCGTACAAATATGGGTCTCGGAGACTAAAGATATTGAAGTTAATTAAAATCTAAAGCAACGTGGCTCTTGTGATACAGGAACTCCTAGTATATTATTAACGTTTTAACAAAAAGTCCGTGCTTACGAAGTTTATAAATTTAGTAATCAAATTGTCGCCAAAGCATTGCAAATATCGTCGTTTCTGCAACAGACTTTTGGAACAAGACACCTGTACACAAATTCTAGTAACAGTAACAGATTAACATAGATAAACTGAAATAGTTTCTTGAATCATAAGTTCTTGTTTTCACCTGCCAATTCGCGTAAATGTCAACAGCGTAAAATCTGAGAACATTTCTCGTTGAGTTATTATAATTTAGGGAATCGATAAGACCTGAACGAGCTCGGTGTCGGGATTGGGAAACTCGATGTTGTGCACTGCACTAGGGGCCTAGCTTTCTGTTTGAAAAGGTTTAATACAATACTTATAAGTTTTAAGACCATAGCTAATAGGCGCCAAAAAGTGTAAGAGGAACAATGGAAAAAAAACTAAAGTTTTCCTCAGTTTTTGTGATCCACCTCCTCACTAGGCTTGTGTTTGCCTTCGTGTTTTTTAGCGTTTTAGCTTTTAGCCGTGAAATATGTCACTTCTTAATTTATTTACTTACATTTTTTGACGTGACATTTTGAACGGTTTTTCCATCTTTCCTGGTCTTACTTATATACTTATTGAACATTTTGTGTTCGTTTCAGCCACTCTAAATGGAAATTACTCTTGACCCACAGATATATCATTAGGTCTCTGATCCCCGAAAAAAGGAAAAAGTTTAAGTCCCATAGAATAAGGAGCTGGACTATTGCCATCACCCGGGCACAAGCCTTGTCCCCGGGTTGATTTTGAGAAATTCCTGCCGTAAAATGTCAGATGTTGTTAATAAAACATGTAATACTGTACTCACGTAAGCCAATCAACAGTAGATCAAGTGTCAATCGCGTATGTCCACATCAATTCTGCGATAACATCTTCGATACTTTCAAAGTGTCGTTGTTAAGTGTCAGTTACTAGTATTACTTGACCAACATATCATGAGATGCGGTGTAATTTGGAACTATATTTGAAATGTATTTAATTTGACAGGTGGATGATGTTTTCTTAGCATGCAGCGCCACCCTGATGTTTCAAGTTATATTGGTCAAGTAATACGTGCGGCAAATCGTACGAAATTCCTTTAAATGCCGATTAGTCAGTGATCGCGTTAATGGCTCACAAAACGGCGCCGTAACGCGCGTGCGCGCACGCACCCGCAGTATAGCGCGTAGGGTTACCAGATAGATGAAACATAGGTACTTTGGTATTAGTTGAATTTGAATACGCACTCTTTTTTAAGGAAACATTGTACATTATACTGCGATGTCTTCTTAGCTAGTTTATGGGTGTAGCCACCTTCCTGTATAATTTCCTGTACAAGCTTTTGTCCGTTAGGTAATGTTATGAATGATTTACCTATTCATTATTTGCTCGGCTCTCATTTTACTTATTGATTTATTGTGGCATAGCTCGCTGTAGCTTGTAATCCAAAAGCTAGTTCTCTGACACTGTCCAGCACTGCAAACTGTTATTTAATTCAACAAGACATTGCACAACTGATAATCAACTTATTCAGAAATCAGAACACGAGCGGGACCCTAGCGCCATAGACAACAGTTTAAACTAAAGACAAGTCTCAGCCCTCAGCGGATTGCGCGCCAAATAGTTCCCACTAAAAACGATTACTCTTGGCGATAATCACCCATCGTTGTTCGTTACATTCTATTAACATAAAGCTAAGGGAACGCTAAGTCGCCGGGACGGGTCCACCCGGTATAAAAATGTAATGATTTCATAGAAAACTATGAAAATGTGGACACTGGCCACTTCGTGTGAATATGCTGTTTATGATTTAATGAGAGCTTATTATCTTTTTAAAACGGTATGCTGCAACACTCGGCATCCATTGCCTCTAAGGCGTCAATTAGAGTAATTGGAAATGTATGAATAAATGACAAAAATGTATTCGGAATTTTTTGGTACTTATTTCAAAGTTTTACTGTAGGTCTAATTGGATGACAGGTCAAGGCTGTTAAAGGTAAATGCGGTATACAATATCTGTGCAGAAGCGCGACAGCAAAAAATGAAGAAATTCTTTTCCGTTCCGCAATAAAAAAAAAACATCAATTGCAAAACCGCAATGTTTTCAACCACAAACCTAACCAAACAGACCATTTTCTAACAGAAATAGGGTAATAGAAGCAATCACGCAACAAACTGAAATGAAATTCTACGCTTATTGTCTCGCTATCGAACCGAAATAATTTGATTACCAGATCATTAACACTGATTTAATCCAACATGATTTTCACACAATCTTGCGAAATTGAACAACTATTTCAACGCGCAACCATTTCGTGTGTAATAAATGCGGATTGACCTGTAACACTGGCGTGTAGAATTACTGTGAAAACTAATAATCATAATGTGCATTGACAGTAATAATAATTTTGGATAAATTCAGACAATTCACGTAAAGAAGACGAAAACGAAGATGATTTAGATTTAGAAGGCCCAAACTTAAAAACGTTCGAAATCAATTCGGAACTCATCCCAGAAACCGTCAACGTCAAAAACTTCTTAAAAGATGTAGGGAATTTACTCCGCCACTTTTAAACTGGGACCAGGAACCCAGGTAAAAAAAAAATCATTTAAAAGCGGCGGGGGAAGAGAAAGGCTGGCGGCGGGGCTGTTTTTTTTTTAATAAACAAAACATTTACGTTTACTATTTGTAATATTGGGAACTCAAAACAAATAGTAAACATGGTATAAATATCCCGTTTTTAGTGTTAATGTAATGTTGATAAACTGAGAATGAGTTTTGAATACAAACGTTCTTTGACACGCGGGTTTTCGGAGATAGCCGATATTATTATTTTTTTCTAAAGGGTCTTCGTACTGGACTGACAGATGGACAACGAATTGATCCTATAAAGACCTTTTTTTCCTCCTTTTGAGGTACGGAACCCTAAAAACGGATTAAAACGGATTCACACCATTGCCACAATTTTATTTGTCTAGATGCGGGCACAATTTCCACGTGGTCTAAATTCTTAGAAGAAAGAAAGGAAGAAATATTCTTAGAACAAAAAAGCAAAAGCATTTTAAGAACTTACTTATATTAACTGAATTTTGTCAAATAGAATTCTTGAGAATGAATAAACTGGATGCTGAGTCGAAGATATAGGTTTAGTATTTTAGAAAGGTAATATTTGATTCGTTGTCGTATAATCTGCCAGAAAGATGTTACATAATGACCAAGAATAGTAAGTCCTTCAAAATCCTTTAACAACAATTTTCAATAACTTACTAACAGGTATCGGTAGGTTGCTGTCTCTGTCTGTTTGACATTTAGCTAACGGACGGTTAAAAACAAAACGTCGCCGAAGAGCTATTTTTGATTTTTCTATGAATCAAGTGACAGGTAGGTGACGCGGATAAGATATTTCAAGCTAACTTTGTTTATTGAAACACCGATAGCTACGAGACGTAGGCGTATTAACTGACAGTTATACGTAAGTAAGTTATAGAAAACGGCTTTAAGTGACATTGACGCCTTAACACGACCCGGTTGAAACTCGAACTATCCCAACAAGGGAAGACGCGTGAAGATACATAAATCGCATGTATTTGACGCTCGTTACAACGCGGATGCTCTGCGGCCCCCCGTCCAAAGCCCTACACTTTGTTTTCAGATGAGACTTCATCATACACGCACTAACAATATGTCCTTAGACTTGTCTATGGTCTGTTAACTCGCCCATTTCTCTGTATAAGGCTGTTATTTGCGCTGTAACACGTCGGGCCAGACAGAATCGGATTGTGTGAGCATTTTAAATCATGTGAGCCAAATTGAGGGTTTGTTCTGCCGATCTGGGATGGGATAGGCTGCATGAGCTGCTGGGGTATTATGAACATGTTTAATGGAGGAAGATATCATTGTAGAGATGGGAAGTTAAGGTCTTGTTCTTGAGATATTAATAACTAGCCGTGCCTCGCAACCTTCGTCCACCTGAAATGATTATAATTATAAAAATATCACTTGGGATATTTGAAGCGGATTTTCGTTTAGTCTACATTTGACAGATTCTACTTATGACATCATATTCTACATTTGACAGATTCTATATTTGACAATTCTATATTTGACAGATTCTACAATCGACAGATTCTTTGTTTGACCTATTCTACAATCGACAGATAACAATTTCAAGGATTTAAATTGTTGTCACGGAACCCTAATTCTTTTGCTAACATAAAAGTAGCGTATGTTACTCCTTATAACCTATCTCCCATCAAAATCGATCCAGCCGTTTGGAAGATTAGCGGGAACAAACAGACAGACAGAAAAAAAAAATGTTGTATGTACCGTACTTATACTCGTATACTTTCATTATTCAGTAAACAGCTGTTATTTTGAAATTACAAACAGACACACCATTTAATTTTTTTGAATATGTTAAAATATAATGTACTTTGACAACGAAGTACCAGTATAGATAGAAGTAAATATTTTGGAACCCATGACGAAATAATGAAGTGGGTCTAAAATTCGTCTCAAAGCCTTGAAAGTGGCTTTCTATGAGACTTGTGGTGTCATGAAGGAGTAATGAATACAGCTGACAGCTTAGTGAGATTTTCGTTTAATGAAGTAACTGCGGCTTTTTTGTGTCTCAAAGCACATTAACGTTACAAAAAGGCTTTCATGAAATATTCTAATATTTTGAAGAGAAACAAATAAGCAACTATGATTTATTTATAAAACCGTTGCTCTAAGCAAAGTTCTTGCTTTACAACTAATTTATTGGAGAAACTTCTTCTTAAAGGTATTCTATTTGAAAAATGTGACGACTAATTCAATGGAATTTCCCATTTCATTATCGCGTTACAAAAAATAAAAGGCCGATAGGAACGTGTTTCTAGTTGGAAAAAAAATATCTAAGCATCCGTTAACTACGTGCTTCGCCATTTTAATTTATTTACGTTTTTAAATTTAATATTATCGGTTACGATCGGATTCGCACAGCGGGGATGGCGATTCCTAAATCACGTAAATGCGAAATGTTTAGCTTACGCAAAAAATTGGTAACTGGACAATTAGACATAAAAATCGATCGATAGTTTATTTTTTATCGAAATGGGGTTATTCATATTTTTTTCCGAGAGTCGCGTTTTTACTAGACCCCAAAAATGAGTCAAATTTTGTTAGATTATTTAGAAAGGTCATTTTATAATATTGCGCCTATGTTGCTGAGCACTTGAACAGTTTTACTATACAGCTTTCAAATTGAACTGTATTTCACTGAAATGAATTAAATCCTGCTGTGTAAATTACTTGTTTGTCAGATCTGTGGTTGTATTTAAAGCTACCTGAACCTTGTAGCGCCTAGTGTAATCAGCCGCGCAGTTCGTCACGATTAGATGCCAAAGTAAAATGTAATCCCGATTCACAAGGATACGTTCCGTTCATCCGCGTATCCGAACGCTGCCTTAACGGCGGGAACATAGCTTATTAGCGAGCGTTACAACAAAAAATAAAAAGTTACAAGTCAATCAAACGTTGTTTCTGGTGTGTCATCTGCGCGGCGCGGCGCGCCACTCTCCTTATACGGTCAAACGTTTGATAGATGAACCGTCGTCAGCTTTGACTCCCTCACGTCCGCAACTATAACATATAAATAACATTTTTATATAAAAATATCAAAGGCTTCCTCTCTAATACTTCCAATCTAATCACGTAGAAGTTTTTATTGGACTATGTTTTGCCTCATCGTATATAATTGATTGATCTCCAGTACCGAGTATTAGATTTAAAATAAGTCAATTTATATCCAATGCCAGGGTTAGATGAAGAGGATTGCGACGTTTTATGTCTGGCCGTATGTTAGTTTGAGATTGAAGAGGTCTCTTAGTAAGGTATAAGGATCGTCTTAGATTTAAGTAGGCTATTCCATAGATCTATATAAAATACGTCCGCTTCATATTGTGGTGTGAACGTCTAATACATTTTTATAAGTCAACAATAGATTATGTGGCCTGTCAAGTCCCCTTATAATTTGACGTTGTGAAAAATAAAAAGGGAGTAAACTGAAAACCTTTTACGGAGTAACTCTCTTTCCATAAAATCGTCATCCATCTTACTCTGTTTCTTTTCTAATAATGTAGCATGGCTGCAAAACTACGATTATTTTAAGTCTCGAGTGAGTAAAACTACAAGTCAGCCTCAAAATGGTCATTTATTTCTAAGACAACAGGACACGGTAGTTTCGAGAATTCCCTGAAAAAATAAAGGCAAAAAATAACTGGTTAGTCGTGACCGCGTTCGAGTAATTTGGTTTGCCGGCGGCGTGTTCCCGCGTCGACGACAGGTGAATGCGCGACGCGGCGCTAGTGTCGCTAGTGCCGGCCGATACTTCACCCACAATTAGCGGATGCGTTCGGATACCAATTAAACGGACACGGCGACAAGTCCTGCGCCTTCGCTCTGGTTAGAAAAAAAAGAAGTGCCGGAGACTTAGCGTTCCTGATTCAAATTAAAACATTGCGGTGGAAATCAGTATTCTATTTACGAACTTTTCGTATTTTTTTAGCAAATACTGTTAAGGGGAGGACCATGGAAGAGAAGACAAGGCAGGAAGAATAAATTAAGAATAATAATGCCAAACCACCCTGCCCACTCTTTGCCCTTATAGTTTTACTGAAAATATTGGCGAGTGTTTAGTAAAAACTCAATATAATCCAATTTCATACATCTATTGGTAAATTCCGATACTATTTCATTCGGTTGTTTTTTGTTCATGTAGCCTTGACATCTGAATAGTAATTATTCTCAGCAAATCAGTGTCTACCTATGCATTAGTATTTAATGTTTGTAAGCTTGCTCTTAAATCAAAAATCTGCCAGCAACGTTTAGTGAATAATGCAAGATTCGCTTTTGTACAGAAACAAGTGAATAAGAACATGTTACGTTACGGGCGAATGCTTTCGCGATAAGGCCGCTCATCGTGTCATCTTAGGCATCAGTCATTCATTGTAATGATACCTGTAATTTGTTTGGTGTACATAATAAAAAGTAGGTATTTTATCTAACTATCTATCTATCTAATCTAACAGTTGTTTTTTCTTTCAGGGCGAAGACGGAAATAATGAAGACAAGACAAGGTTTGTTATTTTTAATTTAAATTCTGTATTAAATATTATAAACAAAGTTGGTTTAATCCAGGAAAGTGTTTGACGTTTGGGAGGCCAATCAAAGACGTCTGTGTTAAAAGACATGGGCTTTTCGAGCTTCGCCACATCGACATACTCAAAACTGACGTTTATTGTTAGACTTGTTTTTTTAACTGTTAAATATATAAAACTTAGATGCTGACTTGCATAACGATAGTTCTAAGATTTTAACTTATAATAATATAATTGTTAGTCAGAGGTGTACCTAATAGTACTCACGTTTCGCCAGTTATGTTTAAGTCTCATGTAATAGGGGGCCAGGCTATTGCAATCAACCGGGGACAAATTCAGACTCAATTCAGACTTGAATTTGTCCCCGGTTGATTATTAGATATTTCGAAAAAAATATTGGGCACATATTTATCGGTAAGTAATCTAACTGACGGACTAAACAGAAGCATATTTTTTTTTAGTTAGGAATCGTCCCTATTTTTGAAAGCAGTTCAAGAAAACTACCACTTCATCTTTGCACACAGTGTTCAACCGAATCAACCAGACGAACCAGGCCAGTCAGTGGACGTCGCCATTATTCCCCCTGACGCCCCAGCTCCCCCAGAAAGTGAACCGAATCCGTTCCAACAGCGCCTCGATGACATCGCCGCCCGTGGCGACAAGGAAGAGGACGTCGTCGGGGATGTTTCAAGTAAGCGACTTATCATCATCATCATCATCAGCCTATAATGTTCCCACTGCTGGGACACGGCCTCCTCCCAATGAGAGGGATTGGACTATAATCCACCACGCGGGCCCAGTGCGGATTGGTAGATGTCACATGTCTTCGAATTTTTTGGTTCTAGGACATGCCAGTTTCCTCACGATGTTTTCCTTCACCGTTTTGAGGGCAGTGGTGATGAAATTAAAAATTAAAAAAATTAAAAATTAAAAATTAATTAAAAATTACACAAAGTGATGCAAATTTTGTCATAGTCACAATTAATTAGCTAAGTATTTACATAGAAGAGAAGCTGTAGGTCGTGCGTTACTTTGAGTAATTTACTTCATCAGCACTGCTTTCAAAATGTTGAAGGAAAACGTTGTTAGGCAACCAGTATGTCCTAAAACCAAAAATTCGAGTAATGTGACATCTACCGACCTGCACTGGGCCTTGCCAATGAGAGGAAGCTAAATTCCCAGCTTTGCGAATATTAACGGCTGATTATGCATTAGAATAAATACTGTCATTATGAATTATCATTAACCAACAGAAGCGTACTCTCGCGTCACGGGATGCGCCAGAGTGTGGCCTAAACTTTGTGTATGGTTTTTGCATTCTTGTATTTGTAAACGCAAAAATAAGTTTAAAGGTAGGAATATAATTACCTAGCTTCTGCCAGCGGCATCGCTCGCGTGAAGTTTGATAATTGTCCCATGGGACCTTACTACCGGGATAAAAAGTATCCTATGTGTTAATCCAGTTTATAAACTATCTGTGTGTAAAATTTCATCCAAGTCTGTTGTGTAGTTTTTGCGTGAAGGAGTAACAAACATCCATACTCACAAAGTTTCGCATTTATAATATTAGTAGGAAAACAAAGCAATTAGTCATCATTTCATATTTTTCCAGCTTCCAACAATACTGATTTTGAGCATTCTAAAATATTTTATCTACACCCATGCTATAAATCCTCTATAAAAGTATCTGAAACAGTTAGCTTATGGCCAACATTAAAACAGCCAGTGTCATAATAACCATTATAACATCCAAACGAGTGTTATAATGTTGTACTAAATTTCATTATGCGACTCGTTTTAAAAAAAGAACATTGTCTAGCACGTGCGATTCACTACCACAGCGCTGTAATAAAAAAAAACTTATATAGGTTAATTCTAATTCACGTCGTATCCCGCCATTTTTGTTCGATATTAGTATTGCATTATGTACGTAAACTTTGTTGTTTACAAAAATGAATGATACAAGCTTTGTGCATTTTAATAATTGTACAATCCAAAATGTAAATAATTATATTATTACCTATACATGGTTTGTTTGTATTAAACACTCAGCAATTAAACTTTCCATGAATTTCCATAGACTTCTTACAACACTACAACACCCTATGGTTTCAGAACCTTTTATGGAGGATTCATATCATGGATGTAGATAAAGTCTTGTATGCAACTGTACATAATTAGGTATTAAAACACTCATGTGATACTATTAACCCACATTCGTGTTTTATTACCCCTCATTATATAACAGTTGCATAAATAACTATAATTAATATAATTATGCTTTTAACGCCCATCTACTTCCACCAGGTTGATGAGTCGGAACCTCTAGCCAAGAAGTCGGAGGTATCCCCGAGTCCACCCGACCCTCCCCGACCAGGCGCTGACGCCGGCAGAACAAGCGCGGAGGTTCCAAGGCCCCGGACAGAACCAACGAACGGTCGCAAAAAGACTGATACAGCAGACACTGGGAAAAATCAAACAAGTGCCAAGAAAAAAGATGGCGCCGAAAAGAAAAAAGAAAAGATTGGAAAAATAAATGAAAAAGTAGATGCTAAAAGAGTGATTGAGAATTTTGACAGCAAAGCTAAGTCGAACTGTGTGAGTGCTTTCAAGGAGAGCGATACTTGGGACTGATGGTTTAATAAATAAGTGAATAATAAATAAGTCAATGTTGTATTTCGTTGTTTTATTTATTTAATATTATTCAGGGTGGTGTTTCCAGGAGAAGAAATCATTTAAGAGGACATCATTTTAAATAGTTTAGGTCACGTAAAATCATCTACTAATTTACATTGTTTCCAAAAAACTCAAAAGTCATCCATAGATCTGTAGGCAAATAATGAGAATTGCGCACCAGCCACACATTTAAGTTTTTCAGCACACTTATGAGGCACCCTACCTATGATGTCGGTACCTTGTAATGTAAAGATTTATATCACATGTGTTAAATACACTCCATGGAGAGCCTGACAGCAATGCAAAAAGACCAACTGAAACAAAAAATTCTTTTCTTGAAATTTTAATACATAATCGTAACAATTTATTCTGCGAAACGTCTTTATCAGCGATAATGCAACCAGTAAATTCCTATGCGGATATAAACTAATAGAACAGGACATACCCCTGTTCGATTAATTAAACAATACCAGAATATTCTTAATTCTCACCTAAGTCAGTTAAGATCGTAATAAATTAATGAAACATCGCAGCATTGTCTTAATATACAATGTTTGAAAGTTATATGAGAACAAAGCTTAAATTAAGTTAAAGTAAGTTTAGCTCCACTGCCTCGTTAGTCTTGTGGTCGCGGCTGCAGCTGCTCAGATCGTGAGGAGAGGTTCCAGGTTGGATTCCCAGATCGGGCATTGTTATTAATTTTTATTCATTTATGTTGGGAAGTTCTCGTTACTCGTGCTCTGGGTTGTAAACGTGACAAAGATCGATAGAAATATACGAAGAAGAATACTCATTGTTATGTACGGTCGAACAAGCTATTTGGTTTACATTTTACAATGTAATTTGTGGGTTAAGCTGTAAACTAAAAAGCTTGTTCGACCGTACACCATACAAATTAGACACAGCAACCAGTCATAACAAGGGTGAAAACAACACATAAAAAACGGTTCAAAAGTATGACGAATCTTCAGTATTCCTCGATGGATCGTAGTTGGTAGTCGTCGCCAGCATGTTTGGGATTTCCAAGGGCATTGCATGGCGGGAGGCACATGCCGCTTTGAAACCCCAGCTCTACCGCGACATACTTTGTTATTAACATTAGGTACTTACCTACACATATATAATATTTAAGTGCCGAGCTGACGATGGACAATTCGGGACTTCGCGGTCAATTTGCAACAACCAATGAATGAAAAAACACGTGGCCACACTAGACCAGTCATTATTGTCGGATGAATAGTCGATCGTCTGCTCTGCACATTATATAAACATGGACACTTATAATAGCAAATTTTCAAAAATGGTCGTGTTACATAACTAACAAATAAAACAAAACAAAAGAAGAAAGCCTGTCTGAAATTATTGTGAGGTTCATCCACACCGAACTTACTTTTATTAGAGCAATATTTATTTTGTGACAATACATTGTTCAAATAAATAAGTGCATAAACACAGTAACCTTTTGAACGCCAGAGCCTAAACGCGCGCGTTTGCCTTCCACGCCAAGCCACATCTTAACCTACCTACCATTTTGTCACATATTTGTGTCGTTTGGCGTACGGCACGCGCTTGCTTGTCACGTAATGACAAAGGCGTTCAAAAGGCTAAGTTTCTTTTGCGGATTCTATTGATATCTATCTGTTCTGTTCTTTTACATATCATATTAATTATCATACGTGGACTGTTTTCAAAAGTTTTGCAACGTTACACTACAATTTATACATAACTTTTTACTAGTTGCTCCGGAAAAAGTAACTTAGGCATAAACATTTCTAACATCAGAACCCAGCATCCATTCATTTGATGAACAAGCTAGAGACAGTGTCGTGAACTTGTGATCTACAATACAATGCGATGGCGGGCCACATAAAAGTCGCGTCAGCTGAGCTGCTATGCTGCCGAGCTCTCTTAATTAACGAGCGACATTGTATGGCACAATTAGTGGAATGGTCGCCACAATTGTTAGGTTTTGTTCTTAGCTTGTAATATTGTGGTGGGTATTGGGTCAATTAATGTAAGCTTATACTAAATGGATAGGCTTGGGAATTCGTGTTTCAGACAAACAGATTCCAGTGTGTCTCGGAGCCGATTAAATAAAAATGAATAAAATAAAAAAAAAGCCTTTCATTCTATTCTTCCGATAAAATTAATAGAGCATATAACATTCGAGTTCCTGAGTCAAGAATAAGAAACACATTGAAAACCGAATTGCTAAGCAAACACATACTGTCATTGTTTGAAAGTTGTATGTATGACTATAAAGGCGCAAACCCACCGCGGTGCACGCTGTGCAGTGTGCACCGCCACGCGGCGCATTATACACGCGTAGATTCATTTGTTTGACAACGTGGGTCTACGTTTCCTCTGCAGTACACACTACACGCCCACGACTACAACTACTGTAGCGTGCGTGGCCCACCGTGGCATAGTCGTGGGTAAATATTCGTTTACTTATAGCGTGTACCGCATGCACAGCGTGCATAGCGTTGACAGCGTTGAGCTATGTGAGCGCCTTATTAGAGCAAGCCACGCATGTAGGGTCGAACAAGCTATTTGGTTTACAGTTTTACCCACAAATCACATTGTAAAATGTAAACCAAATAGCTTGTTCGACCGTACTAATGGCGTCAATTCGTGCATAGCGTGTCCGTAGTTTGCAGTGCACATACGTTTTTTTGCAAAGCGAAGCTTAACACGTGCGTAGCCTCTCCGTGCGCAGCGGTGGGTTTTTGCCTTAACACGGCAAATCGACGTAGCTTGGCAATATGTTTAACGGTTAATTTTCCTGGCGGTACTAAAAACAATATGGCAAGTACTATGGTTACCGGGGTTGCGGGACTGTTCGAAAGAGATACCGTGACCCCGGAACACAAAGGGCGATGAAGGAACACGGATGGGTTTTAGTCAGTAAAGGTCTGACACTCCCTCCTGCACCGCCCAGAGCGGGAGGAGTCATTTTATGATTTCCCATCCGAAAATAAAATAAAAAATGTTAGGTACAGATGCCAGTAAAATGGTTAGGTACAGATGCCAGTACACGAAGCTACTACAATCTGTCTTTCTTTTACAGATTTTCAACTTTATGGCTAAAGCATTAGGTTTAAGTTGACTGGGAAAATTTGTTAGTTTCGGGTAGCTTGTTGTGCTGGCGTCTGTACAAGAACTTACAATTTAGACAAGACAACATAAAACTAAAAAAACATATCTTCTTTTTCTTGAAGATGATCTTCTGAACGTTGGCAAGGTCCACCATAGCTTGGGACTTAGCAGGCCAGTAAGAATGGCACACCGACCAGACCGCCAAGACCCTTGCCGTGATGGACCATCTTCAGTTCCTGTGGTGCTTCACTCACTTTCATTGAAGAATTTTGACATTGAAATAAGAAGCAGGTCTATACTTACTTGGATGATGGTGCAAATATTTCCTGTTGTGAAAACCGCGTGTCAGAAAGCGCAGCGTTTGATGGCCGGCTAGATTGCCCGACGACCTTAGAAAGGTCAGACTTGATGCGGGCAGCGGGGGACAGGGTGTTACGGCATAGCTTGGGGAGACCATTGTGCAGCCGTGGACAGCGAAATGCTGAGTGCAATAACTTATAGTTGCATCCAGCTGCCTTACTTACTTGTTAAGCTTTTATATACCACCTAAGGTCCTAACAAGAATCAAAAACGAGGAATACCTAACCAGCATTTTTAATTTTCATAGGTTTGCGTGACGATTAATTTATCGTTAGGTTTTAGTTGGCAAAAGTCGTGGACGACAGTAATCGCCTCGTCCTATATGTGAACACTTCCATTTAAACACAAGCCACGACACTTAAAACTACACGATTATCTGTCGTCACGACAAAGTTGGAACGCGGCCTAACTGAATCGAGTTTCATCATTATCTTTACCTCAACGATACCATTTTTATTAATCAAGCTGGCAATATAGTAATCAAGCAATTTTTTTATTTGGCAACTACTTGAAATCAACTTGAACTTTGTTGATGCAAATTTTGTTGAATAGTGAGCACTATTAAACAAAATTTACGCAGGCAGGGTTAACAGTTTCTTATCACATGTATAAAGATGTAGAATATCTCTGCTATCATTATAATATAATTATAGCCTTCAATAATTTAAAAAGGGAAGTCGCCGCGTTTATTGTTAATTAAGTTATTGCTGCAGTTTCATAGACATGCAATTGCAAATGGAACATTGCGCGCCATATTTAAAACAATTACAGCCTTTGAGCATGCGCAATTGTAGAAACTGTTCGAAAACAATTAATTTTTGCGCAGTAATGAGAGATGCGATTACTAATAATTGTTTTGAATGTGACATTTAGTTATTTCGATTAAAGTATCAATTGAATGTAACTACTTGATTGGTTAGGACAGCTGATACTAAGAGTCGACAAATTCAACATTTTAATGTTCCATAATTATAGAAACTCTAAGTATCACCCTCAGTACCACCAGGTATTATCACTGACCGAAGCATAAAGGTTAGGTTATGCCCATTTTCATTAATATATGACGATACATAAAAGAATGCATTAAGAAACTCACTATCGGATTGTTGACACTCGGCTCAGCGGGAGTTGAAATTCCAATTAAGGGATTAACTGTTAGTGAAATCGGACATAATTCGCTTCGGTTACACATGCAAATGGGGATGCCTAAATTGTGTAAAAATATACTCTACGAACCTGTAAATCGTTCAGAAACTAGTTAATTTTGTAGTTTTCTAATAGCTGTGATCTTGTTAATATTTCCATAATCATAAAACTTGGTAAACGGATGAAAACCACGGAATGGTGAACATAAAGATGCTGCTAGTACTCAATTAATGTTTCAGTGACCCTACAGAGCTTTGATTAGCTCATCATCATTTGCATGGCTTTTCTCAACTACACATGTTGGGGCTTTGTTCATATTCAACTTTGTTATTGCTTCCAGTCTAACGAGATGCAGCTGAATACTAGAATTACAAGTGGAACGACTGCGTATCTGGCTTCTACAATCCAGTTAATGTGTACCCAACACTTCAAAACTTATCTGTGGGGTGGGACAACACAGAACTAAAATATATGTTAGACATGTCGATGCAAATTTTCTTGACAAGCAACGTCACCTTGAACTGCTCACTTAAAGAGGTCGTACTGTAATACGATACTCGGCTTTGCTCGTGCTTTCCGTTGCACGAAGGAGTCTCTATATAAAAAGGCTGGTCACCAATCCACGGACCGACCTTGGCTAGCGTTGCAGATCGACCGGTGCGGCTGTAAAAACAAGCATTACATTCATAAATTGTCAGCCTACCAGCTCCTAGACAAGAAAGAAAGATTTAAAATAATACAAACGGTCACTTTTACACTAGCATTTCGTTGCATATTACAATCGTATCTTAGTACTCTCCGTAGGCGTTAGGGTATCTACACACCGGCGATTAATCAAGCTCACATCGTCGGCAGGTGAAGAATGGTTCGCGTGTTGGCCTCAGGCGGCGATTACAGATTGTGCCGCCGCGCCACGTCTACTCGAACTTGTGCACCTTACTACAATCGTAAGATGGTGTTAGACTTTTAATACTGGCAACTTTTTTTTTTTGGACGTTTAAACTGTTTTGCTAGGTAGTCAGGGAAACGGTGGATGTAGAAGCTTGTTAACTTTCTTGAGAAAAAACTTGGCTAAAGAAGTATTATGCATTCTGTATTGGGTTTCAACTGCTACATTCAATAAATGTACGTATACTGTGCCGATGTGGGGCTGTGTTATAAACTATGCTTTACCTATCCACCCTGCTTTGGTCCATGCCATCGAAGTTTAGGATGGACAAAATTTAATATTCAGTCCTAACAGCGACAGAGGAAGTGTTGCATTTGTCTCTTTGAAAGTTTGGCTAGCGAATGCTGACACTGTTAAACACTTACACTGTTAAAAGTTTAGGTCATCTTTGAAGAAAGCTAAAACCATGAACATTTTATACTACTACGTAACTTTCCATCACCGTAAATAATTTCTGAGCTGCTTACATTCCAACATGATTACCATTACACCATACTTTTCATTCAATACTTAGATAGAAGTACCAATCTCTAACATGCGGATAGGAAATCCTAAAATCTTCCTTAAAAGCCTTATTTAATAAACAAGCAATACGGGAGTCGGTACGCAAGCGCTATGAAACGCCGCTCACGACTCAAACGTACGATTATTGCTATTGTCGTCGCAATGCCGCTGGCAGCGAGTGTCGCGGTCCGTCGTACGTGTGCAGCCCGCTTTATATGCTTTAGTGGGCCGGATTAATTATTGTTTATGTTATGTATTCAGCTGTAGCGATTTCAGTATGAATACTATTCATTTGCATAATTCATAATGAGTAATTAATATTGTGTTTTCGATTGTGTTGGGCGGTTCTATGGCAGATGAGGTAGGTACAAAAATATTGCTTGGGAAAATGTGCATTACATTAGACCAAACGGATGTGGCAAGTCACAAATCAGCTTTGGACACCAAACTCAGACAGATACTCCATTACGATATCTATCCGGAGTGGCTTCCACAATTTGTTAGTACCCGGTTTGATAGAAACTTAAAAAGTCAAATACGTAGCAACCTAGAAACAGATGTGCGATTGTGCGTTGATGTCTTTTACTTGAGACACTGACCCCCGAATACTGAAACGTCACTCAAAAACTAAGGGCTGCTTAACAGGCCACTTTTGAGTATCTGTTAAATATAAGTGCTACTTAAATTTTGAGTGACGTTTCAGTATTCGGCCATGAGTCTACATTAAAAGACATCAACGCATATCAAGTCTACTGTCGACTTTGAAAAATCGGAGTTTTATAGAGCCCTATCTTTAAAATTGTATTGTTACAGAATTTCGAAAAGGCTTTCAGCTTCGAAATCTGTTATTGCTTAGTTTAATTTGCCATAGTCAGTGTTGCAATTCTAACAATAAAGTGTTTTGAGATGGTTTATTTGATTTGGCTATTGTAGGCTGTGAATGTCAAACGAAATTATTTATTTACATAATGCAATTACATACCTGTCGCTACCACCGATCTAAAAATAATATATTATTGTTACAATAAACCCGACGGCAGTGCCATTGTCCACCACAGGAAGCTAATACCACCTTCATTATCCACAAGTATAAATCATAAGATTTATATTTCGATGATAAATTCGTCTAAAATAATCCCGTCCGAATCGAATAATGGCTGTCGCATCGTTACTCGCTGCGGGCAAATCGATTCATTCGAATAATAGAAATCGCGAGACGTCGCCCGCGATTCAGTTATCGATAGTTTTGTTATTATACCGAGTGCTGACGGGAAATTGAGTGCTGAATCGATTATTCGTTTATAAGTAATGCGACGCTTCGGGCAAAAATAAATAAAGGTTGGTTTGGTTTTGTTGTTTGTAAATCGATACCGTTTTACCGTATTCGATTATTTATTCATGGAATCGTTATCTGTTATTTCTGGGTTTGTTGATTTAATCGGGAAATAACAGTTTTGTGGCCCGAGGACGATACAGCGACGGAGGGAAGGTTCGTGTCGATCGTCCCTTTAAGTGATTGCTGCAATTTTCGAAATGGGATGTCTGGACAATGGACAACGACAGATATTAACGGTGTTTGTTGCAAGGTACTACTTTGCGGTGCTTGTCGGGTCACTATATATACACATTTATATTTATTTATAGCTAAGGCTTAAGGCACGTACAGAAAAGTCTGCAGAATACACCACTATCCTCTATTCTTGTTTTAGTGTTAGAAAGATTACAGAAAACCTACATTTCCCAAAATCTCCATCCAAGTAAACTGCGGTGCTTAACCATCATGAAAGTGAAGGTGATGGGGATTTTGGTTATCATTCCTATTGTTACCTCCATTTGTCCTCAGTTTGAACCTTTAGGCCCTTTTTCTGTCCAAAGGCTCTTCAGGTTCGCATTGACTCATAAAATTCTATTACCAATGAAATCTAATCCTCAAGATCTTTATCTTAAATTAAAAGTGCATTTAAAACTAATTGGGTCTTTAAAAACAGTAATCGATTCTGCAGGTTTGTAGTATCTTTAGCATACCCACGATTGCTCGTAGAGGTTATTATACTGCATTAAATAAAAGCTGTAACCAAAATGTTGCAATTGGACCCTAGAATGTTCTAGGGCCCAATGGGGGCTATCCTTTTTGAGCTCACCAGATGGTGCCACTGTCGAGTAAGGTCTTGTCAATATTTCTATTTTATACTTCAAAGTACCAACAACGTCATAGAAAGTTTATTTTATTACGTATAACAACATAGTGTAGGTAAACTTCAGATCCATATTTACAATATTCTCCCTAAAATTAGCAAGCATTAAACATTTAAAAATCATTCTACCTCCAAGTACTTACTAACAAATAAGATCCTAAGTTGCATACTCAAAATCTTCAAGTCATAATTAATCAGGAATGGCTCCGTATACTCAATCGTGAGTATTAGTATAAATACGTGATAAAAAAGCACGCAACGCGCGAACACTGTATGACATCTGACATTTCGGAAGACCTTAGTCTACACGAACGCCTCTAGCGGCGAATTCATGCGCGATAGCCCCCATTGCAGCACACGTAAAAAGAAGCAAAGAATTTTGAAAAGGTTATGATTTTGATGTGTTTCATCTGTTCCTTCATAACTTCTAAACTACTTATATCATAATTCGACAAATGAGGTATCGTTTGAAGCGTCTTCATCGTAAGGGTCAGTGTATCACATTAAATTGAATTTGGTGCCCTATAATAGACATAAAATCATGAACTAAAACTAAAAAATGTTTACAACTGCAATTCTCTAAATATTTTCTCACACTTTTCATATTTTGTCACACTTTTTTTTAAATAGGCCTGTGTTTGTGAACCCTATTAAATAAAGCTTCTATCTAGATGAATACTTCGATACTAAAACAGTTAATCCACGGCTGATTCCTGAAACCATAAATTCATTACAATATCTACGAAACAGTTAAACCACGCAAACAAAAGCAGATTCCAACGAAAAATCCCCCCTCTCGCAACCCAGATACATTCTACATTAGAAGATTACTCCCCCCTCAGCAGGACCCGTTACATCAGCTATAAATAATGCATCAGATACTGCTCGTAATGATAACGAGCATGGCCTTCCAGTTAGCTGATATTATTTAAAACATACCCGCCATTGTCTGAGTACTAATGGTGTGCTGTTGTGATTATGGTAGAGTCGAAGAAGGCTGGATGGGTGGGATCTGTATTGATTTGGTGTGGGTGGAGAAATTTGTGTTTCTGGTCGAGTCTAGACTGTATTTTGGTGTGAGATCAATATGAATATTTATTGTCTATACAAAGATTTTCTGTTCGTTAACGCTATTTGCGAGAAGACCGCAGTTGTTATTTGATTGTACGTTTTTGTTAATTTGCTTTGGTAAAATTTTAGTGTAAAAAAGCGCATACTGATCTATGACAAATAAGTGAGAAAATATTGTGTTTGGAATCTGTTAGGGACAGGTTACTTCCTTGTATAATTAATTTAAAATACATAACTAGGTACTTAATCTTTCAAGTTTTTGGTTTTTGTCATTTGGCATATACCAAATATCCATATGTGTATCGCCATTAGGGACCGTAAATTTTTAAGGTTGTAATTACAACTTTTGCCTAATCATCCTCCCTTCTAGAAATATTTTAAATATTTTAATTTTAATGAGGCATTCTTTTGTTCTATTAGAAAATTTGATATTTCCATGCATAAACATTTACTGAAACATTATTTACAAAGTTACTCTCTAACCCTGTTGTTCAAAAAGCTAGTTATTAATATAAATCAGTTAGTTGCCCGCAGCGACTCGACCTTAGTTCCTGTGTGGCACACCGTCCGCGTCGGCCTAGGAAACAGGTGTGCTCCCTACTCTGTTATCTATGGCCACATCGCAACAAGAACCGGGGAACGAGCCATTTTATCTATGGTTCCTGCTTTACAGCTAAGGGGTAAATTGATGGATTTGAGATGGTATTTTATATGTTGAAAATTCACTTTAGTTTTACTGATTTTAGATAAACATCATAGGTTCTGTAATAAAAGCTTGAAATACACATGTCTACTAAGTATTTGGTAGCACAAAAGAGGAGTACAGTACTTTCACAATTGATTATGCCTTGTGACTGGAACAATAGCTTAATCATTTTGTGTTGAACATTCAAAAGTAATGGTAATAGTAAGCCTGTAATGGTCTTATTTAAATGAATGCTTTGAGATTGAGTTCTTATACGAAATAGCACACAATTAACATTTTGCATGTGAAAAATGTGTGACTAAATTTACACACAACGAGAGCAGAAGTAAATAAACAAGCTACTAACCAGTAAAGCAAGCTTTTTAAGAGTTTGTGTTATATTTGTAAACTTTTCATCAGCATCTACAAACAGTCCTTCATCGTGCCGTCATTGCAACTTAAAATAACAACAAAACCATTGTACACATCAACTGACAATGCCAATCCGATCGTGAGCTTAAACAAAAGGGGGACTTAAACAAACAGTAATATGCAGGGGAGAACGGGGGACTGGACAAAGTAGCACCCAGATTCAAAAGCTCAATTGATTCCTGTACAGCGTACAGTCAGCTAGGATTTATTGTCCGGTTTCATTCCGATTTCCGAGCCGTCTTTTGTTCGCGATGGGCTGGTCACGACTCCGCAGGAATTTCTAATACGTCGAATGGCTTGATTTTATTTCTATCTATTAATCTGATAGGTTTTTTCCGCAAGTCGTGGATTTGTTGGGTGGCTTGCTTAATGTGGCGAATTTCAAAATCCACATGGGATTTTGAAATTTATGGTTGGCTCTTTTTCTATAGGAATAAAAAGAGGTTATTTTATAATGGCTGTAGATAGTGGTAGTTTTCAAATTTCAAACTTATCGGAATATTTTTTCTTTTCTTATCAGCCAGAAGACTAAAGAGGAGTGAGGAAGTACAGAGCTATAAGGAGGTTTTGGAGGGTACCTAAGCTTTTGTGCTAGTTTCCTGTGTCGAACGTTGTAACTAACTTAGTGTAGATAGCTAGGATATTAAGGGGTTTGCTAAAGTGAATTCAATATAATGCCCCGCGAACAAGCTTAGGTGGTGATGTGACTTGTGACGCGTCGTGCCTCAAGAGTCACTTGTTTCCGTCGCGTGAGGCCTGGACTCCACCAAAGCTGAGACAATCGGAGATATGCGAAGCGGATAAGAGAGGAGATGCGTATCCGTAACCATACGGCGCTCACAGCACACCGCTCACCGCACGCCGCTCACAGCACACCGCTCACCACACGCCGCTCACAGCACACCGCTCACCACACGGCGCTCACCGCACGCCACTCACAGCACAGCGCTCATCGCACGCCGCTCACGGCAAAGAATTTCGAGACATATCTCCCTTCTACTCAACCGTTTCCACTAAAGTTAATCGGAGGCAACAAGGGTAAATGAAGCATTTCAGATAAGCATATATCTACCACTGTTTGTCTCTGCATCACCCAAAGGTTGACTGGTAGAAAATGCCTATGGCATTAAGTCCGCCTCTGTATTTTGTGCTTGAAGTGTTAAATAAATAATGAAATTCTATTGGTGGTTTACAACACATCTCTCCTCTCGTCTCGTCACCGCTTCGGTGAAGTCCGACCCTAAGTATTGTCGCTTCACACGTCGCGTCCGGTAAGCTCCAAGCACTTTCTATAATTTTCTCCACAGACACTGTCGGAACCTTGGAACAATATACATTGTAGTCTTTGCCTTTCAACACAAGTGTCGCTTGACAAGCGGTAAAAGACAAAAGGTAGTCAAAGCCTCCTTCGTAGGAACTCACGTTACAATACACAGCCAGTAACAACAGTCACAAGCAACCTCATTTCCTAGTTAAATCTCGTGGCTTGTCGGATAAGAACAACATAAATACTCCAAATACGAGAGAACACATCATTGTGTGGCTAAAGATGAGCATGGTTACCATATCCAGTGGGTATCGTGGCGCAGCGCCGTGTACTCACCCCGCACAATGCGGGTGCCGAGTATTTCATAAGTGCGTTTACATCGCACTAGAATTAAGCTTGGATGTGTAGGGACAGATAAAGTGAGGTTAGTTTTTGACAATGAAATATAGTTAAGCGCTAGTGTTGAGATGAGCTGTGGGCCCGATTCCCTGATCAGATAAAGTGTTATTGGGTTTTTCCATTATGAATTTGTCAGTAACAGCCCAGGGTCTGCCCAGTTGATGGCAATAGGTTCGCTCCGATTGGGACTTAAACTTAACTTAGCGAAATGTTGGTGTACTAAAGTCACATCTAAGCTCAGGCTCAGATGAGACTTTGAACTTTAGGCCTTTAGGGCTGACCCTTCGGGGTCACACAAATCCGTCATTGATTTTTCCTGACGTCATCCTGCAAAAGTCGTGTAGGCTTTTTTTACTTTTGTCTGTAACTACTTTGGGCCAGGAGCTTATTCTGATGACATAGGGTTTAATATCACAACTTCCAATCTAATGCAAGTCGTAATACGCGTCCATGATCACAGCAATTTATTGTATAATATGCACAATGCCAGTGCGTAGTATTTCATATACGCGGGCAAGCCACGCGCTCACATGGTACAGGAATTAAGCTAAAATTCAATATCGAGTAGCGACAGAGCGAAAATCTTTCATCGTATTTACGAGTGTAACATTAAATAATTAAGAACGCGCAAAGACAGGCAACCTTTTAAAATAAAAATGAAAATGATAAAAATAGTCGTTGGGTCGGTCACAAAGAGCCTTAATATATCAATAAAAATAAAAGTGTATACCTACGCATTGTCCCAAATAAGTACAATAAAAGTTCTCAGAGGGTAAATGTTATCAAATATGTCGAATTTTGAATCGAAGTATAATATCCTATTGCATTTTAGTTAAATTGTTTGCAACAAGCACAGTCAGTATCATCCATAGATATGAATAAATTCTTAAATAGGGAATATGTAAGGAATACAAAACTCTTTTTATTTATTAAAAATGCCTTGTATTGGCGCATAAAAACATTGTGGTACACTTGTTTAAGTTTCTAAAATATCGCTTATTTTACAATTTATTGTTTTATGTAGCATTTTTTTGGTGAAACAAAACGCACTCTCAAAACGCGTCGTCCTCGATAACGCCGGTAGTGACGTCAAAGTCTATGTGTCAAAAAAACACTTTTATTTGATTTTCTTGGATTGTATGTATAATGTATTTTGTTGATTTAAATGAAGAAAAAATTACATGCCCCATAAAATTATATTCCCTATTATGAAAATATTAGGTAGGTAGAGTACCGTGGCCCCGGAACACAAAGGGCGATGAAGGAACATGGATGGGTTTTAGTCAGTAAAAGTCTGACACTCCCTCCTGCTCCGCTCAGAGCGGGAGGAGTCATTTGATGATTTCCCATGTAGGTAGAGTCGAGGACTTTAATTGACAAGCCACTTTCACTACTAACCAATTTTGCACTTCTAAACATTTTATACATTCGAATATTAGTGACTAACCCAGATTTGCATTACAAGGCTAAAATACGAATAGTGGCAAGTGGCTTATCAGCTAAAGTCCGAGACTGTACCTACCTACATGGGAAACGATATTATTTATATTATTTTGTCATTTTAAAATTATTATCTAATCTTCGTTTTGACTCATAATTTGTTATAAAAAACACCTAAAACACCTTTTAGTTAACTACCGGCAACTATCATAAGCACAAGACTTTAAACGATACGAAAAATTACTAATAATCCTGGACAGTTTCCATCTTTTCTGCACCCAGTACGGTCAGCACAAAAGCCTGGGCGCGGGGGCGTCGTGCCCACGCGACACGTCCCTAATTAACCGGCACAATTAACTGCACAGCGCGCTGCGTAATTGTGTTGCTGACTGTACGAGCCCGACACTGTTCGTGGTTGGTAATTCGGTATCGTTGTACGGGAAGTATTTGTTTCCTTGATTGGTTGGGCTTTAGTTTACAATTTTAGATGGTAGGCGATAACATAACATCACGCCTGGAAGCCCCGAAGGGTTAGGCAGACGTACCTAATACAGTGCGTACACCCACATTTCACCAGTTACGATTAATTCCCATTTAATAGGGGAAGAGCTTCCTTTATTTACAAAAAAGCGAAATACTCTCTCAGAATCTCGATGATGAACATTCGTCATAGCAAGCTTTCGAAGATATGGATCGCGATTATGAATATTCTTAATTAAATAAGCCGTCATAGCATCATCATCATCATCATCATCTTCAGCCTATAATGTTCCCACTGCTGGGACACGGCCTCCTCTCAATGAGAGGGAATCGTCATAGCATACGTTCTTCTAACTCACGTAAGTTGTAGTTTTAAACTTTATTATAAATACAGATGGCCTTTTATACAATTCTGCTTCTATTCGGTTAATGAATATTTAAATTATAAATGTTGACATTATTTTTGTCACCCATTGCCTTGTATTGTTTTTTATTTTATTTTAAATTATTTGACATTGTTTATCTAGTAATTTTTGACATTTCATTCATTCAAATATAAAAATTGTGTTTTATAAACTTGACATTGTATAAAAAAATGGAATTTCAAATCAACTAATTTATAATTATAATAAAGTGACTTTAAATTGTAACGACATAGAGCTTTGTAAGTTAATGTTAATATTTCTACACCGGCAACGGTAGTGTATGTGAAACTGTCTAATATTAAGATCTTTAATGTACCATATACTCAGAAATAAATCTTATCTTATTTTATCTTATATATATTATACACATTTACATCGGTTTTTAAAACTTCGAAGTTCAGTATGACACTCCCTCGCTAAGGACTGACCAAGCATCCACATCATTCGTTCCTTTGAATTTGACTAGCCTTAATACCTATGCCATGTTTGTACATAGTTAATGGATCTGGGTTCTCCCTGGGGGTGCACAAGGAGTACCAATTATAACTAACGAGGACGTGAACTGATGCTGCAGGATTAACGCTTTATATCGACCATTTGCAATAGTCAGGTCGCAATCGATCCTTTATTACTAGCCCGACTTTCGAAGTCAATATTTCTTATAAATTTTTGACATGTGGTTTTGTTATACAAGCCTCCGTTGCCTAAAAGGTAGATAATAAAAAAAAATAAAAAAAATAATAATTGTGTTTTATTGCAGGCAAAAATACCCATATACAAGAAAAATACAATTGAAACAGATAAAATACTAAAGAAATCATTAATAATCATAAAAATATCATTCAATTCATTAAAAATCATAAAAATAAAAAATAAATAAAATGGCTGATTACCACATTCATTTGCTAAGCATGGCGAATACATATAGAAGACAATTTATCAGACACAAGCATTTTCCGACCTCATTGCGCGCGTTTATGTAGTAAAGGACTTGGACAAAACCTGCCCCAATTAATAAATTAAAATAAAAGTATTACAAATAATTATAATAAAAAAGTTAAGAATTTTGTAAAATTTATTAACGTACGATACCAGATTTACCTGCAAAGAGATTATAATTATACCTGCATTTTCCCCGATGATCTCATTGTGCTAAACAAATAGATTTGTCTCAGTTTTAAGAATTTTGTACTTCGAATTTTTTTGCCAATATACTGTGTTTATTAAATGCCTGGGGCCCTACTCTCTGACGTTTTGTCCGTATATTCGGATCTATCCGTCTCTCTCGCGCACGTCTGCAGATGAATGCGGGTGAAACAGAAGGATAGATCCGAATATACGGACGAATCGTTAGAGAGTAGGGCCCCTGGGACAAATATATATATACATAATATACACTACAATATAGAAATACAGAAACATATAAAATATAGATATATAGAAATACTTTAGCCGTAGTGACGAAAACAACTTCCATAAACCTTTTAACTTTTGTCCAAAACTGCTGAGAAATACGAACCTTTTTTATTTTTAACCAACTTCAAAAAACGAGGAGTTTATATGTTCGTGTGTATGTATTATTACTATTTGAAAGAGGTGGTCCCATTTAAATTTGGTGAAGGTCTGATGCTTATCTTCAGAGATATACAATGGAACTCTTTAAAAATAGACGGCAAACCTGTCGTCATTGCTGCAATCGCTTGGATGTTTATTGTTTATACAACATCATTACGTAACATCACGCGTGTATGCTCTGAGGGGGTACGCAGATGTGTACAATACACCGAGATTTTAAAAGTTAGGTATGTTTGCGGATGGATTGACAAAGATTTTATTGGCCTGTCCGAAGTATTGTGAGAGGAATTTACGAATGCCTGAACCTTTACTTTGTTATTTTTGTATATTTTTATTTGATGTTATCTCTTACAAAAAAAAAACACAAATAACAAAAAAGTGACCTTTGTTTGATTGATTTAGTGTTTTTGTCACCGACTTCTGAAGCTTGACCTTTGTTTTATTGATTTGGTGTTTTTCTCACCGGCTTCTGAAGCTAAAGTTACTTTTCACTGTTTTTGTGTTTTTCTTTTGGTGTTTTTTATTGAAGTCGGTTTTATTTTTTGCTAAAAGTTTTTGTTATAGAATATTATTACTATTAAATGACATAGATTTTATATCTTCTATACATTCTGCCATGTCCTTTCGCCACGGGATCGGATCTGCTACCGGCCGGGATAGAAAGTATAATACAATGCATATACCTTAATATAGGTCGTATTCTAGGTACTTGTATGCTTAATGTGTGTGTTAATCGTAAAAGCATGAAATAGTTTATAGACAGATATACCGACTAACAAGTTGAGCTACTTTCGTATACTTATATGATATTATTACCTATGGTTATGAAGCTTCGTAGGTACATGTAGGCATTCCGAATCCATTTAAAATCAGGCAGATCCAAGTTCACCATCAAGCGAAATCCCACATCAAACATTTAGTTCAGGAAGCGCACCCACACCATTTATGGCATCTCCAAAGACAACTAACATCTGGTAAACGTATCATTACAAACACTTAATTGGTTAGCCGACGCTCAAATCAATCAATGTGTCACCGCCCGGTGACGTTGACGCGGCTCGTTAGCCCCGCCCACATGCGCACGCGACGCGCCGCCGTCTGCTTCACGTGTTAATATTGTGCCTTTGATTGGATGGGTGACACTGAGGTGTCAGTGGTATCAAGGGATAATTACTTGCACTTACTGGAAGTGTCTTCTGTCTTTGAAGTGTGAAAGGCGCAACCAAGTTACAGAAACACTTAAAACAAATACATGTTGTGTCTGAATACTGTTTTGGCCCAAACTGGAGGCCATAATATCAACCCACAGGATTGCCCAGTTAAGCAGATGACAATTTCTTAGGCAGACAAAAAAAAATGTTTCAGAGGTGTGACAACCGCTTTCGAACACTTTCGTTTTTTCTATAATGGCTGTCAACAGGATTAGCACAACATTATTAGAACAGAAGGAGCTCCTGGCTAAATGATAACAGTCGCTCGGATCGATCTTCAGGTTAAGCTGCGCTTGTCTAGGGCAATGGATGCGTGTCTCGGTAAGCAAGTCAAGCTATTTGTCTCGGTTGTAATTTGGGTGGATTGAAGAGTCGGTAAATAAATTATCGTACAATTTTTTCAAACGATGAAACGGAAATATATCTTTAAAAAAATACATAACGCCTATCATTCCCGAAGGGATAGGCAGAGATATACCCTATAGTACACCCACTCGGCGTGAGAATTAAAACCTGCCCATACCTTCCTAATATCCTGTATATCTTAGGTACCATCCACCTGCAGACCCTGCAGTACCCAATCGTCCTATATCGCAATTTACCTCGCATGCCTTGATAACCGCAGTTCCCTACAGCATAGTTCGTTACGCGCGATATGGCAATCAGACCCTCGTGCTTCGTGGGGTTCACTTATCAGATACATAGTAAACTTCATAAATATTGTAGGGTGTAGATACCTTAATTAAGTTAGGAAGGCGTCATAATCATTTGGATGGCAGTTGGCGACGATATTCCGGCCCGATTGCGTTAAAATGTAACTGTATAGGTAATGGTAGACTTATCACATATTTATTGATTAAGAGCAGCGATGGTTCAGTTGTTACACCCCAGATTTACGCGCCGTCGTACGTAGGGAGTTCCTTACCCAGGCAAGCAATGTACTTTGTGTCGTTCATTTTATCACCAATGCTATCAAAACGGTAAAGAAAATTTGAAGACATTGAGTGTGTAGCAGAGAGGAGGGCCTGTGCCCGGGCTGTGGGAACATTAACATCGATGACATAAACGATTGAATAGATTAATTTCTCTTAGTTAGTTTAGTACTAAATTATACCTATGTTCAGTGGGGCCTGTAAATACGCCAATTTCCTTTGGAATTGTATTCTCTGAAATACAGCTAACAGTAATGGATTTTGACCATTTCACCGGCCAATTACAGCGGTCTATCAACGCCGCATCTTCAGTAACGGTGTTGCCAATATAAACTGCGGTTTTGCTAACAAAATCGAACATTTAATCTAATCCAGTTAAGTGGAAGCTAATGCTGTCGTGACAAGCGCTGTATTTATTTATTTCGCGATGTTAGAGTTATCTTCCCCTTAATGGGCGGCCAGCTAAGAGCTTGATTATCGACGTATGGGGTGACCACTGACCATCACAGCATTCAATAAAATGTTTTGATCACCATTGGAACTGAATGTGATCAGGGGGCCCCAAATGGCCGCGTAAGTAGAATCATAATAAGAAAATAATATGAATTAGATTGCAATTCGTAAAATGGTCACAAAGTGATAATCTAAAAGAATCGAAACTTCGAGAAGTACATAAACGAAGCTGAACATGGGGATGAATTCTTTTATATAATCCCCCTCCCCCCCCTCATACACTACGACATTTTCCAAGAAAGAGAAAAATTATTTTTATACTCTTTCTAATCGGAAACGACAAAGATCGTGTAAATTCAGAGAAAGTATGTTCTTTTCACTCCTAATTATTTGTAGGATGTATCATACCAATTTATGTCTAGTCTCCACTCTTCGTAGTTACACTATCCGGATGGATAAATTTAAAGTAGCACCCAGATATCTGTATCTTATTGCCTCCGGTTAAATTTAACTGTCGATTGCAGTAACGTGCGCTTCGCAGATACCAGCCACCGTAGGTCACCGGGATTAGTGGGTCCTGATGAGGAAGACGATATTTAACTTATGGTTTCGTAAGCAGGAGTATTAATTATGTCTATGGTTATAAAGGCGTAAAAATAGGAACCTGGAAATTTGGAAAATTGTAACTTCGAATTCTTCATATCTCCTAAGGTGCCTTCGATGAAATTGTGGTGTTTCCTCAATTTAATTATGTTTCTTTACGATGATTAACAACAAAAAATTTGTATATGCTTTTTGTCAATGCTAACGGTGCGCATGAGGAACCGAAACACATAAATTAAAAGTGTTAAGTAATGTAATTTAGGAAGCCGACCTATGTAGGTAAGACATGGGTGGTAACTGGTAGCTTCAGCGGACATGACGGCCTAATTTAAACATAGAACACGAAAATTTATCAGCCTAGGATAATTTAAGAATAGTCACATTGTCATAATTGACATGTTGTCTTCATTACAGCAACTTATACAACTAAGTGAACAAAAACTACTGAACTAACCCAGCCTATTCAAGCAGCTCGTACTTCCTACAGCCAAACATTTGATGTAGTTTGCGTGAAACTGTTCCCCTCAATTATAGGTATGTGGTAATGATAAGGCCGGTACACACATACCCCTGAGCGTGGCTGTGCGTGATTACTGCTTGCTACCTCCTTGGCTACTTTATCTTATAGTGTGGACTAAGCTTTAGACGGATAGCGGGTGGACGTGATCAACTTTATTGATAAGAAAATATATGTTATATAGGTTGATTTGCCAAAAGTCGAGAAAAGAGGGCATGAGTATTGATCACCACGCTTGCTCATGGTGGATTAGTGCCCGTGTTCCGATTTATATTAAGTCTAAGCTTTCTTACCATGTCAGTGATATCCAAGTTAAAACTAGAAAATACATATGAATTAAAAAAAAAAATTAGTACTTGCCGAAATTGAGCCCACAACCTCGTATGAAAACAAAAAGCAAATTACTTGGTCGAACAGGTTTTCCAAAAATGTAAGACGCCTATTTACGGGCAATATTACGTCAATCATTTAATTATCATCATCATTTTTTCATCTTATTTTTATTTTGTTTTTAAATGATTTATTTTATTATTTTTATTTTGTCTTTTTTTTAAATTATTATTTGTGCGATGACTATTTTATTATTACTATTATGCTTTATGGATTGTATATCTGAAATAAACGTTTTATTTTTATTATTATTATTAATAAAAACATATTTATTAACTCCCAAAATGTAGCGAACACCTTATTTAACATCACAAGTCGTCTTACCACATCCCAAATAACTAATTAACACGTACACACGAAAGTAATTAAAACCTCGCATCGCTTACAAGTTGTGCCGCCCCATAATGAGAGCCTGCAGCGGTGGTCAGTCAGTTCGGATCTCGGGCAAAGCAGTCTCAGTACAAATAATATTTAAACCAATGGACACTAGATGGTAAGTGGAGATAATTGTGTAATTATAGTAACATAAATTAATCTTAAAGTTCCTTGTTGGAAAATGAAAGTGGTTCTCTTCGTGTGTATCCTGGAGTTCGAAGTTTTGAATTTAAATGGTGGTATGACGAATAATTATGATGTTGGCATTATTATTCTTAATATACGAATCTTATTAAATCACCACTTATGTTGTAATGATCTATACTATGTATATGATGATATAAATAATCTGAAATTCAGAACGTTTTTTTTTTCAAATTAAAAAAATAACCCCATTGCAACAATGAGCAAGACTTTAGTTTCTAGAACTGATAAATGGTAAGTTTTCCCGTATCGCTAATAGAAAAAAAGTTTAAATATGAAATGATGAAAAAAAAAACACCTTTGAACAATATCTTCAGCGAAGCGGAAAACATTTTCAAATTCCGAACAACTCTACAACACCATGCTACACGAATAGTCAAACCATAAACCAGACTCGTTCGGATACGCGCATCGTGCATCGTATAAAAGCTACTTTATAATGTCAGCGCCTAACATATGTAGCGCGCGACGTTATCGCTTCGAGATCGGCGTCTTATCGACAATCGAATCTCTTCTTAGTTCGAGTTATCGATATCGATACCTCAGGCGAATCGATCTGATAGAATATATTTTAGAACTGTCTGTTTGTCACTGTAAAGTACCAAGTTAGACCGGTAAAGGCATGCGTGTGTCCGATCAGATTTGAATTCCCTAAAAAAAAAACAACGTATGTTCTGGTTGGGAAAGGAACTGGCAAAATCTAGAAATTGTCGAAAAAACTGGAATTGAGTATATTCTCCAACATTAACACGACACAACGAAATTTAATCGTTACAGATAATCGCCAATCTGTGAATGATAACAATATACTAGAGTCCGTCACAGCGATTCCCGTGGGAATGATGCGGCGGACGAACTCGCTAGAAGGGGATCGAGCATGGCAGCGGTGGGACCCGAACCTATCGTACCACTCCCTTTCGGATACCTACGCACACTGGTAAGGAACCGAACTAATAGTGAACAACACCACAAGCTATGGCTAGACCACGGCGAGTGCAGGCAGACCAAGGAAGCACTTCCTACTATCGACGGCCGCCTCACCAAACACGCGCTTCGGTTGACCAAACCGCAGCTGCGCACAGTTACAGCCGCCATTACTGGACACGGCTCTTTTAATAAACACCTCTTTGTCATAGGAGTCACATACAGCCTCCTGTGCCGTGCCTGCATGGAGAAAGACGTGACAGCAGCCCACGTGCTTCTGCACTGCCCAGTGGTTGCAACATATACGTACAGGGCCAAGTACTTCGGTAACCTAGGTACTCTCTGCGAGATTGTCAGCAGCATCAAGGCGCTGCTGGCCTTTCTCGGGGAGTTAGGGTGGATCGAATGAATTTCCCACCCGTACGCAAAACGCGTTCTGACGTGGAGTTGCGAACGCCAGCCCGTTATACAATACAATACTAGACTCCGTGAACTGAGAAAATAAATCGTTTGCGATTTCACGAACAAGTTCGCGATATTATTTCGCATTTTAAAAATCGCAGCGATAAAATTTCGTTGTGCGCGCTTAGCCTATGAACTTACGAGGCACAAAAATAAACTACTTATTATTAGTTCTATAAAGCACAAATAATTTTGAGTAGGTAACTTCACAGTAAGGCGAAATAATACTTACTTTAAACACCTTCATTTATAGATCAGTTTAATCATAATTTGACTCTGTCATTCTTTTACAAATCTGCGTCTACAAATAAATAATCTCTGCCTAGCCTTTTCCTAACTATGTTGGCGTCGGCTTCCAGCCCAACCGGATGCAGCTGGATACCAGTATTTTACATGGAGCGACTGCCTATCGGATCTCCACAACCCAGTTAGTACTGGGTAATACGATACCCCTTGGTAAGACTGGTTGTCAGACTTTTTGGGGCTCTGATTACCTGTAACGACTGTCAAAGTTCTACAAATGACAGCCGGGACCAACAGCTTAACGTGCTTTCCGAGGCACGGAGGAAACTCGGAATGTAAGGGCGGTCACCCATCCACAGACCAACTTAGGCAAGCACGGCTTAACGTAAAGATCGACCCGAGCGGCTGTTATTATTTAGCCACGAGCTCCTCACCACAAATAACACATAGTATACAAATAAATAATAATAGTAAGTAAAATAACTATTTGCTTGTGCTTTATCTTATAATATTTTGCCATGTAATCTAGTCCTAGTTCAACAATAAATCTTTATTATTATTATTATTAAATTACTTTAACGACTTTACTCTCGACCTATCATTGAACTCATTATAAACCAATTGCGGAACATAATAACCGAATCAAAACTAAACACAGGTACAAGTTAACATGCTCTGTTCAGAGTTTAATTAATTCGAAGCAGCGCACACGTGTTGCGATTTAGCGTTATCGTATCGCATCTACATCGTATCTACATCGCGTGTTATCGCAGCGTATCGTCGCGATAGGTGGGGCATGCGGCTTACAGGGAGGGTTGGGGAATGTTACGAGTATACCTACAGCGTGTATCTGAAAGGCGTGGTCATATTTTAGGGTGCGATTAAGACCAACTGAACACTTTCTCCATGGGACCACCATCGTCATCGCGAAATAACAATCAGATGTCTCATACATTTGAATGGAGTAAATTAGTATTTTTTTTAGTAAATTTGCAATTTTATATTTTACTTTCATTCATTTGAAAGTTAAAAAAATGTAAACGTTGTATTTGGACCACATAATTTTTTTGAATAATCATCTAGGTATAACAAGACAAAACAAACACATTAAACACTAAAATCAATGATATTCTAATAAACAGATATGTTATACACCTACAAAAACACCGAAAAAAGTGTTCCGCGGGGCAGAGCCAGCTCACATACACGCAGTGACGCAGAATAAAGGCAAAACGAGTCAATTGGCCCGTTTTCGAGTCTTCACGATTGCGCGCTCACAACGTATCTGTTTATTAGAATATCATTGACTAAAATACTTACCCAGCGCATGACTTACAAAGATGCTTATCTAAATTAAAACCATAGATTAAACAAACGCTATCTTGATTACCTATAAGATGTAAGCAAACCCCGCCACTGATTACCTTATTATGTAAAAACGTATTACATTACATACTTAAATTAAACTTCATGCAAAAACACAAATTCAATTAGAAATTATAATTTTCATCACAGCAAATTGTGTGTTTCGTATCAATGTTGCCAGAGGGAAAAATAAAACAGGTATTAGTCGATTATTACTGGCAACATAACAAAATGGTTATACCGTTACTAAATGGATGAAGTATTATGGGTTTTAAACTGATTATTACAGATTATAAGTAACGAGGGGTATCCTAAGTACGTAAGTATCATTTTATTAATGGGACATGATTTGTGGGTAAAAGCTGCTAAGAATTAAGTACTTTTTCAAGTTTCCAAGATTTGATGACTTCAATGGTAAACATAACCTATTTGTCAACCACAGAATTCGCTTATTTTCCTTACTGCTAAGTTAATTAGTAGTTAGTTTGCTGTAATCTAGAGATAGATTACAGCAAACTAACTATTAATTAACTTTGCAGTTTTTATTTCACGTTAAAATCTTAAAGGAAACGGAAGTCGACATCAAACAATTTTTAATCCTACTGTTATGGCTGAAAACTGGAGAACCCTTTACACATTTAGAAATACATCAGAATTCGTCGTAGTAAAATCAATGCTACACGCTACTATTGCAAAATGCGCAGAGTAGGCTTTAGTGTTAATGAACAAAACAATTTCCTTAATAAATTTGTTGTTTTCGAACAGATTTAACACCCGTGCCTAATCACCTTTCCCTTCCAAATACAATATACCAAATACGGTGAGAACCATTTGTACGAGTAGTTTGAGAAGTTAGCGGATGTAGCGCTTAAAATAAATTGTAACCGCGATGGAAGCGCTGAGCACACGCGATTCTCTAATATCGCGATATTCTAATATCGATAAATAATACGTCAAGATGGTAGCAACGAGCAAGGTAGCAATATGTGGTGCGATTATATTTTTACTTTTGTTAGTGACATGCAGACGGTAAAGTTGTCGAGCAATAAGTGTTAAAGTGAAAACAATTTTTGTAACTTTATAGTTAAGACAAGTGATTTTATTTTCAGAACCTTTTTCTACGGATCTAGAGTAAGCCCCATTTGTTAGTCCGTTTAGGCATTTTTATATTTTTACTATTCAACCTGTGTAACCGAGGGTAGATTAGGGCCAGGTCTTGGACGCACCATGAGCCTAACAAAATATTTCTCTAAACTCGTAATGATTGACACTCAATCTCATTTAAAAATCAATAAATCTGTCACATGGCAGTGCTACATTGGTCTATTCAGATCCGGACTGTCCCCTTCCTGCCCTCAGGGGGTGCCCTTAGCGTGTAGTCGTTTAGTTCGCAGAGGCCTTACACTCAAAGCAGACGACAACCTCCTAGGTTTGGTTGAATTGCGACATGACCTTCACAAAAAAAAGTGTTACATTGCTGAAATAGAATGTCAAGGTAGATTCGTTGTCTTGCCTTCTGGCTTACGGTTTCAAAATAACTTTACATACATAATTAATTAAAAGAAACAATTTCATAAAATACAATAGCAGCAGCCATTAAACAATGCAATCACAGAACGCCTCCATTTTTAGCAACATTCAATTTGCCATTCATTCCGAACGTTCATGTGTAACAATTAATAGGCTCGTTCTAATTTTAATATTTTATCTGTTGCATTTCGCGCCATAAACAAATAGTAGCCAATTGCCACTGCACATGCAAATCTATTGTTTTTAATAGGACACTGTTATTAGCTTCTAAACAATTCTCAATGGGCTAGAAACAGCAATTGTAAGTAAAGGCTAGGATAGCAATATATACGGGTTCTATTTTTATGAATTTGAATGCGATGCGGGCAAGAAACTCGCTTGGAAAGATTGTTTTATCTGAAATAAAATAAGTTAGGTATAATTATCATCTTAAAATCGGTCAAACTTTAATATTTTGGCAAATTTCATGACCTCAAGACGTAATTACATAGAGCATTTTCTATTTTCATCACAAAATCAAAAACATTATTTTACTAGTGATGCTTACCCTTTTATTTTACGTAGGGAGCTCCAAGTCCAGTGAAGCCGTGAGGCCCTGATGCATTGAATTTCATTTCGCCTATTTTGACAGCCATCTGCAAAATAGCAAAAAGAAAATTAAACAAGATTTTCTTAAAAAAAAAACAAATCTTTAGTGCTGGCCAGGAAAGGATGCGAAGTTCCAAAGCACATTAACCGATGTTACCGAACGCGAATGACAGGCGTGGGCAGTCACTAGTACCAATAATTATGTAAACTCTCTTAGCTACTTTTAAAACGAAATCCTTGTTGATTGTAATATTTTATGAAATGTTATTACGAACATACCTAGTATTTTGGAGCCCATATTATTATAAACTAAATATATTATACCTTCTCACAAAGTTGCAATCGTTATTCTACGAGAAAAAGCTTTTGGATGTATTTAACTGAGTATATGCATATTGGTGTTTGTGAGTGTACAAGTACCTACGTCTTAAGTCCTGGACTACGATAATGCACCTGTGACATGTTGGTACTAAAACCTTTTTATAATTTAAATAAAAGTTTTGGAACAATGAGGAATTTTCCACTGACGTTTGTCAGAACGCTTTAGTATAATATCAATAGATAGCGCTGATCAGCTTTGGGAATATTTTTTTAAGCGGCGTTTTTAAAAGAATTTACTACATAAAGGTCAATGGTAAAATCTATTATCAGGGCAAAATAAACTCTCCTAGACACATGTTAAACTCATTGTATAGTAAAATTTATTTATTATTCATTGTTGTATATAAACGCAGTGGTTCCCAACCTTTCTTGGACCAGGGTCCACTTTGGTGTCTTTATTGTTAGCAGGGGCCATACGGTCCTAGGAGACCGACAGGATTATATCTAGGGGGGAATGCAAAAAATGGAAAATGTGATGAGAACCTCTGTAAAGTGAAAGATACAGGAGCGATCGAAGTGAGTTCAAAAAATTTAGCAATCATTCATACAAAAATAGGAATAAGAAAGTAGATTTTTGCAGAAATGATTATGAATCTAGCAAGAGCGAGCGCAGCAAGCTCGAAAAAATTTAGCACTTCGGCTCTGGTAGGTTTTCAATTAGGTTGGGTTGAGCTTGCATCTTCTGTGCAAGTAAAAAAGTTCGAAAACATTTAACCTTTCGCATACCATTTTCGAAGCTCTTGTGGGTTTTTGCATGGTTTTTGCTATTGTTCATCTGAGTGTTTTTGCGTTACGCCTAAACTCCTGGTGCGTCGAGTCGAGCTATAGGTTCCTCCGTACTTCAGTTAAGGCTTTGTGGACATAAAAACAAGCAATTTTATTATACCCAAGGTTGATCAGCGCCACTTAGTTCGTTCATAAAAAGCACTGGAAAATTCCTCATTGGTAATTTTCTTACGCATCAAAGAAGTCTCTGTCGCCCTTTTAACCGACTTCTTGATTAAATTTGGGATGTAAGAGAAGAACAGACCACAATTTTATTATTAAGTGGGGGAGATCGAAACCTATTTTATTCAAACAAACTATTTGCTATGGAAAATTCCAGTTGCCCCCTAAAATATCCCCCGTAAGGGAGATTCAAGGACCGGGGTTGCGGGACTGTTCGAAAGAGATACCGTGGCCCCGGAACACAAAGGGTGATGAAGGAACATGGATGGGTTTTAGTCAGTAAAAGTCTGACACTCCCTCCTGCTCCGCCCAGAGCGGGAGGAGTCATTTGATGATTTCCCATCCGAAAAGTTTCCGGATGCGTTTCCGAAGTTTCCCTTTAGGCCAGGAGGGCCAATAGGAATATTCATTTGCTAAACAAGCTTATCTAACTTGCAACTTTAAAGCTTTGTCTGCAAATAGCAAATAAAAAATACTTTTCAAATGCAAAATTTGAAGGAAAATACGAACTATCATCTCCATTACGATGTAGGAGCTCCCAAGACACAATATATTAAGTTAACAATTATTCATTAAAATCACTTACTAAAGTTATAAAGTACATAAAATTAACATTGTAATCGTAATAGCCCAGGATGGTCAGGCTACCGTATACCTAAGTTAATGAGAATGTGGAAGCCACGCGTGGGGCGTGATATTATGGCGTCTTTTAGTTTAGTTTATGTGAATCCAGTGATGGTATCAGCACTTTAATGTTTTAAACTGCTAATGCTTACACACTTGCTTTTAAAGTTACAATTTAACTAATCGATTAAGTATTTTATTATACGTATAAGACGTATAATAAATTCCGTTTTCGTTCTCAAGTTATGTTGACCCTAAAACTTTCCGACGGTTCCTGACGAATCTGTTCTTCCTTGTCATGTTACGTGGATCAACACGTTTTTTTTCTCCCCTGCCAACTGTCACACGATCACTTACACCTTTTTTTTGCATAACATTCCACACAGAATCCACGGCCATAGACATGGGTCACATTGGTGTAGGTATAGTTTTAATTTTCTAAGGTGGTCTACTTGTCAATGTATCTATTCTGTCAAAAGAAGTAGCGATAAAAAAAAAAAAAAAAAAAATTCACATCTTCCTGCCAGCCCTAAACAAAATTAAACACAAATTAATAGTTCTTATAGCTGATAACGTTAAATAACTACAGCAAACGTTTACGTGGAACACGTAATAAGAGCTTAGGCCGAGCATTATGCAAATAATTCCAGAATTACCCCGTCTAACGGTCATCGGTCGCTCAAGTACCGGTAGGAGTTACGTATGTATCCTAAGTGCCAGTATGATGGAGATTCCTCGCTTAGTACAGTATTTAAGGCACATTTCTGAGGCCTGTATTAATTAACTGCTTTGAATAAGAACGATCCGGTGAAGATACTTAGAAAAGGATGAATTTCCCTTGTCCAGACTAATCAATCAGGGCCGGTTTTTTTGTAAGACAAGCGCTTAACTAAACAATCTTAGGTCTTCGTTTTCACAAGTGGACAATGCGGTGCTGTATCTAAATATATTATAATCCTGGAAGCTCAGTCAAGCTTGAGCGCTGGTGGCGCAGAGGTATGCCATTTTATTTTGTGCAATTTATTTCATTACCACTGCTCTCACGGTGAAAGAAAGGACCAAAAGTTCGAAGACATCTTATAGGCATTACTCGCACTAGGCTAGCTAGGTGAATTCTGGCCCATTCCCTCTCATAGAGAGGAAACCTTTATCGCAGCAGTGGGAACGTTTAGGTATAGGTTGATGATTCTATTACCTCAAAGCTCCCGGGCTTTGCGGTTCTGCAAACAGTCGATTTCCCTGTAATCTTATTTTCACCAAAATCAAAGCTATAGTATATGTATATAGTAGTGCTATAGTATACGAGTATATATATCATTACGAGTTGTTGTGTACTCAATGAGGCTGTAGTGTCTTCATTTGAACGGTTGACAGTTGAGAATGGAAGAATATATAGGCGAAACGACCAAAAAAATCTAATTAATCTGTCAGTTAGATTAACGAAAAATATTTGACCCGTGTTTTTTTTTTTGTTACGTAAACCAAATTGACGAAGATATGACGCTTTTAAAATTCTCAATACGTCACGCCTTGGTATAAATTTCAGCTAGTTCTGACGTCACGAGCACTCCACTCGCGAGTTTTGATGCGTTTTATCTTTGTCGATATTCATTGATTTACAAAAACAAAAAATACGTGTCCATTAATTTCCTAACTACTAATTACTCTAACTGACGCCGGACTAAATAGATTTGCAATTTTTTGATACTGTCGTCATGTCTATTAAACGTTACGTTTCTGCCCTTGTGGGCAGGCAGATGATAACTATGACGACGCTGTGGGTACATTATTTTACTCATAGTTTGAAAGCTTTCCATCTTTCCACGGAAGTTAACTCCCCTACTATTCAGGTCATAATAAACATTGCAATAATCCAATCTTTACCGCTAACTATTAATAACGAAACGATTATGTGCAAGCCAGGGATTTCCTCAGAGCCCAAAGGTCGGCTCAGCTGTGTCATTATACTTGCACTAGCGTAATGAAAACCGCTCGGGGCTACTCTTTGTTATGTCAGTACACCTTGTTAGAATATTTCATTTCCTAGCTTCTATTTTCATATTATAGCCGAGTTTACATGCGCTAAAAATAAAGGAAGAAATGGCCATTTTGAGTTTATGGTTTCGGTTGCTTTTAGACGGCAGGTGATTTTCTAGAGATAGGATTTGATTGGAGTTTTGAAAATGGTTTTAATCGATTTTGTTATGGACCTAGTTACAACTGGGCATAAAATAATGAAAAGAAAATAACCTGTTCTTCTTTTCTATTTAAATTATTGTGGGTTTCGTTTTTCTTGCATAATGAATTCATAGTATACTTACCTTGTAGGAATGTTTTAAAACCTGGATTTGACTTCCAAAGCGGCCATAATTTAAATATAACATTTAATTAGTTTACGAACTTTCGTTTAAAATTAAACCTTCTAGATAAATTACAGTGCAAAATATTGAGCTGTAGAAAATAACAGTTTTCCCTATTCAGCAGTAATGTAGGAGCCATGTTAAGTTTTTCTAGGATCGAGTAAACTGGCTTATATGGCAATTACTATCTGGTAGAAGCTGGATGAAGCTGTTTGTGCGATAAAAAAACCTGTAAATAATGCTCTAAAGTTGTTGTGCCTTTGCCTTTAAAAAAGCTAAGTGGCCATGGACATTGTAGAGATTCCGAGAATGCTAAACTTGCGAGCTAATCAATTACTGAGTAATTGATTTTATTAGAGAACGATTATCCCACCGATTTATTTGTCGATTAGTATCGTCGTGTTAGTCCTGCTGTTTCTTAGAAACATTTTCTACATTACTTAATATGTCCATGCATTTTATAAATTGTGTTTCTAATTTTGAAATCAGCTCTTCTTAAATGCCTTTTCGTTTTCTCAAAGAGAAAGGCAATATTGTATTCTGCCTATTTTATGGCAGAATGGAATATCGACATATTGTATTTTTGATATCCAGATGCGAATGGTAATAAGCCAACGTATAAATCCATGTTATGGGAGTTTAATTCAGCAAGTGTTGAAACTATGTCGGATCGATGAATTTCAAATTTGTTCAATTTACTGCTTTGATGCAAATGTCCGGTCCCGGGGCTTGACACCGTAATTTATTCATTGGAAAATCCTATGTCGGCTGATATTCCCAATATGGATTACTGTTTCTATGTACATGTGTGTTACCTTGGTACTGAAAACTTTAGACATCGGAGGTTCGAAGATTTATTGGTTAACTTAGGGTTTGCGTACAGATCATGGCAAGGTTGAAATTGAGTATAAAGCAAAAAAAAATCTTAGTTTTCAAAGTAATGGTGCGGTACCATAATTGAATTGATTGATTGTCCATACGTATATGCGTTCCTTGATTGACAATGACAGGCTGGGAAAATGAGCGAGAAGTTTGACCAAGACCTAATGTTTTTGTTTTGTTGCTATTTTCGGAAAATTCAAGCTATTTCTCAGTTGCTTACTAAAAAAAAATCAAATTACAAAATCAAATTTAAAAAATCCTCACAAAAGTAGCTGCCCGAAACGTGTTTGGTATTCTCCGCTCCCAGAGAAAGCAACCTTCTACTAAAACGGCCGTGTCCAAGAACTCAGGTGCAAAATATGCATACATATAAAAATATATAAATAAAATATTTTGCACCTGAGTAATTTATTTACCCATGCTCAACGAAAAGCAACTAGTCAAAACCACCTACTTATCTTCGTAGCTTCCTAATTCAAATCGTCGACCAATACAAATAAGTTAGTTACACACGTGCGTCTGCACCGCGTACACACGCCCGGAGTATAATTGCTGCACTTATTCAATCTTCGCGCGTTCCATATTCGGTTGGCGTATCATTTGCGCGTTTTCACGCTAGGAAAATAGTTTGCGGGCTTTATTTATTTGTGCAGAGAAGGTCATTTAGCTGAAGAATGTGACTAGCGTTAGTTTGTTTACCTTTGACAAACACAGAGATATCTTTAATAAAATTCAATAACTGACAGACTTGCATCAACTGAACTGCAGGGACTAGAAGTATGAAAGTTTGCACAAGAATATTGAAGGAAGGAGTAAATAGAAGATGAACGCTTGTATTGAGTTCGTCATTTTTGTTGATGTGGCTCATCAGGCACATAGCATGTATTTAATCTAATTATTTTCTTTGTTTATATTCCCCTGCTAGTGAACTAAATAATAACCTAGGCGAGATTTGCAATATCTGTAAAATCAGAAGATCTCAAAGAAAAAAAAAAACTATTAAAAATAATTGTATTCTCAAAGCCGGCCAGCTTCTCTGCATATAAAATCAAGACGATCCTAAATTACAGTCAATTTGAAAGCAGACAGTAGTTGGCATACGAAATAAAGGGTGACCATTTATAGTATAACAATGTGGGATATTTCCGCGGCAGAGTGTCCCAACAATGAGCCGCCAATGGGACAATTTGGCGCGACCCGTGATCCTGTACCATACTAATAGCGTGTCGTCTAAGCTATGAGCGGATGTTCTGTAGTATTTAAGGTGCACTAAAGGACCGCTCTACGTCCTATTATTTTAATTATATCCAATAAATATCTTATTGAGCATTATTGTAAAACCTGAGACTTCGTTTTTACCAGTATATCTAATGTTAGAAATGCCTAGTGAAAAGATTACTCAAGGGACGCTCTAAGGGTCAGCTATGTTTGTAATATCGAGAGGCAAATGCTTATTAAATGCCAGGGGACTATCTCACGTGAATATCACTCAATTTTGCGGCAGCAGTGGCATTTTTTTTCTCGTCTGAAGTATGGCACTACGACCAAACTACGCATCAGGCCTGACGTCACGCAAAATCCAACATCACATCGTGCTAGGAGATCCGTGAGGTTAGGATATACACAAAAGACGATAAAAAGCGTTGGGCAGTATAGACCTGTCGGATCGGATAATCCTCCTTTTCCTATCGTGGTTGAGGAACTGGTCATATTTCTATACTTGCACTCCGCTGTTTTCTCTGATTAATTTCGATGCGGGATCCTAGATTGATGAATCGTTTCTCCGGAACTCATGTACTTTTATTGCCCTGGTGTTTTTCTGGTGGACACCACTGTTGTTTCTGGCTTTCAGGAGTAAAAAATCAAAATCAAAGCATTTATTTCAAGTAAGCCAGTTACAGGCACTTTTGAATTGTCGAAACAAAGATGAAAATTAAATGTAGCAACAGTGCCAGTTACAAGACATAAAAACTGTGAAAGTACTGTAGTTGCCCATTCCCTAGCGTAGATCTCTATGGAGAAGAACGGGCAAAAAACTCCATGGACACTCTTTTAAATCAAAATATTGTTACAAAATCTTGGTTACTTCATTCATGTTGAGATCCGGGTGGTTGTTAATAGTGTAGCGAGACACCGCTATCAGCTTGTAACTTGCGCCACCCAATATCTTCTATTACAGTTTACCATTTAAAGCGATGATGCGTCGCATTGTGCGTGCGCGGTACACACGCGGTATGAACGCGGCTACCGCGCGGTACCGGCTATACATGCGCAAGCGACGCTAGGAACGCACACGATTTATGCGTTCTGCGTCTTAGAACATTGTGAGCGGACACTTTGGGGTCTTACTTATATTTACGCTAGTTGCTTTAAGGGGTGGCTTATTTGAATGAATTATTTTGAATTGTATTTTTTTGTTTGTGTGTTTTTGCTGTGGACACTTTTAACGTGCACATCTTGCTACATTGTTCTCACATAATATACCAGCTCAACATGAATGATGTAACCAAGATTTTGTAACAATATTCTGATTTAAAAGAGTGTCCATGGAGTTTCTTGCCCGTTCTTCTCCATAGAGATCTACGCTAGGGAATGGGCAACTACAGTACTTTCACAGTTTTTATGTCTTGTGACTGGGACTGTAGCGACATTTAATTTTCATCTTTGTTTCGACAATTCAAAAGTGCCTGTGTAACTGGCTTACTTGAAATAAATGCTTTGATTTTTGATTTTGGTAGAGAGATATAAATGGTGAAACTTCGTACCTTTATTTTCTATCTTACTATTATTGTACACCGTTTTTTTTTTCGGATGAGAACTCATCAAATGGCCCCGGGGTCCCGCTCTGGGCGGATCGGAAGAGAGTGTCAGACTTGTACTGACTAAAACCCATCTATGTTCCTACTTAGCCCTTTGTGTTCCGGGGCCACGGTATCTTTTTCCAACAGTCCCGCAGCCCCGGCTTATTGTGCACCCTAAGGGTATGTTGAAGAGATACTTTAAAAAAAAAATTGCTAGCTTTTTTTGTAACCCACCTACAACCACAATTCATTATTATTCTATTCTATTCATGGTTTCCCATACAAATCCGCCACAAACCACACCTAAACGTCAAACAAAGGTACGTTTGTGGTGATTTTATTGTAATTATTTATGTTTAATTGCCAGGAAAAAAATTAGAATGATCACCACGCTACCACACTGCATCTTGGTTGTGGTATTGGCGCTTGATATCATTATCTTTCTGCCCTTGGCCCATTCTATTTGGGGTCGTCGCAACACGTGTTCTTCTTCCATTCTCCCCTGTCAGACGTCACGGCATCATTTACTCCTTTCTCTTTCATATAATTCCTCACGCAATCAATGCAAGATGCATTGATTGCGTGATTGCGTTTTTAGTGTTCCGTACCCAAAGGGTACAAACGGGACCCTATTAATAAGACTCCACTTTCCGTCTGTCTGTCACCAGGCTGTAATGATGTATTTTGGTTGCCGCTATAACAACAAATACTAAAATCAGAATAAAATAAATATCTAAGGGGGCCCTATGGCCGTCAACGGTGCGTAATGGCGATTTCCGCTTGTTACGTCTATTGAAGCGAAACAAGCGTGAACAAAACGGCTAATTTAATAACAGGAAGTAGTCTACACTAAAATAGGTTCCTTTACGATTTGGCGAATTGGCGCCTATCCTACAGTCCCAACCTGGCTCCCGGCGCCGCCGCCGGCGCCCGCACCCATGTTGACCGCACACAATACCAGCATACCAGCCTGGGGAACGACCCATGAAGTATGTTTAACGCTTAACTTTACGACTATACTATCAGAACTGAAACTAATGATAGCAAACTGCATTATTTCAAATCCCAGAAAACTTTTCTGCTTAAAAATACACCTTAGGCAGTTGTTTTACGGTTGAGTGTTGGATGTTTTGTGCGAACAATGTAATCTCCAATCACAAATCAAAGAAACAGTCATACAATAGTCAATGTGTCGCGCAATTGTTTATACTTTAACATTATAGAGGTATCGGGAATCGCGCGTGTTTGTTCCCGCCTTTGGACACACTCCTCCATCATTGTTGCAACGTAACATTACCACTTCTTAGACCGACAAATGTGACGATTGTAAACCTTAGAGCACAGGAAATAAAGTCTATACAGACTGTATGTAGCTGTGGTATATTTTAGGATTCCAGCACGCGGTCTGGGTGGTACTGGCCTAATATGGGCATTAAGAAAATTATATGGAAAACGATTGAAATCACACTTGTAATGGATTATCTACACGTTTACTGCAACAAAGTTGATCTTTTGAAAGTCCATGTTCGATACCTATACTCTGTAATTGGACTTAATGGACGTATTGACGTCCATTAAGCGAACGAACCCATAGATACGTTTTATTGCAGTTTTTTATTTAGCTTGTAGCTTGTATAAAAGTAACGATGAAATTAACATCAAATGCTCATTGGCATACACACGCTTTGTCATTCCGTAATACATTAGTAATAACTAATGTAAATATAACGAACAAAAATTTATTATTTATAAAAAAACAACCTTAATTAACAGCAGTTACAAATGTTACTTTCAAAACGATTGTCGATTGTCTATGATAAGTGTCCGCCATGTTTTGCCGCCAAAAGACATTTTTGTAATGGCCGATGTTCAATTTATGTTCTGACGACACAACATCCATCGCACAGTATTTAACGAAAAGGTTGCTAAAAATGTATAGCTTACCAATCATTGGGCAAGTCCCCAAAGATACTGTTACAGTTTATTTTTCAAAGTAAAAAGTGAAAGAAACCAAATACCGCGCTTTTAAGCACTACAAATAAATTAAATCGATCCGTTTCAAGTTTCTTTTGCTAAATATTTGCGCATTTATCATTTTAATTGTATGATGTATAATTTTAGCATTGTTTTTTTTAGAGGTCGCATTATTATGTCTATGTTTTCAAATATAGTGTCTCGAATGATAGCGAACATTGGCAATTAAAGGCACCTACCAATGGCAATATTACCATAGCGAATAATTCAGATCGTGTGTGTCTGAATGCATTACGAAATAGTTTACTGAATACATGAAATATTCAGATTCATTAAGGATTCGAGTCAACGGAAAATCCTTCAATATTAGGTAAAAATTACCAAGATTCAAGATGGTTTTGATTGTGGTTGAACTGATTTAGAAGGTCAAAAGTAAAATACATGTAAAAAATACGGAAATGTGCCACCCTATTTCCGTATTTTAAAAAATAAATTTCAGATAGCGCCACCATAGTTGGTCTCAATCTGACCAATCAGGTTAAGCTATTTTGAAATATAAAATATTATTACCACATTTTCAACCAATGACGATGTTTGGGGACCAACTATGCTAGCGCCAAGAGTTCCACAGTTAGCCTCCCATTAAAACCATTAAAAAAAAAGCTTTTTGCAAAAAATAAAACCGACTTCATAAAACAAAAAAGTGAAAAATAACTTTAGCTTCAAAAGTCGGTGACTTGTTTGTTTGATTCAGTTTTTTTTGCCACCGACTTCGACCGACCGAGTTTTTTATTTTCCAGTTTTAGTTGTAATATCCTATGCAAATATTTGCTATACATATATTTTACATTGATAACAATACAATTATGGTAATAGGCTTATCCCCAATCAAATGTAAACTAACATAACTGTCAAAATCTGGTTGTACTGTACACATCTGCGCACCCCCTCAGAGCATACAGGTGTGATGTTACGTCATGATGTTAATTGTTTGCCGTCTATTTTAGAAGAGTTCCATTGTATATCTCCGAAGATCAGCATCAGATCTTCACCAAATGGGGGCTATCGTTTTTGAGCTCACCAGATGGCGCTACTGTCGAGTAAGGGTCTTGTCAACAATGCTATTTTATACTTTAAAGTACCAATAACGTCATAAAAAGTTCTTTTTATTACGTATAACAAACATAGTGCTCAACTTCAGATACATATTTACAATATTCTTCCTAAAATTAGCAATCATGAAACATTTAAAAATCATTCTACCTCCAAGTACTAACAATTAGGATTCTAAGTTGCTACTTAAAATCTTCAAGTCATAATTAATCAGGAATGGCTCAGTCTAGAACATAATCGTGAGTGTTAGTATAAATACGTGATAAAAAAGCACGCAACGCGCGAACACTGTATGACATCTGACATTTCGGAAGACCTTAGTCTACACGAACGCCTCTAGCGGCGAATTAATGCTCGATAGCCCCCATTGAAATGAGACCACACGGGAAGCACCAGCTTTCAAATAAAAAAAGAATCTCGGTTCATCCAGTCGAAAGTTCTGAGGTAACAAACACAAAAAAAAAAAAAAATTTAACAGAGCATCAATGCAGATCCTACAATAGTTTACGCCCGTAAGCATTGTAACCTGTCATCTATACGTTCCGTTGTACGCAGCACTTGTCTTATTAGCATTGTCTGTGCGGACTAAACGCAACGTTCGCTGCGTGATTTGGAACGCCTTTTACGTAGAAATACGACAAACATTATTTTGCACCCGAAAATGTAACGCTCGTTCTAATTTTCTGAGGCGTAAAGATGATTCTTGAGTGGTTGGAATGTAAAGGTAAGTTTGTTGTGCTATAGTAGGCTGTCATGTAATGTATTGCCGGACAAAGGGTATGATTGTGTAGCTTCTCTGTTGGCTTAATTACAAATGTTTACCGTATTGCACTCATTGTGCTGTCATATATTGTGATAAGTAATAAATATTGTGCCAACAAAATTACAGAGCTTTATTCTAGTTTTATTTACGATGGTTCTCGGATTGTGTGAAGTGGACAGAGTATAGTTTTCTGTCCAGTGCAGTCGAGTTCATTACTAGTGAAATATTTCTTCATGGCAGGTTTGGTCGGATCTGTTTGAGATTGAGATGATAAAGAGATGGGAACTAATAAATCTGTTTGAGAACTTGTATAGCAATGCTTTTATTGTCATGTCTGAACAAAACTATTATACCATGATTATTCTTATTATTATCAAACTTTGTATTGTTAACTGCACAAATTACAATAATATATTCAGCAAAAAATCCATAATACGTATGAGAGTCGCACGCGCTGTCACATGTCGTAACGAATGCTATCCCCTGAATATCAAGCGAAGATTTGACTGATGTAGTCACGATCGAGACACGCGCTTCCAACGTTTTTCTTGTACATGTGAGACAAGCGACCGAGTCGTTTACATCGGCTTATGGCTGCCCCTCAACCAGCGGACCATTAATTAATCCCATAACGGGCCACCGACTGGTTTCAACGATTTTGAATGACAAAATTGCTGCCCCCAGAGAATTAACTTGACGGATGGTGTAATTGAGGTTTGAAATATTATCTCGCGATCTACGCTAACGATGTCGCGTAAAACGGAACGTTACAGTAAAAAAACAAACATGGCGCCGCAACGTTTTCCGCGCAAACCACACTCTTTGATTGTAATCGCGCGCGTGAAGTTCTAATTTCGAATAGATTACTGTGATTGGTCGGGCGCTGCGTCGGGGGGCGGGGGGTGCGTAGAGAGGCGCCAGACGTGCCGGGCCGCGTAAATGGAGAGGTGCGTTTTTGTGGAGCAATTGGCGAGTGGAAATCTTGCCGGATCGCGTGAACGTGCGGAATCAATTGCAAACGCGTACGCACGCCACTATAAAAAAAGTGATATATAGCTTGGGATAATTATAAGTCATGTCTGTGAGTAACGCGCGCCCGATAAGGGAATAAGCAACATTTGTACAGGAATACTGCGATGTAATTGGGATCCTGCCTTTATGTAGCCTCCGCATGCTTTTATATCAAGTTATGGGTATAATGAGTGCTGATAAGTAGGCTCTGCGTGTATTCATTTATCATTAACGGTCTTCAAACGTTTCATTTACGGAATACGTAGCTAGTATCAAATGCTTTGGAATTGCATGCCGCGACTACACTGTTGAATTGGAAAATAAATAACTGAAAAGGTAACTTATCGTGCTTAAAACGTACTGCAGATAAAATAAATATTACCTTGTGTTTCGTTCATAAGTCTTGTAGCTTTTACGTGTCCGGCTGTGTAAAATAAATTGTAGTCTATGTTGATTGTTCTCGTCGTGAATGGGTTCATTCATATACATGGACATAAGAAAAAAAACATGTGCGTAAAACATTCTTATCTTATCGCTAACAATCACACACTTCGTCATCATCAATGGCAGTCTTGATCTACCCATTGCTGGGTAATCCGCCTCTCTTTTGCTTCATACTTTCTTGGGTCCGTGCGGGTCTCATCCAGTCACTAAGATTTATGATAATACTAGAATTAATTCTGTAACGTCTTGGTATAATGCTACTATGCTAGTTTCAGCTGAACTTACATGACTACTTAATTAAGTATTCGTCATCTGCCTAGCCTTTTCTCAACTATGTTGGGGTCGGCTTCCAGTCTAACCGGATGCAGCTGAATACCAGCATTTTATGATGCCTATCTGACCTCCACAATCCAGTTAGTACTGGGTAATACTATACCCCTTGGTAAGACTGGATGTCAGACTTTCGGGCGACTGACTAGCTATAACGACTGTCAAAGATCTCAAATGACAGCCGGGACCAACTGCTACATAACTAATTATTATCCGCAAAATATTTTCTCTAGAAGTTTCCGTCCTATAACCACATTTTGTACATTGCGCAGAATACCACAGAAGCTATTGATACACTTTTTAACTCGAGCACCCACACACCTGTGGGTGTTCAATTCTAATTCTAACAAATTCGCCATTGAACCGACACGAAATAAATCAAGCGGTTTGTATAAAATAATAAATAACATAACGTGAGGCGACAGTAACGCGAATAAATCGCGGCGCGGCTAACGAGTCGCGTCGCGTCGCCAAACGCGCAAACGCGCGACAAGCGTGAACCATTGGGAATTTCAACTACAGTACTTTCACAGTTATTTTAACTTGGCCCTTGCTTATCTGTCAAAATCGTATTCTATTAAGTTAGTAGCAATAAGGTTGTTGTTATGTTGCTATCATTGACAAGTCTACTTTTTCAGGGTTTCGTACCCGAAGGGTAACCAACGGGAACCTATTACTAAGCCTCTACTGTCCGTCCGTCTGTTAGCGGGCTGTATCTCATGATCCTTAGTAGGTCGACAGATGAAATTTTGACAGAATGTGTATTTCTGTTGTCGCTATACCAACAAATCCTACTAATATTATTTGTGAGTATGGATGTATGATTGGATATTTGTTACTCTTTCACGCAAAAACTACTAAACGGATTTGGATGAAATTTAACGCGCAGATAGTTTGTAACCTGGACTATCACAAAGAATACTTTTTATCCCGGTAGTAAGATCCCATGGGACAATATCAAACTTCACGCGGGAAAATCCGCTGGCAGAAGCAAGTAATAAAATAAATTTAAATAGTTCCCCTACTACGATGGTACGGAACCCATGCATGCGCGACTCTGACTCTCACTTGACCGGTTCGTTTTTTTTCTTTTGCAACTGACCCCAGACGACTATTCTGCCAGCGTCATGTTAATAAAAATGTAGTGGTCTTTATTTTTGTGACGATAAGGTTGTTGTTGGACTGCATTTTTCAGAGGTAAAATAACTGTGTGCTGACTGTACGCTTACACTTATTTACATTAATTTCGTCAACCCTGACACCTATAACGGCCATGTTTGATTTGCGCATTTTGAAAATGGAATGTGTCAAATTGGTGTAAGCGAGGTTGGAGATGGAATGTTTTTGCTGTATTTGATTTGTTCTGTAGGTCGTTTTCAAACTCGGATCATGACCAACGTCCAAGTTCATAACATTGATAAGCTGTAGGTATAAGTAATAGTTTAATCTTGCCACTTCACCACAATTAAACTTGATCGAGCTCATTCCGAAGAAGCACAGTTTGGCATTGAGCGGATTTTTTTTTTAGTGTAGGTACCTGTATTTATTTACTTTGAAAACATTATAATTTAGACACAAGTAGGTAGGTAAATTAAATTGTGTGTTGAGACTTCAACATTTTTAGTACTACATTTTAATTCAGTAGCATGCTTTTCAACACGTAGTTAGCTTTTTAATGCGTAATTTTATCTAAGATCACGCTCGTTAGCTTTTACGAGGTGTGTAGAATGGCTGCCGAACTAATTAAAGAGCGACGTTAGCGCCACTTGGGGTGAAGATCATGATTATATTCTAATTTATGTTTATAATGAGAAATACCCCGTGTTTATACATCCTTTTAATCCTGGACTAGACGGCGCAAATGAAGTTATTGCCTAGTAATATAGATCTGGATTTGAGGGCCTCGACAATGGGGAAGGCTGGTCAAAACTGATTGTAGATGGCGCGTCTATAGCTTAGACCCAATCTGACCAATGAGGTCAATGTATTTTGAAATATAAAATGACATTGACAGATTTTCAACCAATGACGATGTTTGGTTCATGCGCTGCTAGCGCCATTAGTTCCACCAGTTGCCCACCCCATTGATAACGATTATCGAAAAGATAAAAACTATTGGACTGACATAAGCTGTCGAAAGAATCGTTGCAGGCATACGAAACCATGGTACTAATAAGGCCCTTCTAACCCTAAAATTAGCAACTCTATTTGTGGTAGTTCAAACTTCGTTTGAAACACTGTTAGAATAAAGTTCTAATCAGCTTGCACTACAAAGTGGTTGTTACGTCAGTCACTGCGGCTGCGGCCGAATAGTGCGAAATGTGTGGTTTATTGCGATTTACAAAAAATCTATTAATTGGACTAAAATAATAAAACACATAAGACCTGCTTTATAGTTAGTTCAGTTAGTATGCAAAGTTTCATGATCTAATTTGAAGTGCTTTTTGAATACCAGCGGTTTATTGTTCGATTTGAAGGTAACTTTGGATTTTTTTCTATCGAGAAAAGTTTATGGAATCGTGTTTTCGTCAGACATAGTACTTAGCATTAATCCTCAACTTTACCATATATTTATTTCAAAATGAATGCTGCAGTATTTTAGGCGTAACGGAGGATCATGCTAAGCCATTTGAGGGGGTATAGGCCCTTAAGTCTGTACGAAAAGCTTTAATAGCTATCGTTACAAGGCTATATGTATACATAGGTAGGTCTAACAAGGAACGATTGTATTTTGAAGTAGATTTCCAGTTTTTTTTTTTCAAAAAATGTACTGTTCATTCATAACATAAAATTATAAATGTTCCCCCCTAACTGACTAACAATTTGTCGGTGGTTAAGGCGCCTCCCCGAGCAAATGACCTTGAACTAGCAGTTTTTTGGAGCCTACTCCTCTTTATCCAAAAGAAGTACCAACGAATAAAAAATACATTAAATTACTACATATTCTTGACTCCAAAATTGTCGTTAAATTTTTTTTTAAAGTAGCTTAATGTTTATTAAATCCCCTCACAACGAAACCACAGAAATGAGAAATAATGATTTCCAAAATGCTACTCCTCGTAAAGTTACCATTATTTTGATTCGCTATTTATACTAATGGATAGAAAATTTAATAATGAACATAATTGTCGTTTTATTTTTTCCAAAAGACGTAAATTTGATTTTATAAAGAATAAAAACCACTCATTTCGCACTATTCGGCTTGCAGTGACTGACGTAACACTCACTTTGTAGTGCAAGCTGATTAGAACTTTATTTTAACAGTATTTCAAACGAAGTTTGAACCACCACAAATAGAGTTGCTAATTTTGCTCGGGGAACCTCCTTAAACGACTACACTACTACTACTACTACAACAGCCTATAACGTCCACTGCTGGACATAAGCCTCTCCCATGATGGGAGGAATTTGCCGTAATCTCCACGCTTGGCAGGCGGATTGGAGATCGCAGTGATGAAAGACTAACAGAAAACGCTGCTGCCCATTCTCTGGTCTACGGAGGCGCAAGGTGTTCTGCCTCAGACATTAGTCGCCTTATACGACACCCGTGAGTGTAATGGGTTGGTTCTATTCTACTCTGCCGGATACCACACGGCTAAAACGACTACGGTGATGCCAATTTGCTTGAAATTCTTGTTAGGAGCACCGATTGCTTTGACGTGACTGAGCTAACAGCCATTTAAAATTTTGACGAAAGAAAACGTTACTCACACAATTCTCAGTAAATCTAATTACCTACATTTCAGATGTCCATTCAGTTTTAAAACTAAATTCTTGTTAATCGAGACTCACAGATTCATGCCGAATCCAATATGGACATCGGTGTTCATTGTGCAAAGGAATTGACTAGACCTAATGAATCGATCCATTATAGATCCATTCGATCAATTAAGGACGTCCGAGAATCGATAAATCACGAGCCAGACTTTGAAGAGCGTGCCTAATAAAGAAATGCTGGGAGAGGTGGAAACTGTGAGGGTACGGTAAAAATAACTAAAATAAGAAACAAATTAGAGTGATACATTTTCTCTGTGTTTTGTGGACATTAAACACCGGTTATTCTAAAGGGTGTTAAAAGCCCTATAACGAAGCCGAAAGGCACTTGTTCTCCCCATCATTGCGATCATTTTTTTGTTCTACACAATACCTGGGAACCTTCTAGTTACGGAAATATTGGGGGACAAAGTTCCAACTTTTTTACAAGTTTTTTTTTTAAATACATGCTTTTAATTAATGTAAGAACTTATCGATATATTATATAGATGTTATCTTTAAACACCTCCATGACCCCCGTACTATTCAATTCATCCACCAGCACAATGTATTGAGTTCTACCGAAAAACGTGATTTATCACCCAAAAAAAAAAAAACCAGCATAAACTTTTACGTAGAGTTAACAAATTTGATGTACAGAATGCTTGGTTGACGGCTTCGTGAAGAGTCTGTTTACACCCTTTATACAGTTAAAGGCATACCACGATACCACTAATATTTATGTTCGTTAGTGTGTTGCACGGGAAAACCTAAAAATTTCAAAAAACTGAAATCCGATTTCGATATTCCGATTATCAAAAATTTCATAATTCCGAAAAATTATAAAATAGTATTATTTAAAATCCCGATGTTCATAATTCCGAATACAAATTGTTTGTTGTCCGATTTTATATTTATACTTTGAATAAACTGCTAAAATTGTTCTAAAAGTCTTGCTAGGCATGAGGATATGGCATAAGGAGCGTAGGCCGAAGGCCGGCGGAGCGACGACGACATTTGTGACAGAATGTGGGTGTGTAATGTAAAATGCGAGCGTAGCGAGCGCGCGTGATGGAGTCGTAGCAGGTTCTAAATTTGCTTATATCTCGAAAACAGTGCGTCCTATCGCAAAAATAATGAAAAAATTGCCCTCATAATAACGCCCCTGCCGCGTAATTCTCAACATGTAGGCAAAAAAAATGAAAACAATAAGTTGAGTAAGTTTGTAATAGATCAATTTTCTTAAGTATTGACTTTTTTGGACAGCCTTATTGGTGTAGTGGTCGCAAGCGCGGCTTCTGAGCAAGATTGGTTATGAGTTTCTCAGAATGGCCACTGCAGTTCATGTCTAGGTGGCAGGTGAACACTTTTACAAGGCCATTAACAACTAAACATTTTTTTTTTGTCACCAAGATAATATTTTTTCATGTTGAATCCACATTAAGTTACAAGCCTTACATTTACCAAGTTCCCTTGCAAAGTATACGAAGAAATATGATCCAATTCGCGTTGCGTGTCCAGCACACATTTCGGCGTCGCCTGCGCATAGATTTATAACGCAAGATCTAGCATGTCATTATGTACTATGATGTCTGTAGATCATTGAGGGTCTGTGCTCGCGTATCCGCTGAACATTGGCATAATGTAGCTAATTTTAAAGATAGATAATTTTAGAGTTGGGTAATTTTATAGATGCTTAATTTTAAAGACGGGTAATTTGAAAGATATGTTTGAACGTTTAATGTGTGTAACGTTACAATTTCCTGGGTAGGATCCACAAAACTGTAAAGTCACTCTGAGCACTCACCTACCTAACTTTCAGTCTGGAGGGGAGCACTATTAAAAGAAATAGACAAGGGGACGAGTTATAAGAATTTATTAACAAAGATCCTAACCTAAAAACTGGAGCTACTTAAATCACTAATGCCAGTGAAGCTGGCGGAAATATTACTGAAGATGAACGCAAAATGGAATAAATAACTGAAGAACGTCCGTCTTCAGACTGTGGAGGAGGACCGAGGAACCATCAACTCTCAGGCCGTAGAGAAGGGCCGAGGGCATCCGTCTTCAGACGGTGGTGGACGGCCGAGGACCGTCAATCCTCAGGCCGTAGGAGGAGGGCTGAGGACATCTGTCTTCCGACCGTGGAGGAGGGCCGAGGAGCGTCAAATCTTCATCAGGCTTGTGCAGCTCAAGCATCAAGGTTTCCAGGTGTTCTAGGTGAGGGTGCGGCACGGAGAGAGGCCGACTTAAAACTCAAGAATAAGGGGAACTGCCCTTTAAATAAACTTTTATGGATCTTCTCAGAAATGTTCCTGCTCTCAGCTCTGAACGTAGACTGCCCATTCCACTACCAGGCTCCTGTCAACTCCAGATAATTTACATTTTAAACTTAGAAAATTATTAAAAAGAAAATCGAATGAGGTCGATGTGATTTACCTATACAACCTACAACTAGCTCCAGCAATAAATTAAAAATAAAACTAGGGTTGCCACTAACTGACATCACAAAAGTAAACAAAGATTTAATATAACATGAATTAAAAGGTAAAAAGGCCAAAGCCGTTGCTAAGCCTCCAAGAAATGACCATGAAGCTACCTAGGGAGGACGAATGCTTAAATTTTCAGGTTAATAATATCCAAAAATGTAAGTAAAAAAACATATAAAAGACATACACATTACATGTGTTAGGTCATTTGTAGTTTCTTGAGTGTTCGAATTCATTCCTTGGATAAGTAAATTTTATTACGGCAAACAGGAACGAAAAATCATCTTGGATTAAAAAACTGGAGTTCAGTAGCCTAGATTTAGGTAGGTTTTAGGTTATCTATAGACAAAATTTGGGTTTACGGTTTCAATTTGTCATATTGAATTGATAGGAACTCTGTATCAGTGACTCCAAGGTTTATTTTAATATAATAAGTTTATATTTATGTCTTATTCTCAAGAGATTACAATCCAAGACACAATAATACCTAGATGGCAAAGCTCACGTGACTTAATTTATCACATAATAGACAAGCAAGTAAAAGCAATTACTTTTATTTACAAAATGATGATCATTTCCATATCATTAACACCTTTTTAAGAGATACTTTATCATAATTATCTTTTATAGGCATTTTTATTGCCTGTATCTGTAACAAATGATTTACATAAAGCAGTAGTACTTGATCAATAGCATGATAAAGGCAACTAATTTGAAGTGTTGCCAGCAATAAATTATATTGTTTTGTAAAAAGATGCGCGTGCACATAACGCCTCATTAGAATATACACAATCGTGTTTGTATTTGCATAATTGTGGAAAAATATGTACGGAGTGTTTAGGATCCTTTTGTTATTTTGTTTTGTTAATGAGTTTGTTGTGAATGAAAATATTACGGTCCCTATAAAAAGTCAGCATCTTTCCACCTGTTGTTGTCGACATAAATACTAAACTAAAGAATTTTGTCAGTGGTTTCGCTTCAGCGTGAGCAGTGCAAATGACAACAATCGGCCATTTGACTTTACTTGACGACCCGAATGGCATAGCGGTAGTGAGGCTGCCTTACGTTCTAAGGGTCCCGGGTTCGAATCCCGGTTGGAGCAAATGTTTGTGTGATGAGCATGTACATTTGTTTCCGAGTCATGGATGTTTATACAGGGTGTGGCGTAAGTAGTGGTCCACCGTTCAGGATTCGATGAACCAGATAATTAACTATAACAATTAAAAATTTAAACCATTTATACCCAAGGGTTCCGAAAATATTTCCTTTTTGTCTTTTATTTACGAAATTTCTACCCTTTATTACAAATTTGAAATTGAAATTGAAATTGATATTGTTTTTTGAAATAATTGAAATACAAAAATATTACAATCAGGCCTATACAGTAACTATACCTATACAGTCCAAATTGGTTCAATGCCTATAGTCTGAAATGAATGTGTTTTTTTTTAATTTCGGCAAAGCACTAAGTGTCTTTACGGCATAAATATTTTGTGAATATTCAAATTGTGTTTATAAATAAAATATCATAAATAAACATAACTATTAAAAACTAATAGATACTTTTATACACAAATTAACATTTATTTGTGTTCTAAAAAAAAACTATTTTTTGTATTAGGCTGTTTAGCGGCAACACACCTTTGCTTCTCCTTCACCTGGCGAAAGTAAAGCACGGAAAAAAAGAAAATTAAAATAATAGTTTCATAGTGATTCATGACAAAAATATTTTTCGTTCAATTTATTTCTTCAAAAGTGTATTGAAAAACGTCGTTTGATACACGTGGACATTTGTTATTGCAGTTCTCGGAGTTAGTTCCGTACGCAATAACAAACTTTCTCCACTTGTATCAAAATGTACTATTTTTTGTTTCTTTATCATCAACAGCCCACTTGCACACCTAGAAAAAAAAAGTGAGCCGTCGCGGGACGCCTGGCAGATGTGAAACATCGACATTATTATGTACAAGTACCTAATATGCTTAAAAAAAGGTAAGGTAAGGTAAAATAAAATAAAAACAAATTGTCTCGATCACACAAAAAGAAAATACTTATGCTGGAATCGAACTCGAAGTCACGAGATTGTAACCCAGCGGTCTGTGCCCCGAGACCAGCTGGCTTGTTGTAAACCGTGGCGAATATGTAATGTTATGCTGCACAGGTCGGTAATGTTCGGGATTGTTCGGGCCGGGTCCGATCGCCATGCTCGCCACGAATTTTTCATTTGTTTTTTTGGTTTACCCGCGCCTATAGAATAAAGATGTTTCACCTCAAAAAGCCTCTCCTTTCGAATGCCATTGCACCCAGTCATCCTGCGAAAACCGTTGCTCCACCTTGTCTAGAGCGTTTCTTACCTTACATTTGCAAATGTCTACCCCAACGGTCATCGGTTCATCGACATTCAACGATAATGATATTTCTATTTGTAATCTAAATACACAACATAATATCACGCTGGTAATCCCCGAAGGGTTAGGTAGAAGTGTACCTAATAGTACACCCAAATTTCGCCAGTTAGGGGGCGAGCTTATTGCCATCAATCAGGTACAAATCCAGATTCCGTGGCTACTACTGAGAAATAACTGATGTAAAAACTCAAAAACACTTTGCTCGACCCTGGAATCGAACCCAGGACCTCATGCTTAGCAGTGACGCTTGCAACCATTCGACCTGACGAGTACAATGATACAATGTAGTTTACAACATTTTATTTTATTTATCAAAAGAAAAAACAGTAAATTCTATCATATCCACCTTAATAAATTTTATGAACGTATCTTTCGTTCCAGAGTAAGTAGCCTCTTGGTATTTAAATAATTTTATTATGATAATGTACTGAAACAAATGTGTTTAAAATGGAAACCGTGTGCCATTGCGCTTAGAATTACCATTACTTTAGTGGTCCTCTTAATGTATGAGGGGGCTAAATGTATTTTGTGATCGTAACTGGATCCGTACTGTACTAGAGGTAACTAAAAATGGAGCGAAATATGTGTGTTGGTATAAGTTTTTAAGCTGACATGATCACTGATGATATGACGAGTAATAGAGAAGTGTGGAAGAATAAGACATGCTGCGTCGACCCCGAATGAATTGGGATAAGGATAAGAGAATGATCATGTTGGTGGTCACTGACACTATTATTAAAACGGGATATTTACCATATTTACTAGTAGTTTTGAGTTCTGAGTTGTTAGATATTTGTTTATCCGTGATCATGGTGCTTGCAACATCGCCGAAATATCAATACACATTGTAAACATGCTAAATTTTGCCGTTTTAAATGTTAATGATTGTGTGTGTCGTTCTTTTATTTTAAAAAGTTTAAAATCAGTATTGGACCCTTTTGCTAGATGGATAGAGTGTATTTTATTGCACACCAAAATTGTCACAGCTTTTTGACAATATCCTTTTATGATATTTTCTAATGTTGGTCTCGAAATGTATTTGGTTGGTGTTTGATCGTGACCTTTTATTCCTAGAACAACAAAAGCCATCATTACCTCAGTGGAAGTAGTCACATTTTGATCTTGTATTAATTTATCTTTGTTTAAAGATAAGTACTTCTCTTCCAAAACTTTACTTCAACATCATCATCATCATTTCAGCCGAAAGACGTCCACTGCTAGACATAGGACTCCCCTAAGTGTCGCAACATTGACCGGTCCCGTGCGACTCGCATCCAACGGATGCCCGCAACCTTCATCAGGTCATCGGTCCACCTAGTGGGAGGCCTTCCAACGCAACGTCTTCCGGTTTGCGGTCGCCACTCCAGAACTTTTCGGCCCCATCGGCCATCCGTTCTGCGAGCAATGTGCCCTGCCCACTGCCACTTAAGTTTCGCAATTCTTCGGGCTACGTCGGTAACCTTGGTGCTCTTGCGGATGTGTTCATTTCTGATTCGATCGCGCAAGGAAACTCCAAGCATAGCCCTCTCCATTTCCCTTTGGGTGACTCTAAGCCTTCGGATGAGGCCCATTGTGAGCGACCACGTTTCGGTCCCATATGTATTCACTGGCAACACACACTGGTCGTAGACTTTCGTCTTGAGACACTGCGGTAAGTTGGACGAGAAGATACTGCGCAACTTCCCGAACGCTGCCCAGCCGAGTCGTATTCGACGATTGACCTCTTCCTCCTACGAAACTTTACTTGACTCTTGAAACTGGTAGAAATAGACAGCCTGACACGCTTTAATAGATCTAGGTAATAAATATTCCTAGTAGAGTAATCGTCGATTACTCTTTGCCTGCAATTATTACAACGACTAAAATAGCATTTTAAGTATAAAAGCATCGCTGACATCATACTCTATTCCCTGATGACTTCACTACAACAATAATGGAGTAACCAACACAAATATTATCTTTATTTTTAAAGCATTTATGAAATAATCCTCATTAAAGTCCGTAGAGCAAATGGCTCTGTACATGAATATGGCCCGATGCGACATTGCGCATAAATGTAGCAATAAATTATACGTTGATTACTTGGTACGGCGACTTACTGCGATTAATAGCATTTTAAGCGATCACCGCGTGCTAGGCTAGTGTTGCGTAGGCTTCGGTAAGGGTCTGATCTGACATTAGAGTAAATTTTTTGGAGATATTAGTTTAGTTCATCGAAAAGGATCCTCAAGAGGATCGTATACCACTAGCCATACTAAAAGACTATCCAGAATATAGTCCAATATTAACAAAGAAGGACCAAATTTTTTTCCTTCGTTTTTTGTTAAATATAGTGGTCCGATTCGTAGGACTTTTCTGTATGAAAATTTAATCAGTTTTCATTTATAAATTTTCTGTTGATGGGCTCTATAACCCACTCGTTTGTAAAGTATGTATCGTTCGGTACTCTACACAAGACCATGGTGTATTCCCGCTGACCCCACAGCTTTGGTGTTGAAATTATATTGAAAATCTTTATTAAAATTGTCAGTCAGTCCACACCCTATGACAGTCAAAGCTATTCATACTAACATTTCATTGTGTATTCAGCACTATCATATTAAACGACACGTAATAGTCCTGTCGTGTTATATTCTATCTTAATGCACGGCCATTTTGAAATGTACGGCGGAATTGAGACACAAAATATTATAGAGTAGAGAGTATTTTGATAAAATTGTGATGGTTAAAAGTGCTATTATAATAGTTTTGAATATACTATGTTACAGACGACGTTATTCTTAAAAGGATTAGATATTGCTGTGGTTTACAAATTATCTTGTATTTGCAAGTACCTATGTAATCTTTTTAAAAATTAGAAAAAATATTTTGTGGAAAAGCTTATTTATGGGGTTTTGAAAACAATATAGGTATTTCTCTCATTGTATTATGACGACATTGACAAATACATGATCCAATATTTAAAGGAAAACATTTGAGTTTGATCACCATCATAATCCAAAGTCCGACTTCACCTATTGCTGGGTATACGCTTCTCTTAGCTTGTGCCAAGCTCCAGCTTATTGTGCCAGCCTCATCCAGGGCCGGCAGTCCCGACAGAGATAACAACAAAATCGCAAACTTTCGATTGCTAATTACTAATGAATAAATTGATTTGCAATAACAATGCTTGCGGGACATCCAAGTCTCTATATCCAAGATGCGATTCTCGCAAGCACCGTTATTGCAACAGAATTTATTCGTTAGTAATCAGCGATTGAAAGTTAGCGATTTTGTCGTTATCTCTGTCGAGACTGCCGGGCCCAGGATATTCCCGCAATGGCAACAATGTCGTCTTCCCATCTCAGTTTGATAGTATACTTATTTGTTACTTGCATATTAACTCTATCTAATGTAGCCAGACTTCTAGAGAGGTCTAAAGTTCCTCCAAATTCATATCTGGGTTTCACTTATACACTATCTTGGTCCTCGGAACCGAATGTGGTCAACTGACTATGCCTAATGAACTCCGCAATAAATTACATTGGATACTAGGCTTGATATATTAGGAGTGTTAAAACTAATAACCCTCATAAGTTATATTATGGAGTGTGACCAGAGCAAAAATCGACATTATTGGAAAGACAAATATGGAATAGGATTCGATCATTACAGTATCTAGATTATTCTAGATTAGTGATTCCCAAAGTGGTCCAGGTGGACCCCCAGGGATCCACGGGAGACACGTAGGGGGTCTACGTTAGCGTGACAAAATAATGGGGGTTCACAAGTTGTAAGTGGGGGTCCACGAAAATTTATCTGGTTTCGATACTAAAGAACAAAAATGTTGGCTTGGATTTATCTATCAATGTAGGCCTTATGTAGGCAGATAATAAGCTACTCAAAAAAGTTAAAACAATCTAAATGGTTCGGTGATTTATGACAGATTGTATTTCGGGGAAAAAGGCGTATTGAAACTATAAAAAGAGCATTTCGAAGCTTTAAGATTCAGAATATAAGAAGAAAAAAATCTTAGGAGCTACGGTCCTCGTATGCAGGATTGCATGAGGACCGTAGCTCCTAAGATATTCTGAATCTGACAGAAAGACAGACAGATAGCGCAAAAAAATAATATTGCAACTTTTTTGCTTTTCTGTTTTGGTCCACGGGCTTGAAAGCTCAAGTTCAAGTTATTTATTTCATAACAAAAATACATTTGTGTCAAAAAGTGCAGCAAACCAGAAAATTTTGAAAATGGTCTACCAGAAAAAAGTTTGGGAACAGAAAAATAACACCACTGTTGATATAATCCTACTGCTTCAGAAATTGTGTAGCATGCGACAACGAAGTACGTACTACCGAGTTCTCTGACGGTCTGCCACTTTACCCTTATGCTTTAAGCAATAAGGTTTAAAATTGGTCGACCCTCAGTGAACTCGGTACCTTAGCTATAAAGGCTGTAAAAACACTCTTAACGAAGCCGAAAGGCACTTCTTCTTCTCCCCGTCCGCGTCATTGCGATATTTTTTTTTTCTACACCATACCTGGGAACCTAATATAGTTACAGAGATATTGAGGGTCGAAGTTCTAACTTTTTGACAAGTTTTTTTTTTTAAATACAAGTTTTTAATGTAAGATTTTTAAACGCCTCCGCGACCCCCGTACTATTCAATCCATCCATCAGCACAATGTTTTGAGTGCGTTACATTGAGTTCTACCACAAAACATGATTTTTCACCAAAAAAAAGTCGTTTCCCAGCAATAATTTTTGCGTAAAGTAACTTAGTTTGATGTACAGATGTGCTTGGTTGACGGCTTCGTGATGAGTCTGTAGTAGCTAGGAACAGAGTGGACGCGTAAGATGGAGGACAGGGCGTTGTGGTGAATGTTGGGAGAGTTCCTTGTCCAATGGCATCCTTTTAATGGAAAGGAGGCTCGAGTCCCAGCTGTGGGAACATTATAGTGGCTCATTGTGCAAAATGATTGATTGCAACCCTTACTGTAGATATGCAGGGTTGAAGGAACACCGACTCAGAACGCTTGCCACGTATTCAGTACATCATTCTGAACACATTAAAACTTTTCATAGGTAATTTAAAAAAAAAATCTGCCATTCCATACCGTTCCATATTTTGACCGTGTAGGTATTGCACTTTTGTAGGAGCAGATTGTTTTGCTAATAAGTGGGAGCCCCTATCCCAAAGATTGTGATCATTTATTGAAAAATAGCTACGTTCTGTTATAACCCTTATTACAAGGCAGTTAAGATGACATCTGTACTCTACAGCCTGCGTCTCATTTTTCATTGCAAGGTATATGCTGCATTGCAATTATCGCACAGTAGAGGAATTTTAATACTAAATTAGATAGACTATTTTTGGGAAACTTATCTCGAGAGGTAATAGAGATCATAGATAGTCATAATTTGTTGGTGTGTTTCTGTGCAATTTTCGGCAAGGACTAGAACTAAAGGTGTAATTGTGGACTTATTGTAATTAAACAAGTGGTTTGTGAAAACTGTATTTAAAAAAAAAAAGACCAACATGACCGGCCCTATAACAGTACGCACGCCGACCAATCAATCAAGCTATGCAAAACCAAATAAAGCTGATCTCTCATCGTACGGGAAGCTAATCAGAGCGAGGTCATGTTATACTGGTTATGTATATCTCGATGTGTCGCCGTGTTTACCTATATTTCACTTACTTTTATCTCTATGAGCTATGGTAAAGCAGGTGTCCGAAAGGTGTATATAACAAAAACGGTTATTGTTTAATCCAGGGTGCACAACTGCACGTTTTCATCAAGGTTTTTTTTACGAACTTTTATTTCTGATATTCCTGGGTTAAATTCTGGGGTCGGGCAAAGTGTTATTGTGTTTTTCCATCAGGAATTCCACAGTAGCAGCAACGGAAACTGGATTTGTGCCCAGTTGATGGCAACAGGCTTGCCCCTTATTACATGGAACATAAACATAACTGGCGAAATGTGGGTGTACCTACTACTAGGTACACCTCTACCTTACCCTTTGGGGATTACAAGCGTGATGTTATGTTATTTTAAATACTAAGGCTATGCTGTCTGTCCAATTGTTTGTCTGTGTAATAGATAGCGTGAGATACTCAGAATAATTTTGTAATAATTTATGCTATATTTTTATTTATTCGGCTTTTTTACAAGTGAAATTCATAATTACACGCAATGATTAGCGTGTGCAGTCTAACGAGATAATGAAATAAAATTACCTGTACAAAAATATCATAACCATCTTTAAGAGGTCCGAGAAAAGAACAATAATGCTTTACATCATAGTTCTTTCCTCGGACCTCTCTCTCTAAAATACCACTATAATCTACTTCGATAATTTTATGACTATAATTTTGCCGCCATTTTCTACTTCCTACAATTTTCAAGGAAGTGTCACGCCCGAGTACGTCCGCTCTCATTGGCCAGTTAATCGGCCAATATTGGCTTGTGAATGTTGGCCATATATATCAATATTTTTCCTCGAATGTTTGTTATGTTGGCTACAAGGAAATGCGGAAGAGGCGGGTACGGAGGTGGAGAAATGCTAATTATCCCGTAAGTACTTTAAGTGTTCGTACGCGATGTCACATTAAAGTATGGCATTGTTGCGTGTTTGTTGTTTCCATGAGAAACACTGATATATTTATTGTAGTAACACAATTGTATTCAAGTTTTGAGTATGACTGTTGATAAGTACCTATATGGGTAACGATGGATGAACTGTGTAAAGGATGATATGGCAAGAAAGGAGGTGTCTGATGAGATGACTAGTAATAGAGAAGTATGGGAGAAGAAGAGATGCTGCGCCGACCACAAATTAATTGGTAATAAGGGCAGCACTTTGTATTCAACTTCAATGTTTTAACAATGGTAATGTATTCATCGTAGCACTAAATAATCCATTTTTTTGGGGTTATTACGGTCAGTCCACTGGCGTCCGTAACTGGAGCAAAGCTGTCTTCTTCGAAGATATGGGAATATGGCGCCATGATCATTGAACCTTGTAGGCGGTTCTAAGAACCACATTATTGGTTTTGTAGGCCCTTCTATGGTTTTTTTTTCATTTGCCTCAGAAACATTACGAGGCTTATGAGCATGTCGCAAAACTGTTCAATATAACAATCTCTTTCAAAATATTGACATCTTTGCCATGCCATGGAAAATTCAAAGGCCATGTTCGTTAAATCAGTTTGGATTTGACACAGTGATATTTTTTCCCCTTTCACCTCTTAAACTGGAGTACCTAATATCACTTACTAAGACTAAACTGTCCGTCTGTCTGTCACCAGGCTGTATCTCATGAACCGTGATAGCTAGACAGTTGGAATTTTCACAGATGATGTATTTTGGTTTCCGCTTTAACAACAAATACTAAAAACAGAATTAAATAAATATTTAAGGGTTGCTCCCATACAACAAACGTGTTTTTTTTGCCGTTTTGTCTAATGTTGTATAGATAATAGAACGGAACCCTTCGTGCGCGAGTCCGACACGCACTTGGCCGGTTTTTTCAATACACTTTCTCGAAAACGGGTTCTTATCGCACTACGATTAGGTTCAACATGCAATGTATTTCACACACGTGCGTTTTCTTCCTCAAAAATCTTCAAAAGTGTATTAAAAAACGTCGTTTGATACACGTAGACATTTGTTTTTGCAGTTATCGGGTCTGTTTATTAGTCGGTTAATTCCGCCTCGAACACAAAGTTTTAGACAAACTTTCTCCTTTCTCCGTATCAAAATGCACTATTTTACTATGTGGAAAATGGCATTTACTCAAACTCTAGCTAAAGTTCTGTGATAATACAATGTATTTTTGGTCTTCACCGAATGAAACCTTTCAAAATTTCTGAAGACACTTGCAGGACTAACCTTTGAGTTTTAGTCTTCCAGATGGCGTTCATAAAGTTTCCCTACTGACAGTTTTCAGATAATATTTCCAACTCAGAAACCATTTTTCCCAAACTTTTTATCTTTCCCGATATCTTATTTCACAAAAATATCTCTGGAACTTCCTCTCCTCGTGACCGTTTGGAAGTGGGAAATGGTCCCACATGCTGTCTCCAGTATTAACATGTGTCGCAAGGTCATAAACAATATATATGTGATCAGAACTTGTTGTATTGTGTGTGCCGCCGTGGGCTTAGAAGTTCTCACGGCGGGTGAGGCTACTAGGTGCTCACGGTTGGAAACATAGGAATGTATAAAAGTTGTAGCGGGAACGTCTGGATGATTTCCTTCAATGAAGTATTGATATTTAAATAGTTCCAAAAGTGCTCCAAAAGTGTGGTGCCAAAACTGCTTTTTCCGTCAGATACTGGGTACCTAATATAGAGGTAACTCTGATTATTGTGATGCAAAACGTTTGACAGCACGGTTGGCGCAGTGGCTGAGCGATTGACTGCTGCGATAATTGTTCCGGGTCTGGCGCACCCAAAATGCAGGAAAAATTCTTAGAGTAGGGCAACGCTATAATAAAAAAAAAAGTGTTTCAGAATTACAGAAATCCACAAAAATCAAAACAAAACTACATCGAGTACAAGTATAACACTAAGTACAAGAATAGGATAGGAGGATGCATTTTCTGAACTGTCACTTCAAAAAATACTGATTTACCGATCGACCCATTGTGAGATAGAAACATACTAGCTAACTTAAAAAATCAAATCAAATCAAATCAAATCATTTATTTTTGCCGAAAACACTGTTACAACGGTCTTATTAAAAATTTACATGTTTCAAGTGTTTCTACCGCAAGGCATGCAAAATCTATACAGTCATGGAATACAAATAGCAAATATAAAGTCAGCTGATTAAATGTACAATAAATAAAAACAATCATAAAATATTTTAAGATATTAAATTAATGCAATGTCATACAGATTAGTTATTTATTTAATAATAGTAATATTTCAATTAATTCAATGCCATAGTAGATCTAAAATTATTACATTAACTTACTTAACTTACGTTCATATTGCTACTGCCTTTATTCCAATTTATTTCGGGTCGTCGCGGCTGAGTATGTCTTCTTCTGTCATACCTTTAGTAACCTTTAGTACCATCCCACGTCACCCCCTTTCTAGCCATTGCACTAGCTAACTTACGTAACAGTCAAACTCAAACTCAAACTCAAAGCATTTATTTCAATGAGACCATTACGGCACTTTTGAATGTCAAAAATACAAAAAAGAAAATCAAAGCTACAGTCCCAGTCACAAGGCATAATAACTTGAGAAAGTACTGTAGATTCCCATTCCCTAGCGTAGATCTCTATGGAGAAGAACGGGCAAGAAACTCCATGGACACTCTTTTAAAATCAAAATATTGTTACAAAATCTTGGTTACATCTTTAGTTTTGAGATTATACATATATGTGAGAACGATGTAGAAAGACGTGCACAATAAGAGCGTCCAGAGTAAAAGATTAGATCAACAATTTACGAATAAAGTAATTAAAATGAACCTTGGCAGCTAAGAGATGACCAGTCCCAACTGACAGCGCCCGTTCACAAACATGACGCATGTACCGGCGCCATTCAACTCAACCATATTGAAGGGAACTAAATGACCCGACACACCCGCCACCATCAGCGAGACATTTAAGTGAGCATGACATTCTCTCAGCCACCAAGGCATATTCAAGTCAATGAAAGATAAATAAATGTAAATGGTGGCTGAACAGTACAAAGTACTCACACATGTGCTATGCAATTATATAATACTAAGAACTGGAATCTATATAATGCAAGTATATTTTTACAATCTTCTGCAGCTTCCACAAAACATTAACATGGGAATCAATTCTTCATCTTCTTCTTTAGGTGTCGATGGACTCAAATAATGCCCGACCCAAACAATCAATTAATTTGCCCCCCCCCTGTGGTTGTGGAGCAGGACCAGCATTTAGCCAAGCATTTTTATCATCAATGTAATCCCCCAACTTATAATATGCTTGCCTACATAGTGTGCGTTTTATACAAGATTTAAATTTCGTCTCGTTCAGTTGAAGAATGTGGGGAGGTATTTTATTGTAACATTTCAAACAGTACCCCATGAAAGATGAATCTACTTTAGCAAGCCTGAAACCTGGCTGAACTAGTTGGTCCCTATTTCTAGTGTTATAGTGGTGTCTGTCACCTCTTCTACTGAATAAATGCCGATTTTTCCTAACGTACATGATGTTTTCATAGATTTGACAAGACAAGACAAGATTGACAAGGTACTGTCATGATATTAATTTCCTTAAACAGTTCTCTTAGAGAATCGCGTCTACGTAATTCATAAATGGCTCTGATGGCTCTTTTCTGCAGAATAAATATAGACTCGATGTCTGCAGCCCGTCCCCATAGTAAAATACCGTATGACATAATACTATGAAAATAACTAAAATAGACTAGCCTCGCGGTATCAATATCAGTAAATTGACGGATTTTTCTAACAGCATATGCTGCTGAGCTCAGCCGTCCTGCAAGAGATGTTAAATGAGGACCCCATTGTAACCTTGAATCGAGCGTGATTCCCAAGAAAACCGTTTTATCGACAAATTCTAGCTTCTCTTGATTCAATATTATGTCACAATCACTACTTTTGACATTTGGTAGAGCAAATCTAATGCACTTAGTCTTTTTTCCATTTAGTACTAAATTATTGGCGGTAAACCAATTGTGGACCTGCAGTAGGGCGTTATTTACGTCGTCAAGATTAGTGGCACGTCTGTTTATCCTAAATATTAAAGAAGTATCGTCAGCAAACAACACCATATGCGGATGGTTGTTAAATAAATGGGGTAGGTCATTAATATACACTAAAAAGAGGAAGGGACCCAATATCGAACCTTGTGGTACACCCATTTTTACTTTCAAACCCATTGAGTTGACTCCATTTATTTGTACCTGCTGCTGTCTATCATTCAAATACGATTTTATTAAACTGAGCGCAAGTTTACCTAAACCGTAATGCTCAAGTTTCAAGATCAGGGTTTCGTGATTTACACAATCAAATGCCTTCGAAAGGTCACAGAAGATTCCTATGGCATCTTGTGCCTCTTCCCACGCAGTAAATATGTGTTTTAATAAAGTGACACCGGCGTCAGTTGTACAACGTCCTTTTGTGAAACCATACTGTCCCAACTATCATCCCGTATGTTCATCCTAGATTCTGCTACGTGATAAGCATAATATAAAAATATGCGGCGGGTCCCTGTGCTACAGGTTTAGCGTCATTTTGACGCGCCTCAGATACGGGGAGACTTGTATCTATGCCAATATAATAAAGATAAATAGTTTGTTTGAAGTAACCAAGGTTTTGTAAAATATTCAGATTTAAAAGATTGTCCATGGAGTTTCTTGCCCGTTCTTCTCCATAGAGATTTACGTTAGAGAATGGGTAACTACTACAGTACTTTCATAGTTTTTATGCCTTGTGAGTGGGACTGCAGCTACATTTCATTGTTGTCTTTGTCTTTCGACAATTCAAAAGTGCCTGTAATTGGCCTACTTGAAATAAATGCAAGAAATAATGAAATTCACAAAAAAAATTATTTAACAAAACTGAGCACTGGGAAGTATTTTTGACAATTCATCCTCCAAGGAGGTTAAATTAAATAGGGGATGAGAGTTTTCACGGAAGTTCGTAATTTTTTCCGACACGGGGCACGGCCTAAAGGACTATAATTTTTGGAATTACCAAAAGCCAAATACTGGAGGAAAATACAATTCGCTCAGTCAATCCGCCTATCTGACTCCAGCCCTCGACCGGTTTTTCATATTTAGCTGGCAAGCTTTTAACATTACACGCTAATTTAGTATCTTTAATCATTAAAATACTAACCGATGTCTTGACATCTTGCATTGCATCGCAACATCAAAGTGGTCGAAACGAGAGGATTTTAGACACCTCGACTTTAATAAATACGAGCATAAATTAGCTTAAATTAGCGTATACCTTATTACTGGTGTGAAATGTGTAGTAATAAGTTTTTTAGTTTTTTCTTCTATAGGCGCCATTTACTAATATTCTCTTGGCATATACTGCATCCTTCTATATATTAACCGACATTTTGTACGACAATATACCCCAGAGATAAGGCAATTAGAAGTCGCTTCCCACAAGCGTTATCTGTACATTTCAACCAATTTGTTTGTGCAGGCAGGCAAGTATGTTGTGTACCTTGAAGTCTGTGCTAAATAAGTGTAGGTATTTTCTTTCTCTTAGAGAAATAAGCTAGATATTTTGACAGTTCCTAAATTACACACCCAATCATCCAACGAGCAGAAATTCTCCACGAGGACGATGGGCGTCCAGGCGATGAGGCGACTCCAATTATTCAGAGATAGGCGCGCAAACATCGGAATATATTAACACACAATGTATTCTGCAGCAGTATTGCCGTACATTCAGACTATAACTAACTGCTTAAGCTGCGGACTTGGTCGTTTTGAGGTCTTCTTCAAAACAACCTGTTTCTGGTCGGTCGGTAATTTGGTCCTTTAATAAACAGTTAATTTTTTTTAATATCATGGAGCAAGTTCTCAGGAGGAACAGTGTCGCAGATGACGTGACTCTAGGCAAAAGGTGGCTTTACTACAGAACTTGAATGCAATCATAGTTACACAATATTTTAAGACTCACATGAATGCCGTGGTAATAAAATACTAACACCCCCATATTCCGGATAACTAAAGCAGTTGTCTAAATAAAAAAAGGCCAATTTCCAGCAGTGTGTCAAGCCGGGCTATGGACGACCAAAGAAACTTCTGTGAAAAAGTCATGAGCATATTTTATTCTATTATGTATGTGCAAATGGTTTGTGTGGTATAATGTATACTGTAACAAAGACCAAAAGCTTTGCTTCAGTGAATGCGGTTAAAGCTCGCGGAAATCACCATAGCGAAAACGTCAAAAGGTTATCCACAAACAATATTTTACAAAAGTATTTAAAACTTGTCCAAGTCCACACTTCCTGTGTTTCTCACATCGTAGTCGGAGCTGATGTATTCAGAAGATAACATCTAAGATTGTACTGATAACCATCTCTGATATGACACGCGTTCATACTACAGATTACCCGAGTATTTACTCTGTAATTATAATACTTGTTTGTGTTGTAATAAGCCCAACACTCTGGTTATTTTATTGAAATATACTTGTTATTTGTATATGGGTTTACTTGATCAATAAACCAGTTGTCATTTTAAATGTTACGGTTGACTGGATTAACAACAACTACGAATCATGAAAGCTGATACGAGGTCTGACAATTTGATTAAACTTTCACCAGGGGGACTTTAGTTACTAGTAGAAAATCTTTGGATCCAACAGTTATTGACAAAAAATCTATTGCCACAAATATCCGTTATCCGGCCCAATAATGGTTCCGAATGCCAATTTGGTGATCATAGATTTAGAATCGAACTTTCTTGTCTTTGTTATTTTCCTTTGTTAATAAACAAAAAGGTTGTGATTTCACGAATGTCATTATTATAGCGACACTTATCTAAGTAGAGAGGTTCTCCCAAATAAATAGCATTTGACAGAAGCTCTCTACTTTATCCAGTCGATTTATCAAAAAAACGTGAGGGTGTTTGGGGTCGGGGTTGCGGGACTGTTCGAAAGAAATACCGTGGCCCCGGAACACAAAGGGCGATGAAGGAACATGGATGGGTTTTAGTCAGTAAAAGTCTGACACTCCCTTCTGCTCCGCCCAGAGCGGGAGAAGTCATTTGATGATTTCCCATACAAAAAAAAAGAGGTGCACCTCAAATTTTTCTGACTATTTTCAGTTTTTCGCTTATATCTCTAAAACTAAGCACATTTTGTGTGCCACATTGGACGGCAAAGTTGAAGAGCATTATCACTACATATTATAAAACAAAGTCCTCCGCCGCGTCTGTCTGTCTGTTCGCGATAAACTCAAAAACGACTGCACCGATTTTCATGCTGGTTTTACCAATGGATAGAGTGGTTCTAGAGGTTTTAGTATATAATTTGTCGAGTTTTTGTATGTACATTGGCTAAAATATAATGATATTTGTTGGAGGTGTCGGAAAAAAATTAGCCGCCTGGGAGCTTTACTTTTGGTTGCGATAACTGACCACCACGCGGGCAAAGCCGCGGGCATCAGCAAGTTTCCTATAATTCCCTCAGCTCGAGGTCGAAAACTCTGCAATTAACTTCGGAATACTTTCCACGTAAACGTACATTACTGGACTACTAAGCTTCTTGGAGAAGCAAGAATACAAAAATACAAAATAGTTTATTGCTTCTTAAGTTTACAAAAAATTTAGTGTTTGGAGCTTCCCTTTAAGCAAGTAATGCCTGTGTTGGGAAGCCCCGCAATACAAATTCATACAAAAGTTTGCTAAAACTGGGCATTTACAAAAAACAATAGGTATGATATTTTTATACATTAAAAGAAGTTAAGATTTAATTTTAAACTAAAGAAAATCTTGCTTGCAGGTGTGTGTTCAGTGTATGAAGGATAGTAGTGTAATGTTGTGTGTGTGCGAGTGTGATAATATGGAATTAGTGATGGATGTTTACGACACCCATGGCATGTGTTCTGTGTGTTATTAGTATTTTTGTTGAAAAGGAAGAAGAAGGTTGATAAAAATAGCTTAAGACCTAACATATAATTCAAATCAGACACTCTTTAAAATGTTGGGTTCTTCAAACTCTGATTCCATAAGGAGTGTCTCCAAGTGTTAAAGCATAACTTTACTGCTGTCATGATAAGATCAGTTGCGAAGCTCGCTGTTATGATATCGATCAGTCGCAAAAAAGCAAAAAGCTTCATCTTTGAACGGAGGCAGTTTTTGTTAATAAATTGTAACAGTAAGTACTACGGTTGTTTTTTGTATGTTTTTATTGAATGGACTCAGAAGATAAGTTTTAATTTTTGTATTGCAAATTTATTCATGGTCTTCTCTGCTATACAAACAAATAAAACTGAAGTATCTGTTTGTACCCTATATACTAATATTATGAAGAGGTATTTGTTTGTCAGTTTCTATGTAGGGGGTAATCTGCGGAACTTCAATTCTAAAAATTCTTTCACTGGCAGAAAGGTAGATTGTTCGTGGGTGTTATATAGACTACAACATAGATCTACCAACCCGCATTGGGCCGCGCAGTGGATTATAGCCAATTCCCTCTTTTAGAGAGGAGGCCTTTTTTGTTTTCGGATGGGAAGACATCAAATGACCCCGCTCTGGGCGGAGCGGAAGGGAGTGTCAGACTTTTACTGACTAAAACCAATCCATGTCCCTTTGTGTTCCAGGGCCACGGTATCTCTTTCGAAAGTCCCGCAGCCCCAGCAGGCATAGAGAGGACCTGTCCCAGGAGTGGGAACATTATAGGTTGATTATGCTATGCTTATGCTATAAATTATATTTATATCATGCATATTAGCCGAACTATCACAATTTTAGCGGCCGAAGTCGTGGGTGAAGTGCTGTAAGATATTATTTATATTAATGTTGAAACAAAAACTGTTCGCAGACTGAAGCTAGTTTTCTATTAAAGTTGCATTCACAATGTTGGATTATCTTGGTACAATTTTGCGGCAATTCTGCAACTAGCAAGAAAACCGCTCCGTAAACGTGTGAATAGACTTCCTACTAGCAACAACCGTTTACCGTCAGCTATCTCAGTCAGTCTTCGATGACATGTGTCGCATGTCTGTTAGCGCCCTTACATCTCACGAACGTCGTCAAGATGTCAATCGTTGACAAAAACATGTTAACACAGATTTTGTTGTATTAAGCTGTGTGCAATGATTATTTAGCCTGGTTTAGGAAATAAACTAGATTAAAGAATAACTGTTATAGAGATGTGATAGGATCCGTGTTCTTTGTTTAGTACTAGTAGTATTTTATCCGATTGTAGATGTTAGAAATTAATAATGAAGAATAGTTCCAGGCTTTGGATCGGTTGTAAGTTATTTTGGTAATACAGGGTGGAAGGTGTCATCGACGAACATGAATAATTTAATCAGCATGATAATTTTGTGATGACTATCCGATAAATATCAATAGCATTGCGAATATTATTGACTAAACCTGTAACGGTTGCTAGTGGGGAGAGGAGTTTTTCTAAGCTTAAGGTAATAAAAAGGGCGGCGGCGACCTCTCGCGTCCGGCCCTGGTGCAAGTCATGGTCCGGAGAGAGACGGAATGGGACGCCGTCACCTCCTTCTGGGAAGCAGTAATGCTAGAGAAGGAGGTGGCGGAACGTGAAAGGGAGAGAACCTCACAGCGTTCCGGCCGCCGCGGGAGACGCCCCGGGCGTCGGGGGCCACCACGTGGCCCCCGGCCACCGTAGGCGCGGGCCTGTGGACGGTGGGCTACGGGCTAGCTCGCCGTCCGTCCGTCTCATGACGACAGGCCGTGTCGACGGCGCGTTCGTGTTCCACGCGCGCCGTGGGTCGGGAAGGAAGGGGTCCGCAAGGACCGATGCCTGCCGGGGTTGCGGGACTGTTCGAAAGAGATACCGTGGCCCCGGGGCCACGCCCATCGCCCATCGCCCATCGCTTCATCGCCCTTTGTGTTCGGGAACACAAAGGGCGATGAAGGAACATGGGTGGGTTTTAGTCAGTAAAAGTCTGACACTCCCTCCTGCTCCGCCCGGAGCGGGAGAAGTCATTTGATGATTTCCCATAAGAAAAAAAAAATAAAAAATACAAGGGCGCTGGCAGTGCTAAAACCGGCACTGAATATCATGATAAGTAATTATCAAAGATAATTATAATTATCTTGATAATTTCGAAGCCTGATTAGAAGACAAATCGTGCCTGACATGGTGGTTGGTCTGCCAACACTTCAACAATCTCTAACCAACCAGTTATCCAGGAGTTACCCTGCAACTGTCATATCCACCATCATTTCATAGGTACTCGATAAACCTATGTTATTGAGTTTAACATTACATTAATAAAGATACATTTATATCTTAAAAGCCTATTTTCTCTTTCAAATAAACATGTCGAGAATACATGCAATTCCTAGCCGACTTTCAAAACTAGGCTGTATGCAAACATGGTATGTAAATGACCAAAGTGTTGCCATTAACAAGATGATAAGAATTCACTAACGAGCATCTATATTAATATCCGATGTTGCCTGCTCTTGGGCTTGATTGACAGATGTCAAAATGGCCGTGTTCAGTTTAGACAACTGAGACGCATTATTGTATTAAAATTGATAGGTTGTTGCAATGATAACTAAGGAATTATTATCTTTGTTTGTTGTGTTAGTGACAATAGGGTTTCATGTTAATTATGTAAATTCTATATTAATCTAAATACGTAATTACTAAAATTAGTAACAACTTAACTGTGTAATTATGTTCATGTAAATAAGCAAGTAATGTATGTCGCTTTGGGATTGTCTGTCCGTCTGTTACACAGTAATGTGGTTCTAATTAATATTCCAGGTAACTGTAACTTGCACAGGATGCTGAATTGCTCATCTTAGGATTACACAGTCGAGTAAGATCAGAATTCCAAAGATGTATAGATGTGTTGTACTTATTTATAATCAAGCCGAAGACTTTGTCTTTAACGTGTTATTCTCTGGAACTACCCGTCAGATTTTAATAATTCTTTTTGTATTTGATAGCCCAAATATCGAGGAAGGTTAGAGGTTATAACATCACACTATGACCCGTAGAAACCGTGGAGTAAAGAAAAGGCAAGTGAAACTGTGGGGCCTAGTTAGTCATTGATTAATATTAGCATCACTTCCGATTACAACGTATGTTCACATCAAATATTCAATCACTTTCTCTTCTCGGACAAAGGATTATTATTTCAAGATTTTCCTCATTTCACATAAAACGTAATGTACGGTCGCCAGCAGATCAAGATACCCGAATCTGTTACATTTTCCCAATCGAACTTGAACCTAATGATTAAGCGATAAAGTTGAAAGTCTGTAAAAGATTGTAGTAGCTTGATGTGCTTGGCGTCTGTACCTTCATAAGTTTTTTCTTTGTAACCATGGTGTGTTGAATTCTAGCGTTTTCCTCCTTTCACTTAAAAAGGCGTCCACGAACGATATTTTTTTAGAATAAATATTAATTGAATAAATGATCAAAGTGTCAAGATCTTGACACTTTGATCATTTCACCTACTACCTCAAACAAAACCCAAAAAAATATGGATTATGAAACCAAACGCCAACGTAACTCGAATTTCAAAGGAAATAAAATAGACCCCCGGTAACACAAACAGTTTTAAATGAACTGCACTAACAGCCGTTACTAATAAACCTATAATTCCAACCCAGCATAACATATTCGAAAGGAAACGAAACTTAGCTGATATAAATATACCTACACGATGCAGAGCGGAGGTAACCAGAATACCCCATCAATTCCTGCGGGAATGACCCCGCAATGTCCGGGAAAGCGGCGTTTTGCATAGCGTGGCGCAATCGGGAACGAACTTAAGGTACAAACACAGTTTGAGCGGCGAACGGCGCGCGGAAGCGGAGCGAAGCAAGTAGAACATTTTGATTTAAAAGAGTCACCATTTTTTTTTCGTCTGTTTTAGTGCCTAACCTGGTGTCAGAGTTTTAATGCTGCCCATGGGCCTCTAACTTGGCTTTGCATGCCCGTCGAGAAATATGTCTCCAGCAACAGCGTCTCCATGGAATTGAACTTTCTTCTTCATAGGGATCTACGCTTCGGAATGGGCAAGTACAGTCTCTTATAGCTGTTATTATGCTTTGTGGCTAGGATTAGAGCAATTTTTTTTTCTGTGAACGAGTTTACTGATATATTTGAATTAAATTGAGTTGAGGAATTGAGTTTGGGTGCGGGACAAACGGAAACCTCATATACCTCCTTGTGAACACAATATTCTATAATAATTTTGACAGACTTTTCTGTGATTGCAATCTAACAACGACCTTATTGCTACTAGCATAAGGATCTCTGTGCTTTTGACAGCGCTACAAGAGTGGCGGTAAAATTAACAGACTTTATGTTCATAAACGAAAATGTTTAATGTTTTTAAAATGCTCGTGGATTCCGCTCCCCGCGCCGCTCCCACTTTGTCCGTACACTTAGCTATTCCGTCTCATTCTTGATGGCTGACGATACAATGTTTCGACAGCTTTATAGCAAGGATTGTTTTACAATGTTTTAAGTGAGATATTGGTGAGTTTGGTATGAAATCGGAGGGTAAGTAGGATGTCGCTTTTGTGGGATGGTCTATGGTATGCTTTGACGAGCCGTTGACGCTTTGATGGATGGGAACGAGATCTTGATTAGGGTCTGGATTTATTAGTCGATGGGTATCCATCGACTAATAAATCCAGATCCTAATCAAGATCCGTGGTGGAGTGAAGAATTCATTTCCTGTCACAATTTTTTCACCGATAGCTATGAAGTTGGCTAACCTGAATATGTTCTACTGGAGAATTATGCCAACCTACGTAGAGGCAAATAACATAATGGCACTAGAAGAGATCGAATTTAAAGGTTGTTGTAGTAAATTAAATGACCTATCGTTCCAACCTATCACTTTGAACATAAAAGTACGCCATTATCTCAACGACGTTTACAAGCCGCGAAGGAAGATAAGCTGTTATCCACTACTTTTCATTTATTCTTCGATAGAAACACGTGCAAAACACATAATTCAATAGATAATATTAATCCTTTTAAAATTATCTAGCAGGTATCATAAAGTCAGCGTACCTTTTTCCTTACATATCTATTTTGCCGCTTAACTCACCAAGTGTTGCCATGCGCGAATTAAAAAAATGCAGACATACCGAGCGGCGTGAGCGAACGCACAATTCATCATTTATGATGAATTTACTTCTTCGCAACTGGCAACATCCGCGCACCTGCACACGTCAACACTTCACAGATAAAAAAAATAATATGGCGTAGTCTATCGTCATACGCCATTCAAGTCAATTGCTTACAATAAAATTAATGGTTAGACATAATTCTGTCTGGTTTATGACAACTAACATAAATATATAAGTTGTAATAATAAATAAATGCCTTTTAGGATTGATTTCGTATTTATGTTTCTTGACGTGGTGGAGTGAGGAATTCATTTGGCAAGGAAGAAGAACCAGCCTCTTTTTTGGCCAGTTGAATATGAAATGCATTTTTTCTTGGTGGTATGAAAAAAAAAACAGCCTTTAGAGTTATACGGAGCTCAAAGACGTTCCTGGAAAGATTGTAACTTAGATACTTATCATGAATTCAAATTCGTCACTTGAACAGACATAAATGAATTATAATATCTAGGGCCTCGTTGATACACGACATCTAAATGTCGTGTATGAAATTACATTCTTACGTGCCTTTGGACCATTTTGAAAATGCACCAAAAATAGGTAAAATGTTGCAGGAACAAGAATTAAATTTATATACGAGTACCTTTCAATATTTTCAACTGACTTAATACAGGAATGCATCGTAATTATTCATTACCCAATAAAAAGTGTACTCATTATTCTTTTAGCCGCCATAATTAACATTTTTATTCGGCTATCCATTACATTTTCAACCTAATCCATTGTATTTTGTAATAAATAAACTAGGATGCTATTATTAGCTCAAGCTTGTAATACATATACGTTGGGACATGAATGTGTGACGTTACTCAGTGTCCGAAGCCCAGCGTGACGCCGAAGACGAGAAACGACTAAATACACGGTATTTATTGTAACTGGCAACACTAATTTTTCGCGGGCAAAAATATGTAGAGAAATTACTAGTGTCACTGTCAAGTAACCTTTTACGATGACTTATTTTTAAACGTTTGATTGTATAGATTTCGCGCCCCGTTTCTTTTATACTTAGTGTTATTAATTGTTTTTATCATTGTTGGGGATCTCTAAACCTTGTTTTGTGTGCAGTAGGTAGATATTATATTCTTGATGCATGTAAAGATACTGCGTGATCGATCTTGCTTATTGAATGAATACGCGACAGCGAAGGGAACTAATGCTCAGTTTAGTAAAAGCGAGTTCAGTAGAAATGTCAGAACTTTTTTTTAATATACATGGTTTCTATCTGTCAAAGGTGTAATTATTAATAAGTTATGAAATAGGTAAAGATTTTAAAAACTGTACTATTCTGTACAGAAACAAACTAGTTGGCATGGCAAAATTCCGCGTTACTGAAACCTATACACATAACACTAACACAGGAAAAACCTAATTTACAATACTACAAAAACAAATTTTATTCTCAACTTAAACACTGGATTAAACCATAACACAAGTAAGAGATTTTTATGTAGATACTCAATACTCGAGGAATGTCGGTCTGTACTGCCAGCAAGAATAAATATTTACACCAAGCACAAGAAAGCTTCGGCCTGATAATGTTATTCATTCACTGACTGTAAGAAATGAGTGTAAGGCTGTACTTGTAATGTATACCTTTGCTTGCTTTGTGTTCGAGAGATAAGTTTAAAAAGTAAACTTGTCTATGGTGAAGTGTTGTTCTTTTTTTGTGCAATACCTTTTTTTCGCGCGTTGTTATTTTGACGTTTTAAAATTGATGTTAAAGAATACAGTGTTAATTATTTATAACAATATGTTAGTAAGAAACAGATAGTAAAGAAAATATTGAATACCATACACATTTCTTTTTAAATGCACTTGCAATTCTTATCAAATAACGTATCAGTATTCTTGTGTGCAACATTAACATCCTTGATAGCCCAACGATACGCAATTAGACGTATTACATTTACAACTAATAACACATCCAACGATTTGACAGAGATGTAGTAGGTGCACCATTATTAATGTAAGTACAACGATCGCTCAATCCAACAGCAACACGACATTATCAAACAAGCCTTTTTTTTTTAAACTCTTTTCTACAACTTTCCCTGACAATATCTAGGAACACATCTTTATGTTGGCCGGTTGTGTCGAAGTTATCTGTTCCGAGGATCGATTCCTTATTGTTGACGTGGTGAATGCTTCGATTGAGCTGTCAGCGTGGTCGCCCAGAGCAAAGCTGTGAAGACCTAATGTACAAGGTATTGAGCTGCACCTTTTAAAATACGTTGAATATTTATTATGGTCGCATTCAGTTTAGGTGTTGCTGATATTTACGCGATGTTCGGCAAAATGTAATATAACGATTGTTTAGTAGCTGTTGATTCTGTTGTGTGTTTTTTTTTGTTTTTACGAGAGTCAGCAAGACCAGACACTGTATCGTTTTCACTACCAACCTATTACAAGTACTATATTCTTTTGTTTTTACAACGGGTCCTCCAGCGCTGTATTCTGGGAATAGTGAATTTAAGCAATGTGCTTTTTTTTTAAGTAACATTGCCTAAATTAATATTAATAGCAGCAAAATTGTCTGTGACTTTTGCTATCGCAAAGAGATTGAGTAACGTGAGCTAAATTCACAGACATAGTTTTGCGTCACTAAGGGTCAGTTTACATCGAGACGCGACGTGACATTATATTACCGGAAGTGATTTCGCGTTGCGCCGCGAGACGCATCGTAATGAAATGTGTATCTTTTCGTGTAGTAAATAAAGTTATATTTTGAGTCGCTCTATTAAAATGTGCGCGCAGCGTCACGTCGCGGCTCTGAATCTGTGAATTGACCCTAAATCTCTCTATTTTTACCCTTTTTTGCACATTTGCTTCTAACATAAAACGACCACAGTTAATTCCCTTTACCATAACAGTTACCTCAAAATATACAGCCCACAGAAAGTATATCCAGTAGTACTTATACACCATACTTCTACCTGTCCTATCCCTCCGGTATTCAAACGTACCGTATTTCGCGTAATGATTTAAGTAAAGCGTCCACAATTTCGTTCATTAGGAGTCTTCAGCCGAAAATAAATAATCGTGGTACAGACACATCTGTGCCGTGTTCCGCGGGAGTTTAGATCGTGGATTGTCACATTAATCACGATTTGAGCGGGATGCGGCTAGTAGGCAGTGCGCATCACTGACTTGTAGCGTGAGGCTATGAAATGAGAGGGCTCTGAGAGAATTGTGTGAAGTTATGCTTTCCTGGTGGTTGCCAGCAAGGACACAGAAGTACGAAGGCTAATAAATCTGAATCTAAGATTAATATAAAGAGTACCTACTTTTAAATTCCTTTATTTTGTCCTGGACTTGTGGAGTCTTGGAATTTTTAACCATCTAGTAAAAAATAGAGACCCTAAAGGGTTCACCTACCATGCATAAACCTACTAATCTTGTCGTCTCCATTGATGAAAGTAGTCTTTACTACTTGACGTACTGAAGTGATAGTTGTGATCTCTGTAAAAAGTGACAAAGATGGCCACGAGGTCAATCTTCTGGTGGCAAGTGGGCGTGAGGAAGATACTGCATCAAGGACTTGGTCTGTGTCCTGTCAGGTGTGCCTGCACACAGGCGGGTAATCAGGAGGAGACAGGACTACAGCCGGATTTAGAAAAAATACTTACAACAGCTTACAGTAGTATCACGGAAGATATCCCGTAAGTGACACTGTAAGTTAATACTTACAGCGACAAAGGAAGAGTGTTACAATTTTACTGTACAACAATTAATATTTTATCTATTGACGTAGTTACCGCATTTGAACCATTCATTCAACAAATTCCAAACAACTTCCGCTCTTTTCCTAGCTACAAAGTTTCTCAGGAACTAGTTTGGCAAATGGGCGGCGGCATCAATCATTAGCTCGATATGTATCGGTCACACGGCGAGCGCGGGCGCAGCTACAGCGTGCGCAGGCGCATCACTACAAACGTAAGGTGATAGGGTGGGTACTGCTGACCACCTTCTTGTTTTCAGGAGTTATGGGAGGAAGAGGATGGTTGTCGGGTTAGTTGTGAATATAAGGGTACTGTTTTCGATTTTTGATCTTCATCGTCTGCCTTTTCCCAACTATGTTGGGGTCGGCAGCCTAACCAGATGCAGCTGAATACCAGTATTTTACGTGGAGCAACTTTCTATTTTACCTCCACAACTTAGCTACTAGGGTGCACTGGGTGAGTTGTTTCGATTTTCGCTCGATACTTATAATTGCTACACAGTAATTTGTATAGTGTACAGACGCCAAGCACATCAAGCTTAACGATAAAGTTTAAAATCTTTTAAAATTTGACAGATTGCAGCAGCTTGATGTTCTGGCGTACATAATAATGAATATTCTATCAATCTATCTATCTCATTTGTATCTTCATCTACATACAATTATTCTAGTTCTAGATTTTTATTCTTCAATGTAAATGCATCTAGGCTACCTTCATGAGAATTTCAACATACTATGTTTAACGCTGTCCACCTTCCAATCTTCAGGATTTATGGTAAAAGGAGATAGCGGGGTGTAGAGTGATAGTGTCTATTCATGATTTAGAAGGTGTTTGAGTATACAAAGACGATGGATGGGTTAGATTTTTGCTAGATATTCGTATTTATTTGTATGGTTAGAGACAGCTACAGTTTGAAGTGTAGATTTTTGTGCGTGTTGACGTATTAGACATCTTAATTAGGTATATTGTAGTGTCTTTTCTATTTTTTTCTTCATATTAAAGATGTAAAGTGCATTAATGGCTCTTAAAATTGGAGTTTAATAAATTATTTTCGCCAACAGGATATTACGTTTGCTTCGAACTTAAATGTCCACTTTCTGGACACACACCAGCTTTGTTAAAGTATATGTGGGAGGACCAAAGATCTTGGGTTGTCAGAACACAAGGAACCAACACGTTTCGCGGGCGGATGGGTAATCACAGTCTCACAGCATGATATTTTCAGTGTACCAGTGTCAAAACAAACCTTTAATATCTGATACATTTTGAGAACGTCATGCTCCCATTCAAGATGTTATCTTGTACCCGTTTTATACAACACCCACGGAGAGGGTCTAAAAATTTAATTGTCCAGGTTCGTGTTCCCAGATGGGGGTGACAGAATTGACAGTACGTTCTGTTTCATTTATCGATTCATTTTATCGATGCATGTATTCTGTCCTTTGTAATAATTGAATGTTCGTCTCGTGTCGTCAAGTTTTCTGCCATAATTTAGACAGCTAATATGACCACATTTAATAAAAGAAAACAAAATACTCTGGTTAACCTAAGAATGGGGTTTTGTACACATAACGAATGTCACTATATCAATAAGTTATAAGTGACGATAATTTTAAAAACATATACAAATGTGCGTCTGTCGCATGGATGTTAGTCGCCCTCACTACCCTTGTTGACTAGCTAATACTTTGGACCACCATGGACCCATTTTGTCTCAATATGGCTTGCCCGAGCCATCATTTGATGGTGAACTTATTAGTAGACATTACGCGATGGAAATCAACTATGATCCAGTAGATTTGACCGAAACTGATAATTTTGTTCTTCTAATTTTATGTAGACCATTATTATGAAGTTTAGTAAAGTTTCAGTCAATGCTACTGAACAACATTTTTTGGATATATATTTTGGTTTATTTTGGATTATAAACACCGTAGTTTGGGTACTAAAAAAAAACTACTTAACAGTAATGCTAATTCTCTATACACGATATTAGACGTATAGCCATCGGGGATCAAAGCATACAGGCAACTAGGATTGCCTACACGTGACAGAGCTACATAAAGCTGACCGTGAGAAAAACAGCTAAAACTTAGGTTCACACCCACAACTTTTTTAGGTATAAAGTTATTATTAAAAATTTCCGAAACTGATCATTTTTAACTTCGACCATTATTATGAAGTTTAGTAAACTTTCAGTCAATGCTACTGAACAGAGAAAGAATAGATATATATAGATAGTCTAACAAATGTTCGACGTGATTCTTTAAATTGGCAAAACTTTTTTGTTAATGAACCGATTGACATGAAACACTAAATGTTAAGTGAAGCTTACCACAATATATTAGTGAAAACCACATCTAAATCGGATAAGCCGTTTCTGAGTTTAGCGTGCATTTTTATTAAATGTCTATTATAATAATAACATATTATTATATTATTATTAAATTCGCAGACGAATTTGCGGGCAGAAACTATGTAGTTTGAAATAAATGCTTTGAGTTTGAGTTTGAATAATACGTACAATGACTTCCTAAGTGGTTTCCAGTTACTTATATTACACCTTGTAAATTTGGAACTCCTAGAGTTTTGTCAACCTAGACCAACGAAGCAGTCGGCTTCGTTGGTCTTCCCAGGTCAAGTGGGTTTTTCCATCAGGAATTTCTCAGCAGCAACCACGGAGTCTGGATTTGTGCCCGGCAATAGACTCGCCCCATATTAAATGGGACTTAAACATACCTGGCGAAATGTGGGTGTATATCTATTAGGTACACCTCTGCCTCTCCCTTCGGGGATTACAACCGTGATGTGATGTTATGTCTTGGTGGTGGCCCTCCCAGCTCCCAGCACAGTTTAATTTTAGGTTTAGCAAGAAAAATCTTAGCAACCAAACATAGACTTCACAGAAATCAAACGATGAAAAACTAAAGCACAGATAATATGAATATGATCTACTAAAGAAATCATCAAAAAAATACTCATATATATTTTTTACGTAAATGTTAGTAAATGAAGTGTTAATAAAACTAAATTATTTCCTAAAATAATATTGTACCTAAACACGTACGGAAAATAACTCCGCATAGCTCGATAGATAGCGTTGTAGTCGAATTAGATCTCACTATGGTTTCGTTCCCTCGGAAAATATAAGACGGGTGGGTTACGATTGAAACGCATACATGAAAATAATGATATCTATATAAATAATTAATATTTATGCTGTATTTTTGGTAGAGCAAGTCTTGACGGATGTTAATGCTCTAAGATGGATAATAAAAGAGAGATGGTGAATAAAATAAAATTTAACGCGCAGCGCCATCTATCTATTGGAAATTGAAATTCAATGGATGACATTGGATGGAAGGAAGTATGAAATTGAATTGAAACCATTCTCAGCCATTCTGTCTTAAGAATGTTCTGAGATAGTTTTTTTTTATTTTAGGGTTTCGTACATGCTTGCACTGTGGTTCCGTAGTTCCGTACCAACCAAGCAAGCAAGCTGAAATTTATACCAAATACTGAGGTCTATAGTCCCTATTAGGTGTATAAAAATCAAGGTGTCAACATGATAAAAAGATATGGGCAAATTTAGTAGTAATAGTACCAAAATTTACCTTAATTTTCAACTTTTTTTAAACAATATGTAAAAAAAAGACCCGTTTCCTCACGATTTTTTCCTTCTCCGAAGCAAGTGATAATTATACAATACGCACATATGAATCCAAAAAATCAGAGGTGCGTGCCTTTTTTTTTTTTTTTTTTTTTTTTTTTTTTTTTTTTTTCGGATGGGAAATCATCAAATGACTTCTCCCGCTCTGGGCGGAGCAGGAGGGAGTGTCAGACTTTTACTGACTAAAACCCATCCATGTTCCTTCATCGCCCTTTGTGTTCCGGGGCCACGGTATCTCTTTCGAATAGTCCCGCAACCCCGGCAGGCATCGGTCCTTGCGGACCCCTCCTTTTTGCTGACTCTCTTTGAGGCGCGCGTGGAACACGAACGCGCCGTCGACACGGCCTGTCGTCATGAGACGGACGGACGGCGAGCTAGCCCATAGCCCACCGTCCACAGGCCCGCGCCTACGGTGGCCGGGGGCCACGTGGTGGCCCCCGACGCCCGGGGCGTCTCCCGCGGCGGCCGGGACGCTGTGAGGTTCTCTCCCTCTCACGTTCCGCCACCTCCTTCTCTAGCATTACTGCTTCGCAGAAGGAGGTGACGGCGTCCCATTCCGTCTCGCTCCGGACCATGGCTTGCACCAGGGCCGGACGCGAGAGGTCGCCGCCGCCAATCGCCGCTTCGAGGACACGGCGGTACTCCGCCCACGCGGGGCACACCTCCACCGTGTGCTCCACCGTGTCCTCCGGTCGATCCTCGCAGTGGAAACACCCGGGCGTTTCCTCCCGCCCGATTCGGTGCAGGAACCTCCCGAAAACACCGTGTCCGGTGAGGACCTGCGTCAGGCGGAAGGTGAGGACGCCGTGGCGTCTCTCCAGCCACTCCTCAAAGAGGGGACTTATCGCCACTATCGTGGCGTGCCCTGCACGGGGTTGCGACAGTCGCTCTCTCCATGTCGCCATGAGATCCCGCCGGAAGTCTGTCCGCTGAGCGACAATTTGTCGCGGCAGCGGAGTTTCCCCCCGGCGAAGCGCCTCCGCGCGCCATTCATGCAGGCGCGCGAGGACTATCGCCTCCAGATCCCATGGCGGCAATCCGGCAAGGAGGCACGCCGCCTCGCGGGCGATCGTGCGGTACCCACGGGCCAGCCTTACGGCTACCACCTTTTGGGGCGCGTTCAGGTAGTGGGCTGCACGCAGCCTCAAGGAACGCGCCCACACCGGGGCCCCGTAAAGGGCCATGGACCGCACGACCCCCGCGTAGAGCCTCCGGCAGGAGGCGTTCGGCCCCCCCAGGTTGGGCAGGAGCCGCCTGAAGGCAGCCCCAGTCCGTTCCAGTTTGGGGGAGAGGTGCGTGCCTTGGGTTCGAACTCGAGACCTATGACTTAACAGTCCGACGGTCACACTACTGAGCAATCACAGCTTGAAAAAATATCAATTTGAATTTTAGGTACTAGAAGCTGTTTTATTAAATACGTTATTTTGAATGGTCGCGAAACATATTTGATTTATACCTATGCAGACGGGGTAAGTTTTCTTAAGCACCGATAAAATGAAAATACTCATAAAAAAAACAAAAACATTATTTTGTGAATCAACCTGTATAACTAAAGTATAAGCATAATATGCACGCTTGGACTGTTCAGAAATTATGTTCCTGACACAGAACACTTGTTATTTGTATAAATTGACCACTAATTATAATTGATGCTTACCTCGCGTGAGAGCGCCAAGGAGTTGTGACAGATTTGATCCATCGAACGTATTGACATTTGACACATGAAATAGGTTGACTATACCTAATGTCTAATAAATCTGAATTAAAGGTCATTAACCCGCATACATTTATTCAAATAGGTACGTAATTCCTAAAACAGAAATAATGACAAACTTATCCCGAAACGACGTTTATCGTGATCCTTGACTTTTAAAGGATTCATAATTTATTGTCGGGGTACCTACCTACGCACAGAACTTAAGGAAAGAGCAATGAACTTTATTTCAGATTTAAGTGGCGGCCACCATAGACAGATATACCTACAACACTTGCTGAATATGAATTACCAAGTAATTAATCTATTTCAGCAACATAAGTACTAGATTCTAGTATTTTATGTCTGCTGAAATAGATTTTATATTTGTTCAAGACAAGATGCGGTAGGTACCTACCCAAGATTGTAATAGTTTTTTTTTTAATTTATTTTATATTAATTATATTAATAAAATGATAATAACAGTAATTTTCAATTAAAGTTTGTATTACTCGAGTACCTCGTAAGCTATCGAGAGGTTACAAAGACCATAGTTTTCCCGTCACCATCAAAAATTAAATCTTAACAATATCATTAAGAAGAAGAATCTTTCGGAAGACGTTGCGTTGGAAGGCCTCCCACTAGGTGGACGGATGACCTGGTGAAGGTTGCGGGAATCCGCTGGATGCGAGTCGCACGGGACCGGTCAATGTGGCGACACTTGGGGGAGGCCTATGTCCAGCAGTGGACGTCTTTCGGCTGAAATGATGATGATGATGATGAATATCATTAATTTTAACAAACTATACTACCAATGTGATCACTTTAGGAAGCCTATTCAAGATCCACAACAGGTCTTTGTGAATATTTCCACAAAGTTGAGAGCAAGTACTTACGATTCTGATTGGATAGCGTCCAGGACTTAGCATGAAATATGAGCCCCCTTTGTTGCAAGCTGAACATCATCAGATAACTTTGTGTGAGCCCCGTAATGTGTAGCAACCAGTTTCCTAGATAGTAGAGGAATTTATTTATCTTAACGGCTTATTCCGTTTAAAGGGTTGGCAGGACGTTTTTTTTACCAAATGTTGTCCCTGACTAGCAGTTGCTTCTGTGTCGTTGACTCAAATCGTTTTTGAATCACACAAATCTAACTTGCAGAAAGGCATACTTTTACCTGCATAGAATACCTGCAGTTCTTTGCTCTGCACTGGAATTGAAATTAGTACGTACAATGTAACTCAACACCCGTTTTCTCACCTACCAATGCACGCTGATATAATTATCTGATAAATAGATTTCACATAGTAGGTGATTACTGAGTTAATATGTTAAGTTACCGAGTTAATAAGTTAAGTATTATGGAGAAAATTGGATCCTAATGCCTTTCCTTTGCATTTAACTATACCCTGACCTTGTCTTTTCACGACACCCACTTGTAGTAAGATGCGTAAATTATCTTAGAAAGAAAACCACAGATCTCCACCGAAACTTATATTTTATAAAGTTATTAGATCAAAACTTATAGGTCAAAACTTATTGCAGCACCAAAACTTATTTTAAACTCAATAACCGTTAAATAACCAATTTATCCAATTATGTCATATAACCGATTATAAAACTCGACGAAATCCAAAACAGCCGTTCGATTCCAAAACGTCCGACGAAGAATGCCACCTGCCAAGTCACTTTAGTTTTTTCGGGTAAAACTATTGGTGTTGCCAGTGTAAGAAAAATAAAAACCCCGAAAATTACTATGATCGCGCAGTACTGCGCAGGACTGCGCAGCGCTTCTCGATACAAAAAATAGGAAACCTTACAGATGCAATATATTCATTGCCTAGATTCAGGAAGAAATCTGTTCTTTATTGAACATAGGAAATCTGCGTCCATCTTGCCGTTGTCGTAATTTGTATCCTCGAGGTTTTTTCTTTGAATAACATATTTTTCTTTATTACAGTGCTCACTTCATTTTTCAATATCATCATCATCATCAGCCTATTAATGTTCCCACTGCTGGGACACAGGCCTCCTCAGCCTTTTCAATATATTAATCTTTTATTATGATATAACTACCGTTAATAGGGACACCTTGTTAACAGAAATTAAAAAAGAATTACCTCAAATTTATAGTTTTCTTTGGCAGTGCTACAGACACCCGTCTAAATTACTGTATCGTGACAAACTTTTGGAATCTGCTGTTGGCTGTCAACAAGGCGACCCCCTCGGGCCTGTGATATTTAGTTTAGCGATTCACCCAATTGTTAGACAGCTAAATTCAAAATTTAACGTTTGGTATCTTGACGATGGAACCTTGGGCGGCGATGTAGAAACAGTTTTAGATGATTTAATTTTCTTAAAAAATAATCTTCACTCCATTGGCCTTGACCTAAACCTTGCAAAATGTGAACTATATTTAGCAGACTGTACCGACAGACAACTGACAATTCCTAAATTTAACGCAATAGCCCCTAACATCAAAATTATTGAAAAATGTTCTCTTCGTCTCCTTGGGTCTCCAATCTTCGAAAATTCCTTTCCCGATTTCATCGAGGAAAAAATTCAAAATTTCAATGATATTTCGGAAAGGTTACTCCAAATTAACATGCATTCGGCCATCACCATTATCCGTTACTGCTGTTTCGGCCCTAAATTAACATATTTCCTACGTGCTTCTCCTTTATGGAAGCACACTCATCTTTTAGACAAAATGGATCAAATTATCAGAAATACTTTATCATCCATTTTAAATGTGGCCTTGGACGACCGAGCCTGGACCCAAGCTACTCTTCCCATTCGTATGGGAGGGCTCGGCGTCCGCAAAATTTCTAGTATTAGTTTACCGGCTTACATATCCTCGGTCCACGGCACTGAGAAATTAATCAGGAAAATCCTGGCTTCCACACTGATTGATTTTGATGTGCCGTGTTTCTCCGAGGCTATCAACGCCTGGAAACTCGCTTGCCCGAATTCTGAAGAACCCGACTACCCATTTTCCCAGAGACGGTGGGACGAGCCGCTCTGCAGAGTAGTTCAGATCAATCTACTAAACACGTCTGTTACTACTGCTGAGCGAGCGCACCTGCTGGCTGTGGGTGAGTGGGAGTCGGGTCTTTGGCTTCACGCACTACCGTCGTCGAGCACAGGTACGTTGCTCGACGACACCACTTTCCGCCTCGCTGTTGCTCTACGCCTAGGCGCCCCATGTTGCTCTCCTCATCACTGTCACTGTGGTGAAGTTGTCAACAGCCTTGGACACCACGGCCTGTCATGCAGCCGAAGTGCGGGCCGTTTTGCACGGCACGCGAATTTAAATGACATCATCCGTCGGTCTCTTGTCACCGTCGGCGTTCCAGCTTTATTAGAACCCAATGGCTTGGCACGCGACGATGGCAAGAGACCGGACGGCATGTCTTTGTTTCCATGGAGGATGGGTAGGCCTTTAGTGTGGGATGCTACATGTGTCGATACTCTTGCGCCTTCCCATCTTCCTAATTCGTCGTGCTGTGCAGGGGCTGCTGCTTTGGCTGCGGAGAACCTCAAGCGGCGAAAATATAGTAACCTTATTGGTAACTATATTTTCGAGCCGTTTGGGGTTGAAACTCTAGGACCGTGGGGTCCGAGCGCTCACAGCCTTTTCAAGGATATTTCAAAACGTTTAGTTGACACTTCCCGTGACCCTAGGGCTGGCTTTTACCTTGGCCAAAGGCTTAGCATTGCCATACAGCGTGGTAACGCCGCCAGTCTCTTGGGGACATTACCAGTTGACAGTGTTGAGGAGGAGTTTTTTGACGCCATTTTTTAAGTTTTTTAGTTAAGTTAGTTAGTTTAGTTTATTTTAATAAATTTGTAAATTGTTATTATAAAATAAACAAGTTCCGTAAATTAAAATTAATTTATCCAATACAATATTTGACCACAGAAATCACAAATTAAACTCTTATCAAAATCAACAAATCAAATCTCAAAACTGTAATCAAATACCTACCCCAACATCAATTTAAAACAAAACCAAAACATTAATAGAGTAATAATTAGTGGGCAAAATAGTAATCTGCACACAGCATCGATTGTTATCTCGAGACAGGGTCCAAATGGGCGTATCGCTTCTACAATCAGTTATATTTGCATATACTATGCACCGGTACGTGTTCGATCAGACAGATATGCGTTACTAGGGATGCTTATAGTAATGAATGGTTGGAAATATGTACCTGTGTAGGTATGTATGTACTAGTATGAGTGTGTAGAACTGGATTTCGTGATTAGATATGTACGGATTTGTGGAATCTTGCGGTTGTGATCTGTTGCTAGGCTGCGTAGCTGAGGTACAGTGTTAAGTTTAAGTTTATTTTCTTACTTATAGATCAATTTGAAAACTTTGTAGGTACAGTAGAATTATAATTTCATCACAAAGTCACTGTTGGATAGAACCTGATATGTTTCACAGTTAAGGCGGTTCCCCGAGCAAAATTAGCAACTCTATTTGTGGTGGTTCAAACTTCGTTTAAAATACTGTTAAAATAAAGTTCTAATCAGCTTGCACTACAAAGTGATTGTTACGTCAGTCACTGCAGGCCGAATAGTGCGAAATGAGTGGTTTTTATTCTTTATAAAATCAAATTTACGTCTTTTGGAAAAAATAAAACGACAATTATGTTCATTATTAAATTGTCTATCCATAAGTATAAGTAGCAAATCAAAATTATGGTTACTTTACGAGGAGTAGCATTTTATAAATCATTACTTCTCATTTCTGTGGTTTCGTTGTGAGGGGATTTATTAAACATTAAACTACTTAAAAAAGTCAAGAATATGTAGTAATTGAATGTATTTTTTATTAGTTGGTATTCCTTTTGGATAAAGAGGAGTAGGCTCCAAAACTGCTCGTTCAAGGTCATTTGCTCGGGGAGGCGCCTGCTTCTTATTCGATCATTGGCTCAAAATACGTTTAAATTAATAAACATCCATAACAAAAAAACTAAATTACAAATCTAAAGCGATCTTTAGATCACTTTGATCTTGATTTATAAATCAGAGGCGATAGCTACAAAAAAAAAGTCCAAAAAAGCATTGAAAAGTTCTGCCAAGTGAAAACATTTAGTTTAAACTTTACAAACTTAATGCGCATAATATCTTCACACATAATTCCTCCTCTCTGTTCTCTGTGAGATCATAGTTTAAGCCACCACGTGGATAGGGCACGCCACAATAGTGGCGGTAAGTCCCCTCTTTGAGGAGTGGCTTGAGAGACGCCACGGCGTCCTCACCTTCCGCCTGACGCAGGTCCTCACCGGACACGGTGTTTTCGGGAGGTTCCTGCACCGAATCGGGCGGGAGGAAACGCCCGGGTGTTTCCACTGCGAGGATCGACCGGAGGACACGGTGGAGCACACGGTGGAGGTGTGCCCCGCGTGGGCGGAGCACCGCCGTGTCCTCGAAGCGGCGATTGGCGGCGGCGACCTCTCGCGTCCGGCCCTGGTGCAAGCCATGGTCCGGAGCGAGACGGAATGGGACGCCGTCACCTCCTTCTGCGAAGCAGTAATGCTAGAGAAGGAGGTGGCGGAACGTGAGAGGGAGAGAACCTCACAGCGTCCCGGCCGCCGCGGGAGACGCCCCGGGCGTCGGGGGCCACCACGTGGCCCCCGGCCACCGTAGGCGCGGGCCTGTGGACGGTGGGCTATGGGCTAGCTCGCCGTCCGTCCGTCTCATGACGACAGGCCGTGTCGACGGCGCGTTCGTGTTCCACGCGCGCCTCAAAGAGAGTCAGCAAAAAGGAAGGGGTCCGAAAGGACCGATGCCTGCCGGGGTTGCGGGACTATTCGAAAGAGATACCGTGGCCCCGGAACACAAAGGGCGATGAAGGAACATGGATGGATCGCTGGTTGCTGGATAACTTATTAACAGCTAATATTGACAAAAAAACTACAACGGGTATTCTACGGTTAGTTTTTACGATAATACAGAGAGATCACAGACAATAAATATCTATAATATTACGAATAGATTCACGATTCGTTCTTGTCGTAACTATTATCTAAATAGTTGATCTCTAGCACATCAATAGCACTTCTTGTTACCTACTAGCCGACTACTGGCGCCAGTTAAGGGATAGCACTCGAACTACACTGTCAACGACTATGATTGCCTTAAAAGGTTAGTGTTTACAACTTGCGTGTTTATTGCAGTTGGGGTTCCGTTTTCCGAGAATTGAGGAAGGCAAACTTTTGGTTCAGTCTCTGTTTGATAGAAAAAGCATGTCTTGGGTTATGAAAGTGTATATTATTTTACTTAAACCTACTTAAGGCATTTGCAAAATGCGGTCCGGTCGTTTCCTAAGGAAAAGAACCAGCAAGAAACTCCACCCCAGTTTTGTTTGAAGATCCACATTGGTCACGCAAACTGTCAAACCGTGCTCATAGATGTTAATTTACAAAACAATCGTGTTTTTTTAATTTTTTTAATCAGACTTTTCATACACGGAACCCCTGATACACGAGTCACACTCATCTCTTTCTGATCCAAATAAGTACTTCTTAGAAAATGATATCTTTACTATACCGATCATTTATCTAGTCTATTGTTCAAGATTAGGTTTTAAGTCGATAGATTTAAAAGCACTTGTTCTAGACTCCACATTTTTCTCTGATCGGTCCCTCCCTTGATCTGTTCACGAAGTAGACACAATAGTTAAACAATGGCGTCCCGATCGAACCGGTCGGGTGGACTGTTCATGATTTAAAGGGTTTAGAACCGGTCGGGTGGACTGTTCAAGATTTAAAGGGAATCGAACCAGTCGGGTGGACTGTTCATGATTTCATGGGAGTTAATCGCAGAAATTTTCATGGAAAAAAAAGAAAAACACACAAAGTGATACGTTAATGAAATACTAGTCTGTTTCTCACCCTTACAAGAAGATATATAAGTATAGGTCCTGCAAAAAAACCCAAAAACAAATAAAGAGTTTCTTAAGAGTGCTAGGGTAAATATGCAATCATTTGGAAATGTAATGCCCGACGAGCTATGTGCTAAAGTAGGTACTTTAGCACATAGCTCGTCGAGCATTACCTACCCATTGTTATGTAACAATGGGTCCCAAACAGCAGTTATACAACAATAACCGATTAAAACTTTCTATGTAAGTAGGGGGCTCCAAATGATCATGGTAACCGGTGTCGCCTCCAAATCCACCCCATATAGATCGTGGAATATTTGGCATTATCAATACGATATTTTATATTATATAATTTAGTATTATAGGTATAAATAAATATAATAAGAACTGCATTTTAGTATGTGCATTTATATAAATAAAATCTTTGATGATAAGGTCAATCCGTCGTAATATGAACTCAAACTCCATGATAAAAGAACGAAGCCGGCGAGAAAAACCGGCACAAACCTATCGAATAGAATAAAATACTGGTCTAGTTACTGTAATAAGAAGTTTAACCTGCGCCATAAGAATTTATGAATAAGAAAACTGGCCATTTGAAATATAATCGGCAATATAATATACAATATTATAGAATTTAATTCGAACAGGAAGCATTAGTGAAGTTTATATCCTATAGTAAATACTTTATGGTCCTTTATCAAAGACTTTTATGGTTAAAGTCTATTGCTTTTTAATAAAATGTTGTGTTTTTTTAACTTTTTTAGTTTGTGGGTGGTAGTTAAGGAGCCGTTTCGAGAGGATACCTGCTTTCTGAAAGGCTATTTTCAGGCCATCTTATGTCGAGTAGGTTTATTTTGGCGGGAGGCAGAAAAAAGGAAATCGGCCACCGGCAGTATATACTGACGACCCGAATGGCGTAGCGGTGGTGAGGCTGCCTTAAGTTCTTAGGGTCCAGGTTCGAGTCCCGGTTGGAGCACATGTTTGTGTGATGAGCATGGACATTTGTTTCCGAGTCATGGATGTTTATATGTATAATAAGTATGTATTTACAAACAAAAAGTATCTTCTATGTAGTATATCAGCTATCTGGTGTCCACGAAACAAGTTTCGTTGCTTACTGTGGCACTAGATGGCGCTGTGTGTTCATGTCCAGAGATATTTATTTATACTAACAGCCTTATTCATAAAAAATATATATCGGGCCTTCAAGGAGGCTCTAACTTTTTATGAATAAGGCTGTAAGTCTATGTAGGCCACCATCTTATTTTTACAAATGCGTAAAATCAGCGTCTTCCTGTCAACGTCATTTGAGCGCCAAAATATCCTTGCAGGACAAGATTGAGATTTTATAGCAGTTCTGAGCTAGCCTTTAAAGGGTGTAAAAACCTCTTAACGAAGCCAAAAAGCACTTGTTCTCCCCGTCATTGCGAATTTTTTTTGTTCTACACCATACCTGGGAACCTTCTAGTTACGGAGACATTGGGGGTCAAAGTTCCGACTTTTTGACAAGTTTTTTTTTTAATACAAGTTTTTAATGTAAGATTTTTACTTTAAACACCTCCACGACCCCCGTATTATTCAATCCATCCATCAGCACAATGTTTTGAGTACGTTACATTGAGTTCTACCACAAAACATGATTGTTCACCCCAAAAAAGAAAGTCGTTTCCTAGCAATAATTTTTGCGTAAAGTTACTTAGTTTGTGTACAGAATGCTTGGTTAATGGCTTCGTGATGAGGTTGTTTACACCCTGTATACCGATAGTTATTTCACAATTAGTTTCAGTCTAAGCCTGTTATTCCCAAACCACTGTAACTCCTGAAAGCCAGAATCAACAGTGGCGACCACCAGAAAAGCGCCGAGACAAGGAAGTTCGACGAAGTCCCAGAGAATGAAGCCTGTATATGAAAACGAAATTGTGACGTTGCAGTTCAGTTGTAAGGCCCATTTCAGTTATTTTGTGCTCCAGTTCCAGCCTTTAGAATTCAAACAATAACAACTGCCGTTTCTTTATCTTATAATCTGTGCTTTCCACACCAAAACCAGGCTTGAATACGTTCAATTGAACCGCGGATACGAGTAGTCGAGGAGTTGACTTATTACCGCTGTTCGTACACTCTAAACTTAGTTTACATCTGAATGGTTTAACCGACTATGTGAGAACATTAGTTAGTATTTGTGTCGCTCTATGATTTTGTGATGCAGATGGGGGGCAGTAAATTGTGCTATTTGATTTTATTTGTGGTGTTTTCATGGTGAATACGGGCTTACCGATTAGGTGACAGTGTTTATTGTAATCGGAGCTTTGATGAAAGATCCAGCGTTGAATAAACTTTACAGCAAAGACTTTTACTTTGGCTACTTAACGTAACGATAGGTGTGAAGCTTAAATCACTGTATCTTAAGTATTAGCGCGGATTCTGACGCTTTTCCTCCTATCTAGGTCAATAGTTTTTAAAATGTGTACGTCGGTGACCCTGGTTCTCTTGCGGATGTTTTCATTGCCGATTCGATCACATAAAGAAACTCCGAGCATAGCCCTCTCCATTGCCCTTTGGGTGACTTTAAGCCTTCTGATGAGGCCCATTGTGAGCGACCACGTTTCGGTCCCGTATGTAATCACTGACAACACACACTGGTCACAGACTTTATCGTCTTGAGACACTGAGGTAAGTTGGACGAGAAGATACCGCGCAGCTTCCCGAACGCTGCCCAGCCGAGTCGAATTCGACGATTGACCTCTTTCTCGAAGTTAGACCTACCTAACTGGACCGTTTGTCCCAGGTGTGTCCTTTGACATGTTGACCCTATATTGCGGGATAAAGAAAGTTTCAATACAAAATATCTATGTCGGCTAAAGGAGACGACGACTTCGTCAACTTACAACAAATCACTACAAAGCAGTCATACCAAGCAAAAAAAAAAACTAGTAATACCTCACGACGGGATATAACAACTAACTGGTACCTAATACGTCTAAAAATGCAATAAAACATTGTTCAATCAGCAACGTTTTTGCTGTCGGTACTAATTTACCACCCGTGGGCCTCTTTTGATTGGCAATATATTGATTGCAGCTAATAGTCTAAGAGCTAGCAAAATGGGGGATTTGTAACAAGTTCTCATACGTTTGACACGTTTTAATCAGTGTTGCCCGTGGTAGGTGGCAGAAACGTGATATTAATAATTTAGTTTTAATTAATTGTTTTCAATATCAGGATAGAGCTTTTTAGTCATAACATCTCCTGTAATTCGCGAAGGTGAGGTTAGGCGCGTATTTGTGTAATAAGGGGCGAGCCTATTTCCATCAACCGGTCAAAAATCTAGATTCCAGAATGCTACGAGATAAAATTTAGAATCTGGATTTATGCTCGGTTGGTGGCAATAGGCTCGCTCCTAATTACTTAATAATGTTTTACTCATATCACGCTTGTGATCCAAGAAGGTTAGGTTAATAAGGGGCCTATTGCCATTAACCGGTCAAAAATCTAGATTCCAGATTTCCACGAGATAAAATTTAGGGCGAAGTTCACCGAAAAGATAACGGTCTGATTATCTAAAAACAGCTGTTTAAAGCACATTTTCATGTTCACCAAAGCAAATCAACCGATTAAACACGCTAATCAACTGTTTTCTCTAACCCACCTCGGAGAGGTTGTTTAAAGTCCCGGTTAGTAGTTAATCGGTGTATTTTGACGTTTGTAAACTGCAAATACAATACATTTTAAGGTTACATCCAGATATTATTGTGAGAATTTAACATACAGTCTGCTTTGAATTATATTTTGGAAGAGAATGACGTTTTGGCCGAGTTTGAAACCGTTGAAAGACTTGCGAACTCCTCGTTTGTATTCCAACAGACGACACTACTTCAAACTAAACTAATGACAATTTCCTTTTCGTCATGCGTAAAATTAGCATTGCACTTCTTATCCATTGTATTTAATTTAAAAACTATTACAAACGAAAATAAACAAAACTTCAAACAACAGATAATTTGATGGTTAGAGAACTGACATCTCAGGTATAATGTATTATCTATGGGTATAACGCAACCATTTTAAGATGTTTCGCATTTATACGGTTTTTACGTGTTAAGTTACCCACCTTATTTGACTGTATTATAATCATTCGGTCTTTTATTCCTAAAACGCTCGTTTACATAACCGAGCTAGAATAAGTTGTGGTGAACACCAAAATTCCCACGTCATGTTTAAACAACTGTTTACGTTTAGCGGGCCGATTACGAAACAGTCGGTTATTTTACAGTTGGTGAACTTAGCCCGAATCTGGATTTATTCACGGTTGGTGGGAATAGGCTCGCTCCTAATTACTCAAATATGTGCTTAAGCTTATTGTAGCACTTTGTGACCACAAACCCTGGCAGAAAGTTTAATCATTATTATTTACAGTAATTACTATGTTTGAATCATTCCCGCAATGTCGATTCCCTTTACGTCGTCTCGTGATTTATACGGCATCCAAATCTCTTGGACGAAAACTTTAACTTTTGTTACTATCCTAAGTAAATAAATAAAGCTGCAGAATTTCACGCGACAATCTAATCTAGCAATCTCTCCTTATTCCTGAACTAATATTTTGTTCAGACACACGACATGTTCCTAACAAATTCCGCAGTTATGTCTACACGTCTGTCGTAGTTGTTAGCGATGTTACAGTTAGAACTGTTAATCGAGCAAATGCAGTTTTGACTTGTTTTAGTTTTTCAGTAAAACGCGTTTTAAACACTGCTAAGCTTTCACGGTTTATAACTAAACTTAAAATGCCACTTACGGGAAATCTTCCGTGATTATTATTCTACCCGCGATCATGGTGTTTGCAACAGCGTCGAAATATCAGAAGCTTAAAATGAATAATAATAGGGTATATGCATGATTTTTTTATCACTCTAAACAAAGTGTATTAACGTCAGAAATAGCAAAGTGAAATCATTTTTTTAATATCTATAAAAAATACTTAGTTATAAGCATTTGAAACTGCTGATTAGACAGAGAGATTCGATACAGCGAATCACGTCATTCGCTGCATCGACGTACAAAATCCATACTAAATTTCGTTTATCTAGAAAGAGATAGAAACAAAAGTTTAAATGGTTATAACTTTTTGTGTTGTTTGGCCGATTTATGTCTTGTTTTCGCTTTTTGTCATTATTTTTATAGTACTTTAACATTCCGTATCGAAATAAAAAAAAAAAGCATATTCCCTAATAGGGAAGATATCCCGTTAGTGACATGTAAGTTTAAAACGCGTTTTATCTATTAAATTACTGTTTTTCCGCGGCAAGTATCTAGACTGCCTCGTTGCTCGCAAGCACGACTGCTAAGCACGAGGTCCTGGATTCGATTCCCGAGTCGCGCTGTGTTTTCCATCAGGAATTTCTCAGTAGTACCCAGAAGCCTGGATTTGTGCCTAGTTTATGGTAACATGCTGGCTCCTACATGGGACTTAAACATAACTGGTGAAATGTGGGTCTACACCTCTGCTTAACCCTTCGGGGATTACAGGCGTGATGTTAGGTGAAGTACTTATCTAGAATCAATATTAAAACATATTATTTTTAAGAGGGTCACAAAAAACTTACTAGCCTCAAAATTTCTACGGAAAATAAATATTGATCAATGTCAGAATAGTTTAGTCAAATACAGTTTCAACAGATTCTTGCAGTCAAAAGTAGCTTAGACTTATTCACAGTTTTGCCTGTAACAGCGACACGTAAATTTCTGAGACCTTATTGTACCTAAATCGCTCGCGGCGATATCATTCCGTTATCTCGGGCATTTGTCTCTCATTGCAAATTTGAAGGCGGCGCGCACACTTGCGATTCTGAGATTACAGTTTGTAACTTAATTTGTGTGGGTTTATGAAATGTAGAGAGAATAGACATCGAAGGTGTATCCTGGTGTTATTTTAATAGAAAATGTACCTCAATTTCTGTTAGCGGAGAATCTAAATATCACTAGATTTTGGCTGTCTTTTGTTCCTTATTGAGAATTAAAAGTCGAAATGTATATTGACTGTAGTAAAATAAAATCTAACATAACATCACGCTTGTAATCACCGTAAGGTTAGGTAGAGTGACCATATAGTACACCCGTATTTCGCTAGTTATATTTAAGTCCCACGTAATAGGAGGCGAGCCTAATGCCACCAACTCCATGGCCGCATTCAGCAAAAAAATACACATCGTAAATCTGCAACTAACTGCTATACGCCATCATCTGATCACAATGATGTTACCTAGGTCTTTTCGCACAAATAACACTTAGAAAAAAAGACTATTACAAAATTCAAGCGAAACCATTATAGCTCCTTTTAAATGAAACACTTGGCGATGGGACTAAAGAATCATAAAGCCTTAAACCATTTTAATTGACTATTATAGTCAACACCATCAATTTATCATTACGGAGCACGCAACACTGCATTAGCTGTAACCGTACAACAGTATCTATCAATCAAAGTCCTTAAGTTCTAAGACATAAAGACTAAAATCCTAACAGAAAAAGACACTTGCAAACAAAAGTCCCTTAATTCTAAGCATTAAAGACTAAAGTCCAACCTAACAGACAGTATGTAAGAAGACACTATGTAAGAAGAACTGCCGACAAAAAAATTGCCAAACACTGATGTTAAGTAGCAGTTAGGTTCGACTTACGTTGATCGTGTTGCTGGCCTAACTTAACCTAGGGTTCTCACAACTTTACAAAAGTTTTCCGGAGTAAATTCCGGATATTTGAAAAAAAATCCGGACTATTCTTTTCTTTGAATGTGTGATTTTTATTCTGCGATTGAACGATATATTATTACATAATTGAGAAACTTTTATTGCATCATTACCGGGTGCTTACATTTTTTAATTATAAATGCTTCTGAGATTACATGTATTAGATTATGAATTTAGAATATAAGAGCAGGGGAAGACCAAAGAAACGATGGATGGGCTGTGTGAAAGAAGATATGGCTCGAAAGGAGTTACTGCTGACATGAAAAGTAATAGAGAAGTGTGGAAGAAGAAGACTTGCTGCACCGACCCCAAATAAATTGGGATAAGGGCAGGAGAATGACCAGAATGATATGATGTACCTACGCAATGGGGGGGCTATCGCGCATGAATTCGCCGCTAGAGGCGTTCGTGTAGACTAAGGTCTGCCGAAATGTCAGATGTCATACAGTGTACACGCGTTGCGTGTTTTTTATCACGTATTTATACTAATGCTCACGATTGTGTTCTAGACTGAGCCATTCCTGATTAATTATGACTTGAAGATTTTAAGTAGCAACATAAGATCATAATATTGTTTGTACTTGGATGTAGAATGATTTTTAAATGTTTAATGCTTGATAATTTTAGGAAGAATATTGTAAATATTTATCTAAAGCTTACAACTATGTTGTTGTACGAAATAAAATAGCCTTTTTTATGAAGTTATTGGTACTTTAAAGTATTAAATAAAATTATTGACAGGACCTTACTCGACAGTGCGCCATCTGGTGAGCTCAAAAACGATAGCCCTCATTGATAGATGGATTCCAGTGTTGATTTCATGACATTCAGCGTCATTATTGTGTCATAGATCTAATTCACTTATTTATTTGGAAATTCCGGTTTTTAAAGAATTCCCCCCGCATTCCGTACACCGAGATAAAATTCCATCCGGAAAATTTCGGACGGATGACAACCCTAGACTAGCCTAACCACACCCGTACATGGCCGTCACTTCCTAAAGTACTGAAGTAGTAGTGTTAAGCTCGTAGCCATTATTCACAGCGTCGGAACAGAGGTAAATCAAAAGCGCCGCGGTGTCACTTCTGCGGCTAAAACGGCCTATCTGATCATTGACGAAGACTGGTCCGGTTGTTTTCTCTTTGTACTTACATATTTGTTTTATAACGCGTTTATTAGGGCATTGTGTGGGATGATTTGTTTAGATATAAAGGGCATGTAATTGGGAATTTCTAGTTAATAGAAATACTTTACGAAAACGTAAAAACTAGAGCTGCTGAAATTTATTTCCCAATTATTATTTTTGTCTGAAAATGTCTTTCTATGGTCTGCCTTTTTTAATTTATACATACTTATATCCATCCATACTCTCGCCATTTTATTTGATTTAATCAATAATTTGAAGACAAACGATGGTCAGGCGGGAAAAGTGAACATAACTTCGGTGTAGGCCAATCTGAGATAATGAGCCCACAGAGACGCCCACTGATAAAATAAGCTGTAGGTGTAGAGAATCACCTCTAAATTTTGAATCGGTTTCATTCATTCATTTCCATTCACTGCACACCACTAAACTTCATTCAATAACGAAAGAGTGAATGCTAAGTAGGTTAGATTGCTGAAATTATAATTGAAAAAAAAAACCGTTTAGGCACATAAAGTTTACTTTACCAAAAATACCACTTTACCAATATGACCACTTTTTCATAATGACTACTGCGTTTCACAAAATGATCTCTTAACCAAAATGACCACTTTTTCATACTGACCACCGCCCCCACAATACTGGGTAGTATAGCTACGTGAAAATAGGGCTATTTCCTGTAACTGGGTAATTTACCTAGATTTATAAAAACAGTTAAATTAATTAATTACTGCAGCGGTATGTGGGCAACTCACCAATATGTATGTTTGAAATGATTCTAGGAACGCAATGGACCTGAAATTAAAAAAAGAAGGCATTAATATGTCACTATGTATTATGTTGCTATTATTATTACTGTTCATAAAAATAACGGACCTAAGTGTATGGGGATAACCCATGACTTCCAAAAGCCATTCCATTGACAACGGAGGTCGTATTATGGCAGCTTATATCATAAACAATAAAGAAGATAATGCCCGAACAATGATAGCTTTCTAGTTTCAATCAGGCGAGTGATCGGATGTGTTCCCGTGCAATGGTGGGTACTCACTATGGGGGACTGGTATTCGTTGTTACATTAATTGATACAGTTTTTGAATTGGCTGTATTATCATTGATTGCTTCAGATTGTGAAAGAAAAAATCGGTAATGAGTGCTTAAGTAATGGGAATCGATATTTCATTGATATTTTGTAAAGTAGGTACCTACATTCTGCTTGAGATTCGACTTCATCTCTTTTTTTAAACTAAATAATAATTTTCACAAGACAAAGTAACTCCTTTGCAGATGCCAAGTTTATTATCCTTGATTTAAAAATTGAAAGCTGAAGTAAATACTCCTAACGAATTATATGTTATTTATTCGGCAGAGTTCGCTTACGCATCAATGTGTAACAAACCTTACGACATTTCGGCACGTGGCACTTCACATTTAGTTTGACAGTTCGTGATCGAGTGCTTATTGTTGTCTGTGACCATTCAATAAAAAAAAACAACTCTTCACTTTTGTAAACTTATGGTCGGTAAATCAAATCGCCTTTATTGCTTTTAAAATAAGGTATAAAGACCAATAACCAAGCTTTTTTTTTTAACTTTTAAATTGCCAGTATAAAATATTTATATGTGTAGGATAGTATGTCATTACGTAGGTGTAAAATGGTATCCTATTATAGGTTTCGTTCAATTGTATTTGATTGGAAAAACATCATTTTATTGATGCAATAAAATTAGAAATAAACATAACATTATTGGTACGTTAACGGCATTGTGTCTAGATTCTATTACAGATAGGTTGACATCTATAGCTGTTATTTATTATATAGGTAATTTAATTGCAAAATTGATTGGTGATTATTGATGAGCAATTATCGTTTCGCTAATTGATTTAATGATTGTTATTGATTTCTTGCGATGACTCAATAATTTCAAAGCCTCATAGAATAGAATAGCCTTTATTAACAATCTTATAATCTAGTTACACATACTATTTACTTATTAAGAAAAGTAAATTCTGCAGTCATCGGTTTCCGAAGTTTTTTTTTGCCGTAGGCTCTAAATAGCTCATAAAAGTCATTCATTTGAACTACAACTTGTTCAGAGTTTTAAAATAGGCGACAAAAAAACTAGTTAGTCCGTCAGTTAGATTATCAAAAAATATTTGACACGTATTTTTTCTTTTGTTACGTAATCCAAAATTGACGAAGATACGACGCTTTTAAAATTCTCAATACGTCACGACTAGGTATAATTTTTAGCTAGTTCTGACGTCACGACTCACGAGCCCCCACTCCCGAGTTTTGATGCGTTTTATCTTTGTCAATATTCATTGATTTACAAAAACAAAAAATACGTGTCCATTAATTTCCAATATTCTAACTGACGGACTAAATAGATTTGCAATTTTTTGATACTGTCGTCATGCCTATTGTCTATTTACACACGGTGAGGTCATAGTCAAGTAGATATCACTTTCAAAACGTTTCGTATATCCACCACGACTTTCGACAGGACTGACTATCTTTTTCAATAGCTTATGTCAATCTTCATCGTCATCTGTCTAGCTTTTTCCTAACTATGTTGGGGTCTGCTTCTAGTCTAACCAGATGTGCGACTGCCTATCTGATCTCGATATTTTTTTTTTTAATGTCACAGCACCTTGCCAAGGCTAAAAGGCTCCTATCTCAATAGGAGCCTTTTGGCCTTGCACAGGACCATTTAGATTGTTTTTTATTTTTCTCTTGTTTACTTTTTATATAATTTTGTTATGTCCTATGTAATTCAATAATTACTTTTCTTTTTTTCTTTCTCGACAACCCAGTTAGTACTGGGTAATACGATACCTATTGGTAAGACTGGCTGTCAGACTTTCGGGTCACGACTACAAGTCAACGACTGTCAAAGATCTACAATTGACAGCCGGGACCAACGGCTTAACGTGCTGACGTGATGTTATGATATTATGCAAAAGCTTTTAAAATGACACTTATGATTCCGTTTATCCCCCAGACCGCAACCCGCCTGAGTCGTGGTTTATGCCCAGTCCCCCTCTTAGAATAGGATGCCAGTGTCCCAGTCGTGGGAACTTTATAGGCTGATCATGTATAAATGCCTTACTTTTCAGAAGATATCATGAGCCGTACACCATCAGCATACAGAATTAGACTCTCAGGTTCGGACAGGTCAATTTAGGAGGCATATGCAAGTAAATTACGCCCTCACACACACTCTTCTGCAGCAGAGGATGAACACCGCGAGGTTTATTTGATAGCAGTCCCCACCATTACTGCTCATTGTCCCCTAATGAAGAATGTCCATGAGGATTTCAACATGAGAAAAACAGAGCTGACTGCCTAGTTTATCGACTGCTGAGCATAAGGTCCTGGGTTTGATTCCCGGGTCGGGCAAATTGTTATTGGGTTTTTTCATTAGGAATTTCTCAGTAACAGCCACGGAGTCTAGATTTGTGCCCGGTTGATGGTAGTAGGCTCGCCTATTACATGGGACTTAAACATAACTGGCGAAACGTAGGTGTACTATTAGGTACACCTTTGCCTAACCCTTCGGGATTACAGGCATGATGTTATGGTATGTAAAAAAAAAAAAGGAAATTCGACTATAGACTTTTTAAACTGCTTTTTAATGGCCTAATTGAAATAAATCGTATGAAATAAATGTTTTGCTACACATTCCAATCCCGTATCATACAACTAATATTATCGTCCATATCTTCTATATGAGCTCGTAAATTCCACCCTTCTAATCTCCACATACCGATTGCTCATCTCATTTGCAGCATCCAGCAGATATAAGCTCGCAGCATAAAAGTAGATGACACGAAGTATTTATGTGTCGACGGCTGAATTATTTAAAAATGCTTTCACAGTACACTTGTTCCGTCAGATGCCTGCGGCTTGGTGTGGGGGTCTGAAATGAGCGGGGACTTGGGCGAAGCGGGAAGCGGAGAAGATTGAGGATAGCAGGGTGGCCGTTTGTTAATGAAACTGTTTGTGATATCCTTCTGTAGACCTTCACCTTTATCATCTCAGTAGAAAGATGACTGCCGGACGTAGGTCACCACGCATCTCCATGATGAGAGTTCCGTACAGCATTGCAAATTGATAACTGTAGTTATCTTTGTTATCGGGTTAAAATTAAAAAGCAGTTACCAAAGGTTGCTTGGTGATGGTTCTGTTCAAAACTGATGGCTTACAGAAATCGTCTTTATCTTGTGGTTAGTGCATAACCTGGTGTCAGAGTTAATTATGCCGCCCATGGACCTCTGACGTGGCTTTAAATGCCGTCAAGAAATATCTTTCAGGCATGCTTGCTTCCTCACGATGTTTTCCTTCACCGTAGCAAGTGATATTTTAATTATACATTTCGCACATGAATCCAAAAAATCAGAGGTGCGCGTCTTTGTTAAAGACAAAGCGCTCATTACCACCAAAATATTCTTGTAGCATTGTATTTAAACAATCAGATCAGAGAGATCAAATAAATGCAGGGGCCAATGAAACATTTAACCGCTATCTTCGTGGCTCCACACCAACAATAATAACGGTGACAGCGCCATTTGATCAACTAATAAACGTAGAGGTGCGTTAATTTACCCCATAAAGCCATATACATATGCTGATATTTGCAAAACATTAACTTTACGACTAGCGCTAATTTCTCAGGTTGTACAGGAAACAGTTTTAAACGCTGTATATAATCTGTCTATCCATTAGGAGGGTAGAGGCAGTACGAATCTACTCTAATATTAGAAACAGGTACAGTTTGTTAGTTTGGAGGTTGAAGGTAATCTCAAAAACTACTTACCTGATTTTAAAATTCATACACTGATGTTAAGGTCACGGCTATTTTAATAAAAAAATCATTCAATGGGACTACATTAACTTAGAGGTCTGTATTGATGGTTTTAATGATTTAACTCTGTTAATCCATATTTGTTGCAGCCGCGAATTATTTTTAATCAACGTACAACCTGCCACAGATCTAGGGGTCTAAAATAGACGCTTTATCAGAATCGTAATATAAATCACGTTAAAAATTAAAATTCTTAAAATTTCTAAAAAAAAATTCTTAATTTTTTTTTTTTAACGTGATTCTTATTTTGATCCTGCTAAAGCAGCCATTCTAGGCCCGCTGCAAATTGCAAGAATTTCGCGGGCTACCGTGGTGCTTGACCGACTGCCAAAGGGTATGTTCCTGTTTCTTAATGGTATGTACGCGGACGTTTCGGTCGGAAGCTAGGGTAACGATTTTACAGTTGAAAATGCTCGTTTCAATTATTTTATTAATTTTAAGAATTGCTTCATACCAGTGGTTACCAAAATGCTATAGAATAGTTGTATTTTCAATTCAAAAATCGTTCATATTTACGTTATGTTTACACCACGCTCGTGCTAGGGCCTAAGACAAGCTGTGCCCCACAGTTTCCCCTCGGCATCTAAGCCCTCGTCCACTAGCAACTAGGGCTAACGCGGGTGCGAATTATCAAACGTATGAAACCGCCGTTTACGGCCATACTGTAGTGGCGGGCGCATAGCGCGGCGGGCTTGAGCAACTTAGCGCGCGTAGTTTTTAAACGTTCCCTGCATCCCATAGAGTGATGTGAGTAGCCCATAACCCTCCTCATGAATAAGGCTATCAATTAAATTTTAGAAATCCAATATTAACTCCAACGAACGAACTCTTCCGCTTAAATATATTAGCATAGATAGATAGAATATTCTTTATTATTTACACCATAAAACACCAGACAATTACCGAACACCACGCAGGCGAAGCCGCGGGAATTAGCTAAAAGATTATAATGAGTGATGTAAACTGAGATTGCACGTGAAAAGCGACCGGATAAGAGTCGCATACTGGTAAGAACAGTCTCCGGAAATTAGTATATTGATGGTCATTGCCTCATTTTACGATTCAGCGGAATTATTGGTTTAGGTACTAATGCAGCTGGATTTTCAAGGTTGATTTATTTACTTAATTGATTTTTGCTCTTCTCGGAATAAAGGCCTTTAGTATTGGATTATAATATAGCCTTTGGTATATATAAGTAAGTCGAATAAGAAACAAGTCCTATGCTATCTACTGATACATGGTTACAAAAATGTTGATTATTGAAGGAGACTTCAATTAAAATGGGAGAGAAGTCTCCGAAAACTTTGAACCGCTTATAACTTGCCACAGAATGTTGTCACTAACAAAAAACCCCACATAACTATTGCCATCCCTTCACACCTTCAGAATACCGCCAATATTCCCGTTAATCTTACAGTTTGGTCGCTTCAAACTAGGACGTTTCTCACCTGCCGGCGACTCGCTATAAACCGCTCCGGACGCTTTATGCAAAATTAATTGATATTACGAAGCCTTCGTAATAAGGAGTTCTCACTAGTAAATTTTGTAAGTACTGCTTCGGTATATTTTGCAGCCTTCGGCGAATGCGTGGTGTGATCGACGATAATTGTGGAGAAAATTGAAGAAGATTGACCAGAAAGGTGGCTTGAACCAACATTGCAGACTGGGGATGAATAAAGTTACATATTTTAGAAGATGACTGATTTATTTTCAGTGAGGCATAAATTATCGAAAGAAAAATTATGGGCAGTGAAAATTGTTTGATGGTGAAATTGCAGGTTTTGGTGAGAGAATGTTTGTTTTCAGTGCCGATATTAATGACTTGAACTAAACCTGATTGATTGGAAATGTGCGTCTTTGTTTACTCAATCGTACAAAGATTATAATTATACGTATATGTTGTATTATGGGATAGTATATAAACAGTCTACCATTACAAACAAATTTAGTGTATTTATTAATTTCAGATGAATAACAAGAATGTGATGTGGTTTCACAAACAATGGGACATTTTCGTGTCCTGATTACTACTATTATTCCGTGTGATGTTTGCACAGTACAAGAGCTGATGAACCCAACTGAAAGTGTCAAACTCGTCACCAAATTTTAGGCCGATTTAATTTATATTGCCTTCGACACGCTAATAAGTAGCAGAAGCTGGAATGCTCAAACAACAAATACTTACCTGCATTTAATATACTTACTGAACTGCCTCAACTTAACCGTAGTGTAAACTCGACCGGTGTTACAACTACCAAGTACTCTTCGAATCGCTGACGTACTACTACATTTACTAATCACATCTAATTGGTATTCGCGCGACTGCTTTATTTCCATGTTTATCTAAAATGAGAGGGAAATATAGAGCTTTTATTACCTGTGGTGAACGATAGTGATGCTCTGCTAAGAGCTTTTGATGGGATGGTGTGGGGAAGATACATATGAATGTTAATAAGAGAATTATATTCTCCACATGAATGATGTAACCAAGATATTGTAAAAATATTTTGATTTAAAAGCGTGTCAATGGAGTTGCTTGCCCATTGTTCTCCATACTACACTACAGTTCTTTCACAAGTTATTATGCCTTGCGACTGGGACTGTAGCTTCGTCTTTTTGTGTTTGATCTTCAAAAGTGCCTGTAACGGTATTACCAAATACCATATTGCTGCGGTAACCTCTCTTTGTATGATCTAAACGCTAATTATATTCATGCAAATATTATTCTTTGTTTCATGAATTAAAAAAAACTGTTAGCTTGGCAGCAAAATTCTTCAAATACAGCAAAACAATCATCCTACAATGTTTACTGCTGAGACTGTTCTCTCCACACAATCTGAGCCTCGAAACATACATGTCATTATTAGGTATAGGTAAGTATGAGATGTTTATATGAGAATTTAAGTATGCTGGACACAAACGATGGCTCTCTACAAGGAATACCCGTATACCAATATTGTCTCACAACAGTCCTTAAAAGACTCATCATTTTCTTATTACCAATTAAAAATCATACCCAACTGCCATTTCAACTTGCTAATTCTACACCCTTCTACGGCTGCATCATGAAAAGCAACGGTCTTGGACCAACGAGGTGTCATCTCTCCACAAACGTATATACAGAGAGCAAACCAGACTTCCTCAGGCACATGTAATTAATCCATGAATACTCAACGAGCTACAATTATCGGATTCTCGGTCTTAGGTGTGATATATAAAAACACGTCTCAAGCTTAGAGGGCGTCATACAATTATTCACATTGCAATTAATGCTAGTATTCCATGTACTTTTTATTTTATAAAACCACTGTTGGTATTTTAACAATTTCCTTACTGGTATTGTTTGTGATGTAAAAAGGTGATGGATTGTCGTTCGGGAGCCTGTTTGTGATAATTGTTAGGATTTTGTATTGAGTTAATATTGTGAAACGTACCAGCGGGTGTTTCATAGTGAGGTTGTTTGTTTAGTAGCTGTTGATTTATTACTGTTGTTTAAGTTTTTAGTGAGGATCGATGACCGGATGAAAGTGAGGTGCGTTGATAGGAAAAACTTCCGAGTTCCAGACTGTGGTGATGTTGGGTGCAACTTTGTATACAGTGAACTTATTGTAAGTTCATCTATGTGTACTTATGTAAAATTTATGCGTTACTATATCAAGACGAACTACATAGCAGTAGTAGTATTGTCCTGTTAAGTATTCTGTGTGTACATGAATAAATAAATACACTTGGCGCCCTGGTTTCTGGTACACTATTTATTTCTAAAAGTGGCATCGCTTTGTTGAACTAACTTTGAGACGAGTTTTCAAATCGATCCTATGCGCCATCAATATTTTGAACTTTCCAAAAACACAACGTTTAGTTTAGTTAACATTTGCGTCGCGTGCTTGTCTCCTATAGTGATGTAGCTATGCAACTATACGTCATTGAGGACAACACCGAGTTAAGTACTACGTGCGAAAGTTAAACGAACAACGCTTTTGTAGGGTTGGCAAATAAAACAGACACATCAAAATTAAATGAAAATAAAGGATAAGAGAAAAATAGCTTGAGATTTTATCTTTTGTTTAGCAGTGGAACATTATAGTTTTGTTGATATCGGGAAATGCACAAAAAACTTCAAGTAAGCTTTAAAGTCAGGCCAAAATCTTCAGAGAGTCAGAACAATAGCAAGATAGAGACTTGATCTATATGTATTGTCACAATGCTGAACTAATTTCTTCAAGTACAATATAAACAATGTAGGAGGATATATAAGAGAGACACTCCGATGATTTAAAAAAATCTTTGTTCGACTGATGAGAAGCATTGCCACGCAAAGCCAAAAAGTTTATTTTACGGGTGTGAACCCAAAAAACCCTATTTTAATCTTTCGAGAGCTGTTATTATGGAATTTTTTCCTTCGTATCTAGAAAGGTTTCGTAAGTAGGGTAGGTCTAGGTTCAGCAGTGAACACTGTGGACATTTAAGGGTGCTATAAGTCAGTCGTGACTTGAGAACGACGGACGCGTTAAGTCTAACTTGCGTGATTTAAACGCACAGCAATCTTGTAGCGTTAGCAACGTCAGGGGAAACGGGGAAATACTTATTTAATGGAGTGCTTTTTAATGGTCCTTCAATCACATGAAATATCAAAGGAGGAAGAGCACAAAAGTATATTTTGCCTCGTTTACCAATAAAAAGTCTCCACAAGTGACAAAACAGTAGAACCAGTCTCTAATTAAGCGGAAACGTGCGGAGTGGAGAAGAAATGTGTGGAAATCGACTAATCACAATGGCTGAAATTCACATAGCCACCCTCGTTTTTCGGCTTTGTGATTGGTCGAATCTTGCATGACTCCGCATCACTCCAATCGTCTTCGTCTTGATGTTTCGGGACCTTGTGGACAAAATAGAAAAAAAAAACCTCAAAGACTTCTACAAAAAATGACACTTACTCGTACATACTTTTCCGTCAATTAAGTTACGGTGCAAGCCCATATTTAAACATAAACAGTGTTCATCTAATAAATTACTGTCCATCAAAAGAAAAGAAAACCAACATACAAACGCACTTTGAAAGCCAAAGACAACTTAATAGATAAACACATAGATATGCCTATTTACCTAGCTAGGCTCACGACGAATGCATAACCAAACAGTTTTTTGGTCCTCTCTAGTCTCGACATAGAAGTACGTATATGTAGTAGGCTCTATCAGTCGATACTAGATATGTATATAGGCCGTAATTGAATCAAAAACTTAAATAATGCGTCTATTTTATCTCTACATATAATAAAGACACTTAGTTATTGCGTGCGAGTTGTGTGTTTGTTTGAAAAATTAGAAATAATTCCTGTTTTTGTTCGTGATGTTATCGTTTTGCGTTTGGCGAACTTGGTTGTGTTGTTGATATCGTCATTGAGTATTGGGCTTTGACGGTTTGTTGGTCTGACATTCAGTCTTACCCAGGGTTTTATGTCAGTACTAATTGGGTTGTGGAGGTCAGATAGGTAGTCGCTCCATGTAAAATACCGGTATTCAGCTGCATCCAACATAGTTGGGAAAAGGCTAGGCAGATGATGAGTTTGTTGGTTTTACTCGACTAGGGTTTAGTCAAAAGAGAGTAGTGTGTTTCATAACGTAGAAAAGACTGGAAATTAAACGTCAATATACGGAAATTTTAATGAATGATGAAACATTTATTTTAAGATACGTTTACACGTCAATATATGGGGGACCAGACATTAATCATTACTTTACTTGTATCCGTTGTGAATAAACCATTAATGGGACAAAATTAAATTGTAAATTGAATGCAGCCATTAAACTGACTGGAAAATAAAATTAATATTCCTAAAAAGTCGAGAAAAAGTTGATTTCTTAAACAATTTTGTCCGTTGATGTCTAAATTAATTATTCCTCAAGTGACAGTAACAAAAGAGAATATTATTCCTGAGCACGCAGCAGCCACGGGCAAAGCGAGTTTCTAATAAAATATTCAGAGATAAGAATTTTTTATCATTATTATTGGTTTTCGTATCGAGCTGAATAAAGTAATGAACCTTACTTAATAAGGAAGGTGCGATGATGCCTCGGGGAGCGAAGTTTAAATACTGAATTTATATAGTTACATTATTTAGAACAAGGAATAAATTATTGAGGTTATAAATTACATGTTTTTCTGCTGTTTTGCTTGTTAGCACGTTACATGTTGCTTGTGTTTTTTTATGGAAACTTTGTAACGTTTAAGTGTTGTGGTCTTCTGTCAGGGTGGTAGAAAATGTTTATTTTTGTCAGCAACCGATGTTCTGGATAAAATTCTGAAATAAGGTAGCTTATCTATACTAATATTGTAAAGAGGTAAAATTTGTTTGTAAGTTTGTAGGTTTGTAATTTGTATGTAGGGGGTAATCTCCGGAACTAATGATCCAATTCTAAAAATTCTTTCACTGGCAGAAAGCTACATTATTCGTGGGTGCTATAACGTTATATACATTACGTTTATACCATGCATATTAACCGAATTATAACAATTTTAGCGGATGAAGTCGCTGGCGTAGTGCTAGTGCAGTTATAAAGCAAAACAAAAACAAATTCTTTCCCAACCCATATTTATTTAGGGGCCAAGTATCAGTAGTAAATAGCTGCATTACAAACTAATAACAATAAATAAGAACCTACGGTTAAAAACGAAGGTTCTCTCTTTGAATAAGACATCCATTACATTGATAGAAACTGTGCTACATGGCATGTACTACAGTTTTGTGTCCAATATTTCATTGGCCTATTTATGGCATACTCTCACAGAAATAGTTTAAAAAAAATATAAATATGTACGCACCCATTTTTTTTTGCTATCCCTTCAAGCTACAGCGACAATGCATTCCACCCCACTTGTAATACATTTCAATTTAACTCGGAATCGTCGCATTACCTCGAGTTATAACTGCTAAGACCTTTATTTAGTGTTGGACCACCTTCACTTCAGGGTCTACAGTCTGCCACTATGTATAGAAATCCTTTTCTATCATTTTACGTTTAGTTTATTTGGATCTGCTGATCCAAATAAACTAAACTTGCTTGCTTACTTGCTCGCTTGCTAGCTTGCTTCGATGGACTGTAGTCTGAAAATAAAAGTTTATTTATTTTTATTAAGCGAACTTGAGATGGTGTTGGCCAATAGTCACCGCCATTTTGTATTCATACATAAATAAACTTACCATTTTCCATAAGAGGATAGGCAGAAACTATAGAACGCCATTATAATATACTTCTTTTCCGCACATCTTCATGACTCTTCAGAAAATACAGTTTCTTCTTTCAAAATTCCATCCAACCAATATAAGTTGCGGAATCAGATGTTACCTTGTCATTTCTCGCCCGAATACGTGTCGAGTATTGGTGTAAGTTTGGCTTGCATGATAAATCTCAGTTTCTGCATGTGCATATTTTTTGTGTTGAATTTTACATTTAAGTGTGGATCAAGTATTTGCGGAATAATTACTAAATAAACGTACACTGACAACTATATTTTTCGTATATCTGTTGCAAGCGCGGGATAACCCGAGATCATGGCTCTTGCAACAGCGTCGAAATATCGGGAGCTCAGAATAATTGATCATCACGGAAGATATACCGTAACGTAAGTTACAGTTTAAGTCTAGATATAAACCGTGAAAGCTTAAAACATTAACTAAATATTCTTACTTATCATGGTAAGCCATCCTACTACCTAAAATCTGGCTGGTGTGGATAGCAATAGTCGATGACCACAAGAATGCATCGCCCACACCGCAAGGTCACCGCGTGGGAGGCTGATTTACATTCAATACCGCACGCTCGTCCGCATTGCGCACGCCTAAATATCGCGAGGAAAAAGTAGATGAGAAAGTGATTGTTGTCTGTAAGTAAATGGTCTTGATAGTTGTTTGGTGATGGGAAAGAAATACTGACATATCCATTCAAACAATCCATCCAATCACGCCAACGCCGCTCACGCCAACGTCACGCTCTTCTTTCTTTATCGTGTGGTTACCTGGTGTCAAAGTTTTAATGCCGCCTCTGATTTGACTTTACCTAACTTCAAGAAATATCTCTCAGGCATGCTGGTTTGGTTTCCTCACGATCTTTCCCTTGCCGAAGCAAGTAATAATTATAAAATACGCACATGAATCCGAAAAATCAGAGGTCGACTGGGTTCGACCTCGAGACCTATGACTTAGCAGCTTCAACGGGCACTGTAACAATAAAAACTTCAGGAATTTGGTAAATTACAAAATACGACCTAAATACGGTCGTTCACCGCCTAAATAACTTGTTACCCCTTCAACTGTTAGCGAAGTAGACGCAATAGCTAAACAATGGCGTCCCAACCGAATCGGTCGGGTCCACAGACGAAGGTTTACATAGCGTGACGTTCAGCAGTGATAGCTTAGTGGTATGAGCGTCGGACTGCCAAGACAGTTCTCGAGTTCGGACCCAAGACACGTACATACCTCTGATTTTTCGGATTCATGTGTGTATTGTATAATTAGTCTCGACTTGTTGCGCTGAAGGAAAACATCGTGAGGAAACCAGCATGCCTAAGAGATATGACGACCCGAATGGCGTAGCGGTGGTAAGGCTGCCTTACGTTCTTAGGGTCCTGGGTTCGAGTCCCGGTTGGAGCACATGTTTGTGTGATGAGCATGGACATTTGTTTCCGAGTCATGGATGTTTATATGTATAATAAGTATGTATTTACAAACAAAAAGTATCTATGTAGTATATCAACTATCTGGTGTCCACGACACAAGCCTCGTTGCTTACTGTGGCACTAGATGGCGCTGTGTGTTCATGTCCAGCAATATTTATTATTTATTTATATTTTTCGACGGCATGTAAAGCCAAGTCAGAGGCCCGGTGGCTTAAAAACTCTGACACCAGGTTAGGCACTTACCATTTGATAAAACATTTCATGGAATTTAATAAACTTAGTTAGGTGAAAGCCGAGACAGAAAGCCATTTCACAAACAATTCATTCACAGATCGACATCAATTCATTAATCCAAACGCTAGCAACCAAGCCCAACCTCCATACATCAACCAACTTTCGGTCCTCCAGGCTACAACCAACCACAGAGAATCCATTGAATCGTCCATTTTGCATGAATTATCATACAATTAGCCGTCAGAAGCTCCGCGACGTTATAGCCGTCATTGTTAACTGGGGTTTAATCAGTGCGCGAGATTTATGCGCCGGCGCATTTGCTTGAGTTAGAGCGTGCCGCTGGCGGTTGTCGCCTGTGATTAAGAGCTGTAGAAATGGATGACAAATATGGTTAGCGAGGATTTTTTATGGTGGTAGACAAGACAGTATTTTTGGTAGTGGGGGGAGAAACGTTTGTGACAGGCGTGAAACAAGATTTATTATGTTTCTACTTGATTTACCACCTCGTCAGTTATTCATCGTTAGATAAGATAAGATAAGATAATATTTTATTTGCTAAACATGTGTCATACATACAAGAAAATAAATGCATGCAAGATGGTAACACGAACAACATTATTAGGTACAGCATGTTTGCCACATGATGTGACGTGCAAATATCCAGAAATGTTATTATTTAAAACATTCTCTTAAGATAACAATAAATTAAATAATTATAGAATAATAATATTGCAATCAATTTAAAATAACAAAACTCAAACAGAACATTAAAAACAAAAATAAGGACTGAAAAACAATAATCATGTCAACAATAAAATTAAAAATTAAAATTGAATTATTCCACTGTAAATTAATAAACACAAAAAAAAACAAATCAAATAAGCTACAATGTCAATACAAATCTTTCCTCTAAGAACTAGTTAATGTTATAGTATGCTTTATTAACTAAATAGGTCTTAAGTTTACTTTTCAAGCTTTTCGTTTGTAAAGCTTTGAAGTGTTCTTTAAATAAAGTGTTTTAAATTGTTACCTGCGATGTGTTTGTCTTCTGTAGAAAGTTATACGCCGTCAACGAATCATCAGCTTCTGCTAAGCCTTTTCCTAACTATGTTAGCGTCGGCCCAACGGTTCCAGTCTAACCAGACACAACTGAATACCAGTATTTCACAGGGTGACTGTCTATCTGACCTTCACCCTCTCCCTCCACAACCTTGTACTGAGTAATATATTCCTTGGTTACAATGATTGTCAGACTTTCGGGCCACTGACTACTTGCAACGACTGTCAAAGATCTACAAATAATAGCCGGGACCAACGGCTTAACGGGCTTTCCAAGGCACAGAGGAAACTTGGGACATAGGTAATAGATGATCACCTATCCATAGTCCGGCCCTTGCGAGCGCTGCTGAACTTTGAAATATTTTGAATAGTCACCTTAACTGGCAATCACACAACTTTTAAACTATCCACGACTCAAAATAATCAGACCAAATATCTAAGGTGGCATCATTTATTACCTATCAGCCTATTAGCTTCGTGATCTGCCAGGGGACAGCCCATAACTAATGTAATAATCTAGATTCACTGGGCGTAGTAATTAAATACTGCTATAAACAAGCCACGTGCCCCCGGCAGAGAGAATCTCACGACTGACCACTGAGGACATGGCAGTGGAGGGTGCAGTAGGGAAACTGGGAATAATACGCGTTAGTAGAGAAGCTTTATAAAAGGTCTAAACGAACCCTTCACGAAGCCGTCAGCCAAGCATTCTATACATACGACATAAAGGGTGTAAAAAAACCTCTTAACGAAGCCGAAAGGCACTTGTTCTCCCCGTCATTGCGATATTTTTTTTGTTCTACACCATACCTGGGAACCTTCTATTCCGTCTACTGCTGGACATAAGCCTCTCCCATGATGGGAGGAATTTGCCATAATCTCCACGCTTGACGCAGAAAACGCTGCTGCCCATTCTCTGGTCTACGGAGGCGCAAGGTGTTCTGCCTCAGACATTAGTCGCCTTATACGACACCCGTGAGTGTAATGGGTTGGTTCTACTCTGCCGGATACCACACGGCTTAACCTTCCGGCGGAACCTTCTAGTTACGGAGATATTAGGAGGTCAAAGTTAAAACTTTTTGACAAGTTTTTTTAACAAACAAGTTTTTATTGTAAGATTTTTACTTTAAACATCTCCACGACTATCCCCCGTACTATTCAATCCATCCATCACCACAATGTTTTGAGTGCATTACATTGATTCTACCACAAAACGTGATTTTTCACCCCTAAAAAAAAGTAGTTTCCCAGCAATAATTTTTGCGTAAAGTTACTTAGTTTGATGTATATAATGCTTGGTTGACGGCTTCGTGATGAGGTTGTTTACACCCTGTATACATTCTAAGTAACTATAAGCAAAAAATATTGCTGGAAAAAGACTTTTTTTGGGGTAAAAATCACGTTTTACGGCAGGACTCGTAACACACTTAAAAGCATTTTGCTGATGTATTGAATAGTACGGGGGTCAAGGAGGTATTTAAAGACAAGTTACAATATTAAAACTTTGTGAAAAAGTTGGAACGGCTTGCTTCTCGTAAACGCTACGGCGGCAGGTATTTGGACTAGCTTCTCTTTTCAGAATTTCTCAATTCAGAATAATTCTATTGTAGGACAGAGAGAGAGAATGTCCACTGATTTTGAAAGCTTACTGTCGAGTCTTGTGTGCTTTTGTGATTTCAAGACCTAGAGAGGGTTTTAAATGGGAGCGTTCGGCTGCTTTTATTGTACCTAATCCAGAGTTTAACATCATTAGGTACTGTAAATCATTGAAAAGATTCGATTACCTTGATTCTATACACATACGTATGATTCTGATTGAACTGCCTTTCAAAAGGGCTCAGCCTGTCCGCCACCGTTCTTTCAACTTTCTCTCTCAGAACTGTTGAAGTCCCTCTCTTGCTATAATTTCTCACGAATTCCTATGTCGTCTCTTTTACACATTGGACGCACACATCCATCAGGTCCCTATTTCGAGAACCAAACCTAACTACAGTTCTGTTCTGCCTGCACTGTGCCTCAGGGCTCGACATACATTACGCCAACAACTAGATAACATGCACTAAGTCCCAAGGGTGTGAGGAGCACCCATAAATTGTTCCTCAGAATATCAGAACGAAATGAAATGACACGGAAGTTTCTAGAAGTGGGGAGGTCTTGGGTTTATGAAGTAATTAAAACGAGTGGAAAGTTAGATTCATAGCTTTCATTAACAAAATCTAGAGCACATCGAGTCACGAGGCAATTTGCAGGCAATTATTTTTACTTTTTATATAACATAAAATATACATAACATCTCATAACGCCTGTAATCCCCGTGCATAAATATTTTGTTTTTTTTATTTAATGAAAAATACCCGTTTCACAGATAACATTTTCTAAGAATGTTGAATACATTCTTAAAATGTTATATCTATGGAAGTTATTGATGGGGATAATTATATTTTCTAAAAAAATGACGTATTTACTTTACGTTTACACCGCGCTCGTGATAGGGCCTCGGCTATTGAAATATCTTTATTAAAAAGAAGAATTTTTCTTTTGCCAGTTCCAGGAACCTTTGACAAGCTTAACATAATTACTGGCTGCAACGACAAATTATTGAAATAAAATAAACCTGCACGAAAACAATTACTAAAAGATCAACCTCATTTAAACCTGATTCGAAATAAATTAATCAATTAATTCGTTAAAGCAAGTAGCTGCTTATTAGCCAACAAGTATAATAAAGAACTGTTAGTATAATAACGGCAAATTATTTCTCTGCTATTAAACAATTTAACAATTATAAATGCATTACAGAACTGTGTATTTAGTGGGTTACAAATTGAGTTTGGTACAATTTTGCCGTCACCGTCCGGAGAGTATTAATTTGTTTGTGCCAATAGTTGTTTTTGCATCAAAATATTACTCTTTAATTTAATTTTATTGTGGTTGTTAAGGGTATGTATTGCTTGGAGAAAATTACTGTACCCATTAAATAATCTAGACTAAAATCATTACATCCAATATGGTCCCGACTGTTGCAGTCAATATATCCTGTCTCCTGAACTTGTTTTATTCTTTTCAGTTTTTATTTAGAGTTTAAGTATTAGTTATTTTTACGCAGTCGGCTTTTTTAATTTTTTCAATAATTTTTTTATTTTACACTTTTTAGTTACTAAGACATACCATTTTAAAATCTTCATGACCTTTATCGAGCCGTTCAGGCTGCAGAACGTGCCAAACATTTGAATTTGGCGCCAAAAATCAGCCATTTTATTATTTTTTTTATTTTGATATACCCAGTGTCACTCTCACAGTAAATACGAACCTAACGACACCTCTCAAGCTAAAATCCATTGAGCCGTTCAGGCTGCAAAGTGTGCCAAACATTTGAATTTGGCGCCAAAAAACCGCCATTTGGTTTTTTTTATTTATATTTACCCAGTGTCACTCTCACAGTAAATACGAATCTAACGACACCTCTCAAGCTAAAAATCCATCGAGCCGTTCAGGCCACAGAGCGTGCCAAACAATTATACATACATACATACTCTCGAAAAACTTATCCCTCCTTCTGGCGCAGTCGGGTAAAAAGGGGCTAAGGGCTTGCTTTGGATTTTATATCCAGATAGTTATGCTTACATAGGTTAAATAAATATATAGATATCGCTGGATATTACACAGGACGCCATCTAGTGCCAGTTACCACACTAAGCAACGAGGCTTGTGTCGTGGACATCAGATAGTTGATACACTACATAAATACTTTTTGTAGTTAAATACAAATAAACATCCATGACTCGGAAACAAATGTCCATGCATGCAATACCGGGATTCGAACCCGAGGCCCTACGGACGTAAGGCAGCCTCACTACGGCTGCGCCATTTGGATCGTCAGATTACTCTATTGAGTTTTCTACTCAGCCCCTCCCCCCGTTTGACATTTCATAGACAGAAAAAAGTTGATAGAAACAAACTCAACATTCGAAGTTTGAATAAGAATTCGCAAAATTAAATCTCATTATTTTCTACAAGCAAAACCACCCAACAAAGCCTAGCCAGTCTTGACCACAGAACTTCCCTACCAACATAATTTTTTACCCAGCACGAATACGCCAACCAGATTAGAAAATATCTCAACGACAGAAACCATCTATAAGTACATAGGCATATAGCCTGAAGGCATACAACTTACAACCATCAATTTAATTATGTACTGCTACATGACTTATTTAAACATAACATCACGCCTGTAATTCTCAAAGCGGTAGGTAGAGGTGTACCTAATAGGACACCCACGTTTCGCCAGTTAAGGGTGTAAATAGTCCCTTAACGAAGCCGAAAGGCACTTGTTCTCACCGTCATTGCCATATTTTTTTTAGTTCTACACCATACCTGGGAACCTTCTAGTTACGGAGATATTAGGGGTCAAAAGTTCCAACATTTCCGCAACTTTTTTTTCAAATCTTGGTATTGCGTTGTATTATTAAGTTGCGAAAAAGTTGGAACTTCTTTTTCTTTAGGATGTAACTTTACTTAAAATAGCTTCATAACCCGTTTACTATTAAATGCGTCCATTAATGATGATTTCCCATCCGAAAAAAAACCCCACAATGTTTTGAGTGCGTTACATTGAGTTTTACCGTAAAACGTGATTTTTCACCCAAAAAAAATCCCAGTATTTTTGCGTACAGTTACTTAGTTTGATGAATAGAATGCTTGGTTGACGGCTTCGTGAAGGGTCTGTTTACACCCTGTATTTAACTCCAATGTAACCTTTTGCCATCTCATCATCTGCCTAGCCTTTTCCAACTACACACATCAAAAGTATCTAGGGATCAACATATATTTTTGCAATAACTTTTCTCCTGATTGATATTAATTAAAATTTTCTTTAAGGATTCATCAAATAAAGTGTTTTCGTTTGTCACAGTAACGATAAACCAAGTCACCTTTGCATTAATAAAGAAATTTGCCATTTTCCTAATAAAGGGATTTTTGACATTTGAACCACTAACATTAAAGTTCGAAAAAAAGACTGAAATAACAGTTTTCTTTAAAATTTTATTGGGTAACTTAAACAATTAATAATCCGTGTTTCTACCGCGAACACTAACAACACAAGAACATCGGTTTGGCATACTCAAAATGAGTTCATCCAAATCACGCTGTGGAATGGCCGCCCATGTTTGTTGCAACAACAAAAAAAGGTCTTCTTGCGACTGGATACCCTCCATATTCGGCAGAGCTCTTCTCTGTAGCATATCCCATGCATGCTCAATCGGGTTCAAGTCTGGCGACTGAGCAGGCCAGGGCAGGACATTGATGTTAGCTGCGGCGAGAGTCTGTCTTACAACTCTTGCGGTGTGCGGTCGTGCATTATCATGCATTAACTGAAATAAGGGACCGATTTGCACTTGTAGAGGAACGATGACGTCTGATACAATCGTCTCAGCATAAATTTGAGCGTTGAGGTTGCCTCTGATCCAAATCAACTCAGTTCTTCCGCCGATCCAAATACCCGCCCATACCATGATGGTTCCACCACTATAAGGATGGACTTCCTGGCAGGATTTTAATCGCTGTTGGCGTCCAGGGGTTCTCCAGTGTCGTATACGTCTTGTATCCGGTCTCATACCAAAACGAGACTCATCAGAAAAGCACACGAAACGCCATTGTTCTTCTGCCCAATTTCTGTGTTCAAGAGCCCATTGATATCGAATCCTACGATTGTGCATTGCTATAGGTGGTACCCGTAGCGGTCTTCGGGAATGAAGGTTCACTTCATGCAAGCGGTTTCTGACTGTTTGGTCGCTAATTAAGTTCCCTGAAGAGTGATGAAGCCTCACGGCTAACATCATGGCGGTTATTGTTGGAGCTCTTCGAGTTAAGATTTGAATGTATCGGTCTTGTCTCCGTGTGGTGCAGCGATACCGTCCTCCATGGCGCTCAGCCACGGTACCAGTGCTTCGGTAACGTGTCCAAAGTCGACTGATAACACTCTGACTTGTATTCAGAGCTAAAGCTACAGTACGTTGCCGGGAACCAGCTTCTATCATTCCCACGGCTCTGAGCATTTCTTCCCTGCTTAAATGACGTCGCCGCTCCATAATAACGTTGGTTTTAATCAGTAGTAGGGAAACAGTAGCACTAATAATGTCTTCAATGCGTTGTATGTTTTTATAGGGAAAATATTGACAGCTTATTTTCATCTTTTACTCGAATTTGATTGAGAGTTCCTGATTCAAATTATGAAATGCACCAAAAAGGATCCATATAAATTTATAAAATCATAAATTTATTACAAAGCCACATCTCAATCTCAAGAAATCCGCATAAAAATGCTTGATCCCTAGACATTTTTGATGTGTGTATGTTGGGGTCGGCTTTCAGTCTAACCGGATGCAGCGGAATACCAGTATTTTACATGGAGCGACTGCCTATCTGACCTCCACAACGCAGTAAGTACTGGGTAATACGATACCCCTTGGTAAGACTGGTTGTCAGACTTTTTGGGCTACTGACTACCTGTAACGACTGTCAAAGATCTACAAATAACAGCCGGGACCAACAGCTTAACGTGCTTTCCGAGGCACGGAGGAAACTCGGTATGTAACGGGTGGTCACCCATCCACAGACCAACCTAGGCAAGCACGGCTTAAGCTAAGGATCGACCCGAGCGGCTGTTATTATTTAGCCACGAGCTTCTACGTAAGTCGTTGAGTCGACGTCGTTGACGTAAGTCAAATTTCGTGGCCGCTGTTGAGAAATTAAAGAAGAAAAAACACAGTAACACTTTTGCCCGACCCGGGAATAGAGCCCAGGACCTCATGCGTTTTTGACTACTCTACTATAGACCAACTAGGCAGTCCAGATTAGAAAATATCTCAACGACAGAAACCATCTATTAGTACATGGGCATGTAGCCTGAGGGCTACACAGGGGCTAAAGTAAACACGGCTAACAACTATTAAACTTAATTATGTACTGGAGCATGACTTATTTATGACTTACAGAATATTTTAAGTATTCTAAGCAACCCTGGGGATATAGAGATTTGTAATCGTTGGATTAAAGATTGCTATGTCCTCAGTAATGCTAGAGTGAGTGGCAATGACGGTTATGTATGATGCAAAATGGTTCGAAGGAATTGATAATTGGTAAAGTTTTCTTATGTGAATTCGTTTCCATAACGCTGTTTCTTAAACAGATAGGCCCTGTGCCTGGTGGGCTTTCACATCGGTAAAAATTAAGAACTTCCACAATATTGGGCGCCACTGTGAGATGAGTTTTCTTGTTTTCCAAGTCCTGTGTTTTATACTATGTTAACCATAATTATATACTTTTACTAATCAACGCGCGTGAACTTTTTCAATTGCCCAATAACCAAAACCCCAGAGAAAACTCTTCTTATCCCCGAAAGCTCCTCCACTCACCAGCGGCCGGGTCACGTGACTAGAACCGCGACCCGCGCAGGCTCGTGAGTATTCGCGAAATATTCACATGTAATTTGACAAAATATAAAAACACTTGACGATCGCAAACTACAAGAGTTATGGCTAAATAAAATTTACAGTGAATAGCTGAATAGTTAAGGAATCTATTTAACCAAAATTCAAGATATATCATCCTTCCTCAGTGCTAACTTTCTAGAAGAGGAGCCACCGTTATGTTACGAAAGTTACGATCCAGTTTTTGATGAAACTAAAGGTAGGTATGTCAGGATCTTAGCAGGTGGCCTTTTGTTGTTGTTGTTTCTGCCCACCCCCGTGAGAAAAAGGCAAACAATTTTTATGGTTACCGTGAACAAACACACAATAATATTTAACGACACTTACAAACATCGTATAGCTAGAATATTATACCATACTTAGTAGACACATAAACAACAACATCTCGCTTTAGAAAGAATATTAATACTTTTTACTATAAACCCTTTCTTTTTTCTAATTAAAAGAGCATTACAAACATTAACAAAATCATAAACATTACATTCAATGAATTCTTAGTACTACCCTAATAAAACAAGTTGGTATGTTTTGCAAAAACAACAATATTTTCATTAAATACAAAAAAAAAAACCTAATTCAAAAACAAAATAAATATATAACAGCCAGGCCCAACAGGATAGGAGGATATTTTTAATTAAAAAACTTATTTCTTTAGCCTGGTTAGTGCCCAACCTGGTGTCAGAGTTTTTATGCTGCCCATGGGCCTCTGACTTGGCTGTACATGCCGTCGAAACATCTCTCAGGCATACTGGTTTTGTTTCGGTAGTCATTTTCGGTTCAAGAAGCCAATGGTTAGGTTAGCCATTGGCTTCTTGGCTATAAGTATCGATAACGATACAATTAGGAACTAAATAAAATGTACTAGAATTTTTAGTTAAAAAAAAAAAAAAAAAAACAGACAAAATTAAAAAAAAAAAAAAAAAACTACACTAATAAGTAGTTGGTTCAGTAACAGTCTTATCGCTATATGAGATTGATTAAGCGATGGTATCCGGGCAACAGAGTATCGGTTTCTATACAATTATAAACTATGCTAAAAAAACTTTTATGAAATAAAAATGGAATAAATTCCGATAAGAAAATGCTTCATCGAGTATTGGAAATTATTAAATTCTATTACATATTTCCAGTATTATCGATGTATAGGTAACAAATAAAATTGTACTGATCGACCTTTCGTTTCCCGATATTGTCATCATCTGCCTAGCCTTTTCCCAACTATGTTGAGGTCGGCTTCCAGTTTAATCGGATGCAGCTGAACTGGGTTGTGGCAGTCGCTCCATGTAAAATACCGGTAGGTATTTTACATGGAGCGACTGCCACAACCCAGTTAGTACTGGGTAATACGATACCCCTTGGTAAGACTGGTTGTTAGACTTTTTGGACAACTGACTACCTGTAACGACTGTCAAAGATCTACAAATGACAGCCAGGACCAACAGCTTAACGTGCTTTCCGAGGCACGGAGGAAACTCGGTATGTAAGGGTGGTCACCCATCCACAGACCAACCTAGGCAAGCACGGCTTAACCTAAGGATCGACCCGAGCGACTGTTATATTTAGCCACGAGCTCCTCCCGATATTGTAATTACTTCGTCTTGAAACAATTAAATTGTTCTACCAGATGATGGCTATTCATCATCATCATCATCATCAGCCTATTAATGTTCCCACTGCTGGGACACAGGCCTCCTCTCTATGAGAGGGAAGAGGGTTTTTTATGCATAACTTTTGTACATTGGGTTTTTTTACATTATTTTTGTTTTATAGCTATTCTTACTGTAGCTTTTCATACTAAAATAAGAAAACCTGCATAGTTTTTTTTGTTAACACTTCCGTTTGGGGTGGTAGATAATCTTACATTCAATAAGAAAATAAAAGCGTTGTCTTCAAATTTGTATACCTACACCGAATAGCAATTCCTTTTATGAACGTTTGAATCCTTAATCTGTCAAAGATATCGCAAATGAAAAATTGGGTGCCGTAAGATCCGCTGTTGAGCATTTCATTGTCCATTTAGCGGTAAAAATACTAGAATATTTGCTATGTATACGGTTAAAAACGTATTTCGAAAGTCAGTGATCCATGTCTCATGCCCAGACGCAGAAAACAGGGGGCGACTTGGTTGAAGGGATTTACAAACCAGTGCACATGCGGAAAATCTATAATAACTGTAGATATTCGTTTGTCTATGACACTTGTAGCATTGTGGAAAAGATAAAATAATAGTTAGTATAATTATTATTGTGATAAAATTTAATAATCCATTTTTTACGTTTATATATTGTTCACTAACTAAACGACAAATCAGTTCAAAAAAAAATCCTGGTCGTTTTTTATTGTTTTCTTGTTCTAAATAATAATAAGCTAAATAACTGACAGTCTACTAAAAGTACCGGAGCCTTATTAGAAATAGAAACTGTCCGAAAATTAAAAAAAAAAACACGTTGTTATCAATCCCCCACAGTACATTGCCAGCATAAAAAATGGCGTAACAATGATAAACCTGCGAGCAGAAAGCTAATTGCCGCGGGTCGCTAGTTATCCTTATTATAACGTATTCACCCCTTTTTAATATGCTCAGTTCCACGAAATGATACTTATTCAACGGTATTATAGTAGTTTTATTGGCAAAAAGTGTGAAATTCCTGATAAGATGTAGGTAGGATTTGTTTCACGCCAATTCGTACTCATTAGACTAGGAAAAAATATAAATCGGAGTTCGTTTTTAAAAAAAGCAGGATTAAGTGAGCGTAAATGATATCTGTATTATCTACCTAAAGGTTTTTGTTTATTGTATATCGGAAGGGAAAGTCGATAGTGAATTTTTAAATGTGGAAACTTGCAGTTATTGAGTCAAGCTAAAAAACATAGCAACTTGTTGTGTTTATGGTTTGTTTGGACTAATGGGGAAGGCTGGTCAAAGCTGATTGTAGATGGCGCGTCCATAGCTTAGACCCAATCTGACCAAGGAGGTCAATCTAAATTGAAATATAAAATGACATTGACAGATTTTCAACCAATGACGATGTTTGGTTCATGCGCTGCTAGCGCCATTAGTTCCACTAGTTGCCCACCCCATTGGCTGGACTTGAGCTTTGGGCTTTTTACTTGCATTAAAATTAACAAAACGTGATGTCTGGATATGGACATTAATAAAAAAATATCACTGCGCTCTCTAGGTGTCTTGAACTATAGGTAGAATAAAGGGAAAGTAGATAATAATAAAGATATACGTTTTTAAACTGGCATGGTCACTCACACCATCATTAACACTGAAAACGGGTTATTTACCATCTGAACAGTAAACATGGTAAATATCCCGCTTTCAGTCATAAATCACTACCACTATCACTATTACTACAAAGTTTAAACAAAGTTGCTGTCTGTCTGTCTGTAGTCCATAGGTATGCTTAGATCTTTAAAACTACGCAACGGATTTTGATGCGGGTTTTTTTAACAGATAGAGTGATTCAAGAGGAAGGTTTATATGTATATATCATAAATAATATAGCAGAAAACACTGATAATTTTAGAGGTTTCTAATGTGATGCCGTAGACAAACACATTTTTTGCGCTTACATTGCAAACGCTTGCTAAACCCTACAAGATAGATCAAAATAATGTACAACAGTATTGTACACCTTAAAACGGTCTACAAAAAAGCCTGTGATGATATATGTCTATCTCTTAGGGATAACCCACAATAACCATTTTTTATCCTTTACTTTTTGCGAGAAATAATGGCTTATTTACGAAGCGATTTTAAGCAATACAGCATTAATTCTTATCCAATTAAGTATCTTAAATACGTTGTGCATTTAATATAGAGCAATATGGCCTTAAACAGCATGTAACTTATGAATATTTCGAAGATATTACAGATTTAAAATGCAGGGACATAGCAGAAACTTAACAGGAGTACTCCTATCCTATCGATAAATGAGTAAACATTTGTGTTCAGGTTTTTTTTTCAAAATTTAACCCCTAATATGGAGAAATGGGGTGACAATGTCTGAAAATCAACTCATAGCCCAAACCACTGGGTCTAGAGATTCTAAATTTAGTATGCGTAGGTTTCTTATGAGGTCTAAGAGTGATTGTGATGATGATGATTGTGAAAACGATGATGATGATTGTGATAACGTTGAAGGTGATTGTGATAGTGATTGTGAAAGTTATTGTGAAAGTGATTGTGATTAGTGATTGTGATAGTGATAGTGATTGTGATAGTGATTGTGATAGTGATTGTGACAGTGATTGTGACAGTGTTTGTGATAGTGATAGTGATAGTGATTGTGATTAGTGATTGTGATAGTGATAGTGATTGTGATAGTGATTGTGATAGTGATTGTGATAGTGATTGTGACAGTGATTGTGACAGTGTTTGTGATAGTGATAGTGAAAGTGATTGTGATTGTGATAGTGATTGTGATTGTGATTGTGATTGTGATTGTGATAGTGATTGTGACAGTGATAATAATAATAATAATAAATTTATTTGTTAGAATATTGTTGTTACACAGATGTTACACATAATTCGAAGTCCATAATATTCTGCTGTTTCCAGCGTACAAATATTTCAAAGAATTAAAATTAATAATAAACAATACAAAGTCGAGAATAAGAAAAACGTTAACTACTATCAAATACAATGTCAAGGGTTATCAATTAAAATGTTAAGAATTATTAAATACAATGTCAGGGGTTATCAATTAAAATGTTAAGAATGATTAAATACAATGTCAGGGGTTTCTAGTAATAATGTCAAGAATTATTAAATACAATGTCAGGGGTTTCTAATTATAATGTCAAGAATTATTAAATACAATGGAGAAAAAAGAAAAGTTTCAATACTATGTCAAAGAAATGAAATTTCATTCAATTATTAGGAGGTAATTCATCGTCTAATTTAAATTTTGAATCAAATTTTTCATTTAAAAATTCATTCATTGAGTAGTAACACTTTTGCAATAGAAACTTAAAAAGTTTGTTTTTAAATGTCATGAGATTAAGACTTTTAAAAACATTAGGTAATTTATTATAAATTTGAATTGCCATACAGTAAACATTATTCGAAAATAGTTTAATTCTTTGTTGGGGTGCACATAATTTGTGGATATTTCGACTTTTCCTTATAACAACATCATTATGTACTTGAAATAAAGCTAAGTTTTTACGTACAAAGATACAGAGTTCGAATATATATAAAGATGGGAGTGGTAATATTTTTAATTTTTTAAAGATTGGGACACAGCTTTGTAATGGTTGGGCTTTAGTCATTGATCGAATACATTTCTTTTGGGCTCGAAATGCTGTAATAGTATCAACAGAATTTCCCCATATTATGATACCGTAGCGGAGAATTGAAGCTACGTAACCATGATAAGCATAAAGTGCTGCATTAATACCAGCTACGCGAGTTATTCGGTTTAAAACAAATACAAATCTTTGCAGCTTGGTGCATAACTTATCAATGTGCTCTTTCCAGTTGCAGTATTTATCTAATATTATCCCCAAAAAAGTAGCACTTTCAACCTCTTCTACAGCGTTATTTGCATATTTAATTTCCAATTGGTGACGTTTGCTATTGTAAGTTTGGAACTGCATAAGTTTGGTTTTACTAATATTGACATGTAGATTGTTGTCTTTTAGCCATTCTATTATTTTATTTAATGTGTCATTAATCTCTTTTTCGTATTTGCTGATATTGTTATCGGTGAGTTCAATACTAAGAGTTGTATCGTCGGCGTACAAAATGCAAGAATATGGGGTTACGTTGGGCAAATCATTGATATATATCAAGAACAGAAAGGGTCCCAAAATACTGCCCTGGGGGACACCACACGCGTTTCGGCGATAAGCGGATCTATGTATTCGAATTTCATTCTCTGATAAAGCACTCCTCGACACTTCCACGCATTGTTGGCGATTGTTTAGATAAGATTCTATCCACTGTAATGCGTTTCCCCTAATACCATAACGATTCAGTTTGAAGAGAAGCAGTTTGTGATCCACGAAGTCAAATGCTTTCGACATATCTAGAAATACCGATGCTATTGGCCTTTTTTCATTCAGACTAGAGGTAATCATTTTCACAAGAGAGAAACATGCCAGAGTTGTTGATTTATTTTTTCTGAAACCGAACTGCTCCTCTTTTAAAACTGAGTGTTTCATTATAAAGGAGTGCAGTTTATCGTACATAATTCTCTCAATAATCTTGGAAATTACTGGTATTAGAGTAAACGGTCGATAGTTATTCATGTCATTTTATCTCCTTTTTTGTATAAAGGTTTGACTATCGAAAATTTTAGTCTAGCGGGGAATACACCTTGAAATAATGATAGATTAATAATGTGGGCGAGTGGATGAGATATGTATTTAGAGCAACGTTTAAGAATTTTCGTATTGATATCGTCATACCCGGTTGAGTTAGTTGAATTTAAAGAATTAATAATTTTATACACAGTGTCTTCATTAGTTGGAGTCAAGAAAATGGTATCCGATATGTCAGTGATTGTATGTTTGTAGTCATTGTGTGTTTCAGAATTAGGGATATTAAGTTTGTTTGTCATGTTTATAAAGAAGTCATTAAATTTATTGGCAATTTTATCGGCATTAGTGTATGTGCTCTGACCATCTGTGATAGAGGTAATTTCAGCGTCATTATCGATATCTACACTATTCTTTTTAATAACATCCCAGGCGGCTTTACATTTATTGTTCGATTGAAGAATATAACGAGTATTATCAATTTTATGAGCATGTAATATACATCGTCTGAGGATTCTAGTATAATTTTGGTAGTTCTTTAGGTTTTGATATTTATTAGAATTTAATAGTCTATATTTTAGGTACATACTACTTTTTTTGACACAACATCTTTTTGATTGTGATTATGATTGTGATTGTGATTGTGATTGTGATTGTGATTGTGACAGTGATTTTGATAGTGATAAGCCGGCTTCACACGTTTGGTGTTTGTCACAAACACCAAACACAACAAACAAAGTCCCAAACATCGACCACAATCACCCAACACAAACAAGCATCCAAGCTCGGCGAACGTATTAGTATATTCCGGATCAGCAAACATGGCGGACGACGAGCTTGTTGCAGCTATAACTTTTGGGTTGTCCTATTTTTATTTTAAATTCAAGCAAATACAAATTAAAAGAAAAAGAACAAAACGGAGACGATGGTGGATGATCAAACTACACAGAAGTCGTACAACTGCATTTATACTCGCCATCCTGATTGCTACCAAGCGTCTGGATACATCGCAAACTGTTTGCCATAACATACTTTGATTTGTGAAGAAAAACCGACACCGATGCCGAACACGGGAGACCACAAACAAAAACAGGCAAACGCAAACAAACACCCATCCACATGTTTGTGTTTGTTGTTTTGTGTTTGTTGTTTGCCATTGTTCGCCAAGCGTGTGGAGCCGGCTATAGAGATGGTGATTGTGATGATTATGAAATTTGATACATAGTTTTTAACCTGGATAAACATGTAGGATACTATTTATCCCTTTAGTATGATCCCGTGGGACAATAACCGAACATCACGCGGGCGAAGCCGCGGGCAACACCTAGTGTTATTATAAAGATAGCATGAATTTTGATTCAGGGTGGGTTTGAAGCAAAGGAAAACTTGGAACTTTGACCTCCAATATCTCCGTAAATAACAGGCACGGTCCAAAAAAAAAAGATCGCAATTACGCCGGGGAGAACAAGTGGCTTTCGGCTTCGTTAAGGATCTATTTACTCATTATACAACCGTTCATAATTATAAAACCATTTATATTTATTAAACTGCATAAAAATAGAAGCGGAACTTTAAAACAATATGAACATTTAGCGTTGCAATGATACATAGAAAAATGCAGCAACATAAACTAATTAAATTCACAACAAAACAACTATTAACAACAACCTATAAAGTACTGAATCACAAATTCTTCATCTAAAAACCGGAACTGCAAAAAAAACAGATATCACATTTCTCGCAACGGCACTCCAAGTATTTATTAAGTAATTAACATTATCTATATAATTTAAATAACAGCTGACAAACTACTTTATCTTACCGATTGAACTTTGCCGAAAAGATACCTATTTGAGATAAGAACTATATAAATTGCTATTAAAATTAGTTGTGCAAGTCCGATCCGTATCGTTTTACTACTTAAATATAAGTCTTTATAATTCTTAATTATTACATTGGCAACACCGTTGGCGGTAAACCGTGGATCTTGCCACACTAAACGGCCATAGATAATCTAGTGTCGTTTTACAAAACTTTAGTGGCAAAGTAATGACTAAGAAGTTAGATTTAATTCATGATGAAATGACAAAATTATACAAGTAGTTTATTAGGCTTAATTAACGTGTTTGCAAGTGTGTCACAGTGTATGTCCAGACAAATTAATTATGCGCTTTTAGAAAGAAAACGACATACTAAAAGCAGGTAGATATTAATCAGCAAAGCTCTATGATTTTCGCGGTAATTTTTGCTCTCAGATTTAAACCCGCGAAAATTGTCTTATAGGTGCAGCATGAGTCTTTTAGCGTATTATCATTTACTTGGCCAGGAAGGCGCTATTGGAAAACAATCAACTATCCAATGCAACAAAATTTTATATATTATTTTTTTTATAAGTAATCAACTTAAAAAAAAACAATATTTTTAAATTATTAAAAAAAACAACTCTGTTTTAAATTCCGAATAAACAAATAATTTAGCATCGCAACGATTAATTACGAATCATCGATTCGATTTCCGATAGACAGGCCAGTATTTTAATTAATAAATGAATACGAACAATTATAAGGTGTAATTGTGTAGCCGCACTGGTTATCTATCCAAGTTATGTTCCTATCGACTAATTGAATGTCTGAACGCTAGATCGGGGTACGCAGTGCGTGCTTAGTGGTGTGACCAATCGATCGGTAAGATTAGAGGGGTCCCTGTAATATATTTTGTAGATACAGTATTCGTGATAAGTTTTGTGTCCGATTGTGTTCCTTTGTGGTTGAGAACATACCGCCCGAGTAAGATTACGTAAGGCACAGGATTTATAGGTTGAAGTGAGGTAGGAATTTTGGCAGACACATTGTACATAATTGCTTGTTGAACCAATGTTTATTGCATGTAGTTCCTCCATTCTTTCTAACAACAAAAGCAGAAAAAAAAAACACAGAATCACGTTGCTTTTTGCGCTAAAACAAATAAATGATATACATCCTTCACTTCTAGTATTTTTTCTACACATTACATACATAGGTTTCGTTGTAGTACAACACCGAGGGGTATCAGTCTTACCTGGTAACTGGGCAGGTGCCAAATAAAATTCAGATTCAGCAGCTTTCGGTTATAGTGCAGGCGCTAGAGGTAGTTGAGTATGCAAACTCCGATTGACGGCAACTATGACCGGATTCGGATTCCGGACCGGATGTGTTTTGTTATTATTTAGGTTCTCAGGTATAATACCTGAGAACCTAAATAATAACAAAACACATCTTGCCGCCAGGTGTGATGGTGCCTTCCCGCTCTCTTCACATCCCCTCTTCGCCCATAGACGTTGCTTTATTAAGTCGTGTTTTTGTATACATGTCGAAGGAGTGAAGTAAAAGGTAAAAAAAAAACAATTATATATATATATATATTACTTTCATTTTCTTTTTTTTATTATTATTTAAGAATCCATCCTCACTTTTACCATTAGAACAAACTATAAATTATTACGGAAATAATCATTAAAATGATTTTATATCATGTAAGTACTCAATACATTCCCTTTACGAATAAGAGTAGAGTGGGTAAATGGACCGTCAAGATCCACATTTCTTTGACCTTTTCTTCACTCAAATCCGTTGGCGAAATTCGTTAGGTACTCGGATTTTGCATACTCACTTACCTCTAGCGCCCGGTCATTAAAAGCCGACCCCACATAGCTTTGGCAATCGGATAAGCAGAAGAAAATAAAATAAAACGTCAAAGTTTGATAATAATTCTACTTGGATCTCTGTGCAATATCTGCGCGCGTGGTCATGATTACAACTAACGCCGGCGGCCATATTGTTTTTTTAATACAACTTCACAGCGCCTGAAAATGTCATTCAGGCGCCGAAATATCCATGCAGGACTGTATAAGCCAGTAAACCTCCTGAATAAATGGTATCCCTACACAAAGATGACATACGACTATTTGAAGTTAACTAATAATCGGCCTGCATCCCACCATGGCAGGGTAATGAGCAACTAGCACAGATTTCATCTCTTTTACATCACCGATGGACCAAGCCAGATAATGCGAACGAGTTAGCTAGTAGCTAGTATTGCGCTTCTTAATGAAAGCTGTATATTTTCTATATTGGCAGGGTAATTACTGCTACAGATTAACTGACTATTAGCTTGGCGTGTTGGTGTGTTGGTGCTTGGAGCCAATGTTTGATGTTGGTTATTGGAAGTCAAAAGGCCTGTAGTGTTTTTTTTTTGTTTCGAACGCAGTATATGATATTGCGTTCGAAACAAAAGATACACTACAGGCCTTTTGGCTTCCAGCTTTCGTTATTGGAAATAATATTGTAGATTGAAAAAAAAAAAACAAAAAAACGTTTTTCTATAATATCCCAATAAGGAAATAACCCAGTTAGCTATTTTGACAATTTGTTTGTCAAGCTTGACAACAATTTATTGCCAATATTTCTGTAGGTTTGTGAGTAAATCCTACTTACAATGCATAACTATTTGGAATTTAGATAAACGCATTTATAAGTTAAAGTTAACTTCGTTATGGATAACGTACAATCTTACATATATAGATACCTGCTTATGCCTACTTAATAAGGTACTTTTAAGGTTTTTTTTTTTGTTTTAATAATGCCAAAATAAACACAATTTTCTTTCTAATCCGAGTTCACCGACGCGGACGGTCAGCCATTTTTCACCTTAATAAGTTATATTTACCTAATAATTATAGTTCGTTAGTAAATACTTTGCTTGGTAATATAACCCACAGGATGACTTTGAAATCTTTGACAGAAACTAGATTAAAAACATTTACCTAAACCCAAGATAGAGAAACCAACGACAACAAGACCTTAATTAGAATAACTTAAACTATTGGTAACTTATAGAATCAGGCGTTACTTAGCGGAAATCCATGACATAAAATTTTATGGAAATATTATACTAGCACTTCGCCCGCGACTTCGTCCGCGAAAATTGTGATAGCTCGGCTAATTTGCATGACATCAATATAATTTATAGCCTATGTTACTCGGCAAAGTGTAGCTTTCTAATGGTCACAGATTTTTTTAAAATCGGTTGAGCAGTTCTTGACTTAAATCGTAACAAACATACAAACAAAAAAACAAATCTTTCCTCTTTATAATATTAGTATTGATACTAGGTACGAGTATAGTACAGAAGTTTAGATTTAGTTTTAATTTCGCGAAAAAGTCCAGTATGAATGCAGCACCGCTCTCCCACCTGCAAAAATATGCACTTGCAGGAAAAGCATTAATAACCTCAAACGTAACACAACACACCACAACTCGACAAGTGTGTCGCCCCTCCACGAGTTCCATCTTCAGGACATGTCCACATGTCTTTATGTCCTACAGAATTATTATTTCTTTTCCTGCATGTGCATTTGTTTTGCTGAATTAAAATTCGAAATGGATGGGATCGAAGATAATTTACATTCTTTCACCCCTGACAGATTCTCAATGAATTCTAATTCTCGTTTTCACAAACCCTGGGTGAGTCTTAATAAGTACCTAAATAAAAGACTCCACCGACGCAACCACCACCAGTGGTGGTAGATGCGACAAATAGTTGCAACTGCCACCAGTGCAGTGGTGGCGGACCAGTGGTGGCAAACGGGAATAAAGGTGATTTTCAACTTTCCGACGTTTAGGTGTCACCTCATCTTAGTGAACACGGCTATGAGTCATCCTACTGTAGATGCAATAGATATTGCAATAAAATCACTTAAATACCCTTAGTTTACTACGAAATTATTGTAATAAATAAGTGTTTCATCGAGCGAAATGCAAAATGGCTTCATTTCACAACAGAACTTTAATTATTTAATGACTGGGTTGCCAACGTAATTGTGTTACTGACTATAAAATCATATAATTTTGTTCGAGATAGACTCGCAGTTCAATAGTTGGAAAATTTAAATGATACCTTTCTTGTTTGGTATTTGTTGAAATCGATAAATATCTCGGTGATAATAAATGTGTGTTGCGAGTAGTAATTCGTTGTTAATCGTTACTTTTTTCGACCTCCTTTTTAGCAAAGAGCAAGCTATATCTTTGTAAGATAATTATATTCACTCCTGGCTTAGATTCCATAATACAACATAACATTTTTTATTCGCGAGTTGGGTATTAATTTCTTTGGGAAAATTGTTTAATATGACAAATATATATACTCATATCCTTGAAGGATACAGGTAACTAAACCGCTATACTACGAACGCCCGCCGCCATAATTGTTAGGGTTCCATACCTCAAAAGGTAAAAAAGGAATCCTTATAAGATAACTTTCTTGTCCGTCTGTCCGTCTGTCACCACTGATTTTCTCAGGAACGGGTGGACCTAGCAAGTTGAAATTTATACCAGACACGAAGCCTATAGTCCCTAATAAGTGTATAAAATAAAAAATCAGGGTATTAGTCAACACGATAAAAAGATATGGGCAAATTTAGATTTACGCGAAAACTTGTAAGTACCAAAATTTACCTTAATTTTCAACTTTTTTATTTTTTGGAATTTGCCCTTTTATTCTACTGTAAGACCTTGCTTTGTAATGTGTATGTCTTTTATATGGTTTTTTACTTACATTTTTGGATATTATTAACCTGAAAATTTAAGCATTCGTCCTCCCTAGGTAGCTTCATGGTCATTTCTTGGAGGCTTAGCAACGGCTTTGGCCTTTTTACCTTGTAATTCATGTTAATTAAGTTTTTATCTTTATTAAATCTTTGTTTACTTTTGTGATGTCAGTTAGTGGCAACCCTAGTTTTATTTTTAATTTATTGCTGGAGCTAGTTGTAGGTTGTATAGGTAAATCACATCGACCTCATTCGATTTTCTTTTTAATAATTTTCTAATTTTAAAATGTAAATTATCTGGAGTTGACAGGAGCCTGGTGGTGAAATGGGCAGTCTACGTTCGGAGCTGAGAGCAGGAACACCTCTGAGAAGCTCCATAAAAGTATATTTAAAGGGCAGTTCCCCTTATTCTTCTGTTTTAAGTCGGCCTCTCTCCGTGCCGCACCCTCACCTAGAACACCTGGAAACCTTGATGCTTGAGCTGCACAAGCCTGATGATGAAGATTTGATGCTCCTCGGCCCTCCTCCACGGTCGGAAGACAGATGTCCTCGGCCCTCCTCCTACGGCCTGAGGATTGACGGTCCTCGGCCGTCCACCACCGTCTGAAGACGGATGCCCTCGGCCCTTCTCTACGGCCTGAGAGTTGATGGTTCCTCGGTCCTCCTCCACAGTCTGAAGACGGACGTTCTTCAGTTATTTATTCCATTCTGCGTTCATCTTCAGTATTTTCCGCCAGCTTCACTGGCATTAGTGATTTAAGTAGCTCCAGTTTTTAGGTTAGTATCTTTGTTAATAAATTCTTATAACTCGTCCCCTTGTCTATTTCTTTTAATAGTGCTCCCTCCAGACTGAAAGTTAGGTAGGTGAGTGCTCAGAGTGACCTTACGGTTTTGTGGATCCTATCCAGGAAATTGTAACGTTACAGCTTTTAACCAAAATCTACACAATTCAACAATTTACAATTCTAACAATTCTAGGTCAACTGGAAGTACCATATAGGTTTTGGGTCGAAAACCTGGATTAATCCAGATATCCTATATATATATCCCATACCAGTGGGGATCGTTACTTTTTTTACAGAAATCCCCACTAGTTATATAATCTGGTGGAGATTTTTGGAAAAATAAACAACAATCCTAACCAGAGGCAAAAGTTGATGTTTCTAATTTGTTAAACAAATGGTAGTTCCCCTTGACCTAGAATCACGAATTTTGCTAAAAATCAAGGTCTTGCAGCACATGTTAAGGGAAAACCGTAAATATGTAGTTTAATAACAAAACTTATTATTTGCGGTTGGTGCAATAGACGATCTAGGGATCGAATAGCAAAGTTAAGTTTGTCCTTTAAAAAGTTTTTGCCTCCAAAAGTAAATCCCAACAGTACAGAAAGTGACAAGTTGCAAGCTCATCGCCTACGCCCGCATTAGAGTAATCCTTTCGCCTTAGTTAACCGATACATTTACTCTGGCAGACTGTTTGTCATAGACGAGTTGAAATATTGCGGTTTCTCTTTCAATATTCGCTGATAGACGGAGAAATTGTTGTGTTCATATATAACCACTCTTACCGGGGCGGGCTAATTGCGTTACACATTCGCATTCCGAATGTCATTTTGACAGTTCAGCAACATTGCTTTACGTTGTCATGTAAACCATTTTTTGAATATGAATATGAAACAAAGTTTTACTAATTCCATTTTAAAAGTTGTGGATTGTGATGTTGAGGTCGTTATGTGGTTGTAGTGAGGAGAGTAAATAAAATGCACAAGTCCGTAAACCAGTCTATTGATATTCACGTTACAGGGTTAATACAGTGTTACACAAGTTACTGTTTCGGCGCGGTGCAAACGACTGCCGGCTAAACCATATGCGTGGGGGAATATTACCATTTGCAGCGTTAGCACATTGCTGCCTGTAGTCCCTACATACCTCCCCCCTTTAAAAAAAATAATAACTGTTGGTCTCTTATATCCTGCTGTCCTGTCTTGGCATCATTGTGGCCTGTTACCAACAACACAAACCCTGCGGTGTGACCTACGATAGAACAGCAAAATATAATTGACCCATACCTACATTTATATATTGTTATACATTGTTAATCTTAATTATGTTGCTAATAATTGTTATCGCTAACACTTTTTGAAATACAATAGATTCTTTTAACATATCAAAGTTTTCTTTTTACCACTTCTACATTTCTATTTTCAATACAATGTTCACTTAACTCTAAAACTTATAGTTATTACATATCCACCTATCATACACTGTTATCCCTGTGCCGTATTTTGCGTTTCCGGTACTGTTGGTCTTACGCGTATGAATCTCGTGGGATAGCCGACTGCTGGGTCGCCCCGGTCGCGGGTCTTTTTTTTTTTTTCCGTAAACCAGTCTATTGATTACGTTACAGGGTTAATACAGTGTTACACAAGTTACTGTTTCGGCGCGGCGCAAACGACTGCCGGCTAAACCATATGCGCGGGGGAATATTACCATTTGCAGCGTTAGCACATTGCTGCCTGTAGTCCCTACATGTGATAAAAAAATGTCTTGCATTTGGAATGCTTGGGCGGTTTCTCAAAGCAAAATCGTTGAAAATGTACTAACACGCTATCAAATTAATGCTGATTGTTGATATTGGTAGCTCGTGGCATAATAACAGCCGCTCGGGTCGACCTTTAGGTTAAGCCGTGCTTGCCTAGGTTGGTCTGTGGATGGGTGACCACCACACATCACATACCGAGTTTCCTCCGTGCCTCGGAAAGCACGTTAAGCCGTTAGTCCAGGCTGTCATTTGTAGATCTTTAACAGTCGTTACAGGTAGTCAGTGGCTCGAAAGTCTGACAACCAGTCTTATCAAGGGGTATCGTATAGCAAAACCAGCATAAAAATCATGATTCACTCTGCAGTATCGTCATGTTAGAACATCCCTTAAATTTAGTTTTAAATTAAGTAAATAAAAATTAAAGTAAGTAATTTTGATACTGACTATCGGCTAAAGTACGATGACCATAAGTCAAGCCCATATACCACAGTTTACTTACAATTCAATATGAACAAAACACACATAAAACAGTAGTTGTGTAACATAATCCCTGCAACAACTCTTTGCTGGCAAATAAATAGAAATTACAACAACGTTGTGGAATTTGTATGCGTTTAGTGCAGAGGATTAATTTTATTCAACGCGCCGGCGCTTCACGGCACGCGATGACAACATGGCGACTGTTATTTGTGAGAAATTGTGGATAATGGTTATTATCGACGGAACACAGAGTTTTATTTGTGTAACTTTTGACGTATGTTTGTTGCGGTTACAACGTATTCAGCCCACATAGAATCTACATCAGTAATAAAAAATAAAACATACATTTTGACCGTTTTACCTAACAGTTTTTTTTAGGAAACAGCTGTTTTTTTTTAACAAGCGACGAAAACTTTTAGGATAATTTTCCAGATCATTGTTTTAGCGTCGATTTATAATAAAATAAAACCCGCTCCCCTGTTTAATATGTGAAGTTACGGAGGATAGAAGGCTCTCTTTTATTTAGTCAGTTGATCTATGCTAGATAGATAGGCCTACACACAAACGTCATAATCAGCCTATCACGTTCTCAATAACAAGACTAGGCCTGCTTAAGAAAAGTGGGCAGTAATCCACTACGTGGGTTCACTGCCAGTTATTGAAAAAGCAAACTTATAGCTCCTGTCACGATGTTGTCTGTCACTGTGTCATAAAGTAGCAAAAAGCCCAATCGAATTGAACCATGGAAAATAGAATACTGGAAAAAGATAAAAGAGAAAGTAAGGTAACGGGCTAAGAGCAGTTGTTTTGTCACAATTCTCTTCAAAAAAATCTTTCATTCAGATTTTCATTAATGGTTTTAATTTTCAGATAATCCTCCTTTCTCCGAAACCATAGACACAGCGAAACGCAGCAGCGGGAGGCAAAGGCCACAAGGCGAACTGCCTACTTCATAGAGAAGCATAAAACGCGTATGTAAATACATAAAGACTCGTGACTCTTCACAAAGTGTGAACAGTCTGTTCTTTGACTGATAAAGATATTAGTAATAATATTAGCAATCACTTTGCAGTAGTTTATTTGCTACGATTTTATATTGTATTTATTTAATCTTGAACAATATACATCATGATTACGAGTTTTCATTTTTCATAGTGTGTTGACTATGTGATTCTCATTAATACAAAAAATGCAGCTAAACAAAAGCCATTTCAAATACACCTCTTGTTCATGCTCTATGGTCGGAATTTTACTTAAATCTAGTCGACGCCATAGAAATTACACACCGTAACCAATCTATAACGTAACAAAAAAAAAAAAAACAAAAGTAAACATCATCCTTTTCTAGCCTAGCCTTTTCCCAACTATGTTGGGGTCGGCTTCCAGTCTAACCGGATGCAGCTGAATACCAGTATTTTACATGGAGCGACTGCCTATTTGACCTCCACAACCCAGATAATACAAATACAGAATAAGCAAATACTTATATTCTCGTCTCTCCACAGAGCATGTCTGTCAGCTCTAGGCAAAATCCACAAGCTATAGCCAACGTTTACCAACTTTATAACGAGTAAGTATGTAAATAGCGGATCGTGACCGGCTCCCGAAGTAATTAGCTTGAAGAAGTGTGGATGCTGCAGGAAGCAAGCGTGATTGATGCGCGGGAAATTGAATGTTTTCGCTCAGTAATTAAATGTTTAAAAAATAAACCGATTCCGTTACAAGCGAAGGGTTAAACTCGACATGTTGGCTCTAAATGAATTGCAGAAAGTATATTTTAATCGTAGTGGCTTAGTAAGACCATGTTCGTACATTCCTTAGGATTTGCAGTGGTTTAATTAAATACGAGTATACCTAACATAAATAGCTTATAACTTAACAAAGTCATCGAAAGATAAAAAATTAAAGCTTACTTTGCATCTCGTAGGCCCGTTACGAGTATGTTTAGAAGAGAACTTTTAGCTCTCGAGCTGTAAGTACAAGGATATTTTGCCGCGTTGCAAAAAAAAGTCATTCGAGCGCCTTTTTAAAGCCTCGTAGTACTGTAAAGTATACCTACTATGATTCTTTTGGCTCTTCAATGACATTGGAGGGCGCTGTTGGTAACATTTCTGAAATTAGGTATTTCTGGAAATAGTAATTAATAAAAAATACAAGATGATGATGAGATGTCGTTAATTCGGACCATTGACACCCACCCGCCTTATTTTTTATGACAACTCTCTAACTCAGCTATTGGGGAAGGTGTCTATGAAACTGATGGGGCTAGCATAGTCACTAGTCAGTTCCAAACGTCGTCATTGGTTCAAATTCTGGCAATGATAATTATTGGTTAGATTGGGACCTAGTAGTAGACCTAGTAGGTCACGCCATAAACAATGAGCTTTGACCGACCTTCTCTATTCTATCTACGTTTTAAAAAACCATAGACTAGAATGAAATCACATTTAACTTGATCATTATAATCTTTCGTATGTTAAATAGTTTAGCGTTGACTCGTGACTCGTTTAAAAGCTTGGGCTACACTTAATTAGCCTAAGTAATTAAATGTTAGACCTAAGATAGCGAGTAACAGCGATAAAGGTAATTATTTTGATTTTATGCGCTGTAACTATTAATGCCTTTATTATATTGTTGCTTTTGATTTCAAGATGAAATTATATTATTTGTATGAAACGTTTGTGCGCAGGTTTGGTTAAGTGAGGACTTTATTAAGTCTAAGAGTACTGGGGGTTTAAAATGGCCGCTTTAGCTAAATCATAATAGGATAATAACATTATGAATTACGTTACAATTCGTAAAATGTGTCTGTGCGAATATGCGTCTATGACTATTTTAGGCCCTGGTTGAAAGAAGAGAGGTAAGTATTAGTAGTATTGCTGCTTCTTTTAAAAAACAGGTTAATAAATATACTTAGCAACGTAGGTACCTACTACTTGATTTTCAAGAATCTTCATTTATTTGTCATAATTATGTGGTCCGATATTTTAAATAATTGGATCAGTAAACATTTTTTTTTATTATTCCTTTGATTTTGGGAATTAAATTCTTTTGCTGGCACTTTATCATCACATCTAACATGCCAATGCAAGACAAATAGCAAGCTTAACAGATTAAACCAAAAATCTCGCTCCAGATTTATCAGCCGGCGCTTATAAAGCCTGACTCACAGCCTCCCAGCCGATTGGCTTGTAAATCAAATCAGCTCAATCTTAACGGAGATATTTGACACAATTACTCACCGTCCAAGCATTCGGATTCCCGTTGTGTCGTTTCATAATTTATAATAATAGATTGTTATTTTATTGAGACTAAATTGTTATTGCCAATTTGCGATTGAGTTGTTAGAATATTGTTTGTTGAAGTTTTGGGATTTCAGCAGGGGCTGGTATCTACTAATGATTGTGTGACATCTGACGCGTCAACGCGTTTAATGTGGTGAATTTTGTAGTGTGGAAAGTGAACTGTCCCGATCCTGGACAAAGGCCTCCCCCTTTCTATCAACTTTTCTCGATGTTGCGCCTCTTCTCGTCATTATGGAGAAAGTCATCCAAGGCGTCCCGGTATCTTCTCCACCTGTCTAAGGGCTCCAGTTTTGCGATATGCGGGCATGCGGGGGCAGCTTTGCTGGCCATTGGAAGAAATGGCAAAATTATTAAAAAATATAAATGTTAGAAACTAGTGAGTGTTCTGTTGCTTCGCAGCGCTCTACTAAAGTTATCAATTGGTTTTTTATTAATGGGGACTAACTCTAGAAGATAATGTAATCATCATTCCAAACATATTTTTGCAATAATAAAATTATTTTCCACTGAGAATGTAATTATTTTCCACTACATAACAATTTTCAAGTAATTGTAGCAACGTGTGGGTCTATCGCTTGCTGATATCTGCCCTAAATTGAATCAATACATCTAAAATAAAAGGTCATGACCGGAATCCACATAAAATGTCCATTCAATGGGTAGTAATTTCTTTATGCATGACAAACTAATATGTATCTATTGCTGTGGCATTGTTTATACGACATGATTTGTTAAAAAATATTTTATATATTATTTTGAAGTTACATTAAATGTTAAAAAAATCTTGCTTAGCGACAATAGGTTAACCTTCCCGAGAGAAGAAAAAACTCCGCCTTTAACGGATACCCCGTTAAAGGCGGAGTTTTTTCTTACTTATTTTACTACTCCAAACATGATAGCTTTTAGTTAGCGTTCCAATCTGGTGTGCTGACAACTCAACTACTGGAATACTTTAGTATAGCTCCGAGGGGCAGGTATATGTTAAGAGCATCCACGCACTAGGTAGCCCGGCTGCTGCACCGAATTATTGAGCAGCCGATGGGTAATCCCGGTCGTTTTGTTACAATCAACATTTTCTGAACGCAAACACGTCTAGCTGCTACGGTAAGTGCGCGGGGTCCGAAGACAGCCACTTACAGATCAGTAGGCCTATTACGTATCTTTCTGATATCCAGTGACTATCAAGCTTCGGTTGTATACCGAACTTTGATGACAATCGAGAATGTCATAATATTGGTATTACGTATCGCACTGAGTGGATATCACTTTACGGTGACTAACAGCCCGGGTGCGGTGTAACGTCGTTCACGAAAGCCACTTCAAACTCAGTTGTCATCAATATGTTGTCCATTATGCTTACATAATCGAAATAATATAAGTATTTATACGAAAGCGTCTGTCAAAATAAGTTACGGTGACTATCAGCCACTATGACAACCAGTGACGTCATATTTAATCGCGACGGGTCATACATAATACAAAACTAACCTTTTGACAGTTATTTGATGGACACTGAGCCCAGTTACTATCATTTCGAGCTGTCAACAGAGATTCGTAATAGCTTTACTGATCACAGCCAGCACATCAATCTACATGAAACTGACAAATGTTCCCAATCAACCTTGAATCCAATATTAACGTAAAAAGAAAATCTATTTAAGTTTGACAGATTGTAGTACTGCCTCAGCCAGACATGACCGTGGCCGCCTAGTGCGTGGGCTCCAATATACCACCATACATCGGAGTGGCTGTCGCAACCTTGCCGCCTAGTGCTGACCCAAGAGTTCTTTAGACACAATCTATCATAATTTATCTATGATAACTTAAGATGGATCACAGGAAACAGATTTGCAGCGCCAATCGATTATGAATAGTTCAACGTGTAAGTGGCTCAAAACTAACTTAGATGGTCAACTGGTAAATTTTGGAGGTATAGAAAATGGAGGAGCTTACGACCAGACGGGTGTTATGTCTGGTGGGCTACTAACTGTCCGTCAGCTGCCGTCGGGTTCTTTTATACATATTATAGTCTTAAGTTGCGGATAACTTGCGTGATGTAAGAATTTGATAGGTTTCGATGTTTAGTTCATAATCTGTGTCATAGATGGCGCTTTAGTACTTTTTGTGGTGTCGCTACATCACTCCCCTCCAGGGCAGGCAGTCTCGACATAGATAGCGACAAATTCGCTAACTTTCGATCGCTGATTACTAACGACTAAATTGGGTTGCAATAACGATGCCTGCGAGAATCGCATCTTTGATGTAGAGACTTGGATTTCCCATAAGCATCGTTATTGCAACCCAATTAATTCATTAGTAATTAGCAATCAAAAGTTAGCGATTTTGTCGTTATCTCTGTCGAGACGGCCCAGGGCAGTCTCGACAGAGATAACGATAGACGAAGATGCTTGCCAGTAACGCAAGTCTCTACATCCAAGATGCGTTGCTCTCAAGCAACGTTATTGCAACCGAATTTATTCGTTAGTAATTAGCAATCAAAATTAAGCGATTTTGTTGTTATCTCTGCCCAGAGACCAGCAACGTTAGGGTGTATCGAATCGAATACGTCACGTCTGCATCAAGTGAGATTAAAGTAATTGGTTTATAAAGTATGCCCAATTGCTCAATTCCAATGTATAAAATTATAAGTAGAAAACAAAGTAACTCATTACCATTTACTTGCTGTTTAGGACATAATTACTTTTAAAAACGTAATTTTATATCCTACTAAACAAAATAAATGATAATGATGATAATAAATGAGCTTAATTCTTCGGAGTTAACGTTTAATATTGCCTGAAAAATTTCTTGTGTTTTCTTGTTAGCATAGTAACCAATAAAGTTGTTTTATAACTCATTAAAATTACAACTAATTACAATGTAATGGTGCAGTTTTGTCCTTATAACATTGGTATGCTATATTTATTGAGCAATAAACCTACATGGTTTAACATGTGTCCAAAAACCTATGCCGATTATGCTCTGTCCCTATCACACATATTGGAAATTGGGATGACAGAAAGAGACAAAAAATAACAAGGTGTTCCTCAAGTGTCATGTTTTTAGTGGCCTCCAGAAAGTTATGGGATATATATCGTCATGTTTTATGAATATACTATAAAGGTAATTTAGATGAGCATAAATAACGATCATGTCCATAAAGTGATGGATGGCACTGCCATCGAATATGATAAGATCAAGATAGCTCCATTTGGTCATAAGTACTCTTAACAGTGAATTCCACCATTGAATTTTTAAACTGCCTTCAAGGGCTGGTTATGTAAATACTCTCTTTAATGACAGCTCTAAATCTCGGTTTAAAGGTGCTGATCATTCATCGTTCATTGATTGATTTATAATATGTAGTGATGAAGAAGCAGTGGATTATGATTTTCCTTCAAAATCCTTCTCATTATGGTTGAAAGTATGGCAATTTTAGAGCACAGGTGTCATTCAGGAGGTGTTTTTTAATGTTTTTTTTTCGTTTTATTGATTGTTATGTTTTTCTTCTTAAAGTGTCGAAGGCAATTTAAATATCTAGTTAAAATGCAGCAACAATATTGCAGAATATAAAACCCTTTCTGAAAACATGGAGGCTCTCCTGTTTTTCCCTGAAATGTTAACCAGTAGCGGAACCCATATTTCGATAATTATGCTAAAGTCCCAGGCAAGAGGGAGCGAGCTTGGCCGAGTTTATTGCCAAAAACGGAGCACGAATAAAGCCAGAGAAATTCCGGACGGAAAATCCCAGTTACACATTGCTCGATCTGGGAATCAAACCCAAGTCCCTATCGCAAGAAAACACCACAAAATGCGACTATTTCAGGGCACAATGAGGCCTACTATTGCCTATCAAAGATCTAGCAAATCTGGTCTATATTAAGTGTGGATTGTGAAAATAACTAAATTAGGTAATATCGATGATCGCTAAGTACTGTCCGCGGGCACTGGTAGCCCTTAGTCTACGTCCGATACCACGGAGGTAAGATTGGAAGTAGATAGGCTGCCTAGAGTAGAGGTGGAGAAATTCAACGATAGATTCCAGTGAGTTTTACAAAGAAATGCCGCTGTAAAAACTATCTAAAAATCTATAAAAAAGAAATCTTTGAACATTGTTCAATCATTTTGAAAAGTGGGCCTCTATGAAATTGAAATTAACCGACGTGAACTCGATAGTTTGCGGTTTTTTAAATCAGGAATATTATTAATATTTGAATTTGATAAAAGTTTTAAGAGAAAATAAAAGTGTAAAATTGACCACAAGTCAAAAACAGTGTTGCCTTGTGAATCCACAAACATCAATATATCTAAAACACAATCGCTGCCACTGGAGCCATCAATCTTGAGCACTCCACTTCCTAGCTCATTGCATCCACATAAACCAGCCTCTATTAGTGATATAATGGGACTCAGATAAGGGTTTAAACGCACAGTTTAAGGGGAAAGCGCTCTAAAGCGCTGTAAAGCCCCACAGAAGGCTCAAATGACAGATTTAGTGCTGTTTAATTAAGCGATTCACGATACAGCCCGCTTTAATGTATTTTATCTGATTTTTGAAGTTATTTACAACAAGTTATCAGGGGAAACGAGTAGTTTAGATGTTAAATTTTGTGATAACAAAGCGTTTAAGTTGGATTTATGGCGTCAGAGAGAAATGTTGTGAGGTAAGTAGCTAGGTCGTTGTGTAGGCCGCTTCACGAAGCGGTAATCGGTGTTGTGTCGGTCATAAAAGCATGGAGTGACGGGATGCATGTTACGGACGAAGAAAACAAGCGTGCAGTATTTAAAATTATGAGGTTGCACTTCCTTACTTACGGAGGCGGTGGGGTTAATTATGAATAAGCTGATCGGAAATATGGCACACTATATTAACCGACAAAGGGAACGTACTGGCAACTAATAATGGTTAGTTCCTTAGAATTCATAGTGTAGTGTAGTGTAGTGAATTCAAAGTGCATCATAGGGCGTCGTCTTTGGTTTACAATAGAACGATAGGTAAGTTGACTAACAATTATTTTAGAAGCTATGATCGTTGAGTTCCATAAACCAATCCAGCATTTTCGATTTATCATTAACAATGAAACGGGATATTTACCATGACAATCAGAAAAGACTCTAGCAAAGCTGAGTTTTCCGAGTGAACTGAACCTAAATCTTCATGATACACGACTAGATAGAGGTATTTGCTGTGTTGAAGTATAAAAGAGAGATATGTCTTTTACATCAGTAGAATCTCTGATGCATTAAAATCTCTGCTGACCCAACTTACAATGCCACAAAATAGTGTTGCAACGTGCTTGCCCCGCTAATGGTCAGCGCGCACTAAATTATATCCAGCGGCAGGTATTTCTCGTTGTCTGATAAACAAAATTAATTACTGCAGCGATAATACTTTAGTTTCCGACGTATCTCAAAATGTTTCGTTCATCGGACTGATTTAAGAGTTGCAGTTCGCGTTGTTGTTGTTTTGCAATAGGCAAACTTTAAATATCCTGTAACATGTGGTGTTTGTCTTTTATTGAGTCTCATTTACCGATTAAAATGTGTGGTATGTTTTTTAGGTAAGCAATGGTAATATTAAAATCTGCAAATTTAACTATGTGGTCTATTAAATTAGATACCTCGCTAAACAAAGGAACAACACGACCAGCATCCGTTATACAATAAAAAAAAATCGGGACTTATTAAGTCTGGGCTTCGCTAAATCATTTGGCTTGACCCTGTATGCAAAATTATGGTTTCTAGTTTCTTAAATTAGTGCACATAACCGTCATAAATAAAAATAAAAAAACTCTAAACATACAAAACTAAGATTAAGTCACTAAATACTGAATGCAGGTTTCTCACCCCTGAAACAAAATCACAAAAGCCACAATACTAAGATGGCAGGCCATTTACCTTCTATATCCTCCAACAAATCTCGACTTAAATGAATAATATAATGTTAACGATATAATGGTCGAAATTCCTGAAAAGCCTTTCTATAATAACAGCCAAGTTATCTGAGAAATAGGAGTCAGACGTTAATTCGGAATAAACTTTAAATGCCAGATGTTGTAACACACAAATGCCAGGGGACTACAATGGGCAGATATGTCTGACCTTTAGACCAATTACTATTAAGAGATTGGAGAGTATGATCCATGTGAAGCTACTGGATGTGGTAAAGTTCTGACGAGGAAAGATGATTGTGATGATAATTTGCTACCACGCTAATTATTGCTTTTGATCGATGTAAAAAGTTAAAAGCTCTGTGTGTCTGTAACTATATTAGATGGAGTAATTCATCAACTCGTCCTGTTTAATACCTACTAGTATATTATGATACAAGTGAGCAAAGTTGCTCATTATACACGAGGCTGTGGGTTGCAGCCCGAGCCGCAGGCGAGGGCGTAAATCAGTCGAGTGTTTAGTGAGCAAGTTGCTCACGAGTTCTATACGCACTTTTTCAACACACTTGCGAGGAAAAAACAAACATGTATTGCATAAATCGTTTTACCACACATCAACAAATGCGATACAAACAAAATATGAAAATTATGGGAAAAGGCGCGCAAGTTTTTTTTTTTGCACGCGCCGTATGTAAGGTGATTGATTACGTATATAATCATACCTACCTACTTCAAAATTATAATTTTAGTAATCAAATGCAAATATTTTATAACAAATTATTGTGAATTATTATTAATAATTTGATAATAGTAAATGTTTTTCGGCTAAATTAAGGACACATTTATTTATTCCAAAAATGTAAATGGATTTTCAGCGGCATAAAACCTCTTTGTTGTTACAAAAAAAACTAAGTATTACCCGGTTAAATTGAAAATGCTCTGTTTACTCCCATATAATTTGCAGATTAGTACTAACTTAACTTTGTAGGGATAATTCTATTATGCACTAGTGTGTAATATTATTATTATAGTTCGGTTTATGGCCCTAAGAACGATGTAATAAGGCTCACTTTACGAGCAAGTGTGTTGAAAAGAATTTTATTTCAGACCATCATCACATAATAGACACAAATCCATATTTATGTTTTTGAGCATGAAGACGGTTGATAGAGATGTTTGAAAGAAGATGGGTTGCACTAATATCAAATAAATGAAGGTAACGTCCCGGGATGAATGAATTTCGTAGGTACGTGGAAATTATGGGTGAAAAACACACGCTATGAACCCGAATGTCACTGATTCTTCCCTCCATTGATGCGATCATCTTCTTGTACTGAACCATGGGAACTTGATTCATCATCAACATCATCATCAGCCTATTAATGTTCCCACTGCTGGGACACAGGCCTTCTCTCTATAAGAGGGAATGGGCTATAAATCTATAATCCACCACGCGGGCCCAGTGCGGATTGGTAGATGTCACATATCTTCGAATTTTTGGTTTTATGACCTGATTACGTAGATGAATTGTAAAACTAAGTATACTTCGGATTAGTAGCATAAGTATTAGTCATTAAAGTATTTATTATAACAGTCCTGAACTTAGTACTACGTTACAACTGTTGTATGTCTGATGATATTTTCCGTTGCCTCCATTTTTGCACCCATTCAATACAACCAAAGTTATTTCAAATAAAAACCAGGAATTTGCGAGCGCATATTAGTGGTTCTAAAAGATATTACTTCAAATTAATTTCTTATGACGAGCCTGCGCAACAGGTGGGCCATTCAATGACATTTCTATATTTTGTACAATGTCCATAGTATCAATTTGATCAAAATTCTAGTTATGGTAAAAATAAATAATTAAATGCATTGTTTAATATTTGTTACAGAAATTAAACTGCAATGGCATAGGAATTTAGTTAAAATTCCAGAAGTTGTTGGAATTCTTATACAACAATGCTTAATTATACCTCTAGTTGTACATCTTCCGGCGCGTGGCTCGAAAAGACACTGATGCATTTTGTTTTTTCCAAGAACATTCACCAATGGGGTCTATCGCGCATGAATTCGCCGCTAGAGGCGTTCGTGTAGACTAAGGTCTAATGTCAAAGGTCAGGTGTCATACAGTGTTCGCGCGTTACGTGCTTTTTTATCACGTATTTTTACTTTTTGGTTGTGTTCTAGACTGGGCCATACCTGATTAATTATGACTTAAAGATTTTAAGTATCAACTTAGGATCTTATTTGTTAGTACTTGGAGTTAGAATAATTTTCAAATGTTTCATGCTTGCTAATTCTAGAGGGGGATATTGTAAATATGTATCTGAAGTTTACACTATGTTGTTATACGTAATAAAATAAACTTTTTATGTCGTTATTGGTACTTTAAAGTATAAAATAGAATTATTGACAAGACTTTACTCGACAGTGGCGCCATCTGATGAGCTCAAAAACGATAGCCTTCATTACGCCCCTCTGTCAATGTCATCTGAACGCCAAAAGACTCATGTGCCCTTGTAACTACCTATAGGAAACAGTCACAGATAACTAAAAAGGCTTGATACTACTACATACGAAAAAAACAAACAAACAAATACAAACAAACAAACTAGTCGGCCTGACGTTACGTCGTTTATATCATAACAATTAACAAAACCTTGCCAGACATGCCAACATCTGCCAGTAAAGATGCCATAAAAATATTTCGGGGTTTTCTTTATACCTATTATCGCTTTATACACCGACGGATTCGCATTCCAAAGTTTTCTTTAGAAGCGGATTAATTAAAACAGTTTGCTTTATGTCCGTATCCTGTTTTTACCCTAATTAAACTAAATTGAAGTATAATGTTACCAGTATAATTGGCGAGCCAGTGTGGCGCTGCTCGTTGTGGCAAATGTCAGTGTTATGTCAAATCTGGTTTTATTTTAGTTCCGTGTTTTGCTGCCATTCAGAATATATATTGGACAACTGTTATTTAAAAAAATATTTATTGAAAGAAAAGATATGGTTCTTTCATTTTGTTTGTGTTTTTAAATGGTTGGACGTGTGGGCTCTTAGCCCCGTCTCTGCTCAGCGTTCCTATTAAATCGCAGTTGCGTGTTTATGTTACGTTATGTAGTTAGTGAACAAGTGCTTTAGTGAGTATTTACGTATATTCACACATAAAAAAACACATGTTTCAGTTTTCAATAATTATTTTGCTATAGATCTTACACGTGTTAAAATATGTTAACTAGAACATTAGAAAGAGCACTTAAACAAGTATACAAAGTCTGTTTATTTGACCATTTTTTCTAAAAGATAATCTAAAGACAGTCTTGAAATCAAGTCTGCAGGTCATAGATCGTATTTGGCACCTTTTCTCACAAATTCGTAAACATTTTTTTTTCGGATTGGAAATAATCAAATGACTCCTCCCGCTCTGGATAGAGCAGGAGGGAGTGTCAGACTTTTACTGGCTAAAACCCATCCATGTTCCTTCGTCGCCCTTTGTGTTCCGGGGCCACGGTATCTCAAATTCGTATATCTGACGTCGTTGTGTTCCGTAGATGTAATGATTTGTCTGAGCTATAACTGTGCTTACCGCTATCTGACGACAGTTGATCTGAAAGTAAAACGACACTTTTAATCATTCAGTTTTTGTATAAAAAACATAACACCAACCTATAATAGAAATAGGGACAAACTAGTTCAGCCAGGTTTCAGGCTTGCTAAAGTAGATTCATCTTTCATGGGGTACTGCTTGAAATGTTACAATAAAATACCTCCCCACATTCTTCAACTGAACGAGACGAAATTTAAATCATGTATAAAACGCACACTATGTAGGCAAGCATATTATAAGTTGGGGGATTATATTGATGATAAAAATGCTTGGCTAAATGCTGGTCCTGCTCCACAACCATAGGGGGGGGGGGGCAAATTAATTGATTGTTCGGGTCGGGCATTATTTGAGTCCATCGACACGTAAAGAAGAAACCATGAAAACGAAACGAACGAAACGAAACGTAAAGATGAAGAATTGATTCCCATGTTAATGTATTGTGGAAGCTGCAGAAGATTGTTAAATATACTTGCATTATATAGATTCCAGTTCTTAGTATTATATAATTGCATAGCACATGTGTGAGTACTTTGTACTGTTCAGCCACCATTTACATTTATTTATCTTTCATTTACTTGAATATGCCTTGGTGGCTGAGAGAATGTCATGCTCACTCAAATGTCTCGCTGATGGTGGCGGGTGTGTCGGGTCATTTAGTTCCCTTCAATATGGTTGAGTTGAATGGCGCCGGTACATGCGTCATGTTTGTGAACGGGCGCTGTCAGTTGGGACTGGTCATCTCTTAGCTGCCAAGGTTCATTTTAATTTTAAATTGTTGATACTTTATTTTTAAATTGTTGATCTAATCTTTTACTCTGGACGCTCTTAGTGTGCACGTCTTTCTACATCGTTCTCACATATATGTATAATCTCAAAATTAATGATGTTACCAAGATTTTGTAACAATATTTTGATTTTAAAAGAGTGTCCATGGAGTTTCTTGCCCGTTCTTCTCCATAGAGATCTACGCTAGGGAATGGGCAACTACAGTACTCTCTCAAGTTATTATGCCTTGTGACTGGGACTGTAGCTTTGATTTTCTTTTTTGTATTTTTGACATTCAAAAGTGCCGTAATGGTCTAATTGAAATAAATGCTTTGAGTTTGAGTTTGAGTTTGAATCCCCGAAGGGTGAGGCAGAGGTTACACATAGGGCACGCCACAATAGTGGCGGTAAGTCCCCTCTTTGAGGAGTGGCTTGAGAGACGCCACGGCGTCCTCACCTTCCGCCTGACGCAGGTCCTCACCGGACACGGTGTTTTCGGGAGGTTCCTGCACCGAATCGGGCGGGAGGAAACGCCCGGGTGTTTCCACTGCGAGGATCGACCGGAGGACACGGTGGAGCACACGGTGGAGGTGTGCCCCGCGTGGGCGGAGCACCGCCGTGTCCTCGAAGCGGCGATTGGCGGCGGCGACCTCTCGCGTCCGGCCCTGGTGCAAGCCATGGTCCGGAGCGAGACGGAATGGGACGCCGTCACCTCCTTCTGCGAAGCAGTAATGCTAGAGAAGGAGGTGGCGGAACGTGAGAGGGAGAGAACCTCACAGCGTCCCGGCCGCCGCGGGAGACGCCCCGGGCGTCGGGGGCCACCACGTGGCCCCCGGCCACCGTAGGCGCGGGCCTGTGGACGGTGGGCTATGGGCTAGCTCGCCGTCCGTCCGTCTCATGACGACAGGCCGTGTCGACGGCGCGCTCGTGTTCCACGCGCGCCTCAAAGAGAGTCAGCAAAAAGGAAGGGGTCCGAAAGGACCGATGCCTGCCGGGGTTGCGGGACTATTCGAAAGAGATACCGTGGCCCCGGAACACAAAGGGCGATGAAGGAACATGGATGGGTTTTAGTCAGTAAAAGTCTGACACTCCCTCCTGCTCCGCCCAGAGCGGGAGAAGTCATTTGATGATTTCCCATCCGAAAAAAAAAAAAAAAAAAAAAAGAGGTTACACATTTAAACACAACGAAATTTTTCATCCATTGTATCAAATCCTGTTGAACTCTTTTCTATGGCCGATCGTCGACTGCTACGCTACGAAGTGTACCGCACGGGTTGCCTTGGGTAAATGAGTGGTGCCGCTGTACACAGGCTGAAAGGAAGGATATGGACGCACAAACAACTACCCAACTACCACGCATTCAGTACATCATTCCGAAACTTCCACATAGTTTTTCATCGGCAATTAAATAAAAACTACTGTTCCGTACATTTTGCCCGTGTAGTTATTGCACTTTTGTAGAAAACAGAAGTTTTTTTTTATACACGATGAAAATTTTTTTTATTTGGGAATTAGGGTTCGGAATGATGTTCTAAATACGTTTGTGCGTCCATGCCCCATCCGCTCTGTATAGGTACAGCGACGCCACTCATTTACCCAAGGCTACCCGTGTTGTACACTACGTATCGTAGCAGTCGACGTAATATTAATTGCATGATCTTACATAAATAGATGTAAGTAAATAATTTGCACGCTTGCTTGCAGGCAGAATACAAATACTTTTAGGACATAAGATCTTTCCTTGAATTTGTATGTATTTTCTAGCAAATAAACATTTTTGATTGATTTGACGATCGGCCATAGAAAAGAATTCAACGAGAATCTACGTATAGTCCCCGTCACGAGAAGCTATAAATTTTGTAAACACACATTCGGGCTCGCAAACAGTGGAACAAATTAAAAAAAATGACAGCATTGACAGCGTCAGCGTGAAGTTACTTCAAAATAGCGACCCAAATGTTTACGTTCCATGAGGTCAGACGTGTTCCAGTACCACAACACATTAGACGTCAGCGCTAGTCAGCGCTATAAATCGTTAAAATATAACCCGATCAAGTAAAATTGCTCGTTAGTTTCGTATTACGAAATGAAATGAAATGATGTTTATTTTTGCAAGTAGGTTCTTACAAACACTTTTACACGTAATTTTTTTTTAAACTTGATGGGGCCGGTGTTTCGTACCTGACTACTCTGAGAAGAAACAGCCGAAACAAACTCAGAGGTTATAGTCTCTTTTGAAGTCCAGACATAATCTTGTTCAATTCAGATGAGGACTATGCAGATTAGTGTCTGAGATGGTCTTTTGAAGAAAGAACCACACAGATTTGAGTGGACTTGTCCAGTCAGTGCAAGCATTTGTCAGTTATCGTGTAGCTCGACTTATAACTCAAGTAGCTCAACGAAATACCAAAGAAAGGACATTTGGGTAGGTTGCTTATAGTACTCAAACTGCCAGACAGTCGTGGGGAAAAAAATAAAATATGTGACCCACATGGTCCTCTCATTCACAATAATTAAATAAAAATTAACAATAATTTACAAAACGAATGTCAAAACAAAATAAATAAAAATAAACACATGTCACAATAATAATAACAAATAAAAAAAAAACTTAACAAAATAAGTATTCATGTCAATTCAATACATGTCACATAAAATAATGTAAAATAAAGTAAAATAAAAAATTAAATACTGAACTAAGTATTCATGTCAAATCATTCAATGTCAAAGTGTATTATTGTAAGTGTAAAAGAAAGGAATTAATAATAAACAAGCGAAGTCCGAAATTTCGACATTCACAGAGCAAATTTCATTGGAGCAGCTTAATCCCAAGCCTTTTTATCTTCGAGATAGTGATTAACATGATAGTAGGCTTTTAGGCATAACTTCCGTTTTATAAACGATTTGAATTTATTTAGGCTTAGTGTTTGAATATGGCTCGGAAGTTTATTGTAAAAACGTATACATTGGCATCGAAACGTACCCCCTGTTTTCTTGAGCCTCGTTGCAGGAACAACAATAACTTGTGTTTGTTCCTCGTATTTATGTTGTGGATATCACTGTATTTTTATATATAATAAATAAATATATTAAAATATATATATTAAACGTAGGTATGTTACTTTGAGTTGATTCAATATGGCATTATTAGTTGTTGATTGAATTGTCGCTACGTAACTTGGTAGAAGTTCTTTATTTACAAACGATTCCCCATTTTTTTATTTTTTTATTCCTTGTTATAGGAGACGAGTCTATTGCTGATAAATTCCAGAGGGTAAAACACTTTAACCAACTCGGGAACCGCTTGCACTATCACAGTTCTTGCAATACGAGTAATATAATTTAAATTGATAACTAACAAATACCACCACGCAAATAGTCACCACTCAAAACCATTCCGATCAATCGATTCCACCGTAACTCAAAATCATAAATCGATTGACTCTAACAATCGATTTGTACCAGTTAGCTCCACCATTAGGTAAGGCGTTTTACCGTCGGTTAACTTAGTGCCTGTGAGTTACTGATACTATTTGCTTTGAGCTCTTTAGAAGCCATTTAACTTTTAAAAATATTACGGTAAGTAGATTTTAAATTATGAGCAGTACCTACTTTAGGTGTTTAGCGTTAGAAATGCTAAGGGAAAATTAATTTTATGGTAAAACTTTAAGTAGCCTGCCCTAACGAGAAATGTTTATTGCAGAGTTGATGTACACGATTTCCTAAGATCAGTAGTAACCAGTTTTTGATTCGTTTGTACCCTGTTTACAATCTTATCGTCCATACTGTCGTATTAGATACGGCATTGCAATGTGTAAAACAATATACATTCTACATAGATCCTAAATATTATTAGGTATTTATCTCAAAAATTGCCCTTCCCACGCCTAGGGCAGATTACTTAACTTTCATCCGTACTTGAGTTCATTTATCTTTCCTATAACTTCGAGTTTATGTTTTAACCTGTGGTTTAAGTTAAGTTTAATACATGTGGACGATATCAGTGAGCGAAATATTTACGGTTTGTTCTTGTTTCAGATCCGAATATGTGGAACTAAAAATGAATTTGTTTAGTCAAATTAACATATTACATCTATAAAGCTGTACAAGGATATTTCGGCGCGTGATCAAAATTGGAACTAATCTTGATTCTTGTTTCTTCAATACCCTGAGACCTTGTAGACTTGTACTAGTGCTTGAAGAGCTTGCTTATTTCCGGACACTGGGAAACATGACGAATTCTTAGTGATTTTGCCAACAAAATTATGATTTAGCCCCTTTTTAGAATATGATCAGACCAGGCAGAGATCACCAACCAGATAGCAACATGGCCCTACCAATCTGCTACCCTGATCGGAACAACAGCACACTGACATCATAAATATGGCGCAGGGTCTTCGTGACAAACCCCCATTTGGACTAACGAGGTTCCCAACACCATCAGGCTGTATCTCTTATCTCAAATGGAGTGTGAGATTGGTTGCTTTGTTGGGATTGTCTGCGTACGAAGGTGATTATTTTTGGATTGCATTTAGGTTAATTGGTGCTGGTTGTTTGTGAGAAAATTGCTAATAGTTGAGGAGCTAAACATGACGATGTGTGTTAAGTTTTTTTGCTATTCCTCCGCCATTCTTTTTTTTTTCAGATTCATTTCGTAGCGGGATCCAAGATAGTTAAATTGTTTCTCTGGGACTTCGTCGAGCTTCGTTGTCTCGCTTTTCTGGTGGCCGCCCGTGTTGATTCTGGCTTTCAGGAAATGTAATGGTTTGGGAATAGTGTGGCGGGCTTAGCCCAATAATAAAAAAAACATGTTTGTTTGTATGGTAAATCAGAATATTGTTACAAAATCTTGGTTACATCATTCATGTTGAGATGGTATATTTTGTGAGAACAATGTAGCAAGTTGTGCACGTTAAAAGTGTCAACAGTAAAACACAAAAAAATACAATTCAATAACCAAAAAAATCATTCAAATAAGCCATGGCACCTAAGAGAGTCACAACTGACAGCGCCCGTTCACGAACATGACGCATGGATCAGCAACATTCAACTCAACCATTTGAAGGGAACTAAATGATCCGACACATGCGCCACAGTCGTAATGGGAACCACACTCTTTTAGTTAGGGCAGAACATTGTAATTTGTACGTATATGTCTACAAGCCCCTAAATACATAATCACATGATTAACAGTACACAAATGAATGCAAGTCACTGAGTAATCGTTTCCAGATGAAATGACCTAGCGTGTATCCTTGGGACATCAATACAAAGTGCAGTCTAGGTGATGTGCTTTAACTATTTTTCTCACAAATTGGGTTATTTAAACGATATAATTGTATCAATATACATTCCAATAAGAGCTTCGCTTTAATATTCGATTCTGTTGTGCACAAACTAAACTTAATTTAGGCTATTGCTATCTTTTTCTCTCTAATAAAACGAGAAAGAGACGGACGTAATTTAGAGTTGTCAAATTTAGTTGGAACGGATATTTTCATACCAGTGAAGGGTGCACGTAAAAACATGTCGACTAAAACCACGGTGAAGCGCAAGGCATAAACTAGTTTGACATCTCTAACTTAGTTCATAGCTATAGCCGTCCTTTTCTCGCACTGCGTTTTAATAAAAGACAGCAATAGCCTAAATTAAGTTTAGTTTGTGCACAACAGAATCGACACCATTGACTAAAAAATATTTAATTCTTGTTGATTTTTACAATCACAGGTGAAAGGAAAAGAAATGTGATTTGTGAAAATGAGAAATAACCGTAGTTTTAATGCTAGTTACCTAAGCTTTATAAGTTTCTTCAAGTGTGTTATTATCACTCCTTAATATGTGACTTAAGTTTAAAGGTTTCAGGAATTTCATTTAGCAAACTGATTTGATAGAAGCATGACGAGTTTGATGACCCGAATAGCGCAGCGGTAGTGAGGCTGCCTTACGTTCTTAGGGTCCCGGGTCCGAATCCCGGTTGGAGCAAATGTTTGTGTGATGAGCATGGACATTTGTTTCCGAGTCATGGATGTTTATATGTTTAATAAGTATGTATTTACAAACAAAAAGTATCTTTGTTGTATATCAACTATCTGGTGTCCACGAAACAAGCCTCGTTGCTTAGTGTGGCACTAGATGGCGCTGTGTGTTAATGTCCAGTGATTTATTTATTTATATTTATGACCCGTAACGGGTGAATTCGTAACCAGTTTATAAGAGTATTTCTCTTATTTTTATGACATTTCATTCAGGTGTACTAATTTACAGCATGCAAGGCTTATTCACACGTTCGTTTTTACCCTGATATTGTAAATGGAACGATTATTTTTAATTTGATAACAGGGGCGGTTAAGTGAACTTTAAATTACTTTAAAAATTATTTCTTATCTTTTTTAACAAGGTATTCGAATTTAGCGCTTACCACTTGCTGATTATTTTGACTGTTTTGATAAGAAAAGCGGAACATTGCCTGATAATTGGTAGCTAAGTAGGTCAGGAAGAAAAGGTTAAACCAATCAAAAGTTTAATCGGTTTAAGTGATAACATAACAATGTACTTTGCAAAAATGTATGTTTAACTAGTCGCAACTTTCGTCAGCGCGAAATTATTATAAAAATGTCACTTCCATATTTGAGCCGGATTTTGTTAATAATTTCAAGGCGTTTGATTTTTTTTGTACACGGAACCCTAATCCTTTTTCTTAAATAAAAGTTACTCGTCCTAACATCAGCTATCTGCCAGTAAATGTCGCGCCAAAATCGGTCCAGTCGTTTTGGAGATTAGCCGGAACTGTTTGTTCCTGCTAATCTTTGAAATCCTTCGTTTTTCCATCAGGAATTTCCCAGTGGCAGCCACGGAGTCTGGATTTGTGCCAGGTTAATGGCAATAGGCTCGCCCCCTTTTACATGGAACTTAAACATAACTGGTAAATCGTGGGTGTACTTGTTAGGTACACATCTGCTTAACCCTTCGGGGACTACAAGGCGTGATGATATAAAGCAGTGTTATTTAAGCACAGCCTATTAAACTTCCATGGCTAAAGAATACCTTCAACAATCTAAGTCCGAAGCCAATCTATCAACGCTGGCTATTTTTAACCGAACACAAATATTTACAATCATCTACTGGCGGTGTACAGTTAGTTCAATTTAGCCGCGCAGGCGCTCTTGTGCCGATATAAAGAGATCTCAATATGATCGGACAACAAATTGAGCGGCGCAAGCGCAGGGTTCGCAAGAGATTTTGTTGCTTTTATTGTTTATGGGAGAAATAGATTAGTTTTTAGCGGTTAGCAGAAGCAGGGGTTTCAACGTGGAAATATTACAGGTTTTTCACGGTTTTTTTTTACTCTTTTCTTCTCTCTTCAATACAAATACTGGTATTCAGCTGCATACGGTTAGACTGGAAAACGACCTCAACATTGTTGGGATGATGGATGGATGGTTATTCAATATCAAAATCACAATAATTTTTTATCCCCTTCTTCTTCTTAGCGTTGCGATGACAAAAAGTTCAAATGTTATATTCTCAGCCACGCGAACCCAGCTCATGGATGCACTAAGCAGATCATCAGGTGCGCAGGTGGTAGCGCATGCGGTGTAGGGCTATTGTCTGTGGGGGACACCGCATACGCACTTGAGGTCCGAGCCGTACATCCATTTTATGTTTGCGCTGCGTTGAGTCGCTGCAACTGAGAAGTCCGTCAAAATTACAGTGACCTTTTTTCATCGCTTTTAGGTTGCTGGTAGATAACAGCGGGAGGACTATTGTGTACTTGATCTTTTATTTGTGAAAATGTACATTTGTGGCCAAAAAAAATCTTTTAATAAATAGCCAAGGTTTCTCAAACAATGGTTTGAATTTATAATTAATAAGGTTTACTTTTGAATTAATACAAAAAGGAACAACTTAAAACAGTGAATAAGACACAATTTTCTTGAAAAAAATGTGGCGTCACTTTTATTTTGATTGACTTTGAGTGTCTTAATGCAAATGTCGTCGCTAAAGCATCCGTTCTATAAAAGTAAAGCTTACGACACAAATCTTCTCCATTCTGGCAACCCTAGCTTGATACCGCGAAATGAAGATGGCGGATAGAGGCGAAATAATTTCATTTGCCCCTCACAGCCGTTAGTTAATCCCTAGTATCCCAGTATCGTAGCTCACGAACCAGCCCGTTGTTTGTAACTTGTGCAGATTTTTACACTGATTATTAAAATACAAGCTCTTGTAATTGGCTGTTCTAATTGTAACACTTATTTTAATGGAGCTGCGATTGGTTTATTACGGTTTAATGTTTCGGGATTGGCTGATATGGAGTTTGTAACCAAAAGGTACGGAAAAAATGGACTCAATGGAAGTTACTGCATTATGGTTTTGTGAATAACACGCCTACTGTGATTTCATTTGATAAACAGAATTCAGCAGGGAAAGTTCTTCAAAAAAAAAAATCTGGATGGAATCGATTGAACCAACTTTACTTACAAGGCACTGTCAATCGCAAAATATCCTTTAGGTATGCACAACAGATAATTCTCAAAATAAGATAAATACCTATAATATAAACACGTCCAATTTTCAAGATCCAAACTAAAAAACCTCCTATAACACAAAAGTGATTTAAAAGAATGCCTTTGTTTGAGATGTATTTTAATGCAAATTTGCCAAACCGCTACACAATTTTATCCTACCAACATTACAAAACTGCAAACAATTTCACGGGCTCCCGGTAGCGAAATTCAAAACAACTATTAATCTAGTGGCGGGAGCACAACACTAGTATTTATAGCGAACAGTTTACGTACAAAATAACCTATTAATATTGTAAATAGTTACGATTTAATACCAACCTTACGGAGGCTCTTGCTTGGCGTAAGGAATTACAAATCGTTTCGACCTTTTACGCCACCGGTATGAAGATGTTTGGTTGGTACTTGGTTGTTCTTTTTTTAAACAATTTGTGCGTAGTTTTTCAAAGGTTCGTTTCTAGCGTTTCAATTTGTATGTAATTTTATTACTCTTTTTGCCTTTGGGAAATCATCAAATGACTCCTCCCGCTCTGGGCGGAGCAGGAGGGAGTGTCAGACTTTTACTGATTAAAACCCATCCATGTTCCTTCATCGCCCTGTGTGTTCCGGGGCCACGGTATCTCTTTCGAACAGTCCCGCAGCCCCGTACTCTTTTGCCTTTCATTTAGTTATCGGACTTATAGGTCAGTAGTGTGCTTCGCACAATTTTTACAACTTAATTTTGTTCAGTCGTAAAAACCGTATTTATTTGTAGAAATTTCTGTATTATCATGTAAGTTGAATATTAATGTGTACATTACACATAAATTTTATCCGAATTTATTATCTACATGATGTAGAGAATAAATTCGGATAAAATTGCTGATTCTCATCAAATCCCGTTGCGTAGTTCAGCAGCAACACGATCAGGCAGACAGACACGAAAAGCGACGTTACATTTCAACGAACTCGGTCAGGCGGGAAAACACAGAACTAAAATAAATGTACCAATTTTAACATATTTTCTTGACAAGCAGCGCCATCTTCAACTGCAACTTAAGAGTGGTCATACTGTAATTTACAACTTGTAATTTTTTCTTCAAAGCTTTTTCGTTTATATGTAATTGAATAAAAATCCAACGAGTTATAGGAAGTGGTTTAACCATGAAATAACAAAATTTTCTCTGTAATAATATTAGTATATTTTTCTGCTATCTTTCATTTAGCTCTAGGTAATATGTTTTATTTATCGGACACTGAATCAAATGTAAGGACAAATTAAGTTTTTTAATCAACACAGAGACCTTTTTATTAAGATCTTTATAAACTAGGCAGGTGAACATGTTATGTCAAAGTATTTAACACTATCTATTGATTTTAGATAAAAACAAATTAATTGTTAACAGTGGAATAAATGAAATGTCGAAATACTCATTAAGTTTACAAATTATCAATATACTGATCATTGGTACTTATTAAATGGGAAAGTAATTAGGGACTGCTATCTACATCATCCCAATCATGTTAAATGTGGTCTTTTGGTACAACAAGGACCATTTTTACTAAGTAATGTGGTGCTGGTGTTCATACGATAACCACCATATAAGGTAAAATCCACAATTTTATAATTAATTATTGTATTCTTGTGTATAAGCGAGCGAAGCCGCGGGCAAACATTTTAGTAGAAAATTGACATATGGGAACGTGTTTTTGGGATAAAACGTATCCTATGTCCATAATCAGGTCATGTTCCACCTGAGATCCAAATCATATCGAAATCCATTTCACTATAAATGGAATTTTGAAATTATCTTCATCAATTGAACTTACTTATTTTAAGATAATTGTTGTTTGTATTTGCAGAGTACCAAATAATAATAATATAAATAATATGAAATATCACGCACACGGCACAACAACATTGTAATAGCTGGGGACTTCAACATAGAAATGCTTAAACCTAATAGCCATTTAAATGCTTTTGAATGTCTTCTAATGAGTTATAACTTAAAACTGGCTTTATAGCAACCGACTCGCATGGCCAGTATGACATGCATAGACAACTTTGCTCACAATTTTAGTAAAATATGTGAAACTGATGTATTCGAATTGGCATTGTCAGATCATACGGCACAGCTGCTTCACTGTCCAGTTTAAACCAAATGTCTCATAAATTATTGGTACACGGCTAAAAGAGACTACATTGACAATATTTCTAAATAAAAAAAAAACGATCTTTTCCAGAGATTTATGACACAACCGATCCGAATGAAGCCAAATATTAAAGCCAAGCAAATTTCTCGGTTTTTTTAATTAATATACTACGACTTGTTTTTTCCAATGAAAAGGATCAAAATAGATGTTTTAAAAAGACCTAAATGGTTGTCGAAAGGAATCACGCTAGGTAGTCAAAAAAAAAAGAAAACTTTTGTGGCAATATCGATTAAACCCAAACAAAATACACTATAATAATGATACCATAGAATAAGTTGAAAGTACAAAATTCCTGGGCCTCAAAATAGATAAAAACTAAATTGGAAATCACACGTTGTCACTTTATACAAGAAAATGAGTAAGCCTGCATACGCTCTACACTCACTATCGCCAATATTGAACAGGGATGCTCTTCTGACTGCCTATTATGGGATAGCAGAATCACATTTACGGTATGGGAAACTCTTTCAAGAGAGACCGCTTTCAAGGCACAAAAAAGATGTGTTAGAGCGATGTTTAAACTTAAAGCAACTGACAGTTGTGAACCGTACTTTAGAAATTACAAAATATTAACATTGCCGTGTCTGTACTTATTTGAAGTAGTTGTGTCATCGTACATGTGATAGTCGTCTAAATCCGAGTCGATTTAGACGACTATCAGATGTAGCACCCTGCAATAGACGCGATAATAGTGTGCTGTGTCTGGAGACAGCCAAGACTGCACTTATGCGCAAAAGTGTCTACTGCATGGCACCAGTCATTTATAACAAATTGCCAAAGACATGGAAAGATTATTATTATTATTTTCATTATTTAAAAACACTCGGAAGCTTTTTAGTGGCGAAAGCATATTATTATAATATTAAGGAGTTCCTAATTGAGAAACAGTTTTTAAGGTAGTGCATAATTATGTTTATTTAATAATAATATTTTAAAATTATATTTAGTGTGTAATAATTTTAAAATTGTATTTAGTTATAAGTTGTGATTTTTAAATATTTTGCATGTCTACGTGGTAAAATATGGCTGTACTCGTACTATTTTATGTTTTTTGTCAGCGTTTGAGGATTCCCATATTTGCAAAATAAAGTTATCTTTATCTTATCTATATAGACGTGAAAAACTAATAGATACAGACATCGTTGCTTTCATGTTTATGATTTAGATAGGTATATTTCGTGTCGAAAAGAGACAAAATTGGACAATCTATACTTCTATACTAATATTTTATAGAGGAAATACACACATCAAAAATGTCTAGGGATCAAGCATTTTTATGCGGATTTCTTGAGATTGAGATGTGGCTTTGTAATAAATTTATGATTTTATAAATTTATATGGATCCTTTTTGGTGCATTTCATAATTTGAATCAGGAACTCTCAATCAAATTCGAGTAAAAGATGAAAATAAGCTGTCAATATTTTCCCTATAAAAACATACAACGCATTGAAGACATTATTAGTGCTACTGTTTCCCTACTACTGATTAAAACCAACGTTATTATGGAGCGGCGACGTCATTTAAGCAGGGAAGAAATGCTCAGAGCCGTGGGAATGATAGAAGCTGGTTCCCGGCAACGTACTGTAGCTTTAGCTCTGAATACAAGTCAGAGTGTTATCAGTCGACTTTGGACACGTTACCGAAGCACTGGTACCGTGGCTGAGCGCCATGGAGGACGGTATCGCTGCACCACACGGAGACAAGACCGATACATTCAAATCTTAACTCGAAGAGCTCCAACAATAACCGCCATGATGTTAGCCGTGAGGCTTCATCACTCTTCAGGGAACTTAATTAGCGACCAAACAGTCAGAAACCGCTTGCATGAAGTGAACCTTCATTCCCGAAGACCGCTACGGGTACCACCTATAGCAATGCACAATCGTAGGATTCGATATCAATGGGCTCTTGAACACAGAAATTGGGCAGAAGAACAATGGCGTTTCGTGTGCTTTTCTGATGAGTCTCGTTTTGGTATGAGACCGGATACAAGACGTATACGACACTGGAGAACCCCTGGACGCCAACAGCGATTAAAATCCTGCCAGGAAGTCCATCCTTATAGTGGTGGAACCATCATGGTATGGGCGGGTATTTGGATCGGCGGAAGAACTGAGTTGATTTGGATCAGAGGCAACCTCAACGCTCAAATTTATGCTGAGACGATTGTATCAGACGTCATCGTTCCTCTACAAGTGCAAATCGGTCCCTTATTTCAGTTAATGCATGATAATGCACGACCGCACACCGCAAGAGTTGTAAGACAGACTCTCGCCGCAGCTAACATCAATGTCCTGCCCTGGCCTGCTCAGTCGCCAGACTTGAACCCGATTGAGCATGCATGGGATATGCTACAGAGAAGAGCTCTGCCGAATATGGAGGGTATCCAGTCGCAAGAAGACCTTTTTTTGTTGTTGCAACGAACATGGGCGGCCATTCCACAGCGTGATTTGGATGAACTCATTTTGAGTATGCCAAACCGATGTTCTTGTGTTGTTAGTGTTCGCGGTAGAAACACGGATTATTAATTGTTTAAGTTACCCAATAAAATTTTAAAGAAAACTGTTATTTCAGTCTTTTTTTCGAACTTTAATGTTAGTGGTTCAAATGTCAAAAATCCCTTTATTAGGAAAATGGCAAATTTCTTTATTAATGCAAAGGTGACTTGGTTTATCGTTACTGTGACAAACGAAAACACTTTATTTGATGAATCCTTAAAGAAAATTTTAATTAATATCAATCAGGAGAAAAGTTATTGCAAAAATATATGTTGATCCCTAGATACTTTTGATGTGTGTATGTGTTTTTTTGAATGTAACGAATAAACTTAAACTGAGGACCGATAAACTACTGGACCGATTTGAAAATTCTTTCAGCAAAGAATAGCTATAGGTCCTAACAGACTGCAAGGACATTATCAGCGAGTAACATAGGCTATGTTTTATTCCCGTACTCCCACGGGAACGGGAACTACGCGGGTGAAACCGCGTGACGTCCGCTTACATGTATAATTTTCTCTTTTTTGGGTAAAACAATTTGTTGTAACATACAAAATGGCAAACTAGAACTAATTAAAAAACACAAACAAATAAAACACCAACATCCATAAAATCTAATAAACTGCATAGATGATGTTGATATGATAATCGCAGTAGTCGGGATTTGAACCTTGTCCTTTCACCCGACTACCGGCCACACTCCGTGAGCTAGCACGCCCCCGACAACACTTTGAAACTATTCGATATTTAGATAAACACGATCATTTCTATTTTATTTAGACTTTGAGAAATAGTCATGATAATGGTTTTGATATTTTCAGCGTTCAGATATTTTTGTTATTCTGACAGAGTCTGTCTATTTACCTACATTTGATAGCTAACGCCCGTTTTCTATAACTTACAATTGTCAGTTAATATGCCACGTCTCGCAGCTATCAATGTTTCTATAAACAAAGTTAGCTTGAAATATCCTATCCGCGTCACCTACCTGTCACTTGATTCATAGAAAAATCAAAGAAAGATTTTCTGTGACGTTTTGTTTCTAACCGTCCGTAAGCAAAATGTCAGATTGAAAATGGCCATAAAAAGTTGCATGTTAAAAGCAACAGTTGGTAATCATCATACAGAATAATGACGAAGTAGTTAAAAGTAGTTGAGGTCTTGGGTTCGATTCACGGGACGGGCTAAGTGCTATTGCGTTTTTCTGTCAGAAATTTCTCAGTAGCAGCCATGGTGTCTAGATTTGTGCCCGGTTGATTGCAATGGGCTCGCCCCCTATTACATGAGACTTAAAACTTTACAGGCGAAATGTTGGTGTACTATTAGGTACACATTTGCCTAACCCTTCGTGGATTACAGGCGTGATGTTATGTTTATTATTATGTGAAACTGAAACGCAGTCTATGCCTCGTATACAGTTAAAGTGACCATAGCGCTGCATAGTTTTTAAACTGTATGGCTGTAGAAATTTTACTTTACACTTGACCATTATAAAACTCTCCACCCACATCGCATACGGCGTTGATATGATAATCATACCACCGTCTGAACTCTGGTCCTTTCGCCCGGCGTCCCGGACTACCGGCGCAAGCGCAGGCGTCGTGCGCTTGCACACCCACTGCCCGACCTTACGACTTACAACTACTTTGATATTTAGATAAATGCGATCGGTCTCTGTGTAACGTGAAAGTTGAATTATATTGTGATTTCGTTACGATGTATTTCTGTTATCTGTTATCAAAAATATTCTATCCAATGTTGTTAGTAGGGAAAATGTCGTCAAATTTTGGTCATTATTACTTATTTAAAGCATAAATACATGGAAGTGTTTTTTATGTTTTTTTTCGTAAATAAAACTGTTTCTTATTCCCATTAGGAAATCAATTTGTGTGTTGTAGTGTTGCTTTGCATCTTGGATTCCTGGTCTTATTCAAGGTGGTATCTATGCTAATGATTCTCGATCCGAATCATATACTAATATTATAAAGCTGAAGAGTTTGTTTGTATGGTTAAACGCGCTAAACTCAGGAACTACTGGTTTGAATTGAAAAATACTTTTAGTGTTGGATAGCAGCCAATTTATCGAGGAAGGCTAAAATGCTAAACCAAAGCCAAATAAATATGTTTTCTTTCTTTCTTTCTTCTAAACGATATATATCATCACGCTACGGCCAATAGGAGCCGAGCAAAAAGAAAAAAAGTCAGAAGCGGCGGGTGAAACTGCGGGGCACAGCTAGTCGATAATAAAATCGGTAGGTTTTTTATTTTTTCTTATTTGCGGAAATCGGTTATGTAAATCACCCGTATTCAAACGCAGCCCGCCGTTTGTGTGTGTGAAGACGCGTTTATTGCGTTTATTCGCGTTTTTTGGGCTAGGACGTTAGTCCTAGCCCAAAAAACGCGTCTTCACACACACAAATATACGCACACAGAGACATGTCGCGCGATGGGTGATTCTTTTATTACGAGTACTTTCGTGTTATTCTGAAATACTGTCAAATTTAAACAGTTTCAAATAGCAGCTTTTTTAATTATTGACCGGGTATCTTAATTTAAATTGATTATTTAAGTCTTTTGTGACAAGCTCCTTAATTTTGACTAGGATGCAAAACTACACCTTGTATGAAGCTTATTTCATAGGTATTTTTAATATCAATTATAAAAAGTAACAAAACAATAGAACACATCTATAATCTCCGAATGGTTGAGCAGAGGTGTACCTTCTAGTGCACAGAGCAATTATGTTATTTGCTTAATTGTTAATAGGTTTAACTTTTAAAGATTATTTATTATTCGTTTCGTTTACTTACATTACTTTTGTTTAATATCACAAATTCTGAAAAATAATTAACCAGCTGCGAAGTTCTAATAGATGAAGTAAAAATGAAAGTAATAGAGAAACAAAACAGCTCCGGAAAACTGTGCGAATAAATCTGGAAAAGCGATCCACCTCATTTTATTTCCCCTGACCCAAGACCTATCCATTCGTAACTTTGGATGACCCTGAAATCATTAAACAACTTAAATAAATAAAATAAATACAATTTGTTATTTGCACCTTCAAGTAAAAATGTTGTTAACAATATAATTAGGCTGTAAGGTAACTTAGAGAAGGCTGTAAATAGACATACATACATAGATAGACATACAATATAAAGGGTGTAAATAGACCTTTAACGAAGCCGACAGGCACTTGTTCTTCCCACCATTGGAATATATTTTTTGTTCTAGACCATACCTGGGAACCTTCTAGCTACGCAGATATTGGGGGTCAAAGTTCCAACTTTTTCACAAGTTTTTTTATAGATGTTTTTATTGTAAGAACTTTACTTTGAACACCCTCACACTATTCAATCCATCCATCAGCACAATGTTTTGAGTGCGGTACATTGAGCTTTACCGTAAAACGTGACTTTTTACTCCAAAAAAAAGTCATTTCCCAGTAATGATTTTTGCCTAGGGTTACTTAGTTTGATGTACAGAATACTTGGTAATTGGTTCGTGTCTGTCTACTGAAGGACATGCGGTATACCATTTTTGTTTATGGATATAACGTAACAAGAGTAAATCATAATTACTCGTCAGTTCTTCTTGCATCTTCTTGTGTTGTCGATATTACAATAATTAGTTTATCAAAGACCAAACTAAGAATTTTCCCAATATAAATGCAAAAGGCGAGGAACCTTTTGCGTTAGCCGTTGGGCTACCGTGTCTGCATACTTATAGGAATTGGGCGTACCCAAACCATACAGTTTCATTCCATTCACACCATACAAGTAAAAGTCAATCTATTAGAATTTGAACATTACCAGAACCTTTAACAAGTTTGAATTGGAATGGTCCTACATTCCGAAAACGGTAATACGACCATGTTAATAATTTACCAAACGAAGGAAATTCCGTGAATTATCAGACATAATTTTGTAAAGATATTTTATCATATTGTTACATCGATAAATATGATTAGCGTCGCGAATTAAATACCTACCACTCCCTCTTTTTCTGCCTAGTTTGCACACCCTGAATATTTGCAGCCGTGCCCAAAATATCCCTTTAGTTGAAGCGGTTTACGAAGATGTTATAGACTGATAAGATGATCGTCCCCTTTATTTAAAAGCTAAGACTAGTATCAAATGAGCCTATTTAAAACATCGATAGTCTAGCTTTTGGAAACAGTGCTGGCCCAATGGTAACGGCCGCGAGAGGTCGTGGATTCGAAGCACCAATAAGCACCATACTTAAATTATTCCATAACTTAATTTTCACATTTCATAACAGTGAGTATTAGTGGTTTCCTTCACCGTATGAGAGTTCAAAGGTTGAAGGAATTGGAAAACCGCCAGGCTCTGGAATAAAAAAATCGAAAGCATTAGCTATCATATCGGCCAACCCGCACTGTGCCCTCGTGGTGATTACAGCTGACACACAATCACTGAGAGCAAGCCTCTCGACAGTGAGAACAGTACAGTCTGGTCACATAATTCTACTTCTTCACACTGAGCACATCCTGTTCTAAGACCTCAAAAAATCTAGCCTTATAATCGCCACCCAGGCAGATATCTGTGCCACGAGACGCGTCGGTCGCGAGACGAATCGCTCGAGATTAGCATGTATTCCGACGATGGCATTAGCATAATTACTTATGGCAAGCTTTAATGCCGTCGTGACATGCCATGGCTGTGGCAAATTGGCAAAGAAGTATTAGATAACACCTTCACAGGTTTATTTGAAAGCAATGTGTTCAAATTGTTTGATTAAAAGGGGTATAAGCGTGGAAGGTTGAATTGACATAAGCTTTACTGATACAAATTCGATTTGTTAAGTTTTTAGGAGGGTTCCAATTTAAAAAGTATTTTTTTGGTATCGTACTTGACAGTTCCATAGACAGGCGGAAGTTGATTTTAGTTTTAAGCTTTCTTATTATGTCTAACGATTGGTGTCATTATATAATTTAAGATAGACGGAAATGACCAACTCTTAATCTTGTGACACGAGCAAAGCTACAGACATCCGAAAGTTCTAATTTAATGATTAATAACAGAGAGAGAGAACACGATTTTTTAGAATAAAGTTTTAATTGTTCTATTATTGCGTCAGTAGAACACTGGCCTGCAAAACTAAGTAGTACATTTTTTTTAAGAAATTAGAGATATAAAATAAAAAAAAACGTTTTATACCAATTTTTATCAGTTTTTATGTACAAAATTTAACTCTTTTTCGAGTCCTTTTTGTTTCGAAAGTATATCTTGTGTACTTATAAAGTTATTGCAATTTTAAAAGTGTGATACTTAGTTTTGCAGGCCAGTGTAGTTATTGGTCAGTAGTAGTTTTAATGATGACAAACCTAATTGGTCACAGAATTCCAATGTTCTTTCCGTTGATAGAAGATGAGTGTTATTAATGGTAGGCACTGTACACGTCGTTGTACTAAATAATACCATGCAACTTGTTCTATAACACATTATTACTCAATCGATTGTCACGACAAAGAGGGTGGCCTTTATTCATCACAACACCACATTAATAAATTATGTTAATTGTTAATAAAACCTGTTAACTGTCAACACAAGCTGTCGGATAGTCTTTGAGAAACTGCACTTTACGATATTACGAGCTGAAGTCTATTCAAACAATTTTCTACAGTTGCTTTAAAACTTAATGCTTATGTAACTTAAGTTTCAAAATGACTTGAATAAGTCTTAAAAAAATTTGAAGCGCAAACTTAAGTTATTTTATTTTATTTAAGATAAATTTCCAAAAACACATAATTATTTACAAGTTATGAAACTAAAGTGTGATCTCAGTACAAGAACGTGGCAAAATCTGGCCTCCTTTTTGAAGTGCCACTTCGAATCGTCATCAGAACAATTTAGATCAATTTGTTTTAAAAACATTGAAGACAAAAAGTAGCCATGATTATTTAACGAGCCGTGATAAAACACAGCATCGCTCTCTAAACAGAATGTACAGTAACACAAACAGCTTAATCAATGAACTGCCTTTTTCAGCACTAAAAAAACTAGACCAAAAGATCGTGCACTAAGTTCCGCCTAGAACAAAAACTAGGCAACACACTTCCACGAAATATTCGCAGAAAAAAAAAAGAATAAACGCATTCCGATTTTTCGCTCGCAAATAGTTCACTTAAAACGTTTATGAATGTGAATGAACTCGAGTTCCAGGAAAAGCTGTTAGCTACCAAATTTCAATCAGTACCCGGTCGACAGTTAGAGTGGTTAGTCTTTTTGTGCTTACACGAAAAACATGATAAAACGTACGCTTTTTGTCGATCTATACGAGAGGTGTAGAGTTGTCTTTGTTGAAAGATTTTTTATGATGAAAATATGAAATTGCTTACAGAATTTTGTAGTTTATATATTATAAGTTTTTTTTTGTCAAAGTCTGTCAATAATTTGTTCCAATATTTTTTACTGACGATTTGAAAAAGTATTTTATTGGACAGGGTAATTGCATCGTGTTTACCATGAATCTCAAATTTATCATTTGAATCTTTGCAATATTATCTACGTAAGCTAACAATTTACAAAATGAAAACACGAAATATTCGTTACGCCATTTCTGCCGACATACAGCGTTACAATTTATCTATACTCAGCCATCCATGAAAATAAAAGACAAAAATGCTAGACACGTATAAATCACGACTCCATGGCACTCGTGTGTTGCGCGTTCATCCGTTTTTGTTCGGTCGAGATGGTTGATACGCGCTGCATTAAATCTTATAATTAAATGCGGATAGGCGTATTATAAGAAGCTGGTTCGACACCACTCACGTATTTTACTAGCTTTTGCTATGGCTTTGCCTGTGGTATGCTGGTCTTTTAGGCCTCTGACGAAGAGAGCTTTTAGATTTAGTCCTTTGTTAGCGATTTAATGGCATATTACTTAAGTACGACTATTGGTTGTACGGGTCCCGTCTATTAGCTAACTTATCTTTTGAAGCACCTTTGAAACTACTGCTTATGTAAAGACAAGATTATGATTAAATAGTATCTATTGTAAATGCCTTTTGGAAATTTACCTACTGACTTATTCTGTCCCTCATAAAAATAACTTAACTTACAGCAGTATTTTTAATACCAAAGTAATGGCCAACGTTAACTTCAAGTTCTAAAAAGTTTGTAGCCTAAACCATATCTTAGTAATTCAGTAACAGTGAGTATATTACTAAAACTAGCCTAAACGGACAGACAGACCGTTGCTCTCGAGAACGGCGTACCTACTTATAATGGTCGCATGTAGTGATTATTAAAAGCGGATGGGCGTATTATAAGGAGCTGGTTTGACACTGTTCGGAATATATTTCAAAGATTACCTGTTGTAAGACACAACGAGGAATGTTCTAACAGATATATTTGCTGCGATAAGCTTTCATATCTGGTTGACGTTACATCATAACGTTATCGAGATTTAGAACAGTATACCAATTGGGTTTGGGAAATATTATATGTAATGTAAATGTGTGTAATACTTAAATTTTAGTTTGAAATCTTACTTAGAGGTGACTTCTAAAGGATTAAGGGGCTACCCCATGCACACTAGCGCCACTTTAGTTAAAAAATCAGAACTCGTTAAATACACAATTAATATAAAATCTCATTGACAAAATCAATCTTTTGGTCTTCTAAATTATTTACGTCTACTTAACTCATTGAAACATAGCTCGCTGTCGTTACAGATATAAAATGGAAAAAAACGGCCGTTTTTAGCAATTTTTCTAACTGTAACTACAGTGAAGTATATTTTAATGAATTAAATAGACGTCAATAATCTAGAACTCTAAAGCGTTGATTTTGTCAATCAGATTTTATATTAATTGTGTATTTAACGAGTTCTGATTTTTTTACTAAAGTGGCGCTAGTGTGCCATGGGGGAGCCCCATAAGGTATTTAGCTACATTTTTAATGTCTCAGAGACAATAGTTAGTAGGTGGTGGTAATGGTGGTGCTGGTGGTGGTGGTGGTAGGTTGGTAGGTGTACTGTTAGTAGTTGTTGTTTGTTGTTAATTATTATTCTGTGTACTTTACCTATGGGCCTTAGTTGCCTGAGCATAAAATGATTATTATTATTATTAATAGTCATTTGACAGGGTGGCGCCATTTTTTTTCACGCCCCAAAACGTTCTGGTACAGCTATTTGTCCTTCAATAATAATAAAAAGAGACAGTTTTAACGAAACATTGCAAAGACAAAAAAAAAATAGACCTTTCATCCTTAAATTCGTACCGAAGCTTTTCCATTCTCACTAGATCTTAATCACTAATTATGATACTGAATAGAGAGTCTACATAATATATTGGTAAGCGTGTTGCTATGTAGTACCTATCCACGTATATAAAAACAGATAATGAATCATTCGTAACAGTAACTGGTCATGATAAATTGTTAGCATTCATTCAACAATGAGAGCTAGTTTTTAGTCTGTGGTATGAGATCAGATGTTCCCATTCCTTACGTACCCGGTATGACTTGATATTTTTTGTGTTTAAATATTTATTAGTTTGTTAATAAATAAGCATTCTTAAACAGTAATTATGAGACCCTCTTCGTTGGGATGGAATCAAGAGAGGTAAGTGATATGGTCTGTTTATTATTAGCTGTTATATAATTATATAATGTACTGCAAATCGTGTATTCGCACACAAGCGCGTTAATATTTAGTCATTACTTTAGCATTGATGACACTAGCTTTAGTGCTAGTATAAAGATTTTTTCTATTCTACTCTCAATTAGTAATTCTCTCAGTTAGTTATTTTCGTGAATTCCCACTTTTATTCTGGCCTTTTGAAGAGATGTTTTAGTGGCACTGGTTTAATATGGCCTCCAAAGGCACCAACGAGTTCACAGACGGGCGACCACTTTACAACCATATCACGTCAGTGAACTCGGGAGTACATCTACTTGAATTTTATTGTCACTTACGGGATATCTTCCTGCTTCCGTGATTACTATTTGTTTTGAGCTACCGTTTAGTTTAAGTTTAGTTTTAAACCGTGAAAGCTTAAAACAGTACATCTACTTCACTTATATTGTTACTTACGGGATATCTTCCCGCTTCCGTGATTACTATTTGTTTTGAGCTCCTGTTTAGTTTAAGTTTAGTTAAAAACCGTGAAAGCTTAAAACATCTACTTCACTTCACATCAGTAAAACAATTTACAATAACAAGTCGAATACCAATTATTGTTAGAAAATCTAACAGCTGTACCTTCTTGCTCCGTCGCACTTTACTCCCATATTACTTTCCATCGTGTTATTTATTTACGCGAGATAACACTACCCTCCATCACGACGACGGTTCTGTTATTATCTTCAACAGTCTCGGTCGGCTTGATCTTCAGGTTAAGGCAGGTTTGGCTAGGTCGGTCCGTGGATGGGTGACCACCCATCACATACTGAGTTTCTTCCGTGCCTCGGAAAGCAGGTAAAGCCGTTGGCACCGGCTGTTATTTGTACATTTTGTCAAAGACTTGGTAGAAATATGAAATGCTTTGAAACAATTCCCAATTCTCTTGGCCGTCTGCTTCCAATAGAAGAGTCGGAATAAACATAAATAAAGATGTAGTAGAGGCATTGGATGAAGTGCTAGAATCAGAACTCATTTAAATGTAGATCGATCAAGTCGTTCTAAATCTAGACTGAATCGGCACATCCTGTACATAATCTGGGATCGTTCAGAACTAAGATTAATCATTTCATTTTACAGCACTTGTACCTATGTGAAACTAGATTACCAATTTACAAAACTAGCACCAATAGCAATTTAGAAATCAAACATCGCACTATAATTGGTATCAAACAGCGCCTACTAAACACTTCGTTAGTCCTACCCACCCTTGGAAAAGGAAATGGCGTGATCACATGAAAGTGTTAATTTAGAGTCGAATAACATCTTTGTTTCCCATTTGACGTTATTTCTACTTATGCAAATATCAACGTTATAACTGATCCAAATTAAGTCCATTTCAGAATGACTGTGAAAAATGTTTGAAATTGTAGCGAAACTTTACAATGTAGATATTAGATTAATTTTCCAAAAACATACTTGTTGACATTTTTGTGGAAACTAATCTACGGACGGAGTTTACCGTTAATCGTTGATAATCATAACACGAGCAAACATTTGGTATTCATTGCACGCAGCGGGAAGACTTGCTTAAAATAATAATTAAAATGTATGACGGTACAGTTAATTATCGGAGCGCCTGTGACCACATAGTCGCACTTGGGAATTCACTCATGAATATACATAGACCAGTTCGGGGTGGTTTAGTGGCTACGATGTGGGGATGGGACGATGTCCGAGGGCCTAGATGAACTGCCATTATATCAGCGGTAAGAAGCAAAATTCAAAAATGTCTTGAATAGGGATACCAAAAACTGACTGACTAAAAAAATACGATTCTGTTTAACTAGTCCGTCAGTTAGATCTTCGAAAAATATTGGATACGTGTTTTTTGTTTTATCAAATTAATATAAAATTACGAAGATAAAGTGTCAAAGATAGTAAGTGGGGCTTGTGACGACACATTTGAGTAAATGGAGGTATTACTCAGAGCGCACCTATTTTTAAACGCAACCATCTGTGCGCGATGTGACGTCACGCGAGTTTTTGACGCACTGTATCGTCTTCACTTTTTGTTTACGTGAAAAATGAAAAAAAAAGTTTTCCATTATTTTTTGGAAATCTATCGACAGACTAACTACATTTTTTTTGTCAAAGTAAGCAACTGAAAAGCATTAGGCCCGGACTCCACCCAAGCGGAGACATGCAAGTGCAAAAGATGCTTATATTAGCTAGGGTAAACTTACCTGTTCCAAACTCACAACCCACAGGTTCACCGAAACTGTACGGAGATGCGTACTGGCTAGACCAGAGTAGTGATGTGTGTACAGGCTGCTGAACCGTTTACTCTAAAGCTAAAGGATGAGAAATGTAAATTCTATTGGTGTTCAAAATCAAAATCAAAAATATTTTATTTCACGCCTTAAGCGCCTATCCTAGCGCGTGGCTAGGGCCACGCGCTAGGATAGGCGCTTATAAAACATCGAAAAAGGTGCTCGGTTCTAGTTGGTCCATGGAGAAGAACCAGCAAGAAACTCCATGGTTACTCTTTTCAAATCATTTGGTATTACAATATTATTATGTTACAGCATTACTACTTAAGTATGGGGGGACAGCGTTGGCCCGACAATAGGTCGTTGCTTACTGTACAAAAAACGTAAAAAAAAACATAAATATTTAACAAAAGTTAACAAGCATCTGGGAATCTAACAAACCATCTCATCTTCTCTCGTTTCGTACCCGCTTTGGTAGTCTGGGCCTGTTGGTTCGTGCGAGGGTTCATGGGTCACATTCAGACGCTTACGGGACTCACTGTTACCGCTGCCGTGAGACGAGCTGAAGACAAGCAGCTCGTCAGCACCTCCGAAAATGGTTTTCGAGACAAGCAAGACCTTCAGTAATGAAGAAACGAATAAGAAGAAAAAGAGAAGCTTAGCTTGGGTTTATTTTATCAAGCTTTTTGCGCGTTCGCATTACAATTTATTATCAAGTACTAAACATTATTGCGGAGATTATTTTAAATAACTCGTTATTGATCGAATCAGGAATGAAGACAAGGCAAGAGAACCAAGGTTACCGATGCAGCCCAAAGAATTGCCAAACTTAAGTGGCAGTGGGCAGGGCACATTGCTCGCAGAACGAAAGGCCGATGGGGCCGAAAAGTTCTGGAGTGGCGACCGCGAACCGAAAGACGTTGCGTTGGAAGGCCTTCCACTAGGTGGACCGATGACTTGGTGAAGGTTGGGGGAATCCGCTGGATGCGAGTCGCACGGGACCGGTCAATGTGGCGACACTTTGGGGAGGCCTATGTCCAGCAGTGGACGTCTTGCGGTCGAAATGATGAACTCGTTATTACAGTAAGCAACCAGTAATTGCTTTTCAAACCACTGACAGAAAAAAACATAATAGTTGCCCCTTTTTTTTTCCTAGCTTGCTCTTCTTGCTCTCCTGGGCGTTGGCCTCCTTCCACTTCTCACTTCTGACGGACCTTGTCCAGTTTGTCCCGCACTCATGGAAAATCGTATCGTACCCGTATCGCAACCTATAAACGACACAACAAAATTGAGACGTCCCAACTCCAGATCACGTCGAACAGTAATCTAATTAATATGGAGCCGTTTATACCACATGATTAGCTATATCGTTTCGGCCGTTTAGATTTCACAATCTTACTCCACTGCCGGTAAATTGAACAGTGATTAGTTCAGTCCTGTAATCTGGTGATTGTTTATGCGATTGGAGCTGATTGCTAATGAGTGGTCTGTGGGATTGAACTGCTTTTGACATCGATTGAGCCGTGATTTGGTTGTTTTGTTTTGCCTGATACTTGATGTTATTTGTTAATTTTGTCTTTTGTTAAAGATAATTTATTGATTTCGACGCAAAAGAAAAGTCTTGGTAGACGATGATGACTCGGTGATCAGTGACTATAGTGAAAATGACGAAATTGTGAATATAAATCACCATTGTAAATTCTTTTTTTGAAAATTGTTTAAGATCCGTTTCCACTCCAAAGTACCAAATTTTATTGCCTTTAGCGTTTCAAAAATGAATTTACATAGTTATTTTCGCCGCAACCGGTGTAAATTTACTAAACTAAACAAGAACTGCACCGATTGACTGTCTAAATAGTTTTTCCCACATTCTAACCCATTTTTGCTGGCACTAGCATCCGCATTTCCCCCGCCCAACACACCGACAGGCCAACTTAAGTTACTAACTAAGCACAGGTACTTTTTACCTTACCCGATCACAGTAATTTCTCCTTGCTTTCACGGGAGAACCTGCCGCATTATAGGTATAGAGCAAAATTAGACCGACTAAGGCTGTGTCGGACTTAATTAAACTAAATTACGTAGCCTGGGTGTATAGAAAATTGATGCAGCGCGTGCCCATGTACACGGACAGGTTAAAAAGTGGGGTTATTATGTTATGGTAGTATAATAGTTGTGTGAGAGTGATGGTTATGTTGTTAGGAAAGGATGGGATGATGAGTAATTGGTAATCATTTTGGTCTAGTATGTAGGAATGTGTCGGGACCTTAGTCTTATAGTCTAGTCTGAGTTTTAGGATTTCTAGCTTGAGTGTTGTCGGTGATATGAACCATTATTACGATGTTTTCTTTCAGCATGCATGACAGATACTTTTCGACGGCATGTAATGCCAAGTCAGCTGCCCATGGGCGACATAAAAACTCTGACACCAGATTAGGCACTGACCACGTGAAAAAGAAAGAAAAGAACCAATCTTTGGAACTGTTTTTGAAATAAAGTGGAATACAGGACCTGAATAGCGCCTGTAACGATAATGATGACTTCAATTATCAGCAAACATCATTATTTTAGTTAATAAATGTCCTAACACCCACCATTTTATCACTATTTTAGCAGGGCCTGTTGCTAAAAATATAATCCCAAAATCGCGATCGATTTGGAGATCGTTAGTTATCTCTTATTTATATCTTTCAAGGCCATCGACCTTACTTACCTATTACAATCTGACCTAGGAAACGTTTCGTAGGTTTGATTGCAATACGATCAATCGACCAATAAGATCCCAAATGTGCTTCATTGAGTTAAACTTTCCCACTTTTTTTCTTTTCTCGTAACGGTTTCACTTCTACCCTTTCTTCTTGCTCAAGTACCACCTATCTACCTACTGCTTCCCCTAGAGCAAGGCTGCTCAACTAATTTTAAATTTGGGCCAAAATTTTGATTATGAGTTAATTTTCGGCTTCTTCTAGTAAATAAAACTTGCTGTAGTAACGCTAGATACCTATCTACTTGACTTTTAAAATTAAACTATCAGTTAGTTGCTCATTGTTTGCTGGATATTGGCTTACTGAGAAAGGGTTCATAAGGAGCAACAATATTTTTCGATATGGTTTGAATTTTTTTTTTCGATCCTGAAATCTGTTTTAGAGACTGTCGTGAGCTGACCACTTTTAGAGGGCCAATTAAAATACGTTGGTGGGCCACATTAAGGCCTGCGGGCCTGGGGTTGAGCAGTTTTGCCGTAGAGTAAAGAAATAGTCCCTATTGAAACAAAACGGTGATTATGAAGCCTGTCATTAATACTAATCAAACATGACACCATGTCGAGTCAGGATAATCATGACAAAACTGAACACACGTCGTCGTTTGTTTACGTACCATATTTCCTTCTACTAATAATGTCTTGTAAAGGTTCGCGAGAGGTGGGAAGAGTTGAGAGAGGCCTTTGCCCACGAGTGGGACACAGCAGGATAGTAAAACAAAAAAAAACGTTTTTTTTTTTCACAATCATATTCATAGTATGTCGGTTAGCTATAGAAACTCGTAGTCAATCATGCGTGAAAAGATGCTAGTAAAAATCGTTCTTTGGTACAGTTGCGAGCACTAGTTTGTGTACGCTGAGCAACTTTTAAAAGTATTTTTCTCCTGATGATTTTGATGGTGTAACGAACGAGTGTTTTGGAGCCCATATATTATAATTAGTACCTATGTATCAGTATGATGGTTTGCGAGTACGACGTTGGTCCCATTAAGAGAGTTGGTCAGTTAATGGTTTAGATACGTTTTCGTAGCACGATGCCTACTTTAGCTCTATTAAGTATTACTTTTTTGTACTTTCAAGTAATCGGTAGCATGATGCCAAAATTTTGAAAGCACCATAAATTAGATCGCACGATGCCTACTTTTTAATTTTTGTCCCGGTTACATCGCAGTTTGCTAACGTTATAAAAAAAATAATCTGACGATAGACATATGTCTAATTTTGTACAGTCTAACACACACCTACACTTTTCTGACACCAGTTATATAAAATAGGTCTTAGCTCAAAGTTACAATCGCTTTTCTACAAAAGTACGCTTTCAAATTTCCCTATGTATAGATAGATATTTATGCCCGTAGCTATACGTTTTACTGTCTTCACTCAGCTACTGCGTCTGCGCCGGTATGCTATAAACTGATTACATTAGTGAGTAACGCCCAAGTTTAGATCAAGGGGGGGAACTACCTTCTACTTTAATAAGTGGGAGGTGTCACGATTCGCGGTGAAGGTGGGGAGTGCGTGTGCGCACATTTTCATGTATGGCGCAATGAAGATGGGTGTGGTGATAATCTTCGCTACACAACCGCCTTTTGTACGATTAAATATTCTAATGCCTTATTAGATTATTCGTTTCCTACGCAAACGCAACTTCGTTTTTGTAAATCATTTGTACGATTTGACGCACCGTTTTGTAATGAGAAAGTTGATTTTATATTGCTTTTGCTGGATTAGCATTATAGATTAGACGTAGATTTGTTTAATTAGTGGAACATCTACAGTATTAACTACCTACACGATAGCATTTCATCTGGAATTCTAATTCATATTTTGCAATTCGAAATTTTGCAAATTGCAGCGAAGATCAATGAAAGGCGCGATAGATATTCGTTTTTCTCCTTTATAATGACTGATCTCAATTGCTACTGTTGTCGCTGGCAACACTTTTGGGCCGCAAACTACCCCATACGCCGACAGAGGGCGCTTGCAAGGCGTCATCTAGGCTGCAGAGCGGCGGCAACGCTCACTTGGCTTTCGACTACGGAGCTGTTCGGTCATTCCTAACATCGTGCTTGTAATCCTGACTATAATTATCAAGTATCTACTTATAATCATTTCGGCTGATTTGTATAAATATAGTTATTTTATTAGCCTACATTAAAATCATAATGTACAGTGTTATTTTGGTTTAACATTAAATTTATGTAAGATTGGGCAACGTTGTTTAAGTTCTTAATACTACATACGTCAGCCGCGCTTGCCTAGGTTGGTCCGAAGATGGGCGACCCACCCATTACATACCGAGTTTCCTCCGTGCCTCGGAAAGCAGGTTAAGCTGTTGGTCCCAGCTGACAATTTGTTGATCTTTGACAGTAGTTACTGGTAGTCAGTGGCCCGGGCCGGAAAGTCTGACAACCAGTCTTATATTTACAATAAATTTCTTAACATTGTCGGGTTCATCATGGCAACCAGGTTTTTCTAGCATTGACCATCTTCAGAACCTCAACCAGGTCGTCTCAACATCTCATCAGGTCGTCAGGACTGATCGAAAGGCGATCTGATAACACACAAAGATTTCATCTCGCTGGTTATGCTCGTATTTGAACCCCATCTCACTTGATGTTTAGCGATAATGCAGTCGACGTTGATGCTCAGTCGTTCCGTCGTAAAGGCACGGTTACACAGCAGTCAGCCCACGGATAAGGTACACTGATTCGGTTTGTATGTGTGCACAAATGGTTATTATGAACTCAGTTTCGTGGGTTATTAAATAACCCGGACAACTGACAGTGACTGATACTTCAGTACGTTATCTATCGCAGTTCGGTGTCCGGAATTGCGTCCGCAATTTTGGCCGATCCTTAACAGTAGATGGGAAAGTGATATGCTTACCTAGATCATACCATACCTACACCTCTAAAATCGTGACTTGACGAATAGTAGAACCCCATCAAGAACTGCTTACCGCGCATAATTTAAGCGGTAAGTGCAAGCGCTTATCGCTTATACCGCTCGTAATGAACACGATGTAGTAAGCGACGTCGTTTACGCTTGAGATGTAATTTCCGATGCGATCCACTATGTTACGGGTTACGAGTAACTAACAAATGGTATTGGATAACCTGTTTGCGTGGTTAGGGTTAAATGCCGTGGAGGGTTCGCTTTGTGGTGTTAGAAAAGCTTCTGTATTTGATTGTTTTGGATGTATAATATGTTTGTCGGGTTGTCAGGATATATTTCGCTAGGGTCGAGCATTTTTAAAAAAAGAAGAAAAAAAACACACACACACACACGAACATATAATATCGCTGGACATTACACACAGCGCCATCTAGTGCCACACTAAGCAACGAGGCTTGTGTCGTGGGCAGAAGACGGGTTTCGTGCTATGAAAACACACTGGATGCGATTCACTATTTTATTTCACATTGCATGGTTCGGGTTGGTCGTTTCCATGGAGAAGAACCGGCAAGAAACTCCATGGTTACTCTTTTCAAACAGATACACTGAGTAAACTAACAAATTACTTGACATTACACTTTCACACAATAACACTGGGCACAATGAATCGGGTACAGTTTCAAGACGTCTTAACTCCGCTGCAATCAGACCCAGAATGTCCGCCTCGCCGCGAGGTGTTAACATCAGGACTCTGTAAAAGCCGCCATGGTGGGATAAACTGGTAAGTATAGGTCGCGTGATGTCACCACTGGCGCGCTTTCGATCCATTCGCCCGTCCGTACTCATGACCGGATCCGACATGTTTATTTATGAACTGTCTGCTTAACTGTTTGTTCTCTGGTGTCGTAAAGGCAACTAAACGATGACTAAAGAGTTAAAGGGTATCTGTCTCTGTAGATAAAAAAGAAAAATAGGCCTCAATACTTACGGCGTCAAAATAAGCAGCAGCACACACCTATAAATGTGTTCGAACTATACAATTATCTAAATACCTGTACCGGTACTACAAAAAGTACTAAAGCAACACAGTGCCATTTATGACACAAATTAAGAACTAACATCAGAAATCTAATTAGCGCTATTAAAGTTATACGCCACATAAGAACATATAGTAAAACCCGACAACAACTGTAAGGGTCCTTCTTTTTTTTCGGATGGGAAATCATCAAATGTCTCCTCCCGCTCTGGGCGGAGTTGGAGGGAGTGTCAGACTTTTGCTGACTAAAACCCATCCATGTTCCTTCATCGCCCTTTGTGTTCCAGGGCCAGGGTATCTCTTTCGAACAGTTCCGCAACCCTGGCAGGCATCGGCCCTTGCGGACCCCTTCCTTTTGCTGACATCTCTTTGAGGCGCGCGTGGAACACGAACGCGCCGTCAACACGGCCTGTCGTCATGAGATGGACGGACGGCAAGCTAGCCCATAGCTGACCGTCCACAGGCCCGCGTCTACGGTGGCCCCCGGGTCCTTGCCACGTTTTTCTATGCAATCTCTTCTGGGTCGTCTCCACGAGCGAGAGAATCGCGGCGATATTTTCTTATAGAAATACGATTCTCTCGCTCGTGGAGACGGTCCCTTAGGCAGCAGCCCACCAGACACAATACTCATCTAGTTGGAGGATCCTTCCTTTTCTACGGGGGGTGAAGAACTTTATTACACTCTATTCTTCATACCCTTAAATACTTAGGTAACTAAGAATTTCTAACTTAGATCTAAGTAGACAACAGCTTTGAAAAGCAAGGATTACCGACTGTAATCCTGGCTGCATGTGAAATATTCGTGGATATAATGCACAAAGTTGAGCACATTGCATGTTGCACTACACGATATATCACGAATGTGACGAGGGCTGTAGAAACAGCGGGAGAGCAAGCGATTAGCGATGATCTTTATAACTTCGAGCTTTGTAACCAGCATTTGAATCTCTAAATGCCACAACATAATTGTATACAAATTCAAAGCTTTTGCACAGGTGGAGATTTGAGCATTCGTTTTTTGCTTATTATTACAAATAACTAGACCTGCCAAGAGTAAATCGCAGCTTTTTTTGTGAATAGTTGATAATAATTAATATAATTTGTATTAGTTTCGGTTCTGCTTTTAGAACAGTCAAACTCAAAGCATTTATTTCAATTAGACCAATACGGCACTTTTGAATGTCAAAAATACAAAAAAAAAACAAAGCTACAGTCCCAGTCACAAGGCATAATAACTTGAGAAAGTACTGTAGTTGCAGTCTAAGGTAAAAGCATGAAGAAAAAGGAATATCTAGTTATAGTTACAGGAAACCTCGAAAATAAGTATGGTGTAACAATGCCAGGCAATCACAAATTAGTGAAAGTGCTTACAAGTTTAGTTTAAATATCTATTTCGTCCATCTTGTGGCCCACCATTCGAAAACATGTCTATCGGACGGCACGTATTTTATCGTAAAATAATATTTCTATTAGACACCTCTAAATCTACGTATTGTCCCTATAAATTATATGTGTACGAGAAATGAAGTGATAATATGCGGGACAATACTTCTATTGGTGTTAGGTTTCATAGGGACGTGACAAAGTGACATATTCCTTTCAATGTATCGATAATTTTCTTTGTCGCAAAAATGTTGACACAGTCAAATTAATTAAAATGATTGTATTTATAGATATCGTGTATAATAAAAATAAAAAAAAAACTATTTCAGATTTACGAAATCCATAGAATGTTAGTAGGTACAGTAAAAAAACTTAAACAATTAGTGTTAGTTACTAAAAAATTAAGCTGTCCTAAATTAAATAATTAATCAAAGTTTACATTTCCAGTGTAGAAATTAAGTGTTTCGCAAAATAATGCCAATATTAGGTAATTGAGTGACAATTTCAACCAATTAACTGAAAAAACAAACAAGCAAGTACCGTACCGTAGGTAACTATCATAATTGCCCGTAACAAATGTCAAACCTAAAATCTCAATTCACTTGGCAATTTACGATCTTTAGAGCAGTATTTATCGATATCGATATTCTCGGAACAGAATGACGCGTGTCAGAAATTTACGATGCAATAACTCATAAGTGTTGTACGAGACGACAGTAACAGCTCTAACGCGAGCCGTTAATGCATGTCGACCGACTGCAGTTGATTGATATCAACCCACCGATATTTATGACGTTTCAAACCACTTTTTTGAAGGCGATTGAGAAAATATATGTGTTTTGCTTGTTTTTAATGAGGTTTGCAATTATCTTGGTGTACGACAAAAAAGCAGATCGTTTTCTTTTGATTGACAAACCTCTTGTTGGTAATTAATGTCTTTAATTAATGTTCTGGGAGGTATTTTTTTCTAGTAAAGAAAAAAATCATCATAATTTCAAATACTCAACGTCCATACCTTATTATTTCCATGTAATAATAACGGCCCATTCCCTCTCAAAGAGCGGAGGCCTTAATCCCAGTAGTGGGAATTATATTTTTTTTGTCAATAATCACGTGATTTTGAAAGTAAACTTAAAGGAGGTCAGATAGGCGGTTGCTCCATGTAAAACTACTGGTATTCAGCTGCATCTGGTTAGACTGGAAGCTGACCCCAACATAGTTGGGAAAAGGCTAGGCAGATGATGTTGAGGTTAGTAATGAGGTTAGTGATGAGGTTAGCTAGATTGAACTAAAACAAATCCAACGTGAAGATAATTCAAAACTATTAATCTATTAATAGTTTTGAATTATCTTCACGTTGGATTTATATCTTATTTCTAAGATTCTTCGACGTTTGCTTTTAGTTCATCCTGTTAAGCTCAGCTGTTAATATCGTTAGTAATTATATTTTAAATTAATGGTTGTGAACATAACAAATACTGATAATTATTAAGATATTAAAACTTTTAAACACTGAAAGCGTTAATTGAAAACGGTAACTGCTTATTATTTTTAAACGTTGAGTTTATGACAGTCTTGTTTCATATTTGTTTTTAGCATCATATTTATGGTAATACTATTTGTAACTTTAGTTATTATAATAATTTATTTGCTCGTTTATTTGGATTACGAGGAATATTATTATGAAAAAACATATGCTCATTTCCAAAGGGTCAATATTGAAATAAAGGTTAATAAAGTAGTGTGGAAGTAGCTCTTAATATTTTATCGGCATAAAATAAAGTGTGGTTGTGGAAACACGGAAAGAAAACAAATGTTAGCCTTAATATATTAAGTAGGTATAATCAGCGTATTGCGGGGCTTTTCTTTTTTTTTTTTTTTTTCGTATGGGAAATCATCAAATGACTTCTCCCGCTCTGGGCGGAGCAGGAGGGAGTGTCAGACTTTTACTAAAACCCATCCATGTTCCTTCATCGCCCTTTGTGTTCCGGGGCCACGGTATCTCTTTCGAATAGTCCCGCAACCCCGGCAGGCATCGGTCCTTTCGGACCCCTTCCTTTTTGCTGACTCTCTTTGAGGCGCGCGTGGAACACGAACGCGCCGTCGACACGGCCTGTCGTCATGAGACGGACGGACGGCGAGCTAGCCCATAGCCCACCGACCACAGGCCCGTGCCTACGGTGGCCGGGGGCCACGTGGTGGCCCCCGACGCCCGGGGCGTCTCCCGCGGCGGCCGGGACGCTGTGAGGTTCTCTCCCTCTCACGTTCCGCCACCTCCTTCTCTAGCATTACTGCTTCGCAGAAGGAGGTGATGGCGTCCCATTCCGTCTCGCTCCGGACCATGGCTTGCACCAGGGCCGGACGCGAGAGGTTGCCGCCGCCAATCGCCACTTCGAGGACACGGCGGTGCTCCGCCCACGCGGGGCACACCTCCACCGTGTGCTCCACCGTGTCCTCCGGTCGATCCTTGCAGTGGAAACACCCGGGCGTTTCCTCCCGCCCGATTCGGTGCAGGAACCTCCCGAAAACACCGTGTCCGGTGAGGACCTGCGTCAGGCGGAAGGTGAGGACGCCGTGTAAGTAGGTATAATCAGCGTATTGCGGGGCTCAAGTCTTCTTAGGAAAAACTGGGGATCTAAAATGGCCGCTTTAGCAGAATCATAATAGGATTATAATATGAATTAGTAAAATGGTCACACATTCATAATATGTATTAACTGCGTCTATGAATATTTTAAGAATTTATGATTCTGCTAAAGTGGTCATTTTAGGTCCCTAGCCTTTGTTCAAGCACGTGGGCCGAGAGGTCATGGTGGATGTCCTATGTCTTCAATTGATAAATCTCCGGCATGCCTCACAACGTTCTTTTTCATAATTTGGAAAATTTTACTGAGTTCAAACCCACGTAAGTCACAGATGGTTTTGAGCTACAACTGCACTTATTCTAAATCTGATAAAACATATTTTACATTAACGAAACGGCGAGCAAAATTTATGAGTTCTAGGTTGTTGACGGCTGATGCCACAGAATCTCACAAACCGAAACGAAGGTCAAGCCAATAAACAAAGCTATTTCCTAAGTCGTATCGCAATAATAAAAGCAGTAAAACAATTGATTATTAGAGAAGTATGCTCGTTAGTAGGTAGGGTTAGCATATTATTTAAACAACGGGTAATAAGGCATTTCCCTTGGATCGGTGGTGAAGTGGCTTTCCGCTCTAAGGATGTATCCTTAACTTGATAACTAATTAGAAAATATATCAAAGAAATATTTTTTTACACTTTAATAGTGTCAAAGATTATGTCGTATGGTTATCATCATTGGGAGATGACAACTAAGACATTATAAACGGTGTAAAGGTCATGGGCAAACTAACCAAGAATTTTCTTTACTCTAGAAACAAAAAAGTCCGTCACTTTTGTTGGGGGACGAGTAGATTTTTGATTGGCAGTATTTAAATTTCTTCTTAAAATATTTTGTCTGTTTCTTTTAATAATCGAGTTTTTTTTTAATGGTGATTTTTTCAAATACTGAATTCGTAGCTAATCATTTTCCATGTTGACGTCCCTTACACCCGTATACTGATGTTATAAGAAATGGTTTCTTTGAGAGAATGAGCTCATCGTTTAGAAAGAGTTTCGCGTTCTTGGAGAAAAAAACAGAAGTCTTCCCATCATCATGATTGATAACACGAAGAAAGATAAAATTAATCGACACTAAAGATTATGTTAGGAAATTGTTTCCTAATCATGACGCTATAAAATTCCATAAGAAATGATTATTTTATCGATATCGAATTCCCATCACTAGTTTATGACGTGTGGCAGGAAGTTTAGAAGGCAATTACTCATCGACGCTTACGATATTATGACAGTAACAGGCACAACACTAGTTAGACGGTAATATTATGTGGTGCAACACGTGCAACACTTAAATTGATCGTTATTAATGTTGTTCTTACATTTCTGACAGATTTTATCTCGTCCAAATCGCGTTTAATATTTGTATGAAAATAGTAAATTATTCCTGGTCCCAGGTTCTGAAGTTTTGGAATACCGTTTTGTTTTTTTTTCGGATGGGAAATCATCAAATGACTCCTCCCGCCCTGGACGGAGCAGGAGGGAGTATCAGACTTTTACTGACTAAAACCCATCCATGTTCCTTCATCGCCCTTTGTGTTCCGGGGCCACGGTATCTCTTTCGAACAGTCCTGTAGCCCTGGCAGGCATTGGCCCTTGCAGACCCCTTCCTTTTGCTAACTCTCTTTGAGGCGCGCGTGGTGCACGGACGCGCCGTCGACACGGCCTGTCGTCATGAGATGGAAGGACGGCGAGCTAGCCCATAGCCCACCGTCCGCAGGCCCGCGCCTACGGTGGCCGGGGGCCACCATGTGGTCCCGGCGACGGGGAGGTGAGGTTCTCTCCCTCGAGTTTTGGAATACCTTATTGAACTGTAGTCTTCTAAGCAAATTATACAGTTGTTTGATTGGTGTCAGTTTGAAATTCAAAGTATGCAAATACATTTATATTTATTTATTGAAAACTCCTCAAAATGTGAAATATTATAGACATTGCACACACTTAACTGAGATTGTGTGAGATCTACGTTACCCCTCATCATTTGCTTAGCCGTTTCCCAACTATGTTGGGGTCGGCTTTCAGTCTAACCGAATGCAGCTGGATACCAGTATTTTACATGGAACGACTGCCTATCTGACCTCCACAACCCAGTTAGTACTGGGTAATACGATACCCCTTGGTAAGATGGTTGTCAAAATTTTTGGGTCAGTGACTGGTACGGTAACTCAGTATGTAATGGGTGGTCACCCATCCACAGACTAACCTAGGCAAGCACGGTTTAATCTAAAGATCGACCCGAGCGGCTGTTATTATTTACCCACGAGCTCCACGGATCTATGTTACCCATAGAAAGAAAACAACTCCATCCTGAATTAAACCGTTCCTACAAAACTTACACATGTCATAATTATAAAAATCCGGTCAGAAAAATCAAACGGAAATGCATATCCAGAAAGCTCTAAGTACAAAGTTGTCAGAAAAAAACAAAAACACAGCAAATAAATAGGCTACTTATTACACTTCGTTGCTGTTCCGAAAGACCGCTAATTTCGTCTATAAGCTCCAAGTGACACAAATTGCACCTTCTCACATTTTTCCCGTACAATTTTCGCGTCACTTGGCTTCTGAGCCTGCAGCTACCGTTTCGTCTCAGTTACTAACGATAATAGTCAATAAATAATGGACTATGATTTACGACGACGGTTCACAATTGTCGATAGTCGATGATAGTAGATGCGATGCACAACACTATTTTGTGAAGGGTTGAAGGAATGTAATTTTTTAAAGGATTTATTTTCAGATAAAGGTAAAAAACAATATCAAAAGGCCTCGAACTAGATATTCTTTGCTTTTATAAATATTGGTATTGGCTCATGTTATTTTACTGAAAGATCAGGCTTAGAGTCAATTCAAAGTGCACATCATAGCTATATTTTGAGAGATTGGTGTTGAAAACTTGTAACGAATAGCCTAAAGTTAATAAAAGCAAAACATAAAAATTAAAATAAAGAAAATTGCTAGAATAAAGATTATGGTGTTTTACACGAAAATTCTCAAATAAATTGATATTACTTTCGCAGATATAAGTATATATCGCAGATCTGTATTAAGTGCTCCGCTCCGGAGGTCTGACAATAATCTATATTGTACTGTGTCGACATAACTCATCTGACGCTTTATTTATCGACAATACATAAACAATATTATGGTTTGTCCCAGCTTTAGAATTCAATTTAGCTTAGTGACAGACCATAAACTACTAATATGGTAGCTTTCGATTTGAATGAGATTTTTGTTTTACACCTTACTTTTGCGTCGAGTAATCTTTTCGTGGATTCTTCCAAAAAATCATAGATTTTGGTCTGCCATAAAATACCTCTTTTGAGAGGTCAGATGTCAGTTATACACATGGTGCGGTGTAAAGGAGATCTGAGATTTTGTACATGATTCTGGAACATGATGCCATGATGGGTAATTCTTATTATATTTTGACTGAAAAATATCAACGCAGTGCTGGGCGGCAGTCTCGACAGAGTTAACGACAAAATCGGCAACTTCTGATTGCTAATTACTAACGAATAAATTCGGTTGCAATAATGATTCTTGCCAGTAACGCAAGTCTCTACATCCAATATGCGTTTGTTGACCTAATCATCGTAGATCTCACTCATCGCTTCTCATGTGCAGTCAAGAGCAGAACCACCCTTCACCCAAAATTACAGAATTATGTCCATTTTTTTTTTTTTTTCGGATGGGAAATCCTCAAATGACTTCTCCCGCTCTGAGCGGAGCAGGAGGGAGTGTAAGACTTTTACTGACTAAAACCGATCCATGTTCCTTCATCGCCCTTTGTGTTCCGGGGCCACGGTATCTCTTTCGAACAGTCCCGCAACCCCGGCGAACAGTCCCGCAACCCCGGACAGAATTATGTCCTAAGGCTTAAATATTACTTATTGCATGGAATATCAACATTCGATTTATTACAGTACGTTTTTATTGAAGCATACATTTTCATCATAGTGGTCGCTTAAAATGAGTAAAAAAGGAACAATTCTATATTTACTATTATTAAATGCTCAGAAGTTTCTAGGATATGTCCAAAAAGCAAATTGGAAACCATTTATGTATCAAAACCAAGACACGTAAAATATGGCGTCCCACAGGGTAGCGTACTGGGTCCGCCACTTTTTTTAGTATACATAAACGATCTCCCGGAAGCAACCACGAACCAAATGGTTCTTTTTGCAGATGATAGTACAGCTATAATAAAATGTACTGATCCAAATAATTATAAGAATGACATCAATACTTGTTTAAATGACATCATAAATTGGCTAAATAATAATAATTTGGTTATAAACCTGACTAAAACAAAAGTCATGCATTTTTATCAGCGATGTCTAAAACCAAAGGTTGAAATTTCCTACAATGGCTGTGATATTAAAGAAGCTAATAAAGCTAAATTCTTAGGTATTATAATTGACAGCCAACTTACATGGAAGCCTCATGTTGAAGAATTATGTAAGAAACTCAGCAAATCCGCATATGCTCTATTTCAACTATCAAGGAAAGTTAACCGTCAGGCTCTTTTAGCTGCGTACCATGGACTGGTTGCGTCTGTGTTGCGGTATGGCATTGCTTTCTGGGGTCAGTCCACTGATAGGGAGCTGGTATTTAGATTGCAGAAGCGATGCATCAGGTCAATGTGCGGTCTTAAAACAACTGATAGTTGCGAGCCCTATTTTAAATCATTAAAAATTTTAACTTTACCTTCTTTGTTCATATTAGAAACGGCTTTATTTGTGAAATGCAATCCACATCTATTTAAAAAATTATCAGTGGTCAGGAAAAATCCAATACGCACGCAATACGTCAATAAATTATGTCAAGTGAAATGTAAAACCGCACTAATGCAAAAAAGTATTTTTGGTATTGCCCCACGCATATATAATAAAGTACCTAATGTTATAAAAAACTTGACTTTTTTAAAATTCAAAAGGGCGTTAAACGAAATTTTAATTATGAAAAGTTATTATTCAATTGACGATTTTCTAAATGATGATTCATTGACTGATTGATATACTTACTGTTACGCTATACACCTACTGTTATTGACTGATTTATAATTACATACCTACTGTTACTCTTATTGACATATTATTGTTATTCAAGTTGGCATGATGTTATTAATATTCCGTGTGACATTATTAATAATATATTTTTAATTTATTACTTTGAGCATGTTGACATTTTTTAATCTTTTATTACTTTGACCATGTTGACATTTTTTAATTTTTTTTTATAATATGTGCTTAATTCCTATGACATGCCACTTAATGTTAAATTTATTATTTTATTGTAAACCAATTATTACCATGTTGACATTTTTTATTATATGTAAGTACCTAATTCCAATGACATGCCACTTAATGTTAAATTTATTATTTTATTGTAAACCAATTATTTGCATGCCCATGTGACGGCAAAATGTGGAGAACTTTATCATAAATGAACATCTATGTACCTATTACCCATGTTTGCAAAGAATAAATGATTTGATTTGATTTGATTTGATTTGATTAAAATGTGTTAGTAAACACCTTCACGCGTTCCCCAAGCCTGTCACCATAAACCTGTGTACATCTATTTTCGGTCCACAATTTCGGTGTACAGCATCTAAGTACAGCGGGTTGAGATAACAATCTCTATTGTGCGGTGTCGTAATAACTCATCTTATCCCTTATTTATAGTCGCATTATCACGTCCTCTCCGGGAAATTTACTGCAAAATGTTTACGTACATGTTTTCGTTTTGAATAGATTTCTTCGAGGAACTCTAATGGTGTTCGAGATGTGTATTAATTTTCTGATTTGTTGGTTGGGAGTTGGAGTAATGAGGATGTATTGGGTTAGTTAGTAGCTTTGTTCAGTGAGTTATAGCAATTAGCTGACCCACCTTTGCATAAATGGTTGAATTCTTTGATTGTTTACTTATTTGAGAAAAGTAAATAAAATATAGAAAAATTATAAAATTCTATCGATTCGTATTCTAAAAAATCTCATCCATTTTTTTTGCCAAGGTGGGTCAGCTAATTGTTGTAACTGACTGTACGTGACCAATTCATGTAGGTATAAAAGCAATATTCGAAATCAAAAACTACCTGCCAATAATGATAGTTTTGCAAATTGCAAAGTTTTGTTTTTTTTACCAAAAACAAACGAACTCTTAACTCGTCTAAAGTCGTCTAACTCGTTCGTAGTTGGTTAGATAAATAAAATAACTTTTTATTTTTATTTTATTTTTACATAGCGAATGACTCTATGACTCTATTCCTGAGAGAAAGTACAAAATTACATAAGTTGTAAAAATCTTAACATAAGTATTAGACTCATTGAAAAGCTCTCTTTCTCATCTATCCTCTAAACAGAGCGAGGAGCCTGTGGGAGACGCGCGTGCACCTCGTCAAACCGCGCGAGGAGCCTGCGGGAGCCGCGCGCTGTCAGAAAAAATTGTCTTTAAATTTTAAGTGTGCTACAATTTCTCATTGGGTAGCCTGTAAGGATTTTTGAATGTGTAGAGTAAATAAATAAATCTGAAAGTGTGAATTCTGAAAATTCCTTTTAGTTTTATTTTTATTTTCCTATTCTATTACAATCCTGGCAAAAGCCTTCCCTCATTCCTCTCCAAATTCCTTAAAACCTTAAATCTCCAATAACTACATAAACAAGAAACAAACAGTCCCCTTATTATTTTAATACTCAATAATATTCCAAAATAGCCCACATTTTCCATCGTGAACCCCGACACATTATTAGAGGTAGACCAGTGGCTGTTTAGAGTTAGGTTGTACCTAACTCCTGACCCCGCACCGCTTTATCATATCTTTCACCAGCATGCCCGGACAAGCACGAGTATGCAATATCTGTATTTCACAGATATTATACGGATAATGCATGTAGATTTATGTAGATACCTTAGAATTATAGATTATATGTTTATGTGGGGCACGTTTAGCTGAGTTATTGGATAAAAGCATGTTTTTGGGTGATCTAGTGGTCAGTAGTCGATAGGGCATAAATAGGCTGTATTTACGCAACATTCAAAAGCGATTTACTCGCCACACCACCATACACCATACACCATATCTGTTTGTTTCTGCATCACCGAAAGGCAGACTGGTAGAAAATGCCAATCGCATTAAGCCCGCCGTTGTTCTCTGTGCTGAAAGTGTTTAATATATAAATAAAAACAATTGCAACTTGGCAACTTTTGCAGCGGTGGCCCAGTGGTGGCGGCCACAACTTACGAACTACAAGTCGTTGGTTCGAACCTAGACAGGCGCATTACTGTGTGTAATTTATTTCATCACCACTGCTCTTAAAACGGTGAAGGAAAACATCGTGAGGAAACCGGCATGTCCTAGAACCAAAAAATTCGAAGACATGTGACATCTACCCATTTCCTCTCATAGAGAGGAGGCCTGTGATCCAGCAGTGGGAACATTAATAGGCTGATGATGATGAATTACAACTTGGAGATAACAGTTTTTCTATTGTAGTATGGTTTCTGATTTGAACCCAACCTCATGCATGAGGTTGGGTTCAAAACGGGTTTTTTTTTCAAGTCATATGTATCTTCTTAGTTTATCTTGGACATCACTGACATGAAAACATCACGAGGAAACCTCGATTTATAATTAACTAGCTGATGCTCACGGCTTGGCCCGCCCGGAAATTATATAATCAAACCTTCCTCTTGGAAGGTTCTTCATCTATTAAAAAAACTAGCATCAAATTCCGTTGCGTAGTTTTAAAGATCTAAGCATACATAGAGACAGACAGACGCGGGCGACTTTGTTTTATAATATGTAGTGACTAGTGGTATAAGCCTGAAATCGAGAGAAAGCGTGATAATCAATGCTCATGCCTCTTTTATATGAGAAGAGGCCTCTGCCTAGCAGTGAGACGGGGCCGGTATTATTTGTCGCTTAAAATTTCCACCGTGGTAGTATACATTTTTATATATTTTCACAACAACACAACTCCACGCACGACACCAATAAACCTCAAGTAGTCCCACTTAATTAGCTGCCTACACTACACAGAATATAGAGGCGCTATATCACAGTGATGAGTTATACTACCGCTGTGTACAATAGCGATCGTTATCGTCCCCTGCGCGTGCGCAAGTGCACATAAAGACCACTTTCACTCGGCCGTGTCGGATGCGAAGGACCACCTAATTTGTGAAGTGAATATATCTGTGGTTTTAATAAATTGTGTGGTTTTGAATAGTGTTCCCTTTTTCAAGAATACAAGGTTCACTTATAGTAAATGCTTGCCGTTACAAAAAGTATTCATCACGTTTTTTCAGGAGTTATACAGGAAGGTATATTTTGCTGCAAAACATGTTTTAGATGTTAATCCGTACAGATACTAGCTGATAAAATTCCGTATCAACGAACACGAATAAAAAGATAGTATCTGTATCTTCTAATGGGTTGTTTATTCGTATTACTAAGTACTAAATTACGTACCAACACGCGTAAAAGAAATAACGAACCCACACAAGAAATGCTACAATTTTAATTTCTCGACTCGAAGGACCAGAATAATGGCATTACCCAGAAAAATCGCTGGCACGCTTTATCTTACCATCGAACCTGCCAGCTATAACCTAGGTATTTATCACCCATAACGACATCCACTATAAAAATATTTTCACACAAAAAAGTACATAAAATCATCTTTCATATCGTGTCATCAATAAAACCAGTCTCGACTCGGAATTTCATGAAAAAAAGACTCGAATACACGTCAACACTTCCTTAGTTGAGTATTTTCTTTATAAAAAATGATATTGAGAGCAGGCAGTTCCTGGGAACATCCATATGGATTACATCCTCAATTAATTTTCAATAGTATTTATCCTGATTAGGCGCGCCGGTTTGTCGGTAGTAGAGGGCAGACAGAAAGACAAGTTGGTTTCGTTTTTTGAAAAGGCAGTGAATACTTAGGGCTAGGACTTAGGGTTACGGGTTTAGACTTAAAATACTGGTATTCAGCTGCATCCGGTTAGACTGGAAGCCGACCCTAACATAGTTGGGAAAAGGCTACGCAGATGATGGAGTGAAGACTTAGGGCGCGTTTCCACTATGTTGTGACGATTAATTTGTCGTTGGTTTTTAGTTGGCAAAAGTCGTGGACGGCGCAGTAATTCGCGTCGTCCTAAATGTGAGCATGTTTAAATACACAAGCCACGACGCTGTAAACGCACCCTTAGGCCCAGCGCACACCGCTGGAGGCACATTTGAAGACAACAATTTAATATAAACCTTAACTACCTTGATATACGGTCGCGCGCATGCTCTTGTAGTAGCGCGGAGGGCGCTCCGAGTACCGCGTGCGAATTTTATTCTTATATTGACCGTATATCAAGGTAGTTAAGGTTTATATTAAATTATTGTACTCAAATGCGCTCCGCTGCGCCTCCAGCGGTGTGCACTGGGCCTTACAGGTACTAAAAAATTTACGGAGCTTTGGACAGTCATTTTGGATTTTTTTGTTAGCCGTGTATTTTATTACTGACCGTAAGCATAGTCTTAATTCAGGTTTCCTTCATATTTTTATGTACATTTCATTCATAATGACGATCACGAATACAGCAAAAAGGTACATTAACTGTAAGGTGTCAATTCCATTCGAATAATTATCCTCATCGTACGACCAAGAACGAGAGGGCGGATACGGCTGGTCACGATCTTATTCAATATAACAGTTAATAGAAATCAGTTTTATTACTATATCAACTTTTCTGTTTGACATCTACAAACAATTCGTGCAGGCGCGCGAGGACTATCGCCTCCCGATTCCATACCCAAACACATAACCTTACACTCTATTTACTACATAAAGAATCACTAGAACCACAGTCATTTTTGCAGTTGATTTACTGCCCTCTGTGCTGTGTAGCCCACACTATTATTACACTGTAGGCCCGCTATCACGGCGCAGCACTAATGGGGAGAGCAGAGAATAATAACAGCATCCAGCCTCCTTATAATTGAAACATCCAACATCCAAGGCGCAAGTATTTCGTACGGCTTATTATGTTATTAGAAAAATGGCTGATTTTTAAGTAAAGAGGTTCGTAACGATAGGTCGGGAAGAGCAGATGTGTTTGTATGTATACTCAAACTATAGTGATCGCAAATCCGAATGCCATTAAGAGTGGTGGTTTTGGCATTTATTTTCTTGCACTTCACCTTTCAAAGAGGTGAAGCAATAGAGGTAGAAACTGATTATATCCTGAATTAGGAGTAGTCCTTCGAGCCGGATACAGCTTGGTTTTTTCAGGTCTAGGGATTTATTGTTTCATTTTTACGGACTGTAAACAGTCCTAATCTAATTATAAACAACTCATCAAGCAACTAAATAACGTTGCTAAAAGTTGGTTGACGACGACAAGGTTTTAATTCACGGCCATTTATAATGAAAACATAAGGATTCCTTCACGCACTGAACATTAGATGAACCAGTCATTATATTTTGATTGCCCCGTATCTAAAACCTGCAACATTCGCGGCACGATTTCTCAAAAGAAAAGAAACACAATTACGTTACATTTCTTGCGCGTGTAACTCGACGGTGCAAAATTTAAATGTCACATCTAATTATTTTAACGTAAAATTTAATGACTGTCCGAATGGTGAGGGGTTGATTTAATTGGAAAGTGTTGAAGTGATGCGGGTGGTCAAACGTTAGGGAATTTTGAAACAAAGACTTTGACTTTCATTATTTTAGTTACAGTTAGAATAAGTACCTACTAACAGTGCTTAACTAAAAATAAAGATTTTAATTGGTAATAAAGATCGAGATACCGAACTATTATAAAACTAACTGAAGCTGGTTAATATTTACGCGACTTTGCAGTTCAGAAGATTCATTCATGGGCAAACATTCCAAAAGCTTATTATCCGAAAACTACGGTGCTGACCATTAATTGAATGTTCCTGGAATATATATCCACGAAGCAACGTTCTGCAATACAAACACTAATGCCCGTTTTACACTAAAACTAGACTACATCCAAATAAATACGGCGTCTTTATATAAGCTTTCGTATAGGTGTCGCACAGCGTCACTGAATACTTGCAAATTGGAATAACGCAGGGCTTCTTTTACACTGCCTGATAACAAATGAAACCAAACAGTGGAATCAGTTATGATTCCATAAATGACGACGAAATGCAAACTAAAGCTCCAGCTTGCCAACGTGGGAGGCCCTAGATAGGCCCGAGGTACACACACGAAAAAACCAGCATATTTTAATATTCATCACTAAACTCCATTCACTTTCATACATACATGCATGACAGTTATTAAAATCTAAAGGAAATCAACCATATACTCCTTTAGCGTCAAACAAAAACGTTTCTGTTGTCTATAAGTTAGAAATGTAACAATTAGTTAGCTGTAAGTAACGAACTTACTTAGTTAATGCTACCATTAACTCATCCTATTTCAGTCACGTCGCGGAATCTGATTATGTTTTTATTTCTCATTAAATAATTTTATATGGTAACATTGATAAAAGGCGCAAATACGGATGAAAAACTGCTCTAGTTGTAGTTATATTAATAATTTTATGGCGTCCAATTGTGCGGAGGGTGATTAAAATAGAGCATACTTTATAAATATACGACTTTTTGTTTGCAATTATTTATAAGACAACGGCTCAATCTTACTGTAATTAGGTCTTCTCACAATGGTATGTGTCCATAAGATAATGTTAATATGTCATTTGTATTAACGCTTCACACTCATCAAAAGCTAATAGTATAATATAGTTCCACTTTGTGGTTCCATACTGTATTTGCAAAGTATACACTATAAGTATGGATTAGAAAACCTGTAGGGCTCGGCGTTAAAAATAAGTATATGAATTACCTGTACAAGTCAGTTATGCGTAACCTGCTAACAATTACTCGGCTACAAATATGTCATCACATTAATAAAGGCTTTTGAGAAATCAGGGGGCCTAAAATATCCGTTTTAGCAGTATTATAATAGGACTAGCTGTTGCCCGCGGCTTCGCCCGAGAGTTCGGTAACTGTCCCATGGGATCATAATAAAGGGATAAGTAGTATCCTACATGTTAATCCAGGTTATAAAATATCTATGTGCCAAATTTCTAAATTATCACAATTATAATAATCACAATCACTATTACTATCACAATCACCATCATTATCACAATCACCATCACAATCACGATCATTATCACAATCACCATCACAATCACGATCATTATCACAATCACCCTCACTGGCACAATCACCATCACTATGACCATCATTATCATCGTAATCACAATCATTATCATCGTAATCACAATCATCATCACAATCAATATCATCATTTTCACAATCATCATCACAATCAATATCATCATTTTCTCAATCATCATCATCGTTATCACAATCATCAACATAACAATCACCCTTAGACCTCATAGGAAACCTACGCGTGATCCTAAATTTAGAATCTCTAGACCCAGTGGTTTGGGCTACGAGTTGATTTTCAGACTCTCACCCCATTTCTCCATAGTAGGGATTTAATTCTGAAAAACCTGAAACACATTAATGTTTACTCATTTATCGATAGGAGTACTCCTGTTAAGTTTCGAATAAAATAGTCTAATTAATCTTATTTCCCCACATGTAAATTTGGACCCCCGTTTCAACCCCTTAGGGGATGAATTTTGAAAAGTCCTTTTTTAGTGAACCCCTTTTTTTTTTTTTTTTTTTTTTCGGATGGGAAATCATCAAATGACTTCTCCCGCTCTGGGCGGAGCAGGAGGGAGTGTCAGACTTTTACTGACTAAAACCCATCCATGTTCCTTCATCGCCCTTTGTGTTCCGGGGCCACGGTATCTCTTTCGAAAAGTCCCGCAACCCCGGCAGGCATCGGTCCTTTCGGACCCCTTCCTTTTTGCTGACTCTCTTTGAGGCGCGCGTGGAACACGAACGCGCCGTCGACACGGCCTGTCGTCATGAGACGGACGGACGGCGAGCTAGCCCATAGCCCACCGTCCACAGGCCCGCGCCTACGGTGGCCGGGGGCCACGTGGTGGCCCCCGACGCCCGGGGCGTCTTCCGCGGCGGCCGGGACGCTGTGAGGTTCTCTCCCTCTCACGTTCCGCCACCTCCTTCTCTAGCATTACTGCTTCGCAGAAGGAGGTGACGGCGTCCCATTCCGTCTCGCTCCGGACCATGGCTTGCACCAGGGCCGGACGCGAGAGGTCGCCGCCGCCAATCGCCGCTTCGAGGACACGGCGGTGCTCCGCCCACGCGGGGCACACCTCCACCGTGTGCTCCACCGTGTCCTCCGGTCGATCCTCGCAGTGGAAACACCCGGGCGTTTCCTCCCGCCCGATTCGGTGCAGGAACCTCCCGAAAACACCGTGTCCGGTGAGGACCTGCGTCAGGCGGAAGGTGAGGACGCCGTGGCGTCTCTCAAGCCACTCCTCAAAGAGGGGACTTACCGCCACTATTGTGGCGTGCCCTGCACGGGGTTGCGACAGTCGCTCTCTCCATGTCGCCATGAGATCACGCCGGAAGTCTGTCCGCTGCGCGACAATTTGTCGCGGCAGCGGAGTTTCCCCCCGGCGTAGCACCTCCGCGCGCCATTCATGTAGGCGCGCGAGGACTATCGCCTCCAGATCCCATGGCGGCAATCCGGCAAGGAGGCACGCCGCCTCACAGGAGATCGTGCGGTACCCACGGGCCAGCCTTACGGCTACCACCTTTTGGGGCGCGTTCAGGTAGTGGGCTGCACGCAGCCTCAAGGAACGCGCCCACACCGGGGCCCCGTAAAGGGCCATGGACCGCACGACTCCCGCGTAGAGCCTCCGGCAGGAGGCGTTTGGCCCCCCAAGGTTGGGCAGGAGCCGCCTGAAGGCAGCCCCGGTCCGTTCCAGTTTGGGGGCCAAACGTCGGAAATGCTCCACGAAGTTCCATCGGCTGTCGAGGACGAGTCCCAGGTACTTCAGCGTCGACTCGACGCCGACGGATACCCCTCCTACCGTCAGTGAGGATCCCGGAGGTGGCGCATTCCGAGGCCCATGAAAGCACATGGCCTCGGACTTGTGCAATGCCACCTCGAGACCCAGTTGCCGAATCCTCTCCACGACTATCGCAACCCCGCGTGTCATTATTTCGGCCGCCGCCTCGTGCGACCCCTCTTGTGCCAGCACCAGCGTGTCGTCTGCATAGCAGACCATGCTGACGCCGCTAGGGAGGTCGGCAAACCTCATAAAGATTTTGTGCCAAATTTAGAATATGTAGACCCAGCGGTTTGGGCTGTGCGTTGATATGTCAATGTCAGTCACTCAGTGAGTTTCTTCTTTAACCGACTTCAAAGAGGAGGAGGTTCTCAATTCGCTTGGTATTTTTTTTTATGTATGTACACTGATTACGCTGAGATTTATGATCCGATTTACGTGATTCTTCTTTAGTCTGATGCGGAATAGTTGCCATTTGGTCCCATAAAAATTTAACATAGTTTGGCCCATAGTTTTCATTGTATTTACATTTTTTACTTCAGTCGTGTGGTCTGAAACCGATAATACATATACATTAAAAACACTATTAAAACAAATTAAAAATGAAGTGATAGTGCAGTGTTCGATAATTAAATAAGATTTGACCTGAAGGTCCAGTTAGGTAGGTTGGGCTGTATAATATATTGTTAAAAATAATCCTGTTAAAATTTGAACAATTAAACATAAAGCTAATAATGACCCAAAATTTCATCAAGCCATAAGATGACAAAAAAAAAAAAGTATATAACCAAGAAAGGGACTTCAAAACAACATTAACGCGGTATCATTTTTTGTGTGATTTTATTAATTTATTTTATGTATGTTCACCGATTTCTCCCCCATTTGTGAAGCGATTTTCAAAATTCTTCGAAAGAGTAGGTATACACCTGAGGTGAGGGGTACGCAGATGTGTACAATACACCCAGATTTCGATAGTTAAGGTATGTTAATTTCTATTTATTGGGGATAAGCCTATTACCATGACATGTATTGTTAACAATGCAAAATAAATGCATAGCAAATATTTGTAAGTATAGGAATTTTATTTTTCCATTTTTAATTGTAATATCCTATACTTACAAATATTTGTTATGCATTTATTTAATTTATATATTTAGAAGATAATAATATAAAATTTTTAAAATGAAAAAATCAGATGCAGTTTAGGGGTGAAAGTATGAAATTGCGAATTGGTACTGAAAAATTGAAAAATATTTTTTTCTAAGATATAACATATTTATTTAATCAAAATATTTACCCTCATTATCTATACATCGCTGCCATCTAAACGGAAGTTCATTTATGCCTTTACGATAGAACTCTGAGGATCTAGATTCGACAAACTGTGTGAAATTATTTTGTACTGCCTCCTGGGAAGACAATTTTTTATCACGTAGAAAATTGTCCAAATCACGAAAAAAAAGGTAGTCCATTGGAGCAAGGTCTGGCGAGTACGGAGGATGACGTATAGTTACTAACTGCAGCTCCTGTAGAGTTACAACGGTTTCTCGTGCAGTGTGAGGTCTTGCGTTATCATGGAGCAATAATGGTGAAGATCGATTCACGAGTCGGGGCTGTTTCACTGCCAGTTTCACCATCATTGTTCGAAGTTCGGCACAGTAAACATCTGTTGTTATTGCCTGACCAGACCTGAGAAAGCTATAGTGAATAACACCATGAAGAGTCCACCAAACAGTTACCATTACCTTTTTATTGGTAAGCTTTGCTTTAGGTCAGCCATTGCATTTTTCGTTTACGATTATCGTAAACAATCCACTTTTCGTCACATGTCACAAATCCGATCCAATATTCCTTCATTTCTGTACCGATTCAACAAGGCAACACAAGTTTCAACAGGCATTTCTTTCTGCAGATCAGTTAAATCATGGGGCACACATTTTTCTTTATTTTTATTATCTTATCGAATTGATGCAAATGAGTCAATATTGTAGGTAAGGTAACGTTAAACCATGCCGCTAATTCCTGGGTAGTTTGACTCGGATCGGCTTCTACCATCTCCTTCAATTCAGCGTTATTCACCTGTGTGGGCGGTCTACCCCGTGGTTCGTTCTTCAAGTAGAAGTTTCCATTACGAAAGCGTTTAAACCAAAAACGCACGGTGCGTTCATTAGCAGTCTCCTCTCTAAACGCAACGTTGATATTGCGAGCCGTTTCTGCCGCGTTAGTTTCGCGTCTGAACTCGTATTCAAAAATAACTCGGATTATCGAAGTATCCATCTAAAAAAACAATGGAAAGTCGAAAATCGAATGTTATACATTTTTTAAAAGAAGAACCTCATAGCTGTCACGTGAAAAAAGTTTCACACAAAAATCTCACACTATGAAGATTGTATGTCTATTCGAAGTGTCTACAATACAACGGCAATTTCATACTTACACTCTAGGGGTAGGGCAGACAAGACTGCGTGGAATCCGATTTACAGCGATTCGTTTCTGTCACTAAAACCTAACTTCCCCTATTATTATGATTTGTCACTTAGTGATCATTTTTCAAATTGTAACTTATTTCATATTATTTTCCTATTATGGTTCGGTACCATTTTAGGCCTCCAGGTGTCCCAACACTTTCATTTAAAACAATGCTGACGCATGGATTTCGAATCACAGCTGAGGGATTTATAACAATATTTTTAAAGGAGATACTTTTTTTTAAATTGCGCCATCTGTCAATTGCGACAGCTGTCAAAGTTAGTCAAGCGCCATAGGTTTGTAGATAAAACAAAATTGGAGTGTACCTGCACCTGACAAGTCTATACCACAAAAAATACAGAATACTGGAACGTACGTCACTTTAGCATCGTTTAACCGTTAAATGAGTGCTTATGAAGTTGTTGTAATAAAACATCAATGACACGGTTATTAACTGTCACTTAAAAAGTGAAATATCCTTAAACACGCCCATTCTGACTGTCGCCTGTATTTATGTTTTCTGAACCTTGAAACCACAACATAGTCCATTCCTAATGCCTATTAATGACAATCAATTGGATTAACCAACGTCTTAATGTTACCTACCAGCCTTAAACCACAGGCACGGACTACAAATTGTTCTTCTCCAATTAGTTTTTAATTAAGTGGTAACGCAAGCTACAAATTCTCAGGAAATAACTATGCAAGAATTCAACACTTCGACGTTATCTTGTCAACAAACGAACGCATCAATAAAATATAAGTTAGCTTTTTTCGATCACCTTATAGATCATAAAAAAATGCATACTTTGATTTGCCCATTTCACACCATGACTGTTTAAGTGTTAACAAATACCGCCCAAGAAAAAAAAAAAACATTTTTCGAAAAAAAACCAGGACGCCATTTTGTTTCCTTTCGCAATTAAAATAAATTAAAATCGCTCTGTCTCCGTCTGTTTCCTACAAAATAGAAGAAACCAAGTTGATTTTTAGGAATTAGTAATTGGTTGCAAACCATAATTTCTCGAAATGTGGTTGGAAAAACTCGAGTGGATATCGGCGAAATTCGTAGTATTGTCGTCCACACAGCAGGTCCTGGAAACATTATAATTTCTATGGTGCAAGCACACGCTAAATGTTCTACGGAACCCGCGGTTTACTGGACACATGGTATTTTTTATGTCTGTATCGACACTAGGAACATTGGCTAGGGATGTGCTACAATTTGAAAAATCACCAAATTAGTGATCAATTCTGAGATTTCGTATCTGTTGCCCAAAATGACGATTGTCAGTTTTTGACTTAGATCTTTTTAGTAGTACAGTAATATATGGAATTTATCTCTAAACTATCTTGAACGTTAATTTTGCATAACTTTCAAATCAAGTTTTCCCTTTTTATCCATTCTCTGCTCTTTGTACTACCCCATAATATGTGTAGATTTTGTTACAGCCTGTCATAAAAACACCCGACTGTATGTATGTAAAACATCCCCTATTATTATTACTCACCTATTAATTAAAAACCTGTGATGTTCACATTACAAATGGCCGAACTATAAAACAAACAGGCAAGCAATTGTTTCCTCTAAACTGTCAAGTCACAAAAACAAAGCGGAGTTGACCAATCAAACCCGTCGGCGAGGGCACTTTCGGAAACCTATCCCCATACTATTAATTACATTCTAAAAACAACGACACGAAGAAACAAATTCATCAGAACCACATTGCCTACAAACGATTTAAAACTAAGTATCACAAAATCCACAGAAATATTGTGCTGTTTTCCATCCCCTATTTCCAAAGAAATTATCGATGACCGCGAATCGATCGCAACCCTATGATATAAAAAACTCCTTGCGGATATTTCCAAATACTGTTTATACCCGAGATTCTAGAAAAGCGCGGGCCACTGTACCTTTCCCGACGCCATGTTTTTTTACAGTCGTTATGTTGCCGACTTGCTAATGTCTTAATCTAATGTTGGTATACTGAAGTAAAAACGTGTATGTGACATTTTGTCATTATTACATAATGTCTCACATTTGTCAGCGTTTAGTATATGATCCGTGGTAGGTAGTTTGTTGTGGTTGCCTCGCTAGACATTAATGGTAGGTACTTTGTTATAGGTTATCGAGTTGCATGTTATATAATTTTATGTATGTAATTAGTCGTACCTAAGTCGCACTGCGATGCAAGCAGTTTTGAGAAATAAGGTCAAAACACATTATTAGTTGTTTGTTCTTGCAATTTGTAGTTGCATTAGTTCTCTACACTGTAACACAGGGGACAAGATCACAAGATATGCGTTAATATGGATGACTTACAAATCAACCTGCATAAAGTGTGTATTTTCACACGACTATTTGCCAATATAGAACATTTAGTCACGGCGAGGAAGTAATCCTAGAAATTTTGGCAACATGCCTAAATTAAGATTTTCATCATTCGCTTACCTAACTGCACAATGACATACTGCTGTCCATATTCACCAGTTGAGCTTTCATTGGTAGCAGGTTTTACCTGCAAAAAAAAAAACAATTTATAATTTAGATTTCCTAATCAAATAAAATAAAAAATAAATATACTTTTTATTTTGAGTTCTGTTCTGGTATCGTACGTTAATCAATTTCCAAAATTCTTGATTTTTTTATTCTAATTATTTGTAATACTTTTATTTTTGTTCTTTTGGGGCTGGATTTGTCCAAGTCCTTTCGCGGCCTACCCTGGCGCTTTTACTTTAGTGCCAACTTTTAACTTGGCAGTAGTCAGAAAACTTAATACCTAAATAATTCTGTATTAATTCTACACTGCAAGTCAAAGGACTCCCCCTAATTTTCCCAAACTTAGCAATTTATTTATTAATAACATAAATTTCATACAACCATAATAGCTCTCCTATAAATTCAAAACACAGCGGTACTTCATTTTGTCACATCACAAACTCAGTCCTATACGTATTCTACCGTCCCAGCCCAATTATTTTCACAAACGGCCTGTATACTAAATATCATTTCTAATACATTTAGGTATTCCTTCCTATCTGTTCTAACGAATGCACCAGCCGCGCTATGCAGATCGCAGAAACTTTGATTTACATCCTACCTTGTTACCAAGCCGTAGGAAAAAACCTACGACGTGCAAGTACACTGCTTACGAAGTTACACGAGCCCACTTCGGCAAAATTCGACGAATTACGCCGAGCTCGTGACCAATTTTCTATTTAAATGTCGATGGATTCTAAATTCGTTTTGTGAACAGATTGAGCGTTCAGAGAATTTTGGCAGTTCGTGATGGTTTTAAATTCAAAAGTCGACGACTCAGTTTTTTTTTATGATGCCATGAAATTCATTGATATGCGGTTGGTATAACTGTAAAAATTCAGTGATCTGTAACGACCGATAAGTTAGTCTATGTCTATTTTTACCATTTTCTCACTCTGTAAGTATTTATAATTCAAAATCTTCTATTGTTAGGTGTTACGTTCATTGTTTGTTGCAACAAAGTGAACTGATTGAGAACAACGTGTGTTATTCCATTACAAGCCGTGGTTAGTAGACCGTAACTAACAACATGTAGTCGCAACCTTACATTTACCAATAAACACGATAGCACAGAATGTTGTATAAAATGTTATTAAAATGGTATCTTTCTGTATATGATGAAAACGTAAGGATTTCGGATGTTGGTAAGAAAACCAGACCAACAAACGTAAAAATAACTAAGTCTTAAGGTTAATTCCACTATTTGGCACATTGTAAAATCGCAAATGTATGTCGTGAAGACGTGCGGACGCGTTTCCAGTCAGCGGACTTTGACAGATACTAAATGAAGTCTAACCCTGGTATCTATATTAAAGTTAAAGTAATTACTTGGGTTTAAGTAGTATTTTATGCAATAGACAAGGATTAGAACACAGTAATAACCGCCAAAGAAAGCCAAGGCTTGAATTACTGTCGCGCCGACCGTCGGTCGCGCACCATTGCGTCGGTCGCGTACGCCAGCGAAGAAATAAAGTTCAAATTTTACTTAATACGGCTGGGTTGTCGGTTGCCGCTGACGTCAGCGTCGCGTATTAAGGCCCTTCTAACCCTAAAATTAACAACTCTATTTGTGGTGGTTCAAACTTCGTTTAAAATACTGTTAGAATAAAGTTCTAATCAGCTTGCACTAAAAGCGGTTGTTACGTCAGTCACTGCGGCCGAATAGTGCGAAATGAGTGGTTTTTTAATTTATTATAATAAAAATAATACATATTTTAAAAAAGTAACCTCAGAATAATGCAGACAATGTAATTTCTTATTTTTCAGTATACTTTTTTATTTATAGTGTGAATAATCTATAAGTAAAACTTGACAAATATTCATAAACTTACCTATCTTTGCATGTTTTTTTATGATCTAGAGAAGTAATAACTATCGTGTTTTGAGCCTAAAAATAATCAAGAACAGTTCATGAACAACAACATTTTTTTTTTGCGATTTTACAAAAAATCTATGGATTGGATTAAAAACAAAACACATAAGCCCTGCTTTATAGTTAGTTCAGTTAGTATGCAAAGTTTCATGATCTAATTTGAAGTCCTTTTTGAATATCAGCGGTTTATTGCTCGATTTGGAGGTAACTTTCGATTTTTTTACTATCGAGAAAAGTTTACAGAATCATGTTTTCGTCACACATAGTACCTAGCACTAATCCTCAACTTTACCATATATTTATTTCAAAATTAATACTGCAGTATTTTAGGCGTAACGGAGGATCATGCTAAGCCATTTGAGTCATTCAAATTTTAACTTTATTTCATCGCTGGCGTACGCGACCGACTGTCAGCGTGACACTAGTTCAAGCCTTAGAATTATAACTTTTGACAGTTCTAACTTCAAGCTATTACTAAACTAGTGAATAAAAATCGTATCTTAAGGTATTACGTTCGTGTTCCACGCGCGCCTCAAAGAGAGTCAGCAAAAAGGAAGGGGTCCGCAAGGACCGATGCCTGCCGGGGTTGCGGGACTATTCGCAAGAGATACCGTGGCCCCGGAACACAAAGGGCGATGAAGGAACATGGATGGGTTTTAGTCAGTAAAAGTCTGACACTCCCTCCTGCTCCATAGTTCCATAGTTTGTAAAGCTCCATAGTTTGTATTTAAAAAAAAAAAACGAAATTGTTGACTGTATTTAAATTTTGTCCTCCATTTTTGCCGAACAAACCTGAAGCGGCATATTCTTTGATCCTTCGTAAGCAGTGTACGCGCACGTCCCGGGATCCCTCGGATAGAGTCATACGTATCTTCTGCAGAGAATTATGTGAACCAACTCGAATATTTATAGTTAACTAATAGATGAGGTTGCATTTGTTCATTTTGTTCCCAGACAGTGGCCATTTTTCGCTATTGACAAAGATATAAATCTTCTCCGTAACAAATTATCTATAGGGAATGTTTAGTTCGAGTTATTGTTTCCTTAGGATTTGCGGAATGTTCAGTTAATCTATGATTTATTGAGAGAATAGTTTATAGATTTCTATTAGTAAGGAAAGTGGGATGGGTTGTCATATTGTTTTGTTTTATGGCTTGGCATTTGTTGAGGAAGTGTATTGCAAATTCTTGACCTTTTATTGCTGAGAGGAAAACGAGTGGAAAGCGAAGGGAGACCTATGTCTGCAGTGGAACAATACAGGTTTTAAATAATTATAATTGTACCTACTTGTTGTCATGTACGGTCGAACAAGCTATTTGGTATACATTTTACAATCTAATTTGTTGGTTAAACTGTAAACCAAATAGCTTGTTCGACCGTACGTATTGTATAATTATCACTTGCTTCGGTGAAGGAAAACATCATGAGGAAACCAGCACGCCTGAGAGATATTTCTCGACAACATGTAAAGCCAAGTCAGAGGCCCATGGGCGGCATAAAAACTCTGACACCAGGTTAGGCACTCAAAACTCAAAGCATTTATTTCAATTAGACCATTACGGCACTTTTGAATGTCAAAAATACTAATAAACAAAGCTACAGTCCCAGTCACAAGGTATAATAACTTGAAAAAGTACTGTATTAGTCGACCAAGCTACGTATGGTTTACATTTTAACATGCAAACTATATTGTAAAATGTAAACCAAATAGCTTGGTCGACCGTACATCTATAACTAACCGTTTAGGGCCGTTTAGACCCGTGATGTTTTGTTATGTAATTTATCTTTGTTGATACACAGATTGTGCAAATAAAATATTGCGATGGTCACTAATTTTCGATCTTCAATAGATGCCATGTTTAGCTAATTACGCAGGTACCTAACGGATCTCTAGTAAACGGCCTTTATAGCTTTGTTATTTATTGCATGTAAAAAGGATTTATTTCTATTTAAACACTTTATAATGCAGACCAGCTGGATTTCTGATTGCCTGAAGCACATTTCCAGAGCGCAACAGTAAAATAGCTCACTAATTTGTGTTCACGGCTCTGATCTCTAGGCCTTCGGGAATAAACGAGCTATTTATTGCCTGGGCTAGAAATGCTGCGGTAGGTACAAGACCTGATACTCGGTAGAAGTAGATGGTTTCAACTTTCTTATATTGTTGTTATTAATCTGAAAATATTTCTTGAGTTATTAATGTTTTCTTCTACAAATGAAACTGTAATTGATTGAGTACATATTCACTCATTTTAAATCTAAAAGTACCATAAAAAATAAAATTTTTCGAACGCGATCTTTTTGAACGAGTAAACTACGCAACAGATTTTGATGTGGTTTTCACCATAATTTATTTCAAAATCATCATGATCTGCTTATTCTTTACCCAACTGGACTGGGGTCAGCTTTCAGTCTGACCGGATGCAGTTAAATAGCAATATTTTATATAGAGCGACTGCCTATCTGAACCAGTTAGTACTGGGCCACTGACCGACTACTTAACGACTGTCAAAGATCTATAATTGACAGCCGGGAACAACAGCTTAACGTGCTTTTCGAGGCATGGAGAAAACTCGATATGTAATAGGTCACCAATCAACGGACCAACCTAGGCAAGCGCGGCTTAACCTGAGGATCGACTCGTGCGATTTATAGATTGAAATTTGATTTATTTCAAAAGGTTCATTTATGAACCTATTACAATACATTCATCGTAATGGGCTAACCATTACCCACTTTAACAATTTCTGAATGAAAACACATTCAGAAATCGTTTTCTGAATGAGTTTAATTTTTTAAAGCACAGAAATGAAGGCAAAACATCATAAATGAGCAGTAAAATGTAAACCAAAGGAAATGTAAACAAGAAATGTTAAGATTTGAAAGGAATTTATAAATTACCGTTGTGTATTCAAATTAGCTTCATTTTAAACACCAGCCTAAGCCCGCGGGAAGGGGTCCGCAAGGACCGATGCCAGCCGGGGTTGCGGGACTGTTCGAAAGAGATACCGTGGCCCCGGAACACAAAGGGCGATGAAGGAACATGGATGGGTTTTAGTCAGTAAAAGTCTGACACTCCCTCCTGCTCCGCCCAGAGCGGGAGAAGTCATTTGATGATTTCCCATCCGAAAAAAAAAAAAAAAAAAAGCCTAAGCCCGCGACTACATCCGCGGGGACTTTGAAAATTGTCCCACAGGAAATTGCTAAATTGGTATAAAAAGTATCCTAACCAACTCAAGGGTACCCATGTGCCAAATAAAGGGTGTAAATAGACCCTTAACGAAGCCGAAAGGCACTTGTTCTTCCCGTCATTGTGATCATTTTTTTGTTCTAGATCTAGACTATACCTGGGAACCTTCTAGTTACGTATTGACGGTCAAAGTTAAAAAAGTGCGTTACATTGAGTTTTACCGTAAAACGTGATTGACCCCCAAAAACAAGTCGTTTTCCAGCGATTCTTTTTTCGTAAAGTTACTTAAAAAATATCTAGAAATCTATTCAGCCATTAATGTGAGACAAAAAACAGTCACTTATTCACATTTTTTGATTCAAATACCAATAAATCAACACAAAAGTATAAGTGCACAAAGATATCTACCTAATATATAATTATATGAAACTGATAGATATATCATATACCTGGACTCATACGTAAGTATCTGTATTTTTTTTCATCTTTTATTAATCAATAAACACTGTTTAAAATTATTTTAAAACGTAAACATACACACAAACCATTCGGTACTACCGAGTCTACTGACGGCCGACTACTTTTCAGCCTTATTATAAGTACCTTAAGGGGCATAAGGGTCAAAATCATAACCCTCCGTTTTGCGTCGTCGTAGTCGGGTAAAAAGTGGCAGATCGTCGTCAGTGAACTCGGTAGCACATGATATAATTATTTAGTAATGACGTGTGACCCCGGTTAAACAAAAACTTAAAGAAGTCGACATCGATGTCTTGTTTCTGACGTTTTTGTTGGCGGGTTTGTAGTTTGAGAATTTCCTTTTTTAACTTCCTTTAAGTACAGTCGCCAACGGAGCAAAGGCAAGAGTTTCACTTACAAAATAATTAAATGTTTCAGAAATAACACTACTGCACCTAAATGTACATTTTTGTAATACCTTTTTAAATAAATTATTCTTATTCTTAATTACGTTGCACCTAATTTGGGAACTGACTATTCCTTTACATCAGGGTATGTGCTAGTTGATTGTACTGCTGTACCTCAATTAAACAATTTTTAAATTGCAATTTTACTTTACCTAGCGCGTTTCCTTTAGTTGGCCATATATGGTACCGGAAAAGAGGTTGACATTACATTACAAGCAATTTTATTTCCATTACGTTTAAAAAAAAACTCGTGACAATTTAGCTAGCGTAAAGCGCATGTCACACACTGCCAGCTAGCGAGCGAGCAAACGAGCCGGGCGAGCATCGTTTTTCCTCTTTTAATACTTCGGTTCAGTAGTTCGCGGTGTAAACCGAAGTATGAAAAGATGTGAAACTCGCCCGGCTCGCTCACACGCTAGCTGACGGTGTGGCCTGCGCTTTAGGCTGCAACCGTCAAAGAACGTCATCAGAATATGGCTACCGGAATGTCATTATGTCACATTAAGTACGGTCTCATGTCACATGCCACAAAAAAGAGCGGCAGGAAGACAAAAATAATTCCTTTAAAAAATATTCAAGTCGCGTGTAATTACTTAAGAAGAAAAAAATGTCACCTAAAAACGTTAACAATAGATTGAAATTAATTTAATAGTTATTAAATGTCTTGGCGATTAGCGGGACAAGCCTGTCTACATATGGGCCGGACACATCGGTAACATTCAATTTTAAATTAATTGTGCGGCAATGCGGCATAGTCTCGCATATTGTCGGCTTGTCGATAGATGAATAATTATACGTTAATATCTTGTTGTTTAATGAATAATATCTTTGAGTGTACCGCTCGTTTTTTTGTAATTACTTCGGGCTAGAGAACCAGCGTATATTAACTGGCGCTAGCGAGATGCCTACGTTTCGGAATCCGATGAATCTGGGAAAGTTTGATGTTACTTCGTCTTCATTAAAAAATATAAATGTTTCTCGTGTCCAGCTTGACTTGACTTACTAATTATTGTAAATCGTTTAATTAGTTTTATCTGTTAATTACTTAGAATCTGAAAGCCTTTCTAAGTGATTTTTTAAGGGATTTTTGGTAAAACTATATCAAAAGTTTTAAAATCACTGTATGGCGTTCCACGATTGCTTCATTTTCTATGATTTCGATTGAGCTAAACGATATACTCAAACTCAAACTCAAAGCATTTATTTCAATTAGACCATTACGGCACTTTTGAATGTCAAAATTACAAATAAAAAACAAAGCTACAGTCCCAGTCACAAGGCATAATAACTTGAGAAAGTACTGTGTAGTTGCCCATTCCCTAGCGTAGATCTCTATGGAGAAGAACGGGCAAGAAACTAATAATAACTAAAACACACAAACAAACAAACAAACAACAAACCAATATGTAAAAAAATATGTTTTTACTAACAAACTGACCTCGAAAATGTAAATGGTCAGGCGCTATGCGGCCACGACCACGAACGACCACGGCCAGGAAGAAATTTTGGTCGCAAAACCAGGCGTCCGACCAGTTTTGTTCAAGATAGCGGCGGTGGTTGTGGTTGCGTAGTGCGCGCGGTCCCATAATGTAGAGACGACTCTCAGTTAAACAAGAAGGGCTCTCCATTGTCGTCATTATCGTGGCTTGACATTTAACTAAAATATTATATATATATCAATTATTTATCATTTGTCAGCTCCACTAACAAGAATAAATGAAGCATTCCTAAAACGCATATTATAAATATAAATGCATCTGTAATTTATAAATATCCAATTATTTTTATCTAAGTGTTTAATTATACCTTATGAAAAATCATTAATATTTTTTGCAATAATTTCGAGAATCGTTTTTTTTTTTTTTGTAAATTGTCGTGACATATCAAAGGGAGAGGCCCTTTGATATGTCAACCGTCATGTTAATAAAGTATTGTATTTTTTACAATTTACCATCATCTCGTTATCATGCTGATAAGGGATGAAAGAGTTCCGCAGCAGTTGTAATAGACAATTAATGTTTTTGTCATATTGTCGATGGGCGCGAACCCTTAAAGGTGTCGCTCGTTGTCTATGGCTAGAGTTTTGACCATTGAACGAGCCGACCATCGATAAAACTGTCACCTGTTGACAAAATGGCGGCACTTGAACATTTAAGTAATGTCGATAAAATGGCGTGTTTATGTTGAATTATTTATATACAACGATAATATTGTTTATTACACCGGCAAATATAACAATATTAAGTTAAAATCGTGTGTGTAGATTACTTTTTAGATACCTATACTGTAATCAGTTAATTGAGAGCAGCGGTGGCCCAGTGGTGGCGGCCCCGACCTACGAACAGTACGTCGTGGGTTCGAAACCAGACAGGCGCATTACTTTGTGTATTTATTTCATCACCACTGCTCTCAAAACGATGAAGGAAAACATCGTGAGGAAACTGGCATGTCCTAGAACCAAAAATTCAAAGACATGTGACATCTACCAATCCGCACTGGGCCCGCGTGGTGGATTAAAGCCCATTCCCTCTCATTGAGAGGAGGCCGTGTCCCAGCAGTGGGAACATTATAGGCTGATGATGAATTTAAAGGTACTTATGCCACATAATAGCATGACATGACTCTACCATGTAGTACGTAGTTTAAGTATTTACAGCTAGATAATCAGACTATTGCCGGGTGGCATAGCATGTTTTTCTGACGTGCGAGAAGTCGCGGGCCGAGGCTAGTATGTGAATAACAACATCATATAACATCACGCCTGCAGTCCCCAAAGAGTTAGGCAGAGCTGCACCTACACCCACATTTAACCAGTTATGTTTAAGTCCCATGTATTAAGGGAGGAGCCTATTGCCATCAACTGGACACAAATCCCGACTTTTACTTCTTTATAATATTATTACCTATAGATTAATATACCACTTAATTGGCAAAATTTGTACGCCAAATGGCAAAACATGGAGAAACTTTAAAATGTATTGTACCATCCTGCACACTGTTGTTACCTGTGTTTACAAATAAAGACTATTGATTGATTGATTGACTCCGTAGCTGCTACCATTATTATAGACGAACGAGGAATAAAACGCATGAAAAATGACCCCAAAATGGTATTTTATTGAATTTGCCATTATGTTGCTCTACGTCGTCATGAATTTTATACCCTGTGGACACTGCTGTGTACCAGTGAACTGATTTACCAATTGGCTCTAATACAATTACGTTGGAATGTTTGCCTCTATGCACCTACAGTCATAATAACACATTTTATAAATATCTGTTGGTTTAAAAACAATATTCTTCTGTTAGGGAACTAATTTAGATACAAAAGTAAACATTATAAGTGTACCCAAGTATTTGCGTAAGTACTACGCGAATCGTGTTACCTGATTCATTAAAAACTATAAACACACGAGCTATTTATAGAATACTAATGCATTAGGGTTTCAAGTTTCAAAGAATGCGAATATCACACATTTAGAGTTATACTGAAATATAAATATCACCCTCGCGACACTTAGAATAAAATACGTAATCTCTTCAAAACCATGGATAGATTATTTATGTGTTAATAAAAATGTCCATTAACTACCATTTCAATAATTATAACAACAACGACCTACTATGCCAACCGGTATTTAACACATGACATAAACAAAACTAGTTCCTGTAATCGATAAGAGATGGCTCCGCTGTTGCCAGAAATATTTGTACCGTTATCGCTATCTCGGTCGCTCCTGGTGTTTTTATATATTCCCATTTCACTTGACGTACGTAAAAATGCTTATTTCTCCGAAATTAATTCATTTTTATAAAAGAATAAAATCATTTGTGTTCTATCGAGTAGAGTTGAGTCTATTTTAGTAAACTTAAGTGAGAAATACCGGAAAAATTCTAAATCGCGCTATTAAAGTTTTCATCGCCCTTTGCATATATACAGTCAAAGCGCCAAACGTTTCGGGGAGTCCGTTTCTACGCAGTGAAGTAGTACTCGGGGTGGATCTGCTCTAAGTCCATCCACATTCAACACGGCCTAGCTGGGGGGTTCGTGTATACACGTCTCGCATGACGCACTCGGATACACAGGTCATCAGGCATGCCTGTTATCACACTCGTGGCTCGCTCGGCGCCAAGGTTCATGCAGAAACCGGCCGACAGCCAATCAAACGCGCAACTACGCAATTAGCAAGCAAACAATCTCTTCATTGAGTCAAATCGAGGGACGCACCTCAACCCCACTGGTGTAGAAAAATTGACTTCCTTTTGTTGATTTTTAGAAGAATTTCCGACTTTTAGTTTTCTAGTTTTCTAGAGACTATTATTATTATTTTTGTTAATCAGTATTTTAAATGTAATAATTGTTATTCAAGTAGCCTTGCCGGGGTTGCGGGACTGTTCGAAAGAGATTCCGTGGCCCCGGAACACAAAGGGCGATGAAGGAGCATGGATGGGTTTTAGTCAGTAAAAGTCTGACACTTCCTCCTGCTCCGCCCAGAGCGGGAGAAGTCATTTGATGATTTCCCAAAACGAAAAAAAAAAAAAAATGTCTTGCCTTTATTCAGCCCTCTCTTTCAATCAGCACTTCTACATTACAGTTAACAGTCACTAGGTAGGTATTTTATATATATATTATTTTTGATTGCAGTCCCACAGTCCCATTCAGGCAAAACTTTTAATTATCTGGTAATAACATAACCTAGGACAGTATAGATCTATATTAAATGGAAGCAAAGCCTAACATAGTTAGTTAGTTAGTTAGCCTTCGCAAAGTTAATTCGACTACCTTTCTACGTTCTCCCTATATACTAACGATATCTAATTTGATGTCATTCATTGCGTGAGTTAAAACTTAATTAAGAACATAAGAAAAGAAGCTTTTTAGAGGCATTATTGTGTTCCTATCTAACTAACTTCAGTGCACTAAAATTAAAGATGATAAGTACATTAAATTATTTCCATGTTAGGTCACCCTTCGATTCTCATCACACTCATTTTATAATACTATCCCAAAGGATAAAACAAGTTTCTCTGACGGCTATCGTGTAACAAATTACACGATAGCCGTCAGAGAAACTTGTTTTTATGACCCCAACTTTACCTGATAACCAGTCAATAGCATTTCACAATGGATGTAAAGGCAACAGAATACAAAACAAAACACATCAATGAATTACGAACCAAGACTTTAGCTTTAGCACGTGACGTACGCACAAGCTATACAAAACCAGTACCTAGGTATTGTATTGTATAGTGGGCTGGTGTCTGCAACTCCACGTCAAAGCGCGTATTTTGCGTACGGGTGGGAAATTTATTCGATCCACCCTAACTCCCCGAGAAAGGCCAGCAGCGCCTTGGTGCTGCTGACAATCTCGCGGAGAGTACCTGGATTAAGCATCGAAAAATTATTCTTAAGCATTTTGGTTTTTAATTTCACGAAAAACACAGTAATACAATGGAATCTCTATAACTCGAATGTCAAGTGACATGCAAAAAATTCGAGTTAACGAGTTTTTGACTTAACAAGAACTTTGAGATACCTACATATTATTTAACCACTGAAGTATTTAGATATGAGCATTCTACCACTGAGCTGTAAGGATTGTAGCAGGTGGCGTTCTGTGGTTTCTGCCTACCCCCATGAGAAGTAGGCGTGAGATTATGTATGTAACTATGTGTAGATATGAATAAAGCCTTAAAACCAAATAAAGATTTGCAAAAAGAATATTTCTATGAGCCTACAATGTTCCAACTGGTGAGACACTGACCTGCTCTCTATGAGAGGGAATGGGCTATCCACCTCGCTGAACCAGTGTGGTAGGTAAAGGACACATGTCTTCCAAATTTTGTTTCTACCTTACGATGTTTTCCTTTACCGTTTTGAGAGTAGTCTGTAACAACAACAACAGCCCATAACGTCCACTGCTGGACATAAGCCTCTCCCATGATGGGAGGAATTTGCCGTAATCTCCACGCTTGGCAGGCGGATTGGAGATCGCAGTGATGAAAGACTAACAGAAAACGCTGCTGCCCATTCTTAGGTCTTCGAAGGCGCAAGGTGTTCTGCCTCGACATTAGTCTCAGCCGTGTGGTATCCGGCAGAGTAGAATAGAACCAACCCATTACACTCACGGGTGTCGTATAGTCTGTATTGCTATCAGTAAATTAAAGAAAGGAACCAGCCTTTTTTAACAACATTGTTTTACTTCTAATACAAGGGTGAGTTATAAGTCGAGCTACACGATAACTGACAAATGCTTGCACTGACTGGACAGGTCCACTCAAGTCTGTGTGGTTCTTTCTTCAAAATACCATCTTAGAAACTAATCTGTATAGTCATCATGTGAATTGAGCAAGATTATGTCTGGACTTCAAAAGGGACTATGACCTCTGAGTTTGTTTCGGCTGTTTCTTCTCAGAGTAGTCAGGTACGAAACACCGGCCCCATCTAGTTTTAAAAAAAATACGTGTAAAAGTGTTTGTAAAAACCTACTTGCAAAATAAACATCATTTATCATTTAAGGTTTAAGCGGAGCCTTCACAAAGTCATCAACCAAGCATTCTGTACATCAAACTAAGTAACCCGCAAAAATTATTGCTGGGAAATGACTCAGGGGTGAAAAATCACGTTTTATGGTAAAACTCAATGTTACGCAGATGCCTTGAATACAGGTTAGTAATGGTATACAGGTTATGACGGCATTTATAGTAGAGTTATTACTTTATTATTATTATTATTTTATAGTAGAGTTAATACTTTTTTACAACTCATATTTTATGCACAGACAAAAAATTTACTTTACTTGTTGTCTGCAAGTAAACTGCTGACATATGTTTGTTTATTTTCTATGTAAGTTTGCAATTTTAGTACTTTATTTTTCTTTTAATGTTAATTTATTAATTTTAAGTAGGTATTTATGCACCTCCTAGCCTGAAACACAGGTTCCACCTAGTTCAGGCAATAAGCAACAGTGCTCTATTTTATTTGTTAAGATACTTAATTGCATATGTGCCCCTTTTTATAAATAAACGATTTATTATTATTATATTATTATTACTTTAAAAACTAGTATTAAAAAGAAACTTCTGAAAAAGTTGGAACTTTGACCTCCAAAACATCTCCGGTCGGTCCAGAACAAATAAATTATTGCAATGACGGAGAGAGCCTTTCGGCTTCGTTATGGGTCTTTATACACCCTTTTTATCGTGACAGACGTCACCACGGAATAACAAATACCTGTTTTTATTATTCCGTGTCTGTCACAGTAGCGTGACAATCGTATAAATAAAGTTGTTAAGTCAGTTAATAAAATATAATTAATGTTCTATCATTCATCATTTTACAATAATTGGTCTTAAATTGGTTTTTCAAATATAATTAGTAAATTATTTATATACCATCTCTAATTATATTTTTACATTACAGGTGTAGATATATATGTTGTGACAGCACAGTTTTGTTAGTATGTAGAAAAACTATCCTGTTACCTGAAGTTGGAGAGAGTCTAATCCTCAACTATGTTGGGGTCGGCTTTAACTACATGCATCTAAAACCATTATTTTATATGGACACTCTACTAGACCCCCACAACCTTGATAGAGATAGCGGGTCAAAAATCTAAATATTTTATTTCACATAAACCTACAAGGGCACTTATAAAACGTCAGCAGATAAGTGCACACAGGGTGACATAATACCCGCTGGTAGTACTAGTGCTCTTATTGTAAGAATGTCTAATCTGAGATGAGGATAAACAAACACAAATGCGAAAGTTTGTGAGGATGTTTGGATGAATGTTTGTTACTCTTCTCTCTGTACTCACTACTCACTCCCAAGAACATTACACAGATCCACTAAACTGGTTGGTACACAGATCGTTTATAGCCTAGATTTTTATTTATTTATACTTCATGTACAATAGTGGTACATAGGCGGACTTAATGCCACAAGGCATTCTCTACCAGTCAACCTTTGGGTTAAATAGGAAAACATAGTGATACAAAGTAATGTCTAAAAAAACTTATTGTTAACGAGCGTTTAGATTGATACTAATACACATATACAGATAAAATAAACTAATAGATATTTTAACAAATACCAAAAATTAAAAAGAAAATAACAAGAAACCTAATAATTATTATTATGACGATTTCAAATTGAGAGCTATTTATTCTGACTTAAATAGTAGTTACGAACTTTTCTTTTGAAAGTGAAGTTGCTTTCAGCTTTTTTGATGCCAAAAGGTAGCGCATTCCACAGCTTTATAGTAGAGATAGCGTAAGAATTTGACATGAAGCCTGTATGGTGTGAAGGAATTATGTAGGAATTAGATTAACACATAGGATACTTTTTATCTAGCTAGGTGGTAGGATTCCGTGGGACCATGATTGAACACCACGCGGGCGAAGCCACAGGCAAAAATGAGTTGTGTTATAAAACCATATACCTAGTTATGTTTGGACACTGCTGTCAATTCAGTTGTCGCAAGCGCAAGCGCAAATGCATCGGTACATAATCATCTTGTAAGTGAGGAAAAATTATGCAAATATGATTTCTTACTCGCTGTAATTTTTGGTAACAAGAATTTATTTTCGGTGTACCATGATTTTATTATATTTCAACAGGACTGTCGTGTTCATCTTTTTATTCGTTTTGTTTTTCTTGTATTCCTTTACCGTCGGTTGCTTCTTTTGGTCGTAACGTAACACAATAATTATTCGAAAATATACTTAGTGACTGACTAAATTAAAAATCTATCTGCCCTTTGTTGAAAACCGGATACAGATTATGAATATAGATATTTTATATGCAACTGCCCATCTACAACCACTGGACTGAAATACTTTTTTTTTTTTTTTCGAAATGTCATTCTAGTCAATAAGTCCCTTTCTGACCCGTGGCACACCAATGTGGTTCACCTAGGTGTTCCACAGTTAATTTTCTGCACCCCTGGTTCACCTAGATGTTCCACGGTTAATTCTCTGTACAACTCAACTAAAATTTCGCTCTTTATTAATGATATAAATAAATGTATGCCCAAGTTTAATGCTTAATTCCGTTAATGTCAACAAATGACACTTTTCACATATTAGGCGCGTAACGGACAAAACTGCACTATTTATTCTTCCCGCAACAGAAAATTTAGTAAAAAAGTTAATAAAATATAATATGAAGCAAAAAATCAGTAAAAACGCGCTTGATATTTTCAATGCCCCTTGTTTTCTTGGCAAATCGATGCGGTCATCGAATTGCGTTCTCGACTAAACGTCCGCTCGAATGCAGAATCGATTAAATGTGTTAAATGTCATACGACGGGTGCGACAAATTGCAGCGGCGACTGCGACAAAACGTCGTAAGAAGCGGCAAATGTGACGCCTAGTTATTGGTAATTGTTAAGTACAGTCGCTACCGGAGTCGCAAGGGGAAACTAGTTTAATTACAAATAAAAATAATATGAACCAGGCTTCGTGTCTATTCAGGTCGTTTTTATTTTTGCAGAATCTTTGTTTTTTTTTTGTTTCGTGGTGTTCTTAAATCAAGATCAGTTTCGCTGATAAAGCATAAGTAATTGTTTTTAGTTTTTGTTCATCTTAATTTTGTTTGCCGAAAAGCTTTACTAGTCTCTTCATGATTAATTTATTATTTGACCTCTTTTTATTTTATAACTTACTAGCTGATGCCCGCGGCTTCACCCGCTCGCAAAATATATACTAAAACCTTCCTCTTGAATCACCCTATCTATTAAAAAAACCCGCATCAAAATCCGTTGCGTAGTTTTAAAGATCTAAGCATACATAGGGACAGAGACACGGGCGACTTTATTTTTCAACATTTATTGATTTGTGAATATATTTTTACAAAATTAACTTTAAAAATACCATTAAGTACATAACTAGGCATAAGGTACATACATAATACATCAATAAAGTGGTATAATAAATAAGAAAAACTTCAAAAAAAAAAAAAAAAGTCCGCAACACTTTTATGACTACCTATTTCAATTGGAAAATTGAAACTTCAATCGCTGTTGCTGACTGTTCCTTCGCTCTGTTCGTTGTCTATGAACTTCCACCTGAGCAAATGTTAGAGTTATTTTTATGTGTAAAAGACAATGATAAAATTGCTAACATACTCTATTTTAACTCAAAACTAAGAACTCATTATTGGCTAAAAACACAGAAATTTTACGGCAGTTTCAGAAAAACGCTAATTGAATTTTCAGAGAAATATTGCATGCATTCACAAGTTTTTATTTTAATCTATCAAAATGTAAGACAATGTTATTGTAATTTGTGTGTTTTTTTAATACTTGAATATTTAATTAAATTCTTGAAGTATACAAATACCATTTTACGATCAATGTTTCTAAGAAAAATGGCTGCAGACGACATCGGACAATATAAAGACGTTTCCTGTAAGTGAACAGCACACATCGAGTGCGTGCTTTTAAATTCAAAACAACAGTTATCGTAAAGGTCACAATAAAAATGTCGTTTCCGATAAGCAGCATTAATTGTTGAATTTTGTGTGGATTAATGTCGCCACAATTTTAACTTTTCCCAACGGATACGCTTGCGCGTTCCGAGTTACGTAGTCGGTGGGAATGTAGGTATGCGTGCCAGTAGGATTCTGTTCGAAAAATTGGCGTTTGTCGATGTGTGGGTAATTTTCGAGCGAATAGAAAATTTAAATATTAAGTGAACGCCGTTTTAATGTTGGGCGGTGCGTACCTACGTTTTCAGTAGTGCGCTCTAAATGTCTACACGTTTCAACTTATTAGGATTTCCTCTAATTTGTCGCACTTTATACGGCATTTTATTAATTATGCTCACAAAAACATGACACAGTACCGTATTAGTTAAGCTTTAATCTAATTAATGAAATGCTTTATTTACCTCGTTATTACATCAAAATGTTCGAGACTAATTAAAATGATAGTTCTTTTAAAATGATAGTTCGTCTATGTCGTCAAGTTTTTAATAAAATGAAGTATCTTTTAGCAAATATTAACGTTGAGTATAATTAAGCGCCATGTCTGATATCTTAAATAAATTGATGATTTTATTGATAAACTTGTGGATGTCACGTATTTAGGGTAGCCCTAAGCGATGATTTTCTTTTTTTATTTAACGCGAACTCAATGAGACGACAGATGGTTCGTCTCCAACCAACCAGTAGGGTGGTGTAACATCTGCGGACCCTGCAGATGTGGGCTTTTATAATAACACGGCGTTTTCCGTTAAAACTTCTTATATATGCAATAGGAATGATAATTTTCACACTTTATATAATTAGGTAATCATTGTATTACGATTAAAGCAACAGGTGATTGAGTACCCCCAAATGACTATATTCCTCAATGTTTGAGGATGCATGGGAATTTCTGCGACATTAATTGTCGAGTATTAATTGCTGTCGCGGTAGGTTATATAAAACGATGTTTAGCAATTAGCCAGACAATGGGACCTTCCAATTACATCAATCAATGTAAGGCAATAAATACACCGTTTCTTTTTTTAGAAAACGTTATGATACTTACAAACTCTTACACTTAATTATACACTAATAATGGCAAGTGTCGAAGTAGAACATGCTCAATACCTCAACCCTTAATTAGTGTAATAAATTGGGATCCTGGCTATCCCTACGTCAAATGTAAAAACTTAGTGACCTTATTTCCCAGTGTTTCTGTCCTATAAAACTGTCTTAAAACATAATGTCAAAAGAACGTTTCATTTATTTAAACATTGAAACCATGCCTGTAACTTTCCTCATAATTGTATTTTTTCTTCTTCTGCAATTTTGAGTACATTTCACACTGCGAAAGGTTAATTACCCTAAGTATAAAAAAAACGACCACCTGCCAATTAGCTTTCAATACTAGATGGCGTGTCACAGATACCACATGATGTTTCTTTGTAAACCTAGAAATGGCATCTGAGCCGTTATGATCGAAAACTAGTGTCACTACTTCACATAAGACCTTTCATAGCAGATGGTTGGCCACTATAAAGGTTAATTAAAATTTTTGTTTTGTTATATCAGTCTCATCATAGAATTTAGTTTTTTTAATGCCAGCAAAAAGCATCATAAATTCTTATTGAACAATTTTTCTCTATAGAAAACTAAATTGAAGTTTTTTTTTTTTTTTATTGTGACTAAGTAATGATTTTTTATTGTGTCTCTAATAAAAAGATGAAGGAACACATTGAGCTGTTACTCTCGTTATGGAACGAATTATAATTTTTGTCACGAGCTTGACACGCTTCTTATATTTTTTTAAATTAGGTATTGTAGTATGATTATTCCTGTATATTTCAATTTATTGATGAGGAAATTAATATATTTTTATAATCCACGGTAGTTAGTTGGAGGGTTCTGGGACAAATAATACTACTGTACTTTGTTTCATGTTTGTCCACACATCTTTAAAAGAGCGCTAAATATATTCCACATTTTTTGCCATTTAAACGGGAATATTCCCCACACGTTGTAATGTAACCCTACAGAATGCTTGCCTTATTAAGTGGTTAAAATATCATGTGTTGTGACATACAATAAATTGCTGTCAAATGAATACATTTATCATTTTCCTTCATAAAACGCACGCTATTATGTCTTTCAATAATCCGAAGCTAAGTCACGTAGGCTATTGGCGGACATTGTTTTGTACAACAATTAGCAAGGTAAGTTTGTGGGCGTGTATCGTAGCAAATGGGAAAAAAACTTTACACGATAAACTTTTACCACACCAAAAGCTGTTCTTGTAATGTCAATAACTTATTACGAACGTTGCAGAATTTTATATTAGTGTCGTTTAATCGTCGTATTAAGTCAATGGTCAAAAAATTCTTCACGACGGAGTATTTTTTCTATCAAACACGTGCAGTAAACAGTCGCAATAAAAAATATTAATCCGCTTTGAAAAAAAACAACAGAATCTACAATATGTTTTTTTTTCCGGCGTTGAATGGCGTAGTGACTGGGAGAACTTTGTAAGGCAGACCGAGCGAATGGGAATTCGACCATCGCTTAGCAGTAAACGGGCGCGTCGCCGTATGGAACCGCTATTATGAACGAGTGTCCATTCTTTACATGAGTGAAAGAGACACGAACAGACATATGAAAAGAACGGGTTCTATTAACCTGCACGCTACTGCTATATTCATTCGTTTTTTTCTCATTTTTTAAATAAAAACAGCATCCAAAATGCTGTTTTTATTGTTTGCTGTTGATAAGCGATGAAAACTGAATCACTTTATATCACAATATATTATTGGTTCACAATCCAATTATTAGATGCAAACATCATCCAAAGATTGTATTAATATGCTCGTACCTATGGATAACAATATTTATATGCGATACTAAGACGCTTAAATATAATGCCCCCATCAGACAAAGATGTCCGAAGACTTAATATGTAATTAATTACGCATTAAATTAAGACCCTTATATAACGCAGTATTTAAATGACATCTTATTGGCATCGTCCATTTATATACCTTATTAAATGGCTGATTAATTGTATCTCTAAGAAAACTTCGCACATAAAAAAAATGCACTACGGTTTCGTATTCAGGTCAAAAATAATGAACAATATACGAATATAACTGATTCATTATTTTTTACAAACAGAAATCTTACTTTTTCTTTTCGAAACCAATCAAGTTCCACATAAACCACTTTTTGCAGCATTTCAAAAAGTCACAGCGAGTACTTTAGTTATTTTCACAACGTCAAAGTTGCGTCGTGATTGGGAAAAACTCTCATTACTAGAATATTATCTAAATGGGAATAATATTTTATGATTTCCCATTCAAGATTTATTTATATTTAATTAATTAGAGCGTTAAAACGTTGAATGTGTGAGTGAGTGAATTACGAGTAGGTACATACGATTTTTGTATACTACACATAGGAATATTTCGTATTTTCCCAATGGGTTTTGTCTCAAAAAGTAGCAAAGTATTGCCACAGTCATTCTTCGCTCTGGAATGATTAATTATCCCATTTTTTTTTTCAAGTTTTTGTCAAGACTAGTTTCCTTTTTTGTCTAGTTATATCTCGAACTAAAACAAGGTAGAGTAAAAGAAAAACAGTAAAAAATGTCTACTAGGAAATATTATTAAAAGTTTATCAACGATTTTATTTTGCTATTTTGGGTACTTTTTATGTACTTTTGGTTTATTTGAAAAAAAAATAGATTACTTCTTTTATAACAAACAGAACAAAAAGACGACCACTATAATAACAAGTAAGAGTGGCAAAAACTTACTATTTTTTTTTTTTACTATTTTCGATTTTTCTACCAGAACTTTGTAACGTTACATTTTCCTGGTAGGAGTCAGAAAACTGTAAGGCCACACTGAGCACTCACCTACCTAACTTTCAGTCTGGAGGAGAGTACGGTTAAAAGAAATAGTCAAGGGTACGAGATAAAAGATTTTATTATTATTGACACAACCTATCCTATAGGACCTTACTAAATGGAGCTGGAACTAGCTAAACCCTAACTAGGCCAGACAAGCTGGTAAACGGAACTGATGATGAGCATAGGATGAAGTGGAGAGGCGGCCCTCTGGCTGTAGAAGTGGGTCGAATAACGTCTGGCTTCATCATCCCAGCAGAGAAAGCGAGAGTCGTCAGTCTTCCCCTCGGAGGGCCGGAGGACCTCAGTCTTCTTCTCGAAGAGCCGGAGGACGTTAGATTTCTCAGGCCGAAAAAGAAGGTTGAGGATCGTCACTCCTATAGCCGGGCAACGGGTGTTAGAACATGCCACGGATACGCGCTGTGCGATGTTTCTTCGCTATTGCGACATCGTCTTATTTTGAAGAACGGTAATAACAAAGCATAGGTTAACTTATAAACCTCAGAGGAGGGAATCTTTCTCTGGTCACTCTTAATAACATTGAAGACTTGTGGTACGTTTTAGCTCTCAACGTAGACTGATTTTCTCATGACGGCTGTCTGTCATCAACAGATGATCGGCCTGTCATTTTAAATTAAGACAATGGGGGGTACCGCGCATGAATTCGCCGCTAGAGGCGTTCGTGTAGACTAAGGTCTTCCGAAATGTCAGATGTCATTCAGTGTTTTTTTATATTATGTTTGTTAGTACTTGGAGGTATAATGATTTTTAAATGTTTCATGCTTGCTAATTTTAGGAAGATTAATGTAAATATGTATCTGAAGGTTACACTTTGTTGTTATACGTAATAAAATAAACTATTTATAAAGTTGTTGGTACTTTAAAGTATACAATAGAATTATTGACAAGACCTTACTCGACAGTGGCGCCATCTGGTGAGCTCAAAAACGATAGCCCCATTGAAGCGATAGAAAAATAAAATGTACTAAAAAAAGTTCTAAAAAAAATTGACTAGCTCCAGTAATAAATTAAAAATAAAACTAGGCCTGTCACTAATTGACATTACAAACGTAAACAAACGATTCAAGAGATATAAAAATCTACAGAAAAACTTAAATAACACGAATTACAAGGTAAAAGGTCTCCAGGAAATGAGCATGAAGCTACCTAGAGAGAACTAATGCTTGAATTTTCAGGTTAACAATATAAAAAATGTAAGTATAAACCCCATGTAAAAAACGATAATTACAACATATGAAATTCAATCAAAATCAAAGCATTTTTTTCAAGTAGGCCAGTTACAGGCACTTTTGAATTGTCGAAACAAAGATGAAAATTAAATGAAGCTACAGTGTCAGTCACAAGACATAAAAACTGTGAAAGTACTGTAGTCGCCCATTCCCTAACGTAGATCTCTATGGAGAAGAACTCAAACAACAAATTCAAGCTTCATGTGATAGGTACCTACAATATTACTGTATGCAGCTCGCTTGTCAGGCAAGTATCGCTCTGAAATGTATACAACGCAATGCAAGATGAATTTATGCAGTTTAGCTATTTGTAACTATAAAAATACGTTTAACGGTCAAGGTTCACTCCGCCGTTTCGTGCAAATAGAACCGTTCCGCAGAAAAAAAAATGTTACACTTTATGTTTTTTGTTTTATATAAACCCTTCCCTTCCAAAACAAAAAAAAAAATCCGATTCAATTCCGTTCCCACAAAAAAAATTAAGTGGAGATGAATGAAAAATTCAAACATTTTGTTTAATAATTTCGTTACCGACTTCATTAGAAACTTGATAATTCAATAGGATTAAAATCAATTTGAAAGATAAACAAAAGTATTTATAAAAATTTGTTTACTATGAACTATTACTACGAAATTATTTCTGGACGAACAATCTGGCAACAATGCGAAGATTTTAAATAATTATGAAAGCGACAAGCGTACGTCCGCTCCGGTCCTGTTTCCTGCGGCTGACTGACTTGTAGAAACAGATTGTGACCTGAACTATATTATGGACCGAATAAACCTTAAAATTATGAAGTTACCGAGTACGGATGGCGATGAAGTTATATTGTGACAATTAGAAATATGTATACCTTTTCTTGTACTATTACTATGTTAATGGTATATTCAAATTACTTAAAGAATAGTTCAGGGGTTTGGTTGTTACATACCGTATTAATTAAAGCTATCAATTCGAAAGTAGACAAATAAACATGAAAAGATACGCCGAGGTCCCTAGTTGGAAACAGAGAGGAATGAATTTACATGCAGTTTTATTAGTTATAAGTAAATCAAATTAACGAATCAAAATGTAATAATAGCGATACTTCTTTTAAAGTGACTATGTACGTGTATGTTTATGTGTGTGAATGTGTATGCATGTTTTGTATGTGTGTGACTGTGTATGTGTGTGTGTGGTTGTGTAATAAAAAAATTAAAACCATGAATTAATTAGTCTGGATATCTTTTCTGCACGAAACTACGAACGGCCCGCTTGATTCAACAAGAAAGAAGCCTTCAAAAAGAATCTGAACTTAGAGAAGAATACGACAAGGTACTAGAAGAATATCTAACAATGGGACACATGGAGGAAGTCCCAAAAGATGAAGTAACCAATCGGTGTGTTTACCTACCACATCACGCCGTAGTTCGAAGAGTTAAGCAGGGTACACCCAAAGGTATTTCACTAGTTATGATTAAGTCCCATGTAATAGGGTCATACGCAAATTACGCGCTTGGGAGGTGGAGTTGCAGACACCAGCAGTTTACATACAATAGGGTTCAGGCTCGGAAAAACCCAATCATAATTTACTTGATCTCTAGATCGAACTGAAGTACGTCGCGCACTCTCAGCAGTAACAATGAGTTTTGAACAACGAGCTTGCCTACTTGTCACTTTAAAGTTCGAGTGAATCGGTTCCTTCCAGGGTTCTAAAATGGCTCCTTTATCAGAATCATAATATGAATCATTGAATAATCAATGAATATTTTTGTTACCTGAATTATAATTATGATTCTGCTAAAGCGGTTTTTTAGGCCCGCTGTTCCTTAGTTTGATGTTTCCTTAGTTTCGTACAGGGTCTAGGAAAAAGTAGACATTGATTTTTTTGCCTAGATATAATAGGCGAGACGATTAAAAAAACGAATTAGATGTGCAGATGCAGCCAGTTACACAGAAAGACGACAACACAAAAAAAGAAAACAAAGTGAGTGAAAAACGAAGATTTTCAAACCAATATTTATTTTTCAGTAATGGGCTTGTGTCCTGAAAAAATCTAATTAGTCCGTCAGTTAGATAATCAGAAAACCCGTGACCAGTGTTTTTTCTTTTGTTACGTAAATCAAAATTGACGAAGATATGACGCTTTTAAAATTCTCAATACGTCACGCCTAGGTATAATTTTTACCTAGTTCTGACGTCACGATCCCCCATTCCCGAGTTTTGATGCGTTTTATCTTTGTCAATATTCATTGATTTACAAAAACAAAAAATACGTGTCCATTAATTTCCAATACTCTAACTGACGGACTAAATAGATTTGCAATTTTTTGATAATGTTGTCATGCCTATTACTCGTATTATACTGTTCTAGCCTATACTATCTCCCAGTTATTGCATTCGTCTTAGACCATCTATACACAATAAAGTGCGTTATTGACTAAATAATACTTTAGCCATTAACTTTCTTAAATGTGTTAAGGCCAGGATCTTCTAAAATTAGCAACTCTATCTATGGTAGTTCAAACTTCGTTTGAAATACTGTTAGAATAATGTTCTAATCAGCTTGCACTACACAGTGGTTGTTAAGTCGGTCACTGCGGGCCGAATAGAGCGAAGTGTGTGGTTTTTAATTTATTATAATAAAAATAATACATATTTTAAAAAAGTAACGTCAGAATAATGCAGACAATGTAATTTCTTTTTTTCAGTGTATTTTTTATTTATAGTGTGAATAATCTATAAGTAAAACTTGACAAATATTCATAAACTTACCTATCTTTGCATGTTTTTTATGATCTAGAGAAGTAATAACTATCGTGTTTTGAGCCTAAGAATAATCAAGAACAGTTCATGATCAACAACATATATTTTTTCTGGATTAAAACAAAAACTATTTCATACCTTAAGAGTCAACCAAAAACAGGTCGAATAGAAGATCCTGGTCCTGATCCTCCATAAATTACTATAAAACGTGCATGGAAGGTGATTAAAACACCGTGTAGAAGTTTACAGTATTCATTGTTGTGTACAGTTTGCAGAAAAGTGAGAGTATGTTGTTTCAACATTACCTTACCTGTTTCGAACTCGAATATTTGAACCTCGAAACTAAAAGTGAGACATTAACAATTGAAAGTACTCTATTCTACTTATTATAATTTCTAAAACTTCACTGCCTCTTTTATTCATGCTCACCTTGTTATTCGTCACTGCATCTTTATCGACTGCCTTGTTGGTTTAGTGGTTGCAGGCGCGGCTGCTGAATATGAGGTCCTGGGTTCCATTCCCGGGTCGGGCAAAGTGTTATTGGGTTTTTCCATCAGGGATTTCTTAGTAGCAGCCAAGGAGACTAGATCTGTACCCAGCTGATGGCAATAGGCTTACCCTTTATTACATAGGACAAACATACTTATCTGGTGAAATGTGGGTGTACCTACTATTAGGTAGGTACATCTCTGCCGAACCCTTTGAGGATTAAATTACTTCGTTATGTATGTATGTATTTCTAAAACCAACATGGCACTCTTGCAATTTCCGCTAATTTGTTTCTGTGCAATTTATCGTTGTTGACACGATATTTTGCTCGAGTTCGTGCTAGGGATTACTTTGAACATCCCGCAACGCGACAACATATAAAAAGATAAGATAAGAAAGAAACAGGAGTCAATTCAACACTCATTTGTTATCTGCATGCTTACTAGTTACTACGAACATGCGATAAAACAGTACTTACTACGAATAGGGATGCGAGAAATATCGATACCTGAGTTATATCGATGATGATATCTACCTACTATCGTATAATCGATCCTTTTGAAACGACATCGACACTGGAGTAATACTGAATATTGCGATATTCCAGTGAGTATCTTGTTCTTCAGTCAAAAAATATTTCTTATTATTTTAGAAAAAAAAACACCCCATTTGCTTTAGGCTTGGAATGACATCATCAGTCCTTTTCATTTTGGCAACAAAACTCATAGTCGACAGAAAAAAACTCATTAGTTTTTTTAATTGCCAAAATGACTGATTGAACGGATTAGGAATTAAAAATTATAAGATTGCTTATTTTAAAATAATACCCAACTTATTACTTATTCGATACTTTCATTCCGATGCCTGCATGCCTATTTATAATTAGGTACTTTCGATTCGATACCAACGCTTACCTACAACTAGGGTTGCCACCTTTATTTTGAACAAATATAGTATTTTTCCCAAAAAAGGTGCAAAAATATAGTACTTTTAAGAAATTCGGGGTAAAAAAAGTACACATTTATTTTTAAACATCATCTGCCTAGCCTTTTCCCAACTATGTTGGGGTCGGCTTCCAGTCTAACCGGATGCAGTTGAATACCAGTATTTTACATGGAGTGACTGCCTATCTGACCTCCACAACCCAGTTAGTACCTACCCCAGTACTAACTATATAATACTACTATTTAATACGATAATTATTCATTTTTCCATACATTATATTTGTTATTGCTGTTCGCTTTGGCCAACAATGTTCTATTGTTAAATAATTATAGGAATATGAACAATTTCAGATTCAGATTCATATTAAAATAATTTAACAATTTATTTTTAATTAAATGAATAGATGCTCTATTTCTTTCTTCTTTCCATTTTACATATTTGTTATTAACATCTTATTTGCACCATTCGCTATTATATTTTTGAAGCCTTTTAGTGGCTTTTTATGAGTTTCTTTTTGCTTTTACTTCGGTGACGTGCATAAACCATCATCACTTTTTTTTTTTTTAACAGCAAATAAACACAAATAAAATCTGGTGGCATTCATCGACAAATTATTGACTGTTTTACAGTTGACGTTTTGTTGCCGCGAATGCGTTTCGTTCTGGAACTCCCTGTGCAGCGCTGCGGGTACGTTCCAGAGCCCAGACTTCCAGTTACAGTTAATATAAAAAAGCGCGACAGTTGAATTAGGGATAAAATTATAGTATTTTTCGTACTATATTATTTTTCTATATTATATAGTACAATTGACTGAAATATAGTACGATACTATATATTATAGTACGGGTGGCAACCCTACCTACAACACTATGTAATGAATGAAATGCAAAATAAATGCATTTATTACTCGAATATTAATAATGTGTTACAAACAAAATATGTTATTTTTATCTTATTTGAGATATTAATCGAACTTTTTAATAACACGTTACATCTTGTCCAATAAAGTATACAAGTGCCTGGTTAATTTTATATTCTTACGCATAATACTTTTGTAAAACATTCATATTTTACCAGTATTAGAAGCTATTTAAAACCGGGAGCCCGTATTACACAGGTCTTAAAGATGAAATTACAAAAACTGCTGTCAATTTTATTGAAAAGGGATGGAGATATAATGGAGATAGCGATATCTTTATCTAGCATCAGAATTCCTATGTGTTGATAGCTTTATTTGTGCTTTTCGATATTAGAACCTTATTATACCTACAATTTGTTCCTTTTATTGATGATAATTTTGTTTTTAATCCAAGTTGATGGTTGGTTTTATTTGTGGTACTTTTTGTTTCTCCAATTTCTTTACATTTGCAGTTGACTTGTTTTTTAATTCTTACACTTAAAATTATTTTCAAAACTCTTCATTTGTAAACCGTACAAACGTTTCTAATTTATGATCTCTCAAAGACAACAGTTTTACAAACAAACAAACAAAATCGACAGAAGCACTGAAAGAAAAAGTTATTTAATCGTTCATAAAATTCTGAATGGCATGTCAACATTGCGACTCTCGGAGGCATTAGCAAGCTCATTAATATCTTATGGAAGTTTTGTATTTGATGTCGTGTGGATACCTAACTATTGACTGAGAACCTGGGTAGGTAGGTAAGGAGAAAACTGACCTTAATACTATTATTAGCACGAATTAGGAAAAACGACAATTTTATCAGCCTGGGGTAATTTAAGAACAGTCATATGGAGGATCCTCCCTTTTCTATGGGGGGTGAAGACCTTTACACCCTGTTCTTCATACCCCCAAATTAGTGTGTCAAGAAGCTGTGAGGTATTAGGTATAGGGCACGCCACAATAGTGGCGGTAAGTCCCCTCTTTGAGGAGTGGCTTGAGAGACGCCACGGCGTCCTCACCTTCCGCCTGACGCAGGTCCTCACCGGACACGGTTGTTTCGGGAGGTTCCTGCACCGAATCGGGCGGGAGGAAACGCCCGGGTGTTTCCATTGTGAGGATCGACCGGAGGACATGGTGGAGCACACGGTGGAGGTGTGCCCCGCGTGGGCGGAGCACCGCCGTGTCCTCGAAGCGGCGATTTGCGGCGGCGACCTCTCGCGTCCGGCCCTGGTGCAAGCCATGGTCCGGAGCGAGACGGAATGGGACGCCGTCACCTCCTTCTGCGAAGCAGTAATGCTAGAGAAGGAGGTGGCGGAACGTGCGAGGGAGAGAACCTCACAGCGTCTCGGCCGCCGCGGGAGACGCCCCGGGCGTCGGGGGCCACCACGTGGCCCCCGGCCACCGTAGGCGCGGGCCTGTGGACGGGGGGCTATGGGCTAGCTCGCCGTCCGTCCGTCTCATGACGACAGGCCGTGTCAACGGCGCGTTCGTGTTCCACGCGCGCCTCAAAGAGAGTCAGCAAAAAGGAAGGGGTCCGCAAGGACCGATGCCTGTAGGGGTTGCGGGACTGTTCGAAAGAGAGAAGAGATATTCCACATGGAGGGAAAGTACCTTGAATATTGTAGATGGAACATTTTACTGAAAGAAGACATTATTTGAATTTAAAAAACAATTTAAACTGCATTCATAGATATTTGTATAGTTACTGGTGTCGAATCAGACATACTTTGTCTCATATATAGTGAGTGATAGATCAAATCTACAGTCGACTGTCTGTTTCAGAAATCATCAAATGACTCCTCCCGCTCTGGGCGGAGCAGGAGGGAGTGTCAGACTTGTACTGACTAAAACCCATCCATGTTCCTTCATCACCCTTTGTGTTCCGGGGCCACGGTATCTCTTTCGAACAGTCCCGTAGCCCCGGATCATCACCTGACTTAGATTGCCATCGACACGCTAAGACAATCATCTTGCTAGCCTTTTCCCAGTTACTACTGGGTAATACGATACCTCTTTGTAAGACTGTTTGTCAGACTTTCGGGCCACTGACTTCCTGTAACGACTGTTAATGAGCTACAAATGACAGCCGGGACCAACGGCTTAACGTATCTGTTTATAATTGACGACCCTAATAGCGCAGCGGTAGTGAGGCTGCCTTACGTTCTTAGGGTCCCGGGTTCGAATCCCGGTAGGAACCAAAATTAAATGTTTGTGTGATGAGCATGGACATTTGTTTCCGAGTCAAGGATGTTTTTAAGTATAATAAGTATGTATTTACAAAAAAAAAGTATCTATGTTGTATATCAATTATCTAGTGACCACGACACAAGCCTCGTTGCTTAGTGTGGCACTAGATGGCGCTGTGTGTAATGTCTAGCGATATTTATTTATTTAATTATGAGTAATTAAAGTATGTGAAATAGATTTTTTGTACTTGTGGCGAATCTAGTGATCTTGAACTTGAGTGAGTGAATCATTTCGTCAGTCAGACAGATGAGGCCGAACTAGGTCAGCATACTAAGTTGTATGTTATGACGAACTTGCGCATAATTATGTAACTCTTAAGCTTTGCAAATGTCAGAATTCTAAATCTCTACCAGACAGTCTCTTACTAACTACATAAAATAATACAAAAAACAATACTCCTGTATCATTCATTCCCATAAACTAGCCGATTGTTGACGGATATGACGCATTGATGGATTATGATCCAACGCTTGCGACAAAAAGTCGCACAGTCGCGAGCGGTCGCACGGTCGCGCGTGCGTCTGTAATGCGGCGCCGTCTACCCTTGCTCTCAGATAGACTGGATGCTGTGATATATCTTCATCGTGGTTGTTTTTAAGTCACGAGATTAAACTTGGTGATATAGCTCTAGATAGGAAACCAAAGGAATGTGATTGAATATTTTTTCGTCGTTAACCACGCGGTGAAGGCCCGACCTGGGAATCGAACCCAGGAATGTTCAGCAGTCGCGGTTACGACCACAAGACTAACGAGGCAGTCTGTCTATCTAGTCTTCATAACCTATCCATAAACAACACCTGACTATTACGAACACCGCCTCTCATAGCCCTTTCTGCCTTGCCTGCCTGGGTTTGGTATGCGCGAAAACGGGACATGCGTAAGTCATGATAGGCCTAATGCACGCGGTGTAAATACGCAATTTGCACCTAAGTGACAATTTGCTACGTGCGTTCAGGACAGAGTGAAGCCTACCGAGAGCGAAGGCGGCACGCGAACGCACCGTCTTAATGTGCTCACTGAAGTTTAGGCGCTGGTCTAAGATAACTCCTAGGTACTTGGCTTGCTTTTCCCAAGGGATCGGCTTGCCAAACATGGAGATCGGTTGAGGGGTGGGGGGGAGTTGGCGGGGTTTAGAGAAAAGTACCGCCTGGCTCTTGTCGGGATTGACCTCGATTCTCCATTTCCGGAACCAATCGCCTAAGGCGTTTGCGGATTTTTGGAGAATGCGTGTAATGCAGGGATAGCTTCTACCAGAATAATAGATGGCCGTATCGTCGGCAAAGAGGGCTAGTTGAGTTGAGTTGTTTCTGGGGATATCGCTGGTATATAGCGTGAAGGCTAATGGGGATATCACGGATCCCTGAGGGACTCCTGCGCGAATCGGATGTGGGGTTGATAGCGCACCATCGATGCGGTATCGGAATGTGCGGTTTGACAGAAAGTCACGAAGGATGAGCACGAGACGATCATGCACACCGAGCTGGTATAGCTTGTATATCAGCCCGTTGTGCCAGACCTTGTCGAATGCTTTCGCGATATCGAAGAACAAGGCACCGGTCACCATGCCTCGCTGAAGGCGGGCGCTGATGTGCTCGACTATGCGGTGCACTTGTTGGACACAAGAGTGTTGGGATCTAAATCCAAACTGTTCTTTAGGAATTAAGCTCTTTGCTTCGGCGTAGTCTTTGAGACTCTTATAAATAAGCCTCTCGTAGATTTTGCCTATGACATTGAGGAGACTAATGGGACGGTAACTACTCGGGGAAGAGGCGGGTTTACCCGGTTTGGGGATTCCTATTACGGTGGCTTGTTTCCACGACTGAGGAAACATGTTGTTTGCCATGGCGCTATTGTAGATAGCGGTCATTAGCACTATGAGGGCGGGAGAAAAGAGTTTGAACACCCTATTGGTGATTCCGTCTGAGCCAGGGGCTTTTCTGTGCTTAAGGCCTTTTATGATATCCTCAACTTCCTCAGGGGTGACTGAGGGTAGAGGATCGTCTGGGTCTTCTACTGGGGGAAGGGAGGTCCGACGTTCAACTTCAGCATCCACCATCGCAAGGTGAGCTGGGTCTACTGGTTGGGTACTGGGGGAGCATTGAGTCTCTAGGCTGTCGGCCAGGCATTCGGCTTTGTCGTCATCGTCAAAAGCGACGGTCTGATCGGGACGGATGAGAGGGGGTACAGAGGCGACCTCAGAGGAGCGTAGTTTCCTCTGTAGGTCCCAGAAAGCCTGATGGGTTGGTTCTAGTTCACCGAGCATCTTGTCCCAGCTCTCTTCACGCAGTTTTTGGATGCATCTGCTTACTTTGCGTTGTAAGCGACGCATAAAAACTTTGTTGCTGGAGCAGGGAAAAGAACTGTAGGCACGGACGGCCGCGTTCTTCTCGGTCACAAGATCACGCACATCATCCGGGAGTTTCCAGCGGTGATCATCCGCCGGAACTTCCCTTGAACAATCGTTCAGGATTGATTGTACGTGTTCTGTGAACGAGCTGATCGCGGCCTCCGTGTCGGCTACAGTCTCGATGTTGTCGGGGATCCTGTCTAAGTGCGGGGATTCGGTGGATTTCAGCAGATCGCTTACTTTCCCCCAGTCCGTGATCACTTTAGTGGAGGGAGTTTGAGTTGGATCAAAGGGTCCTATTCTAGGGGCGAATTCAAAGATTACCGGTCTATGGTCAGAGTTGAGTTCGTCGATCGTTTCTACAGAATGCAATCGCAAGTTTACATTCTTCAGAAGCGCGACGTCTAGCACATCAGGGCTATGATTGGGGTTATTAGGAAAATGAGTGTGATGCATTGGGCCAATGACATCGAAGTTGAGGGGAGAGCAGAGGTTGAATAAGTCTCTACCTCTCCTATTTGAAAGACGACTATTCCACGCGGGGTGTTTTGCGTTAAGATCCCCCGCCAGAAGGACGGAGTCACTTAGATTAAGGAGGACTGTGAGGTCATCTTTGAAAGGGGTGACGAAATCGGGGTTGGAGTCAGCGGGCGGAAGGTATGCCGAGATAATGGTGATTGGTTGATGGCCTGTCATGCCCAGTCGACAGACAGAGACTTCAATTTTGGAGAGAGGGGGAGGGTCCATAGGGATGCAGTACAGACTGGACTTGTAGTAAATGAGAGTACCTCCTCTGTGGCAGCGAGTCCTGTCATTGCGAACTAGCCGGTAGTTGGCAATGTTCGGGTTTCGCTGATGGGGTTTTAGGAAGGTCTCTTGGACTAATAAGATATCTAAGTGATGGTCGCGGAGGAAAGTGGCGAACTCATCACGTTGGCCATTCATGCCTTCGGCGTTAAAGGTCCCTATCTTTAGGGATTTCGGTTTTAATCTACTGGGGGGGTTTCTATCCATTACGAACAAAGTTATGGGGAAGGGTCCTAAGGGCTTGCGTAATGTCGGGATACGCGTTATAAACTTGGATGAGCGCGAGCCAGTCACCGTTGCAGGCGATGGTGTCACGCGTCATTTGTAGAGCTCGCGGGGTGTAAAAGATCGCGAATGTGCTACCTAAGACTCTTACGGGGTCAAACGGGTCTAATTCGTATGCCGCGGGAGGGGGAGGGGGGGCCGCGAAGGTAGAGGGTGCTGAAGGCAACCTTGCTGAAGGCGGTGGGCGGCGAGGATCTGCGGGTGCAAGGGGACGAGGCGCTACGGGAGCCGGGGGAAGAGGCGCTGAGGGCGCAGGAGGGCGAGGCGCTGAGGGCGCTGGAGGGCGAGGCGCTGATGGCGCTGGAGGGGTGGACGCTAGAGGAGCGGCCTTTTGTGCGGCGGGTTTTGGGGGCGACATGACTGGCAGTGTCATCAGGGGAGGGATAGCCTGAGGGGCGGGTGCTTGGGTGGGCCTCAGAGCCGGGAAGTGCGCCTGGTGGTTTAGAGTATTCCACGGGCTGGGGCGCTGGGGTCTTAGGGAGTCGGGGAGTTTATTATTAAGAGAGGGACATTCTCTCTGTTGCCTATTAATGGCACGTTGGGCTAGCTTGGGGGCTGAAGATTTTGGAGCCTTGGGGCATCCACGGTAGTTGGCGGGGTGACCAGACTCGCCGCACAGTACACAGCTCGGAGGCTCTGTGCACAATGTGCGGTCTTTGGGGCGAGAGCACTCGGCGGTGCCGTGGTCCCCCAGACACTTAACGCATCTGGGTTGTCCGAAACAATTCCTTTGCGCGTGGCCATAAAGCTGGCAACGATGGCATTGTGTTAAAACGCCAGTTTTTAGGGGCTTCTCTATGCGGAGGCCTGAGAGGCCACAGATCTTTGATATCTGATGGATGGGGTGGTGACCTTCGACACGGTCACAGACTATGAGCACCATGTTGTAGGGTGAGGAATTGGAGCGGCCTCCAACCCTACGGTGCATGCGGTGGACTTCCGCTACGGGGACATTCTGGGAAAGAAGGTCCTCTTTAATCTCCTGAGGGGAGATTTCTACGGGGATATTTTTAACCACTACCCTGGTCGGGATTTCGTCCTGGGGGGTATGGGTGTGGTATCGGATATGGGAATCAGAGCCCTTGTGTACAACCTTTAAATACTTTTTTGGCGACTGATTTTTGAGAGGCCGAAAAGACCACGCTCTATGCAATAAATTTTGACAATGTTATTTAATTCTGTTTACGGCTTAAAAATATTGTTTTTGCGATTTACTTTCTCTATTTAATTTAATTTCTAATTTACTGTTTTATTAATTATTCAATATGCTTTTTGTACCTAGTAAACAATGGTTCTATTTCTCTTACTATTTAATTTTACTTGATTTTTATGCCCACATAATCTTGCTTTATTTGGTTTCGTTTCGAATACCGCTTTTGGTTGCATTTTCATGATATCGTCCTATATACTTAATATATACTTGTATATCAGTCTTCGAAACCAACCCTATACTCAAATTCGAAGACAAACACGAACGAGATAGATTTACGACCAATTCGACACAGCTTGTCGATACCACTAGAGTTGACTTACAGTCTAGCTTAATTATAGCCACTTTCTCACGAAAGTGACTCCAATTACCCCCCTCCATTAAGCCAACCCTAGTGGTTCGCTCAATGCGTCTGCAATCTGGTTGTGTCAAATTAGCCATCTCTGTGTACGCGTAAGTGGGCGCATCGACAACTTTAGCAATACGCAGTTCAAGCACGCCGCTGCCTCGCCAAGATCTTTGACTGGACAGTCCACCCGAAGGTGTGGACCGCCACAGTGGCTGCATAGGTCAACCGGCTCCGTGCAGAGACGCTTGCCGTGACCGTATGCTAAGCAGCGGGTGCACTGCACCAGAGGCGTCTGGTCTTCGACGCGCACTCGCTGGAGGTCAATGCGGAGCTTGCCTCCCTCGAGTGCCCTCTTCCAGATAGCTGAGGAAACACTCAGCACAATGCTGTTCACATGGGGGTCACGCGATTTTTTTCTAAATTTAATAGAGACTCTCTGTTCCCCATCGCCGAGGCCGTCAAATAACTCCCGGTTCTGATTCCTAAGGGATTTCGACCCTGAAGGATAGGACGCTGAGTGGTAGGTCTCTCTATTAAGAAAACGGTCACAAAACCATAGACTCACTTATGGGGTGCTACATTCGGTCGGCCTCATTCGGTACAGGTCAGGCTGTAAAAAGGAATACGTATTTTGCCGCCCGGCTGGGATCAGATCGACTGAACGTGTTTGTATGTAGCACATAGGTATAGCTTAATAAGTCCTCAAGTAACATTATCAAGTTCTCAACAAACAAAATGGTTTGTACTGAACTTTATCTAGAATCTCGGTACAAGATGCTCACCCTACGTCCGTATCAGTTAACTTATCGTTGCTAAGTAAACAACGGCCCTACAGATGTTTCAACACTGCCTGTCCGGCTGCGCGGGCGCAGTTAATTTGCAAATAAATGATATCGCTATTATCCCTGCATTGAGTATCCTGTATCGAACTTTTCATTAGGGTTTGATCCTCTAACGGTCATCGTAGATCGTAGTGTTGTGAAAATTTGTTTTTTGGTCTTTCTGTCTGTCTATTTGTTCCGGCTAATCTCCGAAACGGCTGGACTGATTTTGACGGGACTTTTACTGGATGCAGTTCGATGATTTTATTAAGATTAAAGATTAGAGTGCCGCTGCCGTTCAAAACAATTTAAACCCTTGAAATTGTTAACAAATTCCGATTCAAATAAGGAAAGGTCGCGGGCTACAGAACAGCTTGCTAGACAATTAATATAATCAAACATATTCAGTCTCTCTAGTCAAACTAGACCGACGTCATCAAAAAAACCTAGCAGGAAGATACGTTCAACTTTTACTTGTATTAAGTTACCGTAAGTATTCAAACCGTGGGCGGATCAGCTTTTAACAAAAACTGCTGCCAACCATACAGGTAAGATATTGTAATTTCTTTAAAAGCCTATTTAAATGCTACAAAGTACATAGTAGCAGTAGAGGCAAATATATTGTTTGAGACACATTCCTGTATAAGTAAGCACAGTATTGAGATTCTCGTAGAAATTTTGTCTTAAGCTGACTACCTATATCTAAGTGAATAATCTATGACTAAACAAAATGTAGCCAAAATATCCCGAAGTTATTAAAAAAAAATCAGATGAGCCCATTTTTGCATTGCATTTATCAAGTCATCTGGGGTCCTAAAATGGCGGCTTCAGCAGAATCATAATAGGTTAATAATATGAATTACGTTACAATTGATGGGCCTAAGTAGCAACAGATCAGGTTCCGAACAACAGAACCCGGAGACGCGGTTGGCCCAGAAGGAGATGGCGTGACGAGGTGGACTCTTATCAAAAGGATTGTGCCGAAATAGACAAAGACAGAGATCAATGGAAAGAGGAGGCCTTTGCCCTGTAGTGAGACACGTCCGGCTTATAATAATAATGATGATTCTGTTAAACCGGGCTCTTTAGGACCCCTGGTTCCGGGGTTGCGGGACTGTTCGAAAGAGATACCGTGGCCCCGGAACACAAAGTTCGACGAAGGAACATGGATGGGTTTTAGTCAGTAAAAGTCTGACACTCCCTCCTGCTCCGCCCAGAGCGGGAGAAGTCATTTGATGATTTCCCATCCGAAAAAAAAAAAGGACCCCTGGTTATTTAATAAAATTGTTGTAGTGAGAATATTACCTGGTGGTATCATTTAATTTAAAAAAACCCACCGTACATCCAGGGGTACGGCCAAGGGTACGATGGGTCTGCAACCAATAAAAATACATACCTACGTTAAATTTAACTTTTAAGTGGGCAATAAGAATCAGTGAGAAAAGTCAGAAAAGACGCAGTTTTCCAAAGATGACATTAATTACCAACTGGATAATCAGTTTCGAATACCATTACAATCGTTAACTACAACTATTCAACGGAACAACTTGTTGTCGATGCACGGATGGTTATCAGAAACAAGATCATAAAGATTAGCGATCGAGCAACAAGTATTAGGAAGCCGTGATACTTAGCTTATCTAAACGTGTATGTTCTTTTACGTTGTATGCTATAATTGCTGCCAGTTAAGATCACAATAGCGGTCATTTCTCTGGTCTACCTGGTTATTTAAAGTGGGTAACTTAAAATATATGTTGCCTTACTCTCACTTAATCTGATATCACTGGTTCGAACACGAATACTTTATTAATATCACATCAACCTTACCAATTACATCGATCTACTAATAACATATTTGCTCAGAAGATTATGAACAGTTCTGATTCCATTAAATTACCATTAGCCACTGATAATGATAGACAGTCGATGTAATTGTACATGTCCGATCATACATTCGATTATTATCAATGGGATTTTATGATAGTTATGGTTTTAGGGCGAGAATACACACAACTTAGTCTCGACTTTCATTGACAATTTTGTGCACAATCGTTAAAGTTGGTTTGTTTTCATACTGGTTGCTTTAAGACTCTATGGCAAAGACAGTTTTTCTGGAAAAGTAACTAAAAAAAACCTAATTTTAAAGCCTGTCCAAATATAACGACCGAAAAAGACGCTTTTTACATTCCAGTCTATAATCTGCAAAATATACTTACTTTGATTTTTACGTCTTTTAATTCTTTTCTGCTTTTGATACAAGTAGGTACCTACATATTTTTATTTTAGCCTTTTCCCAACTATGTTGGGGTCGGCTTCCAGTCTAACCGGATGTACCTCCACAACCCAGTTAGTACTGAAATTAAATACTATAAGCCTACGAAATCGTCCGTCAGTTAAAATCAGTCGACGAATCCTCTCGTGTACCCAAGCCCTAAGTTCTCAATAAAATTATAGCCTAATGATTGATAGATGATTGGCCGATCAGGGCCAATCTCGATAATTATTTAATGAAATATACGACTGTTAAGTGATCAGGTCGGAATGGAATGATGACAAAGTGTATGATACTTAATTGTGATAATCTAGAGAAAAGGATAAATGGCTTGTTAGCTAAGCTAGGGTAAGACTGTACGGATATACTTGTTAACTAGAGAGCTTGCAATATGTGATTTATAATAATTAGAAAGTTAATAATTATTTTATGTTTTCTATTTATCACTGAAGAAGGTGAAGAGTAGACGGCCATTGGGATTTATTAGATAGACTATTAATTAGAATCAAAGTACTTAAATGTGTTTTAAATAAGGTTGAAAATCACAAATCACTTCGCTCTTGCCGCTTCCTGCAGTTTAACTTCTTCTAACTAGGAAGTAGAGATTTTTTTATTACAATATGGGCCTGCTCTTGACCTCGATCACGCAATCAATTATGTGAATAAAATAAAAACACTGCAGACCCACCGTACCCCAGGCCGTACCCCTGGTGGTACGGTGGGTTTTTTTAAAGTTGGTTGGTATGGTCTTCTTATAGCGAGTGTGACCACACTCGCTATTAGGTTTTTACATTTGTAACTTTATTTAATAAAAAAAAGTAAAAAAAACTTCTTATCTTTATTGCCGACCACATCGTTTGGCCGTGTACATCGGTTTTAAAGAATTCATCGAAAATTGAAAAAAAAATGCCAGAATTCACTACACGCGTATTAATTTACACGATTACAAGTATACAGACTACGTCAAATAATTAAATTTCATTTAATTAACTCAAATTGACCTTATAACGTAAATTTCCTTGTGCCCATTTTTTTTGCAAAAGAGTGTATTTGTATGTCAACATACATACATACATGGCTTTCCAAGAGAAAAAGGTAAATTATACAAATATTTTGGGGACTGCCTCGTTAGTCTTGTGGTCACAAACGCGACTGCTGAGCAAGAGGTCCTGGTCTCGATTCCCGGATCGGGCAAACTGTTATTGGGTTTTTCCATCAGAAATTTCTTAATAGCAGCCACGGAGTCTGGATCTGTGCCCGGTTGATGGCTCGCTCCCTATTATATGATCCTATAACATAGCTTTTTGCTCACTTTTCAGTATATTGAACGAGATTGTGTGAGAATTTTGTATGTGTAATTGAAAGAGTAAACTGAGTTAAGATAGAGGCTAGAGAGAATTTCATATTCATTGGGGCAACAGCACCGCATAGAGATATACTAATGGTTAAATATGGCGCCACATCGCAAGTTAAAATGTTTTGCATCTCTGTCTAAGTTAACTCTCGTATAATCTCTAAGTTACTTTTACAAAGCATATAATTTCACTGCGGCCACACATATATTATAATAATATTCAGTAATGTACGAAGTTACAGGTTACAAAGTAAGGTCAGTTCCTACCTTACCTAATAAATGTATTGTAAATGTATTGTGTAATGTATGTATAACACACGTCAATTTCAACATCTTACATGGAGTTGCCATGCTTGGTTAGCGGCTTTCCGGGGTTGCGGGACTGTTCGAAAGAGATACCGTGACCCCGGAACACAAAGGGCGATGAAGGAACATGGATGGGTTTTAGTCAGTGAAAGTCTGACACTCCCTCCTGTTCCGCCCAGAGCGGGAGAAGTCATTTGATGATTTCCCATCAAAAAATCAAAAAAAAATTCAGTTGTTCGAAAAATATTAGATACGTGTTTTTGTTTTTATAAAAATTAATAAAAATTGACGAAGATAAAACGTGTCAAAGATCATGAGTGGGACGTTACATTGACGTCACATTTGAGTAAAAAATATACTCAAATGTGACGTCCCACGAGTTTTCGACGCACTGTATCTTCTTCTGTTTTCATTTATTGTTTGCGTGAAAAAAGAAAAAAAATTATGTCCAATATTTTTGGAAATCTATCCGACGGACTAATTAGATTTTTTTGTCATCAACCCTAATTATACACTGTTTCTCTATTTTCAGGAGTTTGTTGTTAGCCAGAATATTTGTAAAAGATCAGTATTTGTAAAAGTCATCTTTTCAATCAATAAGGACAAAAGAGACATTTATAGCAGTCCCAGTGTTAAAAAAAAATTGGGTCAATTATATAGGTATTGAGACTGCCTTGTTAGTTTAGTGCACGATTTCTGAGCATGAGTGTCATTGGGTTATTCCATCAGAAATTTCTCAGTAGCAGCCATGGAGTCTAGATTTGTGCCCGATTGATGGTAATATGCTCGCCCTTGATTACAGGGAACTAAACAGAATTCTAGCGTAATGTGGGTGTACTGTTACTGCCTAGCCCTTCGGGGATTACAGGCGTGATGTTATGTTATGTTGGTATTGATTTTTTTAAGGGACAGCTGAGTTATATTGACGTGATAACGATAATGGCCTCTCATACAGAAAGCTGTTCAGTTTGATTTACTTAATTGCTTCATCTCTTACGAATTAGAACAATCATAATTATACGGATACAGATACTTAGAAGACTCCAGCCTCGTTTAAAAACTGCTTCTAAGACAAAATATATGTAAAATTACGAAGACGTGATAATTATTTACTACCCTACCTGACTCTGCCCACACAAGCAATACCATATTATTTAAATAATACACCGCTAACCACTTGTCGGGTACTTATCGGGGAAGATATAAGCTTACGAGTACACTCATCCATCTTAACTGTACCATCAATAACAGTTAATAAATATGTTTATATTTAAATAGATAATTAAGGTTGGCTACATTGAATGTAACTGAGGGCCAAGACAGAGTGACTTTGTTTAAGGTGGAAGGTGGAATTTGCAGGTCAGGAATGACTATTTCATAAAAAAGTCACTCAACACACTTACGAGGGTTGTATCGGTGATTTTAATGATTAAGTACAATTCTGTTACACCCAATACTGTTACAACTACTGTTACAGCCGCGAATCATATTCCTGCAAATTGCAAAAGACGTTAGAAAATTTGATTTTCGCGGGCTACCGTGGAGCTTCCGCCTTAAGCGGTTCGAGTGAATCGGTTTCATCTAGGCAAACATGCTCCACCTTAGGCCTCCTCATCGCGTCTCATCAGGCGAGTTTAGGCCAAACGCAAGCCTATTTGGTATAAAAAACCGGCCAAGTATAAGTCGGGCTCGCGCATGAAGGGTTCCGTACCATCGTAGTAGAGAGAGCCCCCTTTAATTATAATTTATTATTTGTTGTTATAGCGGCAACAGAAATACACGTTCTGTGATAATTTCAACTGTCTATCTAATAAGGATCTTATGATACAGCTTGTCGATAGACGGACAGACGGACGGACAGCGGAGGTTTACTAATAGTGTCCCGTTGGTTACCGTTCTGGTACGGAACCCTTTTTTTTTTTTGGCGGAGCTGGAGGGAGTGTCAGACTTTTACTGACTAAAACCCATCCATGTTCCTTCATCGCCCTTTGTGTTCCGGGGTCACGGTATCTCTTTCGAACAGTCCCGCAACCCCGGCAGGCATCGGTCCTTGCGGACCCCTTCCTTTTTGCTGACACGGCCTGGTACGGAACCCTAAAAAAGCAGTTACTATGATGAAAAAATCAAAGTGTTGGGTTGACATAAGCTATCGAAAAGTTTACGTCAAACATGTTGGAAGTCATTGTAAAACATATATCGTTTTGAAACAGATTGCCAGTTTTGTAGGCCGCAAAACATCTGCACACTTCGAAAGGGAAATAGCTGCATGATAAATATTAGCTGTTCAGGTCTGTGGAGCCGCCGGCGAAATCTTAGGAAAAACATTACTCGCTTTGAAGGCATCTTATGCTCTTCCACACTACATGAAACGTGGTTACTATAATATTGCTTTAAAATGAACAAAGTTTGAGACCCACTACATAAACCTTAAACATTTTTTGGTTACTTATTTCAAAATATTATTAAAGCTCCCTTTCAGATAGTCGTAGATAGAAAACAAATTATGAAGGAATGTCTAGTGTCGGAGTGTAAAACATCCTTATTTTGATTACGTAATTAAAGCATTCACGTAATTTAAACATTACTGAAACTTCGTCCCGCTATTGTCTATGAAGCAGGTAAAAGCTATACTTACTGTTTTGGTGCAATTGTACCCATCTTTTACCGCTTGAATTAACTTGTCCTCAGACCAAATAAGAACCATATGTCAGGGCCGCTGTTGGTAAACATTTGTTGTTTTTTTTCCTAATAAAATTTACTACTACGTATTAAAGACTAGTATTTCAAATTCTGATTAAATATTATTGTCAAAGATAAAATATGTGTTTTAAAAATTTGTAATTAAGTACCTAAATTACGAGTACATTGTTTTAGGTACATTAATTTAATTTTAAGTTTGCATGCTCAATGAAGTCAGCGAAATATATGATACCTTTTATTTGTTGACCATAAAGTGCCTTATTTCATGTAATTAAAGAATCTTAAATTGAAAAAAAACGAGATGGCGACGTTTAGTTCCGACGATTACGGAAAGGAGCGAAAAGATCCATGTGTAATGTGTGCACATAAACTACTATTGCTTTCCTTCTAGCAAATTGCAACCACAGAAACTAAAAATCAATTCCCACTTCAACAACACTGTGTACCAACCCTTACATAAAATAGCAGACGCCGAACGCTTATTTCAATGTCCCTGCATCACTGTAACTCATAGTAATTGAATTGTCTCGGATCCCTCGCTCTCTGTATTTATGTAGCTCATAATTTATGAGTGGCCAGCCATATTCCAGTATTTAATCGTAGCTCACTCGTGGACAGATGTCAATGGAAGGATTTGATGTAAATTGTTGGGATGTTGGCAATATTGAGGATGGGACCTAAGTTGTGTGAGACTATTTGTAAGTAAATTGGTTGGTGTGTAGTATACGGTCATTTGTTTAAAACACACTAATATTAAACGTTGTAGATGACATTGTTACTTATAAATTATGACTGGCTAGCCATATTCTAGTATCTAGCTCTTCTTAGTATTTACTCTTGGATAAATGTCAATGCGTAGATTAGGGTTCTTACAGACGAGCGGCACGTTGCCAACGGCAGATAAACTGCAGCCGTCGCCACCTGTCGACGGCTGCCGTCAACGCGCCGGGCGGCAGCCGCCGAAGCGTCGACGACTGCCGTCGACGGGTGGCGACGCTTGCAGTTGTGGCATGCCGCGTAAATGTGTGTCGACGGCTGCCGTCGACGCGCCAGCGGAAGCCGCCGATGCTACAACTGCAAGCGTCGACGGCAGCCGTCGACAGGTGGCGACGGCTGCAGTTTATCTGCAGTTGGCAACGTGCCGCTTGTCTGTAAGAACCCATAGATGCAATTTTTTAGGATGTTGGCTGCATTGAAGGTGAGATCTAAGGTGTGTGAGATTGTGGGTATGTAAATTGGGTAAAATGTGTCGCCTTGATAAAGACATTATAAAAGTTAAAGTTAGTTCAAAACTCTATTTGTTGTTATGCTTTTAACGTAACATCACCCTTATCTATGAAAGGCTGGCTGAGCAGTGTAATCCAATCAATAATTCGACCCAACCCTGAATCGGATCAAGTAACCATTCGTTCAGCATCTGCACTGTCTTACAATATCAATCACATAAAAGTAGGTACCTTTATCTATACCTAGGTACCTATAGAGTTACCAACACTGAATTAGGGGCCGCGGCTCAAGTGAAATCTATGGGGCTGCCTTACGTTCGTTGGGTCCCGGGTTCGAATCCTGGTAGGAGCAAATGTTTGTGTGATGAGCATGGACATTTGTTTCCGAGTCATGGATAAGTATGTATTTACAAACAAAAAGTATCTATGTTGTATATCAACTATCTGGTGTCCACGACACAAGCCTCTTGCTTAGTGTGGCACTAGATGGCGCTGTGTGTAATGTCCAGCGATATTTATTATTATCTATCAAGACAGGATGAACAAAAACCTGCAGGATGCAGAAAATCTAACTCTGAAACTATGCAAAAGTAGCACAATACCAATATTTAAATACCTATCAATTAATTTGTAATCGAGTGACCTCGGCAGGTAAGTGATAATTAAACAAATTGATTACGCTAATTATGTTCAGGCAACCGGCTGCGATGGTAATGTTGGAAACTAACATACTCAGCATACGCTATGTCGTGCATATTGCAACTGTACTAAATGCATATAGTTAATAATTTCATTTATGCATCAATTAACCCATCCCATCGCAATTCACTGCTGGACAAGTGGGCTTCGGTTAGCCTAAGACCTAAGTGAAAGCAAGTCAGTATTACAGGAATAGTTTTTCATACTTAGAGAAAAAGTTATCAGTACGCTTGGCAGACAATTTCATGAAATTATGTTTCTGATTTAACAAGACAGAAGAATGTTGCTTCCAACCGTCTTGACTCTTGATATATATACTATATATATATGTATGTTAGTCTGTTAGGTATTTATCTATGGGCCAAAGTAGCCTGAAAATAAAGGATTTATTATTATTATTCCGTTTATTCATTTATAGGATATAAATGAATAAACGGAATAAAAAATACTTATGTAATTACATTTTTAAGTATTTCTTGAAAAACAAAAAAAATATTATAATATATTTTAAGATATACTTATTCAGTCAATTTTATCATGATTGTAAGGTATATTGTATGTCTGTATGGTGTCGGACGTAAAGAATAGCACCATCCCATATCTTCCCGTGGGTGTCGTAAGAGGCGACTAAGGGACTTACTAGAGAATGGGCAGCAGCGTTCTCTATGCTTTTGTAACAGCCGTACTGCTATCGCCAACCCGCCTGCCAAGCGTGGCGATTATGGCAAAACCCCCCTTCTTGGGGGACGCCTATGTCCAGCAGTGGACGTCTTTCGGCTGAAATGATGATGAAGGTATATTGTTTGCGTAGCACTGCTCAAATAAATAAATATTATTTATTTATTTCTCAAAAATAAATCTATAGATGTGCTATAGATTTATTTCTTCTGTAAAAAAAACTTAAAACAATTATTTCTTTATTAATAATAATAATAATATAATAATAATGATTTATTTAACAGATCATACAATCCAATTTGTTAGTAGTACATACACATTTATTAAAACAATACAGATATTACATCTAAAATAACATCTGTTACCCCTAGCTCCTCTCTAAAACATGATTCCTGCGCCGATGATCAGAACAGGCAATTTTATGGGTTATCCCGCGTATATTACGGGTACCGTGGGCACGGAAACTGGCTTTACAACGAAAAATGAATCACAGATCGAACATAATCAATTTTATTCAATAAAAGATAATTTATTTTAATAGAAATTAGCGTTATGACGGTGCTGATTAAGGACATGTACAATTTTAGTAGATTTTTGCAATAACTGTTTATGTAATGAAGGGAACACAAATTGAGAACTACAGATAGATGAAATAAAATTATATATTTTTAAATACACTTCCTCGAAAACTGGTTCTTTTCGCACTACGTTCAACATGCAATGTATTTCACACACGTGCGTTTTTTCTTATGTTCCAACACGTGTGCGGGAATGAAAATTGTCACAGATACCTATACTTAGTCCAAATTGGTTAAATGCACATAGTCGGCGGTGATTGTTTTTTTTAATCTCGGCAAAAAGTTAAGCGTCTATAAGGCGTTAATATTTTTTGAATATTTAAATAATGTTTATAAATAGAATATAATCAAAAACCATGATTATTATAATAAAATAAACGTTTATGAACAAATTAACATTTATTTGTGTTCTAAACTAAAAAATATTTGAATTTTCTATTTTTCATATTAGGCTGTTTAGCGGCTTTATGCCTTTGCTTCTCCTTCAACCTGGCGAAAGCACAGCGCGGAAAAAAAGAAAATTTAAATCATAGATTCATAACAATTCATGACAAAAATATTTGTCATGAATTTTCATGAACACAATATTTTATTTCTTCAAAAGTGTATTGAAAAACGTCGTTTGATACACGTGGACATTTGTTATTGCAGGTCTCGGCTCAATAACAACCCTCGCCTGCGGCTCGGGTGTTAATTCTGCTTCGAATACAATAACAAACTTTCTCCACTTGTATCAAAATGTACTATTTTTCACAAAGGTAAGCTAACAGTTTTTGAGTCAAATCGTATGACCGATTTAATTATACATAATTATTATAATTGTATTGAATAGAGATACAATGATTCATTCATACATGATTGATTACACAAGACTCAATCGCGCCAAACACTTGCAGCCATTTTTACGTAACGTAAGCTAAGCATACAATATGCAAGTATCTCGTAAATCAACGCTTAACAATGTTTTGATAGGCACAAAAAATACAAGCGTAAAACTAACATAGCACGCTATGTAGACAAGGAGATGGCCACATATATAATGATAGACTATGTAAAGTGATCAACCTGAGTAATTTAGTGACAGAGAGTAGGGAAATGCAGAAGTTCAATACAATACGCGACGATGAACTCACGCACGTGTTAGTAGTTATGTTGATAAGATTTGTTTCCGACTTCTCTTACTTTTTTGTCCAGTTCCATTAGAAATAGTGCATTCATTTTGGTCCTTTTTATTTATTTTTAACACAACAATTAAAAGATTATAGGAGGAGCTCGTGGCTAAATGATAGCGGCTCAGGTCGATCTTTATGTTAAGCCGTGCTTGCCTAGGTTGGTCTGTGGATGGGTGACCACCCTTACATACCGAGTTTCTTCCGTGCCTCGGAAAGCATGTTAAGCTGTTGGTGATTTGTAGACAACCAGTCTTACCAAGAGGTTTCGTATTACCCAGTACTAACTGGGTTGTGGAGGTCAGATAGGCAGTCGCTGTATGTAAAATACTGGTATTCAGCTGCATCCGGTTAAACTGGAAGCCGACCCCAACATAGTTGGGAACAGGCTAGGCAGATAAATAAATCAATAAATAAATATCGCTGGACATTACACACAGCGCCATCTAGATGATGAATTAAAAGTTTATAATGTCAATTTTAGACCGTCAGGGCTAACATGGCCAGAGATCGCAGAAAGGAAATCATCCTATGGCCAGCAGTGGAACGCGATGTGGGCTAGTAAAAAAATTATTTATTCGATCTAAACAGTTTAGAAAAGTTATTTACCAATTTACCAAAATCTGAAATTGAAGTTCATACATCGTAACGAATGTTCGTTCATCATGTCGTATCTTTAGTAGTATATAGTTACCTGAAAACTCTAGGACTCTTGACTCTTGAGTATAACTCTGCTGCCGTGATAGGTATCGTATCGATAATGGCTGAATTCATGACTGTGGAGTTACTTACTATAGTTGGTGCCAGTTAAGATGAGAATATCGGTCATTGCCCTTTCCCTAATATTTCTTCACACGAGCCAAAACAAATAAACCATATATCGTTTTTCATTACAAAAAATGTTGAAAATCACGAAAGATGATGATTTGAACAGGCTTATTTTTGATTTTCAAAATTAAGAAGTTTAATAAATGTAGGTGGGTCAATGACCGCTATTCTCATCTTAACTGGCACCAACTATAACGTAGGGCCAATTTAATAGATCACATTTGACACTTCATCCAAATACAACAACGTAACCTTGTAACGGCTCGCATAAAATATTATTTATTTTTTCGAAGTTAGAACTGCATTACTGCACAATTGCTTAATTTTTTTCAATTACGAATACAAATTGTAATAATGATTTATGTAAAATGATGGTGGAACCTTTACTTTGAACGGTCAGTTATCAAATGTGATCTATTAATTGGCCCTACTGCAGTAACTCCACAGTCATGATATCGATACGATACCTATCACGGCAACAGAGTTACACTCGCTAATTTAATTTGGCCTTGTAATTACAAGTGTCCTAGAGTTTTCAGGTAGCTACTATACTACTGAAGATATTATTTTACGATGTATGAACTTAATTTAACCTAGTATATCAAGCTTTTCGAATGTTGTGTTTGTCTGACTTGACTTTATACAGAAGTGAACCTTCTGCATATTTATTGTTAAGTAATGTTCGGCCTATGTTTAGTAAAAACATTGCGTGTTAGCCACGCCTCTAATGAAGACTTTGGAAACACAGCTAGTAAAAAATATATTTAAATAATGAAAATGTAATGTCTACCTTTTCCTTCACGGTCGATTTTGTTTAAAAAGAAATGAAAGAGAGTATTGTGTTTAATACAAACTATTACTTATTATGCGAAGTTTTGAACTTTATGTTGTGCAGATGTGTTCAGCAATTTTGAGTATTTTATTTTTACTGGAACCAATAATATTGTTGTCTGGCAAGTAGAATTTTAGGCAATTTAATACACAGCGACACCAAAAAATACGACTAGATTATAATTATCTTGTTTTGCTTAAGCCAATTGGGAATCTGCATAAATTTTCTTTTTTTATTACGATACGGAATGTTAAAGTACTATAAAAATAATGACAAAAAGCGAAAACAAGATATAAATCGGAAAAACAACACAAAAGTTATAACCATTAAAACTTTTGTTTCTATCTCTTTCTAGATAAACGGAATTTAGTATGGATGTTGTACGTCGATGCAGCGAATTACGTCATTCGCTGTATCGGATCTCTCTATCTAATCAAAAGTTTCAAATGCTTATAACTTAGTATTTTTTAAGGATATTAAAAAAATAATTTCACTTTACTATTTCTGATGTTAACACGCTTTGTTTAGAGTGATAAAAAAAATCATGCATATACCCTATTTACACTTTTTTTTTAAATAGCCTACATTGTGTCCCGCAGGGTAAAGGCCTCCCCTTTATCTCTCCAAACCTCTCTGTTTTGGACATCGCCGACGAACTCGACCGCGGCGAAGGTGGTATGACGATCTGATCATGTTCGCGGGTTAAGCGTGGCCAGAAATTGCACAGAACAGACCTCTCTCTATCTATCTGTTGTACATAATAATAGTCAAGTTTCCACCATCAATAAATTGCAAATCTAAATAGTCTGTCAGTTAGAGTATTGGAAATTAGTGGACACGTATTTTTTGTTTTTGTAAATCAAAGAATATTGACGAAGATAAGACGATAAAACTCGAGAGTGGGGGCTCGTGGAGTCATAACACACTAAAAATTATAGCACGGCGTGACGTATTGAGAATTTTAAAAGCGTCGTATCTTCGTCAATTTTGGTTTACGTAACAAAAGAAAAAATACGTGTCAAATATTTTTTGATAATCTAACTGACGGACTAATTAGATTTTTTCAGGACACAAGCCTATTACTGAAAAATAAATATTGGTTTGAAAATCTCCGTTTTTTCACTGACTTTGTTTTCTTTTTTTGTGAATCTAAATTGAATAGTGGATGATAGGGATAATTTTTCAGTATCAGACGAGCTTTTCTGTACTTCTTATTACAGTGCTGGGCCAATAAATATTTATGGAGTGATACAATTTTACGATGTGGAACGAAACACTTTTAATTTTATTCGGATTTATTGACAGATCGTAGCAACTTTTTCAATGCAGACTTCTATATTTCAATTCGTTAGTATAGTAAAGGATAGAATTTATTCGTGCAGAAAATAACATCGCTTAGCCACAAGAGTTGTAGCCATTGGACAGAAATATTGTTTATAATCCATGTATAAATTACGTGCATCTTTTTATATTATATTTATGTACATAAGCCAATGTGAAACCTTAGTATTCTGTTCGCATTTAAAATAATAAAGGTCGTAATAGCCAACGATTAGCCACTCCTACATGACCGAGAAATTATTCCTATGCTTATTAGCACCTTGTTTTTATTTATTTTCTAATCCAAGGCATATATATGGATAAAAAGTCAGCTCTGTTTGTAAGTTGAGCTAATAGTGTTGAATAAAAAGTACTTATAGTAGTTTATGTAAAGAAATGGCGGCTTAGTTATATGTATGTAATGTACAGGTGAACATGGAGGGGCGGATTCGGAAGCTATGTTTAGGATGTTTGTGGCATACAGTCGTGTAGGTTTGCAAGCAATTTGAAAACCTCCTAAATGTGAAGAAAACTATATAGGGTGTAAAAACCTCTTAACGAAGCCGAAAGTTACTTGTTCTTCCTATGATTGCGATATTTTTTTTGTTCTACACCATGCCTGATAACCTTCTAGTTAAGGATATATTGGGGGTCAAAGTTCCAACATTTCAACAAGTTTTTTTTTTAATACAAATTTTTAATGTATTTATTTACGTGAAACACCTCCACGACCGCCGTTCTATTCAATCCATCCATCAGCACAATGTTTTAAGTGCGTTACATTGAAATCTACCACAAAACATGATTTTTCACCCCAATAAAAAAGTCGTTTCCCAGCAATAATTTTTGCGTAAAGTTACTTAGTTTGACGTACAGAATGCTTGGTTGACGGCTTCGTGACGAGGTTGTTTACACCCTGTATATCGTGGGCTCGGCTAGATTAGCTATACAAATAGAGTGAAGTGTATTGTAAGTGTGGTAGAGGTAAATAAAATAATAGGTATTCTTCACAAAGCTTTGAAATAAAAAGTGGAACGAGTGTACCTAAACACCAATATAACCTTTTAATCACGACCTGATCAATCGCTCGTTTAGGCCGGGAGAGATACAAAGTAATTCTATAAAAATGCTTGACATTCAATCACCAATGCATTAAAAGCAGTGTGTATCACTAACGGTCAGGCGACAAGACCCTGGCAATAAAATGCCCGACAGAGCAGCACCAGTAGCAGGAATCTCGATTTAATAACTTGAGATGTTTTTATATCATATTTGAAAATATATGGCGTTAGTCGACTACAGCATTGTAACAAGCTGTGTTCAGTATTTGATGAGCGATGGCGGTAGTTCTTTAAGAGATAAAATAGAGGGAATAGTGTTTTCTAGCCGTTTGGTCCCCGATCTTCGTTCACGTGAAATTATTATAAAAAATATTACTTACCTATTCCAATCGGATTTCAAGGGTTTTAATATTTTTTAATACGGAAACTTAATTATTATTTCTAAAATAAAAGTAGCCTAAGTAACGTCTTATAAAATTAGCTATCTGCCAGTAAAAGTTCAGTAGATCCAGCCGTTTCGGAGATTAACCGGAACAAACAGACAGACAGACAAAAAGTAAAAAAAAAATGTTTATGTTATATGTAAGTACCGGTTAGGCTTTCAGTAAAAACCTGTTATTTTGAATTCACAAACAGACACTTATATTTTATTTATTTGCAAAGATGTAAAGATTGCTGTTGGGTAAGAGAAGAATCGAAGAATCTAAAAAAGTCGTAATCGCTTTTATCAGCTATTTAGTCGTAACTAAACTCTGATTACAGGTTATGCGCATTATGAGCTGTGTTGACGGGCAATAAAAAAAAGTGTGTGAGCATAATAATTCCATACCACACTGAAATGACAAGATGACAAGGTCTTGACGTGCAAACGCCAGCAAATCAATATATTTGTATGGCATACAGATAGTTGTTCCGGGTCTGGCTGTTTGTGTATGTGAGTTTAAATGTTTGTAAACGCACCCATGATACAGGAGAAATTCCTAGTGTGGGGGCAACGTTTTTTAAAACAAAAAAAAAAACAAGCTATCCGAAACTGTCAAAATTTCGTAATCAACCTTGAACCTAATGCTTTAGCGATAAAGTTAGATATCTATTAAAGAAGTTTGACAGATTTTAGTAGCTTGCTGTGCTGGCGCCTGTTCTTTGTATCTTTAGTTTTTCTTCAAACCATCATTAAAAGCTACAGCCCAACAGTTTAGCTTAAGCAAAAAAACAATATCTTTAATTCAAAGTAAACCCGAGACACGACGCCTATTCCATATTTTATTCACACCCAATTTACTCAACCTAACAACTTGCAAAGAAAAACCATGTTTTCCTCACACTTCCATTGAAAACATAACTTCAACTTAAATAAAAAATAGGCCTTATTAGAAGTTATTTTAATAAAGACTTTTCAGACTCTATAGTGGTACCAATTAGATATAAAAAATCACAGTGTGTCCTCTACTTTATGTTGGGTTTAACTCGACTTTACGAGGTGGGTAAACTGGAATGCGCAGTTTACGCGTCCATTGCGCACTTTATTTGAAATGTACGGGTTATTTCTTGCGTGGAATGGTAATGGACGGTGCGCGGAAATGAAATCATTTGGATGCCGCCGAGGTTAGAGATTGTACAGGTGTAAAGGTGTTTTTTACGATTATAAAGTTGGGTTATAAAATTTTAAAGACTACAGCAATCTTTTTGTGAATTCAAATTCCATGTTTTTTTCCATAATAGGCAATTAAGGAATGTTCACAATTACTTAGCCTAAGGACTAAAATATTACCAAGAGAACGAAAAAGTTTAGAAACCTAATATTGAGCAAGCATGTCATTGACCGGAAACTGCCGGAAAATGATTGTCCCTGAGGACCACTACGAATATCATTTATAGTACATACTTAACCTGCCATTGGCATCAATTTATAAAGGTATTATTCGACTGCTTACAAATAATCCTTTAGTAGCTCAACATGACAAACCGTAAAAAGGTTTTGATAATGCTAAAATTGTTCGCCTTGATTTGACCAGAAACAACATAAAACCAACAAAACAAATTTACCTTACGCCACGGAACTTTCCAAAAAAAGCCGTCATCACCGTTACCCCACCCCGCCGCCAGATGGCGCCGCACGTAACCGAACAAAGCGCGCTTCATTTCCCGTGGGAATGGCTATTTACCACCGTAAGCCCTCGTACGAACTTCATTAATCTGTCGCATAGCTGTGACCAATCCTGACGACGCGTATAAGGACAGGGACACATTAGAGAATGTGGAGCATGCCTTACGACATAATCAGATGTTAGACACCCTTTTATAGAGATCGTTATAACGATTTGACGCCTTTTAATTGTGTAGTGATAGTATCGGGGATGAGAAGTAACTTGGACTGCTGGACTATTATCCAGTTTAAATGAGTGCTTGATAATTATTTAAATTATACGGGTTTGATATTGATCTTTTTACTGCTGTGATGTGTACAAGGAATCAAATCTTTATGCAAATTAAAGATAGAAACTCATAGATGCTATAATCGATAACAGCGATAATATTTACTATTCTAAAATGAAAATACATAAAAGAATTTGTGGCGGCATTAAAAATTTGTTAAAGTCAAACCATTTATTTAAATACGGATAAAGGCATTTTAAACTAAAAAGTTTACAACAAAATAGTCTTTATTCCACATTCGCAAAAGTAGTTTCTTATGGAGAATATTGAAAGTTAAGAGACGGTTAAAGCCATCACTTTAAAGATAGATTATGGCGTGACATAACCTGAGTGTGTTATTGCTTCTATTTGTATGTTATCGACTTAAAAAAATGCAATTGAAAGCGTAACAGTGATTTACTACAAGGAAAATTACAACAACAACAATCGTTTTCAATTCGCCATAGTTCGCTGCTGAACTTGTATAATGGTTAAATAATTGGACTTTCACATACTTCATTATTTCGTATAAGTTAATTTAGGTACACAATACTGTGCGTGAAAATCAATTAGATTGGTTGTATGGTACCCGTGAATTAATTGTTTTTGGGCTCGCAACATTGTGGACTTGCGATATCTTGCAAATATGAAACATTGGGTATTACAGTTATGTTGCTTTTTATTAAATAACTACATAGCATTACCTACCGAGGCAATACAATTTTGAATAGTTAAAGAAGTATTTTTTTTAATATGTACCTAAATACATAATATCTTGACTTTTCTTGTTGTTAGTTAACATGCGCTAGCTTACTAACTTTGGAAAGCAAAAACCAACAGGGCCTACCACCTCAGCACTCTTGTTGCAGTATTACTAACTTTAAACTTAAGGCCCTTCTAACCCTAAAACTTCGTTTGAAATACTGTTATAATAAAGTTCTAATCAGCTTGCACTACAAAGCGGTTGTTACGTCAGTAACTGCGGCCGAATAGTGCGAAATATTAAATTTTTTGCGATTTACAAAAAATCTATTGATTCGACTAAAAACATAAAACACATGAGACTTGTTTTATAGTTAGTTCAGTTAGTATGCAAAGTTTCATGATCTAATTTCAAGTACTTTTTGAATACCAGCGGTTTATTGTCCGATTTGGAGGTAACTTTAGAATTTCTTTCTATCGAGAAAAGTTTATGGAATCGTGTTTTCGTCACACATAAGACTTAGCATTAATCCTCAACTTTACCATATATTTATTTCAAAATTAATGCCTCAGTATTTTAGGAGTAACGGAGGATCATGCTTAGCCATTTGAGGAAATATATAGCCCTTTCACTTTAGGAACTTATAAAGCCCAAAGACTTTGTTGTGGTTGTAGGCCCCTATTTTTGTAAAACAAGACTGACTGATTTAAATGCACACCACCTGTGTGTTGCATCTCGTTTTACACAAACAATAAAAAAAACTCTTGTTTAATACATAATACTCAGGTGACATAAGCTGAGTATACGCGAAGGCTGTACCTACACCGTCAGAACAAACCACAAGTCATGGAAGTATTCGTTCAATCAAATGCTCGTTTATTTGTGGAGCCACGAGCCACGAGCCACTTCTCAGAAGCAAGTTCATTACAGCTTAGATTGGAATCAAATTAGATGCTTGTCAATGTTTAGTGTGTTAAAGCCAGATGTTTATTGGTGGTAAATGGCTATTCTTGCTGGTTTTTTGCCCAGTAATGTGTTTCTGTGATTTACTCTATCGGGAATTTCTTAGCTGTAGCTCTCAGAATCTTAATGGGTCCTCAGGATTTGTTTGTTTTGTTTGTTTGTCGATTTGTTTGTTTTTTTTTTTGGATTTGTGTTTGTTTGTTTTGTTGCATCGGAGTTATAGATGAGGGACGAAATGTGGGTTTACTGTAAGTACCTACATAGGGTGTTGGCAACTACATATACATATATTTTGGTAAAATTTAAGTATCAACTTGGCAATAATATTGTAATATTTTTGTCGTGGCAACACTGTCACACTTCCTCTTCCCTTAGCCAACTTACAACTAACTTGCACTATCACGTTCTTTTTTCCTCTCGTTAAATTAAAGTTTTTTATTTTATGATACTAAGTATTGTCGTTGTTTAATGTGGTTGTGTACCCAAAGCTGTACAATAAATAGTGTGCATATAAAGCGTCTTTGCATTTGAAGATTCCTCCTGGTACGCGACCCAAAAAATATTCCTGGCGTGGCATAGCAGGACGCGTGCCCGCCATTCTGGTCCATAAGGCAGGACTCAAATAGCGAACATTTTCAACATCACAAAACTTTCGTGTTCATCTGCCTAGCCTTTTCCCAACCATGTTGGGGTCGGCTTCCAGTCTAACCGGATGCAGCTGAATACCAGTATTTTACATGGAGCGATTGCCTATCTGACTTCCACAACCGAGTTAGTACTGGGTAATACGATATCCCTTGGTAAGACCGGTTGTCAGACTTTATGGGCCACTGACTACCTGTAACGACTGTCAAAGATCTACAAATGACAGCCAGGACCAACTGCTTAAAGTGCTTTCCGAGACACGGAGGAAACTCGGTAATGGGTGGTCAGGGACACCCATCCACAGACCAACCACACACCACAGAACACAGACCACATAATAAACTAGATCATGTGACACTATGTTATTTAGCAAAAAATTATCCTTATGATGAAGCCTTTCGATCGGTATGATAAAGCTACAGGATGATTATTTTTCTCGTATAACGGGTTCGATTCCCGGTTCAACCATGTAATTATTTAAATATCTATGAATGCAGTTTAAATTGTTTTTTAAATTCAAATTATGTCTTCTTTCAGTAAAATGTTCCATCTACAATATTCAAGGTAGTTTCCCTCCATGTGGCATATCCGTGGGACGCCCTGTATAATGTAGCTACTAATATTATACCTAAATAAATGCCTAAATACAACACAATAATATCACAGGAAAACAAACCTCACGTTGAAACAAACCAGTATCGTACAGCCTGCAACAATGTATTGAACTATAATTGAACCAATAAAGAACAATTTGACACGACCAAGTGGAAATTAATTCAGTTACCGAAGCTCTAAACCGGTTCGAACCGAAATTGGTTTTGCGATATTTGATTTTGTTAAACATTGAGCTGGTGTTAGGTACCAGGTTAGGGAAAGTTCACCACCAGAATCATGAAAGAAAGAAAGACATGCGAAGGATATGCGCCACGGACAGCCCACTCTGCAGGGGCTGCTTTGACGCCGAAGAATCAGCTGCCCACGTCATCCTGGAATGCGAGGCCGTGGCTACCCAACGCAAACAAATCCTCGGAACGGTGAGGTCGCTCCGCGAAGCCTGTGAAGCTCCCAGGAAACTTCTGTGTTTCTGGGCGGAGCTAGGCTGGCTAACTTAGCCAGGACACCTACGCACAACGGACCGAATGAGAGTCTAAGTGCGGAAAATGGAGTCCCTACTCTACTCTACTCTACTCTAAGACATGCGAATTACTTATTTACGCCAAACATGGCACTACGTACTCTTTAATTCACTGGAAACATTGGAAACCTACAGACACCCACAGATAAACTGTTTAGCTTTACAGTATGCTCTGTTTTATTCTAAAACCATGCTTTAACGAAGAGGTGTTTAAAAGAAAAGACTTTTAGTATAGAACCAACTCTATTACTTCACTATAAAAAACAATATGGAAAAACAGCTTGTTATCTTTATTGTGACAGCGATAAGGTTGCTGCACACTGCACAAATTGCAGCGGTCAGGCGTAAAACAACTGTCTAAGGTCTGTACTTTAATGATTAATTTGACTGATCGGCAACAGATTGTATACTAAGATATCGTTTCTTTTTTTCGTTACTTGATTCCCGTTGACAGATATACTACTATACTATACATAGATAATTTATACAAAACACATTTCTTCCGAACAATCATCCTGATTATTGCAGTCATCATCATCATCATCATCATTTTGACGACCCGAATGGCGTAGCGGTAGTGAGGCTGCTTTACGTTCTAAGGGTCTCGGGTTCGAATCCCGGTGGGAGCAAATGTTTGTGTGATGAGCATGGACATTTGTTTCCGAGTCATGGATGTTTATATATATAATAAGTATGTATTTACAAACAAAAAAAAGTATCTATGTAGTATATCAACTATCTGGTGTCCACGACACAAGCCTCGTTGCTTAGTGTGGCACTAGATGGCGCTGTGTGTTAATGTCCAGCGATATTTTATTATTTATTTTATTATTTCAGCCGAAAGACGTCCACTGCTGGACATAGGCCTCCCCCAAGTGTCGCCACATTGACCGGTCCCGTGCGACTCGCATCCAGCGGATTCCCGCAACCTTCACCAGGTCATCGGTCCACCTAGTGGGAGGCCTTCCAACGCAACGTCTTCCGGTTCGCGGTCGCCACTCCAGAACTTTTCGGCCCCATCGGCCATCCGTTCTGCGAGCAATGTGCCCTGCCCACTGCCACTTAAGTTTGGCAATTCTTCGGGCTACGTCGTCGGTGACCCTGGTTCTCTTGCTGATGTCTTCATTTCTGATTCGATCACGCAAAGAAACTCCGAGCATAGCCCTCTCCTTTGCCCTTTGGGTGACTTTAAGCCTTCTGATGAGGCCCATTGTGAGCGACCACGTTTCGGTCCCGTATGTAATCACTGGCAACACACACTGGTCATAGACTTTCGTCTTGAGACACTGTGGTAAGTTGGACGAGAAGATACCGCGCAACTTCCCGAACGCTGCCCAGCCGAGTCGGATTCGACGATTGACCTCTTTCTCGAAGTTAGACCTACCTAACTGGACCGTTTGTCCCAGGTACACATAATCGTCTACAACTTCGAGTGTAGAGTCTCCGAATATTGCAGAATATATTATTATTGAATATTCCGATTATTGCAGTGTATCCCTTAAAATAACAAGAATCTCGGACAACCATTCAGCTGACACTGTCCAAAGGCACAAGTGCAGCCATTTAGCGTGATGTAATAAAACGGTAATTCTACTCGCATATCTTTTTTTAAGAACCAACAACTGGTTTTAAGAGGACCGGTGCCGTCATTCAGTGCAGTCGTGTTTTTGTTTATTTTTAAAGAGTAAAAGTTATTTTAAGACTGGAAGTGATGAACATTTAAATGCATTAAAGTAATCAGTCGCAAGTTCTGGTTTCTTAAGGAAAATAAAATCGAGAACTTGAAATGGTTTATAACTGATTTTTATTAAGTGGCAGTGGGCAGGGCACATTGCTCGCAGAACGGATGGCCGATGGGGCCGAAAAGTTCTGGAGTGGCGACCGCGAACCGGAAGACGTTGCGTTGGAAGGCCTTTATAACTGACTTAACACCGAAAAACACTGAGACATAGAGGTTCATGCAATTAGCTCAGACCAAATAAAAAACCAAGACACAGCGCTGCGAACAATAAAGGGACGCCGGTTTCGTAAACATGTGTGCATTTTTTGAGCGTAGTTTAATTGTAGTTTGATGTAAATGTGTGCGTGTGAGCCTGTACGCATAGAGCGGAGCTTAGTTTTGCACTGGCTTCACTTTATTTGTTCGCAGCGCTGTCTTGGGTCATACCTATATGAAGACATATAGGTTTGACCGGTGATGATATAAGAATACTCTAGTTATCTGAGGTGATATCATTATTTCCAAATATTATCAAAAATAACGTAACGTAAGTAGTGTATTTGATTTGACCCAGGAGTTTCATTTAACTCCTTGGATTTGACGTAGAGTATTTTGTGTCGAATAAAAACAAGACGTAATTCAAATGTTTGTCTTCCAGAAGTTTTATTTGTATTGCTACTGCATTATACATACCAAGTTTTGTATGTTGCAGCCTACGGTCATTCATTTATACATATACATAGCCACAGATATCGTGATCAGTGGGTAAAAATATTTAGAGAAAATCGGATCACGGTATCAGTAGATACAACTCGCCGTGATCTGTGGCTAATTCAATCTGATAACGTGATCGGTGAAGACAAACCCTCTCTTAATAGATTTGGAATTTTTGTACGTAAGTCAAAAAAGTCACTTTAATATCTGGTAACACCGACACTGATTAGATAGATTCACTCTTGTAATATGAGGCAGTTTATATTTCCCGCTCCTTTTCCTAACCTGCACATGCAGCGCTTTTAGCATCATTCAAGAAGTGAACATGAGAACGGGGGAACGAGGACTGACAGCTGTCAGTTCAACGAAAAAATTGCACATGGAAGCACGTGTGTAACGGATCTCTCGAACCACCCCGCACCGCATGACGAGCCCTTTCGTCTGATCACCCGCGAAGAGACGAGGATCATCTCGAGCCTTTCTCTGCAATATTCAATACACTCCCGCTCCGCCAAACGCACCCTTGTGTTTGATTACCCAGTGTAATAAGAACTAAAACTGTTTTCAAATATTAGTCGCGCGACCCGCGTAGTGATACTCTGCTGTGTAATAGTCGAAGGAGATTGGATCCCGCTGGCCTGCCCCAGGTGAGTGCTGCATGTCCCTTCTCTCCCTCTCTTTTCCGCCTCGACTTTTGTCACTGCCGATTCACTGTAATGAACACGTTCGCTCGTATCGAAGGTTGGTTCTGATACTTTCAGGAATGAATTATTGTTGGCGTGACCAATATCAAAAGAACGGTAAAAAAGTACCATTACATATCCGGGTCAGGGTGCCAAAGGTTTCGAGCTCGCTTCGCTCGCTCTTGAATTGTGAATTCTACGGTTTTTACTTATAGGTCGCTAAAGTTCTATCTTTATGAATGGTCAAAATAAAATCTAAGCTCGCTGCGCATTAATGTTTTCTTGCAAGCAAGTCACTACCAGAGTTGCAAAAGTAACAATTTTTTTTTTTTTTAATTTTAGGGCAGCAAACCGTTTTGGCCTGGAATGCCAAATCTTAAAATAAGTCACTGGTTGCACACAGACACATCCAGATATTGATACTAGAAAAGGCGTATTTTTACAATTGACAATGCCATTTGGGTAGGCCTTACGATTCAATTTTTTTTCGAAATAACTCTTTGTTTTCGTCCAAGTACAAGAACAGACTCATAAACAGCCTTTTCCTATCAACTTACCCTGTTGGTGCAACACTATCTGACCCCAGAAAGGCAGAGCGGCAATAACCCGGAGGATATCTACAGAATTCATGGCCAATAACAGCAATTTATTATATAGTATATTAGTACTGCAGTAGTATATTGGTACAGTTTGACCCTGGTACGATTACCTGTTTTGTACGGACCCGCCATCTACTTAACAATAAAATTTAAATACAGCACAAAGTACTTTAAAGGTACTTTCACATAAAAGTGGATCATACATATTATATCACCCGATATAATATCTGAAGCGTCTTCCAGGTAGCTAAAAATAGCCGCTTTAGCAGAATCATAAAATGATAATAAAGGTCACGCGACAAATATGTTTTACAGAGTAAAGGCTTATCTTTTACCTTGGTACTTTATTTGACAATAAAGCAGAATACAGCCAGACAGGATTCTAAAATACATCCGAGAAAACCCAATCAAGTCTGCTATTGCAATAGTGTCAGAATGGTCTATCATTGATTTCATAATTGTTGATCGATGCCATTGTCATTTTGCTATAAGTTAGTAATCTGCTAAATTCATAATAGTCTAGTAATAATAGTAATAGTTATAGTAGTCATTGATCGGTCAACGGTCTAGTAATAGAATTGTGTTATAATGACATTGTTGTGTTGCCATTATTATAAAACCTGTTCATAGAAATGATTTTCGAAAAACAAGAATTAAATTTGAACATCTAATCATGCCAGATTTCATTTATATATATTTTTACATATTATTTATTAGTGTTATAAGCAATCTAAAGTAGTAAGAAGTTCGTAAATAGCAAAAAACATTAAGTTACGTTTAACGCGGATTCATGTGAAACTATACAATTCAATAATATTTCATCTGTTTAGCTGTCAAAGTCGAATGTGACATTACTGCTTACTGACGTTTTATTTGTTTTTATGTCTAGCAGCCGGTGTTTTGATTTATTTTTCTTTACGGGTTTTAAATTATCTTTAATAAAGAAGCCTATATTTATTGCAATACAAAATTTCGGCTGGAACTGTTAATTTTAGCAGATTACCACGTAAGTCAGTCATTCATTTTTCATTGTGTACGAGATTACCATTCTATGCCATTCCTTTCAATGGAGTGTCGTGTCAGTGGTTGACCATTGGAAAGTCATAATGACGCCACTATATTAGTAGATTACCAAACTTAACAAAATCAACAATTATGAAATCAATGATAGACCATTCTGACACTATTGTAATAGCAGACTCGGCCCCAGCAATGAATAGTCAAGATTTAAATCTATTTTTACAGGGGTTCCTAATCGTTACCTGGGATGAGCTTTTTATAACTTTACGAAGCAATATTACAGAATCCAAATAACGGTAATAGGTTACTGTATAATTACTAAAAAAAAAAAAAAAATTAGTCTAATGGGAATTTTAGTTCAAACATTAACAGTAACTAGTGTGAGAGCGCCTTTAAATTCCATTTATCTTTATTTATAGGGACGATACCGTTTCGTAATGTGCTTGCTACTGTTACAGAAAATAATGGGCATCTGTAGGTAGCTATGGACAAAAGCCTTATTATCGCCTATTAAAACCTTTGAGTTTGTTTCGGTATTTCTTATCGAATAGTCTGAGAGGAAAGGCCTATCTCATCCAGTTTTTAAACATCTTTGATTCAAAGGGTTTTTTTTTGTTTTAAATACCGTGAATCTTTTAAGTAGACTTAGGACGACTTAGTGAAGACTTAGTACTTTTAAGTAGTAGGCTTAGGTTACTAAGCCGTAAGCGTGAAAACTATTAGAAGTTAATAAAAAACAACCACCTTTTTTCCAATTTGACGTGATACTTAAGTCTATGGAACTCTAGGTCCTAGCACGAGCGCGCGGTGTAGGGCCTGAATTCCTGTCGCGGTGACGTCATTCGCGTGCGTCGGTTGCGCGTACAAGTATACATTGTGTTTTATAGAGCACCAGACTGCGACGCTGATGCCAGCGGCGCGTATTTGCTATTATTTTTCTTGCTGACGTACGCGACATACCGTGCGACCGACCGTCAGTGTGACAGGAATTCAGGCCTAAACGTAACGTAAATAAAACATTTTAAAATTAAACATACTCGTTTTACATAAGTATAATATTTTCATAGTTATAAGAATTCAGTCATATCAATGGATGAGACAGATTGTGCTTGTTGCAAACAATTTAACTAAAATACTATAGGATAATTGTATTTTCGATTAAAAAACGTATTTACGTTTATACCGCGCGCTCGTGCTAGGGCTTCCTTTTTCGCCAATTATATGTTTCGTCTTTAACCATTTTTTTACAAGGTCAAACTTCACAAACTCTACACCTCAGTCAGAATATGTGGCTTGGCTGTTTTGTTACTACAAGAACTATTGTATAATAGAAAAGTAATGAACAGTGGACAATTTTTTCACCGTAAGCCCATGTGAATGTTGCGAAATGGCCAAGCCACACATTTTGCATAAGGTGTAGAGTTTGTGAAGTTAGACCTTGTAGATTTAGGTCGTGTAGAGTTAGAAGCTTGGCTCTACATGAGATCTGATAATTTTTAGACAGTGCGAGTCATATGGCAACATTTTAGATGAAAATGTTTTTGGTGGGATTATTTATTTCGCATAACTATTGATAGCCACACAATTAATTAAAATAACTACAGGGAATCCTTAAAAATCAGATCGTATTTTTAAATAAAATTGCCTTGTTTTGCCAATTATTGCCTGAACCAACACTTTGGTAAAAGGTATTTCATTTATCAAAAAATTAGAACTCTTATCAGAGAAGTATTTGTATTCTTTCAATTAATGCTAACTTTAAACAAGTCAATGACATTGGAATTACAGTAATTGGATTTTAGCCACTCTAATAAGAAAGAAATTGGAATATTGTTTTCATTAATTAGAGCAAAAATCATGTTACATGGCTAACCCGTTCAACAAATTAACAAAAAGAATTTAAACTTCAGTAGAAAGGAACTTGCTAAGTTATAGTATGGTCACTTTAAGTGAGCAGTTCAAGTCGGCGCTGCTTGTCAAGCAAAAATGCATCGTTATGACTAAATAGGGACCATTTATTTTAGTTCTGTGTTTTCCCGCCTGCACAAATGATTTGGTTGAAGTGTAATTAGATCGGAATGATATTTATTTCACAGACAATCAAATTGTACACGACATAAACCTCCTAGAAGATGTAATAGGTTACCAAAACCTAAGCGTCAAAATCAACATCTTAAATCCAAGTTTATTATAACAGATCAAATCAATATACTCACCTACTTAGTCTATTAAGAACTAACTCTTCTGAGACAACAACAACAACAACAACAACAGCCCATAACGTCCACTGCTGGACATAAGCCTCTCCCATGATGGGAGGAATTTGCCATAATCTCCACGCTTGGCAGGCGGATTGGAGATCGCAGTGATGAAAGACTAACAGAAAACGCTGCTGCCCATTCTCTGGTCTACGGAGGCGCAAGGTGTTCTGCCTCAGACATTAGTCGCCTTATACGACACCCGTGAGTGTAATGGCTTGGTTCTATTCTACTCTGGCGGATACCACACGGCTAACCACACGACTCTTCCGAGAGAACTTATATCTACGTTTTAATAAAGTTAATTAACAAACACATAAATAGAAGAAAATACGAAGAAATATAATATGGAAATGTATGAATTTCCACTAAACAAGATGTAAGATATACATTGAAAAGAATTCGTTAAAATAAATCAATTGAAATGGTTCCTTCTAATTGACCTTTTTTCTTGTATATGCTTTGGTCGCTCCATCTTAAATAGGCATAGACTAGTTGACGCTACGACTTAATTAGTTTGAAGTGATCTATGTGCAAAGGGCTTTAGGGTTCCGTATGTTACGTGAGTGTCTACATAATTTTAATGATCTATTTCGATTTTCTTAACCATTGCATTGTCATTTAGTTTTCAAACTTTCTCACATTTACGCCGACCAACTATCAAGCGATATTACCACGATCACATTTGAGTAGGTAGTATACAGATACAATATCGTTATTATTGCCTTTTTGCCTGTAGTATAAAAGTCAAAGCTATTACTGAGTGTTAAGAAAAACAACAATTCAAAACCTCTTTTGGTTATTATTTGCTTATTATTAAAATCTAACTACCTCATTCCCATGTTCAAACCTTCATAAAAATAGTTACAGATCCGTCACAAGGCGCTTACATGTCCAACACAGCTCATTATGTAAATGGCAACCATAAACAAACTGCATACGGAACACACCATAAACTAACACTCGCACTTGACAACTTTTTTATTTTAGCAAGAGATACAGACTATATACAGAACGTGGCTTTCCTTGCATGCTAATGACGTGTGCCTTTATCTTTAGGGAAAAAAAACTTGTTAATCTATGCTCTGCATGGAAGTTACGTAGTTAATTTACTGATTGAAGACCTCATATTTCAGAATTTTTTCGCCATTGTATGTTATCTTCAAGATCTTACGCCTTTATGGGATCAGCAGGCGATGCGGTTTTAACATTTTGATGTATCTGTAGCATCTCTGGAACGTGTATGGTTTACAAATCAGTTGTTTGTAAAAAGGGATGGGATGCCTTCGTTAATGAGCTCTATAACACTCGGTTGTTGCGTGAACCATACTGAAATTATATTCTTTCGTATTCAAGTATTAAATAAGAGATGAAAATATAACAGGACATCTGAAAATGACGCTGGTGACTGAAAAAGTTGTGTGGTAATCACTAGTCATGGCACCGGGCATATGATGCGGAGGAATGAGCTATCGTGAGAAGCTATAAGAATAGGGGAAGACCCAAACAACGATGAATGGACCGTTTGAAGGATGATTACTATGGCTAGCAAAGAGATGACTGCTGAGATGACGAGTAATAGAGAAGTATGGAAGAAGAGGAGATGCTGCGCCGACCACAAACAAATTGGAATCTCTGTAATAATATCCAAAAAAATTGCATTTAAGTCAAATGTATTGGGTGGTGGCTATTTACAAAAATTCTAACGTATCTGTAACGTGTGTGTGTCACGTTGGAGCAAAATATGTTTCTCATCTATACTCCAATGGTATTTTCAACTAGTGACGTATTTTTGTATCTAAAACTGATGGCACGAAAAAACTATTGGATACGTGTAAGCCGCAGGCTATACAATCTTTTTTAAACCCCCTACCGTGACCATTCTATGTAATTCTTTTACTAAACAAGCCGTAAAACTTACGCTTAAACACCGATTAATATGCAAAACATAGCGTACAAAATGCCTAACACCTGTATATTGTTACAAATATACATTAACATGTAATAAAAACTAAATTATTCTCCTAACAAAATACCGAATGCAGTCACAACATGCTTATATGCTGAAGGCAAACAGCCATGTTTATAAATTGTAGAGCTAGAATAAACTCGTAAATGAAGAGATATAATTAATTATGTCGGATTTGGAGTGGATTTACACGTTATCAAATAATTTTGTCTATGCGATGTTGTGGAGCGACAATTTTGTGTTTTTTTTTTAATTGTTTCTGAAACATTGCCAGAACAATGACGAAAACTGCAAAACCCCCTCGACGACCCTTTAATCTTTAAAAAGATACAACAACTTGCCTTCACATTTTTTTCTCAAATTAAAACAATTCTACTTTAAAGCACTAAACTTGATCCGCTATGCCGCGCCCACTTGCAACTATTTTTGAGTATTCCATTATTATTTATCAGATGACGACATTTTCCCAATGATCGTGTACCTACGTGTTAACTCCGAATATACTCGTATGCGTATTGCATTCAAGTAGTCAGTTCCTGAAAAGTATCGATAGTGGTAAGTACGTCGGCCAAGTAATCTCGACGATTCTTAGATCTAGATTAATAAAAACGTTACTTGGCAAATATCTGCTGAGAGAATTTTCACGGTTTTGGTGTGGAACATGGTTAAGTAATGTTCCTTTCTGTAGGCTTAATAATTACCTAGTTAAGTACGTACTGATATGAAATATCTCAAGCAAACTTCGGAAATATAAAGACGGGATGATGAGATCTAATACACAGCATGTTTCAGTGAGGAAGGATGTGGTCCATCTTACTTACAACTCTTACAACAGTCATAATGGAAGTAGCTATTTTGTATTTCCCTGACAACAAAATTAAAGATTGATAATTGCATGCATTTTCAAAACTACACCTGCAGTGTACACCTCATTCGTTATAATTCGGAAACACGAAGATTACCGAAGTGCATAACTGTTTTGGTTTAGCTGTGTCTAATGAAGGCTATTTTAATGCAGCTTGTCCCTAACCTGAATTTTGTAACAAACGAGTAAAATATCGATACCAACCACATCCCTATCACTATGTATTAGCGCTTAATACCACCTAGCCTTATTGGGCAGCACTGATTTCTAATTAAGTGTAAATATGGCCATTAAGTAATTTATTTAGATTCTTATAGCTACGATTGAGACGTTAGTATTTAGAAAAGCAGTTTTTTATTTAAATAGTGCAAATTGAATGAACTACATAATTATGCAGCCAGATTACGTAGGTGCATATCGACTAAAACCTCAACTCTAAACTCAGGATCAATTCGTCGAAAATACGATTAAGATAACACTGAGATAATTTTGCAACTATTTGCGATTTCATTTTACGCGTCTTTTGGTCATTTCATTTTAAGTAGAGGTCACCGATAAAACTTAAAATGCTTATCACTGTTTTAAAAATGACAATCGTCAAAAACAATTATAAATCGAGATGTCAAAATATCACAAACAGGTTTATTGTAAAACAGTTATGCCGAAAACCATTAGTTCCACACAAAACTATAAAAACCCAAACTAGTTAATATCGACTGAAAAGTGCAAAACTTATTTTTATTTATTTATTTAACGTTAAAATGTCATAAAAACGCACTTAAAGTCCGTCAAAATCAGAATCAGAAAACAGTAAAATATTTGATTTATTCTATTGATAGGAAAATCGTGAATCTTAAATCAACTGTTTTTTAAACTAAAGCCTAGTGCAAAAGTAATCTATTTATATCGTAACTAATGGCTGGCACATAAAAAATACGAGGGTATTCTGAACAGATCTTAAAATGATAAAACTGAGAATTGATTGGCAACGATATCGTTTGATGGTTTGTGTAAACTGCTGTTTGATTAACATTTTCCAATGAGAATGCTCCTATAGCATAACATAACATCACGGCTGTAATCCCCGAGGGGTTAGGCAGATGTATAGGTAACTATTAATACTCCCACATTTCGCTAGTTATGTTGAAGTCCCATGTAATAACGGCTATTGCCACCAACCGGGCACAAATCCAGAATCCGTGGCTGCTTCTGAGAAATTCTTGATGATAAAGCCCAATAACACTTTGCCCGACCTGGGAATCGAACCCAGGACACTCAGCCACTAAACCAACGAGGCAGCTATGCGATGTCCTAGAAATAGTTTATACTTCAGCTGCTTCAGTAACACAATTTCAGTAATTCACATACATGTGTTTCGGGCCCCAACAGTATCTTATTGAAGCCCGAAACATGTGTAACAATATTAAGGAGGCCACAATAAAAGATCAATAAAAGGTCGAAACGTACGCAAAAAGAAGTCCCGTTGCGTTGGTTTAATATTGTCCATCTTGATTCTTGCCTGACCTGATCGCTTTTGCAAAAAGGTCATTGCAATGAGGACAATGACACGTGCATTTTATTGTATTATTGTATTGTATGGCCTAGCCTTTTGGCTAGGCCCACAATACACGCGTTCCCGATAATATTCATGGGGATTTTAATTAGAAAAAAAAAAGTGGTAAACTGTATCATTAATGAACCTTGATCACGCTGAAGCGATTCTCTCAAAAAAAAAGTTATACCCAAAAATATGCACCTTTTTATTAGTTAAGATGGTCCATATTTGTGAAAATTAATATTCGGACTACGGATTAATTCGCTTAAGTGTTTTGAGGCTCTACCAAAGCCTAAAATTCGTAAATAAGAGTAAATTGATGGGTAAAAACAGATACCTTAATATTATTACTTTGGAAATCATCATAGGTATGTGCCACGTATAAAATTATGATATACAGTCCTATATACCAAGTTTGAATAACTTCAAGAAACATTAATACGGGCATGTTGGGACTAAAACTTAATGACGCATATTTATTAATTACTTTATAATAGATACATTCATAACAGCCTATAAACACTGCAATCAGCAGTAAAATGTTAAATTAATTATAACTCTCATTTACAACCGTATGAGATTATTAGGGTTACCAGATTGATATCAAAATACTATCACATGGAATTTAAAAAATAAAGTCGTAAGTACACTTTTAGAAACTAGTAGGTAGCTAGTAAATAAAAACATTGCTAAATAAGAATCCTTTAAATTATTGCAATAGTTTAAGGGCCTGTATACGCCCTTACATATCTTCACTTTCGATTAAACACGTGTGGCGACATCTGTACCGCCACATACGAACTAAACTGACATTCTACATCGCGATATTAAAACTATCCGTGCGATTAACATTTTATGTAAAAACACGAAAAATCCTTTTTCGGGGGAAGTTAAGTAACTTTACACCCAATAGATAATCTTAAGATTGGTTAAAAATATTTCATAAAATTTTCTTTTAGCCAGTGACATGACAGCCCTACCGGATCTTGTTTTGCAGGCAATTGATAAAATTTAATAAAGTGCTGTTCACTCCATTTCTGTAAATATTAATAAAAATGTCGTCTTTATTGATTCTAATAAAAAAGTGTCATAAAAGATTTCTTCAACTTTTACAGCCTTTTGATGACTTCATTGAAATATTAACGAAATTTTTGCTTCGATTTATTCAAAAATTTTAAAGATCTTGTGGAATAACAGGTATAGTTTATAAAAATAATTATTAGGGTTTATTGGGGTACTGGGAACTTAAAATTGTTAACTTTTGGTTGATAGTCAAACCGTTTTTCTATATCAATCACAGTATCAAGAATTCCAATTAAATAAAGTTATGTAATTGCTTATGAAAATGTCACTATCATCATTGTCTATCTAAATTTATTTGGGGTTGTCACAGCATGTCTTCTTCGTTAATTAATTGCTCATTAATATGTATTTAAATTAATTTAACATTGAAATTGCTTTTTTTAAAATAAGAACAACGCACAAGCGTGAAATTGCAATTGTTACATAAATGAGTAAAAAACCTTTCAAAATAGAACTATTCTATTTTTCAATCGTATCCCATCACGAGGAAAAACAAACAAAACATCGTGAGGAAACCGGCATGTTCTAGAACTAAAAATTCGAAGACATGTGACATCTACCAATCCGCAGGGGGCCTGCGTGGTGGATTATAGCCCATTCCCTCTCATTGAGAGGAGGCCGTGTCCCAGCAGTGGGAACATTATAGGCTGATGATGATGATGATGATGATGATCCCATCACGTGGCTTGTCTATGCGTGTCGATAGAAAAAAAACTGTCAAAGTAAAATAATGTTCTACCAAAGAAATATTTAAATTGCCTACATGAGGTACAGATAATGCCATTTAGGTACGCTTGCGTTAATTAATATTAAGAAGTCGTGACCAGAGTTCGTTATTTTAAAACGTGTGCTGAGGAGGTTACATACTTGACGGAGAATCAGTGGAATGTGAATAAAAAAACATTAATGATTTGTTTTTCAACAAAAACCAACGGCTACCAATCGTTGGAGCTCAGTCTCGCTAGTTATTAACCACGGACACCATGCACATTTACATACATCAAAATGCATTGTAATAAAATATAAACATTAATCTAATAAAGTTTTGAAATAGACAGCATAACCTGTTGACGATTTTACTCGTCTTGTTACCGACATTGAAAACCAAAGCGACCGAACCGCACCTCTACAGTGGTGGCACCATCTAAGCCAGAAACCGAAAATTAATAAAAGGTGATCCTCTGAAGTTGCCCGCATCTGCAAACTGCCGTAGCAACGTCGCCCAATCGCAATAAACAGCGAAACGTCTACAATAGTTTCAGCGTTCCTCGAAAAAGGCTTCTGTAGATGGCGACACTGCAGCCTGTCGTCGTTGTCATAGGGCCAGGTTTACGTACAAACAACATACATAGAGTTACCCCTTTTTCGCTCGGGTCCCTTCTCGTATTCCCTGGAAGGGACCACGGAGGTTTTATGACGCGCTCTCGCTTCGCTCGTATATTAAATAACACTCTTTGACTTCTATCCCGAAGTGCCGGGCCTCCGCCGGCCTCCTTCGTCAGCCTACGCCCCGGTGCCCATGCCACCCATAAAGGATTTAAAAAAATTATACCCACTTTTTAATTCGGCAGTATAAATTTCTCGTGGTCCCTTCCAGGGACTAAGGGACCGGAACCACGGGGGAAAACCTGAGTTACCGTTTCACTGCGGTTGTGGACGCCTTCGAAAAAGCACCTTAATCCTATTCTGTTTTATATTTTATTGGCCTTCTTTTTCCACCAAATTAATACTCTATCTTAAGTCACGTCACGAGTTCACGACACGATATTTAACCGTTTTGTTGCGGGGTAATTTCTCATCGGCTTCAACGGTGGTTGGTTAATAAATTCTGCACGTAAAATACAAGTGTGTACGGTCTTTAATTCTTGCGTTAATAACTTGGGTCTTGTCAATACTCCCTACATGGCATATCTGGACCAATTAATGTTATTTTCCATAAATCTACTCGTTTTTAGAGATCGCTGGGGTGATCAGAGGACTTATGCCCGACTCGTATCCCTTTTATAAACCTTTTTTTAACTAAATGATTATTCGACTAATGGGAAACTTAAAGTTTGTGAATTCAAGTAAAGTTATATGTTAGCCTAAATCCAATATCCCAAAAAAAAATAATTGAATAAAATAAAATGGATCCCTAATTAGATACAAGTAATAACTATTATCATTAATCTTGCGTCTTGTATAAATTTTAATTTGATTTCCGTTTTGTTTGAATTTTATTAATTCCTTTAAATATTATAGTGTGTTGGTGTTAATTTAAATTCGTTCAAATTATAATTTAACGACCCAACCAACGAGTTCGAATATAAATAAAATGACTATTTTTTACAATAAACAGTCAGTATTTTATTACGAACAGTGGTCATTTTATCCAGTTATTGCAAAACGACATTGGTTTAAATTAAAACTTCGTCACAATGCCGCAAAGATATTTTAGTGTCTTAACGACACGATAGATACTTACAAAGAACATATAGGTAGTAGCGGACAAAATAAAGTTGACAAAAAGAACCCTAGCGATATCTATGACGCAAAGGAAGAACTAACATCAAAATCCTGAATCGATATTAGGTAAAGGTATCCGCCAGTCAAGATCATATAGAAAACCCCGACTATATCTGTCGGGAAGTTACGTAGCTCATCAGACACTTACATCCGTCGGTTGGCTTGATTTTTTTGCTTTTTAAATGCTAAGTACTCTTCTCATTTTCGTCATTCGTAAATTGCACCCGTACCACGCCGGGGCGCTAGTGTTCTACAAGGTCTAATCGGACCCGTCACGACGCCGCGCGCCGTCAACCAAGCATTACATACATCAAATCCAGTAACTTTACGCAATTATTTTTATAGGGAAGCGACGATTTTTTTTGTGGTCGAAAAATCTCACAAAAAAATGTGCTGATGGATGCATTGGATTAGTTTAGATATCTTCATGACCTGACATGATGTTCTAAGGGATCACGAAGATATATAAACTGAAGATAAAAAAATTAAAACTGGTTTTTTTTTAGTTGGAACTTTGATCTTCAATATTTCCGTGAGTAGAAAAATCCCAGGTATGGTCCAAGGAGAACAAGTGCGTTTCGGCATCATAAAAGGCCCTTTTACACACATTATAATTGAATTATACCGAACCGCATATCTGCCATTGAGACCCACCATTTTTATTTTCATCGTCAGACTGTCAAACACAAGAAACGTAACGATAGCATAAACAAACAGAAACTCTGTAGTAATTAAGTTTAAAACAAGATTAATTTTTATTTAAAGATAGTTTTAAATTAACTTTTGTTGTTTCAAGATGGGCGCGATAAAAATGCTATTACCCTGTCAGTCGAATTCTGGTAAACTGACGTCACGAGCCCCCACTCTCGAGTTTTGATGAGTTTTATCTTTGTCAATATTCATTGATTTACAAAAACAAAAAATACGTGTCCATTATTTTCCAATACTCTAACTGATGGACTAAATAGATTTGCAATTTATTGATGGTGGAAACTAGCCTATTCAATTCTTCTATTAAAGCAACAGTGTTTTATACCTTCCATTAGTTCAGTATTAAGCGATGTTATTTAGTAAATGGATGCTATGACTTCTGCCAGGGTTATATCTGTTAGTCTGATATAAACCAAAGATTTATAATTGGCTAGATTCGCCCTACTGTATCAAACATTTTTAGGTCATGACAATATCTCGTTGACATTTGCGGCCACTCATACTGGAAATCGTACCTATCAACAACTACAACTGAAAAGAGTAAACTAGTATCAACAACTAGCTGTGCCCCACGGTTTGACCCGCCGTTTCTCTTTTTACTCGGCTCCAAGGGTCGTAGCGTCATGTTTTGGAGCTTAAAACCTTCCTCAAGAATTGGGCTATCAAATGCGCAAAGATTTTCCAAATGAGACTGGTAGTTCCAGAGATATTATTGTACAGCCTGGAAAGGACACTGACTTACAAACGGTTACAATGTATTTACTACATCATTCTGATCTTGTTAATAGTTTTACTAAAGCTGATACAATTATTATTAATAATCTTAATAAGAAAATCAACGGTAATTGCGATATTTTTTTGTTCTGGACCATATCTAGGAACCTTCTAGTTACGGAGAATGTGGAGGTCAAGGGGCCGACTTTTTCACAAGTATTTCTTTTTTAATATTAGCTTTTAAGGCCATAACTTTACTTTAGATAGCTCCAAACTCGTTTACTATTCAATGCACAATGTTTTGAGTGCGTAACATTGAGTTTTACCGTAAAACGTGACATTTCCCCCCAAAAATTTTAAAATATTTTTTTCGTGGAATTACTTACTTTGATAAACTTAAAATATCACTTACGGGATATCTTCCGTGATTATTGTTTATTTAGAGCTCCCAATATTACGAAGATGTTGCAAACGCCATGATCGCGGGTTAACTAAATATTTTAAGTTTAGTTATGACCCGTGATAGCTTAAAACGGCTTATTCCTAAAATCCCCCTAAAAGTCCCCCTAAAGGGGAAATGTGGAATCTAAAAAGAAATGTCTAGAATTCCCCCTGAAATACCCCCTAAGGGGGGAAAGTGCCCTCGAGGGGGAAAACTGGAATGTAAAAAAAAAGTCTAGAATTCCCCCTTGAGGTCCTTAAAGCCTTAAAAAATTGGCTAAGGAGTGCCTCTGAGTGTTTACTTGATGTACAGAATGCTTGGTTGACGGCTTCGTGAAGGGTATGTTGTGTCCAAGTATTTAGCATTGTACACCCTGTACAATGCTAAATACTTGGTATTCGTTTGTGCGTTAATGTCCCTTCCATCTTGTACCTATACGATTTAAATTTTTGTTGAAGGCATCATAGTTTCGATTACTAAATCAAAGTTTTGTTATTGTACGGTCGACCAAGCTATTTGGTTTACGTTTTACGATGTTAGTTGCATGTTAAAATGTAACAACACAACACCAACAATGTGTATGTGTGTGTGTGTGTGTGTACAATGTAACATGTGTGTGTTTATATTTTCTGTTTGTTGCGTGTGCTTATTATTTTAATTTTGTTTAATTTATGATATTTTGAATTTAATTTTTATTTATTTAAATTTTATTGATGCTCTGATGATTTCATTCAAAAGAGCATCAATAAAATTTAAATAAATAAAAAATAAGTTCACAATAATAAAAACACAAATCACTATAATTATGTAAGTACATTTACTTACATAATTATAGTGATTTGTGTTTTTACTTTTTGTTCAATATCTGACCTGTAATTCTTGCCAATTATTAATAAATAAACTTAACTAAACTAAACCAAAAAGCTTGGTCGACCATTCATTTCGTACAGATATAATAAGTCTAAACTTAGCCGTGCCCAATGTTTGCGCACAGCCCCCCGAAGAATGGTTAATCTAACAGAAGGGGCGCGATTTATAAATTGTAGGTACATTAATAAATAAAGTCTTCCCAGAAACAATCCTACAGTAGATGTTACAATTATTTAACTTAACTATGATAATAGCCCAGTTTTTATCAAAGTAAAAAACTTCATAGCTCAAAAGAAATCACACGAATCGGTCGAGCAATTTCAAAAGTACGTGCGTTCGTGATCATATCAAGATTATTAATAATTGTACTAGCTAAGTAAAAGTATTAACAAAATCTTTAACAAGATCTATGATTTTGACATAGAGTAATTATTTAATGAGCGATCACGTAGGTGCACTTTGTACTAGTTTTTACCCATCTTCGTCAATTTTTATTGATATTATGATAAAACAAAAAATACGTATCCAATATTTTTCGATAATATACAGTTCACACAGTTACAGTTACAGTTTACATTCTATTTAGTCCGTCAGTACGGACTAAATAGAATCAGTTTTTTTTAGTCAGGAGCATCCCCTATTCGATACTCTTCAAAGCCCGAGCAAATTTCCTAGAACCTCTAAGGATCATAAAAATGCACGACTAGCTTACAAATTCTCATTATTGTGTCAATCAACAAAGTACTTATTCAATAATAGGCCGATTTAATATTATAATAGGCGAGACGACAAAAAAAAAACTAATTAGTCCGTCAGTTAGAATATTAGAAAATATTTGACCCGTGTTTTTTCTTTTGTTACGTAAATCAAAATTGACGAAGATATGACGCTTTTAAAATTCTCAATACGTCACGCCTAGGTATAATTTGTAGCTAGTTCTGACGTCACGAGCCCCCACTCCCGAGTTTTGATGCGATTTATCTTTGTCAATATTCATTGATTTACAAAAACAAAAAATACGTGTCCAATAATTTCCAATACTCTAACTGACGGACTAAATAGATTTGCAATTTTTTGATACTGTCGTCATGCATAATGTAACAATCAGTAAACTTGGTAATAGATCCGTCTCTTCAGCCTATATATAGCCTGAGGTGACAAGACTTGGTGTGTCAGATCATTTGTCAAATCTTTCACACTGAAGGCGACAAAATCTTGACGATTATTTGTATCACAATGAGGGAAAAAATGAAGTATTAAACAAGATTCACACCGATTCATAGTTTGTGTGCATTGCAGGCAATCGTAATTATAAATGCAAATGGCATACTTATGCAATAACTTGAAAATAGGCCATTGAGAAAGTCAGTTCTCAAGAATTGATGCAAAGCTGGCAGGAGACGGTGGGCCCAGCACGAAAAAATGTTACGTAAATTAAAACGAATTTAAATACTCTTTTCTCTCATCATGTATTATTAGCTTACATTTAAGCCTTTACTCATATCCGTTGGCGATACGTATTGTGCTTGTGCTGTGTACCAAAATGCTATACAGTTACTTTGTTTCCAATTTTAAAATCGTTTCAATTTACGTTAAGTTTACATCGCGCGTTCGTGCTGGCATTCTACAAAACCGACTTGTCATCGAGACAGCCATTATTCTTCAACGGACTTTCTCACTAAAACCAACCCTAAACCCATCCCTACTATTCCTTTCACTCCAACCAACACCTCTGCCCACCTCTACACGGAAACACGTCGTCGTGGAAATAATTAAAACAGTCTATTTTAATACGTAGGACACTAGACCCCTCTCCTCGCGAAAGCCGATGTAGTAGGGAGTGGGTTCCGCCTGAGTGCGCGTCTTTGAGACCGCCCAATAAACGGCAGATTGCCGCGTTTTTATGTACATACCCCACCCAAGACGCGGGAATGTTGGGAAAGTGAATGTTAGGAAGCGATTGCCTATGTATTTGACGCTGAACATATGGCGAAGAACGGCCTACGTGTAGTTTAGATAGTAGGCTATATGTTAGAGCAATGAGTGACGCCTTCTACGCCAATACATGTTCATTTATTCTGTGCTTATAGGTGCATAGGTACACAGTGTTGTTAGATACCTTTAAGTTCTGTACCGCAGAAGACAACTATTTTTCGTCTGCGTTCAGTTAGGTTAGCCGTCTATTAACGTATGCAGTATTACTTGCATTAACCGCTATACTATACATGTTATGTTTGGCTATGTTCGAACAATGACAGAAAGCCTTCTAAAAGAATAGAAGAAGCCCATTTGTTTTGTTATAAACGTGCGGTGACACAGTAGAACCAATGAACCTATAATTAAAGTGATGTGGTGGAAATAGAAGACTGCTTCGCGTTAGATAATTAGTACAATAGAACTTGTTGTTTTTGTCATTACTGGTTGCAATTTGTAATCCTACTTTGGTTTGCACTTAACACGCTATGACTCGAATGAAACAGTAAATATAAATCTACATTAGCTGCATATTAATGTTTATTACAGGAACTAAATAAACGGAACTATAAAAATTTAAACGAAACAGTGTCACACCATGTATTTACATGCGTCTTGTTAGGGTCCAAAGTCAAGCAATATGAAGTCTGTATCTATACTTTTATAGTTTAAGTGTGGAACAATTGTTCACTTGTTTCAATGGGCGTTGATAGCTGCTAAACACATATACACTTTTGTAGCTAGCATCGTTTTCTTTGTAGTTTATTTATTTATTTATTGTAAGTTGTGCCAACTGTCTCTGTTCCAAAATAAAAACTTTTACTTTTTTGTATGTATGGCCTATGACTACATACACTGGTGGCAAAGCAAACTTCCCATGATCTTAATAACAATCGCACATTATCACACGTAGAGTGCGATTTTATAAACGTTTAATACATAAAACTTCGTAGAAATATGCCATTGTCTCTTCGTCACATACAATATCATTTTTTTTTCGGACCAACTGACGGAACTAGAAGTATCAGGCTTTTAAAATGAGTTATATTTTTAGTCCATCAAATTCATAGAACTACAACACGATTGATATAAAAAACAGAAAACGTTACAATTTTGTCAAACTAGTTCGTTTTGTGCTTCTGGGTTCCGTGGACATTGATTTTCATTTAGGCCGTTTTGTATGATCATATTGGTTATTTATCACTACCAAAGGTTGCCTGTGCAAGAGGAGAACCAACGTCATTCAACCTCTCAACAAACAATACGGATGCTCAAGTAGGAATGTCCCAACATTTGTTTTTTTTTTCATCGCGGAGCTCTTCTTTGCGACCTTTCTGTAGTGACATCGCTTAAAAACTTAAATAAAACCATAACTTTAAAGAAATTCAGAACCTTTTGCATAGACAGCCTATAATGTGCCCACGGTCTTCTTGGTGAAAAAGTGTGGACCCCGCACGGGATAGTAAACACATTCAAAGTTTTGGCTCTAGAACATGCCAGTTTAATCACGACGATTTTCCTTTGCTCTAAATAAAAAACGTTTTTAGCATAAATACATACTCATCAAATCTCTTTGACTGACAAATCAATCTCTCAATATTCAAATTTCGAATCCGCGACGGAACCCTAAATAGTCTGAAATCAGACAAAAAACGGCGCAGTGTCACGCACGATCGCTCGGCGTCAGATCTCCAGTGTCTTTGACATCGAGAAGTGAATCATCCTACTTTGTGTCACTACTGACGCCTAGCAAAATGTACAACATATTTGATGAAAGATGAATTGTGTGGCTCACCACAAATTACACCTCTTTCTCTCATGAAATCAATTTGAAGTTATAAATAAATAAATAAATATCGCTGGACATTAACACACAGCGCCATCTAGTGCCACACTAAGCAACGAGGCTTGTGTCGTGGACACCAGATAGTTGATATACTACATAGATACTTTTTGTTTGTAAATACATACTTATTATACATATAAACATCCATGACTCGGAAACAAATATCCATGCTCATCACACAAACATTTGCTCCTACCGGGATTCGAAAGTTCATGAATGAGTGTGGCAGTTTTCATTTTCGTTTAGTTTTTGATTTTTGACACCGGTAAAAAAAATCAGCTGACCCATGGTCGTGTTCGTGTTGCCTTCCTGTAGCTTTTTTTTTTTAAGACAAAAGAAAATTCAACCCTGGACACTAGTAATACTACCTATTCTGTGACACTGGCTAGTTTAGAATCAATTTTGTTTGATAGATAAAACAGTTTGCACGGCGATTTACACTCACACCGTGTTTAGAGTAACAAGATAGACTAAAGAACATTTAGTGATTTTAGTTTTTGGAATAACAAAACAAGCATATTCTTTACAAAAAACCCGTTGACCCGTGTTTTTTCTTTTGTTACGTAAACCAAAATTGACGAAGATATGACGCTTTTAAAATTCTCAATACGTCACGCCTAGGTATAATTTTTGCCTAGTTCTGACGTCACGAGCCCCCACTCCCGAGTTTTGATGCGTTTTATCTTTGTCAATATTCATTGATTTACAAAAACAAAAAATACGTGTCCATTATTTTCCAATACTCTAACTGACGGACTAAATAGATTTGCAATTTTTTGATACTGTCGTCATGCCTATTCTCAATTTCAATTCCTACAGAAGACTCACAATGGGCGACATCCGTCATTATAATATTAAATCACAACGCAACTTAAATTATTCTCAGTCGTGAACATCTCCGCCTCGAAATACTGCGGCGATAGTTTTTATGCAGTGCTGTGCATTTCGTATTCAAAGAGTTTGATGCGCGACTAATTGCTTGAAAACTGGTAAAAACTCAGTTGCTGCATGCTTTTATTATAAAACTGTGTTCAGTATCAAAAAGAATCAAGTAAGAAACAAGATGTTTGGGAATGAGAGACCAGATGAATGAATTAGTATGAAGAATAGTTTTTTTAATACACTTCCTCGAAAACTGGTCCTTATCGCACTACGATTAAGTACAAAATGCAATGTATTTCACACGTGTGCGTTTTTTTCCATTTTCCCGCACGTGTGCGGGAATGAAAATTGCCACAGATAACTATACCTATACTTAGTCCAAATTGGTTCAATGCGGTGAGTGCCTGAGCGCAGTGTCTGAGGTGAATGTTTTTAATTTAATTTCATCTTTACGGCATAAATATTTTTTGAATATTCAAATTGTGTTTATAAATAGAATATCATAAATAAACATAATTATTAAAATCGAATAGTTACTTTTATACACAAATTAACATTTGTTTGTGTTCTAAATTCAAAAATATAAAAAAATATATTTAAAAAAAATGTTAGGCTGTTTAGCGGCTTCATACCTTTGCTTCTCCTTCACCTGGCGAAAGTAAACCGAGAAAAAAAAGAAAATTAAAATCATAGTTTCATAGTAATTCATGACAAAAATATTTTTCGTTCTTATAATTTATTTCTTCAAAAGTGTATTAAAAAACGTCGTTTGATACACGTGGACATTTGTTATTGCAGTTCCCGGCTTAAAAACCCCCTCGCCTACGGCTCGGGAGTTAATTCCGCCTCGTACGCAATAACAAACTCTCTCTACTTGTATCAAAATGTACTATTATCGCTTGCGCGTTTTAGTTTTTAATATGTTTTTACCTTTTTAGGGTTCCCTAGTCTTGACAAGGATCCCTTATAGTTTCGTCAAGTCTGTCTGTCTGTCTGCCCGAGGTTTTGCTAAGAGACCGTTAGTACTAGAAAGCTGTAATTTTGTAGGGGTATGTAAAACGCTGTAATTACACCGACAAAGTGGAAAATATGATAAACTAAAAAAAACAAAAAAAAACTAAAAAATGAACAAAGTGGGAAATAAAATTTTGGAAAATATTTTTTTTAGGGTAGCTCCCCTACATGTGAAGCGGGGATGTTTTTTTTTTGTCATCTGCCCCATTGTGTGGGGTATGTGGGGTATCGTTTAATAGATCTTTTAAAATGGCCACGGGGTTCCTTTTAAAAAAATAACGAAATTTTAAACTTTTTTGGTCCAGTAGGGCGCCCCCCCCCCCCCCCTTCTAAAAGCTAAACTGCTGGATTGAAAAATCTGGAAAGATTAATAATGATAGTGCATTTCATGAACTTTAAAGGAAAACTATAGCGCTTACGATAACTTTATAGTTTAGCAGTAACAGTCGTTGAACATGGGTGTTGGATAATTTTGTACCAAATACAAAATCCTTGGAATAAATCCATCAAGTGACTAAGATACAGTAGTTGCTGGTTTATAACGGCTGAAGACTTGCATTAAAAAACAAAATCTAAAATATAACGGGCACTGCCCGTGGCCGGTTTTTTTACCCACATGAAATGAACTAATCACTTCATGTACTCCGATAAGGTTTTCCTACAAGAATTAGTGGTCAGAAAGTCATGTAAATGTACAGGTAGGTTTTTACATACAGGTTGGAATTTTGTAATGCCACCTGGAGGGAAAGTACTCTTAATACTGCTGATAGAAAATTTTACTCAAAGGAAACATTCCTTTATTTTTGAATAGAAAGCAAACTGCATTCAAAGATTTTCGAAAATTCTCTTCTCCCATACCCGGGAATCGAACCGGCTAAAATCTAAAAAAATTATACCCTGTACTTTTATTGCATCGATCGTTAGGGTCAATTATAAGGATGAAATCTCTCTAACAAACATGATAAATTAAATGAAAGGAAAACCAGGAAATTTGAAGTTACAAATTCAATGAGTCAAGTCAAAGCTCTTTAACTAACATCCATCTTTTGTAATGCAGACTCCTTTGCGACATACTGGTAGCTGCGTGTATGAGGTAATTTAAATATGGAATGTTAGATTATAATTTGAAAATTAGATGGTCACACTTATGTATGTACGTACCTACATTAAATGCGAATAAACTATTTTTATTTCTATTTATAAGTCTTAAAGTCACTCACTGGCAAAAAAATAAACCGTTGGATCTGGAAGCACAAAATTAATCCTCTATAGGGCTTGGCTTAAGTAAGGAATGAAAGTTTGTAGTCCGCCGGGTGCACGTATCGTACGAACCTCAAAACACTAATTTATATAAACCACCCGAGAATATTTTGTGAGAAATTCTCACCAATTTATATGATTCCGATTAAACGTTCCTTTCATCAGAAATTGGCATTTTTTACGAATTTAAAATTCTGCCATCTTCCCAACAGACCACGGCACATTAACATATATGTACAAAAGTAATCATACACAGTAACAAAGAACAAAATCCATAATGTAACGTTACAAAGCAATTTATCAACTACCGGTGACATTAACAATTGCCTACACCCCCGCGCCCCGTCGCGAGCGCATAATGCTCTGACTTGTATCTCTATTTGCGAGGACCTCCATATTCTGAACTGCTCGTCTAAAGGTCCCTTTACATGAACAATTTATTAAAGAATAGTTTTAAAATTAGCCACGTAGTCTAGATTTGTGCCCCGTTGATGGCAGTAGGCTCAGTCCGTATTACGTGAGAAAATATAACTGTCGAAATGTGGGCGTACTATTAAGTATACCTCTGCTTTAATCCTCGTGAATTACAGGCGTCATTTTATTCATTTTCTGCTTAGCATTTTACCAACTATGTTGGGGTCGGCTTCCACTCTAAACGGATGCAGCTGAATACCAGTACTTTACATGGAACGACTGCCTATCTAACCTCCACAACCCAGTTAGTACTGGGTAATATGATACCTCTTGGTAAGACTGGTTGTCAGACTTTTGGGCCACTGACTACCTGTATCAACTGTCAAAGATCTACTTATGGCAGCCGAGCCCAACGGCTTAGGCGTAATGTTATTATGTTTATGAATTTGCTGAAAAGGGCTACATTATAGCTTATAGCTACATTATCAGCGAGTAACATAGGCTATATTTTATCTCCGTACTCCTACGGGAACGGGAATTACGCGGGTGAAACCGCATGTTGTCCGTTAGTGTTAAATAAATAAATAAGCATAGTACAAAAGGAGCTAATGGTGACCATGATGAATTACAAATCTGTTAGCTCCTCACAGTTACAATAACGCACAGTTCATTTTTACAGAAAGCAATACACATAACGTTCGACGATCTATTGTTTACAAAATAATGATGTAAACATAGATTATAATAAAGATTTTCCGTGGTGAATAACATGAAAGTGAAAGAAAACCTCTGATTCTATCTTCAAGTCATTATCTCACGAACATGTTGCGAATCGATTGAGAGATTCGAGCAGAATATAGTTTTAATTGTTTGTTACCGATTAGTATACGTTGCTAAATGATGTGAATTTGTTGGTTTTTATCCAGCTTTTGTCTTTTTCGCGACTACTTCCGACACCATTGACTTTTCTCAAAAAGTTTATCTTTTGAATAACAGTTTCACGTGTTCGTTTTTATAAAATTTTCGTTAGCTAATCTCGTGACATTGGATTTTAGATGATTATCAGAGTAATCATCGAGTTAATTGCATCTGCCATAGTTATATTTCAAGCTTGCTATCCTTAGAAGAATATCGGAGAAAATTCTTCGAATGTTTGGTCGCCGGTTATCCATTCAATTAAAATACCTATCGAGTATCGTAGCGCCATCTAGTGCAACCCCGAGGCGTCACATTTAGCATTATTATAAATGTCAATAAATTACGAATGGGAGCTGCTAAACAAAATTGGCAACAGTCAAATATAATTGTTGATATAAATAATATGCACTGATAAAACTTAAGACATTTATGTTTAGTAGATAATAAATTAAGTCAAAGAACATTGGGTATACTATTTAAAATAACAGGACAGATTTTTCTCTATTATATGTTACATTTTCTGAAAGCTTAGCAATAATCCCTGATGACCTGATCATTAGCTTCTCAGCATCGTCACCAAAGTAGATTAAGGATATTCACTGCAGGCCACCCTTTGTAGCACTGTTTTCAACTATCTTATTTAGGATCAACCAAACTGTTTAAAGGAAATGCCTATTGTGCCAAATCAACTCACACAAATTGACAGGCAATTTAGTGATTGATGCATGATCATACAAAGAAAATGTGCTAACTAGGTTGTGGAGGTCAGATAGGCAGTCGCTTCATATAAAATACTGGTATTCAGCTGCAGGCTCTGGTGAGGATGGAAGCCGACCCCAACATAGTTGGGAAATGATAAAAATGATGATTTTGATGCTCGTTTGCAGATATAACCATTTGTCATTCATTTCTGAGTCAACTTTAACGACACCATCAAATGAGCATCAGGATTTCAAAGATGTAAGAAATAAATATGAAAATTGTAAGAAATTGCCGTCCTTGCGTTAATAGTGATGATGTGATAGTGTAACTGCATCAACTTAGTTAAGGATCCCATATCTGTGTTAGCAATCCAATTAAAACCCCGTGGGATTAGGAGTTTATGCACATCATTTATTGGTAATTCTGGAGAGCGACAAGTGGGTAAATAAACTCGACGAGTCCTATTACCCACCCCTATTCCACCACGCCAAATCAAATGTAAGTTTGAAAGAACACCGCAGCGTTTTAGGTGCGTAGGTATGAGTCAAAGTTGGGCCAAAGTAAGAATAATAAAGGTATTGAGTCTGCCATCACAACCGGGAAGAAAAAAAGGATTTTTTTCTTCCCGGTTGTAAGAACCATAAAGTTTACCTTAGACTAGAAAATACGGTTTTAATGCTAAAATCTGACAGTCATCACTTTGGTCAGAAGGAGAATCTAGATCTCTCCAGCCCGCTTAGCATGACTACCGTAGACACGAAAGAGAACGACAAACGTTCATGACATGTTCATGACACGTTCAGACAAATGTTCATCTGTCGTTGAATCGATCAAATGACAGATGAACAAAAGATTTGTCGATTCTCTTTCGTTTCTACGGTGGTCATGCTACGCGGGCTGATCTGCCGCTGAAAATCAGTGCCGTGGCTCAATCTCGGCATGCGCGATGGCCATTTTGTGTGCATGTGTAGCATATTTTCCCCAGCTTCGTCTTTTCTTGTTCATATACTTTACTGTTTTACCTATGCGTCAGACTATGTGCAAATAAATGTATTCTATGTTATTTCTTCGAGTTGTTGATCATTTGTGAGGTCAACGTCATTTCATCTCAGATCGGCGCCGGCGCAAGATTTCAAGCGCCGCCGTCTACTTTACGCCTGGAGTCTAAAGCAACAATAACAATTTAAATTAGATTGTGACTCAGCATTTATATTAGACTACATGTTTCCCGAGACTTCGTTTGCTTGAAATGTTTCTACTATTGGATGGAACTTCTAATATAATTAATAAACTTTTGATATATTAATGGTGTCTCGTCGTCACAGGTATGTTTGGAGCGATTTCTTAAAGTAAACATCACCCTTTTTCCATTTTTTTTGTTCTTTTCTTCTTGTCTGTTTATCTATAAACTGTTTAATAAATAAATATTATAAATGTTGTTTAGCTTAAATTACCCATTTTAGACTCTTGTGGGGTCCCACAAGAGTCTAAAATGGGTAATTTAGACTGCAGACTACAAAAACTCACAGCTTATCCTAGATTGTGGGCTTGGTTACTCTTACTGGTACTCTAGTTGTGTTTTGCTTATGGTGCTAATTCTCATATTCGTTCCCAATCGATTAAAATCTCCAAAATGTTTTTAAAGCAAGAAATAATCCGTTGCTACCAATGATGTATATTTTGAACAGTTCATTCGCAATTCCCAACTTATGTCAAGTTGTGGACGCTTACTGGACAGACATAAAAACTAATTACAAAAGTTTTCTTAAACATTTGTAAATCCAAACTTGTAAATAAAAGCTAGTAAATAATAGCAATCATCAGGTGATTACGTGCTACAAACAGAGTTCTGAAAACAATATCGTCCAAATATTACCCCCAAACTTTAGCAAAGTACAACTTCTAGGAAATTACTGTCCCAAGTCATAGCAACTAATGTAATGACAACTTTTCAAAATATCATTGACAGACTTGTACGGTTTATACGTAAGAAGAATTTACTATTACAGACTAACATAGTTAGTAAAAGAAATTGGCCAAGACATCCTATATTTATGTATCTATCAGATGGACTTCCACAGCCTGAAAAAGTCTTCATAAAATTATTCCCAACCTATCTTTGAATCATCCTTTTTTTCCACGACAATAAAATAGCTGAAATGCAAAAGCCACCCTAAGGGTATAAGAATATTACTCTCATCACAAACATTGCTAAAGGTTAGGTTAGATCTAGATATTAGAACTGTACCTTTAGGCTAAAACCGATCTGTTCTGACAGGTCACCCCACAGGCCCACTTGTCTTGTTAAACGTAGTTAAATTAACCATGGTTATTATCTTAAGGGTTTAGACGAGAACGATTTGTAATTATTGGTAAGTTACAGTGTAAAGCCTCGTTATAAATAATTAGGTAATTTATTTTTTCACAATTTATTTCAACATCTTTTGTTTAGGTTTAGTTTCTAAAATACTTTTAAGACAGGCGAAAGAGTAGAATAAAACCAACAAAGCTGAAATTATGGACGCCTTTTAAACCATTACTACTTAAGAATAATTAAGCGATTGTCTTGCGAAAGCCTTTGACTCAATCAACTTCATAAAAAATATTACAATACCCCTAAGCCCTACTTACAACACTTAAATAATTAATCACGACCTATATTAAGCCGCAGAAAAAACGCCAAAAGTCATTAAGCAAGTGTTAACAAATGGGCAACGTGAAACCGCCTATTAAAGCATAAATTAATGACTAAAAACTTACCTCTGCTACTTCTTGTCACTACATCACTGGCACTAAACACATCACTGAAAAAAAAAACTTTCGCGCACTTGCACTGATTCTTCACTAACTACGAGTTGAAACATTCGGGCACTCAACTTTTTAGTTCGCAATGCCGCGTCGGGATTTCGATCGTCAGCTGTTCGCGCTATCGCAAGGACGTTCGCTTTAAAAAAATGACAGCAGAATGCTATAACCGGAGGTCGTTGCCCCCGAAAAGCTCCCAACCGGCGAACCGTGAATGAACTGGTATATCGTATTTTTGTTTTTTAGTTTTTTTACTATAAGCCGAACGCGCGCGCTCTGCCCGCGGTCTCCGCAGCGAATGAGGAGCCGAAGAACTATTTCAAACATCTTTTCTCTAATCCTTTTCTGCGCGTGCACAAGTGTGCTGTCTGAGGCAAGTGCCGTAGTGTGCCTAACAACGGAAGTGGGGCTGTCGTGTTTAACACAAGATTTATATTTATTTAATTAATTCACTGACTCCTAACACATCTGTGATGGCGCGACCATCAATTTTATGTCTGACACTGTTATATCAAAATGTTTATTAGTAATTTATCCGCGCGTAGCACCGTATCCTGCGTTTTTTTATGTTTTTATCTGTTGTTTGCATTGAAGGTTGGTTAATCATTTTAGTTTTTCAAATGCTATAAAAGAATTATAATTACTTTGATTTATTCATAATTTGTCAGTCAATCTTTTAAATAAAACTTACGAAAAAAAGCACTTCCAATGCGCACTCGTTGATGTCTTTTCTATGCAGCAGATCGCGACTAGGGACCACAGTAATTTTACGTTTTATCATGTGAGATGGTGGGTATCTATTTTGAAACTACAAATATGGTTTTTCATGTATGTATGTAGAGAAATCAATCTAAAATAGATTTATTTAATGTTAATTATTTTTTCAATTTTATGATTAATTATGTAAAAATATTTTGAGAAGAAATTGTATGGTTTTCTATAAAATATTTTGAAAGTATTATAAAAATAAATGATACTTGTGGTTTTGTTACTATAGCAAGTTTCAGGGGTGTTACTTCGCAAAAATATTTGACAGATAAAGTGAAAAGTGTAATGTGACATTACGCTGATATTATATCACTACGACGTTACAATATTAGCTTATTTGTTTGGTCATGGATGTCATTCATTATTTTAAAACGTAATTTTAAATTTCTTACTAACTCCATTTTGTATTTTTATATCTATCTGTTACGGTTATTTTATTACATAGGAACTATGTTTAGGACGTTAAACACAATATGTACCTGAAGATTAGTTTGTTTTTCAGAAATTACATTTTTTACATATGTTATAAGTGAAGTTATATATATATAGTTATAAGTTAAGTAGCCACTGCAGTTCGTGATAAACGCAACAGATGGCGCCACGGTACGTCTTTCAGGGCGTTATTAACTGCCGTTGTAAACCGTCGGCGCGTGTCATGGTGTAGGTACAACTTGTACGTTATAGTATATTGTTGTTTGGTGAACATTGCCACTCTTCAGATTGAAGTCATCTTCGTCTTTACACATTATTCATAAGATTACATCAATTAAAATAGAAAACATGAATTCGCTTTTCGTGTGCCTGCTTAGTTTCTCTTAACTTCACAATATATTTTCACGTATAAATGTACATAGTGCAATACAAAATAAACGACTAAGTAGAACGAAACTGGTGTCGATTCTGTTGTGCACAAACTGAACTTAATTTAGGCTATTTCTATCTTTTTCTCTCTAATAAAACGAGAAAGAGACGGACGTAATTTAGAGCTGTCAAATTTAGTTGGAACTAATATTTCCATACAAATGAAGGGCGCACGTAAAAACATGTCGACTAAAACCACGGTGAAGCGCAAGGCATAAACTAGTTTGACATCTTTAACTTAGTTCATAGCTATAGCCGTCCTTTTGTCGCACTGCCTTTTAGTAAAAGATAGCAATAACCTAAATTGAGTTTAGTTTGTGCACAACAGAATCGACACTACTGTATTAGTTAAATGCTGCGCAAAATTAACTTGAATTTTGGAATCCAATCTCAACGAAAACACTCGATTTCAAGAAGATACATACTCGTACAACCTATCCGAGTTTCCTACCTTACCTTATAAATGTATTGCCATTATAACATACGTCAATTTCAACATCTTACATGGAGTTGCCATGCTTATATAAGGTTAGCGGCTTTTTAGACAACCCAAATGGCGCACAGCGGTAGTGAGGCCGCCTTACGTTCTTAGGGTCCCGGCTTCGAAACCCGGTAGGAGCTAATGTTTGTGTGATGAGCATGGACAATTTTGTTTCCGAGTCATGGATGTTTATATGTTATAAGTATGTATTTACAAACAAAAAGTATCTATGTAGTATATCAACTATCTGGTGTCCACGACACAAGCCTCGTTGCTTATTGTGGCACTAGATAGCGATGTGTGATATGTCTAGCTATATTTACTTATTTACTTTTCGGTAACATCCCTTAAACTAATTTATATTTGACCTAAGTTTCTGATAGATAATTTTAAAGCGGCTTCTTATCTCCATTCTACGTTTTGTTTTAAGTTGTCTTTCTTATCATAATTCAGATAAAATCTGATGAAACATCTACATAATTTAAAAATAAATCAAGAGGTAAACGACCACTGTGTACCCGGCCACCGGCCACTACGCTCAACTGTAGGCCATCACCAGTGTCACTTATATCAATGAATATTCATCACCATCGTAACGGCACTGCCAGTCCTGCCTACCACGCCACCGCAAACACGTTTCAATCATATCTTGATTGATCAATCGATTGATTGAATTTGAAATTAAAAGTTAGTGGGATTTTATCGAGGACATGCTAATTTTTGTTTGGCTTATAATTTGTTTGTGTTTGATTTCGCGTGAATTGATTTTGAAATGTCTTCTGACTTATAATACAGGATGTAAACGGAGCTTTCACGAAACTATCAATCATTATTACTAGGAAACAACTTTTTTTGTTTGGGGTGAAAAATCTCGTTTTACGGTAAGACTCAAAACAATGTGCATTGAATAATAATACTGTACACGCAACGTAGTCGGCGTCGTGTTTCGCTGCGTGGTGTCGCGTAACCGCCCTCGGAAATGTCGATATACGACACCCTTCGGCCAAGTCCTCCTTCATGCAGGTTTGTAGATGGTGGTTTGGATGTTGGTTGGTGGTTGGTTGGTTGGTGGTTTGGAGTAGTACGGGGGTCATGGAGGTATTTAAATTAAAAATAAAACATTAAAACCTTGTGACAAAGCTGGAAGTTTGACCCCAATATCTCCGTAACCAAAGGTTGCCAGGTATTGTCCATCATTTTCATCATCATTTCAGCCGAAAGACGTCCACTGCTGGACATAGACCTCCCCCAAGTGTCGCCACATTCACCGGTCTCGTGCGACTCGCATCCAGCGGATTCCCGCAACCTTCACCAGGTCATCGGTCCACCTAGTGGGAGGCCTTCCAACGCAACGTCTTCCGGTTCGCGGTCGCCACTCCAGAACTTTTCGGCCCCATCGGCCATCCGTTCTGCGAGCAATGTGCTCTGCCCACGGCCACTTAAGTTTGGCAATTCTTCGGGCTACGTCGGTGACCCTGGTTCTCTTGCGGATGTCTTCATTTCTGATTCGATCACGTTAGGAAACTCCGAGCATAGCCCTCTCCATTGCCCTTTGGGTGACTTTAAGCCTTCTGATGAGGCCCATTGTGAGTGACCACGTTTCGGTCCCGTATGTAATCACTGGCAACACACACTGGTCATAGACTTTCGTCTTGAGACACTGTGGTAAGTTGGACGAAAAGATACCGCGCAACTTCCCGAACGCTGCCCAGCCGAGTCGGATTCGACGACTGACCTCTTTCTCGAAGTTAGACCTACCTAACTGGACCGTTTATCCCAGGTACACATAATCGTCTATAACTTCGAGTGTAGAGTCTCCGATCTTGATAGGAATGGGTGTGACATGGGCATTCAACATGACTTTGGTTTTGTCCATGTTCATTTTAAGACCCACTCTTCCGGAAACTCTACTGAGGTCATCGAGCATTGTACTGAGGTCCTCCATGGTTTCAGCCATGACCACTATATCGTCGGCAAACCGAAGGTGGGTGATGTACTCGCCATTGACGTTAATGCCTAGCCCTCTCCAGTCCAGAACCTTGAAGACATCCTCCAGTGCAGCGGTGAACAGTTTCGGAGATATGACCTCTCCCTGTCTCACACCTCGCTGCAGGAGGATAGGTTCCGAGGCTTGGTCCTGAAGTCGGACTGACATGGTGGCGTTTTTGTACAAACACTTCAACACCTCGATGTACCGATAGTCGATTTGGCACCGTTGGAGAGACTGCAGTACAGCCCAGGTCTCGATCGAATCGAAGGCTTTCTCGTAGTCCACAAACGCTAAACAGAAGGGTAGGTTATACTCTTCGGTCTTCTGTATAACCTGCCGCAGCGTATGTATGTGGTCCACGGTGCTAAAGCCTTTCCGGAAACCGGCTTGTTCGAGAGGCTGGAAATCGTCAAACCTGCGCGCGAGACGATTCGTGATCACTCTTGAAAACAACTTGTAGACATGGCTTAGAAGTAAGATGGGCCTATAATTCTTCAACCGGGCATTGTCGCCCTTCTTGAAGAAGAGTAACACCACACCCCTGCACCATGCCTGTGGCGTTTTTGCCTTAAGTATGACGGAATTAAACAGCTTCTGAAGGGTCTTAAGTACCGGTTTTCCACCCGCCTTCAGGAGTTCGGCCGTAATTCCGTCATCACCCGGTGCCTTGTTGTTTTTGAGCTGCTTCAGAGCCATCCTGATCTCGTACAGGCTGACGTCCGGGATGTCTTCGGTATAGTGTCGGGTCAGTCTAGCTCTTGGGTCGTTTGCTAGATCTACGACGGGTTGACGTGTACAACTGTCCATAGAAGCTCTCGATCTCCCTCAGAAGCTCCGGTTTGGCGTATAAGATACTACCATCGTCGGTCTTCAGTTTCGTGAGCTGGCTTTGCCCAATAGCCAGATCTCTTGCAAATACCTTGGAGCCTTTATTCCGCTCAATCGCGTCTTTAATACGCTCGGTATTAAAGCAGCGGAGGTCGCTCTTCAAGGATTTAGAGATCCGTCTATTGAGCTGCCGGTATTTACACGCCTCGTCTGAAGACTGTAGGATCATCTCACGCCGCTCCTTCATGAGCTTTATAGAGTGTGATCGGAGAGTCTCTTGTTCTGATCTGTACGACGTGCCTTGAATAACTTAGACCCGGTCGTATGGACAGTTTCCACGAACCCATCGTTATATTCGTCCACTGAGCTTCCTAGGCATTCGAAACGGTTTTGGAGTTCAAGCTGAAAGCTTTCGGGGTTTTGGATTTGGATCTGTGCTGGACGGAGCGTAGACATCATCAGTCGATACCTTTCAAGCTTGATATTGATGTTCAATGTGCCTCTTATCATGCGGTGATCGCTCCCGGTTTTCCTCGAATTCATCACCGAGACATCATAGAACATTTGCTTCTTTGTTGACATGATGAAGTCAATCTTATTTCTAGTTGCACCATCGGGGCTCTGCCAGGTCCACTTCCTGTGCTCACGCTTTCTGAAGAAGGAGTTCATCATATAGATGCCCTCCTTCTCCATAAAACTAGCCAGTTGGTGGCCCCGGCCATTCCGACGTCCAACTCCAAATTGCCCCACCTGCAGCTCATCTCCGTCTCGTTTGCCCAGTTTCGCGTTGAAGTCCCCCATGACAACGGTGTATTGAGTTTTGGTACCATGCATGGCTTTAGAAATATCCTCATACATAGTCTCCACTTCGTCGTCGAGGTGTGCCGAGGTTGGGGCGTAGACCTGTATGACCTTCAGCGAATATCTTGAGGATATTCTGAGTATACGGTACGCCACCCTGGTCGACACACTCTCGATCTTCACCACGTTGTTCACAAGGGACTTGTGGACGATAAACCCAACACCACCCTGGGACTGCCGGTCACCCTCACAGAAATAGAGCAGGTTGCCGGATTTCAGGATTATCGTGTCCTCCCCCTCTCTTCGGACTTCAGATAATCCCACAGTACTCCATCGCAGCCTGCTCAATTCCTCTTCGAGTTCCGTTATCTTCTCGTCGGTCCGGAGTGTGCGCGTGTTGTATGTTGCCAGGTCCAGTCGTTGGTATTGGCAGCCGGATCCCTTCCGGAGATTCTTCGCACCCCTTGCCACGGCGTAGCCTCGACCGCTGCCGTAGTCGAGGGTAGACGGGCTGCCGGGCACTAGGGGCCATTTCTTTGATGCGCTATTCATTGGGGGGTTTTGCCATAATCGCCACGCTTTGCAGGCGGGTTGGCGATCGCAGTACGGCTGTTACAAAAGCATAGAGTACGCTGCTGCCCATTCTCTGGTAAGTCCCTTAGTATAGTCCAGAACAAAAAAAATATCGCAACGAAGAAGAGAACAAGTGCCTTTTGGGTTCGATAAGGGTGTTTTGACAGCCATTATTGATTTGACCAACATGACGGTTGCTGAGTTTGTCACAAATAAGTGGACCTGACTTATCACCATTCAACAGCACAAAATCCAAGTTCGGAGTAATAAAAACATTCAGATCTCATCTCAGCGACAGTCTATGTCAAAAACATTACAAAAATTTAAGGAAATTTGAGGTATTTTCACAGCCTGACTGGAATTGTCCATCCGAATACCAGACCCAATAAGTATTCCTGATCTGGTGATTGTACCCGGGGAGAGTAAGCAGCTGTGATATAACATTCACTAGAACAGCAGCTCTATTAATTTAATGACGTTACAGCATAATTTACAGCATCCATTAAATATTAATTAATGGCGTGAGCTTACCTCCGATGCCATAAACACCTACATTAAATGTTTAAAGCTTATTATTTAATTTTAGTTTATCTAGTACTACTTACTATCTTTTGCATGGATGTTGGAAATTATCCCACAGAAATGTACTCGGATAAAAAGTATCCTATGTTCTTATCCAGGCCATGGTGTACCTGGTGAAAATGGGACAGACAGATAGATAGGATACAACAGGCCGTTTTTTTTCCAGTGCTACAGGTTGGTATTTATAATTTTAAGTTATAAACTGACATAGTATCATTAACATTGAAAACGGGATATTAACCATGTTTAACTATTTGTTTTGAGAAAAAACATACAAAGCAAAAATAGTAAATATGGTAAATAATGTTTTCAGCGATAATGGTTTATAATGGTTGATGATATGAGAATTCACCAAACAAAACTCGCAAAATTCCACGACCAATATTTTAAACATTTTCTTTTTTCGTAATTGACCCGAGTTATTTGAGAACAGCTCATGTCGTGGCAAGGATATTGGCGAGCCACTCGGCAAGGTGGTGGCGAAGCTACACAGGAAGTGCCGGACATACATTCAAGGTCATCATCGGTACTCGGAGAGGCTATTTTAATTCCCCCATTATGAACTACACCCTCCCCTTAACGTGCGTGCCATTTGCCTTGTGAATGAAGTAATAAAAATACTATTTGAAAGGGCAACTGCTAGTGCAATCCAAATCTTAACCATGAAACACATTGCCCATATTTTATTTAAACAAATCGTTTATAAATGGCTACCGGTGTGGTCTAACTATAATATCCAATTTAAGTGTTCCCTTATATGTATGTAAGGACCTATAAAGTGTTCTAATTGGTCGATTAGAAAGCACGACGCCTTCCCATTGGTTAGTTTATTGGTGGAATATAATTATCATTGGTATTGGATTGATATCGATTTTATTAAAATAATACTTGACCAATTCCGTTTATGCCGCTTTAAGAGTATGGTCACTGAAACCGCGAATATTGTATTGTGTATTTATATGATTGCATTTGGCGGAACCGGTAAACAAATTAGCTAAAGTAAAATATTTGTAAAAGAATCGAACACTTTATTAAATTTGAACGACCAGATAACTTTGGCTATACAGGAAGCTTCGGTATATTCAATCCTTAACATTAAAACTATACATCAGCAAGCTTAGCATCATTTAGTCGTCAGATCGGATGGCGACGTAATGAGCATCGCAATGGGAAGTCATGATGACGTCAAATTGACGGGTCGCACACTAACGGGTAGAAGAGTATAATTGTAGTGATGTGGGCAAGAGTTAAGGAGGAGTTGAGTGGTGGATTCCGCACTGGGCCCGCGTGGTGGATTATAGTCCATTCCCTCTCATAGAGAGGAAGCCTGTGTCCCAGCAGTGGGAACATTAATAGGCAGGCAATAAAAATAAACTTACATAGATTTGATAGTCGTTGGTAGATAAGAAGAAAACGTGTTGCTCTGACTCCAAGCACAATGGGACAAAAGGAACCTACCAGTGATATCGCTTTTAGGGCGGTCCGTATTTCTGCAGCTTTTCAGTAGCATAAGCAAATCTATTTTCTACTTTTTAGTCAACGTTATCGCTGATAGAAATATGGGTGTACTATACAAGGTGTAAACACAGAACTCACGAAGCCGTCAACCAAGTATTCTGTACGACATCAAACTAAGTAACTCTACGCAAAAAATATTTCTGGGAAACGACTTTTTTTTGGGTGAAATGTAACGTTTTACGGTAGGACTCAATGTAACGCACTCAAAACATTGTGCTGATGGATGGATTGAATAGTACAGGGGTCATGGAGTTTTAAAGTCATCATCATCTGCCGAGCCTTTTCCCAACTATGTTGGGGTCGGCTTCCAGTCTAACCCAATGCAGCTGAATATCTGTATTTTACATGGAGCGACTGCCTACTCATGGAGTTTTAAAGTAATAACGTTAAAAAGTTGTATAAATATAAAAAAAAACATTGTGAGACTTAAAACTTGACCTCCAATATCTCCGTAACTAGGTTCCCAGGTATAGGTCAAAAAATCATCGGAATGGCGGGAAGAGCGAGTGCCTTTCGACTTCGACAAGGGTATTTTTACATCCATCAGGTACACTTTTCCCTAATCCTTCTCCTTCGGTGAAAACCAGCGTGCTGTTATGTCATAATGTATTTGGTTCATATAAAACTAGTTGTATCAATTATTTATTGCTTTGGTCATTTTTATCTTAAAGTAATCTAATCTTGTATTCATCATGATCACGATTATGCGGGTAAAGTCACGCGGCTGTGCTAGTCATTAATATAGTCCTGGGACTGTAGCAGCTCTGATTTACCTTTAGTGCGCACGCGACGTTCTTAATCGTCTGTTCATACCGAGACGATGCGTCAGACTTACCCTAAGCGATCAAAATCAAAATAGGACCGCACTGAAAACTTTGAGCGGTGGTAGCTCAGTGGTAACGGGGGACTTACGAATCGCAAGCCATGCGTTCGAACCCAGGCAAGGCTTTACTTTGCGTAAATTACGTTTCATCACCACAGCTCTCAAAAATGTAAAGGAAAACATTGTGAGGAACCCGTCCAGCCTAATGACCGATAATTCGAGTGCTTGTGACATGCATCAGCCCGCACTAGTGACCCGGTATTATGGCATCCTCCCTTTCACAGAGAGAAGACCTATGTCCGAGCAGAGGGAACTTTATGATGAATGATGTTTCTTTTGCAAATAGGTTTATACTCTGGGAACTATTACTACTTGGAGAAGAAACAGCCAAAACAAACTCAGATGTCATAGTCTCTTTAATGTTCAACTCACATGAGGACCATGCAGATTGGTGTCTGAGATGGTCTTTTAAAGAAAGAAACATACAGATTTGATTGGACCTGACCAGTCAGTGCAAGTATTTGCCAGTTATCGTGTAGCTCGACTTATAATTCAAGGGGCTCAACTACACGACGAACAATACCAAAAAAAGGACATTTGGATAACGCAGTAATATTGTTGAAAATTGTGGTTTGACTTGACTTATAATTTTTCAAATATAATTCGAACTTGTTTTTCTAAAATTCTTTCATTATCAAGATACTAGTATAGTTCCAAAAGTCGGTGGTGAATACAGAGGATATAAATGTACTTAGGTATGCTAATGCAAGAACTTATTTATTTTTGCCGAGTCAACCAGTTTCATGAAAATATTACCTTAAAGAACCCAAGACTATAAGAAACTGGATATGGATTCCATTGGCAACATTGTAGTATGTATACCTAACATGTAGAATCACCCCACAACGGATGCAGGTGACTAGACAATCATCCTGTATAATGAGGTTTTTTTTTCGAAATTGCCAGGAGTGGTCCTGTTTATCTAATAGGACAGAACGAGGAAGAGACGGTTTAGAACTTTAGATATATTTTGTTTTTATAACTTTTTTTTTTCTTTACCTTGTAGGTAAAGAAGTATTTCACATTTTCTTGTTCAGATTGCATTAATAACATACGCCAAAAACAATTAAAACTACGTTTCGTCGTAATCATTACTGATCATGGAATTACTTGGTATAACAAGCGTAACTCAATGTGGGGTTAGAATATTTTTTGATTACTGATCATAGATGGCGCTTATGTCTTACACACGCTAATTTTTATCAGGATTGCATTGTTTTGTAAAAAAAACAAACACGAACAGAGCAAAAACGATAGCTCTTAACAGCACGAGAATTTTACATTAACAAATAACTAATTATCGTGATTGCCTGGTTGTTTTGAATACTTCAAACAGCAGCGCATTTTTGAGGTCTGATTACAGAAAAAAATTAAGTGTTTAATCACTCATCGTCTGCCTAGTCTTTTCCCAACTATGTTGGGAAAAGACTTGGTTGTCTAAAATGGCCGCTTTATCAAAATCGTAATATGAATCACGTTAAAAATTTAAAATTCCTAAAATGAATTTTAAGGTTATGATCATAAAGTCCTTAAGAATTTAATTTTTTTAACGTGATTCATATTACGATTCTGTTAAAGCGGCCATTTTAGACCCCCTGACCTCCACAACCCAGTTAGTATTGGGTAATACGATACCTCATTGGTAAGACTGGATGTCAGATTTTCCGCTTCTGACTACTCGTAACAACTGTCAAAGACAGCCGGGTCCAACGTTTCAATCCACGGACCAACTTCGCCAAACACGGCTTAAAATTAAAGATCGACCCGTGTGGCTTTCATTATTTAACCAATTCTATGCCATGTTTCAACTGAATTGCATCCACTAGGAGTTTTAATATTCAGTTTTCACGCGAAATACCTATGTGTGCATAGATTCTTAGAACTTAATTGTAAAATATTGTTTAATAACTATTCAAAATTGTGGTGCGTCAATATTTCTTATCATACTTTTTAAAAATCGATTATAATGACAGAGAGTCACCATTTTGGAATCCGCTGGCTGCACCACCTGTCTTAGACACCTTCTAAACATGCTTAAACAAGTCTAAATTTCTGCTTCTTTTTTTTCTGCTGCTTTTTTTCTAGGAAAATAATAATTGTTTATATAATGAACTAAGCCCGTTAGGAAAAATATTTAAAAAATTTAAAACGGATTTTATCCAAACATTATAGTTTTAATTGGATACAAAGTGGGGCTTAGTGAGGTCATTTTGCACGCATGACGGTTGTAACAGATACTCATATACGACATTGTAACATAGACTCTATACAAATACATAAAAATTTGAAGTGTTTGTTTGTACTTAAAATGTCACTGGATATCTTCCGTGATTATTGTTTTCTTTCCCCAGGTTGAAGGAGAAGCAAAGGTATAAAGCCGCTAAACAGCCTAATATGAAAAAAAGAAAATTTAAATATTTTTGAGTTTAGAACACAAATAAATGTTAATTTGACCATAAACGTTTATTTTATTTTAATAATCATGGTTTTATGATATTCTATTTATAAACATTATTTAAATATCCAAAAAATATTAACGCCATCAAGACGCTCTCTTTGCCGAGATTTAAAAAAAAAATCACCGCCGACTATAAGCATTTAACCAATTTGAACTATGTATAGTTATAGTTATCTGTGGCAATTTTCATTCCCGCACACGTGTTGGAAAATAAGAAAAAACGCACGTGTGTGAAATACGTTGCATGTTGAACCAGTTTTCGAGGAAGTGTATTGAAAACATTTTTTTGGTAATTCCAGCAGCCATAAAAAGTAAAAAATATATATTTAAATACATGGGTCCTTTTTATTTTATTTGTTCATTTTTGGAAATGCGCTCAGGCCACATACTAATATTATGAAAACAAACTTTTTCGTAAAATAATTACACACAAAGCGATTAACGGAAGGGTAACCTTTATTAAAAAAGAATTTTCACCATTTCGTTAGTTAGAAGAAAACGAAAAAACTAATAATGTATAACATGTTGTTTCGAGTTATTTATGAGTTTTCTTAAATGTCACCGGCGAGTCATTAGCTGAGACTGGATTTTTAATAGCCCATAATTGAGAATTCTCCGGGTATTACAATACCTAGACTGAGACACATGAAAATTAATAACTTCTCAGTAAAGAAATTATAAATCTAGAAAAAATACTTTTACTCGCTTTCATGGTGTATATTATGGACTCATCCGTATCCATTGGCTTCATTATGTACGAAGTTTGTTCACTTCACACACCATGTTTAAACACCATTGGTCAGAATTCTGAACAGTGGGACTTCCTGTCAGCTACACGTCGCGCGTCGTGGTTCAGTGAACTGTCCAATAATCACGAACTTTATAATTTTATTTATTCATTAATTCGGTTAATTGCTACTTGCCATGAAATTCTATGTACTGAAGTAAATATACAACATTCTGTGTTGCTCCTTGCCAAGCAAAATAAGTGTGTAGTTAAAGTCGCGCGTGCGCGCGTTTTCGCGTATTTGTGATAGATGGCGCTAGTTACGAGATTACTCTTTATTAGATATTAGTAGATAATTATAAGCTTTTTATTTTGTAGTTTACTAGGTTATGAATTTATGTTATTTTTGTTAATTCGTATTCGTTTTGTATTTTAAAGGTAATTAGTTTTAGAAAATAATGTTTACAATCACTTAAAGTGACTTAAATAGCAGACGGCAAGTTTATTACCAGACCTGCTAAGCGGGTGGGGTGCTACCAATGATTTTATGATGAAAAAAGTAATTAATAATACTTACTATATTCGACCTAGAGCTTTTGATTGTTTATTTTGCAAGTAGCTTCTTACAAACACTTTTACACGACATTTTTTAAAACTAAATGGGGCGTGTGTTTTGTACCAGAATACTCTGACAAGAAACAGCCGAAACAAACTCAGAGGTCATAGTCTCTTTTGAAATGCAGACATAATCTTGCTCAATCCACATGAAGACAATGCAGATTAGTGTCTGAGATGGTCTTTTGAAGCAGGTCAGTGCAAGAATTTGTCAGCTGTCGTGTAGCTCGACTTATAACTCAAGGAGCTCAACGAAACGACGAATACCAAAGAAAGGATATTTGGGTAGGTCAACAACAACAACAACAACAGCCCATAACGTCCACTGCTGGACAGAAGCCTCTCCCATGATGGGAGGAATATGCCGTAATCTCCACGCTTGGCAGGCGGATTGGAGATCGCAGTGATGAAAGACTAACAGAAAACGCTGCTGACCATTCTCTGGTCTACGGAGGCGCAAGGTGATCTGCCTCAGACATTAGTCGCCTTATACGACACCCGTGAGTGTAATGGGTTGGTTATATTCTACTCTGCCGGATACCACACGGCTGGGTACTTTGGGTAGGTCGCTTATAGTAAAAAACAAACAAAAAATCAAATAAAATTAAAAAGAAATACTTTTCAAAATGAACGTCAATAAAACCACAAAAATCATTAAATGTCACAATGATAATAAAAAAAGTAAAATACTTTTTATAATAAGTATTCATGTCAAATCAGTAAATGATGTCGATTCTGTTGTGCACAAACTAAACTTAACTTAGGCTATTGCTATCTTTTTCTCTCTAATAAAACGAGAAAGAGACGGACGTAATTTAGAGCTGTCAAATTTAATTGGAACTAATATTTCCATACAAATGAAGGGTGCACGTAAAAACATGTCGACTAAAAACACAGTGAAGCGCAAGGCATAAACTAGTTTGACATCTCTAACTTAGTTCATAGCTATAGCCGTCCTTTTCTCGCACTGCCTTTTAATAAAAGGTAGCAGTTAGTTTGTGCACAACAGAATCGACACCAATGTCACATAAAATAATAAAAATAAAGTAAAAAATAATAAAATACTGAACTAAGTATTCATGTCAAATCATTCAATGTCACAGTGTATAAAAAGAAAGGAATTAATAATAAACAAGCGAAGTCCGACGACATTCACAGAGCAAATTTCATTGGAGCAGCTTAATCCCGAGCCTTTTTATCTTCGAGATATTGATTAACATGATAGTAGGCTTTCAGGCATAGCTTCCGTTTTGTAAACGATTTGAATTTATTTAGGCTTTGTGCTCGAATATGGCTCGGAAGTTTATTGTAAAAACGTTTACCTACATTAGCATTTGAACGTACCCGGGGGATTTTTTTGAGCCTCGTTGCAAGTACAACAAATTTGTGTTTGTTCCTCGTATTTATTTTGTGATTTCTAGTTCGGTGATTTGACATACTATAAAATGCGGTTAGTGATAATCTCGATCCCTTAATAAGTTTAATAGGTATTAGTTTCTCAAATCGCGTGCCAACTGACAGTAAATCATCGGTTCCTGCCGCTAGATTCCGAGTGGTATTACTGATAACCGTATATATCTCTGTCTTCTGCCGTCACTCAATTATGAAATTAATCGTTCTGTCTGATATTGTTCTGATAGAATTCATTTATAATGAATGAATATGCTATAATCGTTGAAAACAATGTGGTTTTTCTTCTTAGTTTTGCTTTGTTATGAATTTAGAATAGGTATTTAACAATTCAGAATATGATTTTAACTAAATGGGTTAGTATAAAAGAGGAAAACACGATACCTACAATAAAATTACCTCGGTACAAAAAAATTCAGAGTTCGTTCCACGTTTTTACTTTTTTTTATTTCTAGGCGTAACGACTGTTAAAGCGATTTAATTAAAATAAATTAAAGATAATAATTGTATTTAAAATTATGCTTAGTAATAATTAATATTAAAAAAAAAACACGTGAAAAAGATTTGGCGCCTACTTCGTTTTATTCAGAACGCACACTCATTATCGTTTTCTCATCTTTTGCCTTTCAAAAGTAATGTCATCACTTTCTTTCAGACAGCCAGTGTGGCTCTTAGACGCTGGACCTGCGGCACTTTTTTCAGATCGCTGGAGTCAGATTTACGTTATTTAAAAATTATATCTACAGCAAAATTCAATTTTCAAATTTATTAGACAGTTTCTTTACTTTAAGGTTGTGCAACAAAATTTTGTTCGAAGACGTCAAAAATTATATACCTACCACTAATCTACTTAATAGTGCATTAAAGTTTAACATTAAAGTTGTTAAAAGTTTTTGTTCCACAATTACACGAAAGACGCAGGGAGATTGCAACTTTCGCACTACGAATACAACATTGAATGTAATTAGGAAAGAAAATATTTGCCATAAAAAAACGATGTTGAAGACAATGTGAATGTTTTTTTTTTATTTATGGTCTATGCGCATATTCATTACTGTATCGAGCTAGAAATAAGTAGCAGTGACCCAATTTATGACCTTAAATTTTGTTAACTGTGTTGAAAAACGTCTTGTCTTAAATCGGTGTTTTTTTACAATTTAACCTTTTGACCGCCAGAGCATAAAGCACGCGCGTGCCCTCCACTAGGTTAATCAGATTAGTACGACTTAGGTTCGGTTGCACTATCTCCAGATTCATTTAACACCAATATGTTAAAAAGATTAATATAAAATCGTTAAAACCTTGATTTTTTAAAGGGGAATTATAAATCGAGCAAATAAAAAAAAATTAGCGACAGACTGATAATGAGATACTGTTTTAATAACTTGAGTGGTATGAATTTGAATAAGCGAAAAATTAACTAAACTAACCACGAATATTGATAATAAAATCCAGAACGAGCTTCAAAAAGTGGGTTGTGATTAATCCATTTCAAATATTAAAATTCTAGCCGTGAGACTAAATTACTAAGTGAGCGACTAGAAATACATACAAACTTCAATATTAAGAAAGAGACGATTATTTTTTATAGGCAGCACCGGGCCGTAGGCCGACGAAGGAGGCCGGTGGAGGCCCGGCACTTTGGGGACAGAAGTCAAAGAGTGTTATTTAATATGCGAGCGAAGCGAGCGCGGGTTTACGAACCTTTGTCTTTTTCTATTTTTAGAGCATGACTACTCGAAACACTTCATTTATGATAAAATGCCGCTCAGTATAAATAAATCATTTGCCAAATATTGAAAAAAAAATGCAGGACGTAACGTTGACACTCAAACAAATATTAGGGCGTTCAAATATTATGAAGCTTATACTTTTGTATTTCAAGTAACTCAAATTAATGTTTGTAAGTTGCTGTTCTGTTGATTTCTCGTCACTCGCAGTCAGTCGCTCACTAGCACACGCTAGTAATACTATGACCTAAACTAATTATTTTTGTCATCTACAACTTTAATTTACAGTCACTCGTTTAAATACAACCCTTTTTTTAATGTAAAACAACACTATGGGTTGTGTAACAGTACTCGTAGTTGACAAAATTATTAAAAAACTATCACAATATCATTTATAACGTACCGTTTTTTTTATTTTTTATTTTTTCGGATGGGAAATCATCAAATGACTTCTCCCGCTCTGGGCGGAGTAGGAGGGAGTGTCAGACTTTTACTGACTAAAACCCATCCATGTTCCTTCATCGCCCTTTGTGTTCCGGGGCCACGGTATCTCTTTCGAACAGTCCCGCAACCCCGGCAGGCATCGGTCCTTGCGGACCACTTCCTATTGCTGACTCTCTTTGAAGCGCGCGTGGAACACTCCTGCGCCGTCGACACGGCCTGTCGTCATGAGACGGACGGACGGCGAGCTAGCCCATAGCCCACCGTCCACAGGCCCGCGCCTACGGTGGCCGGGGCGTCTCCCGCAGCGCCCGGGACGCTGTGAGGTATATTACGTACCCTTAGGTAGGATGACAGAAAGCAACTGTAGATATTTCTTTCGGGGTTACTGTTAGATCGTATAACACACACATACACTATAAAAACGTAACTCCTATCACTTATTACTTTAGCAACATATCGTTCTTCTCAACAAATAACCATTAATCGTGAGAATACTTTACCTATATAAGCAACATCAACATCATCTCATGACAAACAATAATGGCACAAAAACTTAGACACATTTCTTGAAGCGAAGTAATGTCTAAGCAGTTTGATAATTGCCACAATATTAGCCAAATAATAGGCGAGACGACAAAAAAAACTAATTAGTCCGTCAGTTAGATTATCAAAAAATATTTGAACCGTGTTTTTTCTTTTGTTACGTAAACCAAAATTGACGAAGATATGACGCTTTTAAAATTCTCAATACGTCACGCCTAGGTATAATTTTTACCTAGTTCTGACGTCACGAGCCCCCACTCCCGAGTTTTGATGCGTTTTATCTTTGTCAATATTCATTGATTTACAAAAACAAAAAATACGTGTCCATTAATTTCCAATACTCTAACTGACGGACTAAATAGATTTGCAATTTTTCGATACTGTCGTCATGCCTATTATAATCCGATCAGCGAAAATGTTTTTCGCATAAATTTTTCACACGCAATGTATGTGTACCTAAATAAGTCATCCATCCATTAACGTCAACATAGGCGAAACAGTTTTGTCCATCAGTGAGAAAACATTGTTTTTGCCATAAATGTCATCATCGTTATTTTCAAAAAGCGATATTCTAAATTGTGTCGTGTTGTGTCGTGCCAAGTCAGAAGCATTTCGATTTCATACATTTAGTATGGTGAGAAACTCATTATTACAGCGTGTTGTGTCGAAGTGAGAATGCTAATCACGTGTTTAAAACTTAAAACAGTGATGTCTCGTGCATGGCAATATAAATATGGCACCGTGGCCTTACCTTAAGACCCAAAGGTAACTTGGCTGCTTGGCTTAGTGCGGCGAAGTATTATATTATCTGTGGTGTGGCACTTTTCTCATACCCATATCTCGTGCCGACGCTACGCAAGAAGAGTGTAACATTTGTGTTATATGCATAAGTATGTGACAATGTTTTATAACCGTGAGGTTGAACGCACTGCAGCTGCTGTCTCTGCTTACTGTTTCTTATAAATCGTCGCCTTTCAAAATCTCACAACAGAATTTCACCCAGTGCCAAACTCGGAAACTAAAAGACATAAAGAAACTAATAGAGAAACCCCCACTCTTTTGATTGGGTCGCTGACTTGGCGTGAACGCAAATAAACGCAATACATATTAGGTGGTGATTCCGATCCGACCATCAAATTGGACAACTTTTCCTAATTAAATGGGAAGAATTTTGAGAGAGTACCATTTGGAGCAACCTTGGATTCATGCATGTAGAATTGTAGAAATACACACGTTGAATTAATTAAAAACTAAGTATTAAATAAACTAAAATAAATAAATTTATAATAATAAATAAGTAGATGGATTATATGTAACGCCTGAATTCATGTCGCGCTGACGGTCGGTCGCACGGTCGGTCGCGTACGGCTATACTTTGTGTTCTATATAGTACCATACTGCGACGCTGACGTCAGAGGCGACCTACAACCGTATTTTGCTCTCGCTGACGACACGAACTCACAACCAACCGTACGCGACCGACCGTCAGCGCGACATGAATTCAGGCCTAAGGTACCACCTTTGCCAGCACCTTTGCCGGGGCTACGGGACTGTTCGAAGGAGATACCTCGGCCCCGGAACACAAAGGGCGATGAAGGAACATGGATGGGTTTTAGTCAGTACAAGTCTGACACTCCCTCCTGCTCCGCCCAGAGCGGGAGGAGTCATTTGATGATTACCCATTCGAAAAACAAAAAAGGTATCAGCACCTAAGCCATGCAAACGAACTCATAAAAGATATTTTAAATTGCATTTTGACCTCATTGACGGCAAAGAAAATGCAATCTTGGAAACGCTATCATCATTTGACTTAGCATAAGCAGTTTGGCGGCAAGATAGTCAGATGAAGCTGGTACATGAACGTGTAGATTGGCACAACACAAGAGAAACCATAGATATTTATTGACTTACTAACAGACCTTTTTATAACAATTAGTTTTTATTTTCTTTTTATTTATATTTGACATTCTATTATTATTATTGACTATTCACATTAAATTAGATGACATCTTATTAATCTTTTGTAAACACTACTTAATTTTTATTTTATTGTATTATTCTTAGGAAATTAGTCGTCACAAATCATAGATCTTGATCTTTTAATACTAATTTGATTTTCGTTTTCAAATATTTGACCATTTGTTTTATTGTATTATTAATTATTTTAAATTGAACATAGATTATTTATCGTTTTGAATTTATTTAGTTTTTCTACACAATGTATATTGTTTTGAAATAAATGACTTTGACTTTGACTTAACCTATACCCGGCAATGGGTCATTTGAAGATGATGAAGATGCTGATGACAAGCAGTTCAGCACCTCCTGAAAGTTAAACTAATTGCCACATTTTTTGTGAACTGACTTTTGAACTATTCCAATGTGATGAAAATTGTAAGGTAGAAAGACAATGGTGGCGATTCTGTTGTGCACAAACTAAACTTAATTTAGGCTATTGCTATCTTTTTCTCTCTAATAAAACGAGAAAGAGACGGACGTAATTTAGACCTGTCAAATTTAGTTGGAACTAATATTTCCATACAAATGAAGGGTGCACGTAAAAACATGTCGACTAAAAACACGGTGAAGCACAAGGCTTGAACTAGTTTGACATCTCTAACTTAGTTCATAGCTATAGCCGTTCTTTTCTCGCACTGCCTTTAGTAAAAGATAGCAAGAGCCTACATCAAGTTTAGTTTGTGCACAACAGAATCGACACCACTATACATATCTACTTAAGTGATACTTTGAAATGTTAGCACTCTAGGTTAAGTTGATTGACTAAAATTAACCAAACCCAATTTGAGAGTTATTTAGGAAAGTAATAAAGTCAGTGTAAACAGCTAAATAGATTCCCTGCTTTTATAAAAACCACACAACTGTCCCATCTAATTGATTTATGCGTTCTGCCTTCCGTAGAAGAAGCACATAAATATAGATGGTTCCATGAAATTCATAAAAAATCTTAAACGAATTCTGTTGCCCATCTACGCAACTCATATATAGGTTTGCGTTAATTTTCACCTATTTATCAGTGAAGAATAAAAGGTTAATTGACTAGTTAATGTCTGAACTTGTCACAATCTTACCATATCAGCTATTAGCACGCTATTATATCCACTTCTTCTGAAAACGACACGGACATATTGAAAAAACAAAAACCGTAGCAAACCAAGGCAGTCAAGAAGTAGTTTTCGGTAAAGAATCAGTATTCGTCGGTACAGAAACGAAAACGCGCCGATCCGGTGAGGAAGGCGCCTGAGGTACCTACGTGCAATTTTATAATTTCCATTAAAAAAAAACTAATACAAACAAACATCAATATAAAAAAGTATAATCGATATTTAATGTCCACTAATAATGATAAGTGGACACTATTAATTATTTATAATTATGATGATTGATCAATCAATAAGTCAAATATTAGCAGTTTATGCTCAACCACTGGGATCATGGTTAACATTAGGAAAAAGTTCGCGTTTATCATGATTGACGCTATTGCCGTCGATCATGGTAAAACGCGATCTTTTTTGTACGACTTAAGATCCCAGGGCCGCTTATTTTCTCATTAACAAAATGTGTGGGATCGAGCAGTGTTAGTATGAACAGTGAATGTATGCCTGCTAACTTGTGCCGAAATCCAATTTTTCAGAGTCGTTCATCAACTCGTCCCACAAGCCTATGGCCCATTTGGGACGAGCTGATGAAAATCAAAATAAATAATATTTTCGTTCTGCAACTCGTCCCACGTTTCTTTTTGTGTGGAACTTTAAACTTTTGCTAAAGTTGCGTTATAATAATAGTAAATTTTCTATAAACCTGAGTGCTACTCGTATTATCGCAAAAAAAGGAAATAAATAGACAGTTAAACTGGATACAAGTAAAATAAACAACATAATTACATAACTATAATATTTATTTTCAAATAAATAAATTCATAACAATACTGCAATAATTTAATAGAACAAAAATTACACATATACGAGGAACCTATCGAAAGGAAACACCATTAGTAACTTTATCCAAAAAGACGGGTATGGCGGAGAATCGCTTGCAAGACTGTTTCCTTTTCCTCTTGTCTTCTGGAAGAAAGTTCCAGATGATCAAGTCTTCGTCCGCTGTCGCCGTTGCTAGAAATCACAGATATTGGAGGTCAGAAGCCCTAGCACCAGCGAGAGGTCTAAACGTAAATTCGTCGAATGTTGAATCGAAAATACAATATCCAAAAGCATTTTAGTTCAATTGTTTGCAACAAGACTTTTTAAACTTGGCCCTCCAAAAGATTATGTTGGGCACCTCTTTGAACGATGAAAACGATATCAATAAAAAAGGCCATTGGGGTAAGCAATGGGTGGATTCTAAACTCACCCACTGTGCTAGGTACAGACTAGGACTACCTAGTCCTAGTCTGTACCTAGCACAAGCCATTTTTATCGCAGTTATATCTACCACATACGAAATATTAAGGAAATAATGCATAATCTTCATAGAAACGTTTAATAGATTATAACACGTCCATTACACACAAGAGGAAAAATCGCCTTCATTTATTTTATGTCAGAGAGAGACAGATATAAATATTATAAGCTACTCCTGTCTCACTCACACCTTATTACATTGAAACTTATTAGTATATTTTACAACAAGGTATGTGGTAAAACCCAAAATGGCTTAAACCCAATGAATTATCGCCTTAAACTATTCGAACATAAATCAAAACATACACACACTGAAATTAGACGCAACTATTCATTCGCGTCAGTGTCACAAACTCAAATAAGGCCAAAAACCGATTGAAAAACCTTTATTCACAACATAACAAATTGCCATCAACCAAGCACATATTCAGACGCCGTGACTGCTTCTGAAAAATTCCTGATGAAAAAACCCAATATAATTTTTCCCGGCACGGGAATCGAACCCAGGACCTCATACTCAGTAGTCGCGGTTGTGACCACTAGACCAGCGAGGCAATTCATCTTAAAGCGTGGGCTAGACTGTTGTAAACAAGCCCTATAAACACCTCCACATCGGTCTCCACCGGCGGTTTACAACAGCACGCACTGTTGACTCACTGTTGTAAACCGCCGGTGGAGACCGATGTGGAGGTGTGTGGAGGGCTTGTTTACAACAGTCTGGCCCACGCTTTATTTATAAATTATCTGATAACCTAAACAATATAGTGTCATTACCAAGTTTAGTGCCGTCCGGACTGAACACCATTGTCCGCACGCGGTCCAGCCCTGACCGGCCCTCTCCCCATTGGTCCACAACGGTGTCCGGGTCGCTCATCACCACCAGTTGAGAGGATGTCTTCGGGGTCGTTGACTCCCTGTCTGTTTAAAAAAGTGAAAGCTTACTAAACATTAGAAACTTCTGTTAACTCTTTCACACTTCAAACTAGCCATCCAAAAAAGGAGGTAAATTTTTAATAATTTCCCTGATAGAAAATCTCTACAGCCGTAAGTCAAAGGGAAACATCTGGAAAATGGAATAGGGAAAATGAACCTTTAGGCAAAATTAGAATACTTTCAACTAGGATCCAGGAAAACTAATTTCATAACACGAGTTCTTAAAATTGGCAATCACTAATCTACAGCACAAGCAATCACAATGTAATTTACAAGCAAATTATGAATTTCGATTAGCAAAATCTATTATTTAAGTCGGATATCATCCTACCTGTATTCCAGAGGCTGAGCACCAGCTCGCCCGTCCTCCTGCTGAACAGCATCGCGTCGAGGCTGTAGTGGTACCTCCCAAGGTTTTGTTTTCGCACCTTGCCGGTGGGCGCGTCCCACAGCGCCACGCGTGCGTGCATGTTCGACGTTACAGCACCGATGCCGAGGAGGGCACTGCGCCATGGGTGCCACGTTAGACACTACAATGTCACACAAGCCATACAGTTTGATCATACGTCATGACCACACAATTCGTGAAACAGATAAATAATACTGTAGTCATATACGTTACAGACGGCATATACATTACCTACACAAGATAAAAGCTAAATAACAACCAACCAACTACAAAAAAATCGAGTGAGTGGATATTTTGCGCATCTTTTGTTTGCTTCGGGAAGCTAAAATTTCCATCTCGCTCCGCTCGCTCTTGCATCTTAGGTTCTTTGAGATAATGGTACCTTAATAGTCCAGTCCGATTTCAGACTAGAAAACAGCTGGAGACTGGGCCAGGTGAAGACCCAGACATCGTCGTCATTGACAGCACTTGCCGCGACGTACCGCGCGTCCGGAGACACCCTGACGATGAGGATTGCGTTCCGTTTGGCCTGACGCCAGCTGATCGGCGTCGCGTTACAAGTGAAAGTGCTCAACATTCCTTGGGAACAGCCTCTGGTGAAGCATGGGGAGAAATTTGAAAAAATACCTAGTTAGTAAAAGTCCATGATGGGTCAAGGGCCTTTGGGGCATGATGGTTGCACATGATTCTTATTTTCTAAGTAATATTTTTTTTTTTTCGCAGCGCCAAAAATTCTGAAAAAACATTATTTTATGTACAACTGGCTATTGCCGAAAAGTTCTACTATATGTGCTAAGCCGGGTCAAACGTGCAAAGTTTAATGGTAGCTCGTTTTGGCGTAAAAAGGCAACAGACAGACAAAGTTCCTTTTGCATTTCGTCGTTGCAGTTCAATCACCACGCAAGTAAACGGATTTTTTGGCGGTTTTTGAATTTTGATGCCGTTTGCTAGAGAATCGGAAAACGCATTGTTTCAGCCAATCACAAAAACAAGCAACGCTCTATCTAATTTAAATAGACACAAATAATAAAATGGTATTGTACATTACCTAGGTGTTATACAGTTTTTTCACTAAGTTGCTATTTTTGGCTTACGTGGTGTTGTAACACCGTAAGTCAAAAATAGCAACTTAGTGTAAACAAGTAAATAACAAAACAACAAGTAAAGTAACAAGTAAACTTAGTGTAAGTTGTAACTTCAACGACGATTTATAAGTATGTATAAAACTGTTACGTGATAAACGAGTTCCCAGTAGGGCTCCAGTCCATGGCAGTGATGGAGCAGTACTCAGTGTTGGCCTTCTCCTGGCACCGGCAGCTGTTCTTCTCGATGCACTTGCTCTGCGCATTGTCATGCACCTCTACCCTTTTGACTTCAGTGCCTACCTGTGGATAAAAAACATCCAAAGAAAATATTTGGCAATAAACTGAGAAACAACACAGTTACAAAAGCAACCTTGCATCGTTATGCTAGGTGGTAAACGGAAATGCTTTTGCCGGTCTATTTAGTACAGCTCTGTTTCCACATAGCACGAATTTCATTTTATTTTAAAGGGAAATTATAAAACGAACGAATAAAAAAAAACTTAGCGACTGATGAGGAGATACCGATTTAATAACTTGAGCGGTATGAATTTGAGTAAGCGAAAAATTAACTAAACTAACCACGAATATTGATATAGATAAGGGCCTATACTACCTCAAATGGCTTAGCATGATCCTCCGTTACGCCTAAAATACTGCAGCATTAATTTTGAAGTAAATATTTGGTAAAGTTGAGGATTAATGTTAGGTCCTATATTTGGCGAAAACACGATTTCATAAAATTTTTTAGATAGAAAAAAAACCCAAAGTTACCTCTAAACTGAACAATAAACTGCTGGCAATCATAAAATACTTCAAATTAGATCATGAAACTTTTTATACTAACTCAACTAACTTTAGAGCAGGTCTTATATTATTTATTTTTTTAGTTCAATCAATATATTTTTTGTAAATCGCAAAAAAACACTAATTTTGCACTATTCGGCCCGCAGTGACTGACGTTACAACCACTTTGTAGTGCAAGCTGATTATAACTTTATTCTAACAGTATTTCAAACGAAGTTTGAACTACCAAATATAGAGTTGCTAATTTGAGGTAGTATAGGCTCTTAATAATAAAATCCAGAACGAGCTTACAAAAAGTGGGTTGTGATTAATCCATTTCAGATATTAAAATTCTAGCCTTGCGACTAAATGACAAAGAGAGCGAGTATTTTAAATTCTCGTTTTATCCTTAAATGGCCTCTTTTCGACATTCTTAAGGATATTATCACATCGGAGTAAGAAGTAAGTATTACGAAAGAAATATTTTAGTTTAAAAAATTTCAAGTAGTCACCTACCGACGTCCGATCATTACCATTAGCTAAATATCTGCTTACATAATAATCAAAGTCTTCTAAAATAACAAAACTATTGGTACTTGCTAAATATTATATAACGAAAGTGCAAATGCTAACAATGAGCAGCTTTCCTTGAGGGTCAAACTTGCAGCAGTGTATCTCATAATCCGTGAATCCCTGGCTGATGAGGCTCTGTGATCTCCAGGACCACTTGTGGTAGTTCCTGCCCAACGCTGCTACCAGGATGTTGTCGTTCGACCAGTCGAGCAACTCGGGAACTAGGAAAAAGCACAGGAAGAGGTCATTAAATAGTAAACAGTCGTACATCATCTGCCAAGCCTTTTCCCAACTGAGTTGGGGTCGGCTTCCAGTCTTACCGGATGCAGCTGAATACCAGTATTTTACATGGAGCGATTGCCTATCTGACCTCCACAACCCAGTTAGTACCGGGTAATACGATACCCCTTGGTAAGACTGGTTGTCAGAATTTTTTGGCTACTGACTACTTAGCGACTGTCAAAGATCTACAAATGACAGCTGGGACCAACGGCTTAACGTGCTTTCCGAGGCACGGAGGAAACTCGGTATGTAATGGGTGGTCACCCATCCACAGACCAACCTAGGCAAGCACGGCTTAACCTAAAGATCGACCCGAGCGGCTGTTATTATTAAGCCAACTCCTCAGTAAACAGTCGTACATTTTAGATTAAATTAGTTGCATGGGCACCAAGTGGGGATGCACCCTGTTTTAAATAAAATATACAAAACCATTCAGAAATATTAAAAAGGACTTTAATAAAAGCGAACCTACTGCACCTATTCCGCTACGCTCGCTTTAGCATTGTCATAGTTAATGAGTGAAAATGAAACATGACCACATCTTTATAGCACACGCTGTATTTAAAGAATATAACATACATGCAGCGTAGCTGTAAGTGGGCAGATCCAGGATGCTGTCAGCGGAAGACAAGTAGCTTCTTTTCCTAGGAACACAGGGCCACAGCTGCACAGAATCCTCATCTCCAGTTTGTGATGGTTCAGACTTCACCGGCTCTAAACCGAAAGCTTCGTCTAAGTAGCTCGCGTATCTCTTCTGTTGTAGGTATTTTGTATACTGTAGGAAACAAAACACAACGTAGGTATAATCATTACATAAAAGTACAAAGATATAAAGGCCGATAGCCGCAGTCAATCCATAGCCAAATCGCTGTGATTCTTGTTAATGGGGGAAACATATTATATGCATTATTTATCCATAAATTATAATAATTTTGAAAATCTTTATTTTTGCCCCTTTCTTGCCATAATTATTGATGCCGTTCACTTTTGTTAATTTCCCAAAATTTTCAAAAACTGTTAAATATTTCTTAATTTTTCCAAAATATAGGGCTACCTACATTGACAACTTACAATCTGAAAGACTAGATTTGGTAAATATTTGTTGGATATTTTTTATTGCAAAAGATTTACTATCAAGTAAAGCTTTTAGACACTTTTGATGTGGCTAATTTTGGTTTGACAACTACTTTTATTAAAAAAAACAGGTGCATAGGTTCTAGAGCGTGAAGTCCAGTAACGTGTGGTATTTAGTTTTACATAAGTAGAAATGAGCAAGGAATTATCTTACTAACGACCAGAAAATCAACTGCTCACAACAAAACATAGCTTGTTTAAGAACACAAAAACCTTAACTAGTAATTAATGTCATTACCTATGCCAATTAGTATCGCGTATCGCTTGTACAGCGTGTATCAGAACGGTGTGGTCACAGAGCATCATATAAAGGGTGTTAAAAGCCCCTAACGAAGCCGAAAAGCACTTGTTCTCCTCGTCATTGTGATCAATTTTATGTTCTGGACTATACCTGGGAACCTTCTAGTTTCGGAGATATTGGGGGTCAAAGTTCCAACTTTTTTAGAAGTTTTTTTTTAATATGCTTTTAACTTTACTTTAAATACCTCCCTGACCGGTTTACTATTCAATCCATCCATCAGCACAATGTTTTGAGTGCGTCTTATTCAGCTATAAGACTTATATGAGCCTACTAAAAATATGACACTCGCACTAGGGACCACACATATTATACTTCCAAATTTACTCGAATTTATGTCATCCTCTGAATGATCATGGATGAACATAGACTTCAAGACCAATTAAAAAGCACTATCGCTCAGGAGACACGTGTCTCCGATCGGTGAAATTTTTGAAGATTAAGACCCATTTGCACCACACGTAAACGTACTTATTTATAACATTTCTGTCTGGGCTATCTTCAAACGTCAAACGATCGTCACAATTTATACAAATAAATTATTTTATTTATTAAAATAGAAGTGTATGTTTGTAATTTCAAATTCACCGCTTTTTACTGAATGCATTTGAAAGCATTTACGGTAGGTATAAACCTACTCATAATATAAATTAAAAAAATTGTCTGTTGGTCTGTTTGTTCCAGCAAATCTCCAAAACGGCTGGACTTATTTTGACGGGGCTTTTACTGGCAGGTATGTAATATTATAAGGAGTAACTGAGTCTACTTTTAGTTTTGAAAAAGTTTAGGGTTTCGTGCAAAAAAAATTAAACTCTTGAAATTGTTAACAAAATCTTCTCACATCTTTCATCGGTCTTTCCTAAATAATTGGTTAAAAAAGTAGTGTAACGATTTAACTGTCTAGACTAAAACAGTTAGGTGCTAATCGTTTCCGTTCCATTTATCTTACAAATAAAACATTATGGATAGAATTTGCATTGTTCTTTTACGACAAATATATACACAAATGTTTGTACGTCACGTTTTGTGTATTTGTTGAAACTAAATAAAACATGTAATCACCTACTTTGATTTGATCAAAATGGTATTGACAAAACGCGGACTGGCTGCGGACATCAGATTTGACACATTCCTTAGTACATTATATTATGTCGGAATCCGGAGATGCGTCCGTAATCCATGTCGTTCACGATAATTACAAAGTGTATTTTACATACAGAGGACCCTCTTATTTCAAATCCACAAGTGACCTACTCAGTTATTTATAGATTCTAAGGGCACAGACCGGCACAGTACACGTAAGTACACGTTTTTCTTTTTGAATTTACCAGTACTATGAAAAACTTACTTTATCACTAAAAAGTTAAACAGGTGCTAATTTAAAAGATGGCGAAAAACGATAAACTTGTTGCTTAAAAACTGTGGCATTTATTTGTAATTAATTAAAATTACCATTTTTCAACAGTGCATGGCCCATTCTCCGCTTCACTTGTCTATTTGCAACTCTGCATATTATGTCATAATGCTAAAAGTCTTATATAAGTGTCAATTCATTTTTAAAAACACACTAAGCAATAGTTGTGCACACTCACACACACAGCACTACATGTGGCAGAAAACAGAAAAAAATAGGGATTGTTATTCTCAACATTTTTTTCCGGGATATTTCCACACAATTTTAGTCAGCAGGACTCACCCACACGTCATCGGCGCTCCTCTCCCTGGCGGCCCACTTTATCTTCCTGCACAGCTCCGGGAACTGCTCCCGTGGAGCTATGAACCTATCCACCCGGGGTCGCTGCCCATTCAACTGTTAACAAAAAGTTTTTATACCAAACACCACAAGAGCGCTACTGCGAAACATAACTAGTTTTCTAGTAACATTACTCGAAATACTCAGAATTGTAGTAAAACATACATGGAATGGATAATGCGCTTTCCGCGGACGATCGCCCGTTTTCTGGGAATGTGCGCACTGGCTTAGCGAGCTTCTCAGAAAATGACCACTGAAGTGCGCAACATTTGCTAAACCGAGGTACGCTATTCCATCATTATTTATCAATTTCTGTTTTGTTGGTAAACGATTAGGTCAAGATCGACTCTGTATGAATATGGGGGTTCAGTAGACAATATTTACTTTTTAAAATTTGAAAAAAATCTGCAAAATTTTAATAAAAAATAATTTCTCTTCAAGCGACGACATGGGTAAACGTAGGATTTATTTTTTAATAAACCAAACTAGGTAATTATTTATGGGTATTTTTTAAAATTTAATTATACAAATGAGACTATTGCTCAACAAGACCCGTGAAAGCAGGTCAGACAAAATAAAAATAAAGACTAAATAAAACAACAAAAGGGTGCCCAAGATTTTTGCTCATCAATCACAAACCAACATGTATACAACAAATTTGTTAATATTCAACAACCTAAATTTCAAGGTCCACATTAGTCATGTCTGATACTTTCTCTGTTGACTGTTGTGTCTTCCCACCATGATAGCATAGTGTGTGAGTGTTAGTGTGTGTGTGTGTGTGTTTACTTTATATTTACTTTAAAAGGTATATACATATTTATGGGCCATTGTAGCCAAAAATAAATTGTTGTTGTTGTTATTGTTAATTTTCAAGCAAATCCCACGACTCAATTTTCTTGACATTACCTGAAATAATGAAATACCTAGTAACCAATACACATCTCCCAAGAAGCTGTTCTAAATCACTGGTCTGGCGACTGCTACAGTCTAACTCTTGCCAATGGAAATAACTAACTACCTTCCTACTGAAAGAATATAATATTATACTATTTCTGAAGCTTTTGGAAGCCATTTAAAGCTCTAAGATTCTTAATTCATATTTTGGTCTTATAAGAAACTACGTTGTATGAACACTAAACGAATGAGCAGCGTCCATGTTACAGATGTATCATCGCATTAAGCAAAATTATGTTTGATTTTAGTTTTATAATGGCATACAGATACTTTTAATCTTTCTCATTTATTAGACAAAAGAAACCACAGCAAAAGGTTTTACGTCTTGTATGAATCTGTGAATTTTCGTATGTATAGAAGAGTTTCAGAATGAGCCTGAAAATGCGTTTCCATTTCTGTATTAAACTCCAAATGTAAAACAAACAAAAACAGGTTGTAATGATTTTTATAGATCTTTAGATTTTTCCACCAATATTATTCATACATCCTTCAATAATAAGTTAATGTGAAAGTAACTCTGTCTTTAGGTCTGTCACCTTGTCATGCCGACCTACAGAATCGTTATGAAATACGATATGGTTATAGACTACTTCTCATCTTGAATGTTTGTGAATTAAAAAAATACGAAAATACAACCAGACGAATTCATGGGCACCAGGTAGTGGGTTATGAAAAATAACAAATCCAATCATATAATTTTGAATACACTTTTCAGTAGAATATTTTTTTTTTAAGTAAGCATCAGGTGTCGATGTGTGTAGAAAGAATAACGAAGAGTGGCTAATGATGTTGATGACACCATTAAAACGAAATGTGTGTCGATATTAAGAATAACGACGACTCAAACGTTAAGTATCAGCTGAAAGTTAGTCAAAATTGAAACTAAAATGTCAGTCTAAGTTTAACACACATTTAGAGTGTGTAGCTGCTCACGAATAGAAATGTTTTTTCAGCCTTCGTCTTTTCACCTTACTGACCTCTTAATAGAATATGGTTTGTATTCGAATATTGAACTGAAATAAAAAAGAACTCGTCCATTGTGTAACCTTCTCTCTTTTTGAATATTTAGGTTATTGTGTGATGTCCAGAATGATCCTCATCAGAATCGTGATTAAAAAGACTCAATTTTGTTCATGTTTTGAACACAAAACGTCAAATAAAAGACGATAATTCAAACGTGATTTTTAGGAAAGTAGGTAGGTATATCACATTCAACGATGATCACTATTACGGGAAAATTCACATGAATTGAGGCATTCGACATTTTTAAACTTTAAAAAGATACATTTTAAAACAGAAGTTATGTTTTTTTTCTTAGCCTATATTGTCCCACTGCTGGGCAAAAGCCTATATTGTGCTATGCCATGACAATTCTTCAACGATGTTGTATTTAATTTAGAAACATTTCAATACACCACCTAACAGTGACTAAGAGAGGGATTGCCCCATAAGGATCTCTAAGGTCATTTTAATCAATACTTTTTCATACTTATGCCAATCAATTGCCGCAGACCTATTAGGTATACATACGTAATAGGACTTGTTTATTACATGCAGTACGCACCGATTAAATGCTCTTTTCACTTATATCAATCTAGGTTTTGTAGTGAAAATATTTAACATATTAATACCCTGTGAAGGCGCTATAAGAAAAGTTTTCGAATAAAAAATAAAATCTTCAAGAAGGAATTGTTGGAAATTTATAATCCATGTTTTGCAATTAGGTTTAATTAAGAATCAACACCTTTTTTAGGTTTTTTTCATGGTTTTTTTTTGTTTTAATAATTAGACATCTCAGTTCGTTATTCTATGAAAAATGTATGGATCGTTTTATATCTAACAGCGGATTAGATGAAATCTCAAATTGTTAACAGTGTCTTTACATAATATTGAATCTACTATCACTACCTACTGCATAATGTTTTTGAAATGAAATGAACTACTTAGTCTGAAAAATAATGCATTAAAAATATATGATATGGCATTTCGCAAAATGCAGAAATCAAGAAAATAAGCAAGCATTTTCTATTTCGTGACAATTGCTAGCAAAAATAGAAAACACTTTTAAAAATGGTATCACGTAGAATGACGGTTACCCCATGGTTACGGTTACTCAAATTGAAATTAATATTTTTATGGAAACACCAACAATTCACGACTTACCAATAATGTTTGAAAACATGAGTTTACTTACAGATTTTTTACCAAAAGTTGATCTGTTCATCATAACTTTCACTCTTCTCGAAGAATACACTTTATTCTTTTGTTTTAAAAATAAATGACTGACATTTGTGCGTTTTGAACAATATTTTGTGATAACTGCAAAATCTACCAGGATATTTTTAGTTGTACCCTCAATAATATGTTTAAAGAAATAAAATTATGTTGGCCAAGGTAATACGTTATTCAGCCTAATTACAAACTCTTTAGTTCTCATTTAACTATTAAGACCATTTGAATTATGCCTTGTTTATTAAAATCTGCGTTTATTTAAACCTAATTTTTTGTGAATCAAACAAATTTTGAAACTATTGGAAATAACATGAGCTGAAACTGACAACCAAAGCCTTTTTTTTTGTTTTACTTCAGTGCGACACTTAAATTACATTGTTTTGAAAATACAAAATGACTATGTTAGTTCCGCAATGGTTGAATATCAAAAGAACCAAGACGTGTACCTACATGATATATATTTATAGAAAAGAAAACAATGGCATTATAATAGTATATTTTCTAGAATTTCCAAACTTAAGTGGCAATGGGCAGGGCACATTGCTCGCAGAACGGATGGCCGATGGGGCCGAAAAGTTCTGGAGTGGCGACCGCGAACCGGAAGCCGTTGCGTTGGAAGGCCTCCCATTAGGTGGACCGATGACCTGGTGAAGGTTGCGGGAATCCGCTGGATGCTAGTCGCACGGGACCGGTCAATGTGGCGACACTTGGGGGAGGCCTATGTCCAGCAGTGGACGTCTTTCGGCTGGAATGATGAAGATGATGATGATGATTTTCTAACATAGATATTCAAGTATATATTAATGTATGTGTGTGGTAGGTACATACATAATAGAAGGATTTTCATTAACAAAAATATGTTAAATGTACAATTGTGCACCTTTTATCACCAATCAACACCCTTTCTTATGTACTGTAGGGATGTTGTTCTAAAGTTATTTGAAACGTTTGCACGCAACTTTTGTTATTTTGTCCGTGGTATTGATCAGTTATTTTTTTTAATACTTCCAAATCAATGATATTCTAATAAACAGATATGTTATACACCTACAAATCAACCGAAAAAAGTGTTCCGCGGGGCAGAGCCAGCTCACATACACGCTGTGACGCAGAATAATGGCAATACTACCCAATTGGGCCATTTTCGAGTCTTCACGATTGCGCGCTCACAACATATCTGTTTACTAGAATATCATTGTTCCAAATTCAAACTCGATCAAATGTATCCATTATTTTAGTCAGAGGACATTCTTTTCTTATAAAATTGTCGTTGCCGCCTTGTTTAATTTGAATTCCGATTTATTTAATTGCAAGTATAATCAGTGTGTTTGGCTACCGGTTACCGATACTTTATATTAATAATAGTCTCAGTTTCAGTAATCAGTAATTTCATTTGTATTGACCAATGTTTACAACAACACTGAAGGAAATTTTAAATTGTTTTTACTTCATTCACAGTTACTGAGAACACGTTTACCGTAAACCAAGAACAATGAATATCGACTGGGGAGCCTTGCTTTGTTTTGATACGATGAGGAAATTAATTTACAGTCAGTAAAAGAGATAAGTGTCCACTGTCCAGGAAGGCGTGGTCACGTGTTGCGCCTAACTTGACGCCTCTTGTTATTTTTAGGGTTCCGTACCTCAAAAGGTAAAAAAAGGAACCCTTATAAAATCACTTTCTTGTCCGTCTGCCCATCTGTCCGTCTGTCACCACCGGTTTTCTCAGGAACGGGTGGACCTAGCAAGTTGAAATTTATACCTGATACTGAAATCTAGTCCCTATTAGATGTATAAAAATCAAGGTCCTGAGTCAACACGATAAAAAGATATGGGCAAATTTAGATTTTCGCGAAAACTTGTAGGTAAGTACCAAAATTTACCTTAGTTTTCCACTTTTTTCTATTTTCGGACTTTTCCCTTTACTTGTGCTTTAAGACCTTACTTTTAACCAAAATTGACAATTCTAGGTCAACCGGAAGTACTCTATAGGTTTAGGGTCGAAAACCTATATGGTACTTCCCGTTGACCTAGAATCGCAAAATTTGGCGAGAAGCAAAGTCTTACAGCACATGTAAAGGGAAAAATCTGAAAACCGTAAATATGTAGCGATTTTACTATTACAAATTTATTATTTGCGGTTGGTGCATTATCCTTGTCTAGGGATTGAACAGAAAAGTTAAGTTTGTCCTTTAAAAAGTTTGTACGGACCTGTTTTTTATTTGGGAAAACTTGCACAAAGTTAAACAATAAAAAAATACATTGACAATATGGAAGGATTTAGAAACAGAATACAGAATAGATAGATAGAATACAGGTAAAAATAACAACAGAATAAGCAAAAAATACCAATAAAAGAGTAAAATTATTGGTACAAGAAAAAGTCTCGTCTTCCGTCCATCATCGAAAAATACGAACGTAATTTATATTTCCTCAAAATCAAGATATTGTAAGATATTTAGAAATACTGCCGTATTTTTACTGTATTGTGTACAACACACCTTTTGGGGGGGAGCTTGTTCTTCATCGACCGGCTCAGGTATGTCGAACTCGTCATCTGATGGTGGGTCATCGATAAATGGTTCATCAATATAAAAAAAAACATGAAAATAACTTTTTAAACTTTAAACAGCTGTATCTTAGAAGCTATTTGGTCTAACATAATTTTTGATTCATTTTGTCATAAATTTAGTCTTCTTGAAAACTTTGCCGTAGCAAAGGTCCTTGGCGGAAAAACATGTCAAAAACTAAAAAAAGTACGAAAAATTAATTCGTTTTTGAAAAATTTAACAATGATCCGGAGGGTTTTGGAGGTCGAAAAATTGGATTTGACATAACTACTTCACATACAACGTATAAAAAAAACAGAACTACCTTATTTGATACAAGGTAACCCCCCTTAGATGGTACGATTTCCATGGACTAATAGGGCACACGCGATTCGACAGCTAATCTTTACGTTCGTGTTATAATTATGGAAAATTAACTATTACTTCATATTACCAGCGTAATCTTGGCAGACGGCAAAATCGGGAAAAAATATATTAAGTCATTACAAAACTCTGCAGAATTTTCCTTTGCCCTGTTTTTCTCTCCATTAAATTCCCACAACTCCCACGCCAGTGACAATCGCATGATGTCTTAGACAGGATCAAGTAGTATAAAGCCACATAAACAAATATGGACGTTTATTAAACCATAAACTACTGCGTTTAAGGTGCCACACGCCTATTTTATGGTTCTGATGCACATAAATTGTCATAGGACCGCCTCAACTGATGGAGGAGTTTGTTTCATAACCAATTATCGACTTTGACTGCGTAGAAATACGATTCAATTTAGGTTAAGTTTCTGTGTTTGACAGCTTTAAAAATGTACATGTTACAAATTAAATGAAATTCAATTTTATTTCAGACTTCAGTCCATAGTTTTGTTGGTATTTTAGTGTTAGTAATTATGGTGCTAAGTATAGTTTAGTGTTTACCAATTAATTATTTATTCAGACCTATGACTGTGGGGACCCAGTGTCTCTGGAAGGGGCAGTCCAAACGCGCAGGACATTGTAAGCTCGTGGCGTGTATGACACCCACAGGCCGCTGATACATTCAATCTATCTAACAAACAGACATACAGACATTAGTATTCACCCACTGTTAGATGTTTATCTAGATTTCTAGAAGAAGTTTTCTGCTCCATCGCTCCTCAAACGTTTTTCGTTTTAATTATACGAATGTGGGACAAAACGGTAACTTTGCTCTCGCGCCGCTCCGCGATCTGATTGCCGCCATTTTACATAATGTACATACATTTTTTGGTATTATTGTTAGGGGTTAATGGGGATATGGAAAAACCTTTAATTTTTGAAAGTTCGGGGTTAGAACACTTTTGACTAGGGGTGCAAAATTTTATGTTAAAAGTTTACCGAAGCCAACTTACATTTTGGCAACATGTTTCCAATGATAATGTCTGATTCGTCATACGCAAAAGCAACATCAGCCTCCAATGTTTCTACTGCTGGGACACATGCCTTCTCTTTATGAGAGTGTCAAATGTCAACCAATAAGTAAGTTAAATAAATAGATAGTTAATTTAAGTTTTCAGTCATCGTTATGCTGAATGTCCCTTGACTATAAGGTTCTCCGTACCTAATTGTAGCTACGACGTCACTGAAGCTTACAAAATTTATTCTAGTTTCCGTCTTGATGTTGAATCAGCAAAAACAGGGTTGATCGCCTTCACAACATGTGGAGCAACCGACTACGATGAGCTGATGAGCGTAGCCGAGGTACGTGGTACATGGCGTGTAATTAAAGCCATCTCCTGGAGTGGACTAATTATGAATATTCATATAAGCAAAAAAAAACGGGATGTCAAAAAAATGAAATAACAGACCCACTAACGAAGTTGAATAATAAATGATTAAAAAAACTCTACTCTCTACTCCTTAAATATAATGGGATTCAAATATAAAGCTAAAAGTTGGAGAAGTTAATAGGCGAGATGACAAAAAAATACTAATTAGTCCGTCAGTTAGATTATCAAAAAATATTTGACTTATGTTTTTTCTTTTGTTACGTAAACCAAAATTGACGAAGATATGACGCTTTTAAAATTCCCAATACGTCACGCCTAGGTATAATTTTTAGCTAGTTCTGACGTCACGAGTCCCCACTCCCGAGTTTTGATGCGTTTTATCTTTGTCAATTTTCATTAAAAAATAAAAAAAAAACTTTTTATTTCAGACATTATAGTCCATAACGTTATAACAATATCACATTAAAAAATAAATAAATTACACAAAAAATTATTACAAATACATAAAAATTAAAATTAACATTTAAAATTTAAAAAAAGATTACATTTAAAAATTACAAATTACATTAGAAATTACATAAAAATTACATTAAATTATTAAACATTAAAAAAAAAAAAAAAAAAAAAAAAAAACATTATTCACATTTATTTTTTCATTTTTATTTCATTGACTGACGGACTAAATAGATTTGCAATTTTTTGATACTGTCGTCATGCCTATTAAGGACCCCTCTGAGGGTAAATTCCTCTTCCGTTTTCTGCCACTACCATAATTTTCTGTAAGCCATTTTTTAATGCAAAACAAAGTTTGCTCAGGTAGTTCCCCTTGACATTAAATCACTTTATGTTCCAGTTCAGATCTTTCACGACATGTTGTAATACTGCTGTAAAAAGTTTTGGTGACAGAGGGCCTCCTTGTGTAACTCCTCGGCTAATTTTAATCTCTGACACAGTTCGGTTCAGCTTATCTCGGCTTGTGCTTTTTTGTAGATATTTTTGAAGAAGTCGATATATGTATATTTGTTAGTTTTTTTGAGATTGAGAGCTTTCTATATACTATCATGTTAGTGAGTCAATAGCTTTTGCGTAGTCTAAATATATCCGAGATAGAGAGGCTTTCTTAACTCAGTGTATTTTTAAATAATCTGGTCTAATGTAAAGATATGATTTATAGAACAAAAACCTCTGCAATAAAGTTGAATAGCTGATAAAGAACTTTCGCAATGCCCAACAGAGAGAAAATCATTCTAAAATCAGCCCAGATTTCACCTATTCTACAAACAAAGACACAAGAGACATATATATATATATATATATATATATATATCTATAAATAAATACATCTATTATATCAGCCTGATGAAGTTACAACCGGCAAAATATTCTAGAATAACGGCCGCTGTCACACCGTACATTGTACATACAATGGCACGCGTGCAACCCACTGATTTACAGTCCGATTGAATACTTATACGGTGTGAACACCGCCCAACTTTGCCGGAAATTTATGAGGATCGAACACCTCAAGTTATGTGTATATATTATGTACTTTCTGTGTTATGTACTTGGTATTCTAAAATTGCTGATTAATCTGTCAGAATTCAACGCACAACTTTTTTTGTTCTCTCTTAAGGGAACGCGAAGATTGCTGCGCGGTTCCCGAAATGGAGGTGTTGACATCTCTGCTTACCATTGGTATGTGTAGGAAGATTCTGGTTAGACGGCAAGCTTCACACGGTAACTAACACCTGGGCTGTTTCATCGAATTAATCTTTCAAACCATGTTGACGAAAGGAATAAAGTAGTTATTTTAGTTCTCTCGGAAAACAATTTCGGAAACAGTTTTCACATACAACCTTTTACCTAGTCCATTATTTGAGGAGAATTAAATCTCTGTTTAAACAAAAATGACTAGTTAATTCGTCCATTAGTGGTGCTTGTAACGAAACAGAAACAGATAATTCAGAAAATGATAATAAGTTTCTAGATAAGAATTATCATGCCAGTTTTGCGTCCATTAACCAGCAAGCTCGTTTTTCATGATAACTAATATATGAATACGAAGTAAACTGCATAATTATTTAGATCTAAGATAGCCATAGATACTTAAACTATGATCAAAACATCAAAACTTCCACAAACTAGTTCTAAAACTTATTTATAAAATGCAAAAGTTACTTCCCTAAGCTATTAATGCACACGTACAGCTGGTTAATAAATTCTAAGCAAGCTATTCCCCGGCGTCAAATCTAACGCATAGACAATTAAATGCATAAAATATATATTTACGTTGACTTTACTATCACACGAATAAAGTTATCTTCAATTTACGAGAATGCACACCTCAGAGTATGTAGTGGGCTTGCTATGGAGTGGCAGAAGTGGTTTATTTGGACATCGGAAAGCCATTTTGAGAACATAAATCTCGTTAGTACATTCGTTTAAATTACCTTTCGAGTACCTTAACTTGGAAGTTATACTCTTCCAGAAGTTAGTCAATGAATTATTTAATACAGTCCATCGTCTCTCAAGAATATTAACGTTTGATCTAGTTAAGACCATAACGTAATAAACTATGTGTAGGTATCTGTTTAAGGTCTTTATTTCAACCAGATAACATATTATGCCGAAGTGGCCAGTTAGTAAAGCATCATTATGATCATTCTACTGCCCCCTTCCCAATTTATTTGTGGTCGGCGCAGCATGTCTTCTTCTTCCATACATCTCTATTACTCGAAATCTCAGCAGTCACCTCCTTTACAGCCATATCATCCTTCACACAGTCCATCCATCGTGTTTTGGTCTTCCTCTACTCTTGTAGCCATCCACATGAGGAAAATTTCGTGAGGAAAGTTTCGGGTATTACTACTATTCACGGTAGCCGATTACTATTCAGTCACCGACGGCACTTTCAGACATTTTCTTATTTAAAAAGCAAAAACAATCCCACACTAGCTTTGTATTTAAAGTTATCCAACATTTTAATCAAAACCTTTAATTCCCATTTACGCCAATCCCCTCTGCACACACTACATCAATCCTTGCCACAGCAACAGGTGACGTAGGTGGCGGACAATCGCGCACAAAGGGAAGTGTCCGTGGATTTATTGACGGCCCCCTGAACCCTGATTATGGACCTTATTTAGCAGTCGACTGTACGTAATAGACAGCTTGACCTGACGGATGTAATAAACGAGACTTTATTATTTGCATAGATATCGGTGCAGGATTTAAAGTTGGACTGGGGAGTTGGGGCCCTCGACAACGTGACATTCGAGTTAGGGGGCAACTCGTCCACTCTGAAAATGGTGGAATGACATGGATGTTCTGGCGCTCGAAAGACGTTGACAGTTTAAGGCTGTTACAAAAAAACAAGATGGCGACGTTAGTTAAGTGCATGAAGAAGATCGAAAAGTCAAAAATGTATTGGATGTCAACGAAAATGATGTCAATCTTGTTGAAAATTATTGTTGTAATATGAAACGCTTTGGATTATCTCTTGTCTATGCGCCCCTAGCACTATGGTGCGTGGATAAATTAGCATGGGTGATTAATGGCGAATTCATCAAACTAGTTTTCAACACTTTGAGTATATAATTACAACGATTTCTAATTAATGTGCCGTTGTGGTCCTCATGTTGTGCTAATGAAATTCTAAAATAAATATTTGTTGTACTTATTTGGGTATTTATGCAAGTAAAGCAATTTTACAGTAATAAAGGCAAATAAGTTTACACACATCAAAAAGAGTTTGTGATCACTAGCAAAAGCTGATATAAGTTTTTAAATTGAACTTTATCAAGAAAAAAATCTTTTTTGTGTGTTTTCTTTAAATATAATTCCTGTTTGAAATTAAAAAATAAAACTATTTTCTATTTTTTATAAAATTAATCATAATGTAATTGTAACAGAAATTTGATAGATAGAAAAAGACGGTTTAACCAAACTTAAACAATAATTTATTAATAAAAGGTTCATATTCAACATAATATAACTCCTCTACTGGCTCGAACACATGCGGAGATCCTCCTGGGCAGGCTGAGAATCAAGTTATCCAACATTTCTTGGGGTAGTCTGTCCCATTCTTGAATAGCGGCTTCCCTGAGCTCTGGGGACGTGGCTGACGGTTTCAAACAGCTCGCTTAAGAGTATCCCACGCGTGCTCTATTGGGTTTAAGTCAGGCGAGCCGGCACGCCAGTCTTACCTTGTGATGTCGTATCCTCGGAGAGCAGCATTGACTCGTTGAGCTCGTTGGGCGGGCGCATTATCATCGACCAGTACAAATTGGTGCCCATGGTTTACTCGGAATCGTCTGACAATTCCATCAATAGTAACTGCTTTACTCATGTCTGCTGTCATGAAGCCTCGATACGGGATCAAAGGCGTTCTAGCTCCAATCATAATACCACCCCAAAAGGACACCGATTTCCCGCCTTGCTGAACTGTTCCAGTGGCAGTTCTTTGCGTTTCACGGTCTCCTGGTCTTCTCCAGACACGGACACGTCGGTTATCTGAATGAGTACTGATTCGCAATTTGTCAAGGAAGAGACAGTTTTCCAAATGTTTTCTTTCTTATTTTGCCATAACAAATAATCAACCGTATCAAAAAATATTTAGATTTTTAAAATTGATCGCAAACAAAATGTTTTGATGTGTGTACATTTTTAATTTCGTTCCTATCGAGTCGAAGGTAAGACAGTGTACCTACATTTGTTATTTCTTTAATTACATTTTTTTGTTGTGTAATTTTATGAAATTATTTATGGGTTAAACTGTAAACCAAATAGCTTGTTCGACCGTACCCATAGAAAAATGGCAATCACCCCATACAGCTTAAATAAAAAACACAAACAAAATATATTCTGAATCTTAGTTTTGTACTTTAGAATAATAAAGAAAGTTAATTACCTAAACCTCTCTTTAATACAATACTGAAGTAAAACGAGTAAATCCCTATCTTTTACCACAACTAAGTAAATACAAGTATTTCACTACCAATTCTCGGCCGTATATCATGGGAGTCATTGAGTCGTCTGTGTCAGGTGGACATCGCAATAACCTCCTGGCTAATTTATTCGCTCATTGTGCTACTGTTCAGGTAAGCGCCCGCGCACGGAGTGGCTGTGGAGCTAGGCTCGACTTTACGCTGCTGATCACACGGTGTTAGGGTGTGATTTAGTGATACATAATAGGCACACTCTTGTTTTGACTAAGGAGGGAAGTTTCTTTATGTTGCGAAAAAAAAACGTTTATAAATCCCCGTTAAGAGCGGCCAAACCGCCATACTTTTCGCGAGAATTTAACAATCGCTCGTGCGTGATTATGCCGTTGTTACACATATATCTTTAATTTTTTGAAATGATAGGTATCTTGTGCACTATATCTAGGCTTCTATCGAAGTAAAAAATAAAAATTTGTAGGAACAAATTCAGTATAAGCCTCCAAACATTGCTGTTTTGCACAAATTTTACCTCAACTTTAGGCGTTCATAATGTAAGTACTCATAAATTGTAAAAGTAAAGAAAATATCCTGATAGAAGCTTTGCAAATGTAGTGGAGATTCTAAATAACAAATATTTATTTCAGAAACTTGTAAGACTTATTCAAAAACACGTATTTCCTGGAACAAGTTTTATAAATTTTCGAACACTAGTTTTCGTTCAATGTCCTCGCGTTAGTCGGTATGAGGTGCGCGGGTGACGAGTAGTGCGGGGTCCGGGCTAGTAAGACAGGGCAGTTGAAAAAATACCACCGCTCTGGATGAAACAACAAGCTTTTCGACGATGCTCGCGTTGACGATAGACGGGCCGGGAAGGGCCCTCTTAAACGGGAATTAATAAACGTTTTTAAATTTTTATCCCACTTGCACCATACTATACAGGGTGTAAAAGACATCATCACGAAGCCGTCAACCAAGCATTCTGTACATCAAACTAAGTAACTTTACGCAAAAATGATTGCTGGGAAATGACTTTTTTGTTTTTGGGGTGAAAAATCATGTTTTGTTGTAGAACTCAATGTAATGCACTCAAAACATTGTGCTGATGGATGGATTGAATAGTACGGGGGTCGTAGAGGTGGTTAAAGTAAAAATCTTACATTAAAAACTTGTATTTAAAAAAAAACTTGTCAAAAAGTTGGAACTTTGACCCCCAATATCTCCGTAACTAGAAGGTTCCCAGGTATGGTGTAGAACAAAACAATGATCGCAATGACGAGGAGAACAAGTGCCTTTCGGCTTCGTTAAGAGGTGTTTTACACCCTTTATAGTATTATAGTATAAGGTGCAAGTGGAATAAAAATAAAAAACTGTGTCATGTTCTACGTTTACCATTTTTCGAAGCATTAACTTTTTAAATTGTGTATTATCAGTTACTTGTAGCTGTACTTTATAAAGGTAGATAACACAAGTTATATATTTTTAGTTTACTTGAATCTTCATTCACTTAAGTCTAAGTGAGTATAAATTAGAAGTATTTCTGATCCAATACAAATTAATAAATAGCTTATAAAACACATAATCGATATTGAACTTTTCAGAATATTACTGATAATTAGTGAGTAAATCTGAACTACAGGAAAGAAGCTAGTTTATAGTATGCGGCAAGACGTTACCATGGCAACACAAATAAGTACAATGAAAACTGTGTGAAGCCTACCTTACACTAGTCTTGTGGGTTACAGGAGGATATTTGAACCGAAACAAGCCTGAACTTAAGGTTGAATGGGAAATTGTCCAGTAACAACATCTGATTTTTAACTTACAAATCTATTAATATAAACTTTCACTGGTTCTTTCAGCGTGGGATAATACAATCGATATCTAAGTTCTAACATTTCAATCTCAAAATATAATTTTTAATTGATCATATATTCTTAATAATATAGCCTCACTAGGTGGAGTGAAGGTTGCGGGGATCTGCTGGATGCGAGACGCACGGGACCGGTCAATATGGCGATACTTGAAGGAAGCCTATGCCCAGCAAGGACGTCTTTCGGCTGAAATGATGATGACGATGAGGTATGGATTATTATGTAATTATTTACTACAAATATATAAGTTTTTTTTATGGAACAAGCCCGCCATACTCAAGCAACTCAAAGCCAGAATCAACAGTGGTGACCACCAGAAATGCGCTGAGACAATGAAGTTCGACGAAGTCCCAGAGAAACAATTTAACGTTCTTGGATCCCGCAACGAAATTAATCAGAAAAGAATAGGAGGAGGAGGAGTAGGAAAAAACATAAAATAAGTAAGTATAGCATATTCAGCCTGTAATGTTCCCACTGCTGGGACACACGGCCACCTCTCTACGAGAGGGAATGGGCTATAATCCACCACGCGGACCCAGTGCGGGTTGGTAGATGTCACATTCTTCGAATTTTTAGTTCTAGGACATCACAGTTTCCTCACGATGTTGTCCTTCACCGTTTTTTGGGAGCAATGGTAATGAAATAAATTACACAAAGTAATGCGCCTGTCTGGGTTCGAAACCACGCCTTACTGTTCGTAAGTGTAAGTAAATAAGTAAGCATGAGGACAGTTAGGAGTCCTATTCCTTTTTTTCGCAAATTTTTGATTTTTACTTCCTGGATCAAATTATTTCGATCGTCGTACACGAGTCGATAATAATAGCGATCTCCGGACTATTGTCGATTGTTAATGACGAGACTGACATGAGACTGAGGAGCGAGCTGAATTGACTCAGAATTATAGTACTTCAATTTTATTTATTGTAATTTTGTCTTATTATACATTGACAAATGAAAACTAATGAAACGATTCATTGTAGATTGAAGTATTATATCATATTAATTTATTTGATAAAATTGAGTTTATTTGAAATATAATGGACGCTGAATCAAGACATTTATGGCTTAAATTACGCTTTCTTTACGATTTTTTCCGTGAAAACTCAAGGAATTTAAAGAAATTCTAAAACTCCAATAAACAAGTAAGACATTCAACTTATCTTTTAGTAATTTTAGCTTTTATAAGAATTGAATGTAACAGTGTGAATTTGAGCGTCAAAGTTCCATCGCCGACGGTTTATCTTGCAAACTGAGTTCGTAAAATATTTATAGTAAATTACACGAAAAGAAAAATGAAAATGTGTAACTCCAACTATCTCACTACTGCTGAAAATTACTGCGTCAAAAATCATGAATTTGCGTAAAAAATGTAATAGGACTCTCTTAAAGTTTCATGATGTTATGTAACTATACGCGAGATAAACAAAAGCTAACTACTGGTCAAGAGAATCTAATCAAAATCTGCTCCAGTAATATTATACCGATATTTACCGATATAATTCTCTGCATTCTGCAAATATCTTCTTTGTCCCAATTGTGTGGTTAGATCATAACCTTGTGGTTTATGTCCACAAATTATTGGTTACAGGTCTGAAGGCGGCGCACAATCGCCTCAGACGATTATCAACGATTTCGGGTGTGGTGTGAGGTGCATAAGCGTAGCGGGTTACTTGTCTATTTTTTCCAGGAGTTCACTAAGTTTTACGTAACAACACACATAAGCTGGATAGCCTTCAGGAATCCATCATCTGCCTAGCCTTTTCCCAACTATGTTGGACTCGGCTTCCAGTCTAACCGGATGCAGCTGAATACAAATGGAGCGATTGCCTATCTGACCTCCACAACCCAGTTAGTACTGGGTAAAACGATACTACTTGGTAAGACTGGTTGTCAGACTATTTTGGGCCACTGACTACCTGTAACGACTGTCAAAGATCTACAAATGACAGCTGGGACCAACGGCTTAACATGCTTTCCGAGACACGGAGGAAACTCGGTATGTAAGGGTGGTCACCCATCCACAGACCAACCTATGCAAGCACGGCTTAACCTAACGATCGACCCGAGCGGCTGTTCTTATGTAGCCACAAGCTCCTCAGCTAGCAGGATATCCTTCCTTCCTTCCTTTTGGAGGGAATTGACTACTGGAAAATAAAGAAATAAACACACATAGACCTATGCAGCGCTGTAGGTGTTGCACTACACACATAGACCTATGCAGCGCTGTAGGTGTTGCACTACACACATAGAACTATGCAGCGCTGTAGGTGTTGCACTACACACATCGATCTATGCAGCGCTGTAAGTGTTGTAGATTAAAAAGCCTTCTGTTAGAGAAAGTCTATTACAGCACTGACGAATTTCTGACTGACAAATTAATTTGACATGTATAATGACATCCCAATTTTATTAATAATTATGACACTATTCGATTCTATTTTATTTGTACCTTTTAGTTTAAGTATGGTCTAAATTGGTTTGTTAACTGCTAGATTTGCTGTGTGTAATGGACGAATTAAAATTCACTTGATGCTGTGTAGCGTCCGACATATTATATTTGTACGCCGCGTTCAGGCAAAACATGACTGTCATAATTATAATTTGATGTAACATCTTGCATGCTATGTGTGTGTATACTCATGTTTTGGACAAATAAAATTTTTCTTATCTTATCTTAATGTTAGGTAACGTATTTTGTGTAAGGTAATCATTAGCATCACAGCTCTTTCAGTGTGTCTACTCAAGGACCCTGCTGCTCTAACGGCCAGCGGTGCTTGCTGCAGTACGCTAAGGTAGGAGAATACGGTGGTCAGCTATGAAGACCAATCCCACTGCCTCTTCGGTTTAGTTTCACATTGTTGGTGAGGTTTTTCAGAAAGGTCAGGTACGAAGTACTCGCAGCGTGCGTGCGTGCGACCAGACTGATGTATGAATTTGGAAGAGGCTGAAGGAGTATGTAAGGATTGTAGTAGGTGACGTTCTGTTGTTTCTGCCCAGGGTGTTTAGTCTGAACGGACCGCTGTCAATTCATTTTGGTCCGTTCAGACGTAGACAAAAAATGTTTACGTCCAAACGGACCGGTGTCAAAAAAAAAAAAAAAAAACACTGATAAGTTTAAAGGGACAGTCGCATACATTGTTGTTGTCATTGCTCACGCACCCCCATGAGAAAAAGGCGTGAGTTTTCATATTTATGTTTTACACCAGTCTTTTCAATATTTGTCAATGTCACACTACAAAACGACTTTCTCTTTAGAATTAAGGCAATTCATCCCAGCTACGTTCTTTAATGACTATTTTGTGTTTACGCTACGTTCATTATTACATTAATCTATGTTTCACCTAGTTTTGAAAGTGATTTTAACGAACAAATAAACACTTTTAGTTATTGTTAAGTGCTTTGGTACAATTGTTCATTTATATTTATATAGCCATACCTATTAAGTACATAAGCATAAAATTAAGAATTTAGGCAATATACGGCAAGAATTTCACTGTAACTTTCTCAGATCAGCAGCTTTAAGATAACGGAGCCTAGATATTGTGTTGAAATATGGACATAATAGTTTGATACCGCCAACACGCAGCGGGGGAAACTTACGAAAATACACACATCAACACGGTCTAGGGATATTTTTAAAAAAAGCGAATTACTATCAATGTGTTAATTATTTATATGACATGTGTATATTTAAAAGATACGTTATTTAATATTCTACCATTTTTTAATAATGGTTAAGGTATAGATTAAAATTTCAGGATTTTATGGAAAAAAATGAAGCATAGACGGAAACCGTATATGAATGAACTTTTAATTTGTGAGTAAAAACTGAAAAAAATAGAAAAATCATTTAATTTGTGTTTATAAACTTGAAGTTAGTAGTCTGAGAAAGCGCCCATGATGTTCATAACACATCGGCAACGATTCGGCATGCTCAGAACAAGGTTGTCAATGTCTTGCTGCGGAATATTGTCCCATGTCCTTCTGAGGTGCGCAAAAAGTTGATCTTCTGTAGCCAGATTTTCAGGAACTTCCTTCAGAGCTCTTCTTTGCAGCATATCCCACGCATGCTCAATGGGATTTAGATCTGGCGATTGAGCAGGCCAGTCTAAGGCCCTAACATTATGTGTATGTAACCAAGCTGCTACCGTTCTCGCCGTGTGTGCCCGGGCATTGTCGTGCATGAGCAGGAAATCTTGCCCCATTTGTGTTCTGTGGGGCAAGATTACGGGCCCCAGCACCTGTTGGACGTATCGTTCTGCCGTCATATTGCCCCGCACCCAAACGAGATCCGTCCGTCCTCCAAGACGAATTCCTGCCCAAACCATAATTGTTTCTCCTTTGAACTCGCCAAACACGCGTCCTTCGTGAATCTGGATGGAAGCCGAACCTGGATTCATCCGTGAACAGCACATTGGACCATTGGTCACGGCCCCAGTCCACGTGGTTCCGAACCCATTCTAATCGTCGGTCGTCCACGATTGCCTCTCCGTAAAGGTGGGACCCGGAGTGGTCTACGAGAACGTAGATTGCTTTCATGCAGTCGCCTTCTTACAGTTTGGTCACTCACAAGCACTTGGTGTTCCTTTGGACCAATTGAGTCGCCGTTGCATTTGGTTGTGCTCACGCAGTAATTTGCAAAAATCGGTCTTGTCTGGGGGTAGTGATGCGACTTGGCCCCCGGTGCCTCTCCGCTACTTCACCTGTGCCACGATAGCGTGTCCACAATCTTGAAATTACATTTTGATGGGTCCCTATGGCCTCAGCAACATTACGCTGAACAGATCCAGCTTCCAGCATTCCCACAGCTCGTAACATCTCCGCCCTCGTCAAATGTCGGCGTTGCATGGCTACAATACCTCAATTTTAACTTTATCTTTCGTTTAAAAATGAAAAAAAACTGTAACTAAACGTAATTTGTATTGTTTTCTAAATTTCGCACAAATGAAAATTCCCTCTCCTATACATCAAGACATTTTTATGCCACCGAAACAAAAGAATTTTCAAAAATTTGAATTTGGAATTATCTGAGATAAATTACAAACAAATCGGTGTATAAAAGATTCCAATGCGGCCAGTACTTTTCGAGTTATTTAATTGAGTATGAAATATCCCTAGACAGTGTTGATGTGTGTATTACACCCGTATCTACATGTATAAATAAGTCAAAGTGATTACTTTCTGTAGTTTAATAATTGCTTGAAGTTAGAACTGCCAAAAGTTAGAATTCTCGACTTGGCTTTCTTTGATGGTTCTTACTTCGTTCAAATTCTTGGATGCAAATGTAATTATTTAAACATAAGTAATTACTTTAAATTGACTTTAGATACCAGTGTTAGTCTTGTATTTTTAAAGAAAAAAACCCGAGAGCTGTCAAAACTGTCAAGACATTCTTGTTGTCATTTTTTTGATTGACATTAATAAGCTGCCGAAAACGTCAATATATCATTATTCTGTTTAAAGTTTTTGCAGAAATACATAACTCTTTGAAAACGACTCCAATTTTTCAAGGCCCTCCTGTCCTTTCATTAAGACAGGGACATTTTTATTTTATATTATGTTACTTCAAATATAAATAACATAATTTCACTAGCATTTTTAAAATTCATAATAATTATGTTATCAACATGACATTCGAACTTTTAATTGGTACAGTCAACACGACAGCTGGATCAACAGCTGCCAACATTTCATAGGACTTTCACTCATAAAACAAACTTCATAAATGTTAGTTCACCGTGTAGGTAGGTATATAATTTACCTTACTAACATGGGTCATGTAATAGCAGTGTCATTTGATGATAAGTCAGAGTTTAATTTTGTTTGAAGATACATTTTAATATTTGATTGGTCGCTTAAAGTGCCGGTCTAAGTTTTACATGGATGTAGGTAAGAGCAAAAACCTGTGGATAAGACGAAGAGTGACATTGATGATGGGACTTTCTATTTAGCTATAACTCTTGTAGTTTGCGATCGTCAAGTGTTTTTATTTATGGTGTCTAATGAGAGATTTTCGTTTTAACTCTTCCCTAGTCGCTGGATAGATGGCGCTGAACTTGGTAATTAGTCGAGTTACTGCAAGTTACTGCAAGGAACGGAACATAAAAAAACTGATTTTAACAAAGCGCGAGAAAACTAGGTTATATTCGAAAGCTTAGGGCAAATGAAAGTGTCAGTCAACGAGCGTATGTGACGTGACGCAATGTTTTTTTTTTCCAAGCGTTTTGGCTTTGGCACCAAGTAACGTAGTCAGTTCAACGCCATGTAGAGAGTTCTTGAAAACAATTTTTTTTAATCCCTCAAAAAGAAAACTTTTAAGTGTTTAAGTGCATCAAGGTCACGGGAGCCGCGCGTTTCAGTAGCTAAAATAGCCGCTTTTGCAGAATCATGTAGGATAATAATATGAATCACGTTAAAATTCTTAAAATGGTCACAGACGCAGTTAATATTTTTTTTTTATTATTAAGCGGCCATTTTTTAAACCCCTGAATTCGATTCTTAAGTTGGGTAGTGTTGATGGACTTTGCCATCAGTATTAGTATCCTGGAGATTGGAATTGTTCTCCGTTAGTAGCATATGGCTCGCCTCATGGGTGTAATATTCACTGCTGCACTTTCTAAGAATTGAGGGGTAACGTTATGTTTAAACAATAATATATGAAGACCAATAATACACACATCAAAAGTATCTAGGGATCAACATATATTTTTGCAATAACTTTTCTCCTGATTGATATTAATTAAAATTTTCTTTAAGGATTCATCAAATAAAGTGTTTTCGTTTGTCACAGTAACGATAAACCAAGTCACCTTTGCATTAATAAAGAAATTTGCCATTTTCCTAATAAAGGGATTTTTGACATTTGAACCACTAACATTAAAGTTCGAAAAAAAGACTGAAATAACAGTTTTCTTTAAAATTTTATTGGGTAACTTAAACAATTAATAATCCGTGTTTCTACCGCGAACACTAACAACACAAGAACATCGGTTTGGCATACTCAAAATGAGTTCATCCAAATCACGCTGTGGAATGGCCGCCCATGTTCGTTGCAACAACAAAAAAAGGTCTTCTTGCGACTGGATACCCTCCATATTCGGCAGAGCTCTTCTCTGTAGCATATCCCATGCATGCTCAATCGGGTTCAAGTCTGGCGACTGAGCAGGCAAGGGCAGGACATTGATGTTAGCTGCGGCGAGAGTCTGTCTTACAACTCTTGCGGTGTGCGGTCGTGCATTATCATGCATTAACTGAAATAAGGGACCGATTTGCACTTGTAGAGGAACGATGACGTCTGATACAATCGTCTCAGCATAAATTTGAGCGTTGAGGTTGCCTCTGATCCAAATCAACTCAGTTCTTCCGCCGATCCAAATACCCGCCCATACCATGATGGTTCCACCACTATAAGGATGGACTTCCTGGCAGGATTTTAATCGCTGTTGGCGTCCAGGGGTTCTCCAGTGTCGTATACGTCTTGTATCCGGTCTCATACCAAAACGAGACTCATCAGAAAAGCACACGAAACGCCATTGTTCTTCTGCCCAATTTCTGTGTTCAAGAGCCCATTGATATCGAATCCTACGATTGTGCATTGCTATAGGTGGTACCCGTAGCGGTCTTCGGGAATGAAGGTTCACTTCATGCAAGCGGTTTCTGACTGTTTGGTCGCTAATTAAGTTCCCTGAAGAGTGATGAAGCCTCACGGCTAACATCATGGCGGTTATTGTTGGAGCTCTTCGAGTTAAGATTTGAATGTATCGGTCTTGTCTCCGTGTGGTGCAGCGATACCGTCCTCCATGGCGCTCAGCCACGGTACCAGTGCTTCGGTAACGTGTCCAAAGTCGACTGATAACACTCTGACTTGTATTCAGAGCTAAAGCTACAGTACGTTGCCGGGAACCAGCTTCTATCATTCCCACGGCTCTGAGCATTTCTTCCCTGCTTAAATGACGTCGCCGCTCCATAATAACGTTGGTTTTAATCAGTAGTAGGGAAACAGTAGCACTAATAATGTCTTCAATGCGTTGTATGTTTTTATAGGGAAAATATTGACAGCTTATTTTCATCTTTTACTCGAATTTGATTGAGAGTTCCTGATTCAAATTATGAAATGCACCAAAAAGGATCCATATAAATTTATAAAATCATAAATTTATTACAAAGCCACATCTCAATCTCAAGAAATCCGCATAAAAATGCTTGATCCCTAGACATTTTTGATGTGTGTATATAAGAGCAGTGGTGGCCCAGTAGTGGCGGCCCCGACTTACGAACAGTAAGTCGTGGGTTCAAACCCAGGCAGTCGCATTACTTTGTGTAATTTATTTCATCACCACTGCTCTCAAAACGGTGAAGGAACACATCGTGAGGAAACCGGCATGTCCTAGAACCAAAAAATTCGAAGACATGTGACATCTACCAATCCGCACTGGGCCTGCGTGGTGGATTATAGACCATTCCCTCTCATAGAGAGGAGACCTGTGTCCCAGCAGTGGGAACATTAATAGGCTGATGATGATGATGATGATGATGATGATATGAAGAAGACCTGGCGTCACCATCAAGTTGTTTTCTTCCGTTCTCCCCGGAACCCACTGCCCTCAACCGTCATGCCCTTTCCCAATACAAAATGCATATTTCCTTCCTCTTCCACTTTAATTAAAACCTTAGATACCACCTCCAAAGTTCCTAAATCCTGAACAACAATAAAATATAATTTATGTCAGTAAATTGAACAGTAGCCCGCATCAAGCTGAGTAGCCATTACATAATTATTCACCTACAACTGCCGATCAATACAACTCTTCTATTTTCTGTTCACTTGTATAAGTAAAGGACAATATTTTAATAATGACACTCGTAATGACAGCACAGAATTGTTGTGCGACATTGAGGTCACCGAGGACTTCTTGAATTATCTACAGACATTCGAGAACGAGCGATCGACTCAATCGTGTCAAGTTGGCTAGCGTTTTCAACAATCGCTTGCGCCGAGGCGTTCACGATTGTAGAAAGATATTCTCCAAGCAGCCCGCGAAATTCAAATTTTCTTACGTTTTTTGCAATTTGCAGGCCAGTGCTAGTTTTTTATGTTGATTAAAATATTATTCGCGGGTGTAAAACGTATGTCATTGAATGACTTTTTCATGAAATAGTCATTCAATCGAGTTACATGATCTTGGAGGGTTGTATTACGATTATAATTCTGTAACTACATATTATGTCTTACAGCCGCGAATAATATTTTAATCAACACACACCCTAGCACTGGCCTGCAAATTACAAAAAAACGTAAGAAAATTTGAATTTCGCGGGCTACTCTGGAGCATCCACTTTAATTTGTATCTTGGCTAGGCCTGCAGATGAGAAGGCTAGAAGCAGAAGTTTAGACAACCTAATGACAGATACAAATAAGTAAATAAACATGCATGCATGATTTTCGACCGCCTGGGCCTAAACTGTCGGCACGAATGCAGTAGTCGTAAGCGCGACTGCTAAGCGTAGATTCGATTCCCGCGTCGGGCAGTGTTTTTCCATTAGTAACTGCTCGTTGTTCAGATGTTGGTGGCGTGATACCCCCGTGTCTCCGTTGGTCCTACGCCTAATTCCCGGTCGTCTTTGCAGCGATGTGGTCATTTCAGGAGCGAAAATTGATTATCTTGACTTCAAAAATTGTTTATGTTGTTGTTAGTATATTGGTCTTTCGGTGATTTCTATTTAAATGGAAATTGGTATCAATTTGGATCGATACTAATCAGATATCGTAAGGTAACAATAAGTAGCCTCCGGGTGGAACAGAGCTGCAATCTTCAATGTTACGTTTTCAATTAAGTAGGTCTTTTGACTAATTGACTAATGCCCGTTCCAGACTGTTGTAAACAAACCCTCCACACACCTCCACATCGGTCTCCACCGGCGGTTTACAACAGTGCGTGCTGTTGTACAACAGTCTGGCCCACGCTTAGTTGGTGTTTTTTTTTATGTGACAAGCCCGCCACACTGTTCCCAAACCACAGTAACTCCTGAAAGCCAGAATCAACAGTGGCGACCCCCAGAAAAGCGCCGAGACAATGAAGCTCGACGAAGTCCCAGAGAATGAATTTAACTGTCTTGGATCCCGCAACGAAATTAATCAGAAAAGTATAGTGGAGGAGTAGGAAAAAACCGTAATTTCCGGTTTTTTCCTACCTCCCTTAGTTGGTGTTGTTGGAAGTAGTAATAACAAGAAAACGATTGAAACTAGATCAAACAAGTTTCTTTGTATAGTCTGGTATTACATAGTCATTTCTTTTAACCCTGAAGGTTTGGCTTAAAAATAACGGATGATAAAGTTATTCATCCCCTTTTACAAAATCGAGTTTAAATATCTCAGCCCTAGGCTTTAAACTGCTGTTACGAATTTCCTAATTATAAAAGGCTGCAGCACCATGACTAGGCCAATGACTTAGTAGTCTTAAACTACATAAATCATCAAGTCTCAGCTTTGTGAAGAATATCCCAAGGAAAAAGAACCTAAATAGTTTTGCAGTAATCCCTGAGCAAAGTTTGATGATCTTATAACATGACACATACGTAAAAACGGCGAAATATTTGACAGCTATTTTTGACCTTGCAAACTTTCAGAATACACAGCCAAAAAAATCGATCATGCAAGACCACGTGCAAGACCATAAAAACGCCCTAGGTGACAACGCCTATTTAACATACATATCTATATTTAGCATTCCCAACGAAATCCCGACGACTTCACCCATTTTTTGTTTTTCTGTTAATGACTTTTACCATCTAGATTCAAGAACCCAGAAATCCCTAGCAATTCCTCAAAGCAAGCCGACAAAACATACCATCCTTCAGGTATTTAAGATATCCCACGTTAAAAGCAAACCGCAACTAGGTTCAACACGACCCCAACACAAAGCATTGTTAGTACTTGTGTACCCGTTATAACAATAAAATGTTATAACATTAAGGTCACTCGGCATCGCCTGGATTAGAGCGAAGGTCTGTAGTGGCGTGGAGAAAAGTTTAAGGTGCCCTTTTTAAATATTTTGTTGCTATCAATTTAAGTATGGTACTTATGGTTGCAGCATTCACAAAACTTTAAAACCTTTCTGGCTTATCAATTTAAATTAGAAACTAATTAGGAGCAAAGTAAAAAATAAAAAAGTACTTACTTCTTTTTTTTCCTTTATGCAGTGGTCAGTGCTTAACCTGGTGTCAGAGATTTTATGGCGCCCATGGGCATCTGACTTGGCTTTACATGCCGTCAAGAAATATCTCTCAGGCATGCTGGTTTCCTCACGATGTTTTCCTAAGTATCAAGTATACAGTAACATATTAACAAAAGTATTCTGAAAGAGTCTGAAAATAATCGAACACTCAGATACCAAAGTATTACTTAAGGTTTCATTAAATTAGGGAAAAAAAATCTTTTCGAGAAAACCCTTCAAAAAGGGTATCCAATGCACTTGTGGTATACTATGTTATACCAGATATAGGCGGCGACCTATCATCGTTGAAGCTCTAACACCACATAAGTAATTTGAGGCAGTATTGACATTTTGTACGCCTTCGGGCATAACATAGCGCGCTTGTAATCTTTTATAACAGTTATTTATTGTACCTCTGTTAACAAATGATTAAATGACTTATGACTTTGATTTTTGATGCAGTTTGTTAAAGAATCGGCCAATCAAGCAAGACAAGCAATCTATATAATTTGAAATGAACACAAATTCTAAAATTGTATTGTATCTTTCTTATTAGTGTGGTTAGTGTGCCTAACCTGGTTGTCAGAGTTTGTACCATTACATGGTAGGTACGTATGTATAATTATGTAGTTTTTTTCAATCTTCTGTAAAGATTCTATTTTTGACTTACGTGGTGATAGAACTTCAACGACGCAATGACAAGCAGGTGGATCACACGCTTGATTGCCAGCCTATGACATTAAAAAAAAAACTAGATTTGTGTATACACGTTCGTTTCGGCCAGTCGCGTGCGAAAAGCTATAAATATTTCAGCGAAAACAAATGTCGACCCATAAATTATATCCTTTAAGTAAAAAAGATACTAAGCTAATTAAATAAAGATGATAATATTACTCCTACTCTTAATCTTTCTAATTAAGCACGTCTATAAAACAAATCAGCGCTTTATCTTACCTACATGTTATACACCGACATCTCCGCTAAGCCGTGTCAATAATCCTGCTTCAGTAACTTATATACCGTATCACAAGCTATTACATACTTTGCCCTGTCTTATCATGTAGTAGAGTTATTAATATTACTTGTAATTGTATGGCTACCTGGATATGAGTATTAGGCGTATCTCAGTTTTAGCTGGCTGATAGGCCGTCAAAGACGCCGAGGATAAGTTATGTAGCATTAGCTCAACACTGGCCTCTATAAAAGATTATGGGCTATAACTGTAAACCAACACGCATTTTTTATTGTAGTGCTAAGGTCCTAGCACGAGCGCGTGGTGCAAACGTAACGTAAATACGTCGATTTTTTTAACTAAAATACAATAGGCGAGACGAAAAAAAAACTAATTAGTCCGTCAGTAAGATTATCAAAAAATAATTGACCCGTGTTTTTTCTTTTGTTACGTAAACCAAAATTGACGAAGATATGACGCTTTTCAAATTCTCAATACGTCACGCCTAGGTATAATTTTTAGCTAGTTCTGACGTCACGAGCCCCCACTCCCGAGTTTTGATGCGTTTTATCTTTGTGAATATTCATTGATTTACAAAAACGAAAAATACGTGTCCATGTCCATTAAATTCCAATACTCTAACTGACGGACTACTTAAATAGATTTGCTATTTTTTGATTCTGTCGTCATGCCTATTATCCTATACTCGTAGCATTTGTGTCAAATGGTTTGAAACGAGCACAATCAGTATCATCCTTAGATATGAATAAATTAAAATTCTGATAATAATAAGATTAAGAATCAATTATTTAAGAAGTATTACACATTTAGATGCTGTAATAATTTCAAACTCAAACTCAAACTCAAAGCATTTATTTCAATTAGACCATTACGGCACTTTTGAATGTCAAAAATACAAAAAAGAAAATCAAAGCTACAGTCCCAGTCACAAGGCATAATAACTTGAGAAAGTACTGTAGTTGCCCATTCCCTAGCGTAGATCTCTATGGAGAAGAACGGGCAAGAAACTCCATGGACACTCTTTTAAAAACAAAATATTGTTACAAAATCTTGGTTACATCTTTAATTTTGAGATTATACATATAATGTGAGAACGATGTAGAAAGACGTGCACACTAAGAGCGTCCAGAGTAAAAGATTAGATCAACAGTTTACGAATAAAGTAATTAAAATGAACCTTGGCAGCTAAGAGATGACCAGTCCCAACTGACAGCGCCCGTTCACGAACATGACGCACGTACCGGCGCCATTCAACTCAACCATATTGAAGGGAACTAAATGACCCGACACACCCGCCACCATCAGCGAGACATTTAAGTGAGCATGACATTCTCTCAGCCACCAAGGCATATTCAAGTCAATGAAATATAAATAAATGTAAATAAAAAAAAAAAATTAAAAAAAATAGTTTAATTCTCACCATTAACAAGTAGTTACAATTTACAATTTTGATGTTTACTTAGTTACAATTAGTAGGTACCGACATGAAAGTTATTACAATTGTTTTTGTTTGTGGTGGTTATAACGAGGTTCACAAGTTTTGACCCTACCCCCTGAACTAGGCGGGAACCTGTATCTCAGGGGATAGTGTTTAGCCATTTACATTCTGATTCTTCTTAGGACATTATTTTGTATGTCACTGATAGAGATAAAGTACCATTAAAAATGCGAGGGTTTGTTGGTGAGTTTAAAAATACGAGGTGTGGATGTAGGTGTGTGTGTTAATATGAATGGTGAATTAGAGGAATGTGTATAAGTGAAGAGAGAGTGAGTGAGAGGTTGAGTAATGTGGGAGTGTGTGTGTGTACGATGTAGTGAGTAAGGAAAATGTATTTGTTTGTATGGTAGATAGAAGATTATCCATTTAAGGTCAAAATGGTGGCTGAACAGTACAAAGTACTCACACATGTGCTATGCAATTATATAATATTATGAACTGGAATCTATATAATGCAAGTATATTTTTACAATCTTCTGCAGCTTCCACAAAACATTAACATGGGAATCAATTCTTCATCTTCTTCTTTACGTGTCGATGGACTCAAATAATGCCCGACCCAAACAATCAATTAATTTGCCCCCCCCCCCCCTATGGTTGTGGAGCAGGACCAGCATTTAGCCAAGCATTTTTATCATCAATGTAATCCCCCAACTTATAATATGTTTGCCTACATAGTGTGCGTTTTATACAAAATTTAAATTTCGTCTCGTTCAGTTGAAGAATGTGGGGAGGTATTTTATTGTAACATTTCAAACAGTACCCCATGAAAGATGAATCTACTTTAGCAAGCCTGAAACCTGGCTGAACTAGTTGGTCCCTATTTCTAGTGTTATAGTGGTGTCTGTCACCTCTTCTACTGAATAAATGCCGATTTTTCCTAACGTACATGATGTTTTCATAGATGTATTGACAAGGTACTGTCATGATATTAATTTCCTTAAACAGTTCTCTTAGAGAATCGCGTCTACGTAATTCATAAATGGCTCTGATGGCTCTTTTCTGCAGAATAAATATAGACTCGATGTCTGCAGCCCGTCCCCATAGTAAAATACCGTATGACATAATACTATGAAAATAACTAAAATAGACTAGCCTCGCGGTATCAATATCAGTGAATTGACGGATTTTTCTAACAGCATATGCTGCTGAGCTCAGCCGTCCTGCAAGAGATGTTAAATGAGGACCCCATTGTAACCTTGAATCGAGCGTGATTCCCAAGAAAACCGTTTTATCGACAAATTCTAGTTTCTCTTGATTCAATATTATGTCACAATCACTACTTTTGACATTTGGTAGAGCAAATCTAATGCACTTAGTCTTTTTTTCCATTTAGTACTAAATTATTGGCGGTAAACCAATTGTGGACCTGCAGTAGGGCGTTATTTACGTCGTCATGATTAGTGGCACGTCTGTTTATCCTAAATATTAAAGAAGTATCGTCAGCAAACAACACCATATGCGGATGGTTGTTAAATAAATGGGGTAGGTCATTAATATACACTAAAAAGAGGAAGGGACCCAGTATCGAACCACCCAGTATCCAACCACCCATTTTTACTTTTAAACCCATTGAGTTGACTCCATTTATTTGTACCTGCTGCTGTCTATCATTCAAATACGATTTTATTAAACTGAGCGCAAGTTTACCTAAACCGTAATGTATGTGAAACCAGAAATTTTAATTTTAAAATTAACGTATTTACGTTATAACACCGTGCGCTCGTGCTAGGCGTCTGGTTACTTCACGTCTTCCGACACCGTTTTGAGAGCAGAAATAATAAAAAAAATGACTGCTCCTTACCCTCTAGTCCTCGATTGCTCTCATTGCGTGAAAATATGCATTTAAAAAACCCTTTCTTCATTAGTTCATATTGATCCCATGTCACCACTGGCAACGTCTGTACAATGCATTTAAACACTTACAAATACTCGTCTACAAATGGTATATTGTGCCACGCCACAATCAGTTTAGATGTTTAGACTCTTATAATTAGTTTGCAAAAATCACACATATTAATGCACTTTTAATTTTCCAAGTTCAGAGAAAATAATAATTTTATTGTTAAATAATTTATCTTAATTAAGAACGCTTACTTTATACTTTCTGTATCCCTCGAAACTCACAACATTTAAGATCTCTGTTTAGTCCCTTAATATATAAAAAATACGGCGATCTTAACTATCGTCACTTGTAACCTGTGTCCGTCAAAGGTTTTAGTGTGAGTTCTTCAGCTCTTCAAACGCATTACGAGTAACAACATTTTCAATTAATATTAAAACTTAATTATCGCCGTTCTGGTAACAAAATAGGAGACACTATCATCGTCGTCATTATTCTACTGCCCTTTTTTTATCAAATGACTTTTCCCGCTCTGGCCGGAGCAGGAGGGATCGTCAGAATTTTACTGACTAAAACCCATCCATGTTCCTTCATCGCTCTTTGTGTTCCGGGGCCACGGTATCTCTTTCGAACAGTCCCGCAGCCCCGGCAGGCATCGGCCCTTGTGGACCCCTTCCTTTTGCTGACATCTCTTTGAGGCGCGCGTGGAACACGAACGCGCCGTCAACACGGCCTGTCGTCATAAGACGGACGGACGGCGAGCTAGCCCATAGCTCACCGTCCACAGGCCCGCACCTACGGTAGCCGGGGGCACCACGTGGCCCCTGACGCCCCGTGCGTCTCCCGCGGCGGCTGGAACGTGAAGTTCTGTACCTCTCACGTTCCGCCACCTCCTTCGCTAGCATGACTGCTTCGTAGAAGGCGGTGACGGCTTTCCATTCCGTCTCGCTCCGGACCATGGATTGAACGAGGACCGGACGCGAGAGGTCGCCGCCGCCGATCGCCGCTACGAGGACACGGCGGTGCTCCGCCCAAACGGGGCAAACCTTCACTGTGTGCTCCACGTCCACCGTGACCTCCGGTCGATCCTCGCAGTGGTGACACCCGGGCGTATCCTCCCGCCCTCATTCTACTGCCCTCATCCCAATTTACATATTTGTGGTCGGCGCAACATGTCTTCTTCTTCCATACTTCTATATTACTCATCATCTCAGCCGTCACCTCCTTTCTAGCCATATCATTCTTCACACAGTCTATCCATCGTTTCTTTGTTCTTCTTCTACTCTTAAAGCCATGTATATTCATGCTCAACATTTTCCTCACTACATTTTTCTTATTCCTCCGCATCACATAGAAATAGGAGGCACATATATACCATACTATACATAACATATTGTTGCTTTTACCCGAACGAGTAGCTATTATTGTCAATGATAAAAACTCGAATTAAACCCATTGAACTCCGACGTTTTCCCACTTCCATTCACTACGTCTCACACACAATATGTGTAATGTGCGCGTGTATCTGCGTACGCGCATATGGGCGGCGCCGACCTCTGACTCGCCTCGTTACGTCTCCGACACGGATTGGGTTAGAAAATGGCTACCAGTCCCGGTAGTAGTGGGATCTGACTATATCAGTTCTTGACGAGTCGGGTGAGTTTCCAACTCTTTTTATTATTGATCTAGGTTTAAACGACCGGTAATATAAAATAAAAATTAATTTATTTCAGGTCATTGACCCATAGGGTTATTGTACATTCGACTTAAAGTTAATTCGCCACGAAAAAAAGTATCTGTAAACTCGCCACAACTCTATTTTCATGTAGGATATTCCGCCATATTGTTTATTTCCGTATAGATAGCAGAACAATCAAACAATAAGTAGATTAGAACGTTATTTCGTAGATTAATACAATATTTATTAAACTCTTACATATTGACGCGTTTTACTTATAGCAACAAAAAAAGGTTACGAGTCGTGGTCACCTAATAATTCTTTTCACAAAACAAGTTCCAAGTCATATAAAAAGATAATTATGCTAAAGAAAATTAAGAAAAAAAATATATGAATGGGAAACTTGGAAACTGCTTGTGTTCTAAGGCCCTTGCATAGTCCGTTGTTATCTGACAACGACCTACGACAAAAATATTATTGTTTTTATATCAGCCCATGTTATACTACAGCTGAGGCCTTCGTTCATTCCTGTAGGGACAGGAATGAACCCAGCTGTAGAGAGATTTTGTCACGGCAGCAAGCCGTGAGACCCTTCTCACGGCTTCACAAAATCTCCCTATCATTTAGTAAAAAAAAAAACAAATAAACCCAAACAGAGTTAACAAGACCAAGACCATAACCAAACACGGCAAACATTACAAACTTTATGATATGTCCATCAAATCGGCAACGAATCCGATCGTAGGCTACGTTCGGTGAATACTCGCCGGTTGGTCGCTGAGCCGCTGAACCGCGGAGCATTCCGGTCGCCATGTTACATGCGCGGCGAAGACGCGACTCACGATCAGTCCTGGCTATAACTCCGGTAATTGACGTCAGCCACCCAGCCGGCGGGGGGCAGCCGCAGGGGCGTAAGTCGGGAATTTGGAAATTAGTGCGACAGTAATTACGGGGAAATGTGCTTCTGCGAGTTCTGCGAAGCGAGTGTGAGAAGTGTCAAAACATGCAAGTGAATCGATCGCTTTTAGCTTACTGCTATCATTAGTATTAACTGCTAATACATTTTAGCTGTCTGTTGTCTACCTTCGCGATACTTAGCTAGTTGATCAATTCATCTTTTGTGATTTCGGAATCACAGGAAGTCTCTCTCTCCCTATCTTCTTTTCCGGCTTCTGAAAGACAAGTCATATTCAGGGCTTCTCATAAGTAACCATCAACTAGACTGTCTACATGATGTTGTACCATAATTATGTTTGTTATTATGTCATGTTGTTACCATATTTATTACTTAGGCGGCCATAAATAATAATCGGCGGTTAGCTAAATAGTGATTCTTCTTTATCATGTGGTACTAACAACTAACTACATCAATATATGAAGATAAAGAAGTCCGAACCTGGTGTCAGAGTTTTTCTGCCGCCCATGGACCTCTGACTTGGCTTTACATGCCGTCGAGAAATATCTCTCAGGCATGCTGGTTTCCTCACGATGTCAGACATTAGTGTAGGTACTTAATTTAATACTTAGTGTATAATCGCACCGAAAAAACAAGCCTGCAAGACAAGGAACGATAACAACAAAAAAAATCTCCTCTTTTCGTCAGTGCTTTAGTAATCCGTTTATTCTCAAATTCTCAGTTAGCCCACTTCGCCGCGAGACTGTCGGCATCCACTCGTCCCTATAACTCTCGGGTCGCGTGCGGTGACTTCCCTATGATAATTTAATTGTTGTGCGTGCGCTACAAAATATATTTATAGCTGGCAACTCACGAGCTAGGGTTAGATAGAGACGGCTTGATAACAGGTGGTACCGCTTGAGGGTTAGCTTGATAAATATGTTTGACTATGAGTTTAATAACTGTAGTAAACAAGTTAATACTGTCCATGAAGGGCTCCCTTTGAATATGTACCTAATGAATTGTGGGTATGGAAAAATAGCAGGTTTACCTTTAACAAGAAAAACATGTGAGAACATTCGTAATTCTCTCTAGTCCAGTGATCCAGGATAGAGCTCTGGTACACTCTTCTTTATCCATCTCATTCTTGAAAAATGGTCCTGAATACGCCACTCAAGCAAGGTTCTTCCAATAGGAATTTCTTAGTAACAACTATCGTTAGTTACAACAGCCTAGATGTGTACCCAGCTGACGGCAAAAGGGTCACTACCATCGCGCCAAATATTACCTATGTCTTAAAAATAACTGGCCTAAAATTAGATTATTCATCCCTGCCTAGCTCTATAGGGAATTCTAGGTAGCTGTTAAAATATCGGATAAAAAATATACAGTCCACGTCCAATTTCCTCTTCAGTCTATGGCACTACAAAACAAAGCTCGTCCCGTATCGTATGCACTTGGAATTAGGGCTGACACCGCGAGAATTTAATGCAATAAGCTCGCTTCAATCAAGCTGCTATTTTGTGCTTCACTTTGTTAGGGAGTCACGTAACCGTGGCTGCTTTGATTGCGAGACCAGCCGGTCTTTTAACTTTAGGAAGGTTGACGATTTTGATAATTTAGAATTAATGAAAACATGTGGGAATTTTTCGTCAACGTTAAAAGATAATTTATTTTGACGTATTTGTTGAAGCCTTTTATAATGATACAAATTTCTTCGCCTTTTGGTAAAAAATGCTATTATATGTAACTAACAAAACCATTGTCGTTAAAACGAAGGTCAAAGTTGAGGCTTATGTTATTTAACTGGTGTGATTTCGTAGCGATTACGATTAATTTCGTTGCGGGATCCAAGACAATTAAATTCATTTTCTGAGACTTCGTCGAGCTTCATTGTCTCGGCGCTTTTCTGGTAATCGCCACTGTTGATTCTGGCTTTCAGGAGTTACAGTGGTTTGGGAATAGTGTGGCGGGCTTGTGGTGTAAATTCGTATCGATTTTATAAAATTTTGCGACCTTAAGACCCTAAGACTCTAAACCAAACTAACTTAACTATTTCTCCCTTGTTATTTCGCCGAATTTTCAAGCAGCTAATTACATACTTAAATTACCCCTGTTTTCCGTGAAGATAGGCATAAACTACTAAACGCCACATGCTACGATCTTTAGATATTTCTTATACTTCATCCACGGTGATACACGCACTTACTTAACAGTTAATCAAAAGAAAATAATTAGGACCTAATTTAGGACTCCTTAGGGCACGTTTGCCACCCCTAACCCCGCGGCACCACAAAGCGTGTAGATCGCGAGCTCGCAATATCTCGTCCGAGCCCGTCCCTAGCTATCCGCGTTCTCTATAACATTATATTATTTATTGTATTAGTACCGTTGTACTAACACGACGAATGACGTTTGTGCGACATTCATTATCCGCCGTAATTGTTGTTTATTGTGCTCAATACATCCCCGATTAGGTGCTAAAGTGTGGCAATGGTCAGAGAATCGAATGAACGCCGATGTAGCAAGATAATGGGTATTAATGTTATTGTCCTTCATCTAGTACATAGTTAATTTTAAAACGATTAAATTAACGATGAAACTATAGCTTAGGGTCGCAACTTGCGCCTTATTCATAACACATTAAGTTGTATTTTCCTCATCATCATCATCATTGCAGCCGAAAGACGTCCACTGTTGGACATGCCTCCCCCAAAGGGGGGTTTTTGCCATAATCGCCACGCTTGGCAGGCGGGTTGGCGATCGCAGTGTGGTTGTTACAAAAGCACAGAGATCGCTGCTGCGTATTTGCCTATTTTAATGAAAATATGTGAGACCAATAATAATAAAGGGTGTAAAAAGATAGGGCACGCCACAATAGTGGCGGTAAGTCCCCTCTTTGAGGAGTGGCTTGAGAGACGCCACGGCGTCCTCACCTTCCGCCTGACGCAGGTCCTCACCGGACACGGTGTTTTCGGGAGGTTCCTGCACCGAATCGGGTGGGAGGAAACGCCCGGGTGTTTCCACTGCGAGGATCGACCGGAGGACACGGTGGAGCACACGGTGGAGGTGTGCCCCGCGTGGGCGGAGCACCGCCGTGTCCTCGAAGCGGCGATTGGCGGCGGCGACCTCTCGCGTCCGGCCTTGGTGCAAGCCATGGTCCGGAGCGAGACGGAATGGGACGCCGTCACCTCCTTCTGCGAAACAGTAATGCTAGAGAAGGAGGTGGCGGAACGTGAGAGGGAGAGAACCTCACAGCGTCCCGGCCGCCGCGGGAGACGCCCCGGGCGTCGGGGGCCACCACGTGGCCCCCGGCCACCGTAGGCGCGGGCCTGTGGACGGTGGGCTATGGGCTAGCTCGCCGTCCGTCCGTCTCATGACGACAGGCCGTGTCGACGGCGCGTTCGTGTTCCACGCGCGCCTCAAAGAGAGTCAGCAAAAAGGAAGGGGTCCGCAAGGACCGATGCCTGCCGGGGTTGCGGGACTGTTCGAAAGAGATACCGTGGCCCCGGAACACAAAGGGCGATGAAGGAACATGGATGGGTTTTAGTCAGTAAAAGTCTGACACTCCCTCCTGCTCCGCCCAGAGCGGGAGAAGTCATTTGATGATTTCCCATCCGAAAAAAAAAAAAAAAAAAAAAAAAAAAGGGTGTAAAAAGACCCCTAACGAAGCAGAAAGGCACTTGTTCTCCCCGTCATTGCGATAATACCTATCCTACCAGGAACCTTCTAGTTACGGAGATTTTGGGGGTCAAAGTCACAAGTTTTTTTTAAGATTTTTACTTTAAACACCTTCACGACCCTCGTACTATTCAATCCATCCATCAGCACAATGTTTTAAGTGCGTTACATTGAATCCCACCGAAAAGTCTGATTTTTCATCCCAAAAAATAAGTCATTTTGCTAGGAAACGACTTTTACATCAGACTAGGTATAGTTTGATGTACAGAATGCTTGGTTGAGGGCTTCGTAAAGAGTCTGTTAACATCCTGTATGTACCAACTTTTATTTCAAATAAAATGATAAAGATGATTAACGGTGATTCATTAATGATGATGATTAATGCTGCTCAACAAACGATGGGGCACTTAATATTGTGTCCTGCCTGTCCTGTTGTTTGTTCACTACAGGAACAGATGCTACCGAAAACTTGTTTAAGTTTTGGGCCATTACAATTTAGATTGCCAAGATGACCGGTGACAAGGTTATGCAAAATATTAAATAATATCTTATTTAATATTCAAAATCTAATTTAATATCTTAAATTATTAATATTTAAATATTCTTAACTTTTTTCTACATCGGTATCCATGAGGTCACCTGTTTGTGAAATGAAAACATCATAATTATGCTGATAATATAAGAATCAATCAGTCAGGAAGCGAACTCAATAATTGTGATCTCATCAAATTAGTATAAGGAGAATAAACCAAAGCTTGAAAATAACCACTTCAACCTCCTGATACTCAGACTACTCTGATTAAACGTTTAAAAATCCTGTAACATCACGTTCGATGGAGAGAGAGCAGAGCAGAGCAGCGGTGGCCCAATGGTGGCGGCCCCAACTTACGAACAGTAAGTCATGGGTTCGAACCCAGACAGGCGCATTACTTTGTGTAATTTATTTCGTCACCACTGCTCTCAAAACGGTGAAGGAAAACATCGTGAGGAAACCGGCATGTCCTAGAACCAAAAATTCGAAGACATGTGACATCTACCAATCCGCACTGGGCCCGCGTGGTGGCCTATATGCCTATATTATATAGCCCATACGCAAAATACGCGCTTTGACGTGGAGTTGCGGACACCAGCCCGTTATACAATACAATACAATACAACATCACGTTCGATCAAAGCTCAACCTTCATTTACATTATATAAAACAATAACAAAGCTCAGCCCTGGGAACGATTCGCAATGCGTAAAATCACCGACCTGCCCGAGGCGACCGACGCAAGATGCATTACTTTGCACATAAATTATTTTGTTCTCTATTAAGTACGAATATCATATCGTTGTGCTTATGTTGCTGTGTCTTCGCGGATGCATCTTTTATGGCTTTGATTGAGATAAAAGAGAAAATGGTTATTGAGAGGAAAATCCGAGGGTTTTGTCTATAATTTCTAGTTGGTTACGTTAGTTGTTTTCTCTATGCTACGATACATAACGTGACTGCTATTCTCTTTTATAGAATACTTTCTGGTGGAACGAAATAAATAAATCATCTAAGTAGCAACCGCAAACAATAAAATTTGCAGTCGCTAACCGCGCATCAGTCGGTCGCAAGCTACCGCACTCCTGCGCAAATGCTCACCAATACTCAGACCTGTGCTGACCACCACAATGTAATGGGTAAGGAAGCGTGTGCACCGTGTAAACGGATAGAATTAAAGGTAAGACTATGGTGGATAAGCACAGAGAGTAGGGGTTTTTTTTTATCCTGAGCAAATTTATAATTAGGTCCGAAACCACGATACAGAAACTCTGTGTGTGAAAATATTATCCTAATGCTGGCAAATGCTTAACTTTCTGCTCCTTCCGGCTGTTTGCTGTTGCAATCTATCCTTTTGATAACTCGGCCAAAAGGATGGACTGCAACAGCAAACAGGACCAATTTCGTTTCTTTTTTTCCTTTACGTTTAATTGTTATTAGTTGTACTGATAATTTAACCATTTTATTTGTATAGTAGTTAGTAGAGTCCTGTGCGGGCTAATAAATTCTTTTTATTTCATTTTTTCTTTCAACCAAACACTCCCATTCTAGTTTGTCTCACCATCGACGCTAGTCTTCAATGGGTGTCACATTTTCTTTTAACAATCAATCGAGACATAATTTTGTACAGTTTACTTCATAAGCAGCCTTTAATTTTAACAGTACTTTGTCACAGGCTTCCTCTCTGCAAGAGCAAGCGGATCGCAAACCACCACGTGGGCCAAGTATGACCTGGTTCTACGACTTATGAGCGTTTCCTATCGATGTTTTGATAGCAGTGGTGCTAAAATAAATTACAATGCTTGCCGGGGTTCGAACTCACGACCTAGAACTTGTTACTTCATTGTCATCATCCGCAGCCCGACTTCAACTATTGCTCGGCATAGGCCTCTCTTTGCTGATGCCAAGCTCCACGTTCTTGTGCCAACCTCATCCAGGATATTCACAGTTCACTTACCTCTTATAAATTAAAACCAAGCTAACCGCTCCTCTCTCCACTAACATCGACGCTACACGTAAGGTCAGGCCATTGGAACATGTAATAGGTAAACGTAGCAAATTGTAACATGTTTACATCGCGCTCAGATTATGGTCAGGCGGCCGTTCTGTGGCCCTTTGCCTCTGAGGCTTATTAGGCACCGGTTTTGCTACCGGCGATTAGCGAGAACTGAGTAGAGCTAGCAACGAGCTGAAATGTACTCTTTTGGCACAGCTGTCAGACACACTTAGGTAATTCGTTTTTTTTTTTCCAAATTCTGCAAACTAAATATTTTACATTACACTCTCTTTCTACATAGTAGTTTATTTGATATAGTCTCGCGAGCGCGGTGAACAGTCAACGAATGACTACTAAAACCTTGTATTTCTCATAGTCGAACTAAACAGGCGATGGCATAATTGTTCGCCCAACATAAATGTCAAATGACTCCTGTCCATCGGTTACCGCCTTGTTTTTTCATCCATTGATTGTTGAAAATTGTTTGTTGTATCTTTTGTGCGTTTTTGGGCAAGTAAATAGTCAATAGCTAGTCGCTTCCTCGCACGGTAGGACGGGAGCCTTACACTGTGGCTTTGTAAACCTTTGTTGTGATGTCAAGTAGCTTATTGTATCTCATATGAGATTGAGCAGCTTCTGCGGTATTTAGAAGCTGATGTATTTCGGACAATCCTATATGATTCGGACAATGCATAACACAATTAGGCTCTTTGTCCCAAAGCCGATTGTAGTGGAAATTGGTATTTATCCGAAACGAAAGCAATTTGTGCCTACCACTTTACTTAGATTAATGAGACTTACCCCCGAATACTGAAACGTCACTCAAAATTTAAGGGCTGCTTAACATTTGAGCAGCTCCTAAACTTTAAATTTCGTATGGCCAAACGTCACTTTTGAGTATCTGTTAAATATAAGTGCTACTTAAATTTTGAGTGACGTTTCAGTATTCGCGGGTAAGAGAATAAGAAAGGGGAAGGGAAATAAATTGACATTTTATCAAAAAAAAAAAACTTTATGAGAAAAAGTAAAAATCTAGGCTCTCAGGATAAAGATTTTTTTTTGGGAATCCTCTGTATACGTGCACGTTTTATACGTCAAAGTTTATATTAAATATCAGGAAAAAGGGTTTAAGTAATTACAGCCACATTTAAAAAGATCATCTAAACATTCCTTCAACATGGCTACTCCAAGAAAATCGTACCATTTTCCAGATTCGCATTGGCTTCCGAACGCCCATTTCTTTTTCCTGTTTTAGCTGCGATACAAACAAGCCACGAGCATTTTACTCCCCAACTTCACTTTTACATCGAAACACAATATAATACCGACCTTTTTGGATAAGAAACAAATGCCGGACAAAGGTGCCTGGATACCAGTGAACGAGCCAGTGCGTTTATCACTCCAGTGCTTTGTGTCCTTGAATTATACGGCGTTATTGCTCGGCTTGCATGACTTAGCACCTGGCTGGACAGACTAACGCTTCGTATCGGCTCTAAATTGCTGGTTGGTTTGCGTCGGCGCAAGTGGGAAGGGATTGCGGAGTGAAAATATGTGAAAAGTCGAGAGAATGGGGAAGGAAACTGTGGAACTAATGGCGCTAGCATAGCTGCTTCTCAACATCGTCATTGGTTGAAAATGTGAAAAGAAAAAAAGAATATGAACAAAAAGCAATCCATAAAAATAAAATAATAATAGCAGAGCTGTCCTACTTATTCTTACATAACGTAATGCTTGCATTTTCCGAAGGGCTAGGTGTACTTATACAGGGTGGAATTTTGTAATGCCACCTGGAGGGAAAGTACTCTTAATTGGTTTCAAGAAGAGACGGCAAACTATTCAGCATTCATTAATCTGCAGTATTAAGAGTACTTTCCCTCCAGGTGGCATTACAAAATTCCACCCTGTATAAGATCTCTTTTAGCCACTTATGTTTACATCCCATGTAAAGGGGGACATTATTGCCCATAATTTTCTTGTTAGCTAAAACCATATAAAAGAATTTACGGGTTTTTTTTATTATCATTTGCTTCCTAATTACAGTGAGCAGTAGAAAGCTCCTGGCATACTATCATCGCAATTTGTTGAACATCAGTAAAACTATGTACATATTTTACCACTAAAAAGTCCGCTTTATCTACTAACTTAACTATCACTTGAAATGAAAGCCTTAACCGTACTATCTATCTATAGAAAATCGACACTCATCTCTTAAACTGTTATGCTGTGATTTTATTACAGAGTGATTTTTCCTTACTAAAAAGTGTTACAAAAACGTTCGAGAATTCTTTTTTGTGAGCCTGAACTGATGGCTTATCATTAAGTCGGAATGGGATGGGGCTATAGAGGACGTCAAGACCCATCTCTCCACCTCTCTGGAATAAGATTAAAACTCTTCTCTTCTTCTTCTTCTTCTTAAAAACGTCATGGTAACCCCTCGTCCCTCTTTAAGGAATGATTAAGGGTGTCATCTAAAGCGTCCCGCCATTTTTTCATCGGTCTGCCGTGACCACATCAAGCGGTCTCAGTGCTTGAGTCTTGCGGTGTATGGACCCATGATTATTCAGACTGATACGATAAATCGTTTTAGCACTAAGCTGACTCTATTTAGATTGCCCATAGATACGCTTACAAGAAGAAGGTTGGCTGATGATAGATTAGTTACCGTTGCATTTTCATGATATAAAAGAAGACTACAAAAGAAGGCTCGACGCGGCGGTGGCCGTTCTAAATTTAATGAATATCGGCTGATTTCCACCAAGCAGCGCTGGACACGCGTGCTGGATTATGGCCCTCTGCCTATTAGAGACTTAAAGGCTTATTAAGGATTACCCTAACCTGAACTATATTTATATCAAGCAGCAGTCACGAGCATAAATACATCAATGCAACATTCTAAAGCGATTTACTTACCCAGACTTTGCTACAAGTATCTTCTTGACTTTGCTCCAAACTCCAGAACATTCCTAGCTATCTTATCTGCCTTCTAGTGTATCACAGCAACCTGTTTGGTTCCGCCTCGCCATAGCGACAGGTCATGTCATGGTCAAAGCGTAAGTGGCATACCAATTGAAGTAGCCTTCGCAGAGTAGATGCTATTTTTGGGTAAAGGATTTAAATATCGAGATCACAGTCCAGCGTCTGAAATATCTTAATTAGAGGAAAGAAAGAAGACAAATAGTCAAGAGTAATGACAATAGCCGCGACAATAGCGACTGGAGCAGTGTTGCCGGTCAACTAAATTAAAAGTCCCTAGCCCATAGTAATGACAATAGCCTCACAATGTTGAATGATAGACAAAGCTTCGTAAGTGCTACACTTAAATTCAGATAAAATCATTCCTTTTGTAGTCCTGAATAGATCCTTTTCTTCAGAAATTCTAAACAATCATTAAGAACTAAAATTCAAATTCAAATCGCAACATCAAAATCATATATTACAGAACATACGAGCGAACGTGATCGCATTTGTTTGCCATTGTCATCGCTGCCGATACTGGCCGAATAAAGCCGAATACACCCGATACGCATCTCGGCCGCTCGGGCGCATGACACAGATAATCTAAGCATTCAGCCACCCGCCGAGTTACCAGCGATTTTATACAGCCAACTTAATAAATGCCCATTAAAATAAATTGTTTGGCATTGTCATAGCTTCCGATCCGTGCACGTTGCCTGATCCTCGTTTACATTAGCCATTCTGAGATAATATATGGGCTGTAATTTATGCCTTTAACTATGTCTATAAAGAATAGTAATGGCCCAAGATTGCTTCTATTGGAAATGGATATTGAAGAGTTAATAAAGTTTTGCGTGATTGCGGATTGTACGTGCGGAGAATATAAGCGTGGTTAGACAGGATTTGTTTGTGTTTTGTAATTTATTGGCACTTCTTGTTCTGGTTGTACGATGTGCTTTGTGCGCGTATAGCGTGCAATATATTTATAATTTTATCGGTATTTAGGTTTTAGATGAATTTCACGATTTCTTGTAAAATAATTGAAAGTCCCGGAAGCTTTCACACATTCTCAGAGCTACCAAAAGACTGATAAGATCTGTTCTGTGTATGTGTGATTTGTTTCTTACAATTTGCTAAATCCCAGTGGATTTAGCAAATTTTAAGAAACAGATCAGGATAAAAATAGTGGTAGGAGTCCTTATTCCCTGATGTTTTATTGGTTATCAATGACTTCTTATTTTTTAATACTGCTCTCACTTCGCCGATTTGCATTCCCAAGCCGCATGCCATCAATCGATTCAAATTTAAAAAAACATTTTCATATAAAGACGGTAAAAAATAATGAAGCAAACAAACTATTACATTAAAGACCAGTACAGTTTGTTATTACAATGCCATTACAAAAACATATTGCTTGGTTTTTGTTGATACATCCAAGTGAAATAGTGTCAATAGCCTTAAGCAAACCATATTTTTAGGGTTCCGCTTTGAATACAAACAATAGCAGGTTATGCACAGATTAGATACGGTAATGATATTTTCAGAATAGGAAGAAGACTAAAGAAATGAGGGATGAACTGTGTAACGATAACGGTGACTCTGAACGGCTGATAGAGAGGTTTATTATCGTTGAAGACGTGCTACTCAGAGTACAAATAAATAGGGATTAGAGTGATGTCGATTTTTAGCTAGCTTCTTAACCTCAGAATGTCTGTAAATCATAAATCATAAAGATGTGCAGTGTTATCAATGGCTAGTTTACATCATTTTAATAAGAACAAGAAATGCGATTCATCCGAATAGTCTTTTACTTATGTAAAAGACTATTCGGATGAATAGCATTGCTTGTAACGGTAACGACTGAACCTAACCAACTCATTACATTAATGTCAGCCGGACCATAAACAACAACAACAACATCAATTTTTTTTTTATAAAGAGTTTCTGCTCTCCAAAACATGTATGTAGGCAATTGACAGAACCCGTGTTTTTAAATCTTGCTTGCGTTTTTTGTAAATATTTCTTTATAAATATGGCACACGCCAGATTGCAATCGCACGTCGCAAGTGTAACAAAATGGCGGGCTGTCAATTTGACATGGCGACGCCATTTGTTTTTTTTGTAAATAATTAATCGAAGTGGTATTTTAATTCATTTCGAGTTCATTCATATTATTCGTAGTAATTGTTTTGATATTTAAACACGTGCATGAAATTGATTGAAGCCGTATTTTTGACTGATATTTCCTTGTATTTTTTGTTCTTATTTCTTTAAAGATAAGTACCGTTGTTTAGAGCATATCCCACTTATATTAATAATATGAAAATTGCATGTTTGGGTGTCTGTTACTCATGTAAGGACGGCTAAAAGGATTGAGTGAGATGGTTTGGCGCACACATAGTTTATAACCTGGGTTAACACATAGGATACTTTTAATCCTGCTAATGAGTCATGATCATGGAACTAAATACAATAAAGTTAAATCCAACCTCAGGAAAAAAAGTAACACTATGCCACAATGATAACAACTTCATGAATGACAACTTTCTCACTTACTTAACTTACTTACTACCAATTACGCGATATATCTTACGACTTAGGAAACGAAACTGAAAACATCACTTTTGAGACATAAACACGATGAGACATTTAAAAAACTGAATGAAGACTTTTTATCATCAGCTTTTCGGAATGGTGGCTGACAGGTAACAAGCGAGGAACCTTTCCTTTAATTTCAGCATACCAATTAATGGTTTTTTATTGTGTGACAGCAGACAACGGCAGTTCTGTCATTATATTTTAGATAATGATCGTGACATACCTATGGAAGGACAGCGCGGCACACACTTTCGTTACCGTTCAACATTGTGTGAAGGATGTTCCTTTTCAGATTAACCGAATGATACTTAACATATCTATCAAGTGTTTCTTTTTATGACGTATAAAGGCGGTGTTAAGATTTTCCATGATGATTAAAATGCCCCTGCGTAAAGATACACCTAGATAAGATAATGATGGCAATTACATTACATTTTTATTTGACAAAAGTTTGGCTTTTTTTTAAGTATTGGTTTCAAGAATCTTTGAGGTCTTCAATGGTTGTCTTATGAGCATGTGATGCGAAAGAATGAGGAAAGTGTTGTGAGCAAAGTTTTGAGTATGAATTTAGATGGCTAGTGAGTAGCTAGTGAGAGTTATAGGAGAAGATAAAAATACGATGGATGGACTGTGTGAAAGATAATGTGGGTACAAAGAGAGATGACTGATAGGATTACGACTAATAAAGAAATATGGAGGAAGAAGATTTCGCTGCGCCGATCCAAAATAAATTGGAATTATGATGCCATCTTCAATCTGGCGGAATTTTCTTATAAATAAGTGAAGGTTGATTGGTATAAGGCTACCTATCATTGAAACAGTTTGTAACAGGCAGAGTGGAACAAAGACCGTCAGTGGAGATGAAAGCCAACAATCTCAAAAGAAACGAAGAAGAATTTTCCACAGTTCTGAAATTCAGAACTACTGCAACGTTTCGCAAAGGCCAATTTTCTGGCGACCAGCTATAGGCTCTCAAATCGGGCGTTTTGTTAGTTCCACCGTATTACCTACTGGCACATGATAGAGGGTCAAATCTACATACTATACTCTACTCTATACTTTACTCTATATACTAGGACATGATAAGGCACAGTTTGATTGCGACGGTTATAAGTAAGAGGCGTGTGTTAGGGGGCGCGCGTGTAAATGTGTTCGTGGAGCGGTGGACCACCGGCGTGACTGCTCTGTGGCGGCAGGGCTGCTGCCGTTAGGACGGTCTGAATAGCTGTCTAATATTAACTCAGAATGAAGACAGCTGTCAAGGAATAACGACAGACTGGCTAACGATATCTGCAAGCTACTTAATTTAGATTTCGACCACCTCCGCCGCAGGATTCAATTTGCATTTCATACATTTTCTTGGCAACAACTGCCATGGAGAGTCTTCGTTTTCGAAATATGGCTTTACAAATTAATTCATAAGTAAGCAAAGGTCCGTCGAATAAGTAGGTATCATTTCCAGTTTTCTTTCTTTTTTCAAAAACATTTTCACGGTTCGAAATAATAATAATAATAATAAAACTCTTTGCCCCCGACAATTTGCAACTGATGAAGCTACTGAAGGTAACAGAAACTTTCAGTAGCGCCATCAGGATGGAATTTGGTGTGGACAAATGTGCAGTCATGCATGTCAAGCGAGGGGAGATTATGGAATCCGTGGGAACTCAACTCTCGGATTCCATACACCTTAGATCCCTCTCCTCAACAGAAACTTACAAGTATTTGGGTATGTCGGAAGCATTAGGTATCAATACTGCCGACATGAAACAATCGTTGAGGGGGCGCTTCTTTGGCCGCCTGAATAAGGTGCTAGGCAGTCTTTTATCAGGCGGAAATAAGGTGCGCGCCATCAACGGTTGGGTCATGCCGGTTTTCATGTATTCTTTCGGCATACTCAAATGGACTCAGACGGAACTTGATGCCCTGGATAGGAGGGTACGCACACTGCTGATCGCAAATCGAATCCATCACCCACGGTCGTCGGTGATGAGACTGTATATCCCGCGGAAGTGCGGGGGTCGTGGCTTCTTAAATGCTAAGACCCTACACAACCGTGAGGTATGCAGTCTCAGGGAATACTTCCTGGAAGCCAACGGGGAGATGCACCGAGATGTGGTCTCAGTGGACAAGGGCCTCACCCCGCTCTCCCTGGCTAACGAGAACTGGCGCAAGCCTAAAGTATTAGGCACTAATGACCGCAAGGAAGAATGGCAGGGCAAGGGGCTTCACGGACGCTTTTACCGGGCCCTACATGGCCCCGATGTCGACTTCTTAGCGTCCGTATCCTGGCTGCGGTTTGGTTACCTCTTCGAAGAAACCGAAGGTTTTGTCTGTGCAATAATGGACGAAGTTATGATGACGAATAACTACCGGAAATTCATTGTGAAAGATGGCACGGTTGACATATGTCGGGCATGCCACCGTCCGGGAGAATCGATCCGACACATTATTTCTGGGTGTTCTAGTCTGACTAACGGAGAGTACTTGCATAGACACAACCTCGTTGCCAGGATTATCCACCAGCAACTTGCTTTGAAATACAACCTTGTGGAATCAGAAGTGCCATACTATAGGTATGCGCCCGACCCAGTTCTCGATAATGGTAATATCACGTTGTATTGGGATCGACCTATCATCACTGACAGGACTGTTGCTGCCAATAGGCCTGACATAGTGGTGATAGATCGATTGGAACGTCGCACAATGATTGTTGATATAACGGTCCCGCATGATGAGAACCTCGTGAAAGCAGAGAAAGATAAACAATTCAAATATCTAGATCTGGCTCGCGAGGTTGTTGACATGTGGGACGTAAATGCAGCAGTCATTGTGCCGATAGTCGTATCGGCCAATGGCTTAATAGCCAAGAGCTTCGACCAACATCTTAGAAGGCTCTCGCTTGGCAGCTGGATCAAGGGCTTGATTCAGAAAGCAGTACTTCTGGAGACGGCACGTATTGTTAGAAGGTTCCTCTCTCAAGAGCCCTGACCACCGGCAGCTCGGACGCTGTTCCCAGCGCTGGTGGGTTACTACTATTTTTTATATTTTCAAATGTTTTGTATAAAAATATTTAAAAATGTTAAAAATATGTAATATAATGAATAAAGGAATAATAATAATAATAAATCTTTATTCAGAAACTCGAGAAGGTAAAATACAATATGAATCTAAAAACTAACTTATGTAGGTATGACAAAAATTAAAAAAAAAAAAAATTTCTTTGTTAGATTCAAATTGATTCAATGGGGTGAGCAACTGGTGGAACTAATGGCGCTAGCATCGCATGAACCAAACACCGTCATTGGTTGAAAATCTGTCAATGTCATTTTATATTTCAAATTAGTTTGACCTCATTGGTCAGATTGGGTCTAAGCTATGGACGCGCCATCTACAATCAGCTTTGACTAGCCTTCCCCATTGACAAGGGCCCATAAATATCATAAAGAAGTTTTTTATATTTCTGTGCAATATCATTGTAAAATCAAAACATTTATTGTTCTTAAAGTTAAAGTATCAACCCTACTTAATAGTCTGTTTTACATGTAAATGGCTTGTAAGTTGCTTACATATGCAATACACTAAGATGTAATGTTTTGATAAACATGAAAACTGAAATAATGGCTGACATAATTAAAACGATTCAGAAGAAATATAAAACTAATAGAGGATACATAGAATATAATCGTCACGTTTTGTTTAGAACCAAAGTTGGCGAAGAAGAGGTTTGATCTCGATAACCTTAATACTGTATTTGTGTGGGTTGTAAGGTTTGCGTAGTTGGTTTGGCTTTGGATTCATCATCATCTGCCTAGTCTTTTCCCAACTATGTTGGGGTCGATTTCCAGTCTAGCCAGATGCAGCTGAATACCAATATTTTACATGGAGCGACTGCCTATCTGACCTCCACAACTCAGTTAGTACTGGATAATACGATACCCCTTGGTAAGACTGGTTGTCAGACTTTTTGGGCGACTGACTACCTGTAACGACTGTCAAAGATCTACAAATGACAGCCGGGACCAACTGCTTAACGTGCTTTCCGAGGCATGGAGAAATCTCGGTAGGTATGAAATGGGTAGTCACCCATCCACAGACCAACCTAGGCAAGGCTTAACCTAAAGATCGACCCGAACGGCTGTTTATATTTAGCCACGAGCTCCTCCCAGGGTTTTGCTTTGGATTGTTATTGAAAATGTAGTTATTGCGCATTTCAGGTGTTTATTGTGTTCAGTCACAAGCACCAATATGTAAACAATTAACAACTTTTCAAAGTGTTTTTCTCCTACTGTTCAGATTAAAATTTCCTGTTGTTACGAACATAGTATTTTGAAACTTATATTTTATGAAAAAGATCTTACCTTCAAGTTATTTTTCGCGAAAATTACTTTTAAATTTAAGAAAGTTTATACACATTGGTGCTCGTGACTGTTCGTGTGTTCAAACATAAGGAAAGAAGAAAGAATACAAAAAGTGATCAGAATTAAATAAATAAAGAGAAAAAGAAGATACAAATTGAGAGAGTTAAATGTCAACGTCACACAGGAAAGTAGAGAGATAACTTCTTTTAGGTTGTTTAGTTTTCTAGGCAACAGTAAAGGTTGCGTAATCACCCTAACCTAATAGAATTGGGACATCTTAATATAACTAGAAACGCCAATGAGGCAACTTCAGAACCCATATTTATATTGAGCAGCGCTACCCAATCTTTTCAAAGTTATGTCTTGAAATTACCCACTGCGGTAGGTGTGAAAATTGTGGAAATAACAGGTTGGCCCCCAGGCCAGCCTTAAATGATCAACAGCTGGTCAATTTTGATGGAATCCTGATTAAATATCAAACGGCGATGAAGTAAATCATACCCTTTAAGAAAGTAAACGCAATGTTGCTTGCGTTCGACGTAAACGTTTTAGTTGTAAATAGGATCGCGTTGAAGTGGATTTTAATCATTTATTTACTGACTTATAAAGTAGTCTGCAAGTGTGTTAAAAGAATTTTAACTTTTATCAATTTAAAAGAAAGAAAGAAAATCTATTTATTACAATATGCATTATTGTTTCGATCAACATGAAACTTATGTAGGTTTGTTATTTAAAGTTCTTTTTAAAAAAAAAAGTAAAGTCTCTGGCCGTTTGATATCGAAAAACACTCGGATGCCATTAGTTTTCTTTTTTTAACTTTTTTTTTTTTAAATTGGCACATGGCTAGTGTATTATTTTTTCTACAAAAACAACCATTACTTTTTACGTTATTTTAGCAAAACCTTTTTGTAGAATTAAACTATAAGTTTTCAGACATGCAGTGATAGAATCTTTTGGCGCTGTTGTTAGGCGTTTGTAAATCTATATTGCGAAATGTGTTGAAAATCAAGATGGCTAAAAGATTATTTTTTACTTTATTTAGTTTTAATCTTGCAATAATTATATTTTCATTAATATTTAATTGATTATTTGGTATATCCCTCAACCCTCAATAAAACAGCCCAGGAACGATAGATTTGTTATTAACCAAAGTCTTAAATAGATAGAAATCGTTATCGATAACATACTTCACCTGAACATGATTTATAATCACTGAATAGAGCTGCAGCATCTTTAATGACGTTATCAGAACTACATTTTGATACTATCAATATGTTATTGATAGAAGACGATATCAATTATGTGGTATGATTTAAAAACGGAGAGCGTTTTCAAACTACCGTCTCGAGTCAATTTCGAGTCGTTAAGTGTGGTCACTATTTTCGTAGAACTACTTTTCTTAAATTTAAATCATACCATATAATAATTGATATTGTCTTCTATCAATAACATATTGATAGTACTTCTTTGTCTCGGCGCTTTTCTGGTGCTCAGAAAAGTGCCGAGACAATGAAGCTCGACGAAGTCCCAGAGAAACAATTTAACTGTCTTGGATCCCGCGACGAAATTTAACAGAAAAGTATAGCGAATGAGTAGGAAAAACCATAATTCACTTGACACCGCGTCTAAGTAATTTGCAGCAAATGTTGTGAAACATGATTGACTCAAGCCAATTCTGCGTGCATAAGTGTAATCACAATAACACCCTTAGACAATATAGGATAATATAGGATAACGTAGGATAGTAAAGCAGCCTTCTATTCTCCAAAAATATTTTGCTACAATGACGTCAAAAATAATGGCTGTTTTTGGTGAAAAAATAATGCTATTGCCATTTGCTAATTATAACGAAAATAATTAAAAAAAATCTTTGATGGCATCCGAGTGTTTTTTCATGTCAAACGATCACTTTTCTGAAAATAAAACCTATTTCAATAAAAAACTTAGTTAGGTTAGGTTGCAAAGTTTGGAAGTATAGCAAGGCTTTAAAACGCTTCCCTTACCTTTCTTAGCCCACAATCTCCATCAACCGAACGCTCCTACCTTACAATGATGGATGATCAGCGTAACGCCCCCTTTAAGGGTTTGTCTTAGCAAATTAAGCGGTACTTATAAACTGTCAGACCACAGATTAAGTCAGGCGAAGAGGCTGTTCGCTATAATTTCCCTTGCCGGGCCTCGACTTTGACAGATGAAATGGCGGGAATAGAAATATTGGGGTCTCAAAAGGTCTCGTGGTAATGTAATCAACGTCCGTGTCCTGGTTCGAATTAGATGCCATTTTTTATAGAAGTGTGTTAATAATATTATATCGCTCTCACTACGTATTACCTTTACTGATATCAAATGACATCTGGCTGGTAGGAATATAACCGGACCTTATTGAGGAAATGCTATGAAATGCGGATATCTTTTCAAAAATATTTGAAGGTACAGTAAGCTTAATCTTAACAAATAGTCCCCAAGTCTGCCTCATCATCTGGCTAAGTCCTCCCCTAACATTATTGGGGGTAATTAGGAGTGATAGCCTAGTGATGTGGCCATTGAACTGCTAAGTCATTTTTCTTTTTTTTTCGGATGGGAAATCATCAAATGACTCCTCCTGCTCTGTTCATGAAAAACCCATCCATGTTCCTTCATCGCCCTTTGTGTTCCGGGACCACGGTATCTCTTTCGAACAGTCCCGCAGCCAAGGTTGGTCATTGGTCTCGAGTTCGAACACAAGACTTCTGATTTTTTTCAGATTCAAATGCGTATTGTATAAATTATCACATGCTTCGGTGAAAAAACAGCTTGCCTGGGAGATCAGATGACAAGTCAGAGGCCCATGGTCGGCATAGAAACTCTGACACCAGGTTAATAGAAGAAAAAGAATTTTGAGGTTGGCTTCAGTCTAACAGTATACAGCTGAATATACATAATATTATTACACTTATACTTGGGTCATATGCCTGTCTGCCCTCCACAACCCAATTTCTGGATAATACGATATCCTTTGACAAGACTGATTGTCAGACTCGGCATTCTGACTAACCGAAACGACTGTCAAAGAATGACCCCCAAGTCTGTCTACTACTACTACTACTACTACAACAGCCCATAACGTCCACTGCGGGACATAAGCCTCTCCCATGATGGGAGGAATTTGCCGTAATCTCCACGCTTGGCAGGCGGATTGGAGATCGCAGTGATGAAAGACTAACAGAAAACGCTGCTGCCCATTCTTTGGTCTACGGAGGCGCAAGTCTGTCTAGGTATACCAAACCAAATAGCAAGCTTTAAAGTTCAGAATATAAAGCTATGGTGGAATAACTTAGAAGTAAAGACATACAGACATCAATCGTTTCACAATAACCATTGTTGGCTCTGTATCATTCAAATGTTACACTAGTGTTGGTGGTCCATGGTCTGCTTTATATAGCTATTTAGTTTAATTCTACACAAGTTAATAAGAATTAAAATAAGTAGTTATTAATAGGATCTTCGTCATGATTTATCATTCTCCAGCTCTTATCCCAATTAATTTGTGGTCGGCGCAGCATGTCTTGTTCTTCCATACTTCTCTATTACTCGTCATCTCAACAATCACCTCCTTTCTAGCCAAATCTTCCTTCACACAGTCCATCCATCGTTTCTTTGGTCTTCCTCTACTCTTGTATTTCATTCATTCTCAATACTTTCCTCACGACATAAGATTAACCATTTTATTCTTCCTCTATTTTATTACAAGACGAGACTCTTTAACATCCGAAACAAGTAAAAAAGAATCAATTAAAATCTTTAACTCGATGTTAAACGCTCAGAACCGATCCAACGATGTTTTATTTTGGCACTGAACACTACGAGCGAAAGATGCTCGCAAATCTATTACATCCTTCGTTCATGTCATGTAAATTTTGTCGATGTCGTGTGCCCATGCAATGAAACAAAACTTAACATTCATGCATGGCGTCTAATATGAGCATAATTCAAAACTCTGTAACCACACAAAATCTTTAACATCATCTACAACAAAACAGTATTCCTTATATCGCCCACAGATTCTGTTCCATTGCAATTTAATTCGCAGATAAACACAAACACACACGATTCCGTATTAGTAGATATCATATAAAGTTCAGTTGATCGCGATAAGTATTCTTTACAGCCCAACGAATACAATTAAACAATACTATTAAAGCTGCGCGCGCTTCGCTAGATACGGACCAGATAAAGTTAAATACTAGGAATATTTCCACGTACAAAGGTTATATTTGAATCGGTGAATTAACAAGGAAATAGCTGCTAACTACTGTTATTTTATTTTCGTGAAATAGTCATTGAATGATATTGAATGAACTTAGAGGGTTGTATTAATGATTTTAATGAATTGAATTCTGCAACTACACACGTGTTACGGCAACTCATATTATCATCAACATACAACCTGACACTGACCTGCAAATTGCAAAAGTCGTAAGAACATGTAAATTTCGCGGGCCATCGTGGCTCTTTCACCTTAAGGCCGAATTTCATCAATGACATTATGACACTGAACATGTCATGTACCTACCTATAAACCGCGTTTTACAGTTATCAGGATCAACACTCCATAACAAGTAAATGACACTGACAGTTCTTGGTAACATTCGCACTACATTCTGCAGTTGTTATTTTAATGAGGGCTATCGTTTTAGAGAGCTCACCAGATGGCGCCGCTGTCGAGTAAGGTCCTGTCATTCATTCTATTGTATATTTTAGAGTACTAATAGCTTCATAAAAAGTTTATATTATTATGTATAACAAACATAGTGCTACACTTCAGATGCATATTTAAAATATTGTCCCTAAAATTAGCAAGCATTAAACATTAAAAAATCGTTCTTCCTCCAAGTACTTACAAACAAATTAGATCCAAACTTGCTAGATATAAATAATCAGGAATTGCTCAATCTTGACCCGTGAATATTAGGAAAATTCCGTGATAAAAAAGCGAACACTATTTCATCTGACATTTCTGTAGACCTTCCTGTGCACAAACGCCTCTATCGGCGAATTCATGCGCGAAAGCCCCCATTCAGTCAATAGTTATAACAGGCATTTTGTTAGTACCTAAGTTTTTTTTTCTATTGAAACTGATGCCTATCACTAGCAAGACCTTTTATAACGATTAAAAATTGAATTGAAACTGTGCCGTTTCACCTACAAGTACTCAACAGATAACTGTCCCCACACAATGCGACAATTAAAGGCGCCTGTCGTAATACTATAATTCCTTTAATTGCTGATTAATTGGTCTGATAACATTATATCCTAAAACCCCTTTATTTAATTTCGAGATCTCGTCACAAAACTGTGAGATCTTCGCTTTAAATGTGACATTTGACATGCGTTTGACATTTAATATAGTGACGTGACATGCAGCCAACGATTGTTTGCACATCGTCTGACACGTTTGTCGACAAATAATCGTATAAACGTCTACATTTGTGCTGTACAATATATTTGACTTTTTTATTATGATCCATGATAGTGTCAGTCACACATTTGTATTTCTCTTTATCTAAAAATGTTATTTAAAACGAGATTGACGATTCAATTATTGACGATACAGGGTTTGATACCTGGATACATAGGTAGTGTTACGATAAAATGGGGACTCAATACAGGTTAATGGAAGTCACATCATTATATTCTTATTTTTGGTTCACAGCCATGACGCTTTCCTGACGATGTTTCCTTCAACATTTGGGAGTAGGTAGAGTGACTGGATCACACACGGTGACACGGCGTACACTGCTGTAATAAAAAATTGCCTAAAAATCAATTTACCAAAATCCAGACTCTTTTATTATTGCTTTGTCTTGCATTTTAGCAATTTACCTCTAAACTATATTGTAAGTCATCTAAAATTTTTACCGCATAACTTTTAAATCACCATAATAAACGTGAACGTCACCATAAATATCACATTTAACCAAAGCAGAAGCTTTATACCGGCGACACTCCACAATCGCACACAAGTCTATTGTGAATATAATTGAAGATTTCACTGTTTCACCCTTTTATGGCTATGCAATTGAGTATTCATAGTCCAAAGGTAACTAATTGACAGAGAGTGGAAGAAGTGACGTTGTAGCGAGGTGTGAAGTGTCAACGCTAGGGCTGCTAACTGATACACGCCCACCTAAAGTTTACGCTTCTATGAAGCTGTCACTTTTAATTGATAAATAAAAATCACCTTGTCTGTCTTGTGGTGGCGCGACTGCTGACAATGAGGTCCTGGGTTTAATTACCAAGTTGGATAAAGCGTTATTGGAGTTTTACCATTAGTGGCCGGTTGATGGCAATAGGCTCGCTCCTGGAACATTGGACTTAACATGAATAAGCAACCTCAGCCTAACCCTTCAGCAAGCGTGATGTTATGTGATGTCATACAAATAAATGTGTGGGAAGGAAGGTTTTTTTGTTGGTTGTGAAAAAACCACCGATGCACCATGCATTACACAGCATGGTATGGTAATATTTCGTAAACTGCGAGACTACTATTTATGTATGTACAGCATTCAAAATGTCTATTTGCTGAAGTACATTAAAAATAATGTAAAATACCTCATTAAAGACATCTTGGTTTTATAATTAACACTAGAAACGGAATATTTACCATGTCTACTGTTCGTTTTGAGAAATTTTAGTTGGTCCTCAAGTAGGTATTTGCAGTTCTAAGTTGTAGTAAACACAAAAGATTTTGGTGACCCTACGGTAAACTAGCATGGGTTGTACTTGCAGTCGCTTCGCAAACGACAATAAAGGCTCGACACGGAGATTGCGTTGTAAATTAAAATGCACCCCGTGACAAGGTTGTGTCACTCGGAATTCTTACTATTTGTTTATGTAAATTGCTCCTGTACGCTTCAGTAAAGTTCAGCTTTCAAAATAAGTTAAATATTCGTAAGAACCCAAAAGGATTTCAAAATAATTATTTAGATCGTAATACTTACAACAGTGTTTTATTTACAACAATAGTTACACATTAGTTTAAAATATGCTATTATATCCATGCCTAAGGAAGCTTTAAAACGATCTTTTTGGCACGTGACTAAAATCAGAACCAGCGATACTTAACAACGATTTTTTTTTCCTTTTTCACAAAACAATTTTAATTGCCAACATTAGGAAGGCAATTTGACATGAAACTATGTAAGTACTTAAATTAAACATTACACAAACATTTTAACTAAAATACTTTTACTAAACACAAGCTACATGCAACTTTCATTAACATTATTATTTTCAACTCCTGCGCACCTCTATAATTAAGACACATACATTTTAAATTGTTTTGACAGTGTTAGATGTGAGCATATTACGGTGAACGTTACAATTGCACTAAGCAGGTGCAAACGTCCCATTAACTTCAAATGAAACAAGCTTAGTAACTATTATTTTTATGAAACACCTAACAAGGCAAACACAATTTCAAATTATTTTAAAAGCTTACTACCGTTCTGGTAAACATCGATTAACGTACAATGAAACCTTTGCAAGTACCTACAAGGTGTAAGTGGACCCTTCACGAGCCGTCAACCAAGCATTCTGAACATCAAACTAAGTACGGTAACTCTACGCAAAAATGATTTCTGGGAAACGACTTTTTTTCAACGGCGGCATAACCGGGGCTTATGTTAAACCAGCTCAGTGATGCAATGCAAGCCTTGAGGAGTTTGGACTCGCGTTGAACATGTCAAAGACCAAACTGATGTCAAACACCACTAAATACAAGATCCGTGAATCCGAATGGTGAAGAATTGCAATATGTTCATGATAATACATCTCCTTGGGCCAGATTATCTTTCCATAACCGTAAAAAAAGTTTATCAAACTCAAAAACTTTCTGAGAGACTCTCAAATTCATTACTTTTAATCATACAACCAAAACAGATAAACACATTTTTTGTATAGTATACCGGATGACTTTTTTATCACTTTCCAAAAAAATGGGTATTTTAGATGAACGAAGTAGAAGCTTATGGCATACCTAGTTTTATTTTTCTTTTTTCCACAGCTTAGAAAAAAAATGATCTATCATCAAAAAACGCTACAAATTTCAAGTAAACTTTTCACATTAGAACAAAGAAATATAAATTTAATTTAACAAAAAAATACTTCGAATTTCAAATCTGAATACGCAATATTATTAATTTGAATTTGCTTCTACTCCGTTCACCTATTATTCCCCTTTTTTTTGGAAAGTGATAAAAAAGTCTGTATATTTAAAAAACCGGGTGTTAAACACATTTCATTACCATTTAACATCAACTCTTTCCATTACAAACCTCACACAACTCCCTACAAGGATTTACAAGCGAAACGAATAATTATGATAGATGCAGATCAACAACAGGTTGATTCTAATTCATGGCCTCCCGATGATTAACCGACCGAGAATAATCGGCGTCGTGTTCTCAATAAATAGCTTACAACACTCGTAAACTAGCGAATGTGATGCCGACTGTTTATATTCGGCCGGGTTATTCTTAATTGGGCGACTTGGTAATGCATTGCATATTTTTTGATGCAGAATCGTTTTGGTTGGATTGCTTTTGCTTTAAGGGGGTTTGCTTTTATATTCATTCTTATGCGTGTGTTCGAACTGATTATGTCCGTATACTGAAGATATTAATGTCAACTTTCACTCTTTTGCCTCATGATGAGAGGGAATGGGCTATAATCCACCACGCGGGTCCAGTGCGGATTGGTAGATGTCACATGACTTAGTTGGTCAGTCAATGATAATTGTCAGTCCAACCCAGCTTACTCCACTTATCTTCGGTGACCCACCCCTTAACCAGAAAAGTCAATAAAGCTAAAGTTTTATTAGCAAAAGTGAATGCCAAGAAATCTTTGTGCAATTAGATAAGCTGAGTAAATAAATGACATCTTAAGTGCACAATTCTGCACATTGTCTAATTAAGAGGTTTATGGCGTCATCAATTGACGTGGATATGTCCTCTACAGTCGTGATAATGGGTGCACACTGAGCTTTCAACGACTTGGAATTATTGATGGGGGTAAATAATTGCTTAAGGAGAAATTCGCTAATAGAACTGAACGTGATTTACACATGGCGGAATGTGGGTGAACTTCGGAAATTACAAGCGTGATGTTATTATGTGATTTACACATCTAACCAGCTTTCAAAAGCACGAACCGACAGTCCTTGAACGTAGTTTAAATATGCTGATCGCGTTCAGTTTACTGGTGAAATTCACTGTTTTTCTGTTGTGGAGTCAAGATTTAATTAACTGACCGCGTTGCGCCACAAAAGATAAGTATTGTTATTTGTGCAGCTGGAATGATCCAGATCTGGCTGGATAACATTCTGAGTATTAAAAATAACTCGCAGTGAATTATAGAAGACAGACTAGGGGAACATTTGTTTTATATTAAATGGGCCTACTCTTGACCTCAATCTTGTCCTGAGGACAGAAAAAGGGTAACCCAAAAAAGCCTATTAATATGGCACGAAATATGCGGCCTTATCTCAACATTGAGTGGGACGTGTCTATCTTGATGATAAAATAAAAGACTGGGAAGATAGAGCTTTCAAATACAACCAAAACTTCGGTTTGAAACCACATCTCACCGTCAACTCTTGATAGTGCTGCAAACTGCTTTTGGTGGCCATAAAACTACAATCTTGTTTTTTTTTCCACAGAAAATTTTACAAGGCTTACATACACACATCAAAAAAAGTTTACGATCACTTTTAAAAATCTAAATCTTGTTTGTTACGGTAGATTTTATTATGATTTCTTCTTGTTTTTAGATTCTTTATTTAAAAAATAGATTTATATTTTTAATTTCAAACAGGGTATTTATATTTAAAGAAAACACACAACAAAGATTTTTTCTTGATAAAGTTCAATTTTAAAAATTATATCAGCTTTATGCTAGTGATCACAAACTTTTTTTCATGTGTGTATGTCGCAATGGAACGTACACTGTCATACAACCACGGTGCACTTAAAATATGATGGTGTTATAAAGATGTCATATCATTTTCACAAACATCGATTAAAATATTTGTCCTAAACCCTACCGACGCGACTTCCCACGAGATTCGAGATCTAAATGATCACAATGATTGTTTCAATAATTTTGAACAAAATGATCAGCATCCGCCCCCGTTCTTACAGTGTTGACATTGTAGTGACCAAAGTGTTTTTTATGAAAACATATATAAAAGTTCTAATATACAAGGTGTTAACAGACCCTTCACGAAGCCGTCAACCAAGCATTCTGTACATCAAACTAAGTAACTACGCAAAAATTATTGCTGGGAAACGACTTTTTTTGGCGTGAAAGATCACTTTTTACGGTAAAACTCAATGTAACGCACTTAAAACGTTGTGCTAATGGACGCATTTAATAGCAAACGGATTATGGAGGTATTTAAAGTAAAGTTATGACCTTAAAAACTAAGTAGTATTTGAAAAAAAAACTAGTTAAAAAGTTGGAACTTTGACCTCCAATATCTCTGTAACTAGTGTGGAGGAGTAGGAAAAAACCAGAAGTGGAAATTACGGTTTTTTCCTACTCCTCCACTATATTTTTCTGATTAATTTCGTTGCGGGATCCAAGACAGTTAAATTCATTCTCTGGGACTTCGTCGAGCTTCATTGTCTCGGCGCTTTTCTGGGGGTCGCCACTGTTGATTCTGGCTTTCAGGAGTTACAGTGGTTTGGGAACAGTGTGGCGAGCTTGTCCCTAAAAAAAAAAAATCTCTGTAACTAGTAGGTTCTCAGGTTATATAGTTCAGAACAAACAAAATATCACAATTACAGAAAACAAGTACCTTTTGGCCTCGTTAAGGGTCTCTTTACACCCTTTATCACATTTGGACTTAGGTATGTATAAAAGTTCGTGTGAGAAAGTAGTTAGGATTTAACTTCCACGGGAGAGACATATAAAACGTTTATCTAATCTGCAATATCGTGGGATGGATCTCGGGGAAAAATCAAATGGTTTATTTGCGATACATGGGTTACATGCAGTTGTTCATTACATAATTACATACAAATAATGTCCATTCCATAATCTGCCACTTGGGCATACAAAAAATAACATAATGAAAAATATGAGTCCAAAATTCTAATTCCATTTCAGATTAAACATAGATTATAATATTACAATTAGGCATGCATGAACTGACACAAAACAATCAATAACAATAATTAATTATCGTAAGTGGACATAAAATATTTAAAAACTTCTAGTCGATAAAAAAACATCTACATAGTAATAATCATTATCTACGGAGAACTGTAGCGGAGAGCTACTAATTTTTCTTGTGCAGAGGGTAATTGGTAATAACACTAGAGTATTAGTTATTTAATATTATGTTACTAACACTCTATGGATCTTTTTGTGTCCGAATTAAAATAAATAATAATAATAATAACACTTTTCCATAAGAAATTGGAACAATTTATTTTTAAAGATATTAATAGTGCTACATTCTTTTATGTCATTTGGAATTTTATTGTAGATCTTCGTGGCCATAGCACACAGCACTTTTCCCAAAGAGGGTAGTTCTATATTGCCTGGTGAGGTTGTTATACTAATGAGAATAGCGATGGGTGCTGTCTAATAAACAGGGCCATTTCAAAAATATTAAAGATGGCACGGTAAGTATTTTTAATTTTCTAAAGTATTCCTTGCAGCTGTCAGTTCTGTTGAGACCACACATTGCCCGCACGCACCTTTTTTGACATTTAAAAACTTTATCCCAGTTGGTAGTATTTCCCCAGAATATGATTGCATATCTGAGTCTAGAAGCAACATTACTATGATAAGCTACGAGCGAAGTGTTAAGATTAACCTTTTTCGCACGTATAAACTATAAGATGACTGTGACACTTTTTTACAAACAAACTCTATATGTATATAACTCTGTATGTATAGTGTGAACGCCGGGAAATTTAGTTGCACAGTCGTCAATTCAACTTTTTCACCGTTAAATTCTATTTGAGTATTTAAAGTGTTTTTCGTTTTCTGTTTAAATTGCATTAATTTAGTTTTATCAATATTAATTAATAAATTATTATTTTGTAACCATTGAATTATTGAAGTTAAACTACTATTAATAATGTTTTCATCATTGTATACAACAGTGCAGTTATCAGCAAATAGTACCATACGATCTGTAGTCGATTTTGGTAGGTCATTGATATATATAATAAAAAGTGGTGGGCCCAAAACACTACCCTGTGGAATTCCATATTTTATTGTTCTACTCCTGGACTTATAATCATCAATTAGATTTAACTGAAATAATTTTAAATTCAAGTAAGTTATTTGACTAGTTTTAATTGAACTACAATTTTTAGATGGGTGAGATAATGTCCATCACACATACGAGAGGAGCTACAGAAGAAAAAAAGGTATACAGCCCTTTTTGAAATCTATGGTCAGAAGCATCCAGCAACCAGCAGCATCCTCAACTTAAGCTCGTAAGTAATAAAAGCGACGGTAAGAAACTGGAAGTCTATAACATTTATGGTCTAAAATCTTAAACAGCGCTACTATAATGACATTTACCGATGGGCGCTGTTGGTGAACATTCGTTAAATGTATTGAAAAATAAAACAAAATTTGGTCCACGCGCCAGAACATCCTTGTGATAACGTACTCGTATATTCTACCTGTCCATCAATCTCAGCTCGAAACCAGACGAGCTGACTATGAACATGTTTGTGTAGTAGAGATTACATTGAGAGCCTCATTTTCCCATTGCAACTGTCCCACAATAGCTTTGCATGCAAAATCTTCTACCCGTACCAACATGAATCAAGATGTTTGCATCGCCTAGAATGAGCAGAACTGCCTTTTATTAGAGTCCAACCCTCGTTTGTTTGATAAACAAATGAGATACAGCGTAAACAACAATTTGTATGCCAGATTAGCCGCATAACGACTGACGGAATTTTAACCACAACTTAGAAGTTTTTCGCTGAATTGTGAAAAAAAGATGTGGAGCCGCTTTTAGATAGTTTTTTGCAGATAGTATTTTGATTAAGCATTTGTTTTCAACATTCTGTCTGTTTGTCACATGTGACGATCCAGTGATATCGTGTAGAGCAGTGGTTCCCAACCTTTCTTGGACCAGGGACCACTTTGGTGTCTTTATTGTTATTCTTTAACTCACATAATGCAAAATTTGGAAAATGGGACGAAACTTTTAGAATTTATTAAGATAGTGAAGGATACAAAATCGATGGATGTAAGCTCAAAAAAATTTGCAATCATTCATACGGAAAAAGAAATAAGTTTGTAGATTCTCAAAAAAAATTAGCACCTGGCCTTTGATAGTTTGAATTAGGTTGGGTTGAGCTTGCATCTTTTGTAGAAGTTAAAAAGTACGAATAACATTTGAACATTTCGCGGAACATATTTGAGGCTCCTGCGGCCAACCGGTGGTCCACGGACCATAGGTTCACTGAACCACTGGTGTAGAGGTAGAACCGATCCAGTCATCATACTTTGGTAGCAAATAGTTAAATGGTTGCCAGTTTATCCTGTACGGGTCCCTTATTCCCGATATCTCGATATGACACTTCGTAACAGAGATCCTTGTTCGTCTGCTTATTATACAAATAAATAAATTCTAGTGTAAATATATTTCCTCTACATTTCTCAACACGTTCTGATCTCATCTGCGCACAAACGGTACTCTATCTCAAATAATTGCAACCTCACTACTCCACAGATTTTTGTCCTTGATGTCATCGGTGGCGTGAAGCCAGTCCATTACAGACCTATCACGTTCGTTAGTAAGACACATTCTAACTGCCCGTTCCTTTAAGGATCAATATCACCTGCACACTCCACCATCCGCCTTGGAAACACCGTAATGCGGCGCTTAATCTTCAAACGAAAACAGACTTTATTGCTGGAGGAATTCTTCAATTGTTTGACATGTCGAATAGTCATTGTGGGCCAATATCTATTCAGTGTGCAAAGTTGGATTTACATTTACATTACCATCGTTGCAGCTGAATTTCAATCTTATTTCTTTTGAGACAAGGGTGTTTAATAATTTTATTCTTATCAGAAGTTATGTTGGTATTATATGCCACCCGCATTTGGATTGCGTTTGATAAGAATTGTCGGTAATGGGATGCTGTGGTCTAGGTCTGGCGAAGACTGGGCTATCTCTATTGTTTAGGTACAAAAATGTCCAATTGCATATCAAGTAAAAGGTAGTTTATTGGGTACCTAAAGCGTTTTCTATTTTTAGGTTCGAGAAACTAATACTTACATAACTTTTATGTATCTCCAGAAATGGGTCAGTCACGATAACATGCAAGGGGTATGTTACACTGACAGCGTCCGCGTTCGTAGTTCCTCCCGTAAATTGACTTATAAAAACAAAATGAAACGCTGTGACATCAGATGTCGTTACTTATTTTACCTACTGGCTAAAGTTAACGATCTCAATAAAAAGATTACTTACCTTTTAGTTTTTCTCCGGTTTTGTTACTATACCTTTGGCAATAGGTACTCGGCATTAACAGCCTTTAATATTACCAATTTGTCTCTGCTAAGACAAGCCTCCTCTCTGTCAGAGGAATTGGGCTTTAATTCACTACGCGAGTGCGGAAATAGATGTCACATGTCTTACAATGTTTGGCTCTAGGACGAAAAAGAGATGCATTTTTCATTGAAATATAAGACATGCTACGACGTCCCACATAAATTGGGATGTGGCGACCCTATACTTAGCAAGGTAAGTCGAGTCAGCAAAAGTGGCCCGAGGACAACACACACCGCGTCGCATCGCCACAGTCGGTCTCCCATCGCGGTACACTAAACATGTATTGTATGTAACGTATTAAACTCAGTATATATTTGCAACAAGTAATTTGATTTCATGGTCACCACCTATCTCCAAAGTCACAGGAACTCTTGAATAAAATAAGAACACGCAAACACTAAATGGGATATGGGTAGGAGAATAGGCGAGACGACAAAAAAAAAACTAATTAGTCCGTCAGTTAGATTATCAAAAAATATTTGATCCGTGTTTTTTCTTTTGTTACGTAAACCAAAATTGACGAAGATATGACGCTTTTAAAATTCTAACTGACGGACTAAATATATTTGCTATTTTTTGATACTGTCGTCATGCCTATTATTTAAATGAGGACAAGCCGGTTTTTCACTAAGTTTTCTTTCCCCATTTGATACCCTTTATACTTACAGGGATCTCTGTTACCAGTACTTAGCCGTAACTAAGTGACCCCACGGTGAGACACCACCGTAATTACGACATCGGCAACGCACGCGCGCTTATTGAAACTCACACACTGCGGATTATTCGTAAATAAGACATTATGAGGAAATATACGGGTACGTATTGTGGGCGGAAACTGAGCTTCATATTTTTTTAATCTTTGTTATATTTCAAGTGATTATATAGGACCAGGTACTTTTCCGAGGAGAGTTTAGACCAGAAAACAGCCAGAGAGCTAGTGGGTCTTCCACTAGCTCTCTGGCTGTTTTCTGGTCTAAACTCTAAGGTGTTCAAGCTAATTATGTTTCTTGTGTGGCAACACATTAGCCCTGTTATACAGGATGTTCATTGGTGGAAGTCACAACTTACCGTTAGGCGGCTATTCACTTACGCCTGCTTTCTCGATCGAAAATCAACAATCCTAGCCTCGCCCAACGTATCTCTTCACTTAAGTTTAATTTGGACGATCCGATTATTTTCGTTCCCGAAACTGAGCGTGACAAACCTAACAAGTTAACAACTTAATCACGGCAGTCCCGTACACTATAATAACCCGTATGTTTCCCATCCGTGTGACGTTAAGCAGTTGTTACAGATTGGTTCCGAGACATACAGCCGGCGCTGGAAGCTCCTACGTCTATAACAACACTGCTTACTGAGGAAACCAGAACAATGCAGATTGTGCGTAGCCTTCTTGTTTTACGGAAGGGCTAGGAGGAATGTTACTTGAGGCTGTTGTTGTATCCGGGGTCGCGGGACTGTTCGAAAGAGATACCGTGGCCCCGGAACACAAAGGGCGATGAAGGAACATGAATGGGTTTTAGTCAGTAAAAGTCTGACACTCCCTCCTGCTCCGCCCAGAGCGGGAGAAGTCATTTGATGACTTCCCATCCGAAAAAAAAAAAAAAAAAAGCTTTTGTTGTGTGGGATTTTCTGTATAATCATAATATACTTTTAATGGAGTTAGGAATGAAAAGTTATTCGTATAGCTGGTTCCACTAGATAAACTGGTTGAAGATTATCTTTTGTACACGAAGATTGTACGAGTAACACAGCTCTTATACAATACCTATTGCTGATTTTACTAGCATTCTTATTCTTATTATTTTTTTTAACACAACATTAAAAGATATATACCTACACATTAAATTGTTTTTCTCAAGTGTGCGTAGATGGTCAAATCTGAAATTATGAGTAATAGCCAAAAATTCTCTAGGAATCTCGAGCCTGATTTTAATGAAAACTAAAACTGCATTATTGGATTTTTGGTAAAGTTCAATTCCTGACCAGAAATCGACCCGTTGAATTTGAAAAAAGAAAACACATACTGTGATATACTACTCTGTCAAGAAAATACCGGGAAAAGATCAATAAAACACAAAATATTAGTTATTCATCCAAATTTATTTTATCACCTTCAAAGTATGCTCCTTCAGAAACGACACACTTACGCCAACTAATAATCCAATCATAAAAATATTTTTTAAATGCTTATTCCAGAATTGAGTTCAGTTCTCGCCGCGAATTTTCCTTTATGTCTTCTACTGAATGAAAACGGGTGCCACGAAGTGGTAGTTTGAGTTTAGGAAAAATAAAGAAGTCGGCTAGAGCCATATCTGGTGAATAAGGTGGTTGCTCGATGGTATTTGTTGAGTTTTGGTCAAAAAATCGTTCACAATTGTGCGAAGGCGCATTATCGTAGTGCAAAATCCAAGAATTTTCTTTCCACAAATCTGGCTTTTTTCATCTAATTTGCTCTCTTAAACGCCGCATAACGCCCGATTAATATTCTTTATTTACCGTTTGACCTTCCGGCAAGATTGTCAGTCACTATTTCCTTCACTTTTGCGATGTTAACTTCAGTTGCAGACGTTGATGGCCTACCAGAGCGAGGCAAATCTTCTATCACACCTCGACCGCTTTTGAACGCTTTGTACCACTCATAAGCGCGTGTTTTTGATAAAGTCGATTCACCGTAAGCCTTCTGTAACATTTTCAGTGACTCCGAACACCAAATTCCATTGGCGATGCAAAATTTAGGACAAACTCTTTGTTCGATGTTTTTGTCCATTATGAAATTCGCAATACACACTAGATATGATATAATTAACAGATGTAACTCAAACTCCGCGCCAAAATGGAAAACAGTTGTGCTAATCAAACAACAACAAAAAAAATTTGGAACCATAAACAAATCATCCATTCCCGATACTTTTTTGACTGAATGTATACACTAAAAACTTATTAAAAAAAAATCTTGTACCTACAAGGTATGGTCCAGAGCAAAAAAAAAAACCTCGCAATGATGGGAAGAAAAAGTGCCTTTCGGCTTCGATATATGGGTGTATTTTTACACCCCTTACAAAAGCCAAAAGTTACATTACTACCCGGGGTTCTTGATTATGACAGGAAGCATGTTATTCAATTCATATTATATTATAGCATTTAATTTAATACAAGCAAATGTTAAGTAAATATTAAAGTTTTAGGACTCAATAAACTCCGTGTTTTGATCGTGTTCTAACAGCGCTCCTGATGATACGACCTCGTAAACGTACACAATACTTAAATCTCCTGTATTATTGCTAAATAACTGTGTATTACGGCTATGCCATTATATCATTTTCAATACACTTCCTCGAAAACTGGTTCTTATCGCACTACGATTAGGTTCAACATGCAATGTATTTCACACGTGTGTGATTTTTTTCATTTTCCAACACGTGTGCGAGAATGAAATTTGCCACAGATAACTATACCTATACTTAGTCCAAATTGGTACAATGCAACACCCTCGCCTACGGCTCGGGAGTTAATTCCGCCACGGATGCAATAACAAACTTTCTCCACTTGTATCAAAATGTCAATGATATTCTAATAAACAGATATGTTGTGAGAGCGCAATCGTGAAGACTCGAAAACGGGCCATTTGGCTCGTTTTGCCTTTAATCTACGTCACTGCGTGTATGTGACCTGGCTCTGCCCCGGGAATACTTTTTTCCGTGGTATGTAGGTGTATATCTGTTTATTAGAATATCATTGCAAAATGTACGTACGCGCGGAGCCCGATGACTAAGCCCCTGGTTTCTGCCACTAGGGCGATTATATTAATTTCTATTTGAAATATCACAAGTAGCAACATCCAGAAGTCTAGGAAACATATAGTGAAATGTGGAAATTATTCACATTTGCCTATGCGGAACTGTGTCAATTATTTGTTCCAAATAATTATATTTGCTCTAGAAAACATAAAATTGTTTAATGTCCCATTTAGTCGCACTATAGCTCGACCCACTTCCGGTGAGGACCTGCGTCAGGCGGAAGGTGAGGACGCCGTGGCGCCTCTCAAGCCACGTGGAGACCAACCCTGGATTGGACTTGTTTGCTGATGAATGGAAGACGATATTGTTAGAATGTTTGTGGTTCTGTGAGAAGACCGAGTAAAAGGATAAGGTATTTAATTTAGTGTTAATGGTTTATGCTGTACTTAATAAATAAATAATAAGTACATAATAATACCTCCTGGGAATAGAGGTGTTAGGCGTAGTTAATTTCTACTGTCACCCAAATATCGGCTTTGCAAACTATGTACGGTCGAACAAGCTATATGGTATACATTTTACAATGTAATTTGTGGGTTAAACTGTATACCAAATAGCTTGTTCGACCGTACATTTAAAGGCGACATTTAAATTCAATCTATGTATATTTGTCTTCGTTATGAAAACTAGAACCCAAATCTATGCTGCCTCAGTTACCTACAGTAACGATACCAATTCCAGTGCTGCAACAAGTAGCCGAACGGTAGTGTCTAAATCACGGTGTCTCGAATGCGACCTATATAAAAAGGTGCTTCTGGAAGTCAGTCAAGTTGTGGGTAAAGAAGAAATAGCTTTTTTTAGATTCTTACTGTGATGATGCGACCATATTTCGACAGCCAACGGCTTCCTCAATGCGCACCAAAAAATCACTTAAAAATAACAGTTTCTATCGTCCCATGTACTTTTATATCGAAAATCAGTGGTAAGACAACGATACCGATATCTGGCCACGAGCCTTTAATCAGATATCAGCTGTTTACATTCAGCCCCTGGGATATTTAAATGTACCGATGTTGTCTCGGTTCAACCTGCTGCTGACCCGAAGATCGCCGATAGTGGCCGAGGATTTCCGATTACGAAGTAGGATTGAGAGATTTGGATATCGTTCTTTTTACTATTGTTTTGTGATGAACGTTTTATGGTAGTAAAGAAACGGGACCTAACGAAACTTTAACACACTCATAAGATGAAAAAAATGAAAAATGTATTTATGGACTGGAATGTGCTTGTAAAGTTTTGAGTATAAATGTAAAGATAAAGATAAGAGTAAAGGAAGTCTAATTAAATATGGATGCATTGTGTGATGGATGATATGATATTAGGGTCACTTATATGGGAATCATGAAATGATGACTAATAGAGAAGTATGGAAGAAGAAGACATGCTGCGTTGACCCCAGACGAACTGGAATAAACGCAGGAGAGAATGATAATATATGTAGTTTACGCCTATAATTGACAGTCAAATACAACACTAATCTGCGTGGTCCTCATAAGACTACACCAGCGTTATTATGGATTAAACTTTAAGTTACTGTGAACTCTGCTGAGTTTGTTTCCGTGTTTCTTCTCAAAGTAGTCAAATAGGAAACACCGACTCCTTCTACGGGTTTCTTCGAAAAAAGAATCGACAAAATGGCAGATGAACAAAATAAATCTGTCATTTTGACGATTCTTTCTTCGAAGAAACCCGTATCTACGGTGGTCGGCTTGGCTTTAAAATGACATTTATTTTAGACGTTTAAAAGTGCGTTTTACAACCAATTTACAAATAATTATTTATCATATAAAAAGGGCACTAACCATTATTGATCAAAGTTAGAAAAAGCTTTGTCCAAGCTAACCCTTGGACAAATCTAGTCAAACAATAACCAAGGCAACAAAGGTCAGTTCCGTACCTCCATACATCTTAACTACCATCTGTACCGACGCAGAACATTGCTGTTTACAATCTGATCAGCCGATAAGGATCATTATGATCGCCTGATCAGGAATGGACACAAATGGACAAGATGGACAGGGGCCTGATAAACTTCTTGTTCTGCAAGGACATACACAGTTAATGTCCTATTTTGGGTAGGTACTGTAAGTTATTAAGGGCGAATTTCACAAATGGAATGGAGTTCAAAAGCTGTCAGAATTTCGACTGCGCCTTCAGTTTGACCAAATTCTCTCGTAGGTATTCTTTTAACAGGACATGAAACCATTAATTTTCGTTTAGAGGCTTTTATGTAGATTCAAGAGTTCATAGGTAACGTTGTCTATGTAATATTTGGACACCGTAGGGTACCTAGAGTGCTGCGACAAGTTGTCGCTCAGCGGACAGACTTCCGGCGGGATCTCATGGCGTCATGGAGAGAACGACTGTCGCAACCCCGTGCAGGGCACTCCACGATAGTGGCGATAAGTCCCCTCTTTGAAGAGTGGCTTGAGAGACGCCACGGCGTCCTCACCTTCCGCCTGACGCAGGTCCTCACCGGACACGGTGTTTTCGGGAGGTTCCTGCACCGAATCGGGCGGGAGGATACGCCCGGGTGTTTCCACTGCGAGGATCGTCCGGAGGACACGGTGGAGCACACGGTGGAGGTGTGCCCCGCGTGGGCGGAGCACCGCCGTGTCCTCGAAGTGGCGATTGGCGGCGGCGGCCTATCGCGTCCGGCCCTGGTGCAAGCCATGGTCCGGAGCGAGACGGAATGGGACGCCGTCACCTCCTTCTGCGAAGCAGTAATGCTAGAGAAGGAGGTGGCGGAACGTGAGAGGGAGAGAACCTCATAGCATCCCGCCGCCGTGGGAGACGCCCCGGGCGTCGTGGGCCACCACGTGGCCCCCGGCCACCGTAGGCGCGGGCCTGTGGACGGTGGACTATGGGCTAGCTTGCCGTCCGTCCGTCTCATGACGACAGGCCGTGTCGACGGCGCGTTCGTGTTCCACGCGCGCCTCAAAGAGAGTCAGCAAAAAGGAAGGGGTCCGTAAGGACCGATGCCTGCCGGGGTTGCGGGACTGTTCGAATGAGATACCGTGGCCCCGGAACACAAAGGGCGATGAAGGAACATGGATGGGTTTTAGTCAGTAAAAGTCTGACACTCCCTCCTGCACCGCCCAGAGCGGGAGAAGTCATTTGATGATTTCCCATCCGAAAAAAAAAAAAAAAAGGGGTGCTTCAAGTTTTTTAGGAGGATAGGCTTCTATTTTCTACAAACAAATCCGGCACTAACTGCGAATACCATCAATCCCCAAACCTTCTAGGTCTAAAGATATTATCAGAGTTTTGTTTTTGAGCCCGTGTATCCCAGACTCACGCCTGTTTCCACCGAAGGGTTCGACGGGATGTACCTGTAGTACCTACACCCACATTTCGCCAGTTATGTTTAAGTTCTATGAATGTCATTTCTGAAACTAAAAGTTTAACTCCCTCAGTCCTTACAGATCGATAAACTCCATATTTCTAAACATCACAAGTAAGTTCAAGACCTTATTAACTACTTCACCAGTGATACATATTTCACTAAACCCAACTACCGCTTTATTGCGTCCAAGATAAAAGATAAATAAAACACCGCAGGTAGCGATCACGAAGTTAAACTTTAGCCGAGTATCGCATTCAGTGTTCTTAGGAATGAGCTCCTAATATTAAAAGGAAAAGCTAAGTTATTGAAAGCATTAAGAGTTGGGGAGTCGTTGCATCAGAACACCCAGATGTGAGGTATTATAGTTTGGGTTGGATCTGGTGGGTGGTGGAAGAGATGAGATGTAGCGTTTGTAAACTTATTACTTTTCGAGACGACTTTTTGTAGACACAGACACATTTTCATCGTTATTATTTCTGTTTCTACTACCAGGATAAAAGTGTATTTTGGCCTGATCCAGGCCATGGTCTATCCATGTGCCAAAGATTATCCCAGTCTTTGTGAAAATGTAATAGACATACAGCGCCTGTGCTGCGCCGCGCTGCGCCGCAGTTCTTTTCTGATTTATTTCGTTGCGGGATCCAAGACAGTTAAATTGCTTCTCTGGGACTTCGTCGAGCTTCATTGTCTCGGAACTTTCCTGGAGGTCGCCACTGTTGATTCTGGCTTTCAGGAGTTTGTTAGTTTGGGAACAGTGCGGCGGGCTTTTCCATACAGCGCCTTTTAATTATTAGTATGTATAAATTGAGCTTTGCAGTGATGCCTATTCAATCAATTACAACAACAAATAGAAAATCTTTAGATAGTAGTCTAACGTTAAAGATTTCCAAAAAATATTGGATACATATTTTTTCTTTTTTATCACGTAAACAAAAAATGAAGACGATACATTGAGTCGAAAACTCGTGTGACGTCACACTTAAGAAAAATTTTACTCAAATGTGACGTCACAAGCTCCCACTTATGATCTTCGACGCGTTTTATCTTCGGCATTTTTTTTTTATTTAATAAAACAAAAAACACGTTTCCAATATTTTTCGATAATCTAACTGATGGACTACACAGAATCATATTTTTTTTAGTCAGGACTCAGGAATCATCCCTATAATGGTGCAAGCGGGTGCAATAAGTGACAGTTTTAGTAAAGGCTCTTCAACCCGCCCCATCTGCTAACTTGCCCACTACCTCACATGAAGCACGAACGTAAAATATCTGGAGTGTTTACGCGCGTGCGCACCATTTGTACTACGCCAAGCCGCGGACGCCCTCGATACTACTGCGTAGATCCACAGGCGATAACAGTAGCTGAAATACATGTATTTAACGTACGGCAGGTCAGGATGGACTGGTATAGATGAATGATCTGCTTTGCTGGAGTTGAAACTGTGAGATGAACGAGAGGAATCTGTGGTATTCTGGCAGGCGCGGTCAATAACACGAACATCTGTCAACCTGTCTTACCAACGGGTATCTTACGGGGTATCGTATTACCTAGTAACTGGGTAAATGAAATAAGCAGTATTTTTTTAGACGACTGCCCAAAAAAAGGAGTCTTTACACGACTGCCCAAAAAAAGGTGGATGTACTTATGTAGGTATGTATGTATGTTTGTGAGTTTCTTTATTCCACCATAACTTCTAAACGCCTAAACCGATTTCGATGTACGTGGTATCGTTAGAGTCCTTGTATTAAAATGATTTTAAAATGGTATATATAAAAGAAGAAACTGACTGACTGACTGACTGACTCATCTATCAACGCACAGCCCAAACCGCTGGGTCTACAGATTCCAAATTTGGCAAGTAGGTTTCTTGTGTGGTCTAGGGGTGCACTAAGAAAGGATTTTTCAAAATTCACCCCCTGAGGGGGTTAAACAGGGCTCCAAAATTTGTATGGGGAAACAAGATTAGTTAGACTATTTTATTCGAAACTTCACAGTGTAACGTTACAATTTCCTGGGTAGGATCCAGAAAACTGTAAAGTCACTCTGAGCACTCACCTACCTAACTTTCAGTCTGGAGGGGAGCACTATTAAAAGAAATTGACAAGGGGACGAGTTATAAGAATTTATTAACAAAGATCCTAGCCTAAAACTGGAGCTACTCAAATCACTAATGCCAGTGAAGCTGGCGGAAAATACTGAAGATGAACGCAGAATGGAATAAATAACTGAAGAACGTCCGTCTTCAGACTGTGGAGGAGGACCGAGGAACCATCAACTCTCAGGCCGTAGAGAAGGGCCGAGGGCATCCGTCTTCAGACGGTGGTGGACGGCCGAGGACCGTCAATCCTCAGGCCGTAGGAGGAGGGCCGAGGACTTCTGTCTTCCGACCGTGGAGGAGGGCCGAGGAGCGTCAAATCTTCATCAGGCTTGTGCAGCTCAAGCATCAAGGTTTCCAGGTGTTCTAGGTGAGGGTGCGGCACGGAGAGAGGCCGACTTAAAACTCAAGAATAAGGGGAACTGCCCTTTAAATAAACTTTTATGAAGCTTCCCAGAGGTGTTTCTGCTCTCAGCTCTGAACGTAGACTGCCCATTTCACCACCAGGCTCCTGTCAACTCCAGATCATTTACATTTTAAAATTAGAAAATTATTAAAAAGAAAATCGAATGAGGTCGATGTGATTTACCTATACAACCTACAACTAGCTCCAGCAATAAATTAAAAATAAAACTAGGGTTGCCACTAACTGACATCACAAAAGTAAACAAAGATTTAATATAACATGAATTAAAAGGTAAAAAGGCCAAAGCCGTTGCTAAGCCTCCAAGAAATGACCATGACGCTACCTAGGGAGGACGAATGCTTAAATTTTCAGGTTAATAATATCCAAAAATGTAAGTAAAAAAACATAAAAGACATACACATTACAACAGTAGTGCTCCTTTTGATAAATGAGTAGAAACGGGTTACAGGATTTTTCAGAATTCAACCCCTAAGAGGGGGAAATGACAGCCTAAACCGCTGAGTCTAGAGATCCCAAATTTGGCACATATGTTTCTGAAGTGGTCTAGAGGTACACTAAGAAAGGGTTTTTCAAAAGTCACCCCCTGAGGGGGTGAAACAGGGCTCTAAAGATTGTATGGGGAAACAACATTAATTAGACTATTTTATTAAAAACTTAACAGGAGTACTCCTATTGATAAATGAGTTTCAGGTTTTTTCAGAATTAAACCCCTAAGAGGGGGGAAATGGGGTGACAAAGTCTAAAAATCAATGCACAGCCCAAACCGCTGAGTCTAGAGATTCCAAATTTGGCACATACGTTCCTTATGAGGTTAAGGGGTGCCATAAGAAAGGATTTTTCAAAATGTACCCCCTAAAGGGATGAAACGGGAGTCAAAAGTTTATATGGGGAAACAAGATTAGGTAAGACTGTTTTATTCGAAACTTCACAGGAGTACTCCTATCGATAAATGAGTTAACATTTGTGTTTCAGGTTTTTTCAGAATTCAACCCCTAAAGGGGGAAATGGGGTAACAAATTCTGAAAATCAACATTGGTATTGTTTGTATGGTGTATCGGGTCGACAAAAACAACGATTTTAAGATTTAATGTGGAGGACCTGAAATGTCTTCATTCCCCGTTGGGGTGCGATAGGGTTGAAATGTCTTAAAATCAATATTGGTGTCGATACCGAGATTATCAGGGGTGCAGATTACGAAAATGGCATTTATTTTGATATCCAGAAGATGGCGGATTCGACTTCTATACAGGGTTATTGTTGATTTATTGTGATGATTGTGAAAACGATGATGGTGATTGTGATAATGATGATGATGGTGATGATTACGATTACGATGATAACGATTGTGATTACGATGATGATGATTGTGATTACGATGAAAATGATTGTGATTACGATGATAATCATTGTGATTACGATGAAAATGATTGTGATTACGATGATGATGATGATGATTGTGATAATGATGATGATGATTGTGATAACAGTGATGGTGATTGTGATTGTGATGGTGATTGTGATAGTGATTGTGATGGTGAAGGTGATTGTGATAGTGATTACTATGGTGATTGTGATGGAGATGGTGGTTGTGATGGTGATGGTGATATTGATTGTGACTGTGATAGTGATGGTGATTGTGATAGTGATGGTGACTGTGATAGTGATTGTGATTGTGATAGTGATTGTGATGGTGATGGTGATTGTGATGGTGATTGTGATGGTGATTGTGATGGTGATTGTGATGGTGATTGTGATGGTGATTGTGATAGTGATGGTGAATGTGAATGTGATGGTGATTGAATTGTGATTGTGATTGTGATTGTGATTGTGATAGTGATTGTGATAATGATGATCATGATTGTGATTACGATGATAATGAGTGTGATAACGATGATGGTGATTGTGATGATGATGATTGTGATTACGATGATAATCATTAAGATTACGATGATTAAGATTATGATAACGATAATGGTGATTGTGATAGTGATTGTGATGGTGATTGTGATAGTGGCGGTGATTGTGATGGTGAATGTGATGGTGATTGTGATTGTGATTGTGATTGTGATGGTGATTGTGATAATGATGATCATGGTTGTGATTACGATGATAATGATTGTGATTACGACGATAATGAGTGTGATAACGATGGTGGTGATTGTGATGATGATGATTGTGATTACGATGATAATCATTAAGATTACGATGATTAAGATTATGATAACGATAATGGTGATTGTGATGGTGATTGTGATGGTGGTTGTGATAGTGGCGGTGATTGTGATGTTGATTGTGATTGTGATGGTGATTGTGATAATGATGATCATGATTGTGATTACGATGATTATGATTGTGATTACCATGATAATGAGTGTGATAACGATAATGGTGATTATGATGATGAAGATTGTGATTACGATGATAATCATTAAGATTACGATGATTAAGATTATGATAACGATAATGGTGATTGTGATAGTGATTGCGATGGTGATTGTGATAGTGGCGGTGATTGTGATGGTGATTGTGATTGTGATGGTGATTGTGATAATGATGATCATGGTTGTGATTACGATGATAATGATTGTGATTACGATGATAATGAGTGTGATAACGATGGTGGTGATTGTGATGATGATGATTGTGATTACGATGATAATCATTAAGATTACGATGATTAAGATTATGATAACGATAATGGTGATTGTGATGGTGATTGTGATGGTGGTTGTGATAGTGGCGGTGATTGTGATGTTGATTGTGATTGTGATGGTGATTGTGATAATGATGATCATGATTGTGATTACGATGATTATGATTGTGATTACCATGATAATGACTGTGATAACGATAATGGTGATTATGATGATGAAGATTGTGATTACGATGATAATCATTAAGATTACGATGATTAAGATTATGATAACGATAATGGTGATTATGATAGTGATTGTGATAGTGGCGGTGATTGTGATGGTGATAGCGATGGTGATCGTTATTGTGATGGTGATAGTGATTGTGACTTTGATAGTGATGGTGATTGTGATTGTGATTGTGATTGTGATTGTGATTGTGATTGTGATTGTGATAGTGATGGTGATTGTGATGTTGTGATAATGATGGTGGTTTTGATAGTGATGGTGATTGTGATGGTTATAAAATTTGGCACATACATACTTCATAACCTGGATTAACACGTAGGGCACTATTTATCCCTTTAATATGATCCAGTGGGACGGTTACCGAACTTTACGCGGGCGAAGCCGCGGGCAACAGCTAGTCATATATATGATATCGAGTCGGGATCCATTAAATAATATATAGACTAGAAATCGGTTAAAAATCATTACTTCCAATATGGGTCCCGACTGTTGCAGTCAATATGTTCCCTATTAGAATTTTTATTTGTTCTCGTTTTTTTCTTTTCAGTTTTTATTTAAAGTTTGTTAGTTAATTTTTAACTAACAAACTTTAAAATACCCTGTTTTTAATAACCTGTCTGCATCGCTGGTCTAGCGATTGTAAGCGTGATTGCTCAGTAGCAGCCACAGAGTCTGGATTTGTGAACTGTTGATGGTAAAAGGGTTGCCCCTATTACATGGGACTTTAACATAATTGGCGATATGTACTTGTTAGGTACACCTCTGTCTAACCCTTCAAAGATAACAAGGCATGATGCTATATTATGATTTCTAACTAAATATAAATGAGTTCGGAGTTTTTATCTGACTACTCCGCAAAGAAAAACCGAAACTAACTCAGAGGTTCGAAACACATGTGTAAATATCAAATGGCATGACGGAAAGCAATGTAGTCTGACAGTAGCTAAGTTGTGAAAGGGTTCGCTCCTACTTGCTTAAAAGTCTCTTTGTAGTATTTATTAAGGCGATTACATGAGCTAAATAAGCAACTGTATTTGTGTTGGTTCAAACTTCGTTTGAAATACTGTTAGAATAAAGTTCTAATCAGCTTGCACGACAAAGTGGTTGTTACGTCAGTCACTGCGGCCGAATAGTGCGAAATGAGTGGTTTTTTTTGCGATTTACAAAAAATCTATTGATTGGACTAAAAAAGTAAAACACTATGATACTAGTATTTTGCTTGTAGAATTATTTGCCAAAAAATCAGAATGATCGCATATATTTTAGTATGGTTTTCACTCGTTAAAAGAAATTTTTAGAGAAAGTTTGTGATTTTTTTCTATCGAAAAAAATTTGTTGTATTATGTTTTCAAAGCACTATCGTACTAGCATATATCCTGAAAAATATCATATATTTTTCTGGTTTTGTATATTGCAGTGAAACATATGCTTTTTTGCATTATAAAACTCGCGTTTAGCTCATGTAATCGCCGTAAGCTCAGATTATTTAAAAGATTTACTGAACCTAGCTGAAGAAAATGCTGTCTTCAAGACGGATGCGACAGAAAGGGAATTACAAAACAAATATAAGAAAATGCTGTTCAGTTATCCAGCATATTCTTTCCTAATCTGGATCACATGAGAACAAAAGACGGCACACTAATTAAGAAAATCGTGTCGTTAGTCGATTAAAATCAATCAAAACTGGAGACCTTGTTTATAAATCCTGCTATTTATCTAATATAGCTACACAAGTCACAACTACAAAGCCCCATTCAACCATAAACCGAAACAAAGTAACCAGCCCACCTTTAAACTCGCAACCAAAAGGTCTGAAACAATAACAAATCGTTGGAAACAATCGTTACTGATTACATCGCTACATAATACTAATTAATTTGGGCCCACTGTTCAATACACGGTATTTATTGTCCATAAATGCTGCACAAAGAGTTAGAGCGCAATGTCGAGTAAACAATGCACTTGTAGAACACGAGTTGCTTTGCTGTGCCGAATGTTAGGAACTACGAAAGAAGGAATTTGGTGATATGAAACCTTCTAAGAAAAGAATTTCTGTTGTCACTCTCCTGCTTTTGTCCCTATTTATTTGGGTAAAGTTTATTCCGAACCAGACCCGAAATCCTAATCTGGCCGCGGGTTAGGTTAGGAACTTGAAAAATAAAAGAAAATTGTTCCGAACGTAACCCTCTTCCGAACCTGATCCGACGATATCGTTCCTAACATAACCCAAATTGCAATATAGATAAATCAGAGTTACACGTGTAAGTAATTAGTAAATATTAAACTCCGATTTACACATTGGTACTTTTAATTCTAAGAAAGAGGAGTGGGAACAATTTTCTTCTTTTTTTTTCGGGTCAGGTTCGGAATAAACTTTTTGGGGTGGTTCGGTGCAAGCATGTCGTTTTATTCCATACTTCTCTATTACTCGTCATCTCATCAGACACCTCCTGTCTAATTGCCATATCATCCTTCACAGAGTCCATTAATCGTTTCTTTGGTCTATAAAATAGTGTATCAAGAGTTTCCATAACATAACTACGAGTATGTCATCAAGAAATTGGATCGAGCTTCGTTGGTCTTGTTACTGTTTTCAGATTAGTTAAAGCAATTTTGTACCACGATCACCCGTTTTTTCCGCCAAGGACAGAAATTATGACCATTTTCTATTTTTCTGTGTATCTCATCCGCCTCCCTTCTGGCGTTTACTAACAGGAACTGGCCACAACCTGGCCTGTTCCAGTTAACAAGACGTATGAAAAACAGAAAGACCCCAGAGTCTTTTTGTAAAATCAGATAAAGCAGACCAATTTGTTAGAGTTACATTCGTTGGTAGAATAACGACGCTTTTATTTACTTTCTAAGTTATAACTGTCTGTAAACATGATTTATAAGTCTGTTAAGTACCTTTAGGTGATCAGGAAACAATTTTATAAAATTAATATTTTACCCTTTACTTTATTGACTATAAATCATATTATTTATGGGCTTCGGATTCGAAGACCTAATGGCGTAGTACGTAGCCAGCTGATTCATCGAATAGATTCTTGGTACACATTAAAAGGTATAAATAATAGAAAATAAGAAGGCTCAGAAACGGGTCTGACCAATAGACAAATTATTTACCATGATATTCGCTAGATTTTTTTAATCTACGCAGGTTTCAGTGCTCAATGGCATAGACAGGTATCTTAAGAAGCTCAGATTATGTTGAGACACTGGAAAAGCAATTGGAAAACTCAGTGTCATCTCCACGCAATTATAACATCGAACTCTCTCAAAACAAAATCGAAAAGAACAATTCCATTTAAATTTGAACTTCGTGCATCTCCGGCAATCTACGGCGCTCGTGCGGCTAGGATTGGTGGAAACAATGCTGTTATAAGATGGCTGCTAATGGCAACAATAGGCGAGATAACCGTCTACCTCCATTATTCCGCACGGATTCTGAATAATGTTCTAGTTTTGAAAGCATTTAGATTGTTATTATTCAACCAGAGATTTATTATTAGTCTAGTTAGTTTTAGTATTGTGGAATCGGGCCGCTTCAGCTTTGATAAACCGTTAAATACGAATTATGGGTGTTACTAAACTGTAATGCGGTTGTAATCTATTGTAGGTCGTTGTTTTGCTTGTTTCTGTTTGATTTACTTGACTACACTGTAAATATCACTCACGCCACTTAAGCAGGTCCTAATAAAAGCGAATCCTTCATGCAGTCAATGAAAATTCATAGACCGCTACTAAGTACTACCTACGCAAATACCAAGTGCAGTGATTATCAATTTTCACGCGAATATTATATAAATCTTCGTACAACTGCTGGCTAATAAGAAAAGATACGGCTATAGCTATGAACTAAGTTAGAGATGTCAAACTAGTTTATGCCTTGCGCTTCACCGTGTTTTTAGTCGACATGTTTTTACGTGCACCCTTCATTTGTATAGAAATATTAGTTCCAGCTAAATTTGACAGCTCTAAATTACGTCCGTCTCTTTCTCGTTTTATTAGAGAGAAAAAGATAGCAATGGCCTAAATTAAGTTTAGTTTGTGCATAACAGAATCGACACCAATATTTTAAAGTAGCCAAACTTTTCATTAAAGAAACTAAACGAGAGCGCATCTGAAACGCGTACAAGAGTTATCAATCAATCAATATTCCACAACACTGACACTATGGGTCTATGGGCTAATCACGTTCTGTTTCAGTGAGAAACTTCGACTTAAATGACGACAATAGATGACTCTGAAAGGAAAACTCAGCAGGCAGTACTTGGTATGCAGTTTTATTGATACAAAGTAGTTAAGTACTTTTATTAGAACTACCTATGTCGTCTACCCTAATTGGACTAGCATTTTGATAAGAACAAGAAATACTTGAATAGTTTTCAATCAAAATACCTATTATATTCTGTGTGGTCGGTTAAATATAAGTCATCAGAACTGCACCAATACCTGTTAACATGTCATATTTCACGGTAAAAAGGGTGGATGCAACTATTGCAAGACGCAGGTTCCTAATAAACTCTGGGCTAGAGTTTATTAGGAACCTGCGTCTTGCCAGAGTCTCTGGCCTCATTTTTCACAGGGGATAGACAGAATCTGCTACAAAACTTAATTATTCCTTTCACTTCATCTGCGTTCATTCATGTGGTCAAACACGCACGCTAGTTCCGAATATTACACACCTGACCTTCCTGAAGAGAAGAGAGAGAGAAGAACAAAACAAATGAGGTCAGTAGATAGGCTCGGACCAAATAAAAAGTTAAGACGAAACTCCGCTCGCTAACAGAGAAGTAAGGTCGGTTTCGTAAATATATGTGTGCATTTATTGAGACGGTAGTTTCATTGTAGTTTGATGTGTGCGTGTATGCACAGAGCGAGACGTAGTTTTGCGCTGGCGTCACTTTATTGTTCGCAGCAATCGCAGCGCAGTGTCTTGGTTTTTTATTTGGTCTGACTAGATAGGTACCTACAATAATATTCTTGGGCTAGATGCCGATTTTTACATAGACAATCTTGTAGACAAGGAAAAATACCAGTGTTGACGCGTTTATTTTAGTTGGGCAGTAATTACTTTATATGAGAACAGCGGTGGCCCAGTGGTGGCGGCCTCGAATTACGAACAGTAAGTCGTGGGTTCGAACCCTCACAGGCGCATTACTTTGTATAATTTATTTCAACACCACTGCTCTCAAAACGGTGAAGGAAAACATCGTGAGGAAACCGGCATGCCCTAGAACCAAAAATTCGAAGACATGTGACATCTACCAATCCGCACTGGGCCCGCGTGGTGGATTATAGCCCTTACGCAAAATACGCGCTTTGACGTGGAGTTGCGGATACCAGCCCGTTATACAATATACAATTACTTTATATGCAGTTTCTTTGAGTTATAGCGGATGATCTCTTACAACTGCAAAGTAAGGGGACGAGGTCTCTAGATGTACAATTACCGATAACATAATTATCAAGCTTTAATTGAGTTCCCTGTAAAATGATTTCTATTTCAATTAAACCATGAGTAAAATCATATTCAATAATCACAATAATTTAAACTCTAATCATATTCACTTGCCGAGAATCGGTGCCATCTCCCTAACATTATCCGCCAATAAAATCGTTTTATCGACTTGACCACCCCGCATAGATGTTACAATTACAATGATAAATTTGCCATCAAACAGCACAGTTACAACCCTTTATACAAACGTCATAAGATTTATATTCGTACCTTGTGGCAGTAAAGTTAAGTTTGCTGATAATTCACATTTACTACATGGTTAATAGGTATCAGGGGTATAAATTCCCTAGTACAACTACAGATTGTCAGGCTGTCCATCATAACTCTTGGCGAGACACCCACCAGGATACCTGTATTGAAATTGGTTCACAATCCCGTAATTGTATGGAGTGTCACCTGCAATTACTGATAAAACTAGTTTATTCCTTCGGGTTTTCTTGGAGAACAAGATATCAACGCTTATAGAAACTGAATTATTTATTGATATTGGAAAGCCATTTATGCTTTCTTTTTTAAATTGAATTTCTGTTCAGCAGTTTGTACAGTAGCCAACGGTAACGGTCTTCTTCGGTGCCTATCACCTACAACAACATTGGTCCCTTTAATCGTCTTCCGTTCTTCTTTAGTTTCTTAGCCCATGCAAGGCATTTTGTACTGCTTTCCAATTTGATCATCATCATAATATTGAGCTTCCTATTATAGGAGGCACCAAACAGAGACCCCAAACTTTCCCCTCTTACTAAAGAGGCACACACTAACAAGTTTTGAAATATAACCAAACGCGTAAACCATAGAGTTCCGCGCCAATATATCACGGGGACCATAGACAATGGATACAATCGTCTAATTATATTGTGGCGGCGCCGCTGTATCGAGCACAGATAAACTTGATGCATTATTTTGTTAGACAATTAGTGCGTCTGTTACGAACGCAATTTGTTGGAAACCGATAGGTGGTTGTATTTGTTAGGAGAAATACATTGCTGGGTTAGGGTAGCTTCGGATTATGTTTATTTTTGTCTATTATCTTTGTATAGAATCAGTACCATTGCCTCGTCGTTGTAGAAGCAAGCAGAACTACTTAATAGGCTCATTACCTTATACATTTGACATAAAAATAACTGATGAAGGACGAGTGCATACAGCACTGACTACCCCCCCTGAAGTGGTAATCAGATGAAGCACTAAAATACTTATTTAGAAGCCGAAGTCCGGCTAGCTGGATATTCTTCGAATAGTCAAACTAAATGCTACCACCACGGAAAAGTGAATTGATATTTCTAGAAGAAAAATCGTTGAGAAAAGCGTAGACAACTGTAAAAAGAAATAAAAATATTTATTTGACGTCAATTATTAAAGCAGACACTCAATAATATAAAACGATACAAAATAAGAAGGAAGTATGTGCTTTGATATTTAGTATACGCTGTGTGCCTCACGGCTGCGCCAAAAAGGTCCACTTCAGCATTCATGCCAGACAGGTGAGAACAATTAAGGGTGACCTATCACCAAAGTTATTTCTAATAGAATAAAGATTAACATAAATAAGCCACTGAATTCTCAATTCCATAGTTCTGATTTAACAGCAGAAGTGTATAGAAAATTGTAACGTTATAGGACACGATCGAATAGTGCAAGAGGGATACAATATTATAGACGATGGACAGCGGCGATAGCACGCGTGCCGTACTGTCTTTACTTGGTGCTAACACAGAGCTACGTCTCATAGACCTACACAGACAGATTTGAGATACTTAAGAGAGGTGATCAGAAGAAACGTCAGAGAAAATTTAATCCCGTGCCTTAGTGACGCTTTAAACAAAAATCTGACGCAGGAACAACGTCGAGCAAAAGTCACCTTAACGTTGTTTCAGCATAAATAGTCACAGCACCGTATGTATTTAGCCAACGCTGGACAAGCTCACTTGTCCATTCGTCCGTACCGTACCGTACGGTCACTGCAATGGCGAATAAACAAAATAGATTAAAAAAAACAACTTTCCATTAAATATGAAACAAAGCAGGACTCTTTAGGAATAATAATACTGATTCAAAAAACCCTCTACGAGACTCCTAACTCCACAAATTAGTCCATGCCACCTTAAATGGAGTCTAGATTACAGTGAAGCGTGAAATGCTGGTATAATTCGGTGCTATCAGCTGTCAGGAGGAAGGGGCAATTAACTCCCGACCAGCGCACGATTGTGTAAGCTATTGTTAATTGTTTCTGGTCCTACCTCTTTCGTAGCCATGTTTGTTTCTGGTAGGTACCCGTGTCTTGGCGGGAATACAAGATAATAAAAGAATGGGCCGCATTTTGAATTTGGAATGGTTATGAATGAGAAAAGTTATCTTGATGACCGAATAGAAGAATGCTTTTATTTGTTGTTTAGAAACTTAAAAAATAATGGATGTCATAGAAAATAAAATTTAAGGGATTTTTGGCTGTACTGTTCGAAATGTTGTTTTATTTATTTTCCTATTGTAAACTTTAGCTTCTATCTAACCTATTATCATGAATTCCAATATATTTTCCAATTAGTTTTCTAATCTTCGGTGGCCAATTTGCTAGTCGTTAGTATAAATTGGCCCATGAAATCTTTGGTTGATTGGCTATTGTTGGTTTAGGGCGCTAAAGTGCACAGTTCGGTAATCCCAGAAGATGAGGCGACTCGTGTTGGCCACCATTCTAACGTGTTTGGCCAACCATGTTGGCCGGTTAGACGGATATATTGTTGGGGCTGGATGTGAGTTCAGATTCTTTTGCAGAATACTTGGGTAATCCATATTGTCAAGGTCGCGGAAGACACCTGGATGAAGGATGCACGGAACCGAGAAGTATGGCAGATGAAAGGAGAGGCTTCTATCCAGCAGTGAGTGATTCCGAGCTTGAAATGATAATGATGAAGTGCAGAATGTATCTTTGGTTTGACAAATCTTGATTCACCAGTCAGTCATAAGTCCCTGAAAGTCTATGCTATGCTAATAGACAATAGATCTTTTTTGTGTTATGCGCTGCTAATCACGTGTGGTAACTCATGTTACCATAGATTCTCGCTCGCAGTTTGTCACGAATCCAGGTTTGAACACTTTGAACTATCTTAGGGATTTTATTTTCCTTCTTTATTTGAGCACATAGGGAGTGACCACCTAATCGACGCAGAATCGGCTTGAGTCGGGCGGAAAATGCTTAAAACATGCAATAAAAGCTAAATAGACGTCATTCGCCTGGCCAAACCGAATCCTGGAAGGATTCAACTTGCTATAACTGCGGTAACTCCCAAAATCTTCAATTTCCTCTACAGTAAACGTCCGCTTCGGCCAAATGCTATTCACGGACAGCAAGTACCAAGTGCTCAGAGAAGAAATGATCAAGGCCAACACCAGGAACTTGGTCTACCACTGCAGGGCCGACAAGAGTGACTGCGATGCTGCTCTCGCCAAGATGCGGTACAAGGCCAGCAAGCACTTCTATGCGCTGTCGAAGGCCGTCGTTGATTACGTGAAGAATAAACGGCAAGCTAGACCTACGGGATACGTTGGTAAGGGATGTTGTGTATTTTTTTGTCGTAGGGGGGGCACTTGGTTAGTTTGGAAACTGCCACTCGGATTAATCGATTTCCAAGTGGTCAGTCCAGGCTTCATTTATAGGGAGACGTTGTTGGTTAACATTTGTGAAATTTTATTGAAGAAACAAGTTTGCGGCGCGGCGTTATTATAATACTGATTTTAGCCACGCGCCAAAAAAATCCATGTACTCCCGAATTCACTAACGATCGCCCAATTTTCAACCTTATAAGAGCGTAAGGGTGAAAAGTAGCAGACCGTCAGTGAACTCGGTATTACCTACAATTACATGTTCCTTTCATTACCTCTGACAGCAGCAACCCAAAAGCAGCCTTATTGTGGTGACAATACAGATCACGGTGATTTGGCAGTAATGCAAAAACAGAGTTATTGTGATAAGGACTGTATTGTGGACAGATATGGATCTGCAAATTCCTGTCAACTAGCAAAGTAAAATGAACTTATGTTTTCCTCTAGGAACTGCCACGTTCTGTCAAGACAACATCTGTGTTCCGGATACGGACCCACCCATCGTATTCGGAGGCTGCTTCACCCTGGTCTCCTGCGGCGGCAACCAGACCTGGCATTTGGACCCCATCGTTTACAAGAAGAAGAAGGGACGATTCTTTTAACTTTACCTCCAATATAATACTATGTTATGATATCTATACTTATACTGTCACTTACGGGATATCTTCAGTGATTATGCATTAATCTGAGCTCTCGATGTTTCGACGCTGTTGCAAGCGTCATGATCGCGGTATGACGCCAGACAGAACTACGATGAGGTGACGTCATGGCACTGGCAACAGCGTCGAAATATAGGGACCTCGGTATTTACGGAAGATATCCCGTAAGTGACAGTATAAGTAAGTTTAGTTATTAACCGTGAAAGCTTAAAACAGTATAAGTTATAGTACTTCCAAATTTCTTATTTTTTGCTAACCTTTTCTCAATTTCGAGATTTCCATTGGTCCTATTAGTGTTGGTCGCAACATAACTGAACAAAGAATTTTTGCAATAAAAACAAAATCGCGAACAACGACGCTAAGTATGTGAACGCTGATTGGGTGATATATGAACGTTACGCAATGTCGGATGCGATCAGTGGTTAATTAACAGTTTCAACCAACATGTTTTGACTAACCAAAATAAATTGACGCCTAGATTATCCAATCAACAATACAAGGTTCCAATCATCATAAACGGACGTTTTTAAAAAGGTTCGTTTAGACTGGAAGCCATAGCCATACAAGACTAGACAAGCAGATGATGAATCATTTCTACGCCACTTACTTCAACCGCATCAAAGATAACAAGAGCATTTCAAAATCATTTATTATTACAAACAAAACTATAACATGGACACTACTATTAGTAACAAACCATCTACAATCAGTTAAGTAAATCCCAGACTATTACATTTTGCAGTCACTGTGTTCTTACGCAAACCAAACGCCAATGTCTCACCTTTACCTACAAAATACAAGAAGTAGAAAAACTCCGAGGTTCTACGAACTGGACATAACTTCAACACCGCTTTACCCAAAAAGGTTCACTGATAAATTATACCATCAACCATTTCCGAATCAATATGCAATAAAAGAAAATTAAAACAAAAAGTATCGTTTACCACCTGTTGCATTGTGCAGAAAACAATAAGAATTTTATTCATTGTTACACATCTGTGAGGAGGCTTTAAAACACCTTTGCATGTTCAGTCAAATTGTTAAAATGCTATAGTGACCGTCGAACAACGCAATGGAGTTTTTATATATCACAGTTTTGTTGCATCTTTATTATGCGGCGGCTGAAATCAGATCTAGTTTAATGGTGAACAAGTGAGTACAATATTATGCAAGTAACTTATGCCCGCGGCATCGCCTGCATGCAGTTCGATAGTTGTCCCACGGGATCATACTACCGGGATAAAATGTGTCCTATTTGTTAATCCAAGTTTTAAACCACCTATCTGTGTGCTAAACATCCAAATCCGTTCAGTAGTTTTTGCGTGAAAGAGTAACAAACTTCCATGATGGATTCCATCCACAAACTTGGCGTGGAGAATACAAAAGTTATATAAGTATTGATAAGGCAACTGTCTCACTGACGATGCCACCGAGGAAGCCTACCAATCATACAAAAGACTGCAGATCTCCTGTAAATAGTAGAAGAGATACATATTAATAGTTCCAGTTGATCGCTGACTGTTTCAAGTGCTAGCTCTTCTCGCGTTTTGCTAATTGCTGGCGGTGCGACACGTGTCTAAGATTCGTTAATCACTAGAATTGTTTTTATTGTGATAAGAATTTAGCCCTGATTTACCAAATAATAATCCACAGAATTCTTCTCCCCAGACTCGCAAAAGTGCAGCCGGTTGGTGCACAAGTCGCAAAGAGCTTTGTGCCCCTGACAGAAATACCCCCACCACAGGGGGGTATGCACACACCCCATGGTCCACCCGGCGAAAAATCAGGCAGAAGACATTTACAAGATGACTGCAGTAAGAAGCCTCCAGGCAAGGACATCTTTGAGGGTCCTGTAGTAGATATCATCGCGGACTATTATGATGACAAAGTTGCGAAGACGATGGCTACTGTCATTTTCCCCGACCATATTGACCGTAAGTTTTAATTGATTATTTGCATATTCAGAATACAATGATTGGCATTCTAAATGGTGCCTCCAAGGTCCTACATCTGCTGGCAACATTCAGCAAGACAGAAACTATTTTCGTATAACTTGTGTTAATCTTAAAAAAACTAAACTGTCGGTACTCATACTACTTACACATAATTTTCATTAAAATCTATTTTTAAATTAATTGTTTTCATCTGACTGCAATAAATAGATTTTCAATAAAATTTTCAGACAAACACTTTCAAGTGACAACTCCAGTGCAGTACCTGACTGTGGGCACCATAGAAGCTATAGGATACCATCCTAGCACAATGAAAAGCGAGCACCCGAGCGAATGCGAGAAGATTTACCAGGACCATCTAGACGACCAATACTCTGAAGAGTCTATGGACGCTTCTGGAGAGTCCCTGGAAATGGCTCGACTGCCTCTGTTCCCCCCAGAGGTCCCGGCTTCCATAGAGGCACAAATAGAAAATATGTACAGCGATTTAGATGTCTAGTTTGTTTTTACTCTTTTATTTTTATACCTACTGCGTTGATTAAATGTTTTTTTAGTAAAACGGTTTTTTGTTTGCTCTCGTATTTCCTTAATGATTTTATTTATTTATCACAAACACTACTAACATTACAGGGAAATCCTAATGCGTTAGCGTGGTCCTTAATAAAACGATCTTATGTATAACTATTATAAATAACATAACACATACAACATTGTTTTTGTGTATTCATTCAGAGAGCAGGTGAATAGATCGATCCTTTCAGCTGTGTCATTCAGTGCGTGCAAGGCGCGCGTCAGTGGCGCTTTGCTGAGCAAGTTGGTTCGTGCTTGAGGCACCGCTAGTAACCGTGGCTTCCGCCGCCGCAATACAAAATTGTCAGGCACATTTAGACATATCTCCTTCAAAACACCGGAATTGTACGTCTTTCCACGTAAAAGAGTAAATACATATGTGGTTATCGTTAAGTCCCTCCTTGTCTCAAGTTTGTTGTACCCGACCATACCGATAACGAATAAGGTCGGGTACATCAACGGATAGAAGGGATAGACACCGTAAAGTTTCATATACAAAAATCTGGTGAATTTGTTTTGTATACGCTCCAGCATGAGACTATAATATTTAGTCTTATGTGGAGCCCATATAACAGCATTATACTCAAGCTGAGATCTTATAAGCGCATTATACAATGCTGCAACTGCTTGTATGATTTCTTACAAACATATACAATATGGTCTCGAAATGCTAGCTCAGTGTTCAGGCACACCCAGGTCGCGTACCTTTTCTACCCGCTCAATTGATGTGCCCTCCAGCTTGTACTCGTGATGATGCGGTTCTCATTCTACTGAGCGTTATGACTGAGCATTTTTTAACGTTAAACTGCAGTTTATTTTACCTACTCCACTCAGCTACAGAGTCTATATCCTGCTGCAATCGTGCACAGTCACTTTTATCTTTAATGGCCATCAGTAACTTAAGATCATCCGCGAATAACAGACAAGTGGCAACCCCGACAGCCTCAGGCAGGTCATTTGTCATAATAATGAAGCTCAGCGGACCAACATTACTGCCCTGGCTTACTCCTGATCGAGTATAATAAGGCTCAGATTTACAACCAGCATATTCTACGAACTGCCGTCGATCCCTCATGTAGAACCCAAAAAACTGAACCAACTTAGGAGTACATCCGATTGCTGCCAGCTTTTCTAATAATATGTGAAAGCTTTTTTAAAGTCAAAGTAGGCAGCGTCGACTTGCACTCCAGCATTAACATTTGGAACCACGTACATCTTAAAGTTCAGTAATTTTCTGGTTGTGCAACACGCCGGTCGAAATCCGTGCTGGGCGTCCGATAGTCAGCTGGACACTTGGTCTAATATGCACTTTTGTAAAGTTTCTGAGTCTACCATAGACTCAAAAACTTTTGCTGGAGTTGACAGGATTGCCACTGGCATATAGCCACTCCATCAATCCATCCCACCCTTAGGTATTGGGATCACGCGCGTGATTTTCCAACAATCAGGGAAATATGAGGACTCAATGCACAGATTATAAAAGTGTAAAAGTGGCTTCGCTAATACAGCGCGGCAATCCCTAATTACAAAAGCAGGAATTCCGTCCGGCCCCGCTGACCGTTTTGGTTTAAGTCGAGTAAGTGCATCCGTTACTTGACTCAATGCTAGACGACCTATGTGAACACGCGAGCTGTTACCGCCGCTTGAAGCTACTGCTGCATTTACGTCGAGCCGCGGCTGCTGACTGTTGTAGACAGAATAAAAATATTGCGCGAACTCTTGAACACACTCAGAATCAGATAAAATGTAGCCGTCTTTAATGATATTTTTACGGTTACCTGTTGCTTTTTTAGACCTCACATAGTCCCAAAAAAATCTAGGATCTTTTTTGAAATGTAGTTGAATCCACTCCTGGTGCTGGTTATGGGCATGCATTATCATCGTCTTTACCTCCGCCCTACACCGAGCAAACATTTCGTAGTCACTGCTTACCCGACTTTCCTTGAACCTCTTATGCAACATCGCCTTTTTTCTAATACAATGAATAATTTCACCAGTATACCACTCCGGGTACCTATACCTAGAATTTACACCTAGTTTCCTCTTCCTGGGAACGCAACTATCAATTGTGTTATGTACGGTGTTATAAAAATATTGAACCTCTGCCTCTGGGTCATGTATGTCATACATCGAACCCCAATCGGTTGATAATAGCCTTTTTTTTTTTTTTTTCGGATGGGAAATCATCAAATGACTTCTCCCGCTCTGGGCGGAGCAGGAGGGAGTGTCAGACTTTTACTGACTAAAACCCATCCATGTTCCTTCATCGCCCTTTGTGCTCCGGGGCCACGGTATCTCTTTCGAACAGTCCCGCAACCCCGGCAGGCATCGGTCCTTGAGGACCTCTTCCTTTTGCTGACTCTCTTTGAGGCGCGCGTGGAACACGAAAGCGCCGTCGACACGGCCTGTTGTCATGAGACAGACGGACGGCGAGCTAGCCCATAGCCCACCATCCACAGGCCCGCGCCTACGGTGGCCGGGAGCCACGTGGTGGCCGCCGACGCCCGGGGCGTCTCCCGCGGCGGCCGGGACGCTGTGAGGTTCTCTCCCTGTCACGTTCCGCCACCTCCTTCTCTAGCATTACTGCTTCGCAGAAGGAGTTGCTAATAGCCTCGAGTATAATCCAACTAAATAAAAGAAGAAACTGACTGACTGACTCACATATCAACGCACAGCCCAAACCACTGGGTCTACAGATTCCAAATATGGCAAGTAAGTTCTTTATGTGGTCTAAGAGTGCACTAAAAAAGGATTTTTCAAAATTCACCACCTAAGAGGGAGAAATGGGGTGACAAATTCTAAAAATCAAGGCACAGTCTGAACCGCTGGGTCTACAGATTCCAAATTTGGCAAGTAGGTTCCTTATGTGGTATAGGGGTGCATTAAGAATGGATTTTTCAAAATTCAGCCCTTAAGGGGGTGAAACGGGGCTCCAAAGTTTGTATGGGGAAATAAGATAGACTATTTTATTCGAAACTTCACAGGAGTGCTCCTATTGATAAATGAGTAAAACGGGTTTCAGGTTTTTTTGAATTCAACCCCTAAGAGGGGAAAACGGGGTGACATAGTCTAAAAATCAATGCACAGCCCAAACCGCTGAGTCTAGAGATTCCAAATTTGGCACATAGGTTCCCTATGTAGTCTAGAGGTGCACTAAGAAAGCATTTTTCAAAACTCGACCCCTAAGGGGGTGAAACGGGGCTCTAAAGTTTGTATGGGGAAACAAGATTAGTTAGGCTGTTTTATTCGAAACTTAATAAGAATAAATGAATTAAGATTTGCGTTTCAGGTTTTTTTCAGAATTCAACTCCTAAAGGGGGAAATGGGGTAACAAATTCTGAAAATCAACATGGGTATTGTTTGTATAGTGTATCGCGTCGGGTGTATTATTACAAAAACAACGATTATAAGATTGGGGTGCGATGGGGTTGAAATGTCTAAAAATCCATATGGGTGTCGATACCGAGGTTATCAGGGGTGCTGATTACGAAAATGGCATTTATTTTGAGATTCAGAAGATGGCGGATTCGACTTCTATACAGGGTTATTGTTGATTTATTGTGGTGATGATGATGATGATGATTGTGATAGTGATGATGATGATTGTGATGATGATGATGATTGTGATTAAGATGATAAAGATTGTGATTACGATGATGATGATTGTGATTACGATGATCGTGATTATGATAGTGATTGTGATGGTGATGGTGATGGTGATTGTGATGGTGATTGTGATTGTGACAGTGATGGTGATTGTGATAACGATGGTGGTTGTGGTAGTGATGGCGATTGTGATCACGATGATAATGATTGTGATAACGATGATGGTGATTGTGATAGTGATTGTGATGGTGACTGTGATGGTGATGGTGATTGTGATAGTGATTGTGACAGTGACGGTGATTGTGATGGTGATAGTGATGGTGATGGTGATTGTGATGGTGATTGTGATGGTGATTGTGATGATGATGACTGTGATAATGATGATGGAGATAGTGATGATGATGATTGTGATAATGATGATGGTGATTTTGATAGTGATTGTGATAATGATGGTGATTGTGATGATAATAATTGTGAAGATTATGAAATTTACACATAGATAGTTTATAACCTGGATTAACATGTAGGACACTATTCTTTAGTATGATCGAGTGGGACCGCACTTCACGCGGTCGAAGCCGCGGGCAACAGCTAGTAAAGCATAATCGGCTTTGGCAAAACTCCACTGTCAACAAATCATTTGCTCAAAGAGTATAATAATAATAAGGGAGCATTTGCTTCTGTCACTGCTTGGTCTGGAGGTGTGTCAGTGGATTTATTATTACTGTCCGAACGCGCGTACTTACCTTTGGGTACTCTTATCACGAGTGGCAGGTGGTAGGGGTCCACTGGCACAAGCGCATCGTCCGCCGCACTCACGCGCACATCACCCACACTCAATGAACACAATACTTGATCCAACTGACGGCTATTGCAGGCACGTGATTTGTCTGTATGAATTAAAAAGAAAGAATATATTCGTAACAATTGATCACACTATTATTACAAGAATCTAAATTAAAATCTCCTATAACAACAACGTCCCTATATTTAACACATAACTGTTCAATCATTATAAACAAAATCAAATAATCATTTTCGCAACTGCTTGGAGGAATATAAACCACACAAAAACAAATATCTATTACGGGTATGTATGATAACACAAATCAGTTCAAAAGCGCATCTATCAACATTGACGTCACCAGGTACTGTCACTTCACGTAGCTCGAACCCATGTGTGGCCACGAGAAACGCGCCTCCTTGTTTTCGTTCGTCCATTCGGTGGCATCGTAAGATTTGATACGCTATTTCAGCATTTTCTATTGATTTATTGCAACCAGTTTGTGTTATTGCAATTAAATCCGCTCCTACAGTTTCTACATTATTATAAAATACATCCAACTTTGTACGCAGACCTCTTGCGTTTTGATAAAAAATTACGATTTCTATTTTCCATCGTTTGGTCTATTTGTTGGTCTCCGAAACCAGATCCTTTCGGAAAATTCTGCATTCAAAGGCCATACATCTGGATGACATAATTTGTGGTAAACTCCCTCAGAGATACCAACACTAAAAGAAGAGTAGTCTGTCTCTGTCTTATGCTTATTTTTTTCAATTTTAACATTTACTTCAGATCCACACACCTGTTTTACGTGACTGGTTAAGCTTTCAACAGTAGTTTCCGGATAAAGGCGGCAAACGTGAAGACGTTTCTTACGCTCCGTTGCTTGAATTTCCTTAAGACTCGAGTTCTGCCCTCTTTTTACTTCTTCACTTAGAAGTGATGTTGATAAGACTGCATATATTTAAATCGTTTATTCGGTACCAATTGGTATATTTTATATTGATTACTTGCACAAAGCATAGAGACGATTCCCTACTTTATAACAAGTTGACAACGATGTAAAATTTCTATACTGCACTGGATTTAGTATCTTGTTTTTTATTTACAGAAACACAGTTTGCACGTCGTTATCCCCTACATGATGTATCCCTTGAAACTATTGAACATTATCCTAAATCTTTGATGCGTATGTCCAGGGAAAAGCCAATCAATTTCTAAATAAATCTGTAAGTTTCTGTATACATAAATATTGAAAAACCATGTACAAAAACTAACATTTTTCAAGGAGGCTACTGTTACACTTCTCCAACATTTATATTGATTAGTAACCTTAAAATTTACGAATGCGCCTATCATTCGTTTCACTCGATATTGCACTAACGCAAAAATCAGTCTATATCAGTAAATAAAAAGCAACATTCCTATACGACTGGTTTATTACATAATATATTTCTTACAAATAACATTAATTCTAGTACTAAAATTAGGTTTTTAATTCAGTTTCTACACGGGGCCAGCTTGTAAATTAAATTTGTTAGGCAGTTTAACATCCTTGTCCTTATCATCAAGAATTTCTTCCGTGTCGTCGTCGTCAAAATCTTCCAAGTCCAGCGGGTTCCTTGAAAAATTTAAAAGCCTCAAATATAATTCAGCTGTCTGTTCACTAGACTATTACTGGTAGGTGCAAATATGAGAAGAAAGTAATTCTTGTTGGCCTGATGACAGCTAAATATTTTATAGAATTTTCTTCTTGAGGTAACCTGGGTTTTATAATAAATATAGGTCCAATTTTGTTTTCCCCTGAGCCTCATAAACTTCCCTAAGCCACTTTACCTCGTACAATCGTTATGATCAAAAGCAATGTTCCCTATATAATGGCGATTTACGTAAGACACAAATGTATGGGATAGCTGATTTCAGTCCCCGATTTCAGGATTGATCCATGTAAAAATTGTTTATAATTAAATGAACCTTTAAGAAGATGTTGCTAACTATTCTAATTTTTATAGAAATGCTTTATGTATACTCACTTGTTCCAAGCGTATCTGTGTCGTTTTCTGAAATGATTAAAAAATTAAATTAAATATTACTATACTCTTTGCATTCACCTTAAGCCGAAGATGGTGTTGAAACGTTTTAAAAGTTAGAATTTAGGGAAATGGTTACCACCATTTCCTAAATTCTGGGACAAAAATCATGCATTTTAAAATTCGTTAATATTTTGACTTTCATGAATATTTCATGTTTCATATTCTATTTGGCAATGTCATTGGTACCCATATGCCCCTTTCGGATCCGACAGGGTTTTTTCAACATATTGTATAAAGAAATAAAACTTTCTCACCTATTCGTAGCAATATAATCCTGGTCCATATATTCTTCTGAAACCTCCACGGATAACGGCTGTCCTCTATGGTCCTGGAGAATACCGAAATACCTAGGTGCTCGCGTCACCGTAAATAATAGGGCTGAAATATAAAAATATGACAAATTCTATATTAATGCCAATCAGGCAACAGATCTCCCCAAAAAGGTTTTTAAAGGATGTCTGGATAATATGAGAACAATCCACAATAATAAACTAAAGGTTTAGGTATCAAAGAATAATAAAGTCGCAAAAAAATTTAGTTTCGAAACATAACAAGTTCTTACAATCATCAACAGCTTGAAATCCTTCTAACGCAACACATAAAACTATTAATACTACTTGTAACTTTAATTTTGATTCACACATGTTTTATTAGGTTGAATAAAGTCTTTTTTGTATAGATCTATGCTATAACTGGCCACCAATAAAATTTTCTTTTTCTAGCACACCAGTTTGAAAATCATACTAAAAAAAAACTAAATTTCAATTGCTGCAAACAGGTCGTTCTGTAAAAAGTTTAGATCTGATTTGAATCGAGTTCGGTTTGTGGATTTCGACTTCCTTTGTGTGCAAGTTTGGAAACATGACCTGTGTTTATTAAATTCTTGTTAGTGTTTTAGCGGTTCTTTCGTAGACATTATGAACAATGGATTGCGTAACTAGGTTTCCTGCACGTGACTTTGACTAATCTCGTGGTGGAAGTTCCTGTTATTGTTCCTTGTAAAAACTAGCCTCTTTTCGGGTCTTCTTGGAAGATTTGCAGATGCTAATGTACTGCCAGGCTGAAATGAAATTAGGCGGGTCACGTCAGCCACATGGATAAAAGTTTCCTCACAGTGGATGCCGGGAGATAGAAGCCCCGCCCAGAGAGAGGTGGCGAAACGAACCAGGGCAGTCTCGACAGAGATAACGACAAAATCGCTAACTTTTGATTGCTAATTACTAATGAATTAATTGCGTTGCAATAACGATGCTTGCGAGAAAGGAAGAAAGAAAGTTCGAAATAGATAGCGAATTTGTCGCTATCTATGTCGAGACTGCCTGCCCTGGAACGCAAACCGCAAAAGCTGGGTCGAGGTGGCGAGACAAGAGCTTTTAGAAAGACTTTGGGGACGGCTATTGCCTAGCGTTGGGGCAATTAGGGCTACAAAAAAAATGTGCTTCTGGCTGGTACTCTATCGCGGGTTGTGTTCATTGTAGCATCCTCCGGCCTAAGCCCGATTTGTTTGCGGCAGGTTTTGGCGGTCATATTAAGTTTTTGGTCACCATTTCCCTCATCACTTAATTTTGGCCTATCAGTAAAATATATATATATAGAACCATTAATTTCTTCAGGTGGGTTTGAAATCCATCATGAATAACTGTTACTGCTTCGTCGGTCTAGTGATCGTAAGTGCTCCTGTTGCGCATGAAGTCCTAGATCTGGTTCCCAGGTCGGTTTCTCGGAAGCAGCCACGGAGTCTGAATTTGTGCCCGGTTGATTGCAATAAGTTGGACCCTATTACATGGGATTTAAAAAACATAACTAGCGTACCTAATGTGTAATAGGTGGAGCTACACACAGCCCTGCTTAACATAGTTGATGTTATGTCATGATTAACCGTTCATAAAATAATTTATACCAATTCTATTTATCAATCCTTGTGGGAATCAAAAACGTAGTAAGAATCTGTTACCAAAAAATCTCTCGGCTATTACAAAATAAAGAGATTCCGTATTATAGAGTAGGTACCAGATTATATACAGGTACCAGAGTTTTCGAAGCTTAATCTGCCTATACCTCCCCTACCTATTGATACGTCGTTTTATGCACAATAAGCAGAAGAGACACAATTATTAACCAATTATTATTCTTCTCTATTTTCTGTATTAGCAGCATCAATCAATCGACTGAGACTATCACAGACCATTGCTGGACTCTCTAAAGCTGTGCCATGATACCCTGTCCTCCAACATCCGTAGCACACAAGGCACTATAGCAGCATAATGGCCGAATTTTACGATGTTGTTTATTTCATAGAGATAATGAAAGCGCGCGCCCTTTTTTAGGATACTCTAAAGGCCGCTTGCACCATAAATTACAAAAAAAAAACGTTTTGTTTCTGTCAAACGTTGGAGCTTAGCACAAAACGCAATTAGTCATTTTTATTTTGTGATGCATACGGACCTCAACTGAACTTCAACTCTCTAATTTTCAAAAAACGTTTGATGACATGATTTTCAGTTCTAATATTAAACTTATGGTAGTGGTTGTGGTAGGTTGTGAAATAAAATGTCCAAATTCATTATGAGTAGGTTTATAATTATACAATTAACATTTATTTCCTATAGAACAAGTTGCCCTCCCCTCCCCAAAGCCTTCTTCCACCGTAGCCGATCAAGTCTTGCCGGAGAGAATTGTACTTCTTGAAGAAAAGTTTCTTTAGGATCCGCTTCCGGCGTTTGTCTTCTTTAAGACACGACTCGAGCTTGTCCATGCAGACTTCTTCCCTGAAACAAACAAATAGTTAAAGCGTGCCTTATTTGAGTAGTAGTAATTGAAGAGCACCTGCGCAAACCTAGAGCTATGAACGAAGTCAGATTCTGAAAAATATGTTAGGTTAGGAATACTTTCCTGTTATTGAGATATAATGGTTCGAACACAATTTCTGTCCATCCTAATAATGTTTTTTAAACCTTTAACATGTTTAATATCATTTCGCACCAGTCATCGTATATAACGCCTTTACCCTATTTAGGTATAATCATCATCATTTCAGCCCGAAGACATCCAGTGCATAGCTATTCACAAACGCTTCGATTCGACGAGTCGCATGTCTGTCTTTTTTTGACATTACGATAGCGAGCGAGATAGACATACGACTTTCCGAATCGAAATCACAAAAACACTTCGATTCGATTTCGATTTCGATTCGGAAAGTCGTACCCTTAGAGATCGCCACAACGACCGGTCCTACGCTGCTCTCTCCTAATGAATTGCCGCAACCTTCACTAGGTTGTCGGTCAACTCTGTGGTCGGTTGGCCATGTACCTACTCTAGATTTCTTGGGATTGTCTCCACCGATCACAGTATCAGAGCACGTTAGCCACGGATCACGGCGAGTTCTTCGGCCCATAAATGCATAAAGTAGTAAACCAAAAACTTCATCATCATCATCATCATTTCAGCCGAAAGACGTCCACTGCTGGACATAGGCCTCCTCCAAGTGTCGCCACATTGACCGGTCCCGTGCGACTCGCATCCAGCGGATTCCCGCAACCTTCACCAGGTCATCGGTCCACCTAGTGGGAGGCCTTCCAACACAAATTCTTCCGGTTCGCGGTCGCCACTCCAGAACTTTTCAGCCCCGTTGGCCATCCGTTCTGCGAGCACTGTGCCCTGCCCACCAAAACCAAAAACTTGCTCACTTATAATTTTGATCCAGCAACAATTTAATAGGTTCTGTCTTCGTGAACTTGTCGGGGAGACGGGAGCCTGGTGGCATCTTCGTCAGGTCCTTCATGATGCCCATTATCGTGTTCTCCAGCTGCGCCAGTTTTGGTACCATCAGCCTTTTGATCACCTGGATAAAATTTAATACAATATAGGTCAAATTCAATTATGACGACGGTTCACGGACCAAATGAACGTGTTTAAAAAATCTAGGTTGTGCAGCCGTCGCGTCGGGCTGTTTAAAATAATCGAATGAACGAAGATATAGAACCTAAAAGCGGGAAGATCTTTTTCCGCAAGCACTGGAAGAAACAGTAGCTATAATATGTCCATGCCATGTCCCAAATTAGCGTTCTTAAAAAAGTGACGCCGCGGGATGTTCCAATCAGGGGCACAGTACGACTACAGTAAGGACTGTTGTGACCGAACAGAAAAGAAAGGCATTTAAACGAATAGCTTAAAGAGGATACAACACGTACCTTTCCACATCGATTACCAGTCTTACATGGTGTCCGGAACTTTCTGCCGAGGTCCATAGTCGGCAAGTTCTGTATCTGAGTGATTACATTTGAGAACGTGCCAGTTGCCGTCTTCTGCGCTAAAAAGTAAAAAAGTCGGTAAAAACATCTCAAAAACAATGTAGGTATCTCATATTACTATACTCTTTGGTATCTCATTTCTATTTAGCCTGGGCCGCCTCACGAGCGAGAGAATCGCGGCGATATTATCGTCCTTGCCGCGTTTTTCTATACACTCTCTTTTGGGCCGTCTCTAGGAGCGAGAGAATCGCGGCGATATTTTCAAATAGAAATACGTTGAATCGCCGTGATTCGCTCGCTCATGGAGGCGGCTCCTATGAATAATTCAAAATTACGCAATTTAAAAGTATGTCCCAATTACGGATTTAACAAAATGTTGCAGGATTCTGCTCTTTTTTAACCGACTTCTAAAAAAAGGAGGAGGTTTCTCAATTCGACCGTATACCGGATGACTTTTTTATCACTTTCCAAAAAAAATGGGTGAACGGCGGAGTAGAAGCTAATGGCATACCTAGTTTATTTTTTCCACAGCTTAGAAAAAAATTGATCTATCATCAAAAAACGCTACAAATTTTAAGCAAAGTTTTCGTATTGGAAAAAAGAAAGAGAAATTTTGAAAAAAAAAATAGAGATATATCGAATTTCAAATCATACGTAATACGCGTATGAATTTCGATTTTTTTTTTCACATCATCCCAGAGGAATCGAGGGGAACCTTCGAAAATCGTAGTGCGACTAGTGGGTTTGTTAATTTTTTTCATTAGGTATTTTAAAGTACTACTATTTAATAAAGGTCTGGACTCGATCTGATGATGGAGCCAAAAGACAGTCGAGGGAACTCCTCAACGATTTACAGCAGTTACCTTTTGTTGGGCTTACTTCAAACGGTTCTAATCATAGTTCAATATGCCAAAATTTTCATTTCGTACAAAAATAATACCTAATTAGGACTGAAGTTTCCATAGCAAATATTTGTATAGAATATAATTATTACAACTAAAAATGGAATAATAAAAACCTTTTTTGCAAAATATAAAACCGACTTCAAAGAACACAAAACTGAAAAATAACCTTAGCTTCAGAAGTCGGTGGCAAAAAAAAACTGAATCAAACAAACAAGTCACCGACTTCTGAAGCTAAGGTTATTTTACACTTTTTAGTTTTTTGAAGTCGGTTTTATTTTGCATTTCTCATCTTTAGAACGGTGGTAGAGGGCTAAAGGCAGGTTCGATTTATTTAATTTTCCGAAACTATTCAGAATCGAAAATCTAAAACGAATTGACAGTCCGCCCTAAGACCTAAGTAATAATTATGTAGGATGTTGATGTAACAACAAGCGTAGCAACCTCAACAATTTTATCACCCTGCATGGGATGTGTTTGGTATTCTTTTGAGCATCCAGAACTGCAAGTAGGTATGTATCTTTTCCCGCTTCACTAAAAAAATTTGGAAATATAAGAATGTAGGATAACGAAACTTGGTGATACCCCCCGACTTAGGTAATTAAGAGCTGCCAACCCGCCATACATTTCGCGAGAATTTTGACAAACGCTCGTGCGTGATTATGCCGTTGTTACACATATACTTATCTTTAATTTTTTTGCACTGATAGGTATCTTGTGCACTATATCTAGGCTTCTATCGAAGCAAAAAATAAAAATTTGTAGAAACAAATTCGATATAAGCCTCCAAAAATTGCAGTTTTGCACAAATTTTACCTCAACTTTGGCCGTTCATAAAGTACTCATAAATTGTAAAAGTAAAGAAAATATCCTGATAGAAGTTTTTGAAATATTTATTTCAAAAACTTCTAAGACTTATTCAAAAACACGTATTTCCTGGAAAAAGTTTTATAAATTTTCGAACACTATTTTGCGTTCAATGTCCTCGCGTTAGGCGGTATGAGGTGCGCGGGTGACGAGTAGTGCGGGATCGGGGCTAGGTAAGACAGGGGAGTTGAAAGAATACCACCACTGTGGTTCTGGATGAAAGAACAAGCTTTTCGACCATGCTCGCGTTGACGATAGGCGAGCCGGGAAGGGCCCTCTTAAGGTGGTCTGTTGACAGCCCCTAGCTACGATGCTCGCAGGAATTAGGAGGCCCTATAGATGGGCTGTAGCCTTCGGAAAAGACGGCTCTGATCCAACGCTTTCACTGACATTGTTAAGCGAGCAGGCTCAGACACGTTAGGTACTTAGTACTTACTCATCAGAGCTTTTTTCGTTTTCCCCTGTCGGGCAATTTCTGGTTTATTCTGGTTATTACTACCGCCATATTCATCCGAATTTTTACCACTGTGAACTAATGTAACAAATAGCAATGTAAAAATTACTTTAACTGTTAAATACTTTTTTGAAATCATTCTGTGTTCTAAACGCGACTACTTGCTTCTACGACTTTTGTAATGGAAGTTAAAATAAATGTAATTTTTCACGTAAAAGGTATTTACAAAACATTGCCCCCCTCCCCATGGGGGAAATTTTACACTTTCAGGCCTTGCCTAAGCAACAACATAAATTGTTACATCAAGCCTTGTTTGTAAATTACGAAAAACATACGCAGCATTAATACCATTGTGTTACTTATTACACCGTTAATTACCGTCTATGTATACACATAGTGGTAATAACCAGAATTTTATACCCCTGATCAGTCGGTAGTCGGGCCTTCACAAAATTTTATAAATTGAAGTCGAGCTAATCTCAAAAACTACTATGCAGATTTTCATACGGTTCACACCTAAAGAAAGCCTAAATACGATTGACACTAATAGACAGACAGATTATCTGAGTGGGATATAGGCTATACCTAATTTATGAATATTTTGCGAACACAAACTACCAGTATGATTATTATTTCTAAATTAGGACGGAAAAAATCGTTTCTTTCGAGTTTCCGTGGCGTGCGCTCCGAAATTGCTGACGTAGGGCTATATATCCCTCAAATGGCTTAGCATGATCTTCCGTTACTCCTAAAATACTGCAGCATTCATTTTGAAATAAATATATGGTAAAGTTGAGGATTAATGCTAAGTCCTATGTGTGACTTAACACGATTCCATAAACTTTTCTCGATAGAAAAAAAAACTAAAGTTCAGTCCAAATCGAACAATAAACCGCTGGTATTCAAAAAGTACTTTAAATTAGATCATGAAAATTTTCATACTAACTGAACTAACTTTATAGGTCTTGGGTCTCAGGTTGTCTGTTTTATTTTTTTAGTCCAATCAATAGTTTTTTTTTTGTAAATCGCAAAAAACCACTCATTTCGCACTATTCGGCCGCTGTGACTGACGTAACAACCGCTTTGTAGTGCTAGCTGATTAGAACTTTATTCTAACAGTATTTCAAACGAAGTTTGAACCACCACAAATAGAGTTGCTAATTTTAGGGTTAGAAGGGCCCTAAGAACTCAGAAAATAAAAGGCAAATTCGCCAAATTACTTGCAGTTCTTTCTCAAGAGTCTGTAAACCAAAGAGTATAGTATTAAATAAGGCTGTAAACCATCTTCTTAGGAAAGCGGTTTACAGATTGTTGAGTGAGAGCAAATTATGTAGAGATGAGCAAGTTATGTAGTTTTATTAGATGTAGGCATATTTAGTGTAGTTATGGTTGGAGCAATTTACCTTGATGGATGGGTTTTGATGAGATTTAATTAAATTAAATGTGAAGTTCTTTTGATTTATTTTATTGAAGGAGATCCCACTCTCACAAAATGATGGTAAGAAATCAAATCAAATTATAATACGTCGTTCATACTTTGGGTGTCGTGACGTTGAAAAACACTGCTTTAGAGCTGGGTATGGGATAAATTAATTACTACCGATTAAACAACAACTAACTTTATTTAATTACAAAACACATAAAACTCAATCACAAAGCACTAAACCCAATACAGTCTGAAAATCCATGGCACCACAATAAAAAAAAACAACACTAAGCGATTCTTTCTGTCATTGTCAATTTGACAGTGACACTGTTAAGATTTGTGTTTTTTTTTTTTGCTTTTCCGTTGATAGACGTTTGAAGAGGTTAGAAAACTTTTCGTTGTATTTTATTAATAATTAAATGTCTGGTAGATAGTTCCTGAGATATATACAATAGTTATAACTACATACCTAATAACTTTATAACAGTGCAAATGGTTGGAAACGAAGAAAATAAAAGTAACAAAAATGGCAAAAAAAATGGTTTTGCCAAAAATATTGACACAAAGATTGTAGATTATGTGACTAATATCACCGAACTTGACTTGAGTAATAGGAAATTATCAAGTTTTGATGAAAACCTAGACCTACCACCGAACTTACTCCATTTAAAGTTATCCAACAACAACTTGAGTGAAGTACCTCCTATAGTAATGAAACTAAACAATTTAAAAACGCTGGACTTATCCTTTAACTCAATTGTGTTTTTCGACGATACACCTAGTTTTTGCCATTCTGTGGAATGGCTTGATTTATCAAATAACCACTTAGAGGGACCACCATTCTGGGTTTGGGCAGAAAAACCTAACAAATTGGCATATTTAAATTTAAGTTACAATCATAATATATGCCAGTCTTTTACTGATGGTTATTTTGAAGAACTAGTACATTTCAAAACTCTAGTCAATGAAATAGATGTACGTATGTGTAACCTAGGTAACTATGTAAAGCTAATGGCCACATTCTGCCATGCAAAAGTATTGAACTTTGGATCTGATGATCTGAAGATTATGGGTATGAACATTTTAGAACAGTTACCATGTGCTGGTCTGGAAGAATGCCGTGATGTGGAGAAAATGAATCTAAGCAACACAAGACTATACCACATCAATTCTAATATAGATATTTATAAAAATATAAAAGAAATTAATTTGGCACAGAATAATCTTTACTATTTGCCAAATGAATTTTGTAATTTGAAGAACTTGGAGACCTGTGAACTGTCATATAATATGATTCAGTCCCTGCCTGACAATATGGGTAAATTAACCAAATTAGTGAGATTATATTTAAATGATAATATGCTATGCATGCTTCCACAAACTTTACATGAAATAACTACTCTAAAAACCCTGGATGTGTACAACAATGCCCTATATGAAGCCTTAGATAAGATAGATTACTTGGAAGAAGTTGATTTCGCTCAAAATTACTTTGATGAACCCAATGATGAAGAATATTTGGTGAAGAGAGAAAAGTTAAGAGTAAATTGCCTTCAGAGAGATGATGGAAGGTATGTTTGCAAAAATCTTCTAAGGTTTTAAGATTTTGTTTATTAATTTTGTAAAATTAATAAAAAATATATAACATCCGGAATATCAAAAATAAATCTGTATAAATAAAATTGATAGATTACAAATATAAAATGTCAGTTAAAAATAAAAATAACAATTGAAAAAAAAATAAAAAACTAGCCTAATCTCCTAATCGCCTAGAATGATTTTGACAGGATTTTTACTGGCAGAAAGCTGATGATATTTATAAGGAGTAATTTAGGCTACTTTTATTAAAAAAAAGATTAGGAATCCTTGCAAAAAAAATGAAAACCCATGGAATTGTTAACAAAATTCGATTCACATTTCCATTGTCCGAACACTATTGATGGCAGACAGTACTAAAAACTTACTTGATGTATAACTTGCGTAGTTGACTAATAAAAATCAAATTTCAGAAAAACTGAACCGGTTGAAGAAGATAGTATACGTAGTACTGAAATCAGTGATAATGAAGACCTTTATGATGATGTCATATCGGAAGAGGGTGAGAATTTTGAAAGCCATGGTGAGTTTCCATTTAACATATTAATATTGAGTTAGATAAGACCTGTTTACCTAAACTGTAGCTCAATCAATACAGCATTACACCTGTAATCGCCAAAGGGGGCAGAATTGTACCTCTAATACATACAATACATGGTTAATAATGTATTATTAACCATGTATAATACCACCATACCATGTGTAATATGATTGTGGGCTACAATGAAATATTAAAAAATAACAATGAATATGTATATTCATTGTTATTTTTTAATATTTCATTGTAGCCCACAATCATATTTCATAATTTAATTGAGTAATATTGATGAGCTAAATTAAGTATCTATACATACAATTTTGTATTAGTTTTTCTTCTTTCCTGGTACTCTCATGTTGTGTATTTTGTAACTCAAACTGCAAGAATACAACTTGACAGATATAAAAAAATTGTTGTTTAGTTCCCTTCAAAATGGTTGAGTTGAATGGTGCTGATAAATGATGTCATGTTCTTGAACGGACGCTGTCAGTAGTGACTGGTCATCTCTTAGTTGCCATGGCTTGTTTGAATGAATTATTTTGGTTTTTAAATTGTATTTTTTTTGTTTTGTTTTTACTGTGGACACTTTAAACGTGCACTTCTTGCTACATTGTCTCACATAATGTACCATCTCAACATGAATGATTTAACCAAGATTTTGTAACAATATTTTGATTTACAAGAGTGTCCATGGAGTTTCTTGCCCGTTCTTCTCCATAGAGATCTACGCTAGGGAATGGGCAACTACAGTACTTTCACAGTTTTTATGTCTTGTGACTGAGACTGTAGCTACATTTAATTTTCATCTTTGTTTCGACAATTCAAAAGTGCCTACCTGGCCCACTTGAAATAAATGCTTTGATATTGATTTTGATTCTGACAACAGTTACCCAGTTACTTGGAGACAAACCAACATTGAGCAATTTGGAGTTCAGATTGGCACCTGACCTGAATTTTAATACTTACTGGTATTCCATTCGGTTAGACTGTAAGCCAAGTCCAACATAGTTGGGAAAAAACTAGGCAGAAAAAGACATCTTACTATGGAGGCTATGACTACTATAGGTGACTCTCATTTAGCAACAAGGCATCAACCGACTCTTAAGCCATTAAATAAAATAGCTCATACAAAAAAATATTTTTTTCAGATGCACCAGACACCAGGTGCAGTACTCCTGAAGATTGGGACTCTGATGATTTCTGGACTCCCCAATACTACAACCCGGTGACACCGCCAAGATCACCTTGGCTCTTCTTTGTCAAAAAGAAAATGGCGGAAGGCAATTTTTGTCCGATGGACGTGCACCCGGTATCTATAGCGGATAAAGTGAAATACGAAAAGTATTGCAATCCTCCCATTGTAGTTGAGATAGAGGGACAGTTTGACGATTATTCTGATGACGATAGCTGATTAACAATTTCACCGGGTTGGGTGGTTTTTTCGTTGCATTTTTTGATTTGATGACTAAGTAATATTTGTTCTGAAGACAATTTTCTTTACTTGTTCATATTTTGTTAACTAATTCTCTCCTTTCCCAAAATTTAGGCAACAGCATGGTTTTATTTTTAAGCTCATGCTACTTGCTTGTGGCTCCCTGCCTTCAACTTCTTAAGAGTATTCATAGTTGTTTTATTTGTTATTGTTGCTTATATATAAAAGCCCTTTTAGAAGTATTTTCTTCTTATATTTTCTTTAATTCATGTGAGTCTAGGGCCTGTATCAATTTAACAAACAAGATCAGAATCTAACAGAGAACTATTTATATTTTAATGCATAGAACTAATGTGTACAGTGTGTACTACGTACAACTGGAATGCTTACTAGCTCCACAGATTCGGCACTGAAAGAGAGCAGATGGAATCTAAGAAAGATGGTAACTCTGTCTCTTTTTAACTGACTTCCAAAAGGAGGAGGTTATGAATTCGTCAGTTTTCTATGTTTGTTCAGCGATATCTTTGCCATAAAAATTTCGCGCAAATTTTAAAAATGATTTAATTCTAAATGCAGCAAAAAGGGATCCACGATGGGAGAAATTAGTTCATGAAAAACAAGTGCAACCTGCAACATTAAGGTGGATGCTCCAGGGTAGCCCGCGAAATTCAAATTTTCTTACGTTTTTTGCAATTTGCAGGCCAGTGCTAGGTTGTATGTTGATTAAAATAATGTTCGCGACTGTAAGACGTATGTTGTTACAGAATTATAATCATCAAAATCATCAATACAACCCTCCAAGTTCATAAAGGTCGAGGATCGACTTTTTCAAGGTCAAAGTCATTCCTCGACCTTTATGAACTTGGAGGATTGTTTGATGATTATAATTCTCCAAATGATTTAATCTGGTTATATCATTTGTAGCCAATTTTTGCCAAAGTTTTAAGCATTTTATCCGCGGTGGTCCCGTTTAAATTTGGTGAAGATCTGATTCCATTCAGACAGCAAATTTGTCGTGATTGCTGCAATCGCTTAGATGTTTATTGTTTACACAACACCATAACATAACATCACGCCTGTATGCTCTGTATGCGCGTACCCCTACGTATATATTTATACCTAGATTTCGACAGTTAGTTAAGTATGTTAAGTTCCATTCTATTATATGGAAATAAGCCTATTACCATGAAAATGTACTTATTGCTAACATTGTAAAATAAATGCAAAGCAAATATTTGTATTAAAACTAAAAATGCAAAAATAAAAAAGCTTTATTGCAAAAATAAAACCTATCTAAAAAAGTTGTAAAAAGTTATCTACATTGGTTTCGTAAATTTTACGTGATGCTTGATCATCGAAACAGATAAACAGAAAAAAATGGAAATGAGTTCTGTTGGTCATCCTTTCACACCCTGGCAATTTTGAATGTACAAAAACGATTTTTCTACAGATTTATTATATGTATAGATATTATAGCGGCCACGCACACCCTTGAAACCAGCTGTAAATCAGAAGCTGATATTAATAAAAACAAGCATTGTATGAGACGAAATCTTCAATAGTGTCACGTTTCCAAGATAATAATATGCTATCAAGTCAGACAAATTATTATTTATTTACTTTTGTGCTAATTTATGAAAAAGTCATTCATTACAGTTACATGAACTTACGAGGGTTGTATTGATGATTTTAATGATTATAATTCTGTAACTAAATACGTGTTACAGCCGCGAATCATATTATAATCAACATACAACCTGAGACTGACTTACAAACTGCAAAAAACGTAAGAAAATTTGAATTTCGCGGGCTACTTTTCTGTAGCTTTGCTACATTATGCCGTATGCGAGAGGGACAAGGCTACCATCCGTCCCTTTCAGTGCCGCTTTTTCCATAAATGTATCGGTAATGAAAAATAAACTTTTAGCCAAGTGTTAAAGGTTTATATTTCCAATTTGAAAGACAGTTAGCAGTCCAGAATTCCAGATGTATATAAGTCCTTGTTTAAATTTATTGAGTGTGTGCTTAATGAGTTGTGTAGTGTGTATGGTATGGTATGTATGGTAATGGTATGTATGGTATCGGTCCCATCCTTTATCTAGGACAAGAAACTTGATATCATGTTATCATAAGAGTTTCCTAGATGGGACCGCAATAAACTTGTTTTATTGCTATTCAGGCCTAATACCTACTCTTCTTTGTTTATTATCTTACAACTAACTTGTTCACACAGCTTCGCTCGCGTTATGATTAGATAGTATCCCATCGAAACGCGTTATTAATTAAATCTACTATTAAGTATACTAACTAACAGCGTCCCAATTTCATAGCATCTAAACTTTACCTATTTATACCTACTACTGTTGCCATATTTACAAACTGTTGACTGTTTGAATTACTTACATTTGATTTTGATGTTGTTAAGGCTATTAGACAAATCTGAGCCAGTTCGACTCAGTTGTGGCTGGATGCATGGAATGATAAGACTGTTTAATTTTAAATAGGTATCTGCTTGATGTAATTGCCCGGCGTTGTAGAAGTCTAGATCTTGTGGCCATAATCACACGTGCGCTTTTTAACGCGGCGTTTTTTTTTATCGCGAAATAGTTTTTAAGAAAGTATAAGAGACAACAGTGCGCTGTATAAACGCACATAGATGCTCTATTTTTGAATATCAACGTCTCCTACCCTTGAAAATCGGGTGCGCGGTAGTATTGGTACGAATCCATAAGTATGTAGGTTACCTTTATATCTCGTTAGTTATTGTTTACCCTGGACAAGCCGCTAATGCTATCTTTACCAGCATCTTATAAAATCTGGTAGCTACCAGTTACCATCGTACAAAGTAATTATAATGGTGCTAACATAAAATACATTAATAAAACATAAATATTGTCCTAGCTACCTTTAATATTATAATAATAAATAATTCATGTTGTAAAGTTTACTGCTGTATTTATTTCCTTCAATATTGCCTCATGGATGTTGTTTCTATTTTCTCTGGTTACCTGAAAATTAAAATGGGTGTTTAAAAACAATGTACGAATGTTACATTTCACGAATCCGCGTCGATCATTGCAATTGATACCTTAACAAAATGGCAGAAGTTACATGACGCGCGTTCGTGGAGCGTAATAAGTTCTCGACCTCATCATCTGCCTAGCCTTTTCCCATATATGTTGGGTTTGGCTTTCAGTCTAATCCGATGCAGCTGAATTCCAGTATTTTACATGGAGTGACTGCCTATCTGACCACAACCCAGTTAGTACTGGGTAATACAATACCCCTTGGTTCTCAGACTTGTGTGCGTTACCCCAGCCAGATGTTGTCGAAAATGGTCATTTGAATCTTATAGATAATTAGTTTTACGGCTTCTATAATTGTTGCGCACAATTTTTAAATTTGTTGCGCTTATAGTTTTTTAATTATTTCACAAAAACATTTCCTGCTGGGGTAACGTTACCCCAGCCAGACCTTTTTCTTTCTAATGGGAATATTTAAATAAATACTAGCTATAAAATTAGTTGTCTAGTTGAAGTAAATGTTGTGCCTTATTTTGTATTTGTTCTTTCATCGGTTGCGAAGTTATTCGAGATTTTGCTGGGGTAACGTTTTTGGTTTTGCTAGATCTTTGAAATGGTTAAGCGGATTCTTATCATATTTTGTACATGACTTCTTAGGAATTAGTTTAAATTTGTTCTGCAATAAAAACACCAAAATAATGCATAGCTTAAAGGTTATTTCAATAAATAGAAAAACACTTCAATTGGTCCCAGCACTCTCAATAAGAAGTCTTAAGACTTACTTTAAACGTTATTTTAAAGCTTGTAACTGCCTTCAAATGTATGTGAAGTTTCATTAGTATCCTGTAAGTATTAAACAAGTTATGATGATATTCAGTTCTTCACGAGCACGGTCTTGATACGCGCGGTGTTATTTGGCCACTGAATTGGATATATGAACTGAATGTTATGTCAATTATTAGTTTTTTAGTTCAGTTGTATATCAGTAAAATTTCAGCGTAGTACATTGGATAATTAATGAGATAATACGATTAAAGTCATTAGGAAGTGAATGACCGTGGTAACCCGACCAAGTTTAGGTGGTTACGAAAAAGCGAAAACGCAGAACATTATACTATCTTTTGAAATGTTTAGTATAATACACCTTACAATTTCGGTACAGACGCGTACACTGTTAAATACATAATAATATCTGTACTATGAAAACATTATTATCTTCCAGTTGCACAAACTTATCAAAAATCACCGATATAACATGTCGTTCGGAGGGACGCTGGAGGGGTGGGGTGAAGGGGTAATACATTGTTTGCAATTGCATAACGCACTAAGCATGCTCCATAATCACATAATTCATCTTGTAGAGTGCGCGTGCGCTTCGGCAGTTCCGTTTCCTGTTTTTGCAAATATTTATCGAGTGCGTGAGAGCTATTATATAATAATAAGTGTGGCGAATTATTGCTAATGTGGAGTGCTTCTATTGATGATCATAATTATGGTGCGGGCTGCTTGATGAATTCACGAACAAGGTAAGCTTGCATAATGTAACTACAGAAATAGTAGCAAAATTATTATTAATATGTACATGTTGTTAGGTACTTATCTAAAACTGTATTTTTTTTAAGGCTTAAATATTTGAATTTAGGAACTTACTTATTTTTTTTTTTTTTTCGTACTTTGTTATTACCTGGACTGGAATTCTTAACAATGATAACGACATATTTATCCTTCGCTACTTAAAGTACCTATAAAACAAAGTCGCTTCCCGTTTGTCTGTCCCTGTTTGCTTAGATCTTTAAAACTACGCAACGGATTCTGAAGCAGTTTTTTTTAATAGATAGATTGATTCAAGTGGAAGGTTTTTGTGTATACATTGTCAACATATGACTTGAAACTTGATTAATGAAATTCATGACTTAGCGACTGATTTAAAAAAAAATACTATCTGTAATTTTAATCTGTGATTGTTTTTAAGTATAAGTTTATTAATACTTTAAAAGTTCAATTGAAATGATTATTTTACCTATCAATAAAAATTCTTTAATAATCATGTAGTTTTTTTTTAAACTTGTGTACATGTCTGTACTAAATTTGTAACACTATCCTACATATTTTAGAAGGTACCGTAATGTTCTGCGTTTTCGCTTTTTCGTAACCACCTAAACTTGGTCGGGTTACCACGGTCATTCACTTCCTAATGACTTTAATCGTATTATCTCATTAATTATCCAATGTACTGAGCTGAAATTTTACCGATATACAACTGAACTAAAAAACTAATAATTGACATAACATTCAGTTCATATATCCAATCCAGTGGCCAAATAACACCGCGCGCATCAAGAGTGGCTAAATAACACCGCGCGCATCAAGACCGTGCTCGTGAAGAACTGATTATCATCATAACTTGTTAAATACTTACAGCATACTAATGAAACTTCACATACATTTGAAGGCAGTTACAAGCTTCCAAATAATGTTTAAAGTAAGTCTTTAGACCTCTTATTGAGAGTGCTGGGACCAATTGAAGTGTTTTTTCTATTTAATGCTTTTCTAACCTTGAAGCTATGTATTTTTTTGTTTTTTTTATTGCAGAACAAGTTTAATCTAATTCCTAAGAAGTCTTGTACAAAATATGATAAGAATCTGCTTAACCATTTCAAAGATCTAGCAAAACCAAAAACGTTACCCCAGCAAAATCTCGAATAACTTCGCAACCGAAGACAGAACAAATACAAAATAAGGCACAACATTTACTTCATCTAGACAACTAATTTTATAGCTAGTATTTATTTAAATATTCCCATTAGAAAGAAAAAGGTCTGGCTGGGGTAACGTTACCCCAGCAGGAAATGTTTTTGTGAAATAATTAAAAAACTATAAGCGCAACAAATTTAAAAATGTGCGCAACAATTACAGAAGCCGCAAAACTAATTATCTATAAGATTCAAATGTCCATTTTCGACAACATCTGGCTGGGGTAACGCACACCTCAGACTTTCCAGTAGTTTCCAGCCACCAACTACTTAAAAACTTTCTTTAAAAGATCTACAATTGATAGCAGAGGCCTATTACTGAGATAATGTTGTTTCAAATAGAATGAGATAAAAATATTAGAATAATGGAGATTTTATTTAATGTGTCCTCAACCACAAAAGCTCAATCAGTTGTGCACAGTGGTAATAGGACTTACTTAGTTGTAAGTCGAACCCAGACAGGGGCTTTACTTTGGTTAATTGATTCCATCACCACTGCTCTCAAAATAGTGAAGGAAAACATCGAGAGGAACATGTGATAGCTACTAAACTAACCCACACTACACCACACCCCAGGGGAGTATAGTCCACTCCCTCACAGAGGCTCATTTCCCAACAGTGGCAATATTATTGGGTGATTATGCCATAACCTATGACTTACCGTCCAAACTTTGGCCTGGCTATTATTTCTTATGGACTCAATCAACTGATCACCCCTCCTTACAGGAATTGTTGCAAGTACGACACAGTTAGATGTAGGATTGAATATTGTTCTTATAGCTCTCTTGAAAGGCTCGCTAAAGAACTCCATTTTACCTATTTCATCTATGACTAGTAAATGCGCCTGTGCACTATCTGGCTAGAAATTCAACAAAAAATAATTTACAGTTCTTTGCTGGCTCTCTGAGTTGCATCAAAAGCTGTCGCTTCCTATTCTTTATTTTACAAAATTATGTATAATTTGTATGTGAAATCTAAGTTAATTCAAAAGATAAAACTTTGTCACCATGAATAGAGAAGGCAATGCTACACTCTCAAACTCTTGTAATAAAACGCCGTATTTTCCAACTTTATATTTCACCGGGCCGCTCAAGAGGCTCTGATCTCTTGCTAGACGGCCTCTGCTACCATCCAGAGTCACTACATCGAATCCCTCTCTTGTTCGATTTTTTCTAACTTCTTCAGTATAAAATCCTCTAGTCATATGTCCCTTGCCTGCAATTTCTGATGATATTTTCTTTGTCAGGGTAGTCTTACCAACTCCTGAAAAACATAATATTGGTATTATAGGACGTTAGGCTATATTTTTTAGTAGTTCATCTTAGATTAGTAAGAACATAACCAGGTTCGCCGGTTAGAATGAAAAATTGATATTTTTTAGTCGCCATTATTGTCAATGAGCATCTAATATTTAGAATAATTAATGTCGAATTTAAATTAAATTCTTATACAATTATCAATTTGATTCGATCTATAACAAAGTGATTGAGGTTATGTGTGTTTGTTTATTAATTTCTTAGCAAATCAGAAAAATGTCATAATGTTTCTTGTGAACGTTTAGTTAGTTCTTCGAAAAATCACTTATGTTTATGAAAAAAATGTTTCGTCCTTAAATTAATCGGTTACTTCAGCAAATTATTACATAACAGAATGTTTTTTATTAGTTATAGTAGAGTTATTTATTCCAACTAGATAATACGAAAATAAAGAAATTGCGCTAATCACCACGTTAGACCCAACTAAACGAAATTGACATTTAAACTCATCGAATGAAGCACTCAAACGAATTGTAATGTTTTGCACTTCACAGTGTTTGCACATAAAATGTGGACATCTTTAAACAGTCGTGTTATGCAACTCTAAAGAATGTAATTAGTTTACTTCTCTTTCACACATAAGAGCAACGTATATATCTGTTTCTTTCTTTTCTAGGTCTTTAACTCTTCATCCTCATTTAATATTCTTATCAATTACTTATCACACCCAGTACCAAAGTTCATTCTTCCGAAGTTATTTTCGCCGGTGTTTTACTTTTAGCGGGCTTTAAATCGTTCAGTATTGTATAAGAAAGGCGACGTTATAGTCGATTAATACATAACACAGAAAATGGCTTCAGTCGGCGTAGTAACCCGTGTTTTGTTAGGAAAGAATGTGGTGAACAGAGTAGCTGCCACCAATACCGGTTTAATTAAATTCTACAGCACTGGTAAGCAAAACTTTTTTGACAAACATTTGGTCGAAACATGTGTCTGATTGGGCTTAGATGGTGTGATGTACGCGATAGCAGAGTTATGTTACTGCTATCAGTCAAATGGAATTGACTCTGGGAAATATTTTGAAATCCTTTCATAACTATCTATCTATTATCGGTATAACCCATCTCATTGTTATCTTTGAAACATAGTTTATATTACCAATGTGAGTTACTTTGTCTGAAGATATAAAATTAAATACTTACAACAAATCTTGAGAGTAGGAGCCAATGTTTATATTATTACAGCTAACACAATTGTAGGATTTTGACCACTTGCCTCTTGAGATATTTATAATAATCACCAACAACCTTAAAATAAAATAAATATCGCTGGACATTACACACAGTGCCATCTAGTGCCACACTAAGCATCGAGGCTTGTGTCGTGGACACCAGATAGTTGATATAATACATAGATACTTTTTGTTTGTAAATACATAAGTACATATTATACATATTTATAAACATTAATGACTCGGAAGCCGAATCCCGGTAGCATAATAGCGGTTGCTAAAATGATGAATAATGATGTTGTAAAAAACAAAATTACTTAAAAATTAGTTAGTAGTAGGTACATGGTTTAAAAAAAACTTAAGTTATGTTAATTTAACTTGTATTTCCTAATTATGATTTTTTTCTACTGGCATTATTTTTATTTTCATTCATCTAAAAGATAATTTTGTTCCTGTGCAAGTAAGATATTTATAACACTATAACAGCCTTGACAATAAAACTGATATCTTATCACAATGAAGTGGTTTTGGAAGAAGATTAATTTCATTATTTAATACCTACAATGATGATTTGCTATATATCCAGTGACATACTTTAAAATGATAAGTATAGTCAGCAAAAGTCATGTTATCTGTTTTGCAGTCACAATGTCATAGACAGGTACACAGTGTACACATGTTAATCTCACACACTTGCCTCTTTTTTCATCAGGGTTTTAAAACATTTCAGGATAGGAAAAAACATCTGATGAAATACACAGAAAAGTATGACAAAGATGAAGTAACTTAGATAATCAGCTCATGAACAAAGTTTACCTCTGATAGCTCATAGCTGTATCCCAATAGCAAAACAGCTGCGTGAATAAAGATCACTGTAATCTTGAACGACTTGACTTGTCAATGTCGAACCCAACAGCAACTTTATTGATATGAAAATAAAGTTCACTATGTTTTTGACAGTGACACAAAGTCAGAGGTACATCAAGTTACCCAAAACTGCAAAATTTTCCCAATCAACCTTGAACCTAATGCTTTAGTAATAAAGTCTATTAAAGAAATTAATTTGACAGATTTTAGTAGCCGGATGGCTGGCGTCTGTACTTATGACTGTATTTTGTCAACAGTACTACTTACTAACAGAGCGAAACTTTTATTTATTCCACAGGCTCAGCATATGAAAACATTAAAGTAGATGTTGTTGGAACCAAGAAGAATGTAGGCATCATCCAGTTGAACAGGCCTAAGGCCTTGAATGCTCTGTGTGGGCCCCTCTTCGTTGAGCTGGGCAAGGCTGTCACAGATTTTGATGCTGACGACAAGATAGCTGCCATTATTATCACTGGTAAGTTCAAAAGCAAGAGGGAATAAAGATCCTGTCCCTATGGGAGAAGTAACTTTATGTATGCATTGTAAGTTCATCTCTTAGTGACAATACGGTGTCAATTTTCATTATGGACCTAAAATTCTAGTTTGATTAGCTCTTGTGTGTAATTTGAAGTTATTGGATCAATAAACAGGCCCGTCTTTACATTTAGCTAAATGCTTGACTTAATAAGAAAAGAATAATTTACTTTACTGTCTTGTTGGCTTGGCCTAGTAGCCATAAGCGCGACTGCTGAGGTCCTGGGGTCGTTTCCCAGGTCGGATTAAGTGTTATTGGGGTTTAAGGTAACGGTAGTTGAACTTTGTTAAATAATTCGACCTTGATCAAATATCCAGCTACTTTAGAAGCACTTTACTACAAAAATTGCTTCGTAATATTAAATATCTAGGTATGACATTTTTGTTATCTTCGTATTACGTAAAACACACCCAGTGAACTGTGCAAATATCATTATCAATGAAAAATATTAATGTATCAACAGATAACTTCGATAATATTTTTCAATCGGTAGTATCATACATAAAATATATTGAGTTAACACTCTAGCTAGGTTAATAAAGTCATCCGGTATTAATCCCGTTTTATCCCACAGCTAGGCCAAGATTCCCCTCCTCCCACACTTAAAATAAAATACAGCAATTAAGGCAACCTTGTGTAAAAAAAACATTATCTACATTTGTAAAAGGACTTATTTGAAAACATCGTCCATAGCATTTTTTTTTTTTTTTTTTTTTTTTTTCGGATGGGAAATCATCAAATGACTTCTCCCGCTCTGGGCGGAGCAGGAGGAACACGAACGCGCCGTCGACACGGCCTGTCGTCATGAGACGGACGGACGGCGAGCTAGCCCATAGCCCACCGTCCACAGGCCCGCGCCTACGGTGGCCGGGGCCACGTGGTGGCCCCCGACGCCCGGGGCGTCTCCCGCGGCGGCCGGGACGCTGTGAGGCTCTCTCCCTCTCACGTTCCGCCACCTCCTTCTCTAGCATTACTGCTTCGCAGAAGGAGGTGACGGCGTCCCATTCCGTCTCGCTCCGGACCATGGCTTGCACCAGGGCCACCGCCGCCAATCGCCGCTTCGAGGACACGGCGGTGCTCCGCCCACGCGGGGCACACCTCTACCGTGTGCTCCACCGTGTCCTCCGGTCGATCCTCGCAGTGGAAACACCCGGGCGTTTCCTCCCGCCCGATTCGGTGCAGGAACCTCCCGAAAACACCGTGTCCGGTGAGGACCTGCGTCAGGCGGAAGGTGAGGACGCCGTGGCGTCTCTCCAGCCACTCCTCAAAGAGGGGACTTATCGCCACTATCGTGGCGTGCCCTGCACGGGGTTGCGACAGTCGCTCTCTCCATGTATCGTCCATAGCCTTGATTACAATATGTGCTAAGTACAATGATAGGTAGCTTCTTCCTTGATCTCGTGGTCGCAAGCGCAACTGATGAGCGTGGAGTCCTGGTTTCAATTTCCGAGTCGGGAAAAGTGTTATTCGGTTTTCCATTAGGAATTTATCAGTAGTAGCCTGGAGTTTGGATTATCATCATCTTCCTGCCGTTGTCATGTTACTTGGGTAGGCGCAATTTTTTTTTTCTGGAGTTTAGTTTACATTGATGGTATAAACCCCCGTCCCAATCTCACCGCCTGATCTCTCCCCGAACGTATCGCATTGCCGTCCTACTCCCATCGGACTAAGAGAGTGAGGGAAGAGAGAGTGCACCTGTGTATGTGTATGTACGGTCGACCAAGCTATTTGGTTTACATTTTACAATGTAATTTGCATGTTAAAATGTAAACCAAATAACTTGGTCGACCGTACTTGAGAACCCCCTCTCCCTGGGCTAAGACAATCTCCAAGGCCAAGGCCAATCTCCGCTAAGATTGGGCGCTGTGACCGAAAACTGTTAGGATATAGTATAAAAAAGTGGAAGTAGGATATCTTCGACACTCACGACCCGTTTCTCAGTGCGCCAGCTCAGAAAACGGGTTTACGGGACGAGATTGCGTTTGAGTGTGCGTGCCGCGACGCATAGATACTATAGGCGCACACATACAAGCCGCGCGCGGTGCGTTTGTATGAAGATATCCTACTTCCCCTTTTTTATACTATGGTCAGGATGACTATACACAATGGCAAGTCAGTGCCAAGATAAAGACCCATGCATTCGATCTAGTGCATTATTTCTGCTCTGGCCTTCGCACTGTCTCGCCAGTGGCGTAGCGTGGGTTTTCGCCGCGTGGGCCGACCGGAAATACGCCGCCGCCCCTTGTTTTTTATTGAACCCAATAACTTGAGGTCTAAACTGGGTGGTTTTTAAGAAATCGAACTTTAAAAGTTTTTTTTTTAATTTTATCATCTCTTCACCATAAAGTGCTGATTATGAGAAATCTACGCCGTTCAGGATGTTAAACTGATACTTTTCTGATAGCTCTGAACGAATGTAGGTATCCTTCGAAAACAATTTGTCAAAAAAGTACATCTGCCTTTGGAAAATAAGCGCCATAAAGGTCATATTCTGAAAATTTCTTGAAACTGTATAACAGCATTTAAGTATATCGTTTTCTAAGGCAAGAATGGCATGAAATTGCGCGCGCGATTTCTAATATCTAAGTATTTTTTTACATTTTCCAAATTAATAAATTGGCGTTTCCCGCCGCCCCCTTCCGTTGGGGCAGTGGCCCCCACCGCCCCCCCCCCAAGCTACGCCACTGTGTCTCGCCACTGCATTTGATACCCGTATCAGCGCATTACAGTTCACACACTGATCATCATTGTCATTAGCAAACTGGTCCCATCCACTGCCGAAAATAATGGTAATTGACTAGTTACATAAAAGATATTTTTTACTAAGCACGTATTGTCGTCTTTAAGGATAAACTGATAAAGGCTACTTCTCGCCTAGGTAACGAGAAGGCCTTCGCTGCTGGGGCTGACATTAAAGAGATGCAGAACAACACATACAGTGAGAACATAAAGAAAGGCTTCCTCAGGACCTGGGAAGATGTCTCCAACTGCGGGAAACCTATCATCGCTGCTGTCAATGGATTTGCTGTGAGTTTAGACCAGCTTTTCAAGTTGGTGGCCTACCTGGGTTTTATTCATCAACCGACTTCCAAAAAGAGGAGGTTCTCAATTAAACTGTATTTTTTTTATTTGCGTTTGTTACCTCAGAACTTTCGACTGAGTGAACCGATTTTGATGTTTTTTTTTATTTGAAAGCTGGTGCTTGCCGTGTGGTCCCATTTTAATTTGGTGAAGATCTGATGCTGATCTTCGGAGATATACAATGGAACTCTTCAAAAATAGTTGGCAAATCTGCAGTGATTGCTGGAATCGCTTGGATGTTTATTGTTTAAACAACATCATGACGTAACATCACGCCTGTATGCTCTGAGGGGGTACGCAGATGTGTACAGTACAACCAGATTTTGACAGTTATGTTAGTTTCCATTTGATTGGGGATAAGCCTATTACCATGATTGTATTGTTAATAATGTAAAATAAATGTATAGCAAATATTTGTATAGGATATTACAACTAAAAATGGAAAAATAAAAAACTTTTTTGCTAAAAATAAAACCGACTTCAAAACACAAAATAAGTGAAAAATAACTTTAGCTTGAGAAGTCGGTGACTTGTTTGTTTGATTCAGTTTTTTTTTGCCACCGACTTCTGAAGCTAAAGTTATTTTACACTTATTTTGTTTTGAAGTTGGTTTTATTTTTTGCAAAAAAGTTTGTTTTTATGGACAACTCACTCAAATTAAGTACGTATGGCATATGGCAAAGTAGCTAGCGCAAGCTATAGTTTCCTAAAAAAGTTTCCCGCGGTATCTCTTATGAATTCAAATTTCCCCATAGTGTCCTACTTATGAGAATCACTCTGTAAAGTCCTCATTGAAATAAGAGTAAAACAACACTGCTATGTCGTTTTAATATGATACTTGCTTAAAGAAATCGCAAGGCATTTAGAATTGCCTCATAGTTATATCAAAGTCTGCATTCCTGTTTAGTTAAAAAATCCATTTTCCATCTCTTTAATCCAGCTCGGTGGTGGCTGCGAACTAGCTATGCTCTGTGACATCATCTACGCAGGCGAGAAGGCCAAGTTCGGGCAGCCAGAGATCAACATCGGAACCATTCCCGGGGCCGGTGGAACCCAGCGCTTGCCCAGATACGTCGGCAAGTCTAAGGCCATGGAAATCGTCCTGACCGGCAACTTTATTGATGCTGTTGAAGCTGAGAGGATGGGTAAGTCGAATATTTGTGACTGTTTATATGAATTAGGTACCAACATTTACAACATTGCAAAATATTTCATTGTTAGCTTGTTATAGACTTGTTGCTTCCTTATTAAAATAGTAAATTAAACCTAAACAGCAAAAGAATAAATAAAAAAAAAATACACAATAGGCAATATGCAAGAAATACAAAATTATTTTTATTTATTAAAAATAAATATCGCTGGACATTACACACAGCGCCATCTAGTGCCACACTAAGCAACGAGGCTTGTGCCGTGGACACCAGATAGTTGATATACTACATAGATACTTTTTTATTTGTAAATACATACTATACTTATAAACATCCATGATTCGGAAACAAATGTCGATACTCATCACACAACATTTGCTTCTACCGGGATTCGAACCCGGGACTCTAAGAACGTAAGGCAGGCTCACTACCGCTGCGCCATTCGGGTCGTCAAAATTGCCTTGTATTGGCGCATAAAAACATTGTGGTACACTTGTTTAGATTTCCTAGACTTCACTTATTTTACAATTTATTGTTTTAAGTAGCATGTTTTTGGTGAAACGGAACGCACTCTCAAAACGCATCGTCCTCGATAACGCGGTATTGACGTCAAAGTCTATGTGTCAAAAAATATTTTTTATTTGAAAAGTACATAAAGTTTCACTAAGATATTATTTTAATATCGTTATTGCAATTTATGCTTGAATAAAGCTGTATACAATTAGTAAAATTATGTTATTATGGCCAAAAAATTAGATGTAAACAAGGCAGATTCAGATTTAAATGACGTCACATCATGAACTGTCATAGACAATTGCAGGAGTTATTTTTGAGCGACAAGCAGTAGTTGAACTTAACTTTAAATATTTTTCTTGGGTAGATAGTGCTGTATTTTATTAATTTAAGTGAAGAAAAAATTACATGCATATTTCCTACCTATTCGGTTCCGGATTTCGATTCGGTTCTCAAGTATTAAGTACACAGACAGACTAACGGATGTTGCGTCTCATATTTGAACAGCCAAGATTACAATAATATGCAGTTGTACAATAACGCATTTAGCATTATCTTTGTATTGTATTATTATTATTAGCTTGTCTGTCTGACTGTCATTGTTTTTTAGCTCTTGGTCAGGCACTAGGCTAACTACAAAAGAATAACTTTGTTATTTAGACCATAAAAAGAAGACAACGAATGTTTACGACGCTTAAAAATACTCCGGGAGTCCTCTAATTAGCATTGAACAAATAATATTTAATAGTAGCAAAACGGCTGCAGGAGACCCCGTAGAACAAGCTGCTCAATTTATTTTAAAGGTGGGATTTCGTGTCCACCGACGGGCCATTTAGTAAATAAGACTTGCTATAGTAACGGTAGATACCTACTTATTAAGCTTTAAAATTTAAACTTCAGTTAGTTGCTTATTCTTTGTTGGATATTGGCTTACTGAGGTGGATAAGGAGGAACATTTTTTTTCGATATGGTTTGAATTTTTTTTGATCAAATCTAAAACACCATTAACACTGAAAACGGGAGTCAGGGGTCAATCGGGGTCAGTTACTGTTAGCCTGTGTCGTCCTACTGCTTGGCAAAGAACTGGAAGTCTGTTTTTTCGAGCTCGTCACACAATCTTCTACGAAGTCTGACGCGACGCCTTCCGGTTGCGACGCATTTTGGTCCAAAAATACTTAAATATAATCCTTCTTCCCCAGGTCTGGTGAGCCGTGTGTTCCCCGTGGACAAACTGCTGGAGGAGACCATCAAACTGGCCGAGAGGATCGGCACTCACTCCCCCCTCATCGTGAAGATGGCCAAGGCTTCTGTTAACCAGGCTTACGAGACCACCCTGAAGTCAGGACTGCAGTTCGAAAAGGCTTACTTCTATGGAACTTTCGCTACTGTGAGTTTATTTTTAAGGAGTCACCACAATTCTTATCGACGCGGTAATTACAGCTGGTCAGACGGTTTATGCAGGGCCGTCTTTACCTAGCGTCCAGGGAGTGCGTTGCATCGGGCGCAGTGGTCCTAGGGGGCGCCGAGTGCCGTGAGCTACGGAGCCCCACTAGGAGCGCGCGTTGGCCGGCCGCGGCACTTTCAATCACCAACGTAAAAAGAGCTCCGCTTTGCATACATTTTGTATTACATATTTTTTATATTTTTTTTAATATTATTTATTTTATTATTATTTTGCATAGCATCTGGAGCTCTTCTTATATTTGTAGAATTACAGCAAAGCAAGGCATGTTAACATGGGTACGTTTTGACTTGTTACGGTAAACACTAGAACCCTGTATAATTCTTAACACAGACAACAGCACATCATGGTATCCAAAACTGACAATTAATTTCTTCTTCAAAATTAATCTCCAAACAATAGAGTAAGTATTATTATCCATTGTGGAAATTTGTCAGTTTGTGGTAACTTGATGTACTGTTACTTGTACTTTGTACCCATTCCATTTTGACCGCGCGCTTGCTAGGGGGCGCTAGGGTAATGTTTGCACACGGGCGCTACATGGGCTAGAGACGGCTATGGGTTTATGTTCATGTAATATACAAAACAACTAAAAATGAAATGAAACTTCGCATAACATTTTAACTGGGCCAATCATACGCTTTAACAGTAGAATAGTAGGTAAAGCATTTTTTAATGCGCTCCGAAACCGAGAAAGTCTACGTCTTTTTACTTTCTTGACTTTTTACTTTATTTACTTACTGGTTATACGTCGTTCAGTCATTCTTTCGATTTTTTGCAAAACAAGACGTGAAAATACTTGTTTTTTGAAAGTACGCATACAATACGGTTATATTCATTTCTGTCTTTCTATTCTGTTACAGGAGGACCGCAAAGAGGGCATGACAGCTTTCGTTGAGAAGAGACCACCAAACTTCAAAAATGAATAATTTTGATATGATTTTTTATATAGTGTATACTCAATCATGTTTTCCGTATACTGTAAGAGAAGGTGCTATATACACAGTAGATCCAGAATGCCTGTTAACCAGTTTGTATTTTGTTTTTAATAAATGAATTTATTTTTGGAACTACACAATATTATTTTGTTTCTAATATGGCATGTGATCCCTATTTCAAAAAGCGACAAACATTTTCTTAAATATGTTGAAATTATTTGTGCAACAAGGGAGCAAAGTGGATATTGAAAAAAAAAAAAAAAAGTTATTCAAAAATTCATTCATTTAAAAGCAGTGGAGGGAAAGAAAGGCTGGCGACGGGGGGGGGGGGGAGTTTATTTTCGCAGGTTTACTGCAAATTATGACTTGGTTAGGTCAGGTACATTTAAATGAATGTATTTTTTATTTCAAAAGAAAAAAAACCTTCCCTCCCCCACCGCCAGCATTTCTCTCCCTCCATCGCTTTGAAATTAATGATTTTTAACAAAAAAAAAACATCCCCCCCGGGGATTACGGGTGTTTTATTCATTCATTAAAATGCGGCGGAGGGCGACCTCCGCCGCTTTTAATGGAATGAATATAAAAAAAAAACCACCGCCGCCAGCCTTTCTCTTCCTCAGCCACTTTTATAATAATTTTGTAAACAAAACCTGGGTTCCTGGTCCCAGTTTCGCAGTGAGACGAGTTGCCCCCAAACCTTTTTGAAAGGGGGCAACTGGTCCCTGGTCCCAGTTTCAAAGTGGACGACTTGCCCCTAACCTTTTTGAAAGGAGGCAACTCGTCCCTGGTCCCAGTTTGCAAGTAGACGAGTTGCCCCTTAACGTTTTTGAAAGGGTGCAACTGGTCACAGTTTCAAAGTGGACGAGTTGCCCCCTAACTTTTTTGAAAGGGGGCAACTCGTCTCTGGTCCCAGTTTGAAAGTAGACGAGTTGCCCCTTAACGTTTTTGAAAGGGGGCAACTGGTCCCAGTATCAAAGTGGACGAGTTGTCCCCTAACCTTTTTGAAAGGGGGCAATTCGGCCCTGGTCCCAGTTTGAAAGTAGACGAGTTGCCCCTTAACCTTTTTGAAAGGGGCAACTGGACCTAGTTTCAAAGTGGACGAGTTGCCCCCTAACCTTTTTGAATGGGGACAACTCGTCCCTGGTCCCAGTTTCAAAGTGGACGAGAACACAGAACAAAGTGAAGTTGAAATCTTTCGAATTTTGTGAGTAGACCTGCACAGTTCTTGGTATTTCAAAAAATAATGAAATAGTTACTGTCTCACGCTCACAGCAAAATCAAATTTTGCTCACTGTAAACAGCAAAACCTAAAAAATATTCTAATCAACATACAACCTAGCACTAGCCTGCAAATTGCAAAAAACGTAAGAAAATTTGTAGTTCGCGGGCTACCCTGGAGCATCCACCATAAGTAGTAAGGTATAGTCCAAGAGCTAGATCGAATGAACTCTCTAAATTTTTTCGATCTAGCTCTTGGACTATACCTCCCGATTAAATCTGTGACTTGGCGACAAATTGAGACTAATTAGCGATTAAATTTGGAACAAAACAGATCTTCGTTAAGTGCCCTAGTTTTTGAGATATAAATGTGGCCAAGTTGGGGAGACTCTCCAGAAACCCTTATATCTTTTGAACCACCGACAAATTCTGATATTTGGCGTAATTACGACTAATTTTTTGTGTTATCAAAATTAAAATCTGTGATGGTGGCCAAGCCAGTGTCATTCACACGGATAATAATTAGACTGCATTCCACATTGACACTGGAATCTGTCCTTGTCGTCCCAGGCTTCTAAACGCATTATTTTGTTTTATTGAGCTTTCAACTTTCAAGCTTCTAAAACTACGAAATACTTTTTAACCTGTGTCAACCTTTGTCAATGTGGGTTGCACGTTCCACTGCATTGCAGTAGGGCCACGGTAAGGGCTATTTATTCTATGGCTAAATGGGATGGGGATGTCGAATGACTTGACAGTATAGCTTACAGTGATGCCAGATCTACTGATTTAGCAGTAGATCTACCTGATTAAAAAAAAATCTACTGATCTACTGCCTTGATTGGAAATCTACCTGCTTTTTTTCAAATCAGATCGTATCATCTAGTTATTGTCGTCGTGTTGTGTCATCTTGCATAGAGGCCTAAATAACATGACATTTTTGTTCAACAATATTTAATTTTGTGAATTCGCGGTATTTTTTATCTGTAGTGTGTGCAAGACCGACCAATCACTGACGGTACTATATAATTTAATTACCTGTGGTACTAAGTCCATGGTGGTACTACTTACTGAGTCTGCCATTCTGGTCACAAGGCATAAAAACTGAAAGTACTGTAGTTGCCCATTCCATAGCTTAGATCTCTATGGAGAAGAACGGGCAAGAAACTCCATGGACACTCTTTAAATGAAAATAATTTAATAATACCCTAATTACATCATTCATGTTTTGATGGTATATTAGGTGAGAACGATGTAGCAAGATATGCACGTTAAAAGTGTCCATAGTAAAAACAAAAATAAAAAAACAATTCAAAAATAAAATAATAAAGTAAAATAAGCCATGGCAAATAAAAGAGAAGCATTGACTCAAATTAAGATAGGTAAGTACAGTAGGTAAATATTAACATGAACATGTGTGGGGGGGTAAATAGGGATGATGATTGACTAAAACAAATATGATTCTGCTTAATCCGTCAGTTAGATTATCGAAAAATATTGGATACGTGTTTTTATTTTATCAAATTAATAAAAATTGACGAAGATAAAACGTGTCAAAGATCATGAGTGGGGGCTTGTGACGTCACATTTGAGTAAAAAGTGTACTCAAATGTGACGTCACACGAGTTTTCGACGCACTGTATCGTCTTCATTTTTTTTAACGTGAAAAAGAAAACATACACCATGTTTTCTTTCAATATTTTTTGGAAATTTATCTGACGGACTAATTAGATTTTTTTTGTCATCTACCATTTAAGCTGAAGTACTTTTTACCTCATGTGGGTATGACTTTTTTAATCTACTGATTTTTCCTTCGATCTACTGCTAAAAGTTCATTTTTTCTACTGATTTCTTTAGATTCCATCTGGCAACACTGATAGTTTGTGAATGCGTACCTTTGCTAATGCTAACAAACATGTAATGGCGTCAACAAGAATGAATTATGGGTGGGACTGTCAAAATATAACACAACTAAATTAAATAACCTTCGAAATGTCAGAAAATACACAAGTTTGCGTGTACAGATAACATTTTAATTTGTCAGTATAAGATGTTATTCCGAACAAATTTGTTTGGTACGCATGTATCTATCTGTTTACATGAATGAATTAGCATTTCTAGCCTATTTATTTATAATGCAGAGAACTTAACTAGTCATCTAAGTAGATTCGGTGTGTGTACAAGTGTCTAACGTTTTTATTAATAATCTGTGTCCATGTTTTGGGATCATGTTTATCGTAACAGGCACATCATGCAGGAGTTCGAAGACATAGAGGTACACAAAACAAGTGTATCAGTCTTTGTGGCCCTATTTTATTTAGAAATGCTTTACATTTTAATCATGACGCTATCTATTCTGAATAGATTGAATCAAAACTTACTGTCGTAAACCTACATTCACTGTAAGTACTCTATTTACATAGAACATATGTTTTAGACCTTCAACTTAATTCCTGATCATTTTTGGTCTAACCCCAAGTGGGAAAAGTGAGGTTACTTATCTACTCACTTTCACAATGCATTACCAATAGCAGCAAGAAGCAATCCTATTAGAAATCAAACTACAATTTCTAAACATCTTGAATCCTGGTTCTTTTAAGCCATATTGAAATCAAAATAGTCTCAGCTTTAATTCTTAATTTACACAAATTAACCTTGAATTATTGTTAAATGGCTTATCAATCCCCATGGGTTCCGGCAGCAGGATGCAAGGCGGTGTACTTGCATCTCCCTATTGTGAAAGAAAATATTTATAAAAGATTTACCTGACAATTAAAACTTAAGGCTAGGTTGCTGTCCATGTTCATCACCTTGTCAACCAATTTAGTGTCCTCCTCTACTCTTTTCCTGTGAACAAAGCATGCAAAGATTTTTGAGCTTGCTTTACTCGCTCCCACACCTATAATGGTACTTGTTTGTATAAATAGAAATGATCTAATTTATTCGCTTCGCTCATCCAGATGTCTTATGTCCTTTGGGTTTATAGACTTTTCTTTTTATAAATCGATAGAATTTGCCCTATTTCTATAATAAAGGGCAAATAAAAACCTATCAAGTTCGAGGTGGGTGTTAAAATTTTCAAGCTTGCTACCTCGTTCTTGCATCTTGCTCTCTCTTTTTTTTTATTTCTGTATAAATCAACAAAATGACTTCTTGTACCTACAACAAACGAAAATCTAACATATTATCCAAGGTAGAGTGCAAAAATTGTTGAGTCGTATTCATGGAACTGAAGACGCACCCCCCTGGAAATAATCCTGCACGCGCTTATGTCAACTAAATACATCTACTATGTCCATGAATAATACTGTAACAGTTAAATAATTGATAATGTTCTAACATTGATTTCAGTTTACAATAACTCAAAATGATCCGCAACCAAAACGTGATTGACCGGCTGTACCTCTCTCAGGGCGATGAGGACATTATTTACATTGACCATGTCAAAGTACCACAAAACACCATTAATGGTATCCGCTTTCTCTACAAGCAGTTTAAAAGGGTAAATATCAAACAATTATCATCATCATCATCTGCCTAGCCTTTTCCCAACTATGATTGGGGTCGGCTATCAAACAATTATAATAATATAAAATCATGCTTGTAATCCCTGAGCAGTTAGGCACCGGTGTGCTTATATTAAACCCACATTTTCACAGCTGTTATTGTGTTGTATACCCGGTAGCAAAATGTCACATAAAATATGTTTAAATTAGTGTCTGACCAAAAAGGATCACGGCCCCATCTAGTTTTAAAAAAACGACGTGTAAAAGTGTTTGTAAGAACCTACTTGCAAAAATAAACATCATTTCATTTCATTTTGATTTCTAGCGGAAAACAAAACTGAAACAGAACCTTCGGCCCTGGTCCTAGTTTCGGCTGAAACCAAAAGTTAACTGTCGAAGACCATCAAACAGTACTATTCCACCCAGGACATCAGTTTAAAAAAAACTGGCCAAGTGTGAGTCGTACTCGCACATAAAGGGTTCCATACCATCGTATCGTAATAGGGCCCCAATTAATTTTTAATTAATTTTATTATTTGTTGTTATAGCGGCAACAGTAAAACATATTCTGTGAAAATGTCAACTGTCCTATTACGGTTCATGAGATACAACAAATATGCCTTGAGAGAAGAGTGGAAGGCTATGGGGAAAGCGTTTGCCCAGCAGTGGGCCTAGCCTTACCAGATTTTGACACTATAAATAAAATTGACTATAATGTTTTACTTTACAGAGAAGAAATGGCGTGATATTAAATGATCCATACAGCTTTGGTAGGAATATTCAAATAGTTCTGTTCCTGAAAGCGGTTCGCCCATTGCTCCATAGGCCGGTACTAATTTTGTGTGAGGAGCTGAATGCAAAGGATTGGGTGGCTAGGTTCGACACGTGGACAGATGACAAGCTGCTCAATGGTGAGACAATATCTTGGCTATATACATATGCCTTTCTGCTGATTTCTTAAATAGTATTCTAAGCTGGCTTTAGCGCGAAGGTTACGCAATGAAAAGTAAAAAGTATATCCTCACAGTGTCTATATGTACACATGTAAACATGATACATGTAAAGTGATGTTTTGTTTCTGCCTTACGTTCTTAGGGTCCCGGGTTCGAATCCTGGTAGGAGCAAATGTTTGTGTGATGAGCATGGACATTTTTGTTACGAGCCATGGATGTCTATATGTATATATTTACAAACAAAAAAAAGTATCTATGAAGTATATCAACTATCTGGTGTCCACGACACAAGCCTCGTTGCTTAGTGTGGCACTAGATGGCGCTGTGTGTAATGTCCAGCGATATTTATTTATTATTTGTTTACTTCCGAAAGACCTTGCTAGCTAGCGACTATCTGTTGTTTCTTTTTATTTTGTTGGGAGAGCGAGCATTCTCCGATTAATGCCCTACTGCTCGATAAAAAAAAATCGCGATGCACTGCGGCCGCACTTGGGCCCGCCACCGCGCATACTGTGGACGTCGAACGAAGCCTTTATGGTACAACCAGACCTCGGTCGACCGAAGACATTCCTATTAGAAAGACTGATGATAATTTTAGGACTGTAAGGCCCGTTTGAGACGAGTAGACGACTTATGCAATGGTGGACGGGACGATACAGTATAAAATCGAAGTCACGCCATCGCCATTTAGATTATTAACGATGAACCCGATAATACGGGTAGAAAACACTAAAACAAACGATGACCTAGGAATCCTGGGTATATAATACCCTTGCAGTAACACTCAACCAGCGACGCGCTGAGCTCTTGGGAGTGGCCCGCCTGGTAATAACTTATTAAAAGTATCCTCTACCCATAATATGCAAGTTTCATCATGCACCGCAACTTTGAAGAAAATCAAAATTGCGTTATAATGGGCCACATTATTTAAAAACATTTTTAGGGTTCTGTGTACAAAGGTGCCAAAAGGTGCCTGTTACTAAGTCTCCGCTTTCAAATCAAAATTGCGTTATAATGGGCCACATTATTTAAAAACATTTTTAGGGTTCTGTGTACAAAGGTGCCAAAAGGGCCCTGTTACTAAGTCTCCGCTTTCTTTCCGTTAGTCTGTCAGGCTATAATCTTATATTATATGTTTTCTTTTCAGACGTGATAATAGAGACAGTGAATCCCCACATCAAGAAGATGGTTATGATCAACCCTATGGTAAACCTACATTTGTTCTGTGCTCGCGAATGGAGCATCATTATTGTGGAAGGCGATAAGGTCAAATCTCCTAACCCAATATTGAAGTTACCTTTCAGAGCCTGCTTCAAGATATGGAACACTTCAATCAATATGAAAGTTAGTGAATATTTTGTTTTATTTAGAGCTGTTATTTTAGTATGGAAGTATACGAAAGAAGACATGCTACGCCGACCTCAAATAATTTTGGAAAAGGGTTGATAAACTAAGTAGCTAAAATATAACTATTATCCGAAGCTGCCCGTGCATTTAGTTAAAGCCAATATTCGTAATTTATGTTCTGATTACAGACTAACCTGAGCAGATTTGAAGAAGTTTACAAATGGCTGTTTCCCCGCGAGATATTCGAAAAACATAATTTTATTCCTGACAATAACGATCCTAGCGACATGGTAGAAAAGTGTATTATGTTGGATTCTTTCTTTGAAGATATAGTTCTCAGAAGGAATGATAAGAGTTCTTCTGTTGAGGTTAGTTTATAATTTTAGAAGCAATGATTTTCGTGGAAGACCACTGGCTGCGCACGTTAAGCCGTTGATCCCGCGCCTGACCTCTCCCCGATCGTGTTACACTGGCGTCCCATCTGACTACGAGAGTAAATTAATGGAGTTTATCTGAGTTTGCGCACGCACTTGTTCACTGTAAATAATTCCGAAAGATATTATTATATTACCTCATCATCTGCCCAGCCTTTTCCGAACTATGTTGGGGTCGGCTTTCAGTCTTAAACGGATGCAGCTGTATCTTACATGGAGCGATCGCCTATCTGACCTCCACAACCCAGTTAATACTGTGTATACAATACCCCTTGGTAAGACTAGTTGTCTTTCGGGCCACACCTTTAACGACTGTCAAAGATCTACAAATGACAGCCGGGGCCAACGGCTTCAAGTGTTTCCGAGGACCCTCGGTAGATGGTGAGACATCCACAAGCTGACCTAGGCCAGCACGGGTTAACCTAGAAAATCGACCCGTGCGGCTGTTATTATTTAGTCACGAGGCCTATGTTCATGAATTTTGTGTGATTTTTAATAACCCTCACTCAGTTTGGATTAAAATAAGCCTTGGTTTAGATTACCAAGACGATCAAGTTAGTACTCAAATTGTTTGTATTGAAAAAATAGATAGGTACCTGATATCAAGGGTTTGGAAAAAAAACAAGATTGTATTTTTTGTTTCAGAGTCACCAACTAGCACCTTATCAGCAAACTCTACCAGAGAATACTGTAATTACCAACTCTTCTTATACTGCAACTTCAGAGCATGTTATAAAACAGCCTACTTTTAGGACTGTGGGTAACACAACTATACGCCCGACTGGAGCTTCTGCAAAAGCAGGTTCTTATATTGTTGGTGACACAATCGTAACTCCCAGAACTGTTACTCCTGTTGCCCCTTCTACTGCAGATTGCATGTTTAATGTAGGTGATACAACGGTTACTCCATCTATTGCAGATTGTGTGTTTAATGTAGGTGATACAATGGTTACTCCATCTACTGCAGATTGTGTGTTTAATGTAGGTGATACAACGGTTACTCCATCTACTGCAGATTGTGAGTTTAATGTAGGTGATACAACGGTTACTCCATCTACTGCAGACTGTGTGTTTAATTCAGGTGATAAAACGGTTACTCCATCTACTGCAGACTGTGTGTTTAATGTAGGTGATACAACGGTTACTCCATCTACTGCAGATTTTGTGTTTAATGTAGGTGATACAACTGTTACTCCTACTGCAGAGTGTGTGTTTAATGTAGGTGATACAACGGTTACTCCATCTACTGCTGATTGTGTGTTTAATGTAGGTAATACAACTGTTACTCCTACTGCAGAGTGTGTGTTTAATGTACGTGAAGCAACTGTTTCTAAATCTACTGCAGATTGTGTGTTTAATGTAGGTGATACAACTGTTACTCCATCTACTGCAGGTTGTATGTTTAATATCGGTGATATGACTGTAGCTCCTAAAAGTGCAGATTGTATATTTACTGTTGGTGATACAACCATAACTCCTCCAGCCGTAACCGTACCACATACGCCTACTCCTGTACCTACAGTAACTATATCAAAGAAAAACAAAGATGCGACCGGTACCAAAATAAAACGTTCCAAAACAAGAATAGATTCAGAAACTGTGAACAAACCATTTGAAACGGTCGTGCCGATGGCTGTACTAACCAAAATTCTAGCAGAAGAACCTAAGTGTAAAGACGATGAAGGATTCGATACTGCCGTAGACTTCTGTTGTGAAAACTACAAGATAGAAAATAGACAACGTAACGGACAAACGCAAAGCAACACGGACAGCAGCGAAGTAACTACAGAAAAACAAATCAAATTAATCGGGATAGATGAGGAACCTGGTGCCGCGGCACAAATCTTAGCCAACAAACTACTAGAATACGACGAGCTAATGTTAGGAATAGACACATCAATTTGCGTGGTTGATGATGATATTTCTGCGAAAGGGATTACAGCTTCAGACAGAAAAGAAATCGAACCGCACACAATCCTGACGTGTAAGCCAGTAGGCGAGCCTTGCACTCACAATCCATTATTAACAGCCAACAGGAAAAGTACAAGTACCGTTACATCACAAACATCTTCAAGATGTTCAGATACTGAGAGAGATGATAAGAATGATAGAAAAATATTAAAAATTAAATCAAGAGTAAGTACTGATAAGCAAGAATTAGATATCATTAAAATTAATCTTGATGATCTAAATAGAGAAATGCGACAATTGGACACAAAAGACAAACCTGAACCTTTACCTAAAAGACAAAAGACTGCACACAGCAGTGAAACTGCAACATGTGAAATATTAAAGAAATTTGATGAAAAGAATACGCAAACCAGTGTTACGAGTACAAGGGGGAACAACGAGCAAGTCGCAAATAATCTTAAACGATTAAACTTGGATGTAAAAATGAAAGAATGTGAGGAAACTGTCTCAAAGAAATTCAAGGGGTCTTTGTTAGATAGCCTGTTTTAAATGTGTGAGTGTGAGTGTAGCTTAAGTTCGTTTTAGGATGTAACAATAAATGTTTTTTAAAAGGTTAATCTGTAACACTTTTCGTGTCTTATTCGTGTGATCCCATTTCTTGTAGGCTTTACAGAATAGACTAGTTTTTTATGATGTATTTTTTTTTTCAAAGCAATCATTGATCTTGCTCCTACTTAATACGGAAAGGGTAGTATTAAAAAAATAAATTCAAAAATACTGCTTATAGGCTACTGAAATACTAAGTGGGCGAATAGAAATGTTTAAAACGGCGACATGAAAATACAAATTTAATTTAATAGTTGTTCAATACGATAATTCAAGAAAAAAAGGCAAGCTTATTTTGACTGATGCTCCAGGGTAGCCCGCGAAATTCTTTTTTTTTTACGTTTTTGCAAATTGCAGGCCAGTGCTAGGTTGTATGTTGATTAATAGTATATTTCATTACAAGTGCGGAAAGGCTGTCATTGCAAAGAGTTCCGACACGAGCCGAGGCGCAGCCAAAGGCGAGGGTTGACAGTCGGAACAAGTTGCAATGACGGTTCCGCAGGTGTACTGAACGACTATTTTCAATACAGTTGCGAAAAAATGAAGCAATTTAATAAAATAATAAAAACACAATAAACTCAACTAACTAAGAAAATGGCGCCAACCGTAGAATATAAGCAGAGTTTTTTTTTCTTCACCCATGTTGGTAGGCAAAGGGAACTATCCATACAGCTTAGTCTTCAGTACATTTGAAAATGAAAATTAAATTTAATGAGATGAAATGAAATGAAACCTAACTTAGCTCATTCAATTAAATCATTAAATCTGATATTGAAATAAATTAGTAGGTAGCTTCTTTTTAGAAATATACGTATTTTTATGAATCACAAAAACTCTTTAGTAAAAACTTCATGGTTGGTTTTTCTTTTTAATAAACATTATTTGACAGTTGGGGAAGAGAACGCACGAGTTCGGGAAAGGTAAAAAAAAAGCACTAGTATGTAATAGCCCACATCCCGAACGCTATACGTCCCTGCAATACACCACTTTTTGAGCAACTGTATTAAAAAATATGTTTCGCGACTGTAAGACGTATGTAGTTACAGAATTATAATCATCAATACAACCCTCCAAGTTCTCAGAGGTCGAGGAATGACTTTGACTTTAAAAAAGTTTCTCGGCCTTCTAATTTCGCAGGCTACCCTGACGCTTTCACCGTAATCACTAGCCTTACTATAGTGTATTCACGGAGACGAGTTAGTATAGCGCCTTCTCTATCACACATTATCATACAAATGACAAAGACAAAAAAAAAACTTTTTTAGGGTCAGTGGGCGTTAAACAATACCTTAGAAATGTAAATGCGCGTTCACACTGTGCTTCTTAAAAGTTCGCTTAGTTTATACCTACTGCTTCATCTGTTGTATTTGAGAGCCATTTATTTGGTAAGATTTTTTTTAATATATTTGATAGATATGAAGGAAAGCAATAAAACTGAGAGTTAATTATTAAATTTAGGTAATTTATTATATTATATTATAATGTATAAGTTCATTTCATCACTCTCTTTTAAAAGTCCGTTTCACAAGCCGCCAAGTCCTCAGGAAAGCAATCAATCATAAAATCCAATAAACAAACCAGTTCACGAGTTGAGCATACAGTCACAAGTAAGAGCACGTCTGCACAGTACGGGAAGTATGAGTAGATTATAAAGTACTCGTACTGTGTACACCGCCTTAGCGTTTATCACTGACCAATCGCAGTTAAAAAATTGTGTGAGTGAGATAGCGCTCTACTAACTCGTCTCCGTGAATACACTATAGATTGTAGATACGGTGTAGTCAACGTAGCCCTACTGCATAGGAAGCTGGGCTCTTATTTTTGTTTCGTTTGCAGGGTTCAAAGTAACCTAACACGAAGAGGATAGATGCCGGGGGTCTTAGGGGACCCCGCCATCCCCTTCGAACCCCTAACCTGTCCGAGTTGGGGTGACACAAGTCCCAAGCTCGCTTCGGTCGTTCTAGCTTCCTATGTTCTCTTTGCCGCAATGACCGGATGAATAGTTACTTGGTAAAATAGCCGCCCATTCAGTATATTAATCGCCAATTATTTTTTTTATTCGCCCGATTAGAAATTTCTCATACGGTAATATTCATTATTTTTATTAGCATAGTCGCTATGTAAATTATTTCCTAGTTCTCAATGTATCTACGCTCTGAGTGTTTGCGTAGAAGTAGTGATAATCTAGTCATATATTAAAGACAGAGGAAATATGATGTGTGCTAAAAGCAGTATAATATTTATATTTAGAATGAAATATTTACCTATATTTTCTAATAAAATAATGTAAAGAAAAATTGTAATATCTTACTCTACGTGGCCCGCATTATGTAAATACTATATTATATACCTTATTGGACTCAGTGGCGTCAATTCGCGCCAGTTAACAGGTACGTAACGTTACATAAACATTACCGTCTTTCGTATTATTGTTGTAGGTACCTACTATGTAAGTATGGCCACACCTCAATCGTTAGCCATGTAAAGATGGTGCATACCTGCAGCGCTGCGGATCTTTTGGCACTCTAAGGGCCTGCCCAGACGACATACTTTTTGTACGGATGAGTCTGTGGCGCACGAAATGTCTGCATGACGTACAAAAAGTCCATCGCGGATTTTACGCAGACTCAACGCACACGACGCACATCTTCGATCATTCTATTCGAATGCAGATTGCATACTAAAAGTGTAAGCCGTCTGCGTTAGCAGGCGTTGTAGTAAACGTTCTATTTTTTTCGCGCACTTTCGTGCGGCGCGGCGGCGTGATCTGCCAGAATGACACGGAATTTTTGGCCGCAGAACTTTTTGCGCGTCGTATGCGTTACTGCATATAAGGAATTTTCCACTGACGTTTGTCACAACGCTTCAGTATAATTATATCAATAGATGGAGCTGATGAGCTTTGGGAATATTTTTTTAAGCGGCGTTCTAGTAAAATCCAATGAAAAAAGAATTAACTACGTACGTATTATATTATAGGTCAATGGTAAAATCTTTTAGCAGGGCAAAAAAAACTCCTCGACACATATTAATTCATATTAACTCATTGTATAGTAAAATTTCTTTATTATTATATTGTTGTATATACCTAAAGTGAGAACTCTAAAGAACCTTTTTTCTGTGAAACATTTTTAACCTAAAAAGTCTACTCGTTCTTTTGTATCACTGAACTGAACTACAAGTTATTACATGGTTTTTACTATTGTTCTTCTGAGTGTTTTTGCGTTACGTCTAAACTAAGGCTTTGTGGACATGAAAATGAGCCATCTATTATTCCCAAGGTTGATCAGCGCCATCTAGTTCGTTTATAGAAAGCATTGGAAAATTCCCCATTGCTTAGGTTCTATTTTCACAGACTAAAAAGTGCATCACGGATAGTCTGTCGTCTGCGCGTTTTTTCTCCGGCAGTTAAATCACATGGGGGCACTTCAGAACCCCCTTGACCCCCCCCCCACGTGACAGAATCTTCGGATTCAGGCGACTCGTTTCTGAACCAAACCCGTGCGCGAAAAAAGAACGTTTGCTTCAACGCGCGCTAACGCAGACGGCTCACACTTTTAGTATGCAATCTGCACTCGAATAGAATGATCGAAGATGTGCGTCGTGTGCGTTGAGTCTGCGTAAAATCCGCGACGGACTTTTTGTATGCCATGCTGACATTTTGTGCACCACAGAATCATCCGCACAAAAAGTCTGTCGTCTGCGCAGGCCCTTATCATCTTTTTCTTTGTATTCTGTCACAGGAAAAAGGGAACCACAAGGAATGTAAAGGTTCATCCACACCAAAGCTACTTTTTTCACTTTGTAGAGCAAAATTTCGACAAAACAAATTACATGTATCTTTTGCTATCCGTTGTTTCCTTACTGACACTTGCAAACGTCGCTTCACGAAAAGTAATTTTAGTGTAGATGCACCTCAATGAAAGAAAACAGTTATGAAAACATCAACGCATTTATTTTTTCTATGCTTAGATAATATCATTTGCAATAAAAATTTGTATACAAGTGTATCACATCAATTCATAATTTGTTTTATTTTGCACCAATGGTTAATTTATAGGAGTTTCGAACATTTAATAGTAGGTACATTTTAATGCAAGTGGAAAAAGTTTGTTATTGCATTAGAGGCGGAATTAACACACGAGCCGTAGGCGAGGGTATTATTGAGCCGAGAACTGCAATAACAAATGTCCAAGTGTATCAAACGACGTTTTTCAATACACTTTTGAAGAAATAAAATAAAAGAATAAAAAATATTTTTGTCATGAATTATTAGAGACTATGATTTTAATTTTCTTTTTAAACATTGACCTCCCGATTAATCTGTCATTGAATCGACAAAATGACAGATGAACAAAAGATTTGTCGATTTCCTTTCGTTTCTACGGTGGTAATGCTACGCAGGCTGTGGAATGTTTTTCCCGCACACGTGAAAAAAAAGACAACGCACTCGTGTGAAATTTGAATTTTGAACATTGCATGTTGAACCTAATCGTAGTGCGATAAGAACCCGTTTTCGAGTAAGTGTATTGAAAAAACTATTTTAAATAACTGAAAATCAATGTGCGAAACTTAGTATCAGAACATGTGGTCTATATTCACAATACCAAGGTTTAGTATGACAAGCCAGTCTTGCTTTTACCTAACTCTGCGCACGGCCTTATATTTTTTAGAACACTTGGAATACACGTATAAATAACCAGTGTCATTTTTACTAAGACGTCAAGTATCTAACACACATCAAAAATATCATTGTAAGACTAAAACGTTGCTAGATACGAAGTTTCGAAGCGATTACCTCAGAAATATTTGCGACGTTTTCTATAACTTACTTACGTATAACTGTCAGTTAATATGCCACGTTTCTTATCTATCGGTGTTTCTATAAACAAAGTTAGCTTGAAATATCCTATCCACGTCACCTACCTGTCACTTTATTCATAGAAAAATCAAAGAAAGCTTTTCTGTAACGTTTTGTATCTAACCGTCGCGTCAGTCAGCAAAATGTCAAACAGTCAGAGATAGCAAACCTACCGAAACCGAACAGTAAGTTATTGAAAATGGCCGTAAATAAGCAGGTCGGTTGAACAGCGAGTTAGCAGTTAAATAAGTCAAGTCTAACTGTTCAACAATTACTTACACTATCAAATAATATAAATGGGAAATTTAACGGATAAACCAGTCGTCAAAATTGATTGGATTCACAAATATGTACTTGCATTGAGTACGTTTATGGGAATACCAACTTTATACAAAAGCATTAAAGCCTATGATAGATTGATTCTTAGATACATATTTACATTACATTCATTGCAAATAGTAGATATATGAAAATATGATCCGTTATTGTGTAAATAATTAGTTTTCCACAACCGGTATAGGAACGTAGGTAATGTTTTTATAAAGTTACCCATTTTTTGTAGATAAGCTAGCACATAGCTAACACGTAAAAAATCAAGCTGCTGTTACTGATTTTTCATTCTAATGCGATGTGGTAGAACTAGAATGGGACTCCATCAAATAAATACATAACATCAAGCCTGGAATTCGTCATGAGAAAACATTTTGGAATGTTTAAGAGATAATTTTTGTACTACAGTGCTACTTAGAAATTGCCTTTATCGACCAATCAATCGCAAGAAAATAAGGCCTTAAAAGGGTTATTAGCGCCAGTATTGACTTAATAATTACACACATATTTAAATTAGCTTTTTAGGGTTCCGTACCCAAGGCGTAAAAACCGACCCAGTGCGAGTCGGGACTCGCGCTCGAAGGGTTCCGTAACATTATCTGAAAAAACTCACGTTTGTTGTATGGGAGGTCTACTTAAATATTTATTTATTCTGTTTTTAGTATTTGTTGGTATAGCGGCAACAGAAAAACATCATCTGTGGAAAATTCAACTGTCTAGCTTTCACGGTTCATGAGATACAGCCTGGTGACAGACAGACGGACAGTGGAGTCTTAGTAATAGGTTCCCGGTTTTACCCTTTGGGTACGGAACCCTAAAAACAGGACCCTATTACTAAGACTCCACTGTCCGTCTGTCTGTCTGACTGTCACCAGGCAGTATCTCATAAACCGTGATAGCTAGACAGTTGAAATTTTCACAGATGATGTATTTCTGTTGCCACTATAACAACAAACAATAAAAATAAAGATTAATTAAAGGGGGCGCGGGGCGGGTACTACGATGGTACGGAACCCTTCATGCGCGAGTCCAAATCGCACTTAGCCGGTTTTTTCAAGTATCGTGTTACAAAAGTCAGTTAGGCAGTCGATCTATTTAATAAGATATTGGTATTAAGCTTTATCCGGATTGGACTGGAAGCCGGCTCCACCCAACATAGTTTATAAGTAAAAAAAAAATTATTGCATAAATAGCTATTAAAATGGTGCTTGAGACAAATAAGCCTTTTACCCGTTGCCGTAGATATTATGTTTGTTATCAAAACACCAGCTTAATTGATTTTCCGCGGCAGCCCTTACAGACACAGACTTTAGGTAAGTACGACATTTTTTAATAATTTCAACAATATTTCTTATCATCAACCAGTTTCATTTTTCAATTACAAGATTCAAAACTGGAACTTAGAATTAACGGCCGGAACATAATATCAAATGTTGAAATGGACGATATTTAACATCTAAAAAAAGATTAGATAACAGAATAACTCGCAAGTTTTTTTTATTGCACCTAAGTATAAGCGACGTCGTAATTAATTTACCACGCACGTTGAATGTCACTTGCACACGTCATAAAACGAAAAGGTCTATAGTCTCCGCCAGATAAGTAAGAATTAAAGGTCATTAACCCGCATACATTTATTCAAACATAATTCCTGAAACAGAAATAATGACATAAACTTGTCCCGAAACGACCTATAGCGTCATCCTTGGACTTTTTCTAGTAATAAAAAACGATCCATAATGTATTGTCGGGGTACCTACGCAGAGAAATTAAGGAAAGAGCAATGACCTTTAATTCTTACTTATCTGGCGGAGACTATAATCGTCAATGTGACGACACAATTACCGATAGACCACATTATCGACGCGATTCTGCGCAAGACGATCACTTATCACTAGAGATCGGATTATATGTAAACGCATACTTGCTTAAGCATTAGCATATTGTGGTGTTTTTTGAAGATAATGCATATTTTAGTTTTAGTTTAGTTAATCGGGATACATATCTTGCATATTTGGGCATGTTTTATTTAATTTTACCCGCAAAAAACAGCTAAATTCAAATAGTGCCTTTTGACCTAAGTGGATGTAGAACGATTGGCATCAAGTTATAAAACTATTTTAATTTATAGAAGGCTCAATCGTACTACAACTAACGAGGAATAAATTTTCATTAAAAAAAATCTAGTCGAAAATATAGTTTAAAAACATTATTTTTAGTAGTGGTACTTATTTCAATTTTATGTTGCGTATTTTAGCACTTATTTGTTTTTTCATATTTTGAGCATTTATGGTGCATATTAGCATGCATATTTCGACGATTTTATGTTGCATATAATCCGGTCTCTACTGATCGCTAAAGTCAACGTGGTCATTTGAGCGCTGAAAGATTTTTTTACAACATTCAATTAACTGGGGATTGTTGACAAAATGTAACAAAGTACCTAGGAGGTCCCCATAGCAGAAGCCAGTATGTTATAAACGTACCGAAGGAGTTTCTGTAATTAAAAAGATATCTAATAATTTCTACAGAATGTATCAGTTATGTGATACACCCATAAATATGACCCATATTTAAGGGTGTGGTCAGACCATCAAATTTAACGTTTTTCTATCTACCTAAACAAAATATCAATACCTCTCGACCCGAATGTAGGGAGTCTCTGATAATTTTTCGCAATTATGATGTTGGTCACATGGAGAAAGTTGTTCAGTGTGATGGTCTGTGCGACACCATCAAATATAACCGCACCTGTCTGATAAACGCTAGGCTGTACCTAATTACCTATATAATTACATAAATATGTTATTCTGTATTTACGAACCTTGTGACTAGGTAGGCACCTAGTTCCTGAAAAGCTGATCAATACAAACGAGCCTACATATTAGTTTTTATTCAGCAATTGCATAATTTTACATTACAGCCATTTATTTTTGTTGACTATCAGAAACTGCTTGTTAAGTAGGTACTTACGATTAGTTGCGGTAATATGATTTGTGCAAAAATAATAAATCAATTAAATTGTTTTGTATTGCTTCGCGGTTAATTAATTTAATTTGAGCCTGCACTTATATTAAAATTGAAATATCCCGGATATCGGTTAATTTTATTTACCGTTGCAAATTTTTTTTTTGTAATTTAGACTAATAATTTTGGTAACTTCTTACAATTTTTCCATAAAGCCAATTCTATAGTTCCACTTGTTTAGATTAGATATAGCGAAAATGGCTCACACAAGCAAAGAGTACATACATTTTACATAAGACAGTAACATCACCATAAAATAGGAAGTTTATCGATTTTCAAAATAAGTAAATATACCCATATTATATCGAATGGTATTGATTGAGAGTTGAGATGACACTTTGTAAAATTACCTACTCATGCAACATTTTGCGCGGTAACATTATTAGATCGCAAGTCACAGACTCCTGCGACAAATTGCATCGATATGAAAGATCTGCTATTCAGTGTTCACGTACAACTTAATAAATCAGGCAGTCTTCAATAACGTATGTACGTTTCGTACGTGAACATGAACACTTCGGTATTTAAACTATAGTCTGATATACATGAGATGTGCTTGAACTCGAGACTTAAAACCTAAGATACTCAAAATAATTTCATTTTAGGTACATCATTTCGCATTTACAAGTTTTAAGTAACAATCTTGCCTGTTTGTAAGTTAGTTACAGTTGCGCCGCTAATTAAGTTTAACATGGAGGTACTCTGCGACGAAGACTCGCATGATTTTGTTTAAGTTTTCTATTGTTTTGAAGTCTAGAGCCGCCATGTTGTCGGACGGAGTGTGCCAAACACTGGGGAATGGCGACGGGATCAGGTGCAGAATGTCCACGTCTGAAACAAATGAAATAGAAATCATTAATACAATGCTACATCTTACATGGATCATTTGGCGCTTGAATGACGTTGACAAGGGGTAAATACATTACACACAGCGCCATCTAGTGCCACATTAAGCAACGAGGCTTGTGTCTTGGACAGTTGGACACCAGATTGTTGATATACTACATAGATACTTTTTGTTTGTAAATAGTTACTTACGAGTATTTTACATAATTATAAACATCCATGACTCGGAAACAAATGTCCAAGCTCATCACACAAACATTGCTCCTACCGGGATTCGAACACGGGACCCTAGGAACGTGAGGCAGCCACACTACAGCTGCGCCATTTGGGTCAGCAAAAAAAAGAAAAACAAAAAAAACACAAACAAACAAATTAATGTAGTACTGCAAATACAAAATGGCGTCAGTTCCATTTTTGGCCACGAGCCACGTGATCCTTGTACTGTAATGCGTTTGAATTTCGAATACCAAAACTCCTCTCGTTACCACAATAACTATACTGGAAACCTAAGAGGTAGAATACACGTTCAACGCGTTGTTAGTTTAACAATAGTTAACAAAAAATATAGCTAAACATTAAAAACCTCCGCTCCGGGCTTCTATTTAAGTTAAAGTAATTTCTCATGGAAACCTGGGATTGAGCCCAAAACCCCGCGATTAGCAGTTACGCCTGTGACCTCGTCAAGAGCTACAAGAGTCAACCGCGGTAAGTATTATATTATCTGTGCCCCGGTGTTTTGGAAGCTCATTTATGTCACGTTATGTGATTAATAATAAAAGATTGAATTTCACCAAAATTACTAAACGCGATCCGCAAGTTTAACCACGTTCAAGGGCTGTCAGTTTAAATATTTCACAACAATGATGAATATTGATGACACTAACACACAGCTCTTGACCTTAGTTAGCTAATGGTGTCGATTCTGTTGTGCATTGTGCACAAACTAAACTTAATTTAGGCTATTGCTATCTTTTACTAAAAGGCAGTGCAAGAAAAGGACGGCTATAGCTATGAACTAAGTTAGAGATGTCAAACTTGTTTATGCCTTGAGCTTTACCGTGTTTTTAATCGACATGTTTTTACGTGCACCCCTCATTTATATGGAAATATTAGTTCCAACTAAATTTAACAGCTCTAAATTACGTCAGTCTCTTTCTCGTTTTATTAGAGAGAAAAATATAGCAATAGCCTAAATTAGATTTAGTTTGTGCACAACAGAATCGACACCAATGTCTTGATCGTGTTCAGATTAAGTATTTGTTTGGTGAAGTTCGCCGTAGCCCGTTCGACAATCCGGTATCTAACGTTTGTATTTTTGCCGATAGGTATTTAGTATACTTACCTAATAAATAGGAATAGGTACAACTTCTGGCCTTGCGTCGTCTATGTTATAGTTGTGTCGTGATTGTGAACGTTCCGTTTACTTTTACATCTCAGAGTAAGCTTCAATGCCAATAATAACAATCTATGAATACTTAATGCGTTAAATTGTATAGATACCTATATAAATCAAATACGTACTTATAGAAAACATAGAATTCAGATTTTTATTAGACGCCTAAATGCCACGGACTATATTATGTAGGGTATGTTACTAAATAAGTAGGTAGGTACTATTATCAGAAGAAGAATTTACATAATAGGCGAGACGACAAAAAAAAAAAATTAGTCCGTTAGTTAGATTATAATTATCAAAAAATATTTGACCCGTGTTTTTTCTTTTGTTACGTAAACCAAAATTGACGAAGATATGACGCTTTTAAAATTCTCAATACGTCACGCCTAGGTTTAATTTTTAGCTAGTTCTGACGTCACGAGCCCCCACTCCCGAATTTTGATGCGTTTTATTTTTGTCAATATTCATTGATCTACAAAAACAAAAAATACGTGTCCGTTAATTTCCAATACTCTAACTGACGGACTAAATAGATTTGCAATTTTTTGATACTGTCGTCATGCCTATTGTTACCGGTTACCAAGAAAAGTTAGCTGACTAACTTTGTGACAGAAAACATTTTAAAAGTTAGCTTATTGCTTATTGGCTACGACAAATGGTTACCATTTAAATCGGATCCAATATGAACTTGATAAAGCTCGTCAAACACGATAACTTTTCAACTTGTGCGATTAGAGTTTAAACGAACTCTGGCAGGGTCATGAGCGTTTAATGACTCATACTAATGAGTTGAGCATAAAATAATTGCTATTAAAAAAGAGAAAGGTTAGCCGAATCCATTTAGTTTCATGTGTCGTACTTACCTTAAGTACACGTGGCCTACCATGACGTCTTAAAGCAGGATCGTTTTAATCTTGTTCCAGTGTGGGTAAGAGACGGAGCTATAGAGGACGTCTAGCGCCATCTCTTTCCCACACTGGAACAAGATTAAAACGATCCTGCTTTAAGACGTCATGGTAGGCCACCTGAGTCCTGTAAGAGGGTTCGAACTTATATAATAAGTCAAGTATGTATGAATACAGTGCACCAAGGATCTTTCCGCGGTCAAAAATGATGTTATCAACGTCAGGGATGGGCGCTGTTTGCAAACATTCTGTGAAAAGTAGCAATTGAAAATACAATATGGCGGCTTTAGTTCCGAACCATGGCCTCGCACCTTAAGACCCTTGTACAGGTATAGAATAGAATGATCTCTCGCTTGTTATTTGTCCTTTCATTTCTGAGCAAACGATGGACTATTTTTGTCCGCTGGACTGAAATTACCGCTGAAAAATAAACGAATCCTTTTCACTGATTGTCGCGTTGTTTTTTCATCCATTGATTAGGCCATTATTTGTTGCGAAATTTCGCTAGTATTTCATCAATGGTCATCTTCGTAACGTATCGATGACAATTTGAGTTAACCCAAAATTTGCCGACGATCGTTTGGTACTTTCAGTAGCATCAGGTCCTGTGATGAGCAAACAAACAACAGGACAGGCAGGCACGACACCACCTCAAGAGTGTCCCATCATTTGTGGGGCAACAACATATTTACACTCCAGTGCAGTCATCTATGAATCTCCACCTGATTTAACAGGCTTTCCTCGCTTCGACCAATCGTGTCCGGAGTCTACAAACTGCTTCTATGTGAAATTATAATCTAACTTTACTTTTAAATAAGACAATCAACTGTTTAATTATTAATTTTTATAAAAGTTAGGTACAAGAAATACAATCAATGTTAGCGAGTATGAGAATAGTGAACTATCCAAAATCCAAAAGCCTATAATAAGAGGCCGCTCCGCTTGTGCTTCGCCGTTATAATAAAGCCTCTGGTTCCCCCACTGCAGGAACCTCAGCAATATGAGACTGCCTTCGTTGATGTCAGTTTCTTTGCTGTCGTCCACAGATGGCGCTTCAAATGCAATGTTGCCAACACTATTTACCAGTACTTATTATGTGTAAAGAACAAAGCGGTCTGATATAATCTAATCTTATTTTAATAAGGAAGCGTGCAGTATCTATTTATATAATTTCGACCATGAATGTATAGCCGTTCGAACTACATAGAAACTAACTACACGGCCGCAGAAACTACACGGCACCCATACAAATGAGCTGTCTGATAAATTAAAAGGACAAACTAATTGTTTTTCTTAGTTATGGGGTAGTGTGACTAACTTAAAATAAGTTACGACTTTTTTAAAAGGACATAAAGTTGTGCCTTTACATAACATCACGCCTACTTTATCTGAAGGGTAAAGCAGAGATATCCGACAAAACTATAGCACACCACATTTCGCAATCAGTGACGGTGGACCTCATATTTAGGAGGCGGGCCTATTGTCATCAACTGGGCACAGATCTAGACTTCAGGATGTTACAGAGAAATTCCTGATGGAAAAACCCAATAACACAGTCCGAACTAATGCTCAGCAGTAGCGCATGCGACCACGTAACCTTAATTACTCAAGAGTGCTTTATTATCCATACTAATTGTTATAATCTGTGGTAAATATTATAATCTTGATTTATAATCTGGCAACATCACTGCCTCTATTCACTCTCAAGAAATGTATGTCATGGCGTCGCTTGCTTTTACTCTGTTTCACGTTACTAAGTAAAATTATGATAAAGTGATTTATTAAACATTACCTAATTAATATGATTATTGGCCTAATCATTAATATCAACCATATCCACCAACTCCAACACTAATATTATAAAGCTGAAGAGCATAAATGAAAAATGTTGCAAAAACGGGGAAAATGTATTTGTTTTGGGGGTTTTTCTCTCTTACGTGACGCAAACGAAGTTGCGTGGGTCAGCTAATTCAAGATAGACGAGCTTTACTTTTAACTAATAACGTTCAGTAAACATTGGAACATAACAAACGAGTTCTCCGAAATTAATAGGTTACGTAGAAGCACGTTTCAGGAAAACCGACGGATAATATTTTGATTTAATTTGGACATCGAATTTTATCAGTATTGGTTGCTTATCAGACAGATACCTAGATATTTTATTTTAACATCACACTCAAATGCCATATCACTATTGAGAATTTGATGGAAATATTATGTTCAGCGTTGTTGATAAAGACAATTTACTAACACGTATTTTCACTATAGGTACTAACCGAAATATAGAAGGATGTCTAAATGTTATTGGAATTTCGACTTTAGGCGATTAAGAATTAAATGTAGTGTTAGTGATAAATAACGGTCATACCCGTATGTCCCCCAGGCGTTCCCGATGGGGAACGGAGCATTGTCAGTTGTGTAGTTAGATTATTGGAAATTAATGTACACATATTTTTTGTTTTTGTAAATCAATGAATATTGACAAAGATAAAACGCATCAAAACTCGGGAGTGGGGGCTCGTGACGTCAGAACTAGGTAAAAATTATACCTAGGCGTGACATATTGAGAATTTTAAAAGCGTCATATCTTCGTCAATTTTGATTTACGTAACAAAAGAAAAAACACGGGTCAAATATTTTTTGATAATCTAACAGACGGACTAATTAGTTCTTTTTTGTCGTCTCGCCTATTGTGTCTGTAATTGCGGGTATCTAGCGGTTGCATACTTGCATCAATTAAGCTTAAGGGCCTATTATACCCCCTCAAATGGCTTAGCCTGATCCTCCGTTACCTACGCTTAAAATACTGCAGCATTAATTTTGAAATAAATATATGGTAAAGTTGAGGATTAATGCTAAGTCCTATGTGTGACGAAAACACGATTCCATAAACTTTTCTCGATCGAAAAAAAATCCAAAGTAACCTCCAAATCGAACAATAAACCGCTGGTATTCAAAAAGCACTTCAAATTAGATCATGAAACTTTGCATACTAACTGAACTAACTATAAAGCAGGTCTTGTGTGTTTTATTTTTTTAGTCCAATCAATAGATTTTTTGTAAATCGCAAAAAAAAAACACTCATTTCGCACTATTCGGCCGCAGTGACTGACCTAACAACCGCTTTGTAGTGCAAGCTGATTAGAACTTTATTCTAACAGAAATACCACCACAAATAGAGTTGCTAATTTTAGGGTTAGAAGGGCCTTAAGACGTCAACACATTTAGTTTGCTATGATGACACAGCTATGCAACATTATGTATTCTGTGAGACAACTTTATTTAAGTCGCTAAGTTAGTCTGTCTAAGTTCCACGATTCTTCCCATCCAATAGTTAGCCAGATTTTAAACCTAAGGTCAGAAAAATACAACTCATTTCCATATATGTAGCAAATGCATAAATATAGGATCATAGGATGAACTAAACAGGAAATATATAATTAACACTTAGGTAGTCAGCCCATACCGCTACCGAAATGGCTTTACTCAGGTTTTTCCAGTACCCCGAGTTCATGAGAACCCGATTGATGGTTTTCCCCGGCAATAAGAAGTTCCAACACAAAGAGATTTAAAATAGTGTAATAAACGCATCGGGTACCCGAATTCGAGCACCCGAATACGGCAAGTGTAATTGCCCCTTAAGTCCCGTGTCAGTTGGAGAGAGATTATTATGAAATTGAGACTCGCTGACTATCCACACCGCCCGGCGAGAATTCTCAAACAAACAACTCATTTCTAGCTGTACCTACTCGCTCTACGCTAATCGCTTGACAGATCATAACTCGACATTATCGAGCAAGCAGTGTATTTGTAGAGGTCTGCTAGGCAGTCGCTCCTTGCTTGGAAGCTTGGAAGCAGACTCCTGAAAAGGCTAGCAGATAAAGATGTCAAAAGAAACTTACTTCTCCTCATAAACGGAATGTGGTCATCTTCAATGACTGCGCCGGAACTCCTGAGCCTGAAGTACGTTTGTTCCACCTTCCCCCTGGTGTAGGCTTGGAACTGGTCGAGCTCAGCCAGCCGCTGCTCCGCCACGGCCAGGCGGACGTACCACTTCTCAGTAGACTGGAAGTAGCTGAAGAACACGGGGTCGGGAGCACCTAGCAGGTCGAGGAGGACTAGGACATCCTGTAGACAAAAGTTACATTATGTTTTTGTTGACTTTTAATCAAAATGAGAGCTTGCCATAGGCATTATTATTCGAATCCTTGTTTCCAATTGATGTTATTTCTATTTAAAAATAAGTGTACTCGTAGTAAGTAAATGTACCTAACGGGTGTAAATAGACCCTTAACGAAGCCGAAAGGCACTTTTTGTTCTTCCCGATATTTTTTTTTGTTCTTGACCATACCTGGGAACCTACTAGTTACGGGAGATATTGGAGGTCAAAGTTCCAACTTTCCAACTTTTACAAGTTTTTATATGTATAGAAGAATATTAATAATATATAATATACTTATACATTTAGAATATATATATATAGTATATGTATATACTTATATATTAATATACAGTACTAGCTTTTAAGGTCATAACTTAACTTTAAATACCACCATAACCCGTTTAGGTACTATTTAATGCACCAACCAGCACAATATTTTGAGTGCGTTAGGTATTATAGGTACATTGGAGTTTTACCGTAAAACGTGATTTTGAAAATTACCGACAAAAAATTCCTTTGTGGGGTTCGGCATGATGTATTGAACACGTGGTAGTCGTTTGTGCCACAATGTCTCCCTTCCACCCCGTAATCAAATAATCAAATCAAGTCACATCATAATACCTACTTAATTATTTCTGTGCAAACATGGGTAATAGGTACCTACATAGATGTTCTTTGGTAATAAGGTTCACCACATTTTGACGTCACATGCAATTATAAATTTAAAATAAGTGGCATGTCATTAAAATTAGGTACTTACTTACATAAATTAAAAAATAATTTAAAAAATGTCAACATGGTCAAAGTAATGAAAAAAATATTATCAATAATGCCGAAACGGTAATGCCAATTAAAATAACAATTACATAAATACCTACAGGCCTACCGGTACCTACTTTAATTGCAATTTTATGAAAAAGCGTACCTAAAACATAATAATTCTTAGGTAAGTAACATTTTTATCAACTAAATAAACACAAGACAGCATTTAGCACAAGTATAATTAAATACCTTAAAACTTATATAACAACCGCCGCTGTCAACCGAGAAAGGCCCTCTAAAAGAAAAAACGTGTTCCTAATTATCGGAAAGTCCCTATTAACAGCTCGTTTTCCTTGTTCATTAGCTCTGGGAAATAACGCGCGTCAAATGTCAAGAGCCAAGACGTGAAGGTGCTTTATTTTTAACTCCGACCTATTTCTCACTTCACCTTAACTTAAGGGGCTGACAACACCAAATTTGTTGAAATGGATGTTATTTAAGCAAATTTTTAAGAAAAACTGTTTGTTCTACTACATCAAAAAAAAAAAATCTTCATATTTCAAAGACCTTGGACGGACTCGATGCTTAATTGGACGAAATCGGCTCGATAGAAAGTAATTGCAGAGATTGGTCTTAAAATCATCATTAACGGTTCTCTGTCTTTATTTTTTTGACATAGGGGTCTGCAATTAAAAACGTGAAGTCAACATATTCATACCTAAACCGCTAACAAGTCATATTTCACAAATAATCCACACTTTTTTTTTATTTCAATATTAATTTATTATTTCTTCTAAAACCTGGCCGCCCAGTTATAGTGACGTCTCGTTTACTCCCATACAAATAGACAGTGTGCGCGATTTTGGTGTTGACAGCGCCTTAATAAGCAAGGCTGAGTGAGTGTCAAGCAAGCCTTCGCATAAAGTATCGAAGTCCGAGTTTGTTTTGTCCCTAAACTCCTCCTATGTTGGGGACGGCTTCCAGTCTAACCGGATGCAGCTGAATACCAGTATTTTACATAGAGCGACAACCTATCTGACCTCCACAACCCAGTTAGTGCTGGATAATACGATACGCCTTGGTAAGACTGGTTGTCAGACTTTCGGGCCACTGACTGTACCTGTTACGATACGACTGTCAAAGATCTACAAATGACAACCGGGACCAACTGCTTAACGTGCTTTCTTAGCCACAGAGGAAACTCGGTATGTAATGAGTGGTCACCCATCCACAAACCAACCTAGGCAAGCGCTGCTTAACCTGAAGATTGATCCGAGCGGCTGTTATTATCTAGCCACGAGCTCCTCAAAAATCCTCCTAAAATCAGTATGAGGATAAATTATGTATCTCTGCATTTTACCATTTTCAGATGCAACTTTTTCTTTTTTATCATAACATAACATAAAATCACGCCTGGGTGGGAAGGATTAGGCAGAAGTGTAAAGTTGACAGTTTTTAATTCCCATGTAATAGGGGGCGAGTCTATTGCAATCCTCCGGGCAGAAGTCCTCCGTGGCAGGTACTAAGAAATTTCTGATGGATAAACCGATTAACAATTTGCCCGACCCGGGAATCGAACCCAGGACCTCATGCTCAGCAGTCGCGGTTGCGACCACTAGACCAAAGAGGTTTTCATGTTTTAGGTAGATTTCGTCAGAAAAAATCTACCTATTGGTCTTGCATCTAAAGTTGAGTTTTCTGAAAATTTCACCATAGTCTAGCTAGGTCTAGTTATGACCCCTAGAGCCCAAATCAACCGCTGGTTAAAAAGTTTATATTATAATATATGTGTATACGTATGTAGGTATGTGGGGCGCCAAGCAAAATTTAGCCAGACTCTACAACCCCTAACTTGGGGAGGGGTTTGAAATTTTCAATTTTTTAGAAAAAAAATTATATCTCCGAAACGGTAAACATTTTTGTCGCAAATATTTTTTTTGAAAGCACCAAAAAACCATTAAGACTTTTAATTACCAAACGTCAACAAACCGTTGCTATGACGACTAATGCCCGTTTTCACCAGTAACCCCTAAAATTTTAGTGTCTCCTAAACAAACATAAGGGGCACCTAACGCAAGTTTTAATTTCACCAACGGTTAAGTGACACCTAAAGCATTACGGGGGCCTTATAATTTAGGGTTTGAATTGACGACCCCGTAACATTTAGGTGACACATATTTATAGGTTATTTTGTGATCGACCAAGATTACCTACTCTTATTTTACGAGATAAAAATGGTGACCACAATGTATACGAAGCTTTAAAAGCAATTGAAGATTATAGAGTTATTAAGTAACCGAAGTTTGATAGGGCGACTCGTATTTACCGTGAAAGATTGAAGGATTTTAACAAATATGATGACAGACTTTTTTTTAAGATATAGTTTATCTATGGAGAGTGTTATATATAATTTGCAAAAAATTTAACATTTATTAGAATTCCACTATGACAGGTAAGTACCCTCCCTATACAGTGAATTGGGTAAAGTGCCTACTATTACTTACGTGTAGGTAGCTACTTGCTTAATTTTGTATTTACGTAACTTTGTACCTAATTAGGTACTTGTATCTTATTTACAGAAATAAATCTGTGGCACCGATTAACCAACTACTGTGTTCCCTTAGATTTTATACAGGCAATCAATTATTATCAATAGCAGATCTAAACAGCATCAGTATTTCTATTTGCAGCCGAATTATAAAGAGAGTGTCTGAAGCTATTGTGAGTCTGCGAAGCGAATTTATACAATTTTCAGACACTCAAGAAGATCAACAAATAGTAAAAGAAGAAAGAGAAAAAGAACACGCAATCACGCGACAAACGAAATGCCAATCAAGTCAAGTCACGTGACTTCAAAATGTCACTGCGACTTTATTAGGCAATGGCATTCGCCATACAGCCAAAAAGAGAAAAAAAATAACTTTTTGTTATTTATCTAATATTTAAAAGGTGCAGACCCTACTTTTTCCAAATAAACTGTGTGAAATTACGTGTTTTATCTTGTTTTTTAAGCTAAATATCAATAAAATCGTTTACTCGAATAATTTATCGATAAACGTTTCCGCAGTACATCTGCACTAAACGTCACCTAACTAAGGGACTCTTACCTAAGTAACCCTTAGGATGGTGAAACAGGATTTAGGTAAGGGGATGATTTGAAGGGTCCCCTAAGATAAGGGAACCTTACTTAGGTTACTGTTTAGGGGCTACTGGTGAAAACGGGCATTAGTCTTTTGGCATCTGACGTATTCATAAAGGAGGTACTGCAAACAAAAACAAAAAAAAACTGTCAAAAAATCGGCCAGCGCAGCTGTGGCTAGCTATATTATAGCCTCTGAATTTCCAGAATAAATATGGGTGGAACCTTCTTCGAAATCTACCTCCTCCTGCGGCTTGCCGAAGGGATTTTTTTTTGTTAAATTTCTTCATCAGGTACTGTCTGTATTCCCCAACAATGTTGGAGACGGCTCCCAGTCTCCGCGGATGCAGCTTAATACTATTATTTTACATAGAGCCACTGTCTATCTGACGTTCATGACCCAGTTACTGATGGGTGGCTCGAAAGGATCCCCTTGGAATGGCTGGTTGCCAAACCTTTGGACTTCTGACTGAACTTTTGTCAATGATTCATGAATGACAGAGGGGACCAAGTGCTTAACGTGCATTTCAATGAACGAGGGGGTCCATCCCGTCCATCCATGGACCACCCTCGGCAAGCATTACTGGAAGATAGATCCTGTGACTGGTTTCAGAAAAAAGTATGCTAGCGGTACCTAGTTCTCAACAAGTCTACACTATTCAACACGGTGATATTCGTCGCGAGCTACTCAACTACCATGCATTCAAATAGTTTGATAGTTCGTAGTGTTGGTACACGTCAACACACGTGTCTCCAACTTTTTGAATGCAAGTTAATTGGAGATAGCATTCTACCGAAACGGAACGTGCAATGAATTTCACAGTGAACGTGACGAATTGGGACTTCAAGAGTTATTAATAATTGCCTATTAAATTTGAAACGATTGATTTTGAAGAAATGACATTCTTAGAGAAGATTTTCACTCTTGAACCCTTGAACCCAAAGTCGAGTTAGGTAAACCAAGCCAGATCTAAAAATGACAGCCGAGACCAACGGCTAAACGTGCTTTCCGAGTCGCGCTTGATGGGTCACCCATCCACGGACCATCCTAGGCAAGCGTGGCTTAACCTGAAGATCGACCCGAGTGGCTCAGACCCTGTACTAAAATATGTCAATGTCCGGGGTCCGTAGGCACACTAAGCAAAATTCAAAAGCGATTTTCTCGTAAAATAACGGTTTCCACTTTGAGATCAGACATTTGAACACTGTCTGCAATGTGATCGGCTATGAAAGACATTGTTGAGTTTTCCGGGTCTGGCTGTGTTTGTATGTAAGTTTAAATATTTGTAAACGCACTCATGGTACAGGAGAAATTCCTAGTGAGAGATAACGTTGCTTTTCTATATAGAAAACAGAAATGTACCTAACCCTTCGTGGATAAATTGGCTTGATGTTATATACTACCGAGTTCACTAGGAGTCACTTTCACCCTTTTTATTTTATTACGGAGGAAATCATCAAATGACTTCTCCCGCTCTGGGCGGAGCAGGAGGGAGTGTCAGACTTTTACTGACTAAAACCCATCCATGTTCCTTCATCGCCCTTTGTGTTCCGGGGCCACGGTATCTCTTTCGAACAGTCCCGCAGCCCCAGCAGGCATCGGCCCTTGCTTGCCCTTTTTGCTGACATCTTTTTGAGGCGCGCGTAGAACACTCCTGCGCCGTCGACACGGTCTGTTGTTATAAGACGGACGGACGGCGAGCTAGCCCATAGCTCTCCGTTCACAGGCCCGCGCCTACGGTGGCCGGGAACCACCACGTGGCCCCCGACGCGACGCCCGGTGCGTCCCCCGCGGCGGTTGGGACGTGAGGTTCTCTCAAAGTGTGCTCCGCAGATCTCTAGGGCTCCGTGGAGCCTCTGTAGGGGCTCCATGAAAATACTGGTCATAATTAAAAAATACACCAAAGAAAATAAGGTTGCAGAGAAAGTTAAGTTACTATACGACAGCCACTAAAATTATAATGTTTTTAACCAAGTAAATTGTAAAACAGCGAAATCTAGCCGACTAGCTTTGAATCAGTTGTAGTAATCCATTGTCAATTCCATTTCTTCTTTTTTTTTTTCTCATTTTAGGGCTCTGTCAAATATTTAGGTTTCCAAAAGGGTTCCGTTGCTAAAAAAGTTTGAGAAGCGCTGTCCTAAATAATGAGGTTGAAAAATGGTCGACCGTCAGTGAACTCGGTAGTACACAACTCTTTTTTCGGGGTTCCGTACCCGAAGTGTAACCAAGGGGACCCTATAAAATAAACCTAAGCTATCCGTCCGTTCGTCTGTCTGTCAGCGAGCTGTATCTCATTATCATGTTCCGTAGGTAATAGGTAGACAGTTGCAATTTTTACAATGTGTATTTCTGTTGCCGCTATCGCTATAACAACAAATAATAAAAATAAATGAAAAATTAAAGAGGGCTCCCACCAAGGGTTCTGTAGCATCGTAGTAGTACGGAACCCTTCGTGCGCGAGTCCGACTCGCACATGGACGGTTTTTCTGTAGAATCTGGGCACTCGACCGCATCGGCCCAGCGAGTACGGCGCGCGGCGGAGGACAAAAGGCTATCAGTGCATTATGTTATTCCGAAACATTCAAACTGATAGGTCATGCTCATGAACAACAAGTCTACATAATATATTAGTATAAATAGTATATGGCACAATTCTTGATAAACGGCGCCTGTATTTCAAAACTAAAGTAAGGTATAGTTATTTATTTAATTGATAGAACAGCTATTAGCGTAGCGAAGCATTAGCTAGCGACCACAACAACGAGGCGGTCGTTGGTATTATTGCTGAATATGAGTTCGTAGGGTTCCATGCCCGGATCACACAAAACTGTTATCGAATTTTTCCACCAGGAGTTACTCAGTAGCAGCCGGTTAATGTCCAAACATAATTCGCTAAAACTGGGTGTATGTATCTCTGACTTATCCTTCGACATTTACAAGCGTGATCATGTTGATTAAAACACAGCTAAGGCTGTGTTCCCAGTAGGCAAACTGTTAGCTGCCGACTGAGTTTGCGGCGTATCGGTTTTACGCCCTTCCATATATTTGAAATAGAGTGACCACAGTTTGCTAGTTTTGAGCTCACTTTACGCAGTTTGCAGCGTTACGTGCGCCGACTGTCTCAGTTAGTGGCCGTCTCACAGCAAAATCGGTTCCAGTCGGCGGCGGCGATAGGGTTGTTCGCCGGGCGTAGTGAGTCCGTTTGCCGCAAACTGTTCATGCGAACAGTTGGAAAGAAGCTATCGACGCGTTCGGACGTGTTCATGCTTGAATCGCTTATACCTAACTAATCTCTACGCACACACACCACAGAAAATCCAAGATGGCCCTATGATACGGAAAGGTACAACAATAGTAAAGTGAAAATTCAGTCGGTCGACCTAAATAAGCGGCTAACTCATAACAGTTTGCTTGCGATGCACGAAAATTGATCTAAGTTTGCAGCTAACTCAAATTTCAGTTCGGCACAAATTTGCGGCTCATTCAGTCGGCTGCTAACAGTTTGCCGCCTACTGGGGCACACAGCCTAAATGCAGTTTTTAACCGACTTCAAAAAAGGAGGAGGTTATAATTATGTTGCCGGAGGTTATAATTAGAAGCCGGTGACAAAAACAAAATCAATCAAACAAAGGTCAAGCTACAGAAGTCGGTGACAAAAACACTAAATCAATCAAACAAAGGTCACCGACTTTTGAAGCTTGCTTCGGTTTTATTTTTTGCAAAAAAGATTTAGTACCGACTGTCGTAGTACTAGGTACTTACTATTAATTATATTATATTATTATATTGTATTTTTTCATAAAACTTAGAGAACAAAAGCATGCAATAGAATCGTGTATCATTTGCACCAGACTAGTATTGCCTGAAATACTAATCCCTAAGTACTAAAAACGGAAAAATCTGCCACGCCCGAACTGTTGAAAGAAATTGAGTGTAATTCGGCATGCAGGTAGATCACAACGTAGGATAATTTTCGTACCGATAAAAGTTCCCCACGCGGCCAAAGCCGTAGACAAAACCTAGAGATAGATAAATTAAAACAAAAACATACCATTCTCTGAAGCTCATTGGCGCCATCCTTATACTGAGTGCCATGCCATTTTTTAGCCAAATGCCTAGCTCCATATATGGAGTCGTCAGGGCCCCATTGTCTGAAGGCCTCTTCTCCATCGAAGAATATGAACATGACGCTCAACCGGTTGCTCTTCAGCGGCTCGAGCTGCGCTGACATCACTTTGGCCAAGTTTATCATCATCGCACATGGCACGGCTGAATCCGTCGCACCTAGAACAGGGAGTAAAGTTTACATGCTGTTACCATGATGGGGTTTAGGGAGTCACCATAGGTACTTATCGAGGTTGAATTGACTTGAGCCGATAAAAAAGAGCTTCTGGTAAATCCATATAAATTAAAATCAAAGCATTTATTTCAAGTAGGCCAGTTACAGGCACTTTTGAACTGTCGAAACAAAGATGAAAATTTAATGTAGCTACAGTCCCAGTCACAAGACATAAAAACTGTGAAAGTACTGTTGTCGCCCATTCCCTAGCGTAGATCTCTATGGAGAAGAACGGCATGAAACTCCATGGACACTCTTTTAAATAAAATATTGTTACAAAATCTTGGTTACATTATTAATGTTGAGATGGTATATTATGTGAGAACAATATTCCAAGATGAGACGTACGTACGTAAGATGCACGTTAAAAGTGTCCACAGTAAAAACAAAACAAAAAAAAATACAATTCAAAAACCAAAATAATTCATTCAAACAAGCCATGGCAACTAAGAGATGACCATAATAAAAGCGAAAGTAGGCAAGTCATGTTAACTTGCTTGCACTTGTTTAAGTCTTAGTAATAGGCGCGACCCATTGTCCTAGACTGAGAAACTCCTGAATACTCCTGATGGAGAACCTCAAAAAAGTTTGCCCTACCTGGGAATCAAACCAAAGACCCACCTCGCGACCAACGACGCAGTTGTTTTTTTTTAATATCGATAACAAATAAAAATAATAGTGCAAACACGCACGTCGTGAGTAAAGTTAATAATCAATCTGCGAGAGTATTTCCCCCGTGACTGTCGCCCGCCAAGTCCCAAATGCCCGCCGGGAGGTCGTAGGTCGTCAATTACACACGGTCACAATTTCATCATAATTGTTATGTTACGAACTGGACTTGCGTCATTAGAGTGGAGGAACATCGACGCACATACGCTTGCCAAGTATTCAGTTCATCATTCCGAACCCACTGGTTCTGTGGGTTTGGAATAGAAATTTTTCAACGGTGCCTATTAAAAAAACAAAAAAAAGAAATTAACTGTTTCATACATTTAGACCGTGCAGGTAGCCCTTGTATTTTTAGGTAGATTTCGTCAGAAAAAATCTACCTATTGGTCTTTCACCTAAAGTCGAGTTATGACCCCTAGAGCCCAAATCAACCGCTGGGTAACAAGTTTATATATATACACGTGTGGGCGCCAAGCTAAATTTTGCCACACTCTACAGGTCGCAATTAAGCACCGATGGCTTTCAAACTTGGCCCAAAAACCGATAAGGTCAAAACTTAGGTTAAGTTCGTGAATGGGAGGAATTCGTCCATAGCGAGGGGGCGGTTTTTCGAAAATCAGTTTTTTGGAAATAACTTTTTTCCTTTGGAAATTTTTTGAACCGTTTAACATTTTTATCATTCAGAGTAAGAATACGGACAATTTAAAATTTAAACTTTTTTGATGCAACCGTTAACTTGGGGGTTAACATTTCCAAAATTTTTAGAAAAAAAAAATTATCTCCGAAACGGTAAACATTTTTACGGTCGAAAACTTTTTTTTTGAAAGCAAATTGTTTATTCTACAAATTTTACTTTTGAAGTTTAGCGATAAAACTTATAGTTTTCGATATTAAAAATAATAACTGAAAAATTAAGGGCGTTTCCATGCTAAACTTTTATGGGAGGATTTTAAAATTTATGATAACCATTCATAACCATTAAGGTTGAACTGCGCAACATATTTTCCATACAAATTTCGGGGGGCTATTACTCCACTGTTTGACATGGTACATCTAAAGTTAAACATGATATCGTTTTGTCTCATTATTAATTGTGTCTGTACGGAATCAGAATAGTAAAATAAAAAGCCATTCAAAAGTTACGAGCTACCAAAGATTCATTTTTATTGCCAATTTTAACGTAACTTTGGGCGTAAATTAGTAATAAAAGAAGTGTCAAATTTCCAAAACAAAGTCCGTACCGACACAGCACAATTATCGAAGAATTCAATAAATTTTATTTGAGAATGATTTATGCAGTGGTTTTTTCATAAAATTCGATTTCCCAAAAGCTTTTTCATATTTTTTTACGCGCGCCTTTTACTACGAATTTTCGTGCATCTCACTGAATGTTTCCCCCGGTGCGGTGCGGGAGGGGACACACGCGATATTGACATGTCCTTCGTTTGATAGAAGAACAAGACCTATATTTCTGTCCTTTTCATTTCATGCATGACGTCAGTGACGTGTCATTTGTTTTTCGCTGAAGTTGAAGGGCCTGTGCATTTTTATTGCACTCCTATAATGTGTGTTTCGATGGCGCGACCACGGCATTATTATTTTTTTAAACTATGGCAAGATTTTGTAAAAAAAAAATTAAAAATTAAATTAATTAATTTCAATTTTAAATTTCACATTCAGAACATTTTGAAGGTTCCTGAAATATAAACCTAGGATTTTTTATATTTTTTTTACAAATTCAATCTGTTATTTACCAAAATTTCAGGTCTCTGCAACGCTTAGTTTTTAAGATTTCCGTGGCCGCGCGGTTTTCCGCGTTTCGATGGCGTGGCCACGTTCAAACCCTTATAACTTTTTAACCATAAGTTTGACAAATTTAAGGTTTTGGGAAATTTGAACCACATACATACATATTTTTACAAAATCATGAGATAGTTATTTAAAAAAAAAAACGCCGTGGTCGCGCCATCGAAACGCACACCCTATAATATGGTGTAGCGACCTACTTATTTAGAAACTTTATATACATAAAACCTTCACGATATAATTTTTACTTTTCTTCTGATCTGTCACTTCTCTGTCTTGTGTTGATTAAATTTATATAGAATTATGAAATTGTTTAATTTAATTTAGATAGTGTACAACAACCACTAAATTGGTGACCCCGACTTGATACGCCCTGAAAAGGAAATCCTAAACTTTATCAAGCCAAGGAAATCCACAGTACCACGATGAAAACATAAAGCAGTCGTCTGCCGACCAACGTCCAGACTCTGCTGGCTTCACAGCCATTTATTTCTCTCGAGGGATTAGCAGACCTGGCGGAAAGCGTCCAGGACATGGTGACCCCAGGCCAACAATAACAAACAATATAGTTATACAATATTATTGTTGCCACTAATCTCGCGAATTGTGTAGTGACCATGACGTTATAAGTTGATAGTAAAAGTTTTAAAGCTAAAGTTTATTTTATTATTTTTAGCGCATTTAAATAAAACGTCAGACGAAAGTATTATATAACTTCGTTTTTGTTCGGAACGGTTCGGAACGCTGAGTGTGTGCCGTACGAACTAGACGCGCGTGAAGACTAGCGCCTAACTGCTCATCACTGATACTATCTCTGTCGGGCACGATGCCAGGTGAGACAGCGTGCTTTTTGGCCACGCCCACCAATGAGTTCGAGACCGTGTGATGTGTCACCTTAAGTCGTTTAATTGTCAAACGTCAACAAAGTCTTTGCTATGACGACCAAGTCTTTTGGCATCTGACGTATTCATAAAGGAGGTACTGCAAACAAAAACAAAAAAATACGGACAAAAAATCGGCCAGCGCAGCTGTGGCTAGCTATATATAGCCTCTGAATTTCCAGAATAAATATGGGTGGAACCTTCTTCGAAATCTACCTCCTCCTGCGGCTTGACGAAGGGATATTTTTTTTGGCTTAAAATATGAGTGAAGAATGTCATTTAATACCCTTTTAGAGGACTGTAAGCGTAAGGCGCTTTTGTATTGAATGCCAGAACCACATAAAAAGTACAATCTAGATTAATAACAACTTGTACTTACCAACAAACACATGCTCTCTCATATATTTGCTGTCATAGTGGCACGCTAGCACCAAGAACCTCTCAGCATTAGGGTTCAGTTTGGCAATAATATTCTTAAAGTTTAATGAGCCAAAAATAGGTGTATAGTCTGAGAATTCATTCTCAGTTACATCCCAACCAAGGTCCCTCATCTGTTGCGATATGTAGTTTGCGACTTTATCATGGTTAGGAGTACCCACAACTCTTGGGACCAGAATCTCGTCCAGAACAGACCTGAAATGAGTCATGTCGCTCAATGCTGCTATATCCTTCACATCTTGGTCTGTTAGCTCTTGGGCTTCGTGTAAATTCTGCAAAAAAAGAATAGTTAGCTGTTTGGGGAATTGAGGTAAGTATGGGGGTCTGACAAAATATTGCAAAAATTTAAGGATTGCTTGTGGTATTGCGGAGTTTTGTGGAGACGATCTTCGGTGTAGACTGCGGCGAATAAGTAGAAATTGGCATAGCTGCCGAGTACGGTATCGCAAATGTCGTAATGCTGTGCGGAATCCTGTTCTTGAACTCATCTCTTCGAATGTTCAGTCTTTCAGAAAATTTTCATTTTAGAAAAAATCCTTGGATTAATAGACTAGACATTTAATATGCTCTCACGAATTGAATAAATGTCAGTTTGTCATTCATCAAAATTGACAGTTTTGACAAGTTTTTGGAAGAAGTGCTGCTTTTTTACCCGACTGCGCGACGCAAAGCAGGGTAATTAAGTTTAGCAAGGCACTGGTGTGTGCAATGTGCATGCATATGCCCAAGATTTGGACTATAACTTTCAACTATGGGTAGGTACTGAAAAAACATGTGCATTGAATTTGTCACATATGTGTATCTAAAAAATGACGGTTTGCCACTTATTTGTTTTCAATAAGTTGCAATTTGTCACGCATCTATTTCTATGGAATAAGTATAAAGAGGTTTCAATATTTTACCATGGAACTTAGCCGACCAAGTATTCGCCACTTTAATTTTCAAAATATCAGCAGCTACGCATACAAACTGAGTTAAGCAATAGCTAGCAACACATACGAGTAGTTGATGGGTGTTTCCATCAGGAGTTTCTCAGAAGGAAAGCACGGTCTGGATTTGTGTCTGGTTGATGGAGATAGGCTCAAACGGGACTTAAACACACCTGGCGTAATTTGGGTGTACACGGCGACACATCAAGCAATGTATTTCCAATACTTATAACATTTGTTTATTTTATATATTATTTAAACGACATCAGCCAATGCTTTCGCAATTCTCAATTTCAATTTCATTTCATTTCACCATATTTTTATTATGCCGACGACCTCAATTTATATAGAGCCATACGACAATCAAGTGATTGCCTTCTGCTGCAGCAAGATTTGGACAGACTATCCTGTTATTGTCAGGAAAATAAGTTGCAACTAAGTTTACCTAAATGCAACTTCTTGAACTTCACAAAAAATAAAACCAAAGTTACATAATTATACGTTGTGAAATGCCCCCCTTAAAGTGGATTCTATTCGCGAGATCTCGGTGTCGTTCTAGATTCTAAGCTTTGCTTAGATACACATAGGAAAAATAGTTAATAAAGTGTATTAACTATGCGGATTTGTAATGCGTTCAACTGTCAACTTTTTCCTATTTATGCTTATATAAGTCTTTTGTACGCTCTCAACTAGAGTATGCCGCGTCCGTCTGGAGTCCTTACTACAAAAAGTACGTTGAAATGATTGAGTGTGTTCAATACAAGTTCTTGCGTGCAATTCATTACAGATGCTACGGATATTATTTGCCGTACCAAGATTTACTTGCTAAGTTTATACTTAGCAAGTAAATCTTGGTACGGCGAGCTTATGCTCGCAACACTCGAAAACAGACGTAGGTACTTAGAAGCCATGAATTTATATAATATGCTCAAAATAAATTTTACTGTATTGAATAACCAATATGTTATGTTATGCGGTTCCTAGGACGGTCCACAAGCGAAAGGTGCGTGCTGGCAGATTATTTTTCGTGGGCACTTGCAAGTCGAACTCTGGCCAGCTTTCGCCGCGTATTTGGAAACTATACCTTCAGCTAACGCTCTATATATGGTATACAATAAAAATATATACGCCCGTGCGAAATGTTTTTCTGGGGTATACTTTCATGTAGGATACTCCATTTTACTATACTGTAAGGCCATGAGGCCTCACGAAGTCAGCGGCGGCGGCGGCCGCGCCTCTGACTTCGTGAACAGCTCCATTTAAATGTATGCATTGGATGGAACGCCCCGCGCCCGCGCCGCCGCCGCCTCCTCCGCGCCGCCGCGGCCGCCGCGGCCGCCGCTGACTTCGTGAATGAGGCCTAAGTGTAATGTATACCCGTTTCATTGTCGCTCTACTTTTAATTGGGTAAAATTTAAACGAGTGACTGTAAATTAAAGTTTTAAGTGACAAAAAATAGGGTTCGTAAACCTCATAACACTATTTGAATTCTGTCCCCAAATTGCCGGGCCTCCGCCGGCCTACGGCCCGGTGCCCATGCCGCCCATAAAGGTAAAAACCCCAATTGGAAAAATTGTCTCTGTCTTAATATTGAAGTTTATTTTTATTATATTTTTTTTTAGTCTCGCACGGCTAGAAATTTATTATCTTAGCGGGCCTAACGGCAGGATAAATTCTGATTTCCCCCGCGCGTCTCGCCACACCCGCGTTAGTGCGGATAATAAACACGGGTGGCGCCACGACGCGCGATGCGCGGGACCAAGTTTGCGTACAGCGTAATATATGCAACACAGTTAAATACAATCACTTTTATTTTCTTATTATTTTTGTGTTATTTTTTTAACACCTGTACAATGCATTCCTATGTTGTTTGTATGTCGTGAAATAAAGTTTTGAGTACTCCATTTCATCTTATTTTTTTTAAAATATTATTGTAGGCATCGAATAGTTGGATGCATTTATTTACCTATTATTTTTGGCTAAGTAATTATGGACTACATATACTGGAAATGTAGATAAAGCTTGATCTATCGACATGTGTAACTTATTTCACCGCAAAAAACTGACATCTAGAAATTCGTCTCTATTGCTCGAGCTATACATGTCTGATTGTTCATGCGGGGTGGCTGAAGTGTTACCGCTTATTATCTCCTTTTCTATGATCTACCTGTCTTCTAACTTTACGAAATGTGTGAACAAAGCGAACAAGATAAAGAATATATATTTCTGTCCCATTACTTCCAATCGAGTAAAAACTTACAAGAAATCTAAAAGTAACAACGTGAGATTTGAACTCACGGCTTACTGATACACTCATAGATCTGCACGCGCCTAACCGCTAGGCTATCTTGACTTATTATTACAACGTTGAAATTATGAAGTATACGACAATGTCTATCTTCTTGAAAGTAAAAGGAACTAAACGTCAAGCTATTGCTTTGTGAGGTCACCTATGGACTTTTGGTCGACACTGTACATATGCTCGATTTATATTATTTTCTGGGTACCTAAAACAAGCGAGTGTTCGGACCAGTCTATTTTAAATCTTTACCTACCCGACAGACGTTATCCTGACAACTATGAATATTGAATACGAATTGACCTACTACCGACATACGTACTACATACGTACTACCTACGTACTACCTACCTACCTACTACCTACCTTCTACTTACTTACCAGATACACAGGTAATTCGGACGGGTTGTCAATCTAAAAAAATTAATAATAATTAAATCAATCATCCGTTTATTTTGCGTTTACTATGCGCTTATGTACGTAAAAAATACATATGTACCTACGACTTCGGAAATCAGCCATCATTTGAGTCTTCAACTGAGTTCAACTGTTTTAGTTATAGCTTTTAATTGTATTTTTCTTGTTACCCATGTTACTAAAAAAAATGTAGATATAATGACAATAATAATGGCGGCTAGGCACGGAGCAAAGTGACATAGACTACCCGTTTCAACAGAGCGAGGGCAACTGCCTCCCATATTATTATTATACTCTTTGGCAACTGCATATATATATAGAGAAGACAGCGTATTTCGCGGATTAAAAATGTAGTATCGCCAAATGATTTGTAGTGTGTTATCTCTTAAGGGGCTCCCCCATGCACACTAGCGCCACTTTAGTAAAAAAAACAGAACTCGAATATACACAATTAATATAAAATCTGATTGACAAAATCAATCTTTTGGTCTTCTAAATTATTTACGTCTGCTTAACTCATTGAAACATAGCTCGCTGTCGTTACAGATACAAAATGGAAAAAAACGGCCGTTTTTAGCAATTTTTTTAACTGTAACTACAGTGAAGTATATTTTAATGAATTAAATAGACGTCAATAATCTAGAACTCTAAAGCATTGATTTTGTCAATCAGATTTTATATTAATTGTGTATTTAACGAGTTCCGATTTTTTTACTAAAGTGGCGCTAGTGTGCCATGGGGAGCCCCTTAAAATAGAAAATATTTTGAAAAACCGCTAGGGTCAGCTCAAGGTTATAGATGAGTGATAATATTTATCTAGTTTATGGTTCAGTAACATGCACCAAAATAGAATACAAACCAAAAAAGTTGAAAATTAGAGATAACTTTGTGATGGTTTTCTATCGAGAAAATTTTATCCTATTATGTTTTTCAGGGTCAACCTTCACATTTATAATGAAGTTTCCTGACATATACTTTTTTTCCAATTTGAACATGATTTACTACTAGAAAAATCTAATCAAAGATTGAAGATTTTGCTTTAGGCCCGCTCTTAAGGGCCTAACATGCCTCAAATGGCTTAGCATGATCCTCCGTTACGCCTAAAATACTGCAGCATTCATTTTGAAATAAATATATGGTAAAGTAGAGGATTAATGCTAGGTACTATGTGTGACGAAAACACGATTCCACAAACTTTTCTCGATAGAAAAAAAATCCAAAGTTACCTCCAAATCGAACAATAAACCGCTGGTATTCAAAAAGTACTTCAAATTAAATCATGAAACTTTGCATACTAACTGAACTAACTTTATAGCAGGTCTTATGTGTTTTATTTTTTTAGTCCAATCAATAGATTTTTGTAAATCGCAAAAAACCACTCATTTCGCACTATTCGGCCGCAGTGACAGACTTAAAAACCGCTTTGTAGTGCAAGCTGATTAGAACTTTATTCTAACAGTATTTCAAACAAAGTTTGAACCACCACAAATAGAGTTGCTAATTTTAGGGTTAGAAGGGCCTTAAAATGAATTAATAGTAACTTGACGAAAGTAGGTATAGAGGTACGGAACGATTGCTTAGTTGCGGTCGGGTATGTTTTAAAATACCTACGCGCGAAATCCTATATCTGAAAGTATTCCGATGTCAACTTGGCCAGTGACGTCACAAATGTTAGCTAACATAGCTAACGTCACGACGTTTGTATAGCTTAATTGGTTGTCGTGCGTACAGCTCGGCCTATCCCTTCGCGGAGTAAAGGCGTTGTGTTATGTTATACATACTTATAGTCTATGATTCGCGAACGTGACGCTTCAGTAGATTATTTAAATTAAAATAAATAAGTGTTTTGTGCTTCGTTGTTGAGAGGTATTTTATGGATCGAAATGATAAAACGTATTATATGTCTGAAACATTCATATTGACAATAAAGGAATGACAGGGTAATACAAAATTTTATAAAAAGCAAAGATTGAGAGAAAAACCTCCTTCAACATCCTCTCTTTTTCGATAATCTTTATCGTATAAGTCCCACTATTCCTGAAAATAGATCCAGTCTGGGTTTACGCACAGACTTAGTCAAAATATGAGCACACTGGTATTCTGTAGGAACATATTTAACTTGAAGTTCTTTTTCAGTAACTAATTCCCTTACATAAAAATGTCTAATAGAAATGTGCTTTGTGCGACGATGTAACTCTGAGTTTTGTGCAAGCTTTATAGCAGCATCATTATCAACTTGTAAAGTAGGGACTTCTATCAAAGTAGTAATTTCATTGAAAAGTCTCTTCAGCCAAACAACCTCACGAGCTACTTCACTAGCTGCAACAAGTTCTGCTTCGGTGCTTGAGATAGCTACAGAAGTTTGTTTACGACTTGCCCAAGAGATTAATCCTGCATACACGCATACGATTCCAGAAGTAGAGCGTCCTGTATCGAAATCTCCACCATGATCAGAAACACTAAAACATTCCAAGATTCCAGTTTTGTATACAATTGCTGTATCTAGGGTTCCCTGAATGGAACGAAGTATGCGTTTAACCTTGTTAACATCTTTTAAAGAGGGATTTGTAAGTTTCCTAGATACGATACTAATAGCGTATGAAATGTCCGGCTTATCTAATGACAGGTACTAGAGTACCTGTCATAAGATAAGCTAGCGCACCAACAGCTTTACCATACGGAAATTTAGCCTCATCCTCTTTTACTTAGCATGGTTGTGCAGGTTGTGCTTCTTTGATGATTGGAGTACTAACGGCTTTACAATCACTCATACCAAAGCGTTCCAGTAGCCTTTTAGCATAATGTTTTTGAGAGAGTTTGATTTCCAAACCCAGAAAGTAAGAAGCTGGTTTTGTGGTTATCTTGAACTTCCGTTTCAATTCTGCCAAAAACTTTTCAGATTCCTTTAGGTTCGTTGAAGCTATTAGACCGTCATCAACATAGAGTCCAAGAATTATCTTGTTGTTAAGTCGGTTTCTAATGAACAAACATGGATCTGTGTCAACTTGTTTGAATCCTAAAACTTTCAAATAATCAACAATACATTCGTTCCAACATCTTGGAGCTTGTTTGAGACCATATAAACTTCTCTTCAACTTACATACTTTAGCCGTACTATCACTGTATACTTCTGGCTGATTCATGTAGATATCTTCATCTAAGGAACCATTCAAAAATGCAGTTGCTACATCAAACTGTCTGAGGGATAACACTTTATTTGCAGCGATGCTAAGAATCGATCTTATTGTGGCCATTCTAGCAACAGGACTAAATGTATTACTATAATCAACTCCTTTCTTTTGTGTATAACCTCTTGCTACTAATCTCGCCTTATGTTTGTTAAGACTTCCATCAGCATGGGTTTTAACTTTAAACACCCACTTACAAGAAATCAGTTTTCTGTCTTTTGGTTTATCCATCAAAATCCAAGTTTTATTCTCTTGTAGAGATTTTAGTTCGCTTTCCATTGCTTTTAACCATTCCGCTTTCTAAGGACTTTTTTATTGCTTCTTTGTATGATTTGGGTTCATCAAAATCACTAACAATAGTAGACAAAATAAAATCTTCAAATCGTTGTGGTGGTCGATGTATCTCTTAGATTCCTTGTCGTAGAATTTCCTTGTTCATTATCTTCATCTGAATCAACTTCTGATGATTCAGGCGTAATATAGGAGATAGGACTCATTAGAATCTTCTTCATTTCTACTAGGTTCATCCGATATTGTAGGCAAATTGGGAATTGTTTCTTTCAAAACTTGCACCATCATTCAATGTTTGAGGCATATCTGAAATAGTTGCATCTTGTAAAATATCCTCCCTTGCATCTAACATTTTATGATTTTCTGTAGTTTTAGGAAAATGAACCTCCATCTCAACAATTGGACTTTGTTTTTCTGTTTCAGAGACATCTGACTCCAATCCAATAGATGTGATGACTGACTCATTGAATATTACGTCTCTTGACCGTATCAGTGTTGGATTCGATTTATTGTTTATGCTTAGTAACCGATAACCGTCATCGCCATCATAAACAATAAGAATACAGTTTTGAGCTTTTCTGGACATTTTCGTTCTCTTTACTTTCGGAACATGAGCATAACATTCAGTGCCAATGATTCTCAAATGTATGATTGAGGGTTTCTTTATAAACCCTCAAATGGTGATTTTCCTTCTATAGAAGTCAGTCCAGTTCTATTCAGAACATAAGCAGCCGTGTTGACAAGCTCAGACCAACAGGAGAGTGGAAGTTCTTCGTGAGCGTGCATCATAGTACGAGCAGCTTACACCAAAGTTCTGTTGTCTCTCTCACTACACCCGTTCTGTTCCGGCGTATACGGCATTGTCAAACGGTGTTGGATACCATGATTATTTAAGATCTTCTTTACAGCTTCATTTTGGAATTCTCCTCCATTATCGCTGAGAATAAAATTGTCTTTATAATATGACTAGTAGTCTTTGTTTTGTTTATCATTTCCACAAGTTTATCTTTCACTTCAGACTTGTGCTTGATGAAATAAACATGACGATACTTACTGAAATCGTCTATGAATAAAACAAAATAACAAAACTTTTTGAATGAATTGGGGAACGGACCATATACATCTGTGTGAATGATCTCTCCTGGTGCTTTAGCTCGATCTCTTGTTCCAAATGTATATCTATGTATTTTACCATAAACACATCCTGTACATAGTTCAGAATTGAGTTTGACTTATATACCAAGTTCCTTTTCAATCAATTGCTTCACATGTCTTTTATTCTGGTGAGCAAATCTTTCATGATAGAGTTGTAAAATGTTTTTTGTTGACAGTGAGTTCAATTCAGGAGATGAATTTATAATTTCTTTACATTTAGTTTATAGAGTCCTCCATTCTTGACTCTTGTGCCAATTAAATTAATTTTTCCATCTACTATCAATTGACAAAATTCTCTTTCAGATGTGAAGACACTCTTCTCAAGTTTATCTTGCGCAGCAAGTACGGAAAATAAGTTTTTCTTTATCGCTGGCACAAACCATACATCACACAGTTTAATGTTTTGTGTCTGACCGCGAATGAATGCTATCAAATCAACTGTACCTTTGCCAATAGCTTGAATTATTGAGCCATATCAGTTGTTACTGTTTGATTATTGCTGAAATGTTGAAAGCTGGAAATATGTCGTTTCAACAGGTGACTTGTAGCACCATTGTCAACAATCCAACTGTCAAGATCTTCTTCAATAATATTTACGATTTCATTTGTAACAACTTCCACAGATTGGTGTTGTTAGCTTGACTTGTCGATGGGCCAGGTGTTTTAGGAGGTTTCCCATCCGATATCCACTTGCGACATTTTTTAACTTTGTGTCTATATAGTCCGCAATATTCACACTTTTTCTTATGCATAAACTTGTTTTGTACAACTAGAGCTTGTGCTTCAGTAATACCTTCTTTGGTCAAAAGTGAACGATCGCAAGCACATACTTGTGCTGTCAGATTGTCTATATTTCGATCTTTTCTTGACATCAACATCCAACTAGACTTGAAGGAGAAATACTTCTCGTCGGGTAGTTTCCAAGATCTTGTAGATTAGTAATAACTCTGGAAGATCATATTTGGTTTCACCTTTTTGAAGTTCCACTTTGCCAAAGAAACTGTAGCATAGTGAATAGCTTTTGTCTTCAGATGTTCCATTGAACAAAGTTCAATCATCACAAACCTGTTTGGCTGTCTAGAATCTTATGACCTTTTGTAAAGTGGCATCCGACATATTAGCCATCAAAATAAGCATCGCCGTACTATCTTATGATATGCTTCTAAAGTCTTTTCATAATTTGCTATAACGTCTGCAGTTGCTGTAGTAGCTGGTTTTATAGGTTCTATAAGTTTTCCATTTATAGCATCCAACCTGCTAGGAGTACCCCTTAAAAGCAACAGTACCCAGTAGCGCCAGGTTGACCAATTTTCATCACCTTAACGATCGATATCAATTTTGCAACTCGTAGACGAAGTCGACATTTTGACAGGACTTCGTTAGTTTTTTTTTTTTTTAATGTAGGCACCTAACTATTTTTGCAAATTATTTGTTTAAAACCTTACCTACTTGATTCGTTAATCAATCGTTACCAATATAATTAAACGCTCTGCTACCATGTTGAGAGGTATTTTATGGATCGAAATGATAAAACGTATTACATGTTGGAAACATTCATATTGACAATAAAGGAATGACAGGGTAATACAAAATATTATAAAAAGCAAAGATTGAGAGAAAAACCTACTTCAACAAGGTAAATATACGTTTTAATTTATTAATTCTCGATTTCTGGATTTGAAAACATACCAGTCGGCAACACGGTCTCTGACGTCACGAGCGTTGTGTGAAGATATAGATTTCAAATACGCGCGTTCGCCTATTCGCAGAATGGTCGATTCCTACAATAGTACTTTCGAGCAAATTGACATTTTTGCATGTTCTCCCTTAAAGTTTAAACGTGAAAACGTCATCTAATTATAGAACTTTCTTAATTATTTAATACACCTTTTTACATTAGTTTTTTTTTACATCATTTTATATCTCTCGGATTTGTAACCCTAGCGATTATTTTCACGCTAAGTATAGTTATAGTGACGTCTCGTTTACTCCCATACAATTAGACAGTGTGCGCGATTTTGGTGTTGACAGCGCCTTAATTGGTTGTCGTGCGTACACCTCGGACTTACGGACTATCCCTTCGCGGAGTAAAGGCGTTGTGTTATGTTATACATACTTTTATTCTATGATTCGCGAACGTGACGCTTCAGTAGATTTTTTAAATTAAATTAGAGAAGTATTTTTGTCAGTTGTCACATAAATATAACAAATCAACTAATATTTTAAATGCGAAAGTTTGTGAGTATGGATATGTGGATGTATTGATGTATGGATGTTTGTTACTCTTTCACGCAAAAACTACCTAACGGATTTGGATGAAATTTTGCACACAGATAGTTTATAACCTGGATTAAAACATATTATACTTTTTATCCCGGTAGTAAGATCCCATGGGACAATTATCAAACTTCACGCGAGCGAAGCCACTGACAGAAGCTTGTACTACTTATATAAATGTTGAATGAAAAACACTCAACATTTTTCACTTAAGTGGCGTGGCAACTAAAGTGGCGCTAGTGTGCATGGGGGAGCCCCCATGCACACTAGCGCCACTTTAGTATAAAAATCAGAACTCGTTAAATACACAATTAATATAAAATCTGATTGACAAAATCAATCATTTGGTCTTCTAAATTATTTACGTCTGCTTAACTCATTGAAACATAGCTCGCTGTCGTTACAGATACAAAATGGAAAAAAACGGCCGTTTTTAGCAATTTTTCTAACTGTAACTACAGTGATGTATATAATCTAGAACTCTAAAGCATTTATTTTGTCAATCTGATTTTATATTAATTGTGTATTTAACGAGTTCTGATTTTTTTACTAAAGTGGCGCTAGTGTGCCATGGGGAAGCCCCATAAGTGCGCAGATAATTTCTAGTGAATAAGTAAAAACACAGTATAATAACACTCATGTTTTGCATTATTGTCTACAAAGAGACAGTAAAATATTGCTATATAAAATGTATAGATTCAATTGTATTTCCCTGTTTGCCATTCAAAAGTGACTTTTGATGGCCTAATAGAAATAAATGGTTTTGACTTTGAGTACCTCCAAATAGACGCACCTTAAGGCCTATTCACCTATACCTACCTCCTATACTAGGTGAGTAGGTACGTAGGCCTAGGCTCTATCTTAAGTACTTTTGCTTGATTTCAAGTACCATTTATAAGTGTATTAAGTGGCTCTTCATATTATCTAATCCCAACAAGTTTACAAGTACAGGCATTCAAAGAAATAAGATACCTATACCGTTGTGATTCACGCACAATGGTTCACTTTAAGGAATAACTGCGGAAACCAAAACCCCATGATAGAGATAGAACCGTTGTGATCCCTATAGTAAAAGTTATGAATTTACAAAATCACAGGCCTACGTCCATCCAGATTTCTCATTGGCAACTTCTCAGGAATTTTGGGGGGCGAATTTCCAAAAAAACTATGATAAGTACCTACATCTAAGTTCATACTTTGACTTTTTATGAGTATAAGTTAGCTTAATGAGATATATCAAAACAGGTATCAATTTCCAAGTTCCTAATGTGAAAAATATTACAGATGTTTATTCCTTATTTAACCCCTACAGACTTGCTTTGTGGAAGGAACTCTTGTACAAAATTACATCCAGCGGTAGAAACTGTGCATTGCCTGTGTGTGAGTTAAAGTTTAAACTGTCAAGTGATTGCCTACAACTCTACCACTTCTTGAGCTACATGGCTTTAACAATAAGGTATAAGCATGATCTTTTTTTATCACTCTAAACAAAGCGTATTGACATCAGAAATAGCAAAGTGAAATTATTTTTTAAATATCTATATAAATACTAAGTTATAAGCATTTGAAACTGCTGATTAGACAGAGAGATCCGATACAGCGAATCTTTCGCTGCATCGACGTACAAAATCCATACTAAATAATGTTTATCTAGAAAGAAACAAAAGTTTAAATGGTTATAACTTTTGTATTGTTTGGCCAATTTATGTCTTGTTTTCGCTTTTTGACATTATTTTATAGTACTTTAATTTATGCATATTCCCTATACTTTAATTTATGCATATTCCCTAGAAAAATGTACTTGTAACAACAATATAGATACGTACAGTATCTATATTGTTGTTACAAGTACATTTTTCTTATGCACTATCATCAATTCATAAGACATTTTGCCAGGCCAGCTGAAAAACAAAAGCTAGCCAAATTTTGTTGAGGTGCTATAGTTTCTGACTTCTATTCCTAGTACTTCTACTCCTAGTGCTGGGCAGAATGCTGGAGCAAAACTTAAAATGGTCCAGTAAAAGAATAATTTTTGAGGTACATAAATAAAACTTTAGACTTATTTTACATGGAATATTTCTATAATTTAAATTGATACTAAGTACACACCAGAAATGCATTATTTAAATTGTCCTTAGTGATTTTAAATCACATAAAAAAAGTCACTATTAAAAGTCTAATGATTTTTAATAAAATAGAAAACTACTGTAGTGGATAACAATTCAAACTAACTATATCATTCATCTATAAGTAATATTACAAAATGTCTTGAAATCAAATCACATTTGTTTTAAAATTTAAATAAAGGTACAGAAAAAGTTGGACCAAACTTGTTGACATGGAAAAAAAAACTTTTTTGATGTATAAATCAGTCATAAATCTACACTTTAATAATAATACTGACCTTCTCCTCATAAAATTTAATTCCTTTTTTAGTGTTTACCGATGCAAAACAAAGTATCGCGACGGCCAAATAAAGCATTGATCTATACATGATTAATCACGTTATTTTAAGCACAGGTAGACTTTTTAGTACTTTGAAGCATATGTTCGTATGAATTCACTTTACTACTGTTACGTGCTCTCGGCCACTTCACACAGTATCACTGATAAAACTAGGTTTGTGAAACTTGTTTCGAGTTTGGACAACCTTTCACCTCTCGTCTACACAGTACACACTGATTTTGACATTGACAGTTCACTTTGGGGTTCCAACGTCAAAAATAAAATTTCCTCCATTTATGTAAAAAAAAGAGACTGAATGGGTTTTTGTTACGAAAATTCTATCAAAAGTGTCTGTTTGTAATATCAAAGCAACAGCTTTTTATTGAATGCATATGAAAATTATACATACGGCACTTATAAAAAAACACACAATTCAAAAACAGACAATTTCGACAATGCAAAAGTGCCTGTAACTGGCTTACTTGAAATAAATGCTTTGATTTTGATTTTGTTTTTTGAACACATTTTGTCTGTCTGTCTTTTTGTTCCGGCCAATCTTCGAAATGGCTGACCAATTTTGACAGGACTTTTACTGACAGATAGCTGATGGTATAAGGTCATGGCATAGGCTCAATAGGCTGGTGATCGCATAGGCTATTTTTATTTTATAAAAATATTTAAGGTTTTGTGCAAAACAATAATTAAAACTCTTGAAATTGATAAGAAAATACGATTCAAAAAGGAAAGTAATATTTTTTATAATAATTACACGCGAACGAAGGTCGCCTACCTTATAATATTTTAATTTTTAACAGGTTATATACAGTAGGTGAAACAAAACAAAAATTAAATAATGAAGCCATGATTTATGGGAAAATTATTGTCTGAGCATCCCCAAATCACAAAGATTAGTTAGTCTGCTGCTTATTAAAAAGACTTCATTCCCTACCATATTAGCCGTTTTATACCTACGATCATTACTTATTGGTATTTTGTAGGTACGATAAATAAGTACGTAATCTAAAATAAAAACGAGATTTTGGAATATCAGCTGTCAATCTGAGTAGTCCGTTGTGCGGGGTATGTTTGTAAAGAAGACGCGACGAGTCGACGACCTACACTAAGACAAAAATTAGTAGGTATGTAGTACCTAGATTGCTATAACTGGTCCTTTTTATCTTTATTGTAAGGCGCTCCCTGGACGGGAGCATTCGGCTGTAATGTAATCGTATCGAGCGTAACATTAGTGAGACAGCACTCGGTTCTCCTGACAGCCTCAGGCTGAGGCTGTCAAGAGAACCATTCGGAATTACGGTGGCCACCCTGGTGCTACCCTGAGGCCCTACTCCCTAACGCTTCGTCCGTATATTCGGATCTATCCGTTTCTCTCACGAATATACGGACGAAGCGTACGACGAGTACAAAATATAAATTTTGATTGTTACCTAGCCGAATGCTCCTTTGTATTCGCCTTTATACTTGTGTGCTGGATTTCAATTTTGTATCCATTTTCATATCTGTTTATTTAAATTCTTTGACCAGTATCTCACTAGTGACGTCACCCGCATCTCTCATGACGTCAGTGACTCAGTGGCAATTCAATCAACGGAAAAATGTGATTTGCTGGAATAACAGTGATGCACTATGGTTTATAATTATTATTACCAATATCAACAAATAAGAAACACCATCCAGGCGTGATGTGATGTTATTTTTGGCAGAGAAACAAAGAGATGTTCAGTTTAATTTGAATTTGAATAGTTTCCTACCTATTTATAGATAGACCGTCATGATCGTTAAAGATTAAGGGAAATCTAAGGATTTACTTTCATGAATATTAATGGATTATTTCATAATGATGTAACGAAAAAAAACTATAAGTAGGTACTTAGGTACGGTCTTTATGGTACCTGGGTAATACTGGGTATACCTACATAGTAGATAACTAGAAAATCTAGTTTATGGTGAAATGTGGGCCCCAAGCTTTGGGGGATTAGGTACAGGCGTGATGTTATGTTATAAAACAATAGGAAATACGTGCCCTTAGTTGGCATGCGGTGAGCGCCCCCTGGACGTGGCGCCACGGGTGTCCGCACCATAAATCGATAATAGGTCACCTCCCAACCTCCCACTTACAATGGTATCTACCTAGGTAGATAGTCAATCGCACGGTCATGGAAACAATTTGACGTTGACAGCCCCCTTGTTTTATATAACGAACCAGGCACCCCCCCCTCGGGCGATGAGACTTGCGACGACGCGGCTTGCGTCAAGCGACATAGTACCTAAGCGTCGTTCTTGTTTCCTTTGAGTTCGCAGTGACTCGGACTCATGGAACTAAGCAATTTCTTTCAGATTTTGTTTTCTTCGCAGCAGTCGCAAGACGCGTGTAGTCAGTGGCCAACGGCCAATACAACCCTCCAAGTTCTTATAGGTGTAAAAATTACTTTTTCTCTTTTTTTTGGTTCGTTATTAAAGTGAGACGTTTGTCTCACTTTAATATTACTTTAGTATTGAGTAAAAGCGCTTCCAAGGAAATTCAATCAGTCAGCTTATTTATTCTCGTAATGTGAAACTCCTTGGTGGAATTCTTATAATAAGTATTTTGTATGGAAATTAAAAAAAACCGTAAAGAATACGCACGGCGCTATACAACAGGTTATACGGTAAAATATGTACTTAGGTGAGAGTACCTATTTTACCGCATGTTCCGTTGTATAGTGCGTAATTTTTAACTTTCGAACAATGTATAAAGGCTTCGTAAATGCATTTTTTGAGCAAATGTGTTGAAATAATATTTTAATCAACATTTGTATGTTAACCTACCCTACCACTGGTCTGCAAATTGCAAAAAACGTAAGTATACGTACACACATCAAAAGTATCTAGGGATCAACATATATTTTTGCAATAACTTTTCTCCTGATTGATATTAATTAAAATTTTCTTTAAGGATTCATCAAATAAAGTGTTTTCGTTTGTCACAGTAACGATAAACCAAGTCACCTTTGCATTAATAAAGAAATTTGCCATTTTCCTAATAAAGGGATTTTTGACATTTGAACCACTAACATTAAAGTTCGAAAAAAAGACTGAAATAACAGTTTTCTTTAAAATTTTATTGGGTAACTTAAACAATTAATAATCCGTGTTTCTACCGCGAACACTAACAACACAAGAACATCGGTTTGGCATACTCAAAATGAGTTAATCCAAATCACGCTGTGGAATGGCCGCCCATGTTCGTTGCAACAACAAAAAAAGGTCTTCTTGCGACTGGATACCCTCCATATTCGGCAGAGCTCTTCTCTGTAGCATATCCCATGCATGCTCAATCGGGTTCAAGTCTGGCGACTGAGCAGGCCAGGGCAGGACATTGATGTTAGCTGCGGCGAGAGTCTGTCTTACAACTCTTGCGGTGTGCGGTCGTGCATTATCATGCATTAACTGAAATAAGGGACCGATTTGCACTTGTAGAGGAACGATGACGTCTGATACAATCGTCTCAGCATAAATTTGAGCGTTGAGGTTGCCTCTGATCCAAATCAACTCAGTTCTTCCGCCGATCCAAATACCCGCCCATACCATGATGGTTCCACCACTATAAGGATGGACTTCCTGGCAGGATTTTAATCGCTGTTGGCGTCCAGGGGTTCTCCAGTGTCGTATACGTCTTGTATCCGGTCTCATACCAAAACGAGACTCATCAGAAAAGCACACGAAACGCCATTGTTCTTCTGCCCTATTTCTGTGTTCAAGAGCCCATTGATATCGAATCCTACGATTGTGCATTGCTATAGGTGGTACCCGTAGCGGTCTTCGGGAATGAAGGTTCACTTCATGCAAGCGGTTTCTGACTGTTTGGTCGCTAATTAAGTTCCCTGAAGAGTGATGAAGCCTCACGGCTAACATCATGGCGGTTATTGTTGGAGCTCTTCGAGTTAAGATTTGAATGTATCGGTCTTGTCTCCGTGTGGTGCAGCGATACCGTCCTCCATGGCGCTCAGCCACGGTACCAGTGCTTCGGTAACGTGTCCAAAGTCGACTGATAACACTCTGACTTGTATTCAGAGCTAAAGCTACAGTACGTTGCCGGGAACCAGCTTCTATCATTCCCACGGCTCTGAGCATTTCTTCCCTGCTTAAATGACGTCGCCGCTCCATAATAACGTTGGTTTTAATCAGTAGTAGGGAAACAGTAGCACTAATAATGTCTTCAATGCGTTGTATGTTTTTATAGGGAAAATATTGACAGCTTATTTTCATCTTTTACTCGAATTTGATTGAGAGTTCCTGATTCAAATTATGAAATGCACCAAAAAGGATCCATATAAATTTATAAAATCATAAATTTATTACAAAGCCACATCTCAATCTCAAGAAATCCGCATAAAAATGCTTGATCCCTAGACATTTTTGATGTGTGTATATACGTACGTACACAGACAGATCACCTAGTGAAGACCACAGGAATCTCCTGGATGCGGGAAGAACAGGCGGTATAGTTATGGCGATACTTAGAGGAGGCCCCAGCAAGCACTGGAAATCTTTTGGCTGCTATGATTTTTTTTCTGGGTATAGATGCGACTTGTTACGTACTAAACGTGTCAGATTTAACTAGAAGAAGAAAGTTTGATCAGTGGTGGACCTAAACAGTCTTTTAGCGACTTTTGCGTGTGAGGCATTCCATGAATTTCTATGCGTTCAAGATGGCATGTTTCAAAGCGTTGATTTATCGGTATGGATTGAAGTGCGGCACCTTTGTCGCTTTCGAATATATCTACCTGAGCTACTAATAACGATGGGCCGCATAGAATCTCGAATCGCTAGTGATGTGAAAGTCGGCCCGAACAATCCCGAACATGACCGACCTGTTGAAGCAGCGATCTACATATTCGTTATGGTTTACAACAAGCCAGCTGGTCTCGGGGCACAGCGCTAGGTTACAATCACGTGACTTCGAGTTCGATCCCAGCATAAGGATTTTCTTTTTTGAATCGAGTCATTTTGTTTTTATTTTCTTTTGTGTTTGTTTTTATATTACTTGTACCAATAATATTCTAGACTTGTACAAAATAATTTCGATGTTTCACATCTGCCAGGCGTCCCGCGACGGCTCATTTTTTTTTGTAAGAAAAATGTCTATGACCCAAGGTAGGTAGGTATTATAGGTATCTACCTATTACAGCACCGATATTATTGTAGTGGGTGGCCTTTACAAAAGGGACGGAACCACAATATAGAGATAACCAGTAAACCAACGAAACCCTTAGTTCGGTACTTTTGTATATGTACGCACAAATACTACGTATAATAAATATTTCATTCTTTTAAATCGATTTATGCTTAATCGACTAGCATATTCCAAACGGGACATGCCTAAAACGAAACGCTTTTAATAGCGCGCAACACTGAACGCTGAGGTGTTGCCTCACTTCTCTTCTACCTGCACGCTCGCTCCGGTAGCTTGAGCCTATAAAACCAGAAATCTCAATTTTCAAGTGTTCAGCAAAATAGACTACGTATATCGACTCCAGCCTATGCGAATGCTACATTCATCATCGAAGGACAGGGCCCCCCGAAGAAGCTTGCTTGCCAGGTCAGTCCCAAAATTACGGTCTATGCTAGCTAATTTCTTTCTACGAGTGTAAGGGAAGTCATCAAAACTTGTTGTTATGTTTCGCTGCATAGTCTGCACCTCTATATAGATATATATAGACTATAGACTCTCGATCTTCACCATCTTCCTGCCCTTCCCTTCCCATTTTGGGACTTGGTCTTCCTTTTCCTCTCCATCCATCAACCTTTTTGTAATCATGACTCTTTTAGTTGCATGCGATTCTTCCCTCCTCATCACATGTTAACATGTCTATGTCGCAACTAATTCGTATAACACAATGGCGCGGCGGATTGAAAAAAGTCGCCGTTATGTAATGCGGCGTTCTCACGTGAAAGCTGTAATTCGTAATCCGGCGCGCCTTTATCTAATACGGCGTGTTGTACGATATGCCTGTGACATCTATAAGACAGTTCTTTCACAAGTAAACTGCTAGCCGATAGGTATCTGAAACCATGCAATGCTTTGCGTGTGTGCCCCGTTTCCCACCATTTGTTCCTAGTTGAAATACTGTATTATGTTGGTTGTGTACTGTGATGACTGTGTCAGAACTAGGGCTTGCATTATCCGTTAAATTTTCGTATCCGAATAATTCGAATAGTAGGTAGCCTTACTATTCGTATATCCGGATATTTCGGATAGTTTAGAAAGATACTAAAATTAAAACCAGAATATGAAAAAATGCCTCTCTGTAGCACCAAGGTAATTAAAACATGGGAAATTGTTAAAAGCATCAGTATTTATTAACAACTATACAGTTCTTCATCTAAAATGAACAAAACAACAATTTTGTTATGAAGCAAAAATCCAATCAATAAACAGTAAAAAAGTTACAATGTTTAACGTATTTTTATTTCTAATCTAAACCTACTCTTCTTGAAAAAACCAACTACCCATCCAAATACTATTTTTTTCTTAAATCAACTTATATCTTTATCTCATGCAATTTTTAATTTTTATTTTGATAGTGAGATCTCAAAAAGCTTATGCAATCCAGAGAGTCATCTTTCATGGTTCCTCTACACTGGTGGGTGGGACTGTCAGCAAAACATTGTGTAGCCGCCCTCTCCAAGTTCTTGCTCCCATGGCCTCCCTGATCATAAAGCGCCATTTCTACCTGTATCGTAAGCAAATCGCTTTGACAGGATGAAGATGGTTGCGCATATTGCACTCGCGAAAGTTGTGAAGGTCTCGGTAATTATTTACCTCCTCTTTTATTAAACTTTTTACGATGTGAGCGACTTAAGTTACTTGAGGCTCGTATGGGGATATTTTCATGTTCTTGTGCTCCAAAATAAGCAACAAATATTATGGACGATCGTCCGTTGAATAGAAGCATTTGAAGGATTCCCAAAAGCGTAATCAGATGTGTCGAGTTCTGCTTCATCATAAAATCTTTTCGTGTTGTAAAGATATTTAATTGTTCCACTAAGCTCCGGTACTCGGATTTTAAAAATGACGAAGATCAGAATAGAAAATTACGCAAATTTAGTCAAATTTGAACTGTAGAGTAGATACATGTGATTACTTGTACTGTACACAATGCCAAAATGTATGATTAGGCTTTATATACACCGTAAATTCGAAAAAAAATACTATCCGTAAAATCCGTATTATCCGGATTCAGTTGCTTTATTCGAATATTAAAATTGAGTGGATATCCGGCTATCCGGATTGCAAGCCCTAGTCAGAACGTAACCGTAGGCGGTAAATGACCTTTTTACCCCGGAGACATTCGTGATATTTTCGTGTAAGCACAAAAGGAGTCTTATATTATTTGCTATACTATACATGCAACAACTTTTTCATGTCGACACATTACACAATAAATACTGAACGACTGTTTGTTTCCCCATTATTATTATTTGCAAGCGCTACTTCTGAGCAAGAGGTCCTGGGTTCGATTTCAAAGTTGGGCAGAGTGTTATTGGGTTTTCCATCTGATATCTCTAAATCTAAGTAGGTAGCAGACCGGAGTCTTGATATGTGCCCGATTTATTGCAATAGGCTTTGTATTATATTTGTGTTTGTTTCATTGTAAACTTTATAACCACGTATCATTCAAATGGCTGGATGGATTTCGACGATTAAGGTATTAGATTTGTCTCAAAAACCCAAGTGCCCTTATATAGATATAAAAAAAAAAAAAAAGTTGGATTTTTGGCGCTAAATTGTAAGTTAATATTAGGCTAGTAGAAATCGACACCAAAAAAAAACCACGCTAAAATCGCAATGCATGATGGAGTTCGACATGTCACCTCGATAAAGCTCCTGCTACAGATTTACATCCCACTTGCTCAGTCCGTCCTGGCTTATCGCCTACCCCTTTGGGGGAGGTGTTACAAAGATTAAATTCCTAGACCTCGAGAGAGCTCAGAGGTCCCTAAAGTTGTTTTTTAAACCCTTCAGGTTTTCAACTGAGAATCTTACCGGATTTTTCTACCTTACTCTCACAATTATACTATTATATCACACAAGTTTTATTAAGAACTGATCTACATAACAAACATATCACATTTAGCACATCTTCTCACACTAATACCTGGGAGTCTAGCCTACTAACAAAGCTGTATCTATTTGAATGATCAACATTTATTGTTTTATGTGCATTACGTCGGGATAATTAGGTATGTTAGAACGTTGAGAAGCCTATCCTGAATCAATAAACTGCCAACTTAGACTTTTGTTCATTATAATTGGCAGCCCTTAATGACGTGTTATCCGACTTGGATAATATTTCTTTTTGTGACTCAGTTTTATGTGACCCTCACGAATGTTCCTCACTGCTACCTGCAGTAAATAATAACATTAGTGTTCTATGTCAAAACATCCGTAGTATAAAAGCTAATTTTTCCGGGTTATTAACACTAATTGAACGGATCAACACAGATTTGCTGGCTTTTCTGCAACCCTATTATACTTTTATTTATTTATTTATTTGGGGATAAAAAACAGCAGTACAAAAACATGTTATACACTATAAATAAACTTAAAATAATGGCAATTATTGCACTGCCAACACCATTATCCACTGATCACTACTTACATGATTAATGGTTATGCTACGTGAGTTAAAATACAATAATGTTATAAAGTTATAATAAAAGGGGGAAAAAAAAGAAAAAACGAAAATACATTATCAAAATAGAAAGGAAAACAAAATTACGATGATAGTATAGATTCGACTACAAGTACCCTAAATTTGTTAGCAGAAAGGTTAAATATATCTATGCTCTCAAAATGATTGTTATAAGAATCCACAAGTTGACGCAGAGGAGCGCGAGAACCAGCATTAGAGTGACAGACTTGGCTGAAATTCGTAGTCAATAAACGGTATGGGCGCGCTCGTCTGCGTACTACTGTTCTCGGAACAAGGTAACACACTTTATTCGATATTTCAGAGCAATCATATTTATTATGGATAATACCGTGGAGAAACATTGCTCCAAGTAGCAGCCTTCTAGATTCTAAAGAAATCAGGTTATATTTATTTAACAATGTATCATACGAGGCTTGGCTGTGACTACATCTCCAATGCATGGCTCGCAGGAACTTTCGTTGTACTATTTCGATTGAATCACTATACTTTTTATAGAAGGGGTTCCATATCACAGTTGCAAACTCCAGACATGGCTTAACTAAAGATATAAACAAATATCTATAAGTAGATGGGCGTCTAAAATATCTACTGTTGCGCATAACAAAACCGTACATTCTAAGCGCGTTGTTGATGATAGTTTCTATGTGCGTGTTAAAATGAAGTTTTGAATCCATTATCACCCCGAGGTCCCGCAGTGTACACACACTATTTAGTTTTTACACACACACACCTACACCACTTATGTAATTATTTGTTTTTTTTTTTTGTTCTTTTAATACTTTATACCTTTATTTCTCATAAGTTACCTATTTTTTAATTTGTAAACCAACCTTTAATATTGGTACCTAACAATGATACTGTAAATTGCTTTTTAACACCCTTGCTCGTAAAGCTGATGTAATTCCACCGGTTTTAAATATGTAAAGCGGGTCATAAAAAACGCGTGTGTTACCAAAGCAAATAGTTAAGTTATAGTCCATACAAATTCCATAACAGTATTATTTGCCATTTCAAATATGGAACTGATCGCCGCCGCACGACTCCAGCTAGTGAGCAGCGCGCTGTTGCTATTCAAATTTCGCACTAATCGCCGCGCGGCGCCAGTCAGTAGGCAGCGCTAGCGCGCTGTTAAAATGGCGGGAAAGCAACAGTGTGCATTCACAGATTAAGTTTATTTAAAATAAAATAAAAACAGTTTATTCGGTAATTTAAAAACTTGGCTGCATGCTCTAGCGTCTAAATTTTGCCAACATTTTCACGCAGCCACGGCAGAAAATAATCCTCGCGCCATTTTTCTCAAATTTTCTTTTCTTTGTACTTGTATTGTGAATATCTTTTTTTTTCTGTTTCCTCGCAAATGTGTTAAAAAACGTCGTACAATATACGTGCGTATTGGTTATAACGCACTAATATCGTAATGTACTATTCTAAGTGGAAACCTGGTGACCTGTAATACAGGTGTTTCACTACCTACCACAGGCACCAGTGATTCACGACCATGTAATGTCTTGTTTATGCCAATAAATAAATTTATTATTATTATTATTATTTCGGATCTTCTGACTGTTAGAAAGCTGCACATGCTTAATATAATTCTAACTAAGCATAAAACTCTATCGTTCAACCCACAGAAGATAAAAGGCAGAAGGAAAAACACGGTTTGTCTTTCATAAAAGTACTGTGTACCCATTTTATTCTTGCATTTTTATTTGTTTAAGTTCATTTAATATCTTGATCAGGTTCAATAACTTAAATACAATTACATAACCTGGGGAAGGGCGGAGCATCCTTTTTTTTTTTTTTTTTCGGATGGGAAATCATCAAATGACTTCTCCCGCTCTGGGCGGAGCAGGAGGGAGTGTCAGACTTTTACTGACTAAAACCCATCCATGTTCCTTCATCGCCCTTTGTGTTCCGGGGCCACGGTATCTCTTTCGAATAGTCCCGCAACCCCGGCAAGCATCGGTCCTTGCGGACCCCTTCCTTTTTGCTGACTCTCTTTGAGGCGCGCGTGGAACACGAACGCGCCGTCGACACGGCCTGTCGTCATGAGACGGACGGACGGCGAGCTAGCCCATAGCCCACCGTCCACAGGCCCGCGCCTACGGTGGCCGGGGGCCACGTGGTGGCCCCCGACGCCCGGGGCGTCTCCCGCGGCGGCCGGGACGCTGTGAGGTTCTCTCCCTCTCACGTTCCGCCACCTCCTTCTCTAGCATTACTGCTTCGCAGAAGGAGGTGACGGCGTCCCATTCCGTCTCGCTCCGGACCATGGCTTGCACCAGGGCCGGACGCGAGAGGTCGCCGCCGCCAATCGCCGCTTCGAGGACACGGCGGTGCTACGCCCACGCGGGGCACACCTCCACCGTGTGCTCCACCGTGTCCTCCGGTCGATCCTCGCAGTGGAGGGGCGGAGCATCCTAAAACAAGCATACCTCCCCATTGTAACTAGAATAAGTTATATAATTTGAAGCAATAAACTTTTCTTTTTTTGAAGTTGTGCGTTTTTGATATGATGGTTGTAATGTATATCAGTTTGGGAGATGTGAATCCAAATTTGCAACTTCGAAAAACTTGTGCTCGCTGCACACCACGCGATAAACTGCAAAATTTTGTTGTTTTTTTTTTACTTCTTGCTCTAGAACTCAAAAACTGCGCATTTCCAACAAATAATTTTTGATTTTAAGGGTTCCTTAGTCCTGACAAGGAACCCTTATAGTTTCGTCATGTTCGTCTATCTGTCTGTCTGTCCGAGGGTTTGGTAAGAAACCGTTAGTACGGGAAAGCTGTAATTTTGTAGAGGTATGAATATCAATTACGCCGACAAAGTAGTAAAATAAAATTTTGTAAAATATTTTTTTTAGTGTAGCTCCCCTGCATGTGAAGTGGGATGATTTTTTTTTTCGTCGTTAACCCCATCGTGTGGGGTTTCGTTGTATTACTTTATATTTATGTTAGTTTATAAGGTATATTATTTATGGGTTGTTGTTGTTGTTGTTTGCTCTCGTCCGAAGATAAATATTGGCAAATCGCTCGTCCTCATGGGCATGCGCTACGAAAAGGCAATTAGACAAAGCCTACCCTACCAACTGGGGCAATTATTATAACTAATGAACTATGTAATAAAATAACACTTTGTACAAAACATTAAAAAAAGTTCAAACTCCTTAGAGCAATTTTTCGCGCCCGTGTTACGTAACCAACACTGTACTGGAAGTTGCTACGAAGCTCGACGCTCACCCGCCGGACGCATCTTATAGGCAAATAGTCTGCTGGCCTACAACCCATTGATAAATTTACGCACACAGCGGCAAATTGGTGCATATTTTCGTGTGTATGAACCGCACACACGGCACACATGTATAGATTGCAGCCATTTTTGGCCGGTAACTCCTGCGAGTGTAGCTGGGCTATGATTGGCTGCTACAACACAAGGCCAGGATTCAAGGTGAATGTTCTTTAGCCCGCGTAATTCAAATTTCCTTAGGTTTTTTGCAATTTGCAGGCCAGTGCTAGGGTGCATGTTGATTAAAATAATGATTCCTGGGGGTTATTGGCGCGTATTATTATTATAATAATTAATAATATTATTGATATTATATTTTTCTTCATGGGTGTCGTTTTCGTGGTTTTTGGGGTTGGTTATAATGAAAATGAGGTCAAAATGAAAATCCAAGATGGCGCAGATGAAAATTTTTAGTTTTTTCTTCATGGGTGTCATTTTCGTGGTTTTTGTGGTCGCTGATGATGAAAATGAGGGCAAAATGAAAATCCAAGATGGCGCCGATGAAAATTTTCAGTTTTTTTTTCATGGGTGTCATTTTCGTGGTTTTTGTGGCCGCTGATGATGAAAATGAGGTCAAAATGAAAATCCAAGATGGCACCGATGAAAATTTTCAGTTTTTTCTTCATGGGTGTCGTTTTCGAGGTTTTTGGGGCCGCGGATGATGAAAATGAGGTCAAAATGAAAATCCAAGATGGCGCCGATGAAAATTTTCAGTTTTTTCTTCATGGGTGTCGTTTTCGAGGTTTTTGGGGTCACTGATAATGAAAATGAGGTCAAAATGAAAATCCAAGATGGCGCAGACGAAAATTTTCAGTTTTTTCTTCATGGGTGTCATTTTCGTGGTTTTTGTGCTCGCTGATGATGAAAATGAGGTCAAAATGAAAATCCAAGATGGTGCCGATAAAAATTTTCAGATTTTTCTTCATGGGTGTCATTTTCGTGGTTTTTGTGGCCGCTGATGATGAAAATGAGGTCAAAATGAAAATCCAAGATGGCACCGATGAAAATTTTCAGTTTTTTCTTCATGGGTGTCGTTTTCGAGGTTTTTGGGGCCGCGGATGATGAAAATGAGGTCAAAATGAAAATCCAAGATGGCGCCGATGAAAATTTTCAGTTTTTTCTTCATGGGTGTCGTTTTCGAGGTTTTTGGGGTCACTGATAATGAAAATGAGGTCAAAATGAAAATCCAAGATGGCGCAGACGAAAATTTTCAGTTTTTTCTTCATGGGTGTCATTTTCGTGGTCGCTGATGATGAAAATGAGGTCAAAATGAAAATCCAAGATGGTGCCGATAAAAATTTTCAGATTTTTCTTCATGGGTGTCATTTTCGTGGTTTTTGTGGTCGCTGATGATGAAAATGAGGTCAAAATGAAAATCTAAGATCGCTCCGATGAACATTTTCAGTTTTTTCTTCATGGGTGTCGTTTTCGAGGTTTTTGGGGTCGCTGATAATGAAAATGAGGTCAAAATGAAAATCTAAAATGGCGTCGACGAAAATTTTCAGTTTTTTCTTCATGGGTGTCATTATCGTGGTTTTTAGGGTCGCTGATAATGAAAATGAGGTCAAAATAAAAATCCAAAATGGCGCCGACGAAAATTTTCGGTTTTTTCTTCATGGGTGTCGTTTTCGAAAATCCAAGATGGCGCAGACGACATTTTTTTTGCTATCGTTATTTCGTGGCCTACCCTTCGTGGAATACCACTGCACGCCACTGCTCGTCCTATAGTAAAGTCATCAATAAAAAGTCGTAGTAGGTACCTATGTACATCTAATTTTCTTTCATGTAAGCATAGAACGAAAAAACTATAAAAACTTAAAATTGGATATTTGAAGAATTGTGACAAAAAAAAATTTACAATAAAATCGCAAAGCATGCATTTTTGATATGATGTATAAATCAGTTAGGGTGATGAGAAACTTCGAAAACTTGTTCTCGTTGCGCACCACGCGACGCGATCAAATGCGAAATTTTGTAACTTTTTTCACTTTTTGCTCTAAAACTCAAAAGCTATGCATTTTAAGTAACAACATTCATTATTTGTATAAATCTAACTAAATTTGCAACAATTTAAGATCAAAGCCATCTCTATTTAAACTTTATAGGGACCAAGCTATGGCTCTTCAAAGATGGTCAACTTTTCCCGAAAATTGGCAATTTTAAGTTTTGCTTCCGTCCGAAGCAAGATATTGGCCAATCGCTCAAGTCCATGGAAATCGTACCATGGTTGGTAGGTTGCCTTGCTGTCGCGACGTGTAGTTCGCGAAGTAAACAGGTAACAGAGTCAAATTAATATTGTTAGAGCGAAACGTGTAACAAACTAGTCAGATATAATAGCATAAGGTGATCTGCTGCTGGCAACATTGAACCCACAGAGAGATCACCACAGATAAAGAGTATTTATAGTTCATGGTTATGGCGCTAAGTAGTCTGTGGCGTTTGCCGGTACTTTGGACTACCTACACCAAATGTGAAGTATTTAATTCAATAAGTATTTACTATTTAGTGCAAAGTAAAGTGATTGGTGTTATGATGGAGGCGTCCAGCATGGTGGCGACTCATCTGAGAGAAATATGAGCTAAGTGGTAGCACTAAGACAATAGTGTAGTGGTTCCCCACACAAATGCCTAGATTCTAAATTTCCTATCTTTTCTAAAGGTTTCTGATGCTCTTGGAAGTCGGTTACATTAGGAGGTTAATTGGCAGACTTGGGCTGTGCGATTCCTTCTCAATACCCAAACGTATTGTTGTAAAGTGTTGTATGTAATAAGAGGGTATAAAGTACATACAACAGAGTTAAATTATGAGAAATGGATCTGTGATAGAAACGGATATGGCAAGAGGTTAATAGCAGGCTTGGCTGCGGTCTCCTCGTATATTACGAGTATGAGAAATGGATCTGTGATGAACACGGATATGCCAAGAGGTTGATTTGGCAGACTTGGCTGCGGTCTCTTCTTTATACCCAACATACTACGGTGACTAGGATCTCGTAGAGCATGTAACTGAATATTAATCCTAGCAAGATATGTACGTTGTATAACATATTCTGTGCTATGGACTCACACCTAAGACACCACAAACGTTTATGTATTTATATTACAATGTATAGAACGGTGGGAATCAATTTAATTTTAACTACAGATGGCGAGCTGAATTAAGGTGCGAGCTAGTAAGAACTAAACGCTGATTAATGCGAAGCAAACCTCCCAACATATTGAAGATTCTTCTCGGAACCAGCCCCAGGTACAAATAATCCCACCAACATAAATCTATCTATCCACAACAACAATTCCTGCAGAAAAAGAATCTCGCCGCCGCGTCGCTGCGTTGCGCCGTCTGGGAACGGGACGATGAGCCTGGCCAGCTCGTGCGTCCAGGGTTCCGCGGATGGCGCGGCGGAACGACGCGGCGACACTTGCATCAAATAGGGTAGTTATGATTTTTTTATATGTTGTATGTGTCGGCGACGAGACCCTATCTCGACAAGGGTGCAAGTATAGTGGTCGTACGTAGAGTGTAAACGCGAATCTTATAGTTGATTTTTCGTTCAAAACTTGTGATATTAACGTAAAGTCTAGTTTATGTAAATTCTCATTAGAATCTTGCTAAAATCTTATTAGTTTTATTTTAATTTAGCGTCAAATTGGTATTAGAGTCCAATAAGACTCATTAGAAAGGAAACATTTTGAATTAAAATTAATAAGTCATTTATGTAATTACGTACCTAACTTGAAAACATGAACTTTTGTTTGATAAGATATAATGTTTAAATTAGTGTCAAAAGGTTGGTCTTAACTTAAAACCATTTTCTGTGAAAGAATTATGTAAATTGGTTAAGTAGTTTAGGAAATATAAGGAAAAATATATAATGAAAATTTCATACATTGCAAAATTAACAGTTAATGTTTTAGGAAGTTTTTTATGTGTTATGTAAGGTGCAATATTATTGCTTTAGATTAAAATAGACATAATAAGCTATGTAAAAAGGTATAGTTTGTAAGGTTTATTAAATAAATAAATATAAATAAGGGGTTCCAAAGGTCTCGGCTGTCGCGAAAACAGACGCGAAATTAGAGTAAAAAAATCACGGTTCCCGTTATGGGCGGACAGAGCCGAATATAAGTCGGGGTCGACGGCGAACGATCCCTTAAATTAGGTTTTTTGAACGCCAATGGCCTCAGAAGCTAACGTGATGAGATCGCCGCTTTCCTCCGCGACCATCAAATTGACGTATTCCTTCTACAGGAGACCTTCCTCTCGCCCAGTCACCGTGACCCGAAAATAAACTATCAAATAGTTCGCAACGATCGATCGCGTTGTCACGGTGGTGGCACTCTAATTTATTACAAAAAGGACCTGCATTGCATCCCCATAGTCCCCCTCCGTTAGAGTCTAAACTCGAGGTATCCATCTGTCGGCTCGGCATGACCGGGCATCCGCCGATCACCATCATATCGGCTTATATCCCTCCCGGCGGCACGTCCGAGGAGCACTCACTACTCACCAAGGATCTTACTGTCCTCTTCGGCTTGAGCGACTCCGTTATTATAGCGGGCGACCTCAATGCCAAGCACCCCGCCTGGAACAGCAAGCGGACCTCCCAGCCTTGAGCGAACAGCGCTGTAAAACTACCCGATGACGTTCGTGATCTGATAAACGATAAGAACGCGGATATCCGTGCCTACAGCTCTTTTCCCTGTGACTCGAACAAAGCTCACATGCGCTACTTACAGCGCACTGTAAAGAAGCGCACTAGTGAGTTTCGTTCGAATCAATGGGACAAGATGCTCAGCGATCTCGAGCCCACCCATCTAGCTTTCTGGCAACTGCAACGGAAGTTACGTGTGCCTCCGAAGAGGCTTCGATGCCTCCTCTCACTCGTCCGGACAAGAGCCTCTTTTCAAAAGTCGGGTGCCAAGTTCACACGGGTCTCGCGTTCGAAGACTCTGAAAAGGCCGAATGCCTAGCCGACTGTTTAGAATCTTAGTGCACTCCCAGCACGCAACCGGTAGATAGTCAACACCTCGACATGGTAAACGCGGAAGTCGAACGTAGGGCCTCCCTTCCCCCCTTTGAAGACCCCGATGATCCTATACCTGTAGTCACCCCAGACGAAGTGTACGACATCATTAAAGAGCTTAAACCGCGTAAAGCACCCGGCTCCGACGGAATCACTAACAAGGTGCTCAAACTTCTACCCAGTCAGTTAATAGTCTTATTGGCAGCTATCTTCAATAGCGCACTAAGTAACAACTTCTTCCCCCAAGTATGGAAAGAGGCCACTGTTATCGGAATCGCCAAACCCGGTAAACCCAAGACGGACCCCGCGAGCTACCGTCCTATCAGTCTCCTGAAAGCACTCTGAAAAATCTATGAGAGACTTATTTATAACCGTCTCAAAGATTTCGCCGAAGCTAAGAGCCTCATTCCCAACGAACAGTTCGGCTTCAGGACCGAACACTCTTGTATTCAACAAACCCATCGCATCGTAGAACACCTGAGCGCTGGTTTCCAGCGTTCGTCGATGACGGGCGCGTTGTTCTTCGACATAGCGAAAGCTTTCGACAAAGTCCGGCACAACGGCTTATTATATAAGCTGTATCAACTGGGAGTGCCGGACCGTCTCGTGCTCATCTTACGAGACTTTTTATCGAATCGCACGTTCCGATACCGCATAGGAAAATCGCTCTCCGCTCCTCACCCTATTCGCGCTGGAGTCCCCCAGGGCTTTGTCATCTCCCCGCTCGCGTTTACGTTGTTCACTAGTGACATTCCCAAGAGCAAAAAGGCTCAGTTAGCCCTGTTCGCGGACGACACGGCCATCTATTACACCGGTCGCTGTAAAAACGCAATCGCCAAAACCCTCCAAACCTCAGCCGACGTTTTAGGCGCTTGGTTTAGGAAATGGAGAAACGAGGTTAACCCCGATAAGAGTCAGGCCGTTCTTTTTTCGAGATCGCGTACTACTGCCCCCAATCCGATCACTATGTACGGCAAGCCTATCCCCTGGGAGAAGCAAGCCAAATACTTAGGAGTCATCCTCGACAACCATCTGACCTTCGGGCCACTTAAAAAAGCAGCTCGCAACCGAGCTGCTTTCGCGATGGGTAGACTCCATTACTTACTAACGGAAAAGAGCAAATTGTCTCTCAGGTGCAAACTGCGTCTCTATACCGCCGTGATCCGTCCCATCATGACTTACGCTTGTATCGTGTACGCTCACGCCAAGCCTAGATATCTCCATAGGATGCAGGTCCTTCAGAACCGGTTCTTACGTAAAGTCACGGGAGCCCCCTATTATGTCCGTAGTCATTACGGATTACATTTAGATCTTAAAATCCTTACGTTAGCTCAGTTTATGAAGCGCCTCTCCAAGCGTTTCTTCGATTCATCGTAACCCCCTGATCGCAGCGGCCGCCCGTTACGAACCCTCGCGAATTAGTCAGATCCGCCGCCCAAGGCATACTTTAGTCGATCCCGATGACGCTATTACCCTCCTCCAGGAGAGCAGGAAGGAAACTAGCACGCTTAGAAAGCACAGACGCAAACAACCGTCATTCCGTCCTCGCCGTCGAAGCCCGTCGCGACGCCCCGATACGAACCCTCCCCGTCCCTTGCTCGTGCCAACCCGCGTTGCTGAGCCTGTAGTCCAAAAGCAGTCCCTAATTAATGACACCACTCAGATCCAGCCTGTCCCCTTGCTGTCTTCCCCCAGCGACGTTCTAAGCCCAGGCCCGTACCCCGCAGGGGGTGCCATTAGCGTGCAGTCGTTTAGTTTGTAAGTTTTTATGCCCTGGCTGGAGGCCTTACACTTAAGGCACCCACAGGATTGTCCGGTTAAGCAGACGACAACCTCTCTAGGATGAACTGCGAGAAGCCATTACGAAAAAAAAACAAGAAGCCGAAACCTAGGGAACACCGAACATTAGGCAGAAAGAAAAAGGGTGTTTTATTCTACGGTGGCTGCCCATCCCTCTCCACCGAGGTCCTGCTCTGCTAGGTCGTCAGTACTCGACCATACCCTACGCATTCAGGGAACGCACCCCGGAGGCGTGCGCCACCAGCAAGTACTGCAAGGAGCGCCCGTCTACTATTGTGGGAGATTGTCCCAGGTTGACTGGACCCCAGGGTCTAGCCATCCGAAACAGTATGTGATGAAGTAATTATGTCAAAACCAATTTTTCGACCTCCCAAACCCTTTGGACCATTGTTAAATTTTTGAAAAACTATTAATCCATCGTACTTTTTTTAGTTTTAGATTTTTATTCCACCAAGGACCTTTGCTACGGTAAAAGTCACTACGAAAGTTTTTAAGAAGACTGAACTTGCAACAAAATGAAAGCAATTTGGTTATGTTAGACCAAAAAGGTTCTCAGATACAGCTGTTCAAAGTTTCCAAAATTTCCAAAAAAACCAGACCAGCTTTGTGATTGATATTGAGAAACCATTTATCGATGAAGCCGGTCGATGAAGAAATGCTACCGCAGCAAGCTCCCCCCAAAATATGTGTTGTGGATTTAGAGAATCAGCCTGGTACATCAAAGGTGTACAAGAAACACTCCCTTACAGTACTGTATACAATGAGTTGTTTCATAATATTGCACTATAATTGTTTATTACTATTGTTTTTATAAAATTATAATGCATATTTCTGTCGTAGTTCATATTACAAACCCTTGTAGTATTTTGTTTACTCACCTCAGCAACTTGGAACAGCTGTATCTATGAAACTATCAGGTCTACATAGAACAATTCTTCGAACGATCTTGATTTGTTGCAAATTTTGTGTACTTTAATGTACATGTGCTGTAAGCTGTAAAATGGGTTCATAGTTGACCACGTTGACAAAAACTTACAAAAACGTCCAAAATTGCATTTAATTTGGAAATTTAGCAAACTTTGAACAGCTGTATCTTAGAAGCTAATTGGCCTAACATAACTAAACGCTTTCATTTTGTTGCAAATTTACTTAGTCTTCTTAAAAACTTTCACAATGACTTTTACCATAGCAAAGGTCTTTGGTGGAAAATAATGTCAAAAACTAAAAAAAAGTACGAAAAATAAATGGTTTTTCAAAAATTTAACAATGATCCGGAGGGTTTGGGTGGTCGAAAAATCGGATTTGACATACGAGTAACTACTTCATCACCGCAGATCAATTGTTGATCAGAGTTCATCACATACAACATATAAAAAATCAGAACTACCTACCTTATTTGATGCATGGCAAAATGTATATTCCAATTCCATGGACTACTCGTCTTATGAGAAAAGTCATCATAATAAAGTTACAGTACGGGGGACGCCCTACCGGAGCAAAAATTTACACTTTAAAGTTTAATATTTCGTAAAAGGAGCATTAAATCGAAAAATAGTACTAGCAACCCCCAAGCCATATTAAAATACCTATTTAACGACACCCCACACGATGGGGTAGACGACGAAAAAAAAATCACATGTTGGGGAGCTTTAAGCTACCCTAAAAAAACAGACAGACAGACGGACATGACGAAACATTATGGGTTCCTTGTGACTATGGAACCCTAAAAATGAATTGGCTACCCTGGTGTGAAAAGTATGGGGAAATCATTAGGCCGGACAAGGTCCAGTTGGAGGACCAAAAATCGCACAAGCAAAAAATAGTCCCATGCACAGAACCGGGTGAAGACGGCCTCTGAATGACGATGTTGAGTACCTACCTACTAATTAGTCTCAAACAGACGATTGTAGGAGCGAGGGAAAGGATTTATAAAAAACACAAAAAAATCAATACCCTATTATGTATTACTTATTTATATTTTGCTGCGTAAGAGAAACACAATACCTATTGTACGCTACAACAATTATCTAACACATCAACGCACTTTCATGACTATTGATTACTCATTCTCGCGCTCAAATACCAAAAAAAACAGTTTTCAGTTGCAATAACCCATAATTACCCCATTCAGACCCCTAATTGTCTATTGTTGACCCTCTTGCTATTCCGCGCATTTAGGGACTTCTGAACTCCTTTTGTGTCAGGCAGACCTACAGACTTTTTACGTAACTACATTTTCGAAGAATATTATGGAACTTAAATAAGTTCCATAGCATTAATATTGTTACTTTTATTACTAAACCAATTATCTAGCCACGTGGTCGTAATACTGAAACTTTAATGATATCTTTTAATAACTTGATTTTTCATTCGCTTGCGGATTTTGCCGTTATAACCAACGCTGCGCCTGAGTCGATATTGTGTCACATGTAGTTGCGTTTCACCTGCGATCCTTATGCGTATCGATTTCCGTGGGTATATGCGACTAGAGAACACAACCTCACCCAAACCACAGAAAATTTCTATGGAACTGTAGTCAACGAAGATGCGCCAGTGGATGTGCGAGGTGGGCTGCCAGTCGGCGCGACGCACGCCGTCCACGCCTCCGCGGTCTACGCTCACGAAGCCGCGCTCCGACGAAAACCCGATGGTGTACTGCCGCTCCCCACTCCACTCCAGGATGATCGCAGCGTCGTACATCACTGTACTTGAGTTCACGAGCATCTCGAACGATCTGGAGCCCGCAAAGAACGCCTCCCCAGGACTGTACCAGGCGTCCTCCATCACTTCAGCTCGCAACTCAACCACTTCTCTGACCGGCACCATCAGCAACCTTCCCTGATAGGTGAGCTTCAGTTCTCTGACTATAGTCAGCATGCTCGCCCAGCCGTCGTTCGATTCCTCTATCTCGCTCTCCCACATTCCCAACCAGGCGATCAGTAGTCTCCGTCCGTCGAGGGATTGCATCGTTTTTGCTGCGTAAAAGTCGTGCCCATAATCCAGTTCGTTGAAAGTTGCTGTTGAAATTTCCAAGTCTTCAAACTGTCCGTTCAGATAGTTGAAATTCCCGATGACGTATCCCGTCTGGTACAGATTTCTGAATCGATGGCCATCACCTTGTATACCTTGAACTGACAGAATGAGAACGTTAAATCCATCTATTTCAAAAAAGTCTGGACTCTCCCACATGTATCCCATGTCTCCGTAAGATTTGGCTATTGTCCCGTTCAATTTCCAGTTGAATAAGTCAGGCGAAGTGTATAGTAATAAATATGCTTCTTGCGAATTCGAGCTTCCGATCAGCATGTACCACGAGTTTCTAAACCTCCACACTTTAGGGTTTCTAAAGTCTGCGTTTCCGAATGGTCCATTTCGTATTATTGGGTTATATAAATACTTCTGGAAGATGATACCATCCGCACTTATGGCGACGTTTTGAGTTTGGTACGTGTGGTTGTTAGAAAGCACGTGTCCCGTGTAGAATAGCGTCAGATAGCTGTTGTGAATGACCGCGGAGCCGGACAGACAGCCGTGCTTGTCGTAATGGTCCTTGGGCACAAGTGCAGGTGGGTAGAACGCCCAATCGACGAGGTTGTCGCTGATCACATGGCCCCAGTGGATCGGGCCCCACGCGCCGTTGTACGGGTGGTACTGGTAGAATATATGGAATTGTTTCTTGAAGAATATGAATCCGTTTGGATCGTTGAGCCAGCCCACCGGTGCTGAGATATGGTACATAGGGCGGTACTTCTTCTTCAGTAGGTATCTCTTTTGCTGTATGAAGTCCTCGACGTGCGCCAGGTCTTGCCCGAGCTCGGCGGCGACCGCGCAAATCCCCGCCATCATTGTGAACACTACACAACAAACCATCTCAGTATGAGTCTGCTCTAACACTAAAGCCCACAGAAGTAAAATTATCCAGTCGTAATTACGCCCCGAAAATAACAATAGGAAATGTTTGTAAACCTATTGTTTAATTATGATGACATACATTGCACAACCGCTTGTTCTAGTACGGAATAACTTGTAAACAATTACATATTTTTTTACTTAGATCATCTTTTGTAAGGTCTTGTTTAATTAGGTAGGCAGGAATGTGTGAATGAATGAATTACCACCAATAATCTATAACACCCCTTTTTTTGCGTCGGGGGTTAAAATACAGTTGTACAGGTTGCATATTAAAAAATCAAAACTTTCTCGAGCAAATTTCAAAAGAACAATAAACGAAATAACGAAATTTAAAATGACCAAATGTTTCATTTAGAAAAATTTTAGAATCCCAATGTATGTGACATCAAATGAACGACTGATCAAAAGTTAGGTTAATTTCTTCTTTAAACAAAATGGGTAGGTTAGGTTAGGTTAAAACTGTGACCTACTGCGACGCCAGAAACGACTTGCATTAATATAAAAAAAGAGATTGTTTTTAGTAGGTTAATTAATCGAAAACGAGTGTAAACGAAAACGCTTCAAACAGTTTGAAACATGTATTCAATTAAAAAAAATATTATCTAAATTCTACCCGCATTAGTATGACGCCTATATAATTTTATTATCTAAGTTCTACCCGCATTAGTATAACGCCTATATTATTTGTATTAATTTATCCAGTAATCCATTTTGACCTTTAAACGATTTGGTCAATAGTGTAATAAATAATATAAACATTGATATTCCAGACTTTGGTCAGCTGAACTTTTAATCAAATGACTATCGTTATTATAATTAACTTTGTTGATTTGTACGTTGTTCTTTTGAAATTTGCTCAGAAAAGTTTTGATTTTCTAATACGCAACCGTTGTACAAAGATCTTTGTAATAATTCAAAAGTACCAAAAACCCGGTCAACGTCATTCAAGCGACAAAAGATTCCTGTAGTAATGTTGGGACAAATTAATATGAGAAAGAACTTTTAAATAATAATTTTCTCAGATAAATAGTAAACATTAGCATTTAGAAGAACAGTAAGACAGGAACAACAATTTATGCAGGGACACTTCTCACCAACCCGTATGCTACAACATTTACACTTTGGGAGCCTGAATTGGTTACCCGCCAAGAACCATAAGGATACACCCTGAAACTGAACATCACTTCTCCTTCACCACAGAACACTTCAATCGAGCTAGCATATAAAAAGATTCGCAGCGTTTGGGAAGCCACCGGACTCCATACCCCTTTTCGAATACTGGGTGAGTTGCATTACCCCTGTCCAAAGAAATTTTGCCAGTAGAATTAGTCCACTTCAAAGTGACCAACTGACTATCACTTGATACTCAAAGTAAGATTTTGGTTTAAACTAAAACTAACAAGTAGTTCGCCCGTTTTGTTAAGTGTCAAAATTGTATGAATTGCTACCAAGGTTCCGTTATACAAAGGTGCAGCTCCTCTAAGACTTTTGATAGCGTCAACAGGTTTCATCAAGATGCGGGCGCCTCTTAACGTCAACTCTCTAATGATGGTTATGGCTCCTGCCCATCCGTCAGTACGTTCCGGAAACACTCCATCCCACGAACCCATCCATGCAATTAAATACCTCTTGCCATCTTTCTCCATTGTCTGTGTTACGTAAGAAATTCTTGGAAACGTACAGTTTCAACAAACCTGCCTATTGTGTAATTGAAGCTTCCAATGATGTATCCCGTCATGAACAGGTTTTGGTACCTGTCATCTGTCTTGTTTGCTGCAGATATTACTTGAGGAGATATTGGCAGGATGAAGCTCCCGTTCAACTCGAAGAAGTCCGGGCACTCCCACATGTAGCCCACATCACCAGTAGATTACGCCACTTCACTCAGATACTCCCAGTACGCCATGTCCGCTGACCTGTACAGCAGCACTCTGCCCAACTGCTCCGAAGTCTGGCTACCCATAACGACGTAATAGTAGTTTTCAGGTTTCCACACTTTAGGTTCCCTGAAATCTGGAGATGTATCAGGCGAAAACGATATAACTGGATTTTTCTTTTTGTATTTTTGTTGAACACGACACCGTCGTTGCTGAACGCCCAGTACTGCGTCTCACTGTTAAGCGTAGTATTCACTTTTATGTGAGCAGTGTACTCGTAGGTACCTACATAAGGTCTAGTTCAATCGCGCTGCCTGAGAAACACAGTTCCGTCTCCGGAAGTAATGCAACTGGCAGGTGCCCACTGCACTAGATCCTGGCTTACCACATATCCCCAGTGGATAGGACCCCACGCTGAATGATTAGGGTAATACCCTACTGATAGAACAAAAGATATTTATTCTGGAAGAAAGAAAACCCACTGGGATGGTCCATCCAACCGACTGAGGGAGCTCATGACAGAGCAATCTGTACCTGCTGTTGATGTTTGGTCTGATGGTGTTGATGTATCACTCCACGTTAGCCTTGGCAGCAATTTCAGCATCGGTTTGTTTCAGGTCACACGCCAAAACAGTCGCGAACATACTTAATAGCACCACGTATAACTTTATCACTTCCATGATGGTAGGTTCGTCCACGTGTGCTGAACTAGGCTTATATACCGGTAATTATAAGTACTGATTGCAGTTCGAGTGCGATATGTAGCGTTTTGTTTTCGAATTACCTCATCATTTCAGCTCAAAGACGTCCACTGCTGGACATAGGCCTCCCCAACCCCAAGTGTCGCCATATTGACCAGTTACATGCGTCTCGCATCTATCGGGTCCCCGCAACCTTCACCAGGTCTCTTCAGCCCCATCGGCCATCCGTTCTGCAAGCAATTTTAATTACCTACTTATGACATATTATGTAGGTATGTCAAATTGTGTTTCTTCGTGTACGTGTTCACGTCGTGTTGTGAACCTAACCTGTCCGAGTCGGAGTGGACCAAGTCCATATTATGATGCCGGCTGCTACTTTAGGGACTACAAGGACCAAGACCAAGGGCTAAGGACTAAAGACCAAGGACTTTACTCTATGGACTCCACAAAACCTGGTGATACTGTGAGTGCGATTTGCCGTGACTTAGTGTAGAGTTCCAATAATGCGCGTAGCAAAAGACAAAGAAAGAAGACAGATTTGTCTGCTTCTAACAATTTATTTTCCATCCATCCGCATTCTCCAGTCGACCCGCGATCATGGCGCTTGCAACAGCGACGAAATATCGGGAGCTCAAAAATAAATTCCAATCACGGAAGATATCCCGTAAGTGACTATAGGTTTTGTTCTAATTAAAACGGATCTGGGACTTTTGCGCGAAAGATATTTGCGCGAAAGACACTTGCTCGAACCCTTTTGCGCGAAAAGACAAATGCGCGGTTGGACTTTTGCGCGATTGGACTTTTGCGCGAACGGACTTGTGCGCGCCAGGACACTTGCGCGAATGGACTTTTGCGCGATTGGACTTATGCGCGAACTGACTTTTTCGCACCAAGACACTTACGCGAATCTACTTGTGCGCGAAAGGACACTTGCGCGAATGGACACTTGCGCGACTGGACTTTTGCGCGACTTCATGGCCACTGAGGTTAACTCTGTAGAGTAAACATAACATCACGCCTGTTATTACTTGAAGGTGGTTTTTTTTTTGTTTTTTCCGTCAAGGGTGTAGTTGTTAGTACTGATTACGAAAATATGGTCAAAATTAAAATCCAAGATGGCGCCGAGGAAAATTTTCTATTTTACCATCATGGGTGTCGTTTTCATGGTTTTCGGGGTGGCCGATTACGAAAATGAGGTCAAAATGAAAATCCAAGATGGCGCCAAGGAAAATTTTTGATTTTCCGTCATGGGTGTCGTTTTCATGGTTTTCGGAGACGCTGATTACGAAAATGTGGTCAAAATGAAAATCCAAGATCGCGCCGAGGAAATTTTGTAGTTTGTCCATCATGGGTGTTGTTTTCATGGTTTTCGGGGTTGCTAATTACGAAAATGAGGTCAAAATGAAAATCCAAGATGGCGCCGAGGAAAATTTTTGATTTTCCGTCATGGGTGTCGTTTTCATGGTTTTCGGGGACGCTGATTACGAAAATGTGGTTAAAATTAAATTCCAAGATGGCGCCGAGGACATTTTTTGATTTTCCGTCATGGGTGTCGTTTTCATGGTTTTCGGGGACGCTGATTACGAAAATGAGGTCAAAATGAAAATCCAAGATGGCGCCGAGGAAAATTTTTGATTTTCCGTAATCAGCAACCTTCAACCGAGCAAAGTTTTGATTTTCCGTAATCTTATTTTCGTAATCAGCAACCCCGAAAACCATGAAAACAGCACCTATGACGGAAAATCAAAAAATTTCCTAGGCGCCATCTAAGTTTTTTTTTATACCTCAAAAGGAAATCAAGATCAAATTAACGGAAGATCTATGGGGTATGTCTATCAAAGCTTGTACCTCAATTATTGAGACTGTAGCGCCGTATTTAGCCTCAATATTTAATTTGTGCGTGGATCAAGGGGTCTTCCCAGATCTAATGAAATTCAGTAAGGTATACCGCTTTTTAAATCCGGGGACAGTAAGGACACCAATAACTATAGGCCCGTATCCGTGTTGCCGGTTTTCAGCAAAGTGTTTGAAAAGATAATGCTCAATCAAATGCTTAACCATTTCAACACCAATAAAATATTACACGAGCAACAGTATGGTTTCACCAAAGGACGTTGTACAACTGACGCCGGTGTCACTTTATTAAAACACATATTTACTGCGTGGGAAGAGGCACAAGATGCCATAGGAATCTTCTGTGACCTTTCGAAGGCATTTGATTGTGTAAATCACGAAACCCTGATCTTGATACTTGAGCATTACGGTTTAGGTAAACTTGCGCTCAGTTTAATAAAATCGTATTTGAATGATAGACAGCAGCAGGTACAAATAAATGGAGTCAACTCAATGGGTTTAAAAGTAAAAATGGGTGGTTGGATACTGGGTGGTTCGATACTGGGTCCCTTCCTCTTTTTAGTGTATATTAATGACCTACCCCATTTATTTAACAACCATCCGCATATGGTGTTGTTTGCTGACGATACTTCTTTAATATTTAGGATAAACAGACGTGCCACTAATCTTGACGACGTAAATAACGCCCCACAATTGGTTTACCGCCAATAATTTAGTACTAAATGGGAAAAAAACTAAGTGCATTAGATTTGCTCTACCAAATGTCTAAAGTAGTGATTGTGACATAATATTGAATCAAGAGAAACTAGAATTTGTCGATAAAACGGTTTTCTTGGGAATCACGCTCGATTCAAGGCTACAATGAGGTCCTCATTTAACATCTCTTGCAGGACGGCTGAGCTCAGCAGCATATGCTGTTAGAAAAATCCGTCAATTTACTGATATTGATACCGCGAGGCTAGTCTATTTTAGTTATTTTCATAGTATTATGTCATACGGTATTTTACTATGGGGACGGGCTGCAGACATCGAGTCTATATTTATTCTGCAGAAAAGAGCCATCAGAGCCATTTATGAATTACGTAGACGCGATTCTCTAAGAGAACTGTTTAAGGAAATTAATATCATGACAGTACCTACCTTGTCAATACATCTATGAAAACATCATGTACGTTAGGAAAAATCGGCATTTATTCAGTAGAAGAGGTGACAGACACCACTATAACACTAGAAATAGGGACCAACTAGTTCAGCCAGGTTTCAGGCTTGCTAAAGTAGATTCATCTTTCATGGGGTACTGTTTGAAATGTTACAATAAAATACCTCCCCACATTCTTCAACTGAACGACGCGAAATTTAAATCTTGTATAAAACGCACACTATGTAGGCAAGCATATTATAAGTTGGGGGAATACATTGATGATAAAAATGCTTGGCTAAATGCTGGTCCTGCTCCACAACCATAGGGGGGGGGGGGGGCAAATTAATTGATTGATTGGGTCGGGCATTATTTGAGTCCATCGACACGTAAAGAAGAAGATGAAGAATTGATTCCCATGTTAATGTTTTGTGGAAGCTGCAGAAGATTGTAAAAATATACTTGCATTATATAGATTCCAGTTCTTAGTATTATATAATTGCATAGCACATGTGTGAGTACTTTGTACTGTTCAGCCACCATTTACATTTATTTATCTTTCATTGACTTGAATATGCCTTGGTGGCTGAGAGAATGTCATGCTCACTTAAATGTCTCGCTGATGGTGGCGGGTGTGTCGGGTCATTTAGTTCCCTTCAATACGGTTGAGTTGAATGGCGTACATGCGTCATGTTTGTGAACGGGCGCTGTCAGTTGGGACTGGTCATCTCTTAGCTGCCAAGGTTCATTTTAATTACTTTATTCGTAAATTGTTGATCTAATCTTTTACTCTGGACGCTCTTAGTGTGCACGTCTTTCTACATCGTTCACACATATATGTATAATCTCAAAATTAAAGATGTAACCAAGATTTTGTAACAATATTTTGATTTTAAAAGAGTGTCCATGGAGTTTCTTGCCCGTTCTTCTCCTTTTAGATCTACGCTAGGGAATGGGCATCTACAGTACTTTCTCAAGTTATTATGCCTTGTGACTGGGACTGTAGCTTTGATTTTCTTTTTTGTATTTTTGACATTCAAAAGTGCCGTAATGGTCTAATTGAAATAAAAGCTTTGAGTTTGAGTTTGGAAAACCTCTCATTAGAATAAAAGCAACTGTAATATTACCTACCTATCTGTTTGTGACCGTATTACTACTAAACCACTGAAGCGATCGTAACCAACATTTTATTTAAAGGCAGCCTTTGATCATAAAGCAAAGCATTGGCTTTTTTACAAGATTTTATTTTAACTTGCAATATTTTTCATTCTGAGCAACTAGGTAACTAAAGAAATACAAAATATGTATACGAAATAAAGTTGCGGGTAATAGCTAGTACTGTTATATATTTATTCAATAAAATACAAATTAAACTATAAACCAGTAACAAGATACTCTAACATAATATGTTTATTATTTATGAAATAAGGTACCATACAATCTTCTGATATGCTATTAGTAAAACATAGGTCCATAATATGGCTCAATAAAATGGTTATCGTCCACATGACATATTAAGTGGTATTAAGGCGCTCCCCACCGGAGCATTCGCCTGTAATGTAACAATCCAACATTCGATTTTGCATTTGGACCATCAACATTTTATGGTTTAAAATCGTTTGGAGAAAATTGACATTTGTGGTAACTTGATATGCTGGCGACTGTACAGGAATAAGTGATTGTTACAAATTGTATCGTTACAGGTTGCGCACTGTAACGCTGTCTCTCTACTCACTGAAGTATAATGCTCGAATCTGAAGTGTTGCATTACAGGCGAATGCTCCCGGGTGGGGGAGCGCTTTTAAACTTAAAGTTAATAGTCCTTTCTCAATTTTTTCACCTCTGATTGTGCATCACTGTCAATATCATCTTTATGATCTTCACAATAAGGTTGCTGTTGTGTTGGCTGTCAGAGATTAAATAACCGTGACAGGACTGTACAACTATAGTGCGACATGGTTCTTTCGGCGGTTTAATGTGCTCGACACGGGTGTTGTTGGTACGCATTTGCGTATTCAGATCAGTGTTTTATGAATGGCCGCAAATCATATTGTGTTCAACATAGAGCCTGGCACTGACCGACAAATTGCAAAAAACGTAAGAAAATTTGAATTTCGCTGGCGATTCTACATTAAAAACAAGATGGCGGAGTTAGTACTATTTTTGGCCACGCGCTAAAAGATCCTTGTACAGCTAGAATTGTTGTTATTTTAGTCATCCAAACCGCATAGTTACATTTAACATTATTTTGAATAAGTCATAACTAAATATATTTATAAAATTAAAAACATTATTAAATTAAAATAGTAATAAAACTATGGCCTGTGCAACGTAGCATGAAAGAGATAGTGTGTAAATGATCTACCTAGAGAATCACTAAAAAAAACTGACAAATAACAAATGGAGATAAAAGAGCCTACGTCATCGGGCAATGTGGCCACATGAGTAAAAAGAGTTAGAAAGTACTTGTGAGATGTGGCCTATACAATACATATTAGTTTACTTCTGACAGCAGCAACCAAACAACAACCTTATACTAATAGTCATAAAGATCACTGTCATTCTGAAAGTTCTGCCAAATCAGAAGTAGACTAACTGAATGACCAGTAGCGCCAGTCGGTGACAAAAAAACGATTGAAGTTTGTCATTAATTTCTTTCACTTCAGCGCTTATTACACTTCCCAGAATTTAGTCTTCTTAATTCAGTCGTTACTGAATTTAGTCAAGTATAATCGCATTCAGCAAGCTATTTTACTTGATTATGGTGTGGATTCTGTTGTGCACAAACTAAACTTAATTTAGGCTATTGCTTCTTTTACTAAAAGGCAGTGCGAGAAAAGGACGGCTATAGCTATAAACTAAGTTAGAGATGTCAAACTAGTTCATGCCTTGCGCTTCAACGTGTTTTTAGTCGACATGTTTCTACGTGCACCCATCATTTGTAAGTATAGAAATATTAGTTCCAACTAAATTTGACAGCTCTAAATTACGTCCGTCTCTTTCTCGTTTTATTAGAGAGAAAAGATAACAATAGCCTAAATTAAGTTTAGTTTGTGCACAACAGAATCGACACCTTTATTTGGCTAAATTCAGTAACGACTGTATTAAGACGACTAAATTCAGTGAAGTAAGTAATACGCGCTTTAGCTCTAATTTATTCTTGCTCCGTAAACTAAGATATCACAGGATTTAGGTGCCTATTTGGCAATACCTACACCTACCTATATAACTGATGGGAGTGAAGTGCTTGTAAATATGAACAGGGACTTAAACGTTGAAACAATATATGTATGATACAGAAAATCTGCTGTTGCTTAAATTTTTTCGAGTTACGAGACCACTCGTGCCTGGAGCAGCTGAAATATTTAGCGGTATCATTGTCGGCAGGTCGGTCCCATAGAAAAAGCTGTTCATATTCATGAATACTACACGCCCTTAAAGTATAGCCCACATTGAACAAATAACCCAGTAGATCAATTTCGAGTCAATATTCGAGTTTTTAAATAACTAATAATAAACCACAAATTATAAATGTATCCTTTAATTTAGAGGATGTACGCTACGTGGTGAGGAAGGGGTATCGTCACATGTTGCGAGAATGGCGGCTATCGCGCTTGAAATCACGGCTAAAGGCGCTAGTGTGGAGTAAGGTCTACAGAAACGTCAGAAGTCGTAGTATTCACTGTTTGCACTTTTTATCACGTGTTTTCGCAAGATTGAGCAAGTCCTGATTAATTATGAGGAAGAATGTCATGCTTGCTAATTTTAGGGACATTTTTGTAAGTATTCTCTCTATCTGAAGTTTACATTACATTATTGTACCTAAAAAAATAAACAACTTATGAATTTATTATTTAATGTATAAAATAAAGTATTGATAGGGCCTTACTCGCCAGTGGCGCCATCTGGTGAGCTCAGACACGATAGCTCTCATTGTGTTAACCCCTGCGCACCTCAGGTACCGTCTTAGCTAAATGACGAGCTTGTAGTACCTATCACCTAGTAAAACTTAACAACAATCAGATTCAAATATTACAATAAGGCACTTTATTGCTTACCATAATACTATAATGCGTTTTTATAACATTATTTGCTTACAACTATTTAATCATAAAAATATAATATTGCGATATTTTTGAGCAATTCCGTACAAGGATAGAATGGAATGTATGTAAGATTACATTGAGATTACAAATTAATAACTAATTAATTCTACAAATCAACGACAAAATGTTTTATTTTTAATTAAGAAGGCAGCAGCATTTAGATGCATATTTTTACAAAGTTAGTTGGCATATTCATTATACTTTCCTAAAATTAGCTTTTTTGAAGTGAAAAATGCTCAACGCGCCTAATTCTTTAGGCGCGTTGAGCATTTTGAGTGACTTTTTGGGTGAAGGAAAAACATTGAACGATCGTCACCTCACAGCACGCTTCCTAGCACTCGTAGCCGATCCACTACGGCGTAGCACCACTAGGCGTACGCGGGGCACTACGCGTAGCAGTGCTACGACTGGGGCGGGGCCTTAGGGGGCAGGGGGAATGTTTCAAAATGTATGGATTTACAAGTTACTTAGTTTTCACTTCTATCCCCAAAGACTGCCCCACATGTTTTTTTTTCTTGGTGTTTTGTGTTAATATTCACCAAAGCTACCGACAATATTATATTACATACATACTCAATATTGCCTTGAATAATTCAGACTATACAGGTGGAAGAGACGCACAAACGGTTTCCTACATGAGTGCAATAACTTTATCTACACATGGTCAAAATGTTTTTTTTTTTTTTTGTTAGCCTGTTTGAGTGACCCACAGCTGGGCAAAGGCCTCCTTACTCCTTCCAAACATCTCTGTCCTGTGCGATATGTGGCAATGCAATGCTATCGTCACACCAGCTTCGTCGCTAAATGTATGGAACAGCTAATTTCTATGTGAAGGGGTTCGGAATGATGTACTGAACATATTCAGCGCATCATAGTCATTCTAGTTACCACATACGGTAACTAGAGATAGGGTGACTACGACATTGGCCAACTAACCGACTAGTCAGTTGCCAAAAGGCGGACTAATCGGCCAAGCCGATCATTGCTGTCGGTGGAGTTCAGGGAGCTGAAACGCTCGCACTGAGTACGTCATAAAAAAAAATATTGCAGCCGCTCGCACCCAGCGTTCAAAAAAATCATAATATTTTTTCTGTTAAAATGTTAGATGATGATATATGTTCAATTTTTGACTATAAAGGAAGAGCTTGGATTCCTAGATTGTATTTTGTTTTGATTAAATAGCAGAATTATTAACAAAAAATTATTTATTTTACAATAACAAAAAAAAAAATTGAGATCCTCCTAGCGAGCCCTTTCATTTGATATTATGACACAGTAAGGTTTGCAAAAATGGTATAATTTCATCACTCCAGCAAAACTGGCCTTCTACATTTATTTATTTAGAGACTTTGGAAGACTTACAGCTAAATACAATAGTGATAAATAACAGTATGATAATCAGACAGCCAATTGCAAGTCTTCACGTCTAGAGCTTTCTGGTATAAATATTCTGCGGAACAAAGTTTACACACTGCCAAATAATGCCAAAAGATAGAAAACATGTAAATAGATCGTCACTTAAAATATGTAAAAATTAATATAATAATATAATTGCGAGAGGTTATTTACTTTGAGAACCAAGATGTTAAAATTAAATTAAGAAAAATAAAATATTAATAAAGAAATTATGTTTTGAAGAAATAACCGACAAAGATGGCCGACTTAGTCCCGAGTAGGGAATGCAATCTCGATTTCGCGAGATTTCGCCTTATTTTTCGAGATCAATCTCGAAGCATAAAATGACGAGATCTCGGCCGAGATTGACGAGATCGAGCGGCAGGACTTTAAACACTATTTGTTTTTAAGGTGCTATTTCCAAAATCATTCCTACAACCATTTGTTTCTTGTTTGTCTCACTTTCATTATTTTTGTTAAAATACTCGTACTTACTTTCCTAATAAGATATTTTTTTACGGGTCTGAATTGTGATTTGTGTGTTCATTAACTTATGTTAATGAACACATACACAACACAACACACACAATTATTTACTTATGTAAATAATTACAAAAATAAAGACTTTTTTTCAATAATTAATGTTGTATCTTACTCGCATTATAATCACAACTAAGCAGTTTCAATCATGTTTCACTTATATATACTTTTTGAAAACCATTCGAGATCTCGAGAATGCCGAGAGCTCGCCGAGATTGAATTTCGAATCCCTCGATATCTCGACTTGGCGATCTCGTCTCGAGATTGCATACCCTAGCCCCGAGTAGTCGGTACACCGTACACACCAGTAGCGAAGGGTCAATTTTTGTAAGAGGTGATCCGTGTTAATGTGATTATATTATTTGTTTACCATATTACAAACGTCACCTAGATCAGTGACATTTTGAAATGTCAGTGTATTCGAGTATACATCAAATCAGATCTTATTATTGAACAACTACTGCCTGTGTCTACAAAATCCTCTGTATTCAAGAATACTGACTGTGCCATTTTCAAAGGGAATCCGGTAGGAATCGAGTTGTATTGATCCTTCGCCACTGGTACACACTCGATACACCCTAGTGATAACCGTTTGTTCTTCGATGCCCCTACCAACCTGTATAAACATAACATTTCAATCTGGTAATTAGTTTGTTACTTCATAGTAAGGGCTTTTATACCTACTTATTAGCATAATAAACAATTAGTTTTAATGTTTCGTCAGTTAAAATAGTGTTATATTGATATTACACCCTCTCCTTTTTGTTACTTAATTAAGTAAAATTGTAATTATGAATTAATTATTGTATAAAATAAAATTGTAATGAGCAAGTTTAAATACAATGTTATTTATTATATTATTTGATAATATATATGTTAAAACCAATTCGAATTTTTACCCAAAGAACAGTAAGGGAACTTGATAGTTGAGCAGATTGGCACAGTACCTACGTTAATTTACTGTGATATGGCCATTTTTAATATCTTGGTCAATTTGTTCATCAATTAATGCCTTGTTTACACTATCCGAGTTTAGTGGCGACATAGTGCCAAGACAACAAAAACAGTGCACTAGCTACACCACAGCGCTATGCGTGCGCGAGTGCGCGGTGCAGGTCCTGCCACAGCGCTATGCGTGCGCGAGTGCGCGGTGCAGGTCCTGCCACAGCGCTATGCGTGCGCGAGTGCGCGGTGCAGGTCCTGCCAGAGCGCTATGCGTGCGCGAGTGCGCGGTGCAGGTCCTGCCAGAGCGCTATGCGTGCGCGAGTGCGCGGTGCAGGTCCTGCCACAGCGCTATGCGTGCGCGAGTGCGCGGTGCAGGTCCTGCCAGAGCGCTATGCGTGCGCGAGTGCGCGGTGCAGGTCCTGCCAGAGCGCTATGCGTGCGCGAGTGCGCGGTGCAGGTCCTGCCACAGCGCTATGCGTGCGCGAGTGCGCGGTGCAGGTCCTGCCAGAGCGCTATGCGTGCGCGAGTGCGCGGTGCAGGTCCTGCCACAGCGCAGCGTGCTGCGCGTGTGACGAGGCGCGCGAGGCGCACAGCGCGGGCAGCGCCAGCAGCGCGCGGGCCAAGTACGCGCGAGCCACGCACCCCTCCTGCAGGAGCAAGCATTGTCAGGCTATAATGTTCTCAATCGTAGGTAGGCGCCGCGCGCAGAGCACAGTGACATGGCGACGTACCTGCAGCGCGGCGCGCAGCGCGTACCGGTGGCGGTGCAGCAGGGGGCGCGCGGCGGGGGCGCGGGGCGCGGCGGCGGCGGCGGCGGCGCGCTCGGCGTGCAGGCCGCGCGACAGGCGCGCCCCCAGCTCGCGGTAGGCGCCGCACGCCTCGCCCGCCAAGCGCACCAGCCCTCCCGCGCCCTCCTCGTCCCAACACTCCTCGCCTTCCGGACACACCGTGCATGCTAACCTGCAATAACCATAACATCATCATCTGCCTAGCCTTTCCCAGTTTAGCAGCCCGGGTTTAGGATTTGGACGGCGCCATTTTATGGGAACAAACATAAATAAGGAAATAAGAGAAGGAAATAATATTAGGGGTTGTAACGTACTGCGCGGCGTGCGCGAGCGCCCGCGCCTGTCCGGCGGGTGCGCCCGGCGCCTCCGCCGCCAGCGCGCTCAGCGCCGCGCCCAGCTCGCGCATGTCGCTGCGCTCCGCTCCGCATCTGTCCTGCACTGGAACAACACACCAGTTATTCAATGACAGGGATTCTTTGACTTAACTGTCATACAAAATTGAACCTTATTTGTTAAAACAAATAAGGTTACTGTTCATATTTGTCGGTTTAGTTAATCGCTTAATAAAAATTCATTCAATTAAATGTACTTGACTGACCAAAAGGAAATGTGTGCTGGGACACATAGTAGAAGTGAAACTTCAACGGACAAGTAGAAAAACTAATCGCAACGGACAAGTAGAAAACGAATTGCAATGGACAAGTGGAAAAACGAATCGCAACGGACAAATGGAAAAACGAATTGCAATGGACAAGTGGAAAAACGAATCGCAACAAAATTTTAACTTGAAGTTTCAAATTAGACAAGTACATTAACAATCTGCCCGTAAAACTTCAAGTTAAAATTTTGTTGCGATTTCACACAGCACACATTTCTTTTATACTTTGTAACTGCTTTTATATCTAGTATAATACGAAATAGTGTCAAATTATATGAAATAAATGTTACGAGTGATATTTTATTTAAAAATATGGGACGAAGAGCAATGATTAATTGGCTATCGATAAAATGTTGAAATATTTTTGTAGGTATTTGCGCTGGATTTGTGCCTTGGCTTGGGACCCGGGACGCCGATGCGTTTACGCTCTGTCGTTCAAAAGGTTAACTTGCGTCACAGATGTCGCTACATTTCTTTTTCAATATTGGTCTGTCGCTACATGATATTATCATAGATAATCAGTCACGGCGTTGCTAATACCTACTCGTATCAGATATTTATTTCCCCAAAACGGCCGCTGGCAGTGTTTCTCAATCTTTTTATCAGTCAGTAGAAATATTTACCTGCAAGCGTTGTGACACTAAAGCGAAGGATGGTGCTACTAGGCGAAATTCGACTTTCCCTATGCTGGGATATCAGAGGCTGGTTGGAGAAAACTTGACGAGCGTAAATCGACTTGGAAATGTCAAAGCTGCAAGGCTACCCCGGTTGCCAGTCCCCAAACTGGTTGTTTGATGGCATCACCAGCAAACTCGGAGACCATCATGGTTGAGCTGCAACGTTTGTCAGCTAAAATGGAAGCATTGCCTGCATTGATAGAGAGTGTGAGCTGGGGGGCTGGAGATCTGGCTTACAGGCACAGGGTGTACATCAACGACCACCTAACACTGGAAAATAAACTCTTGCTTAATAGAACCAAAGCTCTAGCCAAAGAGCGTCGCTTTGAACATGACGTGTGGGTTAGAGGATGCAAGATACTAGTAAAAAAAAACACCGCGTCTCCCAAACACTGCATCCACTGTAACAAATCTACTTGCTCCTATTAAATAAAAGGATAAGCAGACTTGTTCAATTAAAATTTAATTACAGTATACAGTTAAATATTAAAAACCTACCTAGCACGCACTCTAGGATTGTTTTTTTAGGTGTCGCACTTAGATGGTTATGGAGTTCAGCACTGTAGGAGAGACGGGAACAGGCGTCAGGGTAGCTGGTCAATACCTGGGCAACTTCGAGGTTCCCGTTACAGGAAACCTCTGCAGGAAGGGCGTCGTGCAGATCTCCAGGTCAGCCCTGTAGTAAGGCAGGCGAGACAAGTAGCAGCTTCGGAAGATCGGGAGTAGAGGTTCCAGATCTGTAGATAACTTCCGAAGATCGGGAGAAGAGACACCAGGCGGAATCTTTAGTGGAACCCCCTGGGTAATATAGATATGTACGAGAAACCAAACTGTTTTCTTATGCAGATTCAGATCAGATTTAATGGTAGACCTCCTCTAGCCGTTCGTCAGCTCGTTTTCTTTTTAATTTTTCAAATATCAGATTCTTGTGGCCATCAACTCATCTGACAAGTGTAGTCGGCAGAACTTATCCATGAGTGCGTAAAGAATTTTTTAGATATAATTTAATTTTAAGTTATTTAGTAAACAATCGTAATAATCTCTATAATACAATAGCTAAACACATATTGATAAAAAAAAATTAAATTAAATAAACCAAAAATCAACATAGACTAATGTAGGAAGAGAATTAAAAAGTAATTGACAGTTTGACAATTTGGCTTGTCACAACATGAAAATTATGATAATATTTTATTTCAGCAATTTTTAAGTTAATGAGTCGTAATTATATCAATTTGTTGAGTGTAAAAATATAAACAAATAAAAAGGATGATAAATAGTATTATGAATGATGAATATGAAGTGTAAGTATAGCTACTATATTTCTCCAACGACCCCGAGAAAATTTTTGGCCTAGAACAAAAATTTTGCTAAGTTTAAAGTATTACAGCATTCACAAAACTTACATAACTCACTCATACACACCGACATCTTACGAAGTAGGATTCACATTCAATGATCACTACTCAACCTGATTAGTCAATAACTTTAAGGCTTATTTTAGGAGTTGTAATCCGCTCGCGTCTAAAACCACTAATGAAATGAAATATAATGATTTTAACAAAGGCTTATTTTTATGGAGTTGTCAGCCGCTCCAATCGACTTTTAGAGTCAGTAGTTAACAAGGGCTTATTTTTATGGAGTTGTCAGCCGCTCAATCAACTTTTAGAGTCGATAGTTAACAATGGCTTATTTATATGGAGTTGTCAGCCGCTCCAATCAACTTTAGAGTCGATAGTAAACAATGGCTTATTTATATGGAGTTGTCATCCGCTCCAGTCAACTTTTAGAGTCGATAGTAAGAAACAAATTAGTCATACTAACTTGAAGAAAAGAAAAGAATAGGTACAAAGAAAGATTAAAAATAATCTTTCAATGGTTTAAGAATCGATGAATGAATTAGAAAATAAATAGAGTTTTAATAAGTCGAAAAGAACTCTATTATAGAGGAAAGAAAGAAGAATGGGATGAGTCATGCATACGTATAATACAAAAATAGCAAAAGTACGAATATAGGGATAGCAAAAGAGTGTAAAAGTGTATAAACGTGGAGTCTACAGGATCTGAATTTCTGATCAGGATTCTAAAGTAGCCTACTTGAAGTACTCATAGAGTGTTAAGAGTTTAAGAGGGAAGGAGGGAAAGAGGGGTTGGGGTTAGGTCTGAACCGCTACACCCGCAGTCAGTAAACTCCGAGTAGACGTCAGGGCAGCTCCCGTAATACAGTAGTCGGTAAACTCCGAGTAAAACGTCAAGAGAGTTCGAGTGTGAGACATGCTCCAATAGTGTTTAAAAATTTAAGAGTAAGACAGAGGGTCCAGGGTAAGAAATTAAAAGTCGTAGACCAATGAAAACTTATTATGTTGGTGGTAAAATTCGGAACTTAAACAAAGTTTTGTACTATTTTTGCCACCGCAAAGTTTGATAAACTTTAGTACTTATTTTTGCCACCGCGCAAAGAGACTAGTATTTCATGCCCATACAGTTTGGCGCCACAACATAAAATCAACTCGAACCCACTCACTCTTTCAAAATTCTAAAAAAAACTAGCACTAGTATCTATTTTCTTTTGGACTCTTATTTGGCTTAGTCTTTTTAATACTAACTAACTTATTTTTCTTCTTCAGCTCTCTTCTTGAAGACTCCTATCGACTCAACACTTCTATATAACTAAACATCATCCCACACTCTACTCTATACCAATACATCACTACACTGCATCCCACATACTTGCACACCACTGCGTTTACCTACTGGTAATCGTACTCAGTCTTCGCTTGGCGTGTTTTTAAAACCACTTCGTGGTCACTACCAAGTTAGGGTACTGAGACACTTCGCGACATCTGCAGGACAATATCTTTGCAGTCGTTTACACAAACCTATACATCTACGTAACTCCTATTACAATACTTCACTATCCTCCTAAACACTTGTATAATATATTTATACTTATATCATCTGGGGAATCATACCGAACTACGTTTAGTAACGTGGGCTCTCAAAATATTTTTCAACTTGTTATTTGACATTGGTTGCTAGGTAACAAGACCTAACTTCGTAAGATGTCGGTGTGTATGAGTGAGTTATGTAAGTTTTGTGAATGCTGTAATACTTTAACCTTAGCAAAATTTTTGTTCTAGGCCAAAAAATTTCTCGGGGTCGTTGGGGAAATATAGTATTATGCTATACTTACGCTTCATATTCATCATTCATAATACTATTTATCATCCTTTATATTTGTTTATATTTTTACACTCAACAAATTGATATAATTACGACGCATTAACTTAAAAATTGCTGAAATAAAATATTATCATAATTTTCATGTTGTGACAAGCCAAATTGTCAAACTGTCAATTACTTTTTAATTCTCTTCCTACATTAGACTATGTTGATTTTTGGTTTATTTAATTTAAATTATTTTTATCAATATGTTTAGCTATTGTATTATAGAGATTATTATGATTGTTTACTAAATAACTTAAAATTAAATTATATCTAAAAAATTCTTTACGCACTCATGGATAAGTTCTGGCCGACTACACTTGTCAGATGAGTTGATGGCCACAAGAAAACTGATATTTGAAAAATTAAAAAAGAAAACGAGCTGACGAACGGCTAGAGGAGGTCTACCATTAAATCTGATCTGAATCTGAATCTGCATAAGAAAACAGTTTGGTTTCTCGTACATATCTACACACATCAAAAATGTCTAGGGATCAAGCATTTTTATGCGGATTTCTTGAGATTGAGATGTGGCTTTGTAATAAATTTATGATTTTATAAATTTATATGGATCCTTTTTGGTGCATTTCATAATTTGAATCAGGAACTCTCAATCAAATTCGAGTAAAAGATGAAAATAAGCTGTCAATATTTTCCCTATAAAAACATACAACGCATTGAAGACATTATTAGTGCTACTGTTTCCCTACTACTGATTAAAACCAACGTTATTATGGAGCGGCGACGTCATTTAAGCAGGGAAGAAATGCTCAGAGCCGTGGGAATGATAGAAGCTGGTTCCCGGCAACGTACTGTAGCTTTAGCTCTGAATACAAGTCAGAGTGTTATCAGTCGACTTTGGACACGTTACCGAAGCACTGGTACCGTGGCTGAGCGCCATGGAGGACGGTATCGCTGCACCACACGGAGACAAGACCGATACATTCAAATCTTAACTCGAAGAGCTCCAACAATAACCGCCATGATGTTAGCCGTGAGGCTTCATCACTCTTCAGGGAACTTAATTAGCGACCAAACAGTCAGAAACCGCTTGCATGAAGTGAACCTTCATTCCCGAAGACCGCTACGGGTACCACCTATAGCAATGCACAATCGTAGGATTCGATATCAATGGGCTCTTGAACACAGAAATTGGGCAGAAGAACAATGGCGTTTCGTGTGCTTTTCTGATGAGTCTCGTTTTGGTATGAGGCCGGATACAAGACGTATACGACACTGGAGAACCCCTGGACGCCAACAGCGATTAAAATCCTGCCAGGAAGTCCATCCTTATAGTGGTGGAACCATCATGGTATGGGCGGGTATTTGGATCGGCGGAAGAACTGAGTTGATTTGGATCAGAGGCAACCTCAACGCTCAAATTTATGCTGAGACGATTGTATCAGACGTCATCGTTCCTCTACAAGTGCAAATCGGTCCCTTATTTCAGTTAATGCATGATAATGCACGACCGCACACCGCAAGAGTTGTAAGACAGACTCTCGCCGCAGCTAACATCAATGTCCTGCCCTGGCCTGCTCAGTCGCCAGACTTGAACCCGATTGAGCATGCATGGGATATGCTACAGAGAAGAGCTCTGCCGAATATGGAGGGTATCCAGTCGCAAGAAGACCTTTTTTTGTTGTTGCAACGAACATGGGCGGCCATTCCACAGCGTGATTTGGATGAACTCATTTTGAGTATGCCAAACCGATGTTCTTGTGTTGTTAGTGTTCGCGGTAGAAACACGGATTATTAATTGTTTAAGTTACCCAATAAAATTTTAAAGAAAACTGTTATTTCAGTCTTTTTTTCGAACTTTAATGTTAGTGGTTCAAATGTCAAAAATCCCTTTATTAGGAAAATGGCAAATTTCTTTATTAATGCAAAGGTGACTTGGTTTATCGTTACTGTGACAAACGAAAACACTTTATTTGATGAATCCTTAAAGAAAATTTTAATTAATATCAATCAGGAGAAAAGTTATTGCAAAAATATATGTTGATCCCTAGATACTTTTGATGTGTGTATATTACCCAGGGGATTCCACTAAAGATTCCGCCTGGTGTCTCTTCTCCCGATCTTCGGAAGTTATCTACAGACCTGGAACCTCTACTCCCGATCTTCTGAAGCTGCTACTTGTCTCGCCTGCCTTACTACAGGGCTGACCTGGAGATCTGCACGACTCCCTTCCTGCAGAGGTTTCCTGTAACGGTAACCACGAAGTTGCCCAGGTATTGACCAGCTACCCTGACGCCTGTTCCCGTCTCTCCTACAGTGCTGAACTTCATAACTATCTAAGTGCGACACCTAAAAAAACAATCCTAGAGTGCGTGCTAGGTAGGTTTTTAATATTTAACTGTATTTTTTAAGTTAATGAGTCGTAATTATATCAATTTGTTGAGTGTAAAAATATAAACAAATAAAAAGGATGATAAATAGTATTATGAATGATGAATATGAAGTGTAAGTATAGCATAATACTATACCACACAGAGCAAGATTTAAAAAAGTTTGTTTTTTAATTGAAACGTCTCCACTTATTTGCGTGTTGTTTACTCCTTTTGAAAAAGTTTGTTTAATTAATATAGTGGACACATCATTGTTAATCGTGAAATTGTTTGACTTAAGTTTGAGAAACATAGGTACGTATTTTTTGCACACATTCCATTCTCGCCTGCCTTTTGTTCTCTTATCACTTGGCGTCGCCTATTCATTCGACTCATTAGGCTTTGTTTGTCCGTATGGTGTCGGACGTAAAGAATAGCACCATCCCATATCTTCCCGTGGGTGTCGTAAGAGGCGACTAAGGGACTTACTAGAGAATGGGCAGCAGCGTTCTCTATGCTTTTGTAACAGCCGTACTGCGATCGCCAACCCGCCTGCCAAGCGTGGCGATTATGGCAAAACCCCCCAATGAATAGCGCATCAAAGAAATAGCCCCTGCGGAACAGGCCAGCCTTTGGAACCGCTGAAGCCTAGAGACGGTGGTCGAGAATTCAGTTCTGGTCCACCAAACCAAAGCGCCATAAGTCAGCATTGGTCTGATCACCGCTGTGTAAAGCCACATCGTGATCTTTGGAGAGAGCCCCCACGTTTTTCCTAACATTTTTTTGCATTGGTACAGTGCGATTGTGCTTTTGTTAATTTTGTAGTCAAGATGCCTATTCCAGAGCAATATGCTATCAAGGATCACTCCTAAGTACTTGACTTCTTCTTTAAGTGTTAGTTCGGTGTTGAATAGTTTGGGAAGTTTGTGTGGTCCAAGGACTCTTTTGTTTTTAAACATTATTAGTTCTGTTTTGGTGGGGTTAACTGATAGTTCGTGTTTTGTACACCAGTTCTCGATTATTTTGAAGGCTTTCCTCATGAGGTCACATAAGACGCCTTCAAATTTCCCCGTGATTAGAATTGCTATGTCATCCGCATAACCCACCGAGTACAGACTGCTAGCGTTGAGCTCGGTAATGAGCTCATTTACTACTAGGTTCCACAGTAGTGGTGACAGCACCCCACCCTGTGGGCAGCCCCTACTAACGATGCCTCGTGTGGTGGTGTTCACAGTGAATTGCTTCTGAGGGAGATCGAGAGCTTCTATGGTCAGTTGTACACGTCAACCAGTCAACCCGTCGTAGATCTAGCAAACGACCCAAGAGCTAGACTGACCCGACATTATACCGTAGACATCCCGGACGTCAGCCTGTACGAGATTAGGATGGCTCTGAAGCAGCTCATTAACAACAAGGCACCGGGTGATGACGGAATTACGGCCGAACTCCTGAAGGCGGATGGAAAACCGGTACTTAAGGCCCTTCAGAAGCTGTTTAATTCCGTCATACTTGAGGGAAAAACGCCACAGGCATGGTGCAGGGGTGTGGTGGTACTCTTCTTCAAGAAGGGCGATTATAGGCCCATCTCACTTCTAAGCCATGTCTACAAGTTGTTTTCAAGAGTCATCACGAATCGTCTCGCGCGCAGGTTTGACGATTTCCAGGCTCTCGAACAAGCCGGTTTCCGGAAAGGCTTTAGCACCGTGGACTACATACATACGCTGCGGCAGGTTATACAGAAGACCGAAGAGTATAACCTACCCTTCTGTTTAGCGTTTGTGGACTACGAGAAAGCCTTCGATTCGATCGAGACCTGGGCTGTACTGCAGTCTCTCCAACGGTGCCAAATCGACTATCGGTACATCGAGGTGTTAAAGTGTTTGTACAAAAACGCCACCATGTCAGTCCGACTTCAAGACCAAGCCTCGGAACCTATCCTCCTGCAGCGAGGTGTGAGACAGGGAGACGTCATATCTCCGAAACTGTTCACCGCTGCACTGGAGGATGTCTTCAAGGTTCTGGACTGGAGAGGGCTAGGCATTAACGTCAATGGCGAGTACATCACCCACCTTCGGTTTGCCGACGATATAGTGGTCATGGCTGAAACCATGGAGGACCTCAGTACAATGCTCGATGACCTCAGTAGAGTTTCCGGAAGAGTGGGTCTTAAAATGAACATGGACAAAACCAAAGTCATGTTGAATGGCCATGTCACACCCATTCCTATCAAGATCGGAGACTCTACACTCGAAGTTGTAGACGATTATGTGTACCTGGGACAAACGGTCCAGTTAGGTAGGTCTAACTTCGAGAAAGAGGTCAATCGTCGAATCCGACTCGGCTGGGCAGCGTTCGGGAAGTTGCGCGGTATCTTCTCGTCCAACTTACCAGTGTCCCAAGACGAAAGTCTATGACCAGTGTGTGATGCCAGTGATTACATACGGGACCGAAACGTGGTCGCTCACAATGGGCCTCATCTGAAGGCTTAAAGTCACCCAAAGGGCAATGGAGAGGGCTATGCTCGGAGTTTCCTTGCGTGATCGAATCAGAAATGAAGACATCCGCAAGAGAACCAGGGTCACCGACGTAGCCCGAAGAATTTCCAAACTTAAGTGGCAGTGGGCAGGGCACATTGCTCGCAGAACGGATGGCCGATGGGGCCGAAAAGTTCTGGAGTGGCGATCGCGAACCGGAAGACGTTGCGTTGGAAGGCCTCCCACTGGACCGATGACCTGGTGAAGGTTGCGGGAATCCGCTGAATGCGAGTCGCACGGGACCGGTCAATGTGGCGCGACACTTGGGGGAGGCCTATGTCCAGCAGTGGACGTCTTTCGGCTGAAATGATGATGATGATGATGATTAGGCTTTGTTTATTGTCATTTCATACTTACTCTATGTTTGTGCAGTTAGAGGTAAGATCTGCTTACACTTTAAATTTCTGACTCATACCCTATACAATTTTAAAACCAAATGTTTCTACACTTTGAATACGATTTCATGCAGCTATTCTATCAAATCTGATTTATTTAATATAGTTTTCGCTTTAAATTGCCACCACTCGCTATTTAAGCCGACTTTTATTACATTGAGCTTTTACTTGCTACTAAGTCTGAATGTACCTTATATTTGTTCAACTATTTTTCTGGCGTTACCTTTGAATTATTATAGCGCCTATTAGTATTTACTATCAAAATGTTCGGGGGCTACGGACGAAAACATCTGTTTTCTACAGAAATGTCTGTGTTAATTCTTTTGATGTCGTTTGTCTGACGGAAACATGGCTTATTGATGGTACCTCCGATAGCGAATTGTTTGATGAAAGATATTTTGTATGGAGGCGTGACCGAAGTTACTCGCAAACTAATCAAACTATGGGCTTTTTAAATGACTTCTCCCGCTCTGTGCGGAGCAGGAGGGAGTGTCTGACTTTTACTGACTAAAACCCATCCATGTTCCATCATCGCCCTTTGTGTTCCGGGGCCACGGTATCTCTTTCGAACAGTCCCGCAACCCCGGCAGGCATCGGTCCTTGCGGAACCCTTCCTTTTTGCTTACTCTCTTTGAGGCGCGCGTGGAACACGAACGCGCCGTCGACACGGCCTGTCGTCATGAGACGGACGGACGGCGAGCTAGCCCATAGCCCACCGTCCACAGGCCCGCTCCTACGGTGGCCGGGGGCCACGTGGTGGCCCCCGACGCCCGGGGCGTCTCCCGCGGCGGCCGGGACGCTGTGAGGTTCTCTCCCGCTCACGTTCCGCCACCTCCTTCTCTAGCATGACTGCTTCGCAGGAGGTGACGGCGTCCCATTCCGTCTCGCTCCGGACCATGGCTTGCACCAGGGCCGGACGCGAGAGGTTGCCGCCGCCAATCGCCGCTTCGAGGACACGGCGGTGCTCCGCCCACGCGGTTCCACCGTGTGCTCCACCGTGTCCTCCGGTCGATCCTCGCAATGGAAACACCCGGGCGTTTCCTCCTGCCCGATTCGGTGCAGGAACCTCCCGAAACAACCGTGTCCGGTGAGGACCTGCGTAGGGCGGAATGTGAGGACGCCGTGGCGTCTCTCAAGCCACTCCTCAAAGAGGGGACTTACCGCCACTATTGTGGCGTGCCCTGAGATCTCGGGCTTTCAATGTGGTTTTGTTCACTACCTTGAATAAACTTACCTTACTTCAGTGAAAAGAACTGTGTTTGTGATAACTACCCTGCTACTATCCTCCATAGGTTCTTCCAAACATTTATGTGTTGTGTATATATGTAGCCAGCAATCTGGCAACTCTTTAATGATAAAACTCAATAAGTTTTCTAGTCATTTATCAGATATTGTTCTTAAACATCCCGCAGATAAGTTTTTAGTGCTCGGTGACTTTAACCAACCGAATATCGACTGGCACGCTGCGGCAGACGGTGATCATCTATGTCCTGGTAACTTGCATGGTCCCATTCAAACCAGCTTCTACTCTCACCGCTTGCAATTTGCTACAGTTCAACTCACATCGTAATGTTACCACAGGATTCTTGACCTCGTCTTGTCTAACAGTGAAGTAGCCTGGATCCCCTAGTGCACGAGGACTCGCTCCAACAGGCAGGCACTCTGTATCTCTGCCGACTTCGTTCAACTTCATCAGCTGCATTCTCGACCTCGAGTCAAGTTCTTGTATGCTCAGGCGAATTATGACGCCATCATTCAAGAAATGATGGCAATTGATTGGCCATTAGAGCTAAATTGTAGGCCTCTTTAAGAAGCTGTTAATTTATTTTATCACATTATCAACTTGCTTCATAATACACATGTTTCATCCAAAACTATCGCTCCAAGGGCTAAGTATCCTCCTTGGTACAAAAGCCCTCTGATTAAGATAATTAAAGAAAAATCGAAATTTCATTCAAATTTAAAACCTATGGAAATCTCTCGGACTATCAATCTTTTGTTACCTTACGTCAACGGGCTAAAGATCTGGAAGAGGAAATGTTTGACGACTATATAGCAAAAATTGAATTCTAAAAATCCCAGGGCTTTTTGGCAATATGTTAAATCTAAACAACATACCAACTGTTACCCATCTGTATTAAAATTTGGTGAAGTGTCGTCTGGTCACTGGGAGGAAATTTGTAATATGTTTGGCGACTATTTCTTTTCGAACTTCCAAGAGCGACGCGACGCGAATAAATTCTTAGCCACTGCGAGAGCGGATCAGTCTACTGGTCTCGTATCAGACAGATGTTCAGATGTTCGTGTGATGTTGTTGGTTGTTGAGCAGATGCTCTATTGATGTGCGGAAGGAGGAGGTATTTCGCTTGCTAAAGCAAGTGGATATCAATAAATCCGCTGGTCCGGATAATATTTCACCAATTTTTATAACCAAATGTGCCAGGTGTCTATCCATCCCATTGACAATATTATTCAAACGGTCATTCGACTTGGGAGTGGTGCCTACAATCTGGAAGTCAGCGTATAGAACGCCGATTCATAAAAAAAAGACCTAAGGACAGTGTTGTAAATTATAGACCGATCTTCAAACTCTGCGTGTTCGCTAAAATTATGGAGAAAATCGTACACGTACAACTTTCTTCTTCTCTTAAATTTTATGATTACCGTCCTCGGCTCTCTTAAGACCCTCGCCTGACGGCTCGGGTCTCAATCGCGCCTCAGCGGTAATCACCAACATTACACACTTGTACCATAATGTACTATTTCAACACACTTCCTCATAAAATGGCTCTAATTTCACCGCAATTAGGCACATAATGACACCTATAATCAAACTGTGACTTTTTCATTACTATTATTCACAAGTGAGTTAGAGGGTTTTTTTTTTTGGTTGAGGTGCTTGTTGCTTTGTTCCTACAAAAGTGTCTATATTAAAAAAAATCGTGTTCAATAGTACAAATAAATTAATGTACCTATTGCTTGCTCATTTCACTGAAATGTAACTTTTGTTTTCTCTGTAATAAAGAAAACATTGAATTCCCCATTTTGTACGTGGATTCGCTATCCGCGAAAAGCCAAAAAAACAAACCTCATTATTTTAGTCTATGGCCGATCGCCATTGTTAGATGCGCGCGCATAGGAAAACTGATTAATTTTCCCGCCATTGCGAAAAATTTTTCACAACTCGTTTTCACTGTTGAAATTATATTTATTTATCTATTAAAATGTCGACAAGTACTAGTTATGAAGAAAATGATTTATGTTGTACACCGCCCGATATAAGATGTGAAGCTCTTAACGTTATGGAAAGTTTACTACCTTAAAACTCCAAGGACAAAAATATCTATTATCTACTAAATAAAATGATTTTTTTGTATTATTTTCTTCACAAGTGTGTTGAAAAACGTCGTATGACACACGTGCGTATTGATGATTACCGTCCTCGGCTCTCTTAAGACCCTCGCCTGACGGCTCGGGTCTCAATCGCGCCTCAGTGGTTACACACTTGTACCATAATGTACTATTATTATTTTTATTCTCTTCAGTTGTTTCTTTGTTTAACTCTCACACTGTTAACCGTTCTGTCAATTTATACATAAGTTTATATAAGTGGAAACTTGTAATTGGCTTTCTTCTACTTATTACTTCTGACTACTCGAATGTTTTAGCTGTAAGTTTTCTTAAAATTAATAAAATAAAATAAAAATAAAGCTACCTTTTTCAAAGATCTGCGTGAGCCTGCCTAGGCCGAGGTGCGCCAGCCGCAGCTGTTCCTGCTCCGACACGAACGCCGCTTGCATGTCCTCCGTGCTCAGCTCGCTCTGCGGACATTCATGTATTGGATAAAAGTTCATTTATAAGTAAAAACATGAGAGTACAATTAGGGTTTGTAACGTAAGGTTAGACTGATGAGTTGTCTTAAATGTCCCACATATGTTACCGGACATAATGGTGTAACAAATAAAAACAAAGTTTTATTGCTTGTGGAACTTTCATGCAGGTAACTAAAATTTGTTATTAGAAAACAATGTTAAAGGCGGATTTTGCCTGTTTGTCTCTACATTACCCAAAGGTTGACTCATAGAAAATTCCCATGTGCTTTAGAAGTGGAAACTTGTAATTGTCTGTTTTCAACATAATTATTATTGTTACTGACTACTTGAACTGTTGTTAAAAATTATAAAATAAAATAAGTTTATAGTCGCGCGAGTCTTAGATGGTATGTTAAAGTGTTAAATGAATAACACTTTACTGTATGCAACACTGAAAAAACCAGTAGGTACCGTATGAAGAATTGAAACTTGTTAATTATGAGATAACTTTAAAAAAGATTTGTCCTTCCTGTCTGTGTTATCGGTTCTACCATATTTTACTATCAGCGCTCACAGTAGCACTATGTTATGTATGCTTGAAATAATAACTAACATGTTTATTTGTGGTTCAGATAAGAGAAGTAAAATCGAGTTCATAAGGACAAGTCCCACTATAGTTGTAGGACTGGAATACTATGCCCATGTAGACGAAGGACTTTTGTCGGCGTAATTTTTTTACCTTCAAAATAGATCGCTTACAAATGCATCACATGAGGGCCCAGAAGTACCACGTAGGAAATCGACACACCGGGTCGTATAAATATACAGGGAAGTAATTGTAGTTCTATTATTCGCAGGCTTCGGAGATTTTCGTCCATCGTGAATAAAAGACCCTCAACCACATAAGTACCTAAGCCTTAGTAAATAGTAGGTAGGTATAGAAGTAAACCCATTGTTAATGCATTTAAAATTGTTACAAAAAAAATCTTACTAGGCCGTCTTCTTGAGTGCCAGCAAGAACAAACTCATCATGTTTGGGCTTCTCAAGTCGTATGGTGGTCTCGCACAGGAAGATTCTGAGATCAGCATCGTGGGCCATGACTGGATGCCGCGCGACCAGGGTCAGCCAGCGCTGGAGGGCAGCGCGTCGACGTAAGAGGAACCGGGAACTGCCTCCACCGACCACCATGCGCTTTGGTGGTAGGGGGCAAATTGCGCTAGAATTTGTAAATAATATGTAAGAAAATGAATAAACTAAACTATTACTAATTAATATCATAACTTATGCATTAAACCTATTATATCCGAAGGCAGTGGTGTACCTAACAGTAGCCATCAACATATAGGCATAAATATAGACTCCGTGGCTGACTACTAGGAAATTCCTAATGGTAAGACCCAATAACAAACCAACCTGGGAATCGACCTCAGGTTCAGTAGTTGCACTTGCAACCATGAAACCAACAAATCTTAATTTAACAGCAGAACATAATTAGAAAGAATGCAATAAAAAGTAATTACAAACATACCGATAAGGGTATTTGGCGTATAACACATCATATAGCTGCACAAAATCATTGTATCTCCTTGAAACTGTTGTGCCATGTCTTCTAGAACTGACATAGTATTCACAGTGTTTCAGAATGAGACCTTTACGTTCAGGCACAAGCTCCACGCTAATGACATCAGTGGCTTCCAAGTCTTCAAAAGTCACTCTCTCGCTTGTCATAATACAAACTGGAAATGATAGAAGTATTGTTAGCATAAAACAATTGGTTTAACAACTATTTTATAAATATTACAGAAGCGTCTTGTTTTTGTGTCTTCAGCCTTAAGTTTGAAAATTTAAAATACACAATTCTGCTTTATTGTGTATATTTAATTTTTAAGTTAACTTGCTACAGTGTATTCACAGCGTGAGTGAAATGACCCAGTGCATTAAGTCGGAAATACAACATCAGACGGGTAGTACCTATTTGAGAGTGTAAATCATAACCCACTGCATCAGAAACGTTAGGGTGCGTTTCATATCCATTGGTGATGTACCTACCCAAGTTTCCAAGTTCCAACTCTCTAGGGTTGTGCCCCATCTAGCAGATTTTCCATGCTCTTATCCTTTTCTGACGACCGCATCGTCGATACTACTGCATGTTATAGCACTCCCACTGTGTTTTTCGCTCTAGCAAATGACTGCCTGAGCCACGGAAAAGGACAGGAGCATAAAAAATGAGATACTGTGCTGCTAGATGAGGCGACACCCTTGACTTCCTTGCTTCGATAAAAGTAAGTACTAAAAGTATAATGTAATCTAGAACTGCGTTACCTTGCTTACGGCTCCGTTTGTTTACGAATATACTTTTAAACAACTAAGTTTGCCTTGAGTAATGTATTCGCAAGCTGCAAATCTCTAGGTGTATCGACTTCTAAACTTTCTGTGGCACTAACTTCTAGTACAGTACAGCTAAAATAGTCGTTTTTATATTAATATTGTATATAAATCTTATATATTAAAAAAAAATAACTTTTGTAAAGATGTTCAAAAACACGTAAGTAGTAACTGTCAACTGTCCTGTCAGCACTAGGGTAGGGAGACTGTCAAAAAAGGAAAACACAACAGTGTGGAAACAGCTGACAGCATCAGTACGAATTGCCATAAAGAAAAAAAATAAGGCTGTGTTTAAGGTCAGTCGGTACGTGGTGGTTGATGCAAGTCCTATGTTTAGATGGTTGCCTTGCCTATTGCTGTTGTTCTCTTCACACCATTATAGCAACTGCATAAGCACGTCAAGTATGACTTGCTGACTAAATACAGGTTCATCGTTAAGTTCACTTTCCGATTTGAATTATAGGTGTTTCCCTCAATGAAAGGTAGCACTTGGAATTCAACAATGTAATAAAAGGTAAGGTAAGTCCTAAACTTCAATGACTCACTCTCTCTAACCTAACCTAACTTAGCAACAATAACACATGATGTGGCTCTGGCTCTAGGTCTAGAACATCCGGGACGGAGATGATTTATGGTTAAGCAAAATCTTACTCATGCATGCACCACTAGCATGGTTTAAGTAGCTACCTATACTTTAGTGCTTTATGAAATGTTTTCGATCCGTGCCTAGTCCGTCACACAGCAAAGAGTAGATAGGTAGGTACTTAACCCAAACACTTCCGTGGCATGGCTCATGCTTAGCGTGACAAGATAACAAATTGGCCAGGAAAATGAGGAGCAAAAACAAGTGGAGAAAATGATTCCAGTTCTATGTTTTGAAACGTACTTGTAATTTTGAAATTTTCCCTTTTCCAAAAGCCATCTCCTCGTTATATAAAATGCTCCTGTTTCCAAAAACTCTCCGTTCCAATCTTGCCTACGAACTCGACCATCAACTTGAAAGTTCACTGGATAGAATTTTCCGTTCAAAAGCTGCCAACGAAACTTGTTACTCCTACAAGATAAATCTAATATAATACTGGTACTTGTTGCTTATTTCAAGTACGTTACCCCTTCACTAATTATTTATATACGCACAAAGATAAAGCTCGATTACCACTCACTGACTCACTGACAGAATTGTTCTCCCAGATGGTGGATGGGGAGGTAGGTATATTTTGACAGATTCGTAAACAAGTAACTCCCGCGAGTATGGGAAAAGTGCCAAACCTCCCTTTTTCACCCCCTTCCTCCCCCCCCCCTATCGTATCTCGGAAACTAAGAGACCCGTATTTTTTGTTTTTTACGGATTCGTATAGAGGAGGCTCGGAAAAGTAAAAACCAGTTTTCAAAAGTTGACCTACTTGTCCCCCTTCTCCGCCCTTTAGGCGGATCTCGGAAGTTGAGAGATTTGGAACAATTTTTTTTGCAGATTCGTAAGGAGGGGCCTAGAGTTGGTCAAAATCATTTGAATACCCTCCCCTCCCCAACCTCCCCTAAAATTGAAAGGGCTGTAACTTCATAACGGTTAGAGATAGCCATTGGGTGTTTGAACAAATATTATAGTAGGCGTCGAAACCTGTCCGGTGATAGGAAGGTCCTGAGCGGAGCGAACCTGCGAGACCGAGTGGAGCGAAGGGGGGAGATGGCGAGCGAAGCGAGCCGGCGACCTCCGTAGCGTAACGAAGGTTGAGTGGGTGAAGCGTAACTCAGGGGCGACGACAAGCAAACTTTAGGGTAATGTTTTTTTAATGGGAAAAGGTCTGAGTTTTTAATTAAGGTTTTTACTTTAATTTTATTAGGATTTTCAGGTATTGTTTTTTTTTTTTTTAATTACTTTTTAGAGTTTTTTTAGGGGTTCTTAGGGGTTTTCAAAATATTTAAAAGATTTTATAAAATTTACAAAATCTTTTATGGATTTTCCAATTCGTTAGGAATCTTATGGATTCTCAAAATTTTATATGGGTAAAGACTACTTCTCAAAAATACGACGACACGCGAGCTGCGCGCAGCTCGCGCACCCACGCAAATACTAGTTATTTATATACGCACAAAGATTTGTGATTATATTTAGGTATATAGGTACAATAATTAGCAAAAATAGGACAATGTATAGTCGAGGACTTCCAGTTGCCACTATTCGTATTTTAACCGTGTAATGTAGTAGCTAGATAAAGAGTAGGTTAGTCGAGGTCTTTAACTGATAAGCCACTTTCACTACTATCCAATTTTGCACTTATAAACATTCACGAGTATGAATATTACCGACTAAACCCGATTTGCATTACACGACTAAATAAAATACGAATAGTGGCAAGTGGCTCATCAAATAAAGTCCTCGAGACTGTACCTATACGTGCCTATACTGTGGTTTGTGTGTGCAACTGTGCATGTAAATATGATTGTGTCATTTAATCACACGAGTGACCGAGGCTAGGGAATAATATTACCTTGTCACAGAAAACACACAATCAAATGGAACAGGACTTGTTATTTTTTTAAAACCTCTTCTTAGCTGTGTAGGTCGAGTAAATGGCGACGTAACTTGCATCAATATTAAAATCGTCACATTTGGTCGAGATGACAAAAATTCGAGCGCTCCCCAAATCGAAGGCGCCCAATCAGTTGCAGTTACGAAACTTCGATGAAAAACGGTAACATTATCTAAAACAATTCAAACAAGATATAATTTTAATGTGTAGTGTATCCAAATGAGGCGCTTGCCTGTCCTAATAGAAAGCAATCTCCGCACAAATACGCGATCGTCACACTATCTGCCTAGCCTTGTAACACGATACCACTTGGTTAGACTGGTTGTCAGACTTTCGGGCCGCTGACGACCTGTAACGAATATTTTAGATCTACAAAGGATAGCCAAAACCAACGGCTTAATGTGTTTTCCGCGAGGCATGGAAGAAACTCGTTATGTAATGAATGATCACCCATCCACGAACTCGAACCTTGAAGATATACCCGTGCGGCCATTACTATTTAGCCACGAGCTCGTCCTCGATCGGTACGATCCGAGAAAAGAACGTCATGATCGCGATTTCGATTCGTGCGACGATCGCTTCTAATAGGAAACCGGACACGGATCATGCTACAAACCTTTAAAGCAATGAAGCGCTATTAATGGATTATCTGTGGACACGGTTATATCATGGAAGCCAGCAGCTTTTACCGTGTTTATTGAACGACTCAACAAACTCGTACCGCCCACCTTTTGCAAATTTTTAAGACGCACGCCCTTCGAGCCTCCTCTGGCTAGTATAAGGACCGCAACTTCAGCGCTGCTGTAAAACAAGCTAGACAGGAAACACACTATTTTTAAAAGTAATGTTCGTCTTTATTAACATAATCACGAATTCACGAAAACGTTTCGATAAGGGGTAGGCCTAGGCAGAGGTGTGTCACCAGATAGATGTCGAGTATAGCCACCGACTGGTCCCACAGTAGGACAAAGGGCACTTCTCATACACAGAAGGCGTGAGAAATAGTGAGCATTGATCACCACGCTTGCTCAGGGCGGGTTCGGGATTTCAGTCTTATTTCACCTTACCCATAATAAGAAACAAGTTAGGCTACATAACACACGCCAGTAATACCCGAAAGATTACGTTTATTTCGGCAGTATTTGTTTCAAGTCCCATAATGTAATAGGTGGCGCGTACTGGCGAGCCTATTGGCATCAACCGGGCACAAACACAGACTCAGTGACTGCTATTGAGAAATTCCTGATATAACAACCAATAACATTTTGCCCGTCCTGGGAATCGAATCCTGCAGGACCTCGTACTCGGCAGTCACTAGGTACTTGAAACCATTAGACCGATGAGGAAGTTATGCTACTATGATTAAAAGAGCTCTGTTATGAGAGCTATTGTAGTATGAACGCAGTAAAGAGCTTTTTTCAATTAAGCTCCTTTCTGATAAAACACAAAACTTTGAACGATTTACTGTAAAACAATATAGCAGTAAAAGTTAATAAAATAATAGAAACACAAAGAAATAACTCTGTCATAACAATCATTAATAGGTATACTCACATAGTTACAATAATTAGACCTTTAAACCACATTGTTTACTCACATAACAAATACGCTCCACGTCCACCATCACAAATATCTTAGACCGTATAGAGAAGTAGACTTTGTTACCAATTGCGCCCACTTCGTGCGCTCCCGTACACTTTGTCGATTTAAATAAGAAAGAGTTCCGTAGTCGGAACGGAAGTCTTCATTATATCGATAAGGTGAATTGAATTAGGTTGAGATTATTACCGAACGCTGGAGTTGGTAGGTACATTTTTGTTTCTCCGTTTGGAACTAAGTTTGGGAAGCTTCACAGAACATGCGATTCAAAGAGTAGAATACATTTATGAACGTAGAATACCGAAATGCGATTCGGCTGTCCAAAATCAAAACCTAGCAAGTGGTTCAAAGCAAATTTTAGAGTAGGTAGAGCAAAAACGTAGTTAACTTTAAGGGCATATTGACTCCATGCCATACTGCTCCATATTACTATGCCTATAGTCTCCCATATTATTATTGTTACGAGCTGGGTATGGGATAAATTAATTACTACCGAAGAAACAACAAATAACTTTAATAATCACAAAACACTTAAAACTTAATCACAAGTACACTACTGATCACTATTCACTTAGATATCTCACTTACTAGTTCACTTCGATTCGCTTCGTACTGTAGCCAAAATCAGACTGCCTGCTCCCGCAAACACGTCGACTATTTATATGGCGATCGAACGTTCGAGAAATATCCACGACTTCCTAGAATCTTCTAGACAATTCCACAACTTGTATAGAGGAAAGAAGTAGGGACTTTATGCCCTCGGCGTACGGTCGAAATTACAATGATGTTCTTTTGTAGGTAGTTTGCGAATTTGTACCTACATTATTCGGGACTCGTTTTACCTACCTACCTACTATTACCTACCTACTTACTAGTAGGTACCTACTACCGTAACTGTAGGTAAGTACGGGTACGACGTAACACTGCCCCCTCCTTAGACATGCTCGTCCCGAGCATCATTAGCCCCGTAGTATCGCGCCAATCTGTCTACATGGACAATCTTAGGCGCACCTCGTGGACCCTTCTGTATTCGGTAGGTGACCTCGTTGATCCTAGTCACAACTCGGTATGGTCCATCCCATTTTGCTTGCAATTTCGGAGACTTCCCCTTGCTTCGTACTGGGTTATGCAACCACACCAGTGAACTTTCGTCGAAACCCCTAGTATTTGCCTTCCGGTCATAACGGGTCTTCATCTTCTCAGACATCTGTTGGCCGGATTGTCTGATATGCTCATAAACATCATTCAACTTGTTACGCAAGTCAATCGCATAATCTGTTACACTACGTGGAGCATTAGGGGGAGTTCCAGTGATTAAATCAGCAGGCAACCGTAATTCCCTTCCAAAATTCGCGAAGGCTGGCGTCACAGTCGTACTTTCGTGGACGGCGCTACGGTAGGACAGAAGAAATGGCTGTATATGCTTGTCCCAATCCCTTTGTCTGCTTTCCACGACTTTTGCCAGGTATCTTTCCAACGTTTGGTTGAATCGTTCCACCATTCCATCAGATTGTGGGTGGTAGGAGGTGGTTCTGGTTTTGTGGGTACCCATTAATCGACAAGTCTCCTGAAATACTTGCGATTCAAAATTCCTTCCTTGATCGCTGTGTATTTCTAAGGGTACTCCAAAACGACAGAAGACTTCCTGAACTAATTTATCTGCGACAGTTGTAGCTTCTTGGTTAGGAATAGCGAAGACTTCTGGCCACTTTGTGAAGTAATCCATTACCACCAGGAAGTACTTGTTTCCGCTCTCACTTTCTGGAAATGGTCCCGCAACGTCTAGTGCTATCCTTTTGCAACACTGTTGTACACTTTTAATGCACCTCTACTGCGTGTGTAGGGTCCTTTCACAGCCGCACAACTGGTACATTTGCGACACCAGTCCTCCACATCATCTCGACAGTGGATCCAGTAAAATCGTTCTCGAATTCTTAGTAGAGTCCTTTTTACCCCCATATGTCCTCCTGAACATCCATCATGGTAGAGCCGTAAAACATCCGGTACCTTAGCTTTAGGGACAACCATTTGTAGATGACAGCTGTCCCCTCGAGCGTTTTCCCATTTACGGCACAAGACTCCATCCTGGATCACCAAGCTGTTCCATTGTGCCCAATAACTCTTCGTGATGGAACTCATCGCAGCCACATCACTTCACTTAGGTTTAGGAGCACCAGCTTTGATCCACTCGAAGATCGGTTTGATGTCCGAGTCATTTTGCTGAGCCTGCTGTAGTGTTTCCTTCCATTCCTCGCTGAGATCCGTTCTAAGCATCCTCACGGGCACTACTTCCTTAGTCTCTTGTCTGGCACAGTGCTTACAGTCTTCAGGACAAGGTCTTCTTGACAAGGCGTCTGCGTTACCGTGAGTTCTTCCACTGCGATGTTCAGTTACGAAGTCAAACTCTTGCAGTAGTTCAATCCATCTCGCCACTTGCCCCTCTGGATTCTTGAACTGTAATAGCCACTTCAATGCAGCGTGGTCAGTTCGTAATTGGAATTTACGTCCCAACAAATATTTACTGAAGTGCTGCAATGTCTTTACTACGGCGAGTAGCTCCCGTCTTGTAACGCAGTAATTTCTTTCTGATTTGGATAAAGACTTGCTGAAGTAAGCTATCACAACCTCTTGGTTTCCTTTCCGTTGAGACAGCACGCCCCCAATTCCAGTATTACTTGCATCTGTGTCAACTATGAAGTCATTTTCAGTGTCAGGATATCCCAAAATAGGCGTATTGCACAGACGTTTCTTTAATTCCTGAAATGCGACGTCGCAGTTCTCGTCCCAACAGAATTGCCGCTTTTCCTCAGTGAGTTTGTGCAAAGGTTTTGCAATGTCGGCAAAATTCTTGACAAACCTTCTATAGTAGAAGCACAAACCCAGAAATGCTCTGACCTGTGTCTTGTCTTTCGGTACTGGCCAATCCTTGACGGCGGCTACTTTTTCTGGGTCTGTTTGAACACCTTCCCCCGAAACTATGTGTCCCAAAAAGTTCACTTCTTGTCTGAAAAACGAGCACTTTTTCGGACTTAACTTGAGATTTGCTGTTTGGATTTTCGACAGCACTTGATCTTCAAATGTACGGCCCACGATGATTATGTCGTCTAGATAGACAAGACATGCGTCTCCAATCAATCCGGCGAGTACTTGCTCCATCAGCCTTTCAAACGTCGCAGGAGCATTGCACAAACCGAATGGCATAACTTTAAACTGCCACAACCCTTTTCCTGTTGAAAATGCAGTCTTCTCCTTGTCCTTGGGGTCTATTTCTACTTGCCAGTAGCCACTTTTCAGGTCAAGTGTGGTAAACCACTTCATACCAGTCAGCGTATCCAGTGTGTCATCGATCCTAGGCAGCGGGTAGCTATCCTTTTTCGTGACATCGTTTAGTCGTCGGTAGTCCACACAGAAGCGCATGCTGCCGTCCTTTTTCTTTACCAGGACCACAGGAGAACACCATGGACTGGATGAAGGCTCTATAACACCGTCCTTCACCATTCCCTCAACCATGGTTTCCACCTCTTTTTCACGTGCAACTGGCAGTCTTCTTGGTCGCTGACGGATTGGTAACTCGTTGCCTGTATTAATCTTGTGCTGAACTAGTCCAGTTCTCCCTATGTCAGCATAATTTGAAGAGAAAGTGTCGGCGTACTGAAGTAACATCTTCTTAGCCTTGTCCATTTCTCCTTTAGTTAAATCGCAGTTTTCCAAAAGCGTTGTTACGTCAAACTTTGGACTACGAATTTTATTTCCGGTAGGCAGATTTTGCAATTGACGCATCCAAGCTACTTCCTCGCAAGTGCCGATCAAGGTGCCCTTCTCAATCACTTGCTCCTTGTCACTTGGATTCAGTATGCGTACTGCCGAGACGTTGGTGGCCTTGACCAGAGTCCGTGCCATCTTCCATGGAAAGTCATTGTTCAATCTTTCTATCAGAACACTTCGATCTTTTTGTCCAGAATTCCGTGGTAGACTAATTGGCACAATCGTTTCTGATCTGCGAGGGAGAACAATCTCCTTCAAGCAGTATACTTTCCCTGATGGTGCACCTTCCATGAAGACTTCCTCTGAACCACATTTCAGTACTCCTTGATCAACGTCGATCTCACAACGATATTTCCGCATAAAATCCAAGCCCAAGATGCAATCGTCCACTATGTCGGCCACGATGACATTGTGCTTGTAAAATCTATCACCCAATTTTAACTCCACCTCCTTCTTGCCTCGGACGATTATGTGCTGACCGGTAGCTGTTAGTAATCGTATACGGTCGTGGTTATCGAAGTAGTCCCCAAGAAACCGACTTGCTAGGTGAGAATTGACGACCGTGTGAGAAGCTCCAGTATCCAACGTCAGTTTGCAAAGTGTTCCGTTGACTTCGCCTTTGATGGTCAGGCTGTTCCCGTCATGTGCTTGCGAGATCAAGATTCTCGGGGCTTTTTCAATACCAGCCAGCACTCGCCCCCCAGTCCTGGCATTTACTCGTTTCCCTGCTGTGGCTGGGCAGTCACTTCATCCACCCTTCCCTGCTGATCTTCTCTCGGGGTGCTGCGCTTAGGACAGCTTGACCGAAGATGACCCCTTTCTCCACAAGTGTAGCACCTAGGACTGTACCCTTGCGGGCGGTCGCGAACAGGTGATGCTACAACCTCCCTGACGCGGTGCGTTCGGTGGTCCTGCCTCACTGCCTCTACTTCTAAGGCATGGGCCAAGGCGTCTTTCAGCGTGTCATGGTGCCCAAGTCTCACAGCAGCTCTAACTTCCAAGTCACGTATTCCATCAACGAACGCTTGTACCAGATTCCCATCGATAAGTGCAGGGGCAGACTGGTATGCTTTTCGAACCAGCTTTTCAACTTCCAGGGCCCACTGCTGCAGGTTCTCGGCACTACGTTGAACACGATCCTTCAACTTAGCACGAAATACGTGCTCCAGGTGCGCGTCGCCGTATCTGGACTCTAACGCCTCCAGCAGCTGCTCGTAGGTTACATCCTTGCCGAGCGCCTCAAAAATGTTTAAGGCCTGGTCTCGAAGGCCCAAGGTGAGCGCGGTCATGGCTTGCGGTTTTGTCCATCCATTCGCCTTCATAACGGCCTCCAATTGAATTTTATAAGCTGACCACGAAGATGTTCCATCGAATGGAGGCACCTTAAAGCCCTGCGCTGAAGGTGCAGCAACTACTGAAGCCACAGTCACGTCTCCAGTCTTCAGTTCTCCCAAAGCCTTTTTCACCCCAGCGATCTGAACTTCGGCCTCTGAGATACGGTTCTCGTGCTGGTGAACCTGATCCTTCATCACTTTCAGATCTTTGCCAAAAGTTGCATGAAGATCCTTTATGAGGAGCATCTGTTCATCCTGGCGGCGGGCCTGCTCCTCTTTATCTTGCTGCAACTGCTCTTCCAACCGGCGAGCCTGCTCCTCTTGATGGCGAGCCTGCTCCTCCTTATCTCGTTGCAACTGCTCCTGTAACTGGCGAGCCTGCTCCTCTTGACGGCGAGCCTGCTCCTGCAGCAGCGCCATTAAAGCTGACAAGTCTGGCGCCACTGATGCTGGAGAAACTCCGGATGGGCCAGCGACTGGCACTGACGTAGGCTGGACACCACCCGGTGTCTGTGCCGGAGAATCTCCAAACCGCCTTTGGTCCATGTCCTGCTGTCGCTGACTCCTGGTACGGATACCGTCCGTGTCGTCCTTAGGTAGAATTGGCATAATTTATCCCTCACTTCTGACACCAAATTGTTACGAGCTGGGTATGGGATAAATTAATTACTACCGAAGAAACAACAAATAACTTTAATAATCACAAAACACTTAAAACTTAATCACAAGTACACTACTGATCACTATTCACTTAGATATCTCACTTACTAGTTCACTTCGATTCGCTTCGTACTGTAGACAAAATCAGACTGCCTGCTCCCGCAAACACGTCGACTATTTATATGGCGATCGAACGTTCGAGAAATATCCACGACTTCCTAGAATCTTCTAGACAATTCCACAACTTGTATAGAGGAAAGAAGTAGGGACTTTATGCCCTCGGCGTACGGTCGAAATTACAATGATGTTCTTTTGTAGGTAGTTTGCGAATTTGTACCTACATTATTCGGGACTCGTTTTACCTACCTACCTACTATTACCTACCTACTTACTAGTAGGTACCTACTACCGTAACTGTAGGTAAGTACGGGTACGACGTAACATTATTATACTCTAGTCGTCTGCAAAGAGTAAAATACTTATTTGGTCCCCTGTCAATAGGCATGCACTCGTATGAATGCTCTAAGCCACAGAATACATTATTATTAACTGGCTATATGCGCAGAATGCAGAACTATTACAAAATTTCGCGTCCGGTCGGTGGACCATGGGTGGACCCGAAAAGGACCCCTAATAAGCGTGAAATCATCCTTAAGGGCTATATATCCCTCAAATGGCTTAGCATGTTTCTCCGTTACTCCTAAAATACTTAGCATTAATTTTGAAATAAATATATGGTAAAGTTGAGGATTAATGCTAAGTCCTATGTGTGACGAAAATACGATTCCATAAACTTTTGTCGATAAAAAATAATTATAAAGTTACCTCCAAAACGAACAAGAAACCACTGGTATTCAAAAAGTACTTTAAATTAGATCATGAAACTTTGCATACTAACTGAACTAACTTTATAGCAGGTCTTATGTGTTTTATTTTTTTAGTCCAATAAATAGTTTTTTTGGAAATTGCAAAAAAACACTTATTTCGCACTATTCGGCCGCAGTGACTGACTGACGTAACAACCGCTTTTTAGTGCAAACTGATTAGAACTTTATTCTAACAGTATTTCTTTTCTTCAGTATGTCTAACCAAGTGGTATCGTGTTACAAGGCTAGGCAGATAATGTGACGATCGCGTATTTGTGCGGAGATTGCTTTCTATTAGGACAGGCAAGCGCCTCATTTGGATACACTACACATTAACACAAACGAAGTTTGAACCACCACAAATAGAGTTGCTAATTTTAGGGTTCTATGGGCCTTAAATCCATGAAGTTTGTGGCAGGCCAGTGCTAGGTGGTATGTCGATTAAAATATTGTTAGCGACTGTAAGACGTACGTAGTTACAAAATTCATCAATACAATCCTCCAAGTTCATAAAGGTCGAGGAATGACTTTGACCTTGAAAAAGTCGTTCCTAAAGGCCGCTTTACATTTGGCTAAATTCAGTTAGCTAAATGAATTAGACTCTGAAATTAGACAAGTGTAAAGACATTCAGACTGTTAGACACACTAGGTAGACAATCATAGTCGTGTCTGCCGATCTAAATCAGTTAACATGCTGAATTTAGCCAAGTGTAAAGCGATTTAGACAAGAAATGCGTTTAGTTAACTGCTACCCTCAGCGGAGTGTGCACGTACATCATTTATCGCCGAACGCAGCGCTGTAGGTACTACTTTCGAGCAGCGATGGCCTTAAAGAAAAAGAAGTAATTCTTCGATTACTGGATATACATTCAGTCAAAAAAGTATCGGGAATGGATGATTTGTTTATGGTTCCAAATCCAAATTTTTGTTTTTTTGTAGTTGTTAGATTGGCACAACTGTTTTCCATTTTGGCGCGGAGTTTGAGTTGCATCTGTTATTTTTAATAAATACAGTGCTGGTTTTAGTAATATCATATATAGTGTGTATTGCGAATTTCATAATGGACAAAAATATCGAACAAAGAGTTTGTCTTAAATTTTGCATCGCCAATGGAATTTCGTGTTCGGAGTCACTGAAAATGTTACAGAAGGCTTACGGTGAATCGACTTTATCAAAAACTCGTGCTTATGAGTGGTTCAAAGCGTTCAAAAGCGGTCGAGATGTGATGGAAGATTTGCCTCGCTCTGGTAGGCCGTCAACGTCTGCAACTGAAGTTAACATCGCAAAAGTGAAGAAAATAGTGACTGAAAATCCCCATTCAACTCTGAGAGAGATAGCCGCCGAACTTTCTGTATCTCACGAGTCGATCCGTACCATTTTAACTAATCATTTGGGTATGAAACATGTTGCTGCTCGGCTAGTCCCAAAAGATCTGAATTTTCTCCAAAAACTCAATCGCATGAAAGTCGCTGAGGACATGCTAGAACGAGTCAGTTCGGACCCAACATTCATGAAACGCATTGTTACTGGTGACGAGACGTGGGTTTACGAGTTTGACATGCAAACTAGTCAACAAGCTTCGGAGTGGCGCCTTCCAACTGAACCGAAACCGAAAAAACCACGCCAAAGTCGATCAAAAGTCAAAGTCATGTTGACTGTTTTCTTTGACTATCGCGGTGTTGTGCACTCTGAATTCTTACCGGAAGGTCTAACGGTAAATAAAGAATATTATTTGAGCGTTATGCGGCGTTTAAGAGAGCAAATTCGACGACAAAGGCCAGATTTGTGGCAAGAAAATTCTTGGATTTTGCACCACGACAATGCGCCTTCGCACAAGGCTATCATTGTGAACGAATTTTTGACCAAACACTCAACAAATACCATCCAGCAACCACCATATTCACCAGATATGGCTCCTGCTGACTTTTTTCTTTTTCCTAAACTCAAATTACCACTTCGTGGCACCCGTTTTCAATCGATAGAAGACATAAAGGAGAATTCGCGGCGAGAACTGAACTCAATTCCGGAAGCAGCGTTTAAAAAATGTTTTGATGAATGGATTATTCGTTGTCGCAAGTGTATCGTTTCTAAAGGAGCATACTTTGAAGGTGATAAAATAAATTTGGATGAATAACAGACATTTTGTGTATTATTGATCTTTTCCCGGTACTTTCTTGACAGAGTAGTATATAAAGAAATGCCCTATTTATGGGACAAAAGTCATGGCGAATATAAAAATAAAGAATATCGAAATGAGGGGCAACGAGTTCTTCTAGACATTTTTAAGGAATTGGAGCCAAATGCGACCTTGAAAACAATGAATAAAAAAATCCAAAATCTTAGAACGAACTACGCCAAAGAATATGCTCGACGCAACCATAGCCAAGGCGAGCCCTAACCTTTGACACAGCCTTTGATGTTTTGATGGTGCCATGAGAGTGACAAATAGATACATACGACACGCTAAGAATTCGCTGTTAGGCCCAGACTCTACTAAAGCGGAGAAGAGCGGAGCAAAGAGGAGATGTGTAAGATACGACCAATCACTGTAGAGACGAGAGCCGCGATTTAGATTTCAACCAATGTGATTGGTCGGTTTGCACACTTCTCCTCTTCGCTCCGCTCCTCTCGGCTTTGGTGGAAACCGGGCCTTATAGCTAGAGTGAGTTAGCTAGCTAATTAGATCAAGTGTAAAGAGCAAGCCAACGCTCACTGTCTGAATTTAGTGAACTAAATTTAGACAAATGTAAAGGCCGCTTAAGCGTTTATTACCATTTTTAATACTTAATATGTATGGTGGTATCTTGTGTATGGTGCTTGGACAAAAAATTTGAAGTTAGGTTCAACTATAACAATGAATGTAGGTACTATTGATATATATGTTGAGTAGAAGCCACTTGTGGCATTATTCTGGTAGGAAAGGTATTAGGGCCTGTTTTTATTAAGAAAATAATGTTATTATAATGTTTTTTAACATTTAAAATACAATGAGGGATTTTCTTTTTAACTCTTCCCTAGTCGCTGGATAGATGGCGCTGAACTTAGTACGTTAATGCAAGGAATAACTGATTTTAACAAAGCGCGAGAAAACTAGGTTATATTCGGAAGGTTATGTTAAGGAAGCACTTCTAGAATAGAGCGCATCCAGTTGCTTTATTTACGTTGCTATGGGTTGTTATTTTTCTAGTTTTGACTTCTCAAATATACATTTCTTTAAACAACATTTTATTTCTTATTCTTTAATATGGTAGCAGAGCGTTAACAATTAACATTGTTTAGTTGCAATAGTGAAAAACCAACGGGTTCTCAAATATGCAATCATCCGGCGTAAAAATCGAGATTGGTCGACTCGATGGTATCACTAACTGGCAAACATGGAGATACAAGGTGAAATTACTACTGAAGAGTACTCCAGGTACGCTAGAAGCAATTGAAGGCAAGTTAATTAAGCCGAAAGATCCAGGACAAACGGCTAAAACTGAAGAATTACAAAAGTTTAAGAATGAAATGGAAATGTTTCAAAAATGTGACAGTCAAGCACTTCTAATTCTTACTACGAATATGACTGAAGAAACTTTACAAAAGGTAATGCGATGTGAAACGTCATGTGAGATGTGGAAAGAGCTTCATAGGCTTTATGATGGAGCAAAGGAAGACAGGAGTTACGATCTCTGCATGAGGTTCTTCCGCTACCAGAAAAGCGAGGAACATGATATGGCCACGCATATTTCGACTCTCAAGACTGTTTGGTATGACTTGAACAATGAGATTGAAGGAAATGATCTACAAGAAATTTTATTGATAAGTATGTAAAATATTGGATACACTTCCTGAGCAATATTTCAACTTTAAGTCGAGCTGGCTGTTGATGAATAAGAGTGACAAAAATATAGAAAACCTGACGACACAAGTATGTGCTTTTGAGAGGTCTTTAGATCAGAAGAATTTAGAAGAAAGCGGAAGTAGCAATGGACTTCTTATGTTAAGAGGAGAGAAGCGCTACGAAAAACAAGGGATTAGCAAAAAGAAATGGAAGAAATGCAATTACTGTGGAGAAGGCTTTCACAAAGTCACATCTTGCAAGAAGTGGATTGCGGACGGTAGACCTCCAAAACCTCCAAAGCAATCTTCAAATATTGAGATGCTGACAGGCCTAACTCTAGCCTGCGATAGTAAGAAAACAGATAAAGACTTGTGGTATGTGGGCAATGGCGCGACAAGCCACGTCACTAATAGAAGAGATGTATTTCGCACCTTCGAAGTTTTTGACGAGCCTCATACAGTTATGACAGCCAATGGAGAGGTGATTGAAGTCATAGGAAAAGGCTCTATTCAACTTGAAGCTGATATAAACGGCCACAAAGAATTACTGGTCTTATCAAACGTATGGTATGTTCCAAGCATTGAACGCAATCTATTTTCTGTGCTAGCTGCACAAGCTACGCTAAAGAATAGCATCTTTCAGTCAACTGCTCAGTCATGTTATGTGAAGAACGATGACAAAGTTATTTTAGTCGGGAATCGCGACAAGTATGGTGGTCTGTACAAACTTAAAGTAAAAGTACTGATGCCCGAGCTTGAGATAAACCAACTAACGACGTCACAGAATCTTCAACTCTACCATGAACGCCTTGGACATCAGAACAAGAGACATGTAGCAAAACTGATACAAAGGGAGCTTGGAGTGAAGCTGGACTCAAGTTCTGTTGATATCTGTGAAGGCTGCGTCTTCGGCAAGAGCCATAGGCAGAAGTTTGGAGAGAGACCAAGAGCAAACAAACCTGGAGAACTAATCAGTACAGACGTATGTGGTCCATTCCCTTACTCAATCTCTAAATTCAGATATTATGTTTTGTTCAAAGACTCCTTCTCAAAATATCGATGGATCTACTTCCTGAGACAGAAGTCTGAAGTTCACGCTCGCTTAAAGGACTTTCTAGCAGAAGCAAAAACTTCCGGACACGTCGTGATGGAGATGCTAAGCGATAATGGAGGGGAGTTCTATAACAAACAGATACGTAAGATTTGAGAAAATATGGCATAAAACAAAGATTTACGATGCCATACACTCCCGAACAAAACGGATCCTCAGAAAGAGAGAACCGTACAATCGTGGAGATGACAAGAGCACTAATGCACGCTCATGAAAAGATACCAGTGGGTTTATGGGCAGAGATAGCCAAAGCCTCTGTTTACATATTAAACAGAACGGGACCTACTCCTATAGAAGAAAAGTCACCGCATGAGCTCTGGTACGGCAAGAAGCCCAAGATTAATCATTTGAAAATCATTGGAAGCGATTGCTATGTGCATGTCCCAAAACAAAAGAGAGAAAGTAAGGTTGGCAGAAAAGCTGAGAAAGGCATTCATATTGGGTACGACGGTGATGAAGGATATCGAATTTTCAATGTAAAGGGATTGAAACTGATCAGATCTCGAGATGTTGTGTTTGATGAGTTACCTTCACTTGAGAAAACTAAGATTGACACAACTTCTGCAATACCTGAACCTAATATAAACACCTACGAGCTGCCAATGCCTCTTACAGATTCTAAATCTGTTTACGAAGAGAGTCACTCTCGTCCACCTTCAGAAGCGAATGAAAGCGTCGAAGAAAATTATGAGTCCTTAGAGGAAGATGAGCCAGTAAATGATGAACCTGTAAATACGGAACCTATAACACAACAACTGCGTGATCGAAGCCAGATCAGACGTCCACAATGGTTTGAGCAGTTTGTTAGCGAAGCTGTATCTATTCCTGAACCGACTACATATCAAGACGTCTTGCGAAGCTCTGAAAAAGATAAATAGTTCGAAGCAATCCATGGTTTCCCTATCATCCACAGAAGCGGAGATAGTTGCAGCCAGTGAGGCTAGTCGTGAAATGGTTTGGTTGAGGAGATTGTTCCAAGATCTAAAAACTAATCTAGATACGCCTACTTTGCGAATCGATAATGAGTCTGCAATTAAGCTCGCATATAACCCTCCATACGAGCAGCACCGCAAGACTAAACATATAAAACTGAAACACTTCTATGTGCGACAGTGTGTATCCGAGAAGGATATAACCATAGAGCAAGTACCGACTGCAGAACAACTTGCTGACATTTTTACGAAGCCTGTTTATAAACCGAGACTGGTAAGGCTCTGTGAAGAGTTCGGCTTGAAGAAGAGGGAATGTTAAGGAAGCACTTCTAGAATAGAGCGCATCCAGTTGCTTTATTTACGTTGCTATGGGTTGTTATTTTTCTAGTTTTGACTTCTCAATTAAACATTTCTTTAAACAACATTTTATTTCTTATTCTTTAATAGGTTAAGCAAACGAAAGTGTCAGTCAACGAGCGTATGTGACGTGACGTAATGTTTTTTTTCCCAAGTGTTTTGGCTTTAGCACCAACTATCGTAGTCAGTTCAACGGCATCTATAGAGTTCTTGGAAACTAAGTTTTTTTTTAATACCTCAAAAAGTTAACCTTTCTTTGTCCTCAACCTCTCAAGTCAAAACATCTACTTAAATGTCGTTATTTCTGTGCTATGCAGGTTCGCAGGAGGGTAAGTCCAGCTATGAGGCTATTTCCTGTAAGTCATCGAGTGAGATGAAAATGTAGTGTGTAGTTTATCAATGCTATTAAGCATATTACCTATATTTTGTTATTTCCGTTCTATTCAATTATTTCATTAGGTTGGTTTTCGTTTTGGTTGGTTTATGCAAATGTTGTTTCAGTACGAGGCATGAACCAGAAGTGTCAAAACTCAAAACGCCAAAGCACTGACATTGACAGTTATCTGACAGAAAGACAATACTAATTTACTAATAAACAAGGTAAACAACCGTTGTGAACGTTTGAGCTAGTACAATAAAATCGATAATACATATATAATTAATCATAAAATTTTATATGTCACATTACATAAATATGAAAACTATAGAAGACCTCGAAAAAGAGCTAAAAAGTGTAGATAAGGAAATATCTAAAGTTGACGCTGAGTTATCAAAATGGAAGAATCTCCAACGTGTGCTGCACGAGAAGAAAGTTTCGTTGAAGAATTCTATCAACAAACTGAAGACAGATACTTTAGCCAGTGTAGATTGGGCAGGTACCACTTACGAGTGGTCTGAAGATGTAGTGCGTATATTGAAAACTGTGTTTCACATTGAAAACTTTAGACCTAAACAGCTTGGCGCAATTAATTCAACTCTGTCAGGGCAACATGCCATTGTTGTAATGCCGACTGGCGCGGGGAAAAGCTTATGTTACCAATTGCCAGCTTTAGTAAAACCTGGCCTGACTGTTGTAGTCTCACCCCTTATATCATTAATGGAAGATCAAGTAAGATCACTAACTAACAGGAATATACCAGCCAAGCTGATCACAAGCTCTAGCTCCAAGGATGAAACTTCTGCAGCTTTAAACATACTAAAAGATAACAAAACACAGATCAAATTGCTGTATGTTACCCCAGAACGGTTTGCTAAAAGCAAAAGGTTTATGTCAAACTTACAAAAATGTTATGCAGATGGTAGATTGCAAAGGATAGCTATAGATGAAGTACATTGCTGTTCTCAGTGGGGCCATGACTTTAGACCTGACTACAAGTATTTAGGTATTTTGTCTAACATGTTTCCAAATGTGCCTATCTTAGGACTGACAGCTACTGCCACAGCTAGTGTTTTGACTGATGTGCAAAAAATTCTTAATATTTCTGGTTGTTTAGTTGTCAAGTCTACATTTAACAGACCAAATTTATTTTATAAAATACTAGAGAAGCCAACATCACAGGAAGAGTGTGTTTCAATTCTTGAAAAATTGTTGAAGGCAAGATACAAGGGTGAAAGTGGAATAATATACACAAACAGCATTAAAGATTCTGAAGACATTTCTGAAGGTTTGCGTAAACGAGGATTGAGAGTAGGATGCTACCATGCAAACTTAGATGCTAACACCCGATCACAAGTTCATTTGAAATGGCATGAGAAACGCTACCAAGCCATTGTAGCCACTGTAGCCTTTGGTATGGGAATAGACAAACCTGATGTTAGGTTTGTTATACATCACACAATAAGCAAATCTATGGAGAACTACTATCAGGAGAGCGGCAGGGCAGGTCGCGATGGCCTTCGAGCAGAATGTGTTACTATGTACAGAATGCAAGATGTATTCAAAGTCAGTACTATGGTGTTCTCCTCTGTTGGGAGTCTGGAGCATCTGTATGGTATGGTCAAGTACTGTCTCAATGGCACATTATGTAGAAGGCTTCTTATAGCCGAACATTTTGATGAAATGTGGGGTGATGCAGATTGTAACAAAATGTGTGATGTGTGTTGCCATCCTCATTCGAATGTTAAAGAAGTTAATCTGAAGCCTCTCTGTAAAACATTAGCTGGGATTATTGAGAATGCTGACAAGCAAGATGTAAAATTAACAGCTCAGAAATTGCTTGATGCATGGTTTCTCAAAGGGCCAGTCAATCTAAGACATAAAGGAAAGGAGCCTACCTTCTCAAGAGTATTAGGTGAAGATGTGATTGCATACTTATTAGTTGGAAATTATTTAATAGAAGATTTTCACTATACTGCTTATTCTACCATAAGTTATATAAAGATTGGCCCAAATATGGATGCAGTTGATGATGATAGCTTTATACTAAATATGCCGATAAGGAGGTATTCATCCTTTGAACTTCAAGCACCTCCTCCTAATGACTATCAACCAATCAGAACAATTGAAAAATCTGATGAAGAATCTCGAACGAAAAAACGAAAGTCTAGTGCTTTTAGTGAATCAAAGTCGAAAATAACAAAGACAGTAACAATCATTGATGACAGTGATTAATGTTATATCCTAGTTCTGTAAATAATGCAAATATAGTTTTCATCTGCAGTGGTTTATTTAGTTACCGAACCAGTACGCACGGCAACCAATCAAGCTATACAAAACCATTTTATGTGGATCTCTCATTGTACGTGAAATCTATACAAAGCAAGGCAATGTTATACTGGAAAGGTATCTAGAGCCGAATCGTAGAGCTTTATCACACTACCGGATTGCGAGTGGATTAAAAGCGGAGCAGGCGCGCAGCGAAGCTAGTGAGATAAGGTTTTAAGTGTCGCCGTGCGTAGCTACATACTCATTTTAGTTTAGCCCTTCCCTCGTAATCACAAGCCCATAATCAGAGATTTCGATTCGGAAAGTCTATGTTCAAAATTTGCAAACCACCACTTTGTGGACCACTTGTTGATATCCGATTTAAAGCTGACTAGCATGGCTATTCACAACGCTTCGATCTCGTTTTCGTAATGCCAAAAAAAGATAGACATAATACGACTTTCGGAATCGGAATCAAATCGAAGCGTTGTGAATAGCTATGTTGTTCTAGAACAGCTTCTGTCATAAAATTTTTTATGACAGACTTGACCCTACAGCCAAGATCACCTCAAGAGAGAACTTTTTAACGGGTTCCAGCCAGGCTCCGAGGTAGCCCGCGAAATTCAAATTTTCTTACACTTTTTGCAATTTGCAGGCCAGTGCTAGGTTGTATGTTGATCCCGCGTGGGCGGAGCACCGCCGTGTCCTCGAAGCGGCGATTGGCGGCGGCGACCTCTCGCGTCCGGCCCTGGTGCAAGCCATGGTCCGGAGCGAGACGGAATGGGACGCCGTCACCTCCTTCTGCGAAGCAGTAATGCTAGAGAAGGAGGTGGCGGAACGTGAGAGGGAGAGAACCTCACAGCGTCCCGGCCGCCGCGGGAGACGCCCCGGGCGTCGGGGGCCACCACGTGGCCCCCGGCCACCGTAGGCGCGGGCCTGTGGACGGTGGGCTATGGGCTAGCTCGCCGTCCGTCCGTCTCATGACGACAGGCCGTGTCGACGGCGCGTTCGTGTTCCACGCGCGCCTCAAAGAGAGTCAGCAATAGGAAGGGGTCCGTAAGGACCGAAGCCTGCCGGGGTTGCGGGACTATTCGAAAGAGATACCGTGACCCCGGAACACAAAGGGCGATGAAGGAACATGGATGGGTTTTAGTCAGTAAAAGTCTGACACTCCCTCCTGCTCCGCCCAGAGCGGGAGAAGTCATTTGATGATTTCCCATCCGAAAAAAAAAAAAAAAAAAAAAAGGTTGTATGTTGATTAAAATATTATTAGCGGCTGTAAGACGTAATGGAATTACAGAATTATATTCATCAAAATTATCAATACAACCCAAGTTCATAAAGGTGAAAAATTACTTTTTCAGGGTCAGTCATTCCTGCACCTTTATGAACTAGGAGGGTTGTATTGTAGCCTGCAAATTTGCAAAAAACGTAAGAAAGTTTGAATTTCGCGGGCTAGTTTGTATTAAAAGGTTTCGTACCCAAAGGGTAAAAACAGGACCCTATTACTAAGACTCCACTGTCCGTCTGTCTGTCTGCCACCAGGCTGTATCTCATGAATCGTGATAGCTAGACAGTTGATCACAGATGATGTATTTTTTCAGTACTCATGCTCTTAAAGTACGCCAATATAGCCCTACGAAGCGGGCCTAAAGTGGCCCTTTAGGCCCTAGGGCGTAAAATCTCGTACTCGTGACTTGTTGAGCCACAAGTACCTCGACACAGATAATATAATACTTCACCTCGACGTGCTCTCCCCCGGCTGCCGCGACCTGCTGGTGCGTGATGCGCACATTTAGCTTCAAGTAAAAAAATCTGACGTGATTTTTATTTTATTTAGTAATATTTGATAAATGTTTTTGTACTAAATTTACAATTTTTCTCACACTCAAAGTGAAAAGTACAGTGTAACACACGGCGCTAAAATCCCATTATAACTCGGTTCCTATTTACTACCTCGCTAAAGCTCGGTAGTAAAACTACCTCGTATATAATGGGTCATTTTAGCCCCTTGTATTACAATGTACTATTGTTGCCGCTGTAGCATCAAATAATAAAAATAAATAAAAAATAACACCCCCTGTAATTTTTATTCTCCCTCCTACGATGGTACGGACCGGAACCCTTTATGCGCGAGCCCGACTCGCACTTGGCTGGTTTTTTTATTTATTATTAAAACTAGCGGACGTCACGCGGTTTCACCCGCGTAGTTCCCGTTCCCGTGGGAATACAGGGATAAAAAGTAGCATATAGTCACCCGGGGATAGTGTAGCTTCCCAACGGTGAAAGAATTTTTCAAATCGGTCCAGTAGTTTTTATAAGTTTATTCGTTACATACAAAAATACAAATCTTTCCTCTTTATAATATTGCACTAAGCCCGCAAGAAAGGCAACTTTATTAAAGCAACTGGTTTTCAACAAATTTTGAAAACTTTCGTATCGCCATCGAATCAAGGGACACATTGCCCGATCCTGACGATTTATAGATAAAAATTCTGGAAGAAAGTCAAGCAAGGAATGTTGGTAACATCCCGAGAGCTCATCAGATGCGTATTTTTCTAAAAAGAACAAAATAAAACAGTTCAAGAACTTTAAGAAAAAGGGACACGGCACTGAAGTGTGCTGGGGAAATAAAAAGAAAAATGAGAAAACAAACTGAAAAAAATAAACTTCAAAGCAAAAACTTCAACATCTGCCTGAATACCGCAAACACAAACAAAAATGACAATTTATGGTGTCTATATAGCGGCTGTTCATCTCACGTGTGTGGTGAAAAATAAAAAAAAATCCACCATGACCCCTGAAAATGGTATCCTAAAGCTGGCATCGAAGAAGCACACGAGTAAAATTGAAGGCAAGGGATAAGTAAAAATCACCGTAGATTATAATATTAACGAAACCCTATTTGTTCCTGATGTGTCAGTCAACCTTCTGTCTGTAGGCAAAATAGCCGACAGAGGCAACAAAGTATTTTTTGAAAAAGACAAAGCCTACATCATAGAAAAACGTGGTGAAATAGCACTGACCGCACAAAGAAAAGATGGACTTTACTATCTTTAATTTTAAAAAAAGACTGCAAACCACACACGAAGAGGAGAAAAAGACGACATCATGGAATGGCATCGTAAACTTGGCCATATAAATGAAAAGGATCTGATCAAGATGGCTACGAATGACCTAACGTACGGATTGAACATCAACAAAGTAAAATTGGAAACATGTGAAACCTACATTAAAGGCAAGCTATCAAGATTACCTTTCACAAGACATGATGATCTCTACACGACGCAAGAACTGGAAATAATTCAAAGCGACGTTTGTGGACCTTTTGAGTGTGAGACCCTTGCAGGCTCAAGATATTACGTCACATTCAGAGACGACTTTACCCGTTATTGCCACGTCTATTTCATAAAGAAGAAAAGTGACGTATTCAATTGTTTCAAGCAATATAAAAATGAAGTCGAAACGTTCCACAACAAATGAAGTCGAAACGTTCCACAACAAATGAATAAAACACCTGCAATCCGACAACGGCACTAAATATCGTAACAAGGAGTTCGATGATTTTCTCAAACTTCATTGCATCCAAAAAAGATTGATCAGATTGAGATTGAAGAACATAGGGTTTCGAGCGTCTGAAGCCGACCAGTGTTGCAATCTATGTCGACGATTTATTAATTACCTACTCTTGTCCAAAAGCATTGAAACAAGTTAAAGATCTACTAAATTTAAAATTTGGACTCAAAGATTTGGGGAGACCGAAAAGGCTCATAGGCTTAGATGTAAGTTACAATGGGGATGAAATAAAATGACACCAACAAAAGTTCATCGAAGGTACCCTTTAAGATGGTGGACTGCAAAACAGTGTCGGGTGGACACTGTTTTGCAGTCCACCACTATGGAGCCTGGACTCAAATTGGAAAAGGGAGACACAAATGAATCACAGCATCTTCCTTATAAAAACCTGATAAGAACACTAATGTACATGGCGGTAGCAACTCGCCCAGACATAATGTTTGCAATCAGCTACCTATCACAGTTTAACGACTGCTATAATGAAGAACACTTCAAGAGCGCCAAGAGAGTGCTCCGGTACCTAAAGGCCACCAAAAATGTCGGCATAACATTCAATAAAACAGGTCAAGACCTGTATGGAATGGCAGATGCAGATTGGGGCGCTTGCAAGCTTGTCAGAAAATCTTTTTCAGGCTATTGCTTCAAATTTGCTGGAATGGCCATAAGTTGGATGTCAAAGAAACAGAAAATAATTGCGCTGTCGACAGCCGAGGCAGAATATGTAGCTCTGACTGAAGCAGCAAGAGAAGCTATACACTTGAAAAGTATCTACAAAGATCTAGGCGCTAGCTAAGAAACCAAGAATCAAGAATGACCGAATGACAATCAAGCAGCTATCAAGCTGAGTAAGAATTAGATGGTGACTTCCAAGTCAAAGCATATTGATCTGATAATGCACTTCATCAGGAACTTTATCTAAGAAGGAGCATTAGACATCACGTATCTACGATATGAAGACATGGAAGCAGACCTTCTGACCAAGGCTCTAGCAGGTCCGCGACTGATGAGACTGCGAAGCAACCTAGGAGTCTCCGAATGAACACGATAGTACGATGAAGAGGAGTGTGAGTACTGGCCACCGCACTGTCGGTTAAACCAAAGAGACCATGATTAGAACAAATATGTTGTGTCAATTTGTTGTGTAAAAACAATATTGTCAATCTCAATAGTAATTATTTAAAGTAATTTATTTACAATACAATGTTATTATCAATAAACCCCATCAATAGTATAGATCATACACAATAAATATCAATTAGTATAGATATAGGTACATTTTGATTATGGACTTGTGGTACAGACGTACCTAACAGACGCCAGCACATCAAACTACCCCGCTTAACCAAGTAAGATCGGTGATAATGAATAGGATCTCTGCTACTATGTAGCATAAGTATGTACATTTAAAAAACCGTAGGACAAAAGTAAGTACTTAGTACTTACAGAGTTGGAAATAAAAAAATCACCCATAATATTACAAATTATATTATAAAAAAAATATTAGAACATGAAATGACGACAACTTGTAAAATAGGTAAAAAAAGGTACATTTACAGCAGTGTAAGAATAATAAATAATCAGCCTTGTTACGAATCGAGTACTTAACTTTAGACGATAGGCCCATTTTTTACTGTATCCTATAACAGTCGAAAAGTTCTTCACAAAATTGGCAGCTGTAACTGTGTTCTGAAGTCAGATATTTATTTAAAAACTACTTCCGTACCTATTTAAGGACTACCTCTCTGGCCACACTGAGGCGAGGCGGATCCCGCGCAAGAGGGGAGGCGGATCCCGCGCAAAACGCGAGTGCACGCTTTTTTTGTTGAAGTCACGCGATTTTTGAATGCCTCCTTAGACTGTTGGCATAATCGGTGCGAGCGTATTCCGTCCCGCGTGGCCAGAGTTTTAAAAGTAGCTTGAAGTCTCGAAGGTTTGGGCTGAGACAAAGTTAAAACATGTTTTGTAAAGACACTGAATATATTGGCACTGCTGAGACAGCTTTTCATTTCCCCGTCTGACAAAGTTAGCAGTGTATTATTTAGGTACCTACTAGCCTAGCCTTCCATAATGCATAATGTACGTTAGTCACGAATTATACAATTTAAAAAAAAAGACAAAATTAAAACATAAAATAATACCTACTTAACAAAGAATCTAAGAACTTACTATTGCTCAACAAAGCTTTGTGATTTGGGCTTCTACACACTGCACTTTGCAGGCTGGTGCTACCCTTTTGCGGAACGGGGGCTCATTTATGTGGCACAGTCGGTGCAGCCCTGCCACCAGCATAGTGTGTGGAAACCGTAACACGGTGAGGAAGTACCTTACGGTCCGTAAGGGGATCTGGGACTTTTGCGCGAAAGATATTTGCGCGAAGGACACTTGCGCGAACTCGTTTGCGCGAAAAGACATATGCGCGGTTGGACTTTTGCGCGAACGGACTTGTGCGCGCCAGGACACTTGCGCGAATGGACTTTTGCGCGATTAGACTTATGCGCGAACGGACTTTTGCGCACCAAGACACTTACGCGAATGGACTTGTGCGCGAAAGGACACTTGCGCGAATGGACACTTGCGCGACTGGACTTTTGCGCGACTTCATGGCCATTGAGGTTAACTCTGTAGAGTAAACATAACATCACGCCTGTTATTACTTGAAGATGGTTTTTTTTTTGGTTTTTGCGTCAAGGGTGTAGTTGTTAGTGCTGATTACGAAAATGTGGTCAAAATGAAAATCCAAGATGGCGCCAAGGAAAATTTTTGATTTTCCGTCATGGGTGTCGTTTTCATGGGTTTCAGGGACGCTGATTACGAAAATGTGGTCAAAATGAAAATCCAAGATGGCACCAAGGAAAATTTTTGATTTTCCGTCATGGGTGTCGTTTTCATGGGTTTCGGGGACGCTGATTACGAAAATGTGGTCAAAATAAAAATCCAAGATGGCGCCAGAGAAAATTTTTGATTTTCCGTCATGGGTGTCGTTTTCATGGGTTTCGGGGACACTGATTACGAAAATGTGGTCAAAATAAAAATCCAAGATGGCGCCGACGACATTTTTTGGTTTTTCCATCATGGGTGTCGTTTTCATGGGTTTCAGGGACGCTGATTACGAAAATGTGGTCAAAATGAAAATCCAAGATGGCACCAAGGAAAATTTTTGATTTTCCGTCATGGGTGTCGTTTTCATGGGTTTCAGGGACGCTGATTACGAAAATGTGGTCAAAATGAAAATCCAAGATGGCACCAAGGAAAATTTTTGATTTTCCGTCATGGGTGTCGTTTTCATGGGTTTCGGGGACGCTGATTACGAAAATGTGGTCAAAATAAAAATCCAAGATGGCGCCAGAGAAAATTTTTGATTTTCCGTCATGGGTGTCGTTTTCATGGGTTTCGGGGACACTGATTACGAAAATGTGGTCAAAATAAAAATCCAAGATGGCGCCGACGACATTTTTTGGTTTTTCCATCATGGGTGTCGTTTTAATGGTTTTCGGGGTCGCTCATTACGAAAATGTGGTCAAAATGAAAATTCAAGATGGCGCCGAGGAATTGTTTTGGTTTTTCCATCATGGGTGTCGTTTTCATGGTTTTCGGGGTTGCTGATTACGAAAATGAGGTCAAAATGATAATCCAAGACGGCGCCGAGGAAAATTTTTGATTTTCCATCATGGGTGTCGTTTTAGTGACTTTCGGGGTCGCTGATAACAAAACTGAATTAAAAATTAAATTTACGATGTCGCAATCGAAAACAAATTAATTGTTCGTCGTGTTCTCCCTTTTTAAGTGAAACCCTCTGCAATTTGCCAATTTTCCTCGGCGCCATCTTGGATTTTCATTTTGACCACATTTTCGTAATGAGCGACCCCGAAAACCATTAAAACGACACCCATGATGGAAAAACCAAAAAATGTCCTCGGCGCCATCTTGGATTTTTATTTTGACCACATTTTCGTAATCAGCAACCCCGAAAACCATGAAAATGACACCCATGACGGAAAAACCAAAAAATGTCCTCGGCGCCATCTTGGATTTTAATTTTGGCCTCACTTTCGTAATCAACGTCCCCGAAAACCATGAAAACGACACCCATGACGGAAAATCAAAAATTTTCCTCGGCGTCATCTTGGATTTTTATTTTGACCACATTTTCGTAATTAGCAACCCCGAAAACCACGAAAATGACACCCATGACGGAAAATCAAAAATTTCCTCGGTGCCGTCTTGGATTTTCATTTTGACCTCATTTTCGTAATCAGCATTATAAACTACACCCTTGACGGAAAAACAAAAAAAAAAAACGCATTCAAGTAATAACAGGCGTGATGTTATGTTTATAACATGGCCATGAAGTAGCGCAAAAGTCCAGTCGCGCAAGTGTCCATTCGCGCAAGTGTCCTTTCGCGCAAAAGTCCATTCGTGTAAGTGTCTTGGCGCGCAAACGTCCGTTCGCGCTTAAGTCCAATCGCGCAAAAGTCCATTCGCGCAAGTGTCCTGGCGCGCACAATTCCGTTCGCGCAAAAGTCCAATCGCGCAAAAGTCCATGCGCGCATTTGTCCTTTCGCGCAAACGGGTTCGCGCAAGTGTCCTTCGCGCAAATGTCTTTCGCGCAAGTGTCTTGATACCTCCGTAAGGCACTTCCTCACCGTGAGCATTCGCCTGTAATGCAACAATCGGATTCAAATCAAACATTCGATCAGTGGATGAGGAAAACCGAGAATTTCAGTGCGCAACCTGCTATGATACAATTAATAACATCAATGCGCACCACTTGTAATGACCTATTCGCGGTGCAGACGACTATACGAATGCTCGTCAGGCACAGTAGCGGTTAGGGTAGGGCGCGGATCAGCGGCCGCCGAGGGTGCCAGCTATAACATGCACATACACGCTATAGCACGTTCACAAATTCTTCATAGGTTATTAGAAAAAAAAAACTGCTGATCCCTACCACAGAAATATAAAAAAACAGTAGAAGTGGCAAGGGGGCGTGTCGGTGTACACTGTACGCGCGACATGCCCTACAAGCCATGTCATAAGCAAATGGCCGTCTCCGCGAACTAGTGTGCTTTCGACCGCGATCGTGACAATTTATACCAATTCCGTGTTGTTCAGGGTTTTTTTGTAAAAACCGAAGAAACTAAACTTTGTTGATCACGGAATTACTTATCATACGTAAGTACAAGTATTTTACTATATTGGTCTTTAAAATCATGAAAACCATCGTAAAATATTTCTTGTTTTTCTATGTTATTTTTGTTTTCAAATATCACAGCGACTGTACTATTTTTGCAATAAATACATTACTCCTTAACCACTACCTAAGTTTGTCGCTAAGTGACTGAACAAGTAATGTAAAAATCACAAAACGATATTTCATTTTAAGCGGATGAATCACGTAGTACAGCCGCTGCTTCTTGCGACAATGTCGATTGACGAATTAAATATTGCTATTTTAGTTTTCAATTTGTCAACCGTTTTAACCCGGTTGGAAGATCGATGTTAAATAATGTTTTTTTTTATGTATTTTGATTATTTTACAGCATAGTAGAGAAATGACGGGGATGAAAAGAAAAGACCATCTCAGACACTAATCTGCATAGTCCTCATGTGAATTGAGCAAGATTGTCTGGACTTCAAAAGAGACTATGACCTCTGAGTTTGTTTCAGCTGTTTCTTCTCAGAGTAGTCAGATACGAAACACCGGCACCAACTAGTTTAAAATAAAAATTACGTGTAAAAGTGTTTGTAAAAACCTACTTGCAAAATAAACATCATTTATCATTTATCAATGCGTAATCAACTTTCGTAAAGTAAGTTTTCGTACTTTCTACCGTAAATTTGATAAAGTATCAAGGTACTTTCCAAGCAGGTGTAGTATAAATATATTTATACTATATGATATATAGTACGTCATTGCATATCGAACAAATATGCGGGGAGAAAACGCATCTGAGCGGGAGAGAAAAGTGTATGAAAATCCATTTCTTACGTGGTTTTTCTTTTTTAATTTTGGGTAAGACTATGCGCCGGTAACCTAAATATCAAAAGCCAAAAAGTTTTTAGTGAGTTTTTATCTCAAAGTTCACAAAATGACACTGGCCACTAGCTGTGTGTTGGATGGTGTCGGGCTGGCAGTGCGACCCTGCGGCGGCAGGATAAACAATTTGAAAAAAGAACATGTGAAATTCCTCCTACATTGTCGCAAACATCTCAAACAAACATTAATGGAAAAAGTGTTGCATTAAGCTTCACTAACTGCAACAATTTCAATATAAATTTCAATTAGTAAAGATTTCGTTTTTTATTTTCCTCGTAGGTGTAGTATAAAGCACTATGTATCACTCGAGAGAAAGTGCGATTCCCGATCTCGGGTGTTTTAAAGCCCTCGCCTACGGCTCGGGCTTCAAACGACACCCTCGACGGTGATCGGTCACTTTCTCCTCTCGGTGAACAATGTACTATTTTTGCTACATATTGTTTATTTTTATTATAATATTATATTCTGGATTTATTTTTGGGGTCCTGGAAATAATTAAATAAAAGATAATGATCTTTTATTTAATTATTTCCAGGACCCCAAAAACAAATTTGTACAATATTAAATGGAAGATTCGATAACTTTCCGATATAATCAATCACTGTCAATCACTAGCGTGCCTATGCTTTTGCACAGCACAACGATATTAGCGACCGATGTTTTTGTGTGGGTAAGCTGTACGGTGCATGCCGTGCATGGTAAATACACGCTTGTAGTACATTCAGTTTTAAGAAATGCGGGTGTGTGCGCGACTGCGTATCTATTGCTTTTACTGAACTGCATGTGTAGTAGTAGCCGTGTGGTAGGGGCAAAGTGGAGACACATGGTTCCGATACTTTTTCGCCTAGCGTGCATATCTTCTTCTTTATTACATCTATGTTCCCTATAAAAGTGCAATTAGGTCCCGTCACGTAAAAAGAACGCCGAGAGCAGTGGAGGGGATTTGTCTGCGCATTTTATTACAGTCGAGTCTTAGAAGGGCTATTTTGTTATAATATAAGTGTAATTATCTTATTGTAGAACATTGAGATATTTACTACGTATAGAGAAGACAGCGCGAACAAAATCTGTGCAACAAGCGCGGCAGTGCGGGGCGCGCGGGGGTAGGCTAACCCCGTATATATAGATGTTCTGTAGCGAGCAAGCGACTGAGTGAACTGCAGCCAGCCGACAGCAGTTGAACAAAGCACAAATTTTGTTCGCGCTGTCTTCTCTATACGTAGTAGTAATATCTCAATGTTGTAGGAGCAGAATAGATATATACTGTACTAGCTTCCTACTACTTTTGAATAGGCTGGAATTTAAGAAATATATTGTTTACTTGAGCGGTCAGCGTTCTTTTTACGTGACGGGACTTTTACCTACACGTTCAAAATGTATGGAACAGCAGTTTTTTTTTTTAATAACCGCTGTCAAATGTGGGGGGGTTTAGTCTTAGCCTGATGTATAAATGATGAATACGTGGTAACCGTGTTACCTCGTCGGTGATACCACCCCATTAGGACCCCATTACATATAAAAAAATAAAGAAAATTTTTGTCTGTCTGCCAGTGTGTGTGTCTATTTGTTCCGGCTAATCTCGGCTGGAACGATCTGAGCGGCTGCCTTATTTTCGTATGGGTTTGAATTTGCAGTTAGGGGGCGCCCGCGCCTTAGATATCTAGCCCAGGGCGCGGGTAGTGCTAAAACCGGTACTGGTCAGTGTCACTGGCAGTGGGGCCATTCTAACAAAATGCTCATAATCGAATCCTGGATTGTTGCATTGCAAGCGAATGTTCTGGTGACGGAGGGCCTTAAAAGATTAGATGCTAAGGAATCAAAAGCCGAAAATAATAATAAAAAAACGACCCTCTGAGTTATTTCATTAAACGGTCATTGGCGACGTCTAGGAGAGTATTGTAACGGCGATAACTGAGAGTAGGACGATACGTTTTCTTCCTTGTTCCGACCTCTGACTGTATTCCGGGCACATTGTTTTTTCACACTCTTGTCTGATCTACTCGATGGCACTGAAATCAAATAAGTAACTTAAGTGAAATCAGTCAACAAATCATAATTAAGTACTGCAATTCATACTATTGGTACCAAAGTCAACAGAGATCAGAGGCCCCCTAAACTAGGTTTATTATTAGTTAGAAAACTTATGCCTAGATTTAATATAAAATTGCCTAAGGTCCTATAGCGACGGGATGGGCAGAGACGCATCGCATAGGAGGTACACCCATAATATGGGTCGTGATTTTACGGGTGAGAACAGCAGAAAGTCAGCATTTTTGTTTTTGAAGGTTGAGTTCACTTTACAATGTTTGACTGTGTAGATGAGGTTTAGCAGATCAAAAAAAAAAATTAAGCTGTTTCTACAGTTTTCAGACCCACATCCTACTATTTTGAATGAGCCAATAAAACAGTTAAAACTATAAAGTTTTGGAATGCCATTAAACTATAGACCGTTTTTGTGCATCTTATCATTACATTGAGCCAAAGGACATCATTCAAAATGTACCAAAACGGCTCATACTCAGAAATCCTTGATGGGAAAACCCATAACACTTTGTCTGGCCCGAATATTGAACCCAGAAGTCAGTAGCAGTCGCGCATGCAACTACTAAACCAACAAGACAGTCAGATCATTAAAACAAATAATGCTTGAAAAATATAAGTACCTGAAGAGTTACGTCTCTGACCACTTGGTTCCGGCTCCTGGTATCTTAATGTAAATCCAGAAGCTGCTGATTTTGGAGTCGAGCACTCACTGTCATCAATTCCCAAAGCATCCAAGGCGCGCATCCTCTCAGCGATCTGATCTTTTATAATGTCTCGGTGTGGGCCAGCTTGACCCAAATACTCCATTTCGGCAAGCCATTCAGTACGTTCTCGAATTTGAGTTACCACTGAAATTAAAATAATAAACAGTTTTACAATCAAAACAGGTGAATTGAGCAATAACTCCTATTGTCTGTTTTTATTCTGTAGTTGAAACTTTATCTTTTATGTGGAATAGTACTACTGATTGAGGAGCAAAATAATTTTATCATCTAGTCTCACATTCATTCCACATTTGTTTAGACGTTGGCAACTTGGGCTGTGGTTTTTTCATAATTGGAGGTGGTGGCTGTGGCTGTTGTTCCTGGTTGTCACCATAGGCCATTGTATGTGCCAGTCTCTCTTTCATTTTCTCCCTGTCTTCCCCGCGTTTCAATGGGCGATATCTATGAAATAATTAAGAATCATTTAATATGGGAAAATAGTAGAAATATTTATTTATTTATTTATGTACACACAAAATACATAGAAGAGCACAAAGGTACTGCTTATTAAATATCATATAAAAACAGAAAATAAGTAATTACCCATCTATTTCATAGATTCCAGACTCCCTGATAGTAGACAATGATCGTCGACGAGATGTTCTTGGGCGAACAAGGGGCATTTGAACCAGTAATTCAGAGTCTGATTTCTTTTCATCATTGTCACGAAGCTTGAAAGCAGATTTTTGCCGCTGGGCAATAGTGAGCTTTGATTCTTCTAAGAGTACTAAATAGATAAATGAAAAAGACATCAGTTTTTAAAATTTTGCCTGAAATAACTTGTTTGGTAACTACTTCCAAAACAAAAAGGGTTCATTATTTTTGAGCGTGAAGCATATACAGATATTTGAGGACAGTTATCAATAATTGGCCTTTCTCCCAGTAGCATAGTTGCTCCTCTCATCGTTTCTTCTTGACTTAAATTTACAAGGCTGTAGAAGTTGTTTGTGTCGTTTTCAGGTTTAGCATGGTGGTAGTAATCAGTAAGCGTCTCTCCTGATCGTAGGTCAGGCGTTCGTAAACCACTCATTTGACTGCTCAATAAACTTGAAATATTTCCTGCTGCATTGTTGAAATTGACTCTATGCAAATTTCGTGTTAACCAACAATAGTTTTGAAATTTTTGTAGTACGTTTAAATCCAGTATGAGATCATTATCATAGTTATACTCGGCTGGAATGATCTGTTCAGCATTTATTAAGGTGTGACTCTGATCCCATGTAGATGCTGGTATTGGATTATTTAAATGAAAAAAAATCTTATTTTTTGCAGCAGCTTCTGAGTCATTGGAATCCGCTAATGCTTCTACTGTTTTACGCAGATTTGATAGAAGGATATTCTCAGGTCTTGGTACAAATTTACCACCTATTTCGGTGTCACTAGACATTGCAGGAAAATAAACACCTTGATCTTCATTCTCGATTACTCCGATTGCGTCTATAATTCTTTGTAGAGGTTCAGGTATAAAATAACCTCCCCGATTAAGAGTTAAATATCCCAATCTGTGGTTATATTCATAGACGTTTTCAACACTTCTTGGAGGTAGGCCTAGTTTAATTAATTTTGCCTCCACAATAGCGAGTATTGCTCGGTAAACAGCGTGTATATCTGGGAGATCATTTCTCGAAGATCTTACAGCATTATTATAAAACGAACACAGGTTGAGACCAATGCCTCTAGTAGAAATGGATAATAACATTGGTATGCATGTCCAATCAGATCCACTCATATTCAAGTGTAAATCCGTAAACGATATTACTTTTAAATGCTCCAGAAAGGATTCAGATTATCTAAAAAACGTGTATTATTAAATTTTACTGTACCAAGTCTGTACACACTGTGTAGGCCCTATTAAAATTCAATGCCACAATAACAATTATTATTCAAAGTTATGAAAAAAATACAGGAACACAATGTACTTGAAATCATAAGTTGAATTGAAAATATTTTAATCCAAAATCAAAAGTACTCCCCGAAAAAAGAATCGATACCTATTTTTTTAAGCATGCATTTATTGAGTCTCAGCCCAAAGTCCCAAACTATTGAAATAGATTCATTTCTTTTCGGATGTTTGTAGTTAATAGGAAAATCCACAAACTATGCATGATTTCTATTAAACTGCCATCAAGGGACAATAGACACGCCTGAGGGGTGATTGGAGAAAAAACCGTGGGGTGGGGTTGCCTCATTGTAGTTCCCATATTGTATAAGATAAAGGCAAGCAAATAAAACTCGAGCATCTCTCTATACGAAATCATATATAATAAAATAGGTAGGTAGTGATAAATGTTTAATGACAAAAATCAACAAAAAATAAACAAATTCAGAATGTAAATCGAAAACAAAACTAAAAAAAAACGCACTTGACTTGGTAAAGAAATAATCAGAATCAGTCATTATTAAAAATGTACTTAACAACAACATACACAACAAACCTAGACAAACTTAAACATCAAACTCGATTATAAAACCTAGATAACCACTATCGACGGTGCTTTAAAGTTCGTGGCAGACCTAACAAAATCGTGGCTAATCACCTCTCTTTCGTGACTAATCACCCCTTTCCTGTGTCTATTAACCATATTCGCGTGCCCATTAACCCCTCAGGCGTGTCTATTCACCCCTTTCGCGTGTCTAATCACTTCGAATTAAAGAAAACAAGGCTTCGGCTTACGAAATAATTATGTTCAAACATACGCACACTTCACGACTTATTTTGTTGTTGTCAACTTTGACGTTTAGTTTTTACTTTTTTTTGAAGTTGTCACAAATAAAACGATGCCAGACAGAAAAATGATACCAAAAAACATGCTACAGTTTCGGCTTTTTATTTGGGATCAACGAGTTTGAACGTTTGAAGTTTTTGCATGTTTTTTCTCTATTCACCCCGTGAGTTCTAGTATAGTCACCCCGTTTTACGGTACACATTAAACTCAATAAACAAACACAAAGACTACATTAAGGGGGTGGTATCTGTTAACGAGAGGTTTTCTCCATGTAACTCCTCTGTGATGAGTGATTATAGACGTGCAAAAACAATATATGTTGGTTTATACTCTAAAATTTAATTGGTACCATTGATTATTCGTTTGCCACACTCCGGAATCGAACCTAATAAAATTCGAAATAATAACATCGTGTACTTTTTTACGTCAATCGATAGGGTCAATCATATGGATCAAATCTCTTTATTAAACATGATAATTTAAATGAAGGGAAAACTCAGTTGTCATCAATTTGTTGTCCATTATTTTTACATTATCGAAATAATATAAGTATCGATACGAAAGCGTCTGTCAAAATGAGTTACGGTGACTATCAGCAACGATGACCACCAATGACTCCCTAATTCATCGCGACTGGTCGTACATAATACGAAACTAACCTTTTGACAGTTAATTGATGGACACTCAGCCCAGTTACCATCATTTCGAGCTGTCAACAGATTGAAAAATTTCACTCTGTATAATCTATAGAAATGCCCTGGGAAAAGCCATAGACAAAAAAATTAAGAATACCGAAATGGGGCAACGAGTTCTTTTAGAATTTTTTAACGAATTGGATTCAAATGCGACCTTTATGACAATGAATAAAAACCCAACACTTCCTGCGTCTAATCGAGCTTGACGCAACCATAGCCAAGGCTAGCCCTATCCTATGACAAAGCCTTTATTGTTTTGATGGTGCCATGAAAGTGACAAATACGTACGACACTCTCGGAATTCGCTGTTATACTGAGTCAGCTAAGATCAAGTATAAAGAGCAAGCTTTTTTTCGCCAACGCTCACTGTTTGAATTATGTGCCGCTTTATGACATTATTTTATTTATTTATTACATTTGACACATTTTATCCTAGCGGATATGGGGTTACCATTCCGAAACAGGAATAAGCCGGAAACTGGAAAGTAAAGTACCACACTAGCAGTTCGGCCTGTTCGTAAGCCAGCACGCACACATTCACACCATAATAAGTCAATGTGTTTATAATAATTCAATGTGTTTTATTTATTTGACCTTCACTTTAACAATATCCGTCACAAAAACTTGCAATACAACCCAAGTTCAAGGGAGATCTTATTGAAATAATGTTACTGATATTAATTGTACGTCATTAATGTTTATTTGCCATGAAGGTATTTTACAAAAACCCCTTACCATTTGGCTGGCGAGAAATTTCTCAGTAGCACCCGGGAGAAAAAAGAGAAGGTTAAAAGGTGGCGGTATGATACCCCGTGCCGTAGCCGTTAGTTCTGCGCCTGATCTCTCTCCGGTCGTGTCAGATTGTCGTCCCATTTAGGGTTACCATATGTGACCAGATAATTTTAATGCCAATACCGGACTTCTCCCGGATTTTATGCCAGACCGGAATTTTCGACTCATGCCGGACGAAAGAAAGCAACAGACTATCAGTGGAGTACATTACGAGCTATACTACTACCTACTTACGAAGTATAACTGAAAAGATTATAGTTGTGAGCAATAGGGTAGTTGTCACCATAAAACAATAATTCCAAGACACCAATCTAAAAAAAAAAAAAATTTTGGGCCTGAAAACCCGATTTATTTTCAATATTCATTGCCAAATTCGATTTTTAGTTGCTTTGAAATCAATTAATAGTCGAGTCATTAGGTTGACCAAACAGTGACGTCACAGCTTACTATTGCCATACAAAATCTGAGAGAGCCGCGTTTTGACCGCTCTAAAAAAGATGTCAATTGATTAGTAAGTGGTGTCAACTACCCTATTCTTCAATCAAATTTCGGTCAAAACCAAATTTTAAAATCTATTTTTAGTAATAATTGTTAGAGATTCCCTGTTACTTGAGGTTTCTCTAATAACTGTAGATCGTGATTATCAAAACATAATGAAACGGTTAAAATAAAATACCTACATTGAAAAAAATCATTGACAACCGAAAAAACCATTTTATTCAGAAGTGACATATCTCAGAGAACAATATTAAAAACATAAAATTATAACCTGCCTGAGATTATTTCATCAAAACCTCTTTGCTTCAACATTAATAAATATAATTAACACTTTTACGTTTAACTTTTGATTACTGAACATGTTATAACTTTGAATAAAAATTTCAGTAAAAAAAAAGGTTTTTGTTTGATCGTTTGCCTTTTTTGTCGAAAATCAGGATTTTTAATCCTCCAAGACCGGATTTCCGATTTTAGGCCCTGGTAACCCTAGTCCCATCGGACTGACGACGGTGAGGGAAGAGAGAGTGCATTTGTGCAACGTAACGTGCGCAGCACACACACTTCTGCACTTTATTATCTCCCGCGCCGATGGCTAGAAAATATCCACTGAGATTGGCCGCCGTGACCGAAAATAGCCAGGAGGACTTAAGCCTGTCTATCATAAATAATGTAAAATGGTGAAAGAATATTGAAAATAAGTAGTTGCGGATATTACTTTCCGCAAATCCGCATGCACACAAACCACACAAATCTCTCTAAATATCGTATAGATGTAATGATGATCACAACAACTGGGCTTTTATTACACTCCTGTTGGAAATAAGACCAGCAGCAATATTTTTTAACATAAAGTTTGAATGATCCAAATGGTAGCTCTACTATTAAACTTAAATCTAATCTTAAAAGGAACGTGTGAGTAAGTTTGGTCCTACTTAGAAAAAATATGAGTATACCCACCCTTGAGCAATTGTTGCTGAGTCTCCGTTGGTTCAGCCACACGTGTATGAAAAATGCCCCCATGTGGAATGTTTTTACTCGGCCAAGTTACATTTACATAACCGTCAGCATCAGGCTCAAACATTATGAATGATTCCTTAAAAAATAGGATTTGTGGTTTGGGTTTACTCCTGTGTGTAGTCCTATTTTATTTGTTTATAACATTTCCCAGGCAACCATTTTTTTATCATGTCAATATTTTTACATTCCTTTACACATCCTCGTTTAACGATAGTGTGCTAAATAATATTTTTAAATATTAATAGATTGATATTGTTAATAACTTTCTAAATAGAATAATAAACACTTACGTGTTTTTTATAAATAGCAGTCGTTCAGCATGGTACCTACACACGGCAACACATCAAGCTTAAAAGGTCCCGTATAAGATGGAAATTATACAGTACAAGGGTACTGTATAATTTCCTGAACAATGAGAGATCCGCATAAACTGGTTAAATACGGCTTGAGTCGGCGTCGTCGTGCGAACTAAAATGGCCATGCTGCTGGTCCATCATGGCCCAGTCAATCGCCGCCATCACTTTTTGGCGCCATTTTGTTTGAAAATACTACGTTTAAGTTTTGCGCTCCCTTGTCAGTCACTGATTTCACCTTTTGATCTAGTGCAGTACCTAGAACCTCGGTTTAAATCTTGGGTAGGAACAATAAAAAATTACCTATCACCACATAATTATGGACTCACCTATAGGGCAAACAATTGAAAGAATAAAACTGCAAGAACAGGATAATGAAGTGAAACTGAGAGAAAAACGTGAATGTGAGTTTATTTTACAAGGAGCCCTGCCTCCAGTTTATATGATTTTAGATCTTTCGATTGTTTCTTTTTTTGCTTTTTTACAAAGGCTCCGGTTTTAAAATAAAATGTGAAGTAAGCAGATAGGTACTCATCATCTGCCAAGCCTTTTCCCAACTATGTTGGGGTCGGCTTCCAGTCTATGTATTTCAGATGGAGCAACTGCCATTTGTCCTCCACAACCCAGTTAGTACTGGGTAATACGATACCCCTTGGTGGCCCTTGGTAAGACTGGCAGATACTAATTCTAAAATATTTTCAATAGTAAATAATGCAATATTGTCGACCAATCGAACAATACGTGATACATTGGCACACCTGGGAAAACTATCAAAGGAATATCAATCCCTAACGCTTGGTACTGATATGTTGTTGCATCAGTTGACCGTGGAGAAAACACGACACAATTCTCTTGAATATCAAGTAGAAAGCTGCTGCAAAGAATTGGAAGAACTTCGTAAAAAATCTGTAGGTATAGTTGCAATATATCGTTCCTAGTATAAACTATAAATATGGTACAAATTGTAGACATTCATCGATTTAAAAATAAAAGCTTGTAAAAAGTTATTCAAGCACCGAATGCATTACGCATAATATCGAACCGTATTTTTTTTCCGTGTTTTATCCCGTTGATCCAGTTCGTTACAGTTTTGTAGTCTGTATATAATAAGATTATTTACTGAAATAACAGTGCGATGGCGTATCTACTGTATGGGATAAAAGGTCGAAATTACTCGAGACTATCCAAGGCATCGCAGACAAGTGCGACATTTGGGCCCTACTTATTAAACCTTCATGCAATGAAATAGTTCCATGCCTAAAACACACTCAAAGTAATGAACAACTCACCCATGAAGAAAACAAACTGGAAAATGCTTTAAAGAGACGAGAAAAAGCACATGCTGAACGCAACTATTTGTTATCCGAGCCTGAAGTTGGAGATGAATTCGTTCGGTGAGTGTTAAAAGAACCTAATTTTATTTAGTTCATCGTTTTTTCATACTTAGGCATAGGCCTCATTAGTGCGTTGCGTTGCGTCTTCGCAACGGATAAACGCATTGTATGCCCCACTTGCGTTGCAACAAAAACGCAACGTAACTCACGTTGAGTTTGCCCGTCTAGTAACGAAGCGGACAGTGGAACACTTTAGGCTATGGTCTCCTTTACACGCCGCCGTCGGCCGTGTACAGCGTCACGCCGCCGCCGGCGCCGTACGCCGCGTCACGATGCTTATGATGATGCTATAGAAATGTACTGTTGTGGTCTCTTTCACACGCTGACGTGTGAAAGAGACCGAGCGTGTGTACGCCCGCCGTAGGCCGGCTATTCAAACGCTTTGCGCCGCGTCTCTAGATATTTCGAAACATTGCAGCCTGAACATTCGACAATCCGTTGAAACGTCGCGTGCGACGACGCAACGCATCGCATGCTTAATGTAATGTGGTGGGGATGGCAATATGATGCTCTATGATGTGGAATGTCAGCTCCACGGTAGCCCGCGAAATTCATTTTTTTTTACGTTTTTTGCAATTTGCAGGTCAGTGTCAAGTTGTATGTTGATTAAAATATGATTCTCTGCTGTAACACGTAGGAGTTACAGAATTATAGTCATTAAAATAAATAAATAATAATAAATATCGCTGGACATTACAAGCGCTGTCTAGTGCCACACTAAGCAACGAGGCTTGTGTCGTGGACACCAGATAGTTGATATACTACATACATACTTTTTGTTTGTAAATACATACTTATTATACCTAAATAAACATCCATGACTCTGAAGCAAATGTCCATAGTCATTACACAAACATTAGCTACTACTGGTATTCGAACCCGGGACCCTAAAAACGTCGTAAGGCGTCGTCGTTACTACCGCTGCGCCATTCGGGTCGTCAAAATCATCAATACAGCACTTGATTCATGTAACTGTATTGAATGACTACTTTATTAAAAAGTCATTCAATATGAATTTCGTGGGCTACCATGGAGCTTCCACCTTAAAAATATATAAAACGACACAGAGTTGACGCAACGACGACGTAACGCAACGCACAAGTGAGGCCTCGGCCTAACGAATACACGATAAACTCTAAACTTGATTTTAGGAATCACGCTAACCGTAAATATAGATGCTCTGTGACGCAAAGCTAAAGGGGTTATGATTTTAACAGATTATGTGTTTACAGCATGTGTTTATCTTCTGTTCCCTCATCCTTCAAACGCATTTTCTGTTCACAGTATTAAAAATGCTCTGCAATATTCAATGGAGATAGCTGCAAGTGCTAACGAATTTCAATGTTAGTAGGAATCACGAGTAGAATAGAAGAAATTGAGCTATGGCTTCCTTATCTTTCTAAAATAATCCATCTAGTATTTTTAACCCAGTTTTCAATCTAAACCGATGCAGCTGAATACCTGCATGCTACGTGGACTGCCTATCCAACCTTAGCCTTTTATAATTATACTCAACACATGTGTTCGGGTCAGCTCTCTATGTCTATATAGGTCAGCTTGAATCGGCCACGTCCGGGAAAAACCACTCCGCTTATCTCGAATTACGGATAGAATGGCCGATTATGGCCGATCCGAACATGATTCATCGATAGTGCGAGTATAACCTGAATAGAGGTTGCTGATCGGCACGAGCAAAATAATGTGTAGTAATTGCCTGGGGTGGGCTTGCTGGTTCAATTCTGCTGAATCAAATGTGCCGACCCGAACAAGTGTGTAATATCCTTTCGCTCAGACCACATGAGTAAGTAAACGGAACAGAGTATAAGCTTCTTAAGAACGTGCAAAATTGTTACCTATTTTAGTAGGGTTGTCACAATAGGTGAAGACCAAATGAAACAAAAAATTTGTGAAATAGTTTTATTATTCCGTATGATAGAGTAATTTATAAATTACTTACTCTAATAATTTTTTAAATATTTTTTTCTCCGTTTACTTACTCATGTGCTCAGACAGAATGTTGCAATTAGTATCTAATAGTTCCATGTGGAGACCAGTGAAAGATGTCACTGTCAAAATCATGTCATTCATTAGTCAAGTCAAGATTGTCATGTCAATAATTTCTCATTGAACTAAATACTGGAAAATTCAGCCATATAATCATTAGAATGATTTTTACCTTATATCCACAACAATGAACAGACATATCTTCACCTGCTTTAGGTAAATTAAATGTTATTTACAGTTTACATCTCAAACCAAAGTGAAATGGAGCCTCACAAGAACTCTTTTTCTTTCAGGAGGTTAGCCCGGGATTGCAGGACAGGTAGATCATTCAGCAGTAAAGTTGAAGCTAGTGAAAATGAGCCAATCAAATTTTCTACTAGTCAAGCTGCAAGGAAAACAACTAGACCTTTAGTCAAGAAGGTAGCCACAGACATGCCATGGTATCAGCCATTCTCGGTGGTGGGAAGTGTTGCAGTATTCCTTATATACTTCTGCGTGTTACGGGAAGAGAGCGATATAGACCTCGAATTTGATAAAACATTGTATGATAGAATAAAAGGTCTAGAAAAAGAACAACTTTTGCAATCATACAGATTCAATAAAGAACATGGGAAAAGTGTAGATGATATAGAAAAGAGACTCAAAGAATTAGAAGGAAAAGAAACTGAACTAGTTGCATAGATAATTATATAAGTGAAATAGACATGTACACAATATTTAAATAGATTTGTTCATTGTTAGCTTTGTTTTAATAATGTCTTTTATTCTCATCACCCTCGAATGATAGGTGGTTCCAACCGACCAGTAAGCAGCCTATTGCTATAGCTAGGTAAGCCTCAGCATGCAGTGGAAAAGCTAAAGTATGATGTATGTGAATTTCTTATTTTTGAAAATGTATAATGTAGGTAGATGGATGTGATTTGTTACCAATAAAATTATGAAGTTAGGATGAAAACAAATTGCTGTAAACCATGGCAGTCTAATAACTTCTAAGTATATCATTATCATATTATTACAAGATAGTGTGCAACATTTATGTAACACTCTAATGATGCCCTAACCAAAAAGCTTGGTATACTATACATAGACAAGTATTTATTCAAGCATCCTCATGCATGAGGATGCTTGAATGAATACATATGCATCATGCATGATAGTCAACTGCTACATTGGACATCAACTCACGGTGATCTGAATTATAAACAATTTTTCATCTGTAATCTATACAAATATAATGAAATTGAATTGTCTGTTTGTGATATCAAAATAACAGCTTTCTAATGAATGCATATAAAAATATTACGGCACTACAAATTTTTGTCTGTCTGTTTGTTTGTTCTGGCTAATCTCTGAAATGGCTGGACCGATTTTGACGGGACTTTTACTAGCAAATAGCGTTCGACTTAAGGTACTTTTTTTTTTTCAAGCCTGCTTTGTTCCACTCCTGGGCAAAGGCCTATGTTTAGAAAATAATTAGGGTTCCATGCAATATATGAAAACCTTTGAATTTGTTAACAATTTCCGAAATGTGGTAATCATTCTAACATTAGTGTCCATTCCACTCCAACTTGTATTTTCCAACAATCAGCCTATCTCCACTGGGCCCAAGGGCCATGTTTCTTAGTAAGTGGAGCCTGTACTTACTGTGCTTTAGGCCCATGTAGTTGACTTCTTATAGTCATATTGATGATTCCACATCCATTCTATTAATAGTATATTATGAATGTGTAACAAAGAAACGATGGATGGACTGTGTGAAGTTTGATATGGCTGAGATGATGAGTAATAGAGAAGTCTGGAGGATAGGGGTAGGAGATTGATGATTCCACATAAGTTTCAAACAGAACTTGGCCACATTAATTAGGTTGTTATCTTAAGTAGCCTTTTATAGTGCACAGAGTATTTTTGGAGGTGAGGCCTTTTTTGAGATGCAGTTACCCTGTATTTGGCATTTTGACGTATCAATAATAATTAAGACACAGAGCATCTTTATATACGGAATTGCTGTTCACAACGCTTCGATTCGATTTTCGATTCGGAAAGTCGTATGTCTATCTCGCTCGATTTCGTAATGTCAAAAAAAGATAGACATACGACTTTCCGAATCGAAGCGTTTTGAATAATGGGCCAGGTGTAATTAATTTAAACTTTTGAATATTTTTATACCATGCGGGAATCAAACCCACGACCACTGCACCGGATCATCGACCAGCTTTGGTGGACACCTAATTTGTACCTACATCAAATTGTCAAGCTCTGCGTCTACTGGGAATTGAACACGTTAATTTAATTTCGGTCATGATGAATAATATCTACTTGTAGAGACGCTGCGCCTAATTCCATTATTCGGAAAATTACAATTTTATTTAAATACGCACTTATGGTGTGAGGACTGAGTGGACTGACTGATCTTCATAGAGGTGATATTTTTTTCATCAACCCTGAACTACCACCACGTGGCCAAAACATGTAGTATTACTGCCATAAAATAGTGGCAAGTATTAATTTATTCTACAAGCTCATTAGGGCTCACAGAATAATGACTAAAATGTTCATCCTCCCTCAATAGGTATATCTGATTATGATGTTTAGATTATTCATAATAGAGAAAAGTTACATGTGAAGTTTTTTCACAACTCAACTCGTTAATTTACAGACATGGTGCAAGAATATGAGTCATGATAATTGCAATGGATTGTTATGAAAAATAAAAAACCATTTTTGACACTAATCATATTTATTAAACACCAAATTTCACTTATAACATCATAAGATGCAACTTAATTACGCGGTCCGCCAAACACAGAATACTCTTACACTGCACATGGTTCACATTACCAATTATACTACTTAAGATCAACTTACTAACACAATGCTAAGCCTATGTATGGAATACTGATGAAATCAATTAGTATTGTAAATCAACCGACATTAGTATTTCTTACATACACTTATCCAACTTACATAATAAGAATGTATTTAATAAAAACTCAGTTCTGCTGCATCCTTATTAATATAAATGAATATGATATTAAGTATTACAAAAATTTAAAAGAGACATTTTATACTTGTTATGGAATTTAGATCTAGGTATTGAATTACAAAATAATTTATGATTAAGTATGATAAGCTTAAGCACGCTCGCCACGGATTCGTCGGGCAAGCTGGATGTCCTTAGGCATGATTGTCACACGTTTAGCATGGATGGCACACAAGTTGGTGTCTTCAAACAGGCCGACCAAGTATGCCTCACTAGCCTCCTGAAAATTTAAAAAAAGAATTAAGTAAATTGTTAACATGACGCCCTAGTCATTCAGTCAGATCATAGGTCAAATCAGTGCTCACCTGCAGAGCGCCAATAGCAGCAGACTGGAAACGCAAATCGGTTTTGAAATCCTGGGCGATTTCTCTCACCAGCCGTTGGAAAGGCAGCTTGCGGATTAGCAACTCAGTAGATTTCTGGTAACGACGAATTTCACGAAGCGCTACTGTACCAGGGCGGTAACGATGAGGCTTCTTGACTCCACCAGTGCTTGGCGCCGACTTACGCGCTGCTTTGGTGGCCAATTGTTTACGAGGAGCTTTACCTCCGGTAGATTTACGCGCGGTCTGCTTGGTACGTGCCATTGTTCACTAAAAGAAAGACAAAGCGTTAAGTTAGTTACAATGCCTTCAACAGGGTTTTTTCAAACCCGCGAAACTGGGAGTATCATGATAGGAAGAGTATACTTATAATTCACACCGAACAATCAACAGAATTTGTATTAATTTACACACCTTTTAAAGTTATTTTCAAGAAATAAACCACAATTTTTTAATAAAATGTAATCAGAGAATCCACAACAATGATCATATGCTCAAGATGGCGTCGAAGGGAATGGCGGGTGAAACAGACGCCAATGTTTCCGATAGCCGATTGGTAGACAGTATTAAAGTTTAGGCTATTTGATTGGTGGGAAATGCGAGCTCTATTATTGGTTGATAAAATCAGAGCTTCTAGAATCACGATGTTTTATTGGTTCTCAGAAGAAGAGTGTAGCCATAAATTATAATTGTATTGCAAAAATAAAAAAATCTACTAACGCCGTTTCGAAATGTTGCTATTACATAAAAGTAGTGAAATTAAAATAACAAATATCTCCAGTTTATACAGATGTAAGATTTTTCGGACATTTTTCGTGCAACTCGGACGTTCTGTTAGTGACGAAATCTATACCAGCTCTTACCAAGGTAGGTCCGTGGTTGAGTGACCATCCAATAAATACCGAGTTTCCTCCGAGCCTCTTAGAGCACGTGCCATTGGCCCCGACAGTCATTTGTAGATCATTGTTAGTCATTACAGTTTGTCAGTGGCTAGAAAGTCTGACAATCAGTCTAACCATGGGCTAACAATATCAAATGGGGAGTCTAACTGTGGAACTAATGGCGCTAGCATAGTTGGTACCCAAACATCGTCATTGGTTGAAAATGTGGTAATGTCATTTTATATTTCAAAATAGCATAACCTCATTGGTCAGATCGAGACCAACTATGGTGGCGCCATCTGAGATTTACTTTGCCTTAGCCTTCCCATTAACCAGTACCGAGTTGTGGAGGGCGGGGGTGGAGGTCAGGATGTAGTCAATACATGTAAAATACTGGTATTTAGCTGAATCCGGTTAAACTGGAAACTGATGCTAACATGGTTGGGAAAAAGCTTAGCAGATGATCATTTGAGTTAGTTCCTTCCAAAAAAACAAGAAGACGTCACTAACAATGATGTATTCCACGTGAGACCAGTGAAAGGCCACAAGGCCAGGGACTGACCTACGAAGTCCTTTTTACTGAATAATCTGAATTAAAAAAAACGTACCAGAACAGTAACTGTGAAATGCAGTGTATTTGTTCACGAGGCCAGTTGCGGGGAGAGGCCAGAGTACTAAACTCAATGCGCCAGAGAGAGGATTCTCGCAAACTGCAAAGACTACTATAACATACTGGTCAAATTGGATGACTGTTACTTGAACCCAACATACAGTTCACTGTTTTGAGTCATGTAGTAAAATATTTTTTTTTTTCAAATACTTTTTAATTTTTACCATCATTTTTTAGTTTCGTCCATTGTTATTGTTGCTTGATGAAGAAGTACGTGTCCTATTTTTTGTCTCGGTTCCGCTAAACACTACCGTCGTTGAACAGAGCGAGCCAAATAGAAAACATTCAACTTGACAGAGCGACGTAGCTCACGTAGCTGTCAATTGATTGCGATTTGCGCTTTATTTTTATACCTAAGTGCCGAAATTAAGTTAGACTTAGAGATAACGCTTGTATAAGTTCAAGGCCGTTTAAAATTAAATAGTGTGGTGAATTTAATATTATTTTGATACTAATATAACAAACGTGAACTTTATTTACCTTTTTTCCCTTTCTAAAGTATTATGTATCACGTGATCGTATATTGAATTTTAATTGGTTGTCGGTGAGCGTGCCCTGCGCGACGCGAGAGGCGCAATAATTTTCCAAAATGCCGTCGGAATCCAAACCTTTGTTAGCAGCTCAAACAGAAAAACCGAACCATTATAAGTAATTGCTTGTTTTTATTCGTGTTATAAGTGAAGTGATAGTGTTTCATGTGAGGTTCAATATAGTATATTAGCTCTGAGTCTACGATTTTATGTTCCAGATATTTAAAGGAGTTTCGAGTAGAGCAGTGTCCGTCTTTCTTACAACATAAATGTACACAACATAGGCCTTTTACATGTTTTCATTGGCATTTTAATAACCAAAGACGGCGGAGGCCGGTCAGAAAAAGAGATGGGACTTTTAACTATAGCGCTGATAACTACTGTACGAAATATAACGAGACATCGGGCATTTGTGAAGATGGGGACGAGTGAGTGTCGTTGCTTTGTTTTGCTACTTATTTTACTTTGTTTACTCATACTGTTTACTTCTATCGGATGATTCATGTTTCGAGCTGCATGATAATACTGAATCGATATTTTATTTGAAACTAATTGGTTTCCTTTTGTTTACTGCTAAATTATAACCCAACCAAATTATAAGTGTACAAACTTATGTACATGTTTGAATTGGTACATGGCATTGCGGTTTGGCAAGATTATATTGATGTGGTTCATTGTTCACACTTGTTTTGAAATTTGAGTCATTGTGAGTATCGAAGATTAACAGGTCCATTCCATACTAAATAATAGTGAAAAGCTTACACACTAAACATGACATTGAAAGTTTTTAGACTAAAATTCTTGCATTCTATTGGTTTGCAAACACTGGATATTTAAGTAAATAAAAGCTTTTTAGATTCTTTTTCATTTCAGCACAATTAGGGCTTGTTCCTAATTAAATGAATAAAATCTGTGTCAAATGCAATAATCTGTTTACAAGAAACTAATGTATAGTTAATATGAATTAAGTACGATTTTTGGTAATATTATTGAAATAATAAAAATATTTGTTTTGCAATCATAGAACAATCTTTTTAACTAGTCATAAGTTTCTGTATACTTGTTTTGTTCATTTGTTCTACATTGTTTTTCTCCTGTTTTAGTAGTTATCCTGTAACTTACATGGTGTTTATCAACTTGGATGTATTTAAATAATTAATCAAACATTTGAAAGTGTCACCTGTAAGTGTGATTGCTCCAAATTGGAGTCCAATACCGCAAAAGATGTTTTGATAATTAAAGTAGGTTTTCAATAACAATTAACAACACCATAATAAATAAGAACAGGAAAACTATTCAAAATCCTAGCTATTTATGGTTTGCATAATTATGTCATAAAAACAGATATCAAAATAGGTAGAGTTTATTTGCTTATTATTGATACCCCTATAGTGCCAATAAAATCCTGGTATAAATGGTCGAAATCTAGTTGTTAAATAATAAGGAGGCATTATCCATAAGTTACTTAGTTTAAGCAAATAATATTTCTAAATACCAACAGCTTTGGTATTCAGGTTAAGCTACCCTTGCCTAGGTTGTTCCGTAGATGGGTGACCACCCATTACATACTGAATTTTCTCCATGCCTTGGAAAGCCGTTGCCCCCAGCTGTTAATTGTAAATCTTTGACAGTCATAATGACAGTGGCCCGAAAGTCTGACAACAAGTCTTACCAAGGGGTATTGCCAGCCCTCTGTCACTCCGTGTGTATGCACGAGATAATTACCTACCACTTCGCTCATGTTGAATATGCAAGCTCAGTGTGGCAGTGTGGCTGTCGCGCTCCAGCCGTGCGATGCTGCGTTAATTTTTCGCGCTCTTTCGACTCGTCGCTTGCGTCGCGTACCTACTCGTACTTCGTGTTTGTTAACTGACTGATTTATTTATCATTATTAGTGAAAAAGACAAGCCGGATAAACTGTTGCGTGTATGGATGTTTAAATCTATTTCAATAAAAACAAAAGGCCTGACTGACTGACTCATCAACGCAGACCTAGAAAGCTGAGCACACAGAGCACACTGCACAGAGGTTCCCTTTATAATGTAGACAAGGAATAAGGAAGAATTTTTCGAAATTCAACCCCTAAGGAAGTTTGTATTGTATAGCGGGCTGGTGTCCGCAACTCCACGTCAAAGCGCGTATTTTGCGTACGGGTGGGAAATTTATTCGATCCACCCTAGCTCCCCAAGAAAGGCCAGCAGCTCCTTGGTGTTGCTGACAATCTCGCGGAGAGTACCTGGGTTACCGAAGTACTTTGCCCTGTATGTTGCAACCCCTGGGCAGTGCAGAAGCACGTGGGCTGCTGTCTCGTCTTCCTCCATGCTCACGCATGCCATCATCATGGCAATGGTGATCATGCAGCATTATTGCCAAACAGCCCATTATTTTTTTTATTTTCACTCTGTGCGATATGTGCAACCAACAACATTCCCCATTTAGATACAAAAACACCTAGACAATGTTGATAAAGTAAAAGTTGGACAGAATGGACAATAGGGTATTGCATGATTTTTTTAATCAACATATGACATCAGAAATAGCAAAGTGAAATTATTTTTTTAATATCTATAAAAATACTAAGTTATAAGCATTTGAAACTGCTGATTAGACAGAGAGATCCGATACAGCGAATGACGTCATTCGCTGCATAGACGTACAAAATCCATACTAAATTCCGTTTATCTAGCTAGAAGAAACAAAAGTTTCAATAGTTCTAACTTTTGTATTGTTTGGCCGATTTAGTAGTTTAGCGTATCAAGGTCAAAAGGGCTAGCGGTTGAGTGGCTAAGGAACACTACAAAAGTAAAGAGACACTACATTTAAATTGTAACTTAAAACATTATACATCAATCATAATATTATTTAAAACTTTTGTAACTCACACTCACAGTTGCAGTTCATGATTCTTGCACACATGCATTGCGTTGCATTTTTTATTCACAGTTCTAATAAGACAATAAAAATTCCAATAAAATACAGTTGGAAATGATAGAACTTTTAGCTATTTGACATTAAATCTGTTTATTTACTTTTTGATGGACTGAGCAAGTTCTGGTTTTTCAGCATGTTGGTCTAGGTCATTAAATTCTGCTCCTCTATTCAAGTTTATAATTTGTACACTCATAGGTACACCAGCCACACACCATCTACCAGTTATCATTGCTTGAGAGTTGTTTTGTTACGATAGGTGTCCATACCTGCACCGCACGGCGGGCGACACAGAGAGACGGTATCACCTGCGGTACTACAAGACATGTATGTGCGTGCACGACACGGACGCGCGGGGCCTGTGCACGAAGAACGGCGCGCACTGTGCATTCGCGCACGGAGCGCCGGACCTGCGGCCGCCCGTGCTCGACATGCGCGAGCTGCAGGCGCTCGACAACCCCGACGCCGCCGATGCAGACGCCGCGGCACCGAACGCCTTAGATAGAGAAAGAAATCTTCAGAACGAAGATCCCAAATGGCAAGGTATTAACTAATTAGTTTCATATAAGTTTAGGAAAAAATAAAGAATGTTTTCTTCCTTTTCATTTATTTTATTCCTAAAATTGAGTTTTGTGAATACTATAAAACAGTTGTTTTATTTCAGATACAAATTATGTTCTATCTTCATACAAAACGGAGCCATGCAAAAGACCACCTAGGTTATGCAGACAGGGTTATGCTTGTCCTCAATATCACAATAGTAAAGTGAGTATGGTCCTATTATAGGATGTATGGAACCAAAACATGCACAATTATATATTCTGTTATTTGCTCAAAGATTTGTGGTTTATTATCTTTATTGTATGTATTGTTTCTCCTCTTCCATAAATTTCTCCCCTGTAAATAACTGGATTATGAATAAGAATAATTTATTTAGAAAAGTATTACAAAAGTGCACAGTATAATTAATGCTTCTATGTAAACTATAACTAAAATTATTGTATTGTTATCAACTTATCACTTACTAAGTCTTTCAATGCTAAACACAACTTACAATCATATTTTTTAGGATAAACGCAGATCACCAAGAAAATATAAATATCGCAGCACGCCTTGTCCGAACGTGAAGCACGGCGAGGAGTGGGGCGAGCCCAGCAACTGCGAGGCGGGCGACGCGTGCGGGTACTGTCACACGCGCACCGAGCAACAGTTCCACCCCGAGATCTACAAGTCCACCAAGTGCAACGACGTGCAGCAGGCCGGCTACTGTCCGCGCGGCCTCTTCTGTGCCTTCGCGCACGTCGAGCGTGAGTACCAGCCGAGCGAGCCCCGCCCCCGCCCGAGCGGGCAGCGCGGGACTCACGGCGCCTGTCTGTGCAGCCGAGGAGCTGGGCGCGCGCGAGCTGGCCGGCGCGCTGGACTGCGGCACCAGCCTGGCCGAGCTGCTGTCGTCCGCGCTGCCGCCCGACAAGAAGGAGCGCCCCGCCTCCCCGCCGCCCGCCGCGCTGGCCGCGCACGCCAACAGTCAGCCCGTCAGCAACGGCAGCGGCGACGGTTCCGAGTGCGCCTCCACGTCGTCCGGCGGCTCGGCCGGCCAGCACAAGCCGGCGCCGCCGCCCGCCTGGCCCGCGCGCGCGCCCTTCGACGCCGGCGTGCTGCACGACGTGGTCGGCCACGCGCTGGACGACCTGCACCTGGACGAGCCGCTCAACCTGGTGGCGGCGCTGGACCGCGACCTGGCGGACGGCGAGGGTCTGCTGGCCGGCTCGGCGCCCGTCAACATCCCGGCGGCGCGCGCCGCCCTGCGCGGCTTCAGCCCGCCGCCGCCCGGCTCGCCGCTGCCGCCCTTCCTGCGCTACGCCAACGACACCGAGCGCCTGTTCAACTCGCACGCCATGAAGGCGGGCAGCTTCGGCGGCGGCGGCGCGTACGAGTTCGCGTCGGCGTCGCCGTCCGCGCCCGCCGAGCTGTCGCGCCTGCGCGAGGAGGTGGTGGCGTCGCGCGCGGCCGTGGCGCGCTGGGACGAGCGCATCGCGCAGGCGCGCTCGGCGTGCGAGGCGTGGCAGCGCGAGGCGGACGAGGCGGCGCGCGCGGCGGCGCTGGCGGAGCGGCAGCGGGACGAGGCGCGCGCGCATGCGCTGTCGCTGCGGCGCGAGCTGGACGCGGCGCGGGCCGCGCTGGCGCCGCGCCGGGAGCTGCGCGGCCTGCCGCTGACGGCGCTGAAGGCGCTGCAGGCGGCGGCGCGCGCGGAGCTGGAGGACATCGAGAAGGTGCTGTACCTGGAGACGGCCACCAAGTGCATGACGTGCGAGGAGCGCGCCCGGGCCGTGACGCTGGCGCCGTGCAACCACTACGTGCTGTGCGACGCCTGCGCCGCCACGGTGGACGAGTGTCCTTACTGCCAGACGCCCGTGCAGCGCCACCAGTAGCCGCGCGGGGATATATATACTCGATGCGAGTAGATGTTACATTAAGGTTATCGATTCAGAATATTTCGCGAAACCTTTAAAGGTTCCCTTTCAATAAAATGCTGATACGATGAGCATGTCGGTTCGATATATGAAACTAAAACTTTATTCACAAACAGGTATATTAATATGATGAATTCATATTTGAATGATGTCAAAGTTAAATATCTTATCATGTTCACCTGCTCACCAAAGTTGCAGATAATTATATTGCGGAGAATATAATACCTTTGTTGGTATATTATTATCAGATTGCTTGATATTTATAACTACATACTACGACATATACTGTAACGTAATGTTATGGATATAATGCTTTTGATGTTAACATTTTGTTTATTAGCCTCTCGTGTTAGTGGACTGTTGCTTTTACTCAAGATATATATATAATAGGTATTTATGAGGTTTTATCTTGAAAATTAAACTTTGTGGTTATGCTTTCACCAATGAATCGTAGATTTAAGAAAATTTTGTATCGATTTGGATATTCTCATTGTGACTCAATTTATATGTAAGGTATCTAATATATATTGATATTGATGGAAGCACGGCCATGAATATATTAGTGACTAAAAGTATCGGAGAATATTTAAATGTAGTATTTAGTTTTATACAGATATCTACAAATCATTTTACATATTCAGAATAGAATAATTTTAGTGGTGTTAAGTGTGCACCACGGCTATTGAGAGTGGCTTGTATCGGCTTCCTCGTGTTTATTTGCATTACATGATTTTCACTAATAACTAGCTATCTAAGGACCAAATTTTTCTATTAAAAGTATTGAAATCGTGACTATAGTAGTTCAGTAGGCGCGCGTGCAGCGTGTGCGGTGTGAGAGATGTGCTCCGAGCGCTCGCCGAGCGGCTAGAGCAGGCGGAGCGAGCCGAGCGAGCGGAGCACGCCGCGGTGCGAGCTCTCTTTAGATCAAACGACTATAACTGCTTTACATATTTGTCTAGATGCCCCACATTTAAAGAAGCCGAAAAATATATTTTTGTAGACAACGTTAAGTGCTTCATTCATGAATATTTCATGATAATCTCAAGAAGAAGCACTGTTTAATACATAATCGATTTCTATCACGTGTTTGTTTTCCGCTTTTTGCGATAAAAAAATAAAAAAGAATCTTGTATAGTTATTAACTTGAATTTCTTTGTACTCCCGACCTCTAGCGGCGACGAGTACGAGTGATGCTTTACTGATGAATATGATTGTTTTAAAAAAAAAGTTAAAATCAAATACAGGGCATAAAAGTGAAAATATTTGAAAGTTTAAGTAAACAGATACATGAGAGAGAGTAAAAATTACAGAGTATTTAATTAAAATCGGTGTTTTTCAGATTAAAGTATTGATAAAACAAACAATGTTTTTGTCATTATAAAGAACAAGTAGTCATGTTTTGCGTGTATCTCTTTCTAACACTTTTGAAATGAACACTTTACAATAACCTGTGTTGAAATTAAAGTAAGTAGTGGAAACTGCGTTAGGCTGCAGGTCGCACCAATGATGCACCGCTTGGTACTGAGCCCTCAGGGTTATTCATCAAGTAAATTGTGCATGAAAGCTTTTTAGCTGAGTAGGTAGAGCGTGATGTGTGAACGCCAAATCTGTATTTAAAAAGATTCAGATAGAAGCCTGGGCAGAGGCCCACTTAAAAATGTTAGAAAAGGCCAAAAACTAACAATGAGATGATCAGCAACATTGATTTCCACCTGACATGAACATGCAAAAGTTGACGAAGATAATAACGGAATATGGACTTTGTATAAATCTGACTTTATAGTTATGGTATTCTCTTATCACGAGGAGCTCGTGGCGAAATAATGCCACGAACAGCCGCTCGGGGCGATCTTTAGGTTAAGCCGTGCTTGCCTAGGTTGGTCTGTGGATGGGTACCACTGGCTACCCAGTACCTACCGAGTTTCCTCCGTGCCTCGGAAAGCACGTTAAGCTATTGGTCTCGGCTGTCATTTGTAGATCTTTGTCAGTCGTTACAGGTAGTCAGTGGCCCAAAAATACTGACAACCAGTCTTACCAAGAGGTATCGTATTCCCCAGTACAACTGGGTTGTGGAGGTCAGATAGGCAGTCGCTTCATGTAAAATACTGGTATTTAGCTGCATCCGGTTAGACTGGAAGCCGACCTCATCATAGTTGGGAAAAGGTTAGGCAGATGATGTTCTCTTATCACGCCCGACCTACTCAGCTATCAAGTTGTCATGCTGAAAATGCTTGTTGAGAAACCCTCTAGGCTCAGGGCGGCCTGACAAGAAAGCTGCACTGGGATTGACCTGATTGAATGTACGAAGATAAAGTTGTTGGCAGAAAGGTTTATGATAACATAAAATCATGACATTAATCAGTCGCCCCTAGAGATCGAGGGTAAAAGTAGAATTATACACAAAACGTAGCGCATTTTATGTTAACATTCCCAATTAATCACTAGATATATTTGTATTCAATTAACCCTATCATTATCTTCGTCAGGTAGAGGACTAATTGAAATTCTTACAGGATATTATAAAATTTTATTCTAACCTTTTTACAATATTGCTTAAAACAATCGCAGGTTTTGCAACTTCCACTTAGGAGCACATTGAATGCATTTAATTTCTTTACCAGGTGATACATTTATTACTAAATGAATAAATTTAAACCAGGGACCATGTTGGTTACCTATTGAAAGGGTTTTACTAAGCAGGTAATCGAAAATCCACATTATAAGGGTAATCCTTTTGAACGGTTTAATTTAAGCTATTTCGAAAGGGTAACAGTTTAACTTTCTTAAAATTATGTTAAGTGCGTGGTGCCCTACCACCCAAGTATCAAGGGATCGTGAGTAAACGGCTTAACTCTTTAACTGGGGTTGTATGGTCCCTGATTTAAACAAACAAAATAAGTTTTGTGATCTGTATACAAGATGTCATTGAAATAACCGAAAACCTCTTACGGGCTGGTGTTTGCAAAACTAAACATAATACACGTTTAGTTTTAAACGCGTACAACTGTTTTTTTTGTCACGTTGAGGTTTGGTGCCAAGAGATTTTCAGTCATATCAACAACACCTCGCATTCAACACCTCGTATTCAGTTCCCCTGCCATGGAGCAACCTCATTGTAAATGTTAAGTTTAACTTATTTGTTGATTTTACTCTTAAATTCAAGTTTTTTTTATGAAGAATACGCTTTAATGAATATAAATCTGTTAAATTATTATGTAAAGCGTATTATCCATTAGCGACTTTAGTTGATAAGTTTACTTGTCCAACTGACTTCATAAAATAGGTCTTGTCCTAATATGATAATGTGATCGCGCTCATTTGGTTCGGCGAAATCGAACGTGTTCAGAATTAACGAGATTACTTGTAAATTAAGACACGGCTATAGACAATGTAAACGCTTTTCTAAGAGTTGTGACTATTTCTTTTAGTAATGCAATAGTTTCATTTTATTTTTTCCAAGCATGCAATGAGCATTGCTTCAAGTAGAAATCGTGCATGAAGTCGCTCAGTGTATTGACAAGAAAGTTGTTCTATGGCGGAAAAAAGTGTTTTTCCATGAACTTGAAATTTGTGCTACTTTTGTGTTTGTATTGAGTGTGAGCCTTTTCTGCTCTGAAACGAGCAAGGGTTTGTTGCAATAAGATGGGAAGATACATTGACAAATCTTCGGTATTAGATAGCCAAATCACATGCAAAGTAACCCCTTGAGCGTTTGAGTCAGAACTGTGTTCCTTTGTGGACGTCACGCATACAGGAATACGCAATTTCAAGGGATTGACCAGACATCCATATAGAAAAATGGGCATACCACATGCCCAATTAATAAAACCAAATAGTTCGACGTATTTTGAGTGGACTTAAAGCGCTCCGACCGGTCCAGCTAATTCCGCGTCCTTATCTATGGTTACTCCCTTACTCTTGTGTAGTCTAAAATCAGAATTGTTTTTCTCCAATTGTTTTACCCACGGGTTGAATTTTACGAATTATTCAAATATACCATATTCTACTGTAATTCAAACAAGTTTCCTATAACACATTTTATAAATACATATTTAATTTATATTTTACTATTTTAACATTTGACCGCCACAGACACGATGGTCGCGTTGTTGCGTTCGTCTTGTTAAATGGATGGAGTGTGTGAGCAGTCAGTGAGCAGCAGCTGGTCCTCGCTTCATGTACTACAAGCTGCATGCCTTAGTATCCAGTCGTAATACTCATTATTTTATGTTGGTACACCTTATTTCTTCTTTTACTAAAAATATTTTGCAATACATACTGCTATAAAAGTTACACGTACTTTTTCAATATACAATTATTGTAGAGTATCTCGTGCGTGGCGGTCAGATTTAAAAAATATTTATATTATGAAACTTTAATTTTTTATATGGATATAATAGTAATAACAAATTTAACTTAGATGTATAACTTAGATTTAAGTAGTGTTTTCAAATTGTAATGGACATTGTTTTAAGTGTGTAGAAGCGTCTTGTATCGTAAAAACAGAAGCAATATGACCACAGCCGCCTTTTATAATATTCAGAAATATACAATGTTGAACGGCGCGGCGCACACGCGGAGTCGTTTGTCGATCCATGTGCCCCCCCCCCTCACCCCTCGCCTGTGTACACACAAGCACGCGACTGACTAGTAATAGAGAGAATTGATGTATTTAATGCAGTTTTGTGAGTTCATTTAAACCTGTTTTAATTTACCATCATGCCAACGTCGTAGGGTCATTTTCCAGATGTCCACTAAATAAAAACCAGACTTTGTGAATGCAGAGGTGCCGACAGATCACTTGACATGGAGCTCCGCAGCGTTTGGCTCAAATCCAATGTTACAATATTATATGTAGATATTAGCTAAGAGAGAGTGTAGGTAGTTAGTAAACGCCTCCGATGTGCTCCGCAGCCCTTATAGAATTATGTCGACACGGCACATTTTGTATACTGGCTTAGTTTTGTGATTTAATAACGAAATAAGATCTCTGTGGTAGGCTTTGAATCTTTTTAGAATAGTGTCTTCAGTAATCGGTGAATCAGTATTTTCAATCAATTTTATATTCGATCTGAATCATTTTTTTTTTTCATTTTGCAAATTTCTGTGAAAACGTATCTGTTACGATAAATGGACATTTACGGTTATCGTACTTCTTTTCACAATAATATTTTGTCAAAACATGCGATTTTATCAGCTTAGGTTATGACTGAAGAATAGGCTTGAAATCATGTATCATTTGTAACGAAAGGTTACTATTCGCCTTTCACATTGAATCAAACGAAATTAGATATAGGTTTGGAGTTGGGCAGTCTGGTCACCAAGCCCTAGCCGTCGCGCGTCGTCGTTTAGTCACTTCTTTTATTTATATGCCAGTATACGCTCGGTTCCTGCAGTCGAAGCATTCGTGACGTAAGAGCCACGGTGAAGAGAGGTTTACGTGTTTTTTAAACAATCAATTCGACACGGGTTTACTTGTGTTGCCAGCTTTCGTTGGCAAGTCAAGGTACTATATTTGTAACAGATAGTGTTATGTCAAGAATACACTATCAGTTTATTTGCTTGGTTTTAAATTTGATATCGATGTAAAGTTTAGAAAGTTGTCTATTCGATTCACTGTGCTTCGTAATTACCTTTAGAGAATTCTCATTGGCTGAAACAACTTGTTTGCTTGTCGAATATCGTTGTAAAATGCTTTCAGAGTTACTTGTCTTAAATTTAGTTTATCTTAAGAGATCTTCACAAATATCGTGATCAATTGATTGTGTCTGAAAAAAGTATTGAATAAGTGGCATGAAACAAAATGTTCTGTGTGGCCATAGCGTATATAGTCTAGCTTGCTAATAATTTGAGATTTAGATGTGTATTAGAGTCGATATTTATTTTTATATAGAAATCTTTATCACATGGAGAGTGTAATTTTGTTGATGAAATTTTGTAGTTGCTATAGATATTGCGTGGATCCAATCTGTACCTTGCGTGTTTTAGTTTCGATTGACTTAACTCGTGCGGGTTCAAGAACATCGAAGGAACTGTAACCTCGCGTTTACACGTATTCTAAATGTTGTGTCTAACAAAATGATGTGTGAACAAGACATGTCTGAAATATCGTTACTACTTGTATAATTTAACAAGATACGTTTTGGTCGAGCCTTTCCAAGTCAATTGAAAACAAAATATCACAACTTGTATTTGGGTGTAAACGCGTTGTTAGAAATATGTTAAAGTCGAACTCTTAATTGCTTATCTCTTGACCTCAAACCAAAAGTTTGAAATTTATACTATCCGTCACGCAGACAAATAAACATAGTCGTTGTATGAAGTCTAATGGTGCATCCACACCGCAGTTACTTTTTGTAGAGCAACGTTTCCAAGTGCTATTTATTGTTAGTATATGTTGCCGTGTTAGTATAATTATGTTAAGTAATGTTGCCTGACTTTTGAAAGTAAACACGTGGTAACAATTGGTAACATTGACATTTAGAGAATGTAACATCAACTTGGGGTGTGGATGCACCATAAGTGATAAAGCAAGTACGTGGTCAACTAAACATGAGAGTTGCTTGCATGTGGGCACCTACCGATGGGCCATGTGCCCGGTGAGGGTCGGCTGTATCAGACCTGATGACCGACGGGCGTGGTGTGGTTACTGTTTATGTACCCATTGTTTTATCCTCATTTTAAGCAATTATTTTATCCAACATTTATATCAATATATACCCACAGTTTGCATTTTGTTTTTAGTTTGTTTAAGGACCAAAGTAGTTTAAAGGCTTTTAAGGTTTTTTTGCTTGTGCATAATAACAGCATTCGACTATTTTACTTAATATATATTATACATATATTTTTAATTTTATTTAATGTTTAGGTAGGTAGGTCCAACAAATTCTTTCAAATTTTTATTGTTAAATTAGAAATAGAATGTTGTAGTAGATAACAAATTGAGACATGCGTTCACACTCATATACTGGAGATCAAATTGTTTTTTTTTATTTATTACAAAAATATGCATAAATATAGCTTCTAATATCATAGTAGATATTTTTTAACAAAGTAATTTTCAAATCCATGTGATACAAATTAATGTGTAACAGAGATGTGAAGATTATGAATATTACTAGATAGGTAGGTTTAATAAATTTAAAATTCCATTCAATAGCATACGAGTTTTATTTATATCTAGCCCCTGCCTCGCATGGTTTTTACGATTTAAAACCGTCGAGGTATTTTTACTCTACTATTAATGTTTGTGGATGTTTTAATAGCAAAAAAATTGTCTCTAATTGTCGCCAAATAACAGAATTTTACGGTCACTGGTTCAAAAATATAAGGGTTTATAAGTGGCCGATCTGGGAGAGTCCCCAGCTTGGCCACATTAATATCTCAAAAACTAGGGCACCTAGCGAAGATCTGTTTTGTTCCAAATTTAATCGCTAATTAGTTGCAATGCGTCGCCAAGTTACAGATTCAATCGGTGTGCAATTAAAAAGATGTTAAAGAATTCAAATTCCTCATACAGTGGTACAAGCAAGTACAAAATACTTTAATTTAGTTTTAGAAACTACCTAAAGTATTCCTGACGGTGGGTGGCCAAGCCAGTGTCAGTCACACAAACTCAAAATCTCAATTTCTAGCTATTATATTATTTCAGAGAGCAGCGGTGGCCCAGTGGTGGCGGCCCCGACTTACGAACAGTTGGGTTCGAACCCAGATAGGCGCATTACTTTGTGTAATTTATTTCATCACCACTGCTCTCAAAACGGTGAAGGAAAACATTGTGAGGAAACCGGCATGTTTTAGAACCAAAAATTCGAAGACATGTGACATCTACCAACCCCTATATGGATGGATGGATGGATTTATAGCCCATTCCCTCTCATTGAGAGGAGGCCGTGTCCCAGCAGTGGGAACATTATAGGCTGATGATGATGATGATATTATTTCATGAGAAATAGCCATAAAAACACTTTTTCATTTGTACCATGCGTTTAACCCTGTTATGCAACAAATTTATCCGAACGTGTCATACGTTTGTACCTTTCTCACACCGAGTGTCATTTTGTTCGAGTGGAAGTCAGGATTTTTGGGCACTAACTCTGGAGTTATGTCACATGAAGGGCCGTCTTCAAAAGCGATTATCGTTTTTGCTATTGTTTGAACATTTGATATTTCTCGGAAAAATTCTGAATTTTGGTGTGTACAAAATCTCTGAGCTCTAAATATTGATGCTATCCAGAAGTCTGTATGTAACCTTTAAGGTAACGGAGACGAAAATTACTGACTGCATTGAAAATAGACTACTAAGGCCCGGTCACACCGGATACGTAGCGTGACGTGACGTGCGACGTGACGTTCGCACGCGCGTGTGAGCCCTGTCACACCGGCCAAGACCGGGAGCTTGAGTCATAAGATCGTTTTTATTGTTAAGCTCTTTTGAGGAGTTACATGATTTGGTGAAACCCCACATCTGTAAATTGGACACTAACTACAGGAACGCTATTGGAACCAGAGAAAGATTGGTGATTTGTTTAGGTTAAATATTTTTTTATATAAATCTAATTGACAAATAATAATTTTAACCAAAATTTGTTTATTTACTTTTTGCTTTTTGTCTCCATTGCGAAAAAAATCACTCGTAAACTATATTGTTTGTAAATAAATACAAACGTACACTTAAACGTACGTGTAGCAAGCAAAATATAAAAAAACAGTAGCCCACCAGCGCTGGGAACAGGGTCCGAGCTGCCGGTGGTCAGGGCTCTTTAGAGAGGAACCTCCTAACAATACGTGACGTGTCCAGAAGTACTGCTTTCTGAATCAAGCCCTTGATCCAGCTGTCAAGCGAGAGCCTCCTAAGATGTTGGTCGGGGCTCTTGGGTATTAAGCCATTGGCCGATACGACTATCGGCACAATGACTGCTGTATTCACGTACCACATGTCGACAACCTCGCGAGCCAGATCTAGATATTTGAATTGTTTATCTTTCTCTGCTTTCACGAGGTTCTCGTCATGCGGGACCGTTATATCAACAATCATTGTGCGATGCTCCAATCGATCTATCACCACAATGTCAGGCCTATTGGTAACAACAGTTCTGTCAGTGGTGATAGGTCGATCCCAATACAACGTGATATTACCATTATTGAGAACTGGGTCGGGCGCATACTTATAGTATGGCACTTCTGATTCCACAAGGTTGTACTTCAAAGCAAGTTGTTGGTGGATAATCCTGGCAACGAGGTTGTGCCTATGCAAGTATTCTCAGTTAGCCAGACTAGAACACCCAGAAATAATGTGTCGGATCGATTCTCCCGGACGGTGGCATGCCCGACATATGTCAACCGTGCCATCCTTCACAATGTATTTCCAGTTATTCGTCATCATATCTTCGTCCATTATTGCACAGACAAAACCTTCGGTTTCCCCGAAGAGGTAACCAAACCGCAGCCAGGAAACGGACGCTAAGAAGTCTACATCGGGGCCATGTAGGGCCCGGTAAAAGCGTCCGTGAAGCTCCTTGCCCTGCCATTCCTCCTTGCGGTCATTAGTGTCTAATACTTTAGGCTTGCGCCAGTTCTCGTTAGTTCTAGGGAGAGCGGGGTGAGGCCCTTGTCCACTGAGACCACATCTCGGTGCATCTCCCCGTCGGCTTCTAGGAAGTATTCCCCGAGACTGCACACCTCACGGTTGTGTAGTCTTAGCATTTAAGAAGCCACGACCCCCGCACTTCCCAGTCTCATCAACGACGACCGTGGGTGATGCATTCGATTTGCGGTCAACAGTGTGCGTACCCTCCTATCCAGGGCATCAAGTTCAGTCTGAGTCCATTTGAGTATGCCGAAGGAATACATCAAAACCGGCATGACCCAACCGTTGAAGGCGCGCACCTTGTTTCCGCCTGACAAAAGACTGCCTAGCACCTTATTCAGGCGGCCAAAGAAGCTCCCTTATTAAAAATGACAATAATATTTTAATATTGTCAAGGTCGACAGTGCGGGGTATGGAGTGAGGGTCGGGCGCAGCGCACACCCGCCCGCTTCCTCTGAGCTCGCGCGCGGACTGTAAGGCGATTAACACACTGCCACGCACCACGCAGCGTAGCGCGTGAATGCGTGTTTTAACGTTGCTTGTAAGTATTTCCGTTTGTATAGAAAACACGCACAGTCCAACACACAGAAAATGGCAGTGTGTTAATCGCCTAACACACTGCCACGCACCACGCAGCGTAGCGCGTGAATGCTATAGGCGCGTAATCTGAATGAACGCGCGTGGATGCATTTTCTGTGTGTTGGACTGTGCGTGTTTTCTATACAAACGGAAATACTTACAAGCAACGTTAAAACACGCATTCACGCGCTACGCTGCGTGGTGCGTGGCAGTGTGTTAATCGCCTTAATCGCCTAAGTATGGCGGGGCGCTGGACTAGAGGTACCTCCGGCCCACCAACTACGTACTGTTGTATCCGCCAATTATCGTGAGTAGGGTTATAACCCTTTTCTGCATTAATAAATAAAACAAAATAAATTCTGATTCTTTAATAAATATGTATATATGTATGTTACAATATTGCGTTGAACAAAACATACAATTAATACATAAATGTGGACAATTCTTTCTGTCTGCTTATCCACTGTAAATTGCAAATGGTGTCGATTCTGTTGTGCACAAACTAAACCTAATTTAGGCTATTGCTATCTTTTACTAAAAGGCAGTGCGAGAAAAGGACGGCTATAGCTATGAACTAAGTTAGAGATGTCAAACTAGTTTATGCCTTGCGCTTCACCGTGTTTTTAGTCGACATGTTTTTACGTGCTCCCTTCATTTGTATGGAAATATTAGTTCCAACTAAATTTGACACACGAGAAAGAGACGGACGTAATTTAGAACAAATTACGTCCGTCTCTTTCTCGTTTTATTAGAGAGAAAAAGATAGCAATAGCCTAAAATTAAGTTTAGTTTGTGCACAACAGAATCGACACCAGTAGCGTGTCTAAAGTAGTAGCACGGATGGAAACGAAAAAGAAAAATATGTGATTATTCTGCAGTTTGGTAAGTACAGTGAACAGTGACTTTGAAGGCGTCCTTATCTCGAAACAGTAGGTGCTACCTACTGCAAGTGTTAAGACTAGACATGAAACAGATATCCGGTAACTATCCGTTATCCGGCCAATTTTTACTATCCAGTAAAAATAATAATAAACCACTTTACGGCCTGATACCCAAAACAAAAAAAAAAGTCAATAAATTCTCATCAACACTAGACAAATCATACAACAATAGCTTATAATCACTAATGCAAAATGTTGTTACTGATAAGTCACATGTCAAAATATTATTATTAACTATAGTGAAATGATTCAGGGGTAGCTTCCAACGAAAAATTATAGATGGCGCTGTGCAAGAGGGAGTGTAATTTTTTTTTTAGCTATTTGGAGCTGGCATTTATTGCCATAATGTTATAAAACATCATAACTTCGCCATTAGAGAAAGTATTTTTGATAGATTAAATATGGCAACAAGGAGAAATAATATAAACAAGTACAATTATTATTTTTCAACACACTTGATCATAAAAGTGGCTCTTTATGGTTCACAATAAAGTGTACTAAAAACACCCGTGCTTTTACTTTGAATATTTGCAGGAAATACGCCACAGATTAACTATTAAACTATAAAATGACACAATGTGTGATGTTAAGTTAATCTCGGCAATCCAAAGTGAAAACAAAATATGATAAATAAACATTATTATTATTTAAACGTCTATAAATAAAAAAAAATCTTATAAGTTTTAATATTAGGCTACGAGTCAAGTATGAAAATTGCGACCTTTCAAAAATATTTGTTAAAAAAAATATATGTTTTATTTATCCTTTGCAAGTGTGTGTTGAAAATCGTGGTTTGATACGCTAAGCATTTGCCAAATGCACACTTACATCAAGTAGTATGTAGGTACCCGCTATTGCTTTGTTTTATTGGTTCAGGAGATTACAGTTGCTTATGAGTAACAAACAGCCGAAAATAAGCAGTAGGTGTTGTTTGTTAGACTTTATAATTATTATTAATTACTTAATTTATAAATCTTTACTGTTTAATTGAATAATACAAATGAATTTACAAATACATGTTTAACCATCAATTTTATTAAAGTAAAACAGAAATGCAATGGGCAATATTTTAGAAAACACGAGGATACTACATGTCAATACCTTCATCTGTTAGCGACGTAGACACAATAGTTAAACAATGGCGTCAGACCGATTCGGTCGAGCTTCACAGACGAAGGGTTTGAATAATTTACTAGCCTCTTTTTGAAACTCATTTTACTATAATAATAATAGTGTGGTCTGAGACAATTTTAATTTATTAACATTGAGTGAAGTAGGTATGTACAGAAAAGAAATGTGTGGGTACAATAATATTTGACGAATAGACCTGACATTTTAGGCAGGTACTATTTTACAATAAATCACATACAATACATCAAACACTGTTCTCTTTTTTTTTTTAAATAAGTAACTTACTTAAATGGAATATAAAAAAATAATGAGGCAAGTCACCAGCAACAAAGCAATTTTTGAGTTTTATAAAAGGACGGATATGATGTAGTTAAAAATCTGCTGCCAAAAGTAAAGCTAAATAAATTACAGATTTATTTATTTTTCTTTATTCCCGACTTCATTGTCAGTACATGTTTACCAAAGATTTTTTCAACATATTTAAAACTGTAGTTTAGCTGCCGAAAACATTGAACATAGTTTAGGCTGAAGTTAACGAAAAGCTAACCGTTTTTGCGCAGCTATGATTATTTTAATTAGAAATGAAATGAGAGAAAGATCTAAGGGTGTCAAAATTAAGTATTTTATGAGGTTCATTTTATACAATAGTGTGCATGAATTATGTCAGAATTATGATGTAATTACTTAAGGACTAGGTAGTATATTTTAAACGTAAAACATGAGCAAACGCCGCGCCGCTACCTCAGCCCGGTAACATGGGCGACCTACACTTATACTCTAAATAATGGTGCCGATTCGATTGTGCACAAACTAAACTCAATTTAGTCAATTTCCAGGTTTTTCTCTCATAAAACAAGGGGCCGACAAAACTATTTAAGAGTTCTAAATTTTGGTTGAGCTAATGGTAGGTAGGTATCCATATCTATGCAGAACGAACGCATCGACCACAACCTCACCAAACTTCACACATCTGTAACTTAGTTCTTCTGGAATTTTGTAGAGCAATTTGTCAGTAAGAGATACCAATTTTCTAATTACAGTTTAGGTTTTGAACAAGAGAATCGGCGCCAATATTAAACGATTTAGCAAATTAAACTATATCTCAACAGGTTGTATAATAGGCCTGATAAATATATTAAAAAAATTTGATCGCCAGTTACATAATTTTATAATGTATCAATAAGTTTAGAATCTATGAGAGCGTGTACCTACTTGTAGGTATGTTAGACTACGTCAATAACGGTAATCACTCGGGCATCAAGCGATATTACTAGCTCAACTGACAACACCACTAGATAAAGGGTTCTTTGGTAAAGTTTGAGAAACAATCATACATAGCCAGTATAGCCACTAACACTTAGTAACAGTAGACTGCAACCTAACCAAAGCGATCGACCATGGCGTTCATTTTCTTCGGTGAACGTCGCGCCGACAGAGGGCGCCTTACGGTTTTCCGAACAAATATGTTACATATGAACTCAACGATTGTGTTTTCGCAAGATCGATCGCTTTGGTTAGGATGCATCGATCGCTTTGGTTAGGATGCGGGGGTGGGATACATTATGTACTTACTTATGCCATAAATATAGTATAGGGGTTTTCTAAAACGATCTCTTTAAAGATTACTATCTCCTCCGCTCATGTCAGTGTGACAGTCTTTGCCTACAATTGAGAGATTATAACACATCAACAGAACGAAATAATAAGAAATACATGTCACATAGTAAGATTTTTAAACAGTTGTATAATGTTTATACAGGTTGTAACAAAATAAGCGCAATACCTCTGAGAGGGTGATTCCGACCATCAAACTAGACAACTTTACGTAAAGTAAATGAACCGAAAAAAATGACTTCCATACAAACTATCGCTAACTTAAGGTGTATGCTCCAGGGTAGCCCGCGAAATTCAAATTTTCTTATGTTTTTTGCAACTTGCAGGCCAGTGCGAGGTTGTATGTTGATTAAAATATTGCTCGCGACTGTAACACGTATGTAGTTTTAGAATTATAATCATCAAAATCATCAATACAACCCTCCAAGCTCATAAAGGTGCAGGAATTACTTTTTCAAGGTCAAAGTCATTCCTGTACCTTTATGCGCACTGGCCTGCAAATTGCAAAAAAACGTAAGAAAATTTGAATTTCGCGGGCTACCCTGGAGCATCCACCTTAATAAATGAAGATTCCAATTTTTTTTTTGCGAACCTTTTCTGGTGTTATGGTCTGACTGAAACCACCTAACAGGTAATGAGTTTATTGTGTTAGGCACTGCATTAATAAATAATTAAAAATAATTTCTAGACAGTAAATCATATTTGCTAAATATTATAATGGAGAACTTTCATTTATTTTTAATCTTACATTGCTATGATAAAAGGTGTTGCCAGTCTAATTAATAATTGTCTGTTCGTCATTCTTAACTTCTAAAAGGCAAATTTGAATGAATTAAGCCATTTATACTTTGGCGGTCTAATTCTAGTTTGCTGGTAACCACTGTACATTAGCTGAACAACAAGTTTTTCGACGATGACATAACATTATGGTCATATAAATGACTTTTTTTTAAATACGTTACAAGGTGTTTTACGCACGTGGCGAATGTATCTTGTAGTCAGGCATTCGTGTAAACGCCCGTTGCAGACGCTTAGGGGTCTAAAAAGGCAACTTTAATCAATTCTTCTAATTGTATCTTCTTAAACCTAAAAATCTGCTAGTTGACACTAAAGCAATTCATAGTTTGTGGACCATTTTGCGAATCTCTATACAACACTGTTAAAAAAGATGAATTGCACGCCCTGAATTGTTCGCAGATAATATTATGAACTGGCAAATTGTGGCCATTCTACGATTTGTAATATGAGTCATATATAAATACGGCGGTATTTTTAGACCCCTTTATTAGACTGCGTTTCTACCAGAGATGGACGAGGATGCGTAGCGAGGGACGTGTGTGAAACTAACCAATAATATCGCTTCTTTTTGACGACCCGAATGGCGTAGCGGTAGTGTGACTGCCTTACGTTCTTAGGGTTCTAGGGTTCAAATGTTTGTGTGATGAGCATGGACATTTATTTCCGAGTTATGGATGTTTATATTTTTAATAAGTATGTATACAACACAAAAAAGTAGCTATGTAGTATATCAACTATCTGGTGTCGACGACACAAGCTTCGTAGCTTAGTGTGGCACTAGATGGCGGTGTGTGTAATGTCTAGCGATATTTATTTATTTATTTTTCAGCTTGAGCTATCCTAGCTATGTGATTGGTTAGTTTCGCACACATCCCTCGCTACGCATCTTCGTTCATCTTTGATGGAAACACAGCCTTACGCGCGTAAAACGCCTTGTCTAAACAGGCATTATACGTCAGTACTCGTGCTTCAGAGTACAGTGATACAAGCTCAATCGTTGCGTGAGGTGAGTCCTTTACAATACATCTATATCTAAATACAACCTAACCTAAATAAAGCTTACAGTCATGGTCTTAAAGAAATGCAAAACTCTATATACTATGTTTTCTTACTAATTCGAAGTAAGTTTTCTCTTTACATTGGTTCGAGAACTTAAATTGTGGAACTTGTGTTATTTTGTGACATGGTCAAAGCATATTTAGTATTTTGGACTTTAACAACGTTTTGTAATTTGCCCGTACACACGGCGACACACCAAGCTATACATTTCCATTACACCATGGCATGGGAAATTTTTACATTACGCCTTGTAAAAATTTCCCGTACAATAAGAGATTCGCCTGAACTGGATTTGTATAGCTTGATTGGTTGTCGTGTGTACATATCATAACAATCATTTTGATCTTAGATTTAACATTTTAACTGTACGGAGTTCATAGCTATCACATTACTAACACAAGAAAACTTCAGTTACTCCAAACTGGCAGTATTTTTTTCCTTAGATCATTACACAATATTCAAATTTATGCATCAAATCTGAGCCAAGTCAAGCCAAATACTATCCAACCGCTATAAATACTATTTTCCACAACGAAGTATTTTTGTGCGCTTTTATTCGTTTGCTATATAAAACTTGCGATAAGGCCACTTTCACATAATATGATCTTCATGATAAACCACTGGGAAAATTCACGTGTAACGCCTAACTACGCACTAATTACACTTCGTGCGGACGTTGACCCCAATTTTATTGTTGTTTATCGTGTTTACCCATGACGTCTGCAGAGTTTCATTAGTTAATTAAAGATCTTGTATCAATTTTCGCCGACGCATGCGCATGTATGTATGTAGTGCTCGAAATCGATTTGTTCCAAAAGCGAATTTTCCACTGGTCAGTTACGGAACAAATGATACATTACTGATCCAGTACCATGATCCAGATTACGTATCTCTGTTGACAGCTCGAAATGATAGTAACTGGGTTCAGTGTCCAGTCCAGTCGCGATCAAATATGACGTCATTGGTTGTCGTGGCTGATAGTCACCGTAACTCATTTTGACAGACGCTTTCGTATCGATACGATTATGTAAGCTTAATGGACAACAAATTGATGACAACTGAGTTTGAAGTGGGTTTCGTGAAAGACGTTACACCGTACCCGGGCTGTTAGTCACCGTAAAGTGATATATCCACTCAGTGCAATACGTAATACCAATATTTTGATATTTCGGTGTACAACCGAAGCTTGATGGTCACTGGATATTAGAAAGATACGAAATAGGCCTACTGGTCAGGCGATTTTAAGAAACTTGTTTACTCTGTCATTATTCATGATAAAAACACAGCGTTCTTTATAAAGCAGGATAAGTTTAATAAAATTAGTTGGAGAAACTCCACAAACGAGATGATAAAACTGAAATCAGTTTAGTAAATGAATGTGTATTTAATGTTATCCCTTACATTTTATAAATGTTTATTCATTGTGAAAGTGGTCTTATTCTGGCTTAGTCTGCGCATGCTTGTTTCATATACTTAATTGACGTTTCACTACAAGTTCCGCTGTACCTTACTCACAATCGTAATAGCCTGCAATAGGGAATATGCATGTATTTTTTCTTCACTTAAATCAATAAAGTACAGTACCCAAGAAAATAATTGAAAGTTAAGTTTAACGACTGCTTGTCGCTCAAAAAGAATATTAAACTTCTACAATTTTCTACGACAGTTCAAACGTCCTTGACTGTCGCGGCTATTCCTGTCAAAGCGGTTGACGTCATTACATCTTATTTTTTACCCTTAATATAATAATTTTACTAAATGTATGTGCTTTATTCAAGCAAACATTGCGATAACAATATTATGATAACGTCTTTGAGAAAGTTGTTTTCGAATAAAACTGTTTCTGACACAAAGCGTTTAACGTCACTACCGACGACGATGCGTTTTGAATTTGCGTTCCGTTTCATCAAAAACACATTACATAAAAAAATAAACTGTAAAATAAGTGTTGTATTAGAAAGTTAAACAAGTGTACCACAGTGTTTATATGGGCCAGTACTAGGCATTTTTAGGGAATAAAATAGTTATGATTTTTTTTGCATATTCCCTATTCGGCAGTGCATTGGTCAAAAGAAAGTTCATTGCGACCTGCAGTATTGTCAAAATGGAAGGGAAATGTGGAGGCACAGTGGAGTGAGAAGTGTGGAGTTAATTTACGGCTAGGCTTTAAGTTGTTTTTTTTTTCTCAAGTCTTATTTTACTGCATCCTAAAATACATAGTACGAGTTACAGCTGCCATCAGTTTAATTCATTACTTTAAATACAATCTCAAGAGAAAACGTATAATTTCATACAACATGCAATATTATTCTTTTTTCAAGATTCTATTTCAGATCCTTTGATGTTTTTAACATCACCAAAACATGTTCTGTAAATATGATAAATAATGATACATATTTATATGCCGCAATTATATACAATTATTTTATTTACAGTAGATACTACAAGGACCTAAGTGTTGGTACTACAATCTGTTAGTCTAGGCACTAAGAAGTTTGTATGAGTTATAATACTTGGAGACCTATTTCCTTCTTATTAAAGCCAGATCAATATAATAATAAACTCAGTAAGGCTCCGCAATGACATGATATTAAATAGTACACCTTAATTAAGTGTTGTTAAGGAGCAGAGTTGTACAAACAATTACGAAGACATCAAATGTATTTAGCGTCCACAAATACTTGTTTGTACTTTAGGAAAATAAATATAAAGTTTATTATTCAATGGCATCAGGAAATTAGGTGTGTGCTGAGCGAGTAATCCCTCACAGGGATGATTCTATGCTAGACCATGCCGGGCGCGAGGCGTGACGAGGCACGGACCAAAATTCACGAACATTTGATCCAAAGTTACTGCGCTAGACCGTGTGGCGACCGTGCCTCCTACGTGTCTTGGTTCCTACATACCTAGACCGCACCCGTGACGGTCTGACATAAATAACCCCTAAGGCTGACATAGCTACACACGTTTTTAGCCGCGAAAAACAATGTTGATTCGGCGGAATACGGCGCATATGGGCGCGGCGCTATGTCGTGGCACATTGTGTCAACAAACAGCCACAGCGACCCACAGAACACTGTCGAGCATACCTATACGGTAGTTCATCATTATCTGCCTAGCCTTTCCCATCTTTGCTAGGGCCGGCTTCCAGTCTAACCGGATGCAGCTATATAAGTATTTTACATGGAGCTGAATATCTGATCTCCATAGCCCAGTTAGTACTGGGTAAGTAGTAAGATACCACCACTGGCCACTGGCTACTATGTAGACTATCTACAATAGGCTAGTTTCCACCATCAATAAATTGCTAATCTATTTAGTCCGTCAGTTAGAATATTGGAACATCATGGACACGTATTTTTTGTTTTTGTAAATCAATGAATATTGACGATAAAACGCATCAAAACTCGGGAGGCACGGCACGGCGGGCGTGACGTATTGAGAATTTTAAAAGCGTCGTATTTTCGTCAATTTTGGTTTACGTAACAAAAGAAAAACAACGGGTCAAATATTTATTGATAATCTAACTGACGGACTAATTAGATTTTTTCAGTTGACAAGCCTATTCTACAAATGACAGCCGGGACCAACTGTAATGGATGGTCCCATCCATGGACCAACATCGGCAACAAACGTGTGTACAACTGGTTAAAAAGGCCATATGAAACAGATATTTGTTCTACATCTTTTTTCTACCTCCAACGTATGAAAATATAAATAATAATAGCAGTGTCAGCATTCTTTATTAGATTATAGAAATCTAGTCATAAATAGTACGGTAATCATAAAGTTTTATAGGCAAGTTTACTTGTTGATCGACTGTGACTGTGATCGCTGTTCAATCAAATCTTCCTATAAGTAAATACAAACTTATAATGTTTTCGTCAAAATATAACCTTAACCAAAAATAATAATCTCAAACAATTTAGAATTCATGATTGTCCACTTGGTTCTAATGATAATGAATAATAATGAATTCTGTATCAACCAGGGACTTACAGGGTTACCCGAATAGGTGTTTAAATCGGGTTATTTATTGAAAATGTTAACCCGTATTTAAGTTTTTTGCAATTTGCTCGTCAGTGTCAGGTTGTATGTTAAACAAAATATGATTCGCGACCGTAATCCGTATGTTTTTACAAAATTATAGTAATTAAAACCATCAATACAGTCCCCTAAGTTCATTTAATCCTGTTGAATGACTTTTTCATGGAATAGTCGTATAGGGTTGTAGTGTTGAAAAAGGGACCTCCAACCAGTAGCCAATGGTCAATGGAATCCTGTAATTAGTGGTAAACACACCTCGTGTGATACAGGGTCGTTTGACGTCATAACATACTTTTCACAGTTATTTTGCCTCTGACAGGAGCAACCCAAAAGCAACCTTATTTCCACGGTTATAAAGACAACTGTAATTTTAAAAGACTTGCCAATGGCCATCAATTCAAACTACAGCTTCACTGTGATTTTTGACAGTGATCCAAGTCAGAGGTGTGAGGAACAGGGCCTGTTGAGTTCACAATGTTGAGTCATAGATGTCGCTGCAGTGGTAGAATAAGTATGAGTGTTTCTAAATCACCGGGATCCAAGTCGGTAGTAGGGCGATGTAGCGGGTCGTCCCGTGGTCAGACAGAGGAGCCGTGCGCATACGGAACAGGGTCTATCTCTGTAGCGAGACTAAGACGTTTAGAATGCAGTGGTGCAGTGGTCACGACGCCGCGACCCGTCAGCGTCCAGCGACACGGTGGTCAGTGTCACACGGAGGTGCCGTGCGCGCGCGGCGGGTCCAGCGTCACGTCCTCGGGCGACGCCAGGTCCGCGCGCAGGCGCACGCCGCGACCCGTCAGCGTCCAGCGACACGCCGCGCCCGTGCCCGCCCTGACACAACAAACTGGTTACAAACTGTATGAAGCCCCTGGCTCCTGCGTTAGGTAACAGACCTGTGTTACAAGATTTTCTTTACACAAAAACACGCCTGATTACAGCCGGGAATCTGATTCAGATTCCCGGCTCATCAGTTAGTTGCGACCACTAGACTAACGAGATGTTCTGGACATTCTTCATATTATCTTCTTAGGAAATGTCGATCTGCATTCAGATTTTGGAAAATGTGTACAGTCAACAAGAAAATAGGCCATTTTTTATGCCAATCGATCGTGTTTTATATAAGGATCAAAAATCTCTATGTGACCAACTGGGGTTTGGGTACCAGAAAAGTCAGAAATTGCAAAAAAAATGGTCACAATTTCATTTCCTTTAAAACAAAATCTTGATAGAGGAATTTTGCTTGTTTTCTTACATTTTGTGACTAAAATGACCTCAAGTTAATTAAAACTAGACTGTTTAGATGCTCATATTTTGATACTAAGCCATTTTCACGCCCTTTTTGTTTATAAAGATAAGATAAAACGTGCAAAAAGAGGCGATGCGATTAACTGGACGCGTACTGTGATGGATGGTTCGAGGTGGCGCACAAAAAGAGTACCGGGAAACATATAGAGGACCCCTTTGCCTAAAAGTGGGTCATTCAAGGCAAGTAAAAAAAGATAATAAAATAGGTCGAGTGTACCTGCAGAGTGAGTGTTCGGGCGGTGTGGGCGCGTCGTCGTCGTCGGGCGAGCCCTCGCTGGCCGAGCTCGACCCGCCCGAGCTGCCGCCGCCGCGGTACCGCTCCACGTCGTCTACGACTGTTTACATTCGGATGTTTAACGTTAAGCTAGCGCGCGACTGAGGAGCGTAATGTGTTTATCAGCATTTATTTGTATGTTTTTATTTCTTTGTGGCGCTCTAGAGACCAAACGCGTGGGCCGATTTTGATGATTCTTATTTGTCTTAATCTTGCGAGTGTCACTAAACATGACAGTAATCAAAATTCAATATGGCGACAACCAAACGCCATAGAGTGAAAAATAAAGTCAACGTTAAGTGGGGTATTATTGAATACGTATTTTAAAATCTTCTTTATCTGAAATTATTTTTTATTTCGAATGCCCATTTAGGGTTTAGATCGATTTAATGTTGGTTGATTTATTGTGTGAGTACTATGTACTAGAAAGCTATCATTCACTGAAATCCTACGTCTTTTCTTGACTTGAATGTGCCCTGGCGGTTGAGAGTATGTCACGCTCACTCTAATGTCTCGCTGATGGTGGCGCGTGTGTCGGATCATTCAGTTCCCTTCAAAATGGTTGAGTTGAATGGTGCTGATCCATGCGTCATGTTCGTGAACGGGCGCTGTCAGTTGTGACTGGTCAACTCTTAGTTGCCATGGCTTATTTGTATGTTTATTTTTGAATTGTATTTTTTGTTTTTACTATGGACACTTTTAACGTGCACATCTTGCTACATTGTTCTCACATAATATACCATCTCAACATGAATGATGTAACCAAGGTTTTGTAACAATATTTTGATTTAAAAGAGTGTCCATGGAGTTTCTTGCCCGTTCTTCTCCATAGAGATCTACGCTAGGGAATGGGCAACTACAGTACTTTCACAGTTTTTATGTCTTGTGACTGGGACTGTAGCTACATTTAACTTTGTTTCGACAATTCAAAAGTGCCTGTAACTGGCCTACTTGAAATAAATGCTTTGATTTTGATTTGATTTTATCTGAAATGACAAATCATTCTAAGTGAAAAAAAACAAAAGTTACATCGTCTGTGAAATCTTTCACATTGTAAAACAAAAGAGCTAGAAATAAAAATATAAAACTAAAGCAGGAATGGGTCCCGGTCATACCTGCTTCCAAATGCGCATGTTTGTTGCTTTTTAGTCGGTTTTTTTTTTAGTTTTTATAATGACTTTTTTAAATTTTCGACTTTGTAAGCGGCTTTATTAGGCGGTCGTATTCCTCATGAGCCATTACCTCGTTTATCGTCGCAGTCGGGCGCGTCCTCCAGACTCCTCAGGATTTCTGCGCACAGCTCCGAGTCGAGCGGCACCGGGTTGTCAGACTCCCTGTAAGAGACAAAAGTTCAATATTAAACTTGAAGGCTTGGCTTGGAAACTTGGCTGAAGGCGCTGGCCTCCAGCACCGCGCCGCCCCATGCTGGAGGACACACATGCAGCATGCAGGTGCAGGTCGTGGTACGTACCGGTTGTGCAGCACGAGCGCCACGGCGGCGGGGTGCGGCACGGGCGGGTGCAGCGGCGCGCGCGGGCTGAAGGCGCTGGCCTCCAGCACCGCGCCGCCCCGTGCTGGAGGACACACATGCAGCATGCAGGTGCAGGTCGTGGTACGTACCGGTTGTGCAGCACGAGCGCCACGGCGGCGGGGTGCGGCACGGGCGGGTGCAGCGGCGCGCGCGGGCTGAAGGCACTGGCCTCCAGCACCGCGCCGCCCCGTGCTGGAGGACACACATGCAGCATGCAGGTGCAGGTCGTGGTACGTACCGGTTGTGCAGCACGAGCGCCACGGCGGCGGGGTGCGGCACGGGCGGGTGCAGCGGCGCGCGCGGGCTGAAGGCGCTGGCCTCCAGCACCGCGCCGCCCCGTGCTGGAGGACACACATGCAGCATGCAGGTGCAGGTCGTGGTACGTACCGGTTGTGCAGCACGAGCGCCACGGCGGCGGGGTGCGGCACGGGCGGGTGCAGCGGCGCGCGCGGGCTGAAGGCGCTGGCCTCCAGCACCGCGCCGCCCCGTGCTGGAGGACACACATGCAGCATGCAGGTGCAGGTCGTGGTACGTACCGGTTGTGCAGCACGAGCGCCACGGCGGCGGGGTGCGGCACGGGCGGGTGCAGCGGCGCGCGCGGGCTGAAGGCGCTGGCCTCCAGCACCGCGCCGCCCCGTGCTGGAGGACACACATGCAGCATGCAGGTGCAGGTCGTGGTACGTACCGGTTGTGCAGCACGAGCGCCACGGCGGCGGGGTGCGGCACGGGCGGGTGCAGCGGCGCGCGCGGGCTGAAGGCGCTGGCCTCCAGCACCGCGCCGCCCCGTGCTGGAGGACACACATGCAGCATGCAGGTGCAGGTCGTGGTACGTACCGGTTGTGCAGCACGAGCGCCACGGCGGCGGGGTGCGGCACGGGCGGGTGCAGCGGCGCGCGCGGGCTGAAGACGCTGGCCTCCAGCACCGCGCCGCCCCGTGCTGGAGGACACACATGCAGCATGCAGGTGCAGGTCGTGGTACGTACCGGTTGTGCAGCACGAGCGCCACGGCGGCGGGGTGCGGCACGGGCGGGTGCAGCGGCGCGCGCGGGCTGAAGGCGCTGGCCTCCAGCACCGCGCCGCCCCGTGCTGGAGGACACACATGCAGCATGCAGGTGCAGGTCGTGGTACGTACCGGTTGTGCAGCACGAGCGCCACGGCGGCGGGGTGCGGCACGGGCGGGTGCAGCGGCGCGCGCGGGCTGAAGGCGCTGGCCTCCAGCACCGCGCCGCCCCGTGCTGGAGGACACACATGCAGCATGCAGGTGCAGGTCGTGGTACGTACCGGTTGTGCAGCACGAGCGCCACGGCGGCGGGGTGCGGCACGGGCGGGTGCAGCGGCGCGCGCGGGCTGAAGGCGCTGGCCTCCAGCACCGCGCCGCCCCGTGCTGGAGGACACACATGCAGCATGCAGGTGCAGGTCGTGGTACGTACCGGTTGTGCAGCACGAGCGCCACGGCGGCGGGGTGCGGCACGGGCGGGTGCAGCGGCGCGCGCGGGCTGAAGGCGCTGGCCTCCAGCACCGCGCCGCCCCGTGCTGGAGGACACACATGCAGCATGCAGGTGCAGGTCGTGGTACGTACCGGTTGTGCAGCACGAGCGCCACGGCGGCGGGGTGCGGCACGGGCGGGTGCAGCGGCGCGCGCGGGCTGAAGGCGCTGGCCTCCAGCACCGCGCCGCCCCGTGCTGGAGGACACACATGCAGCATGCAGGTGCAGGTCGTGGTACGTACCGGTTGTGCAGCACGAGCGCCACGGCGGCGGGGTGCGGCACGGGCGGGTGCAGCGGCGCGCGCGGGCTGAAGGCGCTGGCCTCCAGCACCGCGCCGCCCCGTGCTGGAGGACACACATGCAGCATGCAGGTGCAGGTCGTGGTACGTACCGGTTGTGCAGCACGAGCGCCACGGCGGCGGGGTGCGGCACGGGCGGGTGCAGCGGCGCGCGCGGGCTGAAGGCGCTGGCCTCCAGCACCGCGCCGCCCCGTGCTGGAGGACACACATGCAGCATGCAGGTGCAGGTCGTGGTACGTACCGGTTGTGCAGCACGAGCGCCACGGCGGCGGGGTGCGGCACGGGCGGGTGCAGCGGCGCGCGCGGGCTGAAGGCGCTGGCCTCCAGCACCGCGCCGCCCCGTGCTGGAGGACACACATGCAGCATGCAGGTGCAGGTCGTGGTACGTACCGGTTGTGCAGCACGAGCGCCACGGCGGCGGGGTGCGGCACGGGCGGGTGCAGCGGCGCGCGCGGGCTGAAGGCGCTGGCCTCCAGCACCGGCGCCGCCACGCGAGGCAGCGCGCTGCCACCCCACTCGCACCACACGCCCGATGCTGGAACACACACAATATACAAGTCCCATTTAAAAAAATAGCTTAAGTGCTGATATAAATTTCGACAAGCACTCGGCCTGCATAGTGTGTTATTTGTGTGGGTACTGACGTGTGGCGGCGCCCCAGTCGTCCCGTTCGGCCAGCACGTCGGGCGGCGCAGGGTCGCGGCCCGCGCGCGCCGCCCAGCCGCGCTCCGCCTCGCCGCGCTCCAGCGGCAGGCGCGCCTCGTGCGCCTCCAGCGCGACCAGCACCTCGGAGTCGAACACCTGTACCACACGCAATTTTATTTTTGGGAAATAGAGAGACTAGAATGACGTAAAGCTACGCTTGCCGATGTCGGTCATACACGCACACACCGTGGCTTACCTCGACGAGCGTGTTGGCGGCGAGTGCGTGCCAGTCGGCCACGTCGAGGCCGCGCGCCGCCCACCAGTCGTCCGCACGCGCCGCTCCGCCGCACGCGCGTGCTAACTCTTGCGCGCACGCCTGTACTGCACGCTACGGGGAGTAAACAAACGGTTGGCGAACCTTCACAGACGGTCACGCGGTTACTGTGCTCCTGACAGCAGTACAAAGTAGAAACAAGGGTTTAATAATTATGGAACAAGAATATGGCTGACTGACCCGTAGATCTTGTGAGGTGAGTCGCACTCGCGCACGCGCCGCGTCGCTGAGCCCGAGCGCCAGCTCGCGTCGCCGCGCTCCCGCCTTCTCACGCAGTGACGCAGTCAGTGAGTTGCATTCCTTTTCCAACTGCTTGTACGAGCCCGTCTGTCGAAACACGGCTTCGCGTTAGAACAGTAACAACACATGCAGCGTGTTTCAGAACACAGACCGACAATTTGAACAACTCTCTCGGAACATTTTCGTTATCGTCATCACGAAAAATAAAACCGCTGTTTATACAAACTTCGAAAGCTTTCTAATCCCAAATCCAGCCCACGCATATCTTAAATATAATTATGCTGCGGGCTTTTAAAAATACAATTTCATACCGGCTTAAAATTTTAACAATAATAATTTCGATTGGCAAATAATAGGTCTGGATCGTCAGCTCCTCCAGTAAAGGGAGAGTCCCAAGGTAATAGGGAATTAAAATGTTTGGCACGCTCTGCAGCCTGAACGGCTCGATAGATTTTTGCTTGAGAGGTGTCGTTAGATTCGTATTTACTGTAAGAGTGAATAGTGTTTATGCTATACTTACACTTTATATTCATCATTCATAATACTATTTATCATCCTTTTTGATTTGTTTCTATGTTTACACTCAGCAAATCGATCTAAATACGATTCATTACCTTAAAAATAGCTGAATCTACATATAAAATCCTGCATTGCCTATAAAGGTAATTTTTATAAAATAGAACCCAAAAAAATTGTCAGCCTCATAGAAGTGGCGGAAATATACAGGATGGAATTCTGTTACAGGCCCGAAGGCACCTAAGAACCCGATTTCTGCCGGCTTCCTTTCGGGAACAACCACTCTACATAGTGTCTACTGTAGTAAGGAACTGTTACTGTTAGCCTGTGTCATCCCACTGCTGGGTAAAGGCCTCTCCCCTTGACTTCCAAATTCTTCGATCCAGGGCCAATGTGGACCACTGGTCGTTGGTTTTGTCCAGCTCGTATCGCCATCTCCTGCGAGGTCTGACGCGTCGCCTTCTGGCTGTATCAGGGCTCCACATCTTGGTTATTTTGGCCCACAGATCGTCGGGCATACGGCAGACATAGCCAGCCCAGTCCCACTTTAGCTTAGCGGCTTTTTGAGCAACGTTAGAAACGTGTTTTAGAGCGCAGTGTGGTGTTGCGTATATGGTCGGTAAGTTTGACATCTCTAGGATGCTGCGTTCCATTGCACGTTGGTAAACCTGGAGCTTGGACTTTTGAATGTTTGTCAAAGACCAAGTCTGGGATCCATATGTCAAAATGGGAAGAATGCACTTGTCCATGATGTTACGCTTGAGTGACAAAGTAAGATTTCCTTTCATTAGCTCTTTCGTGGACCAGTAGCTAGCTCTTCCAGGCATTTTCGGTTCGTCTTGTGACTTCCTTATTGAACTTTACTTCTCGGAACAGTCGGAACTCGGGTAACCGACTAACCGTAAATGAAACACCGTATACTGGATAGTAAATATAATTGAAATTGGATCTCGACGTGATCCCAATATTCTGTTCAAACACAAAAATAAAATTACATTCAGAGACCCTATACCTATCCACGGAAAATCTTAACAGCGAGTTTTAAGGGGCCGGGGAGCGTGAATTTGTCCATACAAACGTAATACCAAAATCATTTTCAGTTTGAGCATATTTCCACCTTATTATGCTGTTATTCGGAACAAGATGATAATTACCTAGGTTTCTATGTTTTTTTTTTTTGCAAAATACTTACCAAGAGCGAAATGCAAACAAATTTAATATCTCACATTTTTACAGTTTAAATACGATGTTTTCAACTCATCTGTTCTATATTAAAAACGGTAGTATTTGTAATATTGTTCAAATCGAAACATGTCTTATATTGTTAAGTTAAATAATATAAAAAAAAAATGGAAAAGCATTGAGTTTTCATTCATCATTTTTGGTATTACGGCACACATTCAAATTAATCACAAATGTTCATCGGAAGTCGTGCTATCGCATCAAGCATTGAGCTGGGGCGGGGCGCGGGGCGCGGGACAGAACATTTTGGATGTGTTGAGTATAGTGACAAACTTAGTACTTTATTACGACTTTTGTTTTGTTTACGGACTTCGATATTTGCTTACGATTTGGTTAAATTTATGTTACAAAACAGATACCTACATAAACATAATTATATAAAGGTTAGCAACATGGACTCCGAACCTTTTTGTTTTCATCATTTTTTTAAACTCAGACCAAGAAAATGCCTGCCTACCTACACATATTTTTTCTCGTCCATTAACGAAATTACATTACACTGGGTTAGGTACATACTGAATTAGATGTGTTTAGGATTCAAATGTCCGACTAATAGGTTTCATTCATAATCACAACATAAGGGTACCTATCGACTAAATAAATATTATGTTTTATTTTACAAGCTTTGATATAGTTTCACGTATCCCGATGTTTGTCTGTAATCTGTAAGTAATCAAATCTTGCAAGTAAAATTTGATCCACTTCCCGATTACCGATTGAGCTGAAATTTTGCACGCATATGTAGGTATATCGCGTGACAATGCTATAGGTGGCCATAGGAATTCTGTAATGTAACGACGTAACTCCATCGATTTTGATATGAACTTGTTTGATTCGTCGTGACGAGTACTTTGTCTTTAGGTTATATCTAGGGTCTGATGATGGAGCTAGAAGGTGTCCATGGGAACTCCGTTATAAAACGACATAACCCCATCAAGTTTGGGCTCGTATGATTTGTCTTAACGAGTACTTTGGTGCTAGGTAGTATCCAGGGTCTGATAATGGTGCTGGAAGGTGGCCATTGGAAGTCCGTAATAAAACGTCATAATCCCGTCGAGTTTGGGCTCATTTGATTGATCTTAAAGAGTATTTTTTTTTATTATTTTAATGTTTTAGCTGACGTAGCTAAAACATTACAATAAAATTAATAATTAAAAAAAAATTGACATGCTATTAAAAGTAATAGCATGTCAATTTTTACAACTGTGTAAAATAGAAGAAGTCCAAATCTTTTAAACCAAGTAGGTAGGTATATTTTATCTTTGACAATCATTTAGCAAATATGGTCACCCTACACAATTTGATTAGAATCACGTTTCGATTTATATTTTTTTAAATCAATGTACCATCTCTATTACTTACCTATTTATGAGTAACAAAATACATGTGTACCTTTGGAAATCCTTGTTTTTTTATTTTTATCATTCTTAGCCGAGAATGCTGTTACCTATTTATCCCAAGGACGTAAAACTTATGGCGGGCGTAAGTAGTTAGGTAGGTAGGTACTTCATCATCAGCCTAAATGTTCCTACTGCTGGGGCACAGGCCTCCTCTCTATCAGAGGGAATAGGCCCAGTGCGGATTGGTAGATGCCACATGTCTTCGAATTTTTTGGTTCTAGGATACTTATGCCGGTTTCATCACGATGTTTTCCTTCACCGTTTTGAGAGCAGAGTTGATGAATTACACAAAGTAATGCGCCTGCCTGGGTTCGAACCTACGACTTAGGCGCGGGCAGTATTATACTAAGTCTATGGGCGCGGGACAAATACAACACACGGTATATCGTCACATCCTCGTCAGCGCAATGATATACCGTGTAGCCTAAATTGCACTTTATTTCCATGCATTTTGTATGATATTTGTATGATATTTGAATGGAATAGGAAGCCGCCCGCGCCATGTCCGCGCCCGACGCCTCTTGTATTTGTCCCGCGCCTTATTGTTCGTAAGTCGGGGCCGCCACCAGTACGTACTTTTATTTCAGATTTTCAGGCGAACCGTATACTTATTCGTTACCTACATTAGTGGTATAGAAAGAGTAGTAAGTAACCCAGATTTTTTTTCAACAAAGCCTAGATTTTGAGTTAATCTAATATTTAAGATAAAAACATTGTAGACAGATTTCCTAAAAACGCATTACTATTCTGCACATACACTAACGATTGAACAATGTAACTAACAAAAATAAAGCAAATAATGAACATGATAACTACTAAAAAGGTAAACACCAAACACTATTCACACACGCATAAGTAAACACTATTCACACACGCTCACGCGCGGCTACGCAACGGGCCGGGGAGTGTGAAACAGAGACAACAATATTTCAACGTGTTTTTGCCTTCGCTTCGAATTGCAGTTGCGAGCGGATGGCGCCGCACTCTTAATATTGTGACGTATTTGAACAACGCCATCTAGGTCGGGTTGATGGAACTAACTTCCATCAAACCCTTTCGCTGCACACATTAGATGCCAACAACGCCATCTAGTTTAATTTGATGAACTATTGAATGCGAACACTTATCTTGTCTGGGCTGGAAAGAGACTAACTGGCCCAAGTAGATGTATTCATGGACAAAGTAAAGAAAGTAAAGAACTATAATATTTCGTAACTATCTGTGCGTATGACATCACAGTACAGACATTTAATACATCATAGGATTGAAAACATTATAAAAACAATAATTAAAAAACCCGACTGCGTAAAAAATAACTAATAACTTTAAATAAAAACTGAAAAGAATAAAACAAGTTCAGGAGACGGGACATATTGACTGCAACAGTCGGGACCCATAATGGATGTAATGATTTTAGTCTAGATTATGTAATGGGTCGGGATTTTTTATTTTATTTTATTATTTTTTTTATTTTACACTTTTTAGTTACTTAGATATACCATTTTAAAATCCTCATGATGATCAGCCCTTTATCGAGTCGTTCAGGCTGCAGAGCGTACCAAACATTTGAAATTGGCAAAAAAAAAATCGCCATTATGTTTTTTTTTTTATTTTGATATACCCAGTGTCACTTGTAACAAATCTACTTGATCCTATCAAAATAAAGGGATATAAGCAGACAATTAAAATTTAATTAGGGAAAGAAACGAATTTACAGATGAGATAAAAAATACGTCATCCTCTGCCTAGCCTTTTGCCAACTATGTTGGGGTCGGTTTCCAGTCTAACCGGATGCAGCTGAACACCAGTATTTTTACATGAAGCGACTGCCTATCTGACCTCCACAACCCAGTTAATACTGGGTAATACGATACCCCTTGGTAAGACTGGTTGTCAGGCTTTTTGGCCTCTGACTACCTATCGACGTCATAGATCTACAAATGACAGCCGGGACCAACGGCTTAACGTGCTTTCCGAGGCACGGAGGAAACTCGGTATGTAATGGGTTGGTCACCCATCCACAGACCAACCTAGGCAAGCACGGCTTAACCTAACGATCGAACCGAGCGGCTGTTATTATTTAGCCACGAGCTCCTACGAGATAAAAAATACAGCTAATTATAAAAAGACCTACCTAGCACGCACTCTATGAAAAGTATGAAGGTGGTAGTTTTATAGATCACGCACATAGATGGTGACAAATCAGTTCAGCACTGTAGGAGAGACAGAAACGGGCGTTAAGGTAGCACTGCAGGTCAGTTATCAGGACAACTTCAAGGATCAAGCTTCAGGGAAATTCTGCTGGAAGGGCTTCATGCAGTTTTCAGAGTCACGCACCAGGCCAGCTCTGTAGGAAGGCACCAGGCTAGCTCTGTAGGAAGGCACCAGTATAGTTCTCAGGGCCAGACGTCAGGGTAGCTCTGCAAGACAAGCGCTAGTGGCAGGCATGAAGACAGCTTGAGAAGATCGGGAGTAGAGGTCCCAGGAGAATCGTTAGTTGGATCCCCTGGGTAGTATAGATACGTGAAAGCAAAAACCAAGCTGTTTTCTGACGCCTCTCATATCAGATCCCATGGTAGACTGCTTCCAGCGGTTCGTAAGCTCGTTAAGCTCGTTTTCAAAGTAGTCTTCTTTTCCAATTTTCAAATATTTGATATTTTTCTTGTGGCCATCATCTCTTCTGACAAGTGTAATCGGCCAAGACATATCCCAGGAGTGCGTAAAGAATTTTATAAATATAATTTAAAATTAAGTTATAAACAAACGTAATCTTAATATATATAAATCTCGTGTCACAATGTTTGTCCTCAATGGACTCCTAAACCACTTAACCGATTATAATAAAATTCGCACACCATGTGCAGTTCGATCCAACTTGAGAGATAGGATAGAATAGAAAAAAATTAAAAGTCCACCCGTGCGAAGCCGGGACGGGCAGCTAGTAATCTATAAAATACAATATTTCAGCTGCCAAACAATTATACATACATATGTATGTATGTATAATTATTTGGCACGCTCTGTGGCCTGAACGGCTCGATAGATTTTTGCTTGAGAGGTGATTAATAGTATGTATGCTATACTTACACTTTATATTCATCATTCATAATACAATTTATCATCCTTTTATATTATTTATATTCTTTTATATTATTTTTTATACTCTCGAAAAACATAATCCTCCTTCTGGCTCAATCGGATAAAAAGGCCAAAAATTAAATGAGGTTTGAGTGCCTTTTTTTTTTCGGATGGGAAATCAAACCCATCCATGTTCCTTCATCGCCCTTTGTGTTCCGGGGCTACGGTATCTCGGTTTGAGTGCCTAAAATTGCAAAAAAAACCCAGACTAGAAAAAAGACGTTCTCGGTCTTAACTCGAATATTGGATTGTTACGTTATCGGCGAATGCACCTCAACTAAAAAATCTTTTATTACATGCTTCTCGGTGATACCTATCTAGGGAGACAAAACGCTGGAGAATCGCCTCTTACCTTAGCGATCTGCACGGAGAAGGGTCCGAAGCAGGCGTGCACGAAGTGCTCGTAGTCGCGCAGCGGGCGCTCCACGGCTCGCTCGCGCTCGGCCAGCCAGCCCGCCAGCGCCTCCAGCTCCGCGCGCGCCATCACCGCCGCCAGCGCCTGCCCGCTCCTGCGCCGACCACATCGCGACACTTTCATACCAGACTTAGGCAGCGGTGTGCCTATCATAGTACACTCAGTTTTCGCTAGTTATATAAAGGGTGTTAAAAACCTCTTGACGAAGCCGAAAGAAACTTGTTCTCCCCATCATTGCGATCATGTTTTTGTTCTACACCATACCTGGGAACCTTCTAGTTAGGGAGATATTGGGGGTCAGTTTCAATTTTTAACAAGTTTTTTTTTTAATACAAGTTTTTAATGTAACGTTTTTACTTTAAACACCTCCACGACCCCCGTATTATTCAATCCATCAACCAGCATAATGTTTTGAGTGCGTTACATTGAGTTCTACCACAAAACATGATTTTTCACCCCAAAAAAAAATCTAAAGTTTCCCAGCAATAATTTTTGCGAAAAGTTACTTAGTTTGATGTACAGAATGCTTGGCTTCGTGATGAGATTGTTTACACCCTGCATGTCTCACGTTAAAGGGAGGAGCTTATTGCCTAGCTATAAAGCCAGACGATTTCTGGCTGCTATTGAGAAATTCACTATGACAAATCACGCACGTCGCTGGACCCACCATGAGGCGTCTGTACTCACGTGATCTGGTAATAGGTGGTAGCGTGCAGACCGGGCCCGCGCACGCGCCGACAGAAGGCGGAGTCGTGCGCCGGCACGCGGGCCCCGCGCGCCAGCACACCGCGCCATGCTGCCGCCTCCCACGCGCCGCGCAGGGCCCACCATGATACACCGCCTGCAGACAAATAATATATTCGCTAAGTATTGAAAGAGCTAACGTGGACAGATTGACGGTTGTTATAAATGTGCATTCTGAGTGACAGCGCATCGAGCGCGACAAGTTCGAACTTGTCCGGAGTGCGAGCGCAATGTCATGCACCTCCAGCAACACATGTGCAGCAGTATGTTACCTATGAGCAGCAGCGCGGCGGCGAGCGGACACAGCAGCAGCGCGCACAGCAGCGCTCCGCACACCTGCAGCGCGCCCAGCACGCCCACGCGCCACACCACCACCTCCAGCAACACCAGCCATCTGCATACAACTCACAGTTTAGACGTCTTACTTGACCAGTTTTACTTGAGACGCAGTGGAATTCTGAAAACTACGTTTTGCCTCCATTTGAATCCCGCAACACCTGGAACCAGTCCTCAGCATACCCCAAGGTTTGGTTTTGGTCTCCCGGAATCAGCGGCGACGTCCATCTTCTGGCGAACATTGTGCTGTTGTCATGCATGCGGCTGTCGTGACCCGCCCAATGCCCATTTTAGCCTGGCAGCCTTTTTGCCAAGCGTGGGGTTTTTAACTCGATTGTCTTTTTTAAGGCGTTGCCAAGGGACATTTATGACCAGAGTCATATGCGTAGCTAACGTCAGTTCAGTGTTCTGTTTGACGCCTACCGAAGTGACACGCGACAAAAAAATGGGTAAATGCGTAGTGAAACAGTGCGATTCAAGATCACAAACACATAATAAATTAACCGGAATTACTTTCCACACGTAATTTTATTGTTTCTGTGTTTATATAGTGGTATAAATCAATGTATTAACTTAATAAAATAAAATTTTGACAATTAGGTTCAGTGTTACCACTATAAACTTAGTTTTAGTTTCCCACATTTGTGGGAGTTTTTAATTAATGAAATAAGTGATTTTAATTTTATTTATATTTTTATATTGCTTTAATATTCGAATATTAAAAAAAATGTAAATAATAATAATATGTATAAATAAATAAACAAAATAAAAATATTAAAAAAGAAAATGTTTTAATTATTTCATTAGTTATAAACTTCTAATACATCCAATAAGAAATATATAATTCAAATATTTTAAAGTTTATTTATTTATTTAAGGAAAAACAAACAGTAGCACAATAAGAATGAGTAAAAATAATTTAAATATTAAATGTTAAAACAATTATGTTACCCACAACGTTCTACACAGATTACAATTTAAAGTATTTAAAAACTAGCTACTAACAACACAAATACAATACATAAACAATGGCCATTGTCCTGAAACTAATATCTAAGATTTTTAATATAACATTTAAATTTGTGTGCGTATCTAACATTACGTTATAAAATATCTAATTATACAGTATTTAGTTTAGTTTATTTTAATAGATTTGTGAATTGTAAAAAAAATTACATATCTACTGAATTCAAATAAAAAATTACACAGTAATTTGCTGGTCCTTTAGGGTTGCTTTGGATTTGCTTCCTAAATGCATTTTAACTTAGAAAAAGAATGTCGATTGAATGGAACTCATTGTTGTATGTCTCAACTAAACGATGAAGTGGTGAACGCCAGCCAGCGTTGGATTTACAGAGGCTAGTAACAAATAGACGTTGAGTGCGTATCTCACGTACATGAACTGTTCGAGGAACCAGGTAACACAGACTCCTTCCTCACTAAGTCCGGACAGTCAAAATGATCACGGCACATATTGTAAAGAGTCATAACTTCCAGAAGTTTGCGTCTTGACTGTAAGGTCAGAAGATCATACTTTTTAAGAAGTAAGTGGTATGACATTTTTTTCCTATGACATCTAAAATTCATAGCACGAAGGTATTTACGTTGCACTAGCTCTAATCTTTCACTATATTTTATGTAAAAAGGGTTCCAAATAGGTACTGCAAACTCTAAGTGTCCTAATTATTGATTTAAATAAATGCAAAAATGTAGAAGGTCGGCGAAAATCCTTGGATGATCTCATAACAAAACCAAACAGTTGGAAGGCCTTGCTTACAATTTTTTCTATGTGAACATCCAAATGGAGATTCGAATCTAGTAGAACACCACACTGCCCACTATCAAGGATGTATGCTGCATACAAAGAGCACGAAGCGGACATTGATCTATTTAACTCTTCGTTACGTGCTCTAAAAAAGGTCGCCCTTGCCATTTAATGGATCTCTACTCTAGTCAAATATTTACCTAATCCTAATCTTAGACAAAAAATGTAATTTATATAAAATAATTTAATCAATTCTAATTTAATTTACACTAATTTAATCAATTCTAATTTAATTAATTTTACTCAAATTTAATTTAATCTATGTTATTTATTTTAATTTAAGTAATTAAGTATTTCTTGTTTTAATTAATGATTTAATTGTATATTTGTCTGCGCATAATGTAGTGCATGCTGTGCTTTTCTGTAAGTGATGAGGCGCTTAGACTTTAGTTTGCAATGTACAAATTATAATGTGTACTCATTGTTGAGAAGCCTTATCTAAATAAATAAAAGAAGAAACTGACTGACTGACTGACTCATCTATCAACGCACAGCCCAAACCGCTGGGTCTACAGATTCCAAATTTGGCAAGTAGGTTCCTTGTGTGGTCTAGGGGTGCACTAAGAAAGGATTTTTCAAAATTCACCCCCTAAGGGGGTTAAACGGGGCTTCAAAGTTTGTATGGGGAAACAAGATTAGTTAGACTATTTTATTCGAAACTTCACAGTAGTGCTCCTTTTGATAAATGAGTAGAAACGGGTTTCAGGGTTTTTCAGAATTCAACCCCTAAGAGGGGGAAATGGGGTGACAAAGTCCAAAAATCAATACACAGCCTAAACCGCTGAGTCTAGAGATCCCAAATTTGGCACATATGTTCCTAAAGTGGTCTAGGGGTACACTAAGAAAGGGTTTTTCAAAAGTCACCCAAATAAGGGGGTGAAACGGGGCTCAAAAGTTTGTATGGGGAAACAAGATTAATTAGACTATTTTATTAAAAACTTCACAGGAGTACTCCTATTGATAAATGAGTAGAAATGAGTTTCAGGTTTTTTCAGAATTCAACCCCTAAGAGGGGGAAATGGGGTGACAAAGTCTAAAAATCAATGCACAGCCCAAACCGCCGAGTCTAGAGATTCCAAATTTGGCATATACGTTCCTTATGAGGTTAAGGGGTGCAATAAGAAAGGATTTTTCAAAATGTAGCCCCTAAGGGAATGAAACGGGAGTCATAAGTTTATATGGGGAAACAAGATTAGGTAAGACTGTTTTATTCGAAACTTCACAGGAGTACTCCTATCGATAAATGAGTTAACATTTGTGTTTCCGATTTTTTCAGAATTCAACCCCTAAAGGGGGAAATGGGGTAACAAAGTCTGAAAATAAACATCGGTATTGTTTGTATGGTGTATCGGGTCGGGTGTATTACAAAAACAACGATTTTAAGATTTAATGTCACGGACCTGACATGTGATTACGATAAAAATGATTGTGATTCCGATGATGATCATTGTGATTACGAAGAAACTGATTGTGATAACGATGATGATGATTGTGATAATGATGATGATGATTGTGACAACGATGATGATGATTGTGATGACGATTGGGATAACGATGATGATGATTGTGATACTGATGATGATGATTGTGATAACAGTGATGGTGATAGTGATTGTGACGGTGATTGTGATGGTGATAGTGATTGTGATGGTGATTGCGATGGTGATTGTGATAATGACGGTGATGATGATAGTGATGGTGATTGTGATAATGATTGTGATAATATGGTGATCGTGATAGTGATTGTGGTGGTGATAGTGATAATCATTGTGATTGTGATGGTGATTGTGACTGTGATAGTTATGGTGATTGTGATAACGATAATGGTGATTGTGATAAAGATGATGGTGATTGTGATTGTTATGGTGATGGTGATGGTGACTGTGACAGTGATAGTGACGGTGATAGCGATGGTGATGGTTATTGTAATGGTGATAGTGATGGTGATTGTGACAGTGATGGTGATCGTGATAATGATGATAATGATTGTGATAACGATAATGATGATTGTGCTAACGATGATGGTGATTGTGATTGTGATAGTGACGGTGATTGTGATGGATATAGCGATGGTGATGGTTGATTGTGACTGTGATAGTGATGGTGAAGGTGATTGTGATGGTGATGGTTGTGATTACGACTATAATGATTGTGATAATGATGATAGTGATTGTGCTAACGATGATGGTGATTGTGATTGTGATAGTGATGGTGATAGCGATGGTGATGGTGATTGTTATGGTGATAGTGATAGTGATGGTGAATGTGATGGTGATTGTGATGGTGATTGTGATAATGATGATAATGAGTGTGATAACGATGATGGTGATTGTGATGATGATAATTTTGATTACGATGATAATCATTATGATTACGATGATTAAGATTATGATAACGATAATGGTGATTGTGATTGTGATACCGAGGATGGAGATTGTGATGATGATGATTGTGATTACGATGATAATGGTTGTGATTACGATGATAATGATAATGGTGACAGTGATGGTGATTGTGATGGTGATAGTCATGGTGATTGTGATTGTGATAGTGATGGTGATTGTGATAATGATGGTGGTTGTGATAGTGATGGTGATTGTGATGATTATGAAATTTGGCACATAGATAGTTCATAACCTGGATTAACACGTAGGACACTATTTATCCCTTTAATATGATCCAGTGGGACGGTTACCGAACTTTACGCGGACGAAGCCGCGGGCAACAGCTAGTAATAAATAAATAAACTCCAAGATCGCGGAGAAAACTTACTTTACTAATTGGTGTATTGGCAAGACGATAGTCGAACTTAATAACATTTTTTTTTTTGGGAAATGTTATAACATGACATTTTGGAAGACTAAGGTAAAGCTTATTGAAAGAGCAGTAGTTAGAGAAACGATCTAGATCCTGCTGGAAGTTAAAACAATCGGCATTATCAGAAATAATTTTATAGACCTTTAAACCGTCCGTAATTAATTTAATTTATATGTATGTATGTATGCAACCCCATCCCGCCATTGGAAGTTGATATTGTTACGAGCTGGGTAAGGGATAAATTAATTACTACCGATTAAACAACAAATGATAAAGTCATTTGTTGTTTTAATCACGAAACAATTAATTACTCAATCACAAATACACTACTGATCACTATTCGCTTAGATATCGCACTTCTAGTTTACTTCGATTCGTTTCGTTGTGTAGCCAAAATCAGACTGACCGAGTCGCTTTTTTTTTTTTTTTTTTTTATGAATTACCACTCGCAGTTGCAACTCGCTAAGGTTGCTTGACTGCTTAATCGGACTATCCTGTGGTGGCCAAAAATTACTTTAAAGGCCCCCAGCCAGGGCTTACAAACTACAGGATTTACACATTAAATGAACAGTCACTAAGGGCACCCCCTGTGGGGTTCGGGCCTCACTTAGTGCGTCATTGAGGAGAGGGCAGCAAGGGCCAGGCTGGGTCGGATCATGCTGTGTCGCATGTGTGTACTCTGCTTTTATACTGTCAGCAGACACACAAAAAATATTCACGAACAGTTGCATACAAGACTTTATCTACATCCATGATATTAATCCTCCATAAAAGCTTCTGAAACCATAGGGTGTTGTAGTGTTGTAAGAAGTCTATGTAAATTCATGGAAAGTTTAATTGCTGAGTATTTAATACAAACAAACTATGTATAGGTAATAATATAATTATTTACGATTTGGCTTGTACAATTATTAAAATGCACAAAGCTAAAACAACAAAGTACATAATGCAATAATAATTTCGAACAAAAATGGCGGGATACGACGTGAATTCGAATTAACCTATAAGTTTTTTTTTTAAATTGGTAGTGAATCGCACGTGCTTGACAATGTTCTTTTTTTGAAATGAGTTGCATAATGAAATTTAGTACAACATTATAACACCCGTTTGGATGTTATAATGGTTATTATGACATTGGCTGTTTTAATGTTGGCAATAAGCTAACTGTTTCAGATACTTTTATTAGTAGATTATAAACCAAGGGGATAAAGCAGTGTCTTCTGTCACGCGAGCGTAACGAAGGACTCGAGGTTTACTCCCGAGCGTAGCGAGGGTGTTAAAAACAAAAATCACGAGCGAAGCGAGGGATTTAAGACGAGTCCTGAGTGTAGCGAGGGATTTAAGTTCACCCAAGACTAAGACAGCTTTATCACCGAGGAAAATACTCTACTTTCCGTACCATTTGCGAAAAAATTAACACAATAATAATATAAGATTAGCATTTATTAAAAATAATGAAAATTAAAATAAACTTAACGTTTATGTATTTGAAGAAAATAAATACGCGGCAAATTCCTAGACTAACATGTTTTTGTCGGAAAAGCAAAGGCATCAAGCTCATACGGCCTCGTCGGTTTTCGTAATTTTATTTAATAATCATAACTGCATAATAAATGCGTATTCCTTTTTCAAAAAGATGTATAATGCTTTATATACAAACTCAATGGTGTAAACACAGATGTAGTTCAGTATAAATTTCGGTAAGTATTCCAAATTTAAATCACATTCTCCCCCTAAAGGATGAATGAAATTCAGTACAATTTTCTTTCCCTGTTTTTAACAGATTAAAAATGACTATTGTTATGTTCGCTTTTTGTGGCATAGAATGTCATTTTTTTGAGCAAGTGGTACGAAAAGAGGATTTATAGCATGGGTGTAGATAAAGATAATTAAACAACTTGTACAAAAGAAAGAAGTAGGTACTTTACGCCCTCGGCGTACGGTCGAAATCATAATGACAATTCCTGATGTTTTTTATAAGTAGGTTGCGAATTTGTATCTACTTAGCTTCAAAACTAATAGTAATGGAAAGCACTCGAAGTTTCAACGCAAACACACTGTTATCACGTGCTTTCTCGAATGCTCTCGTAGGTACGACGTAACAATATTGCCGTATTTGTCTAATCAAAGCGACGGTATTGTTCTTGCCTCTTGTGTAAGCGTGATAGATATACTCGTATGTTCACTTTTAAATGTTGGTTGGTTTCAAAGCTACGTCGTCGCGTTTAAATAGTGGCTACACTTTTTCTGACACATTTTAATGAGATTTGCATCTCTAGTATATTTAACTCAATGTTTTTTTATGCCCAAAATGCTGCGTTCTTTTGCCCTTTAGCAAACTCCAAGACGGAAATTCTTCGCAGGTTAGGATGGACATATCGAAGAGTTTACGCTTCAGAGAGATCGGTAGATCGCCCTTCATTAGCGTCTTCGTACATGGACCAGACCAGATACAGTAGTAGTAGGACTAAGTCGTCGGCGAATCGGAAGTTCGTTCGTTCGTTACTGCCGACGTCAATGCCCTTGGTTGCCCATGAGGCCGCCAGTGTTTAAAATACGAGTATCTGACCGAGAGTACCTGAGAATAATCTCGGAGAGAGCGGGTCACCTGTTTAACACTCTTTTGTTTAAGGAATGTCTGTCTATGCGATTATTTATGTATTACTTAATGAAAGTCTTATGCGAGATGAGATTATTTAAGCATGTCATATGTGACATGCTAAAGTAATTGGACGGTAATGAGTCACACCAATGTTTTTTGCTATCAGCACGTCTAAAAAATAGGTTACTCCAGAAACAATCCTATCCTTTCTATCCTTTTTCCTATCGTCAAAAATGACTGAAATATTAAACGTTAAAGTACGGCCTCCGCGGCAAAATCCTACGAACTTTTGACGTCACGCTGCGAGCTGAGAGTCGAAATAATAAGTGCAAACCACTTTTCTCTTTTGTCTTACCTAATCTTGTTAACCTATACAAACTTTCGACTCCCGTTTCATCCCCTTAGGGGGTACATTTTGAAAAATCCTTTCTTACTGCACCCCTTAACTTCACAAGGAACGTGCCAAATTTGGAATCTCTAGACTCAGCGGTTTAGGCTGTGCATTGATTTTAGACTTTGTCACCCCATTTCTTAGGGGTTGAATACTGAAAAACCCTGAAACCCGTTTCTACTTATTTATCAAAAGGAGCACTCCTGTGAGTTTAATTAATCTTGTTTCCCCATACAAACTTTGGAGCCCCGTTTAACCCCCTAAGGGGGTGAATTTTGAAAAATCCTTTCTTTGTGCACACCTAGACCATATAAGGAACCTACTTGCCAAATTTGGAATCTGTAGACTCAGCGGTTTGGGCTGTGCGTTGATAGATGAGTCAGTCAGTCAGTTTCTTCTTTTATATATTTAGATTACACAATTCACGAGATTAGTGGCAACAATAATATTGTATAACTATATTGTTTGTTATTGTTGGCCTGGGGTCACGATGTCCTGGACGCTTTCCGCCAGGTCTGCTAATCCCTCCAGAGAAGAAAATGGCTGTGAAGCCAGCAGTCTGGACGTTGGTCGGCAGACGACTGCTTTATATTGTCATCCTGGTACTGTGGATTTCCTTGGCCTGATAAAATTTAGGATTTCCTTTTCAGAGCGTATCACGTCGGGGTCACCAATTTAGTGGTTGTTGTACACTAATTTAATTAAATTAAAAATTTTCATCATTCAATATAAATTTAGTCAACACAAGACCGAAGTTGACAGATCAGAAGAAAAGTAAAAAATCATATCGTGAAGGTTTTATGTATTTAAAGTTTCTAAATAAGTAGGTCGCTACACCATATTATAGGGTGTGCGTTTCGATGGCGCGACCACGGCGTTTTGTTTTTTTTTAAATAACTATGCCATGATTTTGTAAAAATATGTAAAATTTGGTTCAAATTTCCCAAAACCCTAAATTTGTCAAAGTTATGGTTAGAAAATTATAAGGGTTTGAATGTGGCCACGCCATCGAAACGCGGAGAACCGCGCGGCCACGGAGATCTTAAAAACTAAGCGTTGCAGAGACCTGAAATTTAGGTAAAACAGACAGAATTTGTAAAAAAAATTGTAAAAAAATTGAAAATAATCCTAGGTTTATAATTTTAGGAGCTGTAAGACTAAAACCCCATGGCTGCGCCATTGAAACGGTAAAATACACGTTATCGCCGATATCTCGCTGAAAAAGCATCGCAGAGGTCTGAAGTTTTCGTAAAACCTAGATTTAAATTTGTCAAAATACACAAAATTCCTAGGTTTATGTGTCAGGAGCTGTAGTACGGTAGCGCTTATAACCTTCAAAACGTTCTGAATGTGAAATTAAAAATTGAAATTAATTAATTATTAATTTAATTTTCAATTCAAATTTTTACAAAATCTTGCCATTGTTTTGTTTTTTTTTTATTGCCCGTGTTGCGCCATCGAAACGCACACATTATAGGGGTTCAATAAAAATGCGCGGGCCCTTCAACTTCAGCGAAAAACAAATGACACGTCACTGATGTCATGCATGAAATGAAAAGGACAGAAATATAGTTCTTTTTCTTCTATCAAACAAAGTTATATGTGACATAGTGTTCATATGTGTGAGTGAGCGTCATCCTCCCGCACCGCACCAGGGGGGAAACATTATTCAATGAGATGCACGAAAATTCATAGTAAAAGGCGCGCGCAAAAAAATACGTGAAGTCCTTTGGGAAATCGAATTTTATAAAAAAAAACCACTGCATAAATCATTTACAAATAAAACTTATTGAATTCTTCGATAATTGTGCTATCTCGGTAAGGACTTACTTTTGGAAATTTGACACTTCTTTTATTACTAATTTACGCCAAAGTTGAGTTAAAATTGGCAATAAAAACGAATCTTTGGTAGCTCGTAACTTTTGAATGGCTTTTTATTTTACTATTCTGTTTCCGCACAGACACAATTAATAATGAGACAAAACGATATCATGTTTAACTTTAGATGTACCATGTCAAACAGTAGAGTAATAGCCCCCCGAAATTTGTATGGAAAATATATTGAGTAGTTCAACCTTAACATTTGAATTCGACATTATCGTTACTTGCAACTGTTATATATATTTTAGTCGTAGTTTACTTATAAGCACTAATAAAATTACACAATTGTTTTAAAAATAACACTACTGCACTTAAATGTACACTTTTGTAATACCTACTTTTTAAATAAATTATTCTTATTCTTACTAACTGATGGCATCTTCAGCACAACTTGGATTTGATCAGACATGCATAAAACCTTATAGCTCATATCTCGGAAACGAGACTCTTTAGAACATTTTGCCTCATTCAAAACTTGTTTGTATTGATATCAGCTATCGATTAATATAGGTTTTATGCTTGGCCGCTACTTAAAAAAAAACAAATGGCGGAAGAAAATCCAGCCAAAAAATTCAAACTCCTTTCTACATCGAACGAATAACATCTATTATACAATTGTGTTCTTGGTTTTCATTCCGAGAAAGGAAGATTTTTTTAAAGTCGTTCGTCATATATTCCTTATTTGACTTTGATTATATAAGAATTTTTGAGTTTGTCCAAACAAGCAGTAAAATACTCCCAAAACATAATCCAGCTCAAGCAAAAACAAACATGTACTCGCACTGACCTGTTAAGATGATCAGGATCCGGACAATCAATATCATAGACGAGCGCATTGGTGAGGTGCGTGGCGAGCGCCAGCGGCGGCGCCCACAGCGGCGCCAGCACCGCGGCCGCCGCGCACGCCGCGCACGCCAGCAGCACCGCCAGCGGCAGCCCCAGCAGCAGCAGCAGCGACCCCGCGCCGCCCACCACGCCGTACGTCCACACGCGGTGCGCCAGCCTGCTCAGGCCTTTGCCCAGGAGACCTGATCAAACACATAGTTCATTTTGATACAAGTGGACAAACTTTGTTAGTGCATTCGAGGCAGAATTAACACTGAACTGCAATAACAAATTTCCACGTGTATCAAAGGACGTTTTTCATTACACTTTTGAATATTTTATTCATGAATTATTAGGAAACTATGATTTTGATTTCCTTTTTTTTTTCCGCGCTTTGCTGTCGCCAAGTTGAAGGAGAGGCAAAGGTATGAAGCCGTTAAACAGCCTACTATAAAAACTAGTTTTTTTTTTTTATATTTTTGAATACAGAATACAAATAAATGTTAATTTGTTTAAAAAGTAAATATTAATTTTAAACAATCACGTTTATCTATGATATTCTATTTATAAAAACACAATTTGAATAATCAAAAAATATTTACGCCGTAAAGACACATATTGGAAAAAAAAACACCTCCGACTATAGGCATTGGACCGATTCGAACTTCGTATTAGCACGTATTAGTATAGTTATCTGTGGATTTTTTTTCCCTCACACGTGTGAAATACATTGCATGTTGAACCTAATCGTAGTGCGATAAGAACCCGTTTTCGAGGAAGTGTATTGAAAAATATTTAGAGTTAACATTTTGGACAACCATCAGTAAAAAAATGGCACGGAATTGTTGTCACTTGTTGATCTTGAAATAATGCACTAATAGCATTATTTCAAGATGAATTCAACCTTTCACAATTATTTTATCTTAGCAAAATTATTTTAAAGAAATTAACTTAATAGGTCAAGAATCACAATTTATGGGTTTGAGTAATCTTTTTCTCTCTTTTCTCGACTAGTAACAAAACAGTTTGCAACCCATTTAAATGAATCGTCACCTGTATCGGGCTCGGTCTCGAAGCGCGTCCTCTCCTTGGACACGTACCGCCACAGCGTCAGCAGACGCGACCACATCGTTTGCGTTTCACTGCTACGTTTCGGGAATAAGGTTCCATTCACCTGTTACACACAAATTGAATAAAATTACATCAGTCAACTATGAAACTGACTCTTTCTCAGGATATCTTAGTTAAATCGTATTTGAGGAAAAAATCACTTCATCAAATTAAAATTAGCACGTGAAAATATACACGCAGACATCAATATATGGAAACCCTTAAATTGTTGTAACACACCACAAAAAAAGGAGTTGATGACTGGTTATGAAATTGTAAAACTGCGGGCACGCGCTAGGATACCTGCGAGAGCTCGTAGTCGGGCACGAAGGGCTTGACGCAGAGCAGCGTGCGCAGCGACAGCGGGGAGCACCACGGCACCAGCACGCCCAGCACGAACATTATGTTCCAGCACCAGCACCACGTCCTGTACATAGCGGGCACGCGCTAGGATACCTGCGACAGCTCGTAGTCGGGCACGAAGGGCTTGACGCAGAGCAGCGTGCGCAGCGACAGCGGGGAGCACCACGGCACCAGCACGCCCAGCACGAACATTATGTTCCAGCACCAGCACCACGTCCTGTACATAGCGGGCACGCGCTAGGATACCTGCGACAGCTCGTAGTCGGGCACGAAGGGCTTGACGCAGAGCAGCGTGCGCAGCGACAGCGGGGAGCACCACGGCACCAGCACGCCCAGCACGAACATTATGTTCCAGCACCAGCACCACGTCCTGTACATAGCGGGCACGCGCTAGGATACCTGCGACAGCTCGTAGTCGGGCACGAAGGGCTTGACGCAGAGCAGCGTGCGCAGCGACAGCGGGGAGCACCACGGCACCAGCACGCCCAGCACGAACATTATGTTCCAGCACCAGCACCACGTCCTGTACATAGCGGGCACGCGCTAGGATACCTGCGACAGCTCGTAGTCGGGCACGAAGGGCTTGACGCAGAGCAGCGTGCGCAGCGACAGCGGGGAGCACCACGGCACCAGCACGCCCAGCACGAACATTATGTTCCAGCACCAGCACCACGTCCTGTACATAGCGGGCACGCGCTAGGATACCTGCGACAGCTCGTAGTCGGGCACGAAGGGCTTGACGCAGAGCAGCGTGCGCAGCGACAGCGGGGAGCACCACGGCACCAGCACGCCCAGCACGAACATTATGTTCCAGCACCAGCACCACGTCCTGTACATAGCGGGCACGCGCTAGGATACCTGCGACAGCTCGTAGTCGGGCACGAAGGGCTTGACGCAGAGCAGCGTGCGCAGCGACAGCGGGGAGCACCACGGCACCAGCACGCCCAGCACGAACATTATGTTCCAGCACCAGCACCACGTCCTGTACATAGCGGGCACGCGCTAGGATACCTGCGACAGCTCGTAGTCGGGCACGAAGGGCTTGACGCAGAGCAGCGTGCGCAGCGACAGCGGGGAGCACCACGGCACCAGCACGCCCAGCACGAACATTATGTTCCAGCACCAGCACCACGTCCTGTACATAGCGGGCACGCGCTAGGATACCTGCGACAGCTCGTAGTCGGGCACGAAGGGCTTGACGCAGAGCAGCGTGCGCAGCGACAGCGGGGAGCACCACGGCACCAGCACGCCCAGCACGAACATTATGTTCCAGCACCAGCACCACGTCCTGTACATAGCGGGCACGCGCTAGGATACCTGCGACAGCTCGTAGTCGGGCACGAAGGGTTTGACGCAGAGCAGCGTGCGCAGCGACAGCGGGGAGCACCACGGCACCAGCACGCCCAGCACGAACATTATGTTCCAGCACCAGCACCACGTCCTGTACATAGCGGGCACGCGCTAGGATACCTGCGACAGCTCGTAGTCGGGCACGAAGGGCTTGACGCAGAGCAGCGTGCGCAGCGACAGCGGGGAGCACCACGGCACCAGCACGCCCAGCACGAACATTATGTTCCAGCACCAGCACCACGTCCTGTACATAGCGGGCACGCGCTAGGATACCTGCGACAGCTCGTAGTCGGGCACGAAGGGCTTGACGCAGAGCAGCGTGCGCAGCGACAGCGGGGAGCACCACGGCAACAGCACGCCCAGCACGAACATTATGTTCCAGCACCAGCACCACGTCCTGTACATAGCGGGCACGCGCTAGGATACCTGCGACAGCTCGTAGTCGGGCACGAAGGGCTTGACGCAGAGCAGCGTGCGCAGCGACAGCGGGGAGCACCACGGCACCAGCACGCCCAGCACGAACATTATGTTCCAGCACCAGCACCACGTCCTGTACATAGCGGGCACGCGCTAGGATACCTGCGACAGCTCGTAGTCGGGCACGAAGGGCTTGACGCAGAGCAGCGTGCGCAGCGACAGCGGGGAGCACCACGGCACCAGCACGCCCAGCACGAACATTATGTTCCAGCACCAGCACCACGTCCTGTACATAGCGGGCACGCGCTAGGATACCTGCGACAGCTCGTAGTCGGGCACGAAGGGCTTGACGCAGAGCAGCGTGCGCAGCGACAGCGGGGAGCACCACGGCACCAGCACGCCCAGCACGAACATTATGTTCCAGCACCAGCACCACGTCCTGTACATAGCGGGCACGCGCTAGGATACCTGCGACAGCTCGTAGTCGGGCACGAAGGGTTTGACGCAGAGCAGCGTGCGCAGCGACAGCGGGGAGCACCACGGCACCAGCACGCCCAGCACGAACATTATGTTCCAGCACCAGCACCACGTCCTGTACATAGCGGGCACGCGCTAGGATACCTGCGACAGCTCGTAGTCGGGCACGAAGGGCTTGACGCAGAGCAGCGTGCGCAGCGACAGCGGGGAGCACCACGGCACCAGCACGCCCAGCACGAACATTATGTTCCAGCACCAGCACCACGTCCTGTACATAGCGGGCACGCGCTAGGATACCTGCGACAGCTCGTAGTCGGGCACGAAGGGCTTGACGCAGAGCAGCGTGCGCAGCGACAGCGGGGAGCACCACGGCACCAGCACGCCCAGCACGAACATTATGTTCCAGCACCAGCACCACGTCCTGTACATAGCGGGCACGCGCTAGGATACCTGCGACAGCTCGTAGTCGGGCACGAAGGGCTTGACGCAGAGCAGCGTGCGCAGCGACAGCGGGGAGCACCACGGCACCAGCACGCCCAGCACGAACATTATGTTCCAGCACCAGCACCACGTCCTGTACATAGCGGGCACGCGCTAGGATACCTGCGACAGCTCGTAGTCGGGCACGAAGGGCTTGACGCAGAGCAGCGTGCGCAGCGACAGCGGGGAGCACCACGGCACCAGCACGCCCAGCACGAACATTATGTTCCAGCACCAGCACCACGTCCTGTACATAGCGGGCACGCGCTAGGATACCTGCGACAGCTCGTAGTCGGGCACGAAGGGCTTGACGCAGAGCAGCGTGCGCAGCGACAGCGGGGAGCACCACGGCACCAGCACGCCCAGCACGAACATTATGTTCCAGCACCAGCACCACGTCCTGTACATAGCGGGCACGCGCTAGGATACCTGCGACAGCTCGTAGTCGGGCACGAAGGGCTTGACGCAGAGCAGCGTGCGCAGCGACAGCGGGGAGCACCACGGCACCAGCACGCCCAGCACGAACATTATGTTCCAGCACCAGCACCACGTCCTGTACATAGCGGGCACGCGCTAGGATACCTGCGACAGCTCGTAGTCGGGCACGAAGGGCTTGACGCAGAGCAGCGTGCGCAGCGACAGCGGGGAGCACCACGGCACCAGCACGCCCAGCACGAACATTATGTTCCAGCACCAGCACCACGTCCTGTACATAGCGGGCACATGTACACAAGGGGCGGTAAACGGGTTAAGCTAATTGACACCCTATGTCAATTTGTCATTCACATACAACTGTCAAAGAAGGATATTTGTTATTCAAGTATTCAAAATCCAAAAATTGGTGTAATTTTTTACTTGGTATATCAGCTCATAGTGTCTCACTACTGCAAAGGCTTCACAAAACACTTGACTTCACAAAATTACGTGCTTTTGAAAATTGCTTAAATAATAATTCGACCACTATTTCAATACCAGGAACACAGGCCGCGTCTTTGGATCCCTACCTGTGCGCAAGATTGAGGAGCCGCCAGGCTGGCCACCTAGTCGTGGTGGTGCTGTTCGTCTCTCGGTGTACCAGGAACACAGGCTGCGAGGGGTCCGAGCGCGGGGTGACGATGTTGGTGGCGCGGGACGACAAGACCGTGGGCACGCGCTCGCGCCGGCCGCGGAAGTGCCGCACCACGACCCACTGCGCCGGCCGCCAGATGCGACGCGACCATGTGAACGAGCGCGTCGGGGACACCGCGCTGCGGAGCTCCTGGGAAATAGAACGAGCTTTTATTAATCTGCAAGAAATAGATGTGTCTTTATCTGCCAAACCCACAACTTAAATAAAGAAAAACCGGCCAAGTGCGAATCGGACTCGCGCACGAAGGGTTCCGTACTATTATCTATACAACATTAGACAAAACGGGTAAAAAATCACGTTTGTTGTATGGGAGTGGGCTTAAATATTTATTTTTAAAGTGAATATACAACTAAAAATTCAGTGAATGTTGCAAGCGTCCACCTGTTGCCGTTATTAATATCGAGCAAAAAAAACGGAAAAAAACACGTTTATTGTGTGGTAGCCCCCCTTAAATATTTATTTTATTCTTTTTTTAGTATTTGTTGTTATAGCGGCAACCAAAATACACCATCTGTAAAAATTTTAACTGTCTAGCTATCATGGTTCATGAGATACAGCCTGGTGACAGACAGACGGATAGTGGAGTCTTAGTTATAGGGTAGTAGTCTTAGTTATTATCCCGTTTTTACCCTTTGGGTACGGAACCCTAAAAATAGCCTAGGTCTCCTAAGAAAAAAATAGCTTGAATGACTTTCTGCGAAAATGACGTTATGCGAAAGTGACAATTGACATTTTGCAAAAGTGACGTTGTGTGTCAAGACCGTATGAGTCAAGACTCAGTTTAGTCTTCGCATTCTTTAGGCAGAATTTGGTACCTAATGATAGCAGAGAATATTATTTAAAATTTGAGCAAAGTTTTGGAAAGTATGATAATAAAAACAGATCGATACAAGAGAATGTAAGATAACGATATTGTAAGAGTCCATACCTTCATAAGCAACGGTTCTCGATCCCTAAGAAAAGCCAGATCTCTAAGCAAGAAGTATCTGTGCTGATGCAACTTGTGCGCTTGCATCGCTGCAGCGGCGTCCTCCATGGGCGTCCAGCGTAGCTCGTTCTTGAGCCGCAGCGCTGCAACCGCTAGCTTCTCCTTGCGCCACGCGTCCGCTCGGGAAAGGATCGGATGCGTCGCACATATTCGTGCTTCGGCTGTCGCTAGACTTGCTTCTAACTTCCTGCGGACGCCTTCTTCAGCCCTTCGAAAATAATTGCAAGTATTAACTTTCGTGATTTTTTTATTTCTGGTTTTATGCCTCGGTAAGCATGTAATATCGTTGTTCCTGCCCCTGATCTGTCTCCGGTCGTGTCAGATTGCCGTCCCATCGGACTATGAGTATCTATATCTTTTACGTCGATGGTAACAGTCCTTTCACAAATATTTTACCCCTCTTTTTTGCATCACTGCCAAACTTATAATGATCTTTACTGATGTGGGTATAAGGTTTCTGTTTCTGAGAGAGTGAGAATTCGCCGAGATTAGTCGCGTCACGAGGAGTATTATTAGTGTTTGAAGGAGTGGGTAGGGGTACCTGGTGACGATGGCGGAGGCCCTGAGCTGCGCGGCCAGCAGCGCGGCCACGTCAGGCGCCAGCGCCGCCAGCGGCTCGCTGGCCAGCACCGCCGCGCACACGCGCGACACGTACTCGCGCATCGCCGCTTCACGCACCTCCTACACGAGAAGGTATAGGTACAGGTGTTTAGTATATTAGCCGCCAGCGGCTCGCTGGCCAGCACGGCCGCGCACAGGCGCTACACGTACTCAGAACATCACCACTGCACGATGCGTTCTCAGAAGGTATTAGGTACAGGTGTATAGTATATAGTGAATAGGGAATATGTATATATTTTTCTTCACTTTTACAGTTATTTCTGGAATGTCGTAATGAAGCCACCATGCATAACTTCAAGTTCGTGTGGGTCAAGAACGGCACCATTCTTGCTAGAGAAAAGGAAGGAGCGCGAGCATTCGCCATCAAATCTACGCTGAACGTGTTAAAATTAAACCCGCCTCGCCCGGCAGCTGGGTCTTCTGTTCCTAGTCATTGACACTGTCAACAGAACTTCAAACCGTACCTACCGATTCTCTTATATTTGTTTTGCCATTTCCAGATATTGAGGTTTAAGAACAACTTTATTTCTCATAAAGAATTTGATACATAATTCACTTACTGAGAAACAATACTAAAACTAAGATTAATAATCAGAGCGCACAGAGGTGCGTATATAAAATAACAAAACAAAATGTTAAGAAGAAAAAAAAAAAAAAAAAGTGGGTAAACAGATAACATTAACTCGATCGTAAGTTAGAATAACCAAGCACAACATGGATGTATGAATTTGATTTTTACTAGATGTGGCATTGATGGCTCAGTCTGTTAATAGAAATTTATTTGTAATGTTATGGTTTTATTATTATAAGGCTATTCTTTTTTTTTTTTTTTCCTTATTTCATAATTCTATTTATATTTTAGGTACATAGGTAAATGGTTTATAAAACATGTTTGTTTTGTTTTTGTTTACTTTAAGAAATTGTTGACGTATATTTTTAATTGAGAGGTTTATACTTAATCAATATATATATATATTGTGTGCGTTTTAATTATGTGTTATATAATATAATATGTATATGTATATATTCCTATTTATGTATATTTTGTATTTTAATTATGTATTATATAATATATGTCATATGTATATTTTGCACTTTTTTATATTATTATTATATATATTATTATTACTTATGTCTATATTTTTTTATTTATTTATTCACTTATTTGTATGTATTAATTGTATGAGTTTTTAGTAGTCTTTTGAACCGGGCATAACTTTGTTCTTTTTTTATTGCTACCATCAGCAACTTATTATAAATGGTAACACCCTCAAACTCTAAATTTCTTCTTCCATAGTTAGTTCTAGGAGGGCGGGTCACTAAGACGTGTTTGTTGTTTTGTTTCAAATTTTATATTGGAATGGATTTCCTTATTTAATATTTTACGTATTAGAATACATGTGTAGTATATGTACGTTTGTTTTATGTTCATAATTTTTGTTTCCTCGTATATCTTTTCAGTAGGTGTCCGAAATTTATAGTTAAATAAAATTTTAATTAATCTATTCTGAACTCGTTGAATTGGATCTATATTAGTTTTCGCTGCCGTACCCCAGATTTCAATGAGGTAGTCTATATGAGGCTTAACCAAAGAGTTATAGATAAGATATCGTACTTTTCGAGGAAGACAATTTGTTATATTGCGTAGTGCCCCTGTGAGTGGACTTAATTTAAGTTTAATTTTTTCTAGGTGTGGCTTCCAAGTTAAGTTACTATCTAAGATAAGTCCAAGATATTTTTCTTTAGGTTTTCGTTCAAGTAGTTGGCCGTCTATTTTAAGTTCGAAATTATCATTAATTTTTTTATTTTTTGCTGCAAACATTACATAATTGGTTTTTGTAATATTAATTGTCAAAAGATTTGACTGAAACCATTCATTTAACAGATTAAGATCATTTTGTGTGTCGGCTATTATAGCTTCAACTGAGTGTCCAAAGTAAAAGAGACTTGTGTCGTCTGCATAAAGGGAAATGTCTCCTTTGAGACCCAATTCACTGATACTGTTAATATAAATGAGGAACATGAGGGGGCCCAATATTGATCCTTGGGGGACGCCAAAATTCAGAACACAGGGATTGCTTTCATTTTCACCTATTTTTACTATTTGTTTACGATTCTCCATATATGATTTAAAAATTTCAAGTGCTTTGCCTGTAACACCGCTGAGTTCTAGTTTTTGTAATAATTTGTCATGACTTATGGTGTCAAAGGCTTTTTTAAGATCAATAAATATGCCTAAAACAACTTGTTTTTGATCAATTTTATTTTTAATTTTGGTTACGAGATCGATTGTAGCAGCGAGAGTATTTGATCGAGTTCTAAATCCATATTGTTTGCAGTAAAAGAAGCCTTTCGAATTAAGGAATGACTCCAATCGGCTATAAAGAATCTTCTCAAAAACTTTTGAAATCACCCGGGAGAACTGATATAGGGCGATAATTGCATGGGTCAAATTTACTTCCGGATTTATGAATTGGTACAACTTTTGCAATTTTTAAATCGTTAGGAAAAATACCTCGTGCCATACAATAGTTAACGCAGGCTGTTAGTTCCGTAGCAATTATGTCTTTTACACATTTAATTGATTTTGTACCAATACCATCAATGCCAGATGCAGTATTACAGTCCAATTTTTTAATAATGGTAATAACTTCCTTCGTAGTTGCTGGTTTCAGAAACTGCAATTCCGTTTCATTTGTTAGTGTGCACTCTTCCAAAATTTGATTTCCTTTTGATTTTTCAGAAATCTTGTTTGCTAGGGTTGAGCCAATAGTCGAAAAGTATGAGTTAAAACTTTCACATATTTCTTTTTGGTCTGTAATAGTCCCAGCTGCCGTTTCAAGTTTGTCTGGTCCAGTTTTGTTATGCAGTTTGTTTTTCGACAAATCGTTTATAAGTTGCCACATTTTTCGTGGTTTACTAGAATTTTCTTGAAACTTCTTTAGATAGTAGTCTCTTTTTGCTTTTCTTATCTTGTGTGATACTTTGGCTTTTATATCTTCATACTGTGTTTTTAATTCCGTGTCTACCGCATTTGTTTTATATCTTTGCCATAGTATGTTCTTGTTATTTATCTCTTCTAATAGTTCTTTTTTAATCCAGTCTTGCCGCGGAGGATTCAAAAGCTTAAATTTTGTGATTCTGCACTTTTTTAAACAAGATTGTAATTTGTCTGCCAATTTTTCATACTCTGCGTCTTCATAATTTTTAGGAAATTCGTCCAGGTAACGATAAAATTTATTAAAGTCTATTGCGTTGTATTTCTGTTTAATGATAGGTGGTGGTTGGTATTGCTTGATCTCTAGGAATATCTGCTTATGGTCAGACATTGCAGATTCCATAGTGACAAGATGAAAATTGTTTTCATTTAGGTTACAAGAAACATGGTCTAACATTGTCTTGGTTGAGGTTGTTTCGCGGGTACAGTGTTTTGGACTTATTTTGTTCAGGATTTTGTAGTTGTTCTCTTTTAAGGTGTTCTTATACTTGCGTGTCGCTAAATCCGGATTGAGTAAGTCCAGGTTGTAATCGCCAAATACTATAGTTCGTTTCGATTTGTGTAATTGTTGTGAATATATCTCGAGAAAGTTGTCTATATTAATTTTATTGGGTTTATAGATAGCACCAATATTTAGAGAGAATTTTTTTACATATACCCAGAGATAATGAGTATCATCCACGCATTGATCTTCAACAAGGTGATGTTTAAGATTATTGTGCACAAATATTGACACTCCACCTCCCCTTTTATTTTGTCTATAATTAAAGTAATGCTATACCAGGAGGGTATCTGGAGCATGTTTGCTTCATTTTCATTCTTAATCCAAGTTTCCGAAAGTATAATAATATGTATAGTTACCTGTAGGGAAGCGATAATACATCTAAGCTCATCGAATTTTCCCGGTTTAACAATACTGCGGGCGTTGGCATAAAAACATTTCAGAGATTTTTTTGTAAAGATAACATCTGAGTAATTATTGGCTATTTGGTAAGTTATTTTCTCTTTGGACGACGTTAGTTTTTTGGAGTTTCCTTTGTTGTAGATATAGCTTGCATTTCTTTAGATGTGACTATTTTAGGTATGCCCTTGATATACTTGATGTTAAGACCAGTTTCTCCATTTGAGGTGCGTTGCTGAATCTCTTCTTTTAAATTTTGAAAGTGTTTCCGTTGATAAGGAGTTTGATCCGAAAATATTTTGATGTGTTCCTCGTCAATCTTATTCCTATTGCGTAGTATGGTTTTTGCTGTGTCTTCCGACGAGAAACATACTTTTATTGCACGAGATTTTTCTGATTTATATTTTCCAAGACGAAATATTCCAGTTGGTTGAGGACAGCCATTATGTATTTGCCCAATTATTCGCAGTGTTTCTGCCTTATCGTAATTTTGCCGACTGGTTGCAGTATCATTCTGGGATTCAGGAAGTCCAACAACTATAATATTTTTGGCTCGGAAGTTTCGTTCTTCGATTTCGGTGAAGATTTCATCATGTGTGGTGATTGTTTGGATAGACGGATAGATATTAATTATTTTATCATTGTATTATGTCTATCTCATTGATTGCTTTGCTTACGCTTACTTTTTTCAATCAATGCTTATCAAACTGCAACTCTTCTTGAAGTTATTATTGGTTTATGTCTATATGCTCAAGCTTTTGTTTCATGTGCCACTATATTGCCTATATTACATCGCTTTCGTGTTGCACAATTCACTTGTAGTCATGAAGTATTTATTAATGTATTATAATATTATAATACTTATTTGTAGTACTTTCTTCAGTAATGGATGATCAGTCTCTTACTGTTTACTATCAGAACTGTAGGGGAGTTCGCACCAAACTGCATACGTTTTACGTAAATATTTTGGTTAATTGCTACGACGTTATTGTCCTAACGGAAACCTGGCTTACGCCGGAGATATCTGACGCCGAATTCATTGATGATCGCTACACTGTACATAGGTGCGACCGTGAAGCCACTGGTAAGAAGGAAGGAGGTGGAACCCTGGTAGCGATTCTCAAATCACTACGTGCGGTTAGAATCAACCCAATTGCAGCTTTATATGCCGACATTGAATATGTTATTATTCAGATACCCAGCATAAATAGGGGTAAATTGCATATGATTAGTGCAGCTTATGTGCCACCAAAAACTCCGGAATCTGTCTATGATGCCTACCTACCTTGACGATACTGACGTTGAACGCTTTTACCTGATCGGTGATTTCAATTTACCTGCTCTTATTTGGGATACCAACATCAGTAACCACTCCACATTTGGTCAGGTCTGCGGAAATAACACCCATGGGTGGATTTGTGAGTAATTTTACACACATAATGCTATCCAGTACAACACACATAAAAACATACGTAATAATATACTCGATCTCTTTATCAGTAATGGTGACAGCATAATGTGCGAAACTAATGACTTTTTATTGCCTGCTGATCAATATCATCCCCCGTTTTATGTATTGATTCCCTTCCGGACACGAAACAGTAATATGAGACGTAATACAATTAAAAGATTTAGACACAAGATACAAAAGATATCAAGATTTATCGGAAATAAACTGGGAGTCTTCTCTTCGTAACTGCTTTGTAGAGGAATTGCTGGAGGTTTTCTACGATATCATTTTTAATGTTATCAAAACACATATTCCTTTAACATCAGTAAAGTCATCAAGGTTCCTAGTTTGGTTCTCACCGGTTCTCATACATATTTTTAGGAAGAACAAGTGTAGAGCTTGGATAAAGTGGAAAAAATATAAAAAATTGTCAGATTATGAACAGTTTTCGCTTTTCAGATCCCGATTTCACGTTGAGTGCAAACATTGCACACAACGCATTACATTATTAAACAAAAAGTTAATTATTTTTGGAAATTCATCTCAAACCGTAAGTCATCCAAAGGAATTACTTCTAGTGTGCGTTTCAAAATCAATCTTCGAACAACCCTAATGAAATCTGCAATCTTTTCTCTGTGTATTTTAAATCTGTCTATGAACCTTCCACTTTGTCAAATGATTTTTGCTCAAGCGCAGATTGTTCTAAGGACTGTACTGCTGTGGACAATATTCAATTCTCAGTTCAGCAGGTATTAAGGCACCTGGAAACCTTAGATACCTCAAAAGGGTCTGGTCCCGATGCACTTCCTGCAATATTTCTCAGAAATACTGCTAAGAACATATGTGTTCCTCTACAAATTATTTTTAATCGATCCCTGTCACAAGGAATTTTTCCTGATCCTTGGAAGCGAGCTAACGTAACACCGGTGCACAAGTCTGGCCCTACAGATGACGTCGAGAACTATCGCCCAATATCAAGAAATCTTGTGGCATATTCAGAATACCTTTTTAATGATATGGATGCTGGTATTCAAGTAGACTCAGTCTATACTGATTTCCAGAAAGCGTTCGATAAGGGCGACCACGAGCTGCTATTGCGCAAAATTGCGTTTAAATGCATACATGGGAACCTGTTGAGGTGGTTTTCGTTGTATGTTTCCAAAAGGACGCAGCGCGTTGTGATTAATGGTTATCAATCATTTTCTATACCAGTGACATCAGGTGTTCCTCAAGGATCGATTTTAGGACCCCTTCTATTTAATTTGTTTATTAACGACATAGAAAATGTTTCCAAAATTCAAAATTTCTTTTATATGCAGATGACTTAAAAATATTTAGGTCAATTAAAAACACTAGCGATTGTCTTGCTTTGCAAAGTGACTTAAATAGACTATCTGAATACTGTGCGTGTAATAAACTAAAACTTAGCGAGCCTAAATTTTGTTATTTGAGCATCACCAAAAACAAAAACATTTACAGATACCAGTACTCTCTAAATGATGTCGCTTTGAATAGAGTTACCATGGTTCGCGATCTGGGTGTCATTTTTGATGACAAGCTTCATCTTGATGTACATTAATACAATTGTTAACAAGGCTTGGCGCATGTACGGATTTGTTATGCGATCATCAACTCAATTCGTGCGCCCTCAGACCTACCTTTATTTAAACAAGACCTTAATTAGATCTCAAATAGAGTATGCAGTTGCGGTGTGGAATCCCCTATACGTTAAATATTGTAACTGCCTGAAAATGGTACAAAAGAAATTTTTAAGAACTATGACTTACAGGTGCTTTCACTCTTCTGCGTCTTATGTCGATTTACTGGGAAAATATAATACTGGCCGGCGGTTGTTTTTGGAGACCGTGCTCCTGTACGACCTCTGCAGAAACACGTACAACTGTTCTGATATTTGCAACAGAATTTGTTATTTCGGTTCCCAGAAGAATACATTTGCGTGCAGTGCGTAAGCAACCATTGTTTGCCGTGAGAGCGTGTCGAACAAATGCTGGTGTTCGAGCACCGTTGCGACGTCTTGTTGACAATTATAATAAACACTTTCTTGACATCGATTTATTTTGTGCAACACGTGTAAAATTCTAAAACTCGACTCACGAGGCAATCAAAGAATTAGACATCTTGTCCTTTAACTCTTAGATTATTGTAGGTCAATATGTGTCATAATCAGTGCACTTACTTTTAATTATTCAAAAGTTTAAAATAACTGTTTTATTTTCATTTATATTTTTGGTACTTTTAACTTCTCTTTCAAGCGTGTTATTAATATTTTACTTGTATTCTGTGAATAACGCTGCTGATTACATAATTGTTAATTTTAAGTTTTATGTCTCTATGCTTTATTATGTAATTGTTTGTTGTTCCAAATAAAATAAAATAAATCAATAAAGCACAGTACTATCAACCCGAGAAAATAATTAAAAGTTAAGTTCAACGACTGCCTGTCGCTCAATAAAAAATTAAACTTCTACAATTTTCTACGACAGTTCAAACGTCCGTGACTGTCGCGGCCATTCCTGTAGCGTTTGACGTGATTTCCCATTCTATCTGCCTTGTGTACATTGCATTTTTTGCCCTTAATATAATAATTTTACTAAATGTATGTGCTTTACTCAAGCAAACATTGCGATAACAATATTATAATAACATCTTTGTGAAACTTTAAAGGCCCGGTCACACCGAATGCGTAGCGTGACGTGACGTGCGACGTGACATTCGCACGCGCGTGCGAGCCCTGTCACACTGGCCAAGACCGGTGCAGCACACGTCGCGCGCGCACTTATCACGTCACGCGCGTACGAGCCACATTGTCAGCAGCCATATTGAGATGAGAGGATTTGGCGAAAAGATGTTAGACAACAGCAGTTCTTCTGATGAAGAAGCGTTATTGTTGCTATTATGCCAAGAATCTTCTGCTGCTACAAAAACACTTTGGGTCCATGATATTAATAATAGAAGAGAGGAATGTAGTAAATATCTTAAGCTATGCCGGGAGCTTGAGTCTTATGAAGATCGTTTTTATTGGTATTTTCACATGTCAAGAAGCTCTTTTGAGGAGTTACATGATTACGTGATTTGTTTAAGGTTAAATTTTTTTTTTTATAAATCTAATTAACTATTAATAATTTTAACAATTTTTTTTTTCCTATTAGTTTTTCCTTTAAAATTGTCTCCATTGCGAAAAAAAAACACTCGTAAACTATATTCTGTTTGTAAATAAATACCTGCCGTACGTGTTTACATGCAGCAATGACCGATGCGTGTGCGTGCTCGGTCTGGCATGTAACAGGGGGCGCCATATAATACAACGTCATCACTGCATGCGCGTGTGCGACGTTGCCGTTCATCTACACCGCGCGGACTCGGTCTGTCTCTGCGTGCGTGAGTAACGCACGTGCACACGTCACGCATCTGGTCCCTTATTCACAACGCTTCGATTCGGAAAGTCGTATGTCTGTCTTTTTTGACATTACGAAATCGAGCGAGATAGACATACGACTTTCCGAATCGAAAATCGAATCGAAGCGTTGTGAATAGCTATGCTGGTCTGGCATCTTTCTTACAGTTTCATACATTACAACTAATGCGTGCACGCGTCACGTCACGCTACGCATCCGGTGTGACCGAGACTATTAAAATATAGTAAAATAATACCATTGTTTAAATCGGGTAGTACATAAGACCCCACTAATTATAGACCCATTTCAGTACTACACACATTCAGTAAAAATTTTGAAAAACTAATTTTAGACCAAATTCAAAGATTTTTTAATAAACATAAGTTATTGCATAATAAACAGTTCGGATTTACAAGGGGTCGTTCAACTACTGATGACTGTGTTGAACTTTTAGGGGACATTTATAATGTCTGGGAGGACAAATGCGATGCTTTGGGCATCTTTTGCGATTTGTCTAAGGCTTTCGATTGCGTTCTTCATGAAACATTAATCAGGAAACTACACCACTACGGAATCCGTAACGCCTCTCTGGATCTTCTTACTTCATATTTGAGTGATAGGATTCAGAGAGTTGATGTTAATGGGAAAAGATCTCCCGGTTCCGTTGTAAGAATGGGGGTACCCCAGGGCTCGATACTTGGCCCATTTTTGTTTCTTATTTATATAAATGACTTGCCTTACCTCATTAAGGATAATCATGACATAGTATTGTTTGCAGATGATACTTCTCTTTTATTTAAACTCAAACGTCAGCAGATAGTTATCGGACGAGGTTAATAGCGCCCTGGCAAAAGTCGTTAATTGGTTTAATGTGAATAATCTACTCCTAAATGAGAAAAAAAGTAGTAAAGTAAGACAAGTGGAAACTACTGTACAAATCAAGGATGAAGAGTTGATACTGGAAGATAGCACAGTGTTCTTGGGCATAACTTTGGATGACAAGCTGCAGTGCGGCCCGCATATAGACAAATCATCAAAAAAACTTAGCTCTGCAGCATTCGCCGTTAGAAAAATTCGTGATTTAACTGATTTAGAGACTGCCCGTTTAGTTTACTTTAGTTATTTCCACAGCGTGATGTCATACGGTATTCTTTTGTGGGGTAATGCCGCCGATATTCAGACAATATTTGTTTTACAAAAAAGGGCAATTCGTTCAATTTATAAATTAAGTCCCAGATACTCCCTCAGAGAAAAATTTAAAGAGATTAATATTCTTACTGTGCCCGCTCAGTTTATTTATGAAAACCTTTTGTACGCACATACAAATATTAATTTGTTTAAAAAATACCCACAACATAAATACGAGGAACAAACACAAGTTTGTTGTTCCTGCAACGAGGCTCAAGAAAATAGGGGGTACGTTTAGATGCCAATGTATACGTTTTTACAATAAACTTCCGAGCCATACATATTCAAACACTAAGCCTAAATAAATTCAAATCGTTTATAAAACGGAAGTTATGCCTGAAAGCCTACTATCATGTTAATCACTATCTCGAAGACAAAAAAAGACTTAGGATTGAATGTCGAAAATTTGGACTTCGCTTGTTTATTATTAATTCCTTTCTTTTACACTTACAATATACACTATACACTTTGACATTGAATGATTTGACATGAATACTTAGTTTAGTATTTTATCAGATTTTTTACTTTATTTTACATTATTTTATGACATGTATTGATTTGACATGAATACTTATTTTGTTAAGTATTTTACTTTTTTATTATTATTATTGTTACATTTAATGTAAATAAACATTTATTTTGTTTTGACATTCGTTTTGTAAAATATTGTAAATTTTTATTTAATTATTGTAAATGTGAGGACCATGTGGGTCACATATTTTATTTTATTTTTTCCCCACGACTGTCTGGCAGTTTGAGTACTATAAGTGACCTACCCAAATGTCCTTTCTTTGGTATTGTTCGTCGTTTCGTTGAGCTCCTTGAGTTATAAGTCGAGCTACATGATAACTGACAAATGCTTGCACTGACTGGACAGGTCCACTCAAATGTGTGTGGTTCTTTCTTCAAAAGACCATCTCCGACACTAATCTGCATAGTCCTCATCTGAATTGAACAAGATTATGTCTGGACTTCAAAAGAGACTATGACCTTTGAGTTTGTTTCGGCTGTTTCTTCTCAGAGTAGTCAGGTACGAAACAACGACCATTAGTTTAAAAAAATGACGTGTAAAAGTATTTGTAAGAACCTACTTGCAAAATAAACATCATTTCATTTTCATTTCAATAAAAGTGTTTCTTTGACACAAATCGTTTGACGTCACTACCGGCGACGATGCGTTTTGAATTTGCGTTCCGTTTCACCAAAAACATGCTACATAAAATATTAAATTGTAAAATAAGTGTTGTATTAGAAAGTTAAACAAATGTACCACAGTGGTTATGTGGGCCAATACAAGGCATTTTTAAGGAATAAAAAAAGTTCAGCATATTCCGTATTGTCCAAAAAATAAAAATTAAATTAAATTAAATGAAACTGAGCCGCTTGGCATACAAAAATAAAAGTTTTTATGGATAACTCACACCTCACCGACGAATTAAGAATGAGAAAATTGTTATTATGAAAAAATACCTACTGGATCCTAAGAAAGTTTCCCGATGTCTATTATAGATTCGAGTTTCTCCATACTCATCATCTTTTTTCCCTCTCATAGAGAGGAGGCCTGTGTCCCAGCAGTGGGAACACTAATAGGCTGATGATGATGATCATCTTTTGCCTAGCTTTTTTCCCAAATTGATTGGGATCGGCTTCCAGGCTAACCGGATGCAACTGAATACGAGTATTTTACATGGAGCGACTGCCTATCTGACCTCCACAACCCACTTATTACTGAGTAATAAGGTACCCCTTGGTAAGACTGAGATAGGATTTACCCATACTACCCCAGTAAAAATAACTCTTTGTATAGTATACCAACATTTCATCAGTTGCGTGGTCGCTAGAATATATATTCGGGCAACATTTTGCGGCGTTATTAGTTTGATTTTACTTTTACATAGCTCATTTACGTAATCCTTACCTGAGTAGATAATATCGATGCAATATTCCGAAGCGATACGATATCAGCACCTATCTCTTTGAAGTGTATCGGTGCAAACTAAAGAGACACAAGCCATATGCCTACAACGAGTTTGCCTTTCGGCAAAAATTACGTATTTCCATACAAAATTTCATCCCTTTTTAAACCCCTACCGGGAATGAATTTTAAAAATTTCTTCTGTAGTTCTTAACTTCGTTATAAAAAGTACCCTTGGGGGGAATTTTACGCTTTTAGAACTAACGTTAAGTTAATCACATATTAAGTAGCATTTTCGTTAAAGAAAGTCTGGAAGAGGCACTGGTATTCTTTGGAAATCGGGCAGGAAGTCGATGTTGGTATTATTCAGGCAAGTTGAACTGACCTGTTCGATATCCTTCATGGGCATCTTCTGGCTGGCGAGCTGCGCGGCGCGGCGCTCCCGGAAGTGCAGGAACCAGCCGCGCGCCTCGCGCTCCAGCAGCGCCTGCAGCGTACCCGCCGCGCGACGCACCAGCTCGCGCCGGTACAGCCGGAGGTCCACCTGGGTGGAATAACTAATCCGTCAGAGAACCAAACTTGCCGAAAAAGGTCATGGCCCTTCAGGTAACTGAACTGGTAATGGGCCGGCCTTATTAACCGTCCAATTTCTCCGAGAGATCGAACCTGGAACGAGCTGTGCCGGCAGATAACCGGTGAAAGTGGCAATGGGCCGCCATGTGAGCCGAAGAACCGATGGCCGTTGGGGTAGATGTGTTCTTGAGTGGAGGCCGTGAATCGGCTAATGTAAAGTAGGATGCCCTCGGGCTAAGTGGACCGATGAATCTCGCAGGGCGGCTGGTAGCATCTGGATGAGAGTTGTCTAGAATCGAGTATGTCCAGAAATCGGGTACCAGACTATGGCATCGAATTTGGAGAGAAACCAAGATCGTGAAGTTGATTCGGTCTACACTTCCTACGTTCCCATATACTCCTGGTACATCGTACCTGTGTGCGCTGCGGGGTGGTGTAGAGGCAGGGCACGGGGGGCGCGGGGCGGGGCGGCTCCCGCGCGTCAGTCTTCTCGGCGGCCGCGCGACGCATCGCACGCGTCACCCACGCCGCTAGAGCCGCTATGTCCTCCTGGTGTTCCGGCTTCAACAAAAAACACAAATATTTAATAATTTCTCAATAGCGAAAATGATTTATTGAAGTTGAATGGAAAGGAAACCAATAGGCGAGACGACAAAAAAATCTAATTGGTCCGTCAGATAGATTTTCACAAAATATTAGCCACATAATTTTACTTTTTTCACGTGAGCAAAAATTGAAGAGGGTCGATACAGTGCGTCGAAAACTCGTGTGACGTCACATTTCGGTACATTTTTTACCATAAAGTGACGTCACAAGCCCCCACTTTTGATCTTTGATGCGTTTTATCTTCGTAATGTTTTATTAATTTGATAAAACATAAAACACGTATTCAATATTTTTCGATAATTTAACTGACGGACTAAACAGATACATATTTTTTTTAAGTCAGTCGTCATCCCTATTGCAGTTCTTATTTTGGCCTAAGTTTCACACAGTTCACACACATCCACCTGAACGACGTTCACCTCATCACATCAAGCGGCTCCTCTTCCATCATTTCTCGCCACCCTCAACAGTCCTAGAGGGTATAGACAAGTGGCAATTGCTTTCACAGATTATTTCTACAAGGAATTTCAACAGGAATGACATAAGCTTTTCGGTAGAATCGTCAATTCAATACATTTTTCACTATTCCACCATTATTATTGCTGATGAAATGTCCCTTAGTTTAGGCGCTCTGGTAATTGAACATCAAGCCAAACTGAACTGCTAGCATTTCGTACCTTGCATATCAGCTCTGCTACTAAGTAACGGGACCTCTCTTCTCGTATCTTCTTGTCCAGGTCGCGAGCTTCTAGAGATGGCATGCCGAAAGCCAGGTCCAGAAGTCTGAAAATAACTCAACAGTTAAAAATATTTCATCATCAAAGAAAGGAGGAATCCAATTTAAATCTTGTAAGGTTGGGAAATTCGTGTTCTGAAATTAAAAACGTTCAATCTTCTTCTTTCGTGTCAATGAACATATACTTTTTTAATTTTTTCAATGATTGATTAACACGCCGCGCACACGTTGTCAACCGAGTTGCCGCCAACCAGCCGGCCCCAGCCAATCGAGGAAGTTGCGGGATAATAAAAGTTGATAAATGGGATACTTAGATTACCTATGCAGCCCCTGCAGCCAAGACTTGGCTCCAGCGATGACAGAGAGCGGCTCATCTCTCAGCAACCTGTCCCGTGCCACGACGACGACGAGCGCGAGCGCGCGTGCCACGTGGCAGTACAACTCCTCGCGCGCGCGTGCACGTCCGCGCTGCAGCCAGCCCGCCACGCGCCACACGTGAGTCTGACCAGGGAAGTGGCGGGAGGGCACCTCGAACTCTCTGTGTAGATACATTAGGCTTTTGAGGAAGTAACTTCACATTATTAAATTGGCCAGAAACGGCTCTACATTTCCTCGACAATAAGAGCCGTTTCCATCAAAGCGGAAAACTGGAGATAGACTGTGTTTGAACAAGAAATATAAATTATAACAAGAAAGGCGGATGGCAAGCCTGTCCAAAGTGGACAGAGTGTATCTTTCTAATACAACCTATATAGGTTATTTGAAATTCACCGTCGTAAAAAGGTTATAGGAAGCTTATTGTAAGGATACAACAGTTCAATTAATCAAAATCACTCACAATCTTAAACCGGCCAACAACTGAACAGTCAAACTGGACGAGCCATATTAAAAAAAAGAATAATATTATGGTATACAATAGAACCTTTTTAAATCGTCGCCTTCTGACGTCAACGAATTGATTTTCCATAGACATATTGTAGTAGAGTTGCGTCGACAGTACAAAAGAGGCTAGCTTTGAAAAGGTTCCACTGTACATTCAGAAACACAATTCACTTGGATTCCGAGACTATTTTGTGTGAGTTTATGTGATACTTCGTCTTTACAAAAGGCTATAGAAAACAGTACAGTCAAGAGCTTAATTTATGGTAACAATATAAGTACTATGTACTAAAAAATCAGAGTATACCTACCAAGCACCATTCAGAAAAATAATACGTTTTTTACAGGAGTAACTAAATATTTCAAGTTCGCTTAGCTGTAAATACATTTTATACTCAGTGAAAAACTCAGTGCTATTTAACGATAATCTTAACAGCAATGAAGATATAAGGGTCTCTAGAAATTTCCATGGCATGAATCATGAAGACTACAGTACGATGGAATGTATAGGGTACACTAAAAGTTATGATAGCACTGCACAGATACACTTAATGCATTTCTAATGGACATGCTATGTATGGGGGTAGGACATTGGCTCCAGTGTATTTAGGCTTTTTGTTAACTTTAATCATATCCAGTCTTAGCTGAAAAAAGTCTGATTAATTTTCAGGTAACTTTGGCCCACAATTGGGTATTTTACGTCAAATCATACTGCGAACGCTATCTTCAGGCGAAAAATTCAATCTCGTTTTTATCAAATGGTTTTAATTTTCAAGAGAGTACATACTCAAACCTACCAGTATTAGCTACCAGACTTACAGTTAAAAAAAAAACAATTTTTTTTTTTAAATAAAGTAAGATAAACTAGCCAATTAAAACTATGCTCAAAACTCAAGTGGAGCTAACTCTACCAATATCATTAATCATTTTATCATTGGAGCCAACGTCGAATATAAAACAGACATGTAAATATAGTAACATACATACATAGATAGGGCGACATACCCCCATTCACGTATCGATTCCAATTGCTTAGCGCTTAACTTCCTCGGCTTAAATACTTTGTCCTTGTGCAAGCTTTATGAGAAAAAAATCAACTATATTGACCATTACACATTATCAATGGAGGCGAATATGACACCTATGTTCTAGTGTAGTGAGTCTAAAACTGTATGTCATCTACGCTCACTTCTAAGGGGTGATCATTCTTGGTTCTAGAAGCTTCTAAGTTTTTGGAGGCGAATTTGAAATGGCGCTTTCAGATACTGTACTTTGATAGGTTGTTTCAAGAAATCTTTGACAAATGGTTACGAAAACATCTTAATTCATCAAGGACTTCCAAATAAGTAACATTATATCTTGTGGGCACACCAAAAGGCCCTAGTTTTCAATATACTATAAATAAGTACTGTACATAAAATTCAGCCGAGAATTGGCTTACAATGTCACCCGTTCTAATTAGTAAAGGTCGACGCATCCTATCCTTCATAATTTGTTATGGCGGGAACCGGAGTTTATAACTCTCCACAAATTGTTAGTATATAACACAATTAACATGAGGTTTTTACGAGCTTTTTGCAATAAATCTCACTTGAAATTGTACAATTAAGAGTGGATTTCTTTAATGAAACTAAACGCGATCAGCATTTAAACGGCGTTCAAGGACTATCAGTGTCACTATTCTATAGCAATTATGACACTCACAGCTCTTGAATGCAATTTTCATTTGTGAAATTCTCAGTAATGATATTACACATTTGATAGCAAGTCTTCTGATTAAACACTTGACTAAGTGATCAGTAATTGGAGCAATTATTATCCCATGAAAACAGCATAACTATATCTGTTGTTTTCGAAATATCTTGAGAGACATTTGGACTAACTTACGGTGCTGAGTCGAGTCTTGCAAATCCAACATCGCCATCAATATCATTAAAGGCATTTCTAATTTCCATCCTCAATATCCTGACAAAAATAGGCATGAGAATAGGAGACTACGCGGGAGACCTAGACGAGTAATAGAATTAGTTTGTCTATGAGTAATCCGCCTGTGATGTATACATATAGCTACATTAAAATATTTTACGCCGTACGACATCTTCACTATCATAATAATTATGATTGTTCTAAATTATACGTGACCTAATTACTGCGTTAAGAGTCATAATGAAATTAATATTTTTAAATAAATATCACTTCTCGCCTGTAGTCCAAAGTGGTAGAAAATAGTTTAGTTCTACCCTCAGTACAGTATGTTGAAGTCCAAAAAATTCAATTTAAAAATTCGCCTGCAAAGTTGCAGCTACTAAAAACTGCGTTTATAAAAACTCAGTTTTCTAGCTTTAGCAGAATTAAAGGACAGGCAGGCAAACAGACCGATGAGAATAAAGCTGTAACTTAGAAGCCCAACATTCGTCCCTTCATGTTTCTCCACATGAGTGTATATTCAAGAGCACAAATATGTATTCACTTAGCAAAATTTTGATGCGATTTTCCCACGACTTATCAATAGGCTTGTCCTGAAGAAATCTAATTCCGTCAGTTAGATTGTCAAATAATATTTGACACGTATTTTTCTTTTGTTACGTAAACCAAAATTGACGAATATGCGACGCTTTTAAAATTCTCAATACGTCACGCCGTGCTATAATTTTTAGTGCGTTGTGACGTCACGTTTTGCGTGACGCGTTTTATCTTTGTCAATATTCATTGATTTACAAAAACAAAAAACACGTGTCCATTATTTTCCAATACTCTAACTGGCGGACTAAATAGATTTGCAATTTATTGATAGTGGAAACTATTATAGCCTATTAAATCTTTGAGGTGAGAAGTATTTCGTGATACTGTTCTAAAATACAATGTTACAAACATTGTATTTTACCAAACACATATTATGTACACATACTACAACAGCCCATAATGTCCACTGCTGGACATAAGCCTCACCCATGATGGGAGGAATTTGCCGTAATCTCCACGCTTGGCAGGCGGATTGGAGATCGCAGTGATGAAAGACTAACAGAAAACGCTGCTGCCCATTCTCTGGTCTACGGAGGCGCAAGGTGTTCTGCCTCAGACATTAGTCGCCTTATACGAAACCCGTGAGTGTAATGGGTTGGTTCTATTCTACTCTGCCGGATACCACACGGCTACACATAGTAAAATACATTGTTACAAACATTGTATTTTATCCAGATTCAGTCTAACCGGATGCTGCTGTATTCCAATATTTTTCATGGGGCGACTGCCTATCTGACCTCCGCAACCTATAACACTTATCAACACGATACTCCTTAGTAAGACTGAATGTTACAATTTCATTCAGAAATGATAAATCAGTTTTTAAAGATGCTACGTACGTGTGTACATATACTCATACTCGTAAGTGCCCGTGCGTGACTGACTGTACATGACTATACTACACAGGGTGTAAACGGATCTTTCACGAAGCCGTCAACCAAGCACTATGTACATCAAACTAAGTAACCCTACGTAAAAATTATTGCTAGGAAACGACTTTTTTTTTTGGAGTGAAAAATCACGTTTTACGGTAAAACTCAATGTAGCACACTCAAAACATTGTGGTGATGGATGCTTTGAATAGTAAATGGATCATGGAGATAATTATGATAAAGAAAACTTAAAAACAAGTGTTTAAAAAAAGGTTGTGAAAAATTTGGAACTTTGATCTCCAATATCTCCGCAACTAGAAGGTTCCCAGGTATGATCTAGCACAAAAAAATATCCTAATGACGGGGAGAACAAGTGCCTTTCGGCATATATATATGGGTATTTTTACACCCTTTGTATGTTAGATAAGTCGCAGGCGCAACATGACACCGTGAAGCGCCTGCGAGTGCGCGGATACTATTACATGGGTACAATTAACTGTATTAATTCAATAGGCAGCCGACAACGAAGAGGTGTTGTGTGTCTACTCTACTGTCACAGATCAACAGTAGTTTAAGTACCTATTCAAGAGAATTTATCTTCTTAACAAGCCGTTGCCTGCAGGGATTTCTCATCGGTAAAAAATAACTTACATACTTAAACTAAACTTCTGTGTCTTCAAAATCCTTGCTTGGCACACTTGCACATGCTCGACTCAGCTGTTTAGGCTGAGCGTTAACTGTTAGTAAACAAAATTGTTAATTAACGAGCTGTTGCCCGCGACCTTCGTTTTCGTAAAATTATTATGGAAATACATAATTATATTACTTTACATTTTTTGAATCGAGTTTTGTTAACAATTTCAAGGATTTTTTTAGCACGGTACCCTATTCCTTTTTCTAAAATAAAAGTAGGTACCTACGTGAATGTACGTAATCCATACAACCTCAGCAGCATGACGGACTTTTGTTGGCAAAAGTCCGTCATGAAAGTGACTAGCTGGGCACACCTTGGGGTGTGCCCAGCTAGTCACTTTTTGGAGTGAGTTCTATGTATAAAGAATGGCACTTCTATCTGTCCTAGAATACCTTGCAACTTAAAAAACCCTCGAAACAGTCTGGAGTCGCAAAATGTACCCGTGCTCTATAATTCCATTCCAAAATTATCATTATTATAATTATCAATAAAATCCTGAGACCACATTTACGGCTGCTAGGCGAGATGATACCAGCAATATTTCTGGATGTTCTATTACGACCATGATGCAATAAAGATGCACAAGCATTGTTCAAACAAACATCTCGTGCAAGACAATAAATAAGACGTAGAGCGCACTAGCTAGCATGAACTCTGACGCATGTGTGATTTACCATGCATGACTTTAGTTGTAGCTAACTGCGGTTTGTGAATAGATAATAATATTATTATGTGACACTTTATCCCCTTGTTCTATGAACGAAGAGTACAGAAGACATATCTTAACTAATATCATGAATAGGTGTCTCGTGGACTCCTTAACGTCTGAACGATTTTCGATGACATTGGACCTACAGATAGACAAGACCGCGACCTGGGTTAGGGCATAGAATACTTTTATCTAGGTAGGACATTACCAAAATAATAAATAAAAAAATTAATAATCACGTCCACGCGAGCGAAACCGCGGGCAAAAGCTTGATACCAATAAGATAGACATCGCAAACTGTGACTCACATCTGGATGCATTCTTACAATATACAGTGCGTTATTTAAAACAATTGAGATCACTAAAAATAGACCAGTTTCAAATTTTTATCTTTTACACCATGAGTAACATTTGGTTGAACGGCGCGGCAGAAAAGGAAAAGAAATCGAGTAAAGCGATAACAGTGTCGTGGGATACAATTGTACACATCGGTCAGAGAGCACTGTATGTACTGCTCATACGTTTGAGTGAAAACATTAATTGAACTTGATGAAAAAAGGGCATGCAGGCCATCTTAATAGCTCCAAACAGCAGCGGTTAAACTTCCGTCAGGGCTACCCTACGCGGGTTTTTAGATGCCCAATGGAATGTTAACACAACGATATACGAGCACTATTTTGAGAACTCCCTAAATAGAAGTGTCGTGTCTACCTATATACGAAGCATTTTTGGTACTTCAAACAAATTCTCTCGTTTATAACACGTAAACACTCGGCAACCCTATAGTCCGTCTCGTTGGACCATTCAATTAGGATTCTTTTGACCGGTAGTCCGGTGGGCGGCGGCATACGGACTAACGAACAAAGGCATTTCATTACCACGTTATTCTGTTCCATTTGCACGGCCCGACGTGTATGGTTGGAATTGTAAAGAGAAGTATATTCGGTGCTATCAATGTTATCCACAAACATGCGCTAGGCCGCTCCCTGACACAGACTGGGTCCCAGTCCCGGCAGTAGGAACATTACAGGCTGATTATGCTATCAATAATGTAGTCGCTTGTGACATTACACTTCTGAAAGCCTTTTATAGCTATCACTAATTGGTGTCGGTTAACTAACTGACGTAATTAGTACTAAGAGAACAATATAGCCATCATTTATGTAACATTAACTGGTAATCAAAGAATTTTTATGGAGTTTTTTGCCACTTTTTCAAGGTTTTAAGATTGTTTACTTGAACGTAATAAACTGAAATTGGTCTAAACACCAACAAACGTTCTTTAAATTTGAACTTTATGCCGAAGAAGTCTCAATCAGCAGACCTGCTATTCAAAGAACATCAAAGAATGATCTGGTAGAGATTGTAATGTAATATTTCGCAGGACGTAGATTGAGAACAACACTATGCTATAATTTAATACCACTTTATAACCGAGTCGAGTGCATGTAACGGCATCCGTGAGTCAATCAGTGATTGTCATCGTATCTCTGCTGGACCGATCAGAATATTTGCCTTGAGACATTTTATACTACACAGTACTACAGTGCGAAGCAGAATCAAAAAAAAGCCTATGATAAAGCTGAAGTTATTTGATTTTTATACGAACGCGCTAATCTCAGTAACTGACAGTCTGATTTGAAGAATTCTTTTTGTATTTGATAGCCCAATTCTTAAGGAAGGCTATATGCAATTTAACACCGCGTTACGACCCTTAGGAGACAAGAAAAACAAAAAAACGACGGATGAAACCGCGTAGCTCAGCTAGTTTATTCATATTACGCGGAGAATCAGCACTTTTTAAGCGTCAGAAATACATAAGAATGTCCCCCCATAAGGACCACCGCGCAACGTTTAGAATTGGTGAAACAAACACCCTTCTACGTCTACAGGACCGTGAGATTTATAAAACTAGGTGATATAAAGCCTGTTTTCCCCGAAATGTTAGGCAGAGGTGTATTAACACACTGAACACACAGATTTCACCAGTTTATATTGATGCTAATCAGAATTTCCCAATGAACAATATACGAATACACTGCTCGCCTTGAGGATCGAATTTATGAAAAGTTGTTTAAATAACTTCTATTATTAAACAAATCTTTGATACACGCCTTGTTTCAAGCTGATTTCGCCCGATCTTACAATTTATTGCAGTCGGACGATTATACCGGCGACTGAAGCGTGTTACATGGCCTATGTTGGACATACTCGTAATGCAAGCCACGCTGGAATGTTTGCCTCACCGATAGCCTCAATTACGACCAGTCTGAACACTCGTCCAACAAATGCGTTTCGACTACATAAACGGTTCTAATTCGGGCACATTTTTTGTTTGAGACTGGTGGGCCCAATTACTGTTGGACAAAACTTTAGCTATGAATAAACCCTGCGGGATGAGCTGTTCCTGATTTTGAAAGTATTACCCAAAACCTGCAGGTGTTAAGTTTATATCTTCTTCTTTATCATGGGGTTAGTGCCTAACCTGGTGTAAGAGTTTTATGCCGCCCATGGGTTTATCTGACTTAACTTTACATGCCGTCAAGAAATATCTCTCAGGCATGCTGGTTTCCTCACGATGTTTTTCTTCGAAGTTTATATCAACTGTCAGGTACGTACCCATTATGCTTTGTTTGTTTAAGGCAACCACTCAACTAGATAAAACAATCACGCTTCCTAAAAATTTGCGCCATCTAGAAGACCCTATTTCCGTATTTGTTACATAGTTCTTTCTCAAAGATCTGTTCACACAGAAGTCGATTTTAACAACATCCTTCCTAGTTCCTTGATGACTTTGCGACCTCTTAAACATTTTTTGGCTGGCGAAACGTGATAAGAGATACCTAAGTTCGCTATAGACCTAAAATACTAGACCGTCATTAAACTAGCTGTGTAACAATTTTGATGAATAAAATAAACTCTATCTATCAAACTATCACCTAATGTTCCCTTATAGTGAGCTATGATAATTATATGAAGCACTAAGCTAATCCAGCTGTCCAGCATACTGCAACAGGTATGCTACTCACCCCTTTTCCCTGATGGCGTGTAGTTGCTTGGGGGACAGAGGATGGGGCTCCACGCCCGCGTCCAGTGCCGCAGCGTCGAGTTCGTCGCATGGCGGGGCTACGATGATGTCCGAGGGACGATTCCCGGGGCCCGTGAACCGGGATGGTGGGAGCACTGTGGATTGGGATTCTAATTAGTATGGCACCTAATACACAGCATAATCTGCCCAGCCTTTTCCAACTATGTTGCAGTCGGCGTCCAGTCGAACCGGATCAGCTAAACTATCTATCTATAAACTACTTACACTAATAGTACAACTGCCTATCTGACCCTCACAAACCAGTCACTGGGTAATAGGATACCTTGGTAAGACTGTTTGTCAGACTTTTGGGCTTCTATCTATACTTAACGACTGCCCAAGGTCTATGAATGACAACAGGGACTAACAACATGACCTGTTTCATACACATATGCTATTAGATTAAAGAAGTCGAAAGAAATCAAAAGCAGTGCGAAAATATAATAAAATCTCTCACTGATATCTATATGAAATAGAGGTGCAAGAAGTGATGAAATGGTTTATGTAAACTATGTGGTATAGCAAGAAAATGGGTGAGCACTGAGATGACTGCTGGTATGCACATAAAGATGTATCTGAGAGGATACTCTGCCACCCCAATAAACTGGAATAGTATAAATTATGATTTAACCATTAATGTTTTTATTTTATCTTAGCACCATTTTGTCAAACTGAAACTGGTGTTTTAAATGTAGGACTTGTTAATTTATTATCAAGTAAAATTAATGCTTATTAAGCTAACATCATGGGGTACGTCACTTGCCTACCATTGAGATAATTAACATGTTCCTGTACATTTAATTACTTGGCTCTTCAATAAATTCTAAATGTAGCATTTTCTCTATATATCTTTCCAAAATATTCTAGCTGATATTGATGATGATAAAATAACATCACGCCTATAGTCCCTAAGGCCTAAAAGCCTATAGTACCCTACACCCACAATTTGCCAGTTATGTGTAAATCCGGCTCCATAGCGGAGGCAGGACTAATTCTGACTATGTCCTTCTACTGAGTAATTTGTGATGGTCAAACCCAATGTTGCCCAACCAGGGAATCAAATTCAGGACCTCAAGCTCAGCAGTAGATCTTATCACCACTAGACCATTGATGTAGATAATCATCTAGAAACATCATCAACATCATCATCATCAATCATCTAGATAATAACTAAACAAAGAAACCAACATGTTATTATTACAGCTTGTCAAAACATAAATATTGACAACAATATTGTTCATAAAAAAGAAAACACCGCATTGACAAAGATTCCTGAGTGATTAACATTTTTGCTGAAGAGAAAATAGTCATTAACTTGTAACAAGTTATTTTAATGACATGGATGAGAACAACATGTTGACAATAGACATTCTTTGTGTTAACACAAAAAATAATAACTATGTATAGACATTTTCTAGCTTCTTTTTCAGCACATTAACCCTAGATTGCTGTTCTGTAAAACATTGGAAATATAAATTAAGAGTAGGATACATTTTAAAGACAAAAAACTTTTATAATGTTACTTTTTGTCTACCTGTCATCGAGGTGAGATCTACATCTATGAAATGTAGGAGTTTGAATTGTAGCAGACTGTTATGTCTCAATAATACACACAGGTCGCCAGGACAAGACATATAAATATTTATTTTTACTTTAAAGAAGTAGGTACTTACTGCCCAAAAGAATTTGATCATCATCATCAGCCTATAATGTTCCCACTGCTGGGACATGGCCTCCTCTCAATGAGAGGGAATGGGCTATAATCCACCACGCGGGCCCAGTGCGGATTGGTAGATGTCACATGTCTTTGAATTTTTGTTCTAGGATTTTTTGTTTCCTCACGATATTTTCCTTCACCGTTTTGAGAGCAGTGGTGATGAAATAAATAACACAAAGTATGCGCCTGTCTGGGTTTGAACCCACAACTTACTGTTCGTAAGTCTGGGCCACCACCACTGGGCCACCGCTGCTCCAAAGAATTTAATAGTCACTCATTATGTTAACACAGTAATAGGTTCAATTCACACTAACATAGTAAGCCTTTCAGAAAACCCAAACAATAAATAACTCATAAAAAGTAGGTCAATTTAATGGTGCACTGCTGTTTTGTTTTGTTTGTATCTATGGCTTTAGAATGTCAGGCAATGTCTTGTTCAAAAGCACTGCTATGAAAAGGCCTCTTTTTTGTTTTTAATATATTATTGAACAGTTACATATTATGTTATTATATATTTTTCTAAAGAATTATTTGTATTCTAAGGAGTAAGTAAGTAATTTCTATGAAATATATTAATTTAACTGCAACTTGTTGACCTGCAGCCACAACTTATTAAGTAATCATGTGCAAAATAACAACAAACAGGCAGTAAACCAAACAAATAACAGAAAAACTGCTCTCACCAATGGGGAAAGTTTTCCAATGATAGAGGAAGTCTTCGGCAACTTGCTTGATGTTGTTGACGAGCTGCTCCACCTCGGGCGGCGCGCCCACCAGCTGCACGTCGAAATGCAGCGGTTCGCGCTCCGGCGGCGGCGCCTCCAGCACCAGCGAGCTCGGCCGCGACGCCCGCTCGCCTTCCCCAGACATCCTCAGATACCGTGGGCTCTCTGGGCTCTCAGCCACTCGCCACTTAATTCCCGTCTCACTAATCGCATAATGATTCCAGTGGGCGGAGAAATCACTTAACACCAACCTCTTGTTTTATTATTTACATTTATTTAATCAATTTTAAACGACTCATCACTAACGACGCGAACAGCCCCCAACATTCAACCCGGCTGTGCAATCTGATGCCGATTTATAATTTGTTTTGGTCACTTAGAAATAGGTTTTCGTAGACAAAATTAAATTGCGAAGAAAGAAAACCAATCCCAGCCGCAACCGAGTTGACAATTTCTGAATTTCTGATAGTTAGGATTTACGAAATGAATGACTGACAGACAAAAAGTTTACAGTGAAGTATGTTTGTAGCGGTTTACGTCAAACGAAACGTTAGCCACAATGCATCGACATTGGTTTTTATAACTTTTAAATTAGAAGAATTACAATGTCATGAACAATACCTTCTCATTTGAGTAAAAAATGATATCTTGGAAGTTTAGTGTTTTTATTTTGAATTACAACACAAAATACCCCACCTTTTTTTAAAAGGCTGTATGCTTCATGTCTATGACAGCAGACGGACACAAAAAAAAGAATCATAATTGTCAATGTGGTAATTTGTGGACTTGTTTGTTATTTACAATAAAATCTTAAAATACGGGTTTCATTGACAAAAGTAATTTGCATTTACGGAGAATTTGATACATTCCAGCATATCTTGCTAGAACCGCTAAGAGTGTTATATTTTTACGCTGTATTCGTTGGTTTTCTTGGAGAGCCCGAAGGTGATTGGATTAGGTATGTCCTACATAACACTTAATTTATTGTAGAATTTATCACTTATCACCCGCGGCCTGTGTTCAATCGTGTTTTTGCTCGTGGAAACGTTTAAATATTAGTTTTAAGATTGGTAAGTTTCGTTTTGTTGATGTATCATTTCGGTTTCCTTTGTTTTGCTAATAACACCCAAACTCTTTCAGAGAACGATGGAAGCAATGGACATTCAGGCCGTGGAGTCGAAATTAAGTGACGTCACTGTGACGGCGATACCCATGAGCGGAAAGAATATTCATAAAGACCTGAGCCATGGGAGTAACAGTCAGGCAACTATATCTACTGTTCCCGCGACGTCGCCCTCGTCTGTCGGGAAGGATAAAGATAATGGAATGTCGAAGTATGCCCAGTTGCTAGCTGTTATTGAGGAGATGGGTAAGGAAGTGAGACCAAGTTACTCTGGCAGTCGTAGCTCTGCTGAACGTCTGAAGCGTGGGATTATCCATGCGAGGATCCTCGTGAGAGAATGTCTCATTGAGACTGAGCGGTCTGCGAGGCAATAGCTTGCTGGTTGAGAAGTTTTCACAGTCAATTTTAGAGTACCTCGAGTCTTGGAAAAGCATGAAATGGAATAAGGAAAAGGATTTTAAAACTGTATGTTTGTAATTGTTGAATGTGTTATGATAGAACTTGGTAACTGAACAGGAACTTCAAAAAATATTCAGAATTTCTTTAAAAAAATGGAAGTGGCTAGATCACTAATAAAATAATACTTCAAAACCTTTTACAACAATGTAATCAGAAGACCTGCTATTATATAAATACCAAGATGTCACATACCATGTTCTGTCATAAAGACAATGCTTCAATAAAATACAAATGAAGGCCATTGAGACGTCACATCAAATCAGTGTAACAATGCCCAATTTGAGCGGTCATAAATTAATATCTATGGACTCTGGAACATGGAGTCACATAAGAATACTTCTTGTTGTATTCATTCTAATATTTGCCTGAGCAGCCAATGTTTTGAACACCTTTATTTTATTGAATTTAATCAAGCTATTGGAATTCATTGTTCACAATACTTCTACATATAAAATACTGCACAAAACACAATTAGTAGCAGTTATATGAAGTTATTTCCAGTATTTTATTTCACTTTAAGGTTTTTTGAAATCTCCAACAACAAATTGAAAAAATCTTCAAATCATTGGCTGCAAAGTAACTTTAACAGTATACATAACATTTTCTCCTTTACTTATAAACTGTAACTAATTTTTATATTGATTTTACTGACAAGAATGGCAATTTGATTGTTTCAGAAATGATAATAAGTAAAGGTTTTGTGATTGGTTTAATTGTAAAAGATTTGTAACTTAATGTTTTTCTGCAACATTAGGTAAACTGCTGAGTTTGACACTTTTCATGTACCTAGTTAATAATATTAACCTGTTGTGTAAAATGCAATAATAATGGGAAATTATTTATTTACGATTATGAAATAAGCAATATTAATGGCTCCCACAAGCAATTTTTGTAGTAAGTCTCAAAAAACTTTAGTTATATAAAAACAAACAACTTACTTTTACAAAATACAAAATTTTTGTTTCACTAATTGAATTAACAAAAGTATTAAATTCAGCAGGACATTGTAAACCATCTTATTTATTAGAATTAAATATAATTCAGGGTACTTAGACATAAATTTAAGAGAATTTAGTTAAAAGTTATGATCCCATATGAAAAGATAATCATGATTTATTAATGGAGGTGGCCTTAGGGACTTGTGTTCATACATAAGTTAGTCGAATACGGAATTAGTCCTATGAAATGTATTTGAAGATCCCATTCACATATTGTTGCAACTTAAGTAGTCAAATGATTTGTATGTCTCGTCTATGTCAGGCATACTTTTGTGTCAGGAGCACTAATATGAGTGGACTGTACTATAGCAACTACTTTTCAGTTGTTATCAACTAATTGTCTTGTATGCTAGTGACTGTATAACTGTAGTATGTGATGACCAAAGGCCACCCCTGATTCCAAAGAGAACAATCCCATTCGTCGGCTGCACATAAGTATGATTGACAAGCATGCATGAAGCATCTCTTCAAGCAAACTTTAGTATTTTTGGGTCATTTTTGCTCAAGAATTTGATGAAGAGATTTGATTGCTACTTTCATGCATGTTTGACAACTATAACAATGATGTGGCTATCCATATTTATTAATAAAACATTTGATTTGTTAGTGATAAGTGGTAAATGTAAGTTTGGCAGTTGAGAATACAATAGTAACTAATTGATTTAATGGCTAGAAGAACAAGAGGGGGTTTTTGAAGACTATGTGACATGAGCTTGAGAAGGGAAGCAGTAAAGTATTGTATATCCTTGAATGAAGGTTTCAAAACGTTCAAGAGTACCTCTCCTAGCCATTCTATCGCCATACTAGGGAGTCAAAACGGATTATGAACAGTTAAAAATGTCCTGATTGAAAACAGGCTGTGATCGCAACATTTATTGTGAACATCTACCTCATACACAAACAAAATATTAATATTTTAAATGTTTAATGTCATTGTCGTATATTTAATCTCTGGCATAGCTTAAACATAAAGATTTTATGTAACATTTTGAAAATTTAAGCATTGTTTCAATTTAACGAGTAGGTGGCGCTACTGTGCATTCATATAAGTAATAATTATATTGAGAACTCATAGAGATGTATGGCAATATCTAAAATATTACCAAGAATGTTATTCCTATAACATTTTACTATTGTTAAATTGCTCAAGTTATAGGAATTCGTAAACTTTGCATTCAATTTCTTGATATTATTGAATAAATCGGCAATACTCGCCACAGAACAAGCACAGTGGCGCCACAATTAAAAATGTGTTTTAAAAACAGCACAATAAAGTTGAATCTATTTAAATATAGAAAATGAAACAAACTTATTACTCTTGGTTTTTCCGACGATATTACGTTGATATTTTACGAGTGGTTGTTTTGTAGTCATATTTGTTAATTCCCAAAATCAAGTCTTTATCACAGTGGACAGATAAAAGCAGTAATTTTTTTTAAATGCTTATAAAACAACATATAATTCTTATTTCTATTGGCAACAAAATCTGGCTAAAAGTGAACTTAATATTAATTAAAATAATTTCTTTCATTCTACTAGATGGCACTACTTATTGTACAGGCTTGACCAAAATATGTAACAAAACTTATTAAAGAATTTGCAAAAATAGTAGTCATTACTACAGAAACCTAAATATCTGCAATTTCACTTTACACACATTTTACTGTTTATATCTGGCCACTTTACTTTGTTTATTTGTGACCTCATGACAGATTACGTCATAGCTTGTAAGAAACGTGCTCATTGATTTATGATCATTATCATTTGTTAGTCTTAAGTTGTATATATTTAGTTGTAGTGCCTACCATTTATTTTTTCAAAGACAATAGTCAAATATATAAGAGTATAGACGGGCACCTATGGTTCTGACAGTTTTGCAAACAATTCCTCAGACAGATGTCCAAAGATCATGTTATGTGAGTGTCTTTGCATGGCACATAGGTACTAGATAAATAAGTAGCTTCAGTATTTCAAGATTATATATAAATTATGTCTTTAAACAGCTTAATTTCCTTTGTAAAGCTAATCATAATTTAATTCCCCCCAATTATCTATTTAACTCTTCTATGACATTATTGGTGTTGTAAATGTAATAAGAATATACTCAAAAAGTACCACCGACTATAGACTATAAAAACTTTAAATCAGAAACTTCTTTGCTCGTCTGTACTGATCCATGTTCAAATGTTAGGAATTTCGGTCCAACTGCCGTCAAGTATACTTCTTAGATTAAAACTAGATTTAAGAAGAATTTACGAAGTAGATTTTAAACTCTTATAAAATAAGTTACCACTAATAAATAATGTACTTACGTAATTATATGTTATTGTAATGTAACCCCTTGAAGTCCATTTCGATTGATATTTTTGTATTTTATATATTTTACCTGTCATTTTTAAATTTTGTATTGTCTACTGTATGCTCTTTATTAGTTGGCTTATGGCGTTAGCCCACGGTGATTTTGGATCGATGCTGTCTTCTGTTGCCGAACTCAAGTAGAATGGGACAATTAAGGGTAGGAACATGATGATGCTGTCTACTGCAGCCATACAAACGCGTGACGGTTTTTGACGACTTCAGGGAATGGAATAAGGGAGTAGAAAACGGAGAAATTTATATATTTGAGCTGTATCGCATCTGCATCTCAAATAAAACGTCAAAGTCATCGTCATCGCGGACGTTTTTCGTTTGCATTACTGCAAAAAGTCGCTGTGGGCGAAGACCCTTAGTATTGATTGTCAAAGTACAGTCACCGTCATCGAACTTAATTAAATATGAACAACTGTCTGTCCTTCACATTTGTGGCATTTCAGTAGAAATATAAATTAAATGACTATTATAATTCATCCCGACGACTGTACTTTAACAAGATACAAGCCAGATCAGTTTTATACATTAGAGTTATTTACATCTTTTTTATTACATTCGGTTCACGGTATGGAATTGTCTCAGAATCGCTGTATCTTAATAACCATTTTTTTTTTTAATATAATCTTTAATTAAACAATATTTTAAGATAATTATGAACATGTAAAATCAATGAAAATAATAGTAAAATATTTTGTTTGGATTACATGATACAGAATTATAACAATTACGACAATATAAAATGATAGCGTATACGATTTGTAATTTACTGTATACTTCTGTAGGTAACATAAGCAGATCTTAGAAGTTTTCTAAACTGAAAGTTCTATTTTATTATATCACCAATAAAATCAATTATACATAGATTTTACGTTATTATGAGAGTATATTTACATATCTATGTATTCGACTGTACTTTGGTGTGAAATTGTTTAATATACTTTTCAGGGTTAGTATTAAGTTCTAATGTTTAATTTTTGAACAAATTATTCTGAATAACATTAGCATCAAATAATATAATTAGGTATTTTTTTAATAAATCTCATCCCAAAGCGTCAGTATCACTGATAGTGGAAGGCTTTTGTCCCAGCAGTGGGGACATTATTTCCTACAAAAATTTTGATTAAACGTTAGAACTTTATACTAAACTGAATTATACGAAATGAACAGTGATAGATTACCTTTATGAAATCTGATGATATTAAGGATATTGTTATACTCTGCAAAGCATACCAATATGATAGCATTATTATAATTTTAAAGCATTCGTATACATAATGTACGGTTGTATGATTACTACGACGGCGCCTAACATTTATCTGTTTTAGGGTTGAACCTCATCTGAACTGAAATTTTCCATGCTCCTAGCGAGTAGCGAGAAACAGAGCGTGCTGCCGATAGCATTCCCGCTGTTTCTAGCAAATGACGATTCTGACCGACAGAAAAGGATAGGAGCATGGAAAAGTGCCATTCCGTGCGGCCAGATACGGTTCAACTCTTATCTTATATGGATCTAGTATTGGTATTAAACCTACTGCCTTCACATGTCGCTTGAGAGGGAATTCTAAGGGAGGGAGTAACCACTGTTATTGTGCAATAAAGCCTGTGCAGGCTTAAAGCCCTTTCTAATGGGCTCAAGTTGGTTCCAATCCAGCTAATTCCAATTCCTCAAATTCCAGCCAAAGATATGGCTCGACTGTGCAGTTCAGTGCTAGAGCATTTTATTGCTCAAAGCCGAGATGACTCGATCCATCTTCTAAGCAAAATAAAAATTGGTTACCCGGCGCCGTCGTCCGTCAAAACAATCGTGATTTCGGGACAGTCCTATATTGTATATTACTTCCTTTGTGTCCCAATGTAATATGTAAGTGGCGAACCACAACACAGTACAAATTTTAGCAAATTATTATCTACATGTAACGTGAATGTAACGAAGAGATACTTTGCTCGTCTTTATAGCGTTAGTACCTAATTATTCATGTATGGGCATATTTTTATTACAATAAATGGGTTTAAAATAGTAATCCTTCTATTATTTTTGATCAATTTGAGTACAATCAAATCAAAATCAGTTTATTAATCAATATAAAAATACAGGTGTATAGTCGGTGAACCACAAACTAAGCATCTTGTGGCTCGGGCGTGCGAATTTTACAAAAATTAGTTACGTTGAACAAAAAACATGTGGACATTAAAATGTTATGTCCACATGTTTGTTCTTCAATGTCAATCACCAACTCAAGGTGTCGTAGTCCACTACCGAACACACGGCTGTCCCAGGCTGCGCCTCAGCACTCTACCCCCGCCTTCCGTAACCAGACTGTTCCAGCAAGCTTTGAAGGTCGTCTATCCATCTAGCTGGGGATGTACTACACAGTACACAGGGGTGTCTCTTATTTTAAGAATTAATGATTTAGCTACTTTTTCCTACTCACCCAGCTGCTTTAATTCAATAGAGAACAGGCAATTAGTAAATTATGACTACTTCGAATTGTGCCATTTTAATCCATATAACCTAACAATTTATTTTGAAATCCTTTCAGCTGAATGGCAGTCTGGCAGAACAAGTGGCGCTGGGACACGGGATACAGCGCCGACTCCGTGGAGTGGTGTCCCGTGGAGCCCTACCGCGATATGCTCGTCTGCGGGACTTATCAGCTCGATAAGAATGCTGAACAAGGTAACATTTGCTACAACGGTAACCACGAACAGCTGCGTGCAACCTGTGAAAGTCGTTTGAGAGTAATTCCGTAGTTCAAAATTGCTACCGTCTGCTGCAATTTCTGCATGTAATAATACTGTTTTCTGTCGCTAGTAAGTAGGTCGGAAATTATCCCAGGCACAATTACCTATGAATGCACTATGAAATGCGGAATGAAAAGTATCCTGTTAAGCCCATGTCTACCTGTGTGGCAAATTGTATCTAAATCTGTTGAAAAGTAGTAGAGAGACAGAGTTATTTTATTAGTATAGGTGGATAGTGATACAAGAGAGAGTAAATCTGTGATTATCCTATAAATTTCTCACTGCTTTCTGTAAGAGGGATTGCGTGGTAGGTAAGTGGGCACTTGGGTACCAAGAGGGTCAATAATATGTAGTATAATATTGTTGCGTGTGTTTCCAGATGAAGCAGGTGGCGTTCAGTAGTAGTAGCATAATGTTTTCTATTTTCCAGAGGATACTTCAGCAAAGCAGACGAGGCTAGGACGCATATACCTATTTAAAATCAACAAGGAAAACAAAGAATTGGTACCAGTTCATTCAATAGACACTTCAGGAATACTAGACCAAAAATGGTGTTACCACACCATCCAAGACTATCCTATCCTAGCCGTGGTAACTTCTGTAGGCACCCTACAACTTTACAGGCTGACCAATGAGAGTGGGGCTTTACAGTTGAAACTATGGTTGGAGCACGCGATTGGTCAAGACGTTTTGGCTCTCTCCGTTGATTGGTCGACGAACAAAACAAGTGCAGAAGAACCTTGCCTAGTGGTCAGCGATTCTGCTGGTTGCGTTCATGCTTTGAAGATCGTTGAAGATGGGTTGAAAAGTCTCGGGAAATGGGAGAGTCATGGCTTTGAGGCGTGGATTGCTGCGTTTAATTACAGGAATACCCACGTCTTTTATTCAGGTTTGTAGAGAAGATGCTGATCTTACTTGCTGACTCGATCTGTTCCTTACATGCATTTTTATCACAAGGCGAGAAGTACGATTTCTTTCACAAAAATATTTAAAATGGACCAGTTATTATCGCATTAGAGTTGGTGCATAAGTACCTACAATTAAACATACATACATACAGGTCAAAAACTTAATCCTCCTTTTGGGCTACGCCGCAGTCGGGTAAAAAATAGTGTCGGGCGTTGCTCATTACAACAAGATATACAAGAATAGAAACTGTTGTATTGTCGTCATGCCATTCAGAGGGACCCATTGGGTCGTTATTTTGGCCCATTGCTCGTTTTATCATCTAACATGAGACATCGCAGCCGGCCCAAACGGAAATGGCGAGACGAGCTGGACTCATTTAAGAATAGGTAGTCCCAGTAGCGGCGTTAGGGGGAGGGGGGGCGACCGCCCTACAGAATATAATATATTAAAATACAAAATATCCTAAACTAGCTGACCCACCCAACTTTGTCTGCGTCACACAGGAGAGAGAAGCTCACAAAAGGAATAATTTATCCCCGTTTTTTGCAACATTAAACCCCGAGTACTCGTTTACGTTGACTCGCGGGCGCTGTCACAAAATATCCCTTTGCCTTTTTTTCGTGCTAAAACCGGCACTGGGTAGTCCTCAGCTTTAAACAGGGATATGTGGAGTAGTTAGTAGTTCCTAGTTTCCCTTTGCCCTGCATTGGGAAATTAAGACATTTTGATAATATTCTTTCCATAACATTCCAGGGGGTGATGACTGCATCTTCAAGAGCTACGACGTCCGAATTCCTGATGGACCTACCACGGTTAACAAGCGACACGAGGCTGGCGTGACTGCGATCAGGAGCCACATACATGTGGAACATCAATTGTTGACTGGGAGGTAAGTGCTTTTTAGTTATTATTAGTATTTCTAGCATACAGAATCTGGCGTGTAAAGCACAATCGGTTACACGCTCAATCTTATTGTACAAGCAAACATGCGTTATGTTGGCAAAACAGCTAGTTTGTACAAAATTGTTTAGCACAATTAATAATAATAATAATAATTTATTCAGTTCGCATAACAAGGTACAATATTAAAAGCTAGAAACAAACAATGATGATCCTTAAGCATTAGATTTTTACAAATTCCCTGGACTCCACACTAGGATACCCTAATTAAGTGAATTAAGCATGTGAAGACGGTACAATATAAATGCACAAACTCTGCGCATGCAAGTCGCTATCGTGAGGACGCCATGCATTGCAAAAACCGTTTGCGCATGCAAGTCGCTATCGTGTAGACACCATGCAGTTTTTGCGCGAATGTTTGTACAAATTATTTGCGCATATGCAAGAAAAACGTGTTCAAGTCGGACCTGAGTCAGTACTAAAATTCGATGTTACATGGCTTCGTTCGTCTAGTGTTGACAAGCACTACTGCTAAGCATATGGCCCTGGATTCGATTCGACTTCCAAATCAGAAATTTTTATTGGGTTCATTAGGAGTATCTCAGTAGCAGCTTAGAGCATGAATTCGTACCCGTTTGATGGCAACGACTTTGCCCTTTCATGGACATTTAACATACCTGGTGAAATGTATGTGTGCTGCCTAGCCATTTGGGGATTATAGGCGTGGTGTTAGTGCATGATAGCGTAGAAGTACTCTTGAGTCTAGAACTGTTTTATACATCACCATCTAGTCTAACCGGATGCAGCTGAATACCAGTATTCATCTGACCTCCACAACCCAGTTAGTAATACGATACCCCTTGGTAAGACTGGTTGTCAGACTTTTTGGGCCATTGGTAACGACTGTCAAAGGTCTACAAATGACAGCCGGGACCACTGCATAGTGCTTTTATTCATAAATCTTCAAAATTGAATTATGTATGTATATGATTTTCGTTCCAGTTACGACGAAAAAGTCCGTCTCTGGGACACGCGAAACCTAAAATCCTGCATCGAAGAAATCGACGTAGGTGGCGGCGTCTGGCGTTTAAAATGGCACCCTAAAAAGCCAGACACAGTTTTAGCAGCCTGTATGTACGGGGGTTTCCGTATTCTAAGAGTTGATGAGCAAATGGAGATCCGTAGCGAGTATTTAGAACACGAAAGTATAGCATACGGTGCTGATTGGCAGTTTGGCAGTGATTTAGTGGCTACATGCTCGTTTTATGATTGTAAAATGCATATTAGTGAAGTTGCAGTGTAATGTAAAACAATATACATAATAGTGTTGTTGTAAATAAAGATTTGGAATGAATTTTTGTTTTTATTTCAAAAAAGGATGTTTTTGTTACATTATAGAGGATGACTTTTTATCACTTTCCAAAAAAATGGGTATAATAGGTGAACGGAGTAGAAGCAAATGGCGTACTTAGTTTTTTAAAACTCAAAAAAATCGAAATTCAATATTTTTCATTTATTTTTTCAAAATGTTTCTTTCTTTGATCTAATATGAAAAGTTTACTTGAAATTTGTAGCGTTTTTTGATGATGGATTAATTTTTTTCTAAGCTGTAGAAAAAAGAAAAAAAAAACTAAGTATGCCATAAGCTTCTACTCCGTTCACCTAATATACCCATTTTTTTTGGAAAGTGATAAAAAAGTCATCCGGTATAACGGCGAAGGGAGGAGGAGGGTTTGGCAACGACTGAAACCAAAAGGCTAGTGTCCACCATCAATAAATTGCAAATATATTTAGTCCGTCAGTTAGAGTATTGGGAAACACGTGTTTTTTGTTTTTGTAAATCAATGAATATTGACAAAGATAAAACGCATCAAAACTCGAGAGTGGGGGCTAGTGACGTCACAACGCACTAAAAATTATAGCACGGCGTGACGTATTCAGAATTTTAAAAGCGTCGTATCTTCGTCAATTTTGGTTTACGTAACAAAAGAAAAAATACGTGTCAAATATTTTTTGATAATCTCTAACTGGTGGACTAATTAGATTTTTCAGGACACTGGTCTATTACACTATTTAAACATAACTTATTTAACACGGTAATGTTTAATTCCCATGTATGGGGCGAGCTTATTTAGGCACGTATATAGGCGGGGGGATAGTTGGGATTTATCCCCCCCCGAAAACTGACTGAATATAAACGGGATCATAACCACTGCGAAGTACGTAAATATAGTACAGTGATTACAGCTACTTTTCACACAGTTCTATGGGCGCGCGCAGCAGGGTGCAAGGGGGTGAAAAGAAAATACATGCAAAATTTTTCGACCTCGCTTTGCTCGCTTGTACTCCTTTTTTATTTTCTGATTGTAATAGAGCAGAATTAGAGGCGTATTTTTTTTTTAATAAAAGACAAATGAAAACCTATCAAATTCGAGGTGGATGCAAAAATTTTCAAGCTCGCTGCGCACGCTTTTCGAATCCTACTTTTTTTAATTGATGGGCTTTTCTGGATAGATCGGCCAACTTCATCCTTGAATCTACCATAATTATCAGAGTCGGACTGCAAAAAATTCGACCTTTTTTATGAAATTGAAGGTGCATCCCTCCCTGGAAAAAAATCTGCCGGCGCCCATGCACAGTTCTTATAGTTGTTTCAACGTTTGTACCCCCCCCCCCCGAACCAAAGGTTTGGATACGTATTTTTGGCGTCAATCATGCACAAATCCAGACTCCGTGAGAAATCTGACGGAAAAACTCAATCACACTGCCCGACCTGGGAATCGAACCCAGGACCTTATGCTTCGTGTTTTGTTACCTTGATATAAATTAACCCACTTTAAAATTAGTTTGGCCCCCAGAATTATATTAGCTTTATGGGGCCCACGTGATTCCCTTTTACCATATAACTGTGATGAAGTCAAAAGGCAGTACAAATAATAGTCAAATTCTCATTTTAAACATGTTGTATTTCAATTTGCTTATAATGTCATGATAAATATAATTTATAACAATTACATACTTAATAAAGTAATCATTTGCCATAAGTGATAAAAAAATTCTTACACCATTTACATTCAAGGCTTTGGATGATGTTGATTGTTCGTTCGAGTTCATGCGTTCATTGTCCCAATAAATTTTTAAAAACACTAAACTGGCCTGATTCTCCCTACTATAAATTTGTACCTTAACGTTTTCTAAATAAAGTCTATTTTTTCTATTCACTGGAATTAAAGTACGTTACCAACGTCGCACGAAGCTGGCGTGCGCACTGTCTGGCAACCGAAGACAGCGCCTTATGTACCCTTACGTACGCACTTCAAACGTCTCGATGTGCACTTATAAAATTATATTCAATCTAAATTATACCATATATTTTATATATCTCTTTTTATATATTTTAAATGTGATTTGCTTATTGTTCCTGTTGGCAGTATGGGCGTTACAATCTCTCTAGATTCGAGACTTGTCAATGTTGTTATCTAAACAAGTTCTGTTTGAACACCTTCAAGTAAAAGGAACTTGCTAAAACTCTGATAGCACGAAACGTTTGAAGTGCCTCGTTTAAATTATGTAAGCGTAAAGTTTTCGGTATAAATAACCATTAAGTATAAGAGCGCTACACACATCGTGTATTACTTATTTATCCACCGATAACAATGCAGTATCCACAAACATACATATTAATCCATTACCAAGCTAAAAATGTAAATTTTCATAGACCCCAAAACGATTTTTATATATTTTTTATTTAAATCACAAGACACTATTTATTTAGACTAGTTTTTGATACTATAATGGCAACTAAACAGTTGTTTTTATTTATTTATATATTTTTTACATAAAAAATATACTTATTACATTCAAGGTCCGTTTATTACTTTAAAATATCACTGCATTGTTACATGATCATGTAAACAATTGGAAATTGTTGCGTACAACAAATAGTTCATGATGAGTACACATACAGTTTATAAAAAAAAAACGAAAGTATAAAATATATTACTAGGTAGATATTTCCGATTAAACGAAATGAGATTTTCAATTTAATATCGAATAAATATATGCGTGTACTTACTCACCATAAACCCGTGTTGGTCTGACCCACCGGATGTCCGTACTGTCACATCTACTAGTACTTGGAGCGTCAACCTGTGTGCGCTTGTTTAATATTGCGTTTCGTGAGCTGCTAATGCGCCAGTCGGGCCCGGCCGCGCGTCTACGCACAACGTAAGCGCGCCCTGTATACTACGAAATACTGTCCATTCGATTACAATGCCACATGATGTCAATAGTACATTACGTCTTACAAAATGGTGTTCCGATGCATAAAACTGCTATTTACATTAAACACTATATTTACACATAACTCTAGACTTCAGATTACCAAGAGTCGCGCGAACACTACTCGCCGGTGCGGTATAACATCTGTACATATCGCGGCACGGTCACTAGGTCGCGGGCGGCGGGCACAATAAATTACTCCTACAAAATGTCAACAGGAAATCTATCTACAATTTCTTCTATGTTATAGTTAGTTGGGTGAGGCCGCTAGGCGTGGTGCGGGCACAGAGCGCGGAACTCGTCCTCGTGTAGCGACCAGGCCGGCGGGGCCCGCGCGCACGGCAAGTGGACCCGCGCACGGCACCCGCGGGCCCCGCACGCCAGGCCCGCGCCGGGCCCCGCGCACGCCGCGCAGCGGGCGGCCCGCGCGGCCCACACGGCGGGCGCCAGGCCCCACAGGCGGGCCCCGGCGGCCACGAGCCCGGGGGCCCACACGGCGCAAGCTTCGTGGAACCACACCTCGTCGGCGGCGCCGTTCGCGCCCGTGCAGTAGCGCTGCCGCGTCGCCTCGTCCAACGACCTGACAGATATACATTATGTTCAGTTTCGTGTATAAAGAAGCCTATGTTTCTACGTAGGCTTACGTATGTTTTCACAAAAGTTTGTTTACTTTTACCCTCCTAATAGTTGAGAAGGTTTTTCAGGACATATGTCAAAATAACAAACCATCTGACAAAATCTTTGTCTGACGGACCTAAAAGTGAGACCGGTTACGTTTTTTCTAAGTTGGAATGGTATAACGTTGCTCTTTCAAGTTACCAGTTTTTCATAAAAAATAGTGGATACGTCAGTTACCTGTAGTCATCGCAGTCGGTATCGAGCGCGTAGGGCCCGAACAGGTCCCCGAGCGCGGCGGCGTGGGGCCCGCGCTGGCAGAAGGCGCACAGCCAGGACGCGTCGGGCGTGGTGGCGTCGTAGCGCAGGCCCAGCGTGCTGGCGTGCAGGCCGCGCGCTCCGTGCAGGCCGCGCGCTCCGTGCAGGCCGCGCACTCCGTGCAGGCCGCGCACTCCGCGCACTCCGTTGCGGAACTCTTCGCCGCCCTTGCGCCGCGAGCCCGAGTCCTCCTCCTCACCCGTGGAGTTGTTCATCACGCTGACGGACAGAGGGGAGTCGCGGGGACCGCGGATCTGTGGAGTGAACGTGAAATAACAATGATTTTAATAAACCGCATTGTCTTTGAATACCATATTGGATCATTAAATGCTTGCCGAGACATTTTGAAGACCGTCAAATACGATATTAAATGTTAAGGACGCTGTTACGTTTTCGATAAACTCAAATTTAGGTATCTAAAGTCGCACACAGCAACATCACGCGTACGCACACATTGAACCACTCTGAGCGTTTGATTTTATACTTCAATAATATAATCTTGGTCCTTGATATAATTTTTTAATTTTATTGTAATAGGGAATATGCACGTATTTTTTTTTCACTTAAATCAATAAAACCACACTAACACTAATATCAACACAAGAAAAGTATTAAAAGTTAAGTTCAACGACTGCTTGTCGCTCAAAAATAATATTAAACTTCTGCAATTTTCTACGACAGTTCAAACGTCCGTGACTGTCGTGGCCATGATGTGACGTCATTTACCTCAATCTGCCTTGTTTACATCTAATTTTTTGGCCTTAATAAAATAATTTTACTAATTGTATGTGCTTTATTCAAGCATAAGTTGCAATAACAATATTATAATAAAATATTCGTCATACTTTAAGTACTTTTCAAATAAAAGTGTTTTTTTTTGACATATAGACGTCACTACCGCGTTATCGAATGACGATGTGTTTTGAAAGTGCGTTCCGTTTCAATAACATGCTACATAAAACAATAAATTGTAAAATAAGTTACGTTTTAGAAACTTCAACAAGTGATCTACAATGTTCTTATGCACCAATACAAGGCATTTTTAATAAATAAAAGAGTTTTGTGTATTTCATGCATATTCCCTATTGATTCCTGAACATTACTTGGTCCTTTGAAAATGCACATGTTAGTTCTGTTTTTATCATCAAATGACTCCTCCCGCTCTGGGCGGAGCAGGAGGGGAGTGTCAGACTTTTACTGACTAAAACCCATCCATGTTCCTTCATCGCCCTTTATGTTCCGGGGCCACGGCATCTATTTCGAACAGTCCCGCAACTCCGGCAGGCATTGGCCCTTGCGGACCCCTTCCTTTTTGCTTACTCTCTTTGAGGCGCGCGTGGAACACTCCTGCGCCGTCGACACGGCCTGTCGTCATGAGACGGACGGACGGCGAGCTAGCCCATAGCCCACCGTCCACAGGCCCGCGCCTACGGTGCACGCCCGGGGCGTCTCCCGCGGCGGCCGGGACGTGAGGTTCTCTCCCTCTCACGCCACCTCCCATCTCTAGCATGACTGCTTCGCAGAAGGAGGTGACGGCGTCCCATTCCGTTTCGACGCTCGCTACGCCCGCATTTTACATTACATACACCCACTTTCTGTCACAAATGTCGTCGTCGCTTCGGCCTACGCTCCTCATGCCAGCTAGCAAGACTTTTACGACAATTTTAGCAGTTTATTCGAAGTATTGAAAATCGGAATGTTTTTCGGACTAACGATACATCGAACATTTGATTCTTCGGACATATAAAAAATCGGACAGCATAAAATTCGTATTTACGACTTTCAGTATAATGAATTCCGGGATTTTAAATAATAGACATTATAAAGCTTCGGTATTATGAAATTCGGACTTTTGATCGTAATATCGAAATTCGGAATGAAATATTTCGGATTTTTTGGGTGTTGCCGAAATAGACATCCATGACGAGAAGTGACCGTATTTTCTTCGGCGCCATCTTGGATTTTGGTTATGATCATACATCCGATACCTGCGACCCCAAAAACCACAAAAATAACACCCATGACAAACAGTTGTCAATTTTTTATCAGCGCCATCTTGGATTTCGATTTTGTATCCATATTCGTCATACATACATACAAACCGGTTAAAATCAAAACTCTCCTCCCGCCCATCCAAACCTCACCGCCGACAGCTTGACCTTATCCATCCAAATCCTTACCTTACTTATAGCTGCTTAACCCCACTCATTCAGTTTGCAACCTTGTCAACAACTGCTTAACCTTACCCATTCCATTCCCGATCTTACTTCCTTCCGATTACGTTATACGACGACGACGGTACCACGGTAATATTATAATACAGTAGTGTAACTCGGCCGCATGATAGAAATAAATGCCTACAGCCGCGCGGTACGTAAACATGCGTTAGGGCTGCCCGTCTCCAGCATTTTAATTACATTTACCTACTTTCTGTTTCTATTTAGTTTTGTGATTGTAAATATCCTTTTTATATAAATAAATGAAATACTTTGTATATTGAATAGGAAGTGTTCAATAAAAATGCGTGTTGTTTTTTGATTGGTAGATTTAATTTAAAAAACATGTTTTTGTTTGAAAAACAAATCGGGCTTATAAATTTGCGACCGAAAAATATTTGCGCCTCGACTGAGTCGTACGAAATGCTTTATTGTTAAATCATTTCGTACGACGTATCATGATTCATTCAGAACCGCATATAACTACCTATTTCACTCGTCTCAATAACTTTCCGTTACTCTATTCGCTTTATTTATTAATCCAAACACCTTTTTTTTCGTGAGATAAAAGGAAATACTTATCCATTAAAAAGACACACATTATGTACCTACCTACTAGTAAGTAAAATTATTTTATAGTCTTACCTTTCAGAGTTTCCAGGTAATTTAAAAAAACTTATGTCTGGATGCGTTATTGACGCATTCATACAACCAAAAACAGCACAATATTTCCTACTCGTCATATTAACTGATTTTTAGAGAAAAAATCGCGCGGTTATTGTTAAAAAAACAACACACCGTCCGTTCGACACTGTCGTACAGCCGTGACTGTCTGCGCCCCGAGCGCACCCCGAGATCGAGGCGCGTAGGTATAGCTCGCGTTTCGTCCGTTTGTATGAAGTTGGAGTACTGTATTATAATATTACCGTGACGGTACTCACATGCATGCACACTACAATATTTTCTAGTAATTTTATCGTATTTATTTTTTGCGAGAGAGCGATACACCCGTCCTTCCACGAGCGCTTCTGAGCGCGGAATGATGAACCGCGAGTGCAAAATGTATGAAGAAATCGGCAAATGTTTTTATTTTACCTAATAATTGGAAAATGTATTGATTTTGATACAAAAAAATTTACTGAACCTATAAAGAACTATATATACCGCAATTTATTGTAATTTTAAAGATAAAATATGCTGTAAATTTACCTTAAATTGTACGTATTCTGACCCTACTTTTTTCAATTTTCTGCGATTATTGTGATGGGAAAAACGTATTTGTGCGAAAATTTTATATGACGACATACAATTTTTCAGATGGGGTTTTGGAGATGAATATATTATCTTTAAATTAAGACCATGAAATCTTCACATATGTGATTGCTTATACATTAAAATGGTACCTGGAAAACACTGTTATTTGCAGAAAAATGTAAAAGCGTCCTCAAAAGGTCATAAAAGGGCGGTCGTACCTGTATCAATGGTGTGGCTAGGAGTCAACAATATGGCAAGCCCCTAGAGCAAGTAGAATATTCAGAAACCCTAACATCAAGAAAAGTAGTAGTTTATAGGGGCAAATTAAGTTTTTAGACTTATATGAAAGTACCGCTACCAACCTGTATGTAGGGTCCCCGCGACTTGCTGGAGCTAGCGTTGCTGCCCGAGTCGTACGCGTCCCGGTGGTCGCGCGGGCCCTTGCGCGGACGGCGCGGGTCTGTCTTCTTGCGCTGCGCCTTCTTGCGCTCGTCGGAGCGCGCGGGAGCCGAGCGGCGCCGCTTGCGTGCCGCGGCCGGCGCCGCCGCCTCGTCCGGCGCCGCCGCGGGACTGGCCGCCGGTTCCTCTTCCAGTCCGGCGAACATCTTCTCCAGCTGGTTCTCCACCTCCACGAAGCTGGCGGCGGCAGGCTCGGCGGTTCGCGCGTCGCTCGACTCGGGCTCGGCCGGCTTGCCTTCAGAGGGCGACTCCACGGGGACGTTGGGGGCCTCCGCGTTGGACGTGCGGGCGCTGCGCCGGCGGGGGGCGGCGGCCGGGGCCGGGGGCGGCGCGGGCTCGGGCGGGGCGGGCTCGCCGGGAGGCTGTGCGGGCGCGGGCGCGGGCTCCGGGACCGGCTCGGGGCTGGCCAGCACGGAGCGCAGCTTGTCCACGGTGACGGCGGCGGCCGGCGAGGGGGGCCGCGGCGGGGGCGCGAGAGGCGGGGGCGGGGCGCGGTCCGTGTCCGCTATCATGGCGGCGATGTCGTCTATAGTCTCGGCGGAGCCGGAGCGTGTTTTTCTCCGCGCGTGCGGCTGCTCCGGGCGCGGGGAGGGGGGGCGCTCATCCGGGGCGTCCGTCTTCACGTGCGGGGCGTCGCCATTCTCGCGGGGCGGGGGCGCCGGCGCGGGGGGCGGGCTGGGCGGCGGGGACACGCGGGGCGGGGGCACGGGCGCGGGGGCGGGGGGCGCCGGGAGAGGCGCGGGGGGCACGGGGGGCGGGGGCGCGGCCGCCACGCGTACGGTGCGCTCCGGCTTGCGTTTCCTCTTGGAGCCGGGCGGGGCGCCGCACGAGTCCGCCGAGTCCTGCAGGATACATTCGGGGTTAGGTTAACATTTACAAATATTAGAGTTAATTTAGTGTGTAGAAGAGTAAAACGTACCTCATTAGATGAAGGAGGCGAGGGCGTAGGCGCAGCACGAGAGTGTACGATGACGGAGTGCGGCGACACGGGCGAGGGCACGAGGCGCTCCAGCAGGGCGTCCACACGCGCGTGCGGATGGCGGGGCTGTGCGCGCGCGATCAGACTGTTGATGGTGGGCGCGTCGCGCACGGACAGCGAGGGCGGGCCGGGGGTCGGACCGGGGGGCGGGCCGGGGGGCGCGGCCTGGTGCGCGGGGGGCGCGGGCGACGTGGCCGCGCCGTTGGCTGCACGACCGCCGCCGAGGGACAGGTCCACGCCCACCCGGGTATATGCCATTAGGTCATCTGCGCGGAGTTTGTCGGCTACAATAAGAACATAATTACAAGTTTAACTAACTGAAAACTCATGACCACACGTTACTTTGCAGAAATCCATGACATTCAAAGTTATGCAAAATATTTTAATTCTGCAAATAGACCCGCATGCAGTATGCACAATTGCACATTTAATAGGGAGAACATTTAACTCATGCGAGCACTTTTCGAGGTCTCCAATGTTAACCAAACCAAACCTCGAACTGTGTTCAGAAACTTGCAAAGGCAATTATGGTTTCCAAGTCGTGCGATAAATGCTGTAATAGAGGGTAATATTTACCTCTCGTCGGCGCCAAGTGTTGGTATAAGTCTACAGGAGGTAACGCTGCACTCGCCTTTATGTCGCCCGGAGACGGAGTGTGTCTGAAAAATTATACACAAGTGTATACGAGACCTTCTTGAACCTAGTTCTTGACAAAATTATAAGGAGGATACTTGTTCATTCCCAAGAAAAAAATCTGTCGAATTCATAACCTCCTTCTTTTTGAAATCGGTTAAAAAAGATATAGCTTTATTGCTTGGTTATCCTTCGAAGGGGGTGGACATTGACTAGCCCAATTGATGTGTAGTATTATAATTAACAAAAAAGCAAAGAAAACTTGGTGGAGATTTAAAGTAGATTTCAGTCTGGAGTGTAAATATGGTGGTGTGTGTACTGTGGTACCCTTTACATATCATTGCGACCATGTCCTTTATACCCTGAGGCCTACACATTATGGGAACGAATGGACACTATACTGGTGTAAGGCCTACTTTTTTTCACCTACTTACTAAATTTAAAAAAACTAAACATATGTAATTTAAAACGCTATTCTGTCTCTGTCATCTTTAACCCAAAGACAAAACGATGTTTCAAATATGTTTTAAGTACGTCAAATGCATTATTTTTGATGCAAATGGTCCTCGGAAGAGAAGAAAATTTGAAGGAACATTAGACCCTTACCTCATGTGATGTTTATCCGGCGGAGTGGGCGTGTGTCTGTACAGTTCGGGCGGCGTGGCCGTATGTCGGAACACCGAGTTGCCGCCCGCAGACTTCAACGCCTGCAATTGCAAGAGACCCTACGATAGTCACCGGTAAGGCAGATTAATATAAAGAAGTTAGTAGTATGAACATGGCCTTTAAATTATAAAGCAGAGTGTGTTTAAAGCTTAAGGTTCGACACATTTGTTCCCATCAATTTGTAGATATAAACCTTTTGAACGCCAATGGTGTCGATTCTGTTGTGCACAAACTAAACTTAATTTAGGCTATTGCTATCTTTTACTAAAAGGCAGTGCGAGAAAAGGACGGCTATAGCTATGAACTAAGTTAGAGATGTCAAACTAGTTCATGCCTTGCGCTTCACCGTGTTTTTAGTCGACATGTTTTTACGTGCACCCTTCATTTGTATAGAAATATTAGTTCCAACTAAATTTGACAGCTCTAAATTACGTCCGTCTCTTTCTCGTTTTATTATAGAGAAAAAGATAGCAATAGCCTAAATTAAGTTTAGTTTGTGCACAACAGAATCGACACCATTGTCACATAATACGTGACAAGTAAGCGCGTACGACACAAAGAAATGTGTGATAAAAAATGCGGTGCTACACAAAATAAACAATTAAATACATTTGGAAACCCTATTCTTTTTGTAGGTATTTGGGCGAAAATTGTGGCTTGGCGTGGATTGCACGAGCGTGCATTTATGCTCTGGCGTTCAAAAGTTTAAATTATAATCCCGCTAGACTTAGCTCAAAATATAGCCAACATAAACAAGATTCTGCAAGGGAAGATGCGCAACGGAATACGCATATGAATGTGAATATATTATGTACAATTGCAACTGCTCCGTAAAGTGTCGAACCAAACAAGTGTGTGGGTTTCTTTAGGTTTCCTATACAACTTTTAATTTAAAAAAAAATAGTTATATCCTCACAACAATGGCCTAATATTGCAACCTTTTTTCAGCTGTAGGTACATTTAAATTGCGGAACTAAAACATAGTCTAATTATTGTTCTTTTATCGCAGTGAGAATGTAGTAAACTGTGTGAATTTAGCCTAATAGTTGTACACCTTATAGTACGATACATGTTACTGCAGCCATCCGACCAACGCCGTACTATGAATAATTTAAGGGTCCTACAACTTATAGGACACGTAAACTACGAGTACGTCACCTTAATACCAGGTCGGCATATCCTCAACTAATTTTAAATTGGTGATCCCGATCCGAGGTTTTGCCGTTAGTGGGTATACAAGTAGAACGCGGGCTGCCGGCGGCGCCGACCTGCCAGCGCTTATCGGCGCAGGTCCGCGCAGGCAGTCGAGATACGACGTGCCGACCCAGCGCCAGTAAGCAGGTCGGGACTTGTCGGCGACGTTCGGCGCTTATCGGCGCCGGAGCCAGCATTCTACGTGTATACGCCTTTAAGGTGCCTAAATGTAACGCACATTTACGAGTATATACTACAACGGCTACATATGTAGCCGTTATAGTTTCAGTCAGCGTTTTCTGTTAGTCTTTCATCACTGCGATCTCCAATCCGCTTGCCAAGCGTGGAGATTACGGCAAATTCCTCCCGTCATGGGAGAGGGTTATGTCCAGCAGTGGACGTTATGGGCTGTTGTTGTTTTTGTTCTAGTTTGGAGGACCATAAAAAAACTCCTGAACAGCTCGAATTTAGGCAATGGTGACAACGTGCTAAACTTATAACTAGGCGTTAACCATTAGAATTTTGTGCGTAGGTACATCAATACACCAATGGTACCAGTAATTCTTTCGGGACCAAAACTGAAGACCGCGACACGGTATCGTCGAAATCAGCGATTGCACGGTATCAGCACCGCCGAACTGGACCTGATCAGGATTCGTTCTATGAAACTCCTTACTAGGTACATCATTTCCTCAACAAAACCTAACGAGGTCACTAACAAAACGCTTACATAGGAAAACAGACAATTAAAAACAATTATAATTATCTATGTTTACACTACTTATCAGTTATAGACGACCCGAATAGCGCAGTGGTAGTGACGCTGCCTTACGTTCTTAGGGTCCCGGGTTCGAATCCCGGTAAGAGCAAATGTTTGTGTGATGAGCATGGACATTTGTTTCCGAGTCATCATCATCATCTGCCTAGCCTTTGCCCAAGTTTTATTGGGGTCGGCTTCCAGTCTAACCGGATGCAGCTGATTACCAGTATTTTACATAGAGCGACTGCCTATCTGACCTCCACTGGGTTAGTTAGTACTGGGTAATACGATACCCCTTGGTAAGACTGGTTGCCAGACTTTTTGGGCCACTGACTACCTGTAACGACTGTCAAAGATCACAAATGACAGCCGGGACCAACTGCTTAACGTGCTTTCCGATTTCCGAGGCACGAAGGAAACTCGGTATGTAATGGTGGGTGGTCACCCATCCACAGACCAACCTAGGCAAGCACGGCTTAACCTAAAGATCGACCCGAGCGGCTGTCATTATTTAACCACGAGCTCCTCATTTGTTTCCGAGTCATGGGTGTTTATATGTATAATAAGTATGTATTTACAAACAAAAAGTATCTATGTAGTATATCAACTATCTGGTGTCCACGACACAAGCCTCTTGCTTAGTGTGGCACTAGATGGCGCTGTGTGTAATGTCCAGCGATATTTATTCATTTATACACAGCGGATTCTCTCCGCTTATTTCGTACAAAAATGCTTAGATGAGTTTGATTTCTCCTTACAAGGAAAAATAAAACTCATAAAGCCATAATCTGTGTAAAATTGACTAAAATATTTAAATGGTTAGGGTGTACTCTAACCTTTTAGTCTAGGTGTATATCTAATATCGCGTCACAAAATTTTATGGCGAGGTACAGTTAACATTTTTCGGCCGCACTACATTTTTCTCCATGTTAGTTTTGTACTTTTTGCACCGATTTCCAAATGGAGGAGATTCTCAATTCGTCAGTATTTTTTTTAATTTTGCTGTTTTAAAGTTTGTGCCCGAAGGGATTCCACTGTATACGGTTGCTAAGAATTCTTCATGTTGGATGTTTACACAAGTGCTAGCCTGCATAACAACATAATTTGTATTATTACGATTATATCAGGGCCTGCCTTTAAAACATCTCTTACTTGAGAACAGTCATTATCGTATTACTTAGTACTAACTAGGTTGTGGAGGTCAGATAGGCAGTCGCTCCATGTAAAATACTGGTATTCAGCTGCATCCGGCTAGACTGGAAGCCGACCCCAATAAAAACTTGGGAAAAAGGCTAGGCAGATGATGACTTGAGAATAGTCATGATTAGTATTCTGTTTCAAGAAGCCTAAGATAGTGATTTAAAGATGACAAATACTGTGAAATTAATAAAATATGTTGATGTTTACAATACTGATGGTCGTTAATTAGATTACAAGCTGACCCCGATTGGATTTCCCGATCCGCAAAAAAGGCGGAACTTCCTGACAAACTGCCCGACAACCACTTAAGAGGATGAATTTACAAAAATCATCCTTAGTCCTTACCTTCGTTATAAAACACCTCTTGTGCAAAATGTCATGATATCAGACCACGCATAGCTTAAAGGGCTGGGTCTAGAAGCCCAGAGATTTAAGCACTGCGTCTGTCACTGAGTGCATTTAAGATAATTAAGACAAGTAGACCACTATTAACACGGGTTCTGTCAGACTCCGTCTTGATAGGGTATTTTACTTAAACTAATAGTGCGTAATAAGCGGAGTCCAGATGTGTTTAACGACCACGACAGATTGCACTAGCGTAGACAGAAGTTTAAGTGATGATAAACCAGGCTATGTAGGATATCTTTAGTACAAGACTGAATAAGTATTCGTCCAGCCCAGCAATAGGCCAGTGAAAAGGAGAATAAATCCTTCAGAATCACTCTAAAATGGAGTGTACTTTAAAAGCCTTTATCCATGTATACCACGGGGTTAAACTTGTCAAAAACTACAGAACGCGACTTACTATATACGAGTTAAACATCGTCCACGTATTAACATCTGGTGAAACCCGCGCGCCGGATACGAGTACCTACTACGCATTTGACCTTCTAGAAGGGCATCACTCTAACATCAGACATGACAGTATGAGTAGGTACATGTCTTGCTACGATGACCTTTCCTTAATAACTTAAAATATAATTATGGAGCTTCAATCACGGTGAAGATTACGTGGTTTGATAGGTCTTTACTAACAGCTCATTTTAACTATTAGTAAGTATGTCCTTGTCACAGATAGAGGCCTGATGTGAACCCTGGACTGGGAGGGAATGTTATAGACGAATAATAAGTGACAAATCTTCAAAATAATTGCGCTTTAGCTCTTTTAACAGCGCATCATCTAAACTTCTAAAGTATGTATAAGGTACATGAAATGTCCCCTCCTGATCAGAAGGTCTGTAGCTAAATGTCCAACAGCGCGAAACACCTAGTGAGCAGTAAGTCTGATTAGCAAAATGTCCATGTAGCAAAACGTCCAACTATCAGATGGTCTGTATAGCAGAACATCTATTTAGCATAAAGTCATTTTTAAAATGTGTACACTCATGATTGAAAGTAAGTCATTTGTAAATTACATTAAATTTAAACACTGTTTTAGGCTTTCACGGTTTTTAACTAAACTTAAAATGACACGTTTTGTGATAAGGACACCACAAAACCTAAATGTCCAACAGGACATTTAGCTACTTAGACCTTCTCATCAGGAGGGGAAATTTCAACTCTTTCTTTAAGGCGACTACAGGAGCTAAATTAGCAACTCTATTTGTGGTGGTTCAAACTTAGTTTAAAATACTGTTAGAATAAAGTTCTAATCAGCTTGCACTACAAAGTGGTTGTTACGTCAGTCGCTGCGGACCGAACAGTGCGAAATGAGTGGTTTTTTTAGGCTAAAAAAATTGGACTAAAAAAATAAAACACTGGTGCCGATTCTGTTGTGCACAAACTACACTTTATTTAAGCTATTGCTATATTTTACTAAAAGGCAAAGGACGGCTATAGCTATGAACTAAATTTGAGATGTCAAAGTAGTTTATGCCTTGCGCTTCATCGTGTTTTTAGTCAACATGTTTTTACGTGTTCCAACTAAAAAAAATAGCAATAGCCTAAATTAAGTTTAGTTTGTGCACAACAGAATCGACACCACTATCATGCTTAATATGTTGCTTGTAGAATTATTTGCCAAAAAATCAAAATGATCGGATGTATTTTAGTATGGTTTTTTACTCGTTAAAAGACATTTTTAGAGATAAGTTCGTGATTTTTTTTTCATCATTCTAGCATATATCCTGAAGAATATCATACATTTTTCTGGTTTTGTTTATTGCAGTGAATCTTATGCTTATTAGCATAAAACTCGCGTTTAGCTCCTGTAGTCCCCTAAAACCAATTGTTGGAATTCCGACAAATATATTTATTTATTCATAAAATTCATTAAGCAAACACGTCGTAGCATATTTGATTTAAAATTTCGAAGACCCATAGTTAAATGTTTACAAAATACAAGCCTTGCACCGCCGATGGGATTTCCCATCAGCAAATAGATTGTGATAAACTTCCATATAAACTTTCATCCCATATTTAAAACCCGTTTATGGTACTTTTTTTTTAAATCAAGCATTTCTGTATGGTTAGAAACCCTTGTGCAAAATGCCTTGCTTCTAACAGACAATGCACATAAGAAACTAGATCCAGAGGTAGGTATATGCATTGTATATTAGTATAATATGTATAAAGTATACAGTTTCTGGTATTTATTTTATTTCCGTAAATATTGGAAACGTGGATTATTGAAACAAATGTTAGTGAATGTTTTTTGTTTTACTAAGTAGATGGAAGGTTTTTGCTATGACATTATGTAGACCGCCCCTGCATGCATGCTCTAATATCATGATATTCTATAACTAATAGGTATTACCGATAAAATACCTATAATTAGCTACCTGGACTTGTCATAAATCAAACTTCACACAATATCAAGTATAATATTAATTACAAGCAGGTACTCCTGATGTAGCGAAGGTCATGTGTCAGTCGTTGACTTTTTGTAAAATACACACATCAACACGGTCTAGGGATATTTCATACTCAATTAAATAACTCGAAAAGTACTGGCCGCATTGGAATCTTTTATACACCGATTTGTTTGTAATTTATCTCAGACTAATTCCATATTCAAATTTTTGAAAATTCTTTTGTTTCGGTGGCATAAAAATGTCTTGATGTATAGGAGAGGGAATTTTCATTTGTGCGAAATTTAGAAAACAATACGAATTACGTTTAGTTACAGTTTTTTTTCATTTTTAAACGAAAGATAAAGTTAAAATTGAGGTATTGTAGCCATGCAACGCCGACATTTGACGAGGGCGGAGATGTTACGAGCTGTGGGAATGCTGGAAGCTGGATCTGTTCAGCGTAATGTTGCTGAGGCCATAGGGACCCATCAAAATGTAATTTCAAGATTGTGGACACGCTATCGTGCCACAGGTGAAGTAGCGGAGAGGCACCGGGGGCCAAGTCGCATCACTACCCCCAGACAAGACCGATTTTTGCAAATTACTGCGCGAGCACAACCAAATGCAACGGCGACTCAATTGGTCCAAAGACTGAGAGTGGAACACCAAGTGCTTGTGAGTGACCAAACTGTAAGAAGGCGACTGCATGAAAGCAATCTACGCTCTCGTAGACCACTCCGGTTCCCACCTTTACGGAGAGGCAATCGTGGACGACGATTAGAATGGGTTCGGAACCACGTGGACTGGGGCCGTGACCAATGGTCCAATGTGCTGTTCACGGATGAATCCAGGTTCGGCTTCCATCCAGATTCACGAAGGACGCGTGTTTGGCGAGTTCCTGGACGATGGAGCCGTCTCCAGAACCCTCAGGAAGTTCACCCATACCAAGGAGAAACAATTATGGTTTGGGCAGGAATTCGTCTTGGAGGACGGACGGATCTCGTTTGGGTGCGGGGCAATATGACGGCAGAACGATACGTCCAACAGGTGCTGGGGCCCGTAATCTTGCCCCACAGAACACAAATGGGGCAAGATTTCCTGCTCATGCACGACAATGCCCGGGCACACACGGCGAGAACGGTAGCAGCTTGGTTACATACACATAATGTTAGGGCCTTAGACTGGCCTGCTCAATCGCCAGATCTAAATCCCATTGAGCATGCGTGGGATATGCTGCAAAGAAGAGCTCTGAAGGAAGTTCCTGAAGATCTGGCTACAGAAGATTAACTTTTTGCGCACCTCAGAAGGACATGGGACAATATTCCGCAGCAAGACATTGACAACCTTGTTCTGAGCATGCCGAATCGTTGCCGATGTATTATGAACATCATGGGCGCTTTCTCAGACTACTAACTTCAAGTTTATAAACACAAATTAAATGATTTTTCTATTTTTTTCAGTTTTTACTCACAAATTAAAAGTTCATTCATATACGGTTTCCGTCTATGCTTCATTTTTTTTCCATAAAATCCTGAAATTTTAATCTATACCTTAACCATTATTAAAAAATGGTAGAATATTAAATAACGTATCTTTTAAATATATACATGTCATATAAATAATTAACACATTGATAGTAATTCGCTTTTTTTAAAATATCCCTAGACCGTGTTGATGTGTGTATATTAATTTAGCTTTGACTTTAACATGGCCGCCTTCTACAGGCAACTAACTGATCTAAAAGTACCATTGACTAGAAATGAAGAAGCCTTTGAATTAAGTCAACCTTAAGTTGGGAAGAAGGTATATAACTATAAGGCATACAATTAACGAACCACCAGATTTAGCAAAATGTAACAGCAAAAAAATCACTTTTGATTGCCAAAATGAATCCCCATTTTATCGTGAAATTAGAACCAAAATTTTTTTTTTTTAGTTAATGACCACCAGAAATTGAACTGTTATGCTCTTGCATCCGAGTCGACGGAGCCGGGGTTCCTACTTCTAAATGGTTTATAAAAAAAATAACGGGGTGCCCCAAGTCGGCCTAGGCAAAACTAGTTTGTCATCATCCACCTCATAAAAATTAGGTGCTCAATTTACTAAATTTGGTGATCAATTGATATTATATTTTCCCCCTAACTTTATTTACCATTGCAAGGGTCTTAGAGTATTAAAATTATGATAATTAGAAAAACAAATTATGTCTGCCTCCACCTTTCATTTATTAAACTACCAGATGTGTTGCAGGCAGCGTTGCCAGATTTTATTTTGCCAAGTCGGAATTTTAGAACTTTTTGAGTGAAAAATTGAAAAGTCGAAAGCAGGACATAGTAAAAGAACGTATTTAATCATAAGTTTTTAAATATTTATCTTTTATTTGAGTTCAAATTACGTTTACGTGACAATAGATAGCAAAAATAGCCATAGAAAATTTATATTAATAAAAGTAATGATATTTTAAATCAGATTTACCCTATCGTTATATAGTCAGTCTTATTCATTACAAATTAATTCAATAAACATCACATTAACAAATCAAAAACAAAATGTTTTATTTTTTAGAAAAATATGGCGTTTCAAACAATAGTCTGAGGAGTGAGTGTTACAAATTGCAACTTACAATAAGAGAATAATTATTTATAAGAATTACTTATTCATGATAATTCTGTGAAGATTTAACTTCTTTCAAAGTTCATTTTTCTTTTTAATAAAGATGAAGAACTCTTTACAGAATAGCTCTAGATTAAACTGGATGACTAATTCTGATTTCATTAAATTTACGGAGCATTTAAATCAGGCATCCGAACATTTAAAATTCATCTGGGAAAAAACGCGTTCAGGACAGTAAATACTTGTCTGTGCCCCGCCCGCGCTTCCTCAGCACTCTGTCCCGCGCGGGACATTTAATTTTGATTTAAAAATCGGGACGTCTGGCAACGCTGGTTGCAGGGTTGTTTATACCGCAACTTCTTCTCCCCAGCCTTTTGGGGGGCTACCTTATGTCCTACATAATATTCTAATATTTTACACTTCGAACAACAAAGTTAGTAGATAAACACAAATGTAATGGCAACATTACTAAAGTAGGGCCAATTTAATAGATCACATTTGACATCTGTCAGTTCAAAGTAAAGGTTACTTTCTTTTGTAATTATTAAATTATACATATAAATTATGTAATCGTAATTGAAAAAAGTTAAGCAATTGTGCAGTTCTAACTTCGAAAAAATAAATAATATTTTATGCGAGCCGTTATACGTTGTTGTATTTTGATGAAGGTTCAAATGTGATCTGTTAAATTGCCCCCCTACTGTAGTGCTTACATTTGGCGAAAAGCATACATATTTTTAAGTGCCTAAGGACACGTTTGGGGGGCACGCATTGACACAAAACACCAGAAAGATTGGAATATTTAAACAGCACCAATCATAAAATGAAGACGCGTCATCGGTGCCTGTCCAAACGAGTAAAGCTGAACGCAGACCGGGAAGGCATGGCAAGGGATATAATTTTTTACCAATGGACAATCAAACATATTGATATAAAAATACGACATAAATTGCTATGCTTTAAAATGATCCCGTGGCATCGAAAGGGATTTGTATTGATAAACGCGCCACGGTCGTATTTCTATATAAATACGTTTGAATATCCATTGACAAAAAATTAAATCCCTAGCTGACAGAGTAGACCTGGTGAAGCTCAGCTTTGTTAATTACTGGTGTCAATAAACAATCAATTTTATCGTAATTTAAATAGGTTCGAAAATGTATTGCCGCGTATTTAATGAGTTCCTGTGATATAAAATGCACGCAATGCGTCAATACTTTTAATGTGTTTTAAGCTTCGGCTTCTGGTTTTGGCTACCGTTGCCTTAGGGACCCAAGCACCATACATGGCAGAGCTGCTTCGCCAGGTCCGATCCAACTCCTAAGCAATCCATAAATTAAGAACAAAGCGTGTACCTGAAGAGGGTCAGGGGGCGACGGCGCGGGTACATGGTACAGGTGAGGCGGGGGGGTGGGCGTGTGCCACGTCACCCCTCGGTCCGAGGCCATGTGAGCTTGAGGCGCGCGCGCCAGCAGGTTCGCCACCTGTAACTGATTGGCGGGACGTTTTATTATACGAAGTGACCAACTTTCAGGATAACGAGTCACGATATTAACGCCCGAGCACAATTCCCGGACTCTACAATACTCGGCCGTAATAGGGCACCATCTAGTACTTGTAAGCTTGTAACGGTGGCTTTACACTCTCGCCGAGACACGAGGCAGCTTCGACTTCAGACTTCGAGGCAGAGCCAGTGCTCGTCTAGCCTCGGTGTTCCTCACTAGCTCTACATCCTGTGTCGGTTTGTTATGAGAAGACAATGTTGGTCGACGGTGTACAGCCAGCATTAAAGGTTGGCCCTGTAGAGCATCGGCTGTCACTCTTACCAGTGTGACAGTCTTTTCAAGTTTCTACTAAAGCGAAGACGAGCGGAGCGGTGGAGAGGTGTCTGATTCGAAACTTCACAGGAGACGAGAGCTATGGTCGTTTCCTGCAGGTCTTATCTTCGTTCCGCTCGTCTCCTCTCGTCTAAAGTATAACAGCAATACTGCCGATGGTCTCAAAGCCTACCTTTTGCTAATACTCGATATTAGAGCTTAGGGTTTTTGGTCAGAACCTAGAATATTAAAACATTGATAGTGCTTGTCTAATAAACATGCAGCCGAGGATAAAACACATGCAAATAATAATGGCAGCTGAACAATAACTGCAAAATGTTACCAATAGATAGAAAAAGTTTTGCAGGAGAACAGAGTGTAAAACCTAGGTAATACCAAAGTAACTATTGTCAGATGTGATGACGATAAAGATACCGTCGAATAGGTTTATGGGTACGACGACCCTGATAGGACTTTATCGTCGTTGCGATACCGTGCGTCATTGCGATGGCAGATTGTCTGTGCTACACCTTATATTCCTTGCATCTGGCTTTTGAATGATGACCTATTCTGATGACTAAGATAACGGTTCTGTCAAACTAATAAGGACCAACTGCGGACGCGGCTCCAGACACTGAATTCATGATTCACTGAATTCATTATGACAGATAATGATAGGTACTGGTGTTGGTATGTCAGAGTACAATACCTGCATTTTGTACGTACAGGTTGGATCCTTGAAGGGTTGGTTTGACTGCCTAAGATTTTAACTTCTTAGTCGTAAAATTACAAATTAAGACACGGGAAAAAAAAAATTAGTCGCATAATAATGAATAGAAAATCTGATGATGTAGCTACCTATTATTTAAATTATAGTATTTTGGAATTTGAACCTAGGTTTAGAATACCGTCGTTCTACTAACGAGTAATTCGCTCCGTCAGTTTGACGTGGTAAAATCGACTCTCGGATTCGTGTTCGATTTTAGGTTCCCACTTAACCCAAGTTCGGGTCATCGGTGACCGCCTTCAGGGGTCATGTAGGGGTCGCGTCTTAATGCTTGGTGGACACCGACTAATGTTGCGTGTTGGTTTTAGCTTACGAATGCTTTTTGAGGGTAATCCGTGTTTTTTTTTAATTCTACTTTCTGGTGGTTTGGATACGAGTACCCGTTTTTTCACTAGCGCTAAGTAACACCTAAGGAAAAGCATGCAGTTGAATTTTCAACGATCGGCAGACCAACGTGAGCCTAAATTACAACAGTGCAATAATATATAGGCTATATAGGCATTCATTTAGGTCTCACTTAGTGGTTAGTGAAAATGGGCATTAGGACACTCTATCTCAGCTGAAATCAATCACACTAATATTATAAAGGCGAAAGTTTGTGTGTGTGGGTATATGTTTGCTACTTCTTCACGCTCATACGGCTGAACGGATTTAGATGAAATTTGGCACACAGATAGTTTATAACCTGGATTAACACATAGGACTTTTTATCCCAGTAGTATGATCCCGTGGGACAACTATCGAACCAAACGCGGGCGAAGCCGTGGGCATAAGTTAGTTACAGTATAATTAAAAAACAAGCTTTCCGTTAACCTGTAAGATGATTCTCAGTAATGATAATCTAATAAACATGAGTTTGATAAACTTATAAAACAGAGACAAATGATTTGACCTAAAATTCAGTAAACTGAAATACATTGGGAAGAAAAACAAATTAATGGCCTGTATGAGCTAATTCTGAATTGAATTAAGCCAGACATTTCTAGAACATTCCAGTGCAGTTTTTAGTTTCATTAGAATATACACACATCAAAAATGTCTAGGGATCAAGCATTTTTATGCGGATTTCTTGAGATTGAGATGTGGCTTTGTAATAAATTTATGATTTTATAAATTTATATGGATCCTTTTTGGTGCATTTCATAATTTGAATCAGGAACTCTCAATCAAATTCGAGTAAAAGATGAAAATAAGCTGTCAATATTTTCCCTATAAAAACATACAACGCATTGAAGACATTATTAGTGCTACTGTTTCCCTACTACTGATTAAAACCAACGTTATTATGGAGCGGCGACGTCATTTAAGCAGGGAAGAAATGCTCAGAGCCGTGGGAATGATAGAAGCTGGTTCCCGGCAACGTACTGTAGCTTTAGCTCTGAATACAAGTCAGAGTGTTATCAGTCGACTTTGGACACGTTACCGAAGCACTGGTACCGTGGCTGAGCGCCATGGAGGACGGTATCGCTGCACCACACGGAGACAAGACCGATACATTCAAATCTTAACTCGAAGAGCTCCAACAATAACCGCCATGATGTTAGCCGTGAGGCTTCATCACTCTTCAGGGAACTTAATTAGCGACCAAACAGTCAGAAACCGCTTGCATGAAGTGAACCTTCATTCCCGAAGACCGCTACGGGTACCACCTATAGCAATGCACAATCGTAGGATTCGATATCAATGGGCTCTTGAACACAGAAATTGGGCAGAAGAACAATGGCGTTTCGTGTGCTTTTCTGATGAGTCTCGTTTTGGTATGAGACCGGATACAAGACGTATACGACACTGGAGAACCCCTGGACGCCAACAGCGATTAAAATCCTGCCAGGAAGTCCATCCTTATCGTGGTGGAACCATCATGGTATGGGCGGGTATTTGGATCGGCGGAAGAACTGAGTTGATTTGGATCAGAGGCAACCTCAACGCTCAAATTTATGCTGAGACGATTGTATCAGACGTCATCGTTCCTCTACAAGTGCAAATCGGTCCCTTATTTCAGTTAATGCATGATAATGCACGACCGCACACCGCAAGAGTTGTAAGACAGACTCTCGCCGCAGCTAACATCAATGTCCTGCCCTGGCCTGCTCAGTCGCCAGACTTGAACCCGATTGAGCATGCATGGGATATGCTACAGAGAAGAGCTCTGCCGAATATGGAGGGTATCCAGTCGCAAGAAGACCTTTTTTTGTTGTTGCAACGAACATGGGCGGCCATTCCACAGCGTGATTTGGATGAACTCATTTTGAGTATGCCAAACCGATGTTCTTGTGTTGTTAGTGTTCGCGGTAGAAACACGGATTATTAATTGTTTAAGTTACCCAATAAAATTTTAAAGAAAACTGTTATTTCAGTCTTTTTTTCGAACTTTAATGTTAGTGGTTCAAATGTCAAAAATCCCTTTATTAGGAAAATGGCAAATTTCTTTATTAATGCAAAGGTGACTTGGTTTATCGTTACTGTGACAAACGAAAACACTTTATTTGATGAATCCTTAAAGAAAATTTTAATTAATATCAATCAGGAGAAAAGTTATTGCAAAAATATATGTTGATCCCTAGATACTTTTGATGTGTGTATGTGTGGAAAATAAACTGATTGATTGGTGCCTGCCAAACCACAATGATAAGTCTGAAATCATTCTCATGGTTAGAACATTAAATATAGCTACAGATAATAAATATGCATGAAAATGTACAGTTGGCTGCTTCACATTAATAGCTGTTTATAATGATTTAGATAGCTTTTATAGTGACAAGCTAGAGGTTGTAGATTTTTATAACAAAAACCTCTACCCTCTTTGGTGATTACAGGTGTAATAATATGTTAAGAAATAAAAAAAGAAGTATTGCAAGGGCAAAAAAATATGAGTAGTTTTAGGGAAAGTTAATTCTTATAAAAATAGAATTTGTATGAACTAGTATAAGGTAGAATATGGCTGCAGTATCATCTCCCTGCCTTTGTCCCATGTTGCTTGAGGTCGGCGCAACACATTTTTTTCTTCCATTCTCCTGTCAACCGTCATGCAATCATTTACTGCTTTTTCTTTCATACAATTCTTCGTACAATCCATCCATTGATTCCTTGATCTTCCTCTACTGCTTCATCCATCAACATTTAGTCACATGCGATTCATCCCTCCTCATCACATTCCCATACCAAGACCAGTCAACTCCCTTTAAATTTTTCTGTAACTGGCAAAACTTTCAAACTACCTCTAATATATTCGTTCCTTACTATATCCAGTCTTGTCACACCACACATAAATAAAAGCTAAATAAATTAAATAAAAATAAAATATTTAATAAAATTATGATACTTTTTTACCATAGCCGTTTTGCTTTGACATTTGACTTGCCTATCAAGACCTACAAGAACTAGAAATAAATTATCTTAATATATATAAATCTCGTGTCACAATGTTTGTCCTCAATGGACTCCTAAACCACTTAACCGATTATAATAAAATTTGCACACCGTGTGCAGTTTGATCCAACTTGAAAGATAGGATAGAATAGAAAAAAATAAAAAGTCCACCCGTGCGAAGCCGGGACGGGCAGCTAGTTATTCTATAAAAACTTGGCACTAACGACTTTCATGTTTTATTTTAATCCACAAAAAAGGGTTATTATTACTTGAAAAGATTAGGAACAACAGTAACTTTCAAACAACGTAAAAAGTGGTATAGAAACTTTTTATATAACAAACAGCCTCCAAAGTTTTGTGTCCCATTGAATTACACTTTCTTTTTCATACAGATTAAGTGTTGAAAAGTTTACGAAAAGGGCTTTTGAGTATTGTGTTATGCTCAGGAAAATATGGCATTCAGACTGTGGTGTATAAGACTTGAATTTTGTTAGAATGGAAATAATATGCTAGTAAACAGATTGATAAAAGGCACCTAATAACAAAATCTTATTAAAGTGCACTATAAGTATCAGTTTCTGGTTTTAAATCTAATTAGTTCGGTAGTTATGTGAATGAAAATCACAAACATACATAATATGGTGTAAATAAATACCAAACCACCATTGAGTGGACTAATAGATCAGAATTTAGATAATTATATGAAATAGATATAACACTTCTAGAATACGAATTGTGTATGGTTTAATATTTAAAATGATTACAAGTGTGCAACTAGATTTTGAAAATTATCTTAAAATTGCAAGGACTGGAGAAAAGAGAATTGTAAATCTTTGCTATGCCGTGGGACAACATGGTCTGAAAATACATAGTACAATAAAATTCACAGACAAACCATTGCAACGGTTTTGTGGGGTTTAGTTTATAAATTTACTTACCATTTTGGAATAAAAATAAATAAATAATAAGATTTTAAATTGCAAACATTAGGACCAATTAAAGAGTATAAAGATAAAATTGGTTTCTATCATTTCATAATTCAATTAGTGTCCAATATTAATCACATCTATGACTGATTTTTATTGGCGATCATTAATTTGTGATAGGTAGCTGGAAACTGGTGGGCCACATGGCTACATTTATTTTTGAAGAATTATGATATTTTCTTCTAGAATATACTTACATATTGTATTAGTTTTCCTTTTCTTGTAGGTGTACAATGTTATTTAATTCATGCAAGTGTTTTCTTCATTAAAGTTTTTCAAAGAGGTCTTATCTTAATCATTATTATAATAATTATACAAGTGGCACAGAGTCAGTTTGATTTTCATTTTATAACTTTATATGTCACAGAAGCAAACTCATTTAATTCCAGTGGTGATGTAGTCTCTATTTTGCCTAATAGACTATTTCAGTGCAGGCTCTGAGTAAATACTGTAAATAACAACAAAATCGATGTCTGTGGTAATTCACATTGATACCAAGTATATGTGTCATCTTAACAAGTGTGTCAATGAAAACAGCTGATTGGTATGTGATTATTAAATACACACTACAACTCAGGGGCAAACTTACCTACACAAAGGATATTACCATTTTAAACGATAAATGAGTTTTCGTAAGTGTTAGCTGCCTAGATTAACATTCAATGTAAGATTCGTGTAAACAGCATGCAAATGAAACACTTCGGACAGGATATTACGAAATTCATAGGTTAGTTAATGATCAACATTAAGTGAATAATAAGCACCACCTGCAGGGGGCTCCATCCCGAGCCCAGCTGCGACTGTCGCCCATTGGGGTTGTGCTGCGAGCCGCCCGACATGCTGCGCGGCCCTCTCGCGGCACTGTTTACTACACGTATTCAACAACAGTCCGTCAACAAACACTCCCTCAGTCCACCATAATGATGCCGGCAAGTTTGAAGCCTTCGCCCGCGTAACTGCGCTCCCTTACGACGTGTACAGATACTTCTGAAACGTTTTCATCAGCGCACATTAAATTTTGAACTATCCACAGAGTGCCACTTGTATCCCGGGCGCGAAACAACTCACTTCCACCGGTAGCAAACACTTATTCCAAAGAAAACTAAGATTATTTAGTGCATGGTATGGTGTTCACGAATTTGATGCTCACTTCGCGTGACATTTTGAACGCATTTAGGTTTTGAAATTAAGCACTTCTATCACAAATTGTAGTTTGAATTCGGTTGCCGGAATACTGGACACTGTATCTTACCAAATAAAACTTTATAATTCGCCGATAATTATCACAAAAAACGTAAAAATTCTCAAAGTATTCAATAGATTCGCCTTCACAATGGTGGCCGATTAGGTTTTTGAAAGCACATACAACGCCATCTTGTGGCAAGATTTCAAAAATAAGTCGGTAAAACAGCAAGGCGGAAGCATGTTTTCTTTTGTCTTTGGTACACAAAAAACACCGCGTGCTGGGAAAAAAAACATGGTTGTTGAAACTTTATTTTAATTGCAAAACATATGCAAATAAATGATACGGCTGTACTTGGAGATAGATAACTTATTTTTTGCGAAGTATTTTCTTAAAAAGTTAATGATTTGGCGGGTATTGAGCGGCTATGAGAATAGGTGCCGTTTATTTTTAGATGATGGTAACATTACGGCGTTGCTTAGCAACGATTGTTTTGTTTTCATTGTGCTATCAAGACGTTTTCAAGCATTATTCAAGTTTATCGTGCTTAAAACTGGACTTAAGTCCATATATTCAATGAAAGATAGTGAAATCACGAAGTTTTTAGTATCATTTACAGGTCAGATTGAATATGTGACCTTTCCTGCAGGCGTATTTGATGATCAACTGTACGTACAATATGAAACCGTTTGGGGACCGGATTGGGAGCCTGTTTCGGGTCTTACATCAGGCACGAGTCAAATGGCACGCTCTGGGGTTAACCCTGAACGAGTAGTCTTGAATTTACCTTTAGAAATGGTATTCAGCAGTACTAATGTTTCTGGTTGTAAGTATAATTTAAAGAATATTCTTTAACTGATAATTGGACTAGTATTATTTTGACTTTCTTTTACTAATTACGTTAATTAACGACGGACCATCATTGGCCTAACGTGCTTCGGGGGTCGCATAACGACAACTTAAAAACTCCTAGCTGCTACTGAGAAATTCTCAATGGTAAAACGCTGATTCCTGAACTCTGATCTCTCCGTTTGTGTTGGACTGCCGTCCCATTGGACTTTGGACGAGGGAGAGAAAAGGAACAGAGAGCGCACACAATTTTATTGTGCACTATAATATCTCCCACACCAAAGGCTAATAACCACAGAAAACGGTCTGGATGCTTATTAAGTACGTATCACTCAATCTCATAGCTATTAATTTGTTTTGACAGGGCCACAGATAATAATAACAGTGAGAGCTCAAAACACCATCAGTGGTGATGCCCTAAGAGGCTATGCCTTGTTTCTCATGCCGCCCACTGCTGGGCCAAGTCAGGCCTCCGCCCCTCTCGTGCGGCCTCAAGCTGCCACCAAGCTTGGCGAATGGATGGCCTGGATAACTGGCAGATATCCTGAGCTGGCGGACCCCAAAATGCTGGCAAGTGGAAAGGATAATTATTGTAAGTCTTCATGCAACATGTTAGTGTCCCGCCTGTATTTGTTAGTGGGTTAGACAGAGGCAGGCAAATCTAGTGCTCAGGTTTTTTATACGAATGTCGGTGCCTGTTTATGTTGAGTTATAGTCCTTTCCAATTGGGACAGAAACCCTATTATTCTTCCACGTCTCTCCTGCTTTTTAAAATTCTTAGATGCTTGTTTTTTTTTTGTTTCCAGTGCTGAGGACAGAATCTTATGGAAGTGTGACTGTGTCCTGGTCCATGGTCTCGAAGGATCTCCGTAAACTGGGCTATGATAACCAGCCGCCAATCTACTTATAAAGTTTGTTTACGGTGCTAGATGATTTTGTATTTAAGACTAAAAACTTAATTTTGTACGTGAATGTTTAGATAGGAAAGTACTTTTGTCACAATTTGTGCACAACAAGAAGGCCAAAAAAATTGTAAGGTTCTGTTGAGCGAGCCGCACAACAAACCTTATTGTTGGCCCGTAAGTTCGCCAAAATCTTAAAACTTATTGCGCTGCTACCGACGACAACACCGTGGAGCTGCTGAAGATTTGGGCCATCGATGTGCTTTCATTGCATGGGAGTATAGTACAAGAAAAGTATAGGTAATTAGGTATACTTTAGGCCCAACTTTAACCCAAATTTCCCCATGGCTGAAATTATCGCAATCATTTCAGCCATAGGGAAGTTCAGGTTCGCTACAGGCGGTTAAAAAAATTAGGTCTCATTTGAAAGCAATTCTCAAATAGGTACTATACTACCTACTACCCAACTTAAAGATGGGACCTTATTTTATGGGGAATATTACCTACATCCAAACTAAGCGACTTAGTTCCTGACTAAAACCTTCCAGCCGAAATTCGACCCAACCATATACCTACATCCCGATACCAGTGCGATTGTTTGCTCGTTCAGAATCTTGTAGTTACTGGGATACAGGTAAAAGTTATTGTCATGAATTCTTGATGTCTCTTAACCGTAACACCATGCACTATTCATATTATTATCAAATTATATACAACTGTTTTGAATTCTGTAATAACCTGTTCCAGATAGGTACTATGCCAATGGCGCCAACGCGTCTTAATTGCTGAAACCTTGCCCGCATGTTTCAAGATAGGCCTATAATTACAAGCATATTTTTAACTTCATTGTCATACATTTTATATTATCGCTTCGTATTTAATAAACATACCGTTATTGCAGTAAGTACCTATTTGCGTAAGAATTATTATATTATAGGGGATAAGACCGGGGAGTGTGGGATTTTTACTTCAATAAAACCACCCCGGGGGTCGCAATGGGTGAAATGAGCGGCGGTGAATACCTGTTCGAAGCCCCCTCTGTATAACGCCTGTTAAGGCCCATCCCTGAGGCGACTATAAAGAGGCCTGAGCCTCACTGCGCAAGTGTGCACGGCAGCACGTGACCATAGTTCCATAGCAATGAGCATATTGACAGCTCTAGAACGCAGCTCAAATGTGATGATCGATCGCATTCAGTTTCTTTGCTGAAATTGCTTTGCTGGCACCTTAGTTCATCAATTGGCATCAATTACCATGGACAGTACGATGGCACATTTTTTTTTTTGACAAATTCGATTATACATGATTCGATTCGATTGAACATGCCAACATGGCATCGTTTTGTCTCACTGCAAGGCAAAGGTCTTTTCTTGAACAGAAAAAAGAACGAGCATTGGTCGTTGATTGATCTCCAATCCAACACGCTTGCTCACTGCGGGTTTAAAGATTTTAGATTCAGACAAGTTTGGGGCCATTAACCCCAAGACTATCGCAATTCTGTTACGACTGTTTGTGTATGTAGGTTTAAATGTTTGTAAAGCCAGTAACCAGAGCCGGGTGGCTATCCAGGAGAAATTCGTTGTGTGGGGCAAGGTTTAAAAAATGTAATACGTGTACATACTGGGTTATTAAATTACAAACACAAATGAATTACCTCATGAGATTCAGCATCTTTTAAAAGATCAGTGTAGGACACCTATATGAAGAGACGATCTTCACAGGTAGGTAGGTACCTAACTCTGGTAAAGGATGGAGTGAGAGTAGCCGAGTGTCTGAAGGTTGATATAGCATTTTAAATAAGTAAATGAGTTATGTATTTATTAGCAGACAGACTGTACTGGAGCCATTCCTAATATTATTTTTAATTGCTAAAGATAGGCCTTAATTTTATTGAGGAAAATTTGGGCCGTACTTGAGGAAAATTCGAAGGGAGTTCTTTTCTTTTATCTCTGGGTGTACTTACGTAGATATATGTAACGGGTTCTCCAGTCTCAAGGACCAGTTATCATTAAATGAATGACTAACATGTGGAGTCACTGCCGCCTCCTACTGCTGCCTCAAGTAGGAATCTACTTTACTTTTCTAAAGCCGTGTTAATGTAAGTTTTTCGAACTCAAAATGGCTTCTGTGTTCAATTGTTAATTTTTGTTTGTTGATGCAGACTCATAAATTATGTTTAATTAGTAAAAGTAGGACATGGTAAGTACCCAACAGAATTTGTTTAGAGCGAAAATTAAAGAACAATACATCAGTAGGTACGTATTACGAAAACTTGGTGAAATATCACAAGAATGGACTGTCTGACGGGCTCCAAATTGCCACCATTTTCTTAGTTGTGGAAGAGTTAAAAGGGAAGAACAAACATAATAAAGGGAACAATAGCCGTATTTGCATTAGGACCTGGTTAGTGGCCGTTAATAGCAAGACACTCACCCTCTGTTACATGGGACTTCTCAAAACAAAAGTGGCGAAATATGTATGTAACAGCTAGAGGTAGACTGGTAGGTAGGTACCTACCTACGTAGGTAGAGGTCTACCTAACCCTAGGAGAATTTACAAGAGTGATGACCGCAGTTTTTCTCGAGTCCAAGCATGTTAAGAGAGTGGCTATATTGTTCGTTTTGCTTCATGTTTTTGCAGAATGCTCACGAATTTAACGCTCTACAGAATCTTCAACAAACGTCACAATTTCTTATCTTCATAATCCTAACAGTTAGTTTTTCAGAAAACATAAGAGTCGTGGCTGTATAATTTTATTGTAGTCACACTGTTAACGGATAACGGGTTAACTGATAAGATTTCATTGTGACAGTAAAGGATTAAAACGTTAATCTGTGCGGATTAGTGGTATTCCTCGTTGATCTAAAAACACTGATAAATAAATAGGAAACTTTCACGAAAACACATCTGCTAAATAAACGCCTACTTAGCTGATCTTCAATTGTTACCTATTTCAACATTTCATTCGTATAGGGTTCCATGGTACGTAAACGATTTTAGCCAAAAGTTAGGTGTGAAATGTTATTGAATAAAGAGAAAAAATTTCAAAGTTGAATTCGTAGATAAAACGGTTTTCCTGGGGATTACGCTTGATTCAAGGCTACAATGGGGTTCTCATTTAAAATCCCTTGCGGCGCGGCTAAGTTTAGCAGCTTATGCTATTAGAAAAATCCGTCAATTTACTGATGTAGACCGCTAGACTGGTCTATTTTAGTTACTTTCATAGTATAATGTCTTATGGCATTTTGCTATGGGGACGGGCTGCAGATATTGAGTCTATATTTATTAATAATAATATAATAATAATAAATTTATTTGTTAGAATATTGTTGTATATTATTATTATTCTACAAAAAACATCCATCAGAGCCATAATATAATCTTCTTAAGCGCGATTCTCTAAGGGAACTGTCATCATGACGGTACATTGACAGTACATCTACGAAAACATAATGTACTTCAGAAAAAATCTGCATGTTTTTGGTAAAAGAGGTGACAGACATAATTACAGTACCTACTAGAAATAGGGACCAACTAGTTCAGCCAGGCTTCAGACTCGCTAAAGTAGACTCATCTTTCATGGGGTACTGTTTGAGATGCTATAATAAAATTCCACAAAGTAGGTATTCTTGAACTGAATGAGACGAAATTTAAAACATCCATCAAATATCGCTGATAAAAATGCTTGGCTCAATGCTGGTCCTGCTCCACATGGACAGGGGCGCATAAATTGATAGCATTAAATAGAATTGTTGGAGCTGCTGAAGATTGTACAACTATCTTTGCATTGTATAGATTCAATCTCTAGTATTATTTATATACTTAATCGCATAGCCCATATTGTGTGAATACTATACATTACTAGAAAGCTATCATTCACTGGAAACCTACGTCTTTTCTTGACTTGAATGTGCCCTGGCGGTTGAGAGAACCTATGTCATGCTCATTCCTTGCCCGTTGTGCAGTTGGCTAGGTCCGGTTGACTAGACCATGGTAAAAAAAATTAACAGTGTTACAGTTGACTCACTCTAATGTCTCGCTGATGGTGGCGCATGTGTCGGATCATTTAGTTCCCTTCAAAATGGTTGAGTTGAATGGTGCTGACCCATGCGTCATGTTCGTGAACGGGCGCTGTCAGTTGTGACTGGTCATCTCTTATGGCATGGCTTATTTAAATGTTTATTTTTTAATTGTATTTCTTGTTTTTCTGTGGACACTTTTAACGTGCACATCTTGCTACATTGTTCTCACATAATATACCATCTCAACATGAATGATGTAACCAAGATTTTGTAATAATATTTTGATTTAAAAGAGTGTCCATGGAGTTTCTTGCCCGTTCTTCTCCGTAGAGATCTACGCTGGGCAACTACAGTTGTTTCACAGTTTTTATGTCTTGTGACTGGGACTGTAGCTACATTTAATTTTCATCTTGGTTTCGACAATTCAAAAGTGCCTGTAACTGGCTTACTTTAAATAAATGCTTTGATTTTGAGTTACTTGATGCAGGGTTCAGTGCAGATCGGGTCCACACACTGTATAATAAGTAAAAATACCGACGAAATTTTCCAAATCAAATTGAATGCAACCACTATCTAATGTTCGATAGCTCAATCGTCTCATCTTCTGCATAGCGTTTTTCCGACGTGAAAAAAAATGGAGACGGCTTCCAGTCTACCCGATTTTTTGTGCGTCGACATCCCTTCCTATCTCTGTCATCTTCAAACGATTGGCAGAATTTTTCAAAGTGCTGACAGAACAATGTTGTTAATCATCTAAACGAATTTAGTTACTTGTAGTGCTGGCGGACCATGTAACAGTCAACTATTATGTTTTGTTACAAAACGTAGGTCTACAGAACACAGTAGACTAGAATATTAAACAAAAAACCGGGCAAGTGCGTGTCGGGCTACGCGCAGTGTAGGGTTCCGTAGTAACCCGTTATATTTTAGATTTTGTTTTTCAGTGCAAGTCTTTACCCGTTATAAACAAGCAACTACTTCATCTTAGTCACTTTAAAGGATTTACTCTAAGGATTTTGTATTTGGTACAAAATTATCCAACACCCAAGTTCAACGACTATTACTGCTAAACTAATAAAGTTATCTTAAGCGCTATAGTTTTCCTTCAAAGTTCATGAAATGCACTATTATCATGAATTATTCTAGATTTTTCAAGCCATTAGTTTATCTTTTGCACTTTAAAGTTTAATATTTCGTAAATGGATCATTAAATCGAAAAATAGTACTGCAACCCCTAAGTCATTTAAAAAAATACCTATTCAACGATGGGGTATCGTTGAATAGGTATTTTTTTAAATGACACGATGGGGTAGACGACGAAAAATAATACATTTCCACTTCATCCTTCACATGTAGGGGCTACCCTAAAAAAATATTTTTCCAAATTTTATTTTACCGTTTTGTCGGCGTATTTGATATACAGGGTGTAAAAGACCTCACGAAGCCGTCAACCAAGCATTCTGTACATCAAAATAAGTAACTTTACGCAAAAATTTTTGCTGGGAAACAACTATTTTTTTTGGGGTGAAAAATCATGTTTTGTGGTCGAACTCAATGTAACGCACTCAAAACATTGTGCTGATGGATGGATTGAATAGTACGGGGGTCGTGGAGGTATTTAAAGTAAAAATCTTACATTAAAAACTTGTATTTAAAAAAAAACTTGCCAAAAAGTTGGAACTTTGACCCCCAATATCTCCGTAACTAGAAGGTTCCCAGGTATGGTGTAGAACAAAAAAAAATATCGCAATGACGGGAGAGGAGAACAAGTGCTTTTCGGCTTCGTTAAGAGGTGTTTTACACCCTTTATACACACCCCTACAAAATTACTGCTTTCTAGTACTAACCTTCTCTTATCAAAACCTTGGACAGACAGACAGGCGGAAACGACATGACGAAAATAAAAGGGTTCCTTGTTAGGACTACGGAACCCTAAAAACCGTTTTGCTACTACAAATGTTGCCCCTGCTGAATACTAGCATTTTACATGGCGCGACTGTCTATCTGACTTCCAGACCCCAGTTATTTAGTAACCTGATACCTCTTGGTAGGACTGGCTGTCAAACTTTCGGGTGATTGAAGTGACTTCCCATAATGGAACAATCTTCTACTATTGTTATTTCAGATAGAAAGTGACTTTTCCCTGTTACGTTGTAAGCATAGCTAGGTACTACATCTGTGGGTGTTTTACCTCGTTAGGGGATATCGTCTAATGACGCAATTAACGCGTCACCTTTCTAATTAGTGTTATTGTCACCTTTAGACCTAACACTCATCGTTTCATGCAGTTTTAGGTATTTATTCGTGACGTCTGGTCGATATTAATTTACGCATTACTTAGGAGGCACGGCCCTCACATCACGTCTGCCGTCGCGTCGTTACCTTTATTTGTCTTGCAACCCAGGATGATGCTAACATTACAGCAACAGTATTGGCTTTGGTGGCAGAAGCAGTGGCGCTCGTGTAGAAATGTTACCTAAATTATTAAATACTAGCACTTCCCCCCGACTTCGTTCGCGAAAAATGGTGATAGCTCGGCTAATAGGCATGATATAAAATAGTTTATAGCCTAAGTATAGCATTCACGAATAATGTAGCTTTCTGCCAGTGAAAATTTTTTTAGAATTCGAAGTTAACTTTCGGAAATTACCCCCAACAAACTTACAAACAAACCTCTAATTATTACTTTACCTCTATTACATTTCTTTTACCTTTTTATAATATTAGTATGCATCTACACTATTATATTAAGGCTGAAGGAATTAAATAGTAGAGAAGTAACGTAATCCAACACCCAAACTTCTACTTATATGAAAAGCTATGTTTAGCATAGCAATTTAATATGCTTGCCCAGTTTGAGTCAGATGAATAATTTTAAATGTTACGAGTATTATATCCTAAACTGCACCAACTCGTATAATTCCCTAAAAGTTGTTCAATCAAAATTTTCCTCTTCGCTAAAAGTGTAGTTCCCCGCCACTTTCCTCAAAGTTCGACACTTACGTCTGTACCTGTTAGGCACATAGGTCTCGACTGCACGTACGTAATACTTCGCAAGTAAACAAGCCCACCACGATGGACAAGCCCACTTGTTACAAAATGCGTCAGAACTAGACTAGGACAATGTGCAGCGGTTTTGTAAAAACACACGATAATAAATGAACGACTTTTTCCCATGACTTGCTACGATTCTCATAGGAGCTCTCTTTCATCCTAACAATAGAAACCTTCCCTACGATCTACAGGCTTAGGTACTTCAAAAACTTGACTGCCTTGTTGTTCTAGTGGTTTCAAGCGCTATCTTGGGTTCGATTCTTAGTTTAGGGAAACTCTGATTTTGTTTTTCCATCAGTCATTTCTTAGTAGCAGCCACGGAGTCTGGATTTGTGCCCGGTTGAGGGCAATGGGATCTACGTTGGACTTTTAAAAACATTGGCGAAATGTGGATATAAGTACTACCAGGAGTGTACCTGAACACCTCTGCCAAGCCCTTCGGGGATGATGTGGTTACCTATATCAAAAATTGCATCATACTATTTAGGTACTGAAGATATCCCATTCATACTGTCGTCACAGTGTCATATTTTCCTCGAACACTAACATTGTGCGTGCGAGGTCTCACGGACTCACGCCTCCTCTTCCATAAGTTTTAATTCCATACGTACCTACAGTACCTGCTTTTGCTAGCTTTGCATACGAATTATATTGCGTTAGGTTTAATTACGTCATTTTATTTATGCATTTATGAGTAAGAGGCTGGAGATGATGCTCATACGCATCGTGCAATGAGGCATAAGGAAAAGGGAGCATTTTTTGAAAGGGCTTTAATTTCCTGATCAATGTCACCAAGGTCCTTCAGTGTCTTCGTGGGTTACATGACTGTTTTTGTTGAGCTTATTGAAGGGTTATTACGACCTTTGCAATTTGTCATAAATTTTATCTCAATCATAGTTCTTGGTATTCCTTTCTATTTACGAACATTCAACTATACAAATGGGCTAAAATTGAAACGTCCCTTTGCTTCAATTTTGTCTAAGTATTTAAAATTAATAATTTATAATTATGTACCCGTCTTATTTTCTCTACAACTGTTCTGCATTTGGGTTCGTGAATTTCTCCTAGAATAACCTAGATCTTTTCTAAAGGAAAATGCGTCTTAAATTGTATGATGCCGTCTTGATTTTCGTTTTTCCACCTAGATTTTCCTTCCTTCCTGATTGTAGTCATACATAAGTTTGTCAATGTTTAGAAAACCTAGATAATTATGTTTCTAAGAATTCTAAATTATTATGCGTAGGTAGGCACGCTGAACAGTGTCATTAAGTTATTCCTATGTCATATCTTACGCATCGCATCGTAAATGCTTGTGACGTAACAAGACATCTGTAATTAATTGATGTTTTAATTAACATTACATAATGCCATGGATGTGGTCTAGAGTCTAGACTATGAATAGAACAACCTATTTTTTATTGTTGATGAGGATAAATATAAGTGAATAACAGCAGCGTTCGGGAGTCTGCGCAGTGCGCGATATTTTCTAGTCCAACTTACCGAAGTGTCTCAAGACGAAAGTCTATGACCAGTGTGTTGCCAGATTACATACGGGACCGAAACGTGGTCGCTCACAATGGGCCTTATCAGAAGGCTTCAAGCCACCCAAAGGGCAAGGAGCAAGGAGAGGGCTATGCTCGAAGTTTCCTTGCGTGATCGAATCAGAAATGAAGACATCTGCAAGAGAACCAAGGTCACCGACGTAGCCCGAAGAATTGTCAAATTTGAGTGGCAGTGGGCAGGGCACATTGCTCGCAGAACGGATGGCCGATGGGGCCACCCACTAGGTGGACCGATGACCTGGTGAAGGTTGCGGAAATCCATTGGATGCGAGTCGCACGGGACCGGTCAATGTGGCGACATTTGGGGGAGGCCTATGTCCAGCAGTGGACGTCTTTCGGCTGAAATGATGATGATGATGTGGCAATAGAGATCCAGGTACCTAGGTGATTTACCTCTCAACTCAAAGTAAACACTTTACTGTTCAAGTGCATTCACATATCATAATCTATTCGTTGATACAATCTTATCATTAAAATCGAATCAATTAGGGTCCTTATTTCAACAATGGAATTTACGTTCAAGACAAACAAAGGCATTTTTTCCATGACGTGTAGTGTTTAGAGTTTGGTATTCCCAATATACGATTTTCAACCCTTATTATCCTGTGGAGTGGCTGCGACGCTTCAGCTATTGCTGAAGCGTCACGTTTCTTGCCACGGGGACTCCCGAGAAAACAATTAACGGAAGAAGCTGTTTAAAGTTCTTGTACTGTGGTTGGTGAATGGCCTATGTCTTTGAATTTTAGGTTCTTATAATATTTACATCTCGGTTTCGTAACGATGTTTTTTTGTACCGTTTAGAAAGCAGTGGTGTAGATGTAAATTAATCATCATCTGCCTAGCCTTTTCCTAACTATGTTGGGGTCGGCTTCCATCCTAACCAGATGCAGCTGAATATCAGTATTTCACCATCCCCAAAACGTTAGTTTTATCTGACCCCCACAACCCAGTTAGTAGGTACTGATATTGGTAGTCAGACTGACTACCTAGTCCTATAACAACTGTCAAAAAACAATTGACAGACTGGAACAACGGCTTAATGTGCTTACCGAGGCAAGGAGGAAACTCGGTAAGTAATGGGTGGTCACCCATCCACGGACCAACCTAGGCAAACGCGGCCCTGAAGATAGACCAGAGCGGCTGTTATTATTTCGCCACAAGCTCCTCACATCAAAGCACACCGATACCTTAAATTCAATATTTACAACTTGATAAAACACACATTGAGGGGTCTATGAACACACTGTAGAGGTGTGCCCGGCTTGGGCGGAGCACCGCCGTGTCCTCGAAGCGGGGATCGACGGCGGCGTCCTCTCGCGTCCGGCCCTGGTTCAATCTATGGTCCGGAGCGAGACGGAATGGGACGCCGTCACCTCCTTCTGCGAGCAGTCATGCTAGAGAAGGAGGTGGCGGAACGTGAGAGGGAGAGAACCTCACGTCCCGGGCGGGCCGTGTCGACGGCGCGTTCGTGTCCACGCGCGCTTCAAAGACAGTCGGCAAAAGGAATTAAGAACAAAGCAAGGACCCATGCCTGCCGGGGCTGCGTGACTGTTCGAAAGAGATACCGTGGCCCCGGAGCACAAAGGGCGATGAAGGAACATTGATGGGTTTTAATAGTCAGTAAAAGTCTGACTCTCCCCCCTGCTCCGCCCAGAGCGGGAGGAGTCATTTGATGATTACCCAACCGAAAAAAAAAAGGGTCTACGAAACATTTCTAATGCTGATTTCTTGGCAGGTAACAGTTTGTGCGTCGATCCTTTACACATTATATAGTTGGTGAAATTCCTACTAAAACACAGTGTTACTGTCAAGGATAGACTATCAGCGTTTTACTCAGCGTTTTCTGAAGTTCATAGTCATAAGAAAAATAAGTGTATCATAATTTTGTGCATTTTACGGAATGCCTGGGACTGGTGAGTGCTGGTATAGACATTGAGGATGTTAAATCTGTGTTTGTTCTAGGCGACTTTAACTCTCACCCAAGTGGACTATTTTTCGGCGAGTTGACTCATTTTTGTAGCGAACATGAACTGGCTTGTGTAGATGTGGACAAATTGGGTGTGGACTCAGGGTCCTATACTTTTATAAGTGACGCTCACGGGACGACAAGCTGGTTAGACCATTGCGTAGTCACAAAGTCTGCATTGAATGCTGTCATTGATGTTAGTATAAACTATGATACACTGTGGTCTGATCACTTTCCTCTACACCTGGAATGTAAATTTGACGCCATTAATCCTATATTGTCTAACTTGTATGATGAAAATAAATATGATGTCAATTGCGAAGTAAGGTGGGTCAATAGAAACTTGAATCAAATACAAGAATATAGGGAGTATTGTCATGAGCAATTGAGATTAATTGATTTTCCACATGATTTTATTAAGTGTAGGGATAAAATATGTGGTAACCAGAATCATAAACATTTACTGAAATGTATTGTAATATAGTGGCCGCCCTCCGTGAAACTGCGAAGTCTACATTTCGGGGAAATAGGCAACAGAGAGGTAAATGTGTAATGGGGTGGAACAGACATGTGAGTGAGGCTCACGGGACGGCCAAGCTAATGTTTCAGGACTGGGTTGATCATGGCAAGCCGAAAACAGGAATAATATATGATACGATGTGCGACAGTAGTTCAAAGATTTTTATATCACGCCTGAAGTGGTCCAGTGTCAAGATCATAAAGAACAAATCAAAATGGTAAGGTTAGCGACACTATGTACAGATAAAAATTTCTCTGGTTTTTGGAAAGACGCTAGAAAATTGAACTGTAAGCCTGTCCTTCCCGTGAGTATTGACGGTCATTCAGATCCCACAGAGGCCCACTTCTTTGTTAGGTCACCACTTGACCCGTCTGTGTCGATGCTCAATACTGGGTCTCAGGGTGTGGGGTTCAGCAAGAGTTGTGGCTCAAGCTATTCGACAAATGAGAAGGGGAAAGTCTCCTGGCCATGATGGTTTTAGTATTGAGCATCTGCAACATGCCGGACCTCACATTGCACGAGTATTAGCTATGTTTTATTTGTTATGCATAAGTCACTCTTACTTGCCGGAGCAGTTAATGAAAACTATTGTTGTGCCCATAGTTAAAAATAGAACGGGAGACATCTCCGACAAAAGTAATTATAGGCCGATATCTTTAGCTACTGTGGTGGCTAACGTGCTTGACAGCTTGCTGGATGCACAATTGGCTGAATCTATAGTTCTGCACGACAAACAATTTGGTTTTAGATCTCAGCTGTCGACGGAAAATGCCATATTATGCATGAAGCATGCTGTCAGGTACTATACCCACAGCAGGTACTATACCCACAGAGGCACACCTGTGTATGCCTGTTTCCTCGATTTGAGCAAAGCTTTTGACTTAGTCTGTTATGATATTCTGTGGAAAAAGTTACAAGAAGTAGGGCTACCGTCTAAACTTGTGAATATCTTAAAGTTCTGGTATAGCAATCAAAGTAATAATGTACGGTGGGCGGGCACCCTCTCAGATCCATATAAATTGGAATGTGGCGTGAGGCAGGGTGGCTTGAGCTCACCCCGGCTTTTTAATTTGTATATAAATGCCCTAATCGAGAAGCTCAGTAGCCAGCGGGTCGGTTGTCGCATAGATGTATGTGTAAATAATCTAAGCTATGCGGATGACACGGTGCTGCTGAGCGCGTCGATTTGTGGCATTAGGAAACTGTTACAAATTTGTGAAAATTATGCAGATGGTCACGGCTTGAAGTATAATGTGAAGAAAAGCGAGTATGTCTTCTTTAAGGCTGGTTCTAGGTGCCCCGCTAGCGTGCCCGCTATAAAGCTGAATGGAGATGAGTTGGCTAGGGTACGTCAGTTCAGATACCTGGGTCATCTAATTACCGAGGACCTTAGGGACGACATGTACTTTAAACGTGAGCGTAGGGCACTGTCCGTGAGAGCAAATATGATTGCTCTCAGGTTTGCCCGATGTACAAATGAAGTTAAAATCACTCTCTTCAGAGCAGAAGGCTCTACATTTTTTTACACCTGCAGCCTGTGGGCAGTCTATACTCAAAAAGCGTACAGTGCCTTACGGGTACAGTACAATAATGCGCTTAGAACGATGTTGCGGTTGCGGCTGCCCCGCCATTGTATTGTGTACGTCGTATGTTTGCAGAGGCGCGCATCGATTGCTCCTACGCTACTCTGCGCAAGCGGTGCGCGTTAATGCTGAGCAGAGTACGGGTTAGCGTTCTTACAGACGAGCGGCACGTTGCCAACTGCACATAAGCTGCAGCCGTCGACGCTTGCAGTTGTGGCGTCGGCGGCTGCCGTCGGCGCGTCGACGTCAGCCGTCGACACACATTTACGCGGCATGCCACAACTGCAAGCTTCGACGGCAGCCGTCGGCGCTTCGGCGGCTGCCGCCCGGCGCGAAGTCGGCAGCCGTCGACAGGTGGCGACGGCTGCAGTTTATGTGCAGTTGGCAACGTGCCGCTCGTCGGTAAGAACCCTTAGTCGCAACAGCGTTTTAATTATAATAACCAGTAGACTTGACTGTCTATACATGAATCAATGTATTAAGGCTCACATGAGTATTGATACATCGATTCATGGGTCAGACAGGGGGCGAGTAGAGTAAGTTTGTATTACTAACACCAGTTATAAGTAATTGTACTACTAACAAATTGGATCTTAGTTATCTGAAATAAACGTTTTATTAGTACAATATTACTATTATTATTCCAACTATAACTACTACGTCTATGTCTCATTTCTCGGTCAATTAGTTTGCGGTGCACTACGTCAAGCTTGTTTACCTGTATGTTGGAAACTGTCTGACGCAATGATCAAGCCTCCATTCCGTAACTACCAAATAACAATTTATATGCCTAAAGGCATTCTATATGTGCCCAAGTACGTCATAGGAGTAGGACAAAATAAGGTGCACGTTATTTTGCGGGGTTTTCTTATGAACATAATATAAAGTAAATATACAATTTAATTTACCTGTCTTTATTTTGTACAGGCCTCGATGCGTAGTTCATACAAACGTATTACCAAAATAATTTGTAAATCAAACATATATTCTTAAGGTAGTGTGTATTTATTTCGATTGGATTAAGTACAGAATATCTATGTTCCCAAATATATATTTTGAAAGGACAGCGATATAAAGACGAGATATCTAATATATAAATCATCAATACAACCCTCGAAGTTCATAAAGGTCTAGCAATGACTTTGACCTTGAAAAAATCGTTCCTCGACCTTTATGAACTTGGAGGGTTGTATTGATGATTTTGATGAATATAATTCTGTAACTACATACGTCTTACAATCGCGAACAATATTTTAATCAACATACAACCTAGCACTGGCCTGCAAATTGCAAAAAACATAAGAAATTTTGAATTTCGCGGGCTACCCTGGAGCATCAGCCTTAAGTAGAAAACTATTTTTTCTCATAACTTTGATATGTTTGTTTTCCTAATTAGGTATTTAGTAGGTACCTAGGTATTGTGTTAGGAAGATTACTATCTGAATTTAATGAGCTTTTTTAATGAGGGCATGAAATGAATATGATACGAAGTTAGGAACCACCTAGGTAAGATCATGGCTAACGATGGGTGAGCTGAGACCCCTAGCCCCCTAGCCCCTATAGAGCAAGATCTAGGACCGCCAGACCTTACTTATTATCTGATTAACAAAATGTATGGGATCGAGTTGTTATAGTATGTTCATACTAAGCACGTTTGCATACCTACATAAACTTAAATTGACCATCGACCCAAGCCAGCAGTAGCTTAGGCAGATGGCCAATTCTCTGGTATCAAGTGTTACGTAAAAATACCCACACATTTTGTTAATCAGGAAATAAATAAGTTCTTAATCTTGGACCAATTCCAATCTCAAAACGAGTGGCGATTCAGCTGTTTGAAGTAAGATGGGCAGCCCTAAGATCAGCTAGTTCTCAGAAAAACACGACAATAGTGCTGAAATCATAATAACATCGGTACATAACTCTTGTACAGAAAAACGTCAAGATTATATTAAGGGTTTACGTAAATGCGTATGTGTCTGTAGGTACGTTTTATGAATTTATTAAGGGGTTGGTGAATTTGGGCCACCATGCGTCGTTCGTTAATTCAAGTTAGGGAAAATGAATTGTTTTGGAAAAACCGACTAGGTATTATTCAGTAAATTCTTTGACATAACATACGTAAAACATAACATCTCGTCGGTTTTTTCGATTAGGTGGGTTAAGGGTTATTTTTTGACAGTAGGTACAGTAGGTATCTTGATATGAAATGTGTGTAACACTAACACCTAAAACGGCCAGTTAATTACAATAAGTATTATAGGTAGTGTAAATTTCATAAAACAATTATTTTAGATTTGATTGTACCTACATCATGTGGTATGATTCAAATTTCATGTAGGTACTATGTTGGACTATGTATGCAATAAATTAATTGTACCTAATAAGTAGATATAAGCTTCGAATCAGTACCAGATCACCTTGTAAGTAGTCTCCTTTATCTTTTGTAAAATAAAAATTAAACCGGGTTATGTAGGTAGTCAATATTTCACCGAATAGGTTTTCAAAATAAGATATAATAGTAAAAATGTATGTAATTTAATATTCATTTAACAAGAACCCAAAAACAGCTAACAAAACTGGAATTTGAATTTTTATCGTAATTTTGTTGTTTCAAAATAAATTACGTGGTCCAATGAAAAATAGGTATGTTTAAATATAGGTACATATAATTATATAGACTCATTTACACCAATTTCCTGGCACAAAATGGCAATGCAAGTTAGATAATTTATTAGGTACTTATTATAAGTGTATCTAGTCTAGACACAGGCACACAAACAGACTAGCATGCACTTTGCCAGCGGCTTATTAAATTAACAATGAGGTACTTGCATGGGTACACACCTATAAACAGGCGAGAAGAAAGCAACAGAAAAATTAGAACCCAATGGCTTGGCACGCGACGATGGCAAGAGACCGGACGGCATGTCTTATTGTTTCCATGGAGGATGGGTAGGCCTTTAGTGTGGGATGCTACATGTGTCGATACTCTTGCGCCTTCCCATCTTCCTAATTCGTCGTTTGTCGAGCCGTTTGGGGTTGAAACTCTAGGACCGTGGGGTCCGAGCGCTCACAGCCTTTTCAAGGATATTTCAAAACGTTTAGTTGACACTTCCCGTGACCCTAGGGCTGGCTTTTACCTTGCCCAAAGGCTTAGCATTGCCATACAGCGTGGTAACGCCGCCAGTCTCTTGGGGACATTACCAGTTGACAGTGTTGAGGAGAAGTTTTTTGACGCCATTTTTTAAGTTTTTAGTTAAGTTAGTTAGTTTAGTTTATTTTAATAAATTTGTAAATTGTTACTTTACAGAAAAATAAACACAATGTGGACTTCATCCGCGACGCGCGACCGACCGGTGCGGTGTTACACTTTGTCACCTGTCACCCCCGCATTTTACCTTTTGAGTTTTGTAAAGTTTAAAAAAATCTGGAACATGTGTCTTTATTTATTTATTTTGGATTACCAACGGCACCATTACAATTTCGTAAATAAAATTAAAACTATTACAGAATACATGGTCTTGTAACGTACACTCAATTACAGCTTACACATTATCGAGTACACATGCTCTACATACATAATTTAATAGGAATTAAAATTAGGAATACATACAATTAAATTAAACAAAAATGCTATTATTAAAAGACTAAACGATTTAAATTTAATTACATAGTAATGTCATGACGAATTAATAGTGGTTGGAATTGATATTAAAAATAGAAATATAAATACATTAAATTAAATTAAATTGTGTCTCATGCTATATAACGAAACAAGCCATTATAATTTTACTTTGGATTGGATAAACTTACTTTTTTCTTGTGCGAACCGCCATCGTCACCAGTCTGTGGAATTTACTCGCTAATCATTATAATCTGGATCTATTCAAAATTCGAGTGAATCGGTTTCTTCTAGGCAAGCTTGCTCCGCCCTAGGCCGCACCATCGCTTTACATCAAGTGAGTTGCGGCCCAACGCAAGCCTGTAAATAAATATTATAAAAAAACTTTCATCCAATATTTCTGTACATAAGTAGTAAAAAAAAAACTAGAAAGTAGTTTTAAAACTAAACGTGGAAGTGGTACCTATATTAACGTTTGAGCTCTTCTTATTTAATTAAGTTTTTGGTGTATAATGTTACTGTGATTAATTGAAAAATTATTAATAATTAAGTTCCTGTCATTATTAATAATTACCACCCGATTTGGTAAATGTGAATATAAAATAAAAAAATATCACTTTTAGACGTTATTATTAATAATTCATTACACTCGTGACTCGTCGGTAAAATTATTAAATGAACCGCAAAATAAACATAGTACTAATAAAAAAATCCTACTTCTGAATGGTTTATAAAAAATAACTTAATTAATATTATGGCAATTATTAAGATTTCTGTGTTCTATCCTAACCTGTCCGAGTCGGGGTGCCCCAAGTCGGTATAAAAAAGTCAATATAAAAACAAACACATAAAATAAAATAGCATTAGCCCTTATAATTGCAACAAACGCGCATTTTTCTGCATTTACAGCGTTTATTTATTACATTTATCGGTACTAAGGTTAAATTATTAATAATCACCAATAAAAGTGATTAATTTCTTACTTTTACCTCGACTTTCGGTAATTATTAATAGTGATCGGTAATTATCAATAATTTTCAATTAATCACATTTACCGTGACTTAAACATAAACAAATAAATTAAAAGTACTGATGTTTAACATTGTTATTGAGCTTTCTATACGGAAATTCATTAGACCCTAGCCCTAACTAGCCTAACTCTAAGGTTCTCTATCGATGACACGCCCGCCTGTTCACCACTAAGCTAATTTTTGCAAGCACATACAACATAGAAACGCTCTCTAACCTTAGATTAGTATAGAAATAATGAATGAAAAGATACCGATCGGCCGAGCGCACTGACGACGCACGCCAAACGAGAGTTATTGTTATTTTGCGCGCCAAAGTTGACGCTTTCCTAATAGGCCTAAACTTTAAGGGGGCGTGGCTCGGCGCCTCCGCATGATTTAAACGAAAAAAAATTTAACTGATCAGGCGGAAAAGACCACGACTGTACGTCTGTACCTATGATCAGCCCCGTCAGCCCGCTTAGCATGACCACCGTAGAAACGAAAGAGAATCGATAAATCTTCTGTTCATCTGTCATTTTGTCGATTCAATGACAGCAAAATGACAGATGAACAAAAGATTTGTCGATTCTCTTTCGTTTCTTCGGTGGTCATGCTAAACTAGCCAAGCTGCCCCTTGGCCAGTGCATAGTAATAAGCTCGTTCCGTATTTCATGGGTTACAATGAGGACACACTTCTGGTTATACTTACCTGCTTGGTGTATACATAAAGGCGTGATGATTTTTTATAAATCATTCCATAAATTACACATATTATTGGAATTATATTATGTAAAAACGGATTTTATTATTGGTAGCTTGCACAATTTAATGGCAGTGGAAAGTTTGCAAAAAAAAATCATTTAAGTGTTTTTATTTTGTTACTCCTCCATCACGACTAAATTTACATTATTATTTCCGGCAAGGAAGAGAGGTCAAAAAAAGGTCCCACTAGTTCTACCGTAGAACTGTGTAGTAAAACTAGTGGGAATGATCCAGGTCAACGACCCGCTTATCAAACTTTTGCAGCATTTCCTTTATTACCTATGTGTGACTCCCGTAAAGCTCGAATTTTCTCAAAAGCTGCGCAGTTCAAGTTCAAATATCCGACCGTTGGCTTATGTACCTACATAGGTACAAAGGACACACTTAGATCCTTTAAGAGGTCATTTACTCCATAAATATGTTTTATTATAGTTTTTTTTTCATATTTAGACACCACTTGCTTCGGATTACAATTAATTTGGACCAAAGAAGTCGAAATAAACAAAAAAAAAAAACCTCCACGAGAACTCAAAACAAAATAACACAATTTGCAAACCAAATGGCATTCAAATTTTAATACTGTTCTAATTTAAAAAATAAAGCTATTGTAGTCGCGATGTTCTTATCAGGCATTGTATAGTATAAAAGCGTGCTCTTGCGCACCATGCATCTATTCACGAGTGATCTTCAAGGCAGTCACTGTCACTGCGCAGTCGTGTCTGCGTTCCCGACTCGAGCGCATGTCAAATCATCATCATTACGACGAAATGTCAAATCGATTTAAATAAATCGATTCTATAATCATATGATAATTTAATTGTACCAGTGAAATAGAAACACTGTTTCAGTGCAGTTTTGATAATTCGAGATTTTTTTACGAAATATCGAGTTCGTTAGAACGAGTTGTGGTTTGAAGCCTGTAAGGTGAATGGTGTCCTTTTGTAAGGTAAGGCGATATTGTTACTTATTTTATTCTCAAGTTTCTAACAATTTAATTTGACAAACTAATTTTAAACTTGTTAAAAAAAATACACCCCTGTATAGTACAAAATATTTTATTGTTTTCTAAATATTGATAAAAAATACTACACATTTCAATCCAAAGGTGAAAACTAACAGAAAATGCAAAAACTATTTTCAAAGGAGCGGAAAAGTCCTCAAATATTTTTCTTGTATAACTTGTATATATCGATTCAGCTGCATTCGGTTAGACTGGAAGCCGACCCCAACATAGTTGGGAAAAGGCTAGGCAGATGTTGATACTTCTTGTACAACAACTTTAAACACTTCGTCCTGGCCGTAGGTATAAAAAAAAACTACACAATGACCATAATTCTTAAAAAAAAAATAGTTTATTTATAGTAAACGTAAATAAATAAAGGATTCTGAAAATGTACCAGTTTTGGAAAAAAAACGTGTAAATAACAAGCGAAAAGCGATTTCATAATTTGAGGAATATTTACAATGGTGTCGATTCTGTTGTGCACAAACTAAACTTAATTTAGGCTATTGCTACCTTTTTTCTATAATAAAACTAGAAAGAGACGGACGTAATTTAGAGCTGTAAATTTAGTCTTAACTAATATTGCCATATAAATGAAGGGTGCACGTAAAAACATGGTCGACTAAAAACACGGTGAAGCGCAAGGCATAAACTAGTTTGACATCTCTAACTTAGTTCATAGCTATAGCCGTCCTTTTCTCGCACTGTCTTTTACTAAAAGATAGCAATAGCCTAAATTAAGTTTAGTTTGTGCACAACAGAATCGACACCACTGTATTCAAAATTAAATAAGCTAAATTACGACCCAGGCTGTATCTCTACCAGTTTAGGAAACATCGAAGGGTTTACAACTCCCAAATGTTCAGGCTATGATGGATGGAAAATTATAAAGCAGAAAATGTATCTTTCAAGTTCTGGTTTGTAATTTGACCCTACTAATGCAAATAACACAACTAATAATGCAATCAACACGCACTGGGCCCGCGTGGTGGATTAAAGCCCATTCCCTCTCATAGAGAGGAGGCCTGTGTCCCAGCAGTGGGAACATTAATAGGCTGATGATGAATGCTAATAGAGTGTATTTTGTTAAGAGCTTAATAGAATCGTCGATCAGTTAAGTCTCAACAAAAAAAAAACCAGTTCATGTATTTTATTAGTTTCCTTATATGGACCAAGTTAAAAACTGTTTAAATGTTTGGTATATTTAAATAGTACCTACATTTCCTGTTAGGATTTGAATATTTAGAGGTAGGTACCTCTTCTATTTATTATTAAGTATGTCCTTCTCGGTTACGAATAAACCTAGTTATGTAAAGTTTTAATCAGGACAAACCCGGAGGACATAGTTTTACAGAATAGCTGCAAACTTACCTCATACAGTAATCAAATTAATTGTTTTAGCACATTATTATGTTTAAACGGAAATGGTCAATCATAAAATTAAATAAGGACAACCAATATTATTCATAGGGATTCCCTCCAAACCATAAACGGTTAGGTGAACATTTTTTTTTTGGATAATTTACTTGAACTTATTAACAAATTAAGTATAGACATTTATGGTGATTTGACGACCTTAACCGATCCAGATTAAAAAAAAAACTAGATCTATAGTCTCATTTTACCTTGCCTCGTTCTTTTTTCTGTGAAGAGCTTACGCGAATCTCAAGCAAAAAGCGACTAGGAACTTTTGAATTTGGAATACTAGACTTCCTTCGCGTTAAAATAAAAAAATCAACTAGTAAGACTAGGAAAACGTTAGTAAAATATTGTTTATATTATACTGTTTAGAAGTATTACTTTGTGTGTTAAAATACTTAATTATTTTATGTTTACACTGTTCATACATACAACAGTCGGCTATAAATATAAATTAAATATTATATATATACCAATTAGGGATAATTTGCGGCCACAGATCTTCGCACTGCAATTAAACTCTGAGATAATGACAGCACGTCGATGTGGCAGTGATTTAGTGATGTGTACCAGACTTTTTATGCAAATATCCGTGCGGATTTTGGGAAGCCCAATATTTGAATTTTTGAACACCTATTTTAAATCATACCTACAGTTCTGTTTAATTTTTAAATAACTACAAACAAATAAAAATATTACGTAGGTATTAAGTATTACGTAGGTACAACAAATCGAATGGTAAGCAAATTGATGGATATTCGGTATATTTGCGGTACATTAACAGTAAACACATTGTTGAATAATTTACTTAGATAAACACTGCGTTTTTTTTTTAAATAGAACACAGATTGTGCATTACGTGCACCCTTGATAAGATATGAAAAAATAAAGGCACTGATATCTTGTAGTAGAAAAGTTTAAACTGATAATATAGGGGGATACCTACTGACTTATTGTGGCGCAAATAAAATAATCGGCACAAATTCATGATTTTGATATAGATTATTCGAGGGGTTATAAAAAAAAAAACAAACACACAAGCAATAAAAATACTTACATATGGTTTTATTGATAAACGTTGATTGAAGTTAAGCTTAGTTGTGATGATCACGTTTGAGGCATTAGAAGCTGCTAATATGGTAGCTATTTGCATCATACGGTAGAGGAAAATGTAAACAACACAAATTATTCAGAATACGGTTTCTGTGTGCACGAAAAACAATGACGTCTTTTGATCATGTTCATTTTTGTAACAATGGTAAATCCGGTTTAGTTATTAAAATAACTTTATTTCAAGATATTATACTAACTGAGCTTCACTTAGTTTGTAATTCACTGACATTATAATTAACGCAGTTTTGAAATGTTTTTAACATTACATATTATCATCAAGCCCGAAGAATCCTCGAATCCACATTTCACTAGTTACGAGTATATATAAATACCATGTATTAGGGACGAGCCTATTGCCATCAACGGTCACAAATCCAGACTCCGTGGCTGCTATTAAAAAAATCCTGATGAAAAAACCCAATAACATTTTGCCCGACCTGGGAAACGAACTTAACGAACCCAGGACCTCTTGCTCAGCAGTCGGGCTTGCGACCGTTAGACCAAACGAGGCAGTCGACAAATGAAATAAGTTGAAAATGATACTCTTGGTGCATATAAACTCTTCACTAAGTAATCATCTACAAACTTTTTTCTAAATGCAGTGACCAAGCATTTTGGCAGTCTTTAAATTTTCGGCCGTCTTACTAACCACATCACTTATGGTCTTACGAGTTAGTTATACCGCAAACTGCTACCTTAGCTTGGTGTTTACTCGTGTTCCAAGCGCGCCTCAAAGAGAGTCAGCAAAAAGGAAGGGGTCCGCAAGGACCGATGCCTGCCGGGGTTGCGGGACTATTCGAAAGAGATACCGTGCCCCGGAACACAAAGGGCGATGAAGGAACATGGATGGGTTTTAGTCAGTAAAAGTCTGACACTCCCTCCTGCTCCGCCCAGAGCGGGAGAAGTCATTTGATGATTTCCCATCCGACAAAAAAAAAAAAACCTTGGTGTTTACTGTTATAAAATTGTCATTTTATAATTGCTTACATACTTATAATGAAACTGCCGTGACGAAGTCATTTTTCAAATGATCTGACTAATGCACAAGGCAGAAGCGTCATTATGATTGAGTATCTGGCTTAATTATGACTGTCAACCACGATGTTAACCTTAAACTATTAATTCAAGTATCTATCTACGAGTCACGGTATCTAGCTAAATAAAAATGTGCTCTATCTATCAATAAACAGCCCAAAGTCACAATTAGTACCTTGCAAATCCTCACATTTTAGACTCACATCGGATATAAATAACTCGCGAAATTTTAAATACACATCTCTGTCTACCTCATCGGAGAAAATAAGCGCAATGTTACGTTACAAATTGAAACTGAAACGAACTAAGTGTCGGTAGAAAGCCATAAATTGCAAAGTGCCATACAACTTGCATCACAGAAATAGATCTGGCCGACCTTGGAACAGAAAACTTTATCATATATTTCTTTTATCACACGTCGAACTAGGAGCTCTTGTGTTAACACTTGTTTACACAATATTAGTTGTAACTTTAGTGTAGCTATGTAGGACCTGAAACAATCATGAATTTCCCTCGTATCTATAGCCAAGTTAAAGTAAAATTTACTTGAATTTAAGAAATTACTTAAATGTAACAATTTGTATGCAATAGACAATGATTTAACGAAGCAAAAGCCGTCAAAGAAAACAAAGCTAAGAATTATAACTTTTGACAGTTCCAACTTCAAGCAATTACTAAACTACAGAATAAATATTTTCTCAAGTAATCACTTTGACTTGTTTATAGATACGGTGTTATATAATGTAATGGGAAATTTCAAAATCTGATTTTTAAACCAAATTAACAAAAAAAAAAATGCTGTACCGTGTATTTATATATGTATTGACTATAACCTCGACCTTGCCTGATGTAAAGTATCGAGCGTTATTATAACGTTTTTTTTAAATAAAAATTATATTCGCGCATTCTGTATCGGCTAAAATTTGTTTATGTTAATGAGACTATGGCCTTATTTACATATTAAAAAAAGACACGCATTAATTAAAATACACTTTAAGAGGTCACCACTGATAAACTTAGATTGAGTGTTTTGTGGTTGTTTTACCGCGAGCCGGTAAAACCTGAATGAGGAAACTTATTATTTATATAATAGCATAATTAAAAAAACTCGTCCAATCTTTCTTGAGGTACGTTATCGGGGACGAGTAGTTTTTCCTTATTTTCTCAAATAGAAGCATTCCTTTGACATTGCAATAATTAATAAAGGATGTAAAAATAGAAAATAAAAGAAGTTTTTATAAGTTGGTATGTTGTATTTTATTACCCAACGGCTCTGTTTACTTAGGAGAAAAGGTGTACCTAATGAATGAATGTATTTCGATGCAATTTTCCTCGAGAATTTATAAAGTGGTTGTCGGGGATTGACTTTGCTTTACTTTATCTTTACCTAAGCCGACAGTACACACAAAGGTAAAGAATAAAGACAAAAATATGTCAAGCGATGAAATAATTTACTGTTAGTAATAGTATCCACTTCGCATTGATCATATTGATAACGAAAAGATAACACAGGCCAGGTAAAAAAAAACGAAATGATAAAGATTCAATAGATTTATTATTCAAATTAACTTCATGAGTGCACAGCACATATCTACGCCATAAAATCTGTATATATATCACTTTATTTTATCCTGTATTTTATGTACTTACACCTTAAAAAGGGGAAATTTAGAAAATTCGAAACTCGAATACCGCTTAACAGGCCCAATCATTTGGGGCGTTCATGACTTTTCAGTACTTTTTTACAATAAGTATAATGATAAGGAATATAAAACTCAATTATCTTGCAGCACATTTTCAGTAGGATATCTACAGCAGTGAATATCAACTCAAACACTTGAATTATCAGTATCCTCAGTATCTGACCACACAAGTAGGTGGTAGACGCCACGTAGGCCTGATGCCTATGGGTGATACATAATAGTGATAACAAAAGACAGGCCCGCGTAAAACATCTTGAGATAACAGAAGACATGACTTCACTGAAGTGTCATCAATAGCTGTCATATTGCCACGCACGTGATTACTATCGAGTAACAGTTTCTTTACTTACAAGGTATTAAACTATATAACACTTTACTCTGCATCATTTGAAGTACCCCAATACTTCAATTGAGGTAAGTTCACGTTGTAAAGTACACTTCTTAAGGTGAAAGCGTCAGGGTAGCCTGCGAAATTCAAATTTTCTTAAGTTTTTTGCAATTTTCAGGCCAGTGCTAGGTTGTATGTTGATTAAAACATTGCTCGCGATTGTAAGACGTATGTAGTTACAGAATTATAATCATCAAAATCATCAATACAATCCTCCAAGTTCATAAAGGTCTAGCAATGACTTTGACCTTGAAAAAATCGTTCCTCGACTTTTATGAACTTAGAGGGTTGTATTGATGATTTTGATGATTATAATTCTGTAATTAATTTAAATTCACTAATAAAATTAAAATAAAACCACGTTCAAGTAATGCAAAAGCGACTATTATTATTTTTCTTTGAATATTATTATTTTCTTTCTATTTAGACAAGACCTTAACAGAAACTACGCTTTACTTTTCTTTCGAACAATTTAACATAATGACAAATGCACTAGTGATACAATATAAGGAAAAAAGTTTTCCTCTTTGATATGGTACTCATTGGTTGACAATGACCAACCTGTGGTTTCTACGTGCCCGGAAAATTAGCCTTCCGCCTACCATATGAAACTGACTCACACACTTTTTGTTGTTGAACGTGATTTTCAATATTTAGTCATGGTATCAATCAGCATCGTTTGTACGGATCAGCAGTATATTCTGGGGCGTGATTGGTTTATTTCTTCAGAATCACAACGTCTTTCAAATGTTAGACGAAAGCGATTGCAATTGCGATTTTACGAAGGATGCAGATCCCTTTTTTACGTAGTTTCTAATAAGGCCTTAGGGCAAGCGACAATCGCTTTCATTATTCTACGTTGCACTTTTCAGTGGCCAAAGGCACGTTTTTGACTTTTCATCGTCATCGATAATTTCACTTTACACACACATTAAAGATTTTTATTTATTTTTAGTGTAGTCTAGTTTGTGTTTTATGATTAAGATCACGATTCAGATTGATTTGATTGGAAAAGGAAGTGTGATACACGCTAACTTTCAGAAAATACTCAAATGTCCCTAGCTGCCTGAACAGATAAGATGGTTGAATTGTTTTGTTTGTGTCGCATTTGTGTTGGTAATGTGTTATCAATGACTTCATTGTTTTCTTTGTTGATTGATGCTGATAAAGTTATTTACCGAACCAAAAACAGCATTGTTTTGGCCACAAAAATGTGGTTCTAAAAGACTAACACAACCAGCCTGTAGGTAATCCCCGGAAATCTTTCGAGGATTACGGAAATGAACCAAAGGTGTATCATACAGTATTAGTGGCGTGCTTAGCTAGAGGCCAACAATACGACAAGCCATGGACAAGCCCCTAGGGCAAGTAGATTGTTCAGAAACCCTAACATCATGAAGCCAAGCTTTTAGGCTTGTATGGAAGTACCGCCACTCTAATGGTTCTGACTGTTCTGAGAAATTCCTCCTGGGAATCGATCCCAAGTAGGTAGCTCTTGCTACACAACCTACCCAGCACATGGCCCTATTCATCTTAATATATTTTTATTATTTCTATGACATGCCTTCTAGATTTGAATGACCATCTTGCGTATATAATTTTTCTTGTATACTTATATACAATTCAATACCTGATTAGGACGGACAATGGGCAGTTAGAACTCGTCAAATGCGTTGCGGAACGAATCATCGCCGTTCATCATTTTATGTTCTTACATTTAGGGCGGTTAACTTCCTTGACGGTGTTCAGTCATCGTCGATTAGATGTGGTCAGATAGGAAAGAATAGTGACTGACGTATGGGTACTATTTTTATCTATTGATGGAATCTTAAAGCCGTCTTACCTTGGTATCTAAACCTATCCTTGGTGTCGACTATCTTGCTATCTTGGTATGATTATTCTGTCGACAGAATACTTAATCTATGACTTGAATCTACCAGTTTGACCAAACTTTATTCTTCATTTTTTGAATTTAACCGGCATGTCCAAACCCCCTTTGAAGACATAGTGACATCTTCCAACCCGCACTGGGGCTGCGTGTTGCTTTACAGTCCACTCCCTCTGGACGGGATGTCCCAGCTGTCGAAACATTAGAGGCGCTCTTATTACTATTAATGAAGCTACTAGCAACGAATGGAGATCAAACATTAAATATGAAATCGTAACAGGCAATGTAGTCTGTCATTTGTAGATATTGACAGCCGTTAAGGGAAGCTAAAAGACCGCCGAGATCCTGTCAACCAGTCTTACTATATAAGGGGTATCTTGTAGCCCAGTTCTTCCTTGGGTTATGTAGTCAGATAGGCAGTCACTCCTTATAAAATGCTGGTTCCAACAAAGTCAGAGAAATATGTTAGGCAGATGATGAACCGTCAAGAAGACCTCTTTCCATCTACCAAGTAACATTGTAAACCGATACAAAGTAAATAAGTACGATTAACACAATACAAAACACGACAATTGTCTGATAAAAAGCAAGGGCGAGGGCGTCTATAGGGAAATATTGAACGAGAACGATAAAAAACGGCACTCTTGTAACTAGGGGCAGCCCTTGAGCGTTAACTTCGTAAATATTTAGTAAGGACGTTGATGATGGGGGTACAGGCGTTTATGGAATTGACTGGATAAAATAACATATATCGTCATGCCTGTAATCTCCAAAGAGTTAGGCAGAGAACAGGTATACCTATAAGTACCCACATTTCACCAGTTATGTTTAAGTCCCATGTAATAGGGGCGAGCCTACTGCCACCAACCGGGCACAAATCCAGACTCCATGGCGGCTACTGAAAAATTCCTGATGGAAAATCCCAATATCACTTTGCTCGACCTGGGAATCGAACCCAGGACCTCATTCTCAGCAGTCGCGATTGCGACCACTACTTAGACCAACGAGGTATAGGAATAAGTAACATATTATAATATCTTTGTTTTATGGTACGGAACTACAGAGTCCGTATTCCGTAACTGACTCTAAATTATTGAAATATTTGACAGAACAATGATTATTCTTTAAAGAAAAAACCCCGTAAATAAATAATTATAAAGATTAAAAAAAAAAAGCAGTATTTTTACAGATTGCAAAGCTTAGCAAGGGTTCAGAATTATCTCTATCAATTAAAAAAACTGAAAGATTAAAGAATCTAAAAACTGAGTAACAGTTCAGGATTTATTAGACCCCGAATTAAAATTAAATCAACCGATAACCTTCCGAAAGCGACCGTGGTCGTTGTGATCGCAAGTGGGTCACATACGTTTCCGCAAAAATATTCCTTTCACATTGTTTGGGTATTTGTTAATAACTGCAAAACTTTATTAAGCCACATTGAGCTATTACTACTTACTACGCTACGTACAGAAAAGACAGCGCGAACAAAATCTGTGCAACAAGCGCGGCAGTGAGGGCGCGCGGGGGCGGCTAACCCCGTATATATAAAGGGTGTAAAAAACCTCTCAACGAAGCCGAAAAGCACTGGTTTTTCCCATCATTGCGATCATGTTTTTGTTCTACACCATACCTGGGAACCTTCTAGTTACGGAGATATTGGGGGTCAAAGTTAAATCTTTTTGACAAGTTTTTTTTTAAATACGAGTTTTTATTGTAAGATTTACTTTTAACACCTCTACGACCCTCGTACTATTCAATCCATCCATCAGCACAATGTTTTATGTGCGTTACATTGAGTTCTACCACAAAACATGACTTTTCACCTCAAAAAAAAAGTCGTTTCCCAGCAATATTTTTTGCGAAAAGATACTTAATTTGATGTACAGAATGCTTGGTTGACGGCTTTGTGATGTGGTTATTTATACCCTGTATAGATGATGTGGCAAGCAAGCGACTAAGTGAACTGCGGCCGACCGACCGCAGTTGAACGGAGCACAGATTTTGTTCTTTTTTTTTTTTTTTTTTTTTTTTTTTAGGTGGGACCACTCGCAGACACAACACGTTAAGGTTGTCAAACTGCTTAACCGGACTATCCTGTGGTGGCCAAAAATTACTTTAAGGCCCCCAGCCAGGGCTTATAAACTATGGATTTTCATTAAATGAGCGACACTAAGGGCACCCCCTGTGGGGTTCGGGCCTCGGCTTAGTGCGTCATTGAGGGAGGGCAGCAAGGGTGGCTGGGTCGGATTATTATTTGGGGAATTTAAAGCTACATGCTCAGCGGCGCGGGCTGGCTCGTCGAGCAAGGGTCGGTCGGTGATGTTACAGGGGGGTCGCGTTCGCGGTACGTCACGGCGGCGTGGTCGGTTACGGATTCGCGGTTTGTATTTGTGTTTGCGTAGAGTGCTACTTCCCCTACAGCTTTCTTGAATGAGGGTTGTGGGGTCATCGGGGATGAGTAGTGTATGCCTAGGACGGCGAATCTTAGAGATTTTAGATGGGGCATAGTGGGCGGCTGAACGAATCAAGGGGTTGGTGTGCTTCTCGGCCTTATCAAAGAAACTCTTAGAGAGACGTTTCATGAACTGTTGAATGGTTGGGATTTTGAGATCTACATGAAGTTGCTCGTTCCTAAGGTACCACGGTGAGCCCGTGGCCCTTCGGAGAAAACGGTTTTGGAGGGTCTGCATCCTGTGGATTAGGTAGGGTTTTGAGTGCGCGAACACGGGGCACGCGTATGTCATGATGGGCCGAATGCACGCGGTGTAGATACGCAATTTGCACTTAAGTGACAATTTGCTGCGTGCATTCAGCACATAGTGGAGCCTGCTGAGAGCGAAGGCGGCACGCGAGCGTGCCGTCTTTATGTGTTCTCGAAAGTTTAGGCGTTGGTCTAAGATGACCCCCAAGTATTTGGCTTGCGTCTCCCAAGGGATCGGCTTGTCAAACATGGTGATCGGGCTGGGGTTCATGGGGATAGGGTGGTAGGGTCTGGTGAAGAGTACCGCCTGGCTCTTGTCCGGATTGACTTCTATTCTCCATCTCCGGAACCAATCGCCTAAGGCGTTTGCGGAGGTTTGAAGGGTGCTAGATATTTTTGAGAGACTCCTTCCAGAGTAGTAAATGGCCGTGTCGTCAGCAAAAAGGGCTAACTGAGTTGTATTACTCTTTGGGATGTCGCTAGTGAACAGCGTGAATATTAATGGGGATAGCACCGAGCCCTGAGGGACACCGGCGCGAATCGGGTGAGGGGCGGAGAGCGCACCCTCGATGCGGTATTGAAAGGTGCGATTCGACAGGAAGTCTCGGAGGATGAGAACGAGACGATCTGGCACACCGAGCCGATACAACTTGTATATCAGCCCGTTGTGCCAGACCTTGTCGAATGCTTTCGCAACATCGAAGAACAAGGCACCTGTTATCATGCCTCGCTGAAAGCGTTCGCTGATGTGTTCTACAATGCGGTGCACTTGTTGGACACAGGAGTGTTGGGGTCTAAACCCAAACTGCTCTTTTGGAATTAAACTCTTTGCTTCGGCGTAGTCCTTGAGACGCTTATAAATGAGCCTCTCGTAGATTTTGCCTATGACATTGAGGAGACTAATGGGGCGGTAACTACTCGGGGAGGATTTAGGCTTGCCCGGTTTTGGAATACCAATAACGGTAGCCTGTTTCCACGATTGTGGGAAGATATTATTGGCCATGGCGCCATTGAAGATGGCGGTTAATAATACTATGAGGGCAGGGGAGAAGAGTTTAAACACCTTATTGGTGATTTTGTCAGAGCCAGGGGCTTTTCTAGGTTTAAGACCTTTTATGATGTCCTCCACCTCGTCTGGAACAGATTTTGTTCGCGCTGTCTTCTCTATATGTAGTAGTAATAGCTCAAGAAATTAAGTTTGCAAGCCTGCGAGTTTATGCGATGTTGGTTGAAGAACAGGCAAGGAATAGTAGCCAAGTATGAAAAGTTATGGAAGAAATTAGCCCACCTCATCATTTGCTTAGCCTTTCTATGTTGGGGCTTGGGTGGGGTCGGCTTCCAGTCTAACCGGATGCAGCTGAATACCAGTAATTTATATGGAGCGACTGCCTCTTCGACCTCCAGTAGATTACCTACCTACCTGTAACGACTGTCAAAGATCTACAAATTACAGCCGAGGCACGACGGAAACCCGGTATGGTCACCCATCTACGGACCAACCTAGGTAAATAGTGCGTTTTGATACAAGTGGAGAAAGTTTGTTATTGCATCCTTGGTGGAATTAACTCCCGTAGGCGAGGGTGTTTTTGAGCCGAGAACTGCAATAACAAATGTCCACGCGTATCAAACGACGTTTTTCAATACACTTAAGAAGAAATAAAATAAAAAATATTTCTGTCATGAATTATTAGGAAACTATATTTTAATTTTCTTTTTTTCCGCGCTTTGCTTTCGACAGGTTGAAAGAGAAGCAAAGGTATGAAGCCGCTAAACAGCCTAATATAAAAAAATAGTATTTTTTTATATTTTTGAATTTAGAACCCTAATAAATGTTAATTTGACAATAAAAGTAAATATTAGTTTTAAATATCATGTCTATCTATGATATTCCATTTATAAACACAATTTGAATACTCAAAAAATATTTACGCCTTAAAGACGCATTGCTTTGCCGAAATTAAAAAAAAACATTTACCTCCGACTATAGGCATTGAACCAATTTGGATTAAGTAAAGGAATAGTTATCTGTGGCAATTTTCATTCCCGCACACGTGTTGAAAAACGAAAAAAATCGTATGCGTGTGAAATACATGTTGATTAATAGAAAAAGCATAGAGCAGCTCAGCCCATTTTGAGGGATCTTCGCAAACGAAATAAATGGTTAAAAGAATTTGCACGTCATCAATCTTGTACTTCTTTCTATTAACAAGGTTACCGATAGTGCCAATCATTACGCACTTTGAAAAATCACAACTCACAATTTAGCGCTCTTAGTCAAATTGATTTTTAGTCCGGTACAGCGAACTCGTTAATTTAATTTCCGGCATGAGCTGTGCAAAAAAATCATATAATTAAATAAGGCATTGGTAGAGTCGACTAGTTCCAACTTGCTTATAGTTTTTTTTTGCACTAAAATCTAAATTTAGAGATAGTCGAGATCAAAACCTGTTCGACGAACCAGTTCGATGATAAGTGTTTTATAGGTAGGTACACCAAATCCAGCAAAACAAGAATCTCTATCAAGAATCGTTAGATGTCAGTTTCGAGAAGATTTAGGTTAATTTTCATTTCATTGGTGCAGCATTAATTCTTCTTATCATCTCTCGTAACGATTAATTTAGTATTAAATTCTTTCTCTTAGTAGCCGTAACATTCATCTATCATAGTTTGACCTTCGACCAATAAAAGTTTATTACTAAAGGCAAAAAAAATGATTGTCGTAGTGCAAATGTTTTATTTTAAAGTCGTTCCCTATCGAACTGTGTGATAAAACATAAAAATAAAAAGTAGGACACGTGATCTAATTATTTACGCTGATAATACTAATTTATGTAATCATTTTCTGATGTACTTTTCTATTTAATATGTAACTGTATTTGATACGCGTTTAGAGCACCTTGTTATGCACAGGGTGTCACGTTACGTTTGTCGTAATGCAGAAGTTACTTCAAAGTAATTTAAATCTTAAGTGATTGAGTCATCATCGTCATAATTCAGCCGAATGGCGTCCATTGCTGGACAGTATGTATTTACAAACAAAACGTATCTATGTAGTATATTAAGGCCCTTCTAACCCTAAAATTAGCAACTCTATTAGTGGTGGTTAAAACTTCGTTTGAAATACTGTTAGAATAAAGTTCTAATCAGCTTGCACTAGAAAGTGGTTGTTACGTCAGTCACTGTGGCCGAATAGTGCGAAATTAGTGGTTTTTTTTGCGATTTAAAAAAAATCTATTGATTGGACTAAAAAAACAAAACACATATAAGCTTATTGCTTAGTGTGGCACCTAGATGGCGCTGTGTGTAATATCCAGCGATAATTATTTTCAACCGACTTCCAAAAAGAGGAGGTTCTCAATTCGACTGTATTTTTTTTTATTTTTTTTATTTTACTGGCTTCCCCAAGCAACGCCACAAAAACTGGTATTGTAATAAGGAGTTTCCTCATTCACTTGTAATTTGACACAGTTCTCAGCACTTGTTTCTGTACAAAATCAAATCTTGGGTTTTTACCACAGAGTTTCTATATATACAGGGAATTTTTACATTACCGTCGAGTGCTGCTCGGTGAGGGAGCACCTTCTCACATCCAGCGAATTCTCGCGATTGACCGAAGCCAAATTTCGTGGCACACTTCAAATACTTACCAATGCTTTTAATTTTGCAATTCAACAACATTCATTGTGTTTTTTGCGCGGTCGAGCAGACGATTTTTCAAACTTTTGAAGCAATGAATTACGAATTTCCTTCAAAAGTTTTAAAACCTTTCGGATTGTGATAGAAAAGTGTACAACGCAAACAGGGTTCAGGTCGTCTGGAGAAGTAGTCACCTACTGTCACTATACTTATTACTACCGGCAACCTTCGTTGTTTCCAGGTTTGAAGGGTTTGTCCAAATAGGCACAAACGTGAGTTTATAATGATAGTCCACCTGACCGTTTTCGGTCACGGCGGCGGTCAATCTTAGGCGAAGATTAGCAATCGGCGCGGGAAATATTATAGAGCACGTGCGCAGGCACAGGTGCAATGGCACTCTCTGTTCCTTTTCTTCTCTTATAGTCCTATGGGACGGCAATCGGACATGACCGGAGAGAGATCAGGCGCAGGACCAACGGCTTAACGTGCTTTACGAGGTACGGGGGTATCATGCCGCCTACTTCCAACTCCGTTCGGCTACTCCTGAGAAATGTCTAATGGAAAAAACCCAATAGCACTTTTTTCCCGACCCGGGAATCGAACCCAGGACTCCACGCTCAGCAGTCGCGCTTGCGACCACGAGACCAACGGGGTTAGTGACTTTATAAGCGAGTAGCAGAGGGCTCGTTTGACGTTTCATTTCACTTTCATCCGTCTCGCTAGTCAATAGGATCGATTGCAACTAGTTCGGCTCGATTCTCTCTTGCGTAACTATCTAATGCATAATAATGTCACCAACTGTTGTTTATAATTGTAATCATACTGGGTAAAAGTAACACATTTTCTGAGGCATTATTTGTAACTGTCAGTTCTAAATAATGCCTCAGAAAATGTGATACTTTAAGTGTTAGTTGTCACAGTTATTATATAATTCTGAACCGAACAATGCTGACCGACGTCGTTCTCGTTTTGGATAGTTATTTCTAGTCTTTACAGAACTTCGCTCGCTCGTTAAAAAAAACTGGATATCTGTAGAGTCGGTTAACGGACGATAATTTTACGTGATCACGTAATTTTTCATGATAAGTATTAGTGATTTTAACTTAAAAAAACAAAATTTCATCCCCATTTTCACCCCCTTAAGGATTAAAATTCTAACAACACCGTTGCGATAGCTTCCAACCATACGCCTAGATAATAAATTTTGTAATTTTAATTAAGGACTTTCCATACACAAAGTTTATTCCCTTTTTAACTCTTTGGGGGTGGAATTATCGAAAAAGCTGAGACACATATAAATTAATTTTCAATCATCAGCCTAAACACAAAATTTTGTGATCCTAACTTTAAAACTGACGGACTTTCATGCAAACTTTCATCCCCTATTTAAATCCCTTAGGGATTGAATTTAGAAAAATCCATCCTTATTCCTCGTCTACATTATAAAGGGAACCACTGTGCAAAATTTCAGTTTTCTAGGTCCAAGGGTTTGGGCTGGGCGTTGATCGCGGCGCGCGTAACGGTGTGACACTTTTTCGTGCGTGCAGCCGGTGCTCATCGATTTAGAAGACGTTACTCGTATCACGTCAAAAAGACTTTGACTTGATGTCAATTTAAATATTACGGATTGATTTTTCCTTTCATTGTTACTCACGAGAGGTGAGAAAATCGAAGGCTTAAACCTTAATCAAATTAATGACATTTAGAAGGATGTCTTTTGTATCATGATCCAAGTTTAATATAAATACACGCAATTACTGTCTGCAGATTAACTTAGTTTTAATGGTATCTTCCGTCTAACCTCGTAAAGCTTTCTTTGTGTAGATCATCTACTGATGCAATGCAAAGAGTCACTTAATATTAAGCATGATAAATGTCGTTATATCACATGAACAGTTGATCCAAACAAATCAAAATCCCTCTGAGAAAAGGTACCAGTTACAACTTACAAATTAACTTTACTGATCATTGACACTAATACGCTAGAAAGACCAAACATTTGATTGATTTTTATGATGTTTAGTGTTTACAATAATAGCGTTCGTGACTGTTTGTGAAAAGCGGTTCTTCCAATAATTAAAGTGAGTCAACATTGTATTTGTCACCTTCATTAACCTAATTGATATTTTTGCTGTTTGCTTCACTTGAATAGGAAGAAGATCTTTAGTGTATGTATCTTCTATTCCACTTTTCTACTTCATGAGCTCTTTTCCTTAGGTTTTCAGCTGCTTTTAGCTTTACAATAATAATTGGCAATAATAAAGCTAGATTGGCGATTGGCAGATAGACATGCAAATGAGCACAAAGTAGCGATAACAAATATTCTTGATCTCCCATTGTTTTATTCCAGTCCCCAGAAAGTTTTATTTAGCATTGCATTGACATTGTCGAATAATTAACGTAAACATTTGCGTCACATGTAAAATGAAGTCTGACATGAAGAATAGGCGAGACGACAAAAAACTAATTAGTCCGTCAGTTAGATTATTAAAAAATATTTGACACGTATGTTTTCTTTTGTTACGTAATCCAAAATTGACGAGGATACGACGCTTTTAAAATTTTTAATACGTCACGCCTAGGTATAATTTTTAGCTAGTTTTGACGTCACGAGCCCCCACTCCCGAGTTTTGATGCGTTTTATCTTTGTCAATATTCATTGATTTACAAAAACAAAAAATACGTGTCCATTAATTTCCAATACTTTAATTGACGGACTAAATAGATTTGCAATTTTTTGATACTGTCGTCATGCCTATTGTTTGACCATCAAAGATTGGCAATTCTACATTGACCTTGGCGAGCTCAGTTGTTCTTAGACTGTAATTAGTATACACAAAACTTGATTGGATTATCTGTAACTTTATAATTTGCATGTAGCGGAGATGAGTTGAGATGAATGTGGATTGATAAGAATAGATAAGAAATGTGTATGTAGGTATATTAGGTATCTAGGAAGTTTGAAAGTAGCTCCTGTTAAGTCGTCTATCTTGGTACCTATGGACATGTTAATAAGGAGTGTTGAAACGCGATTGAAATGTTGATGGATGGGGAGGGAGAGGAAGGCCAGATAAAGATGGATTGTATGAGGAATGATAATTATGAAATCGTAAGGAGTAAATGATGCCTTGACATCTGATAGGGGAGAATGGAAGAACAAAACGTATTGCGCCGACCCCAAGTAGAATGGGACGAGGGTAGGAATTTTATGATGGTGATGATTTTAATGAAAATAATATAACAGTCGGTCTTTTAAACAAAAAGGCAAAATCCCCGAGGCTAATCGGTTATGTTGTGTTACGTACGCTTGATTTAACATAACCGTTACACTGATTCTGATTTTACGATATAGGTATTTATATCTTTTAGTTTTAAAGTAGGTATGAGACAATCATACTGCGTTGTAGGATTAAAAAAAAAAGATATGGTGCATAAAGAATTATTGTTAGTTGGCCTTACGATAATTGCTTTAGGTACTTACTACCTTAACTACTTTGGCGTGAATAAATAACATTACGCCTGTATTTCCCCGGCTTAGGGTTAGGTAGAAATGTACCCACTTACCAGCTGTGCCTTTAACACAATTCCTATTAATTCATTATTATTGGTTAATAATTTCAGGATTACTTTTTACATTCTTGTACAAAATTATAATAATTATGGTTTATCACAAAATAGTTAAACAAAACCAACATGTTAAACAAAATTACTTCCGTAAATATTGATCGTAATTACCTACACTATATGAGTCTCTGTTTCCGAAAAGTTTTACACAATTTAATAGATTAAACATTGAGAAATTCAGAATTCAGAACTGTTATACTACCTAGTATGCAAATTAGTGTAGATATGCGTACCTAATTTCGTCTATAAATTAAAGCCAAGGAAAAAACTATTTGCAATATGCAGTGCTAATAGATAAAAACGTGATCTCGCTGCCGAATTGGCTTTGCTAATCGGCATCGTTCCATGGTCACTCAAAGCATAATTTGTCTTTACGAAAAACCAGTAGGCTTTACTATTCCCAAAATCAATAAAGTAAAAATAATAAAATAATTGTGGATGATGAAGCAATCTTCTGAACAGATACCGTAACAAATCACGGCAAAAAATAACAAACCGTTAAAGTTTTTTGTGAGCACCAAGCAAATAAGTTATAAAACATTTTTACATTAAATAAATAACTAATATTATTCTTCAAAACTACCTAAGCAAAAAGTTAAACGGTCGTTTTGATTACTTGTCGAGTCGTTAACGGAATTAATCGTTTAGATCATTTTGTTAATGATGATTCGTCACGGGCTGAAGAAGATTGTGATCGACTGTTTTATAAGGTCTAGTGACAATTCACGGTTTAGAGTAGTTATAAAAGATACTATCAACAAATAACTGCTTACATTCGTACTTTGTATGTTGCGTGTGAAGTATAATGAACATACATACTTCCATTTGTCCCACACATTTGTATTAAAGTATTTTGTTGCTTGTTTCAGATGCGGGAATTCCTGATTTTGTTGGTGGCTGCCGGTCTGGCCGGCGCCGCAGACCTGCCCCCCAGCTGTGAGAGACCGGTCTATTGCGACAGCGATCTCCTCCATCATGTCCAGATGGCCAGGATCTACAACGACTCCAAAACCTTCGTCGATCTTCAGATGAAGTACGACGAAAACAAAACACTAACCAACTTTGCGATTTTGCTGAACGACACCAATCAAAATCCGTCTGTAGCACAGATTCAACTGTTTGTTACCGACCACTTTTCTAACGAAGGCGAGCTCGAGGACTGGACGCCATCAGACCACAGTGATGCGCCTATCTTCCTCAACACCATAAAAGACGAAGCCTTGAAAGCGTTCGGAAAAGGCATCAACGACATCTGGCCTCTTCTTGCACGAAAAGTCAAAGCAGAGGTTCTCGAAAAACCTGAACAGTACAGTTTAGTTCCAGTTACTCATGGGTTCATCATCCCCGGAGGACGATTCAAGGAAATTTATTACTGGGACTCTTACTGGATCATCGAAGGCTTGCTCATTAGTGGAATGCATGAAACCGCCAAAGGGATGATTGAAAATCTAATTGAACTGTTGAATAAGTTTGGTCACATACCCAACGGAGCCAGATGGTACTATCAGGAACGCAGTCAACCACCTATGCTGACGGCGATGGTCGCTATTTACTACCAATACACCCAAGATATCGACTTTATAAGGAACAATATTGCATATTTGGAAAATGAATTGAACTTTTGGATGGAAAACAGAACTGTTACTGTTGTAAAAGGTGGCAATAACCACACGCTTCTCAGATACTATGCTCCCAGCGCCGGTCCGCGACCTGAGTCGTACTTTGAAGACTACAACAACACGATTGGCATGAGTGAACAAGATCGCGTTGATTTCTATATAGACACCAAAAGTGCAGCTGAGAGCGGCTGGGATTTCTCAACGCGGTGGTTCATCGTAGCGGATGGAAGCAACAACGGTACTATTACTGACATCCAGACCAGGTACATCCTCCCTGTTGATCTTAATTCTATCTTCGCTGGTGCTCTCCAGTACATGGCGATGTTCAATGTTTTATTATTAGATATTCAAAAGTCTGCCGAGTACGCAGCGTTGGCCGCAGAATGGAGGGCCGCCATTGAGGCAGTGCTGTGGAACCAAGAAGACGCAATGTGGTACGATTACGATATTCGGGACAATATACATCGTAAATACTTCTACTCGTCTAACGTCGCGCCGCTGTGGCAGAATGCCATTAGTTCTAGTTTTCTTGAAGCCAACGGTCCCAGGATTGTGAGCAGTCTCGAGATGTCGGGGGGTTTGGACTTCCCCGGCGGTGTGCCCACATCACTCATCAGGAGCGGAGAGCAGTGGGACTTCCCGAACGTGTGGCCGCCAGAAGTGAGCATCGTTGTGAATGCTATTGAAAACATCAGAACGACGGAGGCGAAGGCACTGGCCCTGGAAGTCGCGCAAACGTTTGTGAGGTCCTGCCACTGGGGCTTCCTGGAGTACAAGCAGATGTTTGAGAAGTACGATGCGGAGAATCCTGGCAAGTTTGGTGGAGGTGGCGAGTACAACGTGCAATTCGGCTTCGGGTGGAGCAACGGCGCCATTCTTGAGTTCTTGCACAAATATGGCAGTGTTCTGACTGCCGAAGACAACAATGTAAACGCTACTACAACAGACTGTCCTCCGTCTGTGCCGAATAAGAGCGCATGACTAGGCGTGGGTGTTGTAAACAATTTCTTAATTTTCCTATCAGCAATAAAAATAATTATTGATTTACATTATAATAATAATTGAAGGTTGTGAACTTACGTTTATAATTTAAAATAAGTGATATTTAACTTAACGGGTGCCATTAAGACATATAATGTCATCCAGACATTTTATTTTGGACTTCCGGCAGGGAACCTACTTTGTACAAACAATGAGTATTTCAAGTTAGCTATAATACCAAGAGTGTCCTTGTAGGCACGATACAATTTAGAATTCTTGACCGATAGGAAATGAAGAGATAACCAAGCATTTACCTAGCAAATGGCTGTTAAAATAAATCTCTCAAAAAATCCTATAAATATTATTATGTCGAAGTTATGTCATACCAGCAGTGCAAGTACGTAGGAATCGATTCGATAAATCTGACAGTTATTCTCGACAAAATGAGTTTTTATCTTTGTTCTAAACTCATTTTGTCGAGAATGACTGTCAGATTTATCGAACCGATTCCTACGTACTTGCACGGCAGGTTTGCCCACACTAGACCAAACAAAGGCCCTCTGTGCCCATAAGAACAAATCACAACGGGCACGCCCAGGTGCATCTAACCTTAGATTATGTTGAATATTTCTCCACTTTGTAAAAAAAAGAAAACCGTTCCGAAAGAAAGGGAACCGTTTCCGGTTTCATAACATAAGACAGATTTTACCACAACAGCAGTCTTATTCTGTAACAAATTTATTCTCATTTAGGTACCATCGTCGTTTTGACAATGTCCTTCGACAGTTTCGGTCCTAAAATGTTAACTGTCAAAATGAATGTCAAATACCTATTGCAATTGCCAGTATATTACGGAATAATAATGTTGGCAGAGCTTAAAAGCCAATCCGAAGCCTTTTGAAAAAGGCTTTTCCTATATTTAATTTTACGTAGTACTTAGTCAAATGTATAATATGTTTTGAGTTTTACGTTACTTAATATTATAACCTAAACATAGGTAATTAAAAGCCCAGGGTCTATCAGGGTTAAAACGCATAGTTTGATGTTACCTATTTATTAATAGCACCTACAGTTTCAGAAGTAGGCATTTATTAGCATAATTTTATTTTAATAGTAAAATGTTCAAAGTACTTAACTAATTTAATAAGATACTTAACAATATAATTTATGATTTTATTAAATCAATACCTTATAATAAATATTATGATGAGTGACTATTACATTTTACAGTAGCGTCAGCAAATAGAATGCTATCGCTACTGGCCGAGAATTTAACATATTTGCACTGCGTAGGCAAAATTTAGCTGCTAGCTTAGTAAGCTATTTTGTTGACTTTACTGTATCTACAGAACGCCTAATTACAGACAAACCAGAGAAGGTATACGCTTCGGTAATCTTCTACCATCGTTATTATTCATATTATCATCTTCGCGCGTTCGTATTTCCAGAAAAAAACGGATAATTGCCGATGTGTATACTTTTCCTCCTGGGAAATCTGTACTATGTGAATAGCCTTGTTCCCGAAGGGAAGCTGGCAGGAATCGGCTTGTTAGGTGCCTTCGTGACTGGTGTTATGTGGTTGGTACATAACACCAGTCACGAAGGCACCTAATAAGCCGATTCCTGCCAGCTCTCAGCAATTTATTTAAAATCAGTATAATTTATTCCATGTAAATAACATTCCATGTGTTAATGTGATTATAATTTACTTCTACATTAATAATGTTGTAATGAATTGTTGTATTGTGTTCTTTGTTTTTAAGTTATTATTTTAGTATTTATCTCTACTAGAGGACACTGGAAATAACGGTGTTTCCTTATAATATGTAGTTACAAATAAATGAATTCTAAATAGTGTGTACTCTTTAGCATAATCTGACAATTCCCATTACAAAGGGAATCGTATATAATTGAACAATACCTGAATACTGTGGATTTTAGTCAGCATTTTTTTTTTAAGTTCTTAGAGTGAAAACAGAGATTATAATGAAAAGGACAACGAAACGACTCCTTTAAATCTAGACTGGCTGAATTTCTATAACACCCAGTCAGATTTTGATTTCATGAGTTTTCTTAAATCCTCATGAGGTCCCTCATAAGTCATGACACTTTTAAGCATTTTGCTTTACTTCTCATAGTTTCTGATTTCGCTCCGACTTAAGCAGTTTACCCAGTAGTTACCAACGTAAAGACGTTAACTTTAAATAATCTTGTAAAATATGAGTTTTTCGTCCGTTACTAATGTTGTATTATATTAAAGGCTGTGTTGATATAATTCTGTGTTTATTTATTCTCAGGAGGCAGAATTCCTAAAATTTATTGTTTTAAGGAAATGCTTCCGTAGATCTGTTACCTTATGCTGATAAGCTAGCCTAGGTTTAAGTTGGGCAACAAGGGGAAATCCAAATCCATGAGAAACTGGGAAACTTTCCTAGGAAAATTTTGATTCTTTTTTCAAACAATTTTGGCATGGCTTATTTGTTTGGTCAATTAGTGAGAGTTGTCCATGAAAGTGACCAGTTTTTTTTCATGCCGTACATTTATTCATTTCAACTTAAAAGAAACAGCCTTTAGAGAACCTATAAAGGGTGTAAAACACCTCTTAACGAAGCCGAAAGGCACTTGTTCTCCTCGTCATTGTGATCATTGTTTTGTTCTACACCATACCTGGAAACCTTCTAGTTACGGAGATATTGGGGTCAAAGTTCCAACTTATTGACAAGTTTTTTTTTAAATTCATTTTTTTAATGTAACTACCTCCACGACCCCCGTACTAGGTATTCAATCTATCCATCAGGACAATGTTTTGAGTGCGTTACATTGAGTTCTACCACAAAACATGATTTTTCACCCCAAAAAAATAAAGTCGTTTCCCAGCAATAATTTTTGAGTAAGTTAAGTTACTTAGTTTGATGTACAGAATGCTCGGTTGACGGCTTCGTGATGAGGTCTTTTACACCCAGTATACAAGTTATACAACCCTCCAAGTTCATGTAACTCTATTTATAGAATCACTTTTTCTTTTCATGAAATAGTCATTCAATCGAGTTACATGAACTTGGTGGGTTGTATTGATGATTATAATTCTGTAACTACATAAGTGCACTACAGCCGTGAATCATATTTTAATCAACATATACAACCCATCACTGGCCTGCCAATTGTAAAAAAACAAAAAAAATATTAAACTTCTAAAATTTTCTACGACAGTTCAAACGACCGTGTCTGTCGCGGCCATTCCTGTCATAGCGGTTGCCGTCATTTCCCTCTATCTGCCTTGTTTAGATCTTGTTTTTTACCCTTAATAAAATAATTTTACTATAATTATGTCTGTGTTTTATTCAAGCAAATATTGAAATGACAATATAATAATTAACATCTTTGTGAAACTATAAGTAGTTTTCAATTAAAAGTGTTTCTTTGAAACAAAGCGTTTGACGACACTACCGGCGAGGATGCGTTTTGAATTTGCGTTCCGTTTCACCAAAAAGACGCTACATAAAATATTAAATTGTAAAATAAGTGTTGTATTATAAAGTTAAACAAGTGTACCACAGTGTTTATATGGGCCAATACAAGGCATTTTTAAGGAATAAAAATCGTTTTGAATTTCTTGCATATTATCTATTGCCTGTTGCAGTCAAGGATCTGAATCTCAGCCAGTTTACACCATAATTACTTATTAATTATTAGGTATCTCTAAAACCCTCAAAAGTTCTCATACAGTCCACTACTCAACATTAAAGGCCCTCGTGCCACATTTTTTGTAACGATCGAATATTCAGGACCTATAACAAAAAAACGTGCAAAAAGAGTTATAAGAACGCAAATTAATTACCAAAAAAATGAAGGCGTATATACCATATGTATGTAAATAAATAAATAAATAAATAAATAAATATGTATACTCACACTAAAGTACGATAACTTTATGTATTACATAACATACCAACACACATTCCAAATAGAGGCCGTAAAAAACGGTTAACTATATTTTTTGCAACTTGAGTACTGCCAATTGCCCAATGAATCTCACATTTCATATATTTGCACATAATATACCTATACTGCCTCGTTGGTCTAGTGTCGCAATCGCGATTACTTAGCATGAGTTCCTGGGTTTTCTCAGTAGCAGCCACGGAGTCTGGATTTGTGCCAGGTTGATGGCGTGGACATGGAGGTTCAACATAACTGGCGAAATGTGGGTCTACTATTAAGTCATCTCTGCCTAACCTAAAACTCCAATATCTTTTTACAATAATCACTTTTGAATGCTCACAATTTGTCCTTGAATTTCGTGAAAAATTAGATCGATCGCCCGAAAAACCGATGTGCGGTCTTTTTATGCACCAAAAGGAAAATAATTAGCGCTATGACTAGTCGTGGGTCTCTCGCGTCCTTCTATACTATAGCAAAACATAATCTGGATCTAACTTGATTAGATACACGTAAACTAGGGTGGTTCTCATTACCCCGTGGCTCTGATTCCCCCGTGTTACTTAGTTAATCAGTCAAGGGTCCAAGCCAGTTGGTCGATATTAGAAAGGTACTTAGTTCTCACCTACGCCTATAGTGTTAGAGAAAACCAAAATTACCGTTAAGTTGGTAAAGAAGTGTTCTTGTAACTGCAATCCAATTACTTACGAATATTTTTGTAAATCATCATAATTATCCATCTAATAACCAGTAGTTTTAGGTAGAGGCATTGCTTCAGAGATGTAGAGTTAAATAAGGAAAAATTGAAGAAAAACTTCTCAGTCTCTTGTACCTATTATGTAATGGTCTGAAAATTAGCATTGAAAACTTATAAAAACATTGTATTGTAGGATTTTGTTAACAAGTTAAGTTAGGTACAAAGCAAGAACTTAATCGGGGAAAAACCTTTGAGAATATTATAATTATTGTATTATGAAATCAGACATCCATGAAATAGTAGTAACTAGCTTTATCCTGTGTGTCAATGAAGTCCTTGCAAGTATGATCTGTGTAGTGTACCAGCTAGTACGGCTACAGCAGCCAGATTTATGACCTCATTGTATAGCCAGAAAGTCACAGTTCAGGTTATACCTGCCACAGAGGAATTTTCTGTCCTTCATGGTTTAAATCTAAACAGTTGGTTCATGACCGACCAGCATCACTGAGAGGTAGTTGACTCGTATGTACCAGCGACCGACCCTGCCAAGATAAATGTCAGGATCCACACAAAAAGAACTAACGGCGTCGATAATGGTGTCGATTCTGTTGTACACAAACTAAACTTAATTTAAGCTATTGCTATCTTTTTCTCTATAATACAACGAGAAAGAGACGGACGTAATTTAGAGCTGTCAAATTTAATTGGAACTAATATTTCCATACAAATGAAGGGTGTACGTAAAAACATGTCGACTAAAAACACGGTGAAGCACAAGGCATAAACTAGTTTGACATCTCTAACTTAGTTCATAGCTATAGCCGTCTTTTTCTCGCACTGCCTTTTAGTAAAAGATAGCAATAGCCTAAATTAAGTTTAGTTTGTGCACAACAGAATCGACACCATTACCTCTTTACCTTAGTTCCTTTACTAGCAATTTGCATACTTATAAGAAAAAGTCACTGACTTATGTTATGACCACCGTATAAGAAAGGGATGTATTTAATAGCACTTTAAAAATAATAATAGCTTTAACATTATTATATGAATTATAAAAATAATGGTTTCCACTATAATTATATGCTTAGCTTTACAATTAATTGAATGAACTATAAAAATAATGGTTTACACTATAACTGTATCGCAACCAGTTAGTCGGTAAAAAATAAACTTCAAAACACTCTATAGTCACCTAAAAAGCGTAGTCGAAGGCGTAGTCGACGGAGCCCCGCTGTAGCAGGGCTCCGTCGACTACGCTATGCGAGGTTCCTATTTCTGTCTGCAGGGTTTAAAGCAGAAATTTCCTTCAACTTTTTTTCTGGTACCTAGACCATTTTTTAAATTTTCTGGTTTCGGAGGACCTTGCTGCATTTTTTTCAAGCCCGTGTGGACCAAAAAAGAAAAGCAAATTTGCAATAGGTACTGTTTTTGCGCGCTATCTGTTAGGATTACATGAGGACCGCGTAGCTCCTAAGATTTTGTTTGGCAAAAATTTTGAAAATTAGAATCTAGCTTCGAAATGCTTGTTTTAAAGTCTTAATAACACCATTTTCACCGAAATACAACCTGTCATCACAGGAACAATTTGTTTTTTTTTTTAGTTTTTCGATTAGCTTATCTATGTTATCAAAACCAGAAAAAAATCGGTTCGCTCGCTTTTACATCCTAGGTTCTCCTGGTAATTTCATCATTCATTACATTCATTCATTCATTCATTCATTGTTTTTAATTATTTCATTCAATTAATTTTAAGCTGAGAAAATGTATAGTGGAAACCATTCTTTTTATAGTTCATAAATTTATATTTAAAGCTAAACATTTTAAAGTGTGAAACATTATTTTTTAATGTTTTGACTAAGGGACAGGTCGATAAGGATTGATGGAAATATGTTAGTATCATTTATACGTGTTTTAGGATGTCTACCATTTCATATACCTCTTTCTACATTATAAAAGGCGTGCAATGAATGAAGTGCCCGTAAAAGAAATCAAGGAACTGATGGAACCTCCTTTTATGTTATTGAAAAAAGCGCCATCTACCTTTGATTCTTTGAACTACACTGGGCTAAGCTTTTTGGCGGGATATTGTGTTCAATAAACTCTATAAAGAGGGCGTTCATTAATACCAGCATTAAATTCTTCATGCTTCAAGCGAGGTACGCGCACTGGGTAAGCAGAATATTTTAGTCTTTAACAATACACTGTGATCGCGTTTAAGTTTACCGATCTTTTTGAGTTATATCTTCGTTTTTTCATGATAGTATAGGCACACCCAGTGTACCTAGCTGATTGTCCTAATAAGGCAATTGAGACTAGCGAGCTAAGGCAAGTAGAACTCGACCTGAAATTCCAATTTTGTTAACTGTCTTCCGTAGCTATATCGTAATTATCATAATGCTAATCTTCTTCTTCTTAATCGTTTGATTAGTGCCTAACCTGGTGTCAGAGTTTTTATGCCGCCCATGGGCTTCTGACTTGGCTTTACATGCCGTCAAGAAATATCTTTCAGGCATGCTAGTTTATTCATGATGTTTTCCTTCACTGAAGCATTATATTATCTGTGACCGAAGCAAGATTAATAATAATTAATTGTTACTCTTACTATATGTAAGTACCTAACATTATTATCAGGTAGGCAGTCAGTATCATATACATTTATGTTTAATGAGGAAGTCTAGCGATTGACCTTGTATAATATAATTATTATCTTTGTTGTTTTTGAATAAAATTGTGATGAGTGACCTATTTTATTATCTATACAAATATTATAAAGAGGAAAGATTTGTATTTTTGAATTTATGTATTTTTGTATGTAAAGAATAAACTTAAAAGCTACTGGACCAAAAAATTCAAAATTTGAAAAATTCTTTCAGCAATGGATAGCTACCAGCGAGTAACATATAGGCTGTATTTTATGCCCGCACTCCCGCGGGAACGGGAACTACGCGGGTGAAAAAGCATAAAGTCCGCTAGCTCATTAAAAAATTGTAACGCATCTACGCATTGCGCACGCACAGCCTCTACCCGAGATTTAGAACGCCTTGTCAGATTTACGTGTCCTTTTAAGTTAATGGTCCATAAAAATTGGGTAAAGTTTTGAGGATGAATACGGACGGCGAATGAATAAAGAAGAGAAATACCTGATATTTAAAAACAAAACGATATGAACGAAACGATGGATGTGGACTGTGTGAAGGGTGATACGACAAGAAAAGGAGGTGACTGAAATGAGGTGACGAGTTATTGTGAAGGTGGAAGAAGTCATCCTGCACCGATCCCAAATAAATTGGGCTTAAGGTTTACGATTAGGGTATTTGCCTAATTCTGTTGCATAAGCTGTTATTATAATGCGGAATTTCAGCTATAAGATGGCCATGGTTAATTATGACGAATATAATGACGCAGAAATAAGCATACGCATACACACACGTGTGCGATTGGTTATCTGGGAAACATAGACAGCAATCTAATGTCAAGCTGACAGTTCGCAATCTGACTTTGGGGGGAGGGCACGTATCCGTATGTATTTATTTTGGGAAACAATTATATTTAGTTACAACGTGCGCGATGTCCGCGGTACTCGCTAGTAAAAGTACTCGGTGTATCAGCTGAGATGGGTCGGCGACCTAAGGCACAGTCAGCGCAACGCGCTCGCGACAACTAATCGTCATGATGCACGAAATGCATTTAATAGGTGTTGGTCGGATTCGCGGCCACTCGCCCCGCGTCGGCCCTCGCCGTTGTACGAGTACACGGTGCGCTCAAACATTGCGGTCATCGCGCATTTCCCATCACACACCAGTTAATGTAAGGCGAAAATTGTGACAGTGAATAGCCATGTTCAAGATCTCTTCGGTGCGGTTTGTGCCCCTGTATCCGGTGCTAGGGCTGCTTGGTGCGTGCGCGCAGGCGATCAACATCGTCTCCGTCTGCAACTCCTCCATCTACTGCGGCGGTGACCTCCTACGTACAGTGCAACTCGCCAGGATTTTCCCCGATTCCAAGACCTTTGTCGATCTAAGACTCGCACACTCTCAAGATCAAACTTTGATCAATTTCGGTAATCTTATGAGAGAGACTAATAATAATCCTTCTCGTGAGCAAGTTACTTCATTTGTGGATTCAAACTTTATCGATGGAGACGAGTTGCTCAACTGGAACCCACCGGATTTTGACCCCAACCCACCGATCCTCGACCAGATTGCTGATTCAAAGCTGAAGCAGTTTGCGAAGGATATAATCGGAATTTGGCCGGGACTCGGCCGGAAAGTGTCGCCCGACGTGGACCGGAATTCTGATCAGTACAGTTTTATTTATGTGCCCAACGGATTTATTGTTCCTGGTGGAAGGTTCAAAGAGCTGTACTATTGGGACTCATACTGGATCATACGTGGTCTTCTGATTAGTAATATGACGCAAACTGCAAAGGGAATGATTGATAATTTCATATACCTTGTAAATAAACTGGGTTATATTCCTAATGGAAGCAGAATTTATTATTTGGGACGAAGTCAGCCGCCTCTCCTAGCGCTGATGGTGTACGACTATTTCACAGCTACGGGAGATGTCGCCTGGCTCGAACAGAACATCGGTACTGTGGAAAGGGAACTTCATTATTGGTTGGAGAAAAAGAAATTAACCGTTGACGTAGATGGCAAACAGTACAGGTTATTACGCTACATTTCGGATGAAGAAGACACGGGTCCGCGTCCAGAATCATATTACGAAGATTATTCCAGCAGCAGAATACTATCTGACGCCAGACGTGAAGAATTCTACAAAGAAATGCGCAGTGCGGCGGAGAGCGGCTGGGACTTCTCGTCGAGGTGGTTTGTAAACGCAAAAAATATGACCACAGACAACCTGACCGATGTCCACACGTCGCGAATTCTCCCAGTTGACCTCAATTCTATGTTTGCTGGCGCCTTACAAATGGTAGGTGACCTAAGAAATCAATTAAAAGATAGGCGAAGTGCCCAGAAATGGTGGAGCTTAGCGAAGTATTGGAGAGTAGCAATAGAAAATGTTTTGTGGGACCCTAACGATGGTGTGTGGTATGATTATGATACCACGGCAAAAGCTCGCAAGAAGCAGTTTTACCCGAGCTGTGCAACGCCGCTGTGGACAGAAGCCGTGGAGCCAACGACTTCGCCGCTTTACGCTTCACATTTAGTGCGATACTTGCTGAAGAGCGGCGCGCTGAACTTCCCCGGCGGGATTCCAACCTCGTTGTGGCACACAGGGGAACAGTGGGACTTCCCGAACGCCTGGCCGCCTCTCCAGAGTATCGTGATCGGCGGTTTGGAGAAAAGCGGTTACGAAGAAGCGAGAAAGTTAGCAAGGGAACAAGTCACGGTGTGGATTCGTGCGAACTACATAGGCTATGCGAAGTGGCAGAAGATGTTTGAGAAGTACAGCTGTGTGCAGGCGGGGGGTCACGGCGGAGGGGGGGAGTACTCCGTCCAGTCTGGCTTCGGATGGACTAATGGAATAGTTTTGGAACTCTTACAAAGATACGGGAAAGAGTTACAGCTTGATGAGCATGGTGAAAACAATTTGCCTACTGTGCGGATGGTGTAGTGAATTTAAACTATCGATTTGTATATCAATAATCTAAGAATAGATGTTACATTTGTACCTATAATCAAATGTGTTGTTCTATGTATGTGTTGCTAAATAATTTTTCACATTTCGAGGGCTTTGTGACTTCCAGGAATGTTAATTGCCCTTCGGCTTGCATGCCAAATAATTAGCATTTTAGAGTACCTTCTACCTACTCGTAATGTAATTCTAGCCAAAAAATACGACAATGTAAGTTCACATGAAACTAGTTGTTTGTGAAACTTGAAACCTGACGTATTTCACTATACTTACCTAATGTAGTACTTTAAATTTTCTATCTGTCATTTGTTACGCTTTCAATCGTCATTCAAGCAATTTTTGATTCGGTAATTTTCAGGATTGGAAATTGTAATAAGAAATCGTCATCATGGGTTCGAAATTAATCTAACCTACTAACATAAAACCAGGTTTTAAGACTAACTAGATACTTAGCTTTGTTCCAGACATACACTCTAATCTCTGAAACCATTCACCCGATTTCAATGAAATTTTGGTTGAAGCTTGAAAGATAGGTTAGTTCTGGACCCCGATAGTTGGCGCCGTGCCCAGGGCGAGTCGCTAGTAGAATTAGAAATCTAAATGGTATTTCATGTCAAATCTAAAAGGTTTTTCATGTCTGATCAAAAATCGAGAGCAGCTGTTAGTAGGTACGGTGAGCAACGACAGTCGATCAACATTGTCTTTACATCAGATACAAAATAATTCGATCCACGATTACACGAACATTTCACGAACCGAAGTGTTTTGACTACTATTTATCTTAATATTTTATGCGTGTTCAATTATTTTAATGTTGTGCTTGAAAAAAATATTATGGTCAATCAATCAAAATCAAAATCAAAGCATTTATTTCAAGTAGGCCAGTTACATACAGGCACTTTTGAATTGTCGAAACAAAGATGAAAATTAAATCATAAGCATTAATCCGATTTTTGTTGCTGACCATACCAATAAGGAAATGCAAATGATGGAAAATTATGCGTTGTTATGTTTATTTATAATAATTTTATAGCATTAAGTATTTTATGAATGTTGAACACAAATAGGTACTACGTAAGACTAATGAAGATAAAAATAAATCAAGTTTGGTACTTAGTTGTTTTAAATTGCATTCATCCCCTTTTCCTAGCTGTAGAGTGAGAACAACCTCATCACGAAGCCGTCAACCAAGCTGTCTGTACATCAAACTAACTAACTTTACGTAAAAATTATTGCTGGAAAACGATTTTTTTTTCACTGTTTTGTGGTAGAACTCAATGTAACGCACTCAAAACATTGTCTTGATGGATAGATTGAATAATACGGGGGTCGTGGAGGTGTTTAAAGTAAAAATCTTACATTAAAAATTTGTATTTAAAAAAAACTTTTCAAAAAGTCGGAACTTTGACCCCCAATATCTCCGTAGCTAGGTTCCCAGATATGGTGTAAAACAAAACAATGATCACAATGACGAGGAGAACAAGCCTTTCGGCTTCGTTAAGAGGTGTTTTATGTTCGACCGGCTTTACGTTTTTTACGAGACACGTGTAAAACCTCTACTAACTTCTAAACTCCGAGCTGTTACTAAGATTTTTTTCACCGAATCGAACCTACCACGTTCAGCAGTCGCGCTTGCAAGTCTACAAGTCCAAGGACTACATACACTAGTGGTAAAACGAAAGCACTGTCATCTGCCATGATGGCCCAGTAGAAACGTTCCCAACCTAACATAAGAGTTGTTGTTGTAGTAGGATCGAGCTCAGGAAGGAACTTTACCTTCTATCCTTAAATTATTCTTTCACCACTGCTCGCAAAAACATGAAACGTTCCAGGAGAACCAAAAATTCAGAGACAATCATGATGGCAGTACACGCTGGTCGTAGTGGATTACGTTACGATCCACTCCTACTCACACTGAAGATGTCGCATGTGTGTGTCCCAGCAGTGGGAACATTTTAATCTAGATAAATATGCTATTATGCTAAATGGAAAAATGTTTCCGGTCTGTTGGTATTGGTACCTAGTGTGAATGATTGAATGGTGTCATGTCAATGACTCTTGTAGGTCTGCAAAAAAAAAAAAAAAAAACCGACTGCGTAAAAAATAACTACTTAATATCTTTAAATAAAAACTGAAAAGAAAAAAACAAGTTCAGGAAACAGGACATATTGACTGCAACATTCGGGACCCATTAAATAATCTAGACTAAAATCATTACATCCATTATGGTTCTTTTCAGTTTTTATTTAAAGATATTGGTTATTTTTTACGCAGTCGGGTTTTTAAATTATTTTTTTTATTTTACACTTTTTAGTTAAGTACTTAGATACCATTTTAAAATCCTCATGATGAGCCCCACATTTGAATTTGGCGCGATAAATCCTCCATTTTGTTTTTTTTTTATTTTGATATACCCAGTGTCACTCTCACAGTAAATACGAACCTAACGACACCTCTCAAGATAAAATCCATCGAGCCGTTCAGGCCACAGAACGTGCCAAACAATTATACATACCTACATACATCTCGAAAAACATAAACCTCCATCTGGCGCAGTCGGGTTAATAACAGTTTTTCGCTGACTGTTTAAGAAAGTATACAACTAAAAAGTATAAATTAAAAAACCGACTGCGTAATAAATAACTAATGAATTTAAATAAAAACTGAAACGACTGTTGCAGTCAACATGTCCCGTCTCCTGAACTTGTTTTACTCTTTTCAGTTTTTATTTTAAATTATTAGTTATATTTTACGCAGTCGGGTATTTTATTTTTTTAAATTATTTTAATTTATTTGTATAGATTTCAAATCACTTTTGTGTAGCAGTTCAAGAAGACACCTACTCTCCTTCAACTGTGTGGCGGTGCTCAGAGTAAAACAGACGGGCAGGACGAATCTATAAGAGTTCCGTTTTAAACATTTGGCTACGGAACCCTAAAAACTCAATGTACTTCTGACCTTGATATAAACAACATGATTGTTGCACTAGTTAATTATGCTGAATTTCAATAGGTACTTAATTAATTGTTTTTACTGATAGGTAGGTAGAGGTAGCTACTTTAAAAAACATGCGTTTGTATTATTTTAATTGAAAAACAACTGTACTACTTATCATTCTTATATATCGTAATAACCAGGTACAGTCACGAGCACCATGCTAACGCGTTTTTTTTTTCCTGTATTTTTTCATTGCTGGGCAAAGGACTCCTCCATAACCTTCCTCTACAGACATGGCCCGCCCAATCCCACTTTAAACGGTGAGACCGATGTTTGATTCACCATTATATTACAGTCGTTTTGCCACGTGTAGGTACGTACTAAATACATACTTACCTATTGATAGCAGTGATAGCCCAATGGTGTGACTGTTGGACTGACAAGTCATGGTCCCGAGTTCGAACCCAAGACAAATACGACAGACTGAGTATAGACTGATTTTTCGGATTCATTAGCGTATTGTATAATCACTTGATTGGTGAAGGAAAACATCGTGCGAGAGCAAACCAGCATGCCTGAGAGATATATTTTCTCAATGGCATGTAAAGCCAAGTCAGAGGCCCATTGGCGGCATTAAAACTCACACACCAGGTTAGGCACTAACCACACGGTAAAGAACAAATAAATATTAGTGCTCGTGACTGTACCTAAGTATCTACCTAGTTATTATAACAAAATGTTCTAGCATAGCAAATAATTTAAAAAAACTTGACTAAGCTAGAAAAATAGTAAAACATATAAGCAATTCAAATTGTTGTAAATGACTAAACCTAAATTGACGGAACAATATTGTGAATGATGATATGGCTAAAAAACCGGCCAAGTGCGTATCGGGCCACGCGCTGTATAGGGTTCCGTAGTAGCCCATTTTCACATCAAACAACGATTTATTCTAAGGATTTGGTACAAAATTATCCAACACAAAGTTATCTTAACTGCAATAATTTTCCTTTACAGTTCCTGAAATGCACTATCATCATTAATTTTTCCATTTTTCAAGCCAGCAGTTTAGATTTTAGAGAAGGGGGGAACAATAATGTACACTTTGAAGTTTAATATTTTGTAAATGGGGCATTAAATCGAAAAGTAGTAATAGCAACTCCTAAGTCATTTTAAAAGACCTATTCAATGATACCCCACAGGATAGGGGACGACGAAAAAAAATTCATCACCACTTCAAGTTCACATGTAGGGGAGCTACCCTAAAAAAATATTTTCCAAAATTTTGTTTTCTACCACTTTATCGGCGTAATCGATATATACACACCCCTACAAAATTACAGCATTCTAGTACTAACAGCCTCTTAGCAAAACCTCGGACAGACAGACGGACATGACGAAACTACAAGGGTTCCTTGTCAGGAATACGGAACCCTAAAAAGGGGGTAACTGCTGAGATGACAACTAATAGAGAAGCATGGACGAAGAGATGCTGCGCCGACTCCTAATAAATTGTGATCGGCAGGAGACTGGGAAAGTCCAGACTATGGTGACGACGAAAAACTTAAAAGCCTATTTTGCAGAAACCCTGTTCAAGAAGTTTCTTCTTCTTGCTGGCCCTGTGATCCAGATTAGATTAAGTATGCATCACTCCTGGTTCCCGAGTGAAACAACAAGAGTAAAACTTGTATGGCTTTATTGTCTCAGGGAGGTATACCATATATACCTACCTAGATACATAATGTTTGGGTGGGTTCCCGATTCCCGAGCAAGGTTGGGATCATAAATGTAAAAATCAGTATTATCTTAACTCAAAACACAACCATCCATATATTTAAGATACAGAAAAACCTTTCCCGGAAATCTTTTTCCTACAAAAACCAACTTAAAAACTAATTCAGGACAAGGACTGTCATAATTATATTTACTGCACTTTTGTTTGTTTGTTACTAATATTCATCTTCTTTGTGTTATACTCAGACCCATTGCCGCAGGTAGGTACCAATATTTGTAGATAATAGAAGTCTAGACTAGTTTTACTACTGACCTAGAAACCACATAGAATGTGCTACAGGTGCGCTACACTTTACACATACATAAACTGGTATGACCACTTTCAAGGTACCATATTAATCGTAAGATCGTACCGGCTGAACGTCCCGAGGGGTTTAGGCAGAGGTGGGTACCCTCAACATTTCGCCAGTTATGTTAAAGGTACAATTTTGAAGGCGACAGCAGACAGCAGCAGTAGTGACGCCCTACTGCAATGACAACTGGGCTTATTTTGTTCTGTCTCCTGCTGATATGGAGAAGGGAAGTAACATAACATAACATCACGCCTGTAATCCCCGAAGAGTTGGGCTGAGGTGTACCCAATAGTACCTACACCCACATTTCGCTAGTTATCTTTAAGTCCAATGTAATAGGGGGCGAGCGCTGGCGCAAATCCAGACTCCGTGGCTGCTACTGAGAAATTCCTGATGGAAAAACCCAATAACACTTTGCCCGACCTAGGAATCCAACCCAGGACCTCATGCTGAGTTGTCGCCACCACTAGACCAACGAGGCAGTCATTTATTTCATATTGTTAACAATACACGTCATGGTAATAGGCTTATCCCCAATAAAATGGAACCTAACATACCTAACTGTCTAAATGTGGGTGTACTGTACACATCTGCATACCCCCTCAGAGCATACAGGCGTGATGATATGTTATGATGTTGTGAAAACAACAAACATCCAAGCGATTGCAGCAATCACGACCGACTTGCTGTCTATAATTGAAGAGTTCCATTGTATTTCTCCGAAGATCACCATCAGATCTTCACCAAATTTAAACGGGACCACCGCGAAGTAATTTTCTTCCAAACAAAAAAAGAATCATGGAAATCTGTTCACAATTGGCGAAAAAAGGCTGACCATAAACATAAAAAAAAAACAGACGAATTGATAACCTCCTCTTTTTGGAAGTCGGTTAAAAAGAACGATAAATATTTTTGTCATGAATTAAAAACTATGACTTTAATTTTCTTTTTTCCCGCGCTTTGCTTTCGCCAGGTTGAAGGAGAAGCAAAGGTATGAAGCCGCTAAACAGCTTAATATAAAAAAAACTAATTTTTTTTTTTATTTTTGAATTTAGAACACAAATAAATGTTAATTTGTTTATAAAAGTAAATATTACTTTTAAATAATCATGTTTATTTATGATATTCTATTTATAAACACAGTTTGAATATTCAAAAAATATGTTTGTATGATAATATAATATAATATTTATGACGTAAAGACGCCTTATTGCTTTGCCTAAATTAAAAAAAAAAAACATTCAACTCCGACTATATAAGCATTGAACCAATTTGGACTAAGTATAGGAAGTATTATATTATCTGTGGTATAGGTATATCTGGGGCAATTTTAATTCCCGCACAAGTGTTAGAAAATGAAAAATATCGAACGGATGTGAAATACATTGCATGTTGAACCTAATCGTAGAGTGCGTTATGAACCAGTTTTCGAGGAAGTGTATTGAAAATTATGTTTTTCTAACTGTTCCGCTATTGTTTTGATTCTTATTAATCTTGTTGCGGGATCCAAAATACAGTGACATTGTTTCTCCGGGACTTCGTCGAGCTTCATTCTCTCGGCACTTTTCTGGTGGTCGCCACTGTTGGTTCTGGCTTTCAGGAACTGCAGTGGTTGCGAGTAGTGTGGCTTTAAAATATTATAATTTTAAATCGTTATGACGGAGAGATCAAGTGCCTTTCCGCTTCGATACGGGTCTTTTACACCCTTTATTTCATCCACAGTATGTCATGTTGTCATTATGTACTTACCTTTTGTAGGTAATTAGGTATCTAATACCTAGTACTTATTTCAGTACTGAAAATCACGCTACAATCTCATTAATTACCACTGAATTTTAATTAGTAGGTACCTACTGAAAAAATATTTTTAAACGTTACTATTGTATGCAGATTTTTATCGTAGCTTTCCATGGTTTAAAAGTACGCGAATAATGAATTTATTGAATTCTAGGTCAGGGTAAGTCTTGTTGGTTTTTTTCCATTTGGTATCGATGTACGGTCGAACAAGCTATTTGGTATACATTTTACAATGTAATTTGTTGGTTAAACTGTAAACCAAATAGCTTGTTCGACCGTACTTTTCCTTAGGTCTTCGGGAAATGCAGACGTGCCAAATGTCTTATTGCATGTTTTTTTTTTGAAAATTCTCTTAACTAGAACACCTTTGACTGACCAGTGTCCTTTCTAGTTTAAGCTACCAGTAGTAACTATTGTAGGCAAAAGGCTAGTTTCCACCATCAATAAATTGCAAATATATTTTGGCCGTGATAAAGTATTGAAAAATTATGGACAATAAATTTTTGGTTTTTGTAAATCAATGAAAAACAAATCAATGACAAAGATCAAACGCCTCAAAACTCGGGAGTGGGGGCTCGTGACGTCAGAACGCACTAAAAATACCTATCCCACGGCGTGACGTATTGAGAATTTTAAAAGCGTCGTATCATAGTCAGTTTTGCTTTAAGTTACAAAAAAAAAAACAGGTCAAATATTTTTTAATAATCTAACTGACGGAGTAATTAGATTTTTTCAGTACACAAGCCTATTAAGATGGTAATGGAAGTAAGACAAGGAATCGCGAAAATAAAACTCTTTTTATTTATAAGATTTATTTTGCAAATTTTATTCAATATTTAATTTACCTAATAAATGCAACTGAAATTGACGCCAACCGCCAAAAAATAATAATATTGAGTGAGTACTTTATCTTCATGCAAAAACTCATTCATTCTCCAACTCTACCTACATTTACGTACCTAAACGTTACAAACTAAATGTTTCTGGCGATTTGTTTCTTTAGCAATGAGGTTTACCAATGAATTTATATTTATCAACCTACATACCTACTAACAATCATAAAACTAAAATAAGTACCTAAAAAAAACATTTAAAAAGGCATTTGACTGGGTCCCATTCAAGCTTTTGTAAGAGATAATGTGCCTGATGAATACCTACATCAACAATTTTGGCGACTACTTACTTAGGTATGTAGTAGAAAACTGCGAGGTACCCAACACCATAGAGTAGTTTTAACTTCAAAGGCGTAGACTATTAAAAGCGGAAACGAAAAGAGTTCACCAAGGGAGTACCTAAAATCCTCCCCAGTTTTGTTATTAGATTTCCACCTTTGAATTTTTGGCATTAATGCCGTTAATAGAGTAAAATGTATAATATAATTCTGTAAGGAATAGGAAGACCAAGGGGAAGAAATAAAATACAAGATCCAGAGTGATGACAAAAATCCGTATGGAGATATCTACATAAAAACAAAAATATGTAGTTCAAAGAAAATAGATAGGTAGGTAGTTAGGTACGTTAAAAGTCAAAGTAGAGAAGGAAGATCCTAGCGTCACAACTTGTCAGAAGGAAGAGATGTATGGTATCAACCCTCATTAGAAAATCACCATCTGGGAGGTAAAGATGCTGGCATTATTAGATAAAAGCTTTCAAATATCACTCTTGAACCTCATATTATAGAGAATCTTTGCATTCCGTTTTTTTCTATTTTGCTATGAGGACACCTCTGCTCTGCGTAACCCTTTTGAGATTACTGGCGTGATGTTATGTTATATGGTAAGTCTTTGCATTAACAGTTATGGGCATCTTCTTTTGCTAACAAAAAAGATGACGCTTTTAAAATTTATGATAATTATAAATCTTTCTAACGTCGTGTATATTTGTTTCGATAAAATCTATGTGCTAGTTAATATCTAATAAAACCCGGGAATCTATTCAGCCTTATTCAACCGCATCGAAATCACAATCACTAGCCGGTGTCACGTAGGGAAGATCCGATCCGAATTCCGCTTCCAACAATACTTGTTGGATTTTAAGTCTGGCAAGAGCGTTCTGTTTAGAGTTCAGCCGTTTAAGTGTGGGGGCACAACTAACGAGGAAAAGTTCGTCAGGGTCCGACCTGTTACACGAACAAGAGGTCACTTCTTCGTCAGTGGAGTTCTGGCGAGCTTTCTTAGGCGAGGGTTGGGAGTCTTCATCATCGTCGTCTTCTTCGTATTTGGTATCTTGACTGTAGGACAGTTCCGGTAAGCATTGACGTTGACGTGTTTCATCTTCATTGTCTGAATCTTCGGTCTCTTTTTTGGCGGCTGTTCTGTAGATGTAAAAACGATATCCGATTAGTAGAGTAGAAGTGTTTTCTTCCCAATTGCTGTTGTTACGGATAGCATAGGTTGTTGATATTTATGGAGTGTCTAGTTTAGTCTAGGAGTTTCTAGCCCGTTCTTAGAGCCTTATCACACTAGCGGATTGCGAGCGGATTTAAAGCGGAGCGGGCGCGCAGCGAATTCTCCGCGGATGCGCAACGAATTCGCTGCGCATTCGCATCGCAACGCAAACTCAATTTTCAACGCTAGGCTTTGCAGGCTAACGTTGAAAATTGAGTGCACTTTCACGCTGCTATTCGTTGCGAGCTTGCGGCGAATTCGTTGCGCATCCACGGCGAGCTTGCTGCGCACCCGCGGTTTGTTCGCCGCGCACACGTTGCGAACTCGCAGCGTGCTCGCTGCGCACTCACCCCGCTTTCCACTCGCTCGCTACTCAGTTGCGAGCGGATACAAAGCGGAACGGGCGCGCAGCGAATTTGTCGCGGGCGCGAAACGAATGGCCGCGGATGCGCAACGAATTCGCCGCGAATAGCATAATAGCTCGCAACTCACTAGTGTGATATAGCCCTAATTGAAACAAATGCTTTCAATGCGTTCAAACTGCTAATAATACAGAGAAAAAATTTGTGTGTTGCGATATCCAGTCATCATAGAGCATAATTCATACATTCTTAGAAAAGTAAATAAATAGACAAAAAAAACAATACCTAGGTGATTCTACTTACCCATTCTCTTTGGGTTCTATATGCGGCAGCAGAAACCTCATATGCTGATGGTAAGGCCACCTGGTACGACCTCCATGAGTTCTCTGCAGCTTTATGAACGAATCACGGAGAGATCTCCACCGTTTCTTGCATTCCGATTCTACGAAAGAAAACAAGGTAAAAATTAGAGACGATTTTAATTAGCTCTTTTTGTATACAGTAGCCAAGTAGTGGGAACCGGTAGATGTATAGACCATTGGCATCGGTGTTTGTGTTAATAACAACATAATCATAATATAGCAGTGATGCAGTGGAGCCTAGTGGTGTGAACGTCGAACTGACAAGTCATAGGCGAGACCCGAGACCCGAGTTCGAAGTGTCGAACCTAAGGCACGTACCTCTAATTTTTTGGATTCATGTGCGTATTGTAAATTTGTAAGTATAATTATAACTTGCTTCGGTGAAGGAAAACATCGTGAGGATAATCATGCCAGAGAGATATTTCTTGACAGCTGTAAAGCCAAGTCAGAGTCAGAGGCCATTGGGCAGCATAAAAAATCAAAACACCAGGCTAGGCAATAACCACACGATGAAGAAGATAATATTGCGACGGGTTAATTATGATGCCGAACTGTTGAATGTTGTCGCTGTTTATCCAGAGGGTTGTTTATTATGTCAAGAAGCCTTATAAATAGTACATAGGAAAAAAAGAGATTGATGAGATTCAGATGAGGCACCCACATAAGTAAATGAAGATATGGCTAATATGTACTTGGGTGCGTTTACACAAACAGAAATATTGCGAAATCTGTACTTACCAGAAACATGGAGTGATTCTTGAACCTCTTTCCAGGCATCGTCTCTAAGCTTTGTTTTATTGAAACCGCTCACAGACTTATCATACAAAATTGGGCGCTTTTCAACCTCTTTGATCAAATCTACCTCATTCATTCTTACACTTTTTTTTGTTGCTGGCTGTGCAATTTTGTTTTTTTTCACGGTGCTTTACGGGACACGGACGCAATTTCACGAGATTTACCGCACTGAATTATTTGGTTTATCAGCAACTATTCAACTATTTCGTTGCTACACAGTTGGTCCACGTAAACACAAGCCCCGGCTTTCGTTGCCAAAATCACTAATAAGCACACATTTTTTTTTTAAATTATTTTAGAGCGTACCTTTTTTTTAGTTTTAATGATACACAATGACGGTCTGATGGTGAACTGGGGTGGCTGGCTATGATCAGAGGAGGTGGGTGACGCACGGTACGCGCGGCGCGCGCGTATCGAGCGGCGCGGCCGGTGCGGCGCCCGGCCCCACGTCCTTAGCAAACTCCAACTTTATTGATTTTACTGATTAGGAAACAAGTGAATGGGGATAAGTATAGTATTATTTTGTCGCTCGAATGACGTACTCGGGGGGCGTTGGTAAACATTTGTGAAATTGTTTTTTTTTTTATGTAGGTATTGAAAAACAAGATGACGGCGTTAGTCCTAATTTTGATCACGCGCCAAAATATCCTTGTTTAAGTGTTGGTAATGTTACATTTGAATTATTTAAGTACTTAATTGCAACAATTAAGTATAAGTCACAAGTACCTACTTACGCAGGGTCTGTTCTATTCCCAGACCAATTTTAATTATCTGCCTTTTTCGTACCTACTGAATCGTTATTATTAAAACATTTTTCTTCAAACAATTTTAGCGACGTAGATACGGTACTTTTGAAACTATAAATAAAGAACAAAAATGTTTTACAAAATTCGAATCCATTACTTAAACACAGTATTGATTGTAAGCCCGGACGGATGAAACTTGTGTGTCTCAAAACGAGAAATACTTATATCAACTAACGATCACCTAAAAAAGACCGATAGCGTGCTTAGATTTAAGTTAATAATTTTTATTTTCAAGTGACGTCTCCGAGCGCGACTGTTTCTATTTAGTTTTAACCGACTTTAAAAAGAAGAGGTTATGCATTCCATCCGTGATTATTGGGACGATTTAAGAGATCCTATGGTATAACTGATAAATGCTTGTACTGACTGGACAGGTCCACTCAAATCTGTGTGGTTCTTTCTTCAAAAGACCATCTCAGACACTAATCTGCATAGTCCTCATCTGAATTGAACAAGATTATGTCTGGATTTCAAAAGAGACTATGACCTCTGAGTTTGTTTCGGCTGTTTCTTCTCAGAGTAGTCAGGTAAACACCGGCCCCATCTAGTTTTAAAAAAGGACGTGTAAAAGTTTTTGTAAGAACCTACTTGCAAAAATAAACATCATTTCATTACATCATGTCATTCCCCACGCGGGCATCCTGGACCGGGTGCTTGAGTATCAACCTTTCATCGCTGCCCCGTGTGATAGGACACATAATAAACCTATGTTCAACAAAAACTATAGCATACAAACAACAGAGGAATTAAGGGATCAGTCAGGGGTTAATGAAGTACGCATCTACACAGATGGCTCTAAAACTCAAAACGGCCCGGGGCTGGCGTACACTCCCTAGACCTCGAAATTCCAATGCGAGTGTGTCGCCCTAACACAAGCTGCAACAGCCGTATAGCGTCTAGGGATTCACAACTACGCAATCAGATTCGTATCTGATAGCCTAGCTGTGCTTAAAGCCCTAGAAAACAAACAAACTAACAGTAAATTGATATTTGAATGTCACCTCGCCCTGGAGAGTATATCGCTGTCCAACAGAATTACCATCCAGTGGATTAGGGGGCACAGTGGATCCCTAGGCAATGACGCCGCAGACGAACTTGATAAGAGAGGTTCCGAGATGGTAGTGCTAGGCCCATACCCACTCCTTCCCTTGCCTTTCTCACAATTCCGTACCTACATGGATTCGCCAGAGATCAACTGAACTACATAACAACAAATGGTCACGGTCTACAGACTGCAGGCAGTCAAAAATGGCGATGCCAAGTCTACATCTGCGACTAACAAAACGACTGCTCAGCCTAAGTAGAATAACCTCAGAATAATAATAGGGACAATAACGGGCCATTGCCCCCTTAACAAACATATATCTCAATAACATAGGCGCCACGGACAGCCCACTCTGCAGGGGCTGCTTTGACGCCGAAGAATCAGCTGCCCACGTCGTCCTGGAATGCGAGGCCGTGGCTACCCAACGCAAACAAATCCTCGGAACGGTGAGGTCGCTCCGCGAAGCCTGTGAAGCTCCCAGGAAACTTCTGTGCTTCTGGGCGGAGCTAGGCTGGCTAACTTAGCCAGGACACCTACGCACAACGGACCGAATGAGAGTCTGTGTGCGGAAAATGGAGTCCCTACTCTACTCTACATCATTTCATTTCATTTTATAAACTCACATCTGTCGTGTTATTTAAAAATGGAACAATCTTTTACTCTGAAACATGGCAACCAAGGAGGTAACATCAAAGGTTTTATTTCAATTTCGAATTGGCTTGCAAATAGAAAGCGGTTTATTGAAGACAATAGTACATTGTAATACAAGGGGCTAAAATGACCCATTATATACGAGGTAGTAAATAGGAACCGAGTTATAATGGGATTTTAGCGCCGTGTGTTACACTGCATGTACTTTTTTTTCACTTTGAGTGTGAGAAAATAGTCAATTTAGTACAAAAACATTTATTAAATATTACTTAATAAAATAAAAATCACGTCAGATTTTTTTACTTGAAGCTAAATGTGCGCATCACGCAGCAGCAGGTCGCGGAAGCCGGGGGAGAGCACGTCGAGGTACTCGTGGCTCAACAAGTCACGAGTACGAGATTTACTTTACGCCCTAGGGCCTAAAAGGCAACTTTAGGCCCGCATGGCCGCAGGCCGGGGCCACCACGTGGCCCCCGGCCACCGTAGGCGCGGGCCTGTGGACGGTGGGCTATGGGCTAGCTCGCCGTCCGTCCGTCTCATGACGACAGGCCGTGTCGACGGCGCGTTCGTGTTCCACGCACGCCTCAAAGAGAGCCAGCAAAAGGAAGGGGTCCGCAAGGACCGATGCCTGCCGGGGTTGCGGGACTGTTCGAAAGAGATACCGTGGCCCCGGAACACAAAGGGCGATAAAGGAACATGTATGGGTTTTAGTCAGTAAAAGTCTGACAGTCCCTCCTGCTCCGCCCAGAAAAAAAAAGGCCCGCATAGTAATAAGTGTAATAATAAGGGCTATATTGGCGTACTTAGTACGTAGAGCTTGAGAAGTGAAAAACAAATTAAGGTGAAAGCGTCAGGGTAGCCCGCGAAATTCAAAACTTCTTACGTTTTTTTGCAATTTGCAATTTGTCTGTAGTTCCTCGACCTTAATTATGAACATACAACCTAGCAATGGCCTGCAAATTGCAAAAAACGTAAGAAAATTTGGATTTCGCGGGCTACCCTGGATCATCCACCTTAACTCTTCAACGCGAGTTTTAATTTTCAATGCCTCTGTTGCTGGAGTAGTAGTAGTAGACTCCGCTGCAGTAATGTACCTACTATAGTTTATGAGTTAGCTCGGGATTGATTTAAAATACGTATTTTTCCTTCTTGGGCTATGTTGATGATATGATGGTCCCTTATTAACTTCTAGTTGCAATGTAAAATTAATTCATGACAAGAATTTGATACTACAACTAAAAGGGTAAAATATACGAACATAGTTGGGAAAAGGATACACAGATAATGGTGTCGATTCTGTTGTGCACAAACTAAACTTAATTTAGGCTATTGCTATCTTTTACTAAAAGGCAGTGCGAGAAAAGGACGGCTATAGCTATGAACTAAGTTAGAGATGTCAAACTAGTTTATGCCTTGCGCTTCACCGTGTTTTTAGTCGACATGTTTTTACGTGAACCCTTCATTTGTATGGAAATATTAGTTCCAACTAATTTTGACAGCTCTAAATTACGTCCGTCTCTTTCTCGTTTTATTAGAGAGAAAAAGATGGCAATAGCCTAAATTAAGTTTAGTTTGTGCACAACAGAATCGACACCATTATCTGTGTATCCTTTTCCCAACTATGTTCGTATATTTTACCCTTTTAGTTGTAGTATCAAATTCTTGTCATGAATTAATTTTACATTAGAATTGACACCAATGCAGGTGACTAATTCGCCTCCCTGTAGAAAAAAAAACTATCATATAATATGTACCTACTTATTAATTTTATTTCAGCAGTCACAATAAAAAAAGTTTATTTACTGAAATCAGCTTATATATTATATATGTATGTATAACGAAAAACCAAATAACACTGCCGGTTCTAGGAATTGAACCCCGGATCATTTAGCAATTTCGCTAGCGATAATTACCACTTGACCAATGAGATCTCATTGGAGTACGTTTCGGTTCCCGATAAGAGTTTCTCAGTAGCAATAGCCTTGCCTGAAAAGATTTTCTTTACACTTTCACGTGATCGTGGGGTAGACGTGTTCTTGAGCGGAGACCGGAGATCGGCAAATGTAATATGGAAGTGGAATCAACGATCTTCGCAGGGTGGCTGGTATCAGCACGATGAGGGTTACCGAGAATCGAGTTAAATAGCGTGCGATGAAGAGGCTTATGGCTTAGACCGGCAGTGGACTGCTGTAGGCCGACGTTATATTATTACTTTCATGAAGAAGCTTTGAAACAGATTATACACAACTTAGCTTATACGATGTAGTGCCGTGTGTTCATAAGTTATTTAAATCAACTGTTTGCGTGTGAAAATTAATTACTTACTTCATTACACACGCGGCACATAATCAATTAATTATGTCTGTAACATCATTAATTAATTATGTTTCCCGAATTTTACCACCACTCCTCCCCTAAAATACTGCACAGAATTCTAGAAAGTGGGCTTAGTTTATTATAAGTGTTTTGCGCCTGGCTGGACGCATTGCGTTCAAGGCACCCACAGGCTATTCCGGTTAAGGTGAAATGACGCAAAATGATTTTTCAAGGTCAAAGCCATTCCTGCACCTTTTATGAACTTGGAGGGTTGTTATTGACTATTTTGATGATTATAATTCTGTAACTACATACGTCTTACAGCTGCGAATAATATTTTAATCCACATACAACCTAGCACTGGCCTTCAAACTGCAAAAAATAAATTTAAAAAATTAAATCACATATTTCATAAATTAAAAACTCTCCCACAAATGTGGGAAACTAAAACTAAGTTTTTAGTGGTAACACTGAACCTAATTGTCAAAATTCAAAATTAATTTTATTATTTGCGTTTCTAGTTGACAAAAACCAACATATAAACACAGAAACAATAAAATTACGTGTGCCGGCGGAGAGAAGCTGCAAGGTGGCCATCAGGGAGCTGCCTATTGACACCACTCCACAGGAGATCGAGGAGGAGCTCCGCGCGATGGGATACATACGAGGGTAAAACATCCCGCGCCCCCCACCGCACCTGAGGGAGAAAAACCGGGCGACCAGCCTCCGACCCTGGAGCGGGCTGTGACTCCGGCTGCAGCTCCAACGCAGCCCGAGACAAGGAAGACCGTTGGGCCGACAGCTGACGCCGGCATGGCGCGGCCCCCGGCCCAACCACGAGAAAGATCCCGTGCCAATAGAGGCACCACCAGCGCCGGCCCAGCTGCCGGCTCAGAAGCCGAGAAAAAGGAGTTCACAGCCCGCGCCATCCAGCTGCTGATGGAACTGATCAGTGCCATCAGGCAGGGTCAGGACGTGGAACTGGTCGTCCTTGACGGCCTAGCTGCGTTAGGTACTTTCCTTGTATAGTGGATAGACCGTCAAGGATGACCCAGTGGAGCGTCCGCGACCCGCAAGGCATGGTCGCCCCCCTCCGCCGCCCCGTCACTACCGGATTGACGCAGGTAAGCTGTTCCTCGTTACACGCAGCTTTCCTGCACAATATGACTCCACACACATCACTCACACCCAGCTGCGCGACTTGTTCTAAGTTAATATAGACAGGGTGCGCAGCTATAACCACACATGCATTCTCTTCACTCACGTAGACACACGCGTGGACGCGGCTCTCGAGCCCGCGAAAAACGCAAACATGGGCGGTGTTACACATACAATACCGCCCACACACACACGTCGTTTCCGCAGCCTGAACCACTGCCGGCTAGCTCTGGTTAGTGGGGCGGGCGGGAATCACACATCCACTGTAGGCGCGCTGTAAGTCGGTGCCTCTGGCGCTGGTTGTCCCCCGCTGGGCCTCCCTCGGGTAACCGGGGGTCTCACCCGGTGGAGACAGACCGCCGGGGCACTGTGAAGAAAGCCTACAGGCACATACAGCAGCCACACACATGGGCGCATGTTAATGGTCCAACATAAGGACGGGTCCGTTTTGACGGACCGAGGTATGGCCGCCGCGGTCAGAGGGCATAGCCCTGAAACCGCCTGCCGCGCCCCCTGGCGGGGGCGCAGCGAATTCCAATTGTGCACAAAGTGATTAAAGCGATTTTTTACAGTTCCATGGGCGCCGGCAGCACGGTGCAAGGGGGTGCACTTGCGGAAAAAAACGAAAGGAAATGTCACCCGAGCCAGAAACCAAAAATTTTCGAGCTCGCTCGTACTCTTATTTTGCTTTCTGAGAGTGAATACAAAATTAACTTAATTTATCACAAAATATATGAGCGTGTTTAGACTTATTATGTCCTTTGCGTTCATAAGCTTTTCTTTATAAATAGGCAGAATTGGCGTGTTTCTTTAATAAAAGACAAAAGAAAACCTATGAAATTAGAGGTGGATGCGAAAATTTTCAAGCTCGCTGCGCTCGCTTTTCGAATCCTACTTTTTTAAATTGATGGGCTTTTCTGGATAGATCGGCCAAGTTAATCCTTGAATCTAAAATAATTATCCGAGTCGGAGTGCAAAAAAAATCGAGTTTTTTTCATGGAATCGAAGGTGCAACCCTCCCTCGAAAAAAAAAACTGCCGGCGTCCATGCACAGTTCTCATGGTTGTTTCAATGTTTGTCCTCCCCGCCGAACCAAAAGTTTGGATACGTGCTTGGATTGCACATAGCCACAGATTGCATAAAACTTCATACAAAGAATTCGAATGCGGCGACTGCGGTGCGGCCAGGGGGGCCTAAAATGGCTGCTTTATCAGAATCCTATTATGAATCACGTTAATATTTAAAAGTTGAAATTTAAAATTCTTAAAATGGTCTCTATGCTTATGGCCATAAAGTCCATTTTAAGAATTTAAAATTTTTAACGTGATTCATAATAGGATTCTGATAAAGTAGCCATTTTAGGCCCCCAGGCCTGCGTTCACCTTTAAGGTTGAACTACTTAACATATTTTCCATACAAATTTCGGGGGGCTATTACTCCACTGTTTGACATAATACATCTAAAGTTAAACATGATATCGTTTCGTCTCATTATTAATTGTGTCTGTGCGGAAACAGAATAGTAAAATAAAAAGCCATTCAGAAGTTACGAGCTACCAAAGATTTGTTTTCATTGCCAATTTAAACGCAACTTTGGGCGTAAATTAGTAATAAAAGAAGTGTCAAACATGCAAAACAAAGTCCGTACCGACACAGCACAATTATCGAAGAATTCAATACATTTTATTTGTAAATGATTTATGCTGTGGTTTTTTCATAAAATTCGATTTCCCAAAGGCCTTTTCGTATTTTTTTACGCGCGCCTTTTTCTATGAATTTTCGTTCATCTCACTGAATAATGTTCCCCCGGTGCGGTGCGGGGGAGGATGACGTTCACCCACACATGAACAATATATCAAACGCGATATTATTGACATGTCCTTTGTTTGATAGAAGAACAAGAACTATATTTCTGTCCTTTTCATTTCATGCATGACGTCAGTGACGTGTCATTTGTTTTTCGCTGAAGTTGAAGGGCCTGTGCATTTTTATTGCACTCCTATAATGTGTGCGTTTCGATGGCGCGACCACGGCGTTTTTTTTTTAAAAAAAAACTGGCAAGATTTTGTACAAATTTGAATTTAAAATTAAATTAATTAATTTCAATTTTAAATTTCACATTCAGAACGTTTTGAAGGTTATAAGCGATACCGTACTACAGCTGAAATATAACCTAGGATTTTTTGTTTTTTTTTTACAAATTCAAATCTAGGTTTTACAAAAACTTCAGACCTTTGCGATGCTTTTTCAGCGAGATATCGGCGATAACGTGTTTTTCACCGTTTCAACGGCGCGGCCATGGGGTTTTAGTCTTACAGCTCCTAAAATTATAAACCTAAGATTTTTTTATTTTTTTTGCAAATTCAATCTGTTATTTTCCTAAATTTGAGGTCTCTGCAACGCTTACTTTTTAAGATTTCCGTGGCCGCGCGGTTCTCCGCGTTTCGATGGCGTAGCCATGTTCAAACCCTTGTAACTTTTTAACCATAACTTTGACAAATTTAAGGTTTTGGGAAATTTTAACCAAATTTTACACATTTTTACAAAATCATGACATACTTATTTAAAAAAAAAAAACGCCGTGGTCGCGCCATCGAAACGCTCACCCTATAATATGGTGTCGCGACCTACTTATTTAGAAACTTTACATACTTAGAACCTGCTCGATATGATACTTTTCTTCTGATCTGTCACTTCTCTGTCTTGTGTTGACTAAATTTATATTGAATGATGAAAAATTTTAATTTAATTTAATTAGTGTACAACAACCACTAAATTGGTGACTCCGACGTGATACTGGTGATACGCCTTGAAAAGGAAATCCTAAATTTTATCAATCCAAGAAAATCCACAGTACCGCGATAACTATATAAAGCAGTCGTCTGCCGACCAACGTCCAGGCTCTGGTGGCTTCACAGTCACAGCCATTTATTTCTCTCGAGGGATTAGCAGACCTGGCGGAAAGCGTCCAGGACATCGTGACCCCAGGCCAACAATAACAAACAATATAGTAATACAATGGTGTCGATTCTGTTGTGCACAAACTTAACTTATTTTAGGCTATTTACTAAAAGGCAGTGCGAGAAAAGGACGGCTATAGCTATGAACTAAGTTAGAGATGTCAAACTAGTTTATGCCTTGCGCTTCACCGTGTTTTTAGTCGACATGTTTTTACGTGCACCCTTCATTTGTATAGAAATATTAGTTCCAACTAAATTTGACAGCTCTAAATTACGTCCGTCTCTTTCTTGTTTTATTAGAGAGAAAAAGATAGCAATAGCTTAAATTAAGTTTAGTTTGTGTACAACAGAATCGACACCAATATTATTGTTTCCACTAATCTCGCGAATTGTGTCATGACGTTATAAGTTGATAGTAAAAGTTTTATAGGAACAGTTTTATTTTATTCTTTTTAGCGCATTTAAATAAAAGGTAAGACGAAAGTAATAAAAAAAAAAGTTATTTGTAAAGATATTATATTGTGAGTGTTGAGCGGCGTCGAATAGCATTCTGGTGCATGGTTCGTTTTTATTCGGCACGGTTCGGAACGCTGTGTGTGTGCGTACGAACTAGACGTGCGTGAAGACTAGCGCCTAACTGCTCATCACTGATACTATCTCTGTCGGGCACGATGCCCGTGATTTGTGTCACCTTAAGCGTATTTTTTTGTATTACCGACTTGCCTTAATGTAATAATTAAAGAATACTGATCTGAACTTTTATCATTTCTCGATATTTTAATGCAAATTTTATGTATTTATTTAACCTCTGCCTTTTTGCTCGTACACTGTGTGTGTGTGTTTTAGTTTTCATTAAAATCGGGCTCGAGACTCCTTTGAGTATTTTCGCTATTCCTCATTGTTTCTGATTTAGCCATTCACGCCCACTTGAAAAATGTTATAAAGGAATTTCCAAAATTCGTATTATAGGTCCAGCTAAAAGATATAATAAGTCAAGAGTATTTTAAATTTCATTCGGTCTATCAGAATCACTATTAACCTGTTTTACGCTATTGGGAAAGTGAAATTTTAAACGTTTCTTTCTCTTAGTTGCACAATTGAACTTTACATCACATATCTCATATTGTACATTCTCAATCAGTTTGTGTTTTTTTAAATGGGCAGAACTTTTCAAAATACTGTGAGCACGCATCACAACGCATATTCCTGAGTGGATCTTCGTATTGCGTCGCAGAAAAGTATCTTGATTGAAATGTTTACGCAAACTGTACATTTTCTTTGATGTGATTGTCTGCTTTTACGTTTGTTGTGTTTCATCTGTTTATGTATCTTTAGATAATCCTTTCTCCTAAACCTTTCGTTACATTGCTCACATTGTTTCTTTTCAAACATGTTTCTGCATGAGCCGTATATCGATTTTTACATTGGGTTTACAGCTGAAAAAACTTTTGCAATAATTTTCAAGAGTTTGTATTTGCTTGTGGTTCTTTACACTAGATCGATCATAAAATTTCTTGAACCAAATTTCACATTGAAACTTTTTTCTATTCTCATGACATAAGTGCAGTGACAGTGAGGCCACTGATATCAATAAAAGCTTTAGGATATTACGGGTATGGTTTCTCTCCCGTATGTATCCGTTTGTGACGTACTAGTGCAGGCGAATTGTGAAATGCATTTCCACAGTATGGGCAGTCATGAGGCTTTTTTGCACTGTATATACGTTCATGATGTCCCCGACAATAATCTTCTCTGTGGCCATGTGCCTCTTTACATGTTTTTTGAATGTCCTGGCCTGGCTGAAAGCCTTCATACATAAATGGCAAGTGAAGTGGGTTGGTTTTTCCTTCTTTACTGCTTCTTTTACTGTTGAACTCTTCCTGGATTTAGATTAAGGCTTACTTGGGGCTTCTGCTTTTTCCTCATTTGGTGGGGGATCCAAGAGGATATTTTGGTGGCAAAATATCCAAGCACAATATGTACCTACCATGTACATACCAATGCGATGTGGTCTTTCAAATTTTCTTTTGTATAATAACCAATGCCACACTCACAGGTGTAAGGCGGTGAGTGAAGAATAGAATGTGCATCAAGAGTACTTTGTTCAGCATAACTAATATTGCAATCTGGACACTTGAAGGACTTCACAATATCAGGATTCTGCAATTTTTTGTTTGTTTTTTTTTCATTACTCCTAGAAATATAAAATAGAAAGGAAATATTAATAGGGTATATGCATGACTTTTTTATCACTCTAAACAAAGCATAATAACATCAGAAATAGCAGAGTCAAATTATTTTTTTTATTATCTATAAAAAAATACTAAGTCTAAGATTAGACAGAGAGATCCGATACAGCGAATGACGTCATTCGCTGCATCGACGTACAAAATCCATACTAAATTCCGTTTATCTAGAAAGAAATAGAAACAAAAGTTTAAACTGTTATAACGTTTGTGTTGTTTGGCCGATTTGTCTTGTTTTAGCTGTTTGTCATTATTTTATAGTACTTTAACATTCCGTATCGAAATAAAAAAAAAAAGAAAATTTATGCATATTGCATGATTATATTAATTACCACCTAAAACCAAAATTATCTTATGTCATAAAATGTTAAAACATTCATTTTTCAGAAAACAATATTTTGTTCCTGTGAAACAATTTTTGCACAGATTACTAATATGTAGCAAGCTAAAGTAAGTGACTGAAAATATCCATGTAATGTAAAAAAAAAACATAACACACTTGTTACCATTTTAACAGATTAAAATAATTAATAAAGAAATTAGATATCTACAATGTAGCAATTAGTGTTTCAGGTGTAGTAGAATCTTCTACTACACCTGAAACACTAATTGCTATGATATTTTTCAAATATTTTAATTAACAGGTCCGGTTTGCCCTTAAAGAACATATAAATTATGAAATTCTGAACATGTAATTTTGTAATGAGAGGTTCTTTTTTGAGTTATTAAAAAAAAAATAGTTTCCAAGAACTCTATAGATGGCGTTGAATTGACTACGATAGTTGGTGCTAAAGCCAAAACGCTTGGAAAAAAATAAATTGCGAACCTTCCGAATATAACCTAGTTTTCTCGCGCTTTGTTAAAATCAGTTTTTTTAGGTTCCGTTCCTTGCATTAACGTACTAGGTGTTTAGTCTGAACGGACCGCTGTCAATTCATTTTGGTCCGTTCAGACGTAGACAAAAAATGTTTACGTCCGAACGGACCGGTGTCAACAAAAAAACAAATGAATAAACAATAATAAGTTTAAAGGGACAGTTGCATACATTGTTGTTGTTGTAGTAATTGCTCACGCATGTTGTTGTTGTTCTTATAACTTATAGGATAATAATATATTGAAGCCATTTTTTTACGGCCTGTCGTCATAAGACGGACCAACGGCGAGCTAGCCCATTGCTCACCAACCCCGAAAACCATGAAAACGACCCCTATGACGGATAAACACAAAATTTTCCCCGGCACCATCTTGGATTTTCATTTTGACCTCATTTACGTTATCAGCGACCCCGAAAACGACACCATCCTGGAAAACCTTAAATTTTCCACCTTCAAGTAATAACAGGCGTGATGTTATGTTTACTCGATAGAGTAAACCTCAATGGCCAAAAGTCCAATCGCGCAAAAGTCCATTCGCACAAGTGGGTTCGCGCAAGTGTCGTTCGCGCAAATGTCTTTCGTGCGTAAGTCCCAGATCCACCCTAAAAAGTACTAGGCTGGCATGAGTTCAAGGTGGTTTTTATTTTAAGAATCGGTCATGTACCCCAAAAAGTACTACGCTTAGGTACCCGAAAAAGTACTAGGCTGGCATGAGTTCAAGGCACTGCAGACCCACCGTACCCCTGGTGGTACGGTGGTTCGCTCGTTGGTATGTATTAGATATTATTTCGCCAAATACCCGTTGTAACTTTTGTAGTTGTTTCTTTATTTTTAACTAAGTACCCACTTAAGTGAATCTAATTCTAAATTATGTAGTCGATGATCTTGTTGCACGGTAAAACTCTAATGAGTTTATGTTGGCACCAACTTGAATGTTTAAAATGTATGTATACTACAGAATAAATAAATAACACTAGTTAAAACCACTTCTTACCCTCTAGTAGCAAGACTTTTCAAGATATAAGCAAATTTAGAACCTGCTACGACTCCATGACGCGCGCTCGCTTCGCGAAAACTTCGTAAATTAAATAACACTCTGTGACTTCTGTCCCCGAAGTGCCGGGCCTCCGCCGGCCTCCTTCGTCCCCGGTGCCCATGCCGTCCATAAAGGATTAAAAAAAACTCATCGTACCACCAGGAGTACGTCCAGGGGTACGGTGGGTATCCAGTTCAAGGTGGTATTTATTTTAAGAATCGGTCTACTAGTAATGAATACAAATATCACTAAATGCCATCTTGGATTCATGCTTGCCTAGTACTTTTAGTGACGTGTACGACACTGCCCATAATTGATTGTTTTTCTAAAGAAGATAATACAAATCTGAAATAATAAATAATTGATAATAAAAAGACTTAAAATCATAACCTTTCCTTTTGGCTTCGCCGTAGTCGCGCAATTACATTTTATTTCATTTTTTTAATTTTTGCACCCGAATGTACTTGATGAAGTTTATTCATTTGTTTTCTTTTGACACCGATCCGTTCGGACGTAAACATTTTTTGTCTACGTCGGAAAGGACCACGGTCCATTCGATTTGGTCCGTTCAGACTAAACACCCAACGTACTAAGTTCAGCGCCATCTATCCAGCGACTAGGGAAGAGCTAAACAGAAAATCCCTCATTAAACTTGCATTGAAGTATGCTTTCGACTGTGTCTACTGTCTACGTTCTTTAGTCCACTGTGCAAAGTACTTAGTGCGAGTTTTCTTTACGTATCGAGCGCGTTAACGTTTAAGCAAATTTGTATGGCGCTGGGTAAGCGCTACCTAGCGTAATAAGTGATAACTACATATTGTGAGTGATATTTTTAAACGCATCGAGTATCGTTAACTTGCGAGTGTGAGATCTAATAAAACATTCATTCGTTTCGCGTTAATTCACCGTGAGAAGTGTTGCGTACATTAGTAACCGGCCAAAATAAGTTGACATTCGTATTTTGTGTTCACAATAAAAGTGACTGCCTATTCAATTTGTTCAGAAAGTGTGTCTTCGCCTTTATCCGCCATTATGGTATGGCAACACTTTAGAAAATAAAGGCTTTTTGCCGCGACGACGTTACATCAAACATGTCTTCAGTGTGTTTTATTTAAATAAATTACCTTCGGCGACTGAATTTCGTTGATCCATCTCCGATTGAAGCGGAATCTTCAACATCTGGCAACCGTGACAGGACTGTGATTTTCACAAAAGAAAAAAAAATTGCTCATGAGGCTTACCTAAAACTAGCGAAGTTGGACGAGGAAATTCAGGAAATGGTTCTCGCCGACACCACGTGGCAGGAGAGAGACCTTGAGAAGGAATTGGACGAGAAAACTAAGTACGAAACCAGGTGGGCAGTCCTCAATACTCATTATGACTCATTAACCGCCAGTTCACCGCAATTAGAAAAAAGAAATTTCAAACTTCCCACGTTGGAACTGAAAAAATTCGATGGAAAAATAAAAAACTGGTTAGGATTTTGGGGATCATTCCAAAAAATAGTGACAAAAATATGGTCGAAACTGATAAACTACAATACCTTTCTCAATCGATGGAAGCTAACACAGATGTAAAACTATTCATAGACAGTTTCCCAATAACTAACAACAGCTATAAATTATGTATTCAAGATTTAAAAGCTCGTTATGCACGCGAAGATCTACTAATACAAGTGTATGTAAGAGAGCTGCTAGCATTAATTTTGGACAAAGAAAGCAATAAAGAGCTAAGCACTTTGTATGACCAACTCAACGGGCAACTGAGATCTCTAGAAATCTTGGGGGTGACAAAAGACAAATTCTCCGCCTTTCTCTTACCAATGGTAGAATCTGCTCTGCCTCCAGAAACTTTACGAGCATGGGAAAGAGCAAGACCAGAAATATCAGATGATACGCTCAACTCATTACTCACTTTCCTGAAAAAAGAAATAGAGAGTGACCAGAGAATTTCAATGGCGAAGTCTACGTTTACATCTGAACCATCGAAGTCACATGAAGCCACAGCAGCATGTTTTACTGTAAACAGCAAAGAAAGAGGAGAAAATAAGTGTGTTTGGTGCGATAAAACTGGTCATTCCAATGTTGAATGCTACAAACTGAGGAAACTTTCTATTGAAGAGAGACAAGAACATCTGAAGGAAAAAAGAGCCTGTGTTCTTTGCCTAAAGGTAGGTATCAAATGTTATGTTTGTGGGCAAAGACGCTCACCTGTACTCTGTCCTGGGACGCATCAACCTGAAACGAAGCCAGTAACCAAGCATGAGAAAAAAGACAGTGAGCCAGCTCTTCAAAATCTCTCCAACTCCGAGAAAAAGACGAGGGGGACAACCTTTCTACAGACAGTAGCGGTGGAAGTGACCTGCAACGGGAAGAAAGAAAAAGTACGAGCCTTATTCGACAGCGGGTCACAGATGTCCTACATCAAGGAGGAGGTAGCAGAGAAACTAGGCATACCAGAAGCAGGCGAAGAGGAGCTGAGCCATTCACTGTTTGGGGGAGTCACCGTATCCTCTAAACAATATAACACATACAACTTCACAATAGAAAGTGTTGACTCTAATTTCAAATTAGAAATGTCAGCCTTATGGCAATCTTGCATATGTAAACATGTACCCAAAGTGGATGATTCTAAGATGTCAAGGTTGTTAAACAAATATAATATTAGGTTGACAGAAATTGAGACAACTGAAGTAGGCTTATTAATAGGAGCAGATTATTTAGGATTGTTACTTACAAATTCCTTTGTCCAGCTCGAGAACGGCTTAACTGCTGTAAAAACCAACCTAGGTTGGACAGTTCAAGGAAAGATGACAGTAGCAAATACTAATGTTGTGTTATCACTCTTTTAGCCCAAAATATAAATAATTACTGGGATCTAGAACTGTTAGGCATTAATGACCCAACACAGGTGCAGTCCAAGCAGCAGAGAGAAGAGGAAGTGATTGCAAACTTTGAAGAGAATATCCATGTCAATGAACAAGGCAGGTACGAGGTCTGCCTTCCGTGTAAGGTGGGGCATGATGACTTGCTGAGCAACCACGAACTCTCCATTCGCCGCCTGGAATCAACAACAAAGAAATTAGTAACATGTGGTAAGTTTCATGATTATAACAAGATTCTAGGTGAATTGGAGCAAGCAGGAATCATCGAAGAAGTACCAGAAACAGAAAAAGACATAGATGGAACCCACTACTTACCTCACAGGGCTGTGACCAAAGAGGCCAGCCTTACCACTAAGCTGCGACCCGTCTACGACGCATCTGCAAAAGACAAAAAAGGTAAATCATTAAATTCATGCCTCGATAAAGGAATTAATTTTTTAGATAAAATATCCAAGTTACTGACAGGGTTCCGCAAAGGGTGCATTGGTGTGACCGCAGATATTGCCAAGGCATTCTTACAAATATCAGTGACACCACAAGATAGAGACTATCTTAGGTTTGTTTGGTGGAAGGATGAATCGTGTGAAGAAATTAAGGTGTATAGACACTGTAGAGTAGTTTTTGGACTGACATGTCCATTTTTGTTGTCTGCAACCATCTCGCACCATCTTAATCAAGTCACAGACTGCAAAAACACAGCAGATATCCTAGCTAAGTCATTTTATGTAGATAATTTAGTTACCAGTATGGATTCCACCGAACAAACGCTTCAATTCATGCAAGAAGCCAAAAATATAATGCATGAAGGCAAGTTTCATCTGAGACAGTGGGTCACATCACCCTTAAAGGTAAATGAAAGTAATAATAATGTGATATCGGTGTTAGGGCTTCAGTGGGACACTGTCTCAGATGAGCTTTACTGCAACCTGAATGCCTTTCCCTCATATAAAGACATAGAGAAAATTACAAAAAGAAATATATTGTCTTTAGCACAGAAAATCTTTGATCCAATTGGATTCACATGTCCTGTAAGTTTAATCCCTAAGTTAATTTTACAAAAACTCTGGAACCAGAAAACTACTTGGGATGATGAAATTACAGGCGAAATGCTGTCACAATTCAAAATGTGGTATGTAAATATTGAATTTTTAAAAGAATGTAAGTTACCTCGTAGAGTATCAGCGGAAAGATTGCAAAACTGCACCACAAGTCTCCACATGTTCTGTGATGCAAGCAAAGATGCCTATGCTGCATGCGTCTTTCTGAGAACAGTAAATAAGGGTAACGTCACAGTTCGTTTACTATCTGCCAAATCAAGGGTATCTCCACCTGAAACAGTAACAATATCACGACTAGAGTTACTAGCAGCACTAATAGGTTCCAGGCTACTGGTTGATGTACGGAAAAACCTAGAATTGAACTGCGATGAATTCTGTTGGTGTGATTCCGGAGTGGCATTGTGCTGGATAAAGAGAGAGCTACCTTGGAATACATACGTAGGAAATCGTGTAAAGGAAATAAGACAAAACACTAATGTAAACAACTGGCATCACATTCCAGGAGCAGAAAATTGGGCAGATCTAGCATCAAGAGGGTGCGACGCGCGCCAGCTGCTGGAGGTACGCTGGTGGGAAGGTCCACGCTGGCTGCTGCAGCGACCAGAACTATGGCCGCGGTCAGCGCTGGTAGTAGACGAAAAGATAGCCAACCTGGAAATGAAAAAGAAAGCATTATGTAATACAAACACTTGCATAGATAAAGGTATGGTCGAAAGCCTATCTTATTATTTCCACAAATACACAAAAATATTATTTTTGTAATACAGACAGAAAGCAAGGAGTATATCGAAAAGCAGTGTGGAAAATCAACACAGGTATACTATGACACAGATAAATTACTCAAAGTAAAGACAAGATTATTACTTACCGACTTACCTGAATGCACCAAATCGCCTGTAGTAGTTCCCGCGAAGAATGACGTCATCCGAAGAATGGTTATAGAGCAGCGGCATGTACAGCTTCTACACGCAGGTACAAACACGATGATTACCGATCTGCGAAAGCGATTCTGGATTATTGGTATAAGACTTCTGGTTAAATCTGTAATAAATAAATGCATTGTTTGCAAGAGACATACCTCGCAGCCGTCATAAGCGCCAGCAGCGCCACTACCTATAGAACGAGTGCAGCTGACCGCACCGTTCGAGGTCACAGGAGTCGACCTGGCGGGGCCTTTATACCTACGAGACGGTGAGAAACGTGCTCTACACATGCGCAGTCTACCGAGCGGTACACTTGGAGTTGACTAACTCGCTGTCAACAGAGGCGTTCCTACAAACATTCCGTCGATTCATAGCGCGTCGTGGACGAGCAACCACGATGATATCGGACCATGGAACAAATTTCACAGGTATAAAACATTTATTACAGAATGTAGATTGGAACGAAGTTCAGCGCCAATCTACGATACAACGGATAAGATGGAAACTCAATGCTCCCGCAGCGTCGTGGTGGGGAGGTTTTTACGAGAGACTAATAGGCCTTATGAAAAACTTACTCAGACGAGTCCTAGGTAACAACTCTGTATCCTATGAAGAAATGCAGACATTGCTGTGCGACTGCGAAACAGTCATGAACGATCGACCACTCACGTACGTCGAAGATGACAGCGCCAGCGCGTTAGAGCCGTTAAGTCCATCAAGTTTTTTACAAACCTTAGGTTCATCAGATACAACTGATCTCGATCAGATAGACACAACCAGTCTGAACAAACGGTTGAAGTACTTGCAAAAGCTCCGAGAAGATTTTCGTCAACGATTCAGGAACGAGTATCTCACTACACTGATACAAAGACACAAGGACAAGTGGGGTAATCTAAAGGTAGGTGACATAGTTTTGATAGAAGGAGAAGACAAGAGAATAAAATGGCCACTAGGACTGGTAGTCGAGACATTTACAGGTAAAGATGGTATTTGTAGAGCAGCAAAGGTAAAAACATCAGCTGGATATAAAACTCGACCAGTTCAACGTCTCTACAGGCTAGAGATTTCTTCTTCCGAGGTGGAGGGACAGCATAATGAAGAAAACATCCCCATCCCTACTAGTAAGAAATTCCATATTATTAGCAACTCTCCGGAAGCCATAAAGACCAACTCTCCTACAGACAAGATCATCGAGACACCAATGACAGACATAATGACTGAAAAGGTAACCCGCACTGGTAGAGTTATCAAAATTCCCAGTAAATATAATATATAAATATAATTTCTCTTATGTAATCTAATAATTTCTCTTATGTAAACTGCATAATTACTGACTACATTAGTTAGTAGCCTTGATTTCATTTTCTGTCAACCTAAAACAAAAATTCATCCAAATTTAATAATATTAATTTTGTAAATTCATAAATATATCTACTCGTATATAATAATACAGTTGTATAATTTTATCTAATGTAAAAGAGTATAAATAAATTAACATGTGAAATATTCATACTCTGATCAATGTGTATAATAAAGTTACACTGTTTATATGTATGTGTGTCAAAGACCTAATAATTATTGTTCTTTTATATTATAGTCACTCTTATTAAATAGATTGTTGAGATATACAAGACTTATTGTTTAATGAAACAACAATTGTTTAATTAAAGATTTTATTATTACTGATCTCAAATAATAGTTTTAAGTGATGTATATTAGATAAAATGTTACATGTTAGACGCAAATTTTAATTTGATTAGCAATTGTTTAACAAGGTAGATTATCTTGTAATATTTTCATGCTCATGGATAACTATTTACTTAAGTAATTAGCACAAACGGTATTGTTTGCAATATTAGTGTATTATTTTAAGTTCATTTATATTTTGGAATATAATGTAAATTTGATTTTGTGTTAAGCACCTACATGTTTCAGGTACATATAAGTTTTGAGGTCTGATTATTATTATTTTTCTGGTGGTGGAGGATGTTCAGAAAGTGTGTCTTCGCCTTTATCCGCCATTATGGTATGGCAACACTTTAGAAAATAAAGGCTTTTTGCTGCGACGACGTTACATCAAACATGTCTTCAGTGTGTTTTATTTAAATAAATTACCTTCGGCGACTGAATTTCGTTGATCCATCTCCGATTGGAGCGGAATCTTCAACACAATTAGTGGTGGTTACAACGAAGTTGGACGACATTACTTATCTGTGGTCAATTAGTTTTGTTTGTGTTTACGAAAGTTCGTGTTGTGATTTAAGTAGTTTTAAATATTATTGTTAAAAATAAAGACTAGCCCGTCCCGCAGTTAGAGTTTTACCGTGCACCCAGATCATCGACTACATAATTTAGAATTAGATCCACATATGTGACGATACCTAAGTTTGTTACTTTTTAGGCATGGAGATCTAAGCAAATGATCTAATAATGCCCGAGTGGCTTGTAGTGGAGCACTGTTTCTTTGTTCACGTGACCGTGTTTACGTTTTTGTGGCGTTAAATTACGCTTAACTTGTGCTTTTGCGGTTTCAAACAGTCTTCAAAGGAAATAATACGAGATTCCATTATAAGTTTTATTCACAATATGAAATTAATTTAAATTACTTTGTTATTTCACCACTCTCACGATGCTCTTACCACAAAATCTTAAGTGACAACTTTTACTGGCAACTGACTGTTTTAACTCGCAAGTGACTGCGTTTCGTAATTCGTAATCGAGCTGTCAAAATTGTAACTTGCACTCGCGTTAGACATGCAAACATTAGCGATGTACTCGAAACGGTCCACACTTTCTTAGAGGCACTCGATTGTCACTATTGATGATGTAAATGTTAACGTAAACTCGATTTACACGATCGAGACGTTACTCAAATTTTAGTATCACACTCTCACTGCATACAGCTACTAAAGACGGCGGTAGGGCCCGCCGCACCGCGCCGCCGCCTCACTGGTCTGCGCTGTACGCTTATTACGTTGAAATTGAAATACCGGGACATTTTATAGATCAACCGGGACTACCGGGACAGAAGTTCCAAACCGGTGACATGTCCCGGTGTACCGGGACGGATGGCAACCCTATTGTAATACTAATAGGGTATATGCATGTTTATTTTTCACTCTAAAAGTCTAAACAAAGCGTATTCGTCCGAAATAGCAAAGTGAAATTATATTTAAATAGGTATTTTAAAAAAATACAAAGATAAAAGCATTTGAAATTGCTGATTAGACAGAGAGATCCGATACCTTTCATGACGTCATTCGACATATCAACAACTTTTGTTTCTATCTCTTTCTAGATTAGCGGAATTTAGTATAGAAACAAAAATATTATTGGTTAAATAACTTTTGTGTTGTTTGGCCTATTTTGGTAATCACTTTTTGTCATTATTTTTACATTCCGTATCGAAATAAATAAAAAGAAAAAAACACTTACACAGTCTGTTGTGCGTGTGCAACCTTATGAACAATAAATTCTTTGTTATCGTCAAAGCTTTGAGTGCATTTGTCACATTTGAAAATGTTGGCCCTTTCCACAAGCACATATGCACTAGTAAGCTGAAAAACAAATATTTTTTTTTTTATAAATATATAAAAAACCATACATTATGTTATTTAGAGCTGGTGCCACAAAAATGTCAAGTGCAGTAAGTTTTATTTTTTATGGCCATTCGCTGTTCGACAATATTGACTAGAAGGTTTTTTACTGTTTGAAAGTATTTGGTGTGTTCTAAAGGGAATAATAACCAGCAAAATGCACACTATGTTGTCAACATACTAGTAGGTAACAAATAAAGGCTAAAATTTATGGTACTTAATCAAAAAGCAACATGTAGGTACATGTTTACAGACACTGAATGCCTACCAGTGCTGTTTGAAACATGTTCAATATATAATAAAACATGTTTCTGCAACAAAGTTGTATAATTTTTTTTATATCCTAGCTCAGTTTAACAATTAATTACATATTTTATGATATCCCCAAATGGTTAGCCAGAGGTGCACATAAGAGTAAACCTACATTTCGTCAGTTATGCTTAAGCCCTAAGTAATAGGGGGTGAGCCTATTGCCTTCAACCAGACCCAAATCCAAGCTACAACACCCAGTATCACATTGACAAATAACTCACGTGTGACAAGTATTTGTCATGAAAAGACTTATGTTTCATCAGCTCACTTGTATTTGGAAAGACTTTTGGGCATTTCTCACATCTGTGTACATGCAGCTTCCCCGACTTTACCAGTAATTCTGGTCCCTGAAAAATGTGATATAAATAGAGAAATTATTATATAAGATTCAAGTCAAATATTTCCAGAGATTTCGACAAAAATGAAATTTATTTGATAAAATTATTGAATAAGACTTTTAGGCATTGTTGATTATATTTAGTGCTTCCAAACCAAGTCTCATAATCCAAACAATTTGCATTGTTTGTTGTTCTCATGAGGAGCATGTAAAGGCCTCTTTCGGGTGGATAATAAAACTAGGATAATAATAATAGGATACCTAATACAAGTGGGCAGACCCTAAGAGTTATCGATTTGGAGTTTTGGACAGTTATCGAATGGCAATTGGTAAGATCTAAAATGTGGTGTCATTTACTTAAACAGTAAATTACATAGACCTACCTGTTAAGCGAGCTGTAGCAGTTTTTAACTCAATACTTACAAGTTTCATGTCTGCTGACACCATTGAGCCTTGAGGTGCTGATGATGATGCTCTGTGATGATGACACTGGGGAGTTGGGGACAAACTTTTTTTGTCACGTTGGCTGAACTGAAATGTAGAACTCATGCTTGACGGTTTCTATTACCGTACCAACCTTTTACTAACTAGGAACTCTAAAGAAACAATTATAGGTAATATTAAAAGGTATAAACAGTTTTATGTAAGTCATTCACGAAAACAAACTTATTCTATCAGGGCCAGAGCCAGTGCCAGACGAATGAATCTGGCAACACTGACGGGTCGTCCACAGAGTACATTTTATGGGTCGTCTGGGCGTCTGAGACGCGTCAGTGTTGCCAGATTCAATTTTTTTTTAATCCGTGGGACTACTCATGGACTACTCTCAAAAATCCATTTAAAAGTCCGTAAATTGCCTCTAACCTGACTATCTAGAGATGGACCGACCTTCCTTGCCGGTAAATAAATTTAAAAATCTGCGGGAAAATCGAAAAGATAAAGGAAAAGACAATTTATAATAGTAGTTTTTAATTTTTATCATTATTATCGTCGGTCCGTGTTGAGTGTATGGCCAGACTGGCAGCGCGGTACGGGGTGCGGCGCGGTATCGGAGATCCCCGCTCCCGCCAGGGTTACCAACTTAGGGGTAAATAAGTGGGATGTGATTTTTTAGGGGCGTTCTAATTTTAGGAGGTTTTTTTTTATTTTTATTTTATTTATAATTGTAACCGTAGGCGCGGGCCTGTAGACGGGGAGCTTTGAGCTAGCTCGCCGTCCGTTCGTCTAATGACGACAAGCCGTGTCGACGGCGCGTTCGTGTTCTACGCGCGCCTCAAAGAGATGTCAGCAAGAGGGAAGGGGTCCGCAAGGGCCGATACCTGCCAGGGCTGCGAGTTGTTCGAAAGAGTTACCACGGCCCTAGAACACAAACGGCAAAGAAGGAACAAGGATGGGTTTTAATCAGTAAAAGCCAGAGCGGGAGGGGTCATTTGATGATGTACCATCCGAAAAAAAAAGGGGGGATTTTCAAGTAATTGTGGGAATTTTGACTTAGCTTGAGGGGTAAATATTTTTAGGAGTTGGTTACCCTGGCTCCCGCACTTGCCACCCGCGCCCTCACTGCGGCCACTTGTATGAACTAGCTATGGCTTGAGCTGCCCGCGCGCGATTCGCGTGCGGCCCGCGCCAACTAGCCCGCACCGCAGCCCGCGTTACCGAAACGCGTTACGATACCCAGTTATTATGTTTATTGAAACTTTAAAATTTAGGTACTTTACAGAACTAAGTGGTTATGTTATAATATTTAGAGCCTATCTAATAGAGACTTATGACATGTGAAGTACGGTTTGTAGTGAATGTTTTATTTCCGAGCAAGTGTTCGTTTTGCTTCCAAAATTATTTATCAAGCGAAATGAGACATAACGAAGCCGGTGTATACAGGGACGTCTCAGTGTTTGTGTGATTTATAGTATGTAAATTATCAACACTATGTAAATTAAAACAGAATACTTCCCAGGTTCGAAGAATTCAAATTCGTAGTCCAAAAGTTGACAGCCGGTAGATGACATAACGAATGTTACGAATTGTCACAGTATAGACAGGCTTGCACAATAACTTTACACATTATAAGTCAATAGAAGTTATATTTTACAAGTAAACACTCGCAACACATTTACAAACAATCAACAATGTCAGGGTCACGTGTTATATGTACAAACCACATAAATAAAATGTTCCATAAAACCAAGTACTGTAACGCTCAAAGGGCGCTACTCAACTTAGCCGCCTAATAGTCGATAAAAGATAGAGTGGTCAACTGCTAAGGCGAAGAACAACCTACACGGGCTGTTAGTCACCCTACTGATATCCACTCAGTGTGATACTTATTACCAGTATTATGACATTCTCGGTTGTCATCAAAGTTCGGTGTAGGTACAACCGAAGCTTGATAGTCACTGGATATCAGAAAGATACGCAATAGGCCTGCTGAACATTAATTACCCTGACACGAGCACAGAACACATCATTTTTATGTGGTGGTACACCCTTAAGTGGAGTGTAAGGCATGTGATCGTCTATATGTCAAGTGGAAGTAATTTTAGAATCAGCTGAGAGATAAAAAAAAAAAAAAAAAAAAATCAAAGCATTTATTTCAAGTAAGCCAGTTACAGGCACTTTTGAATTGTCGAAACAAAGATGAAAATTAAATGTAGCTACAGTCCCAGTCACAAGACATAAAAACTGTGAAAGTACTGTAGTTGCCCATTCCCTAGCGTAGATCTCTATGGAGAAGAACGGGCAAGAAACTCCATGGACACTCTTTTAAATCAGAATATTGTTACATAATCTTGGTTACATCATTCATGTTGAGATGGTATATTATGTGAGAACAATGTAGCAAGATGTGCACGTTAAAAGTGTCCACAGCAAAAACACACAAACAACAAAAATACAATTCAAAATAATTCATTCAAATAAGCCATGGCAACTAAGAGATGACCAGTCACAACCGACAGCGCCCGTTCACGGACATGACGCATGGATCAGCACCATTCAACTCAACCATTTTGAAGGGAACTAAATGATCCGACACATGCGCCACCATCAGCGAGACATTTGAGTGAGCATGACATACTCTAAACCGCCAGGGCACATTCAAGTCAAGAAAAGACGTAGGTTTCCAGTGAATGATAGCTTTCTAGTACATAGTACTCACACAATATGGGATATGCATTTATATAATACTAAAGAGGTTGAATCTATACAATGCAAAGATAGTTGTACAATCTTCAGCAGCTCCAACAATACATTTTAATGCTATCAATTTATGCGCCCCTGTCCTTGTGGAGCAGGACCAGCATTGAGCCAAGCATTTTTATCAGCGATATAATCGCTCAACTTGTAATATGCTTGCTTACATAGTGTGCGTTTAATGCATGTTTTAAATTTCGTCTCATTCAGTTCAAGAATACTTTGTGGAATTTTATTATAGCATCTCAAACAGTACCCCATGAAAGATGAGTCTACTTTAGCGAGTCGGAAACCTGGCTGAACTAGTTGGTCCCTATTTCTAGTACTGTAATTATGTCTGTCACCCCTTTTACCAAAAAGGTGCAGATTTTTTCTGACGTACATTATGTTTTCGTAGATGTATTGACAATGTACCGTCATGATGCCAATATCCTTAAACAGTTGCCTTAGAGAATCGCGCTTACGAAGATTATATATGGCCCTGATGGCTCTTTTCTGCAGAATAAATATAGACTCAATATCTGCAGCCCGTCCCCACAGTAAAATGCCATAAGACATTATACTATGAAAGTAACTAAAATAAACCAGTCTAGCGGTATCTACATCAGTATACTGACGGATTTTTCTAATGGCATAGGCTGCTGAACTTAGCCGCCCCGCAAGAGAAGTCAAATGAGAACCCCATTGTAGCCTTGAATCAAGCGTAATCCCCAGGAAAACCGTTTTATCTACGAATTCAAGTTTCTCTTTATTCAATATTATATCACAATCATTACTTTTAACATTCGGTAAAGCAAATCTTATGCATTTGGTTTTTTTTTCATTTAATACCAAATTGTTTGCTGTGAACCAATTTTGGATATACCATTGTTAACAGATAGAATACTCAAGGAGGACACGAATCACGACCGTCTCGCGCCAGTTTCATAGAGTATATAACCGCCAGTTTGATGTTTTGCACTTTTGCGATGCTCTGTGACTTTTGCGTTTTTTTGACGGTCAACAGAATAAACACTTATAGAAAACCTCCTGCATTTGTTTAGAGTCGGTTATAAACAAAGACATTTAAATATATTACTAGCTACTTGATTTTAAAAAAAGCGCGTGTTATATAAGTTATATTCGGAAGCTTAAGGTGAAAGCGTCAGGGTAGCCCGCGAAATTCAATTTTTCTTGCGCTTTTTCCAATTTGCAGGCCAGTGCTAGGTTGTATGTTGATTAAAACATTGTTCGCGATTGTAAGCGTTTTGGCTTTGGCACCAAGTAACGTAGTCAGTTCAACGATATCTAGTGAGTTCTAGGAAACTAGTGGGCACGGCTCTAGTGGGGACGCTGGGGTTTCACGAGGCCAGCCGCGCGATTTGATTGGGCCGTGCGGCTCAGGCCTCGCTTACGTCCACAATCACGAGCATAATATTATTATACTCTTTGATCACGAGGCTCGGCCGCGCGGCTCGGCCTTACGAGCCGTGCGGCTCTAGTGGGGACGCCGCCGCCGCCGGCCGCCGCTTTTGGTTGAGCTTTTAAAGTTGGCAACACCAATTCAAAAAGACCGCAAGGGAGCTTGCCAAAAACAAAACACAAAAGCGTTACCAACTTAGGGATTTCCCCCTAAATTTAGGGGGTAAATAAGTGGGATGGGATTTTTTTAGGGGCGTTCTATTTTTAGGGGTATTTTTAACTAAATCCATCCAATCATATATATTTGCTGACCTAGCGACAAGTAACGACATCTAGAGTAATTCCTCGATACAGAAAAATACAACTGTCACTAGTGTTAACCATAAGCAAAGGATTTTTTTTCTATCACGGGTTTTTTAGTCAATACAATCTACTCTATAGGTTTAAATAGCTTCTGGTAACTTTGTTTGTTTACGCTTACTGGAAATTATAAAATATCTTGGCTTGGTTATTGTTTAGTTTAATCTATAGTTTTGCAATTAGCTATTGTAATTGAACTACTGCGATAACAATCAATTTTTTGTTAGAATACTCTAGCCAATAAAAAAAAATTGGGGGATTTTCAAGTATTGGTGGCCATTTTAGGGGTTTTTGACTTAGTTTTAGGGGTAAATATTTTTGTGAGTTGGTAACCCTGTAATTGACAGATGACAGAATAGAAAGAAAGGGTTTACATTGACGATTTGTTTTGTTTGAAAATTATTGCAATTGTGTATTTACTTACTTGCATTGAAATATTAAGTGCTATAATTGTTTGTCAGACAACCTGTATATTTATAATTTTAACTGTTAATTCGTGAGCTAAATACTTTCTTTGGAAAATATTAATCCCGATGAGCGGTCACAATCTGCTGATTGATGCAAGTATTAAATTCAAATTATTATTCTCACTGTTTACTCAGGTAAATATTGTTTACAAACTCATAAGATATAATGCAGTTGACATCTATGTATATGTTTTAATATTCTACTTATTTTTTGCAATATTTGTAATAATAAGGCCCTTGAATGGAATACCTTGGCATGTAAAACCCATAAATAAAAGGATTGATGATGACTCAAGTACCACTTCACTTCACATCTGCTATATAGCTCTCGAAGCTGTCAACGGAGTCTGCCTCTGCATTTTCAAAGCAATGAGTAGATAAACCAGTTTATAAAATAACTATCTGTGCCCCACGGTTTGACTGGCCGCTTATCTTTTGGCCTGCCTCATAAGGATCGCAGCGTGATGTTAAATAACCTATTATCGTCCTCAAGAATTGGGCTATCAAATGCTAAAATATTTTTTAACCTTATTGGTAGTTCCAGAGATTAGCATGTCCAAACAAAAAAAAAAAAGTCTGCAGCATTATTTTTGGTATAGATAATATAATTATTATGTTGTATCTATTGATTAAATATCAGCACCCTTCATCCTGTTGTTTCTTAACATAATAATATGAAAAAATTAAGTTATACCATAGCCATACCAATATCAGTTGTTTATTTTAAAACTACTGATTGCCCATTCTTCTCAAAGTAGGAGGTCTACTGATGTAGCAACATGTTAAAACATTAATATTTCTGTCATAAGTTAATTTCAATATCATCAATTGTATATTTTTAACCTAGTAGAATAGAGTAGAGTACGGACTCCATTTTCCGCACTTAGACTCTCATTCGGTCCGTTGTGCGTAGGTGTCCTGGCTAGGTTAGCCAGCCTAGCTCCGTCCAGAAGCACAGAAGTTTCCTGGGATCTTCACAGGCTTCGCGGAGCGACCTCACCGTTCCGAGGATTTGTCTGCGTTGGGTAGCCACAGCCTCGCATTCCAGGATGACGTGGGCAGCTGATTCTTCGGTGTCAAAGCAGCCCCTGCAGAGTGGGCTGTCCATGGCGCCTATGTTGAAGGGGTGTTTGTTAAGGGGGCAATGGCCCGTTATTGTCCCTATTATTATTCTGAGGTTATTTCTGCTTAAGCTGAGCAGTCGTTTTGTTAGTCGTGGGTGTAGACTTGGCATCGCCATTTTTGACTGTCTACAGTCTGTAGACCGTGACCATTTGTTGTTATGAAGTTCAGTTGATCTCTGGCGAATCCATGTACGGAAATGTGAGAAAGGTAAGGGAAGGAGTGGGTACGGGCCTAGCACTGCCATTTCGGAACCTCTCTTAGCAAGTTCGTCTGCGGCGTCATTGCCTAAGGATCCACTGTACCCCTTAATCCACTGGAGAGTGATTCTGTTAGACAGCGATATACTCTCCATGGCGAGGTGACATTCAAATGTTAATTTACTTTTGGTTTGTTTGTTTTCTAGGGCTTTAAGCACAGCTAGGCTATCAGATACGAATCTGATTGCGTAATTGTGAATCCCCAGACGCTTTACGGCTGTTGCAGCTTGTGTTAGGGCGACACACTCGCATTGGAATATCGAGCTGTGTTCGCCTAGTGGTAGGTGAAAGTTAATGTTGAGGTCTAGGGAGTGTATGCCAGCCCCTGAGCTGTTTTGAGTTTTAGAGCCATCTGTGTAGATACGTACTTCATTAACTCCTGACTGATCCCTTAATTCCTCTGTTGTTTGTATGCTATAGCTTTTGTTGAACATGGGTTTATTATGTGTCCTATCACACGGGGCAGCGATGAGAGGTTGATACTCGATCGCCCGGTCCAGGATGCCTGCGTGGGGACTGGTGTGGTTCTTTCCCCATATGCCCAAGTGCATAAGCCTGATAGCTGCTAGTGCTGCCTCCTGCTGTATGTACAATTCAAGGGGAGTTAATTGTAGGGCTATCTCCATTGCCGCGGTTGGGGTTGTCCTCATACAGCCCGTGATAGCGGAACAGGCCAGCCTTTGGAACCGCTGAAGCCTAGAGACGGTGGTCGAGAATTCAGTTCTGGTCCACCAAACCAAAGCGCCATAAGTCAGCATTGGTCTGATCACCGCTGTGTAAAGCCACATTGTGATCTTTGGAGAGAGCCCCCACGTTTTTCCATAAATTTTTTTGCATTGGTACAATGCGATTGTGCTTTTGTTAATTTTGTAGTCAAGATGCCTATTCCAGAGCAATTTGCTATCAAGGATCACTCCTAAGTACTTGACTTCTTCTTTAAGTGTTAGTTCGGTGTTGAATAGTTTGGGAAGTTTGTGTGGTCCAAGGACTCTTTTGTTTGTAAACATTATTAGTTCTGTTTTGGTGGGGTTAACTGATAGTTCGTGTTTTGTACACCAGTTCTCGATTATTTTGAAGGCTTTCCTCATGAGGTCACATAAGACGCCTTCAAATTTCCCCGTGATTAGAATTGCTATGTCATCCGCATAACCCACCGAGTACAGACTGCTAGCGTTGAGATCGGTAATGAGCTCGGTAATGAGCTCATTTACTACTAGGTTCCACAGTAGTGGTGACAGCACCCCACCCTGTGGGCAGCCCCTACTAACGATGCCTCGTGTGGTGGTGTTCACAGTGAATTGAATAGCGCGGTATTTTAACATGTTGTGAATCCATTGTATAAGCGTTGGCGCCACACCGTGCACAACTAATGCCTGGCTGATGCTGGTAAAGTTCGTTTTGTCAAATGCACCCTCTATGTCTATGAAGGCGCCCAGTGTTGGGTTTTTGGTTTTTAGAGCGTTTCCTATGCGTGTGACCACGCAGTGGAGAGCGGATTTAGTTGACTTGCCTTCGCAGTAGGCGTGTTGGTTAGGGTGTAAAGGTTTAAGTAGCGAGATTTGATTCCTAATCTTTCTGTCTCCTAGCCTCTCTAGTGTCTTCAAGAAGAACGAGGTGAGGCTGATAAGTCTGAAGGACTTGGGTTGAGTATAATCGCTCCTACCTGGTTTTGGAATAAAGATTGTTTTTACTTCGCGCCATTTCAAGGGGATGTAGCGGTGGGCCAGACAGGCACGGAAAATCTTGACAAGGTATTCAGCTAGCGAGTCACCGCTCCATCTGAGCAGAGCCGGAAAAATACCATCCAACCCTGCTGCCTTGAAAGGTAGGAAGGTGTTGATTGCCCATGTTATTTTGTCTTTGTCTATTACTTCTGAGGCCACCTCCCAGTCTATGTTGCTCGTAGCCCTTTCACTGCACGGTTCCCAGCTCTGTTCGGTCGCAATCCGGCAGCCTGGGAAGTGGGTGGTGAGAAGTAATTCGCTAGTCTCCGCATCGTTAATTGTGTAGGTACTATCTGGTTTTTTGAGGCATCCTATAGAATGATCAGTCCCGGCGGCGAGACAAGTTTTGACCCTCATTGCCTGGTTGCTATTTTCAATGTTAGTACAAAAACGCCTCCAGCCGTTTTTACTTCTGAGGCGTATTAGTTTTTTATAGGTTTTTCGGGCAGTTTTGTAACGGCCCCAGTCGTCCAGCGACCGTGTGTTCATGGCTCTGTTGAAGAGCCTGCGCAACCTGTGTCGGTGTCTTTCTATTTCTGGACCCCACCAGGACTGCCTTGCCCCCTGTCTTGGTACAGTAAGTGGACAATACTGCTCAAAGCTGGTTAGAAGAATTGATGTGAGGTTGTTTACGTGTTCATCTAAGTTGTTTAAAGGGATTTCAGCTGGAAGGGAGGGTAGATTACCAAACTCTGCCTTGACTAGCCTTATGAATTTGGTTTGGTCTGTGTTACGAGGGATCCTCCTCGGTTTTGGCTTAGGTAGGTTGAAATTGATGGTGTATCGAATCCATCTGTGATCCGAACATGATAATTCGCTGGATACATGCCAGTCTTGGATGGAATTGGAGATACCTATAGTTGATAAAGTTAGGTCTATTACTGTTTGTGATCGTGCGTTAATGAAAGTTGGTTCTGAACCTTTGTTGAGTAATACAAGATTATTGCTAAGAATAAAGTCGAGCATTGCCTCACATCGGTTGTTGGTTTTGACATTACCCCAAAGAGTGTGATGCGCGTTGGAGTCGGTTGCAATGATTAGTTCCAGTTTCTCCCTTTCGCAGTATTCCACCAGCGAGGCGAGCTCTGGTAGTGGCACGTCCTCGTCGCCTGGCAGGTAGGCCGAGGCGAGGACGATATCCGGAAGATCCTGTTCAGTTCTGGAGAGCCTCGTTGCTGTCAGGTCTCTTGAACAGAATTCATTGATTAATAGGTTAGGTATATGTTTTGGGATAAAAATGCAGGTTCGTGGGTTGCTTACGGAGGTGTCTAGCAGCAACTTACCTCCGATGTTCGCAAGACCACATATTCTGCCGCCCCTAATCCACGGCTCTTGGATAAGGGCAATGGTCTTTTGGTGTTGGTTGTCCAGCACTCTGCGCAAGGTGGCCGACGCAGATTGGCTGTGCTGGAGATTGGTCTGTAGGATCCTAGTTTTCCCGCATGGGAGAAGAGCAGAGGCTGCTGTCATAGTCCTCTCTCTCCTCCCCTGCCGGAAAGCAGTCCTCGTCCGAAGTTAGTCCGGGCGAGGATGGATCCTGTGTGGGTGCTTTGATGATTGATTCGACCTCCCTGGCCGGGGAAGAGGTCCGCTCCCCCACCCCCTCTACGGTCTCCGTCGCGGGTGGCGACGGGGACCGCCTAGGCGGTGGCGGATCAAGCTCCGGTCCGGGCACTACGGGGGCCGTTGCGGTTGAAGGCGCGGTGACCCCTCACTGGCTGCACCCTCCTCCAGGAAACGGATATAGATGCTGCCCATGAGGTAGTACACACGCCTATTTTGATCTTTAATTGTTTTGACCATGGACTCTGGCACACGGAAAAAGAGACAGGTACCCGGGGGCTCCTGTCTTACCCTCTCGTGTGTCAGGGTTCAGGTATTTATTTTTAGGTTGGAATTTTGCCGGGTGAGTAGCTTGAGTAGTGCCGGAGTGTCCTCGGTGTTCTCCGGAACAAACAGCATACACAGCGCCTTTTTTGGTATTTCGGCTTGGGGCCGAACGGTTAGACAAGTTCCCGGTATTGGGGACGTCATGTTTGTAGTGATCCGCTTGAGCCAGGCCAGCGTGAAAGCGTCCTCGCACCAGGTTTTCAGAACGCCTTCGGAGAAGTGGGCCCTCCCTCGAAAGTGGATCGCGGTGTTTACGGTTGGGTTGGAGGGATCGGGATCTGCCATAAGCAGCGCCCGCAGCTCTTTTTCAATGTTTAGGCGGATCCCCTCCGCCTGTTCTTGCGTCATGTCCTCAAAAGGCTCTGTCATGACGGCGACGCACAGCTCGTTACTCCTGTACGACGCGGCCGCTTCGGCGTAGCTCACCAAGGAACCATCTACCATGTGGGAGCGAGCAGGCTTGCTCCTCTTGCCTATCCCAGTCGGTGTGACGGTATCCTCGGGTCGCTCACGCTTCTGCGCCCTAGCAGGACGTTCTCCGACGGTGGTTTTAGGTTTTTTACGTCCCCTCGGTCTGGCGCTGCGCTTGCTCCTGGTTGCCGTGGTAGCCGCACCTGCCGGTGTCGATGTACTTATCGACGCTCCAGCAGCGGCCGCCACAGTGCCTTGCTGCGCAGGCTTGACCGGTGCAGACAGACGCTTCTTGGAAGACGTTGCCTTGCGGGAAACTGTGATCCACGTTTGTTTGACCGGAGACTGAATGGCGTCCCTAAGAGACGACATGTCGATCCCGGTCGTGTTGGCTGTCCCTGCCGGTATTGCTTCGGTCAGACTCGTAAGGTCCCTCTCCGAGGCCACTGACGCTGACGCAGCCCTAGTGGGCGCATCCACGCCAACAGCCACCGTTGAGTCGCCGTGTGCGAGAGCTGCCCTAGGCTTCGCGGACAGGGTTGGGTCAGTGCGCACATCACCGGACGCAGATGGGGTTGGCATTGCCTTCGACGCAGCCTGGTTTGGCGCATACCTGGCGGCAGCCTTCCTCATCACATCCTTGGACGCAGCGGAAGTTTTATGTGTGTGGAGCCTAGGGGCATCGGAGGACGCAGCCTTAGGCTGTTTTCGCTTAGGCGCATCCTGTGACGCACCTCTAGTTTTTGGTGTGATTGGCGCATCGAGAGACGCAGCCTTGGGTGGTTGGTTGGTAGCTTGGTTTGGCGCATCAGAGGACGCAGCCTGAGTGTTGGTTACATTTATCGTCTCTTTATCCATGGGTTAGGATTGAGATTCTTCACCGTCGGAGCTCTCCACCCGCCACGGAGCCCTCAAGTCGGGGACGCCACTCGTTCTACGAGTGGACGCCAGAGCTACTCCTTCGGTATAGGACCAGCTTATTGAGAAGCAGACGAGCCCGCACGCAACGGAGGATCGTGAGACTGTAAATGGCACGAGACTATGCCACCACTCATCCCTCAAACCCACGCCGCGCCGGCTGCCCCCCCTCAATAAACCGGCCCTCGCTTGACAACCCGCTTATGGGATGCCCCAGCCGATTGGTCGTGGGTAGCTACTCCACTACCTCCCGTGTGAGAGGAAATCCAGGCCAAAGTGATGTGTTGCGTGCAACCTGCTCCACTCAATCACCAGGATTCCTTCATCCCTCCGTACGGGTCCCCGCGCACGGCACAAACACGCGGGAGGTCATTGCTATCCATCATCAGCTCTTGTTCGATGATGGACACCCAGGGGCATGACCTCGCCACCCCTGTGTTGTTATCGCCTGGTGGTTTTCGTTGCGTCTATTTCTTAAGGAACTAGACCAAGAACAGGGCGGCAACCACGTGAAGGAGAACACACCAGACTTGCCTTGAGGATCTACACGACTGTAGCGCTCACCCTCAAGACCCCGCCACCTTACCGCCTCTGAGGGAAGCAGTAAGGTAGGCCTGTATCTATACTACCAAGCAAAGCGCAAGCAGAGCATGTCGTTGTGCAACCGCAAAAGCATAAATACAAGCCCGCCCCCTTTTTAACCTATTTCTTACCACTAAACAGCAAAGAATTCCTTTCTCCTTGCCAATTCTCTTATCCTCTTGCGAGTCTGCGGGTCGTATAATCCTCGATATTATTGGGGAGTATACTACCCGTGGATGTGTGAGTTTCTATTTGTGCAATTTCCAACATAAATAAATTAGAATAACTGATGGTAAAACTATTACATAGTTTAGTAGAAGAACCATGCAATCCAGATCATGCTGTATAGTGTTTGTTTTATTATTTTATGGATCATGTATGAAAAAACATCATCATAAGATTATAAACTGTGAAAAGAATAGAATGTGTCTATGGATATTTGCTATGTAATGTATTTACAAAGTTCATAATATATTACCCTAAGTTTATCTTATCTTGGTTAGGTTTGATGACTGTGCTAAATGTGTTAATAAATAAGGCTGACTTTGTAGTTGTACGAGCATATGTTTGCACCTTTCTGGGCCATTCTCAATACATATTATTATTTTAGTCTGCTCCATAAAATAAAATTAATACTTATTTAATTTAACTGAGTTCCAAATATCCATTATTTTGCATTGTGATTGAAAAACCTTTTTATTGTGTACACCTTGTTTGTGGATACCAAAGGTCAAGCTTTACTTTTCATCAAGTTATAAATAATAAGTTTGAGGTGCCCTTGTTCAGCAGTGGGGCATTAACAGCAAAAAAATGTTATTTTTTGCCTTTGCTTTGCAAAACATTGACATTTCTTTGATTTTAGTCAATCCAACTATTTTAATGTTTAATGTGAGTGTATTTACCACATACACACATACACCTTTTGAAATACATTCTCTATCATGTAAACCACATTGGAACCTTAAATAGGTGTGAAAACTTTAAATTCGGATGTGGTTTTCAGCATAATCAGACCACAAAACCACACTCACACCACACTGACAAAAAATAGAAATAATAACACATTTGATAAATAAAGTCACATTTGATGTTCTACACTCTGTGTAAGGATTGTTCATTTCTCAGTTTCAAGAGTAAGCTAATTTAAGCAGAAAAGAAAAAGAAAATGACACAATTAACATGAACATGTAACAATTAAATAATGTACTAAAGAAATCGTGCTGCATTTTATCATATTATCAGCTAATATATGTTTAATGTATTTACCTTGCAGATAGTTCAGTGTTCATTGTGCCATACAGATTGCTATGTTGAAGATGTCTGCTCAGGTCAGTTTAAATTAAAATATTATTATAATAAAGAGTATGCTAAGTAATTATAACATTTATAGTGTTTATTTTAAAGTCTAGTGCAGTGTAGCGTGGGCACCCAGTTGCGACTACCTGATCTCTGAAATCTGCAATACTTCCCCTTAAGATATAACCAAGCGTTCTGAATCGGTCGTTAACAAAAGCCCTTTGCCTCTATCGCAGCCACAGTATCATGATTATAATAACATAATATTAAATAATTCCACAGCTAGAAAACATAATCAATGCATACAGGACCCTGGCGAAGATACCGTCAGTGATTGGTGCAAAGCTCAACAATGCAACCAATAAGATCAACGCAAAGTGGTCTGTGCGAAACCTGGATAAAGGGAAGGTCTCCAAATTTGCTTCCTCCTACACCCTGGACAACGACTTAAATGTTATTGATGAAAGTGACTTTGGAATTGATATAAGTAATGAGTAAGTATTTCAGCCCGTTATTGGGCTTTGGAGATTGTCATTATTTGTTGCGTGATGCTGAGTGCAAAATTTATTTATTATCTTTGTGAAGACGTAGATGTGTTTTTATTCAGTATCTTGGCAAGTTGGCACCATATCACCTATATTTTTAGTTTCTTATCATTGCACAATACTTCCTTAAAAATAGTTGGTAGTACAGAGATCTCGTTTTATCAATAAATTGTCACAGAACAATTTCTCAAAATAGTAGTAGTAGTAGTTCATTGACGGTCGACCGATTTTCAACCGTATCACCTAGGGTATAAAGTTGAAGCATAACGCGTAAGTGTAGTGTTACATAGTTTTAAGGTTCTAATTCCTAACATAATTTGTGTTTTATCATATGTATATTAGTCTACGAGTATAAGGCGACTACAGGAGCTAAATTAGCAACTCTATTAGTGGTGGTCCAAACTTCGTTTGAAATCCTGTTAGAATAAAGTTCTAATCAGCTTGCACTACATAGTGGTTGTTACGTCACTGCGGGCCGAATAGTGCGAAATGACTGTTTTTTTGCGATTTACAAAAAATCTATTGATTGGACTAAAAAAGTAAAACACTATGATGCTAATATGTTGCTTGTAGAATTATTTGCCAAAAAATCAGAATGATCGCATATAGTATGGTTTTTACTCGTTAAAAGAAATTCTTAGAGATAAGTTCGTGATTTTTTTATCGAATAAAATTGTTGTAGGTATTGTTTTCAAAACACTATCGTACTAGCATAATTATATCCTGAAGAATATCATATATTTTTCTGGTTTTGTTTATTGCATTGAATCATATGCTTTTTTGCATTATAAATCTCGCGTTTAGCTCCTGTAGTCGCCATAAGGTACCTATATTTCTATGCGAAAAAGTTGCCTGAAAACAAATGAATGTTATTGTTATAACTCTGTTGTTAGAATACATACAGATCCAAACGAAAAATAACATCATACTTTACATATAATACCATATTACTTCCAGACTACTATCAGCGGTATCCCCTCGTGAGACGTACAGAGCTGTGATCCGTGAGGAGAAGAGCGGCAAGGATCCCAAGAAGTTGTTCCTAGAAGTGTGGAGTAAGAAGACACTGGCGCATAGCGTAGACCTCACGAGTCTGGATAAACATGGCGACGTTTATGCTGACTGTAAGTTTTTACATATAACACAACATCATGCCTGTAATCCCCGTAGGGTTAGGTTGAGGTGACCTAATAGTACAAAAGTGGGCAAATTCCTCCCATCATGGGAGAGGCTTATGTCCAGCAGTGGACGTTATGGGCTGTTGTTGTTGTTGTTGTTGTTGACCTAATAGTACACCCAGGTTTCGCCAGTTATGTTAGTTAAGTCCCATGTAATAGGGGGCGACAAATCAGACAACATGTTACCCCCGAAGGGTACCTACTACTATGTACACTACAAGGGTATCTGTAGTACCTACACACACGGTTTGCCAGTTATGTTTGAGTCCTATGTAATATGGGGCGAGCCTATTGCCATCAATAGGGTAAAAATCTATGCTTTGAGCTGCTACTAAAAGTAGTGGAGTGAAATAACTAACTATAACTTAGAGAGCAGATCCTTGTTCTGTGTTTATGGCAACGCGAACGCTAGCTGGCGTATTTTAGGTGTATAAAAACTGAACAGGTAAAATGTTTGTTTCAAACAAATTCCTTACCCACATAGCGGGCGCATGCCACCTTTTCAATCTGTCATTTGCAATTAAAAGTTGGTAACACGTAGTCATTAAACAAAATGACGTGTGTTTTCATTTTTATTGCTAGAAAATTATACTGTCCTCAATTTTCTTCACTAACTTTATGATTACAGCGGAATTTGGAGGCTTGCAATGGTCACATGACGAGACGGCGTTGGTGTACGTCGCTGAGAAGAAGCTACCCAAATTTGAACCCTATATCAAGAGGAAAGATGACAAATCCAAGAACGACGGTAGCGGAGAAACAGCGCCCAAACGGGTGAGCTATAAACATTTGAACTATACAGGGTTAGTTTTCAATGACTGGCCAAATTTTCAGAAATGGTTTAGAATCGATAATATTTTCGATATAATGAAAAAACATCAACAACACAACAAAATTTTATTCATGTCCACCACTAAAAAGCGAACGTGTGGAACAGCACACTTCAGTTCAACAACCTAGATAGGTGCATGCACGCACACAAGTGCATTGATTCCCACTGGGTTTATGATTTAGGAAATTTTTGACATTTTCAAATGAATGCTATTATTTTATTTTATACTACACTTGCTTAGTAAGTGTACCAATACTACCCCACTAAAAGGCTTGAAAGCTGTTCATTAAACTTTCTCAAAAATCTAGGCAGTTATATTGTATGGAATTTCATTACTGCCCTGAAAATCAGGGTAGTAATCCATTACTAACGCGTTTCGTTTTTTTTTTTTAAGTCTTGATGACGTTGGCAATCAAACGATTAATTTTACCATAAAAAGTACTGGCCACTAGCACTTTTAAAGCAGGTAGCATACATTCCGATATGGCCGGCAAACTTCAAACCTCTATGCGGTAGAGCGAGAGATTTATAACACTCTCTCACTTTAACACGCGCGTAAGTTGGAACTGCGAAACGTGGCGTTTTTACCTTCTCTAACGTCTTTTGGCGCGAAAACTGTTTTCGTGCTAAAATTAAAAAAAAAAAGAAAAAATACTTATTGGTTGCATTCCGTATTAGGAAATAATCGCTCACAGCGCTCACATCTATAATTGGCGTTCCGATTTAGATATCACGATTATGACAGCTAAGAGCTGTCATCAATTCGGAACGCTCGTGAACGCGTTGACAGTGAACATAACCCCAAACCAAAACCTTCCACAAGACCTATTTTTGAAAATGGAAGTTATGTTGGTTGATTCTAACGACACTGATAACTCAGATTTTGAGATAGCGAACGACGATTCGTCCAGTGATGAAAAGGTTGACGGATGTGTTTATATTAGCGATAAGTTCATAACAAAACAACACAATCTGTCAACACAACTGTCATTTTTGACAGCGCTCACGGTGATATTTGTTTGGGGCATAGTCGGTGTAATCGCAAGATGGCGCATGTCATGACGTCATCTATGACGATTCAAAGGACATCGATATCGCGCTCACGGTAATTCGGAACGGGTTTATGGACGATCAAATCTATTACAGCGCAAATCGGAACGCGGCCATTGTTGGTTGACGTATTTGTAGAGACAATTTTCTTGGTAAAGTTTGTAACAATTGTAACAATGTCAACATAACTTTTTAATAAAATGCTTTTTTTTACTATTACTACGTCTTTGTGCTCAAGTGTAGTATAAAGCAGTATATATCACTCGAGGGTAAGTACAGATTACTAAACTCGTGTGGTTCACGGCCCTCCGCTTCGCGTCGGGCCTCAAATGCACACTCGATTAGTAATCTGTGCCTTACTCCCCTTGGTGAATAAATAGCTATTATATTTTTCGACAATAATATTATTTAAAATGCACTTTTGGTTTGGTTTGGCTGGTCATTGAAAACTAACCCTGTATAAAACACTCTGATGGTAACCGGGCAGAGTTACTTCATCAATAATTAACGACCCGAATGGCGCAGCGGTAGAAAGGCTGCCTTACGTTGTTAGGGTCCCGGGTTCGAATCCCGGTAGGAGCAAATCTTTGTGTGATGAGCATGGACATTTGTTTCCGAGTCATGGATATAAGTACATATGTATTTACAAAAAAAAAGTATCTATGTAGTATATCAACTATCTGGTGTCCACGACACAGACTCGTTTCTTAGTGTGGCACTAGTTGGCGCTGTATGTATAAGCGAAAAAAAAATTGCCGAGGAACAAAAAAGAATCTGCCGGTCCGGGGGGAGGGGTTCTTAGGGGTCATGACCCCCATCCCGAAATCGTATATACCGTATCGTCTGCCTCTATATGTTAGTGGTACTGATCAAGGGGTCCTGGGTTCGATGCCCCGGTCGGGAAAAGTATTATAGGCTTTTCCAATCAGGAATTTCTCAGTAGCAGCCAGGACTACAGGATTCTAAGCTCGCCTCCCTTTTACATGGGACTTAATTGGCAAAAGGAGATCACCCAGATTGGGCTATTTGCAAAAGTAAAAAAAAGCCAACAAAAATAAAATTACTATTTAGATAGAGCATAACATAATAAATATTTTTTATTATTACACTTAAGTCGTAGGGCAATTCACCGAAAATTCGAGACGTTATTCAACCAGAAAATATCCGAGATCACTCAGATGGGGGTATTTTTATATGTAACTGCCAACTAACATAAACGCAATAATTAAATAGAGATAAACATTTTTTATTATGCCACCCAAGGCCTATACCCAATGCCGTATCGACGGCGCGTTCATGTTCCACGCGCGCCTCAAAGAGAGTCAGCAATAGGAAGGGGTCCGCAAGGACCGATGCCTGTCGGGGTTGCGGGACTGTTCGAAAGAGATACCGTGACCCCGGAACACAAAAGGCGATGAAGGAACATGGATGGGTTTTAGTCAGTAAAAGTCTGACACTCCCTCTTGCTCCGCCCAGAGCGGGATTAGTCATTTGATGATTTCCCATACGAAAAAAAAAAATTAAAAAAAAGGCCTATACTCAATTTTAAATAAATAATTAGAATTTGAATAACTTCTCGTTGAGGTGACTTACGGCTCAGGTGTAATAATTAAAAATGTTTATTACAATGAACTCTATCCAAATATTAAGTTTATTTTTGTTGGCCGGCTGTGACTGGGTGATCTCCTTTGGGTTTACTACACGTGTTACCGAGTTCACTGACGGTCCACCACTTTCAACCTTGTTACTTGGTAGACCGCCACTGAACTCGGTAGGTAATACATCTCACAATACTGCTGGGGTATAAGACTGTGAAGTCATGTACTTAATGACTAATTTACCTTTTTTTTTCAGGGAGAAGAGTTTCTATACCGACAAGACTGGGGCGAACAGTTGGGGGGCAAGTATCTATCCGTCATAGTCGTGTTCAAGTTGGATGAGGAGAAGCTTACCGTGCTGGGCGGTGTTCCGGAGAGTATGTGTCCTGGACAGGTACGTACAACTGCATACTAAGCAAACATCTGTCTATAGTCCCCGTCACGAGAAGCTATATTTTTTGTAAACAAAGAACTTTACCAAGTTACGTAGCAACAATTCAATCAACAACAAATAATCCCAAATTCAATCAACTCAAAGTAACCTACATGTAATACGAAACTAACGAGCAATGTCACTTGGTCGAGTTATATTTTGGCGATATAAAGCGCTGTCGTCTAATGTTTTGTGGTACTGGAACGCATCTGACTTCATGGAAAATAAACATTTGGGCCGCCATTTTGAAAGTAAGTTCACGCTGACGCTGTCGTTTTTTATTTGATCCAAAGGTTGCGAACCCGAATGTGTGTTTACAAAATGTATAGCTTCTCGTGACGGGGACTATAGGTTGCAAGCATCTGTCTAGGACGAAAAGTGATTGACCAACGTCGACGTGGACTCGGCTAAAGCTGGCCAGAACGAGCTTTATTTCCGTTGATAAGTGTGGTCAGTCTCTGCTTTCATTTTGCCAGTGTGAGTGAGAGAGCTGTCTTTCTTTTACTAGCACTGGAAAAACTACTAATGACCGATCTCACCATCTCTTTGTCGCAACAGAATCATGATAATGTGACCTCAGTCAGTACATTTGTTTTCTGAGCTAAAGGAGCGTCCGGCACTCCGTTTGCCGATACGCGGCCTCCAGTCCAATACTCATTTGCTCAATCGGCCGTGGGTCCTTCGTCAAACTTGGCAGGCCCACTACTGATAGTCATACTTTATAATGTACTAGCGAGCCGCCCCGGCTTCGCACGGTTGCAATGTATACCTTCCATACATATAAACCTAGCTCTTGAATCACTATCTATTGCTGAAAATTGCATTTAAATCCTTTGCGTATTTTAAAAGATCTAAGCGTACAGACAGCGGGAGCGACTTTGTTGTATATAATGTAACCAAGATTTTGTAATAGTATTTTGATTTAAAAGAGTGTCCATGGAGTTTTTTGCCCGTTCTTCTCCATAGAGATCTACGCTAGGGAATGGGCAACTACAGTACTTTCACAGTTTTTATGTCTTGTGACTGGGACTGTAGGTACATTTAATTTTCATCTTTGTTTCGACAATCCAAAAGTGCCTGTAACTGGCCTACTTGAAATAAATGCTTTGATTTCGTCAGGTCCGTTTCTCCCCGGACGGTACCAGCGTGGCGGGCGTGGTGTGGGAGACGGAGCCGCGTCGACTGGGGCTCATATTCTGCACCAACCGCCCGAGCTACATCTTTGTGTGTACGCTGGATGGAGAGTTCAGTGAGTCGTGTAGTATATTCATATTTTCCCTTTCGCCTCGAATTAAAATTATGTAATACTAGCTTCTGCCTGCGATTTCTTCCTCAGCGAAGAAGGGAACACTCAAAAATTCCGAAAGTCACAATTCCGAATTTCCAAACCTCCGAATTTCATAATTCCGAAGAGTTATAATGGTGTCGATTCTGTTGTGCACAAACTAAACTTACTTTAGGCTATTGCTATCTTTTTCTCTCTAATAAAACGAGAAAGAGACGGACGTATTTTAGAGCTGTCAAATTTAGTTGAAACTAATATTTCCATACAAATGAAGGGTGCACGTAAAAACATGTTGACTAAAAACACGGTGAAGCGCAAGGCATAAACTAATTTGACAGCTCTAACTTAGTTCATAGCTATAGCCGTCCTTTTCTCACACTGCCTTTTAGTAAAAGATAGCAATAGCCTAAATTAAGTTTAGTTTGTGCACAACAGAGTCGATACCAATGTCTACTATTTAAAATCCCGAAATTCATAATTCCGAAAGTCATAAATACGAATTGTTTGTTGTCCGAATTTCATAATTCCGATGAATCAAATGTGCGATGGATCGAGTCCAAAAAACTTGCTAGCTGGCATGTGGAGCGTACATTTGTGACAGAAAGTGGGTGTGTAATGTAAAATGTGAGCGATAATTTGAGAATAGTAATTAAGAACGTTCAGAAACTTGAAATTTTTGAATTATGAAAATAGGATTCATGATAAATCGGAATTGTTATATTCGGAAATTATCATCATCATCATCATTTCAGCCGAAAGACGCACACTGCTGAACATAGGCCTCCCCTAGTGTCGCCACATTGACCGGTCCCGTGCGACTCGCATCCAGCGGATTCCCGCAACCTTCACCAGGTCATCGGTCCACCTAGTGGGAGGTTTTCCAGTTCGCGGTCGCCACTCCAGAACTTTTCGGCCCCATCGGCCATCCGTTCTGCGAGCAATGTGCCCTGCCCACTGCCACTTAAGTATGGCAATTCTTCGGGCTACGTCGGTAACCTTGGTTCTCTTGCATGACTTCATTTCTGATTCAATCGCGCAAGGAAACTCCGAGCATAGCTCTCTCCATTGCCCTTTGGGTGACTTTAAGCCTTCTGATGAGGCCCATTGTGAGCGACCACGTTCGGTCCCGTATGTAATCACTGGCAACACACACTGGTCATAGACTTTCGTCGTGAGACACTATGGTACGTTGGACGAGAAGATACCGCGTAACTTCCCGAACGCTTCCCAGCCGAGTCGGATTTGACAATTGACCTCTTTCTCGAAGTTAGACTTACCTAACTGGACCGTTTGTCCCAGGTACACATAATCGTCTACAACTTCGAGTGTAGAGTCTCTGATCTTGATAGGAGTGGGTGTGACATGGGCATTCAACATGATCTTGGTTATGTTCATGTTCATTTTAAGACCCACTCTTCCGAAAGCTCTACTGAGGTCATCGAGCATTGTACTGAGGTCCTCCATGGTCTCAGCCATGACCACTATATCGTCGGCAAACCGGTGAGGTGAGTGATGTACTCGCCATTGACGTTGATGCCTAGCCCTCTCCAGTCCAGAACCTTGAAGACATCCTCCAGTGCAGCGGTGAACAGTTTCGGAGATATGACGTCTCCCTGTCTCACACCTCGCTGCAGGAGGATAGGTTCCGAGGCTTGGTCCTGAAGTCGGACTGACATGGTGGCGTTTTTTTACAAACACTTCAACACCTCGATGTACCGATAGTCGATTTGGCACCGTTGGAGAGACTGCAGTACAGCCCAGGTCTCGATCGAATCGAAGGCTTTCTCGTAGTCCACAAACGCCAAACAGAGGGGCAAGTTATATTCTTCAGTCTTCTGTATAACCTGCCGCAGCGTATGTATGTGGTCCACGGTGCTAAAGCCTTTTCGGAAACCGACTTGTTCGGGAGGCTGGAAATCGTCAAACCTGCACGCGAGACGATTCGTGACATGGCTTAGAAGTAAGATGGGCCTATAATTCTTCAACCGGGCATTGCCGCCCTTCTTGAAGAAGATTACCACCACACCCCTGCACCATGCCTGTGGCGTTTTTCCCTCAAGTATGACGGAATTAAACAGCTTCTGAAGGACCTTAAGTACCGGTTTTCTACCCGTCTTCAGGAGTTCGGCCGTAATTCCGTCATCACCCAGTGCCTTGTTGTTTTTGAGCTGCTTCAGAGCCATCCTAATCTCGTACAGGCTGACGTCCGGGATGTCTTCGGTATAGTGTCGGGTCAGTCTAGTTCTTGGGTCGTTTGCTAGATCTACGACGGGTTTACTGGTTGACGTGTACAACTGTCCATAGAAGCTCTCGATCTCCCTCAGAAGCTCCGGTTTGGCGGATAAGATCCTACCATCGTCGGTCTTCAGTTTCGTGAGCTGGCTCTGCCCAAAAGCCAGATCTCTTGCTAATACCTTGGAGTCTTTATTCCGCTCAATTGCGTCTTTAATACGCTCGGTATTAAAGCGGCGTAGGTCGCTCTTCAAGGATTTAGAGATCCGTCTATTGAGCTGCCGCACGCACGCCGCTCCTTTATGAGTTTGAGAGTGTGATCGGAGAGTCTCTTGTTCTGATCTGTACGACGTGCCTTGAAGAACTTAGACCCGGTCTTATGGACAGTTTCCAATAACCCATCGTTGTATTCGTCCACTGACGAAGGAAAAGGAAACTTCCTAGGCACTCGAAACGCTTCTGGAGTTCAAGCTGAAAGCTCTCGGGGTTTTGGATTTGGATCTGTGCTGGACGAAGCGTAGACTTCATCAGTCGATACCGTTCAAGCTTGATATTGATGTTCAATGTGCCTCTTACCATGCGGTGATCGCTCCCGGTTGTCACCGAATTGATCACCGAGACATCATTGAACATTTGCTTCTTGGTTGACATGATGAAGTCAATCTCATTTCTAGTTGCACCATCGGGGCTCTGCCGTGTCTACTTCCTGTGCTCACACTTTCTGAAGAAGGAGTTCATCATATAGAGGCCCTCCTTCTTCATAAAACTAGCCAGTTGGTGACCCCGGCGATTCCGACGTCCAACTATAAATTGCCCCACCTGCAGCTCATCCCCGTCTCGTTGCACAGTTTCGCGTTGAAGTCCCCCATGACCACGGTGAAGTGAGTATTGGAACCATGCATGGCTTTAGAAATATCCTCATACATGGTCTCCACTTCGTCATCGGGGTGTGCCGAGGTCGGGCCGAAGACCTGTATGACCTTCAGCGAATATCTTGAGGATATTCTGAGTTTAAGGTACGCCACCCTGGTCGACACACTCTCGATCTTCACCACGTTGTTCACAAGGGACTTGTAGACGATAAACCCAACACCACCCTGGGACTGCCGGTCACCCTCACAGTAATAGATCAGGTTGCCGGATTTCAGGATTATCGTGTCCTCTCCCTCTCTTCGGACTTCAGATATTCCCACAATACTCCATCGTAGCCTGCTCAATTCCTCTTCGAGTTCAGTTATCTTCTCGTCGGTCCGGAGTGTGCGCGTTGTTGCCAGGTCCAGTCGCTGGTATTGGCAGCCGGATCCCTTCCGGAGATTCTTCGCACCCCTTGCCACGCCATAGCCTCGACCGCTGCCGTAGTCGAGGGTAGACGGGCTGCCGGGCACTAGGGGCCATTTCTGTGATGCGCTATTCATTTGGGGGGTTATGCCATAATCGCCACGCTTGGCAGGCGGGTTGGCGATCGCAGTACGGTTGTTACAAAAGCACAGAGAACGCTGCTGCCCATTCTCTGGTAATTCCCTTAGTCGCCTCTTACGACACCCACAGAACCCACAGAAGATATGGGATGGTTCTTTTCTTCTTTTTTCGGAAATTATGAATATCGGTATTTTGAAATTCGGAACTGTGACTTTCGCAATTTTGTTTTTCGGAATTATGTAGTGTACCCAGCGAAAAAACATAAATCCTATGGCACTCAATAATAATGCAGCTTTCTGTGGTAGATTTTGGCGAAACTAAGAAATATTGATTCGGCAAAATAATTACCTCATACAATCTTTATTTGGATTTTATGTAAACCTACATGGATTGCATGGATCATTAGCAGTTAGGGACATGATTCCAAAGTAGTCGATACCTATAGAATTTTATGGATTTCAAAAAAATAATAATGTTCATTTCACCAACAAGCATAATAAAATTATGTGAAGATTTTTGAGATTCAAGACCTAGTTGTAAACTTATGTTTTTGATTTATATTTATTTACTAAGCTATCTTGATCGTTTTTTTCTTCAGAGAAGATAACAGCCGACGGCCTAGCGGTCCGATCTCCAAGGTTTAACTCCACCGGAGACCTGGTGTGGCTACAGCGCAAGGCCGATGGACCGCACCACGCTTGTCATGAGCTCGTCATCAGGAAGAAGGGATCTGTAAGTAACCTTATAGTACAGTTCTAAATTCGCGAAAATACCCGTTTACATATGTTTTATAATGAGTTCTAGACAACATAACTGCCGAAGGCTTAACTATTTGGTCTCCCCGGTTTAACACCACCGGAGACCTGGCCCCTTATTCACAACGCTTCGATTCGATTTTCACCAAAATTTACGAAGATACGACGCTTTTAAAATTCTCAATACGTCACGCCGTGCTATAATTTTTAGTGCGTTGTGACGTCACGAGCCCCCACTCCCGAGTTTTGATGCGTTTTATTTTTGTCAATATTCATTTATTTACAAAAACAAAAAATACGTGTCTATTATTTTCCAATACTCTAACTGAGGGACAAAATAGATTTGCAATTTATTGATGGTGGACATTAGCCTATTTACCATTTATCTTCATTTTCAATGCTTTCAGGACAAACTATCCACGCTGATTGAAATAGTGGACTCCTCAGTGAACATCCAGTTCGGGGAGGCTTCGGAGCCGTTCTTCGGCATCTACTGCCAGGCGCTGCCCGGGCGGTGCTTTAACGCGGCCGGGGATAGGATCCTGTTCTCTAGCCCACAGGAGACCGAAGTGCGCTCCTATGTTTATAATTTTGGTATGTCTTAGTTTAGACTTATACTGCCACTTACAGGATATCTTCAGTGATAGTTCATTATTTTGAGCTGCTGCAAGCGCCATGTTCGCGGGATGATTGGAGAATGAGGGTGGATGGAAAAGAATTTGTTAGGAGCAGACAAATCTGTCTACCCTCTTTCTATGTCTTTAGTCTTTGTTTTTTGTAAGTGACAGTAAGTTTAGTTATAACCGTGAAAGCTTAGAACAACGTATTACTTAGTTTATTTATTTCGTCATTGATTATGATATAAGCCCCCCCCCCCCCCGCCCCCCCGATTGCGTAACATGTCTGCAATCTAAATCCAAAAGGTTTAAATGCACTGCTTTGTTTGTTTGAAATATTCGTCTGATTGACATCGTTGCTATGGGATGTATATTTAAAAGATATTGCCATTGTGATTGTAACACTACCGCTAACCCCACTTCAATAGATTAATAAACACTTTTTCAAGCCCAATTTCATTTGAGATATTTGCAGCATGTAATCGAATAAATAAATCTCATGCACGGTGCTAGTATTTTCCCAAAAGTGATTAACCATTAATTTCTCAACTATCACCACATCGTCCAATCGCTCACACACTCACATTTTGTCACAGAAAGCCGACAACTAGTGGACATATCGATCAGGGCCCAGCGAGGTTCCACAACCATTCTGGACGTCCGGGGTGACGTCGTACTCGCCACTTACTCCAACCTCAAAACTCCAGGACAGGTATAGTACAGTACTGCAGCGGCCAGCAACAGAGGCATTGATGGACGAACGTGTAAATGTGGGCCGAAGCACACATACGTAAGTCCATCAATGCCTAATTGTGGCCAAGGCTTGTATAGTACTTTTCTCAAATAATGCGAGGAAATTAAAAATCTCGCGGTGAAGAGTTCATTTGTTTTTTTTTTCAATAAACCGCTTTCTATTTGCAAGCCAATTCGAAATTTAAATAAAACCTTTGATAAGTTACCTCCTTGGTTGCCATGTTTCAAAGTAAAAGATCGTTCCATTTTTAAATAACACGACAGATATGAGTTTACTATGTAATTTGTTTGGCCGCTAAACACGACAGATATGGATTTTCATACAACTTTTGCCGGTCCTGGTCGCATGTATCTGGCCAGTACAGCAATTTCGATTTATCTCGAAGAAGGTTGTCAAAATAATGCTCAAATTTCCAAGCATGTTTGAGAAAACTATATTTATACAAGGTGTCCCCTTCACGAAGCCGTCAACCAAGCATTATGTACATCAAAGTAAGAAGCTTCACGCAAAAATTATTGCTGGAAAACGACTTTTTTTTGGGGTGAATAATCACGTTTTACGGTAAGACTCAATGTAACGCACTCAAAACAAAGATGTATGGACTAAACAGTACCGGGGTTGTGGAGGTGGAAAAATCTTTCATTAGAAACGTGTATTTTAAAAAACAAGAGCGAGACTTGAGGTACGGAACCCTAAAAACTTGTGATCTCCCAATATCTCCGTAACTAGAAGGTTCCCAGGTATGGTGTAGAACAAAAGAAATATCGCAATGACGAGGAGAACAAGTGCCTTTCGGCTTCGTTAGGGTTTTGTTACACCCTTTATAAGTTTGCCGGATCCGGTCATGAGTACGGACGGGCGAATGGATCCAAAGCGCGCCAGTGGTGACTTCACGCGACCTACTTACCAGTTTACCCCACCATGGCGTGCTTCTACAGAGTCCTGATGTTAACAGCTCGCAGCGAGGAAAACATTCTGGGTCTGATCGCAGCGGAGTTGAGACCTCTTGAAACTGTACCCGATTTATTGTGCCCAGTCATGTTCTGCCCACATAATGCTCGAGCCTAACGAAATAAATCCTGACAACACAACATGTTTAATGATAAATGATGTTTATTTTGCAAGTAGGTTTTTACAAACACTTTTACACGTCACTCTTTAAAACTAGATGGGGCCGGTGTTTTGTACCTGACTACTCTGAGAAGAAACAGCCGAAACAAACTCAGAGGTCATAGTCTCTTTTGAAGTCCAGACATAATCTTGTTCAATTCAGATGAGGACTATGCAGATAAGTGTCTGAGATGGTCTTTTGAAGAAAGAACCACACAGTTTTGAGTGGACCTGTCCAGTCAATGCAAGCATTTGTCAGTTATCGTGTAGCTCGACTTATAACTCAAGGAGCTCAACGAAACGACGGACAATACCAAACAAAGGACATTTGGGTAGGTCGCTTATAGTACTTAAACTACCAGTACCAGACAGTTTTGGAAAAAAAAAACAAACAAAATTAACACCACCACATTCACAATAATCAAATAAAATAAATAACAAGTACTTTTTAAAATAATGTAAATTGTTTTTTTAGTTTATATGATAGATATCATCATATGGTACGGTCACAAAGAAATTTTTTATTAGTAATTTAAAAAAAACTGCTGTTTCCTCTAAAAGTGCAATATCTACACAGTCAAAATGTGAGGAAAAGCTGTTTTTAGGGTTCCATACTCAAAGGGTAAAAACGGCACCCTATTACTAAGACTCCACTGTCCGTCTGTCTGTCTGACACAAGACTGTATCTCATGAACCGCAAAAATAAAGATTAATTAAAAATTAAAGGGGGTTCCTCAACTACGATGGTACGGAACCCTTCATTCGCGAGTCCGACTCGCACTTAGCCGGTTTTTTCGTTTGATTTTGTCTATAGTGTGTCGTTGTTTGTTGCAGTTGTTCGTGGCCCGTCTCCCGTCTTTGTCTCACGAGCATAAGATCGTATGGAAGCGCGTCAGTTCCAACTGTGAGGCGCCATTCTCCGTCACTGAGTCGGATGTCGTCTACTTCGAGCTAGGGGAAAAACCTAAGCGTAAGTTTATTTTATTGATTACATTATGCGCCTGCGCGGAAGGTGTGGTCTTCCTCCTCTTCGTAAAATGCTGATGGTGAAAAGCGCATCAAAAGTAATCAAGTAATTTAGAAATATATAGTGAATACAGACTTTAAAAAAAAACTCAATACTTAGTAATTTTTTGCAATATTCCTCATAGTGTCGAAAATAATATTACGTATTATTTAACCGACGAAAACAAAAACGGAGGAGGTTAAGTCGACGCGTATATTTTTAAAACGCGTAAAAAATCCTAACATTTACTTTAAAATCCAATCTCACAGAGAAGAAGTCTGTGATCCAGCAAATTTAAACTAACCCATTTGTTGTATTCTCAATTTTCACCACAGTTAAATGTCCCACAGAAAACTTCACGGCGATATACTTCACACCTTGTGTAAAGGATAAGAAGTTACCTCTCATCGTGTGGCCGCACGGCGGACCGCACTCCAGCTTCGTCAACGCTTTCGCTTTCGAAGCAGCCATGTTCAATATGATGGGTGAGTCTTGTTTGTAAAGTTTAAGCTGACTATGACATTGCTCTGAATTTAGGAATAGAAACTTAAGGTGGATGCTCCAGGGTGGCCCGCGAAATTCAAGTTTTCTTGCGTTTTTTGCAATTTGCAGGCCAGTGCTAGGTTGTATGTTGATTAAAATATTATTCGCGGCTGTAAGACGTATGTAGTTACAGAATTATAATCATCAAAATCATCAAAACAACCCTTTTTTTTTTTTTTCGCATTGGAAATCATCAAATGACTCCTCCCGCTCTGGGCGGAGCAGGAGGGAGTGTCAGACTTTTACTGACGAAAACCCATCCATGTTCCTTCATCGCCCTTTGTGTTCCGGGGCCACGGTATCTCTTTCGAACAGTCCCGCAACCCCGGATCAATACAACCCTTCAAGTTCATAAAGGTGTAGGAACCAAAAAAAAAGCAGAAAAAGTAATCTCTACACCTTTATGAACTTGGAGGGTTGTATTGATTATTTTGGTGATTATAATTCTGTAACTACATACGTCTTACAGCCGCGAATAATATTTTAATCAACATACAACCTAGCACTGGCCTGCAAATTGCAAAAAACGTAAGAAAATTTGAATTTCGCGGGCTGGTTGCAGCATTCACCTTAAACGAATAAAGTCAGGAAGGACTAAGACACCCAGTTGTCCACATTAGGATGGAAAGAACTGGAAGTCATGAGGAGGAGGCTTTGCCTAGCTTTGGGATGATGCAGGTTATCAGCAAGACAGGAAGGAAAGAATCTATTTGACTGATTAAGAATCCGAACTCTTATTACGCTTTCTTAAATCCTATATACCTATGTAATTAGGATTCTTAATTTCAGAGTAGCGTAATAATCACTCGACTAACTTAGCTATAAGAAATTCCTAAATTCGTTCTTACTGTTGTAAAGTTCTTCATGTAAAACTTAGTGTCGAGATTTCTTGTAAGTTTTGGATAAAGAACTGAATTTCAATCACAGTTACGTTTTAAAACGTAACTGTGATTGAAATACAGTTCTTCAACATGCATCAGGGCATGTTTTTGCAATCACTTTAAACAAACAACCTCGTTTACATTAACGCCCTATGTTGCTTTATTTCGCGGTGTCCGAACTTGGCAGTACAGCCTCTACACAACATCAAATTCACTCAATAAAATAGTCAGAAACAAAACAAAATTCCAGGCTTTGCGTGCTTACAAGTCAACTACCGCGGTTCAACGGGCGCGGGAGAGACCTCTTTAAAATCTCTACTCAGCCGATGCGGGGATACAGACGTTAAAAACTGTAAAGCAGCGACAGACTATGCAGTGGAGAACTACCCCATAGACACAAAGAAGGTCTGCCTTATGGGTGGCTCCCATGGCGGGTTCTTGGTCACGCATCTAAGCGGACAGTACCCGGATACGTATGTCGCTGTAGTCAGCAGGAACCCGGTCATAGATATCGCCAGTATGTTTAACTCCACGGATATCGCTGACTGGTGAGTTTTGTTTTTTTTTTATAATCTGTGGCCCCTTGTGTCCTGTGTAGAAGCTTGTGGTATGGTTATGTGTGCATGTGTTGTCTATGGTACCTGTCGAGTGTAGATGCTGCAAGTCAAGCCTATTATCAAAGTAAAAAAAATGTACACGCGCGGAATGAAAACTAAGCTAAGCAATTTCACATTGTATTGGTAATCTGTCACCTTTTCGGGACTGTCATTTACACTTTCCATCTATACTAATATTATAAAGAGGAAAACTTTGTTTGTTTGTTTGTAATGAATAGGCTCAAAAACTACTGGACCGATTTAAAAAATTCTTTCACCATTCGAAAGCTACATTATCCACGAGTAACATAGGCTATATTTTATCCCCGTACTCCCACGGGAACGGGAACTACGCGGGTGAAACCGCGTGACGTCCGCTAGTGTGATATATTTTTATAGAGCATGTTTTCATGACATACATTAATAACATCGTGATGCCCTACGCATGTCCTAAACGGTTAACACTTCTGGTAAGTGTACCTACCCGCAAGTTTTAAGACCTAAGATAGATTGCATTATTCCACTTAACCCCACCGGTTTGTCCCTTTTATTCTTTTGAATCCACCACTACCTGTTCTAGTGTAATAATGGATGATATAATGGATTAGTGAGGCAAAGTGGACATAACAATCTATAATTTAAACTTACACTGTCACATACGGGATATTTTCCGTGATTATCCATTATTCTGATATTTCGCCGCTGTTGCAAGAGCCGTGGTCGCGGGATGACACAATAGACAGTATAAGTTTAGTTATGAACCGTATAATAGGGATGACGACTGACTAAAAAAAATATGATTCAGTTTAGTCCGTCAGTTAGATTATCGAAAAATAATGAATACGTGTTTTTTGTTTTATCAAATTAATAAAAATTGACGAAGATAAAACGTGTCAAAGATCATGAGTGGAGGATTGTGACGTCACATTTGAGTAAAAAAGCACTGTGTCGTTTTTTTGTTTAAAAATATGTGTCCAATATTTTTGGAAATCTATGTGACGGACTAATTAGTTTTTTTTTGTCATCTACCCTATTTATTAAATGCTAAAGCTTGTTTCTGGGACAGACAGACTGAATGCGGGAAGCGGACAACTGGGTTGTGTTAGGAGAGTCGTAACTCGTACGCCTAGCTGTGAACTGCAATAGGCAGAGTTGATTTATGGTTTGTTTGGTTGATGATGTCATGTTACGTTCTATATCTTGAGTTATTTGTAAGTGGTAATTGAACGTTATCATGTAGGTAAAATATCACATAGTTGTAAGCCGTTGTTGAGTTGTATCACAGAGTTAAAAGCCTGCCTTAAAAGAGTTTTTTTTTTTTTGTTTCTGATTATTTTAAGTTCGAGGGCCGGAGTACATGGAGGTTTTTTTCGCGACGTTGTTGCACTTATCCGAACTGAAAACGCAACAAGAGCTGGTTTATCAAGATCGAACACGTACAAACGATGTGCATGCGGTGCATGAAACGCGGGTATAAAAACTTCGTGTGAGAAGGGACATTTTACCGTACCACTATATTTAATATACCAAAGTGCTCCTGTCCATCACTCAGGACTTTTTCATCAACCCGATTTAAAAAACGAACATTTTTAACTAGGTTTCGCATCAGTAAGAATAAACTACCGAGGCTCAATCGGCCACGAAGATGACAACGCCCGATCTCTTATATCCCACGTAGGCGAGTACGACGTACAAGACTGCTATCTCGCTCTAATCACAGCACTAAAAAAAGATGGAAGATTATGTGAGGATAACGTCTTTCTGTATGGGGGAAGTTATGGGGGGCTGATAGTGGCTCACCTGGCTGGGATATACCCTGATAGGTTCAGGGCTATGGTGATGAGGAATCCTTTGATAGATCTGGCTGTTAAAGGCCATTATGCTGATAATTCTGATGGGTGAGTTCAGTCTAAGCTCTAAGGCCGCGTTCTCACTATGTCGTGACGATTATAATATCGTTGGTTTGTAGTTGACGAAAGTCGTGGACGACAGTAATCGCGTCGTCCTACATGTGAACACCTCCATTTTAATTCACAAGCCATGGAGCCACGACACTTAAAACTACACGATTATCTGTTGTCACGACATAGTGGAACCGCGGCAATAGCATACTTCTAAGCACCACAAAACATCGGCATCACCTCGTCTCCATTTTCCTAGCTGATTCCGTTTCGAGGCAAATGTTGTTAAAATCCAATCAAACCAAAAATGTTTATTTGCAATTAAATACTCACAAGGAAAGATCTTATGTCCTAAAAGTCATTGAATAGGGAATGTGCACGTAATTTTTTCTTCTCTTAAATCAATAAAATACAGTACTATCAACCCAAGAAAAGTTTAAAAAGTTAAGTTTAACTACTGCTTGTCGCTTAAAAATAATATTAAACTCCTGCAATTTTCTATGACAGTTCAAACGTCCGTAGCTGCCCTGATGTGACGTCATTTACCACAATCTGCCTTGTTTACATTATTTTTCTTGCCCTTAATAGAATAAAATACAAGGTGTAAACGGACCCTTCACGAAGCCGTCAACCAAGTATTCTGTAAATCAAACTAAGTAACTCTCCACGGTAGCCCGCGAGATTCAAATTTTCTTACGTTTTTTGCAATTTGCAGGCCAGTGCTAGGTTGTATGTTGATTAAAATATTGCTCGCGACTGTAAGTAGTTCTGTAGTGTGTGTACAGAATTATAATCATTAAAATGCACTCTCGGCGACCTGTATAGCGCCTATACGGCTGCAATAAACGTGGCCACCTACTGGGCCCAAACCGTGTAATTGGAAGGAACATCGTACGTACGATAAGAAGAAGAAGAATCATTAAAATCATCAATACAACCCTCTAACCTCCTCTCTAACCTAATTAAATAAATATAAATATAGCTGGACATTACACACAGCGCCATCTAGTGCCACACTAAGCAACGAAGCTTGTGTCGTGGACACCAGATAGTTGATATACTACATATATACTTTTTGTTTGTAAATACATACTTATTATACATATAAACATTTTTTCATGAAATAGTCATTCAATCAAAATCGAATCATATTTTAATCAACATACAACCTGACACTGACCTGCAAATTGCAAAAAACTTAAGAAAAATTGAATTTCAGGGGCTACCGTGGAGCTTCCACCTTAATTTCGGCTACGTGAACGTTCTCTTTATACCCATTATAAAGAAACCCGAATGGGTCGAGTTGAGGCGATGCTGAATCCGTGCAGTGCTGTTAACTGTGTAGTGTATTTTGAAGTGGGAATGGGCATGGTATGTAAAGTTTTTCGTACATATAATAACGTTCAATTACCACTTGTTATTAATACTTCTAGATAAAGTATCTGAGAACATGTTTCATGCGATTAACCAATCATTGTGTTTACGCTTAAAAACTGTTTACGTTTTTACCAATCTTCGTTTTTGTACGGGTTTTAGGGGCTTTACAGTATAGAGTTGATTTCTGTTCATAATAATTACCCAAGTTAATCTTTATCGCATTGGGATAAAATTCATGGCAAAATATGCATGTCATATGCATTCAAAAACATCTTGTGCCATCGATATCTAGTTTAGTTTCCTTAGTTGTCCAGATCATTTTGGACAGTCTGATATTTTCATGCTCAGTTTACCTTTCTCTAGGTGCGCAGTCGAAGCTGGTTTCGACTTCACAGAGAAAGGCCCCGTTACTGAAGAAATGCTGCTGGCCATGAGGCGAGCATCACCTATAGTTCACGTCCACAAAGTGAAAGCTCCCACAGCCCTCATGCTGGGCACGGGAGACCAGAGGGTCCCGCGCTACCAGGGGCTGGAGTATGCCAGGAGATTGAAGGCTAATGAAGTCACTACTAGGTAAGATAGTCAGATCATCCAACGGCCTTTCGACAGACATGGCCGGCCGGTCGGAATTTGTTCGAAGCCTTGCTTGTGGTGGAACTATTAGGATTATGTTAGGGCAAAAAAAAGAGAATAGTTGGAAACAACGGGTGAAACCACAGCTAGTGTATGATATTTTATTATTAAAAGTTGGGATCACGCGTCATCCTCCCGCTGGTGACACTGAGGCGAAACTTGCATCGGGACAAGACTCAGCAACTGAATTAATGATAAAGAATTCAGGCTGCTATTCACGCCAGCCTTTTGTGATCGTCCTAACTGACTTGTCAAATATCATAGAGTCATCATCTGCCTAGCCTTTTACCAACTATGTTGGGGTCGGTTTCCAGTCAAACCGGATGCAGCTGAATACCAGTTTGTTACATGGAGCGACTTCCTATCCGAACTCCACAAACCAGTTAGTACTGGGTAATACGATACCCCTTGGTAAGACAGGTTGTCTGACTTTTTGGGCCACTGATTACCTGTTACGACTGTCAAAGATCTACAAATGACAGCCGGGACCAACAGCTTAACATGCATTCCGAGGCACGGAGAAAACTCGGTATGTAATGGGTGGTCACCCATCCACAGACCAACCTAGAGAAGCACGGCTTAACCTAAAGATCGACCCGAGCGGCTGTTATTATTTAGCCACGAGCTCCTCCTTGTCAAATATCATAGAGATCACAAAAAATGTGAATTCGCAGGTGCAGGCTAATGGACCATTGGCGATTTTTGAAGATTATTATATTTTTATTGAAGGTGATCCAGCACAGATCCAAATCCAAAACCCCGAAAGCTTTCAGCTTGAACTCCAGAACCGTTTCGAATGCCTAGGAAGCTCAGTGGACGAATATAATGATGGGTTCGTGGAAACTGTCCATACGATCGGGTCTAAGTTCTTCAAGGCACGTCGTACAGATCAGAACAAGAGACTCTCCGATCACACTCTAAAGCTCATGAAGGAGCGGCGTGAGATGATCCTACAGTCTTCAGACGAGGCGTGTAAATACCGGCAGCTCAATAGACGGATCTCTAAATCCTTGAAGAGCGACCTCCGCCGCTTTAACACCGAGCGTATTAAAGACGCGATTGAGCGGAATAAAGGCTCCAAGGTATTTGCAAGAGATCTGGCTATTGGGCAAAGCCAGCTCACGAAACTGAAGACCGACGATGGTAGGATCTTATCCGCCAAACCGGAGCTTCTGAGGGAGATCGAGAGCTTCTATGGACAGTTGTACACGTCAACCAGTCAACCCGTCGTAGATCTAGCAAACGACCCAAGAGCTAGACTGACCCGACACTATACCGAAGACATCCCGGACGTCAGCCTGTACGAGATTAGGATGGCTCTGAAGCAGCTCAAAAACAACAAGGCACCGGGTGATGACGGAATTACGGCCGAACTCCTGAAGGCGGGTGGAAAACCGGTACTTAAGGCCCTTCAGAAGCTGTTTAATTCCGTCATATTTGAGGGAAAAACGCCACAGGCATGGTGCAGGGGTGTGGTAGTACTCTTCTTCAAGAAGGGTGACAATGCCCGGTTGATGAATTATAGGCCCATCTCACTTCTAAGCCATGTCAACAAGTTGTTTTCAAGAGTCATCACGAATCGTCTCGCGCGCAGGTTTGACGATTTCCAGCCTCTCGAACAAGCCGGTTTCTGGAAAGGTTTTAGCACCGTGGACCACATACATACGCTGCGGCAGGTTATACAGAAGACCGAAGAGTATAACCTACCTTTCTGTTTAGCGTTTGTGGACTACGAGAAAGCCTTCGATTCGATCGAGACCTGGGCTGTACTGCAGTCTCTCCAACGGTGCCAAATCGACTATCGGTACATCGAGGTGTTGAAGTGTTTGTACAAAAACGCCACCATGTCAGTCTGACTTCAGGACCAAGCCTCGGAACCTATCCTCCTGCAGGGAGGTGTGAGACAGGGAGACGTCATATCTTCGAAACTGTTCACCGCTGCACTGGAGGATGTCTTCAAGGTTCTGGACTGGAGAGGGCTAGGCATTAACGTCAATGGCGAGTACATCACCTTCGGTTTGCCGACGATATAGTGGTCATGGCTGAAACCATTGAGGACCTCAGTACAATGCTCGATGACCTCAGTAGAGTTTCCGGAAAAGTGGGTCTTAAAATGAACATGGACAAAACCAAAGTCATGTTGAATGCCTATGTCACACCCATTCCTATCAAGATCGGAGACTCTACACTCGAAGTTGTAGACGATAATATGTACCCGGGACAAACGGTCCAGTTAGGTAGGTCTAACTTCGAGAAAGAGGTCAATCGTCAAATCCGACTCGGCTGGGCAGCGTTCGGGAAGTTGCGCGGTATCTTCTCGTCCAACTTACCACAGTGTCTCAAGACGAAAGTCTATGACCAGTGTGTGTTGCCAGTGATTACATACGGGACCGAAACGTGGTCGCTCACAATGGGCCTCATCAGAAGGCTTAAAGTCACCCAAAGGGCAATGGAGAGGGCTATGCTCGGAGTTTCCTTGCGTGATCGAATCAGAAATGAAGACATCCGCAAGAGAACCAGGGTCACCGACGTAGCCCGAAGAATTGCCAAACTTAAGTGGCAGTGGGCAGGGCACATTGCTCGCAGAACGGATGGCCGATGGGGCCGAAAAGTTCTGGAGTGGCGACCGCGAACCGGAAGACGTTGCGTTGGAAGGCCTCCCACTAGGTGGACCGAATATGACCTGGTGAAGGTTGCGGGAATCCGCTGGATGCGAGTCGCACGGGACCGGTCAATGTGGCGACACTTGGGGGAGGCCTATGTCCAGCAGTGGACGTCTTTCGGCTGAAATGATGATGATGATAATGATGATGATGAAGGTTTCGATTCTAGACAATTTTGTACCTGATTCTTATTAGGGTTCCGTACCCGACAGTTGAAATTTTCACAGAGTGTGTATTTTTGTTGCCGCTATAACAGCAAATAATAAAAATTAATTAAAGAGTGCTCACCTATTACGCCGTGATGTGCTATCTCTAACATTGTACTTTATTTCCAGAATTTACATGTACGATGACAACCACTCACTTTCCTCTCCCGCCGCTGAAATGGACAACCTGATCAATGGCGTCGACTGGTTCATGCAGCATCTAGAGGAGCCCAAGAAGAATACTGACCTTTGAGTACCTTGGATGTACCTTTGGCGCACCTTTGGCCCGACACCTCCATAAAAAATGAACATGTTTCGTGTTGCGGGAAACGTCTTTTTTGAGTAACAAAAACTACAAAAATGTTTCTCAACTTGTTTTGGGAGTTGTTTGAGGTAAAGGTCGTAATCGTAAGAATTAAACATTTAGACGCACAGTTAGAATAGGTCCAGCCAGTAGAGGTGAACCGATTAGTCCCGATTTATCGATTATATCATATTTTTTAATACTTTCTGCTCAACCTCCAACAAGAACTGAAAAACGACTTCCTAATTAATAGATAGAAGGTACAATTGGTTCACCTCTAATAGATAATAAGGTGTTTAATGAATAAGCATTTTGCATTATATAAAATATGGGTGCTGAAACGAAACATTTTTCCGAGTTTGTGCAGCTCCATCCCTAAACCAGGGTAATTATTAAATAAGTTTGTAATAAAATGTGTAGCTATATATTTCTTTCTATAAAACGCCAATAAATCAGTGAAATTACGTTAAGTAGTTTATTTCATCAACCTGCCTAGAACTCTTTTTCAAAAAAGATAGTGTTGTTTTTCAAACGTATACAGGATGTATTTTTGAAGTGGTAGTGGATGGCTAAAATCTAAACTATCTGGAATTGCGAAAACTACTCAAAGTCTCGCGCCCGATTTTGAAGAAAACTAAAAAAGCTAAAACTGCTGCACTGTATGCCGTACCGATGTTATTACTTACCAGCATTCGATCCTTATTAGCGACACTATCGAGTGGCGTAATAATACAGTGTGTATTTTTGTTCCAAAATCAACGGGTTTATTTATTTATTTAAACTTCATGTACAATAGTGGTACATAGGCGGACTTAATGCCACAAGGCATTCTCTACCAGTCAACCTTTGGGTTAAATAGGAATACAGTGTTAGGGTACAAAGTAATGTCTAAAAAAACTTTTTGTTAAAAAATCGAATGAAACCATTTTAGTTTTCATCACAATCACCCGAGACTCTTTTGAGTATTTTTGGCTATTCCTCATGATTCAGATTTGGCCAACCACGTCCACTTTAAAAATTCAGCCTGTAGCTATACGATACTAATAAATTCTCGTTTACTCTCGAGTTCTTTTTGTTTTTTACTCTTGTTCCCAACTACACTGGCCAGCAAATAAACCGGGCCACCTGCTTCTTTAGAACGCTGATTCGATTTTCTCAAAAAGTATAAAACTTACAACTAACAAACAATATCTACATAACAAACGATATCTCAGCAGCTCAAGCTGTAGCACTACTTCAAGCAGGCGTTGCGCAACGTGGGGTTGCTCTAAGACTTCAGAATCAGCAGATCTTCGGTGCAACGAGTTTACAGACGATATCGTATCCATTATTGACCGAGCAAAGTAGCAAAAATACACGCGTCAGAGCAAACGATGGACAAAAACTAAAGAAATGATAAGAAATATCCGACTATCTTCATTGTAGAAAAAAATAAAAGCAAAGGGCTTGTCCAGAAAGGGCGAATCACGCGCGAGTCGAGGGTCTGGCGTTATGCACGCGATTTACGCGCGTATTTTGAATTCGCGCGATGCTTGTGGACGCGATGTATTCGTGCCTAGTATCTCAATAGCGCGCGAATGAATTCGCGCGAAACGTTTCGCGACGAATTCGCTTCTTCTGGACAAGGTCAAATCGCAAACTCTAGTCAAAACAGAGCAAACCTTTAGCATTGTGTTTGTTGCTTGATTACAATGTGAGTTGACGGTACTTTAGAATAAATGTATAGTCATTTCAATCGGCATGAAACGCACTCTCTGTAGGTACTCATAACATTAATAGTTGTAAGTTTTATACTTTTTGAGAAAATCAAATCAGCATTCTAAGGAAGCGGGTGGCCCGGTTTATTTGCTGTTCAGTGTTTTTGGTTCGGTTTGAATGCGGTATTTTATAATACTTAAACTTTTTTAACCCCTTATTTTCGGTAACCCTATAGTACATCGAAAGGACTGCAACAATTAAACCAAAATATTTTACGAAGTAATCTTTATAAAATAACGACCATATAAACAAATAAGTCTATCAAATATCAAAAGCCTGACGAGCCAATATTATCGTAAAGGGTGGATAGTAAAAATAGGGGTTGATATCAAATGGTACGGTAAAACAAAGTGCCAATAAAAAGTAAAATTACACATCTAGGCACCTAATCACCCGTATGATTGTAGTAAATGTTTAACAGTAGGTAAAGTGTAATTAAGGTGGTTAACATGCACCCAATATTTGACAGACATCAAAGGTCCAAGTTCTTTCACATTTCATTCCACTACTTACGAATGACTGTACTTTCTGGGAGTTCTGTTTCGTAGTTCGATCCCTCCCTGATAAACCGCGAAACGAATCTGTATATTTCTATCTGACAATAGTAATGGAAACTGATGGCTTCACTAAAAAGAACTAGCCCTAGACACAGATGTAGTGTTTCCGAGTTTAAACGAACGATAAATGTAGGCGAATCTGTATATTTCTATCTGACAATAGTAATGGAAACTGATGGCTTCACTAAAAAGAACTAGCCCTAGACACAGATGTAGTGTTTCCGAGTTTAAACGAACGATAAATGTAGGTACCGGCCATTGAGGGTGTTCTAAAATGAAAAAACCACAAGGTGGCAGCACTGGCGTAAGGTCTAAACATCTTTCAAAATACACGAGTTTCTTGTAGTTTACGATTATTTTTTCATTTAATTATATTATAAATCATTAATAAAATGCCTCAATGTTGTGCCGCAAAAGTCACCCTTCATTAAGTTTTTCCTTGTACCACTGACTTTTGCAGTACTTAGAAGCTTGCTTTCTTTTCTTTGTCCGTAATCCATATTTATATTGTAAAACTGTGCAAATTTCGGTAAAAAGTTTCACTAGCATACAATTCAGTACAAATTCACAGTTGTTTAGACCAGACGCCTACGTAGCGACATATTCTCGTGTCAGATAAAATCTGAAAAACCCACATTTAGCTAGACCCAGTTTGTAACACAGATTTTATTAATCTCTGTATCTCTCTCTCTTCTGTTAGTAGAACTGTTTTACCTCATCATCAGACACTAGTTTTAATAGTAATGCTTCTCCAGTGCGAACGCAGTTACACTACTGTCTTCCCTTCTCTGTGGCATTACTTCCCCTACCGTAACAAGACAGGTGCCCACCATGTGTCGTGAAACGCATAGTCCACATGTTCGGACATTTGAAAAGCCATTAATTAGTGTTAAGTGCTACCCAAGTGCGATATATGCACTTGAGACAATTATGTTTATGATAGTGACATTACTATAATGATCATTTATAGGAGAAACAAGTCGTGTGCGAAAAAAAAACCAATGTTTTGCCGTATCGCTAATCGAAACATTCTCAAATCACAGCCAACCTTAAGATAACAAGAGATCTGTAAGTCGTCCTCTACCTACCTTGCTCAACAGTCCAAATCCAAAACACTGTCAAATTCAGGCTATGATAGCAAGCTGCGATATACGCAAATAATTGTATCAGTGAGTTAAAGAAAGAAGAAAGCTCTGAGACTGCACTTGCTGAACTTCTATTGTGGAACTGCTGAGCGAGAGCAGACCCAGTGCATTTTTGTGATAGTCTAGAACAGAGGCTCCCAAACTTTTTTTCTGGTAGACCACTTTCAAAATTTTCTGGTTTCGGTAGACGTGCTGCAGTTTTTTCAAGCCCGAGGACCAAAAAAGAAAAGTAAGAAATTTGCAATATTATTTTTTCGCGCTTTCTGTTAGGATTGCATGAGGACCGGAAGTTCTAAGATTATTTTTGGCAAAAAATCTGAAGATTATAATCTTATAGTTTCGAAATACTTTTTTAAAAGTCTCAATACAATACCTACCACTATTTTTACCGAAATACAACCTGTCATCACCGGAACATTTGTTTTTTTTTTTACTTTCTCGAGTAGCTTATTTTCTGCCTACATTGATAGATAAAGCAAAGCCAACATTTTTGTTCTTTACTAACGAAACCAGAAAAAAAATCTTGCACTTACAACTTGTGAACCCCCATTTTTTTTCACGCCAATGTAGACACCCGACGGGTCACCCGTGGGCCACTGGGGGTCCACCTGGACCACTGGGAACCACTGGTCTAGAAGCTACATAATACACTATAAACACTATTACCAACTTTATAATTCGGACTGATAATATCAGTCCGAATTAAAAATATTATAAAAATTAATAATTAAAAATATTATCCTCTAGGCGTAGTGAACCTATCTAGACCTAGAGGACATTAGGTCGAGGTTTTGGGCCAGAAATTATATGAAAACTTCCAGAATCGACTACGTAGGTGTGCATGGCTACAAAGTTTTAATGTTCATTGAATTACGAGTATAGCAGACGCTTAGCTTCGTAAGCAACAAGTCAGCGATTTGTTTTAATAAGACCGATTTACAAGCGTTACCTATTCAAATCGGTTCATGATTTTTTCCATGAAAGATTAGTAATCATTTGTGCCTGAATTTTATTCACCCTAATTATTAATTATCACAGTAGCTAATTATTTACCGAAACCGAGACAAGACCGTGACGAGATATAATGTTATTGTAAAAATAATGCTTTTGCCGCGTTTTTTACCCTCGACGGCAGCCATATTGTCAGGTGTAGCCGCCAACCGGAACGCACCGTGCCAGTCGCCGGGTCCGTTTCCAAATTCATCCCTTATTATTAAAAAATGTAATTGCAATGGGGTTTAAAGTGGACGGATAAAAACCCACTCTAGGCTGTCAGGTTTTGGGTTGTAATTTGAATGTCAACGTTCTTTATTTTTCTTTTGATCACTGACGGCTGCGGTTTTATGTTTAAAACAATATTCTAGAACAAACTATGACTAAAACTTAGATTCTCAGTCACAGTACCTATTCTAGCATTATTAAATGTATTTAACCTCGTCGCTTCGTTGGTCTAAATGCTACTGCTGAGGTCCTGGGTTCGTTTCCCGGTTCGTAATTAGGTTTTCCATTAGGAATTGCTCAGTAATAGCCAGTGCCCGGTTAATCACAATAGGCTCGTCCCCTACATTTCATACGAGTAGTATCTATGTCTCGACTCGCCCATATCTTTGTCGTTTGTACAACAACAACTAAAAATAGACAAGGTATATTCTACTAAGTTCTATACCGCCTTTCTGACGTCACCTTAGTGAATCTCCTAAAACTTTGCTTCGTCAATTTACACATTTCAAGTTACAGTGACCTTAATTAAATAACCTCCACGTAATTAATTACGTTTTACTCAACACGTAACAAAGATAAAATAGAAACGATTCGGATTAGTAAAAGTCTCGTTAAACATGATATTATCGACGTAAAATCACGTTCCATGCTTACAACAAGAGTTGACTGAGGTCAAGTGTAACGACCCCCCATAACCTTTCATTTTAAATCATATGCTTCGATCTGGGATAATTACTCTAAGTACTTAAGTAGCTATTTCACTGTTCTGTGCCTACAGATGTCTGAATGTGGACGAAACAAAATGCCTATGTAAGGATTGGAGAAGGAGGGGTTCTTTGTAGTTTCTGCCTATCTTCATAGTAAAAGGCGTAAGGATGTACCTATGTATTAAACTAAGGTAAGAAGTACCTAGGTAAGGACTCCGTTTGCGCCATATGGTTCCTACACCCCATAACTAGACCAGTGAAGTCGTTGACCCTTTGACGAATGGCATTGGTATTAACAAAGAAAAAGAGAAACTGTAGCATTCGTCGATTGCAAGTTTTTTTTCTTGTTTTTCATTTTTCTGGTGTTTTTATAGGTACCTAAGTATTTAATAATTATCTTAAGAATTTTTCTATTTCTGGTAAAGGAGGATTATGGTAATACGGAAATAAAAATGGCCTACATTCACCGGTGGACCCGAAATAGTAGGTACTCTTAAATTACCCCACGTGTCTACCTACCTAAGTATGTACAAACCCTCGATAAAAAAAGATAAGTAAAGTACATTACTAGCTTCAATAATGTTTGATCCGTCTAAACATAATATTAAAGCAAGTGCTTGTCCAATGTCACCCTTCGCTACCCCTGTTTACTTTATATCGATAATGACTCAGTAACTCCATGAAAAGTCTACCCTTGTAATACTTGGAATGAATAGGTGGAAAATTTATGTATATAATTAGATGTAAAAATCGGAGCTTGGCCCTGGAAGCGAGTAGCACAGGGACAGAAGACGAATGGCATAGTTCACGGGAGGCTCAGGTGACCTAGAATTGGGTTTTATGTTATGAAGCATTTTTTTGCAGTCTGGTGATAGCTTAGCTATTGTATGAAAGATGAAAAATTGAGAGTACTCTAGGTACGCCTGACTATCAGTTTCATCAAAACATTTCCCTTAGCGAAGAGCCTCATCATCTGCCTAGACTGTTCCCAACTATATGTTGGGGTCGAAGTGACTGCCTATCTGACATCCACAACCCAGTTAGTACTGGGATATACGATACCCCTTGGCCACTGACAGTCTGTAACGACTGTCAAAGATCTACAAATGACAGCCGGGACGAACGGCTTAACGTGCTTTCTGAGGCACAGAGGAAACAGGGTATGTAACGGAACAACCTAAAAGACCGACCCGAGCGGCTCCTCCGAAAAGAGACAGGAGCCTACTTTTATTCTAGCTAGGATTCTAGGTATCAACGGACTTATACGAAGGAGGCTGGTGTGAAGAGAGTTGTCCGAGATTCCAAAATGAAGATGTCATCTATGCACGAATGGATGGGACTGTCTAACCCGAAAATGAACTGTCTACCTACTCGTATATATCTATCTATCATGGGGTTTAAGTTTCCGCACTCAGTCCTTGACGTGGACCATTATCCTCTCTACCTATATCAATGGCTAAAAAAACGCGTGACTTGAAAATGTGAGTGATATAACGGAAGTACCCGCACACGCTGACTTGCGACGATATGCTTCAGAAATCATCGATCAGGCCCGCACTTAGGGTGTTAATAGACAACAGAAATATTAATGGTTTGATAAAATACACAAGCACTCCATTAAAATTAATGGAACTGTTCATGTTTTGTTGAGGTTTTTTGCATTTCCGAGTTGTGAAGGCTGGAACTTTTATGAAGGTTGATGCCAGTGAATAGGCTTATGCTGACTAGCAGCTCAGTCCGGTCCTGCGTCCGATAACCGTGACTAATTGTCCGGAGCTATCAACCATGCGGGCCGGCGTTGTCTTGCGGCGGAAAAATATCGATCGCAGCACACACCTGTTCGGAATCGCTTGACGGTGCACACAATGGGGCGCGCACCTGCCCACTAGCTCGCGCGCCGTCGCTCCGCGCGCACACACGCACCAGCCGCCACCGCACCACCATGCGCGCGGGGGGGCGCCGCTGACCGCCGCGACGTCACACACCGGCCGTGCCGCGCCGATCGATTCCTTCGGACATCTTGGACAACACCGTCCACCACCTTCTATTCTCTCAGGTATTTTAACCCAAGTGATCAAATAACTCCTTAATCGTTCCACGAATTTCATTATTCATAATTCCAAGAAATCGAAGCTTCCGATATTAGCTGAATCATGAACTACGTGACTCATCGGTTTATTGTCGCAATTTTTCAGGGCAAGCGATGTAGTTAGCCGCGATGCATATAACGTCAGGCCTGTCTCCGGCGTCCGGCGAGATGCTGGACGCATCGTCGCTCAATTTTTATGGAGATTCGGGAGACCAGTATGGGACGACGTACTTCGCCGTGGACCACACGGTCCCCGAGTCATCTCACACCGTCGAGATCGAGTACGTGTACGAGCAACCGGACATGTACGCCATAAATCAAGAAGATGAAGAAACGGATGTAGCTCAAAATGAAACGGTCGTCTCCGCAAATCAGCATGATTATTCTAAAAAGATACGCAGCAAACACAAGCCTAGCAAGATGGTTGTAGATGAAGAGCCGGAGGCTGACCTAACGAATTTGACGTGGTTGCAGAATATAACGAATATTATGTCAGTGCCGCAGTTTCCGTTGCCTCCGATGTCGCCAAGCCCTCAGGTGAAGACGCAGCCGCAGAGCACGAGGCTGCAGAAGTTTAACCAGACGATAGCGAAGTGTCAGAGAGACTTTATGGAGAACAAGCTCGAGTACCGTACCAAAAGTGAGAAGAAGCCTCCGTACTCGTACAGTACGCTGATCTGTATGGCGATGAGGTACAACAACGACAAGATGACGCTCTCCGCGATATACTCGTGGATCAGAGACAACTTCAAGTACTACAGGAACGCCGACCCCACCTGGCAGGTGAGTGCTATCGCTACAGTAGGGAAACCTCATGATTTAATAAACGTGTGATCGGCAAACAGTGAGATAAGATTACGTCTAATTGGATTTATGAATAGGGAGTCGAGCGTATGATTGATAGGTTTTATTTCATAATCTTTTTAGTGATTGATACGGATAATACGTGGTAGTAAAAGGGGAAGTGAAATATGAATATTTTTATATTTAGGAAGGGGGCCAAGATTTAGACGAGGACGTTTTAAAATGCATGTTTTTGCGAGTGATTTTTCCGCAGTAATCTAAAAAATGTTTTATTTTTATTTCATAAATAACGATTCCTTTCTCCTAATTTCAGAATTCCATACGGCACAACCTATCCCTAAACAAAGTGTTTGTGAAAGTGGCTCGATCAAAACAAGAGCCAGGAAAAGGGGGCTTCTGGAAACTCGACCTTGCACATTTAGAAGGAACTAAACGAATCTCAAATAGACCTCATAAGAAGAAGAAATTGTCAGCTAAAGACAAAATCACAGAAGAAAAATCTGCCGTCGCCAACATTCCGCAAATCAACGCAGCGGATGATATGTCGAACGATATGAACCAGGTTGTCACACTGCATTTGCCAGATTTCAATCTGGGCAGTATTCAGAGCCTGCCTGACATAGATTTGGAGACGAATATAGGAGCCAATGTGATCGTCGAACCAACTATACCACCTCCTATTATCCCTGAAGATGATCTATCGTCTCTGCTTTTGAATCCAACGGACTGGGACGATCTGCAACTCGACATGTTGGATAACTATCTGGATTCTTGTTTCAAGTAAGATTTTATGCATTTATTGTTAGTGGATCCGTTCCGATTCGATGTTAGTGAGTGTACAGTTTCGTTTTAGCAGTAGACGATGACAATTATTTATTTTGGACTTATAATTGAAAAAAAAAAAATGGTGTCTATTGTAGGTGTCCGATTTCGTCATATGACTACGACATTAACTGTGTGTACTTCTATTTATTTTTTCTCGTGAATTCTCGTTTTCGTGCGGCAGTAAATATTTGAAAAATCCTTACAATAATATTGATAATAGTAGGTACAAAAAACAAAAACTTTCATGTGGCGTTTTAAAACTAAATAATGATGACAAATTGGTTCCGTCAGATAGGCTTTGAATTTAGAATTGTCTAGCTTTTGGAGAAGTACTAAGAAGTTTTTCATGGAATTTTTAATGGCAGTTTGAGGTGAATTTTTTTAAATATTTATTTCATGTGTACATGATACATAATTTAGTCTAGTCAAAAAAGGCTTTTGCGAAAGAATATGTAAGTATTATAATGTTGAATTTGTTTTATATAAAATGTAGGAATCTTTCGTATTTAGGGGCACTTATTTTTAACCTTACAATAGCATTTTATGATGTTAATGGCTGTTGGTACATAACATTATTTTTGTCACTTTCGTAGCGTGTTAAAAGTCAACATTTTTAGTATTCCGAAAATTTCATATACTCGTACGATGAGAAGCTATGAGATAAGATGTAATGTTGAAAGCCGTCCACATAGATTATTTCTACTTATTATATATATAAAATATAGCAAAGTATACAAGGTGTAACATAATAAACAAACCCGTGTGAAATTGAACATTTTTTGTTCTACGAGATCTAGAAATCTTTCAATTGATTTTTTCGCAAAAAAAAAATTGAACTTTGTATAAGAACTGACGCGGTCAGCTGATGAACGTGGTAACATTAAAAAAAGGTTATAAATTTTCAAAAGTCATAGAACAAAAGTTGATCGTTTTCATGGTCTGAGACACCACACGAGAGGTCTTGCGATTATGATGTTACTCTGTATTATGTGGCTTTGTATAACTTTTCTATATAACTTACCTATATTTGTTAGTAAATACATGGCTTTATGCCGTATTAACAGTAGTGTATCAAATGTTGTGAACTGGTTTTGAAACTTAGTCATAAATACTTATTTTTAGTTTAAAAACTGAATTGTTTATGCACAACTTAGTAACAATATTTTAGCTCATATCGGGGTATAAAATACTTCAAATCTACTTGTCTCAAAATTAATCATTTTGCTCAATGAAAGCTCAGCCGATGGCCTAACAAATTGGGCTATTAATTGAAACAAAACAGTATTATTATATTGGAAGTTATGCACAATTAAATGTAGCAAATATTTTAATTAAATTATATTTACTTGATAAAGTGTACTTAGATGAATGCACGTGGTAAAAGAGTTAGCAACTAAGTAACTTTACAATGATTTTGAAATATGTATGTTAATTATGCCATTTTGTCTAAAAAGGGTGTGATTATAAAGACGGATTGTAAAATTAATAATATTTATATATTATATTAATCGCGCAATGAAACTAGTACATGGCTAAGATCAAGTATTATCTACTACTATACTTAAATATAAAACGAGTATTCCTCAGAAAAATAAGTATTAATTATAACACAAACACAACTCAAAAAGAAAACTGATTTGACTCTAATAGACCTTTATTCATTAAGAATACTGTCCGAAATTAGACAAAATGAAGGCATGAATTACAGAAAAAAACGAAACCGTCTAATAGTTGCTAACTCAATCGCTCTAATATAAGCATATTATGTAAAAATTGTATACAATGACGCATTTACCGCTCAGTATTATGATGTACAAAGTATTACTTAATAAATAATTATTTTTTACTATTAAGATGTGTGGCAATATTTTTTTAAATTATTAATTATAAATGACATAAGAAGCTTTGTCAGATAATCCGTCCAGTATTATAAGAGCAGTGAACTGCGTTTTGCTCAGAAAAGATGTACAAATATCTTGTATTGTAAAGCAATGAAAAAATATTTAACGCCTCAAAAGGTTTGTTGTTTCTCATTATTTTGATTGCTTCTATTTGAAAAAATAAAAATGTTTCTGTTCGATTTAAAAATAAAACTTAGTCAAATTACGATTTAATGGTCGCAAAATCAAGAATTTTGTGAGAAATTTAATGAGACGTCAGTTTTAGTAATACATATTTACAAATGTGTAGGTTTTTTTTTATTAAACATGATTCATAAATTGTACCCCCTTTTGATATAAAGGTGCAGCTTGTTTGAAAATGAAATAGAAACATTTACGAGTACCTACCTATGATCTAAAAATGAGTGACTATGCAAAATTTATTCTTGTTTTTAATTGTTGAAATAGTCCGCTAATGTAAGCAGTGTCTACGTTGAAAACCACATTAAACATAATATGTAGGTCTCTTAATTTACTCGCACAAAATTAGAAATACGGTGTTTAGAATTTGTGTAAAGTTTATGTAAATATAGAAGAATCTTCCGTCCGTGAGTGGCTTAAAACTTATAAACAATTTTATATGAAAAAAAAAAATATGGTGGCAGTAATTTTGGCCTTTCTTGAAACCTTTAAAGACGTATTATTGAAGTGGTTTATTAATAATACTGGGTCAAATTAAATTAGCTAGGAAGGCACAGCAGACATTACACCTACGGTAGCTCCTTGAAACACATCCAAAGGTTGTCTTAAAAAAATCGCTCTAGCGATAAGACCGCCCATTGTGCCGCTCTTTGTTATCTACATCGATCTACTTGGTTTTGATACCTGTAATTTGTATGGTGTACATAATAAAGAGTATTCTTTATATACATAAATGATGCGTATCGATAACTTTTCTTTTGATTTTTTATTTTAAGATATCGATATCATGTCCATCGAATTTTGCTAGCTAATTCAATTTGACCTTTTAAAAAGAATGTATTACAAAAAAAAAAATTGAGAAAAACTCTTGCCTTAACACTGTTGCCCCATGTTTGTGAATAATCTTTCTCAATTTAAATGTTGATAAAGGGCTAAATTTGGATATGAGAAATCCTAATCCATATCTTTTACATAGGAGTATTAAAAAATTAATTAGACATACTGTAACTGAGATATTATAGTGTATTTAATATGTAATTATAGTCAGTCTGTTACACTGACCATTTATAAAATTATGTTTACTAGGTAAATCTAAAAAAGAAATCATGGCATATTAAGACAGCCGTTTCTTAAAATCGAATGAAAAATAAAATGTGTTAATATAAAACAACAATGTTATAGTAAAATTAGATTTTTGACAAAACGGCTAATAATGTTAAGTGTCTGCAACATGTACTAGTCATTTTAAAATTTGTGTTTACGTGTTTAGGAATGACAAGAATAGAAATGTGAGACGTAATAATTATGTATAATTGTAATTTATTTTAAATAATTTAATCAATAATAATACTTATACAGTGAACTAATATAATTTCTTGTGGCACAAATATTTTTCCTATTTTGTTCTTACGCTTAAGTTAGGCACTTATTACTATATTGATTCATTGTAATTAAACTAATTTATTAAAGCTACTATGTAGTTAAATAATTTGACACGATCATAAAATTTATTATGATCATTAATAATGACACCTACGTATGGCTATTCTCCCAAATACTAAACGATTCCTTAATGATTGTTTAATATTATTGCATTATCAGAATTTCGTCTCTCGACCCTGAGCTGAGTAATGACAATCCAAGAGAACATTTATCACTTAGGCGCTCATAAAACCGTTTAAGAATTTGAGTAAATTGTTTGAAACATGTTACCTACTCAAATTCCGAAATGTTCTGAAATTATACTTTTTTTTTTATCGTGTCAAATTATTTTTTTTAAATAAATGATTGTTTTGAAATTGACGCTTAAAGTCATGTACGCGAATTCATGTTTAGAAGTGTCCTTAATACATTCAATAAAGTGTTAAAATATAATGTGTTTTCTTTTTAACATACCGTCAGGGATATTAATTGTTGAGCAATTTAACACCCCACGACAAGTTGCCGTATTATAAGCTATGCAAACTGTCAAAAAATGACAGGTGGGATTTGTATTTACGGATTATTTAATTGGTAGTCGAAGTTGCTTAACAATAATTAAATAATAATGAATAATTCCCCGAATTTACATCAATATTGGCAGTTAATGCGTACAGCTAAAGGTTCAGGCGTGTGTTTAAGTAGATCCATTTCAGATAACAAATTGGCACTGCCTGCTACCATAAGCAGCCTTTGTCTGAAAAACGTATAAAGCAACTTTCAAAAAATTATCTAGAATCAACATTATGTTACCCTAGGTAATTTTTATACAAGTAGGTAGGTAATGTCAGGGAAAATAATTGTTTAGCAAATTGACTCCGAACTTAAATTATCCCTAGATATCCAAACCGCAACTGTCATTCTTTGACAGTTGTATGAGATGGTCTATTATTATGTTGCCATATTAAAGCCATTTTCATTGTGTGTCAATTTGAAAATGATTAATTTTCCTGGCTGCACCTAATTACGCAAGAGTAGCAAATAGGCTAAATCTCGAGTTATCATCTCCCAGCTGCCCAACAATTTATTTGAGGACGGCTCAGTTTAATCTCAGGTAAGTACGGGTATAATCTCAGTCTTTACAACTAAGAGTGAATTTTGCCAATGAAAAAGAGCAAAATAAACCTATCTAAACGGCGTTCAAAAGCTGTCAATGGATTATTGACAGCAGTTATGACAATTGACAGTTCTTGAACGCGGTTAAGAAGTGCCGAACTCATTCAGTTTCATTGGTGAAACTCGCCCTGCAACAATTGACTGTTTAATACCAATTTCCGTGGTTATTCTAACAAACAAATATTTAAAAAATATTCAAGAAATAAATCATTTTTATCACAAACTGGAAAGTTTTTTTTCCCTATTATATTAGTTTCAAAAAATACGCTTGCCATCATTGCGATAGCCGCGTTTATATTTCCACTAGGTAAAGTCGGCAACACTGAGGCATCGGCAACATACAGACTTTCAATCCCTAAAACTTTAAAAGAAGTATCAACAACAGTATTTTTAGAGTCTGGCAACCCCATAGAACAAGTACCGACAGGGTGGTAGCTAGTCAAAGTTAAATGTTTTATGTAGCAGTCAAGGTAGGAATCCGTGAAAATCTCAAAATCTTCGCACCCAGGAAAATGATTTTTGTTTATGTAACCTCCGACATTCTGCATTGCCTTTGTATTAACAAATTCTATGACTAGTTTCAATCCATTTATTATGGTTTCTCTGTCGTCTATATGTGATAAATACATAGGGTCTAATAAGGGTGGTAATTTAGGATCAGTACTATTGATAGAGACATGGCCTCTACTCTTAGGATGTAATATTAGAGGTAAAATGGTTCCCACATAACTATCAAAACTTTTAGAAAAATATTTATCCCATACTTCATCCTTTATGTTAACATTACTTTTTAATAAACTACCCCTATCTGAGGATAAGCCTACTGGCAACACCATGAATTGTAAATCTGGTTCTGACTGGTTTTTAGTAGACAGGAAACCGATCACTTCACAACCTGGCGTTGTCCATGGACCCTTGCCATTTATAAAATACTGTAACACATTAAATGGGTTTATCATATCCAAAGCACTAATTGAAACAGATTTATTAAATAATACGAAGTCTAATCCAGTTCCTATGTGGTCTTGAAGATTTCTGCCAACTGAAAGATTTTTGACCACGGGTATCCCCAAAGATTTTAACAAATTTTCAGGGCCAATTCCTGATAACTGCAAAATTTGTGGCGAATTGATTGCTCCAGCGGATAAAATTACGCCTTTTCTAGCGTAAATGTTACTTTTTCTACCATACCGTAAGACGCTAATGCCTCTAGCAATGTTGCCATTTAAAAATACTTTTTCTACTAAAGCGTTGGTAATAACGTGTTTGGCTGGATTTAAATTATCAGAAGTGGACCATCGCTTTCCATTTTTCTGACTGACAATATTTTTCCTAAAACCTGCTTTAAAATCTATGCCTAGTTTATCATAGTTTAATTCCTTAGCTGCTCCTAAAACAGCATTCGCTAATTCACTTTGGTATTGCACTTCATTTAGATGTAAAATATTTCTTTCTACAAACTCAAACTGATCTGTGATGAACTCCTTGGTGTGTTTTCCATGGAACCAGTCTAGATAGTGTGACAGGTTTCCTCTGACATGTATCATGTTATTCAGCTTGGATGAGCCTCCTATGATCTTGCCTTGGGCTAGTTTACATATCTGAAAAAAAAATAAATTGTTTTTTAGATTAGGTGAGGAGTTCATCACTGGCCTGAATAGAAAATTAAAATAATGTTGAAAAACAAAAATTTTATGCTTTACTGTGGGAAAACACTGGCTTGTTATTGTTGACTAGCGGACGTCACGCGGTTTCACCCGCGTAGTTCCCGTTCCCGTGGGAGTACGGGGATAAAATATAGCCTATGTTACTTAGGGTGACTGTAGCTTTCTAATGGTGAAAGAATTTTCTTCATTACAAACATACATACACACACACAAAAATACAAATCTTTCCTCTTTATAATATTAGTGTAGATGAAGAAGATGGCAACACAGTCCTTGCAAATCCAATATTTTCTAAGATTATTAAAAAAATCAAATTGTTAAAAAGTTTATTTTTATTGGTTTTAGCTGCTGCTTATTGCAAAAAAATACATAATATACTATGTTCACTTTAACAATTAATTGATTATGCAGGTTAATAAAATACTGGTGTCCTACTATAATTTAATCATAAGATTTATTTTATGAGTGAAATGATATCTTTTTTCATTAAGGGGCTCCCCCATGCACACTAGCGCCACTTTAGTAAAAATATCAGAACTCGTTAAATACACAATTAATATAAAATCTGATTGACAAAATCAATCTTTTGGTCTTCTAAATTATTTACGTCTGCTTAACTCATTGAAACATAGCTTGCTGTCGTTACAGATACAAAATGGAAAAAAACGGCAGTTTTTAGCAATTTTTCTAACTGTAACTACAGAGAAGTATATTTTAATGAATTAAATAGACGTCAATAATTTAGAACTCTAAAGCATAGATTTTGTCAATCAGATATTATATTAATTGTGTATTTAACGAGTTCTGTTTTTTTTACTAAAGTGGCGCTAGTGTGCATGGGGGAGCCCCTTAAGTATACCATTACTTCAAAATGGCAGTCGACAACATGTTTCTCAGTTTAAAAAAAAACTTTTCATTAAAAAAAAAGCTTACTCTATTCTTCATAGCAAAACAAGCTCGCTTCTGAGGCACTGTCTTAAACTGCCAGTCTAACATTGACCCATGGAAGAATGGACCAAGCACCGGGGCCTCAAGTAACGCATGACTCTTGGTTCCTGCTTCTACCACAATGAAGGTGTAGTTTGTTTCTGTTGCTAGTCTATGGGCAATGACTGACCCTGCTGTGCCGGAACCAACTGGAATAGATACATAGTAAGTGTAGCTAGTGGTAATGAGTGTTACTGCTGACTATGAGGTGTTGGGATCAATTCCCAGGCCAAATAAAGTGTTATTGGGTTTTTATATCAGGAATTTCTCAGTACAAGTCTTGGTTTTGGTTTTGTGCCTGGTTGGTAGCAGTAGGCGCGCCTCTTAGTACATGGAACGTAAACATAACTGGCGAAAAATGTGGGTGTAATAAAGGTACCCCTTTTGATAACCCTTCATGGATTACAGGCGTGATGTTACATATTGGATAGGTATATACACAATTTTACGCACTTCAAAATAATTAAAGTGTTTATAAGCCTGCTGATTCAAAAGCAGACTGATTCTGAAATCCATGTCTGAATACCATGTCTTAGTCAATCTGCAATAGTTAAAAGTAGCTCTTACCAATAACATAGTCATATTCCCGTTGAATTTCTTGAAAATATATCGTGGTTACCAAATCACTGTAGTAAACAAAATATGTAAACACTGTAAATATGTGAACACAAGTGCTAAAAAGGAAGAACTGAAAACAGTATAATGTTAACATGTCGAATTCTAGTTTTTTCATTGATTAGATTTAAAATATATCATTAAAATGTTAACATCCTACAATTCATTAGGGTAGGTGAGTTTGTTTACTTTTTTTTTTCGCCGAACAAATGACAATGACAATCTCATTTTGACATTGACAGACGACGGTTTCCTGAGGCAAAGGAAATACAATTTTAGCCTATACGCCGATGGTGAACGGTGGGAAAAAGGTTTGCAAGAGCATTTCACAAATTATATGCGCCAATAAATAAGTATTAAAATAAAAATATTAAGGCTGATGCTCCAGGGTAGCCCGCGAAATTCAAATTTTCTTACGTTTTTTGCAATTTTCAGGCCAGTGCTAGGTTGTATGTTGATTAAAATATTATTCGCGACTGTAAGACGTATGTAGTTATAGAATTATTATCATCAAAATCATCAATACAACCCTCCAAGTTCATAAAGGTGTAGGAAACAAAAAAAAAGCAGAAAAAGTCATTTCTAATAATTTGTGTCTCAAGAAAAGCTCTATGTAGTCTGTGCTCAAGAACCTCTCCAGCAACATTTTATCGTATTCCTATAAGCTCCAGTCAATCTTAACAATGAAAATAGCCCCTCTACTTTTTATCTGCAAAGCCATCATAGACTCATACACGACATCATAGACTAGAAAGCATTAGAGGTTGTTCTGTTTAACCGACTTCAAAAAGGAGGAGGTTATAATATGTTTGTGCGTTTGTTTTTTTTTTTTTATGTATCTTACCTGATTTCTCTACCATTTGGGGACCGATTCTCAAAATTCTTTTTTTATTTGAAAGAGTATACTCCTGAAGTGGTCCCATTTCAATTTTGCGAAGATCTGATGCTGATCTTCGGAAATATACAATGGAACTCTTCAAAAATAGACGGCAAATCTGTCGTGATAGCTGCAATCGCTTGGATTTTTATTGTTTTTACAACATCATGACGTAACATCACGCCTGTTTGCTCTGAGGGGTACGCAGATGTGTACAATGCACCCAGATTTCGACAGCTAGGTATGTTTGCGGATGGATGGAACAAGATTTTATTGGCATGTCAGAAGTATTGTGAGAGGAATTTATGAATGTGTGAACCTTTACTTTGTTATTTTGTTTATTTTAATTTTATGTTATCTCTTACTCTTTTAGTTCTAGTTTTAGTTACAGTAATTGGTTTAAATATCACCTGCCTAGCCTTTTCCCAACTATGTTGGAGTCGGCTTCCAGTCTAACCGGATGCAGCTGAATACCAGTATTTCACAAAAAACACACACACATTTCCACAATTAATGACCAAAATTTTGTAACAATATTTTGATTCAAAAGAGTGTCCATGGAGTTTCTTGCCCGTTCTTCTCCATAGAGATCTACGCTAGGGAATGGGCAACTACAGTACTTTCTCAAGTTATTATGCCTTGTGACTGGGACTGTAGCTTTGTTTTTTATTTGTAATTTTGACATTCAAAAGTGCCGTAATGGTCTAATTGAAATAAATGCTTTGAGTTTGAGTTCGACTGGTCTGGTGGACTGGTCTTGGTCAGACTTTTTGGGCCAGACTACCTGTAACGACTGTCAAAGATCTTCAATTGACCGCCGGGACCAACTGCTTAACGTGCTTTCCGAGGCACAGAGGAAACTCGGTATGTAATGGGTGGTCACCCATCCACAGACCAACCTAGGCAAGCACGGCTTAACCTAAAGATCGACCCGAGCGGCTGTTATTATTTAGCCACGAGCTCCTCCTCTCGGTTTAAATATAACCGTTGTTACATACACGCATAGCACCTAAAACGCTGACCGCGCGTTAGCCTAATTGCCGCGGATTGCACCTTGCACCAGCGGAGACACGAGGCGCCGACGCAGCTCAACGTGATGCAGCCCGGCACCGGACATCGCGGCCTTCGCGAAATCGTCACTTTTGGCACAGCATCGGTCAACTGTCGACTACCTAGCTCATAATTAATATTGTAATTTTCGTAATTAAATTAAGTTTTAGTAAATTTTGTATTTCTTTCAATCCTCCGGCTACAGCCTACGTAATTCCGTTGTAATTAAATAAATAAGTAAATGTTAAGTTCCATTTATTAGGAATAAGCCTATTACCATGACATGTATTGTTAATAATGTAAAATAAATTCATGGCGACTTGTTTGGGAACAACTAAAAATGGAAAAATTAAAAAATTTAACTTTTGCAAAAAAAAAAAAACAAAAAGAAAAACAAGCAAAAAAGTGAAAAATAACTTTAGTTTCAGAAACCGGTGAAAATAACACCAAATCAATCAAACAAAGGTCTCTTTTCTCTCTCTCTTGGAAGTCGGTCTCACCTTCGGAAGTCGGTGACAAAAACATTAAATCAATCAAACAAAGGTCACCGACTTCGAAGCTTGACCTTTATTTTTTTGCAAAAAAAGTTTTATTTTACGTATTGAGTCGATTCGATACTCACTGTCGACTGTACATAAGAGTACTAATGTATAATTTAGTCAAGGGAAATGAATGGAAACCAGCCTTGATTATATTATATTACTTATCACATTATATTGTTATAACATAAGAAGATACTTAGCCATTAGAATAAATACATACACAGTATATACATAATTATACATAGAAATGTGATCTTACATGAAATCAATGATATTCTAATAAACAGATATGTTATACACCTACAAAACCACCGAAAAAAGTGTTCCGCGCGGCAGAGCCAGCTCACATACACGCAGTGACGCAGAATAAAGGCAAAACGAGCCAATTGGCCCGTTTTCGAGTCATCACGATTGCGCGCTCACAACATATCTGTTTATTAGAATATCATTGCATGAAATGCTAAAAATGAAGCCATATTGGCTTTTTCAGTTAAAAAATTACTTGCGCAGACTTCATAATTTTATATAAAGTAAGTATAATTATCACAGTCAAAACTGTAAATCAGTCAATATTACTTTTTACCGATTACCAACAGATTTGTCTGTAAGTTGTTTCATATAAAATGTTAATGTTTATTTATCTGTGGTTCCAATTTCAGCCTGTCAACAGTTTCTTGAGGCAAGCAATAGACAGGGTTAACAGCTTTAACAGTTGTGTTTCCTAATAGCGAAAGACCGGCAATACCAAATAACGTATGAAACGGGTCCGGAACATCACCAGGCCGGTCGCTAAAGCCACCCGTCTCTGGGTCCTGGCAAGCCAGGATGAAATTTTCTAGCTCTTCTTTTTTGATCCAGTGAAGTCTGTTCATTATGGTTAGTGATGACAACACCCACCTGAAAAAAGAAACATGATTTTTGTATTGGCAATAATAATTGAAGCATAGCAAAAACTCCCTATAATACTTTTCGGATGAATCTGAAAGGAATTAGGGCTCAGTAAGTTTGTTAGTTTAGTTTTTGGGGGTATTGGACCATTGTTTACAATCTTTATTCATGAAAGGCCACACAAATCGCTTCGACAATAGCTTCGTTGTAGCTCTAGCACCCGGGTGTGATAGTTTATGTACGGAGTTAAAGGCTGCTCTGCGAAAAGATCCGGAAATAAAAGGGCGAACGTTGGGTGTACTAATGTCGCAATAAATAGGTTCAGATTTTCCAGGTAGTTATTATTTTTAGTAGTGAGGATCCTCCTACCAGACATGTGTTATGTCTGGTGGGACACTGTCCAACAGTTGTTGTCGGGTTTTCCTATTATAGTCTTAAGTTGCGGATAACTCTGCTTGCGCGATGTCGGATTTTGTGCTTGTTAGTTCCTCATATTTGTCATAGATGGCGCTGTAGTACTTTTTGTTCCATGTTGATGTAGAATCTTTTTGTAGTGTCGCTACAAGTTGTAAGCGGTAATCTTTGGAATTACTAATCCAGTGCCGAAAATGATTTCACTAACTGGAAGCTACATTATCCCCGAGTGTCATAGGCTATATTTAAAGCGTTCCCGCGTAAACAATTTCGACCATAACGTGAGCGAAACCGCGGGCAAAAGCTAGTTTTAGAAATGATGTCACTTACGACATTTCCACTGTTGTCGTGGGCCAGAATATCAAATGGGTTTCACGACACTGATGTCAGTTTAAAGTTTTCCTTACCAAGAATAGCAGAGGTCTGGCAGCTTCTCCGGCCTGCCATTGAGCCCACCGCTGGGCTGCTGCCGCTCAGACAGCCACCACGCAAGGCGATTTATTTTGATCGAGTCTAACCTCTTGCAAATAGATAGGGTGCCCACGCAGCAATATACTAGACCTGGAAAGATTCATATTAAAATTAAAACTTTATTATTATTAATTAACTTCTCAACATTCTCTTGCCCTTATCACAATTCATTTGTGGTCGGGGCAGCATGTCTTCTCATTCCATACTTCTCTATTTTTCGTCATCTCATCAGACACTTCTTTTCTTGCCATATCATTCTTAATACAGTCCATCCATCGTTTCTTTGATCCTCCTCTACTCATATACCCATCCACATTCATACTCAAAACGTTCTCTCACTACATTTTACTCATTCCTCCGCATCACATGCCCATACCACAACAACCGATTACCACAAAACTTTTCAGTCACCGGCGCCACTTTCAGACTTCCTCTTATATACTTCTTCTTTATCCATTCGCATAAAGCGCATGGACAACAGAAATTAAATGGTGCCAATGATAATTTTATTATACACCAGTTGGTGTAATTTTATTATACACCAGTTGGTGTATAATAAAATTATGCACCGCCTGTAATGGCAACTTAATTAAGGAATCAATGACATTTAACTTACCCGCATGACTTTCAGATCCAGGTTTGGATCCAAAGCCCCCATCAAAGTTCATGCAACTGAGCACAAAGTTAGCGGCCATGTCCAAATCAATGGCGTCCAGTCGCTTCAGGAGTGAGAGGCATGACACTGCACAGAACGAATACCTTGTGTCCACCTCACCCCATGGGTCACCTTATGGACAAAAAAAGAAGTTTTAGTATGCAATATGGTTTAAAGCTGTTTATGAAATGTTTCATGGGTGTTTGTGGAAATAAGTCATTGAACCAGCAAAAAAAAAACATCAATTTTCAGTCTGTTCAGATATTAATACTAGTCACGTCTGCGGGTTTTTGCTAGCTAATTTAATTTGACCCTGTCTATAGTGTAGTACGGACGTTTTATTTTTGAACTTTTTACGAGGAACAATTCTCTTATACTTAATTTTCTTGTATCTTAAACTAGAGAAGATAATGAATATAATTGTTTATATGTAGGCAACTAGACATACCATAGAAGCCACCACATTTTTGCTGCAGAGATGCCACAAATTTGACAACACCCTCTACATCTATAGCGTCCAACCTGTCATACATTATGAGGACCTGCAGAGTTAATGTTACATGATTATAAAATTAAGGGAGGGCCAAGCAGAAGTGTCTCATTTCACCAGTTCTTTTTATAATCTATACTAATATTATAAAGAGGAAAGATTGGCAGAGTTGGCAAACAGTACACCAGCTATGTTTTCACCAACATTAATATAGCTTAGCTAGCCAACAGGCATGAAACTAGACTCAGGCCATCTACTGAGAAAAGGGTAGATGACACCATAAAATAATAATTTCCAGACACCTATTTAAATTTTTTGCCAAATTCGATTTTTAGTTGCTTTGAAATAACTAAATAGTTCAGTCATTGAGTTGATTAAACAGTGACGTCACAGTTAGCTATTGCCATACAAAATCTATGAGAGAACCACGTTTTGACAGCTCTTAAAAAGTATCTCAATTGATTGGTGTGTCATCTACCACATTTCCCGATGGAACAAATTAATATTTACCACTTTGCAAGACCTGTATGTGACCTGGGCGTTCCCTCTCATAGAGAGGAGGCCTGTGTCCCAGCAGTGGGAACATTAATAGGCTGATGATGATGATGATGAAGACCTGGGTACCAGTCCTAGGAAGTCATCCTCAGCAGTAGCGCTTATACATTTATTTTATTGCTAAAATGCAATGAGATTGATATAACCACATGGGGTTAGTGACCGCCAGATAACCAAAGCAGTCATAGGTACATATTAGAACAATTTAAAACCAACCTGCACAGCACTTAAAGTGTATAAAATGTGTGGGGAATGTGGATAGCAAGCTGAGATACCACCAGTCTCCTTATCTTGACATTTTGTGATGAACGTTATGATATCTTCTTTTGGCATCCTGTTAAAAAATAAAAAAAATACTTTTGTAATTCCATAGTCAATGTGATTTTATTCAGTGAAATAAATCCAATTTATTCAGAATTTATGACGCTGTTTAAATCCTGAAACTATGTTAACTAATAAGTCAAACTTACACATTTAAAATTAGAATAGATGGCAGATAGACCCTTTTAAAAATAATTTCTTTTTCGGCGTCGAAGTAATTATCTAATTAATAAAAACTACGATTACATACTTGTCAGACGTTCCCATTAATTCCATAGCAGTTAAAGTCCAATAAATTCCCGACATTCGAAGAAATTCAGTCATATTATACTCATATTCTTCACTCTCAGTTCCATACTTGGCCAAATAATCTGCATGTTTCCTCAGTAAAAACGTTTTTGGCCTATCCGGTTTTAATGTCACGTCTTTTATATGAAAAGTCATTTTAAATTCTGATTATTTGCTTTTCAACAATACTATTTTTCACTACAAAGAAAATCTATACAAAATTACAAAAGGAATCTTCGCCTCGTAATCAGTTGATTCAGTCAGGTTGTATGACACTTGTATTGTAATGATGATTACACACATGACATGACAGTGACAGACTGACAGTCATGATAATTAATGTCAAAAATGAGATATTAAACTAGTAGTAGTAATGGAACGGACTGAACGTTAAACAAAATAATATTGATTGAAGAAGCCGGTCTAACTTAACGATTTAAGAAGTTACAAAGTTCTAACATTCTTTTAATTTGTAGATATTTAAACAAAATTACATCATTAAAACAAGTATATTACGTTTTTACTTCAAACTTTCAGAAAAACGGACATCGTCACGTCTTTACGTAGAACGAAGTGTAGTTTCTGTGCATTCCGATACACGCTTCCTTCACATTCCATTGTAATGGCTTTTTCCGGAGTTTCCAGGTTTTCTCAATGATTGAGTCTGATTGTGATGAGCGTTGGATATATTCGACAAGGTTTATTTCCACTTTAATTTGACCATTTCTTTGAGGTTTTTGACTATTAAGAAATCCGTCGAACTCCATTTTTATGGTTCCGTACCTCAAAAAGTAAAAAAAGGAACTCATATAAATCACTTTCTTGTCTGTCTGTCCGTCAGTCTGTCACCACCGATTTTCTCAGGAACGGGTGGACCTAGCAAGTTGAAATTTAACGTTGAAAAGCGATTATACTATTACAAACTTACTATTTGCGGTTTGTGCAATAGCCGTTTCATGGGATCGAGCAGCAAAGTTAAGTTTGTCTTTTAAAAAATTTGCACGGAACCCTCGGTGCGCGATTCCAACTCGCACTTGGCCGGTTTTTTTCCCACGCTTTGCTTTCGCCAGTTTGAAGGAGTAGCTAGGTTAGGAAGCCGCTAAACAGCCTAATATAAAAAATAGTTTTTTTTTTATATTTTTGACTTTATAACGTTAATTTGTATAAAAAAGTAAATATTTGTTTTAAATAATCATGTTTATCTATAATATTATATATACGCATTATTGCTTTGCCGAAATTAAAAAATAAACTTTCACCTCCGACTATAGGCATTGAACCAATTTGTTTTATGATAATATTGAGGGCATTATTACTAGAGAAAGATTATATTTCCAGGATCACATATTTATTTTATAACAGCCATCAGGCACCCAAACTCACTTCACACATTGAAAAATCAATCCTACACCATAGACTCAACATAGACAAGACATAAGAAACCTACAGACTTAACATCCCTCCTCGATTAATAGTGCTTTTATTGAAAAAAAAAAATCAAACACTGTTAATCTCACTGCTCACAAATATTCACATTAAAACTTGAATCAAATTAACAATCAGCTTAAAATGCCAAAACAAAAAAAAATATATGGTGACACTAATTATTATTATAATTATCCAAGAGAAAAAAAAAACATGATCACCCTACTACATGAAGATACAATGAGAAACAATAGGTAATTATCATGCAACATTTTTCAGGATAGAAACCCTTTATCTACGTGCTTTTATGAATACTATCCTAGACTTAACATCCTCACACATGGTGCTTGTCTACCCATGTAAATATCTATAGGTAACCTACTTACCTATTCTTTACAATAAATATTTAACCATTCGCATATTTGTCTAAATCTGTCAACTGCTAATGTTTTTGTAAAAATATCAGCTAAATTTTTTTCTGTATTAACATATTCAATTCTTAGCTCCTTTTTAAATATCAAATCTTTTATTAAATGGAATTTTATATCGATATGTTTGGTTCTCTTCCTATTCTCAAATGTTTTAGACATGTCAATAGCTCCTTTATTGTCCATGTAGAGAACACACTGCACATCTTTGTTTTTATTGAAACTCTTGCTCAGTCCCTTTACATTGATATTATCGCACGCACTCGTGGCTCCAGCGACATACTCCGCCTCTGCTGTCGACAACGCTACGCAGTTTTGTTTTCTTGAAAACCATGCCACAACATGACCAGATTGTATAAAGTAACAGAACCGCTGATACTTTTTCGATCGACGTGATTACCTGCCCAATCAGAATCAGAGTAGGTTTCAATCACATTTTTCTTGTTGTTCTTGTTATAGGTCAATCCACTTGTCTTTGTTTCTTTTAAATATCGTAGCACTCGTTTTGCTTGCTTCCAAAGATTTAAAGTTGGTTTATCTAGGTACTGGCTCAGAAATGTTGTACTAAAGGCAAAATCAAAAAATCTAAAATCAAAAATGTTTATTTGCTAGAAAATACATAGAAATTCAAGGAAAGATCTTATGTCCTAAAAGTATTTGTATTCTGCCTGCAAGCAAGCGTGCAAATTATTTACTTACATCTATTTATGTCATGCAATTAATATACCTACCCACACACCCCTTACCCCCCCCTACCCCCCCTCCCTTACCTTACACACTTTATTAAAATTATTATAAAAACAATTATTCATTTTCATTCATTATTAACATTAATTTTTAAATTCCATAAATTCCTTAATGCTATAAAAACAACAATTTTGTAACCACTCAGTCAATTTTTTTTTAAATAAATTACCGTGCAACAATTTCAAATTATTTGGAATGTTATTTATAAATCAGTATACACTTAATAAACACTTTTTTTTTTATAAATATCTTTATGACTAGGTAGTTGATACAATAGGTTGTGAAACTTAGCCCTTTTTTGTCTTGGTAGAACCTCACTGCGTTGCTTAAAGTAGGTAATGCATGTGATTCTTGGTAAAAATGCAGATTTCTCTTATATACATACAGGGTAGTGGAAGAATTTTACATTTTTGGAAAAGAGGTTTACAACTATCTAAGAACCATGCTTTGTTTATAACCCGGATGCAACGTTTTTGAAGCTTGAAAACTCTGTCAGAATCGGCCGATATCCGGCTATATCAGGTCTTGATACCGTCGCTTTCTCTTTACATTTTACTCCTTTTGGTATCTTTAGGTATACATCTGTTTCTAGTATCCCATTTAGGAATGCTGTTGGGGTGTCCAATTGATGGATTTCAAAATCATTTTGTACTGCATGTGATAAGATAGTGCGGACTGTGCTTATTCTTGCGACAGGGGAATAGTTCACTGTAAAAGCATAATCTCTTTGTAGGAAAACTCTTGCAACCAGTCTCGCCTTTTTTAGGTTATTGGCTTTCTTCACAAAAATCTATTTAGCATCTATTGCTTCTTTTCCATTTGGTAAATCAGTTATTGACCATGTTTCCATATCTTCTAATGCTTTCAACTCTTTGTCAATTGCTTTATTCCAGCCCAATTTTATAGCTTCATTGTAACTTTTAGGAACATTTTCCATATCTACGCTATAAGCATATTGTGTCTCATATTTTTGTAGTTCTTTTGGTTTAACTACTTTTCTTCCACTTCTTGTATATATTTCCTGTGGTAACTTTTCTTTTACTATTTCTTTCACTTGTTCAGTTGCATCATCAAATTAATCATCATTATCATCACTGTCTTGATTATTTTCAGACATAGTAGGACGTTCTCTAACTCTTAGTCCTGATGTACTTGGTATTTTTCCTTCATCTATTTCTCTATATACCACTGACCTTTTATTGTCTTTTTCTATTTCTCTAATTCTATCGTATCTTACATTCGTTTCATCAAAATGTACATCTCTCGAGATTTTAATTTAATTCTGCTCTGGATCCCACAATCTGTATCCATTTGGACTATATCCAATAAATCTCATAGCTCTCGCTCTTTCTTCAAATTTTGATTTTCTTGGTAATACAACATCCATGCTTTCGATCCAAATACTTTCATATTTGCTATTTGCTTTTTACTATAATACAACTCTGCTGGGGTTTTAAATTTGATAGCTGCTGATGGACATCTATTTATTTGATACATTGCACATTTCACTGCCTCTCCCCATAACTCTCTAGGAAGGTTGGATTCCATCATTAATGCCCTTGCTTTATTATATACTGTCCGGTTCATCCTTTCAGATACTCCGTTCATCTGTGGACTGTATGGGTTTGTGTATTCCATTTTTATCCCATGATTTATTGCAAATTCGTTTATTATTTTATTCTTAAATTCTTCACCATTATCACATCTAATTCTCTTTACTTTGTTTTCTTTCTGTCTTTCTAAATATCTTACATAATATATCAAGTTTTGTGTTGCTTCATGTTTATACCATCATCATCATCATCAGCCTATTAATGTTCCCACTGCTGGGACACAGGCCTCCTCTCTATGAGAGGGAAAAAAATGAGTATAATCATCTACAATTACTTGATAGTATCTTCATTCAGGCTTGGGATATTTACTGGACCTGAAATATCAGTATGTAAGAGTTCTCACACTTTTTCCGATCTTGGCATTTCAACTGTATGAAACGGTAATCTAGTTGACTTGGATTTCATGCACACATCGCATCTCTTGTCACTATTCGGTGAATTTAAAGTGATCAACCCATTTCTATTCAAATGCCCTAGTCGTCGATGCCATAAATTGGTTTCGTTTTTTGTCATATAACATTCATTCTCAGTTTAAATTTTAAATTGTATTTTATATAATTATCCATCTTTTTGTCCATATAATCTCATGTTATTCGTATTATCTTTACCACATTGCCTTGAAATATCACATTACAATTCCTTTCAACCAGTTTACTTGCAGACAGTAAGTTCTGTGAGAGATTTGACACAATTAAGGCTTCAATACTTGAGTTTCTGGCTTTTCCTTCCGTTTGTATCATTCCACTCTCCTTGGCTTCCAAATACTCGCCATTCGCAACTTTTATTTTTACTGGATTTGTCAGTGTTGTTATTTCAGTCATAAATTCTCTGTATTTGTCTTGTATCATATTATCTGAGGCTCCCGAGTCTACATATTAACTCTATTACGTTTGACTCTAACTCATTGTATTCATTCGTTAAATTTGTTTCATCATATGCTGTGAACATATACTTTGACATATTTGCATGTTCTATCTCATCTCTTCTTCCTCTTCCATTAAAATTTCCCCTTAAGTACCTACCTCTTTGGTGGTTACTTCTGCATCGATATGTTTTATGGCCTCTCTTCTTACATTTATAGCATACTATATTATTTTCAGTTGTAAAACTTGTTTCGGTATTTGTAGTATTGTTATTGTTATTTTCATTTACACTTTTTTGTTTCATCTCAGCATCTAATAATCTCGCTTTCACAAAATCAATTGTTATTTCCTTTTCTGTTGACATTGTTTCCAATGACGTTATTACATTTTCATAATCATCTGGTAGTGTTAATAACATGTGACACACCTTATCAGACTCAGACATCTTTTCCCCGATCTCAATTTCTGCTATTATCTCATCGAACCTTAGAAAGTGGTCTTGGAGTTTAGTATCTTTTTGACATTTTAAATTTAGCAATCTTCTCTTTAGTTGCAATTTGTTAAAAATTGACTTTCTCTCAAAAATTGCTTCCAAGCACTTCATCCTAACTAATGATTTTTCACATTTTTTTATATGCAATGTACTTATCTGACACGCATTGTACGATAATCTATCTCACCTTGATATTCAGTGTACTCTGTACGTCCGAAGATTTGATCGCCTCTACGACACCTTTTTCCTCTAACAATAAATTCAGCCGAAATTTCCATGTTTGAAAATTCACTCCCTCTTTCAGAAATAGCATAGCCTCGTACTTTCTCATGTCCATTTTTCTATTCTTTTGTTTCCTTTGACAGTTTAAAATTTTCTTCGTATTTTTCTATTTTCATTTACTTTGCCATATTTCCATATTATAAATTATCACAAATATAGCCCATAACCTTTTATGATAATATTGAGGGCATTATTACTAGAGAAACATTATATTTCCAGGATCACATATTTATTTTATAACAGCCATCAGGCACCCAAACTCACTTCACACATTGAAAAATCAATCCTACACCATAGACTCAACATAGACAAGACATAGGAAAAATACAGACTTAACAATTTGGACTAAGTATAGGTGTAGTTATCTGTGGCAATTTTCATTCCCGCACACGTGTTGGAAAATGAAAAAAATCGCACACGTGTGAAATACATTGCCTGTTGAACCTAATGGTAGTGCGATAAAAACCAGTTTCCGAGGAAGTGTATTGAAAAAAACATTCACCTCCGACTATAGGCATTGAACCAATTTGGACTAAGTATACATAAGTATAGTTATCTGTAGCAATTTTTTATTCCCGTACCTACACGTGTTGGAAATTTAAAAACCCGCACGTGTGTGAAATACATTGCATGTTGAACCTAATCGTAGTGCGATAAGAACGAGTTTTCGAGGAAGTGTATTGAAAATTACGTTTCGTCCTAAACAAATAAACAAAATTCTAATAATTTACTTAGATGATTATTTGCTAACACGAGGACCATTATGTGTAGGTTTGTGATAGATTTAATTATTTAAATTCAATTTACTGATTTAGAGGTAAAGCTGTAGGAAGGATTTCACTCCCTCATAATCGTATTTACATTGTAGGCACCTAGCCTCTTCTGCGAAGCAGTAATGCTAGAGAAGGAGGTGGCGGAACGTGAGAGGGAGAGAACCTCACAGCGTCCCGGCCGCCGCGGGAGACGTCCCGGGCGTCGGGGGCCACCACGTGGCATCATTTTCGATACACACTGTACAAACACTTGTGCATCTTTTTCGATACACGAACACCATTCTAGTCTTTAGCCTCGTGTATCGTTAACGCGCTTGTTTTTATACATTTTATACTATGAAAATATTGCTCTGGCCTAAGGCATTTTTCTGGTGTAGGTTTTAGGGTTGGGATTGGTAATTTTTTTGGAAATTATGAAGAAAGATGTATGGGAAAGAAATAAAACAGTACAATTATTTTAAATGTGGAACTTTTATTATAAAAAATCAAAATGTAACAACGGTTTGATGAAGAGAAAGTAATCTTATAGTTAGTCAGTATTATTGAAACAAGTTTTGCAAATAATTACATCACAAATAGAACATTTTGTGTTAACTTGTGACGCTCGTACTACTTTAATTCCTTTCCTTCCGTACTTTTTGTAGCATTCTGAACAACGCCCGCGAACTGTCTTTTCTCCAACTGTATTCTTCACAACATAGTGCAAGTTTTGGGTGTTAACTATTGTCACAGGCCCGTGTATCGAAAAAGATACACACTAGAGGGAGGGTATTCCATCTAGATGGTTTTTGGTAAAAAAATAATATTCTTCAGAAAGGTCGAATTTGGGTGGAATTGGCATATAGGGCTTGGCGCTGAGCGTGGTAGGTACTTACTTTCCTTTACTTTAGGTGTAAAGTAGGTACCTATAAATAGTTTAGTTACAAATAATTAAACTAATTATTTTACCTGTGGCTTTGATTATTTGTAAAGATCACGATGATTACATGTGTATGTGTGAAAGGAAGGACTGTACCTTATTTAACTCTATGGACGGTACGGTATAGGTGGCCTCTTGACCGAACCACACACATTTGAGATATTGTGCACGACTAAACCAAAGCAAACTTACCAAAGGGTAAGCAGGGGGAATAGCGCTTACTTGGTAATGGCGCTGACCCCTGTATCTGTGTCAAAATAGAACGTAGCAACACGCCACATCGGGTGTAGCACGGGGGCAAGGGTCCTCTAACAGACAGCGATGCAAACGGACAGTCAGCTCACGTCGTGTGACCGTGAAGTGCGTTTGTTTGTTTGCTTCCGCGCTGATCTAATTTTTAGTTACGTGTTATTGTCGGTAAGTCCAAAACTTTAATGCTTATTTAATTTTTAATTTTACTTTTGTGACAGTAAAACTATTCCATTTTGTGCTAATGCAATCAATTTTCAAGAACTGTGTATGATTTTTTTTTAATTTCATATCAATTACAAAACGACCGTTTCGGGTTATACCGCTCATCTGAGTACCATTACCCCTTAGTGACTATTGATGGTATTCGCCAGATAGATACATCTGCGATTTATGTGTCCAAAAATAAAATATTACTATTTCTAATTTGTCTTACCTATAATAATAATAATTATTTCAGCCCATGGCTAAATTGGCAAGAGCCTCGATCAACGCCGGAGGAGGCTCTCGTTAGGCAGCTGGATCAAGGGCTTGATTCAGAAAGCGGTACTCCTGGACACGGCTCGTATTGATAGGAGGTTCCTCTCTCTGGGGCCCTGACCTCCGGTAGCTTGGGCCCTGTTCCCTATACCGGTGGGCTACAATTTTTTTATATTTTCAAATGTTTTTTTATATATTTGTTTAATTAATATTTAAAAATGTAACAAATTTGTTTAAAAATGAATAAAGGATTATTATTTTATATAATTTATAATAATTGAAGCTGATTTGACATCGAAGACTTTACTATATTTGTTAAATTGAAAATGGCTTATCTTACGTACAAATGGGGATAATTGTTTAGGGTTGATCTAATTAATATTTCTCTAATTAAAATGTATATATATATATTCTGTAATATAATAATGTATTTATATATTATATTCAGGCTTGCTAAAGTAGATTCAACTTTCATGGGGTATTGTTTGAAATGTTACAATAAAATACCTCCCCAAATTCTTCAACTGAACGAGACGAAATTTAAATCTTGTATAAAACACACACTATATAGGCAAGCATATTATAAGTTGGGGGATTACATTGATGATAAAAATGCTTGGCTAAATGCTGGTCCTGCTCCACAACCATAGGGGCAAACTAATTGATTGTACTGGTCGGGCATTATTTGAGTCTATCGACACGCAAAGAAGAAGAAGAGGAATTGATTCCCATGTTGATGTATTGTGGAAGCTGCAGAAAATTGTAAAATATATTTTTACAATCTTCTGCAGCTACTAAGAACTACTAAGAACTAAGAACTGGAATCTACACAATGCAAGTAGTTGCATTGTGTAGATTCCAGTTCTTAGTATTATATAATTGCATAGCACATGTGTGAGTACTTTGTATTGTTCAGCCACCATTTACATTTAGTTATCTTTCATTGACTTGAATATGCCTTGGTGGCTGAGAGAATGTCATGCTCACTCAAATGTCTCGCTTATGGTGGCGGGTGTGTCAGGTCATTTAATTCCCTTCAATATGGCGCCGATGCGCCCGTCATGTTCGTGAGCGGGCGCTGTCAGTTGGGACTGGTCATCTCTTGGCTGCCAGGGTTCATTTTAATTCGTTTGTTGTTAAATTGTTGTCTTTTTCTACTTTGGACGCTCTTAATGTGCACGTTTTTCTTTGTATAATTTCAAAATTAATGATGTAACCAAGATTTTGTAACTATATTTTGATTCAAAAGAGTGTCCATGGAGTTTCTTGCCCGTTTTTCTCCATAGAGATCTACGCTAGGGAATGGGCAACTACAGTACCTTCTCAAGTTATTATGCCTTGTGACTGGGACTGTAGCTTTTTTTTTATTTGTAATTTTGACATTCAAAAGTGCCGTAATGGTCTAATTGAAAATAAATGCTTTGAGTTTTGAGTTTGAGATATATTCCAAGAACAAGACTTTACTATATTGTTAAATTTAAAAAGGCTGCAGACTTACACACTTACACTGCACTCTCTCTGCGCTCTCTGCTTACTTGGCAGACTTTGCTTTTATTGTATACGGTTGATCTCATTAATATTTCATTAATTAATATTTCTTAAAAAAAAAAGAATTCAAATGTATCTTACTTGTTACATTCCATAAAACATGTTCGAGCGTCATTCCCCCGTACCCTGAGCGGCATTACCCAGAGTCAGGGGCAATGCCGCGAAAACATGTTTTTTTTTTATAATGTTTTCCTGCTACTAGTAGGTCAAAGATATATGGATTACTGGATAGTTAAAGACTTTGGTATTTTTCTTATATTTGATTTATAATAAATAATTAAAAAAATACACTATGTTTTTCTTAGGTGAGCGCCATTCACCCTCCTTCCCCTACCTACTTAGGTACATAAAATCGATTAAAAAAAAAACGAAAAAATAAAAAATAACTTTAGCATCAGAAGTCGGTGACCTTTGTTTGATTGATAAACAAATGTTTGCCATTAATTTATTTTACATTGTTAACAATACCTACATGTCATGGTAATACTTAAGCTTATTCCCAATAAATGGAACTTAACATAACTAACTGTTGAAATCTAGGTGTATTGCACACATCTGCGTACTCCCTCAGCGCTTGCAGCAATCACGACAAACTTGCCGTCTATTTTTGAAGAGTTCCATTATAAATCTCCGAAGATCAGCATCGGATCTTCACCAAATTTAAATGGGACCACCTCAGGGGTAACTTTACCCTTTCAAAGAAAAAAAGAATTTTGAGAATCGGTCCACAAATGGGGGAGAAATCGGCGAACATACATAAAAAAACAATATACCGTCGAAAATATAACCTCCTCCTTTTTTGAAGTCGGTTAAAAAGAACACAAATTCTGATTGATTGATAGGTTACTTTTTTAACTTGCATGCAACTTAATTATTTGGATTATAACAATTTAAACCAAATAACTTGAAGTCATGGGGAGCTGGGACGTTGTCCATGAGCATGACGCGGACGCAGGCTAGCAGTATCAGTAGGTAGTTAGATACAGCAATGTGACTTACTCTTAGTTTCGATATACTTAATTATGAAAACTGCACTTGCCTCGAATGGCTTAAGATTTTCTTTTGAATCTGCATTCATTTTCACTGCCTCAAGACGCTGCGGAGCCGCGCGTGAAAAAGTACCTAGGTACCGATCTATTCAGCTTGATTAATCATTCAGCCATTTGGGTTCCTTTTAAACCAAAAAAGAGTATTCGCCTCGTCGCCCTTGATGACAACACTAAAAGTTTTTGTCGAAGAAGATTTTAATTTTAATTAGTGTCATACCACCGGCTTTCGTTAATCCGGCTGATGGAAAGGACTTTTGTGCTTCTGTTTTTGAGATTCGCCCTAATGAACATGACACGACATTAAAATGTATTTCCTTTATTTATTCTTTATCTACATCTACTATGTAGGTACCTACTTATGTAAATTGTAGATTTTGATACAAGTGGAGAAACTTTTGTCATTGCAGCGGACGCGAAAATCACGCAGAAAAACTGCAGTAGGTACCTAACAAATGACCACGTGATTCTGACGACGTTCTTCAATAAACTTACGAATAAATAAAATAATAGAAACGAAAAGTGTTTTTGTCATTAATTATTAGGTTAGAAACCATGATTTAATTTGTTTCTTTCCCCGCGCTGCCTTCGCAGGTTGAAGGAGAAGCAATATGAAGCCGCAAAACAGCCTATTATTATCTATAAACAGTTTTTATTTAGACAAGTTTTAAAGGCGTCTCGTGCTGAAAAATTCAAGTTTAATAGATTTAGTTTCCAACTGCAATAAAGCAATAAATTGCCCACATACGAGTACCTAGTGTTTATCAAAATGTTTGTCGTGCACACGTGTTTTTGTATTTTACCTCGGGACGAATTTCAGTGGAGGGTATGTTGAGTGGTCAGACTGGTTGGGTTATACACTGTATTGTTTATAATATTACAATTTATATTCACAAAGTTTCTGTGTTACCCGTGTTAACACGAATAAATCTCTATTAACTTAGGCACTCCTGCAACTTTTGATTTGAAAGTTGATACAAAAATAATGAGAAAACATTTTGCCTGCCCGAAACAAACAGAAACAGTGGTAAAACCAATAGGACCACATTCCACAAATAAAACATTCGGGCAAAAAGTAAGACTTTTCCACTCCACTTGCAGTAGCTGCCCCAACATAGTTGGGAAAAGGCTAGGCAGATAATGACTCTGTGGTCATGGGCCAACAGGGGCGCCCATAGTCTATGAAACTGGGGTGGACTGGAATGTGTTAGCGAAATAGGTGCCTGTCTGTAACACAGGTCTATCACCTAGCACAGGAGTCCGGGACTTCACACAATTTTGTTACCACTTTCTTGTATGTAAGAATAAAGATTATTTGACTTAAGTTATTACTGTTCTTATAGATACCTAAGTAAAAAAAAGATTAGGTAGGTAGTCGAAGGAGTCCGCGTAACACTGGTCAGTTTCCCTCACTCGTCATTTTATTTAATTCGGCACTTTCGTTGATTCGTCACTTTCGCTCATTGGACAGTTGTGTGAATTCGACAGTTGCGTCAACTCGACAGCACGGTAATATTATAATACAGTAGTGTAACTCGGCCGCATGATAGAAATAAATGCCTACAGCCGCGCGGTACGTAAACATGCGTTAGGGCTGCCCGTCTCCAGCATTTTAATTACATTTGCCTACTTTCTGTTTCTATTTAGTTTTGTGATTATAAATATCCTTTTTATATAAATAAATGAAATACTTTGAATATTGAATAGGAAGTGTTCAATAAAAATGCGTGTTGTTTTTTGATTGGTAGATTTAATTAAAAAAACATGTTACTCTATTCGCTTTATTTATTAATCCAAACACCTTTTTTTTCGTGAGATAAAAGGAAATACTTATCCATTAAAAAGACATACATTATGTACCTACCTACTAGTAAGTAAAATTATTTTATAGTCTTATCTTTGAGAGTTTCCAGGTAATTTAAAAAAACTTATGTCTGGATGCGTTATTGACGAATTCATACAACCAAAAACAGCACAATATTTCCTACTCGTCATATTAACTGATTTTTAGAGAAAAAATCGCGTGGTTATTATTAAAAAAACAACACACCGTCCGTTCGACACTGCGGTACAGCCGTGACTGTCTGCGCCCCGAGCGCACCCCGAGATCGAGGCGTGTAGGTATAGCTCGCGTTTCGTCCGTTTGTATGAAGTTGGAGTACTGTATTATAATATTACCGTGTCGACAGTTTCTATAATTTGCCAATTTCGTTGACTCGTCACTTAAGTACACTCGGAAGAAACCAATTAAAATAATTCTGACAAATCTATTGATATAAATAAATACAGTAAGTCAGTTTTCAAGTCAATTTCATTAAGACTAGGTACCCACGTATTTTTATCACAAAGCTTTGTCCAAGCTATCAAAACGTTCCAATCATTAGGTTATTGGGTCAAGGTGTTAATTTAACACGTAGTTGAATGGGAAACGCTGACACAGCTTCAAATGGTTCGCTGATCTGCCCTTGGGGAAAAGGCACCTAAATGGAATCCACGTAAGATCGGATTGTGGCCCTAAAAAGGGCGAACACTATGATTTGTAAAGGAAACCTGTGCTAAATAGGCACAATTTAAACTTTTGTGGCCTGACCACAGTCTAGCCTAACAGCGATGACATAAAGCAGGCGTACCGTCAGCTTGAGGTCAAATAGTAACTAGCAGCATCTTATCTTCGTTCAGCTGCCGTTAGTCTGGATGTCGATTTCAACCTAGTTGGGAAAAGGCTAAGCAGATCATGATGATGACGTCCGCTAAATGCTATCCTGTAAGTTATGCGCTGTTTTCGTAGCCCCAGACCGAGTTCAACTGTCTATTCTATCTTTTTTTTCTGTTATGTCCTGTGTGAGTTGAATAAATACTTTTTCTTTCTTTCTTTCTTTAGCTTTCTAAAGTTTACTGAGGAGGTCCGCTATTGCCGTGGCTCCAGACCGATTTAGTAAGAATCCTTTTAGCGCAATTGTTAAAGTTTGTTTATTTCCTTTTACGCAGATTGTAGGCCGAGTTCTTGTTTAACTTTATGAGGCTTCACTGATACGTATCTCTTTGTGGAAGTTGCAGGTAAAAAAAAAAAAAAAAGTAGCTAAGATATTTTTTTCATTTTACGGAATACGAGATGTTTGCCTGCCGATTTGTCTACGAAACAGTATGAAAAGAAGCTTATTCTTTTCTAAAGATATCAGGCTATTTAACTGTCATAACGATCGGTTTAGGGTTTAGGCATGAAGCCAAAGGTTAACAGACAGAGTTACTTATCTCATTTTTATTATCAGTTCTGCATAAACATAGGTTTTAACCGTAGCAGTAATTTTAACGTTATCTACATTCATTTAATAATTTCTGGTGGCCTACCATGACGTCTTAAAGCAGGATCGTTTTAATCTTGTTCCAGTGTGGGAAAAAAATGGCGCTAGACGTCCCCTATAGCTCCGTCTCTTACCCACACTGGAACAAGATTAAAACGATCCTGCTTTAAGACGTCATTGTAGGTCACCTTGTCTAAATCTAAATCTTTTTAAGAATATTGTATGCTTGTGTGTTTGTTTTGTTTTTAACCCGAGAAAGTATGACCATGTTTTCCAACTTTCGCAAGATACTCAAGTGGCTCCCAATCCGACTTCGCAGGAACTTTAGGATATTGTGTCTGCTATTTAACATCCTTCACAACCCTAAAACACTATCCTATCTATGGGAAAACTTTTCCTACTCCCATCCCTCTAATACACCTTGCAGGTCGCATCTTAGGAACCTCCTTAAATCCCCTTCCCATTCTACTGATTTCTACTCCTACTCCTTTACTGTACAGTCTATGCGGTTGTGGAATTCTCTTCCGCCTGATATTAGAGACTGCCAAACTATTGCAGACTTCAAGACTGAAAGAACATTATCTGTCCAATTCGTCATAGTTGCATAGGTATTTATTATTATATATTATTTTGTAGTCTATATTTGTGTTATATATTTTGTCTAGTAGGTATGTATGTCAGTATATTCTTATATTGCATATTATATTTAATTTCTTTATTTGCTTTAAGTTTTTATTGTATTCTATTTTCACATCTTTTACACACTATGTCTACATCTCTTTTTATCTACTCTTCTTTTGCAGGTATGCGGGAAGAGATTTCTTTAAAGAAATCAGCAACACTTTTGTACCTATTTTTTCTATTCCTTTCTTCTTTTCTGTATGTAGTGTATATAATAGAATATAATAGTCATTTATTTGCTTAGAATGTAGGTAATTACAATAAGATGGTTACAATAATGTTAGAGAATCCTTGTACAATCCAGCATTTTGGCATGCAAACATTGATGCAGTTCATCATCAAACATGCAAACATTGACACACAACTAAAATTTATCACCTAGGAAATCCGATATGGAGTAATAACATTTATTTAATAAAAGTTCAGTTAGCTTTTTTTTGAACACTGGTACGGGTTCCTCTTTTATGTTATTAGGAATGTGGTTAAAAATAGCTGGTGCCATACCAAAAATACTTTTCCTCAACAAAGCAGTCCTACAGCCACCTGTGCGTATCAAATTTTGGTATTGAGATCGCAAAGTTACATTTCAGTATCTGCTTTCCGATAAAGTTAAGAATAGCTGCCGACATTTAACAAAAACAAAAAGAGCAATTTCTAAAATGTAAAGACAAGGAAATGTCAATAAATTATGACTTTTAAATATTGGAACACAGCTGTCTGTAACTTTCAAGCCAAATATTGCTCGTAAGCAGCGTTTTTGGGCTTTAAAAATACTCTCTTTTTCGGTACAGTTGCCCCAATATATACAGGGTGTGGCGTAAGTAGTGGTCCACCGTTCAGGATTCGATGAACCAGATAATTAACTATAACAAAAAATTTGAACCATTTATACCCAAGGGTTCCGAAAATATTTCCTTTTTGTCTTTTATTTACGAAATTTCTACGTTTTATTACAAATTTGGTTGTAGTTTCAACAAAAGTCATTATTCTTTCATTTTGACTTCTATTAATTACTGCTGAATACTAGAGCTACCATGACAAATTATGATTTTTTATGTAAATACAGCTCTTTTGAAGAAAAAGTTGGTTCTTCTCTAATTTTAACGCAAATTTTTAACACACCATCAAGTTCAAGAGCGATTTTTGTAAAAAAAACGTACCACATTGTCAGTGCCCATGTATTTAATAATATGCCTACTAAATGCCAATTTCAAAATGATATCATTATAACAGATCCAATAATTTAACAAAAAGATATTCAATTTTAATTGAAGAAAAGAAGATTTTCATTAAACTCTTTTTTTAAACTTTATTGCGTTAATACTTACGATATTTGCTAAAAAATGCACTACAGTGTCAATGCCCATTTGTTTTAAAAAAAACTACTATAACAGAGTTATGTAGACCAAACTTGTTACTTCAGGTATTTGAACAAAGAATTAAAAAAAAAAAACAAATCACTTTATTTAACATTTATTATTAATCTTTGTCATGATTACAATCATTAAAATTAAACGAAATGTTCAAATATTTTCGGAACCCTTGGGTATAAATGGTTTAAATTTTTAATTGTTATAGTTAATTATCTGGTTAATCGAATCCTGAACGGTGGACCACTACTTACGCCACATCCTGTATAATACCAAACCTTAAAATGGAAACGACAAAACTATGATATGCTAGTAATACTGTTTTGATATTAACTTTTTTTTTAAGATTTTAAAGTGCATAATAATATGCGGATGCGCTAAGTTTTTTACTGATTGCTTCGGCCCGTGCCTTCCAGTTGACTGTCAATTAAAATTCCTAGAAATTTTGTCACATCTACTCTGTCTACATGTTTAACCATTATAATTAATATTTAGATCATTGATGCGAAGTCTTTGGTAAAAATGCATTATCTTTGTTTTTTGTATGTTGTTACTATTTAGCCAATTTTTTTTTTTATTTTTTTTATTTTAATAATTTTAATTTTAATGTTAATTTTAATGGTGTCGTTTTATGGTGGACGGTGTTGTCGTCGGTGTGTACATAAATCGTTAAATAAATGTTTGAATGAACTTACAACTTACAACTAGACAGTTTAAGGTGGAAGCTCCACGGTAGCCCGCGAATGTAAGATCTGTATTGAATGACTTTTTCATGAAATAGTCATTCAATACAGTTACATGAACTTAGAGGGTTGTAGGTATTGATGATTTTAATTCTATAACTACATGCGGGTTACAGCCGCGAATCATATTTTAATCAACATACAACCTGAAACTGACCTGCAAATTGCAAAAAACGTAAGAAAATTAGAATTTCGCGGGCTTCCATGAAACCTTGAAAATTCATTTAATAATTTAGTTCTTCACGATTCCTTTCAGTCATTACTTACATAATACGCGCCATTCGACAGACAGTACGCACCTACATTAGTTTCATGTAGGGTTGCTATCCGTCCGGGTTTCCCAGATTTGTCCTAGTTTGGAGAGCGACCGTGGAATGTCCGGGCGCGGTTTTAAAAAGTGTCCGGGTAAAACCCAGTTACCTTTTGTGTCAGGGGTGTCCAGGTCCCAGGCCAAGTGTGAAGTGTGCAAGGCTTGTCGCACTTTAATGTCCGAGGTTTTTAAAGTTTTTGTCCGGCATCGTCAGTTTAAGTATTGGCAACCCTAGTTCCGTGATAAATAGCTTTCTGAATGAATATTCTCGTATCAAATAAATTGAGACAGACTTCAATGCACATGTCAAAAGGTCGTTGAGCCAGCGTTTTGTTCAGTAAACCGTTATAAAATTAATAGAGTCAGACTAAAGTGCATGTTATTCCAAGCAGGCGTGGGTAATGCATATCTGAATATTTAGTGATTTAGAGGCTCTTAAAGTATTCATCTCCATTATCTCCACACAACAAAGGCAAAAATTGGAATCTTGTGTTTGGTAAAATGCTATCTAAAATTTATACGAATTTCTCATTAGTGGCACGGATTTGATCTCAATGAAAACATACATACCGTAACATCTCGTCTGTCAGCCATAAAGGGATAGGCAGATGTGTACCTAATAGTACACTCACAGCCGGGCACAAACCCACACTCAACACGAAAAATTCCTGGTGGAAAACCCAATAACACTCTACCCGACCTGGGAATCAAACCTCCTGGGTTTGATTCCCTTATGCTCAGCAGTCGGTGGTGTTGTAACTATTACCTCTGTCTATCTCTTCAAGTATTAAGTCCATTTTATTTATCACGTGTTTACCTTCATAGAACGGTCGGTTATGGTACGCTGTAGGGGCTCTCTCCTTAAAATAAAAGATCAACAAAAATAAAAAATAAATTGTGTTTCACAAAGAACTGTGATGCAGAGATACGTAGGCTGCCTGTTATGAAATAAACTATGAAGCAATTTTCTTTTCGAAATAATATGTTAGTACTAGCTGTTGCCCGCGGCTTCGCCCGCGTAAGGTTCGGTAACCGTCCCACTGGATCATATTAAAGGCATAAATAGTGTCCTACGTGTTAATCCAGGTTATGAACTATCTATGTGCCAAATTTCATAATCATCACAATCACCATCACAACCACCATCATTATCACAATCACCATCACTATCACAATCACCATCACAATCACAATCACAATCACAATCACAATCACAATCACCATCACAATCACCATCACTGTCACCATCATCATTATCATCGTAATCACAATCATCATCATCGTTTGACGACCCGAATAGCGTAGCGGTAGTGGGGCTGCCTTACGTTCTTAGGGTCCCGGGTTCGAATCCCGGTAGAAGCAAATGTTTGTGTGATGAGCATGGACATTTGTTTCCGAGTCATGGATGTTTATATGTATAATAAGTATGTATTTACAAAAAAAAAAGTATCTATGTAGTATCAACTTTCTGGTGTCCACGACACAAGCCTCGTTGCTTAGTGTGGCACTAGATGGCGCTGTGTGCAATGTCCAGCGATATTTATTTATTTATTTATCATCATCACAATCTCCATCCTCAGTATCACAATCACAATTAGTATCACTATCACAATCACCATCACTATCAAAGTCAAAATCACTATCACCATTACAATAACCATCACCATCGCTATCACCATCACAATCACCGCCACAATCACAATCACTAATATCGTTATCATTTTCATAATCTTAATCATCGTAATCACACTCATTATCATGGTAATAACAATCATTATCATCGTAATCACAATCATGATCATCATTATCACAATCACCATCACAATCACAATCACAATCACCATCACATTCACCATCACTATCACAATCACTATCACTATCACAGTCACAGCACTATCACCATCACAATCATCATCACCATCATCGTTAGCACAATCACTATCATCATTATCACAATCATTATCATCGTGATCACAACCATCACCATCACAATCACCATCACTATCACAATCACAATCACTATCACAATCACAATCACCATCATCGTTATCACAATCATCATTATCACAATCATCATCATTGTAATCACAATCATCATCATCGTAATCACAATCATTATCATCGTAATCACAATCACTATCATCATTATCACAAACATTATCATCGTAATCACAACCATTATCAGCGTAATCACAATCATCATCACAATATCCATCCTCGTTATCAAAATCATAATTATCGTTATCACACGCATCACCATCATTACCACAAACTCCATCACTGTAACAAATACCATCACAATCACCATCACCATCACTATCACAGTCACAATCACTATAACCATCACAATCCCCATCACCATCGGTATCACCATCACAATCAACGTCACTATCACTATCACAATCACCATCACGATCACAATCCCAATCACAATCACCATCATCGTTATCACAATCATCATTATCGTTATCACAATCATCATCATCATTATCACGATCACCATCACTGTCACAATCACAATCACTATCACGATCACCATATTATCACAATCATTATCACAATTACCATCACTATCACCATCACCGTCATTATCACAATCACAATCACCATCACCATTACTATCACAATCACTATCACCATCACAATCACCATCACTATTATCACAATCATCATCATCAGTATCACAATCATCATCATCGTTTTCACAATCGTCATCACAATCATCATCATCGTTGTTACAATCATCATCATCGTTGTTACAATCATCATCATCGTTGTTACAATCATCATCATCATTATCACAACCATCAACATCGTTATCACAATCAATATCATCATTATCACAATCATCATCATCGTAATCACAATCATTTTCATCGTAATCACAATCACCATCGTCGTAATCACAATAATTTTCATCGTAATCACAATCATTTTCATCGTAATCATAATCATCATCATCGTAATCACAATCATTATCATCGTAATCACAATCATCACCATCATTATCATTATCACAATCACCATCATCGTTATCACAATCTTCACAATAAATAACGGCTATTGTGGAATACACGAATCCTAATAATTATGAAAGTGATATAAATAATACTCTGAGTGACATTATAAATTGGCTTGACAAAAATAATCTTGTAATTAATTTAAATAAAACAAAAGTTATCCATTTCCACCAGCGACGTAAGAATCCACCTGTTAATATTGCCTATAATAACTATAGAGTAGAAGAAGTCACAAATGCAAAATTCTTAGGTATAATTATAGACAGTAAACTGACATGGAAACCTCACTTAGAGGAAGTTGCCAAGCGTCTGAGCAAAGCGGCATATCTACTATTCCAGTTATCAAAGAGAGTGAACACTGAGACACTATTAACAACCTATCATGGACTGGTCGCATCAACTTTAAGATACGGTGTTGTTTTTTGGGGGCAGTCAACTAATAGGGAGCTTATATTCAGGATGCAGAAAAGATGCATAAGATCAATGTGTAGTCTAAGAACAACGGATAGTTGCATTCCTCATTTTAAAAAATTAAAAATTTTAACCTTGCCATCCCTGTACATACTGGAAACTGCATCATTTGTAAAATCAAACCAACATTTGTTTAAAAAATATTCATCGGTTAAAAGAACTCCAATTCGTGCCCAATATGAGAATTTGTTGTGTCCGATCAAGTGCAAAACTGCACTTTTGACGAAGAGTGTATTTGGTGCTGCTCCCAAAATCTATAATAAACTACCAGACAGAATTAAATGTATGCCTTTAAATAGATTTAAAAAGTCCCTTCAAGAGATACTACTAAACAAATGTTATTACAGTGTGGATGAATATTTAAATGATAATTTCCTTGTATAAATTATTCTGATTTGTGATTTTATGATTCCTATTTTACATTTTATATTGGTTTTCTTTTTATGATCTTTGATTTTATTGGCATTTTATTATTTGTAATATTTTTATTGACATTTCGTTTTTTTTTTTTTTTTTTTTTTTAATTTTATATTTAATTGACATTTTATATTTGTAATCTTCTGTTTCAGTGACTTTTTATATTTTTGTAATCTTTTATTTGAGTTGACATTTTATTTGTAATCTTAATTGTTTTTTTTTCTCTTTATTCTAATTTGTATGTCTGTAACGACAAAACATAGCAAGAGCTTCCACTATTTATAAGATCCTTAATGTTTATACCTATGTTTAACAAATAAATGATTCTGATTCTGATTCTGAATAAATCAACAATAATACTGTATAGAAGTCGAATCCGCCATCTTCTGGATCTCAAAATAAATGCCATTTTCGTAATCTGCACCCCTGATAATCTCGGTATCGACACCCATATTGATTTTTAGACATTTCAACCCCATCGCACCCCAACAGGGAATGAAGTCATTTGAGGTCCGCCACATTAAATCTTAAAATCGTTGTTTTTGTAACACACCCGACCTGATACACCATACAAACAATACCGATATTGATTTTCAGACTTTGTTACCCCATTTCCCCCTTTAGGGGATTAATTCTGAAAAAACCTGAAACACAAATGTTAACTCATTTATCAATAGGAGTACTCTTGTGAAGTTTCGAATAAAACAGTCTTAGCTAATCTTGTTTCCCCATACAAACTTTTGACTCCCGTTTCATCCCTTTAGGGGTACATTTTGAAAAATCCTTTCTTATTGCAGCCCTTAACCTCCTAAGGAACGTATGTGCCAAATTTGGAATCTCTACACTCAGCGGTTTGGGCTGTGCATTGATTTTTAGACTTTGTCACCCCATTTCCCCCTCTTAGGGGTTGTATTCTGAAAAAACCTGAAACTCATGTCTACTCATTTATCAATAGGAATACTCCTGTGAAGTTTTTAATAAATTAGTCTAATTAGTCTTGTTTCCCCATTCAAACTTTAGAGCCCCTTTCATCCCCTTAGGGGGTGACTTTTGTAAAACCCTTTCTTAGTGTATCCCTAGACCACTTCAGGAACATATGTGCCAAATTTGGGATCTCTAGACTCAGCGGTTTGGGCTGTGCATTGATTTTTAGACTTTGTCACCCCATTTCCCCCTTTTAGGGGTTGTATTCCGAAAAACCCTGAAACACGTTTCTACTCATTTATCAAAAGGAGCACTACTGTGAAGTTTCGAATAAAATAGTCTAACTAATCTTGTTTCTCCATACAAACTTTGGAGCCCCGTTTAACCCCCTTAGGGGGTGAATTTTGAAAAATCCTTTCTTAGTGCACCCCTAGATCATATAAGAAACCTACTTGCCAAATTTGGAATCTGTAGACCCAGCGGTTTGGGCTGTGCGTTGATAGATGAGTCAGTCAGTCAGTCAGTCAGTCAGTTTCTTCTTTTATATATTTAGATTGCTTTTGGGATTTCAAGTGAACCAGTCTCAAGTTATTTACATGCATATTAAGATTTCTTTTGCCTTTCATTTTAAAAGGCAAATTAACATCAACGAGACTTACAAGTATGAATCCTTTGATGCCTCCTGTTTTGATTAGTAGCTGGAAAATTATATAACATGTGAGATGCCTACCTAACCTGTTGGTCCTGACACCTGCACACTTGACGATCTCATGACTGCATCAGCGAGATGAGTTCGCATAGCTGAATTTTGGGCCAAACATATTTAATAAATATTTGCCATCGACACTTCGACACGCTAAGAAGAAGAACCTGTTGGTACACGCTCATGCGATACCCATCACCCATCTTGCGAGTCTTGACAGAAAGAAGACAAGAAGTGGTTTACAGGGTGTGTTCCGTTGGCCCCACCGTCCGTGTCCACAGTCTGGTGGGGCCAGCGGGAATTGATTAAAAGCATGCCAATAGCCACTGCGATGCGTCCATGTCGCTTGGCACAAATCGCATCGCCGAAGAATTTTTCTAATAGCCATATGCTATTAGAAAAAATCGTCAATTTACTGATGTAGATACCGCTAGACTGGTCTATTTTAGTTACTTTCATAGTATAATGTCTTATGGCATTTTGCTATGGGGACGGGCTGCAGATATTGAGTCTATATTTATTCTGCAAAAAAGAGCCATCAGAGCCATATATAATCTTCGTAGGCGCGATTCTCTAAGAGAACTGTTTAAGGATACTGGCATCATGACGGTACATTGTCAGTACATCTACGAAAACATAATGTACGTCAGAAAAAATCTGCATCTTTTTGGTAAAAGAGGTGATAGACATAATTACAGTACTAGAAATAGGGACCAACTAGTTCAGCCAGGCTTCAGACTCGCTAAAGTGGACTCATCTTTCATGGGGTACTGTTTGAGATGCTATAATAAAATTCCACAAAGTATTCTTGAACTGAATGAGACGAAATTTAAAACATGCACCAAACGCACACTATGTAAGCAAGCTTATTACAAGTTGGGCGATTATATCGCAGATAAAAATGCGTGGCTCAATGCTGGTCCTGCTCCACATGGACAGGGGCGCATAAATTGATAGTATTAAATAGAATTGTTGGAGCTGCTGAAGATTGTACAACTGTCTTTGCATTGTATAGAATCAATCTCTAGTATTATATAATCGCACAGCCCATATTGTGTGAGTACTATGTACTAGAAAGCTATCATTCACTGAAATCCTACGTCTTTTCTTGACTTGAATGTGCCCTGGCGGTTGAGAGTATGTCACGCTCACTCTAATGTCTCGCTGATGGTGGCGCGTGTGTCGGATCATTCAGTTCCCTTCAAAATGGTTGAGTTGAATGGTGCTGATCCATGCGTCATGTTCGTGAACGGGCGCTGTCAGTTGTGACTGGTCAACTCTTAGTTGCCATGGCTTATTTGTATGTTTATTTTAGAATTGTATTTTTTGTTTTTACTATGGACACTTTTAACGTGCACATCTTGCTACATTGTTCTCACATAATATACCATCTCAACATGAATGATGTAACCAAGATTTTGTAACAATATTTTGATTTAAAAGAGTGTCCATGGAGTTTCTTGCCCGTTCTTCTCCATAGAGATCTACGCTAGGGAATGGGCAACTACAGTACTTTCACAGTTTTTATGTCTTGTGACTGGGACTGTAGCTACATTTAACTTTGTTTCGACAATTCAAAAGTGCCTGTAACTGGCCTACTTGAAATAAATGCTTTGATTTTGATTTTGATTTTGAAGTTTTTTTTAATATGTAGGTATGGCATTTCCCATCAGGTGAACCTAGGAGGTTGTAGTCTGCTTAAACAGGCAATCCTCTCGGTGCTACGGGTGTAAGGCCTTCAGCCAAGACAAAACGCTGCATTAGATCAAGTAATGGCCCGAACCCGTAAAGGTGAAAAAAAAAAAAACTTTTTATTAAAAAAAAAACACTACCTACATTAATTTTGGTTAAACACACATCGCTTAATCTTAATTTTGAAAGATTATGTGCGAGTGAGGCGTCTCGCTTGTTTACATTAAAATATGTTGCTATAAAAATTCTTTACAATATTATTTATTTAATTGTGAAAGATCTGGAGGAACTTTGTATTGATCCACTGTAAGGTAATATTTTATTAGTCATTTTACTTGCAAAGTTTTCTTTGATTTTAATTTATTAATTAGTTGCTTAGGGAGTTTATTCAACAAGTTAGGTAACAAGTACCTCCAGATCCTTCTTCCATATTCATTGTTACATTTCGGCAGATTATATAATGGTAGGTATTCTAAACATCTTAAGTTGTTGGCTCTTATTTTTTTCCTAATTTCTTGTCTTGAGGACCGCATTACGGTCATTGCATTCGCGTTGTATTTTTGCACACCTGTTTAAACAGAATAATGTTAATTAAACGTACTTATGTAGATAAGAATAAAATGATAGTTTGTTTTAAGTCTTCTGCTGGAAAGAAAATGGGTTGTCTAATTTCTCCTCCGCCTTCATTTGTGTGTTCCGAGAATTGTCCGTCGTCAGTTCTCCGAACCTGTTCTCCGGGACTCTAACTTGTTTGCAGCTTTTGAGGGGATTAGGGTTGGCACGGTTAATTCTCGCTTTCGGATAGGTTATTGTAAGAAACCACAACAGTTCCGTCTTCACTATCCGGTGTACGGAATTCGTTGTTGCCAGTTTGACCGGGTCTGAACCTTATGAAAAAAAAAGTTATTCCTGCTTTTCGTTTAGTTTTGTACTTCATCGCAAAATATTGACAATATCTACAAAATTATCCCCTTGCACCTTGGTACAAATTCTCTGAGAATTCGTCACGGCATTAATTTTACAACTTCAACGGTTTACAGCGTCAGTTATCTCCGACCGTTATCAGTACTGTGGGGTTATAAACAATGCGTATAAACAGCTGATAATGTTTGCTGTACTAGTGGTTAGGATACAACAGCGGACTGATAAGAGTACTGGCACTGTGATGAAGAGTTGTTTTATTCCTGCATATTTATTTACTGGATTACGCATTGGTCCTGGATCGAAAATCATGGGAAAGCTTTTATCCTTGGTGGAATGACGCAGACTAACAGTAGCTTGCATTAACACCTCTGCTTCGCTCTTCGGGGATTATAGTGGACCGATGACCTAAACATGGCGACTGAGGCACCTGGGCAGACTAGATGCCGAAGCTTGATAACCGGCTGATGACTTCGATGTCCAAGAGTGGAGTGTAATGCTTCGGTGGAATTAACTTTAGAACTGGTGCAGTGCAATGATACAATTTCGATGAGAAAACTATGCAGAAGTGTAATGTATGAAAACTCAAAACTTATTCTGACACTAAAGATTGTGTGGTTAGCCGTATGAAGGTTTGTTAAATAGAACTCGAACTGGTCAACTGGTTTGAATAGTAGGTAAGAACGTATCATGAGTAGAGTCATATTGAGAAGCGTCCCGATAATTGTATCAGATGCCACTAACCACTACAATAAACATTACCATTGAATATGCATTGGCTCTGACTCAGTTGAATAGGCCCGAAATTTGGCGATGAGTTTGGCACTTTCAGTAGCGTCCATAATATAGGGGTATAATTGGTTGTTCATACGCCGAGTGCGAGTGCGGCGCTCCGGACCAAACAATGCCCCACCTGCTGGAGTGTTCCAGGTGTCCGTCTACCTGCACTCTTGACGACCTGTACAGCGCCTCTACCGCTGGAATAAACGTGGCCACCTACTGGGCCTACACCGTGTAATTGGAAGGAAAATCGATACGATAAGAAGAAGTCGCGTCCATCAGCTCCTTTACTGTGCAAACAGCAGGACACACGCAGGACTCGGCAGAATTAACTGGTTTATCGTCCTGTCTGACTCAAATAAAAACTTAAATCAATGTTTTCAGAAGGAAAACTGAGAGGTGTGAAGTAAGTAAGTATTTTTATTAAATGTAGTAATACAGGCTGTTATAAAAATGCTATAGAACACACATTCCGCCATAACAATAGCATGCAAATTTAAGATATAAAGAGTGTTAAACACCTCTTAACTGTGCAAAATGCACTTGTTCTCCCCGTCATTGCGATCATTTTTTTGTTCTACACCATACCTGGGAACCTTCTAGTTACGGAGATGTTGGGGGTCAAAGTTCAAACTTTTAACAAGTTTTTTTTTAAATACAAGTTTTTAATGTAAGATATTTTCTTTGAACACCTCCACGACCCCCGTACTATTCAATCAATCCATCAGCACAATGTTTTGAGTGCGTTGCTTTGAGTTCTACCAAAACACCCCTCCAATAAAAAAAGTTTCCTAGCAATAATTTTTGCGTAAAGTTACTTATTTTGATGTAGAGTATGCTTGATTGATGGCTTCGTGATGAGGTCTTTTACACCCTGTATTTTTATAACATGTACATTAAAATGAACAAAGTAGGTACCACAAACATAAATAGAAGTACCTACACCATAGACAAAAAGTATATTTTAAACTAAAAACTGTAAAAAGCACAATAACAGACTTCTTTGTGATATTCTTGCAGTATTTATGATGATGAAAATACGAGTAAATAAATTGCATGTGTTACAAACTGCAGTAAAGAATGATTTATGCGAGTATTGTTATGCTCCACCAAGTCTTTACATAAAGTTATTATCTCCATAAGGCAAATAGCATGTGATGTACCGTTTAGAATAAACCATGCATACAATGTTAATATATTTATGTAAGTTTTCTTTATTTACTTATAGCAGACTGCAGTATTACAAATGGAACCGTAATTCAAACGGAAAAATAGATTATAAATGCACGAATGATTGCAGTATTTTGTTTCCGACATAGCTGAAACGGCATGAAAGGAACTGTTTATTTTCTAGTGGTCAGATTTATTATACTAACTTGTAAAAAAACCTGCTTATTAAAGGCAAAAGGGTAGGCAGAGATTTGAAAACATATTAGAAAGAATTTTCATCTTCTACTGGAAATGGAATTTAGATTATAACTCAGATGAGATCAATCTAGATGACAGTAGTTTATTGAAACTTTCTTTTGGCATTGAAAAATTGTATGTCAATGATAGAATACTACTGTCTCGGAGGAGCTCGTAGCTAAATAATAACAGACGCTCGGGTCGATCTTTAGGTTAAGCCGTGCTTGCCTAGGTTGGTTTGTAGATCTAAGGCTAGGCAGATAATGATGATAGAATATACTGTCTTTTAACCGCATTGCTCCAAAAGGAAGGTAAAGTTTTAAATAAATTCGAGAATCCGCCTCTGGGTTTTTTCAAAATTACTTAATTGGTAGTAAACAAAAAGCCACTGGCCATTACTAATTGTTAGTGAATGGTAGAGTGACTAAAACTTTACGGAAAAGTAGGTGTGTGTGTATAGGTACATGATCGTAGGTACGTATTGTATTTAATAGAAATCCACGTGTGTCATTTGTTCTGCTTTCCTCAATAATGGTAACATGCAGTATTACTATAACAATCAAAATTTTTCCTAACGAAACACATTTTTAGGGTTCCGTAGTCCTTACAAGGAACCCTTATAGTTTCGTTATGTCCGTCCGTCTGTATGTCCAAGGTTTTGCTAAGAGACCATTATACTAGAAAGCTGTAATTTTGTAAGAGTGTGTAAACCAATTACGCCGACAAAGTGGTAAAATAAAATTTAGGAAAAAAATTTTTTAGGGTAGCACATGTAGGGGACATGTGAAGTGGGGATGTTTTTTTTTTGTCATCTGCCCCATTGTGTGGGGTATGTTGAATAGGTCTTTTAAAATAACTTAGGGGTTTTTTAATCCTATTTTTAGATTTAATGCTCCATATACGAAATATTAAACTTTAAAGTGCAAATTTTTGGTCCAGTTGGGCGGCCCCCCAATCTAAAAGCTAAATTGCGGGCTTGAAAAATCTGGAAAAATTCATGATGATAATTCATTTCATGAACTTTAAAGAAAAACTATAGCGGTTAAGATAACATTATTAGTTTAGCAGTAACAGTCGTTGAACTTGGGTGTTGGATAATTTTGTACCAAAAACAATCCTTAGAATAAATCCTTTAATTTAAAGTGACTAAGATGGAGTAGTTGCTTGTTTATAACGGGTGAATACTTGCATTGAAAAACAAAATCTAGAATATAACGGGCTACTACGGAACCCTACACTGCGCGTCAACCGACACGCACTTAGCCGGTTTTTTAAATGGGATTTTTGTGTACCTACTTTTATTTTAGATGCACTGATTTTATCAATATCACTCCCATAAGTATATTTTCAGGGCCGAATTACTGTGTCAATTTTTGGTACGGCAGTTTCCTTAGCTACATGATATGTGAACGATGGATGGGATTCTAGACAGGGACCAATTAATCGTTAAAAGTAATTTAATTTACTAACTTAATAGTTAAAAGGTTAACCGGTTAGACCTCCCATATTATGTTTATCCAACCTTAAAATTAACCCAGTTTTAAGCCTTAAAAACGTGTAACCTTTTTGGTCCCTTTTTATAGAGGTTTGCTTCTATATTCTTAGTCTATGGCTCGTTCAATTAGTGCGAATCAGGAGACCACAGGCTACCTATACGTGCGGTCGATATCTCTGAGGGGACATCCTAAGCTATAGGTTTCTAGTGGTTCTCAGGCGATATTCTGAGAACATAAGTTCTCAGAATATCGCCTATATCGTTATCATTCATAAGAATGAAGTCATGAAATACTTGGCGTTGGAATTTATAGCGGTTTATTTGAAAACCTGCTTCTATCAGTTACTGAAACAAGACTTGCGTTGGTTTTTACCGTAACATTTGGAAACAATGTAAGTTCATTAATGATATATATGACTTCAGTAAGGTTAAAATTCTCACATACTCACAGACTTTGTTGTTTTATGATGTGCAAGTAACATTCTACCTTAGAGTGATAAGCAATTATAAGGTCAACCATATAAATTACGGATTTGAACGATGCCAGAATCCGTTGGCTAACGAACCACCATAATGGGGTAGATGACACACCAATCAATTGAGATACTTTTTAAGAGCTGTCAAACGCGGTTCTCTCATAGATTTTGTATGGCAATAGCCAACTGTGACGTCACTGTTTATTCAACTCAATGACTCAACTATTTATTGATTTCAAAGCAACTAAAAATCGAATTTGGTAATTAATTGAAAATAAATCTGGTTTTGAGGCCCAAAATAAAGTGTTTTTTTTAGAGATAGGTGTCTGGGAATTATTGTTAACACCATAAACCGGAGGATCCTCCAGGATTCCAGTCGAAGAGATTATTTGAGGAACACACTTTTGGAGATATGGCCTATATGCCCTAGTGGAAGAATGACTGCGAAAGGCTGATCAGATCGATTGATTTTACGAGTAAACCTCTTTGTATATCAACCATGCAAATTTTTTGAAATTTTGTTGTCACTTCTGAGACAAGCCCCCTCTCTTTGAGAGGGTAAAGGCATATCCACTTCTCTTGCCCATTGCGGTTTGGGAGATGCCACATGTCTTTGAATTTTTGGTTCCAGGACTGGAATCCTCAAGATGTTTTTCTTAACCGTTTTGAGAGAAGTGCTAATAAAATAACTTTCACAAAGTAACGCGCCGGCTTGTGGCATTATTGTTATCTTAAAACCTCACAACCACGCCTTCAACTGATGTCATAATACTTTACAATCCTGCAATACTTACTACAATACTTCAGCTATACAACTATTCTATATTGAAATGCTTGTTTCCAATTGATGTTATTTCGACTTAAACAAATGTCAACCTTATTGTGATGTAAAATTAAGTTGATGTCATTTCCTCATTCCTTTTTTTAATTGCTGGAAGTCATCCCCGTCTTGAAAAGCTTTGAAGGAATTACAAGCTCTTGGGCTACCGTCTGTCCTAGGGAAGTTTTAACAATGAAAATTACTAGTATAATTGAAAAACTGTTTGAATTTGTGGTGCAAACTAAGTTTTATTTCATGTGGATATTGAAGTATATTTCCCAAAATCTGTTTACATTTCCGGAAATTGAATTGCGATCGTACCATACCCACAATACACTCACAAGCAACTAAATACACAATACGACACATATATGACGCGTCAATTGTGATACAATTTGTCCTCTATTGAGTACTCAGCTTAAGAATTAATAAACGTTTTTATTAAACGCTTGCTATAGTTGCTATCGTAGTTGAGTACCACGCGCTGTGCCCGTTCGATCGGTTGTGTACGACTAATATTAATAACAAAAGGTAAACCGTGTTTATAGTGTTCATAATGATGTAAAGTCTATTGTGGCTCTTAAGACGGTTTTGAAATGAGGTGATAAAGGTTTTCAGTGAGTTTTGAAGATGGAGTGGGTAAAGTTCCAGAAAGGAGGAATTTACTGGTTTTGTTTTTATAGTAATTTTTATGTGTGGTTTTTTGAATGAAAGTCAGGGTTTTTGAGGGTAATATTGTACAAAAACCGCAGGCAAAAGCTAGTTTAGTAATAAAGCTTGACATTCAGTACTCGACGATTTGACGTAAGGAACCTGTTTTGTGAAAAATATTTCATGTTTAAAGAATATATCGCGGCATAAAATAACCAGGAACACTATTGTTTTAAACTTATTGTATCCTAACATGTTTCGGATAACTAATACTCATTTGTTTATCGCAGTTTACTTGTTAACTTAACCCAGCTGTATTTTTTTTTGTTACTGATAACAAAAATGTTATGAAGTTAATAGGTTCGACCATTGTTGCTATTAGGTAAGATATGGCTGATACTTTTTATCCTTGTTCGAAAAGTGACCGAAGAATTCCCCGAATCAAAAACTTACCGAACCAAGTTTTAGAAAAAAAATTGTTGTAAGTACAGTTAATTTAACTCTGATAAAATCAGTCTTCACTGTTAAAATCAGTGGTTCTTATTCTTGTTGCCATAAGGTTGCTAGTGGGGTGCTTCCTCTGACAAGTCTGTCAAATTACGGTTTTATTTTATCTTTCTTTATCGTGTGGTGTGCCTAACCTGCACGCATAGCATGACCAATTCCATCTCTATTCTACCAAGAATAGACAAAGCTCTTTCTATACAACTATGTCTTCTTTGTCAGAGTTTTTATGCCGCCCATCATCAGCCTCTGACTTGGCTTCAAATGTCGCCAAGAAATATCTCTCACGCATGTTGGTTTCTTCAAGATGCCTTCCTTTACCGAAGTAAGTGATAATTGTACAATATGCACAAGAATCCGAAAAATCAGAGGTACGTGTCTTGGGTTCGAACTCGAGACCATGACTTAGCAGTCCAACGGTCACTAACACTTTTTTTTAAATTACAGCTAACATTTTTTCGTTACGATAAGGTTGCTGTAGGGTTGGTGGAACTGTGAAGGGACTGTTAGTAGGTATAGCTATCTATGTGAGAGTGTGTGTCTCGGTCACATTCACCCTTCTCGCTCGTTCCGTTCATTCACTCTTATCAACGTTTACTTAACCTTTAATCTGTGTGTTCAGTTTTAATTTCGCAACGATAAGTAACTAATTAGATGCAAGATTAACTTCTTACAGCGTTAAGGGATAAGCAGAGCTATCTTATAATAACTACATGATACGTGATGATTTTATAACATTATAAATGTAAATAAATAAATATCGCCGACCATTACACACACCGCCATCTAGTGTCACACCAATCAACGAGGCTTGTGTCGTGGACACCAGATCATAGTTGATATACTACATATATACTTCTTGTTTGTAAATACATACTTATTATACATATAAACATCCATGACTCAAACATTTAAATGTGTTTTGTAAACTTTTTGATTATGAGAAAAAAATATTGAAACAACAATAGATAGAGGTGAAAGTAAAACCTATCTAAGTAATTCAGAATGCATGATTGTGAATTAAACCTGTTGTTAAGAAAAATAGGTACTTTATTGTTTACAAACAATTACTATAAAAACTGAATCTCTATCAATCTATATGTACAGATAGACACAGTCACAGTATCTTACACCATCTTAAAAATGATGGTGATACTCAACGAGACTACAGTCTAATTGCAGTTCAACAATGAATTTGTGAGAGGTGTTATACTATTACCCTGCAGACTTCATAAGGCTTTCAAAAACCTATTCATCGTTTGAAGTGGTCTGATAGTTTTCGAGTACCACTGCAAATTAAGTGGGTACTCTTCGTTGCTTGTACTGGCAACCGAGTCTCATGTACAATGCCTAATCGCGATCTCCTAATTCAACCGTGTAAAAGCATGTAGGTTTTATGAAACCTTCACACCAAAGCCATGGCATGTCGGCCACTTTTAATACGAGTTCAATTTGGCTACTTGCTCAAGTTCTGTAACTTACGATACATGCGAATGCTGGATTACACGCAGAGTACCCTTTTTTTTTTTTGGGTGGGAAATCATCAAATGACTCCTCCCGCTTTGGGCGGAGCAGGAGGGAGTGTCAGACTTTTATTGACTAAAACCCATCCATCTTCCTTCATCGCCCTTTGTGTTCCAGGGCCACGGTATCTCTTTCGAACAGTCCCGCAGCCTCGGCAGGCATCGGCCCTAGCGGGACCCCTTCCTTTTGCTGGCTCTCTTTGAGTTAAGTTCTCTCCCTCTCACGTTCTGCCACCTCCTTCTCTAGCATTACTGCTTCGCAGAAGGAGGTGACAGGGTCCCATTCCGTCTCACTCCGGACCATGGATTGAACCAGAGCCGGATGCGAGAGGTTGCTGGTGCCGCCACCGATCGCCACTACGAGGACTCGGCGGTGCTCCGCCCATGCGGGGCAGACCTCCACCGTGTGCTCCATCGTGTGCTCCGGCCGATCCTCGCAATGGAAACACCCGGGCGTTTGCTCCCGCCCGATTCGATGCAGGAACTTCCCGAAACAACCGTGTCCGGTGAGGACCTACGTCAGGTGGAATGTGAGGACGCCGTGGCGCCTCTCAAGCCACTCCTCAAAGAGGGGACTTATCGCCACTATTGTGGCGTGCCCTGCACGGAATTGCGACAGTCGCTCTCTCCATGTCGCCATGAGATCACGCCGGAAGTCTATCCGCCGCGGCAGCGGAGTTTACCCCTACGCAGAGTACTCTTGCATTTGAACTACAATGCAAGCTAACTTTAATTATTTCTCAATTTTGAGCTCGGCTTCCAGACTGACTGGATACATCTGCATAGCAGTATTTTATGGAACGACTGCCTATATGACCTTCACGACCTAGTTAATGAATAACATGATTGATACCCCTTGAAAAGACCAGTTTTCTGACTTTTGGGCTTTTGACTATCCGTGATGACTTACAAAATACCAGTGATTGTCAGCCGGGACCAACAGCTTTATGTACTTTCCGAGGAACGGAAAGGTCGTACTTTGTAAAGGAGTATTGTTGTATTATCTGGTCGGAAAATTGTGACTGGGCGTACTTCTATTAGGAACTCCATTTTCATCAGAAGAAAATTTAAGCTTTGTTCATTATTCATCCATTGATCTGTTCAGTCATTTTGAAACTTTATTATTGCTTCGGGACATCTAGGTACCGGATTCTGTTGAAAGATAAGTAAAAGGAACTGTATGACAATCGCAACTATGTTCCTATTACAAAAACTATCTCAACTATTTAACTATGTCATAAGACGAACAATTTGTATCATTGCCCTTCAAGCCCTGTGTTTGATATCTGTCAGCCGTCGGTCTAAGTTTGTCTAAGAACTAAGTTTCTCTACTGTTAAAACCCTGTCACTAGTTATTGAGTACAGGTTTAATCCTAAACTAAACTATTATTTCAACACTACTAAAATTGTGGACTTTTCACAATATTACGAATGGAACTCGTAGTTATTTCTACTGTATCGTATGTGTCGAAAAAAGCCGGCCAAGTGCAAGTCGGACTCGCGCATGAAAGGTGTCGTACCATTTTAGTAGGGAAACCCCCTTAAATTTATTTGTTGTTGTAGCGCCGTTGTAGGTGTCTACCTATTGCGGATCATGAGAAACAGCCCGCAGACATGACAGAGAGACAGACGGATGGACGGACCGCGAAGATAGATAATAATAATATTCCCGTTTCCCATCCCACCCATCAATATTTTAGCTCGGATCTAACTCTCCTACTTTATTTTGACTAACCTACTATTCACAAAACACTCTTTATAAAGGAACTGTACTGTAGTATCCGCAGTTCTGTAATCTAATGCAATGAAGTAAGAGTATAATCCCAGGGTAATAAATTAATACTGAAAACAGATAAAAGCATCTTCTGATAAAATTATATAATTAATCAAGCCGAAAAGGAGTGTCATGTAGTCATGAGTCATGAGTCACGGTGAAATAATAAAATTATGACAAAACTTCTCGTCAGTCATTCCCGAATGGTTAGACAAAGATGTTCCTAATATTACATCCAAATTTTGCCAGTTATGTTTCAGTGGGGTTTCATTCCCATAATAAAGACGCACAAATCCTGCCTCCGTGGATGTTTCTGAGAAACTCCTGATCGAAAATCCAATAACATTGCCCGATCTGGGAATTGAACTAAGGACCTCATCTCAGCAGTTCCGCTTGCGAATACGAGGCATTAATTGTAACTTGAAAAATGTTATTATAAACATTGAGAGTAAACAAATCAGACAGAGCCAAAATATAACTAACATTTTTTGAAAATCAAAATTTAAAGTCAAGGTGATTATATCGACGAATCAATATTTAATTTTGGATAGATTCCTCTGTAAGGAGTAATAAGCCGAAAAAAATAGCTATAATTTGATACATATATTGTTAATGTACGTTAAGAACGCATAAATGTATCAAAATCATACCTGTTCACAGCTGGCTGCGAAGAGGTGCGGCCAAATGCGCAACAGCAACCGTGATTATTCAGAGTCTTTATGTAAATTGCCGTGAAGTGGACGATATTTTATTTAAAAAACAAGTGAATTAAATTGTTTCCCAAAAATCAATTGGCAATAATTTTATTAAAAGTATTAGCGGCCACATTTTGATAGGCACCCTGGTAGGTATATATTCTCCTAATGATAAATATACGTAAAAAAATGGTTTTTAGCAAATACTCGATGAACGCACTAATTCTGCAGCCGGATCTCGTACTAAAGGTCGTGCCTAAATCATTGCAGCCGCTCGGGTCGATCCTCAGGTTAAACCGCGCTTGCCTAGGTTGGTCCGTTGATGGGTGAGCACTCATTACATACCGTTTTCGTTCGTAGTTTCCACCGTGCCTCGGAGAGCACGATAAGCTAGACCCGGCTATCATTTGTGGATCTTTGATAATCGTTACAGGTAGTCCGATAGTCCGAAATTCTGACAACCAGTCATAAGGACCAAGGGACATCATATTTCCCAGTACTAACTGGGTTGTGTGTCGAGGCCAGATAGGCAGTCGCTACATGTAATATACTGGTATTCAGCTGCATCTGGTAGACTGGAAGCCGACCCCAACATAGTTGGGAAAAGGCTAGGCAGATGATGATGATGATCACTCTGTAACATCACGCCTGTAATTTGCGAAGGATTAGGTAGAGGTATTAGTGGGTGTGTCCCACTATTCAAAAAAAATCACGAACAAAAATAAAACATTGTTTAAGTGATGTAATGTAACAGACATTACTCTTCTCAGATACAGTACACGTCTGACATTGAGCTAGTCCCAAAGGTCGTGTGATGTAAACAGTTAACTCGATCCCACATTATCTCGGTTATCACATTAGGTTCTAAGTCTTAACCTTGAACCATTGTGTAACTGTTACTGTGTCTAAGCTCTTTGAAAAGGGTTTGGCATGGGTTGATAAAGCCTTCGAGACACATCTGTCCAGTTAAAAATTCTGCTGACTGTATTTTTTTTGTCTAAGTTTAATCATCCTATTAACATACCCACGGCTGGGACAAAGCCGCCTATGTACCACTCTTGTACATGAAGTTTAAATAAATAAATAAAGCCCTCTCTGTGAGCGGGAGGGGCCTGTTAATCCACCACGTGAACCGAGTGCGGGTTGCGAATGGTATATACATAGTTCTGTGTCAGAATTTTTGGTTTTAGGACGGTTCTTCACGTTGTTTTCCTTCACCATTTTGAGAGCAGCGGTGAAATAAGTAAAAAATAAATAAATTCCCAAATTATCTTCAAGAAACTGTAACTCGAAAATTATCAAGAACCGCGGAAGATACCGAATACTTCTGGGCATGAGGAAAATTTTGTTTTGTTTTGAAACTTTGAAACAGGCTTAATTACCTAATTTAATGTTTGTTTCACATTCAGTTATTATGTTTTGAAATTAGCATCTAATTTTTTAATATTTGCATGTCAATTTTATGGCGAAATGTGTCATTGCACTTCATATTATTTTTACCATCTTTTGTACCACTGTACGCTGGAGTACCCCAGGGCTCCGTCTTGGGTCCAACCCTCTACCTCATATACACAGCAGACCTATCTACCTCAGAAAAAGTAATTAGTGCCACCTTCGCTGATGATACGGCTGCCTTGTGCAGTCATAAAAACCCTAGGCCCTGGCCTCACTGGTGCTGCAAAAACATCTTGACAAAGCCCACAAATGGATGAGGGATTAGAAAATAAAAGTTAGCGCCAACAAATCTACGCATATGACGTTTACCTTCAGAAAAGATGTTGAATGTTAAACTTGGAGATGACACACTTCCACACGGGACAGTAGCAAAGTACCTTGGCGTCTATCTCGATAGGAAACAAACGTGGAGGTACCACCTTGAGAAATAACGTGAATAGCTTAACATCCTACTTTGAAAACTAACCTGGCTCTTAGGAAGAACATCACACGTTTCAATAGAAAACAAAGTGCTCATCTACAAAGCGGTATCAAAGCCTGTTTGGACATATGGGATTGAGCTGTGGGGTTCTGCAAGAAACTCAAATCTGGAAATTCTCCAGCGATTCCAAAATAAAGCTCTCAAAACTATAACACACGCTCCTTGGTTTATTAAGACCTCAGAATTACACGAGCATCTACAAATGAAAACCATAAGAGAGGAAGTAGAACTCCGACTAACGACAAACAAACACCGAATAAAGTCACATACCAACACCTTAGCCATAGCCCTATGTGATCCAATAACCATGAAAAGGCTCAAATGCCAACACATAAGGGACTTCATAGAATAAAGTAAATAGTTTTGAGAGGCAGATTCTTCGCTGGAAGAATGGACATCAGCAGTCAATAACCGCATAAAAAATCTGCTAAAGGTTTACAACCGATCGCAAGATGAAAAAGGAAAAAAAAAAAACTTTTGTACCACATTTATTGCGAATAAATAATTTTGACTTTGACTTTGACATATTGAAAATACAAGCTCAGTGTGACTGTCTCCACTCCAGCCGTGTGAAGTATATCGCGTTAATTTTTCGCGCTCTTTCGACTGGCACTCTGGTCAGTTTAATAAAAAAATATTAATTTCACTGCTCCATGTCCATGCTTCCCATCATAGTTTATTTTAAAATTATTTGTTAGACTTGGCATTTACGCTGCTATTAAATTTAAGAATCGTTATTTTAGAGAAGGTAAGCAATATATGTGATACTATATAAAAGTAAAACAATTGTAATTATATAAAATTTAATTAACATTTAAATAATAATAAGTACATTAAAATACAAAAATGTTGGTAGTATTTTATTTTTAGTACTTCTGACAACTCTGCCGAATAACATACGCAAACGCGTGGCGTCTAAGAACAATTTAGATCGAGTGCGCCCAGTTTAGGTATTTAAAATGTCAGCTTTCTTCAAGATCAAAGGAGTGCAACTTCTGTACGCTAGTACTATTATCTATTCTGTGGCATAGCTAAGCTAAGTAAGATCAGTGCCAGTAGCGAAGAGTAAATTTTTGTAACAGGTAAGCCGGAGTACATATCTTTAATGTGATTATATTATTTGTCTATAGAAAACTGACTGTGCCATTTTTCAAAGGGAACCCGGTAGGAATCGAGTTGTATGGATCCTTCGCCACTGCTCAGTGCTAAATGTCTACTGCTCTGTGGGAAGAAGCACACTTGTACTTTCCTAATGTAATAGTAATCCCGGATTATGTATTCGGGGATTAAGCAGGAATTTCATATCTGCTGATTCATGAAGAATGGTAGTTATGTTATGTATTAAAAGAGGTTGCTTCTCCCTTTGCGATGTTTAATTCCTTTTACGACAACATTTTATTAATGGTCTTGGAGCTTTAGAAATTGTTTTGTTGCCAAGCACAGTGTTTAGTTTAGAAATGTGTACATAGGCAGAAGAGTGGGAGTTATCATCTTGGTTGACGACTACCACATGATATGCAAAATATTTATGAGTTTTACTGTGAGGAATTTGTCGGTAGCAGCCCAAAGTCTGGAGTTGTGCTTGTTTGGTGGCAATAGGCTCACCCACAAGACAAGAGACATGTGTCTTAAAAGTAAATTAAGAAATGAGGGTACACTGTTGGTGGTCTGCCTAACTCAGAGAAAATTACGCGTGATGTTATGTTTATTAAATTACTATTAAATATTTGTTATTTGCAGATGTCAAATGAAGCGATAGCCAAAGGCGAAGTAGTGCTTCTGAAGCAGGCGCGCAACAAGTTTGTGGAAGCGTTTGGTGGTCAACCCTCAGTCGCTGCATGTGCGCCGGGGCGCGTCAACCTTATCGGGGAACACATAGATTATTGCGAAGGATATGTTTTACCTGTGGTAAGAAACATTTTGACAAATATTGTATATTTACACAACACATACCGACGTGAAAATGGCGTGAGCCGGTCCGCAAGAGTTTTTTGTTTAAGAAAAGGCTTTAATGTTCAGGAATGCGTTTTCCTTCATACACGAGGACAATAACCCTTAAGGATATTGTTGCGGTTTTGTCACTACATCACGTTCCTCGTGACAGCCATGTCACGCATGGTTGATCACGTCGGATTTATTCGGGAAGCGACACTTCCGGGAAACTGAAGATTTATACGTGTTGTTACCGGGATTTCAAGTATTATACGTAGACACAAGATTTATGCATTGATTTTGTTTTTTTTTTTTGGAAAAATTAAGGGGGTAAATGGACTAGAATGGATTTTCAATGCAATTAAAATGTTAATTGCGAGATTTACATAGTCGGGCAGACGAATCTGAAAGAGACAATGGATTTCCTTTAATGTCCTTCGGATTGATGACAGGAAAGTGTAGTATGCAATTCGGGCGCCACTGATCTGGTTTGTTTGATAGGACAATGGAAATGTATATTTAGGTAGATATTTTATTTACTGAAAGTTTTCACAGGGATAAAGGCACGAGAAAGTCGAAGAATACAAACTTTCTTAACTAATCAACCGTTAATCTCCTTTACAAAACCCTTTTAAATGAATTATTATTAATGAGAATCTTGCGTAGTAACTCGATAATTCCATAATCGAATACATGAAGTCTGTCGATATCGATTATACCTCACTGCCTGTCTACGCCTTTTGTAATTACTTTACGTCTTAAATGTCAAAGTTGGGTTGTACCATTGTTTAATCAGAGTTTAACTGACTAAAATTTCTGATAATCGTCTGTTTAACGTCGTGGTAGTCATGTCTTTTATAATAAGTTAAAATTTAGATTTCGGTGTGTCGGAAAAACTTGTTAAGATTTTTTGTTACATCTATAGGTTGATGTACATCTATAGGTAGATATACAAGTGTGATGTTAATGCCTTATTTTGACTGTATTATTACCTCCTGTTGTAAACCCATTTAAGTTTCAGAATATGGAATTGTGTTTACATGATGTTAAATGAATTTTCACAAACTTCGACTAAGGGTGACAGGCACAAAGTTATATAAGAGTTACTTCCCGTTCAACTTTGCCATCTTTGTCTTATAAAGCGTTAAACTCTCGTCAAGAAAACTTGTCTTACCAATTGTGTAACCAACCATGCCTACTTACGGATAAAATCAAGAAATTTTGTTAAAATACGTATAATTTGGACTTTGTTATCATGATAAATTACCAATTAAAGAGACAACTGAAGTGGACTCAGATGTTTCATGTTTTACAATATCTAATGCTGACTCGTGTACTGAAATATTGTGATAATCTGCTTAAATAAATTTTAGGTTAAGTACATTTTCGCTTGTTTACTGTTCTTATAACCTTTATTTCCTTTGCTAGTTGCTGATATTATGTATTAAAATCACTCGAATTTAATGAGAGGACAAACAAAATCTTAGCTAATTCTACGTTACGCACTATTTTTTAGTACCAGACTAAAGTAACTACGTTTTTCTCAGTAGCAGCGCGAACACTGGATTGATGTCCGGATGTTGGCAATAGGCTCTACCCCAAATACATTGAACTTAAACATATATCTGGTAAAATGTAGGTGCGCTATAGAGACGTCTGCCTTACCCTTTGGGGATACATAGGCGTAATGAAATCTTGAACAAAAGAATTAAAAAGAATAACATTTTCTTCTCTCACAGGCATTACCGTTCGTGACCCTCATAGTAGGTGCTCTGAACAACACCGGAGAATGTCGACTGCTGTCAGTCCTGGGTACCGGCGAGGAGGTGAAGACCAGCTTCCAGGCACCGACAGCATCAACCCCCTTGAATCCAGGACCACCTGCGTGGGCCAATTACGTTAAGGGTGTGGTGGCGAATTTTCCTGGTAAGTCCTTTTTGGACTGTTGTTAGCTTTATTTTTGGAGTTCATCTTCTCAGTTTGGTCTCAACATATGTACAACAAGGCAGTACCAACAAGGCAGTACAACCTTCGGCATACGAGGAGACGTTTCATGGAAAAGCTTATTTCTGTTTATGGTCCAGATCATAGCCTCGGGCGGCACGATAAGCGCTGTATCAAGCAAAACGGTCGCTTTTTTCGCTTACAATGACGCGCGGGCGCACGTCATTTTGTTCCTTCATTCGTTGACTTTCTAAAACGAAGTATTCCCATTTGAGCACCAATTTTAAGAGCACAAATTCTGAGAACACCAAAGATATTCCCATCAGAGCACCCATGAATATTTTTGCTTGGTGCTCTATCGGGAACCAGGCGCACTGCGCAAAATGCTCATTCATTTGCTCCTTATATTTTCTTGAAATTCAGTAACTGTAAAATACGCTTCAATAACTTTTAACTTTTTTAAGTTGTAAACAGTTATATCAGAATACCTGATGGAAAATAAACCCTTTCTTTGGAAAGTTTTACTTGAATGTTATTTATTTAACAATGCAGTAATATCTTACCTCGAAATAATTCTTAAAAAAATAATATGGCTGCATGATAATTATTTTTGCTGTTTCAAAAGAACCTAAATCAAAATAAAATATGTTATGCGCAGAAACGCATAACATAACATCACGACTGTTTTCCCAAAGGCTTAGGTAGAAATGTACCTACTAACCTACCTATAGTACACTACATTTCACCACTTATTTATCAACCGGGCCCAAACCGAGAAATACTGAGAAATTCCTATTGGAAAAAAATTGGTGATCTGGTTATTGAATCCAAGACCTCAAGCTCAGTAGGATTGCGCTTACCGCATACGGCCACAAGACCAACGAAGTAGTTAGTAACTCAGTTCAATACGGGGTTAGTTTTCAATGACCAGCCAAAATTTAAAATTAAGATCTAGATATCAAACCCGAAGGGCATTTTAAATATTATTGTTGAAAAATATAAAACAAAATAATAGCATTCATTTGAAAATGTCCTAAATCATAACCCTAGTGGGAATCAATGCACTTGTGTGCTTACATGTACCGCCAAATAGATGTGTTTGCTAACTACTACCTATCTAGGTTGTTGAACTGAATTGTGCTGTTGCAATATCCACACTTTCGCCTTTTAGTGGTGGACAGGAATTAAATATTATTTTAAAAAATGTTGCTTTTTGTTTCATATCGAAAATATTATCGATTCTAAACTATCTCTGAAAATTTGATTGGTCATTGACTCACAAAACTAACCCTGTATACAGGAAAAAGGCTTTGACGTGCAATACTCATCGAAAACTGAGGCCGTACGCTGCGCCCGATTCTACGAATAGAGCTTTTACCTCAAGCCAAAATTCTCAGAGCTTGTCAATCACAATAATAATGTTTGTAAAAAGACCCTTTACGAAGCCGAAAGGCACTTGTTTGCCCCGTCACGTGTCATTGCGATTATTTTTTGAAGTGAAAACTTCTTTAGGCGCGTTGAGCACTTTATGGGTGAAGGAAAAACAATGAACTCATCGTCACGTCACGTAACGTGCGGTTACGCTTCGTAGCCGTTCGTAGCACTCGTAGCATCCGCTACGGCGTAGCACCACATAGGCATGCGCGGGGCATAACCAGTGCTACGACTGGGGCGGGGCCTGTGTACTTTTTGTTTTCACTTCTATCGGCAGTCCCCAAAGACTGCTCCGATTTTTTTTTTGTTCCGTACCATACCTGGGAACCTTCTAGTTACAGAGAAATTGAAGGTCAATGTTCCGACATTTTCACAAGCTTTTTTTTTCTAATACATGTTTTTAATGTAATAACTTTACTTTAAATATCTCTATAACTCGCGTAATATTAAATGCATTAATCAGCGCAATGTTTTGAGTGTGTTACATCTTACTTTGAACCCTACTGTAAAACGAGATATTCACCCCAATAAAAGTCGATTCCCAGCAATAATTTTTGCGTAGAGTTACTTAGTTTGATGTACAAAATGCTTGGTTGACGACTTCGTGGAGGGTTTACACCTTGTATAGTTCGATATGTGGCGCGGTCAAGATAGGAACTTCTTTCTTTATCGTGTGGTTAATACCTAACCTGTTAGTGTCATATCTCTGAGAGCTGATAGCTCTTCTTTTCCAATGCAGGTGGAGTGAGCGGTTTCGACGCAGTCATCGTGACAGATGTGCCGATGGGTGCCGGGTTATCCAGTAGTGCAGCTATTGAAGTCGCTACCTTCACCCTGCTCGAAGGACTTACTGGCAGAAGTGTGGAGTAAGTGTCTTATCGTACCGAGAATCTTGCAGCACCAGTTTCGAATTGTTTCATGGCGGCATCTACAGCGCCATATACGAACTAAGTTTCGTACCTGACGCCACACAAAATTCGGCATCGCGAAGGTAGAGTATTTTGCAAAATTAGGTAGAACCGAACTACAGTCAATTCACAGTTATTATGCCTGTGGCTTGACTGTAGGTAGTTTATTTTTGACCATGTAAAAGTGTCTTGCATGGGTCTATTTTGAAATAAAGCTTTGGGTTTGAATCTATAACCGGCCGTCAATAACCAGTTGGGCAGTAGCACACAACGCCCGGCTGGTTGGTGGAACCTCCCCTTTTCAATGGATGAGGAGTTTTCCACCGTGTCTAGTATAACTTTACCATGTTTAAGAGTAGCTTATTTCAGTACAAAGCAAAGCTGACTTTACATTCAAGGTTGGTCATGGTAAGAATTTGATATTGAATTGGTCCGCTTTCCGTACGTTTCACGAGTCACTGTTGTTATTTTTTTAGTCTTTCGATACGTAAGGAACAAAATAATAATTTCGTCCTGTCTTAAGCTGGGTAGAAATGCAATCACCTCAATGAGCAGAATCTATAGTATAAAATCTTATCTCTGTCATATTGGTGTACCTAACTCCCACTGGACATTTTGCGATGCAGACGGTACGCAGTGTTGAGCGTCGCAATTTTCTTAGAATTACGTACCGGCCGTGTCCTTTTAAATCACCCTTCGAATCTTCGGAGCTTCTCAGAAATATCACGGGCTCTCGTGTAAGGCTTGCTAAACATTTGTTTGGGTCAAGAGATTAGTCGATCCGGCGTTATTTTTGTTGAGCAAGCAATAACTATTTGTCTGTTTAAATTCGGTGTTCGTTAGGCTCGTACTCATCGGCAAAATCCGTTCGGCATCTGATTTGTCTTTCATTTTTTACCGCCGAGCTTGAATTTGCGCCGACCGTCGTTCTACCTGAACGTTAATATTATGTGCTTTTAAATTCGTTTTAAAAAACCGGCTGTGCCGATTGTTGTCGAATCGAACAAGTCTGCAGCGCGCCTATCTTTACATGAAATAGGCCAGGGTAATTAATATTATCACATGCATTAATGCTTATAGAGACATTGGATGAATCTGACCTCTGGTTATAAAAAGTTCGATCAAGACTTCAGGGACGCCGTTACACTATATTGTATTTAAATACATAGCATATTATCTACTTTCCATTGAGTCGTTACTAACCTAACCATTACCTAATCAGGTCTGATAACACCAACCCTGTAATCCCAGAAGGGTTGGTCAGAGGTGTAACTAAAAGTACACTCACATTTCAGTTATGTCGTGTTATGTCGTCGCATAGGCGTCGCATTGCCATCAACCGGGCACAAAACCAGACTATGTGGATGCTACCCAAAAATTCCTAATGGTGAATATTAGGCTTATTCCACAAATCCCCCCTAAGAGAATCCCCCTCAGGGGGGAAAACTGGACTTTAATGTAAAAATAATTGCCTCCTATTCAGTTCCACAGACAGTTCTGATTTAGCATGTTCACAAATTAGAAATCCATGTAGACTTCGAGCTAAAAACTTGTCACTGTGTAAAAAGTATAGGTACATATTTATATCAGTTTTCAAGTTTATTTTATAGGTGCAGAACCATTTAATATGATGAAAGTAATACTTTTGAGGTTTAAAAGGTCTTTTGCACTGACAGATTTTTTAGTTTAAAGATGAAATGTGAATGAAGCCTGCAATTCTAGCTTAGACTTTACATTCTTTTAAAGTGTTGCATTACAAAATAATGATCTTTCTAAAAGTTTCAAAACATCTTTGAGCAATTTCTGTTTGGGCCTAGAAATATCGCTGTCATTTTGTTTTGTGATGACAAAGATGACTATTATAAGTGTTTTTAGAGAGCAGTGTTTAGCTTTAGACGGACACTTGTGTAAAATGTAAACTGCCCCGTTGGTTTCGTGGTCGCAAGCGCGACTGCTGAGCGTGGGGTTCTGGGTTCGATTCCACTAGAAACTCAGTAGTAGCTCGGAGTTTGGTAGTTGGCGGTATGATACCCCGTGCCTCGGAAAGCACGTTAAGCCGTTGGTCCTGCGCCTGATCTCTCTCCGGTCGTGTTGGATTGCCGGAGTATGAGAGTAAAGGAACAGAGAGTGCACCTGTGTCTGCGCACCGCACTTGTATACTATAATATCTCCCGGGCCGATGGCTAATCTCCGCCAAGGTTGGCCGCTGTGATGAAAAACGATCAGGAGGAGTATATTTATACTAGCTTCTGCCAGCGGCTTCGCCCGCGTGAAGTTTGATAACTGTCCCATGGGCGCATTTGATAAATAGATTAATTTTGTATTAAAAATCTAAAAATTCATGGTCTTCCTTTTATTTTTGAGACTATGTTATTTAGAAAAAAATAATGCTTATGATGAAGCCTTTCGATCGGTATGATAAAGCTACAGGGTGATTATTTTTCTCGTGTAACGGGTTTGATTCCCGGTTCAAACATGTAATTATTTAAATATCTATGAATGCAGTTTTAATTGTTTTTTAAATTCAAATAATGTCTTCTTTCAGTAAAATGTTCCATCTACAATATCAAGGTACTTTCCCTCCATGTGGCATATCCGTGGGACGCCCTGTATATAAATTATAAACTGATTGCAAACTGTCATTCAAATCCGTTCAGTAGTTTCTGCGTGAAAGAGTTACAAACATCCACACATCCATACTCACAAACTTTCGCATCTAGAATATTAGTAGGTTTACATAATGTAAAACAAAACACAGCAAGAATTTCCTGTATTCCATAATAAATAGTTTGGTATGCAAATAGCATAGCTTGAAATATTGATGTATCTTCTTTTAATTTATCAATGGCTTGAAATTACTTATTTTAAACTGCGTGGTTCGCGAACGTGGGAAGAATAATGTCCACTAAACATTCTGGTTGTTTGAATTCTTCTTACTGTTCAGTTCGAGAAGTTTGAAGAATATTTCTATTACTTATGCCATTCCAAGTAGAATCTTGAAATTTTCTGTTTAAGGCTTCATTTAAAAATGGATCATTATTATTATTGGAAATTATTAATTAATTTCACCACATGCTAAATTTCATAGGCGGGAGAATTTTTCGGATGTCTCTCTACTATTAAGTACTGTGCCTAACCCTTCGGGAATTACAGGGTTGACGTGAAGTATAAAATAATAATATAAACTAGTATTTGCGTGAGTGCGTTTTCGTGTTTTTGAGAAGTATTTCTTACCCTAATAAAATTTTGAGAATCGATAGGAACTTGATTTTCAAGATTTTGTAAATTATGTAAAATCTTTTAAATATTTTGAAAACCCTTAGGAACCCCTAAAACATTACACAAATTTCAACGCCCCTCAATAGTTATAAGTAAGTATCAAAAGATTTTTCAGTAATAAAAAAAGGGGTGAAGAGGGGTCGTGAAGAGGGGGAGAGGGGAGAGTTTTGAAAAATTTGTTTGACTAACGCATTGCCTCTTTAAATGAATCTGAAAAAAAATGTTCCAAGTCTCTCAACTTCCGAGATCCGTCTAAAGGGGAAAGAAGGGGGGCAAGGGGGACATTTTTGAAAAATGGTTTTTACTTTTCCGAGCCTCCTCTATACGAATCCGTAAAAAAAACAAAATACGGGTCTCTTAGTTTCCGAGATACGATAGGGAGGGGGAGGAAGGGGGGTGAAAAGGGGAGGTTTGGCACATTTCTCCTACTCGCGAGAGTTACTTGTTTACATTTTTGCCAAAATATACCCCCCTCCCCATCCACCATCTGGGAGAACAATTATGTAAGTAAGTAAGCAAGTAATCATTTATTCGTAAACATAGGTAATAATTACAAAAAGTCCTTAAAAATTAGGTAGTGCGCTATGTTTTGCTTTTGTTTTGTTTGTCAGTGAGTGAGTGAGTCAGTGGTAATTTAGCTTTATATAGTATAATAATAATAATACATATATATATATACAGAGTGTAAACAACCTCATCACGAAGCCATCAATGAAGCATTCTGTACATCAAACTCAGTAACTTTACGCAAAAAATATTGCTGGGAAACGACTTTTTTTTGGGGGTTAAAAATCATGTTTTGTGGTGTAATCAATGTAACGCACTCAAAACATTGTGCTGATGGATGGATTGAATAGTACGGGGGTCGTAGAGGTGTTTAAAGTAAAAATCTTACAATAAAAACTTGTCAAAAAGTTGGAAGTTTGACCCCCAATTATATCTCCGTAACTAGAAGGTTTCTAGGTACGGTGTAGAACAAAAAAATTAGCTCGTACAGGACTAATTTTATAACGCGCCCAATATTTATCGACATTCCTCATTGTGATGGGTACATTTACATATTATTTTATTTCAGGGCCATTACAGTATATTTTAACCCTCAGGCCCAAGTTCATTGCCCGAAAAAGTCCACAACCACGCGCTGACTACCAATGAACGGATAAAACAAAACAACGAACAGAGTAATTCGATTGAAGATACGCTCCAGCGATTTCATTAACGTGATCTACAATTAAACAGGGTGATCGATAAGTTGCCTTAAAATAAATAGCGTGTGTTTAACGAATAAGAATGTGTCATATGCCAACCGCATGGAGCGTAAGAGACACGCGAGTTGCGAGTATTGCGACGGTAAAGTAAAGGAAAATTTATTTGCGTATATTGTAGGTACATAAAATAAGATGTAACAATAAAATGGGTAGTCCTTGTACAATCTACCTCTAAATATTATAATTGAAATCATAAATTACGTTTAACAGTTAAAACTTGGCATAGTACAGTAATAAAATAGAACATAACTTTAAAATCTACTTAATACAATTGGAATTAAATTAGATAAATTGTGAAATCAAATGAAAGATTTTGTTTAGTAAAGACACGTAAAGAGCTACCACGACACACCGCAACCCGACGGTTCTTACGCGAAATCCCGTCAGAAATCGCATCGCACGCGGTCTTGAACATCGTGCGTGACGCAGCTTTGAAAAATCTAGTGACAAAACACGTCCTGTTTCCTACAGAGTAGGATTAATTTTCCAACAGAGAAGCGCTTCTATGAAAAAATAAAAATGACACTATTTTATTTATAGCTTTCCTTAACATCCACAAGTTCCTATTGAACGGTAGGACAGCTTTGTTACATTGTGTCTGCGATCCAAGGGCCATTCGGGGAGAGCCGTTATCTACCCCGGTCGCAGCGGAGAATGGAACCGGCGAGAGATGTCGTGCGGTGTTCCACAGGGATCGGTCCTAGGGCCTTCCTTGTGGAACATCGGGTACGACTGGGTGCTGCGCGCCGACCTCCCTAGCGGCGTCAGCGTGGTCTGCTATGCAGACGACACGCTGGTGCTGGCACAAGGGGGGTCGCACGAGGCGGCGGCCGAAATAATGACACGGGGGGTTGCGATAGTCGTCGAGAGGATCCGGCAACTGGGTCTCGAGGTGGCATTGCACAAGTCCGAGGCCATGTGCTTTCATGGGCCTCGGAATGCGCCACCTCCGGGATCCTCACTGACGGTAGGAGGGGTATCCATCGGCGTCGAGTCGACGCTGAAGTACCTGGGACTCGTCCTCGACAGCCGATGGAACTTCGTGGAGCATTTCCGACGTTTGGCCCCCAAACTGGAACGGACCGGGGCTGCCTTCAGGCGGCTCCTGCCCAACCTTGGGGGGCCAAACGCCTCCTGCCGGAGGCTCTACGCGGGAGTCGTGCGGTCCATGGCCCTTTACGGGGCCCCGGTGTGGGCGCGTTCCATGAGGCTGCGTGCAGCCCACTACCTGAACGCGCCCCAAAAGGTGGTAGCCGTAAGGCTGGCCCGTGGGTACCGCACGATCTCCCGTGAGGCGGCGTGCCTCCTTGCCGGATTGCCGCCATGGGATCTGGAGGCGATAGTCCTCGCGCGCCTACATGAATGGCGCGCGGAGGCGCTACGCCGGGGGGAAACTCCGCTGCCGCGACAAATTGTCGCGCAGCGGACAGACTTCCGGCGGGATCTCATGGCGACATGGAGAGAGCGACTGTCGCAACCCCGTGCAGGGCACGCCACAATAGTGGCGGTAAGTCCCCTCTTTGAGGAGTGGCTTGAGAGACGCCACGGCGTCCTCACCTTCCGTCTGACGCAGGTCCTCACCGGACACGGTGTTTTCGGGAGGTTCCTGCACCGAATCGGGCGGGAGGAAACGCCCGGGTGTTTCTACTGCGAGGATCGACCGGAGGACACGGTGGAGCACACGGTGGAGGTGTGCCCCGCGTGGGCGGAGCACCGCCGTGTCCTCGAAGCGGCGATTGGCGGCGGCGACCTCTCGCGTCCGGCCCTGGTGCAAGCCATGGTCCGGAGCGAGACGGAATGGGACGCCGTCACCTCCTTCTGCGAAGCAGTAATGCTAGAGAAGGAGGTGGCGGAACGTGAGAGGGAGAGAACCTCGCAGCGTCCCGGCCGCCGCGGGAGACGCCCCGAGCGTCGGGGGCCACCGTAGGCGCGGGCCTGTGGACGGTGGGCTATAGGCTAGCTCGCCGTCCGTCCGTCTCATGACGACAGGCCGTGTCGACGGCGCGTTCGTGTTCCACGCGCGCCTCAAAGAGAGTCAGCAAAAAGGAAGGGGTCCGAAAGGACCGATGCCTGCCGGGGTTGCGGGACTATTCGAAAGAGATACCGTGGCCCCGGAACACAAAGGGCGATGAAGGAACATGGATGGATTTTAGTCAGTAAAAGTCTGACACTCCCTCCTGATCCGCCCAGAGCGGGAGAGAAGTCATTTGATGATTTCCCATCCGAAAAAAAAAAAAAGGGCCATTCGGGGTAAGGACGGTAGTAGGTGGGCGTTCTGTTACTATTTATGACAAGCAGCGCCCCGTGGTTTCACCCGCGTAAGTTTCGAAATCTAGATTTTTTAAAATAAATTATGGCCTATTGTTACTTTCTGATAATTTAGCTTTCTATTGGTGAAAAAATGGTTAAAATCGGCGCAAACAACAAAATCTTTCCTTTTTATAATTTTACTAGCTGATGCCCGCGGCTTCGCCCGCTTGAAAAATTGTAAACTAAAACCTTCCTCTTGAATCACTCTATCAATTACAAAAACACGCATCAAAATCCGTTGCGTAGTTTTAAAGATCTAAGCATACATATTGACAGACAGACGCAGCGGGGGACTTTGTAATATAATATGTATAATTTTATACCCCTTGGGAAAAAAAAACATCAGTATATAAAGGTGTAAGTATCACAATAACTAGTTCACGGCTCAGTCCGACAGTCTCCCGTCTTCAGTCAGATAGCGGAGCTAGGTCACCCGCTATTCTAGTCGCCCCGCTCCGCTTATGGCATAGGCTGCAGCCTTATAGTGTTGTGAATGCTGTGGGGCATTTACCACGCACGGCAGATGAACCGTGGCAAAAGGGGTAATCAAACGGCGGCCAATTAGATTTGTCACATGAACTTGCATGAACCCGTTGTAGTCTTATTAGCGAACTACTGGTAATGAAGAGACATATTTGTTTACATTTACTGGCTTTATGAGGTTCTCCTTTATGTATGTTGGGGCTAAAGATCTCTGGTAAGACTGGAAGCTGATTCCAAACGACTAAGTTGATTTTTGCAAAGAAAAATGCATTGTTCGATATCCTAACACAACCGTTTTTACAATATTGCTAATTCTATGGTTTCAGTTTTTACAATATTGCTAATTCTATGGTTTCAGTTTTTACAATATTGCTAATTCTATGGTTTCAGTTTTTACAATATTGCTAATTGAAACCATAGTTCAAAGGCGGTCTTATCACTAGGGTAGCCAGCGGAATTCATGTTTTCTTACGTTTATTGCAATTTGCAGATCAGTGTCATGTTATAATCAATATACTACCTGTAGTATATTGATTATAACATGATTCGCGACTTGGCACTTTAGATCTTATTTCTTTGAACAGTCTCGTGTTTTTAAGTTGTATCTCTTCTACAGGTTAGTAGAAAAAGCGAAGTTATGCCAGAAAGCGGAGCATGAGTTCCCGGGCATGCCGTGCGGCATCATGGACCAGTACATCGTCACGATGGGCAGGAAGGACCATGCCTTACTCATTGACTGCAGGTTCGTGTTTGTACTTACCAGTGAGTAGTATTAAAGTGCTGCAAGATGCGTTGACGTCGACCTTGTTAATCGCCTTTAAATAATACAGGTTTAAATGAAATTTGATAGCAAAACTCCGCAGAATCGATGAGTATTGATGTCTAAACAGAAAATTAAACCAAGAAATTGATGGTCATTTGTTTTTGGGGTCAAATAATATATATAATCCAAATATTAGTTAAAAATCAGTTTTTTTTTTGTATACTTCGAAGACCTGCTGGATGTTTATATCGTAACATGATATTATTAATACTGATTTTGTAATCTTTTGTTTTATTATGTTGTATTTTGATTAATTTTTCTAATGTAATGTCTAAGTCGTTGAGCTTCATTTGCTGTACCTAAGTACAGCAAATGAAGCTCAACGACTTTGAGTCCTCCGACACCTCGACTCAGCGTCATGTTTTCGGCTTATACCTACTTACACGAGTAGGAGTGCTTGGAAAACTAGAATTAGTGTAGACTGTAGAGAATCATTATTATAATCACACCCTTAAAAACTTCATAAATAACATCAGTTTTGTGAAAGTTTTCAAAAGTATCCGATATCAGAAAGTATGTTTGAAATAAAGAGGCCACATTTCAGAGAATCAGTATGGAAAACTTACTTATGAAAATAGCGAAATACTTATTGTCTATGAAAGTAGAATATAAACTTATTGTTTTTCTCCTAAATGCACACAAAATATAAGATATAAAGGGTGTAAATAAACTCTTGAACAAGCCGAAAGGCACTTTGTTCTCTCGTCACTGCGATCATTTTTATGTTCTAGACCATACCTGGTAACCTTTTAGTTACAGAGATATTGGGGGTCAAAGTTCCAACTTTTCCACAAGTTTTTTTTTTGTAATACTTACAAGTTTTTGTTGTTAAAACTTTACGTTAAATACCTCCATTACCGGTTTACTACTCAACGCATCCATCAGCACAATGTGTTGAATGCGTAACAATGAGTTATACCGTAAAATGTGATTTCTAACCCCAAGAAAAAGTAGTTTCCTAGCAAAAATGTTTGCGCAGAGTTACTCAGTTTGATGTACAGAATGCTTGGTGTCAACCAAGCATTCTGTATGGCTTGGTGAAGAATCTGTTTACACCCTGTATGTACAAATTACAATAACATAGCTTATGTACAATTGCTTAACCCGGAACTGGGTAACTTAATATAAGAATACAAGTTTATCTAAGTCAATATAACTTTCAAGCATGCTGTTTCAAGAATTGAGTACAAATAATTTATCGAAGTGAACGAATATATTAATTAGAATGAACAAAAAAGGTTTTCAACCATCGAAGTAGAAAGGTCAGGTAGAAAATAACTTAGAAACACTGGAAAGAGTTCACTGATTCTGAAACATCCTCAAAGTTCACTTATTTCCTGAATATTCTATAAATGTTGAAAGTAATTTTGTGTGGGTTACTTTTATTTTGTTTACCTACACAAATATTTTGGCGACCCGAATGGCGCAGTGGTAGTGAGGCTGCCTTACGTTCTTAGGGTCCTGAGTTCGAATTCCGGTAGGGGCAAATGTTTGTGTGATGAGCATGGACATTTGTTTCCGAGTCATGGATGTTTATATGTATGATAAGTATGTATTTACAAAAAAAAAAGTATCTAAGTATGTATTTACAAACAAAAAGTATCTATGTAATATTTCAACTATCTGATGTCCACGACACAAGCCTCGTTGGTTAGTGTGGCACTAGATGGCACTGTGTGTAATGTCCAGCAATATTATAAAAAAAAAAAATGTGTGCATGAGGTCCTAGGTTCGATTCCCGTCAGGAATTTCTCGGCAGAAGCCACGGAGTCTGTATTATGCTCAGTTGATGGCAATATGCTCGCTCCCTATTACATAGAACTTAAAGATAACTCTCGATATGTGGGTGCACTATTAGGTACACCTCTGCCTAACCATTCTGGGATAACACGCGTGATGTTATGTCATGTAGTGAAGTATCCTGTAATGTGGAAACGACTATACTTACAATAGAGCATCATTACACAGGTTTCATGTTAAAAACAACAACAACAGCCCATGACGTCCACTGCTGGACATAAGCCTCTCCCATGATGGGAGGAATTTGCCGTAATCTCCACGCTTGGCAGGCGGATTGGAGATCGCAGTGATGAAAGACTAACAGAAAACGCTGCTGCCCATTCTCAGGTCTACGGAGGCGCAAGGTGTTCTGCCTCAGACATTAGTCGCCTTATACGACACCCGTGAGTGTAATGGGTTGGTTCTATTCTACTCTGCCGGATACCACACGGCTAGAAATGGTTTCATGTTATGATCACATAAACAAAAAGCAAGCTTGTTTCTTTCTAATTAAGATACTAAATTAGTTATCTCAAGGGAATCAACCCGTGTTATTCGCTGTTCCTTTGAGAAAACATGGTGCTTCTGGATAAATCCCTTGTTGACTTAACTTAAGATAATTTCCGGGAACTCGACAATGGCACTGCGTAGTGTTTTGCGTTAACTGAGATAATGAAACGTCAACAAGGTATCTTTTGCTATTGTCCCGCTATTGTTCTTTATTTTGGGCTCGTTTAATTACAACCAATTTTCATAGCAGAGAATCTAACGAGCAAAGGCAAAATACTATTTTTCTTAGCGCGTGACTTTGCTAAGACCTATAACTTTGCATATTGTTGGGCTGCCTACGGCAAGATATATATTCGGAAAAATTAAGGAGATAACCGTATACGTATTAACTCAGAGGCGGATTTAGATAAGCTTAAATCTGAACTCTGACTAGACACCTTTTCATTGCCACACTTTTTTACCCAATTTTATGTGTCTTGGTCTATGTTAATTCCTTTTGTTTATGTTTATTTTATTATTAATATTTTGTTAGTAGCTTTTAGTACCGTATTATTTACTAGTCAATACCTTAAGATATTGATTTCAATAATATTAAAAAATATTTTGATAGTTACCAAAAACACCTTGCATAATGATAACTCCACATTATTCAAAATGTATTCTTTCACCTCATTTTACTCATTCACACACACAAACACACTTAATGACACAACATATGAAAACTCAAACTCTTACTTTGATAAACTAAATACTTTATTCATTTCTGTAAGACTCTAGACGTAAAACGTGGTCGAGAATTCAGTTCTGGTCCACCAAACCAAAGCGCCATAAGTCAGCAAACGTTGGTTTTTAAAATATATTGAAAACTTAAATTGCACCCGTAAAAAAGTTTTCTTGAATAATGGATAATTTTAACGTGATATTAAATGACGATTTGGATTCTGTAACCGTAGCTCAGTCAGCGACCTGTAATATTGAAGACTGCCACGTTTTGTTAAAAAACCCTCGTAATACTCTAAAAATATTAACTCTAAATATACGTAGTATTCATTGTAACACACCCAACTTTGAAACATTACTCGCTGGGTCAAAAGTTGATTGGGATATAATTGTTCTAACTGAATGCTGGTTGCAGCGTAATGCTAACATTCCTGAACTTGATGGTTATATTTCATTCACTACGAGCAATAATCGAACCCAAAATGAAGGTGTGGTCATGTACTGCAAAAATATAGAACAGTACAATATTGATGAACCGGAAATGGCGGACTCAAATTGCCTTATTTTAAAAATAAACACAAACACTGTAATAATTGCCGTTTATCGACCACCTAGTCATAAAAATATAGATAACTTTTTATTATCCCTCAACAATTGTTTAAGTAAATTATCATCCTTTCAAAATATCGTATTAGTTGGCGATATTAATATTGACATTGTTGATAATTCCCAAGACAATAGATCCTATGAATATCTTAACCTCATCGCTTCTCATGGTATTCTTCCAGCTCACACGATTCCTACTCATAGTCGCACATGTCTAGATCACATAATGTTAAAGACAAGATTATCGGCACTCTGTTATGTTGCTCAAACTTCGGTTACAGATCACAATAGCGTCATTTTATTTTTAGATCGAACCACAAACAAAAGCCAAGGTCCCAAAACTATTAAACGAATAGACGACGAAGGACTTGAAACAGACGTCAAGAAAATAGAATTTATTTTGACATTAAAAATGATTATTGTTTAAATTACACATTTGTGGCTATATATAATTACAAAAATAAAAACTAAAAGTAAGAACCTCCATATATACAACGACGTCAATAAGCGTCAAAGTACTCCTCCGCATCGCTGTCACTCGGAAACGTACCCAGAAGACTGGCAGCATTGCCACGTTGAATGGCAATGCTAATTCTTTGGCCAAAGAAAAAGCCAGCCCTCTGGTCACGCGAAGTGTCGACCAGTCGGTAAGAGATTTCCTTAAAAAGGAGACGCGCACTCGGACCCCATGACCCGAGCGTCTCGACCCCAAACGGCTCAAAGCTGTAGTTACCAATAAAGTTACAGTATTTGCGCCGTTTGAGGATCTCAGCAGCCGCAGCAGCAGCGCCTGCACAGCCCGCCGTGCTTGCAACGTGAGAAGGCACATGGGTGTCGACACAGGTTGCGTCCCACACCAAAGGCCTACCCACGTTCCAAGGCACCAACGTCATGCCGTCCGGTCTCTTGCCATCGTCACGCACCAAGCCGTTTGGTTCTAAAACCGCTGGTACGCCGGCGATGGAAAGACCTCGACGAATAATGTCGTTAATGCTGGCGTGCCGTGCAATGCTGTAGCAGGACAGGCCATGGTGTCCGAGGCTGTCGACAGCTTCACCGCAGTGACACCGATGCAACACAAGGTGCACCTAAGCGTAGACTCGTAGCGACCCGGAACGATGCGTCATCCATCATAGTGCCAATGGTGAATGACGGAAGTGCCTGAAGCCACAAACCCGACTCCCATTCCCCCACAGCCAGCAGACGGGCACCCTCCACAGTATTAATTGACGTGTGTAAAAGGGTATTCCGTTCAATACTGCAGAGCGGCACGTCCCACTGTCTCTGGGAGGTCAGGTTGTCGGGCAAATTCGTATTGGGACAAGCCATTTTCCAAGCGTTCAACGCATCGGTCAAGTACGGCACCTCAACATCAACCAGTGAGAAAGATAAAATATCCCTGGTTAATTTTTCGGTACCGTAGACCGAGGAGAGGAAGGCTGGTAAACTTATACTTGAAATTTTGCGGACGCCGAGACCACCCAAGCGAATGGGAAGTGTGGCTTGCTGCCAAGCTCGGTCGTCCAGAGCCACATTAAGTATTGAAGTAAGAGTGTTCCTAATGATTTGGTCGACTTTATCTAAAAGCTGTGGATGCCTCCAAAGATGAGAGGAGCGAAGGCTATACGTGAATTTTGGTGGTCCAAAACAACAGTATCGAATAAGTGTGAAGGCCAAATGAATGTTAATTTTGAAAAGTCTCTCCGAAACATCATTAAAATTTTGGATTTTTTCTTCAATGAACGATGGAAAAGATTCGTCAAATATGGGTGACCCTAGAAGGTGAAGAGATTTTTTTTCGGTAATTTTGATATTTGGTGCCAACGAGTTAAATTTAGAAATGGTAGTCTGTCTGTCAGTGGTTTCAGGAAGGTAAATTTCGCACTTCGAAAGGTTAAGGTCTAGTCCAATGGAACTAAATTTTTCTTTTAAGAAAGTTAAATCTTTTAGGACTGTGTCAACATCACCTCCCAGGGTTCCATCATCCAGATACCATACGTTGAATTTAGAATTTAGCTGTCGAATAATTGGATCAATTGCTAAACTAAAAATGACTGGCCCAAGAGGGTCACCCTGTTGGCATCCAACGGCTGATTCCAAAAGATTGTCTTTATATAGTAATTTTGAGGGGTTAGCATTGGTAAAGAAAACTGTAAATTTTGGGTATTTCTTTTTGAACTTCTGTCAACAAGGTTTCGGAATTGAAAGCATTTTTAATGTCAACTTTAAGGATGACCTCACCTTTATTACTATGAAGGTAAGTGGAAAGTGCGTGTACCGCAGCCTCACAGCCCCCTTTGGACCCGAAGCCAAGCTGTAGGGGCTGAAATTTGCTGGCCAGTGTTTCACTATAAAAGGCGCAGCTAATTTTGGCTGCGATACGACGGTAAGTTGACCCTACGGCAATGGGACGAATGCCGCCATCCTTCTTGCGTAGGGCACAAAGATTGGCCCCGTATAGAATATCGATGACGGCATCGTTCACATTGCCAGAGAGCATGAGATTGATGAGGGCCGTCAGCTCCTTCAAAAGGGACTCACCAGCTTCCTGCGGCGCCTTTCCGGCGCCTGAACAAATAAGGTCCTTAAGGTGTTGAGGAGTCAGGCCGTCGAGGCCGCCGGCGGAGCCACTTCGAAAGGAACAAACGGCCGCACATACTTGCTGAGCTGTAATTTGTAAAGTGTTAGTTTCTGGAATGGGGGGGTCAGGGAAGGTGAGGTCAACTGCCGGGACGGGGTGTTTGCTCTCCAGAGCTGTCTCTGGAGAGTACGGCGCAACCACATCGCTGCTAAAAATGATCCTAGCTGCACCACTGATATCACCCTCGCCTAATTTAGATTCCACATGATGCAGTAAACCTCTTTGGGGAGATGTGCTGTAAATTTTGGGTCAAAACTTTGGGCCGAAATGTTACAGTTGTCTTTAATTTGAGTTGATAAGGTTTTTTTATTTGTCAAATCTTTTTGTACATGTAGTATTCTAAATGGGAAGGTGAGTAATTGCTCCCAAGCACTTTGAGAGTTCTCTCGGGCGGCGAGACGGACACTACGCGCCAAGCTTAATGCTACTGAAGGTTGCGCGCCACGAGGAACTCTCTTTAAAACAGGAGTTGAAGTTTTTAATTTTGAAAGATATTTCCAAAAGGGTTGAGTGGGTGGATCCGGTGTAATGGGAGTGAGTAATGTTGGGCATGAAGAAGGTACATTGAAGGGCTTATGTTTTTTCCCCAAATGTATCTTCAAGCCTCTTTCACCCTTAAAAAAGCGTGCTTGGGAACAATGTGGGCATCTTACTAGGACATCCAGCGATGTGGTAGGTTGACTGGCACTTCGTTCGGCGTCACTACAGTCAGTGTTGGACATAGAAAAAAAAATTAAACGAAACTTACGTGATAACTTAACAAATAGTGTATAAAATTATTAAAAAACCAAATTAAATCACAAGTAAAAAGTCAAGCAAAAGACAGATGATACGGATGACAGCAACGTCACACAGGCGCCCTGGGGCGCCGCCGCCGCCGCCGACCGTAGCGCACCGCGCCGGCCGCGCCGATCATAGCCCAAATAAACAGCACTGTAATGCCTTCTCGGCACAAAACTCGATCCAACTTCGAATACTTATTACATAAAAAATAACCGAATCAAACTGTTCAAAGGTTTTTCATACACATCCACTGGTTTTATTTACACAGCACTGTGTTTTTTGCTCGCCAATAATGGGTCAAAACATGTATGTGACACTATTACAATAAAATTGTATCTAGCAATTTTTGTAATTATTTAGGTATCGATTGATTTTTCGTCAATCATTTCGAAGTGTTTCTTGTCTTTACGACTTTCAACATACAATCAGTTGCGGTATTTTTTATTATTTTATACGTATAAATTAAATATTTCAGCTTGACGTTTCATAATTATTTATTATTATTTCATAATATTTAATAAATCTTATTAAATAGAATTTAATAAGATTTACAGCATGTCAGATGTAAATGAGGCAACAATTTTTTTTGTGCACTTGCTAGGTCAAGCTATAAATGATAACACAAAACAATACCCGACACCTAGACGCAAAATAATTCTGAAACCCTGGATAACACCGGGCTTACTTAGATGTATGCGAAATCGTGATCAGCTACATATCAAAACCTTAAAGAATCCAAATAATGAGGTAGCGCTTTGCATTTACAAAAGGTACAGGAATTCTTGCAACGATATTTTAAAGAAAGTTAGACAAAATTACGAGCAAGACATAATTAAAAAGGCAGGGAAAAATAACAAAAAGCTTTGGGAAGCAATTAAAAATATAACGTATACTAATAAAACCAAACAACAATCCACCCAGCTTATTTCAATAGAAAATCCTACTGAATCAATTAATACAGTAAATTCATTTTTTGCAGGTGTAGGTAAAAAATTATCAAAAAAATTACTGTCACAAAATGTTAATTCGGTCAATACAGAACCCTATACTCAGCCAACTATTTCTTCCCAAAATTCCTTTGTTCTTCTACCTACCGATGAAGAAGAAATACGGTCTTTAATTTTTAATTTAAAAAACGAGTGTTCAGTTGGCATCGATAATATATCTGGTCCGATTTTATAACGATTTGCCGATATTATTGTTCCTCCACTTACATTCATATGCAATCTATCTTTCTCTTCCGGTGTATTTCCATGTGCCTTCAAGAAATCTAAAATTGTACCCATATTTAAATCCGGAGACAGATACTGTGTCAACAATTATATACCAATCTCCATACTCCCTACGCTATCAAAAATCTTAGAACGATTAATGAATTCCAGACTTACTAATTACCTTGAGCAAAATTCCCTCTTATCTCCATCACAGTTTGGTTTTCGATCTGGTAGGTCAACAGCTGAAGCCGTCCATGAACTAACAGATCACTTAGTTAATAAACTAGATACTAAAAAAAAGACCTTAGCCATTTACCTCGATTTAGCTAAAGCATTTGAGACAGTATCTGTTCCCATTTTGATAAAAAAATTAGAAAATATGGGTGTGAGAAGTCAGTCACTTCGACTTTTTACAGACTATTTGTCCGACCGAACACAAATTACTAAAATAGATAATTGGATCAGTGACGAACTACCTAATGAGTACGGCGTTCCACAGGGCAGCATCCTAGGCCCAACATTATTCTTAGTTTATATAAATGATTTATGTATTATCAAGCTACAAAACGGAAAGATCATCACTTTTGCGGATGATACTGCTTTGGTATTCGATGCTGCTACATGGGTTGAGGTTCAACATTATGCTCAACAAGGTTTTGATACAGTATATAAATGGTTGTATGGTAATTTACTTACCCTAAATGTTGATAAAACGAAATATATGACATATTCCCTTAGACCACAGGATCAACCGGACTTCAACTTGAAAGCCCATTCATGTAATTCAATCAATCATTGTTGTGGTCCTGTATTATTAAAAACGGAATCTATCAAATATCTTGGCATAATAATAGACTACAGTCTCAGCTTCCAACAACACATTGAAACTTTAGTTAGAAAAACCCGCAAATTAATCTACATATTTAAAAATCAACGACATATACTACTCTGTCAAGAAAGTACCGGGAAAAGATCAATAATACACAAAATGTCTGTTATTCATCCAAATTTATTTTATCACCTTCAAAGTTCGTCCTTTAGAAACGATACACTTGCGCCAACGAATAATCCATTCATCAAAACATTTTTTAAACGCTGTCCGAACTGATTCGTTCTAGCATGTCCTCAGCGACTTTCATGCGATTGAGTTTTTGGAGAAAATTCAGATCTTTTGGGACTAGCCGAGCAGCAACATGTTTCATACCCAAATGATTAGTTAAACTGGTACGGATCGACTCGTGAGATACAGAAAGTTCGGCGGCTATCTCTCTCAGAGTTGAATGGGGATTTTCAGTCACTATTTTCTTCACTTTTGCGATGTTAACTTCAGTTGCAGACGTTGACGGCCTACCAGAGCGAGGCAAATCTTCCATCACATCTCGACCGCTTTTGAGCGCTTTGAACCACTCATAAGCACGAGTTTTTGATAAAGTCGATTCACCGTAAGCCTTCTGTAACATTTTCAGTGACTCCGAACACGAAATTCCATTCTCTCTCGAACTCTTTGTTCGATATTTTTGTCCATTATGAAATTCGCAATACACACTATATATGATATTACTAAAACCAGCACTGTATTTAATATAAATAACAGATGCAACTCAAACTCCGCGCCAAAATGGAAAACAGTCGTGCCAATCTAACAACTACAAAAAACCAAAAATTTGAATTTGGAACCATAAACAAATCATCCATTCCCGATACTTTTTTGACTGAATGTATCTAATACTTCGGTAATTAAATCAGTTTATTTCGCCTTATGCCAGTCTTTGCTAGCATACTGTATCACCACCTGGGGCGGTACCTCTAAATCGTTTTTAATTAACTTAGAGAGAGCCCAAAGAGCTATATTAAAAGTTAGTTGTTATTTCCCTATTCGCTATCCAACCTTCGATCTCTACCAACACTGCCAAGTTCTAACGGTCCGGCAGTTGTTCATACTCATGACTGTTTTAAAAAAACACTCTGAACTTCCCATTGATCGCGATTTCCTTACTCAAAATAGACGATCAGCAATTGTTTGTCCAATTTTCCGTTTTAACACTAGTTTTTCCCAAAAATTTTTCGCCTTCCTTGGCACTTTTCTTTATAATTCAATTAATAATAAAATATCTATTTACACACATACTAAAGCTATTTGTAAAAGAAAATTGCGCACCTGGTTATTAAGTCTTGACTACGCTTCCACAGAAAATTTACTTAAACCTGTGTCTTAACACTCACACATAAACACTAAACATTTACACTCTCACATTCGCACACACACAATTACACACACATCTACTCACGCATTGTATCAATGCACTCTCATCACTCCATTTCCACTTTCATCCTTTTGATTTGAATTTTTGTTTTCGTGTATGTACTTATGAACATCATAGTCCACTTTTTTGTTCAATCCATATTTTTATTTTATTTTTTTCATTATGCCTGCAAGCATAATTTATATAAATTTATTTTTTGTTTGTTTAAGTTTGGTCTGTACCTAGTACTACTTTTGAACCAAAATGAATTATGAATTATGAATTATTTTTGTGCTTGTGCTTTAGTGCTTTTTTCTTCACTTGACACAAGTTTTTTAATTTATATTTGCTAATGAAATAGAAAACGTTAGCGTGACGACTTATTTTATTTTGTGCGAGATTGGCCGGAGAACACCGCGGGGAGAAGAGTGGAAGGCTGTGGGGGAGGCCTTTGCCCAGCAGTGGGACAATATGGGCTACAGAAAAAAATGATGAAATAAAAATATGACGACGAAATTCGGTAATATGATTAAACTGCGGTGCGATTTTTATTTATGGTTTTAATTATCCTAATGCAGGGCAAAAGTGTCTTGCCGGGACTGCGAGACTCTTCGAAAGAGATACCGTGGCCCCGGAACATAAAGGGCGAAGAAGGAACATGGGTGGGTCAGTAAAAATCTGACTCCCTTCCGCTCAGAGGGAGGAGTCATTTGATAATTCCCCATTCGAATAAAAAAGGGCAAAAGCGTTTTCTGATAGCTACAAAGAGTAAACGGACATTAAACTTTTGTTTTCTGCAGACGGCTGCAGGTTACGGTTTTTTGTTTTTTTTTTTTTTTCTTATTCCAGGCTTTTCAGTACTCATTAAACTACAACCATAGAGATACATAACCATATATGTCTAAAATTCATTATTGCACACTAAAAATTATGATATTACTAACACTGAAACTAAACTGGACCAACCGCCCTGCTACCGATATGAAACTTTACCTGACCTAGAGATTAAGCATAGGACCCCATGTTCAACAGGCGCACTGACAAACAAAAGACGAACGAGGTTGTATTGCCTAACTTATGTTCTGCTAAGGACCTGCTTTTAAAATACTAAATTTTTCCCACCAGGTCTTTAGAAGCGGAACAGATCCCCATGCAGCTGGGAGACCTGGCAGTCCTGGTCACCAACTCGAACGTGAAGCACCAGCTGACCGGCAGCGAGTACCCCACGAGACGTGCGCAGTGTCAGGAGGCTGCAGACCGACTGGGCCTGTCCTCGCTCAGGGGGGCCAAGATTGAGGACTTGGCAAGTAAGTTGTGATTGATATGTCAGCGTAGAAATTCAAGGAACGACATCCAAAACAATAGACTGCAGAAAGCTGTCTACAGCGCGATTTTAAGATTGAAGAAAGTAAATTTGGTACAGAAAGCATATAAAAAGATCATACAGACTATGATACGTAGTAGTATAAATAGATATAGTGCTTCTGCAACGAGTGCAACATTATTACTCTATATATTTTTCCACCATTCCCAACATACTTTAAACCTCCAATAGGTACATTTACATTTGCCTAAAGTTACCGTATAAGTATAAGGGGGCGCATCTGAAGAAACGGATGGAGAAAAATGAGCCTTACTAAATGCGCATTATTTGTTTAGTAAAGATTACTTTCCTTTGCAATTTTTCCTTTTACTTACAGCAACAGAGTAGGTAATTAAACTTTACTAACGAATGCCTAACTTACTTACGCAGTTACATAAAAAGTCATTAATCACAGAATGTTTACATCCTCCCTAAACCTGGATCAGCTGTTTACTCGCCGCCATTTTCCCTCCGCCATTATGGCGAACTTGACAGTGAACTTGCGTTGACCTCTAAATAAGTTCGCAGCTGTGGAAAAGATTCCAAATTGATTGGCTTAGTACCGGGAAGCGTGTCCCGGGGGAAGAGAGGGTTGTTATGGTCCGTGACGACTCGTCTCTGTACACAATAATAAGAGCTTCTCAAGGAAGATGTTATTTGAAATGTAATCTACGCTTTAAAAATAGTGATTCTTGTGAAAATGTAGAAAAAATACAACGTATTTTTATCGAGAACGAGAACGAGAATTTTGTATGAAATTCAGAATCGATGAAATCTGCTCGAATCAATGATTTGGCATTAAAAAAGCTGATGGCAAATTCACTCATAAAAAGAAAAGTTCGTAGCCAATAATTGAGTCAAACTAAATACCTCTCAATTCGTTCTGTTATATGTTAAACGTCTTAGCTTTGTACCTATGTTTTGCACGTCATATGCCTGGGGCAAATAAATATTTATTCTTTCTTTCTTTCTTTTAATTGGAATTCTAGATAAGATAAGATAAGATATATTTATTTTCATAAACATGTGTACACATACAATAATAAAAAGTGCATGTAGAATGACATAAAATAAAATTTGTTCAGACATGTTTGCCACATACTATGGCGTGCAAATGTTTTGAGCACTAATTAAAATAAAATTAAAAATATGTTAAATGGCAAAATAAAAAAAAAAAATAAAAAAAAAAAACAAACAAAAAAAGAATACCATCGATTAATAAATGTCAAAATGATACATGTCAAAGGTAAAAAAATAAAAAATGATAATAAAAATAGTCAGCCCTCTAGTCATAGTAATTCAAAATATGAGTTAAGTAAGTTTATTTTATTAGTAAATGTATATTAGTTTTTTTATAAGTTTATTAATTTTCAAAAACCAGATTTTTTTATGGGTATTCAATATAAGTTAGGAATTTCGTTTTGATATAAGAATATTCGAACGTCTTTCCGCTAAAAGACGATAATACAGATTTATAAAATAATTAATTAATTAATTACCAATTTCTAATGATAAATAATTATTTTGTAATTTTGTATCTAAAACGCTTCAATCAATGAAATTTATATAAACTTTAACCAATCCATTGTTTACCACCGAAGACTATATGACAGCTACGAAAAGCTTTTCAATTTCTGATTTTTCGATAATCGAATTAAGTATTTAAGTAAGTTAGTCATCTATATTATTATTGTGTTTTGATAGAACTAAAGAAATTAGAAAGGCACCAGGTGCCATGAGACGAAGAAGTCACTTAGAATAAAATGGTACTCAGACATTAAGTAATAATGATTTTAAAGTCCTTGCTCACCTTTCTCTGGTGGAGCTAGTGGCTTAATAATAACAGCCGCTCGGATCGATCTTTAGGTTAAGCCGTGCTTGCCTAGGTTGATCTGTGGATGGGTGACCACCCATTACATACCGAGTTTCCTCCGCGCCTCGGAAAGCACGTTAAGCCGTTGGTCCCGGCTGTCATTTGTGATCTTTGACAGTCGTTACAGGTAGTCAGTGGCTCAAAAAGTCTGACAACAAGTCTTACCAAGGGGTATCGTATTACCCAGTACTAACTGGGTTGTGGAGGTCAGATAGGCAGTCGCACCATGTAAAATACTGGTGTTCAGCTGCATCCGGTTAGACTGGAAGCCGACCCCAATAAAACTTGGGAAAAGGCTAGGCAGATGATGCTCACTGTTCTCTGGTTAGGAAATATATTTTAAAATATTGTTTGCAGAGCTAAAACAGCAGAACTGTAGTGAAGTGGTGCTGAAGCGAGCGAAACACGTCATTGAAGAGATTAGCAGGACAGAGGAAGTAGCCAAGGTCATGAAAGAGAAGAACTTCAAACGAGTAAGTTTAAATAATTTATGGCTTCAAGAAGAATATTGACCAGATTGTGTCGTAATGTTGTTTGCGATTTACTAGTATTCAGCTGCTCTAGTTAGACTGGAAACCGATAAGGTTTTCTGAGAAAAAAGACTCCACAGAAGAGGAATTTCCAGGAAATATGAAGTTACTGGAGACATAAACAATGTGTGATAAAGAAAATTCTCTTCAACAGTTTTAAAATCAGAACTTTTGAATACTAAATAAATAGGATTATCAAGATTACTGCTGGTACGACCAAGAGGTATTAAGTTTTCTTTTCCTTAATTACTTATGGCCTCATTCCACCACCAGGTCGGCGAACTATTCTACCAGTCCCACGACTCTCTGAGCCAGCTGATGGAAGTCTCTTGTCCTGAGCTGGACCAGATCGTTGACATTATCAGGGGTGCCCCAGGAGTGTATGGAGCCAGGATGACTGGCGGTGGTTTTGGGGGCTGTGTTGTAACTCTGGTAAGAATTTTACTATGAATTTTAATTAGAAGTTACGAATAATATCAATGTCATACCTCTCCCGTATGACATTGATATTACCATCTCATGTTGGTCGATTATTGTAAGGGTTTTGCATATTACACTCGATTATACGACAAGGTCATACTCACGTATGACCTTGTCGCATAATCGGTGTCGAGTGTTGAAAATTCCACCGTAAGGAACACAATATAAAAACCGGCCGAGAGCGAGTCGGACTCGCGCGCCGAGGGTTCCGTACAAACTTTTTAAAGAACAAACTGAACTTTGCTGTTCGATCCCTAGAAACGGCTATTGCTCCAACCGCAAATAATAAGTTTGTTATAGTAAAATCGATTCTTTTTTGGTATTAAACTACATAATTTCGGTTTTCAGACTTTTCTCTTTACATGTGCTATAAGACCTTGCTTTTTGCCAAATTTCGTGGTTCTAGGTCAACGGGAACTACCATAAAGGTTTTCGATTCAAAACCTATAGAGTCCTTCCGGTTGACCTAAAATTGTCAATTTTGGTTAAAAGAAAGGTCTTTCAGCACAAGTAAAGGGAAAAGTCCGTAAAATAAAAAAAGTTAAAAAGTAAGGTAAATTTTGGTACTTAAAAGTGTTCGCGAAAATCTAAATTTGCCCATATTTATTTATCATGTTGACTCAGGACCTTGATTTTTATAGAGCTAATAGGGAATAAAGACCTCAGTATATAGTATAAATTTCAACTTGCTAGGGCCACCCGTTTCTGAGAAAATCGGTGGTGACAGACGGACAGACGGACGAAAGTGATCTTATAAGGGTTTCGTATTTTCCTTTTAAGGTATGGAACCCTAAAAACCGCATCAAAATCGTTGGTAGTAGTGGTGGTTGTAGTGTGTAGTGTTCCCATACCGTATTTCGTGGATAAGTGAATATTAGTGGTGTGGTAAATTTCGCAAGTTATGTTTTAAGTTAGTCCCGTGTAATAAGGGGCGAGCCTATTGAAATCAACCGGGCATAAATCCAGAATCCGTGGCTGCTATTGAGAAATTCCAAATACTTAGGCTGTGAGTTTAAAGATAGTGGGAAAGATTCACTCACACATAGATATGCTGGAATGCTGGAATTCTAGTTAATGAATGCCAATCGGTATTCGGAGAATATGGAAAGGTACTTAAGACGTTACCAACCGTTATACTATTGTAGCTGAGTGCTTTATGCATTATGAAAATCAAAACCTTTGACGTACTAATACCTGTTTTCACCAACACTAGTGTCTAATTAAAATTACACTGTTGTATTCGCTACGTTTGGCTCCGCTTAAAGAGTTGAAATTCCAACAGTAATTATAACGGACATAAATATGCTTCAACATAGACCCATTTTTCTACAGTATTCTCAATTAATGGTAGGACGATAACATCGTAATTGATCGTGGAAAAAGGAGGCATTCCTCAGAGCGCACCTATTTTTAAGCGTAACCAACCAAGTGCCACTAAATTATTCAAATTAAAAATATTATACGTTTACCTATTCCTCAAAGCGCAACCATGATGACAAATAGAGAGGGGGTATGATAGATTCACTAATTATATCGATAGACAGTTTTAAATCAACTGGGAAAAAAGTCCAGTAGTTGGTGTTGGTTACAAACACTGTTTACCATTAGTTGCGCTCACAAATTCAAATTAAAAATATTATACGTTTATTCCTCAAAGCGCAACCATGATGAAAAATAGAGAGGGGTATGATAGATTCACTAATTATATCAATAGACAGTTTTAAATCAACTGGGAAAAAGGTCCAGTAGTTAGTGTTGGGTACAAACACTGTTTTCTTTTATTTCAGGTAAAGAAGAGCGAAGTGGAAAGCTTGAAGAAAAAGATACTCTCTCAATACAAGGGCACGCCTATTTTCTTCTTGAGCCAGCCTAGTAATGGAGCTCGGTTGTTGAAGTTGTAATTAATAAAATTGTTGTTGTTGTTACGTTTTGTTTAGTAATAATTGTTGTTGTTTTATTTTTTCTCAAAAGCCTTCCTTCAGTCTCTGTGAGAGGTGCTAATGTCATATTAGCTGAATCCTGTATTTTCCTAGCTTGAAAGGAGTTGTGGTGTTTGAACCATTCCTTGCGAATCATTTAGACTGGTAGCCAACCCCAACATTGTTGGGAAAAGGCTAGGCACATGATGATGATTTTTGTGCCTGACAGTACATTTGATCAAAAATTGCTTTGAATTAAATTTATCGAATCGGGGTTGTCGGCCACGGGTGCCTCAACCACTGGGGGCCTAATGCCGGAAACACACTTACGTGTCGGGGCATGCCGCGTGGCGCGCCAGAAGCATATCGGTTTCATACATTTAGTATGGTTAAAGACATATTTGTAGGTCGTGCGTGTCGTGTCGTGGCGCGTTCTGCCGTGGCGCTGACTGCTCGCCGCCGATTGCGCCAGAGCGGTGGTGAGGGTTATGGGGCGACACTACACAACAGGCAAATGTGTTTCTACTCCTCGTGGCTCGTGGCTCGAGCGGACAGCTGTTTGCACTAAGTATTTGCAGCGTGTGAAAAATGTCTGACGAGCCGTCAACGTCAACGAAAAGTTTAATATGATACAAAGAGTAATAAAAAAATTAAAATAGTACATATGTTTTTATGTCTCCGCCAATCAGTGAATGGACTTCCTCATATTGTGCTTTGTTAATTCTAAGTATTCTAGTACTGATGAAAATTCCTTTTCGTCACTCTGGTAACTAGAGAGTACTAGTAATTTCACCTTGTTCGTCTTGTTCTAGTTCTATAGCAAGACGATGAAATTACCTTTATTGTCTCCCTCTGTTTAGAGGGTGAACCCAGTACCTCCTTTTCTTTTTTTTCTTTCTGTTTCATTGCTAAGAGAAATTTAAGGTCTTCATCAAAACCACTATCCGAATCCGAAAAAATCATTATGCACGTCTGAACGCTGCAAAGGTTCGATATGTACTGTTCTAAAAAAACACCAGAGCACGCCACGACACGACACATTAGTGTTTCCGGCTTAAGACACGGACCCGTCGATTCCCGCTATGCCGACTTGTAAAACAAATGACATCTGTTTTAAAAAGTTTACGCTTGACCTCGAGGACACTTCAAACTAAAAGTGAAACGCTTACTTGCCTGTTAAAAAGTTAGTTGGCAAGCTAACTAGAAAAGTTGAAGAAAGCAACCTACATTGTTAGATTAGGGGAAAATTATAAATTATAGTATTTTCTTCATGAATTCATATTAACGTTGACGCTATTTCGATTGTGATGACACCTTTCTCAAAAACTGGCTGACGTAGTAACAAAATAGACTTTTCGTGACTTAGAAACAAACAAAATAATTCGAGATAAGACTGTTTTTAACATTATCATTGACATTATGAATGTCACTGAATTACAGTTCCTTTGTCACGAAACATTTTTAATTTCCATACATTTGAAATAATTTACCATTTCATGGAAAAAAATACGACGTATTCCAAGTTCTTTCGATGTTACGCATAAATCAGATTTTATACATAAAGCCGAATTTACATTTATATGGTACCTAATGGCTTCTCGTGTGGTCTTATGCTGGATTCACATATACATATGGATCTGGATTTATATATGTCGGCGTCATATTGTAAAACCCGTCATTTTGTAATCTGCCTTGTCAGATTTTTAACTGTCGAAGTGAAACCGTCAAATTGTCGAAAGCAAGGCGATCAAAGTATCTCTGCCCCCATAATCGGGACTTGGGGCACCCCTACGTTAGGTTAGTTAGGTTCTTTTAAACCCTGCAGATAGAAATAGGAGCCCCGCGTGGCGGGGCGCCGTCGACTACGCTTTTTAGGCGAATATAAAGTGTTTTGAGGTTAGGTTACATTAATCGGTTTTTCTCAGGAATGGTGCATTATCTTTTCATAGGAGTGGTACCAGGGGGCAAGGGGGACTCACCCTCCCTCCCGTCTCACCTCCACAGCGCGCGAGGTGAGCTTCGTCGCATTCATTTGACAATTTGCCGGTTTCACTTCGACAGTTTACAATGTGACTAAGGAGATTACAAAATGACGGGTTTTACAATATGCCGCCGACATATATTTGCGGTGTCTTGAGTCGTTTCATAACATATCACACCACACATATGAGATTCCGGTAATACGCAAATCAGTTAAATACTCTTGCGGCATTTCAAAAAGTACATAGGGACATGACGTGCATATAAATTAGAAAAAATAAACAATAATCATACAACGGATAACAAACACTTAGAATACAACAAAACGGAAAAACACAAAAAAGTTTACAGCTTGCACGTCGTGAGTGCGATAAACAGGTTACCACTCAGCATGATGCTGTGCTATGGGGAGCCAACAGCACATCGCTGGTTTTCAGTGGTCACCAGTAAAAAAACGTACAGAAGCCAATACAGCATAAATATTTGATTGTATGAGTAAGAAAAATAAAACCAACAGTACTTAGATTATAACATAAAATAACATAAGAAATTAAATAAACATTACAAAAAGTATATAGGTATAGCAAATACTGCAGGCTAAACAAAACAAACATAAATACAATACACTAAAATTGATCTATGATTAGGTATTATTAAATTATTTTAATAGATAAAAAAAAAAAAAACGAATTATAATAATGCAATATTAAGGCATGGCGTGTTTTTAGTAAAAAAAAGTACTACAGTGCGATCTGTGAAACAAATGAAGAACTAACATCAACGTTCTGAATCGCACTGGCTTGAATTACTGTCACGCTGACGGTCGGTAGCGCACGGTTGGTCGCGTACGAGTATACATTGGGTTCTATATAGCACCATACTGCGACGCTGCCGTCAGCGGCGCGTATTTGCTTTTGTTTCTACGCGACCGACGGTGACGACCGACCGTCATCATCATCATCATCATCAGCCTATTAATGTTCCCACTGCTGGGACACAGGCCTCCTCTCTATGAGAGGGAATGGGCTATAATCCACCACGCGGGCCCAGTGCGGATTGGTAGATGTCACATGTCTTCGAATTTTTTGGTTCTAGGACATGCCGGTTTCCTCACGATGTTTTCCTTCACCGTTTTAAGAGCAGTGGTGATGAAATAAATTACACAAAGTAATGCGCCTGTCTGGGTTCGAACCCACGACTTACTGTTCGTAAGTCGGGGCCGCCACCACTGGGCCACCGCTGCTCTCCGACCGACCGTCAGCGTGACAGTAATTCAGGCTTTAAAGTTATCCGCGACTTTACGAGTCCTCCCTTTTTCATGGAGGATTAAGGAAATTTACACCCTGTTCTTCGTATTCCTAAAATTGAAGGTACTACTTTCAAGGGCGAGTGTATACAAAGCATCGGTATTAGTATGCTTGGCCAGTAGCGCAAGGGTCACGCGTGTAGCGTCAGCGCCTAAAACAAATGACAGGAGTTACTTTGAGCATGATACGCCTCACTGCATCTAGTGATGTGATGGACGGAAACCAGAGTCGCGCCTCCGTATCATTTGACACAAGTCGAGTCGCAAGTGGCATCGCCTCAGGCTGTGTACAGGTCCTTACGTAAGTTAGCAACAAGCCCCAATTGTGAGGCAAACCTTACATTTTTGTCTTCATTTCCTTTGACCTTCATGATTTGACCACAGAGGTTTCTGATAGACCTTTGTTCGTCATTCCTTTGTAACATGTATTTTTTGAGAAAAAAGGTTGATAAATTAATATTCTCTTTATAATATCTGCTTAAAGAAAGAAATCCAGTGCCCAGAATACATTTAGAGGCAGCCTTAATCAAGGTCGACAGGAACTTTATTAATCTAAAATGAGATTACATATCGAGAAGGGACAGTCTACTGCTCGATTTTCTATATTTAGCTCGAAATTCTAGAAGGTACGGGAGCAGGAACATTTACAACGAGTTCAAGGTCACTTGAACTCATTGGAAATATTTCAGTAGGTAAATATTCTCAATGAATCTGCAAGTTTTTAAATAAAGTATTGTAAAAAATAAGTAATATTTAATTTTCATACAAACAAACAGGCAACGCTTACCTTATAAGATAATAAAACATAAATGCTACATAGAGGTCAATATACGCTTTTATAGTTATTAGTTCAAAACTGCCTATAGAATAGAATACAAAATTCTTGTGTACACCATACAAGTACCATCCATAAAAGAAAACATTTCACAATGGGCGGGCTTATCGTTAAAAGCGATCTTTTCAAGATATACTTTGGATAGATGCCTATCTAACTGTAACTTATACACTAAGCTCGTAAAGTTCTGCTCTAACTGAGACGAAACCCGCGCGGAAGACGCGAATCAGTATAATTTGGCACAGCCGGGCGGCCTCATCGAAGATAATAGATAGATAGATAAAAACTCCTCGGTGGCAAAGCATTAGTTGAACTGAGCCGACCCATAAATGAATAAGCTTGGGATCAACCCTACCCTCGCTTATTCATTTTTGGAACTGCTGAACGAACTTTGCCGATTGGTACGAACATCAAGTAATCGCTACACATATTCGAAAAGCCGAATATGTATTGCGATTGCTTGATGTCAGCTTTGTTGTTCAAAATACTGCCGAATCGAATGTACAACGTGTGTTTAGTACTCCTCTCCCGATTATTCGCGCCAGATTGCACTTCTTCATTGGATGGATTCAGTTCAGTTTGACACAAAAATACAATAGACGAGACGACAAAAAAAAATATAAAAAATATTTGACCCGTGTTTTTTTACGTAAACCAAAATTGACGAAGATATGACACTTTTAAAATTCTCAATACGTCACGCCTAGGTATAATTTTAAGCTAGTTCTGACGTCACGAGCCCCCACTCCCGAGTTTTGATGCGTTTTATCTTTGTCAATATTCATTGATTTACAACAAAAAATACGTGTCCATTAATTTCCAATACTCTAACTGACGGACTAAATAGATTTGCAATTTTTTGATACTGTCGTCATGCCTATTATCCTATAGCATTTTAGTCAAATTGTTTAAAACAAGCACGATCGGTATGATCCATAATTCTTAGATATGAATAAATTCTTGTGAAACGACTATTTTTTCATTTTTCACCATACGCTCGTGCTAGGGTCTCAGAGCTGTACATAACATAACATAACATCACGCCTGTAGTCACCGAAGGTTTAGGCAGAGGTGTACCTAATAGTACACCCACATTTGGCAAGCTACGTAATAGGGGGCGAGCCAATTGCCAACAACCGGGCGCAATTCCAAACTCCGTGGTTGCTACTGAGAAATTCTTGATGGAAAAACCCAATAACACTTTGTCCGACCTGGGAATCGAAACTAGGAACTCTGTTGAAAAACGTTTTTCGATTACTTCGAATTTTACTAAGCCTTTGTATCCTTGTAATTTATAATAATTATTTGTAGATTCGCAGTTTTAATTTGTTGGGAAAAGAGAGAGAGAAAATGAACCGTTATGTAAATGAAATGTTAAAGTCTGAAACTGATGCTCAATCCAATAAAATATATCACTTAACAAGAAATTGAATTAAATAATTATGGAGATCAGAGCCTCATTTAGTATCACACAAATTGACAGATGCTTACGCCTCATCCTGTTTAACAAAGTAGAAAAACTATGAACTTTCTTTTATCCTTTAACTAGCTGATGCCCGCGGCTTCGCCCGCGTGGATGTCGGTTATCGCGACCAAAACTCTCAGATGGCTTATTTTTTTCCGACACCTCCAGCAAATATCATTATATTTTAGCCAATGTATACAAAAACTTGACAAATTATATACTAAAACCTTCCATAAGAACCACTCTATCCATTGGTGAAAATAGCACGAAAATCGGTGAAGTAATTTTTGAGTTTATCGCGAACAGACAGACAGACGCGGCGGAGGACTTTGTTTTATGTAGTGATATGGTCTAATTTTTGGGTTGTCACCCGTCACCGGCCGTCTGTCGGTTTTATTGAATCAACAAAGTCTTCAAACTAAATAAATATTTATGTGAAACAAGTATTTTCAATTATAATCGTTCAAATTTAGGCCTTCAGTTATAATTATGTATTATATTCGTACATTTTGAACTGACAAGACCCATGTATATATCAATGTCAAAGCTATTTTTGACTAGTTAAAACTATTTTAACAATAACTAACAGTTAATTAGAAACTTATCAGGTTGCTAGGTTTTTTTTGTGAACCTTTGAAAAATATCATGTAATTCTAGGACTAGGTAATTACAATTTGAGGCGTTCTAAAACAACATAATTATTTTTAATGCAGAAAACACATTGTAACACCCCAGCCCACCAGCAAAACAGCACTAAGCAAAGCCAAGCAACACCCAAGCCAAGCAGCACCTGACACCAGTCAAAAGTGGTTTAGACTGATTAAGAGTTTTGACTGTAACATATAATACAATATTTTGACATTTTACACCTTACACGCTCCCGCATGGGCACAAAGTATTCACATATTTTTTCCGGTCACTCTATTTCAATTAGACCTATACGACATTTATGGGTGTCAAAAAAAAATCTAATGGGAACGATTATTCAAAGAAAAAACAAATATATAGGACATAGGTACAATAGGGGTATAACACGTGAAATAACACAAACATGGAAAAGGAAGAGTACTTAATAAAAATGTATATAAACATATTGATATGCTTTCAGTCATCGGTCAATATGCGGCAGAAATCAGCATGTCTACGCATCTGGCTAAAATCTTATACGCCAAGCTACGGCGTAGCTTGTAGCACGCTACGTCGCGTAGCACGTATACTTCGACGTAGCCAGCAGATCTGTAAGAAATATTGAAGCCTTCCAATTTCTTAGAAATAAGATACAGATTCCCTCTCATAGAGAGGAGGCCCGTGTCCCAGCAGTGGGAACATTAATAGGCTGATGATAATGATGATAAGATACAGATTTAAATAAGAAATTGTTTTTAAGCTATACGTACAAACAATAATCAATCATTTCTAAATTATTTTTAGACAAGTTAGACCAATCAGTCAATGTCTTGGTTCTATAAATTCAGAGATTTATCTTGTATTAGTCTAGTTATATTTTATGTTTCAATTATTTATTATTCTCAAAAAGACACTAAATCACTTACACAGGACTTATTTCAAAACGAAATTCATCACTGCACCAATATGCATTTAAGTTTTAGGGTGTATATATTGAGACTACAAGTTAAAATTGCGCTAATTAAGTCTTGAATCAGTGTTATTTTATTAAATAAGTGAATTTATCTCGTTGTACAACTGTAATCCTTCAAATGAGTCACTTATATTCAGGGTCGAAACAATTTAGATTATTATTGAGACGCTACAAAATGAAAGTTGGTTTTAAGTTAGTAGTCTGTACTACTATTGCGTGTTTTAGGTATACAGCTCATTGCAACGCAGAACACTTTCCACAAAGCAACAATTTCCCGACACAGACCACTTCAGTCTTCAGGTTCAGTCTTCCGCGGCACTTCGTCGTGAGCAGACGTATCCTGCTCTCGCGTCAGTCGCCTTCGAAACAAAACGAGACTCGTAAATAAAACTAAACTCACGTAAACTGTGACCAGTGACTATTTCGTCGTGGTTTTATGGTGAATTTTGGATGAAATTGTGCTGAAGTTCAGTGGACATTGAATTGGATTTTTGGAACGAAACTTTCTCGTGGTTTTTCTAAACTTTATTGTGAGTATTTTTTTTGTTTGAAAGTTTCATGTTAATGCGTAGGACGTTCAACGCTGGGCATAGGCTGGTACATGCCCAGCACTAATAAACTAGCAGTTATAAAACTATTGCGCACCCGTTATTTTCGTGTTCTTTTTTTTTTTAATAGCCTGAGCAGTCCCACTCCTGGGCAAAGGCCTCCCCGCATTCCCTCTAGTTTTCTCGATGTTGCGCCTCTTCTCAATGAACGAGAAAGCAAGCCATCCAAGGCGTCCCACCATCTTCTCCTCGGTCTGCCGCGACCCCGTGTGGATTAGTACTTTTAAAAACAGTTGGGTTCTGTAAGTAGCCTCAACAATAGTATGATGCATAGCAATGATGGCGTTCATTAGGTCCTTAATATTAAGGACTGGGTGTGTGATGCAACATTTTATTAATTTTAATAAAGAGCGTCTGTAAAGCAATAAACAAATAAGTCCTTATTTATTAGACCGAGATAAAAATTAAGGCACGTTGTTAACTTATAATCGTAATCATTTAAACCACCTACATTGTTTGATAACAATAAGATTGTTTATTAAACACTGTTTTAAGCCTTCCTCGGTTCATAACTATACTTAAAATGTCATTTACGGGATATCTACCTTGATTATTGTTTATTTTGAGCTCCCGATATTTCGACTCTGTTGTATGCGCTACGATATTTATTTACAAAGTTTCGCACACAAAAATGTACAAAGGAGGACTTAGTGCTTTAGGCATTCTTTACTGGTCAACCGATTGTGGTGGAGAGATAACAATGGTGCTAATTTTGTTTCCTTAGTTTTCATAATATTTGAGTTCTGAAACTTATGATAAATGATAAATGATATAACATCGGAGATCGGACGATGTAAATTATTTTGAATGATTGAGAAATGGACGAAGTTTCTTTAAGATAATATTGTGTTAAAGTTATGAATTTATGATAAAGTCCGCAGATAAACATTTTCATGTTTTATAATAAATTAATAACACGACTCCCTGACATTTAAAAGGTACCATTAATGAGGTATAAAGGCATCTAAGGTATTATATGCACCTCTGACTAATGGTGACGAAAAACATATGTGACAATAAAGTATTTGGTATTGCTTAATTCGTAGTATAATATAATAAATACGTAATCGTGCATCCTGTAGATATTACCTCGTTCAAATTGTCAGTAGATTTACATACATATACTGACAATTTAAACTAGTTATATCTATGTATATCTTACCATAACCATGATTGAGCAAGAAAGATGGCCAATAATAATTTATTACTCTAAGACCAGTGGAACCTTTGATGGAGATTTTGAATTACCGTCTAAGTAATAAAATAATTAACTTTTTAAAATCCTGAATAATTATTATCTGACCTTCATGCTGACCGTACGAATTGAACAGCCGAATAAATTTAAACACAGACAGATCTTATCATTTCATTTCTTGACTGTATTATTAAAACTTTTAAAAGAACTAAAGAATAACTGTGCAATATGATAGAAAATTAATCTTGTTTAGAAAAAGTTCTACCATCTTGTTTTCAACGGTTTCATTTGTTTATTTATGAAATTAATTAAAATAAAACTAATATAAAAAAGACTTTTGTGGGGGAAAGGCTTCTTTTCGTCGTCTAATGTTTTGTATTTCTAGGCTCTTCCATTTGCATTTGGGATTATTGATCGTAGTTTGTTTTTCTTAAGCTAGCACTCAAATACGTGAATACACTTTTCTAAATTTAAAAGCAATTTTCGCGAGAAATAACGATTGTTACTTGGACATAGAAAGCACTTGTAAAAGTGTTTAAGTGTTTACATATTGCTGCTCGTGACTGTACAGTCGTTTTCAAAGCGTTTCGTATTATAACAATGATTTTCAACAGCATCGTTATATATTCGTCCAATTCGGCGCGGATAAGTGTGGAGGTTTCATAAGATTTCATATAAGTCATTCAAACCTTCATGTTTCAGTCTCATTTATTTTTGACTGTTTGTATAGTTCTTTATGGCTGATACAATCCACATGTCTAGCTAGGCTTCAAGAAGTTTGATACACCAGCAGCTAACTTGAAACGACGATTTCAATGTTGTAAGTTGTCAGGCTTTGCACTACTCTTATTAGTGAATATTAAGCGTAAAAAATATTCGCTACCAATTTTAATGAATATTAGCAGTGTACTTCACTGAAGACGGGCGTCGGTCGCCGAGGGAGGCCTAGAAAACGCTGGCGTGACGACCTAGAGGCGTTTATGAGAGATTGGCCAGCGAAAACCGTACGGAGAAAAGAGTGGAAGGCTATGGGGGAGGGCTTTGCCCAGCAGTGGGACAATATAGGCTAAGCAAAAAAAAAACTGGCTGGTGGCCAATTAACGAAACCCACGTTAATGAATTTTTCGATCAGGATATGTGCCTGATTCATGGCAATAAGCTCGCCCCTAGTAGCTGTATATGATGAAATGAAATGAGTGATGATATGATTTATGTTGATGAGAGTTAAACGTAACAGGCAAGATGCGGGTTTACCTTTAGGTATACAGAGGTAAATAGGTAAATATAGAGGTATACCTAAAGGTAAACCCGCATCTTGTTTGTTATAAGATTAAGATGTTTGTGTATTTTTGCTAACAATGTAGATCGCCTCGATATCATGTTCTCCCCCTGATGAACATAAGCTCCTGAGTTTGATCCCCGAATAGGGCAAAGTGTAAAGTTGTTAGAAAATTGTCAGTAGCAATTACGTGTTTGGGTTTGTGTTCGGTGACCGGCAGCAGTCTTGCCCTAAATTAAATGGGATTTTAATTACTAGACAACTCTCTTGGGGGAATAAAGTACTGATAGTGTAATAGTGCCTTATAGTGCTAACTAATTCTTCATTGTTGATTGTATTTTTAACGAAAAGTAACGAATAAACATAAAACTACTGGACCGATTTGAAAAATTATTTCAGCAATGGATAACTACATTATCAGCAAGTAACATAGGCTATATTTTATCAACGTACTGCTACGGGAACGGGAACTACGCTGGTGAAACCACGTGACGTCCGCTATGTATATTCTGATGTTTCGGATTCATGTGCGTATTTATTTATTTATTAAAACTTTATGCACAAGTAAAAACTGTACAAAGGCAGACTTAATGCCTTGGGCATTTTCTACCAGTCTACGTATTGTATAATTATGACTTGCTTCGGTGAAGGAAAACATCGTGAGGAAACCAACATACCTGACAGATATTTCTCGACGGCATGTAAAGCCTCTCAAAACGGTGAAGGAAAATATCGTGAGGAAATCGGCATGTCCTAGAACCAAACAATTCGAAGACATGTGACATCTACCAATCCGCACAGGGCCCGCGTGGTGGATTAAAGCCCATTCCCTCCCATAGAGAGGAGGCCTGTGTCCCAGCAGTGGGAACATTAATAGGCTGATGATGATGATGTAAAGCCAATTCAGAGGCCCATAGGCGGCATAAAAACTCTGACACCAGGCACTAACTACAAGATATAGAAAGAAGAATGTATTGTATTTGTAGAAGTTTTAAATCTGTTGGTCCACGTTGGATTAGGTAGCCATTTAAAAGGGAAATAAGGCCTTTTACTGGCAAACCGGACACTGTAACCCCTAATGTAATTTATTATAGAACAAGATTGTGGATAAATCTTGTATGCAGAGTGTTTTATCTGTACGCACTTCAAATACTAAATAATAGATACGTTACCGCAAAATATACAAACTCAGTAGTTTGAGTAAATAACTACTCGTATGAATATAATAGATGCTTGAAATGCACCAACATGGAACCAATATTGCAATAACGATAATAATACAATGATCATTTCACTATTGTGTTAATTCCCCTGTTTTGTACTGGTTCTATGACATAGATTCCACAAAGTTACGCCAGATCCCACTACTATTACGTGATGAATCAAATTAAAAATCTGCTAGAACCTGCAGTCAAAACATGCCAAACCACTGACCAATGGTCGGCGGTCGGCATAAAAGGTTATCGTGGAAATGCCAATTTCACAAACCAAAGTAATTTTAAAGTAATTTAATTTTATATCCCGACCATCGTGTTATCATCGGTCGGTTTAATGTGGTGTTCTGCATGTTCAAGTTCTGTTTTAAATCCTGCATTGAATATTTGAAACCCTCATTGTGCCCGCGTCATTAAATATGGCCTCTTAAAAACAGGAGGCGAGACACATTAGTGGGAACTATATCAGACCGATTATGTGTTGCACCATCTGGGTCTTCTGGAAATGTCTGTTTAGTAGTGCTATCTCGTAAAACACAAGGATTTCCATGCTAACGACCGCCCTTGAATGTGAAACGAGAATTGGTATAAGGGGATTTAGAAATAAATAAAGAGTTTTTATAATATTTAGGGAGATTTTCGGTCAATCCGTTAGGCATAGTTTGTTGGAAGTGTATTGGGGCTAACTGAGAACTCGTGTAAAAATATAGATTAACCTCAATATTTAAATATTGAGGATAACTTTGGGTAAATACCCTACTTACCAATACACTAAACGGATTTTGATAAACTTTTAATCATGAAAAGGAGAAGGTACCTACTTTAATCATAATCATAAATCTTTATTTATCTCGACATCAAAAATTACAGGCGCTGGTATATGCACAATCTTAAATAGAGAAAAGTATCTGATGTAGGATCCTGAGGATCCTGAGGTACAGATTACCTCTCCGGCTAATATAATATAACATTTTAAGTTTTAATTTTAACTTTGATCTTGTAATACTGATGCCCGTGTTCGCTAACACTAGAGTACACTTAAGCTTAAGCCATTAAACCGCTCTGCTCTGTGATAGCCCAGTGGTGAGACCATCGGTCTGACAAGTCATACGTCTTGAGTTTGAACCCAAGACCTCATTTTTTTCGGATTCTTGTGTGTTGGCGCGTTGTTACGCCTTGTGCTCAGTTACAGGAGCATAAAATTGAGTAGAAGAAATAAAAATACGTGTACTGATTGATCTGGTGTAATCCAGAATCCGAGAATTCGTGGTAAAATTTAGAAGTGAGGCGACGGTCGTAACGTGAGACCGCGCCCACGCCCTCTCCGCCCTTCCTGCTCTCAGCCGCCAAGTACCTCCAGCCGGTCGTAGGCATGCCATGCATAGACATGTGCGTATTGTATAATTGTCACTTGCTTCGGTGAAGGAAAACCTCGTTTGGAAAACAAACCGAGCGATTTATTCGTCAACTGGCGAGTGAGAAACAAGCGCGTGCGCGAGTTGACACCTTCCGATTTTACCTATGTTGTCAACTCGCTCGTACATGTTAAAGCACAGTCAATTAAAATATATTTTATTATATTTATTTTAAAGTCAAGTCGTATAAAATGTCTAATAAATTTAAAGTCGGTAAGAAGTTTTTGTAGCTGTACATTTGACGTATTTAATGTCAGATTTTCAAGGTCGAGCGAGTTGACGACAAAAAAATAGGTCAAATCAGAAGGTGCCAACTCGCACGCACACGCAAGTTTTACACTTGCCAGTTGATGAATAAGTCAAACATGCAGCCTGAAAGATTTTCTCGACGGCTTGTAGAGCCAAGTCAGAGGCCCATGGGGTACTAATTATTCTGTGCCATGGGTGGCCTATAACTGACACCAGGTTAGGCACTAACAACACAAAAAAGAAAAGAAGAGGATACCGCTCTGTTAGATTTTCTATACTCGGAAATCTCGCGATGAGAGTTTCCAAGTGCAATGATATTCAGACAATAATTTGGCTCAGGCCCATCTCGTAACTTTCCCATTTCAACAACTAAACAAAATAGCATCACAAAAGTCCCATTTCGTAACTATTTTGATCTTGATACATTGGTTTATGTGTCGCGTAGTTTTAGTGAAATCAGATTAGAATGCATATTAATTTTGATACAATCTGTGGATTCTACAATATTTAGCTAGAAGATGAGTAAACAAGTCTACCTTATTTAACTTAATTAGGTGGGTACTTAGTTTATCGAAATCTTGTTGTTTATGGCATAATTTAACAGTTTTTCTAAGAATACCTAACAACACTTAAAACCCTTTCTTCTTAAAACATATAAAATAACTTACAAAAACATATTTTTACACGTTTTATTTTTATTAAAGTTGAAAGGCTAATGGACTATTAAAACTTTGTAGGTATACACACGCATAGGGCGTTATATTACGTTATTGCTTAGGGACCTCACGTTGGGAAAACACTTAAATTATGACGCTTTTAGTAAAAATTTTGATACACAACTGCGCAGTTTTCATACACAGGAATAAGAGATATCTAAGAGAGCCTAGGAAAACCTAGTTTTTGTGTTTGATCCCTAGGTTGGGCAAAATTTTTGGGGTTTTTCATTTTGAAACTTAATAGGGATCTAATTTTAAAATCTAGGATATTTCTATTCCATTATTGTTTTTATCAACGCCGTCGGTCTCTTGGTCACATTAGCAGCTGACAGCGTTGAGGAGTTGTTTGATGAATAGTTTGACCAAAATTAAGCAAGAGCTAATTGAATGCCTACCGGCCGTTTTCACCAACACTAAGTGAGCCCAAGAAGAAGCGACACCTAACTGAATGCCTAATACCCATTTTCATAAAATTTAAGCAAGACCTAACTGAATGCCTAACGCTCGTTTTCACCAACATTATGGCTCTCTAGCTAATACATTTGATTTTAATCGACACTTGTATCTGACTCGTGGACAAGACCAAAACAAGTATGTCGTGTGTGTGTGTGTCGTGTTACACACATTTTTGTATTTGATTAATCCGTACCGGTAATCGATGTCGTTAGACGCGTGACGCGTCGTTTGAGAGAGTAGGTAGCCAGGATAAAGATAAAGATAAAGATAATTTTATTTGTTAAAACATGCGTATACATGCAACGTTAAGCACGCAGGATGACACAATATTAATATTTTGTACGTACGTTTCACCAGTAAGGCGTACAAATTTATAAAATTTACAAAATAAAATAAATTACAAATAAAAACCAAATTACTAAAATCCAAATACCTAATAGTCAGTTAAAAACATTGATCAGTCAGTAAAATAAATTAATCATATCAGGGCTTGAGTGTTTGAAGGAACTTCATTAATTAAGACTGAACTAAAGGTGTAGGTACTACGCTTATTTTTTGTTTTAAAGAAAATTGGATTCTTTGTAAAAGAAGAATGCGATGACTTTTCCTTTGTTATAGCGCAGTTGCAATATACTTTGTAAAAGATTTGAAATTATTTGAAAAGATTTGAAAGCTCCAATTTGCATTGAATTTAGAATAGATAAACTTCCAATGGATATGAGTAGGATGTGTCTAAATGATAACGAATTATGTGATCGTCACACTTATTACCTAGATAGACTAGCTAAATTATGAACATTGGAATATCCTGATGACATAGATTTGTATAGTAAAGCGTAAGAAATGAACGGAATTACTGGGAAGGAGGCATTTATTTCAATTAGACCATTACGGCACTTTTCAATGTCAAAATTACAAATAAAAAAACAAAGCTACAGTCCCAGTCACAAGACATAATAACTTGAGAAAGTACTGTAGTTGCCCATTCCCTAGCGTAGATCTCTATGGAGAAGAACGGGCAAGAAACTCCATGGACACTCTTTTGAATCAAAACTGCTGAGATAACGAGTAATAGAGAAGTATAGAGGAAGAAGACCTGCTGCTCCGACTTCTAGCTAATTTGAATTAGGAATGGGGATGCGACTAATGATAGTAAAGCGTTGCATTATTGGATTTAAATTTTCCGTAGATATTTTAAAACACCTATAAATTGATTGAAATAATGTTAAAAGATAAGATAATGTTCCTTTAGTAGGTATTTAAGGACGTCTAGACAAGTCATTTCGTCACTCCTTCACTGCGTCGTAACCGTGAACACATTTTAATTTCAGCTGTAAACTTGTATTTCTTTCTACGACCTTATGCAGTTTGGCTATAAAACACAACACAGTCGACAGATAAATAATCATCTGGGTGATATGATGCGACTGGCTGTCAGACTTTCTGTCACTGACTACCTGTAATGACTGTTTAAGATTTACAAATTACTGCCGGGACCAATAGCTTAAAACGAGCTTACTGAGAACCGGAGGAAACTCCGTAGGTATGTAATTAGTAGTCACTCATCCACGGACCAACCTAGGCAAGCACGGCTTAACCTAAAGATCGCTCCGAGCGGCTGTTATTATTTAGCCACGAAATCCTTTGGACCGATAAATAAGATCATACAATATTGATCTAGTTAATAAGCTCGGCCCCTATTACATGGGACTTAGGCTGCCTGTCCATTGAAGCGGATCGAGGCTGCGGAGCGGTGATACGGAGAAATATTAACTAATAGGATTGCATGAAATCTTCGCTCCGCTCCAGTATGCAATTCTGACGAATTATGGATGTTCAACTCTGGTATTATTAGGTAGGTACAACTCTGGCTGACTCTGCAGGAATTACAGGTCTGATGTTATGTTTATATCTTGCTACCGACTCAACACTTTTGTTGTGCAAATTGCAATGCAGGCACAATAAGACCCGTATTTACAGATCGTCACTAAAGCCTCAAGCATTACTTAAAATTAGTTTCAACCAATCAAATAGCTGAAATCTAGCTTTAAGGCTGCGGTTCCACTAAGGCGGAGCGAGGCTGCGGAGCGGAGAAACGGAGAAATATTAACCAATAGGATTGCATACTGAAGCGGAGCTGAGATTTTATGCGATCCTATTGGATCGCTCTCGCTCCGCCTCAGTGGAACCGCAGCCTAAGTAGACGGCGCGTTTGTCGCGCTGGTTGAGCGATTTCCTGCTGCGTGTTGCGGGTTCGTTTCCCGACTATGGCCTACAGTTATTCTTGATCTGGCTGTTTTTGTATGTGAGTGTGTTTGTAAACGCACTCACGATACAGATGAAATTCATAGCGTAGGGCAACGTCATATCACAGCGTCCCGGCCGCCGCGGGAGACGCCCCGGGCGTCGGGAGCCACCACGTGGCCCCCGGCCACCGTAGGCGCGGGCCTGTGGACGGTGGGCTATGGGCTAGCTCGCCGTCCGTCCGTCTCATGACGACAGGCCGTGTCGACGGCGCGTTCGTGTTCCACGCGCGCCTCAAAGAGAGTCAGCAAAAAGGAAGGGGTCCGCAAGGACCGATGCCTGCCGGGGTTGCGGGACTATTCGAAAGAGATACCGTGGCCCCGGAACACAAAGGACGATGAAGGAACATGGATGGGTTTTAGTCAGTAAAAGTCTGACACTCCCTCCTGCTCCGCCCAGAGCGGGAGAAGTCACTTGATGATTTCCCAAACGAAAAAAAAAAAAAAAAAAAGGGCAACGTTATATAAAAAAAAGTAAAATGCTTGACTTTAGGGCGAAGTTCTGTAAACCGGATCTAAAAGTGAACAGAGCTTGGACGAGACAAACAAAACTGGATCGTGAAATTAACAAACTGAACACTTAACCTAGCAGAGTTTATCCGTGTACATACAATACTTAGTTTCCCTAGAGAGCGACGAAAAAGGTGCGCAACACTTACCTAGTTAACAATTAACACATTAATTACTCTGTGAGCACCCACTCGTAAAATGTTCGAGTTCAAGTGGGCTTTTGTTACAATTTAAAACACATTATAATTTTTTTTTAACGAATTTTCATACACGTGTTTCACTTGATCACTTCACGTGGCATGTGGCCTTCGTATATTTATTGAAAAACTCGCGTAATTCAATATTCAATAAAGTTTGTACCTACTGAAAATAGGTGAAGTGGCCAATCGCTGAAATTTTGAAACTTGGTAGGTAAATAAGTACCTAGTTAAAATAGTTGACTCCCAGCAGCAGGAATATTTACAACGATTATACGATGTAAATCTGCTTCGGTTTTTGCTTCATCATCATCATCATCATTTCAGCCGAAAGACGTCCACTGCTGGACATGGGCCTCCCCCAAAGGGGGGTTTTTGCCATAATCGCCACGCTTGGCAGGCGGATTGGCGATCGCAGTACGGTTGTTACAAAAGCACAGAGAACGCTGCTGCCCATTCTCTGTTTTTTGCCTACGTACGAGTAAGTATTTATCTAAAAAAATATACATTACGGGTGAATGAATTTCACCTTTTAAACCAACCCGCTCGGTTGGTAGCAATAGGCTCACCCCTATTACATGGGACTTAAATATAACTGGCGAAATATTGGTGTACTATTAGGTACACCTCTGCCTAACTCTTCGGGGGTTACGGGCGTGACGTTATGTTAAAACTGAATGCAATCAGAAGACCTAAACCTGCTAAAAGCTGTTAAAATTGAAACTAACACGTCTTGAACGGGGTTTACACGTGGTGATGTTGTTTAGTTCCATTGGTTTAAGTTGCTCTAAAAAACCTTAGTTCTTTGTGTAGACTCTCTTCTTTGTTCATTACTACACGCGTACACGTGGATTCTCAGTTTCGTGGATAGTGTTTGTAATTGATCCCGTACCGAAACAAAAGGTGTTCGCTGTAAAAATGGCCGCCAATTCATCAGGATCGCTCCAAAAAGTTAGTTTTGACATCGTTAGCGCTTGAAATTAAATACAGTAGCCACGTGGTCCGTTTAACCGCTTGGCCATGAACTATAAGCTCACGCGACACACGTGCTGCGACAGTGATTGCGAATAAAACAAATGAAAGAAATAAAAATGTTTTTTACTTTCTTTCAAATCAAAAAATGCTTAGAACACCAGTCACCGCGGAAGCACACACTTGCGGAAGAAAGTAACAATACCCGAAGAAAACAAGTATCATACGCAGGGGTCGCTTCACCTGAGGTCGTGAACGGGGCATAAAAATTTTGGTTGTATATTGGTAGTGGTATTTTGGTTTTAGCTGCAGTTTGGGTAACTGCCGTCGCTCGGTTTACATGCGTACTCGGTTTGCTGCGTAATGGAAGCGAACTTTTGTAACGGAATTTTACGAACCACAATAAACTTTATGTCAATCAGTTAATAACCGATACAAAACCGAAAGGCTGGCACCTTTGTGGCGATGTTCGTTCAAGGCTTTGGAGCTTGGCTTTGACAAGGCAGTCTTTTTCAATGAGCCTCTTGCCACGCCGCCCGATAGCTTCTCACGCTTGCAGCTGGTACTTGGCTGTTGATCCATCCCAAAGGTGCAAACAGTACTCCATGCACGATCGAACTTGTGCTTATTACCGTGTGAGGAGCTGTTCCAGCGTTATGTACTTTCGCACCTTTGCGAGAACACCCATCTTTCTAGCGGCTAATTGGGCCCTAAATATTGAACCCGAAGTGAGAGAGTGTCGAGGTTAGTTAAAATGTTAATTTGAAAAAAATAAAATGTTAAATGTTATTATTATTTGGTCCAAACGATTTATTGGTAAAAACATCCTAGCCGTGACATAGCCACACGAAAAACGACTTTGTTTTATATGTATTATGTAATTTTTCGTGTGAAGAGATAATTGTCGAAAATGACCAGGGGGTCTAAAATGGCCGCTTTAGCAGAATCATATTATGAAACACGTTTAAAATTCTTAAAATGGACTTTATTATAATGACCATAAAGTCCATTCTAAGAATTAATTTTTTTAACGTGATTCATTAATATTATGATTCTGCTAAAGCGGCCATTTTAGGCCTGCAGTTAATTATTAAAAAAAATCAATACGCTTACCTTATTTTACTTATTTCGTACTTGTTAATAACTTTGTCGAGATTACATTGAATTATGCAAAAATGATCCTTTATTTTTGAAGCATTGGTAACGTTGAGACTTACTGAACTGATGCCATGACGTCTGACAGGGACCATGGAAGAAGAAAATGTGTTGCGCCGACCCCAAATAGAATGGAAAAAGGGCAGAAATATGATGGTGGTGGTAACGGCTGAGACTTATGTGAGAGTTGTGGGTCGAACCCATAGAGCCGCTTTAGGTTGTCTAATAGGCAAGACGACAAAAAAGATCTAATTAGTCCGTCAGTTAGATTATCAAAAAATATTTGACCCATTTTGTTACGTAAACCAAAATTGACTAAGATATGACGCTTTTAAAATTCTCAATACGTCACGCCTTGGTATAATTTTTAGCTAGTTCTGACGTCACGAGTTTTGATGCGTTTTATCTTTGTCAATATTCATTGATTTACAAAAATAAAAAATACGTGTCCATTATTTTCCAAAACTCTAACTGACGGACTAAATAGATTTGCAATTTTTTGATACTGTCGTCATGCCTACTCGTATTGATAATTTCGTAACACATTCAAAGACATGTGACATCTAACAACCAGCACTGGGCCAGCGTGGTGCGTACCTCTTATAGAGAGAAAATTGTGTCTTTGCATAGGGAACGTTGTAGGCTGATCATGATCCTTGATTTTAAAGCTATGGATATCTTTATCGCAAAAATAAATTATGAAATAGTGAGTGACATGGCTTATAGGAAGGTTCTCGTCATTTTGCCAATACAACAAGCTATAAAACTTTTTGCTTGGCACGATATAAATAAGTTTTTGCTATGTTTGGGTACCCCGGTTGCTTCCCGTTCCGTCCTAGATTAATTAATTAAATGGAAGGGATTTCAAGTACTGCCTTATTTAAAATTACACCAAAAGTTTAAATCGAGAATAGTTCCTTCAACGTAATATAGCCCTCGAACATTAAAAAGTAGAATTTGAATATGACTGCCTCGTTCATCTAATGGTCGTAAACGCGACTGCGGAGCATGAGGACCTAGGTTCGATTCCCTGGTCGGGCAAAGTGTTATTGGGTTTTCCATTTCTCGGTAGCAGCCACGGATTTTGGATTTGCGCCCATTTGATGGCAATAGGTTCGCCCCCTATTACATAGGACTTAACTGGTGAAATTTGGGTGAACTATTAGGTACACCTTTACTCCAAAACCGGTAATCAGGTCGAGAAAAAAAGAGTTTACACTGACAAAAGTGAGCTCTCAAATCTCGCATGCAAAACTAAAGATTTTCAGCATGAATAAGCGAGACCATACTCTCCAAGTGTCATTGTAAACGAATCCGTAACGTCATCATTTTTCGACGCCATAGGGCGAATCAAACACGGTACAAATCTTTGCTTTATACCTCAATAGGTAACTAGATAGAAAGAACTACATAGAGCACTAGAATTACCCTCAGTTTCATCAATATAAAACTGAGGGTAATTCTAGTGCTCTATCTAGTTCTTTCTATTAAAATAATAAAGGGTTTTTTTCTAAATGAAGAGATCAACCCACTCCTACGCAAAAAGCTACTCCACCAAATAAACTAATGGAATACGATGCCCGCACAAACAGTGAAGAGTGCTTTATTAAATTAGTTTCTAACAGAATGCTCCATCTACGCTAACTCACACCAAACTCATATTTACCCAACTACCGCAATAATTAATCAATCAATTCAATCTATCGCTGGAAATAGGAAGCAGAATTCAAAATATAATTGTTCACATAAAACGTAGGTGCACGGTTTGGGTTAAGACAGAAAAACTTAACAAATCTAAGAATCTACTATTACTTTTAGTTATTGAAATATTGGAGGTTCAAAACAAAGTTGCAATGAGGGATTTTCTTTTTAGCTCTTCCCTAGTCGCTGGATATATGGCGCTGAACTTAGTACGTTAATGCAAGGAACAGAACTTAAAAAAACTGATTTTAACAAAGCGCTAGAAAACTAGGTTATATTCGGAAGGTTAAGCAAATGAAAGTGTCAGTCAACGAGCGTATGTGACGTGACGCAATGTTTTTCCCAAGCGTTTTGGCTTTAGCACCAACTATCGTAGTCAGTTCAACGCCATCTATAGAGTTCATGGAAACTAAGTTTTTTTTAATACCTCAAAAAGAAAATCCCTCATTGTACACATGTCTAAATAAATACAAGTTTTTAATGTTATTAAAAACTTTACTTTAAATATCCATGACTCTTGTCATACATACATTATGTCAAAATGTTTTGATTGCATTACATCAAACCACACAGTCACAAAATTTTTCCCATGAGGGGAGGCAGAAACCACAGAACGCCACCTGCTACGTACATCATACGTCTTGCGCGTCGTCTACGTTCAAACATACATGTGGAGTGGTCTAGAATAGCAAGAATTACTTTCTTTAAGTAAAACGCCATGGCGAAAACAGCGCCTTTCATACCATTAGATATATTCTTCTTCAGTTTTAATAAAGAGTGTATTAAATAAAGTACAAAAAAAAAAAAAAAATATTTCGAGCAACATTAACTCATATGTGGAGTACACACAAATACAGACAACACACAAAGAATAATAAAACAAAAATTAAATAAAGAGGCAACATCTAACCGGCCCTGCTGACGGCAACATGCCTATCACAGCAGTGCCTTATGTATGGGCAAGTCCATCCGGTCCGCGATCATCGCAAGGACAGCATTGGGGCTGCCCCACACCCTACGCACCAAGGACGCGCTCCGCTTACGCATGGTCGCGTAAAAGCAGTCAGTGCGCGCCTCAGCGAACATACCTGAGGCGCTGCAGTAGCGAGGCAGCCCCAATACTGCCCTAAGCGCGTTGTTGAACTGGACGCGGAGGGCCCCGTATGATGCACGCGTGTACCTCGCCCACAGACTGCACGTGTAAAGGGACGTGCAGTATGCCCTGAAGAGCGTTATCTTCACCTCCCTCGAACAGCGCACAAAGCTACGTGCGAGCATGTTCGCCCGCACCGACAAGGCCCTCCGTTCCCGCTCCATGTCAGCATTGTCCTTGAGGTCGGTCGTAACTAAATGCCCTAGGTACTTAAATTGTTCCACCCTTTTGAGTGGAACACCGTTTAGAAAAACGGGTGGACAATTTTGCAAACGTTTCGTACCGGCCTCAAAGACCATGCATTGACTTTTGGCCACATTGTAATTCAACCCATGACCAAGGGCATACTCCTCACATGTCCGCACCAGCTTTCTGAGGCAACAGACCGACGCGCTCAGCAGCACCATGTCGTCTGCGTAACTGAGATTGTTGACACAGATTCCACCGACATGGCAGCCAACATGCTGGTTACTCAGCGCGACGATCAAGGCATTCATGTACAGGTTAAAGAGGGATGGGGAAGTCAACCCCCCCTGCCTCACCCCGCACTGCAGCTGATATGGCTCCGACATTGCACCAGCCCACAAAACAGAGAGGAAAATAAAACGTAGTGTTTCTTCTCTGTGTCCTTTTTAGTCCATGGAATTGGTACATTTTGCCTTGTATCAAATCAGGTCATTCAGATTTTTTTATGTGTGCTAGGTCGGTTGGAGGAGCTCGTGGCTAAATAATAACAGCCGCTCGGGTAGATCTTTAGGTTAAGCCGTGCTTGCCTAGGTTGGTCTGTGGATGGGTGACCACCCTTAAATACCGAGTTTCCTCCGTGCCCTGGAAAGCACGTTAAGCTGTTGGTCCCGGCTGTCATTTGTAGATCTTTATTCAGTGGCCCAAAAAGTCTGACAACCAGTCTTACCAAGTGGTATCGTATTGCCCAGTACTAACTGGGTTGTGGAGGTCCGATAGACAGTCGCTCCATGTAAAATACTGGTATTCAGCTGCATCCGGTTGGACTGGAAGCCGACCCCAACATAGTTGGGAAAAGGCTAGGCAGAGATGGTAGGTGATGAAGCAGTTATGTGAAATCCAATTTTTCGACCTCCAAAACCCTTCGGATCATTGTAAAATTTATGAAAAACTATTATATTTTTGTACTTTTTTAGTTTTTGACATTTTTTTCTACAAAGGACCTTTGCTACAGTAAAAGTTACTATCAAAGTTTTTAAAAGGACTAAATTTGCAACAAAATGAAAGCAATTTGGTTAGTCAGACCAAATATGTAGATTCTAAGATACAGCTGTTCAAAGTTTGCAATTTGATGGCATTTTCTTTACAAGGAAAGATTCAACTAATTTTTCAGTGTCTGTTCTCACTAGTGTAGTTTTCCATGAGGTGTAGAAGTGACAATTAATCGTTCTGTGTGTCCATACACCCCCGCAATGGCATATAGGGTAGTGATTGTTAGTTTTAATTTGATCGTTATTAAAGTAGAAATATCGATACTTTTAATTTGTTCACATTACAAAAAAGATAAACTGATTATTTTTCTTCGTTTCTTTTCAGGGGAAAGTTATCCTACTTTTGCCTTTATACAGAGATTTATAACATACCTTTTCAAATAATAACTATTCTTCGGTTATTCCTAGTGTGGTAAGATAAAATACAGTAAATAGGATTGTAAACATTTATTGTATGAGATAATATTATTATTTGTAGTACCCACTTGTACTAACTACTATGGACAAAGATGTAGGAAATGCTTAGTCCCAACCATTTTTAATGACATACCAGTCGATTTAGAAAGTAGCTGTACCACAAAAATGTCCTTCAAAAATAAAATGGAGAAGTTTCTTTTTAACACTTTTTGTCAAAGCCTCATAAATGGAGATGCATAAACTGTCATAAGTACTAGCTTTTGTTAGCGGCTCGCCAGTGTGAATTGAGATGCCACTGCGCGGTTGAGGATGTTATTTGTTTGTTTAGAGTAAATATTACTAACATAGTTTATAAGTTTTCATTGTTACTAACAAATATAGGTATACCTATCTAAGTTAAAGGTTTATTGTTAAGATACTAACAATACTAACCTAATTCATAAGCATTATTGTTACTAAAATACTAACAAAACTATGGGAGCTACATCTGCCAACAAACTGCTTTACAGTTTGGCAGAAGTAACATTTTATGTAATACGATGTCTTTTTTTTTTTTTTTTTATATTTTTCTGATTCAGCGCGAGACTTAGGTATTTATTTATTTTATTCACGTTTTCTTTTTTTTTTTGCAAGTCCTTATCTGACATCACATCACGCCTGTATTTCTCCGAACCACTAGGTAGAGGTGTGCCATAATAGACCCACATTTCGTAAGCTATATTTAAATCTCTGGTAACAGGCGCGAGCGATTTTGCTTTCCTCGATCGGGCACAAATCCTAACTCCGGGTTTCTAATTAAAAAAACCCAATGACACTGCCCGACCTGGGAATCAAACCCAGGACCTCATGGTCAGCAGTAGCACTTGCAACCGTAGACCAACGAAGCGATTATTTTGTAGGCGTATTCCATTTTCAATAGGTTACCATTAAAACATTTTCTCGACCTTAAATGTTCATTCCTGTCTACATCGATATCGATTACCTGCAAAGAGCAGGCACATCACTAGCTCTATTTTAAGGATTAAAAGTTGTCGTATTATTTGTATCCGCTGGAGTTAGCAATGAACTTGAGCGATTGATGAAGTGGACTAATTGATTGAAATTGATTGCGTTTGTTTGTTTTCATAAGTCGTGTTATCTTCTCGTGTTGACACGAGTTATACGAAGTTATCTCATGTTGTTATAAGCAGATTTGCTAACTGGTAAATTTTGTAACGGGGATAGTCTGCTTTTGGAGCAAGCGTTAGTTATGTTGTTAATGTTCTAGTTTCTTAGCTTTAAGGGTTAAAACGATCAGTAAATAAAGCACAGTTTGTAATAATAAATAATAAGAAAACGTAAACATACCCGAAAAAATTGGCGGCCACCGTCCTAGATCACTGACCTATCTATCAGTCAGATATTTATGTGGCTATTCTTTTGTTTTTCCAGTCATCTAAAGGGAAATATATTATTGAGTAGTATTGTGATTGGTTCCGCAGATTTTCTCAGGGATGCTATGCGATGACGGACGAATTTCCTAGGTTAATCATAGTTGCCTTTTTATCGGAATTGTACCCCGTGATACGAAGTGGGCTGCCAATCTAGAAAATAATTGCAAAGAGTGGCCTTAAAATTATTTTTGACGACCCGAATGGCGCAGCGGTAGTGAGGCTGCCTTACGTTCGTTGGGTCCCGGGTTCGAATCCTGGTAGGAGCAAATGTTTGTGTGATGAGCATGGACATTTGTTTCAGAGTCATGGATGTTTATACGTATAATAAGTATGTATTTACAAACAAAAAGTATCTATGTAGTATATCAGCTATCTGGTGTCCACGACACAAGCGTCGTTGCTTAGTTTGGCGCTAGATGGCGCTGTGTATGAGCGATATTTATTTATTTATATTTATTAATCTTTTAGCTACCGTACCTACCACGTCGCCTTATATTTTAATAGAAATGTACTAGCCGGATTTTTTTTTTGCTGTTTATAAATAAGGCAAAGTGAGGTAACGACACTGTTACCCCTATGTCTGCGGATTTTTCAAAACCTTTGTTTCATGCGAACTCGATATAAAAGATTTCACACGAAATAAGGGCGATATTATAATATCCATAATTATTATAATAAGTCCATAATAATTATTATATTAGGGAACGCACGGTTCTCTTTTTCTTAGTAATATCAATTACTAAAGTTTTCCATTTCCGATTTCCGACTCCTGTGTTTGGCATTCTTTGTTTTTAGTAAATTTCTCTCAGAATTGAGTAACTGTTTCCTTTTGATTATAGGTTTTCGTCATATACTTAGGATGAGATTTACACCTAATCAAAGTTCGAACGTGTTTTTGAAAAAGTCTCACTGGCATGGTTGACGGAGACAATGTCGCTCCACAAAGCGAACTCTTTCGAATCGAACTAGTCGTATCGTCTGAGGTCGTGAACGGGGCGTTAAATGAGAAGTGTTGGTCTATTTGAAATCAATACTACAATTAATTTTGAGTAAATAAATAATTACTATTCGGAACTAATAATTACTATTCCCTTTTGAATGTAGAGGAGATTATTGACATAAGTAGGTAATCTACCTTTCACTTCCAAAAATAGAAAGCGAAGTGTTTCCTCAAAGAAAGCAATATTAATTTCAGAAAACATTATATTGTGCTTTGTAATGTATATTTCATATCCGAGAATCATTACGGGATTAAGGGCCCCTTATTCAGAAAGTTTAGGCATTTTACGCACCGAGACGGCTTGCGTCCGCGTTGCACAGGAGCCGTCGCGATATGAACTCCGGTGACCTATGGCGGCGGGCGAGCACGCCACAGTATAGATAAATAAATCAGTAGTTCAAATATTATTGGCGTGCTGGTAATAATAGCTTGTTTGCAACAAAAACGTATAGCTTGATGTGCTGTCCACTGCACTATTGACTGTAAACACTAATACACTTAGGTATATCGTTATAAATGTATGACTTTTTTTTATTGCTTGGTAAAATCATCAAATGAGTCCTGCCGCTCTGGGTGGAGCGGAAGGGACTGTCAGACTTGTACTGACTAAAATCCACCCTGTTCCTTCGGTTGCCCTTTGCGTTCCAGGGCCACGGTATTCTGATAAGACAGTCTCGTGAATGAAAAGGTAGGCGATATCATCCTGTAGAACTTAAAGAATGGTTGTAGAAGATTTGGTGAGTAATATAATGAAAGACAAATATGATTAATTATAATATAATAAAATAAAAAATAAAGAGGTATTCCATGAAGCACACCCAAATGAAGCACACCCAGACGAAGCACACCTAAAGTATTCCACTTAGCACACCCGTAGGTGGGCTTCAAATAAAAAATTAAAATAATTAATTTCCTATTCCACGAAGCACACCTACGAATATCACTCGCATAGTGCGGGGACTAAGAAATAAAAATGTCGATAGAAGAAAATATTTATTATTTAAAAGACTAACTTAAATTTCTAACATCATTCAGTTTCAATATAATAATGTGACACAATATTTGTCATTTTTGTAATCTTACTATTTAAAATCACAGATTGTTTCATAATTATCTTTCCAAAAAAATAATTATTTTTTAACTATTTTTCTATTATTTCAGATCACTTCGACGATATCATTTTCAAAGTAACTATTCAGAACCATTAATTTATTTGTATCGTCATAGTCGCTTACTATCTTCTTTGTGATATCTATGCGAGTATGAAGTTCCGTTGACCATTTTTGGTCTTCTTCATCAGTTCCACTTCATCAAATGTTACTTTTTGACTGTAAATGCATAATATTTGAGGAGTTCCCTCGATTCCTCATGGATTCCATCATCAGAACTGGATTTTGAAAAAATTGGGACCAATCTGGAAGCATATCTTATATGAAAAAAAAAAATTGCAAATCGGTCCATAAACGACGGAGTTCTGAGGTAACAAACATAAAAAAAATGATGATAAAAATACACCCGAATTTATAACTTCCTCCTTTTTTTTGAAGTCGGCTAAAACGTGCGTTTATTTCACCGCAGTGCGCGGCGCTTCCTAGATCTCTATGCGATACAAAAATATTTGCGGGAGATTCTCCGCAAATTTGCAGCGAGAGGCCAACGGCGATTTCACCGCATGCGTTTATTTCACCGCAGTGCGCGCACTTCTGTGATACTCCATACTTCACAGATTATGCGTTAGAAAAACGTAAGGCAGTGCGCGCAAGGCCTACAAGGTTCGGACCGTCAAGGTGCGTAATTTTTATTTTTAAATTATTCAAATCTCATAAATACCTATTTTTTTATTCGTGTTCTACTTATTGGATACATGAAGTGGGCTGCCGTTGTAAGACGACTAAAAAGTCACGGTGTATAAAAAGCTTCTATTTTAAAATGTTTTGACAGTATTTCAGAATAATACGAAAGTACCTAATAAACAGAATCACCCATCGCGCGACATGTCGCTGTATGCGTGAGTGTCGACGGTCTGTGCGAGGCGCCGCGCGGCCAGCCGATCCTAGAGCCTAGAGCCGATACCTAGAGCACGGCCGGCCGATGTCGGCCGTGCTCTAGGTACTTACCTAGTGAGTACAAGTAGTGACCGATAGCCATTGTTCAATTTGTTTCAAATCTTCATAAACATAATAAAAGAATGTAATAATAAAAACAAAACACAACATACCTAGGTACTTATACACACATCATACATCTCCTTGAATTTGACCAGGATGCAAAACTGCACTTTGTAAAGGTATAAGAATATTTCCATTATAGATTTAAAATTCTAGTCATACTGACTTCGCTGGTCTGTGTAGAGGAGTACTTAATTATATTGTGACGTATTTATAGAATAAGTACTTACGCAATACACTTTCGGATTTTCTTCACTTCAGATACCCTTTTTTTCTTAATTTTGTTTTTTTTATTCGCCATTTCAATTACTTATAATACACACGTATATTTACGCGCGCAACGATAATTTGTGGTCGCGAGCAAAAGTCGCATAGGTCCTCCCTCGATGACGTCCGGCAGGACAATGGCGCGGTGCGCGCGTGCCGTTTTCACGTATTTATTTTATTTAAAAAAAAATAAGTGCCATATTATAAATTTATCCAAAAATATCCCTGTCAAACCTGATTAGTAAATGAAATGTTAAATTTTCATAAAAGTTGCGTTCCCCCAAGTCTCATAAAACTTAAAATACTTTCAAAATCGACTTTACTTCAGTATTTTTTTTTAACCAAAAAAGTCACTAGATCAAAGATGTATCTGTACTATATATTTTTTTACGGATTTAAATATGATGATTTCTCTGAAAACAACTCGATCTAGAAACGTAAATTTCGAAAAAGGGGCCCTTAATTGGAGCATCAAGAAAAAAAAAAACACTATTCTTGGAACCTTTTGATGTTTTCCACGAAAGTCGTGTTTACTTCTACTAATTTCTTAAAAGGCTTATCTACGCACGTGTACTGACTTAAGGGGAAGTCAAAACTAAAATGCGTGCACACTGTCTATTGGTATTGGAGTAAACGAGATCGAGAGAGTTACTGGGCGGCCAGGTTTTAGAAGAAAATAATGAATAAATATTGAAATAAAAAGAATTGTGGATTATTTGTGAAATATTTTTATTTTTCGTTAGCGGTTTAGGTGTGAAAATGTTGACTTAATGTTTTTAATTGCAGACCCATACGTCAAAAAAATAAAGACATAGAACCGTTTAATGATGATTTTAAGACCACCCTTTCAATTATTTTCTATCGAGCCGATTTCGTCCAATTATGTATCGAGTCCGTCCACGGTCTTTGAAATATGATGAATATTAACAATTTTTTTTTGATTTGCTAGAACAAATACTACAACAGCCCATACCGTCCACTGCTGGACATAAGCCTCTACCATGATGGGAGGAATTTGCCGTAATCTCCACGCTTGGCAGGCGGATTGGAGATCGCAGTGATGAAAGACTAACAGAAAACGGTGCTGCCCATTCTCTGGTCTACGGAGGCGCAAGGTGTTCTGCCTCAGACATTAGTCGCCTTATACGACACCCGTGAGTGTAATGGGTTGGTTCTACTCTGCCGGATACCAAACGGCTAGCCAGATACCGGAACCGGATGCCGGAACAAATGGTTTTTTCAAATTCAAATTCAGATATTTATTGCTCAACACAGTACATTTTATACATTTCCAGATGTCAAGTGAATGCGCAGTTTACTGTATTGCACATTGCAAAATTATAGCTTGTACAATGATATAAATTCAAATAAATAAGTAAGTAATTAAAATAATGTCAGAGTATAATTATAATGTCAAAATAATTAAGGAATTTACTAATTTATAATTTTTCATGCACTGTAATATTTAAATTAATATAAATAAATATATATATATTATTAATCATTCAAATTACATTATATAATTACACTTACATAGAATTAAGCTTAAATAAATCGGACATAACTCACACCTAATTGTTTCTTATTTAACATGTCTGCTAAGAATTCACCAATGGAATAGTAGTTTTTCTTAAATAACTGCTTAAATAACATTGATTAGGTGTTGTCAGCCCCTTAAGTTGCGGCCGAACTGAGCGGACAGTGGACTAGATGCGGACCACAGACTTTGACAGATATTTCAGTGCAATATTTGTGGCGGCACGGTTGGTGCAGGGGGCTAAGCGATTGGTAGCTACACCGCGTACCGCGGGTTCGATTCCGAACAAATATTTGTATGACCTACATGTAGTTGTTTCGGGTCTGGCTGTTTGTGTATGTGTGAGTTTAAATGTATGTTAACGCACTCACGGCACAAGAAAAATTCTTAGTGTGGAAACGTTTAAAAAAAGTGAAAAGGTAATTTCAAGAAAATGTAGGTGGAATCGTCCATTTCGACCCACGCATGGCCACGTTACGTTATGAAAGTGTTGCTGACAAACTAATGAACCGCGCAGGTAAAGTGGCAAACTGCCACTCACTCATAACCTTATACAGCAGTTGGTGGTTAGGTTTTACAATGCGTTTATGTCAGTTAAAAGTTTCAGTAAGCTAAAGCAAAGTCGGAGATTTATGTGATAGCTAATATTTGAAGATTTCAATAAAAAAAGGGTAGAAAAGACAAGTATGTATTTCAACTTTAATCATACTCAAATATCTGTGTTGAAAATCGTGATTTGTGTTGTTAGTACCTTTTCGTATGTCAAGCTACAGTTTTACCCAAATATTTGTGTGTTTCCAGCGTTATCTGGCGCCAGTCTAAGATAGAAAACATCTCAGTAAAATGGAATACCGATCATAGAGATTCGGTTAGTTAAGATATGGAACCGAATATTCTATGATTTAATACAATTTCGTTACATCATCTGTTTGAACGAAAACAAATACGGATACTAGTATTCGATATTCCTGATTGAATATTCGGTTATTTCGTTACCTGTAAACTTAAGCAAGTCGTACGTCTTGAATTGCAAAAAAAACCGTGTAGGAGAAGAAATTTCATTAAGGCTAAACATTACCTACAGTTTTTGTTTCAGTCTCCCGGTCGGGCAGGCTTATTGGGTTTTCCATTAGGACTGTCTTTGCTGTAGGAGCCTGGATGTATGCCCGATTGGTGGCAGTATAGTCTCACACAAAACCTTAGTTACTAACATTGGTATGGTAACCGTTAAGAAACGTTTTTTTTTCGCGACGACTGAGCATAAGGTTCCGTGTTTGATTTCCGGGTCGGGCCAAGTGTTATTAGGTTTTCCATTAGGACTTTCTCAGTAGCTGCCACGGAGTCTGGATTCATGCCTGGTCAAGGGACTTAAACATAACTCACTAAACGTGGGTGTACTATTAGGTACACCTTTGCCTATACCTTTGTGAATTACAGGCGTGATGCTATGTTGTTATTGTGTTTTTTTTTTAAATTCGGCGTACATCGATATTTCCTACTGGAATAATATTAGAAACTTTATTGCTCCGTGATGGTTGGTATGTATTTTGTATGTCGGTAAATAAGTTTGTAAACAAACAACAAAATATCACCAAACTATCCTACACCCACTATCATATATATATTGAATTATTAAGTCTAATTTTATATTTAAATTGATAATTGATTATAAAGTATGGATTTAATTTTTACGCTTCAACGCAAGGCATAGATGGACTCGCTATTTAATATTTATTTGGAACACCCATGTACAACCTATGTCTACAAATAAAGATTTCATTTTCATCCTAAAAGGGTTTCAACCGATATCGTAAACAATTCAAAAGCTCAATTTAACTTTTCATCACAAACTAAAGGGTTTGTAAGCATTGTTTTAGAAGGGACATATTGGGGTCAACGTATTGGCTTCGCTAAATTTATTGGGGTCTGTTCTATTATTTGATATTGTCTGGGTTGGAAACCTTGATAAATATGTCTAAGATTTGGCCTAGAATGAGACAAGGCTGTCTTTAGTCAGGCTATCGTTATATGATAATAATGACGGCGAGCTCCCTAACAAAACTATTTTAGTTTGTTAAAATAAAACTAATCTTACTGAGGGATATCGTATTACCCAGTAACTGGCTTGTGAAGCTGAGATGGCAGTAGCACCACGCACAATTCAGCTGCATTCAGTTAGGCTTAAACCCGATCTCAAGATTTTGTAACATTTTGATTTAAAAGAGTGTCCATGGAGTTTCTTGCCCGTTCTTCTCCATAGAGATCTACGCTAGGGAATGGGCAACTACGTACTTTCTCAAGTTATTATGCCTTATGACTGGGACTGTAGCTTTGTTTTTAATTTGTAATTTTGACATTCAAAAGTGCCGTAATGGTCTAATTGAAATAAATGCTTTGAGTTTGATTGAAGAGGCAAGGGTAGTAGTAGGGTTTATCTGCAACTCTGATGAGAGCATATAAACATGCAGGTTACCACAAGTAAAAAAAGACAATGCCCATCTGTGGGTTAAGTTAAGGGTTTTGGTGGATTATGAACCGGCAGTTACCTATACACTTACAAGTTTGCTTACCCTCTCTGAACAATAAATCATCTTTAAAAAATATGAAGACAACCTAGTTTTTCTATCCACATAGGTGTTTGCACATACCTAAGTATTTTCAAACGAAAAAGGAGAAACTCCTAAAGTGCCTGTAAATTCAAACTGAACTTTGTTATCCAAGTATTTTTGTTGCCCGCCGTATTTGTTGAAGAAAAATATTTTGATGTGGCGCTCAGAAATAAACTGAACGAGAAAAGCTTTGAATTTGGGTTTTCTCAATTACTTATCCTATTACTTTTTGTCGTTTTGTTCATAATTTATTTATTTATTTAATCTTCTTATTTATGGAAGTCGTATGCAAAATACTTTTTGAATAGTGTTAGGATTTGGGTTTATCCAATGACGAACGCATTCTTTTATATTTGGAAAAATAATGATAGTACAGTTTTGCCCACATAAGTTATTCCTATCACACTTATCTGTCTGTCTTACAGAACCGCAAACGTCATTCTTCTTATTGCTGTGGAATCCGATCAGTACCGCCAACAGCAGACAGGCGCTTATTATGGACAGGAGAATGTTGTTCGTCTGAAGGTGTTCCGCCGTCGCTTGTGCGTGGATGCTGCCAGTTGCAGACTGCGCAATAACCACTTGCTCCTTGCTTTGCATAGTCTTTCGATTTCCCAATTTGCAAATATATCGAAGCTCGGTGCGACGTTCCAAAAATTGAAGAAGGTCGAAGGTCGTTGCAGTACGGTAGAGTGACATGAGGACTGGCAGGGTCGCCATGTAGTGTGATCAGGTCGCTAGGTTGGAAGAGTTGAAATGATACGACTGTTTGGTTTTATGGTCCGGTTTAATGTGTGTTAAAAATAATTATTTATAAAACAGTATTGCTGAAGAAGCACTTTAAATAATAAAACATATATACTTACTATTATTTACACACTACATCTCAATTAATTCGTCACAGCCATTCATGCTAACTTATACTTTGTTTAATTTTTTTATTCTTATTCTTTATTGCACACAAAAAAAAAATATACATATTAATTGCAATTATATAGCTTATTTTTATTTATTTGTGTAGAGGTATATGACTTTTTGATACACATTCATAATGTTTTTTTTTTAATAAAACTTCTTTTCGTTTGGAAAAGCAGGTAAAAAAAACAGTTTCTAAAAATATTTGATTTTATTTCTTGTCTCTGTACACTGTGATCTGTTTCGATTTTGTTTTTTTTTACATGTCGCCACAGATATCATGATCAGTGGGTAACACGATAACGAGGAAAACGGATAACGGTATCAGTGGATACAACTCGCTGTGATCCGTGGCTAACGTGATCTGATACTGTGATCAGTGGAGACAAACCCTTATGTACACGTGTGTGTTATGTGTGCTTGTGTGCTTATGTGTATGTTTTACCATAGTAGGTTGGCAACATTCTTTAAGAACATAGAAAGTATCCATTGCAAGTATCTGACTTCTAACTACTAGTCCATTAACTTCGCAATTAGCAAAGTTTAGTTAATTTCCTAATTCCTTGTTTCGGTTATTTCCTCTCTTTGGAGTGTTGAGTTAATAAAAGGGACATATACAAATATACGGTTCACTAATGTTTCACCAAAACTCCTTTCAACTTTCCTTTTTCTTTTATATACAACTTTTCGTAAGCTCGACTCAAATGTATACACAGTTATATTGTGATATACGCTGTAGACAAAAACCTCGAATTAGCAGAGTGCGACGCGCCTTACTACAGCAAATAGTAATCCAGTGGCGTAACGCTAGGTCCGAACAAAGGCAAGCCCGTTTAGTCAACTACCGATGTTTTAGGAAATAATTAAACAAATTAGTGTTTTGCTATTTTTTCATAGTCTCATTATTGTAATACGCATGCATAATTGACATACGCGCCATCTATACGTACGAATCACGACACCAAAGTAAGATTGCTAACTGTTTACAATTCAGACGTGCAAAATATGTATTTCAATCGAAGGCCACTAGATGGCATTAAAATTATTGATTTGTTGTACATTTTATTAATGGAATTTACTGTCGATAAAAATTTACTTGATTATACTAAATCTCACAAAATCACTCGTAATTAATATTAGTTAACTTTATTTTAATTTCATAGTTCAGAGATATATAATAGGTATTATGATGATGGTTCTGTATTTAGAAGAACTTTATCAAATAACCGCAAAATGATAATTATGCGAAATATGAATTAGCTTGATAGCTAATTCATATTTCGCTATTCATGTGCACGAACTTTGATGTAAAAAACAAACTACAAAACTTTGTCACAGGTACTAACTTCATAAACTATGCAATCGAATAAACATAATTACGAGCGACGAAAATATGTATATTTCCGAGAAAAGGTATCATTATTAGGACTTGTACAGTGAAGATAAGAGCTTACTCTATGTATTTACATACCTTTTCAACGGCAATATTCGAATTTACATTTTAATAATAATACCTGATGACGAAAATAGCGAAAGGGTACGCAAATGGTCTGTTAATTATATGAACACGTGGTTCAATAGATGAGTTCCTCTTGGAAAATCTAGGAATTTAATAAGTGAATGGACTGTATCGAGAATTAAGTTTTGAGATTATTCTCAAATGATGGTCTCAAACTAGGGAGCTAATGGCTAGCTGAAATGGATTTGGTATAAATATTGTATTTCAGTCAGTGACCAGCAGAAAAGGGTTGGGGCGAAAAAGAAAGGATTGCGAACACTCACGATTGACCAGCTTTCACCTTTAGGTTTGAATTTCTTGAAGTTTTAAAGTATTCCTCAGAATGTAGAAATGTATGTAGCTCGTTAAGATAAGCCTTAGATGCAACAAAGTAAGTACCGTTGTCGCTGTACATACATTGACAAGGACCACGACGAGATAAAAACCTTTTGAAAGCATCCAAAAATGATGCCGAACTAAGCGATGAAGCAAGTTCTAGATGAACTGCCTTAGTTACTAGGCAAATGAAAAGGCACAGGTACGCCTTTTGGCTGCGTACAGCGCGCTTACGAGAAAAAGTTACATTAAATGGCCCAGCAAAGTCTACACCAGTATGTGAGAAGCCTTTGCTTTGCTCAACGCGACATTCTGGAAGATCTGACATAACGGGAAATGTAGGTTTTGGATTGAATCGAAAGCAAATATTACAGCGATGAGTACGCATACGTACGATGCGACGAGCCGATAAAATCCAAAACCTTTGTCTAAGTATCGATAATAACAAATTGGGACCTGTGTGAAAGTGTTTAACATGGTAAGCGTCAATAATAAGTTCAACGATATGTCCATTTCGAGGCAAAAGAATTGGATGTTTTTGCGAGTAATCTAACGACGAATTAGCGAGGCGACCTCCTACACGTAATATCCCTTGATCTAAGAAGGGGGAAAGTTTGCGTAACTTGCGTGAACATAATTTTGTTTTTTTTTTTTTGTATCTTCGTATAAATACGTGTGTTGTACAGCCTTTACGATTGTCAATTCTGCGAAGTTCAAGTCTGACGCGGTTATGCAATTATTGCGTGGGAGCTTTTTTATGAACCGAAGCATATAAACCACACATCTAAAAAGTTTATCCCAGTTAGAGAACTTTAAACTTAGCGTTATAAGGAAATGCTCAGATTTATTCTTCGAAGCGAATACGGCTGACTTCTCCTCAGGCATTGGAGTAGAAGTAGGAGAAAAATCCGAAATAGGCCAATCATCGATTGGAAGCGATGCCCACGGTGGCCCAGTTAACCAAAGTTCATGTTGAACTAATTGTGAAGGCAATAGTCCACGCGACAGACAATAGTCAAAAAATAGTCCGACGAGAAATAGGTTTGGCACTGAGCTATTCTGTTAGCGACGAATGTGTTAAACCGATGAGGAGAAGAATGTACCCAGCACAAGAGCAACTTGTGAATTGTATATTGTATTGTATAACGGGCTGGTGTCCGCAACTCCACGTCAAAGCGCGTATTTTGCGTGCGGGTGGGAGCAACTTGTGAATCCGAAAAGGCATACACATCCTCGATAGGATGTCGTTTTGAAATAGTGTCATAAGTTACCCTTAGTAATTTAGCCATTAAAAGAATACCACAAAGTTCGAGCCGAGCAAGTGTTACAGTTTTAATAGGAGCGACTTTAGATTTCGAACATAACAGCCGAACAATGGGTTTCTGATTATTATTCAAAACGTAGGTATAGACAACGCATCCATATGCCCATTCGGATGCATCGGCAAACGCCAAGAGATAAAGCCGAGAATGCGAATCAACGCCCAAATGGCGGGAAAACGAAAGACTAGAAATTAATGGTTGTTCCGAAATAAACTGATGACACAAACGGAGAACAGCTTCTGGAGGTTGGTCATCCCAGTCGAGTTTGAGAAGCCAAAGTTCCTTAATAAGCAATTTCGAATTAGAATAACTGAACCAACAAGACCAAGAATGTCATACAAGCGAGCTGTGACAGACAAAATCGCTCGTTTAGTACCTTCGGGATTAGGTGGCGTGACAGTGAATTTAAACGAGTCAGAAGATGGCAACCACTGAAGGCCGAGAATTTTAAACGATGTGTCTGTGTCGAAAGAGACTGATTCCGATTGGCGGTGAGTATCAGGAATAGTACAGAGCAAGTCAAGAGAATTACTCGTCCAATTCACTAGCTCAAAACCACCACGTTTCGAAAGCTGGATTAGATCGGATGCCATTCCAACCGCTTCCTCAAGGCTAGAAGCGGAGGAAGCTAGATCGTCCATGTACATGTCGCTTTGTAACACGCTGCAAGCGAAAGGAAAACTATCACGCTCGTCATGAGCGAGTTGTCGCATAGTGCGCAATGCTAACAACGGCGAAGAACGAAGGCCGAAGGTAACGCGATTAAATTGATAAGTCTCAATTGGAGCGTCATCCGAGAAACGATATAAGATTCTTTGATAAGAACGATGCGAAGGATAGACCTCGATGCAGAGGTACATTTGACGAACGTCAGCGAAAAAAGCGAATTCAAATACACGAACCCTTAAAACTATATGAAAGATTTCATTTTGCAAATTGCAGCCTGTATGCAAAACGTCATTAAGTGACAAACCGGAGTCTGTCTTAGCACTAGCGTCGAGTACGATACGAACTTTAGTCGTTGATTTATCTTTACGAATAACAGGATGGTGAGGCAAATAAAATCCTGACTCCAATTGCACAAATCTCTGCAGCGAATCATTAATTTGTTCATGTGTAAACGAGCAGAATGAACGAGTAGACTGAGGTGAAAATATGGTGGGTGCATTTCCCATTAAAATATATCCTAAACCTGTAGGCAAATTATTACCAGGACTAATTTTATTAAATAACAAAATTTTACAATATGAATTGACACCCAACAGCATGTCAATTTGTCCGGGTGAATGATATTCATCATCGGCAAGCGGTAAATTATCTAAGTAATGAAGTGCGTTCACATCAATAAAAGCGTCTGGTAACTGTGACGTAATCCTGTCAACTACAAATGACTGCGAATTATACTGTGTCCCAGCGTCAAACCCAGACGTAAACAGAACCTTGGTCACGCCCAATATACGTTGAGATGCACCACCGATGCCTTGAACTTCAACAAACCGATTTTTATTCGAAACAAATAACGATAGACGTTTACAACACGAAGCTGTGATATAATCACTGTGCGATCCGGAATCAATTAAACATCGTACGAAATGCACACGATTATATTTATCTAAAACCTTTATTTTTGCGGTACTCAACAAAGTAGTTAACAACCTGTTATCAAAAAGGTCACGAGCAACACCACAAACAGACTTACTATTGTCATTGGGTGGCGAACTAGATTCCACTCCGCTTACGCTTAAGGTGTGGTCAACCTGATGGGAGGTAGCGGGAGCGGAAGCGACAGCGGGCAAACTTGATGCATTATTTTGCGAACCAGATGAACCAAAATGCAAGACTGAATGATGTTTCGACTTACAATGGCGACAAAAATTTTTTGATGAACACGATAAAACCTTGTGCCCGTGATTTAAACAATTAATGCACAACGAATTAGATTTCACAAAATTAAATCGATCGTAAGGGGTTGCGGGACTGTTCGAAAGAGATACCGTGGCCCCGGAACACAAAGGGCGATGAAGGAATATGGATGGGTTTTAGTCAGTAAAAGTCTGACACTCCCTCCTGCTCCGCCCAGAGCGGGAGAAGTCATTTGATGATTTCCCATCCGAAAAAAAAAAAAAAAAAGGGGGCATTTTTGTAAAATCAGAACAAAAATATAGTTTATCGGGATCTAACCTTTGCAATGCAAGATTTAACAAAATAAAGTCCGCAAGATCTTTCAAATCTACTTGCTTGAGCGCCCTAACGGCGGTATCAAATGTGTTTACAAATTACTCTAAACCGGTTATGGATTTAGCAGATATAGGTTTAAATTCTAATAGTTGATTTAAATATGAAGCGGCAAGAAAACGCGGATCATCATACTTATCTACGAGCGAGTTCCATAATATTTTATAATTCTCAGGTGTAGGTGGTATCCCTGCACACAAAGAAGCGGCGCTGCCGGTCAGCTTACCAACAAGAAAATGAATGCGTTCCGAGTCAGATAGTTGCGTGTTATCATGAACTACGCACTTAAACTGATTAAAAAACAGCGATCAAAGGAGACTAAATCGATACGAGGTAATTTCGGGAAATTATTATTTCCTTTATTTGAGATTGTTCTATTTTAAGTGAATTTACGACACGTTGAACCCGACAGTACAATTCCTCAAACGAAATCCAAGATTGGTAACTTATAGTAGCATTAGGATCCACTTTAATAGAGCACGTATTGAAGGCGTCTAATACGCTTTGAAATTCATTACGTAAACTTTGAAGATTTGCGACATTATTTTAAAATGACTCTCTACATGTTTCATCATTCATATCCTGTTTTGATAACTCGAATATATTTTGCATACGTTCGAAATGTGCATTACGTTTAGCTTGTAATAAGGCTAATCTATTTTTATTTGGCAAGCATATTATAAGTTGGTGGATTACATTGATGATAAAAATGCTTGGCTCAATGCTGGTCCTGCTCCACAACCATAGGGGAAAACTAATTGGGCAAATTATTGTTCTAGCTGCAGAAGATTGTAAAAGTATCTTTGCTTTGTATAGATTCCATCTCCTAGTATTGTATAATTGCATAGCACATGTGAGGACCATGTATTTTTAAGCTACCATTTGCATTTAGTTATCTCACTCAAATGTCTCGCTGATGGTGGCGGGTGTGTCGGGTCATTTAGTTCCCTTCAATATGGTTGAGTTGAATGGCGCCGATACACGCGTCTTGTTCGTGATCGGGTGCTGTCAGTTGGGACTGGTCATCTCTTAGCTGCCACGGTTCATTTTAATTACTTTATTTTTAATTTGTTGATTTAATGTTTTACTCTGGACGCTCATAATGTGCACGTCTTCCTACATCGTTCTCACATATATCTATAATCTCAACATGAATGATGTAACCAAGATTTTGTAACAATATTTTGATTTAAAAGAGTGTCCATGGAGTTTCTTGCCCGTTCTTCTCCATAGAGATCTACGCTAGGGAATGGGCAACTACAGTACTTTCTCAAGTTATTATGTCTTGTGTCTGGGACTGTAGCTTTGTTTTGTTTTTTTTTTGTATTTTTGACTTTCAAAAGTGCCATAATGGTCTAATTGAAATAAATCCTTTGAGTTTTTTGAGTTTTTTTGAGTTTTATTGTCGTCGTTCGACATGATTAAAAAACAATATGTAAAATGCGAATGTGTAAACTAAAAAGGTGACGTATGTGTAGAAATACGTAATAATTGTGTCTTGGCGTTTATGTTAATGAAATGAGTAAACAATTTACCTATTTCCAACGCGAGCGTAACGAAAGTAAACGACAACGATAAGTACCTATGCGACAACAACGAATAGGGCCTTTCACACTTAAATAACTCTTTGTAGGTATGTGTGCAAAAAACACCACTAAGTAGGTACCTACCTAGTAGGCTTCTCAATACGAACAACGAGATGCTCCCGAATAGAGCTCCTAAATACAACCTTAACGACTTATAGGTATGTACGAGGACGAATATTATGTATGAGTAAGCACTAATTAATGTACCTACCTAATCGTTTTACGAATAAATGAACGAAGTGAAAATAAACGACGTTCAAGACACAATTATACAGTTAATTATCGAATATACGAAACGAGTGGCAAGTAGCGGCATAGAAGCCACGGCTTGTTTATATACCTACGTATATCGGCGCGCGCTTTCGACTACGAACAATGAACGAACTAAGTGGAAATATATGCGTGTAGGTAATTGACCAATACTATGTGTACGTAAACACCGATTAGGTATATATTTTTTAATTAATGTGAGTATTATTACGATATTCAATACGTAAATATGTAATAATCAGTTACGAATACGAGTATAAGCTCAGCCAGCACAACACTGAATACCTAATGCAGTAATAGAATTCAACAGAGACGTGATATTTGATTGAGTAGGTATTTGTTCGAAATACGAATTTTAGTTAGATACAAGTATGAACTAGAACTATCCGGCTCGATGTGACCAAAAATATGATGAGGAAAATAGCGAAAGGGTACGCAAATGGTCTGTTAATTATATGAACACGTGGTTCAATAGATGAGTTCCTCTTGGAAAATCTAGGAATTTAATAAGTGAATGGACTGTATCGAGAATTAAGTTTTGAGATTATTCTCAAATGATGGTCTCAAACTAGGGAGCTAATGGCTAGCTGAAATGGATTTGGTATAAATATTGTATTTCAGTCAGTGACCAGCAGAAAAGGGTTGGGGCGAAAAAGAAAGGATTGCGAACACTAACGATTGACCAGCTTTCACCTTTAAGTTTGAATTTCTTGAAGTTTCTTGATGTTTCCTTGATGATAGAATCTTCTCCGCGTGCACGCGGTAACAAATCACCAAAATACATATTGTCCTTGAGGGTTTGCTTGAGTGTCCACCACGGTAATTACGCTTCACAAATATTACACAGTTGCGAGATCACTAATTAAGAGTTAGATTGGGCCAATAACTTAATTATATCGATTTTCTTCCTTTACTGCGCGCGCGCCATGCGACCGGAACGAAAGGGGTCGGCGAAGTGACGTGTGGAGGAAGGAGTTAGGGATGGGACATGTCACTGACTAACGAATACAAAAAAAAATAGTAAGGTGTATCAAACAATATCGAACAATACCACTTATGATAATTATGATTAAAAGAATAATATACCACTATTATTCATTAATTATGGAATCACATCGGTAATCACATCGTGCCAAAACCTTTCACACAATTTTAATAAACAAAACTAAACCATAACTTAAAAATATTGATCTCAAAATCACAATAAATCAAAGCAAATATGGGACTAATTTGAAATCGTTCGTTTCTATCAAAAATCACGCAAATTACGCAACGCGCCAATTTGTTAACAGCGCGCCAAGTCTTGCACATTGGTTGGCGCCAACACACATTCTCTCAAGCAAACTTACTTTGACTTTCACGCACACATAAAAAAAAAGCCCAGCATTAATTTCAATACAAATTTCCAACTAGAATATAATATTGTTATCTTTTGATACACTTACACAGACCATTTTCTAGCAAAAACTAAGAGGTCCGACTGGTCCGAGAAGCCGAATGCAAGCCAACGAGTGTGAAAGAGAAAACGCTGGAACTACGTTACTGTTAGCGGACTAAACTTGAACTCTTCTTTTGTATAGTGTTAGTGCGAGCTAGAAGAGAACATTTTGGCAACGTCGCGATTCGTGTTGCGCGCGAATTTTAAATAATTTCTGTGAAAGATGATATGTACAGTTCAGTGAGGGCGTAAAGCTGACAACCTCGCATTGCATTACGTTGCGCTTGGCGTGTGACGCGCAGATTTTAATATTATTAGATTAGATATTGTTTGACATAAATGTATGTTTTTGTAACACTTTTTCTATTTTAAATTTTTACTTGTGTTTGTTATGGCAAGCCGGGCTTTTCAGCTTGTACCACAATATCGCCACTGACGTAATCCTCTGGAGTCCATTTATTGTCAAGGTCACTATTATCTAGATTGCAACAGCGAAAGATATAAAGAATGAGACAAAGAATTTTCTCAGGAAATCACAGACTGGAGACCGCGAATCTTTCATCCCCTTTTGAATCCTTTAAAACAGCGGTCGGCAACACGCGGCCCGCGAATGTTTTGTAAATAAGTTATAATTATAATTATCAAAATAAATGCATGAACAAACTGCAATCGACCGTATAGCGTGGATCCAGCCTTGACACCTAGTCGACAATAAAATTTATCCATAGAAATTTCGGGAGGGAATTACTGCACTGTTTGACACTGTACATCCATCCAAAGTTAAACATGATATCGTTTTGTCTCTTTATTAATTTTGTCTGTAAGGAAACAGAATAGTAAAATAAAAATCAATTAAAAAGTTACGAGCTACGAAAGATTCGATTTTATTGCCAATTTTAACGCATTTTGGGCGTGAATTAGTAATAAAAGAAGTGTCAAATTTCCAAAACAAAGTCGGTACTGACAAGCTATTTGTAATTGATTTATGCTGTGGTTTTTTCATAAAACCCGATTTTCCAAAGGCCTTTTCGTATTTTTTTACGCGCGTCTTTTACTATGAATTACGTGCATCTCACTGAACTCACTCTGTCGGGCACGATGACAGGTGAGAGCATGCTTTTTGGCCACGCCCAGCACGTGAGTATGAGAGAGAGAGAGAGAGAATTTTTTCTATGGGATATGATATAACGAATTATACGTAAGTATATTGGGCTTCTAGGGTTGTTGCCGACCGCTGCTTTAAGGGATACTTTTCCTGTTCTCCTTTTCTTAGCATACTGGGTTGCGAGTGTACGTTGACTGTCAATGACTAGATGAATTTTTGACGTTCATTTCATAAATAGAATACGAATTACGTCAACATTCGTTCTCAGTCACCTCATTACGGATTCGATCCCTGAGAGATTTTCCAATTTCACATTAACATTATATTATTCAAGTTTATTATACAGACGAAAATAGCCCAAAACCTTTGTCGAACTTGTACTGTTTATCAAAGTCGGCCAATCTTAGCCCGCGTCCTAACTAAAGCGATTTGTCGTACGAATACGCGATCGATGCGTTCTTACTTTCTTTTCCTGTCGAAGGTATATTTTGCTTAAGCGTACTCGTAGATAGCCACATTGATTTGCGGCATCAGTGGCATTATTTACATCTTCAAACGCCTGTTTGAAGATATAAATAATGCCATAATAATGCACTAAGGAGATTCCAACAAGGGGGAAATAGTCTGAGAAGCATCGTATTTGCCCCGGGTATAGGATTAGTTAGTCATTAAAACACCACTTTGTCAAATAGCGTTTGCAGTGGCCTACCACGAGAGCTTCACTGCCGAACACATGTTTCCGCAAAGCTTTGGTTAGGAGACGCGGCAATAAATACGTAGCAAGATTGTTGTTGACTGTAAGAACGTTACTATTAAATATTCATGTATTTTAGTTTCTAGTAGCTTTGTTTGTTTACATGATGAGATGATTAAGACGCGGCATTGTTTTGGTAGCAAAAATAGTAATGTAACATCACGACTGGAATGCCCGAAGGGATAGGCAAAGTTAGTGACCTACAGACAGGTGCACACCTGTCTGTAGGTCACCCACATTTTGTTAGTGAAGTTCAAGTAACATGTAAAAAGGGATGAGTATATTGCCATGAACTGGGCTCTAATCCTGAAGAAAATAATAGTAATGTGTTGGATAAATTATCAGACCGAGCCACTTTATTATGAGTTTGAGGAATAATGGGAAACCAAACATGCGAGTGATATTTCTCGACGCCATGAAAGCCAAGTTAGAGGCCCATGGGCAGTATAAAATACTCTGACACCAGGTTAGGCGCTAACCACACGATAAAGAATGAAAGAGGAATAATACTCATAGGGTTGAACCTCATCTTTCTTACTCTAGTAAATGATGGTTCTGAGCGACAGAAAAGGATAGAAGCATGGAAAAGTGCGATATTGGATGCGAAACCCTTAATAGGGAATATGCATTAATTTTCTTTTTTTTATTTCGATACGGAATGTTAAAGTACTTTAAAAATAACGACAAAAGGCAAAAACAAGACATAAATCGGCCTAACAACACAAAAGTTATAACCATTTAAACTTTACTACTGCTGAGCGAGCACGCCTGTTGGCTGTGGGTGAGTGGGAGTCGGGTCTTTGGCTTCACGCACTACCGTCGTCGAGCAAAGGTACGTTGCTCGACGACACCACTTTCCGCCTCGCTGTTGCTCTACGCCTAGGCGCCCCATGTTGCTCTCCTCATCACTGTCACTGTGGTGAAGTTGTCAACAGCCTTGGACACCACGGCCTGTCATGCAGCCGAAGTGCGGGCCGTTTTGCACGGCACGCGAATTTAAATGACATCATCCGTCGGTCTCTTGTCACCGTCGGCGTTCCAGCTTTATTAGAACCCAATGGCTTGGCACGCGACGATGGCAAGAGACCGGACGGCATGTCTTTGTTTCCATGGAGGATGGGTAGGCCTTTAGTGTGGGATGCTACATGTGTCGATACTCTTGCGCCTTCCCATCTTCCTAATTCGTCGTGCTGTGCAGAGGCTGCTGCTTTGGCTGCGGAGAACCTCAAGCGGCGAAAATATAGTAACCTTATTGGTAACTATATTTTCGAGCCGTTTGGGGTTGAAACTCTAGGACCGTGGGGTCCGAGCGCTCACAGCCTTTTCAAGGATATTTCAAAACGTTTAGTTGACACTTCCCGTGACCCTAGGGCTGGCTTTTACCTTGGCCAAAGGCTTAGCATTGCCATACAGCGTGGTAACGCCGCCAGTCTCTTGGGGACATTACCAGTTGACAGTGTTGAGGAGGAGTTTTTTGACGCCATTTTTTAAGTTTTTTAGTTAAGTTAGTTAGTTTAGTTTATTTTAATAAATTTGTAAATTGTTACTTTATTAAATAAAAAGCATTCTTTAAACTTTTGTTTCTGTCTCTTTCTAGATAAACGGAATTAAGTATGGATTTTGTACGTCGATGCAACAAATGACGTCAGTCGCTGTATCGGATCTCTCTGTCTAATCAGCAGTTTCAAATGCTTATAACTTATTATTTTTTATAGATATTAAAAAAATAAATTCACTGCTATTTCTGATGCTATAACGATTTGATAGAGAAAAAAAAAAAATCATGCATGTACCCTATTTGACAGTGTTAAGAATGACTCATTGCTAGCTTCAATTTAAATAACAATTAAATTAATATACCGCAGAATTAATATGAATAAATAATTGACCGCAGAATTCGACAGCGTGGTCCGGCAATGTGAGGGCCTTTTATCAAACTCATATTTTGTCGAAACTACAATCATTTTAGTTTCGCATTCATAATAATATTATTGCGGAAGAATTATTTCCTATTACGCTTTTACGTCTAAATGGATATGGATATAAATGCCACATAGTAAGACAATGACCTGGACTATGATAGAGAAAGAAGAAACAAACAATAATGTCGCAGAGAGAGAGCAGCGGTGGCCCAGTGGTAGCGGCCCCGACTTACGAACAGTAAGTCGTGGGTTCGAACCCAGGCAGGCGCAATACTTTGTGTGATTTATTTAATCACCACCATACTCTCAAAACGGTGAAGGAAAACATCGTGAGGAAACCGGCATGTCCTGGAACCAAAAATTCGAAGACATGTGACATCTACCAATCCGCACTGGGCCCGCGTGGTGGATTATATAGCCTTTACGCAAAATACGCGCTTTGACGTGGAGTTGCGGACACCAGCCCGTTATACAATATACAATAATGTCGCAGAGAAATGATGTGCATACAAAATTACATACTAAGCATAATAAATATTTATAAATACTACAGGACTGAACAAAAAAACTGGAAGGCTTGTACGTCGATATTATAAATAATAAATAAATATCGCTGGACATTAACACACAGCGCCATCCAGTGCCACACTAAGCAACGAGGCTTGTGTCGTGGACACCAGATAGTTGATATACTACATAGATACTTTTTGTTTGTAAATACACACTTATTATACATATAAAACATCCATGACTCGGAAACAAATGTCCATGCTCATAACACAAACATTTGCTCCAACCGGGATTCGAACCCGGGACCCTAAGAACGTAAGGCAGCCTCACTACCGCTGCGCCATTCGGGTCGTCAATATTGGATATTTGTCGCGATAGCTAGACGTTTCTGTGAGATAACTTTTGCCCTCAACATGGGCGACGCGACGCAGCGAACAAAACCTAGTATTCAATGACATCATTTCGGTACTCAAAAACACAATTTAGGTAACAACGTAATGGCGCCAGTTTTACTTGAATATAAACGACAATTGTACCATGTTCAGTGGACCGACTAATTCACGAAGCGTCGTAAAAAATAATAGGTAAACAAAATTATAGCCAGTGATAAGATTGTCACGACCATCTCCATTTGTCTGGTGCGTAGATTTGTGAAAAGAGTACTCAAATGTCTATCTCTGTACCGGTAATAAAATACAACAACGTATGACATAACGCTGTTATCTCGAATGGTTAGGCAGAGGCGTACCTAATAATACGGTCGAACAAGCTATTTGGTTTACATTTTATAATGTAATTTGTTGGTTAAACTGTAAACCAAATAACTTGTTCGACCGTACATCCACATTTCGTTAGTTACGTATTATTATTAAGTCCCATGTAATGGGTGGCGAGTGGGTTGCTGCTGAGAAATTCTTGATAGAAAAACTCAATAACACATTGCCTGAACTGGGAATCACACCCGGGACCTCAACCTCTGCATATATATAGCCCGTCATAAAAAAACACACCTACTAGTTTTAACCGGGAATTTCTAATAGTCCCATCTTCCATTTCTTACAATATTTGTAGAAGTGAAATAAATGAAAGACTACTAAGAAATGCAGTTCCGTTTTATAAAAACACCACACATAATAAAATGACACAGAAGTTGTACTCCATTCAAGCAACACAAAACTACTAATAAAAGTTACATCTATTCGTTGAACAAATTATTCTCGTTTTCACTTAGGTACCTACACTAAATAAATGAATCCTTAAAATTACTGCATTGTTAGAATTTCAATACTCGGCGCAGAGCCAAGAATTGTATATCCAACGTGCAACGTGTAGGATATTTTTTTCGGCGTTTTGCTACGCGCCTACGACCTGTGCTACGCCGTAGCTCGTAGTGTGCTACGATTGTGTACCCTTACGACTTGCTTTTGGGGCGCTATTATAAGGATTTTAATTCCAATAATGATTTATCTACCAGTATAGTTTGTAATTTCAAGATTTTTATAGTTGGAACTTCGTAGTTTCTTTTTTGTGTACTTATGAATACAAGGTCTAGGGCGTTTCTAAGAAAAATACTCGTTGCAGAAGTGTTGTCACCGAATAAATAGCAGAACCATTCTGCCCTCGAAGAAAATAAATTGTTTTTAAATTGAAGTGTTGATGCAAAATATGATTTTACAAATGTCTCGTTGGTGTAGAGGTCTCATGCACTACTCGTGATCTTGGTACTATTCCCATGTCGGACAAAGTGTTATTTGATTTTCCATCAGGCATTTCTCCGTAGCAGTCGGAATCTGTATTTGTGCCTAACTAATGGAAATAGGCGTGCCCCCAATTAAATGGCACTTAAACATAAATGGAAAAATCTGTGTGTATACCTCTGCCTGCCTCACCGGGGAACGCAGGCGTGATATTATGTTTTGTTACGTTTTAAATTAAAAAGGAGCATTTTTAAGTTATGTGCCTTTTCTTCTTTTTGAAAGCTAGAAACTTCAAATCCAAACAGATTAAAAATTGAAACGTATGGGTTTTAATGTAAAAGTCTCTGAACAATCTAGATTTATAGTTATTATATTATTATTGATTTGGATAATTCTGAATTACGTTCAAAGGTACTAGGTTCGTGTTTCAATGAACATAATTAGTATAATGAAATCTAAGTTCTAAAGCTCGTGTTGATCTCACCTACAGAAGTAGTTTATGAAGAACTTTATACAAGACACGTGTCTTTTAAGAGCTCTTTAAATTAATAAAAAAAAATATCTGAGTTAATTAAATGTCGTTGTTCGGAAGCGTGACTCCTGAGCATGAGGTCCTGGGTTCGATTCCCAGGTCGAGCAAACGACGAGCAAACGACGACGAGTTATTGGGTTTTTTCATTAGGAATTTCTCAGTAGCAGCCACAGGGGTTGGATTTGTGCCCAGTTGATGGCAAGAGGCTCATCCCTTATTACATGGGATTTAAACATAATTGGCGATATGTAGGTGTAATATTATCTATTGCTCAGGAGCTAGCTTTCTGTTTGAATTAAATGACAAACAGAATTGTGAGAATAATCGAAACGGCTTCAATATTATTGTACCTATATTTAGACTCAAGTTAAAACGGACATTCGTCCGCTACGGAAATATGTATTAAATTATGAAAGGTCAGCTGAAACAAGCGTCCCTGAAAGTAGACTTTTTGAATTAATCGGTTATCGCACCAGACCTTTCTGAAGAAACCCCACCAAATTAGACCCTACTTATAACAATACTGAAATTATATTTTTCTTCCACAGAAACCATTCCAATGATGGACCCAACTTGAACAGCAAAACTAAAATGGCGCACATCACATTCATCATACTCCTCATCTTAATAGAAATGGGACTATCCACCGAAGACGAAAACAAACAAGAAACAGAAATAAGTAATATAGACCTCGATGCTTATATTGATAACAAAACTGATATATACGAAGTATACAACAACACTAATGAAGAAACGATCAAACCAGCGAATCATAAAAAGTGTGAAGTGATTAATACTACGACTACAGATGATACCGATTATATTCAAACGAATACTCTAAATTCTATATTCTTGAACAATATTCATTCAAGCTTGACGTCAAATTTGATTGAAGAGAAACTGTCAGTCGATAAAATGGAGATAGAAGGAGTGAACTTGTTTGATATTGTGAACAGTGATTGCGGGGGCGCTAAAGTGTGTCCTAATGTGAGCGGGAATTGGACCAGTGATAAGACTATTACTGTTGGATTTCTTGGAGCTTATGGAAGAAGTCCGGTATGTTTTTATGATTTTTAAGCATATTTAAAGATCTAATATCTTAATCAATATACAGGATGGAATTTTTCAATGCCACTTTGAGGGAAAGTACTCTAAATACTGGAGATATCAAATTTTACTCAAAGGAAACATTCCTTTATTTAAAAAAAAAACCAATCTGCATTCACGGATTTTCAAAAATTCGCTTGCCACATTCGGGCATCGAACCCGGGATGGATCGACTAAAGTACAAAATATAACATTCTATACCTTTTTGACATCAATCGATAGGGTCAATCATATGGATCAGATCTCTCTAACAAACATGATAAATTAAATTAAATCACATTATAGGAAAACCATGAATAAAAGTGCTCTTATTGAATTTATCCTATTGAATTTATAACTGTTCTTTAGATTTCATGATTTTCCCTTAATTTAATTTTTCATATTTGTTAGATAGATTTGATTTATATAATTTCCCCTATCGATTGATGTAAAAAAAACGTACAGGATGCTATTTTTTCGAACTTTAGTCGGTTCGATTTCCGAGTGTGGCAAGCGAATTTTCGAAAATCTGGGAATGCAGATTTGTTTCTTTAAAAAAATAAAAGAATGTTTCCTTTGAGTAAAATTATCTTCAGTATTTCGAGTACTTTCCCTCTGCCACCTGTGGCATTGAAAATTTCCAGTCTCTATATCTGCCTAGCCTTTTCCCAACTATATTGGGGTCAGCTTCCGGCCTAACTGGATGCAGTTAAATACAAGTTTTTTTCAATGGTTCGACCTCAGACCTACACAACATAATTACTGGGGAACACGATAACCCTTGGGATGACTGGTTGTCAGGCTTTCGGACTTCCAACTACTCGTAATGACCGTTAGAACACACACACACCCACACAAAAAAGTAATGTAAGTGTAAGTGTATACCCTCAGTCACTAGAGTGACTGCGGCTTTCTAAAATTAACGAGATACTAAAAAAGAATGCTTTACTGACGAATTAACTGTAACCAGAGATAAGGTTTTATTATAACAGGTTTTTGCTATAAAAAAAACAGTAACATGAGATGAAACTTAATATAAATAAACAAAGGCTTTACTTAGAAGAGACAAATAAAAAACATTCTTTTATAACTTTAACGTTGAATGAGATATAGAACTACTGTCTCCGAGGATCCCATCATTGTTGGAAAACTGCTAGATACTATGATGATAATGAACTTTTAGTTCGTTCAGAAGCAATATTCTGACTTCTGTTAACATGGTCATACAAATACATACTGGCTTTTTCTAGCAATAACTAGCCATAAAAGTTAACAACCGGAAAGATGAAGCGAAATCGAACCGTATAATTGAAGCACAGACTAAAAATTGTGTTCACAGATTTTCAACCCAAAGGTTGAATCTGAAATAAGATATTGCAATGGGGATAGTCTAAATGAATATTTCAGCAGCTACAGCGGCAAGAAATTCCTGATTCAAAAATCCAATAACACTTAGGTGTTATTGGATGTTTGAATCAGGAATTTCTCAGTATCAATGAGCTCGCCCCCTATTACATGGAACTTAAACATAGCTGGCGAAATGTTGGTGTACTATTAGGTACACCTCTGCCTAACACTTCAGGGATTACAGGCGTGAAGTTATGTTTACAGCAAAAACATTAATTCTTAAGTTAAGAGACCGATGTTCTTAGATATTATAGTGACGTTCTACCGAAAATAATTACGATTCCACAGTCAAAACTGTTTGATTCATCTTGTTGAAAATGGTCCCAAAAGTACAAAAAGTTTTAAAAGCGATTGCTACTTAACAAAGCTCTAATAATAGATAGTTACTTATTCATAGCTTTTTCTTAGGGACGGGGATTATCATAATAAAAGTTACGACTTGTTTACTTCTCTCTTACGTAATCATCTTAAAATACTACGCAGTAAGGCACAATACGCCGTATGGCATACTACGCCCGTGTTAATACTACGCACCTGGCCTTTGAAAAGGACACAAGGTCACTTCCGCCGTTCGTCTTGCCCGGAATTTTCATTTACCTACATTCGCACTTACCTACTTTGATAATAGCCTCCCGGCGGAAACGCCAGGGTAGCCCGCGAAATTCAATTTTTCTTACGGTTTTTCTTACGATTATTTCATAAGAAAGTCATTTGGGATTAAACTTTGAAGCCATATTTGTTACGGTTGCGAATCATATTTTTATCTATATACAACCTTTTCTGTGAATTACAAGAAACGTAAAAAAAAGAATTTCTGCTGGCGTTTCCACCTCAAGGCAAACACCCTAAAGTAACCCGTGAAATCCAGTCCTGAAATATTGCTACTTTGCTATCATTACAACTGTCAAAATAATATTTAGTCCTGAGTTTGTTTCGGTTTTTCTGTTCAGAGTTAATAGGAAACTCCATACATATTGCTAGTATTTTGATCAATATGTGATTGACGACAGTAGACAGACAGAATTACAGTTTTTCCTACTCCTCCGCTATACTTTTCTGATTAATTTCGTTGGGATTTTCTTTTTTCCTTTCTCTGGGAGTTCGTCGAGCTTTATTGTCTTGGCGCTTTTCTGGTGGTCGCCTTGATTCTGGCTTACAGGAGTTACAGTGCATGGTTTAGGAATAGTGTGGCGGGCTTGTCCTATAAACAAAAAAAATATAGACAAACAGAATATGTATATATAATATATAATAACATACACCATCATAACCGACATAATAAACGGTAATTTTTTTTTAAATCACTGGGCATTACACACAGCGCCATCTAGGTGCCACACTAAGCAACGAGGCTTGTGTCGTGGACACCATATAGTTGATATACTACATGGATACTTTTTGTTTGTAAATATATACTTATTATACATTTGCTCCTACTGGGATTCGAACCCGGGACCCTAAGAGCGTAAGGCAGCCTCACTACCGCTGCGCCATTCGGGTCGTCAAATTTAATAAAACTCTCGAAGTTAATAAAACTCTCGAAGTTATATTTTGATAATGAAATAATAATTCTTTATTACTGAAAGTATCAAACGCTCTTTTTAACTGTGGTTTAGCATTGCATGCTAATTATTATTGCTTTTCCTGCATGTATTTTTGCCAGCTAGGGAGGGCAGTGCTGCATCCTGCATCCAGGCCTGGGTCTTTTTTGAGGAATTAAAAACAAAAAAAAAAAAAAACACTTAACAATTAACAACATAATATCTGAAACCGACCTTAAAAATTGCTAAAAACAAAAGAAAAGAATTGCACCGACTGCTTTAATGTGGTGTTAGTTAGGAAGTAACCCACTGTGATTTGTATATTCGAATAAAGCCTCGACAAGTTCGATCTTCTAAATATAGCTGCCACTATTGAAAGTCTCATGTCGGTAGTCTATGTCAGTCATCAATCAGCAATGATTTAATGGAAGCCGTCCGTCCGACTGTCCGTGAGTAATTGTGGGACTGACGTTACGTATAATGGCTTGACGTATGATGCTGGCTATTCCTTGACGAGTAGATAGAAAGGAAAGTTTGGAAAAAAAATACAAACAAATATAAAGTTTAAGTGATATTTGGACAGATCGAGATAATAATGATTGGGTATCTAGTTGTAGAATCTGTTACCTAACGAAATGTCTTGTCGTGCCGTGCCGTCAAAACGAGATTTTTGACGGCACGGTCCACACGGTTAGCGCGGGGCTGAGCGACTGGCAGCTGCGCGTGTCGCGGGTTCGATCCCCGCTAACATAAAAGGTGTGAAGAGACTCTTAATGAAGCCAAAAGGCGCTTGTTCTGCCCGTCTTATGATCATTTTTAGGGTTCCTTATAGGATCACTCGTGCGTCTGTCTGTCTGTCACAGTCAATTTGCTCCGAATCTACTCGACCAAATCAGTGAAATTTGGTACGATGGTGTAATCATATGTTATGACCCAAACACAGATGTGCAAAGTTTTTTTTTTTAATTTGCGTCCTTTTCGGGGGACAAATTATCAAATAAAAAAAAAAAGTTTTACAAACCTTACTGTGTCATAATATCAAATGAAAGGACTCGTTATGAGGATTTCAAATATATTTTTATTATTATTGTAAAATACATAGTTTTTACGCGCTTTGACGTGGAGTTGCGGACACCAGCCCGTTATACAATATACAATATAATACATAGTTTTGATTTTATTCATGAAAGAAGACGAAAATTGGCCTGATCTCAAAAAAAAAACATAGTTCTTTGCTTGTAGATTTCAGGAAAATGTATAAGAATTCTATCACTTGAAAATTTAGTGGTAAACTCAATATAATACGTTCACTTACGGAAAATTTGACTTTGGCATTGTACGAAATTCTTTCCACGCGAGTTCAACTCGCACTTGGCCGGTTTTTTTGTTCAGACCATACCAGGGTTCCAACAGTTCCAAAAGTTCCAACTTTTTCACAAGTTTTTAATGTTTTTAAACTCTTTACTTTAAACGCCTCCACACTATTCAATCTATCCATCAGCACGTTTTGAGTGCGTTACATTGAGTTTTACCGTAAAACGTGATTTTTCACCCCAATAATTCCCAGCAATATTTTTTTGCATAGGTTTACTTAGTTTGATGTACAGAATGCTTGGTTGACTGCTTCATAAAGAGTCTGTTTACACCCTGTATATGGGCTACAGCTAGTTGTTCCAGGTTTGGCTGTTTGTATATATGTGAAACATTATGACTCTGGCCAAATAATTCGCCTTTGTATTGACTGCCTCGTTGGCTTAGTGGTCGCAAGCGCGACAGCTGAGCATAAAGCTCCGGGTTCGATTCATAGGTCTGGCAAAGTATTATTGTGTATTTTCATCTGGAATTTCTCACAAGCAAACATGGATTTGTGCCTGGTTTTGGTTTGCCTCGCCCCAGGCTCGCCCCTATTAACGTTGATTGGACTTAAACATAACTCGCAAAATGTAACCTACTATTAGGTACACGTCTGCCTAACTGTTCGTGGTTCACATGTTATGTGATGTTATGCTTGAACTACGACGAGTACATTGACCAACGGGAGTTTTTTTGTAAACATTCATGAAATTGTTTTGAGAAATTGCATGGAAAAAACAAGACTACGAGTACATTGAAAGGCGGGAGTTTTTTGTGAACATACATAAAACAGCTTTGAGAAATTGCATAGAAAAATACAAGATGTAGTTCCAATTTAGACCACGCGTTAAGAGATCTTTGTACAAAGAAACTAAACTACTGCTATAGTGATAATATTTAATGCGTCCACTCTCTTTGTCAATCCTCGCACGTGTCAAGTCAAGAGAAAAGACATTAATCTTTCTTTTTCAGCTCTCATGAAATACTTTTGATTTCATGAATCATTAATCGACCTAGATATCAAAGAAATCGTATTACTTTTGATCCAAAGATTACGATTTCCGAATACGATACTCGAAAGCTATGTGTTAAAGATCTCTATATTTAGGAAACTCTTGTTCAACTAAAGGACTACTTAAACAAGAGTTTCCTAAATATAGAGATAATAAAAGTAATTGTAAGAAAACCTTAAGAAAATTGGTATTCTTGGGCCTTAAACGTAACATTGTATTTTCAACATTTAATTAAGATTCTCTTGTAGTGTTCACGAGGATCTTCGGTTTAATTAGTATAATGAAGTATTGAGACGATCAGGTTTAACTTGAGATCGAGTGAAACTTCGAACTTGACTTGTAATACCTACACATTTTGTAGGTTCGTTGTCCATTCAAATCTAAAGGCTGTCTGGTTGATATCGCTGTCCTGGTCATCATCGTACTGTAAATGAGCCTTGCTGAATAAATATTTATCTACAATAAAGAGTATTATAAACATATTTATGTATCTATAGGTTTGTCTATGTTGTTAAGCTTATGCAGGCCTTCCCGAAAAATTGGTGACTATTCTTTATTCAAAGCGCCCCGGTGCATAGTGCATAGCGCATGGTTTCTTTTGGTCAAGGGAAACCAATCAAGAAACGTTAATGAATGAAAATGATACAGGGTGTTAACAGACTCTTCACGAAGCCGTCAACCAAGCATTCTGTACATCAAACTAAGTAACTCTACGCAAAAATTATTACTGGGAAATGACCTTGTTTTTGGGGTGAAAAATCAAGTTTTACGGTAAAACTCAATGTAACGCTCTTAAAACGTTGTGCTGATGGATGGATTGGTTTGGAGTGTGGAGGTCATGGAGGTGTTTAAAGTAAAGTTCTTAGTTTAAAAACATAAAAAACTTGTGAAAAAGTTGTAACTTTGACCCTGATTCTCTGGTATGGTCTAGAACAAAAAAACCGACCAAGTGCGAGTTGAACTCGCGTGTAAAGGGTTTCGTAACACGTAAAAAGACAAAACATTGTGCTGGTGGATGGATTGAATAGTGTGGGGTTCGTGGAGGTGTTTAAAGTAAAGTTATTACATTAAAAACATGTATTAAAAAAAATTAAACTTGTGATATGGTTCATGAAATGAAATGAAATGATGTTTATTTTTGCAAGTAGGTTCTTACAAACACTTTTACACGTATTTTTTTTAACTAGATGGGGCCGGTGTTTCGTGCCTGACTACTCTGAGAAGAAACAGCCGAAACAAACTCAGAGGTCATAGTCTCTTTTGGAACTTTGTTAGAACTTTGATAGACTCTGTTGGAACTTTGACCCCCAATAACTAGAAGGTTCCCAGGTATGGTGTAGAACAAAAAAATTATCGCAATGACGGGGAAAACAAGTGCCTTTCGTCTTCGTCAAGAGTCTTTTAACGTCTTCTGTGAAGAATATTTTTCTTCAACACTTTATTTTACGTCTCAAGTAACACAAGAGCTTTCATTTTAAATCCCAGACCAGGTCCATCTCGAGGCAATACTAGGCTCCATTCGGGCGAAGTCTTGCGGCTTTATTGCTTCAATTTTTATATTAAAGTTTTTCTTTTGTCTCGACTTTTTTCAGATGGGCGTTAATGATTGCGACACAGTTTTCTACTAACACAGTTGTTATCGAACACGGATTTTATGTAAACTGAGTTTTTTCTTTCCAATACAATTTATTTATTGTTTTTTATGATTCGGAAAAACATAGGGATCTACGTTAAGTCTTATATTTTAAATGATTAACGACACATTATTGTCTACTGTCTTTCAGTCTTGTCCAGAAGACTGGCAGCATTGCCACTTCTGGCACGTTTCGGGATGATAAAACTCAAAATCAAATAATTTATTTCAATTAGAAATAAAAATATTTACAAGTATCAAAAAGGGTTAATAAAATAGCTAATTATTATCTGAAAAAAAAATCAATAAGACCATAATGGCACCTATTTTGAATGTCAAGAAAACAAAAAAAAAGCGAAGCTACAATCACAGTCACAAGACATAATAACTTGAAATCTAGATCTCTATGGAGAAGAACGGGCAAGAAACTCCATGGACACTCTCTTCAATCAAAATATTGTTACAAAATCTTGGTAACATCATTCATGTTGAGATTTTAAATATATGTGAGAACGATTTAGAACGACGTGCACATTAAGAGCGTCCAGAGTAAAATATTGAATCAACTATTTAAAAATAAAGTAATTAAAATGAACCGTGGCAGCTAAGAGATGACCAGACCCGACTGACAGCGCCCGTTCACGAGCATGACGCATGTATCGGCGCCATTCAATTCAACCATATTGAAGGGAACTATATGACCCGACCCACCCGCCACCATCAGCGAGACATTTGAGCGAGCATGACATTCTCTCAGCCACCAAGGCACATTTAAGTCAATTACCAATAACTAAATGCAAATGGTAGCTTTACAGAACACGGTACTCACACATGTGCTATGCAATTATACAATACTAAGAGATGAAATCGATACAATTCAAGGATATTTTACAATCTTCTGCAGCTACCACAATAATTTGCCCAATTAGTTTTCCCCTATGGTTGTGGAGCAAGACCAGCATTGAGCCAAGCATTTTTATCATCAATGTAATCCCCCAACTTATAATATGCTTGCCTACATAGTGTGCGTTTTATACAAGATTTAAATTTCGTCTCATTCAGTTGTAGAATGTGGGGAGGTATTTTATTGTAACATTTTAAACAGCATCCCATGAAAGATGAATCTACTTTAGCAAGCCACCTGGCTGAACTATTTGGTCCCTATTTCTAGTATTATAGTAGACAGCGATGCGGAGGAGTACTTTGTCGTCTAATTGGACACTTAGGCGTCAAAGTACTCCTCCGCATCGCTTATCTTTTATTCATTACTATGTACAATGTATACAAATAGTTCTAAAATAATAATAAAAAGCGAAGACTAACGGACATTTTTATTATTATTTAACGGACAAGTAAAAACTAATTAAATACTTAACTTTCAATCAAACTCAGTCAATATTATTCTACAAGAATCTTTTGGCCTGCGGTCAAATCAAAACTAATACCGCCATTTTTTTTTAATAGGTACAGTTTCTCAAAGTATATTCAACAAAATCAACCCCCCTACTGTCAATATCCTTTCGTAGTAATGTACGGCCGAACAAGCTATTTGGTTTACAGTTTAACCAACAAATTAGATTGTAAAATGTAAACCAAATAGCTTGTTCGACCGTACTAGTAGTAATGTCTTCATGAATCGTCTGTGTGATTGTTCAATAAAATGTAGGTAGGTATTCTTTCAAAAAACAAGTTGGAGGTGTTTTAATTATAGTCCTCACTTTGACCACACTTCAAAGATATTTGTGCTGTTATAGCTCTCGTATACCTCTAAAAAAACACTAAAAATAAGCAGTCACAACAAATTAAACTTATAAATAGGTCACATTAAAGTAACAAAGCAATTCATTCTGAGAAAGTACATCAGTGATGTCAACAGGACTGAGGCACCGAGTATGTCTGTAGGTCGTTGCGTCACGAGACTAATGGGGTAATTTATCTCTCTTGATTACTTTCTCACAGTTCTGTCCAATGGGAATTATGTTGTGAATAGATCGGTCGATAGACACACATCAACAAGCACACCACGTCTTCAGATTTTGAATGGTAAATCAACATCTGCCTAGAATTATATTGAGGTCGTATTAAAGTCGAATCGGATGCAGATAAATACTAGTATTTAATATAAAGCGACTGCTGATCACTAATTTATCATTATAAAACATATGTTAACGGGTATTAAGGGAAAATAAAGCTAGCTAGGCTTTTGTTAAAGGTAAAATTCGCGAAAATACCCGTTTACAGTTTGTCATTGCATTTTTCACATTGCATTGCTTTCATTTCTAATAGGTAAGACGAAGAATTTTTGAATGATAATATATGACATTACTAGCCCTGTATTATAATTTATTTTTAATTTATTTGTTAGTATGTAATAGGTGCATTTAATTGACATTATTTACAATATTACAAAATTTGACATTATTAGCCTTATAAATAATTTACCGTTGACATGCATGAAACATAAATTATAATTGATTCATTAATGATTCATAACAGGGACATTGAATTCTCATTATTTACTCGAATCTGACTTTGTATTGTATAAATCCAGACTTTTTACTAAAAAACAATATTTGTACACCAATTTCATTGGTAGGACATAGAGCTCAACAAAAATGTACGAATAAGACCTTGATTTCAATACCTGTGTTCACAAATAAAGATGATTTGATTTGATTTGATATGTTTTATAATGTGTTCTGATCGTGAAAGTTTAAAAAAAGACTAATTTATCATATATCATCCTATCTGCCTGTACCCTTTCTGGACCTCCACAAACGTAGTAGTATTACAATACGATATCACTTGGCAAGACTGGTTGTCAAACTTTCGCACTATTGATGACCCATGACTACTGTCAAAGAACAAATGACAGCACTGATATATACTCGACATCTACCAACCCGCACGGGACCCGTGTGGTGTATTTCGGCCCATTCTCTCAGACAGCACTCTCACAAAAGGCATGCCTGTGTCCTGTCTATAGAAACATGTTACCTATACACGGCTGCATATGAATGACAAGCAGCGCCGACTTGAACTGCACACTTAACGTGGTCATCCGAGATGTATTCACACGAATGAGGTGACGAAACAAGATAAAACAACTTTCGCAAACGAATCTTCACGCCAGTCGCATCGACTTCTCGGAAACCACAGTTATTTCTCACTACATCAGCGTCAGTTGATTGAATGAATAAAACGTGTAATTGTAATTATTGCTTACTGAGTTGTAGAGGTCAGATAGGCAGTAGCTCCATGTAAAACACTGGTAAATGACTGCATCTGGTTAGAAGCTGCCCCCAACATAGTTCGGAAAAGGCTACGTAGATAATGATGACAATCTGTAGGCTGTAAAGACAGCGCAGATGAGGGACAAACTTCGAAGTACTTTTTTGTCCGTCAAACTAAATCGCTTAGAACTACATCGCATAAAGCACACGTGTAAATACGCGGTACTTTTACTCTGTTCGTGTGCGTTGTGCAATGCCGCCAATGCCGCCACATGTGATCTATTTTGAGGGATAACTAAGTCCAAGTTAAGTAGTCCCTCGTCTGCGCAGGTCTTTACTTTTGCTTTTCCTTTGGCTCCTTTAAGTTTCGGGCATTATATTTATTTACAGCCAAATATCAAGTTAGCCGTGTGGTATCCGGCAGAGTAGAATAGAACCAACCCATTACACTGACGGGTGTCGTATAAGGCGACTAATGTCTGAGGCGAGGCAGAACACCTTGCGCCTCCGTAGACCAGAGAATGGGCAGCAGCGTTTTCTGTTAGTCTTCCATCACTGCGACCTCCAATCCGCCTGCCAAGCGTGGAGATTACGGCAAATTCCCCCCATCATGGGAGAGGCTTATGTCCAGCAGTGGACTTAATGGGCTGTTGTAGTAGTAGTAAATATCAAGTCAAAGAACTCCAAGCCTATTGATAAGTGTCTGATAATATCATTTTACGACTTCGCTATTTTGTTAGGTTCTGTACAGTATTACTTTTGGTTCACGTTTGTGTGTGGGAGGTTTAATTACGGCCATTTTAGGCTTGCGAGTACGATAAATTGAGATATTTTATTTATATCGAATACAAGTGTTGATGGATGGAAAAGAAGAGGAAAAACAAAGATTAAATGGAAGGATTATGCGATTATAAACTACATGCATAGACTACATGTATTTTACGATTTTCAGATTTTTTTCATTTACATGTGCTGACACGACATTGCTTTTTGCTAAATTTCATGATTCTAGGTCAACGGGAAGCACCCTATAGGTTTTGATTCCCTTATGAAATCGCAAAATATGCAACATAAACGGTCATATCTTTTGATCGTGTTGACTTTTGTTTTTTTTATTGCTCCAAGGGGTAGCAGAATTAAGTGTTAATTTCAGCTTGATAACTCTACGCATTCTTGAGAAGAAGGGCCTTGACAGACGGACAACAAAGTGATCCTATAAGGTTTCCGTTTTTGCACGCGCGTTACGTTTTTCCGTCGCGTGAACACTTTTATCATTTGTTTTTCTCGAGTAGACAAGTCACTTGAGAGTGAAGCTTGTGGCAATTGGCAAAGCTGTAAAGACGACGTAATAAAATACTAGAGACGGAAAAGCTAAATAGGTAGCTCGTTAGACTAAAGCAGACTTCATTGAACAAGTATTTCTTCGAACTAACTAAGAATGTAATTTAATTTAAAACTTTAATTTGAAAAAGGCTCGTTGAGTTCACGTCAACCTAAACGTCAACCTCACTTTAAGTTAACATCTTGTTGAGTTTAGACGTAATCAAACCTTTGAAGTGTTCAATCGCTTTGAGGAAAATTGATGAAAATCTGTGGCTTCCAGTAATTCTTAACTTTCTTTTATAGTTCCTGTCAATATTTATTTATAATATAGAGTCGGTATAGAGTAGACTAATTAAAAAAAACCAACGGATTGATTTCTGGTCATTTTCTTTTTATGCACGTTTACGATACCAGAATGAATGTATAAATAAAAGTGCTCTGTTAGATCTTGAATGCTCTGCTCAGCGCTTAAGGATGAATTTCCAACTGTGTTTATCCAAGGTGTACGAGTAACATAACAAACGCAAGACCTCCCGTGTGGTCTCTCGGTCTATGAAACTGAACCACTTTTGTATTACGAGTTCTTGAAAATCGCAAAAAAATGGACTTTCTATAGGAACTAACGCGATCAGCCGATCAACATAATATACCAGTACGGTAAAATTAAAAATTGTTGAGTTTAGGACAAAAGTTGTTCAAACACTGTTTTAAGCTAAACTTAAAATAAACAACCAACAAACAACAACAATCACGACAACAACAAACAAAGCAACAATATTCACGGAAGATATTCCGTAAGTGACATTTTAAGAAAAGTTGTTCAGTTTCATGGTCTGAGACACCCCACGCGAGAGGTCTTGCGTTTATTATGTTTGTATAGGTATTCATTTAGGTGTCATTTAGTGTTAGTGAAAACAGACACGGGAGTTTTGACCTGTTGCACAGTTACACAATTAATCCCACGAGGAAAGGGTCGAAGGACGCCTAAAAACAACTAGATAAATAAAATTAACTTCAGAGTACGAGTAGTAGGACTAAATGCAATACATATCCGGGTCACAGGTTCTCACACGGCTAAAATTAAACCATAGGTCCCACGAGGACAACCTGCAAGCGGTCGACAAAAAGCTACTTAACAAACTTTTGATTGCAGCAAGATAAACAAAATGCTATACGAGTAGAGTTTGTTTCCAGTGCGAAAATTTCCGTGCGGGTCTCGCTATTAGTTGATTAGCGCATTCACGTGATTAGAAAAATCTTTTCTAATCTATGGTGATATTATAAAAAGTTTGTTACAGGGTGATCTTCGGAACTTCTTCCAATAAATCCTTTCAATAATGGGAAGCTAAATTATTCCCGAGTGTCATACGCTATATTTAAAATTTCCGTGGGATAATTTACGAACATAAGCCGAGCGAAGTCGCGTGCAAAAGCTGGTGTAAGATATGTATGTAACACATGTCTCGCCAGGTAGTTGTTATACTCATTTCCACTGAAACGAGAAACAAAAACTCCCTTACCAACTACCGATGTCATACAAGACTCCTTGGGCAATTTTCCCTGAATCCTCTAGGATTTTTGCCAACACATAATTTTCTTGTTTAAAGCTAACGAGATTATTTTCGGCAGACTAATTAATTTAACATTTTTAACTTGTTTTTTAGAGGCGAATGGCGATGAATTCTTTTTGTTCTGTAAGTCTTTGAAATCTTTCTCTTTTCATAGTCGTTCACTCTTGACAGAGTGGTCGTGGTCACGAGGGATCGCCCACAACCGCGGTCGCTGCCTTCGCGATCCCTTACCACTGGTCTATATCTATTGGCCGCATGGCGAGCACATTCTGCCAGAGGAATCTTGGTGACAGATTTGATGGAGTCTGTCCACCGGCTTGGTGATTGACCACGTGGTCTCTTGCCTTCGGGTCTACCCTGAATCACCAAACGGTCCATCGAATCATTGTTGCGGGTAACGTCAACGTGTCCAAAGAATCTGAGGATTCGTAATTATACAAGCGACGACAGTCTTTGTTTAATATTGAGTTCTTTGAGTATTGACACGTTAGTCCGATGAGTGATCCAGCTTAGCCAGCGGTCTTTGAAATAGCAAAGCAGAAAACTAGTACACACTGAACAAACATTGGGCAACACGGAAACAAATATAGCTCGTTATTTACACATGCTCATGCCATCTACACAGTACTCAGAATTCAATATGAAACATGTGGAACCAGGAAACTGCAGTACGAATTAAATCCTGACCTACTTTTGAATAATAGGGGACATATTACAAGGCCGATTGGCAGATTACTTTGACAATAGATTTAGTTTCTGTGTGGATGGAATGTGGCTTATCTAGACCTGAATTTAGAAATAGAATTCTGGGAATGGGAGATACGATTAAAGGCTCAGTCTTCCAACATCCTACTAATATTATAAATGTGAAAGTCTGTGAGGACGAATGGATGGATCTTTGTTATTCTTTCACGCGAAAACTACTGAACGGATTTGGATGACATTTTGCACACAAATAGTTTATAATCTGGATTAACACATAGGATTTTATATTTTTATACTTTTTATCCCGGAAGTATGATCCCGTGAGACATTACCGAACTTCACGCGGGTGAAACCGCGGGCATAAGCTAATGCTACATACATTTCATACCAGTGATGGTGTAACCATCACTGGTATGAAAAGCCTTGGTAGTCACTAGGTGAGGTCACAGATAATATAATACTTCGTGTGGACTTTTACTAAGCCATTTGTCAACAAGCAGTGATCCGGCGTAGTAGATCATAGCTCACCCACTTTTGCAGAGGGGAGGTCTTTGTTGACCTATGTAGTAATAGTACAATAAGATATAAGTGCGGTAAGTTGAAAATTACAGCCGAGGCGATATTGCTAGCCCGAGCCGTAGGCTAGGGCTACAAGAAAGCAGAGGCTGTTATTATCAAAGCGCAGGTATGTCATACGACGTTTTATAACATATTTACAGGAAAATAAATAAAACTCGGACTTTCTTAAACGAATAAATCTTTAGTCATTTGTTAAAGCAGTTATAAAAAATTGAAAAAGTTGTAAATTTGATTATTACGTTGCCAGTTGGCATTTTTAATGTTGTCAAGTTATTATTATTATATTTTATCTCCCAAAGATAATTTTATTCATAAAATGTTGACCACTTTTCTGATATAAAGCTTTTTGCTAAGATTTAAAAAAGTACCGTTAGTTTTAGACGGAGCATCTTGATAAACCGTACGTTTTACATTACAATAACGCACAAGTACGTAATGAGATACAATACGATATTGAAATTGGTGATATAAGAGACCCTTTACGAGCAAATATGTTATAAAAGAATTTTATAAACCGAATATGTTGAGGCATTTTCTTAAAAATAACAATGTCTGTTTTCGTTTATTGTTTACAATTAAAACCAGTTGTTAAAAACTCATCAAAGCATCTAAATAAACATGTTTCAAATAATTTACTGTACATGCTTGACATACATTTTATACACGACATGTTTTTGTCAAATCCTCTACAAAATTTGTTGAAAACAAAGTACAAAAAGTATCACAACTTAGTAAACACGGGGTTGTAAAACAAAGTGGCACTCGGCAGCTCACGTAATTAAAATCGTAACGAAGGCCATACGTGAGCCTCTCGAGAACTTAGCTGTGGCTGTGTGACCCTATTAAACGAATGCCTTCTGCTTCAATGCTAGATTCTGAGAAATGTGCAATCAAAGTAACGTTTTATTAGACGGCTGCCTGCTTTACGAGTACCGCTGCGTTGGGTCTATTCTAGTCTAGTCACAAAAGCGAATGATGAGCATAAGATCCTGGGTTCGATTCCTTGGCCGAGCTGAGGGTTATCTTTTCCGTGAGGAATTTCTCAGTAGCAACCAAGGACCCTGAGTTAGCAAGCAAGGACCCTGAGTTAGCCACCAAGGACCCTGAGTTAGCCACCAAGGACCCTGAGCTAGCCCGGTTGATGCAATAGGCTCTATCCTCGTAGAAAAATGGATATACCTACTATTAGGTACACGTCTGCCTAACGCTTCGGGGATTGCAGGCGTGATTTTATGTTAAATGGTACTGCACGACCTGACAAATACATTCCGTAGTGCACAACTGCACATTCATGCACTACTCTGATGTTCTAATAAGGGATTTTAACGGAAATAAACATTCATTACGATCATTTAGCGCCACGAATCCGAACGCGTCGTCGAACCGAACGCGATTGAGGGAGTTCACGTTATCCGAACAAAAATCATTTATACAGAGTGAGTAAACGTTGGCATAGCTGTAAGGGCGTGTAGTACTCAAGAAAATGAACAACGTTTTAAAAATAATATCAGCTGCTCCTAACAATTATGATAATCTATATATTTTATATAAAAGAGAAGTCCACTGACTTACTGACTGACTGACCACTCATCACGAAATCTCGGAAACTACTGGGCCGTGAGGTCTGGAATTTGGCACAAGCACTCTCTATGGGGTGCAGGCGCCCACTAAGAAAGGATTTTTTTAAATTCGCACCCGAAGGGGTTGAAAGGGGGTGTCAAAGTTTAAATAAATAAATATCGCTGGACATCACAACAGCGCCATTTAGTGCCACACTAAGCAACAAGTCTTGTGTCGTGGACACCAGATAGTTGATATACTACTTAAGTACTTTTTGTTTGTAATTACATACTTATTATACATATAAACATCCATGACTCGGAAACAAATGTCCATGCTCATCACACAAACATTTGCTTCTACCGGGATTCGAACCCGGGACCCTAAAAACGTAAGGCAGCCTCAGAACCGCTGCGCCATTCGGGTCGTCGTTTGTATGAAAGTCCTATGTTTTTAAAGTTAGAGACATGAATGTGGGCTTGGATGTTCCTTTCGGCTTCTAGGTGCTCACTAAGAAAAGGTTTTACGAAATTCGGCCCATAAGGGTTTATATAAGGGTGTTTAATGTTTGTATGAAAAAAGTTAAAGATCCAAATTGAATCTTACGGCAACGCGTTATTGCATACTTTACATTGAAATTAGAATTCGGATGCCGATAAAGATCCAAATTGAATTTTACGACGACGCGTTAATGCATATTTTACATTGAAATAAGAATTTGGAAGTTCCTTGAGGATTATCTTTACAGTTTGGCCGCTGAGAGAACGCGTTCCTGACAGGTCGCGAGTATTAATATTATTGGTGATGTTATATAACTTATATAACTTACCTATTTTTACCCTTTTTGCCCTATTAACAAATAATATTATTAAATACGATATCATTAAATCAAATAACAAGAAATGTTATAATTTCGCGCCAAATTTATGTACCAACTGATAAACGTCAGGAACGCATTCTCTCAGCGGCCAAACTGTGGTTTTTATGCGAATTTCTAGGTGGCCAGTACGTGTCAGTAATATACAGGCGTCTGCTGAAAGGTAATGAAATGAGGTTCTATAACGTTGTAAAGTTTTTATACCAATGTCTAGGTGGCCAATATTTTTCAATATGCAGGCGTCTGCTGAAAGTTAAGAAAAAAACTTTTCAAAAAACGAACTCATGAATCAATCACAGAATACAGAATAGTGTAAAACCCGAGGTTACCTAAGCGATACACGTTCAAGATTATTTCTGTTCTACGATATTTTGCTATTATACTACTAATTTGCTTTGAAATATTTGTCGTCATCGTTGTTTGGTTTGTCTTCGTTTTGGTTTGTTTCACTTCCTAATTTTAAATTGGAGGATAATAATTGTGTTCTTACCTATTGCCTGGTCGGAATTTTGTTAGGTCTGTTTCTTCTGGAATTTCATATTGTGTATTTCACACTGTCGTATTAGTTTTTTAGTATTAGTCGTTCTTACTAGTAAAAGAGTAGCTAAATAAAAAAAAGAGTAGCTTTATATATTTGTACGCCATATTGGTGAAACATGGACGTACAAAATATTAATATTATGACATCCTGCGTGCTTAATTTGCATGTATACGCATGTTTTAACAAATAAATTATCTTTATCTTCTTTATCTTTATAAAGAAAATTACGTTCCAAGTAAATTTTTTTACGTTACTTACTGGTCGTGAGCATTGTTTAATTAAAATGGATAATCATATTATTATCACTTCTAATGGAGTGCAAATTCTTTGCCAAATAGTAAATATCCCTGACGATGGCGCATGCTTATTTTCATCTCTGTCCTATTTAGTGAACGGTAACGTGGTCATGGCTTCTCAAATTCGAGGCAGAATTGTGCGCCACGGGTCTAACAACTGGGAAAGGTCTCAACCTTTCACCCAGGAGCGGTCAGGAGCTGTTTATTGTTCGAAGCGTAAATACTTTACTGAATTGTCTTGCCATGGCAGCTACGGAACCACGTGTAAACTCATGGCAGTTTTTTGTATGACCACGCATAATTTTTTACAGGGAAGTCCGATATGCATGATCCTTTTTTTGGGAATTCGTATATTATCTCAAATTTGGTCCCAATTAAAACTGAAAAATCGTGTTTGGGCTCACTTCATGCACCATGATGAGAACTTAAGACCTGCCTGGAGTATGACTGTCATCGAAGCGAAGGTCTGACGTTGGAGACGAAAGGCAGTTGCAAGAGGTCCTCAACAGTTTATCCCAATCATCATCATCTCATGCACCTCGATTTTAGCGATAAATGCAAATATTTCTGAGAAATTAAATTGTTACCTACTTGAATCTATACCAATATTATAAAGCTAAAGAGTTTGTTTGTTTGGTTGGTTGAACGCGCTAATTTTAGGAACTACTGGTTCGACTTAAAAACATATTTTAGTGTTGGATAGCCCATTTATCGAGAAAGGCTTAAGGCTAAAAGTTATATAAGATCACGCTACAATCAATAGGAGCGGAGCACCAGTGACAAATGTTGCAAATACATGGAAAATGTATTCCTTTTGAGAGCTTCCATTGCGTGCGCAGCGGAAACAGTTAAAGTTACTCAATAATCATGTAGGACGGGATTGTTCCCCTTAAAAAGTACAAAAAAAGGCTCCGATAGCATATGTCTATCTTTTAAGGTTGACTGACACTCTCTCTAACCCTCTCTCTCTCTCTCTTATGTGACGCAGACGAAGTTGCGCGGGTCAGCTAGTAATATACGTATAACCTGAAAAAAATTACGGAACAGCAGACTTGTTTTCGCAATTTTATGATTGGCTTCATTTTAAAAAGTTTTTCATTTCATGAGTCCATGTAGGAATGAAAATCTTCAAAGTATTCGTGGGGATAGCAGAAGTAAACTGAATGTTTAAATAAACAATAGAATCTTGTTCTTAAATGTTTCTATTTTCTAAGTACCTACCACTTGGGTTATTCTTTGCTGTTCTATTTGAATGCTTGTACGGACCATCGTCATTATTCTTTTGTTTTCTTAATCTCCTCTATCTATCTATCTACAAACTCTTTATCTTACCGCGAGCCTCAACAATAATAAAGCTGGTTTTACACCGTTGAGAGATTGCGGCATGCAATCACAATGTTCATGCGAGAACGAACCCTCTGTTATGTGCCATCATGCCTCAGATTTCCATGGTTGGTATCTGAATACTAAGGAATCTTTGAGTCCTAAGTCAAAAGACAGATGATGAGATTCTTTTGCGTTGTAAGTATACGTTATTTATGTCACATGATGACAAATTTTCGAAGTTGACATAATATGTTAAAATATAACATAAATCATGGCTATTGGCTATGGCTATGTAGCAATTTGCGTTCACAATTTTGTTTCCAAAAACGTAGTTGTTTTACCAAAAACTTTTAACTTGTTTGTTAAGAGTTTTTATGAAAAACATTAAAGCTGGTTACGTGTATGAAGTTCAAAAAACAATATTTTATGTATTTTTTAGATTACTGAAAAAGACATAAAATATATGCTCTGGACGCTCTTAACTTCTACATCGTTCTCACATATATATGAATGTATGTATAGTCTCAACATTAATCATGTTACCAAGATTTTGTAACAATATTTTCATATAGAAGAGTGTCCTTGGAGTTGCAATTCGTGCCTATTTTTCTCCATAGAGATCTACGCTTTGGAATGGGCAATTACTACAGTACTTTCACAAGTTATTATGCCTAATTGTGACTGGGACTGTAACTTCGCTTTCTATGTTTTTCTGTCATTCAAAAGTGCCTGTAATGGTCTAATTGAAATAAATCTTTGAGTTTAAGTTTGACTATCTTAATCTACTTTACGATACGTTTGATTATTGTTTTAGTGAAAATAATATTAATTGAAAGCAAATATTTGGTTTTGAATATTCTGTAGTGTAAAAACAGCCATAGGACAGAGAATTTCACGGTCAAGTTTACTATTGCTGCGCTACAATCTACCGACAATCCTTATTACGCTTTCAATGGTAATACCTTTGACGCAGGATTTGTGGGTTAGAATGCTCGGGGGAATTGCGATTTTGCTTTCTAATTGAGGTAGATGGGATCCACGTGTCTGGCATTCCAAAACCATCAATTACGCTAGCCGGGTACGGCGTATTAGTCTGTAAATCGATGGTGATTTGCAACCTTATCCCGTTGTAGTAACTATACTAATTCGGATCGATCGTTACGAGTTTTGGTTTGAGAAATACTAGTTTCCCTGTTTTTAAGGTTCCGTGCCTCAAAAGGTAAAAAAAGGAACCCTTATAAGATCACTCTCTTGTCCGTCTGTCCGTCTGTCTGTCACCACCGTTCTTCTCAGGAATGGGTGGACCTAGCAAGTTGAAATTTATACCAGAGACTGAGGTTTATAGTCCCTATTAGGTGTATAAAAATCAAGGTCCCGAGTCAACATGATAAAAAGATGGGCAAATTTAGAATTTTGCGAAAACCAAAGTAATTACTAAAATATACCTTAATTTGATTTTTTTTTATTTTTCGGAATTTTCCGATTAGTTGTGCTGTAAGACCTTGTTTTTAATCAAAATTGACAATTCTAGGTCAACCGGAAGTACCCTATATGTATTGTCGAAAACCTATAATGGTAGATCCCGTTGACCTAGAATCACGAAATTTGTTGGGAAGCAATGGCACATGTAAAGGAAAAAATCTGAAAATCGTAAATATGTAGTTTAATAAAAAGCGATTTTACTATTACGAACTTATTATTTGCGGTTGGTGCAATAGCCTTTTCATGGGATCGAACAGCAAAGTTAAGTTTGTCCTTTAAAAAGTTTGTACGGAACCCTCGATGCGCGAGTACGACTCGCTCTTATTTGTTGTTCTGTTTTAAATTAGGACTGTTTACTTTTATGTCTGTTTAACGATTGCCGTAAGGCCGTAAGTGATCGGGATGGAAATAATATAACATGGCAGAAGTGTACCACAGACACCCACATTTCACCAGTTATTTTTGAGTCCCATGTTATAGGGGGCTCGCCTATTGCCATCATGCCAGGTTCACAAATCCTATCTCCGGGCTACTACTAAGAAGTTCCTATTGGAATAACCCAATAACGCTTTGCCGAACAAAGAATTGACCCGTAGAGTCGGCCATTTACATTCACAAATTGAAGTGAACCTTCACTTCTTGGAAGGAATCATACAACAATAAGACACATTAAAAATCCTGTTAATAGTGTCTGAACAGTTTGAACTGCGCAGTCTATTAAATACGAAACAGATAAGTTGAAAGTTTTCTCGGTAAACTTAACGCTCTGGAGCGTCAACCGTGAACCGCAAACTAAAACACGAATTGTTTAAAATATCAAAGGAATTTGTTAATTATTATATGACTTAAACAATCATTGGTGTCGATTCTGTTGTGCACAAACTAAACTTAATTTAGGCTATTGCTATCTTGTTCTCTCTAATAAAACGAGAAAGAGACGGACGTAATTTAGACCTGTCAAATTTAGTTGGAACTAATATTTCCATACAAATGAAGGGTGCACGTAAAAACATGTCGACTAAAAACACGGTGAAGCGCAAGGCATATACTAGTTTGACATCTCTAACTTAATTCATAGCTGTAGCCGTCCCTTTCTCGCACTGCCTTTTAGTAAAAGATAGCAATAGCCTAAACTAAGTTTAGTGTGTGCACAACAGAATCGACACCATTGACTAACGAAATGTTTTATAGGCTTAATAAACTTTGTAAAGACGATAAGTAAGGTGTATTATTTACCTTGTAATTGCTTTATAAGGTTGAATTTCACAAGAGGTTGAATGTCATACAACAAGAGAAATTCTTATTGAGATTTTGTAATGTAGTATTACTTATCAAATGACAGTTGACAGATAGAGGTCATTGACGTTCCTATTCTTATTTGAAATTGCATTATAATATTTGTGTAAATATTATATTAAATAGTTATATACTGTAATTATGTATGCGTAATGCGTAGTGTTGTAAGATATTGTAATTACTTAGTTGATGTAATATTTAATTAAGTATGAATTGTATAAATATCATAAAGGTTATAGGAGTAGCCTAGAGTAATAAGTAGACTCATGAGCTATTTCGGGAATGTCTATGAAAATGTATGAACGTAAAGTGAGAAAGAACGGGATCAACAGTGGGTATAATCAAGAACATAATTGAAGTAAAATGAAGTATATAAAAACTTATGTCATTTTTCTCTGGTTTATGGATAAAACCATTGATAACAGACAAACAAAGTGTATTTAGAAGACCTCCAAATCTATCAAACCTTTTTTAGTTCTTATGCAAATAAATGGTTTGGTTCATTGATATTCAGAATTCCTACCCATTTGTAGACGTTGGATTTATATGTCTGGTCATCAGCACGTCATAAAAATAGAAAAAAAAAACATCTTTTATGCGTTGTTTTTTGCCCTGAGCCGCAGAAACAAGATTGTCATACAAATATTAATGGAGTATTTGTTAAAACATTGCTTTAGAATTTTCATGATTTATTCATTTTGAATACATGCTTGGTGGAACAACAATCATGTCAATAGTGAGAATTATCGACTTTAAATATGCAAATCAATTTGAGATGGTGGCAACATTTTTAGAGCCCCCAGCAACTGAAGATTATTTAAAAACATCACACCTGTAATCTGAAAAGGAGATGGTAGAGGCCTCATTTTGCCAGATTATTCATACAGTACAACTTTATGCACAAATCAAAATAACCGTGCAATTAAGGCGGACTTAATAATAATAATAATCATTTTATTAATACACAAAATAATAATTAACAACAATAATATACTAATACATACTTTAAACCATACGAGACTAAAACTATACACGCAACGTTGTCGGCGTCGTGTTTCGCTGCGTTAATGCCGTGAGCATTTTCTACCTGTTACCTTAAGGGGACTACAGGAGCTAAACGCGAGTTTTATAATGCAAAAAAGCATTTGATTCACTGCAATAAACAAAACCAGAAAAATATATGATATTCTTCAGGATATATACTAGTATGATAGTTTTGAAAACACAATACAAATAATTTTACTAGATAAAGATAAAAAAAAAACACGAAATTATCTCTAAAAATTTCTTTTAACGAGTAAAAACCATACTAAAATACATGCGATCATTCTGATTTTTTGGCAAATAATTCTACATGCAACATATACGGACAACATACACGTACACAACATATACATATACGGTCGCGCGCATGCTCTTGTAGTAGCTTGAGGGCGCTCCGAGTACCGCGTGCGAATTTATTCTTATATTAACTTAACAACTATACCAGAAATGGTTAATATGAGGATCCTCATTGTTATATTATGTAATGTAACATTTTATGTACCATCTATTTACCGATATTATGCGAATAAATTATTTGATTTGATTTAGAAAAACTTTCCAAAAATATTTACATATTGAATACCCGAATCTACACCTCTTTCATCTGCCTCGTTGGTCTAGTGGCCGCAAAACCTCATGTTCTGGAGTAGTAACTTCTGAGCATGGGGTCTTGGCTTCGATTCAAAGGACAGGCAATGTGTTATTGCGAATTTCTCAGTAGCAGCCTCGGAGTCGATTTTTAGCTAGTTGATGGGAAAATGCTCGCCCCCTATTACATGGGACTTAAACATAACTGGTGAAATGTGGGAGTAGTAAAAAATATCAGCTGCTTCATACATTATTGGTCGCGTAACTCGAAAAAATGTAGGCAGCAGCAGATTTTTTTTTCGAGATTTCATAGTCGGTAGTAAAAGTTGTTCATTTTCATGAGGACTAGACGCCCTTAAAGTAATGGGGAAGGCTGGTTAAAGCTGATTGTAGATGGCGCGTCCATAGCTTAGACCCAATCTGACCAATGAGGTCAAACTATTTTGAAATATAAAATAATAGAAATGACATTGACAGATTTACAACCAATGATGATGTTTGGTACAAGCGATGCTAGCGCCATTAGTTCCACAGTTGCCATCCCCACTAAAACGACCAAAAAATAGTGTTGTATAAAAATAGCTGAAGGAGCAGCGAAAATTTAACAATATTAGACACACAGCAAGGATGACTACCCAGTGTGCACAGAGTGTACGGTCGAACAAGCTATTTGGTTTACATTTTACAAAATCAAAATCAAAATCAAAATCAAAGCATTTATTTTAAGTAGGCCAGTTACAGGCACTTTTGAATTGTCGAAACAAAGATGAAAATTAAATGTAGCTACAGTCCCAGTCACAAGACATAAAAACTGTGAAAGTACTGTAGTTGCCCATTCCCTAGCGTAGATCTCTATGGAGAAGAACGGGCAAGAAACTCCATGGACACTCTTTTAAATCAAAATATTGTTACAAAATCTTGGTTACATCATTCATGTTGAGTGGTATATTATGTGAGAACAATGTAGCAAGATGTGCACGTTAAAAGTGTCCATAGTAAAAACAAAAAATACAATTCAAAAATAAACATACAAATAAGTCATGGCAACTAAGAGATGACCAGTCACAACTGACAGCGCCCGTTCACGAACATGACGCATGGATCAGCACCATTCAACTCAACTATTTTGAAGGGAACTAAATGATCCGACACACGCGCCACCATCAGCGAGACATTAGAGTGAGCGTGACATACTCTCAACCGCCAGGGCACATTCAAGTCAAGAAAAGACGTAGGATTTCAGTGAATGATAGCTTTCTAGTACATAGTACTCACACAATATGGGCTATGCTATTATATAATACTAGAGATTGATTCTATACAATGCAAAGACAGTTGTACAATCTTCAGCAGCTCCAACAATTCTATTTAATACTATCAATTTAAGCGCCCCTGTCCATGTGGAGCAGGACCAGCATTGAGCCACGCATTTTTATCAGCGATATAATCGCCCAACTTGTAATAAGCTTGCTTACATAGTGTGCGTTTGATGCATGTTTTAAATTTCGTCTCATTCAGTTTAAGAATACTTTGTGGAATTTTATTATAGCATCTCAAACAGTACCCCATGAAAGATGAGTCCACTTTAGCGAGTCTGAAGCCTGGCTGAACTAGTTGGTCCCTATTTCTAGTACTGTAATTATGTCTATCACCTCTTTTACCAAAAAGATGCAGATTTTTTCTGACGTACATTATGTTTTCGTAGATGTACTGACAATGTACCGTCATGATGCCAATATCCTTAAACAGTTCCCTTAGAGAATCGCGCCTACGAAGATTATATATGGCTCTGATGGCTCTTTTTTGCAGAATAAATATAGACTCAATATCTGCAGCCCGTCCCCATAGCAAAATGCCATAAGACCTTATACTATGAAAGTAACTAAAATAACAATTACAATGTAATTTGCGGGTTAAACTGTAAACTAAATAGCTTGTTCGACCGTACTTTCGAGCATCGCCACTTGTCGGTGCTATTTCAGCGCACCCTTTTAGAGGCACTTTTAATAAGTACCAGCTATCGTATACACTGTCTACTCAACCTCGAAATCGTCTTACCACTCTTGTCAAAATTTCCAGTAACTTGAAAAACTTCAATAAGGCGGAAAGTATTATACTGTCACATAGATAAATAAGCCGTGTGGTATCCGGCAGAGTAGAATAGAACCAACCCATTACACTCACGGGTGTCGTATAAGGCGACTAATGTCTGAGGCAGACCTTGCGCCTCCGTAGACCAGAGAATGGGCAGCAGCGTTTTCTGTTAGTCTTTCATCACTGCGATCTCCAATCCGCCTGCCAAGCGTGGAGATTACGGCAAATTCCTCCCATCATGGGAGAGGCTTATGTCCAGCAGTGGACGTTATGGGCTGTTGTTGTTGTTGTATAGATAAATAGACATTGTCGTTTTAAGAACTCGCTACTAAGGGTGGTAAAGCATTTAAGAGTTCCTCTATACCAAGGTTAGCTATCTTTAAGAAAGAAAGACTATAGGGTACCTAGCCAGGCGTATGTCACCTTTGTAAAATACACCGGGTAATAAGGGGACCTCCTACGGGCTCTTAGCTCAACAAAAAGAAGTTTACCCCGCTACGCATAACCTATTAATATCGTTTTGAAACCGAAAAGGCACGAGTGTGTTTGCTCATTGCTATTGGTGGTTAATTTCCTCGCGATATTTTCCTTCACTGTATGCCACTACCACTTACGGATGCCCCTCAAGATAAAGGGGAAAATATGCAAGTCCGTGATTAGACCTGTCGTTTATGGATCGAAATGCTGGGCTATATGAAGAAGATAGATGAAAAAAAATGCATGTAGCGGAGATGAGAATGTTGAAGTGGTTGTGTGGTGTGACAAGAATGGATAAAGTAAGAATAGAATAGGCTTGTCAACTGAAAAAATCTAATTAGGGTGAGGCCAAACGAGCGTAATTTTGTGAGTCGTGAGTCGCAGAATTTCGGCCGCAGAAATTCTGCCTGGCAGAAATTCTGTTGGGTTGCCAGACGAGCGCATTTTATTCAGTTATTTTGCAACGTTTACGCGGATGTTTGTGTCGTGCAATGAAACTGTTGAAAATTTTGTGCATTTACGAAGCATACTTATTCAGCATATTAAACGATTCTCGGCGACCTATTGCCATGCCCTCTGTTTTAAAAACTTATCACTAAACGCCTTCTCTGATAAGTTCCAAAGACATGGCGGCATTTTGTGAGTAAAAATACGTGTCGACTCTCACGCAATCTGTACCTGACTGACGCTTTGCTCGGCCCGCGTCGCCGTGTGAATGAAACAGGACCTTTGTATGAAACCGAATGCAGCAGAAATTACGCTACCGAAATTACGCAACTCACAATTAAAAAATTTACGCTTGTTTGGCTTCAGCCTTAGTCCGTCAGATAGAATACCAAAAAAAAATTGACCCGTATTTTTTTTTTGTTACATAAACCAAAATTGACGAAAATACGACGCTTTTAAAAATCTGAATACGTCACTCCGTAGTATAATTTTAGTGCGTTCTGACGTCACGAGCCCGCACTCCCGAGTTTTGATGTGTTTTATCTTTGTCAATATTTATAGATTTACAAAACCAAAAAATACGTGTCCATTATTTTCCAATACTGTAACTGACGGACTAAATAGATTTGCAATTTATTGATCGTGGAAACTAGCCTATTAAGTATATTAGCGAAGTTTTAAACTTGAGTCAGTTACAAAAGTTTTGAATAGTTCTTCTGAAAATATTCTTCAATTGCAAAGTCATCCACCCACGGACCAACCCAGGCAAGCGCCGCTTAACCTAAAGATTGACCCGAGCGGATGTTATTATTTAGCCAAAAGCTCCTCTCACTATCACTGGGTAACCATTGCCTTATAATTTAGTTCTAATGACCAATATTAATAGATAATAATGTCTACGAAACACGATGTAACGTAGCTTACAGTACGTTGTTGTTGTTGTTGTTATCCCCAGGGGTAGACACTACCTGCCAGGGTTGCGGGACTGTTCGAAAGAGATACCGTGGCCCCGGAACACAAAGGGCGATGAAGGAAAATGGATGGGTTTTAGTCAGTAAAAGTCTGACACTCTCTCCTGCTCCGCCCAGAGCGGGAGAAGTCATTTGATGATTTCCCATCCGAAAAAAAAAAAGAAGGGTTAGACACTACCTGTCACTTGCAGATATTATTGAAATATTATCCCACAAATATGCTTATAAGGACGCCCAAGATTATACATGGCTTAGGATGTAAAGACAAGTATGATAAGATACTATAGTAGTATTGCCAGTAGCTAGAGCTAAATGAATGATATAAACAAAATATCACGGCTGTTTTCACAATAGTTTGGCAGAGATGTAGGTACTTACAGTACATCCACTTTTGGCTAGTTATGTCTAAGTTCAATGGAGGGCGATCCTCTTGCTATCCACCGGATTATACAGATTCTGCTAGACACTCCGAGCTGCTTCAGAAAACAAAACTGAAAATGAGGAGGTTTTGCCCAGGAGTGGTACAGAACAGGCTAAAAAAAAACTTAATATCACTTTGACCGACTTGGGAAGCGAACCAAATGCCTCATGCTCAGCAAGAACGTTTGTGACAACAAACAAACGAGGCAGTCTTGCATAGACAGTAGCCTAAGCGATTTTGCTCACGCATAAAAATAAAAGGTTTTTTACACAATACAACAATATTATTCATCCCTAATAGTTTAAAATAAATGAATACTAACGACCCTATTTGTTTCCAGACGGTGCTAGGTGCCATGCCGCTAGCCGTGGCGGCCATCAACCGGGAACCGAGCCTGCTACCCGGGCTGAAGCTGCGCTATATCGCCGCTGACATCGGCCGCAGCCGACCCCATCTGCCTAATGATAAAGATAGCCTGTCTTTACGGTAACTACTTAATATACATACGATAGATGGGATAATGCCAAGGTAGGCAGGTAGGTCGTTACAGGTAGTCAGTTGCCCGAAAGTCTGACAACCGGTCTTACTAAGGGATATCGTGTTACCCGGTACTAACTGGGTTGTGGAGGTCAGATAGGGTCGCTCCATGTAAAATACTGGTATCCACTGCATTAGGTTAGACTGGAAGTCGACCCCGACATAGTTGAAAAAGGCATGGAATGATGATAACATGGGCAACAAAGCCAACAATGTCGTGATCTAGTAGCAATATGACCACCTGGCTAGTTTTGGTGAACGCGGTAACGTGTCAAACTGGGCAATTATGTCTTTTTTTTTGCTTTATTTTCTCACTGAGTTAAGAGATTACACGAGATCACTATTTTATAATTTCGTCTGATTTCCTCTTTATAATTAATTACCTTACACTAGCGGCCGTCACGCGGTTTCACCCGCGTAGTTCCCGTTCGCGTAGGAGTACGGGGATAAAAGATAGCCTATATTACTCGCTGATAATGTAGGTATCCATTGCTGAAAGAACTATTAAAATCGGTTTAGTAGTTTTTAAGTATATTCGTTACATAAAAAAATACAAATCTTTCCTCTTTATAATGTTAGTATAGATATAGATTTCAGTGTGGTAAATCCAAGATCAACATCTAAAATAGGAGGTCTAAAATCATAGACTGAACCCTTGAATTGTGATATAACGTCCCATAATGACATTGTGTACAGTACGCAGATTTTACAAGGCATTTTACTGAAGAGAGAAAACTCCAACTCTTATAGAAATACCCAGTGAATTAACTTTTCGAAACTACTACCGTGACTTTGAACGCGAGTTTCACTGCTAAACTATTACCAATTCTTACGCCTAATTATTTGTTAACTGTGATTGAACGTTGTAATGCCAGAAATTCGGCTCAAAGTCAAACTGAGTCATTTTGGTTAAACTTTTATAAGCGAATAAAACTTTATATTCAGGATGAAGCTTAAAACCGAAGATTAAAACTTTCAAAGAAACAAGTCTAGATTTTTATTTGATTTAGTATAGGCCCAGGCTATGTTTAAGTCAGTCACGGTGAGCAGAAGGGGTACAGCTATTTTCATATATCAAGCCGGTTTTTCGTAAGAAAAAAAAAAAAAACTTGCAGAAAATAAATTGAATTTTCTTGCTCATATTACAGGTACCTACAGAAAAGCTTTGCCTTGCTATTTCCGTGCCTGTTACGAAAGCCAGTAAAGGCAATACTATATATTTGAACGAAAACCGCTGCCTCAAAATCATAAAGTAATTTATTCAAATTAGGCAGACAATCAGACCATTTTCTCGTTAAAAAATACACAAGATAGTCCCTCAAAACACCCACCTTAGCTTGCTGCGGCAGTAGACAAATTAAGCGTTCATTCCAAGTCGCCCCCGCGGGGTTTGCCACCGGAGGCAAATGGGAATAAAAATTCCCAGTCGCCACCGGCGGTGACTGGGAAATCATTGCCCTCACTTCAGTTTCGCTGTACATTGCTTTCTACATCGTAGAGAATAAAATGATGAGGCGACTAATCCTAAACCGGCCTCTAATCTCTAAAAACAAGACTAGAAAAGAAGATGTTTTAATGGTGTTAGAATATTTTTGTTATAATAAAAACGTATTTATTAAGGAATGATTACTATGTATTACTTTCCTAATTTAATTACTGTCTCTAAGAGTCTGATTATCTGTGATACAAAATACCAGTTTAAATGTTTAATTTTAACAAGTTTATTCATATCGAAATCAAAATAAAAAAATATTTCATTGCACTTTGTCTTTTTTTTAGATATGAGGCAGGTTTAGACTAACTTGCCTCATCCTTTCATTCTCTACGATGAAGAAAGCAATGTACAGCGAAACTGAAGTGGGGGCAATGACTTCCCAGTCACCGCCGGTAGCGACTGGGATTTTTTATTCCGATAAAAAATCCGATTCCGATCCGATTTCCGATTTTTTTTTTTTACCTCCGGGGGCAATCCCCGAGGGGGCGACTGGGAATGAATGAAATTAAGCATAAAATGCTCAAGCTGGGCACGTTAATTAGGTGCTCTTGTGTTATCTAGATATATCTATATCTATGGGTGGAAAAAACAGCCCTGCAACACACAATTCTATTGAAATAGCAGACACTTAAACTGTAAAATAAATTAAACACAAACAAAATGTTGATTAAAGCTCGTATTTATTAAAAGTTTTACGTATAAAAGGTTTGCCCTTTTACCCTTTTGGAACAATTGCTTTTAAAGTGTAAATATGCACTTTAAAAGCAATTGTTCCAAAAGGGTGGGCTTGATTTACAAATAAAATGGTTTATATAATTTTGTTTACCACCCTCATACTTATTTTTGTTTGTTTCTTTGATTAGTCAAATATTTCAATTAAACGTGGAGTTGCCACTGTAATTATTGTGAACTGCCTAGATATAATGTCTCGTTGGACGAGTAGACACAAGTGAGATTTCTGGGCACAATTCATAAATCCATTACGGGGATAGTTTTCGATGACCAGCCAAAATTTAAAATTAAGATCAAGTTAACAAACCAGAAGTGCATTTTAAATATTATTGCCGAAAAAATAAAAAATAAAATAATAGCATTCATTTGAAAATTTCCAAAATCATAAACCTAGTGGGAATGCACTTGTGTGCGTGCATGCACCGCCAAATTTATGTGTGCTAATTGCTACCTATCTACGTTCTTGAACTGAATTGTGCTGTTGCAATATCCACACTTTCGCTTTTTAGTGGTGGTCAGGAATAAAATCTTATTTTTTTTTTTTATTATATCGAGAATATTATCGATTCTAAACCATCTCTGAAAATTTGGCCGGTTATTAAAAACTAACCCTGTATTATAATATAATCCATAGTTTTCAAGAATGACAAAGATGTCATGCTAACTAGTTCGCTCGACGATCTAGGTTTAAAGATTCTTTATTTATTCTAACAGAACATACATTGTTCACTTATTGAATAAATACATAACTAGAGTAAAATGCAAAATGTAGTCCAGTTTTGTTCTCTTAATGTAGGTAGGTCGATATTTATTATTGTGTGACAGACGTGTTTATATCGTTATCTTAACGTAATGACGTATTCTTAAATTGCCAAAATGAACAGCATTGGTGCTCTTTGTGCCACGCAATAACCATGTTCGGTTCGATCCCTGGCTCTTACAAAAATTGGGTTTCTCGATGAGGACATAGAATCAGTTTAAAAAAACAACTTTTACTTCGAAACCACTTGACCGTGAGAGGATCAAAGCGAACCACGGCACGAGGCTGAGTTTATTTATTTAACACTCAATTTCAGTGCGTTCGGTGTTGATATTTGGTTGGAAGTTTCTTTTTATACTACTCTGTCAAGAAAATACCGGGAAAAGATCAATAAAACACAAAATATTAGTTATTCATCCAAATTTATTTTATCACCTTCAAAGTATGCTCCTTCAGAAACGACACACTTACGCCAACTAATAATCCAATCATAAAAATATTTTTTAAATGCTTATTCCAGAATTGAGTTCAGTTCTCGCCGCGAATTTTCCTTTATGTCTTCTACTGAATGAAAACGGGTGCCACGAAGTGGTAGTTTGAGTTTAGGAAAAATAAAGAAGTCGGCTGGAGCCATATCTGGTGAATAAGGTGGTTGCTCGATGGTATTTGTTGAATTTTGGTCAAAAAATCGTTCACAATTGTGCGAAGGCGCATTATCGTGGTGCAAAATCCAAGAATTTTCTTTCCAAAAATCTGGCTTTTTTCATCTAATTTGCTCTCTTAAACGCCGCATAACGCCCGATTAATATTCTTTATTTACCGTTTGACCTTCCGGCAAGATTCATAACTAACATCTATTTCCTTCACTTTTGCGATGTTAACTTCAGTTGCAGACGTTGATGGCCTACCAGAGCGAGGCAAATCTTCTATCACACCTCGACCGCTTTTGAACGCTTTGTACCACTCATAAGCGCGTGTTTTTGATAAAGTCGATTCACCGTAAGCCTTCTGTAACATTTTCAGTGACTCCGAACACCAAATTCCATTGGCGATGCAAAATTTAGGACAAACTCTTTGTTCGATGTTTTTGTCCATTATGAAATTCGCAATACACACTAGATATGATATAATTAAAAACAGCACTGTATTTAATCTAATTAACAGATGTAACTCAAACTCCGCGCCAAAATGGAAAACAGTTGTGCTAATCTAACAACAACAAAAAAAAAACTAAAAAAAAATTTGGAACCATAAACAAATCATCCATTCCCGATACTTTTTTGACAGAATGTACATTTTTTTTTTTCTCTATGTTTAATTTTTATTAGTTGTACTGATGATTTAACCATTTTATTTTTGTGTGTTTTGTCCTGTGCGGGCTAAATGCTTTTTTTTTTTTCTTTTTTATTACGCACAATCGCACATACTATAATTACTGACAATTTATATATATACCGATATTATTTCCTACTAGCAATTCGCCCGCGACTTCGTCCGCAAAAATAGTGATAGCTCGGTTAATATGCATGATATAAATATAATTTATGCATCCAAAAATAATGTAGCTTTCTGCAAGTGAAAGAAATTTTAGAATTGGACCCTAGTTTCCGAGATTACCTCCTACATTAAAACTTAGGAACAAAATTTGTATCTCATTATCATATTAAGTATAGACAATCTCAATCAAACAAACTTATTATAAATATTACATAAATGGGCAGATAACAAGTCATTGAACCCAACCTACTAAGCTATAAATTATTCATAAACGTTAATGCCAAAACAAACTCCAACAAGCTGATATTAAATTCAGGTAAACGCAGTAATTAAAGTTAAACTGACGTGAATTTGAACAAAACATCTGGGTCAATCATAGCTTCAAATTCTGACTTATTACTAAACATTTCATGTTATTTTATCTATTTATTTAAACTTCATGTACAAGGGTGGTACATAGGCGGACTTAATGCCACAAGGCATTCTCTACCAGTCAACCTTTGGGTCAAGGATAGCATTGTGATAGAGTACAACAAAAATAAATAAGAAAAATACCATTTTGCAAGCATCAATTAAAAACCATAAATGGGTACATTTTGATTGGGGATATTTTCGATCAATTTTAATGAGCGTTAAACATAATAAGTTGATTTTCGTTGACAAAGGATGGCTTTCTGACAAGCTAGAAAAACATGAAAGTTTTCTCTGCATTGTGAGTTCGATTAAAATAATAATCTAAGCTCTAGTATAGTTTAGATCATTTGGAATTACGGTAAATCATTTTTGGATGTATGAAAGGAAAGCTTTTAATTTATTTTCCTTTTATGTTTTATGGACCAATCCTAATTGGAGTGTAATCCTCTTTTCTCTCTCTCTCAATAGAATAATGATAATGATTTTTCCACCAGGGTTTATTTATAAATAGTATCATTTCCTTAAAACGCTCTTAAACTTATTATTTTTAACCGAATTCAAAACAATGAGGAGGTTCTTAATTCGGTTTTATATTGTTTTATGTTTGTTACCTCATAGCTCTGTCATTTATTAACCGTTTTGACAAATTCTCATTTCTTTTTTTATGTGAAAGGATATATTTTCTGATTGGTCCCATATAAATTTTAGCAAAATCGGTTCAGTAGTTTAGTTTTTTCTGACGGTGACAAAAAGTCAAAGAAACAAACAAAGTCACCGACTTCCGAAAGTAAAGTTATTTTAGATTATTTTTGTGTTTTTTGGAAGTCGGTTTTTTTTTGCATAAATTTTTATATGACATTTTTTCATTCATAATTCCGAACCCGAACAACTATCTATAAAGTCAAATAATTACTTAATATTTGAACCCTCGACACGTAGTCCACCTCTCATCCAATCCGCCAATATACCATGTTGTTTGACTCCACCCACGCCTTAAGTAATGTTCTATAATGAAAAATATTTCATTGAGTGCTTTATCAAAGAGACACTAGCTTCCACATGGTAAGAAAGGACGAGAGAATGAATGGAAGTTAATAATGTCAGCCTGATTAGAATCCTAGATGTGAGCTAGATTGTTTGCTAGTTGTTATTTATTTGACGGACTTGCCTGCCTCTTACTGCCGTAGTCGCAAGCGTGACTGCTGAGCCTGGTGATGAGGTCCTGGGTTTGATTCTCGGGTTAGGGAAAGTGTTATTGGGTTTTTCCATCAGTAATTTCTCAGTAGCAGCCACGGAGTTTGGGTTCGTGCCCGGTTGATGTCAATAGACTTAGGACAATGGTCAATGGACTTCGTGTACTTATTAGGTACACGTCTGTCTTATCCTTCGGGGATTACAGGCGTGCTGTTATGTTGTGTTATTTGAGTTACTATTACTATCGGTTATGGTTTGTAAGTACTGTAACGGGATTGGTTCATTGTTTGAAATAATGAATTTCAAATCATTTTATAAAATACTTAACTGAGTACTGGGGGCCTTAAATGGCTGCTTTAGCAGAATCTTATTAGGATGTTATATGATTACGTTACAATTCTTAAAATGTACACAAACCACAGGTCTGTGACCATTTTAAGGTCACAGACAGACAGATTTTTTTACGGTGATTCCATATTATTATCCTATTATCAAACTGTAAGGTAGCCATATGAAGCCCCTTGACCTTTAAACGAAAAACAAACTACGTCATACTTTTCGCTGTGCCATTTTGCTAAAGATGTAGCTTCGATTCGCGTTTTCTCGATCAAAAGTAATGTGTATAATGGACAATGGCTGACCAATTATCTGCTTTGTGTTCTTAGAAATGAAGCCGAAAAATAGACAACTACTATCGTATGTACTCTGTCCCGCCAGACGTATTAAAAAGACAATTATCTTTTGTGAAGGGTGATGACACAAATGCGGGACCTGGGAGTGGTGGCGTTCTTCGGGCCCGACGGTACTTGCCACACGGAAGCCAAGCTGGCAGCCGCATGGAACCTGCCTCTGATATCACATGTAAGTACTATGAATGTCACATTTATGCTTTTGCCGGTCAGGCCATTTGCAAAGTTGTAAATGGGGGGAAAAATTGGAACAAGAAGTAGAAGTACGTTACGTATCATCACGCCTGTTGTCAGAGGTACACCTCTTTGAAATGTGAGTGCTATACTATAGATATAAATACATGATATTTATATGATTTATAGTACGTACCTACATTTCGTCAGTAACATTTTTAATACGATACAATAAAAGGCCTTCCTTACAAATCTAGAATCTAGAAGAATATTAATAAAGATAAAACACAAACACTTTGCTCAACCTAAGCATCGAATTCAGGACCCCACGCCCCTTTGAGGAGTGGCTTGAGAGCCCCAGCTCAATAATGTATTAACAATAACCAATACAATCAAATCCAAGCATCATGACCGACAAATACTAATCCAAAATTCGGCTTAAAGTCATTCCCGCCAATCCCATGCAATATCCATTGCTTGGTACTTTGAGCATAATTAAGCAGATCGATACATAACTACCCAGTGGATGCTGCAGTCATCAGCAATAATCCGGACAACGGTGTACTTTAGGTTTATTAGTAATACGCAAATGAGGCTGAAGGTATGTTAATAACATGTTAGCACAGATCAAAATACTCGTACACTATGAATTTTTGTGAAACTGGCTAAAATGCAGTGATCAAAATTAAGAGGGCCCTTCCCGGCACGTCTATCGTCAACGCGAGCATGGTCGAAAAGCTTGTTGTTTCATCCAGAACCATCGCGGCGATATTTTTTCAACTGCCCTGCCTTAACCTAGCGTCGACCCCGCACTACTCGTCACCCGCGCACCTCATACCGACTAAAGCGAGGACATTGAACGAAAAATAGTGTTCGAAAATTTATAAAACTTGTTCCAGGAAATACGTGTTTTTGAATAAGTCTTACTAGTTCGTGAAATAAATATTTGTTATTTAGAATCTCCACTACATTTGCAAGGCTTCTATCAGGATATTTTCTTTACTTTTACAATTTATGGGTACATTATTAACGGCCAAAGTTGAGGTAAAATTTGTGCAAAACAGCAATTTTTGGAGGCTTATACTGAATTTGTTCCTACAAATTTTTATTTTTTGCTTCGATGGAAGCCTAGATATAGTGTACAAGATACCTATCCGTTCAAAAAATTTAAAGATATATGTGTAACAACGGCATAATCACGCACGAGCGTTTGTCAAAATTCTCGCTAAAAGTATGGCGGGTTGGCCGCTCTTAAAGTGAATTTATTGAAACCCAACCAAAAGTGTGAATTTATACAAACAAACATACAGAGAAAGGGGTTCCCTATCCATTTGCATAAAATTTTAAGACCTAATATAACTTGGCATACTTTTGTTACTCCTAATTATATTTTCGCATAATATTATTTACGCATAACAGCTTACGCATATTTTTAAGCATAATTTCTTTAATCATAATAATGATTAAGCATAATATTCAGAAGCATAAATTCATTTACGCATAATGATATTAAAACATACTTTTTATAGGCATAACAAAGGCATAATTATGAACTCCTAAAATTTTAGACACTAATACACATTTTTATACAATAATACTATAATGAAATTTGTAGGCACGCAAGCATGCATCATGCAACATGCAGCAGGCATGGTTTGTAAACGGGCCACATACTCTGAATTTCTCTTGTATCGTGGGTGCGTTTAAAAATATTTAAACTCACGTGCACAAACTGGCAGCCCTGGAACAACTACCTGCTGGCCATACAAATATTTGTTCCGTGCGGGAATCGAACCCGCGACACGCAGCGCAACAGGCAATCGCTCAGCCACTGCGCGAATCTAATGATTTATGTCATAAAGAACACATAAATCAACTAAAATACCATTTTATGGTTATTATTACTAATGTATAATAATATCTATTTGAGGCAGTAATTTAGCCAAACATTTCAAGTGATGCTTAACAAACTAAAAGTAGGCCAAGCACACAAACGCTAAGCTGAACATTTGATTAACATTATCCCGTTTCAATGAATGTGTAGGAGTTTGTTTACGCCAAGCAGCCCGTAACCTTTTCCTACAATGTCTACGGGGTAGGCTTCTGCTACGAAAATTGCCTACGACGTAGGCCTTTGCTACGTAAACTGGCTACGGCGTAGGCCCACGTGTAGCAATATTGGGCAGCTATTTTTGTTTGGAAAAGTTGTTGGTTGATGGTAGTTAATAAGATAACATATCCTATTTTGACTTACACTAGTTGACACTTAAAATGAATGCCTAAATAAATGAGCGATGTTGGGTTTTTAACGCTCGCCTACCATTCCACTGCCTCGTTGGTTTAATGATCGCAATCGTCACTAATGAGCATGAGTTCCTGGGTTTCCCAGGTTAGGCAAAGTGTTATTGGGTTTTTCCATTAGGAATTTCTCAGTAGCAGCCACGGAGTCTGGATTTGTGCCCGGTTGTTGTCAATAGGGTATAATGTAGGTTTTACTTAACTATTAGATGCACCTTTGCCTAACTAACTCTTCGGAGATTACAGGCGTGATGTTATGTTAAAGAAAGGTCAAAATGTATAAAACATAATAATTAGCGGTAACTCTTTGATGACAGAAATGCGCAGGCGCCCACGGGTCCGAGAAGGGCTCAGGTCTCGGAGCCACCTTCGCGAGGACCCTACCGCCAGCATACAAAGCCAGCAAGTCAGTAGTGGCGCTGCTGAAGGCGTTTGGATGGACCAAGTTCGCTATTGTGGCCGGAGATGAGTTGACGGCTGCTGCTCAACAAATGGACGCTATCAAGGTGAGTTTTAATAATATATCTCTTTTATCGTCATCTACGATGTGTTTCTAAGCACAAACATAAAACGAAACTGGAACAATTCAAAGAGGAATCGAATCTGGGACACGCAGCGCACAAGACAATTGCTTCAGCACTTTTTTTTTTGTTCCTGGGTGGAAAATCCTCCTGGATGTCCTCTCTGTGTCTGTCAGACTCAATTGACTAAAAACCAACACGTTGTTCCCTTCCCACGCTCGCACCGGGGATCATGGGAACTAGTGCGCCTTCTACAATCCCCGGCTAGTGCCAGCTCGCGTCTGCGGGCCTCCTCAAGTCCGCGGCAGTGAGGTGTAAGACGCCCTCCGAGACGTCTGCACTCGCGTTGTTCAGCACTCCCACAACATTGATGCAGACTCATTGTGCTCTGACAAAAAGCCAATTCGCTTAGATTGGATGCATGGCCCCTCGTACCATGATGACAAATTGCCTAGTAGGGGACTTTTGCATCCCAGGAAACTAAACGAGAAATTAATGCAAAACGTAATTAAGTTAGTTAAAAGCGGGTATAATTAAACCTAAATCTATTTAATAAATGGTCTCCTAGAAATGCTTACTACAGTCATACTTCTATGCATGCTGAGTTAAATTACTTATGTTTTTTTACGAAACCGGCGCGATCCTCATAAATACTATCTAATTTTTCGCACGATAAATTACAATGTTCCGTTTTATAGGCTTTTCAAACTCATAATAGGTATTCATAATGGTCTCGAGGCCTTTCATATCCAACACCTACCCAGACTAAAATAGGGACTCTTTTATGCTGTGATTACTTGGTAAAAAGAAATCATTTTATCCGATTTTGACACATTCATCAAATTGAAAGGTTGTGTTCAAATTGGCATAAGCTGGTTTCAAGGTCAACCCAGGCGGCTTCCTTTTATTATGTATGCGGTATTATGTAGTGTATAAAAAAATAAAAAATAAAACATTCTCCGGTCCTTATCTCAATTTATTTGTGGTCGGCGCAGAATATCTTCTTCCATAATTTCTCTATTACTCGTCATTTCAGCAGTACAAAAAGTCATAACCGTTTTAATTTCAATTTTACAAATTGCCAATGCTTCTGAAGTCGAACCTTTGACAAGCAATCACAAAACATTTTACCTTTTCTGCTTGTAGGAGTGTGTTTATTTTTTAACCTTATCTTGAAGGACTTAAAACTAAATGGGAACACATCGAGGTCAAACTCGAGACCTAATTCCATGTGTTTGTACATCGTTCAAAGGCTTAAGCCTATTTACCTAGTTTTCTTTACTCAACGAACTTAGAAGAAAGATACACTATCAGACTGTAGGCTGTAGGAGATAGTTGGGAAGAGTTATAAATAGAATATAAATAGTATGTCACATCGTGAGGAAACCAGCATGCCTGAGATATATTTTATGACGGCATGTAAAGCCAAGTCAGAGGCCCATGGGCGGCAAACTCTGACACCAGGTTAGCCGCTAACCACACGATAAAGGAAGAAGAATGGTTTGTAACTTTTTGTGGTTGCTTCAAGTTTTACGGTTTTATTCCGCATCCTAACCAAAGCGATCGGTCGCCTAAATAGCGTTGCAATCATTTCTCTCTCTTGTTTGGAAAATTGGAGGGCACTGAAAATGCAACGGTCTTATTTATATTTTGTTTAAAGCTAAAAGCACGCATAAACATTAATCAATCTGAGATAGCAACAAAAAGTAAAACAACAAATCATCAACCTAAAAGGTGTAGGTTAAAAGAACTACGCGGACATTGGGAATACAGCCAACAACATTTTGCTTAATGTGTAATACAAGGTTGTACCAGACAGTCTAGTTTGTGTTTAGTACACCATTATAGAAGTCCAATAGGAAATCTCGATTTACCTTCACGTGGAATCCAAGATTAGAGCTTAATAGGTAATACCATCAGCAAGTATTTGTCTTGCTTCCTGTAATGTGTGTTTAGACGGCGTATCGCGGGTTCGATTCCCGCACGTTGTAAATATTTGTGTGGCTCACAGGTCGTTTGAGTCATTACTAAAATCCCACTGGAAGCAGATTTACACGTGGCAGCGTAGGACGTTGTTAAATATAACCACAGACTGTGTTAAGTTCTCAGGTCATTGCCCATTTTTGAACGACCATCAAACTATTTCTGGAGCCATCTTATCAACGCAAACGAGGTATTTATTTATCTTCGCGGGTGCAATGGATTGACTTCTACGATGGTACTGGGTTCTATTCTTAACAAACGAACAAGAAACCAGCTTACTTATAGTAAAAAAAGGCAACAAACTTTAAAATATAGGTGTGCCGTATTTTTTTTTGTATTGTTCTTAGCAAACCCTTTTAATTGAAACCCGTATCATAGTGGTGCATAAAAATAACTAGTCTGCCATCTTTGGGAGTCCGCCGTATTTATTTATTAAAACTTTATGCTCATAATGTAAAAAACACTGTACAAAGGCTATACGTATACGGCTATACGAGTACCTTGGGCATTGTCTACCAGTCTACCTTAGGTATCATATCCTCCCGTCCGTGACTATATCTCCAGGAGATTTATGTGTATTGTTTAACTTAAAGAATTATTTTAGAATGACGTCATTTACTGATGACAATGCATGGTTAGCACCATGCATTGTCATCCAAATTAAGCGTTTTTCCATCGTCGTTATCACTTTTAGAATATTACTTAGTCTCGTCCCTTTGACTAGGCTTAAGAAGACATTTTCCAACTAGTCCGTCTGTTAGTCTGCTCAACCTCTAATTTATTTAATTTGTCCCCAGGAGCTGGCCCACTCCAACGGCATGACGATAACAGCCGAGCATCGCTTCGATGACTACATACCTCGCCACATTTCCGACATGGAGCGGATTATAGATCAGACTTATTACAAAACTAGAGGTTAGTTGTTCATTATTTGTACTCGTATGTAGGTAAAGCGGTAGAGTTCTTTCTGAAGAAATATAATGCTTCCACCATACATTATAATTATTATTTAATTAGACAACAGGTTTATAGTACACAAACAAACTTATCAACTAAGTGTTAGTACTTTATTAATAAAATTATGAATTATAAAAACCTTTCAAAAAATAAGCTTTTATAAAAATGCACTTACAAGAAGAAAAAACCATTTCATAAAATCTTCTCGCGTGTAGAAAAGGCAAAATAAACTACGCGACAAGCTTTTATGAATTGGTTTATTTTCTTCTTTTAAGTGCATTTTTATAAAAGCTTATTTTTAAAAAGGTTTTTTAATTAACAATTTATGTCCCAATTTTGAATTTTGTCGTAATCATTTCTGATAACGTATCATTATCTCAAATTATTTTTCGTATCCTTGATACCTTATTAACCCTCGATGACTTCCCTCTTGAGGAGACGATCTTGGTTGCAGGATGAGGTCATGATAAAAATCATGTCCATCCATCAAATATAAACGTGTATACAAAGTTTCATGTCCGCGCCATTAACCACTGAAAAGTTCTTTCGTGAGGAGACGATCCTGACTGCAGTATGTCCCGAATTAGGTATTTTCTATCATAAAAATGAATTTTTACCTAAACCAAAGGTGTGTGGAAAATTTGAGCTAACAAGGCATCATCATCATCATCATCAGCCTATTAATGTTCCCACTGCTGGGACACAGGCCTCCTCTCTATGAGAGGGAATGGGCTATAATCCACCACGCGGGCCCAGTGCGGATTGGTAGATGTTGTAGCTAACAAGGCAAGTTGAATAAAAGCTAGCTTATAATTAATTAAGTACACATAATTATTATTCATCCCTGCTACACGAGTAACCGGACAAAGTGGCGAAATATCGGTGCATCCTGCTATCCAGCTAGGGTTTTCAAAATGCTGTTGCATTCATCATCTCATTCTGCGTATTAAGGATGCGGTCTAATGGCATAAAAGTCGTCAGTTGGTGCTACACTATAAACTACAGCTCAGAAATGAAGGCAATAGAAAACCAAACACAGTATTGAAACTCAAACATATTTATATTCTTTTCCGCAGTGCTTGAAAACACAAACAACTCCAATATCATCAAAATAATAAGTACTGTACTTACTTGTTAAGCTTTAAATTCCGATTACAGCAATTTACTCTGCTGTTACTGAAGACGTGTTCTCTACTCTACGTCTGGAACAAGAAGGCTTTATCCCTGTTGTTGAAGGATTTTTTATTTGAGTTTTATTGTTACTTTTGAATGTTTTTAGGGTTCCGTACCTCAAAAGGTAAAAAAGGAACCCTTATAAGATCACTTTCTTGTCTTTTGTTTCTTTGTTTCTGTTCGTCTGTCCGTCCGTCTGTCACCACCGATTTTCTCAGGAACAGGTAGACCTAGCAAGTTAAAATTTATACCAGATACAGTCCCCATTATGTGTATAAAAATCAAGGTCCTAAATCAACACGATAAAAAGATATGGGCAAATTTAGATTTTCGCGAAAACTTGTAGTACCAAAATTTACCTTAATTTTCAACTTTTTTTATTTTTCGGACTTTTCCCTTTACTTGTGCTGTAAGACCTTGACGACTTGACCTAACCAAAATTGACAATTCTAGGTCAACCGGAAATACCCTATAAGTACGTTTTAGGTCGAAAACCTATATGGTAGTCCCCGTTTACCTAGAACCACGCAATGTCCCGTTTTTGTTTACATAATCATGTTCTACAAATAAAAAAAAAGGAATTTTAATTTGAAGGCGTAGTAAACAACTAGTGTTACCAGATGCAAGCTAACAAAGAACACGATAGTTTTTTTTATAATTGATTTCTAATTTGAGGAGTACTAATGAGTACACAAAAGTCTGACAACCAGTGTTACGTACATCAAGTGCATAACGTCTCGCGTAAAATGGGTTTTATGGACGAGTTGTACACTCTACTTTTCACTTCGATTGCGAGGAAATGAAACAGCAACATGTAAAATAATAATTGGACGAAATAAAAATATTAAGTTTATTTCATGAAGTTTTATTGTGTACTTTGGCTGTTGGTATCCTTGCCTTGTTCTTAGAATACTAACGAAACGAATCAAAATAAAGAGGTTATTCTATGAAGTTGAAGTTGTTCGTGTGGCTGTTGCCTTGGTCTTCGACGAAGATTTTACTTTATGCTCTAGAGCATAAAAAGCGACTTTATGTCACCTACGTAAGAGTATATTTTATTAGTCTCGCACACGCGCGGCTATACAAAAAATAGTGTAATTTACAATAAAATAAAGAATAAGAAACATCTAAACATTGTACATCCATCCATCGTCACAAACTATACAAATAAGAACAAGATAAAATAAATAAACCAGTGGTGTAATTGCCCAACGCAGTCTCTCGTGGACCTATGATCAGATATGAACCTAGATGAAACAAAAGGTGTATTAAAGATAGCGTTCAATAATGTGCCAAATGTTTTGATTTTCTAAACAAGGGTTAAAAAAAAATCTTGGCAGAGCTCTAATAATAATAAATATTCAGTTACGGAGCAACTAGGTAGGTAGGTTGCACGGGTCTCCTTTCTATAAAGGAGACCCGTGCAACCTACGCCTTATTTCTTACTCGTCTATCATTCTCAGAATCTTTGCTCTATAAATAGAAGCTGTGAAATATATTATATGTTATGTTTATATATGTTCATCATATTTATTATTTAATATTATCAGCCTACCACGTTGGTCGAGTGGTCGCACCTAACTTAAAGTCATTGTTATTGAAGAAATGTAATTAAAGAGTTTCGTAAAGATAATAGTAGTTCGAACTAATATTGATTTTATTTAATTGACTTGAAATAGAAGGGCAATAATCAGAAAGGCAGATTTGTATAATAACAATTAATTTAATTATACTTCAACACAATTTGAACAGAGTTTCAGCTTAATCGTATAATCGCAGTGACAGGAGAGCGAAAATGAGCTTGCATGGCGTTATTTAGCTTTCCCCCCACCGGAGGCGTCCGGCAGTTATGGCGGTGGTTTGGCTTGGCTGGCTAGAGTGGCGCGCTGTGATTGGCTTAGGTAGTGTGTTGTAACAGACTTTAAAAAATATATTTCAGCATTTTATCATGACAGTATATCATAATGAATTTAATTGACATTTCTTTGAATTTATATTGACATTTTTATATTGACACAATTTTTTTTTTGTTTACTACTAATAATGTTATGACCAATGTGCAATGTTTTATTGTTAAATTTTAATATTTTCCTGAATTTACGATGATTAGGTATTTAATTGTGTGTTATATTTATTATTGTTCACCCACTGCTCGACAGAAATAAAAAATAAAACTGCTGAGCAGGAGGACATTTTTTTTTCGGATGGGAAATCATCAAATGACTTGATGACTTGATGCGGAGCAGGAGCAGGAGGACCTGAGTTGGATTCCCGGGTCAAGTAAAGTAATATTGGGTTTTCACATCAGGAATTTCTCAGTAACAGCCACGGAGTCTCTATTCGTAGCGATAGGCTTGCCCCTCTTAACGTGTCCATTTAAGGTGGAAGCGCCAGGCCGCAAAATTCAGGGGGCCTGGGAAATTCGGGCTTGGAAGATTTTTGTATGAAGCCTGGCCGGCCTAACTTCCGCCATTTTTTTTTTTTTTTTTATAGTTTAGTTTTAGTTTATTTATTAATAATTACAGGTCGGATTTTGTACAAAGTAAAAACACAAATCATTATACAATAAATAAAATAACATCAAATACAAATTATCATAAATTATCATCATATCAAATAAAAAAAAAAAAAACTAAGAACACTCAATTAATAGAATACTAGAATTACATACGTAATAACTACATTAAATTACCTAAAACCATTCTTTTACACACATTCTTTTATACAATGCCTGGTCGGTTGGCCAGTCTTTGAGTTTGGTATTAAAAGCATTGTCAGACGTCGCGGTCAAGGGTTAAAATGTTATCCGGTAGCCGGTTGTATACCGATGGACCCATAACATGGATTAACTTTCCGGATTTAGATAGGGTGTGCGGGTAGCCAGCTAAATTGTTTCTACAACGAGTACAGTAATTATGAATAGCGGCCACTCATAAAAACTACAGGCATCAACAACAACATCAGCCCATAACGTCCACTGCTGGACATAAGCCTCTCCCATGATGGGAGGAATTTGCCGTAATCTCCACGCTTGGCAGGCGGATTGGGGATCGCAGTGATGAAAGACTAACAGAAAACGCTGCTGCCCATTCTCAGGTCTACAGAGGCGCAAGGTAAATGATAAATGATAAATGATGTTCATAGTTGGCATATAATAAGAAAAGTAACCAAAATCTTAAAAACAACTATAGTTTGTCAAGTCACCCTTTTCCAAATAAGAAACAAACATTTAAAGGAATTCACAGAAAAACTCACTTTCGCAGATCTTACTCCAGATTACTTCAAATTGAAATTGAAATTTCAAGTTCAAGCTCTTGATGGAAAATTCTCGAAATTGGTTTCAAAGGTCAGTAAAAATTAAATTGAATCAAACTGTCGAACGAATGATAAATGTTGTTTGATTTGTAAATTGAACTAAGTTATTTAAATGATTGCGTTGTTTAATAAATGGCAAAAATTTTACCCATTAACGCACGGCAATATGAACAGAAAGTCAATTTTGCACGCTTACCAAAGGTAGACTAGACACTACTGTTTACCCAGTTGAGACTATTTGTAATGCTGTCAATGCAACTGTTTAGTATTTAGCGCATTTCAAATAAAATTTACTAGGGAAGCGTTTCTACCTCGCTACAACGGTCTCATTTTTATACCCAATCGCTTGCAAATCGTTTCGCATTTCTACGTCAACTTTCAAAATACTGCTTTGTTAGGTTTTTTTGTAAGATTTTTGGTCAATCAATACATTTTCCAATCATCTTTGTTGTATAGAATGTCACTCTTCAGAAAAATAAAAGCCTCTTTGCTGAGATTTAAAAAAAAACAAACACTATAGGAATTTAACCAAAAAATAAAAGCCTCTTTGCTAAGATTAAAAAAAAAACAATCACTATAGGAATTTAATCAATTTGGACTTATTATAATAATAATATAATATATCATTTAATTCAGGTAACAAAAGACCCATAGCATATATACCTTACAGACTAACATACATATTTATATAAACTACAAAAACCTAATTAAACTATTGTACACGAAGAGACGGCGTCATTTTGCGCATTATAGTTATCAGTGGAATTATTTCCACACTGGTAGAGATATATGAAATATAAAACCACGAGTGTGAAATACACTGCATACTGAAGCTACTGCGATAAGAGCCAGTTTTCAATGAAGTGTTTTAAAAATTTATTATTCTACTCGATTGTATTGAATTTAAGTGCAAGGCCAGTAATACGCGTTCGAGCCATATTTATTAACTGGTCAAAGGTAAACGTAAATTGGTAGTTATGAGGGTATTTCGGTTCGAGGTAAATTTGCATTTTATTGATGATTTATTGGCGACTAGTACGTGTGTGGTTTCGTTAATGAACTTATTTATTTATTTTATGGCTTATGCCCAGCATATTATTATTATATTCGATAATTGTCCCACGGGATCATGCTACCGGGATAAAAATAATCTTATGTGTTAATCTAGGTTATAATCTATCTGTGTGCTTAATTTTATGTAAATCCGTTTAGTAGTTTTTGCGTGAAAGAGTAACAAACATCCATCTATTAATCCATCCTCACAAACTTCCGCATTTATAATATTAGCAGGATAGTAGGATGTACACACAAGAGAGAACTTATGGAATTATCACGTACGTATGTACCTACTTAAAGCCGGGCATAGACGATAGGTTATGCATGACAGTTTTAACTGTGCATGCAAAACCGTGATCGAATCAGAAATGAAGCAAGAGAACATATATTAATATTAAAAACCAAGGTTACCGACGTAGCCCGAAGAATTGCCAACCTTAAGTGGCAGTGAGCAGGGCACATTGCTCGCAGAATGGATGGCCGATGGGGCCGAAAAGTTCTGGAGTGGCGACCGCGAATCGGAAAATGTTGCGTTAGAAGACCTCCCACTAGGTAGACCGATGACCTGGTGAAGGTTGCGGGAATCCGTTGGATGCGAGTCGCACGGGACCGGTTAATGTGGCGACACTTGGGGGAGGCCTATGTCTAGCAGTGAACGTCTGTCGGCTGAAGTTATTACTACAACAGCCCATAACGTCCACTGCTGGACATAAGCCTCTCCCTTGATGGGAGGATTTTGCCGTAATCTCCACGCTTGGCAGGCGGATTGGAGATCGCAGTAATGAAAGACTAACAGAAAACGCTGCTGCCCATTCTCTGGTCTACGGAGGCGCAAGGTGTTCTGCCTCAGACATTAGTCGCCTTATACGACACCCGTGAGTGTAATGGGTTGGTTCTATTCTACTCTGCCGGATACCACACGGCTAAGTTGGTCGGCTGAAGTTATTATGATGATGCAAAACCGAGTTCCATAGAGATGACATGCGAAACTGCTACAGACGTTTACACATACCTGCACAGTTTGACTGCACAAGCAAAACTGCATACTTACTTAAACTTAAAGTACATAACTTATCGTTTATGACCGCTTTAATATACCGCAGTTTACTGGCGTGCAAAGTTAACCGGTTGGCTGGATCACCGTTCGCCGTTTTAATGAAACGCTACGGTTTCACCGCGTTTGTTTACTCGAGCCCGCGGCGATTTTGAAAATGGCGGTAGGTAAGGGCTGCTGTACACAGTAGTTTAGAGGAAATATCACACATATCAATTCGGAAAGGGATCTTCACCGTATCACCTTTCGTCACGGCTGTTAGTGAGCTTATCCCGAGGCGATTATGTTGTTACAATTCCGATTAGTGTGCGTTGCAGTGGCGAGTTTCCTACAAAGAATGCTGAATGGCGCGAGTCGATACAGTGACGATCCCTTTGCGAGTTGATATGTGTGATGGTCGGCACAATTCGGCACATGAAAGTCGTTCGGTAACATCGAATGTATGAAGATTCGTTCGTTGACAAAAAAAAAGCCGCTTGACTTTACTTGAATTGTTCCGAGTCGTCGCATGATTCTGAGAGGGTAGATAACCACTTTGATAACACACCACCACCACCACCACTTAACCATTTTCGATATGTACACCGAATATCTGTACTAATTGCTTTAGGGTGCTCGTCTATACAAGTTGTAAACGAACCCTTCACGAAGCTTTCAACCAAGCATTCTGTAACAATTTTTTTTTCTGGGGTAAAACATCACGTTTTACGGTAGGACTCAAAGTAACGCACTCAAATCATTACACTGACGGGCATGTCGCAAGACATCGCAATGACGGGGAAACAAGAACCTTTCGTTTTCGTAAAGGGTATTATTACACCCGTAGCATCCATCAGACATACGGTAATGCACTGAAATAATAGATGCCGCTTGCAAGTTGAAATGGCGATGGGTAGGACACGTAGCCAGAGTGACAGATGGACGCTGGAGCGAGAGGGATCTCCATTGGTACCCTCGCGATGCACCACGCACCCCAGGCAGACCCAGGCGTCGGTGGTGCGATGATATTGTGGCCGTGGCCGGCCTCACCTGGACTAGAATAGCCCAAGGTAGAGAGGAATGGCATAAGATGGAGGAGGCCTTCGCCCTTAAATGAGCACCCAATTATAGTACAATAGATTATACAGCAAATTAATTTAATTTAATTAATTTTAATTTTAATCTATGCCATCAATCTATTTATTTAAAAAATTACATTATTTGTTTGTTTAATTATTGTTAAAATGCATGTTTAATTATTACGAATGAATTTATTAGTAAACCAAATGATTATTTGATTTAAGAGATTATGTAACGAATTTTAAAATGTATTTTTTTGGGAGTAAAAGGCTTATATAATATAATAATAATATTTTTTATGTGGCGTTCATTTTGTTAGAAAGTAATTTTCTTTTCAACAAAAAGCTGGAAGAATTGTGTCGGCAACTTTGCAGGATTCTTTTCATGTCTCGGAAAATTTTTGAGGGATTTGACACACAAACAATTACAGTACTGAATGGGGAAAATGTTTGGAGGAAAATTTTGAGTATGAATGTATGGATGGTTAAAAGTGTGGAGAAAGATCAAAGAAACGATGGATGGACTGTGTAAAGGATGATATGGCTTGAAAGGAGCTGACTGCTGAGATGACAATTGAGAAGTGTGGAAGAAGCAGACATGCTGGGCCGACCACAAACAAATTTAGGTATAGGCAGGAGAATGGTCATGATGACACTGCTCTTAAAATGGAGAACGAAAACATCGTGGGGAAACGTACATAATAGGGTATTTGCATGATTTTTTTTTTCACTCTAAACAAAGCGTATTAATATCAGAAATAGCAAAGTGAAATTATTTTTTTAATATCTATAAAAATACTAAGTTATAAGCATTTGAAACTGCTGATTAGACAGAGATCCGATATAGCGAATGACGTCATTCGCTGCATCCGACGTACATAATCCATACTAAATTCCGTTTAACTAGAAAGAGATATAAACAAAAGTTTAAATGGTTATAACTTTTGTGTTGTTTGGCTGATTTATGTCTTGTTTTCGCTTTATTCCGTATCAAAATAAAAATAAAAATTTATGCATATTCCCTAATAAAAACCAAAAGATCGCAGACATTACAATACTTTCTAGCTAACTAACTGTCACCCGCGACTCCGTCTGCGTGGATTTAACATAACATCACGAATGTAATCTCCGTAGCGGGTTAGGCAAAGGTGTACCTAATAGCACACCCACATTTCGCCGTAATAAGGTACGAGCCTATTGCCATCAACCGGGCACAAATCCGGACTCCGTGGCTGCTACTGAGAAATTCTTGATGGAATAATCCAATTACACTTTGTCCGACCTGGGAATCGAACCCTGAACCTTAAGCTCAGCAGTCCCGCTGGCGACCCCTGGACCAACGAGCGACGATGGCAGTCTGGATTTTGTACATCATATCCCGTACCCGTATCTTTTTTTGGTGTGGGGATCCTGATAGATACCGTTCGTCGAGGACAACGGAGGGCCATGTCTAACTTCTACTGACTGAAACCTCTTGGTTCCTACTGCTACTACCATAAATCCGGGGCCCGGGAGATTCTCAAGCATTCGCGCGCATCTCCAACTGCCGTACAAGTAACCTGGACTAACTTTCATAAGCTCTGTCATGGCAAACAAACATTCATAGATATACAAGTTAGAAGCAAAAGCGAGCGGAGCGAGCTCGAAGATGTTGGTATCCTGCAGCCCTGCCTGGGATAAGTTAAGTGTCTTTTGACAGCCTCTAGGCCCTGGGCAAGTGCCCAGTGTGCACAGCGGAAAATAGCTTTCTATCAGTGAAAGAATATGATCAGTATTTCCGAAGATTACACAGTACATCCAAACTTACAAACGTTATCTCTTTATAAATTCCTTTATTTATGACTACACAAAAGTTAAATCCTTAAATATAATTTTAAACTAAATATAAAAAAAAACCTTTAAAAATATAAAAAGTTGTAGCCCACCGGTATCGGGAACAGGGTCCAAGCTTCCGTGGTCAGGGCTCCAGAGAGAGGAACCTCCTAACAATATAATTATAATTTAATTTCTTTATAATTATTATTAGTGTATATGAAAAGTGATAGAGCGACTTCGCTCTATCACTTTTCATCTACACTAATAATTCATTGGTTAAGGCATTTACAGATAGCTACTCAGAAATCTAGAGGACTTCCTCTAGATTTCTGAGTAGCTATCTGTAAATGCCTTAACCAATGAAACGTTAAAAACGAAAAAAAAAAAACAATCGACTCGGTCATATAGGCCTGAAAAGGTAATAAATACATGGACAGGGATACTTACACGTGGATGCAGATTTTGTGCCTAGAAACATAACACATATATTTTCACTTACCGAAAATTGCTTCCTAAAAACAAACAAAGGAAGCCCCCAAAAAGCCTGTCTATCACCATTACAAAAGATTTATTTTTAATTCTCTAAGAAATAAAAAAAACGCTTTTTTCCAACACACACGTTTTCTTTACCTTTTCCCGTCGACCCACATATTGTCGAGGTTATCGACCCTTGGCTTTTTCTCACTTCGCTTTTTCAATTGACGTTTCTACATGAATACCGGAAAATGTTGGAAAATCTTTGAACGGAGGAAATTCAATGCGGCACTCAATCTTTTATTGCATCCCACAATGTGTATTCTTGGTGGTGGAAACTTCTGATATGAAAGAAAGAAAGAAAAACTATTTGACGCGCATACAAAACGTCAAAAAAATGAACTAAACAATTAACATACAACCCAAATCAAACATAAAAATACAACAGGGCGGATCAAAAGATGTCAAAAAGTAGACAGCTTGCATGTCGTAAGTGTGACAAACAGGTTACCACTCAACATGATACTGAGCTAAAACTAGCAGTTTTAGCTCAGTATCAAAAATATTCAAAAATATAATATAATATATCAAAAATATTTTGTTCTAAAAATCATAAGTTAGTTCAAGTCTTTGTAGCACAAAGACTTGAAATTATAATTTTTAGAACAAAATATTTTTCTACTTATTAATCATGCATTTTAAAACTTTTGCGAGAAAAAGTTATATAATACTTGTTTTCATTGCACAAAAGGACTTTGTAACGCACATACCTAAAACATAATTAAATATAACATAACATGTAATCTCCAAAGGGTTAGGCAGAGGCTCAGTGTACCAAATAGTACCAGTCGCCAGTTATGTTATTAACCCCCATGTTATAGAGGTGAGCCTATTGCCATCAACCGGGCACAAATCTGGAATCCGAAGCTGCTACTAATAATTTCCTGATGGAAAAACCAAAATAACACTTTGCCCAACCCGGGGATCGAACCCAGAACCTCGTGCTCAGCAGTCGCGCTTGCTACCACTCGACCAACGAGACAGTACCACGAAATCATAAATAGTTCAACGTGTCCGCTCCACAATTTCTACTAACAGGCAACCTTTTCCATCATATTCATATTAGACGATAGCCGCCCACTGCTTGTTGGACAGAGGCCTTCCGTTTTCGGTAACTGCGGAGCCTTTGCGAACAACCCACAGGTCGCTGGCAATAAATGCTATATCGAGTATTTTGGCTCTCCTTGCTCTCTTTCAGCTTTTCCATTTTTATAATATTGCTTTTTGTGTGGTGTTAACAAATTAAATAGTAACGATAGCAAGCGCTACTACGCTGAATATGGGGTCTTTGGTTCAATTTCCAGGTCGAGCAAACTGTAAATCAGTTTTTTCATCAGGAATTTTCCAGTAGTAATCCGTAGTCTGAATTGTGTAATTGTGTAAGTGTAACATATGTAGTTATACCACTGTCTTACTAATATTGTGTAAATAAATCTTTTTTTTTTAACTCGAGATAATTTATTTTATCATAAACTAACTGAATACATAATTAATTAAAAACTATTAAATAAACTAACCAACAACAAACCATAAAAGGGTATCGAAAAGCTCCTTTCTTTTAAACTATTTCTGAGTATTAAAATAGGTGCACAAATGCAAGAAGTTTCCACCGAGATTAGATTGTAGCGGTACAGTAAAGTAGCACTACGTAGTGCTAAGTAGTTCATTGAATTGGTCCAGTGTATGTGTGACCCACTTGAAGCTGGAGCGCATAAGAAAGCAGAATGCTTGCGGCGTTCGTAAAGTGTCGTTCGGAGAATGTGCAAGGGAAATGAGATTTTATGGTTAGGTTGCTAAGTTCGTAGTTTGGAGGTTGTTCTTTTTATTTAATTATTGCTGTGCGCGTGTTGTGACTGCAGGGCAAAGAGCCTTTCGTCTTTTTATTTTTTTCTCTGTTTAGCACAGAATTGGGATCAAATACAACAGTTTGGAGGGTGTTCTTTAAATTGTGTTGTTGTTAAGAGTCTGTTGAACACCACTGCAGGGCAAAGAACTCCGTCTTTCCATTATTCACATTCTAAGCTAGGTGATCAAAACTATTTAGGTAAGAGTCCAATTTGAGACACGTTTATTTAACATTACCTACATTAATTGCCTCTTATTTTTGATGGATTGGCAAATAACTCTATTAGCCCATCAGGTGATTTTTTTTAGTGTTTCTACTTAAATTAAAACTTTATCTGTTCTATAAAAATAATACTAGAACACAGGGATCGTACCTAAATTAAATCGATTATAATTTATTTCAGCTTTCATTGAAAAAAAAAACTAATTGCCAAATGATTTCCTTATCGTGCAAAGAATCACAATTTAGAAAGCGTTTATTAAAGTCGGGCTGATATACCTTTACATACAAAGAACGTGGGCACCTACTTGATATACAGTATAAGTATATATAACCTATACACTCGAGGTGGAGAAGTAATTGCTCCAATTTTGAAGTAATCTATTGTTGGGAAGTTTCTTCGTACTGTAATTTGGCGTGTGTGTTGCGTATTTTACTTTTTTTACCTTGATGTTTAATAGGTACTCGTATAAACTTTTACATCTTAGCAGCATTATGTTAGCAGTGTTTGTGATAAATAAAGAAATCTTTACATTTTGAGATTTCTTTATACAAAAATTCAAAATAAGGATAACATTTCGTTTGGACTATTATTCATGTTTCTTCTGGCATTTCTAATATCTCTCTAACACGCGTATCCACAGGGTGTAAACAACCTTATCATGAAGCCGTCAACCAAGCATTATGTACATCAAACTGAGTAACTTTACGCAAAAAATATTGCTGGGAAACCACTTTTTTTTTTGGGGTGAAAAATCACATTTTGAGGTAAAACTCAATGTAACGCACTTAAAACATTGTGCTGATGTATGGATTGAATAGTACGGGGGTCGTGGAGGTGATTAAAGTAAAAATCTTACATTATAAACTTGTATTTAAAGAAAAACTTGTCAAAAAGTTGGAACTTTGACCCCCAATATCTCCGTAACTGGAAGGTTTCCAGGTATGGCCTAGAGCAAAAAAATGATGGCAATGACGGGGAGAACAAGTGCCTTTCGGCTTCGTTAAGAGGTTTTTTACCCTTTCCAAACATGCCAAAAAGATTACTTGAGGAAAAGTAATTATTTAAGATACGATTTTTATTCTGTAGTTTAGTAATTGCTTGAAGTAAGAACTATCAAAACTTAGAATTCTTGATTGCTTTGCTTTCTTTGACGGTTCTTACTTCGTTTAAATTCTTGTCTATTGCATATAAATGTTTACATAAGAAACAACTTAAACTCAAGTAATTACTTCGTTACAGTTATAACTTTAACTTGACTATAGATGCGGATGTAAGTCTCTACCTCTGAAGTAAAAACTCGTAAATATTATCAACTTATTAACCTTAAGACAAACGAAATTTCTACTTTTGCCTGTAGACTATATTGTAAATATTTTGTATGTAAAAGATTTACTTCTCCCATTTAAATAAGATTATTTGTTTGGGTACCGACCCAATTAAAGCAAGCACACAATTTTGCAGGCCAAGGGATTGTCCCTAATTAAGACATCTGTACATTGTTTGAATACTTATTTAAACTAAATCTGTTACTATTTCAATTCAAATATTTCAAATATTTAAATTCTCTTAACAGACATGGGCTACTGGATTCCCGACGTTCGGCTTAGCGCTGAAAGTTTAAATTTGAATGTCCCATTTCCACCACCGTAAAAGCTTACATTATCTTTGTCCGCAGTGTACGTGTTCCTGGGCGAGCACATAGCCCTGGTGGACTTCGTGAAGGTGCTGCAGCGTCGAGGACTTCTCACTGATGGGGAGTACGCCGTGGTGGCGGTGGACGACGAGATCTACGACCCCAGTACCGCTGCCATCACTCATGCAGGTGAGCTCGTTATTTTGTGACTATACTTGCTTCCTTCCTCACCAATATACAAGTTGTGTTGTATATCTGTTTTTGACAATAGTCTTGTAGTAACTTGTCACAAACATGTATCATACATATGTTTACGTTGTTTTAGACGCGTGTTGGTAACTTTTTGACAGCAAATACATTTGTTTAACTCAGCAAAAAACAGCCACTGTGTTGCCACTTGACAGGCGAAGAATAGACTGCGATAAATTGATGATTGATGGAGCGAATTTTGAAAATGCAAAAATAAAATTCTTTTGAACCGTAATCTGGTAGACAAATTCGAGCTCTCGTTGATTTTTTATTTCAGCAAAAAAGTTTGTTTGATTCAGTTTGTTTTGCCACCGACTTCTGAAACTAAAGTTATTTTTTCTCTTTTTTGTGTTTTTTGAAGTCGGTTTTAATTTTTGCAAAAAACTTTTTTATTTTTCCATTTTTAGTTGTTCCCAAACATGAATTTATTTTACATTGTTAACAATACATGTCATGGAAACAAACACAAAACAAAATACAAGCGAATTGAGAACCTCCTCTTTTTTGGAAGTCGGTTGAAAACGTACCTACCTAATACACATATTATTATGCCACGTACTAAAAGTGATAAGAAATCGCACTTATTTAATCAGGTTTTGTCGTGAAGAAGAAAGATAAACAAGATACTAAAGGAAACTTGAGTTACCTTCAAGTTTAACTTACTCGCTTTCGTTGTTATAATACTGTCATCAGGTGTGACGACGAAAAATAAGTGCTTTTTAAATAGATCGTTAAGTTAAACCTGTGCGAAAAAATTACAGACTCATACCAACACTGGTGAAGAAAGTATTTTGTTTGTCGGTATCTATAATATTATTATAATTTTAAGAATTTATTCATATCTATCTGTCCTGACCCATTCTGGAATCGTCACAAAGTGGGTGCCTGAAAACGGTTGTCGTCACCGAGGCAGGCCCAAGAAACGCTGGCATGACGATTTGGACTCGTTCCTGACTGATTGGCCAGAAGAGGCAAAATACCGGGAGTGATGGAAAGGAATGGTAGACGCCTTTGCCCAGCAGTGGGCAGGTGTTGGTGGCGGTGGACAGAATAGGCTTAAAATAAAAAAAAAACATATGGGGTGATGACCATTGTACTTGTTTGTTGTAATAATTTAACTAAAATGAAAAAAAAAAAATATATATATATATGGTGGCGCCTTACACCAACTAGACCAGGGCCAGACGCTGGGAGCTGGTTGATTAAATAGTGGACTGTATTATTGCGGGGGGTTGTAGAAGTACGTGGTAGGTCTGACCTTGCAAATGCGACACGAATTAGGACGACGAACTTGTGAACATGGACCAAGGAATTTGGCAGGAAACATGCAGCACCACTGACCTGTAGATTCACCGTCTTCAATATCTGTCCTCTGTGTCGGTTGGCAGAGGGTTCGAGTCCTTGCTGAGTTCAGGGCAGCGCACGAGGGGGGCGCAGACGCCTTTCACCACATAAACACGCACTTTCCGTAGTGTTTTTGACAATAGTTCGTAAATGCACTCGCGGCAATTCGCAAACCGTAAATTAGTGATAAATTAATAAGGGAGCATGTTCTTAGTAACGCTACTCTCGTCCAAGTGGACGAGGGTCTTCACCTCCCTTATTATTATTATACTCTTTGGTCTTCACACAGTCACCGTCGGCGGTGACAAGGACAGCGATAGTCCAGGTGTGCATGTGGGAAAAGGATGGGATATGATAGGATAGTGACGCATTTTGCAAGTCATTTCTACTTCTACCCTACAATGAAAATTATGAACGAATACGAAATCCAACAATATATATATATATATATATATATAAAATAATAATTGAAATAATTTTGTATTTTCGATTCTAAAATAGAAGATAGTAACGTACCATTTACAACGCGCGTTCGTGGTAGGGGCTCTGTACGAAAGTAAACGAAGCAAAGGGAATAAATATGTATGTAATCATCGTAGCAGCTGGCTTTCTGTAGTTTCTACCTTCCCTAATGGAAAAAGGCGTGACTTTAATGTTTTAATGTCCTACCTAACCTCCCAACCTAACCTTTAAAGGAATGAGGAACAGGGTGTAAGGTTTCTCCTCCTCCATAATACCGCAACCGTCGGTTTCCTGTATATATGCTATTCGCGGTTAACTTTAATATTACGATGTAGACAATGTCACTTTAGTTCGTATATGGAAAAAAAAAGAAAAAAGAAAACATGTACTTGGCATAAGACAAAAAATAAAAATAAAACAAAAAACTTAAATCTATAAACAGAAAAAATGAGATAATCTTGTGTGTCTCACGGCTGCGCCAAATAGGCCAAGTTCAGTAAACTGCTGAGCAGCTAGTTCCCGACGCTGATTTTCAACTGGACATCGTCACAACAACATCTCAAGATGGTGATGTGACGGACATAAAACAGTTTTGTACTTTGTGTTTACTAATTATGTATGTATAAAAAATGGCAGTACGGACCACTTTCTTTATATAAAATAAATTGTTGCAAGTATCGTTGTTTACGTCTCAAACTAACCTATATACTTCTTGTGTGTACATGGGAAACCAAGTATGAGGTAAGCTTACAATAACTTTACCGCTTAGACAAAGTCGAGCAAAACTTGGCGACTTTGATCACTACCGCTTGAAACTAAAATAGTAAAGCTCAATTTGGTTCATCCAACGAAACGAGTTGCAGTAAACCACAATCTTATACTTTCAATAACCACTTAATTGGTTTAGCTCAACTCATAATAACTTACCAGTATTTTTCTCCTACTTTGCCCCCATTTAGGTGGATTATTTCGTTATAAAATGTAGAAGTAGGATTGCATTCTTAACCTTAAACATTAGTAGGTAGAATGAAATCATCATTATCATTTCAGCCGCAAGACGTCCACTGCTGGACATAGGCCTACCCCAAGTGTCGCCACATTGACCAGTCCCGTGCGATTCGCATCCAGCGGATTTCCGCAACCAGTTACATTACATTAGGCATGACGACAGTATCAAAAAAATGCAAATCTATTTAGTCCGTCAGTTAGAGTATTGGAAATTAATGGAATCGTATTTTTTGTTTTTGTAAATCAATGAATATTGACTAAGATAAAACGCATCAAAACTCGGGAGTGGGGGCTCATGACGTCAGAACTAGCTAAAAATTATACCTAGGCGTGACGTATTGAGAATTTTAAAAGCGTCATATCTTCGTCAATTTTGATTTACGTAACAAAAGAAAAAACACGGGTCAAATATTTTCTGGTAATCTAACTGACGGATTAATTAGTTTTTTTTTGTCGTCTCATCTGTAATAGTTATATGAATACGATCAAGTTCAAGGTTTACTTGAACATTTTTTCTAACTTTAAACCCTCCAAAATCTAAACTATAGTAAAACCTTTGTCAACAGAACACCTCGGACAGAACAGCAGCAACGATGTTTTAGCATTCCGAGCCGTACTCAGGCTGACGCCGTCGTTTCCTACCAACCCGCATTATGAGTAAGTATCTAATTAAAAAGTTCTTAATTAAAAGTGAGGGTAGGATGTCCGACGATGAAATACAGACTTCAAAAAAAAAAAAAATCTTGAAAGTGTAAAATAAAATACTGTAAAATGGTGTATAATTTTTTCATACAACAATTATTCGATTTTTGTATGAAAGTTTGCATACGTTTGAGCAGTGGCGGTCCAATAGTGACGGCCCGACTAATCTTATCGTTGTTTATGGTTTTTTTAATACAAGAATTCAGTCAAATTGCTCTTGTAATTCTCGTTTTAAATCTGTCATACTTAGACATTGTCTTGGACAGAATTATTTCGGACAGAATTTCAATTTCAGAGAGCTGCTCTGAGATTGGAATTCTGCTCTAAATGTTTTTGCTTGAAATTTCAAAAGTTTTGAACGCAATCTCTGAAATCATTTGCGTTAAAAACTGAGAATTGAACTCAGGAGGCCACATCCAGAATCTCGAGAGTCTCATTGGCTGTAGACCAATAATGCGGTCTTTTATGTGAACAGTCATTTTAATGGAAAAATATTAGCCCAGACGTTTACGGGTTGGCTGCAAGGTCACCACTAAGCTCTCAGAAGCGATTTTACCAACAATTCAATGAAGATATATCGCTGTTTAGTGTACATACGGATTTATGCTTTAGGCGCTGAGCTGAACGTTGTAAATTCAACAGCGGGCCTAATGCGCCTTACAGCAATTTCTTTCCAGCGTTGTTATGCATTAAGAAGCCGTATGTCCGAAGGGATTTCCCATCAGCAAAAATTACGAACTTAACTACTTTCATTCCCTGTTCAAACTACGTGGGCAGAGAATTTTCAAGAAATCATCCCGAATCATTTCAAGTTTCTAGAAAGCAGTAAAGAAGAAAGAAAGAAAAAATATTTGTTTGTTACATAGACACGACGTGCATAAAAAATGACAAAAAAAACAATAACAACATACAACGCATAACAAATGTAGCAAGTCAGTAGTTGCGATGCATTGTTGTTTGGGACGAACCAGGATTTTGCTATGTAGGACGAAACTCAGTGGGCCGAACGAAGAATAAATCCGTCTGTCATTAATTCTGACTGGTTCTGGTTCTGAATGGTTAACTAAAATCAATTCTATTTCTGTGTATAGTGATGTATAATGGCCTTATTGAAATAAATGGCTTTACTTTGACTTTCACATTGAAGTTAAGATTTTCATTTATGATTTCTTTAATCAAGATAGCCTTTGTACTTGAAATTTAAAAGTTGATAAGTTCGGTTTCTGGTATCAATGTAGACATGTAGAGATATGATTAAAAACCTTGCCATATCGTTTGTTATCATCCAAAGAAGCCGTACGCTTGGTATATATACACCCTTTCCGTTACACCTAGTATAAATGTAAACTAATGCGAATCACGTTTACCTTTCTACACAAACAGCACGAAATCCCAGCAGATTGCTTGCAGGCTTACAAAATAATGGAATTGAAGATTGAAACAAATTTCGTCTTAGAAATAACAATTTATTTATGTATCTGTGATTGAAGAGTATTTTAGTGGGTCTAGCAGGATCGCATAGAGTAAAGATTCGAACGAAGAAAGGTCAAAAATCAAGTATTACAAAAGATGGTACCGGTACGGAGAAAATGCGGACAAGATCACATCATCATTTATTTATTATCTTAGTACTGTTAACCCACATAATGTACAGAGGAGGATTTAATACCAATGGCATTCCCGGCCAATCAACCTTTGGGTGATGCGATGACCAACTGTGGTAGGTACAATAGGCTTGTCAACTGAAAAAATCGAATTAGTCCGTCAGTTATATTATCAAAAATTCAAGTATTTTTTCGTTTGTTCCGTAAACCAAAATTGACGAAGATACGACGCTTTTAAAATTCTCAATACGTCACGCCGTAGTATAATTTTTAGTGCGTTCTGACGTCACGAGCACCCCACTCCCGAGTTTTGATGCGTTTATCTTTGTCAATATTCATTGATTTACATAAACAAAAAATACGTGTCCATTATTTTACAATACTCTAACTGACGGACTTAATAGATTTGCAATATATTGATGGTGGAAACTAGCCTATTGAGCAAAGTAGTGGATTTAATATAAAGATACCATTATCATGACATCGGGATTAACACACTCTTTCTTTCTTTATCGTGTGGTTAGTTCCTAACCTGGCGTCAGAGTTTTAATGTCGCCCATGGGCCTCTGACTTGTCTATACATGCCGTCGAGATTATATATCTCTCAGGCATGCTGGTTTCCTCACGATTTATCCAATACTGGGTATAGGTCGTTCTCGGACACACTTAATATTATTTACACAGTTTTAAGGCTCAAACATCTACGGGTGATAATAATTATTTATGCTTGGCGTAAAAAACAACAGGATACTTGTACTTTCTATTCAAAACTCCACGTTTCGATGTCACGTCACGAAAACATTATCTGAAAAGTAACGGTAAATATTAACTGAAGTTTAGAAAAATAATTGTCTGTGACATTGAAAATTGTAGGTTCTGCCCGAACACGTTGACTTCTTTAAACCCGTGTGTGTTTCTATAGTTTCGTTCCAACGAATTTCTATATTCGTAATTTTTCTAGAAAAATAGAATGCTCGTCTTTTCGCGAAATTTTTTTTTAAAAAACAAAGGCTAAGCAATATCTTATTTTCATTCTATAAGACTTCTTAGTTATGACTAACACTTTTTCTGCGTAAAAAATACAATGAATCTCGACGGATTCTAGAGAAATTAAACAACTATTTTGAAACCCCAACGGAATAGGTAAAATAATAAAAGCGGAGGCGCAGGTGAAATGTAGGTGTAAGTACTATTAATAGGTACTCCTCCACCAACTCATTTTACAAGTATGGTTAAGCCTCACGTCATAGGGAGCCAACTAAAAAAAAAACCGGGCACAGACACAGACTCCGTGGCTGCTACTGAGAAATTACTGATGGTAAAGTCCAATAATACTTTGCCCAACCTGGGAATCGAACCGAGGACCTCATGCTCTGCAGTCACACTTGCTACCACTAGACCAGGGGGGTCCAACATAATTTTATGAAGGGCCAAGTTTAGCATTTATGTAACCGCAGCGGGTCAAAAGAAATGCAACTCGACCTAATTTGTTTTTTTTTAAACGGTTTTCGCTCAATATTTATTGAGTCTTAAATCGCTCGCGGGCCGGATGAAAGACCTATGCGGGCCGCTAGGTGGCCCAGGGGCCGGGTGTTGGACGGGCCTGCACTAGACCAACGAGTCTGAATAGATTATTCGTACTAAAAAAAAATGGAGCTAAGAGATATTTTAGCACAACTGTGTAATTGGGTTTTTTCCATTAGGAATTTCTCAGTAGCAGCCATAGAGTCTGGATTTGTGCCCGCTTGATGGCAGTAGGCTTGCCCCCTATTACATGGGACTTAAACATAACTGCGAAATGTGGTTGTACCATTAGGTACACCTCTGCTTAACTCTTCGGGGATTACAGGCGTGATGTTATGTATGTATTTTAGTATCGTTCGTCCACCTAATGAGTATTTTATACCTCTCTACGCCTTCCGATACGCGGTCGCTTCTCGGGCTAGGGAAATATGTATTGAGTTTTAATTAAAATGATTTGCCAAAAGTTTTTACAAGTAGCAGTTTGGCGAAATCGCAAGTGTAAGGAAATTAACTGTGATGAGACTGAGATTAACTTTGTTATCCATTGTTGTAAACGCTGCTTCAGAAAAATATTTTTTGATGTGATTATTATTAGTAATAAGCAAAGTTAAAATGTCTTCTGTGATTTTAATATAACAGCCATATTCCCTTTAAAGATAGTACACAGAAATAGTACGTGAGCGTAGTAGCTGAATACGCCTTTTCACAAAGGATTAAATATTTAGGTATGTCAAAGAGTGTTTAAACACGTTATAAACTCAAACGTAAAGCATTTATTTAGAATGTAGGGAGACATTGTATTGTTATGTTTTAATCAGTACCCCTTGAAAGTGGAGTCTACTTTAGCAAGCCATAACTAGTCAGTCCCCATTTCTAGTATTATAGTGGTATCTGTCAACTCTTTTACTAAATAAATGCACAAAACATCTTCCATACAAAAAACATGAAAAACGAGGAGAAGCGACAATAAAGGTGCAGCATTCGACTTCCTGAGTACATAGAACCTTTTATGTTACAAACAGGAAGAAGCAACGACAGCAGATAAAGTGGTATATTACTATAAATAGCCACAGTTTACATAGCTATAACATGTTTATGAAGTTGATGGAGTGGGGTCATTGAACTGGTGTCCTAGTTTTCTAGTAGATCCATCGCGTTCTGTTTAATTAACGGTGAAGTAGATCTTGGTTGTTAGTGAATGGATTTATAGGGAAATAATTGTTTGTGTTTTGAAGTTTTCTTTGGAAAGTTGAGGTATTCTCGGTGTTGAGCTTATAGAAAGATTTTTTTTCATTCAATGTTTTTTACTACGTTCTCTTACTGCTTTTATTTTGGCACGTTTTGCCTTTACCAACTCATATTACTGTGTACTGTTAAGTACACAGTAATATGAGCTTCTGCCTTACGCTTCGGGGATTATAGGCGTGATGATTGATTTATTAACCGACTTCTAAAAAAGGCAGAGGTTATGTTTTCCACAAAAATCTTTTTTTTTCATGTATATTCACTGATTTCTCCGTCAGTCTTTATTTGGTAGAAGAAGCTCACGCGGTGGCACCATATAATTAAGTAAAAAATATTAACTTTGCTTCGGTACTTTATAAGTTATCCTCTAAAATATGCATTTTCTCATCACCTCATTCATTTTCACTTTTTTGCATAAAAAATAACAGACTTCCAAAAAAAAACACGAACGAAGTGGAAAATTATGGCAAAAAAGTCAACGAAACAAACAAAAGTCAAAGTCAAAGTCTTCCGAAAGTAAAGTTACAGTCCACTTTTTGTTGGAAGCCGGTATTTTTTTATTACTTTTATCCTTCACTCTTTAACATTAGACATAAGTACTGATGTCTTGTTAAAATGTAGTCCAGTCTGGATGCACTATTTGTGAAAATGAACTTTTCCCACTTTCTGTTGGAATTTCTTCGAAATGTTTTTTATTCGAGGTTCAGCTTGAAGCTTTTTTACACCATACGCAAAATACGCGCTTTGACGTGGAGTTGCGGACACCAGTCCGTTATACAATAGCTTGAAGCTTTTTTTTTTTGCTACACTCACATAGTTCATCTTAAAACAATACAGAACTTCACAGAAAGGGTAAAAATAAATCGTGCATGATAACCACTCTATATATTAAACAACTATATATATATTTAAATCGAGTAAAAATAGTAAAGGAGCATAATATTTCAGTGCCTTTTATATCATATTAGCTAGAAAAATATACCATTATTAGACTCGCTACGTGTACTGTTACGGCGTAGCACGCGTAGGTGTTACGTTTGCTACGCCGTAGCAAAAGCGTAGCGGGGTCACGTGTATGCAATATTATTGTTCTTGACGTTTCGGATAAGTTTTCTTTGAGGTAAAAGACTAATATTTTTGGCTTTTGTATACAAGGTGTAAACGAGCCCTCCATGAACACGTCAACCAAGCATTCTGAACATCAAACTAGGTAGGTACGCAAAAATTATTGCTGGGAAACGATTTTTTTTTGCGGTAGTACTTAATGTAAAGCACTCAAAACATTGTGCTGATGGATATATTGAACAGCGGGTCTTGGAGGTATTTAAAGTAAAGTTACGACATGATAAACTTGAAAAAACACTTTTTTGACAAAACACTTCTGAAAAAGTTGGAACTTTGACCCCCAATATCTCCGTAACTAGAAGGTTCCTGGGCATGATCTGGTACAAAAAAAAATCGCAATGACGGGGAGAACAAGAGTGTCTTTCAGCTTCTGTAAGGGTACTTTAACACCCAATATTGTTCGAGATATAAATAAAGAATAGGTTTTTCGGTGAATGATCAATGAATGTGAACGAAATGTGAGTAATTGTACGTAGTATTATGAGTTGAAAATAGTAAACGAGTCGATCAAATTATATAAAATAGAAAATTGATCAAATTTATAATTTAACAATATCGAGAGATTTCTTTACGCGCCATTTTTTCTTTTTTTTTTTTTTTTCGGATGGGAAATCATCAAATGACTTCTCCCGCTCTGGGCGGAGCAGGAGGGAGTGTCAGACTTTTACTGACTAAAACCCATCCATGTTCCTTCATCACCCTTTGTGTTCCGGGGTCACGGTATCTCTTTCGAACAGTCCCGCAACCCCGGCAGGCATCGGTCCTTGCGGACCCCTTCCTATTGCTGACTCTCTTTGAGGCGCGCGTGGAACACGAACGCGCCGTCGACACGGCCTGTCGTCATGAGACGGGCGGACGGCAAGCTAGCCCATAGCCCACCGTCCACAGGCCCGCGCCTATGGTGGCCGGGGGCCACATGGTGGCCCCCGACGCCCGGGGCGTCTCCCGCGGCGGCCGGGACGCTGTGAGGTTCTCTCCCTCTCACGTTCCGCCACCTCCTTCTCTAGCATTACTGCTTCGCAGAAGGAGGTTACGGCGTCCCATTCCGTCTCGCTCCGGACCGTGGCTTGCACCAGGGCCGGACGCGAGAGGTCGCCGCCGCCAATCGCCGCTTCGAGGACACGGCGGTGCTCCGCCCACGCGGGGCACACCTCCACCGTGTACTCCACCATGTCCTCCGGTCGATCCTCGCAATGGAAACACCCGTTTCCTCCCGCCCGATGCGGTGCAGGAACCTCCCGAAAACACCGTGTCCGGTGAGGACCTGCGTCAGGCGGAAGGTGAGGACGCCGTGGCGTCTCTCCAGCCACTCCTCAAAGAGGGGACTTATCGCCACTATCGTGGCGTGCCCTGCACGGGGTTGCGACAGTCGCTCTCTCCATGTCACCATGAGATCCCGTTCTTAACGCGCCCTCATTTCTTCAATCTTATCTCAAAGACTGATTCTAACTAGTATTACAGTATTTATCTAATTACCCCTTCAGGGCAGGCACAGGAAATTATTGAAGTATTATCCGGATCATCCTATTATTTCTATTAAAGCAAGTTTTAAAACCAGGAAAATGAACTCTATGAACCTAAACTTAAAATATCACCCACGGGATATCTTCCGTGATGACTATTAATTTTGAGCTAATTATCACGATCACGATCACGACGTTGAAAATAATCACGTAAGATATCCCGTAAGGTAACATTTTAAGTTTAGTTCCCAGTGGTGGCGGCCTCGACTTACGAACGTCATGGGTTCGAACCCAGGCAAGCTTTGTGTAATTTATTTAATCGCCTCTGCTCTCAAAACGGTGAAGGAAAACATCGTGAGGAAACTGGCATGTCCTAGAACCGAAAAATTCGAAGACATGTGACATCTACCCGCGTGGTGGATTATAGCCCATTCCCTGTCATAGATAGGAGGCCGTGTCCAGCAGTGGGAACATTAATAGGCTGATGATGATGATGATGATGATAAACCGTGAAAGCTTAAAACAGGACTCTATGCCTGTTCCATAGTTTGTAGTAGAGGTTTCAGAAGCCTGATGTTGTTTATCTCTCTTTCTGGCCAGTCTCACTGCTGGGTCAACAACGTTTTTTCGAAAATCGTGCCTGGAAACTTGAAAATAAACTCCTCCATTTTTGTTAGATCAATTCATAATAACACGTCTATAAATAAGCACATCATGCACAAAAAGTATTACGTCAAATAAGTAGTGCATCATGTACTTACCTGTAAGAGGTTGATACACTTATATGTGACTCTATTGGATGTATCTCGTATCTTTGAAGCAGCGTATCTGATTGTTGCTGAGCCAAATAAAATAAAAATAGTGAAAGCTTAAATGACAACAACAAAGGTGAATGAACTGTATGACCCAGTTCTACTATGATTGAGTCCATCTGTGTTTGACAAGCTGTGCGGAGGATTAGATCTAGTATCTAATCCTCCGCACTCCAATTTGTTTAGCACAGCCTTCGGCTTAATTGGTTGACATAGGAAAACTTTTGTTCAGCTCATTCGGGATAGTGCATTTATATAGAGATATAAAATTATTCGCTCACAATACATTGTTAGCATTTATCCAGTGGTCGCAAGTACTACTGCTAAGCATGAGGTCCGGGGTTCGATTCCTAGGTCGGAAAAAGAGTTTTTGGGTTTTTCCATTAGGAATTTCTCAGTAATAGCCCGGAGATTGAATATGTGCACGGATTCTGGAAATGGGGGAATATGAGACATGTTGGTTGAACACACAGCTGGTGTACAGCTTTTCGAAGAGTTAAACAGAGTTAGATAACTCTGCAGCAGGATTGATGTTATAAAGGGTATAAATAGACTCTTTACGAAGCCAAAAGGCATTTGTTCTCCACGTCACTGCGATCATTTTTTTGTTCTAGAGACGTTACGGAGATATTGGGGGTCAAAGTTCCAACTTTTTCACAAGTTTGTTTTTTTTAATATTTTTTTTTTAAACTTTACGTTAAATACCTCCATGACCCGTTTACTACTCAATGCACCATCAGCACAATGTGTTGAATGCGTTACATTGAGTTTTTGTAAAATTTTTCACCCCAAAACAAAAAGTAGTTTCCAATCAAAAATTTTTGCGCAGAGTTAGTTTGATGTACAGAATGCTTAGTTGACGGCTTCGTGAACAGTATGTTTACACCCTGTATTTACAAACCAGGGATGTAACGAAGCTTCGACTCATTGAGGTACATTTAGTTCATGTTTGTACTTATTTCTAGCAGAAGCCTTTTTGTGGCTCACTTCTGATTGCATGCGAAAATAATGAGGGTTTTGCTTTACTAGCATACTATAGGTTCTATAGGTACTATAGGTTCTTTGATGTACATGCAGGGTAAAGGTAAAATGTGAAGCTTTTTAAATAAGGGTTTACAGCTGTCCAAAAACCAGGCGCCAGATATTGCCCTAACACACTTTTTTTGTACCCAAAATGCCATCAAAACTCCAACTGAATTGCCCCATAGTATGGCACATTGTATTGTATGGCACTTAGTGTGGCACAAGACGGCGCTGTGTGTAATGTCCAGCAGTATGTAGTATTATTTATTATTATTATTACCTACACGAAAAAATGTATAGATAGGCTCAAAGGAAAGCCAGTTTATTAATACCCAACAATGGGTAGAGACCGGTGCATGACGATGATATGACGTATTCAAACATTTTCATGAAGACACAAAGACTTTAAATACCATGTACATAGTTTCCATAGACAAACGCAAACAGCAAGGGATATGGTAACGCTGAGTCACTAGACTTTTGAATAACCCGTTTGAGCTTGTAAGAATAGAATTAATGAGCCTTACATCAAAGCTGGAATGTCGTAAGAGACGGAATCGTGCTGGTAGATTTTCGACTTTCGGCAGTGAGCTGAACATTGCAAATCCAAGCGCCGCCGCCCAATGTCTCCTACGGTATATCAAATATGTGTATGCACATTGTCGGGATACGTACTAGCGGGTATTAGGAAACAGCCGTCACAAGTGGCAGTGTTTAAGCCAAGCTAGTCTTCCTGACTGGCTTATATTTTTACTGAAACACTGGTGTCGATTCTGTTGTGCACAAACTAAACTTAATTTAGGCTATTGCTATCTTTTACTAAAAGGCAGTGTGAGAAAAGGACGGCTATAGATATGAACTAAGTTAGAGATGTCAAACTAGTTTATGCCTTGCGCTCCACCGTGTTTTTCGTCGACATGTTTTTACGTGCATTCTTCATTTGTATGGAAATATTAGTTCCAATTAAATTTGACAGCTTTAATTACGTCCGTCTCTTTCTCGTTTTATTAGAGAGAAAATGATAGCCTAAAATAAGTTTTGTTTGTGCACAACAGAATCGACACCAATGGCTATTCTAGTCAATTAATTACTTAAATAAATTAAGCACGTTATTACATCATTGGACCAACTTTTTTGTTGTACAATTGCATAAAAGTTGTTTCATCATTTTGGAACCACATAGCAGTTTCATATGCATTTATTTTTAACCGTATGAACTGTCAGATGTCGGCATTTCAATCTAACTTTTTGTTTAACGTACAGCACGTCCGCGACGGAGTTATAATTTTCGGGCAAACTATGTATTTTACAGGTATGGGTAATCATTAAAACACATGTTTTTCCCTCAGGAAGCTGTGTCAAATGATACGCGAAATGTCGGCGGCGCCTCCGTTCTGCGTGCCAAACTACCACAAGATCTTCGAAACCACAGAGGTAAGTAACTGAGATCTTTGTTTTTGTGAATCCGTATAAAAGAAGTCCTTTATCACTCACTGACTGACTCAGCAACGACTATCGCAAACTTATCTTGAAAGATGAAATTGCACAGAGGTTGTATTTATGATCAGTATCATAAATACAACTTCTGTGCAATTTCATCTTTCATACCATTCTATTCCATTTACACTATGTTTTCGATAAAACCTTTTCATGTCAGTACATGGAAAGGTTTTATCGAAAACATAGTGTAATTGACAAAATGCTAGTCTTACTTAAGCACATTTTATTTTAATAACACTACGCAACTGACTTGGTTGAGTGCCTCGTTGGTGTAGTGGTCGTAATCGCGACTGCTAAGGATGGGGTCTTGGGTTCGATTCCCGGTTCGAGCAAAGTGTTGTTGGGTTTTTCCTTCAGGATTTTCTCAGTAGCAGTCACGGAGTCTGATTTGTACCTGGTTTATGGCAATAGGTTTGCCCCCTATTACATAATACTTAACTGGCGAATTATGGGTGTACTATAAGGTATATGTCTGCCTAACACTTCGAGGATTACAGACGTGATGTTATGGTTACTACGCAACACTTGAAGAAAACACCAGATTTAGATCAGTTCTGTGCGAGAATCGAAGCTACACCCGATCAAAGGAATCAAATTCCGTGTCTCGATACAAGTTAATTCAAGAAAAGCCTTACAAGTGTGAGTTTTAAATTAACGTTAATTCATATTATGTTAAATGCTAAGTTAATTAGAGTTATTCTGTTATGCTAAACCCACCGTTAATATTATTCTGCCCCGTCTGTTAACTTTAGCGTAAAATAAGTCGTGTAGATTTTAAGATATGTTTAGTTACATTTTCGTACCGGGCCTAACGAAAGCTTGAGTTTTAAAGTAGTTGAGCATTATAATGCCCTAAAATGTTTATAATTGACCACCGTTTCGTCATAGGGCTACCTATGACGAAACGGTGGCAGATGAATTTGTGATTTTTTTTTTTTTTTTTCTCACGTTCTTAGAATAGCTGTCACAACGGGTTTGTCTCCACTGATCACAGTATCAGATTACGTTAGCCACGGATCACGGACACATAAGTTATGAGACCAAATTTTTCTCAGACGATAAAATGTCAGGTTCGGCTTCCAGTCTAACCGGATGCAGCTGGATACCAGTATATATGGGTTTTGTGACTACTGATGGTAATGACATTCAAGCCACTGCTGACTGCCTGTAACGACTGTCAAAGATCTGCAAGAGGCAATATGCATGTAACTTTTTCTTCACTTATACCAATAAAATACACTATTATCAACCCAAGAAAAGTATTAAAAGTTAAGTTCAACTACTGCTTGTCGCTCAAAAATAATATTAAACTCCTGCAATTTTCTATGACAGTTCAAACGTCCGTGACTGTCGCGGCCATGATGTGACGTCATTTACCTCAATCTGCCTTGTTTACATCAATTTTTTTTGCCTTAATAAATTAATTTTACTAATTGTATGTGCTTTATTCAAACAAAAATTGCCATAACGATATTATAATAACATCTTAGTGAAACTTTAACTACTTTTCAAATAAAAGTGTTTTTTTGACACATAGACTTTGACGTCACTACCGCCGTTGTCTAGGACAACGTGTTTTGAAAGTGCGTTCCGTTTCACCAAAAACCCGTTACATAAAACAATAAATTGTAAAACAAGTGATGTTTTAAAAAATTAAACAAGTGTACCACAAAGCTTTTATGCGCCAATGCAAGGCGTTTTTAATAAATTAAAATAGTTTTGTATTTCTTGCATATTCCCTATTGACAGCCGCGACTCTTAACGACGACTGTAAAATGTAATGACAACAAATTATGATCTACGAAACAAAGATGCCGTTTTTCTTGAAGTCGTCTATTAGCAGCCAGAAAACCTGCTCTCTTTCTGTATCACCTACATATGAACATAACCGCATCACATAAGCTTAAAAGCCTATCCAATTAACACCTTGCATTCTGAAAGCGCATACTATCACGATTTCAGTTCCCCACAAATATAATCAAACTGAAACATTCACAGATGTTTCCCTTCCACACTAAATACTATAGGGTACTAAATATTACTTTGTGCCATACCGCTTATATGGCGACTAAATAAGGACGTAAGTGTCCTAAGTCTGACCTATTTACTAGGTCGTTGACCTGGCCTATGATAGTGGAGTAGGGGTATCATAGCCTTGAAGCCTATTAAGTGTTCACCCGATACTTCCTGTATTGGTCGAGGAAACTTTATATTGTTATTGTAAGTCTTGGTTCTATTATTCCATGATGTGGATAAGTAAAGGATTGGTGAATGAATTTTTGTATCCGACTAGCTTTTGCCCGCGGCTTCGCCCGTGTGAAGTTGCTGAAAAAAAGGAAATAACAGGGCCGTGTCTACAGTAGACCTTGATTTTATGAAAACTAAAAGATTTCTCCAGAAGCATTATTCAGGAAGATAAAAAGGGAATACAATTATATGCAGAATCGTAGCCCCTGTTCCATCTTAACTCTTAATCTGTAAGTCGAGGTTATATAGGAAGTTAAGAGCGTTGTCAGATAAAGTAGGTTACCAGGCCGGTACAGCCAGGGTTCAATTCTATGGGTGATAAGATAACGAATTTATAGGTGCTTAGACAATCCTTTTTGAATAAATATTATAAACACATTCGGTGCTAAAAGTATGTTGCGAAGAATCTCATGTGAATGAAATCAGTTGGTTTCCATTTATATCTGATTGATTGAACGAAAACTTGCTATTGTAGTAACCAAAGAAAGGCGTTGTTTTAACAAACCACTTTTGTTTGTTAAAATTACGTCTTGACTGAAATCCAGGTGCAATATTTTCTTGCTTGTATATTAATCTGCAAAGGCAGGTGGCCAGACTGGCAGCGCGGTGCGGGGTGCGGCGCGGGACCGGAAATCCCCGCTCCCGCCAGGGTTACCAACTTAGGGGTTTTCCCCCCAAATTTAGGGGTAAATAAGAGGGATGTGATTTTTTTAGGGGCGTTCTATTTTTAGGGGTAGTTTTAGTGCTGGGCTAGACTGCAAACGCCATTCAAAGTAAAAGTAAAAGTCAGTTAAAGGCTTTCAGTCAGTAAAAGCCAGAGCGGGAGGGGTCATTTGATGATTTCCCATCCGAAAAAATAAATAAGGGGATTTTAAAGTAATTCTGGGATTTTGACTTAGCTTCAGGGGTAAATATTTTTGGGAGTTGGTAACCCTGGCTGCCCACGCGCGATTCGCGTGCGGCCCGCGCCAACTATTTATTTATTTAATTTAATGCACAATGTACACAACCAATTTTACACGTTAAGCTTAAACTAGTGAGTACGTGACTCTGTTAGGGCGCAGCAAGATAACTTATAACTAATATTGAGAATAGGGTATCTATCTAGATTTATCCAATATCACTTACATATCATTAGGAATTAAATATTATTTTAATTATTTTTTACTTAATAACAATTATCTGAGTGTGTTAAATTAATTAAATAAAATTAGTTAAATAAACAAAAAACTTAACATGATATTAATAAATAGAAAGATATATCATCACTATGTCAAATCAAATTAATCAAATCACAAATATACAATGTCAACATGATAAAAAATAAAATATAATAAAAATACACCACTCGACATTTAAAATGTCGTATCAGCAGTGCAAGTACGTAGCACTCGATTTGATACGATTCGATAAATCTGACAGTTATTCTCGATAGAATGAGTTTTTAACCAATCGAAAAGTCGGATTTATCGAATCGCATCGATTCGATTGTTATCGATTGCTACGTACTTGCAGTGCAGAACTACATATATCGAATGTCAAAAATTAAAATCAAACACTAATCATAAACGAAAACATGTCATATAAAATAATAAAAAATAACAAATAGTTTTTACATAAAAAAGAACCTATAATAAAATGAACACACATGGTAATTATATATTTTTTAAATTCTATTTTAACATTTTATCTTCCATAAATTCTTGAATACTATAATAGCACTTTTCTAAGAGACTAGCCCGCGCCGCAGCCCGCACCCGCGTGCCCACTATGGACACTCCAATGAAGTTCATATGTTTGAGCTCGTCGCACCGCGCCCGCACCGCACTCGCATTTGCAGTCTGGCTGAGCACTAAGACCGCTTTAAAAAACTACTCAGGCTTTATTTCAACGCAATACTATACAAAACTGTAAGCTTCAACAATATACATCAATCTCTGTTTTCTATAAATAAATATCAAAATAGTTTCACTGATATTTTAGTCAGTCTCCTGAAAACTTTTCACAGTTTATCAAGGATTTTATTTTTGTGGAAAATCGAGGAATTTTCCAGATTGATGGTCACTACATAATTTGCTATTTTTACACCACTTTTAAAATTTTGGCGATTTAAGTTTAAATCGCTTTTCTTTTTTTTTTGTATCGCTTTCATTAACATTTCTCATTTTCATCTTTATAAACCCAGATCAGGGTAACCTCCACAAGTGTACACAATTTACAGCTATATAAGATAAACTGAGACTGATTAAAACTGTCTCGTAAAACGGTCCTTGGTCCGATTCCCGAATAGGGCAAAGTGTTATTCCTAGGTATTCCATCATGAAATTTTCAGAAGCAGCCACGGAGTCAGGATTTGTGCCCAGTTGATGGCACTAGGCCCCCTATTACATGGGACTTAAACATAACTGGCAAAATTTGGGTGAACTGATGCTGGGCACACCTCTGCCTAACTCTTCGAGGATTCCAGGCTTGATGTTATGTTTTAAGATAAACTGTGGTTAAATAAGCTGAGAAAACCAAACAGAAAGGAATCAAGTCAATGATAATAAAGTTGTGTAAATCCACTGCGCTCTTAGTCGGTATCACCGTTCAGTTTACTCAAAAGCCTAAAGAAATAAACAAAGACGGATCCAATGTCACTTGTACGTACTTCTCTCGTATTTTTCCAGCCGAGTTCACAAGTACCTAGATTACTCTCGTCGGCTCTTCGGGTGACAATAAAAGTCAATGACACCATCAAAGAAGGACTATTATGTCAGACTAAGTTAAATTGTATTTGTTTATGTCGTCTCTTGTAATCATTTGAGATTTGTAAGTCGAATATTGTCTAGTTAGGCGGGATACACACTTGCTTAGGTCGTCTCTTTTGATTTCGTACAAGTCCACAGAAAGTACTGCACATAATAAGATACCTATTAATCGGGTTAACCGGTTAGACCCAAATGTCCGATTAACCATTAACCTCTTCCGAGCCGTAATTACAGACACAATTAAAAAGCCATTGTTCTGTTCCCTTTCGGGAACGTCTGGGAACATAATGGTTAAACGGGTTAACCCTTACAATATACCCATATATTTTAAGGGTTCCCATTAATAAATACCATTAATACCATTTAAATATTACTGATCAACCAAAATCAAAGAGACAAAGATCTGAGCGCGGGCTATAACTCCGTCATTTTCTTGTATATTGTTTGTGTCCAAAAATGAACTCTGTGCGTGAACCAGTTATTATAGGCTTATTAACCCTATAATACGGGTTAACCTACACGCCCAAGATACAGAACAAATTTGTAGTGTGGGGCAACGTTAATTTTTTACCTATCCCAAAAAGAAAATGTTCTAGTAACCTTGTAGGTGCGCCAGTTTTTTTATTCGGATGGGAAATCATCAAATGACCCCTCCTGCTCTGGGCGGAGCAGGAGGGAGTGTCAGACTTTTACTGACTAAAACCCATCCATGTTCCTTCTTAGCCTTTTTTGTTCCAGGGCCGCGGTATCTCTCTCGAACAGGTGTGCATGCTCAAGTGTCACGTGACAGTGGAGAAAACAAATGAAAGAAATTGCTTAGATCGTGCCACGAGTCGCCGCGACGTGATGACACTAACATGCTTTGCTTTGCCCTCCGCCCGACCGCGCGGACGAGCGGTGTCGTGTGTGAATCGCCTCGCAACTTGCGTCGAGTGCATTCGTTCGGCTCGTTCACCGGCAAACTTCGTCCGGTATCGAACTTATCTGTTTTTTCACCACCGAGCGCCGTTTTGCCGTACATTCTTCTTTACCGCCCGGCTAGTGTTTACCACGCCTTACGAAAAAAGCTCAATGTAACCTATTTTTTTTTTGGAAATAAATTATTCAAAGGTCAGTTCTTCGTATCTGTGATTTGAATATTCAAAAGGGGCAGGACTAATAGAGGGTATTCATTGAATAGATTTTAATTATCATAATTTGAATGACATTTTATTTTAATGATTTGTTCATTTTTTTTAGGCTGGCTGCTTGTTTTATTTGTTGACAGAAATGGTGTAAAACTTCAGTACAGCTTCTTTCTTTTTCGTGTGGTTAGTTGTCTGACCTGGTGTATGAGTTTTTATGCCCCCCATGGGCCTCTGACTTTTGCTTAACATGCCGTAAAGAAACACCTCTCTGGCATGTTTGGTTCCCTTACGGTGATTTGCTTCACCGAAGCTAGTGATAATCATACAACATGCATATGAATCGGAAAACTCAGAGGTCTTGGGTAAGAACTCGTGAGCTGACTTGGAAGTCCGTCTGTCACACCACTAGGTTATCACTGGTTTTAGTACAGTTAATTAGATGCTATGCAAAAACAAATGTAATAATTTTTATTGGAAAATAAATGAAAAAAAAAACCTACAATGTTTTCAAAGTTAACTCCGTTGACAACCTTCATCATATCAGCCCAGAATCACCTACTGCTGGATATAGGCCTCCCCTTTTTTCAGCCACAGTTCCCGGTTCTGCGCGTCCCTTATCCAGGTGTTTCCCGCGACTCTGACGATGTCGTCGACCCAACGTGCTTTAGGACAACCTTTTTTGAACCGTGTTTTAAAAAAAAACATGTCGGTGCCTGCAACTCATCACTCTACAAAACAACAACAGACTCTGAATCAAAATTAAATGTGAAAATAATTGTAGGTACGGACTGTATTATTTACATAAACAAAGTAAACGTATAATAAAACAGTCCATTTGTTTTCAAGAAGTAGACAGAGATGTAACCTATAACTTACTTTAGCCACATCACCATTGTAATTATGTATATTAGTAAGAAAAAGAGAATTGACAACACTTTTCAATGAAAGGGTAATAAGGCCAAGTTGTGTTGGTAATGCAAAGCCGCAAAGTTGTGTTAAAGTAATTAAACTTCGCCGCAAATTAATACAAGTTAACAAATTAATTTCCTTTTCAGTAGCACGTTTTATGTAATTAAAACAAAAGGAAGACATTTAAACCACACGTAGTAAAATGTATGTAATTGTATTAGTCGAGTTTGTGACCGCCTGAAATTTCCCAGTAACATATTAAGAGGGAACAGGGCCTGCGAGGAATTTGAAAAATTTGTATTTGAAGAAACTATTGCTGTCGCGCTGCGTCAAGTCTGCCCCCGTAGAGTGCGATAGGGACAGCTGCAGCTCAGACCGATTATACTTGTATCACAAAAATTTTGAAGAGATCGACGCCGACTTTTTGTATTCCCCGTTTTTTCTCTCTTCGAAAACTTAGCCGATTCAACTATATTTGATTTTAAAATGTTAAGAAAGAGAATGTCTAGGTTCCTATTAAATTTATTTTATGCTAAAACTTTTCGAATTTGTAATTTTTTGAGGGATCATATTTTATTAACTTAATAGTTGCTGAAACAAGGAAATGACAGGGACGTGTTAACGGTAGACCTTGATTTTATGAAAAAAAAATGATTGGTCTAGGCGGCATTATTCAAGAAGAAAATAGGTGAATACATTTGTATGAAAAGTCGCAGCTCCTGTTCCCTCTTAAGGTAGACATGCACATTGTGTGCCTTTGAGGTAAGTAGTAAGTTAATTAAGATTCAAACAATGGTTCGCTCAAAACAATGTAGACAGTGAGTGTCTGCATTCGTAGTTAGTGAATGTTAATGAGAGGAAGGTAAGGTAGAGAGAAAGGGATGCTGAACTCTAAGCAAATACGTTCTGCTATGTTTATACGTGGATTGGTATGAATGTTATGAATGAGGCAGAAGGTAACCTTGCCAGCTTAGTGCTGGGTACGATTCCTAAGAAACAGACACCTACACACAGAAAGCGGTCCACTAGATCAACAAAAAAGTAAGAATCGAATTAAAATAAAAGTGTCCTTAATAAAATTATGCATGCGTTCCCTCAGTAAACCAGGCAGAAGTATTCACTTCATTCATTCCCTTTTACATTCAAGTCAGGAATATGCAAACAAGTCGTCCTAAATTATTCTCCAAGCAAAATAACCATAGGTATGTCAAATAAAACTACGAACAAATAGAGCATCAAAGTGGAGACCGGATGTGACGTAACTAGGACGAAGTGCAACTCAAATTGAGTTGGGGCAGGTCAGGTCCACGCTTTGTCACATACTTCGTTATGAATGTCAAAGAGGGACAATCCTTTACTGATGGCAGTTTGTTACTGTTTGTCACGTTTTAGTGAGAAACAGTTTTTTAGTTTTACGTACAGTCAATATCCGTGATAAAAAGATGAGATTTTTGTAATATAATGTGAAGAATCGGCTTGTTCGGAAGGCTGGAAATCGTCAAACCTGCGTGCGAGACGATTCGTGATGACTCTTGAAAACAACTTGTAGACATGGCTTAGAAGTGAGATGGGCCTATAATTCTTCAACCGGGCATTGTCACCCTTCTTGAAGAAGAGTACCACCACACTCCTGCACCATGCCTGTGGCGTTTTTCCCTCAAGTATGAAGGAATTAAACAGCTTCCGAAGGGCCTTAAGTACCGGTTTTCTACCCGCCTTCAGGAGTTCGGCTGTAATTCCGTCATCACCCGGTGCCTTGTTGTTTTTGAGCTGCTTCAGAGCCATCCTAATCCCGTACAAGCTGACGTCCGGGATGTCTTCGGTATAGTGTCGGGTCAGTCTAGCTCTTGGGTTGGGTCCATAGAAGCTTTCGATCTCCCTCAGAAGCTCCGGTATGGCGGATAAGATCCTACCATCGTCAGTCTTCAGTTTCGTGAGCTGACTCTGCTCAATAGCCAGATCTCTTGCAAATACCTTGGATCCTTTATTCCTTTATTTAATACGCTCGGTATTAAAGCGGCGGAGGTTGCTCTTCAAGGATTTAGAGATCCGTCTATTGAGCTGTCGGTATTTACACGCCTCGTCTGAAGACTGCAGGATCATCTCACGCCACGCCACTTCGAGAAAGAGGTCAATCGCCGAATCTGACTTGGCTGGGCAGCGTTCGGGAAGTTGCGCGGTATCTTCTCGTCCAACTTACCGTAGTGTCTCAAGACGAAAGTCTATGACCAGTGTGTGTTGCCAGTGATTACATACGGGACCGAAACGTGGTCGCTCACAATGGGCCTCATCAGAAGGCTTAAAGTCACCCAAAGGGCAATGGAGAGTCTATGCTCGGAGTTTCCTTGCGCTATCGAATCAGAAATGACGATATCCGCAAGAGAACCAAACTTAAGTGGCAGTGGGCAGGGCACATTGCTCGCAGAACGGATGGCCGATGGGGCCGAAAAGTTCTGGAGTGGTGACCGCGAACCGGAAGACGTTGCGTTGGAAGGCGTCCTAGGTGGACCGATGACCTGGTGAAGGTTTCGGAAATCCGCTGGATGCGAGTCGCACGGGACTGGTCAATGTGGCGACACTTGGGGAGGCCTATGTCCAGCAGTGGACGTCTTTCGGCTGAAATGATAATGATGATGATGAATGTGAAGAACTAGTTTGTTGGCTTAGAGAGTATATAAATAAATGTTTCTGCTCTAAACCACAACTTCTTGTGTTTTTTTTTTTAATAGTAGGTACTGCTACAACTCTCCCTATGGAGAAAATAGCGTGAGTTTATGTTCTTGTGTGTATAACTATTAGAACCAAAATAATGGATACACTGGACTAGTAGACTTAATTCCAGTACGGAAAGTCACCTAAAATATAATCAGTAAATATTTATATAATTAATACATTACTTTATTCGATTAAAGTATTAATTTCGGTACGGTACACTATACAGCGTGTGTCAGAAAGGTATGGTTATATTTGAGGGTGCGACGGTACAGACCATCATATAGTATACACGCAATTGCACGTCGGTAAATTCAAGAACTCGCAGGATTCGTCAGAACTTTGTGAAAATAACATAACATGCGAAACACGCTTTACTAAAGTAAAATAAACAAGCAATATATTTACTTAAGACCGGTAAATATAACACTAGGGCGTCAACCCTTACGTTGTGCGTACTGAAATAGGAAACCTCGCAACTAGGATGGAGCACAGGTGGAGCCGTGAGGTAGGTCGGGGCGCGAGAACCCGCTCAAATGCCGCGTAAAAACATGTGATCCAATCTCGAGTTGCAGATGAGTTTTGCATTGGCTTACAGTTTTTATTATGATTTTATACCATGAGCAATTCAAAAGTTACACGCTTTTCCTCAGAAGGAGTTGATAGAGAAGCTTGTGGCTAAATAATAACAGCAACTCAGATCGATCTACAGGTTAAGCCGCACTTGCCTAGGTTGGTTCGCGGATGGGTGACTGCCCTTTATATACCGAGTTTCCTCCGTGCGTTGAAAAACACGTAAAGCCGTTGGTCTCGGCTGACAATTGTAGATCTTTCACAGACGTTTCAGGTAGTCGGACAACCAGTCTTACCAATAAGTATGTATTACCCAGTGCTAACTGGGTTGTGGAGGTCAGATAAGTAGACGCTCCATGTAAAATACTGGTATTCAGCTGCATCCAGTTAGACTGAAAGCCGACCCCAACATGGTTGGGAAGATTAGCAGATGACGATGGGGTGGTACCTACTTGGCAGAGTTTGGCCAACATGGAGCCGAAATTCGGTCAAATTATAATAGGCTTCCAAGTTATTGGCACACCTATTGCCAATAGGCACATAACAATATACAATCTCCAGTTAGCTATTAAAGAAAATCTTTGAAAGAAAAGCATTACGATCACAGTCACACTTCCAACCACATGAGTAGAAGGCAGCTAATATTCAAGCCTCGACATTTGTGTGTGAAACGAAATCTTTCAGATCAATCACAGGAATCAACCTTTTGTACTAAATTAAGCTTGCCTTGTTATGATTGGTTTATAGAATACTGACCAATTTTCTTTGGAAATATAATAATTCTCTTGAAAACAGCCTACCAGAAGCCTTCTCGGCAGTTAATTATTTCACGGAATAGCAAAGAGGAGTGTTGCCCAATTCTGTTCAATTTGTATTTAAATTAATTCATAGAATAGACAAAAACCGTTTCCTAAAAGCAAAGAAAACAAGACCAAAAATAAATTAAGTCTCATACAAAACTCTTTGAAACCAAAAATAGATATACTCGACAGTAATTCATGAATGTATGGCCTGAAACAGAACAAAAGCAATATAAAATAACAACACAAAGGTAGGACAGTCGTTTATACCGGCCGTATTGCCGAGGTCAGTCTTTAACAAGCTCTGAGAGTTACTATTTGATAACCGTTTGTCGTACAAAGTCGTCCTGTATTGGATAAACTACGAGAATATTTAAAAGTTGGGATTTTATAGGTAAATTTCAACTTGGTGGATTTTGTTAGAAAAAGGCTACAATGAAAGTTAAATTCTGAGAAATGAATTGTTCTTCTTTCTTTGTTGTGTGGTTAGTGTCTAGCCTAGTGTTAAAGTTTTTATGTCGCCCATGGGCCTCTGTCATCTACACATCTAGCTCGCCGTCCGTCCGTCTCATGACGACAGGCCGTGTCGACGGCGCGTTCGTGTTCCACGCGCGCCCCAAAGAGAGTCAGCAAAAAGGAAGGGGTCCGCAAGGACCGATGCCTGCCGGGGTTGCGGGACTGTTCGAAAGAGATACCGTGGCCCCGGAACACAAAGGGCGATGAAGGAACATGGATGGGTTTTAGTCAGTAAAAGTCTGACACTCCCTCCTGCTCCGCCCAGAGCGGGAGAAGTCATTTGATGATTTCCCATCCGAAAAAAAAAAAAAAAAAGGGCCTCTGTCACATGCCCTTGCACATGCATGGCAATGCTGGTTTCGTTTCCTCACGATGTTTTCCTTCACCGTAGCAAGTGATAATTATACAATTCTCACATGAATCCCGAATATCAGAGGTGTCACAATTGTGAAGCAATTTGCTTACCAAAATAAGAAAAGACACGTCACGGTGACTCAAACAAAAACAAATGATAGTTTTTTTTTCTCCGTTTTTGCAACGCGCTTATAACTTGGTCGTGTAGTTCGTGGACAAGCGCTATCTCTTTTTTCAAGCTTTTATTTTACTTCAAAGGTTTCCTATTTTAACTCTTTGATTACATCGACAAAGTACCGTTCATTAATTAGTCATTTATTTACATGGGAATGTTTGTATTTGCAACTCTCTCTAATAATTTAAATAGCTTTTATTTTCTGTGTTACGTGAAACGACTGAAAATGATGACTAAATTATTACATACAAACATAAAAGGGCTTGGTGTCTATGAAACCGTACATTAAAAGGAAGGCCACATATTCGAAAAACTGGTAGCATTATCATAATTTTCAGACAAAAATTAAAGACATATTGAAGTTATAATTATTCTCTACTAGCTTATGACCGTAGCTTTGCTCGCATTGAGTTCAGTATATGTGATAATCCAGGTTATAAATTATCTGGGTGCCTTTCATCTAAATTCGGTCAGCAGGTTTTGCGTGAAAGAGTAACAAATATCCAGACATCCATACATCCTCACAAACTTTCGCATTTATTATATTAGTAGGATTGATTTACCTTAAGTACAACCATTTAATCCCTTAAACTTAGTTTTCAAGTTAAGTTGGAAGTGTTGACGAGGGGTTACTTGAAGCTTATTGCGAAGAGTCAGTCGTGGAACGGGTTTAGAGTTCCACTCGTCAGTTCGCTTCTTATGCCTTTGGATTATTGTATTTTGGTTATGGCTTTATTTGGCTTCTTTTACGGGATATCCAAGAGTAAAGATGGCAAGAAAACCAAAATGTCCTGCTAAAGATTTCATTATTGACTGTTTTTTGATTGACCCTATAGATTAGAAGAACTAAAAGTCATGAAGAGAGGCCTTTGCTTTGAGAGGGTTGACGAAAGCTAACAGTTACTTATCCTTTAACAGGTAGCCATAGAAGCAGCGCACTTGTACGATGCAGTGACATTGTGGGCGCGGGCGGCGACCGCAGCGATGCGCTCTGGGCTACCACCGACTGATGGCGCTACGCTCATGAAACTCCTGCGCCCCACCACCTACAGATCTGTGCAGGGATTTGACGTGAGTTACAACTTATTCTCCATTCTAGAACATTCTATGCCTTTCTGTTCATGTTACGAGAGAGTTCGTAATTTATGGAGGCTCGAGAAAGTAGGTACGCAGAAATATAATTGAGCATGAAATGCAGGGGAGCAGCGGTGGCCCGGTGGTGGCGTCCCCGACTTACTAACAGTAAGTCGTGGGTTCGAACCCAGACAGGCGCATTACTTTGTGTAATTTATTTCATCACTGTGCTCTCCGTCCGCCATCGTCCTCCATCCGCACTGGGCCCGCGTGGTTGATTATAGCCCATTCCCTCTCATATAGAGGTAGCCTGTGTCCCAGCAGTGGGAAAATTAGTAGGCTGATGATGATGATTCTGATGATAAAATGCAGTGATGTCCCAGTGGTACATAACATAAAATCACGCCTGTAATCCCTGATGGGTTAAGCAGAAGTAAACTTGTAGTACACCCTCGTTTCGCCTGTTAAACTCTTGCCATAAAACGTGGCAAAGCTGCCAGTCTCTTTAGGACATTACTAGTTGACAGTTTATGGTTTAGTTAGTTAGTTTAGGTTTTTTTAATTTATAAATGTAAATAATATTACAATGAAATTAAGCACTTCTGTTAATAAAATAAATAAACCTTGTGTATTTCTCCAGAACTTTAATTTAAGCATAAAACAAATTCAACACAAACATTACTTAGTTCAGTAAAAATGTATCTTTATTCCCCCAAAAGGGAAACTTGAACGGATAACCCTTATCAATGTTCAAGCTTTGTTTTTCTTTATCTTTTGACTTAGGTACTATTATTTAGTAGTATAAGAGTTTTGTTTACTTTTCGGTCTAGAAAGTTATGATTGTAGACAAATTCGAGGGTATTTTGTAGTGTCTGTGTTAGTTGTGAATGTTCTGGACTGTTGTCAAAAGAATTTAAAGTAAAAACGTTCTCTAGTATGGTAAAAACTTCAAACTACGCTTGACAAGCCATTTAAAAGAATAGTGATTAGGTTATATTTTAGGTTATAAGTTTATTTTCCGAATTCCGAGCGACTATGTAAAATAAATAAACTCACTTTCCACAGTCGCGAAATTATGTTGAATAAGATCGCGTTGTAAGAACTAAAAATAGTTTACCCACTCAATTTCGTAAACGTCGCCGTCATATGGAGCAATCAAATATTTATGTATATAGATAAGTTTATTTTGGCTTGTTATGAATATACAAATTATAAATATTTTTTAAACCAAGAACTTTGCAAAATTAACTAAATTAAATTATTATATCTTGTTAATTTAGACACTTTAGGTTATTTTAATATATTATTGGTATAAAATAAATTCTTAAATACTTTCATGAAAATCAAATATTATGTTTTTCGAATTCAATCACATATCTGTTTCCAGCTGTTTTATTAATTACATAGGTCGTACAATTTCATTTTAGTTCAAATAGAGTATCTATTAAAAATTAATTTGCTAACTATGCGACTACTACGGCGTAGACGATTGTCACTGCTACGCAGCTACGAGAAATTCGGTAAACCGCTACGGCGCTACGTAGCTTATTTTCCAAGCACTGATTTATTGTTATTCTTTTCTGACCGATCCGATCAGATCTTTTCTTTAATTAATCTGTCGGAACGTTGCAATTTTAATAATAACGGCTATTTTTAGATGTTACAAAATTGTAAAATAAGGCAGCAAACACACTTAGGTCCAAGCAGTTAATGGGAATAGTCCAAAGCGGTGTCGAGACGTGAACGAAACGAACGACATCTCTTTCAATGAATGTGGTCACACGCTACACCAATAGTCTTATTTTTAGTGTAAAAAGAACTGTTTAATGCAAAAAAAAAATGTATTAGCACAGTGAAAAAAACAAAATACACGACGATGTTTACTTCCAATAATGTGCCTGCAAAATCTTTCCGTAAGTGACTTATTTTTCTTGGATTAAAAGTATCTCAATTCAGAAATTTCCTTCGTGATTTAAGGAAAATTACAAACTAACTAATCCGCTAAAAGCTGTTTTGATCGCAACAGATAATCTGCTTGAAATTTATCTTTTGTTTATCTTCTTTATCATAAACTTTCCTTTCTAGCTTTCTTTACTAGTACGACGATTATAATAAATATGGCACGTATAAAAAGTACTACACTTCCTACACACAATCGCATGTGACTAAAAGAGTGACATAATTAATGTTGATGGATAGAGAGTAAGAAACGAGAGAGAGAACGTGGGAGAGGTAGACCAAGGAAACGATGGATGGATTGTGTTAGGAATTATATGAAAGAAAAAAGAGAAAATGATAGTGTGACGGTTGACAGAGGAGAATGGAAGAGAAAAACGTGTTGCGCCGACCCCAAGTTACATGGGATAAGGGGTAGGCAGATGATAATAAAAAAATCTACTCTTTCTTACGTTAAAAATCATCCAAATCCACTTAGTAAAAAGATAAATTCATTCACTCACTAGTAAGGATAGATTTATTGAAAATTTCCCCATTATTGTTTGGTAGTTCCTCAGTTTTGGCGATGGGAAATCCCAAAACACCCGGTTTCCGGGTGACAAATTGAAATAAATCTATTCTCTTTGTTTTTGACGCAAGAGATATGAGAGAACTGGCCTCCCACGTATGAACATAAACGTGAGTTATTATAAGGAATTGAGCGCTCTCGTGACCTTTGGAGGAGGAAAAAATTGCCTGTAACGTGCCATTTTTTTGTCAGACCATGTGTTAGCTCAAATCTGGTTGTTGTTTTCGTATTTGCCATAGGATAGATGCTGGATTGTACTTGTACACGCGGTGACACATCAAGCTATACATATCCAGTATAACATGGCCTCGCTTTGTATACTTTTCCCGTACAATGAGAGTTCCGCATAAACTGGATTTGTATAGCTTGTATCGTCGTCGTGCGTACACTATAAAATTTGTGTTTGCCTGCCATTTGTTACACTTGAGTATATTCTCTTGAGAAAAGTTTAGCAAGGACAAAAACGACAGCTAGTGTCATTCATTAAAAGTTGTTTACAACATTTAAATAAATACTTTTAAATTATTACCCATAGGCGAAATTGGCACTGCCACTTTCTTCCCTTTTAAAAACTTTATCTTTGTAACGCCGGATTGTTCCTTGTAAAACCATTAAAAACTAATTAAAGAAGTATACGTAGTATATTGAATTTAAAAAAAAACGGCCGTGTGCGATTTGAACTCGCGTGGAGAGGGTTCCGTAGTCTTATATTGAGTTAACCACTTTATTTTCATTTGATAGAATTCTTATAGGTTTTCCTGTAATCTACAAGCAATGAACTATATTTTGTATTTTTTTCAAAATTTTAGGCTCAGTAGTTTCGGAGATCAGGTGGGAGCAATGGTAAATTTTCGTCTTTTTTCATGAATAAAATCAAAACTATTTATTTTACAATAATAACAAAAATATATTTGAGATCCTCATAACGATAACGGGCCCTTTCAATTGATATATGACACAGTAAGGTTTGCAAATTGGCTGTGACAGATGGACGGACAGACAGACAGACGCACGAGTGATCCTCTAAGGGTTCCGCTTTTTTCTTTTTTTGTACGGAATCCTAAAAAGTGTATGAGTGTATTCAAAACTTTTGCTTAAATAAAGTGGTGCTAAAACCAGAGACCGTTAGATATTGGAATATTGGTTGTAGCAGGGAAGGTAACTAATTATACCATAGATGGTAACAATACACACAATACAATACATCGTGTATTGTGTCAATACGATATGGAGTATCGTTCAATGGAATACTTGCTCGCTAAAAGAGAAATACTACCCATTATTGTGAATTTGAACAAGGAATGCGTAAGTGAGTCGAGTTTCAAACAGGGATATCTTAAGTGTCAAGTTGTCTGTTTGTAATGTTACCAAGCTCACAAAGTTTTTTAATGAAGCAAATTAAAATCAAATAAGAATTTGTTTTTTTAAATTACATCGAAGTTATCAAAATAAGACCAATTTACGTTTAAAAAAAATATTGTTGTCGAGAGCCCGAAAATAATACACATTTGTAAAATAGATTTTTGGGTAGAAACTGGAACCGGATTTAAATATACGTAGAATGAATTTGGGCGTTGAATGAACCTGTTTATTTTTGCATATTTATTTAATTTCAACGACTAAATAGCTCAATCGGAAAAAGAAACTGCCAATATCTAAGAAAATACTGCTTGTTTATTATTAATTATAAAAAGTTCATTATCCTCAGTACAAAGGTGGAACAATTCAAAGACTGGCAGTATCAATGAAATTAGGTCACTAAAGATATTTAATTATTCCTCAAGTCTGCGATAAATGATTAGGAAATTCAACGCCAAGAACGATACTAAAATACCTTTTACTGAAATAAATTAGGTCAGTCGGTATCAGATTTCTTGTCAAGTGCATGGCACATGGTTGTGACATGGTTCCTGTATCCTCTTCAAAACTGTTACTCTACAACAAAAGGCAGATGGTTGAATATCCGGGGAGTTATTCGTGATATCCGGATATTCACTTTGCGGAGAAGGCCGGATATCGATATGGTTAAATATTAACATGGGTTGACGTCCCCCCCCCCACTAAGAGTTTCTCCGGTATCATGGTTAACTCACATACCCGAACAGCCAGACCTGGAACAACTACCTGTAGGCCATACAAAACTAAATACAAAACCGAATATTTTGTAGGCTTTTGTTATACAGGCTGTAAACAACCTCATCACGAAGCCGTCAACCAAGCATTCTGTACATCAGACTAAGTAACTTTACGCAAAAAATATTGTTGGGAAACGACTCTTTTTTTTGGGTGAACAATCATGTTTTGTTGTAAAACTCAATGTAACGCAATCAAAACATAGTGCTGATGAGTGGATGGAATACTACGGGGGTCGTGGGGGGGTATAAAGTAAAATTTTTGCAAAAAATCTTGTCAAAAAGTTGGAACTTTGACCCCCAATATCTCCGTAACTAGAAGGTTCCCAGGTATGGTGTAGAACAAAAAAATGATCGCAATGACGGGGAAAACAAATGCCTTTTAGCTTCGTTAAGAAGTTTTTTTAATATTTTTAATAAAATTAAAAACCCTATTTTAATTTTATCCTACTATTTTCAAATGCGTAAATATTGTAGACTTTAGTAATTTGTTCGTATCGCCCAATTATTAGGGATTAAAACCATTTGGGACCGTGCGTCTCCGCCCACGGCTATCCACGAGGCCCTTAACAGCGTTAATGGTGTTAATGTCTTAAATATTTAAAACCAGGGTCAATTTATTCTGAGTAGTTCTCAGCTTTATAAATCAAACAGCTGTGCCTAAATATGATCTTGTAAATATGGTAATTATATCATAAGGCTTATACAGGCTGGAACATTTTGACCGTGTATGTAGCATGTTTGTAGGAAACAGCCGTTTTTAGGGTTCCGTATACAAAAGGTAAAAAAAGGAACCCTTATAAGATCACTCTCTTGTCCGTCTGTCCGTCCGTCTGTCACCACCGATTTTCTCAGGAACGGGTGGACCTAGCAAGTTGAAATTTATACCAGATACTGAGGTCTATAGTCCTTAGTAGGTTTATGTATTCCATTTTCTTTTCTTTTTATTAACACACTATGTCTACATCTCTTTTTTTGTATCTCCTTTCGCAGGTATGCTGGAAGAGATTTCTTTAGAAATAAGCAATAAATAATAATAATGAAAAATGAAAATAAATGAAAATGAATGAATGAATGAATGTAATATTTTCTCTGTTCCTTTCTACTTTTCTTTATATTTAGTGTGTACATAAATTGTTAAATAAATAAATAAAAAATCAAGGTCCTGAGTCAACATGATAAAAAGATATGGGCAAATTTAGATTTTCGCGAAAACTTGTAAGTACCAAAATTTACCCTAATTTACAAGTTTTTATTTTATTTTTCGGTATTTTCCATTTACTTATGCTGTTACATCTTGCTTTTAACTAAACCTTGCTTTTGACAATTCTAGGTCAACCCGAAATACCCTATAGGTTTTGGGTCGAAAACCTATATGGTAGTTCCCGCTAACCTAGAATCACGAATTTTGGCGAGAAGCAACGTCTTACAGCACATGTACAAGGAAAAATCTGAAAACCATAAATATGTAGTTTAATAACAAAAATTGGGTTCAGAATGATGTACACGTGACCGTTTGTGCGTGGTGTCTCCCATCCACCCTGTATTTATACTTACTTCAATTAGGCCGGTTATATCACAACATCACGCCTGTAGTCCCCGAAGGGTTAGGCAGATATGTACCTAATAGTACCACCCACCGTTTGCCAGTTCTGTTTAAGTCCCATGTAATAGTGGGCGAGACTATTGCCATCAACCGGGCCAATTGGGACTCCGTTGCTGCTACTGAGACATTCCTAATGAAAAAACCCAATAACATTCTATACTTTTTGCTTTTATTCGTTAGTAAAATATATAATAATATAATATATTTTGCATTGATATATAAAATATTCTGCACTCTTTCAATGCATTCAAAACTCAACTTGGTCAGTATATTATGGCGGATCGAGCACTTCAGAGAAATGAAGGCTTTGATTGCGTGTAGTCTAGTTTGTACCTGATGGCGACGAACTTTATGTAATTTTAAATTCTAGTATTGTTCACATTTGTCTTTATTGAGAATAAAGTTTCTTTAAACCTAAACCTATATAAAACAATAGGTAGCAACAATGGCAACCTTATCACTGATAACTCCCACAACCTAAAATAATACACAAGCTTTAACTTTATGCCAATTTATGCCCGTCAGATATCATAGAACAATGATTGGGTGGCAGTGACACGTGTAACGCCAAATAATATGATTTCGGCGAAACAATGCCTATGAAACAATGGAAATGGCGTTACATGATACCCTGCCAATAGAAAAACATGGATACGTTGTTTAAGCTTAAATATTCCAGATAAATTATGTTTAATCTGCAAATTAGTTTATGAAAACACTTCTACACGATGTAAGTTAAGTGCCACTACGTATTTTTTTTTGCGTGGCCGTATAGTCAAACTGACGCCGCCATCTTGGTTTTTAGGGTTCCGTACTTCAGTCGGCAAAAACGGAACTCTTACAGGATCACTTTGTTACCCTTTTCCTTAGGAACGCGTGGAGGTATCATGCTGAAATTAATATCAAATACTCAAGTCTGCTACCCTTTGGACCAGTGAAAAAATCAAACTTGTAAAACAACGCGATGAATAGATTTATGACCGTTTTTGTCTCAAGGGAATGGAAAACTATAGGGTACTTCCCGTTAACCTAGAATCATGAAATACGGCAAGAAGCAATTGTAAAGGAAAATATGAAAAACTGAAAACCATAAATATGTAGTTTGATAACAAAATACCTACAAGTTTAAAACCCTCGGTTTTATCCACGGTACGGTTTTCTCAGTCTGTTCCACAAATGTTTAACAACAGTGGCCTTCTGCTGACAATGTCATTCAAGCGCCAATGGTGCTATGCGTGCTGTTAAGTATCTTTGGTGCTTAAATGATGCTGTTGATAACTGGTGAAATGTGGGTGTAGGTACTATTAGATACACCTCTGCTTCAACCTTTGAAGTTTACAGGCGTGATGATATATTATTACGCGAATAAGTAGATTTTACAAATAATAGCAACAATATTACCTACCTTCTTTATAAATTAATATGATATTGATCATCAAATTCAATTTTGCTAATGTACATTTATACAGAACATGTTAATTCGCAGTTATCATTAATGTACGTACATAACTTTCGTCCTAACAAGCTACATTAATTCTTCTCTCTAATCCTTATCAGGCACATTATCATGCAAAACACAACACGGCTTGAAATCTCTGGACCAAAAGGTTGTGTTTTTGATATGTACACGTACAAGTACGTCGGGTATAAGGCACAGCCTATTTGGACTTAGTTGTGCCATATTGAGCTGACGATATCTTATTAATTAGAGCAGCGGTGGCCCAGTGGTGGCGGCCCCGATTTACGAACAGTAAGTCGTGGTTTCGAACCCTGACAGGCGCATTACTTTGTGTAATTTATTTCATCACCACTGCTCCCAAAACGGTGAAGGAAAGTCGGTCCAGGGATGGGTGACCACCCATTACAAACCGACTTTCCTCTGTGCATCGGAAAGCACTTTAAGCCGTTGGTCCCGGCTGTCATTTATAGACTTGACAGTCGTTACTGCTAGTCAGTGGCCCGAAAGTGACAACCCAGTCTAATACTAACTGGGTTGTGGAGGTCAGATAGGCAGTCGCTCCATGTAAAATACCGGTATTCAGCTGCATCCGATTAGACTGGAAGCCGTCCCCAACATAGTTAAGAATTTTTTTTATAGTCTGGGGCAACCAAAGTCACAAAAATCGTAAGTAATCGAAATAGTACCTATCAAAATCGGCCTCGTTTCTATTCAATTTATATTAGTAATTTCGCTTGTATTTACAACCAGAATCCCCGTTTTGGAAACAATATATTTTCCTTAATAACCTCCATCGTACTTTATGGTACTAAATGCCTGTTGGCAAAGAAAAAGATAGAAAAAAATTAAGCTTGTTTTTCCTCTGTGGGCATTTTTTTTTGTGAAAACATTTTGTGAGGTGTAGTGGAAACTGGAAACCTACTCCATACCAATACAATAAAATATGAAACTGCGTTTTCAGTTTCAGTGGCTTTAAACTATTGACGATATTTTCTCTAAAGGTAACTTACTTGTGTGTAAGGTTCTTGTTTTTGTCGAAAATAATATTTTCCTCTACTCTGGAGGTGTAATATCCATCTAAATCCCCTTGGTCAGACTCGAAGCCGGGATAGCTATTATAAATATTTAGGTTTCTTTTTCGCGCATTGACACATTACACCATTTATTTTTGAGCTAGCTACTTTTAAAGGTTTTATAAGATGTTCAAAATATAAAGAGGAGTCCTAAGCTTCCATTAGAGGTCAAAGTCAAACAGATATTTTTAGGGTTCCATTGGCAAATGGCAAAAACGGAAAGGAACGTAGCAGTAACTTTGTTTTTCATTAACATACTGTTAAAAACAAAAACTTTGGATAAGAATGAGCGTTAAAAATATTGTTGTCGCATTTTCATATTTTTAAGTAATTCTTATTAGGTTTTAATTACCTAGTCTTTTTGCAGTATCATTTTATTTCTCAATGAAAATAAGACGTTTTTTCTCGCAAAAAATACCTAAACAAATATATACTAATAAAAACCAAACAAGTACACAAATCAAAAAAGTTTGCGATCACTTTGAAAAATCGTTTTTTTTTTTTGTTACGGTAGATTAGATTATGAAAAAATACCAATTTTTAGCGTACTTTACTAGTACGCTAAAGATTGGTGAGATATCTTCTAACTTTTCTACTATGCGGTAGAAAATTCAGAAAAAAATAACGAAAGTCGCTTTCAAAAAGCTACGTCGTCTGGTATGGGATGTTTTCAGTTATAATAACGTAGGAAGTATGTTCAATTTAAAAAAAAATACTGTCAATTTTCATCTCGACGGAAAGAGTAGAGTAGAGTAAGAGTGGGCACCCAAAGGTATTAAAATTCTGATGATATCTTTCTAATAAATATCTAACTACTACTACTACTACAACAGCCCATAACGTCCACTACTGGACATAAGCCTCTCCCATGATGGGACGAATTTGCCGTAATCTCCACGCTTGGCAGGCGGATTGGAGATCGCAGTGATGAAAGACTAACAGAAAACGCTGCTGCCCATTCTCTGGTCTACGGAGGCGCAAGGTGTTCTGCCTCAGACATTAGTCGCCTTATACGACACCCGTCAGTGTAATGGGTTGGTTCTATTCTACTCTGCCGGATACCACACGGCTACACATGATAAATATCTAAATATAAAATGTTTTAAAAGTGTTTGCAATTGTACATAAAAAGCAGTAGGGATAGATCCTCGAAAAACAATCTTCGTCCAAGAAAAAAATAACTAGAAATATAATTCTCTCACAACTAGTTACCAAACAGCGAAAGAAAATTATTCTCTTGTAACTGGTCGGTTACAAAAATGGAAATAATTTGATCTACGAATATGGAAAAATAATTCTTCTCTCATAACTAGTTACCAAACAGCGAATGAAAATTATTCTCTTGTAACTGGTCGGTTATAAAAATGGAAATAATTTGATCTACGAATATGGAAAAATAATTCTTCTCTAACAACTAGTTACCAAACAGCGAAAAAAAAATCTTCTTTTGTAACTGGTTAGGTAACTTTAATTACCAAAGTGGACGAAGGGAATTTTTCACTGTGTTTTATAATGCTGCTGTGTTACTTTGGCCTCACGCATCGTTCGTCAATAGTCTGCGCCAGATAAGTAGGAATTAAAGGTCATTGCTCTTTCCTTAATTTCTCTGCGTAGGTACCCCGACAATACATTATGAATCGTTTTTTATTACTAGAAAAAGTCAAGGATCACGATAAAGGTAGTTTCGGGACAAGTTTATGTCATTATTTCTGTTTTCGGAATTATGTATTTGAATAAATGTATGCGGGTTCATCATCATCTTTCTGCCCTTATCCCATGTTACTTGTGGTCGGCGCAACACGTTTTTTTCTTCCATTCTCCCCTGTCAACCGTCACACAATCATTTACACCTTTTTCCTTCATATCATTCACTCACACAATCCATCCATCGTTTATTTGGTCTTCCTCTCCCTCTCCATCCATCAACATTAAATTCATCACTCTTTTAGTCACATGCGATTCTTCCCTCCTCATCACATGCCCATACCAAGACAGTCAAATTCCCATTCAACTGTTCTGTAACTTGCGCAACTTTCAAACTTCCTCTAATATACTCGTTCCTTATTTTATCAATTCTTGTCACTCCACACATCCACCTGAACATTCTCATCTCCGCTACATGCAATCTTTTTTGATCCATCTTCTTCACAGCCCAGCATTCCGATCCATACAGTACGAGAGGCCTAATCACAGACTTGTATATTTTCCCCTTTAACTTGAGGGACATCCGTGGGTCGCAAGTCAATGACCTTTATTTCTTACTTATTTGGCGCAGACTATAGTCGTCGCTAGTGAAAGTGCGACTGGTAAGCATGAGGTTCTGGGTTCGGGTCCCAGGTCGGGCAAAGCGTTATTGGGTATTTCCATCAGGAATTTCTCAGTAGCAGACACGAAGTCTGGATTTGTGCCCAGTTGACGGCAATAGGCCCGACTGTAACATAACTGGAGAAATGTACACCTCTGCCTAGCCCTACGGGGATTTCAGGCGTGATATTATGTATGCTTTGTAATGTTAGTATTAATTAATGATTCCTTACTACTTCTTTCTTTATTTTTAACAATGTTGTAATAATTAAATTTTTAGTCATAGTTCTGATCTCATTTTTATCTGTTTTAACACTAATAATCATATCTTATGTCTTTTTTTTTAATTTTAATTGTAATTAGTTAGTAAAATTACACCATACGTTTTTCTTTTTCTTTGTATTATGTTTCGTAAGTTAAATAATCTCTTCGTCGACTATTTATATGGCGACCGAACGTTCGAGAAAGATCCACGACTTCCTCGAATCTTCTAGGCAATTCCATAGTGGGTCATTATCCTTCGAGAAACTTCCACAACTTGTACGAAGGCAAGAAATAGGTACTTTATGCCCTCGGCGTACGGTCGAAATTACAATGACAATTCCTGATGTTCTTTTATAGGTAGTTTGCGAATTTGTACCTACATCATTCGAGACTCGTTCTACCTACCTACCTACTTGTAGGTACCTATTACCGTAACTGTAGGTAAGTACGACGTAACAATAGGTTTTACAGTGTTGGACTTACACAGTCGCCAATTACAGGTTAAGCAGCATTCACAAAAATAAGTGTTAGCCTAAGACGTGTTTGAGGAAGCAGTCAGTCTGATTTTGGCTACACCACGAAGCGAATCGAAGTATACTAAAAGTGCGATATCTAAGCGATTAGTGATCAGTAGTGTACTTGTGATTAAGTTTTAAGTGTTTTGTGATTATTAAAGTTATTTGTTGTTTCTTCGGTAGTTATTAATTTATCCCATACCCAGCTCGTAACACTATGTATACCTAAATGCTGTACACAGAAGCTGTTGGTGAACCTATATTATTAATTAAATATGTTACATCGTGCTTCTGTAAAAGTTTAACCCAAGTAAGAGTTATTACCTACTTTTGTTCTGAAGGTTGACACAGAGAGTGCAAAGTCGGCACAAATGGTGTAGCGGAAGCCGACTGAACTAAGCCGGAAGTGACGCAGGTACTAAGCAACAAAGCTCTTAGGGACCTTACTCTAAAGCTCGTTGATTTAACACCTCTGACTTTTGTTTGTGACCTTCAAAAAGGCCAAATAACTACGTAGTACTCTCAAAGTGTGTGCGTTTGGGGAATAACCAAGTTATTCTTCGATCGAATTAATGTTTTCAAAGATGACACAGGACTGTACCTACTCCTCGATCGTTACACGTGGAGTTCTGTAGATTCTGTCGATTCCCATGGGGAATGCGAGTGTGTTTTGAAGCGATTTGGTACGATATGCTGTGGATGTTATGAGAGATAGATTAGTTTAACTGAAAGTTGTGCTGATATTCATGTTAGATCTTAATATAAACCTAAACCTTGATATAGGTCAATATAAGAATAAATTCGCACGCGGTACCTACTCGGAGCGCCCTCAAGCTACTACAAGAGCAAGCGCGCGACCGTATATCAAGGTAGTTATAAGGTTTATATTAAATTGTTGTCTTTAAATGCGCTCTGCTGCACCTCCAGCGGTGTGCGCTGGTCCTTATTCGCAAATATCGAAGATAAAATTGTTCTTTTCGGCTTTGCTTCCATAATAGATATTGCCACAACAATACATATCCTCCTTGGTGCGCTCTGAGGAATACCTACTATTTTTTTGTTTAGGTATATCCCGAAAATACATCGCTGAAATCTAATATTGTTATTGAATTTTTTCATCACTCAAAATAATCATACTTCTTCCTACTTATATTCTAAATGCGTAAGTTTGTGAGGATGGATAGATGATTGTTACTCTTTAACGCTATAACTACGGAACCGATTTGTATAAAATTTAGCACACAGTTAGTTTATAGCCTGGATTAACACAAGACTGGATCCTGGTAGTATGATCCCGTGGGACAATATTTACTTACGTAATTTTTCCTTCACTTAAATCAATAAAATACAATTTATCAACCCAAGAAAAATATTAAAAGTTAAGATCAACTACTGCTTGTCGCACAAAAATAATATTAAACTCCTGCAATTTTCTACGACAGTTCAAACGTCCGTAGCTGTCGCAGCCATGATGTGATGTAATCCACAATCTGCCTTGTTTCTACCTAATCAATCTAATGTTAACAAACTTTAATACAATAATTTATTAATTGTATGTGCTTTATTAAAGTAAAAATTGCAATAACAATATTATAATAAAATTTTTGTGAAACTTTAACCATTTTGCAAATAAAAGTGTTTTTATTACACAATGATCTTTGACGTCAAAACGTTATCGACGACGATGCGTTTTGAGAGTGCGTTCCGTTTCACCAAAAAAATGCTACATAAAACAGTAACTTGTAAAATAAGTGATGTATTAGAAACTTAAACAAGGCAACAATTTTTTTATGCGCCAATACAAGGCATTTTTCATAAATAAAAAGAGGTTTGTATTTCATGCATATTCCCTATTATCGAACTCCACGCGGGCGAAGCCGCGGGTACAAACTAGTAATATGATAAGTTGTAAAAAATGCAGTTCAGTGACCCATTGCAGTGCTTGTTCCGAGTGCATTGAATCTTACAGACTCGTCGCGCCATCTCCCTTTCGACCTATCAATGTTTATTCATGAAAGAAACTGTTTTATTCCCCAGGTGAACATGGACAGCGCGGGCGACGCCGAGGGTAACTTCACAGTCATCGGGCTGGTCGCCGACTCTGGAGTTCCAGGGGGTTGGAGCGCGCGACCTGTCGCCACCTTCCGATATGTCAATTCTTCGGATTTTCTACCAGTTAGTAACTTACAATGTTGTTAGGAATTAACAAAGATCTTGAAAGGCACTGCCTAATAGGCTAATTATTTTGAAGTTGGGTTCCCGTCTGACCATACGATTTCTTAAGTGTTTTACATGGAGCGACCTCTAGCCGACCTCTAGCCCCCTAACCGATGAAGATCACCAGAATCATACTAATGGCAAATTAAATGTTCTTTAATTAAATTAAAGTTTCTTATAGCGATCAACTTCAACAAGTTTGTTGAAATGAATTTTGAAAACTTTTCTTAGGTAGTTTGCTCGAAGAAAATTTCCAAGTCACCTAAGCACTCACCGGTCTGTTTAAGGAACTAATTAATAACTTTGGCAGCTGATGTTAAGTACATACTTGTCGGTTGCAAGTTCTCAGAACTGAACATAATATTGACCTTGAAAATTGAGATAGGTATTAATTTATAAACTACCTTATAACCGCGGCTTCGCTCGCGTAAGTTTAAACATTTTGCTACTTTGGGTTAGATTATTGCAACTTTTTTAAGGATTTTTTTTTTATAAGTTATAGCCTACTTATATGATACTTCCTGATAAATGGTTAAAATCGGTCTTGTAGTTTTGGAGCTTATTCGGTACACATATACGTAGACAAACAAAAATCCTTTTTTTTAAATTAGTTTTATATTATTAGTATAAGTGTCGTTATACAAAGTTCCTTGATACGTACTTTGCTGAGTGCACTGGTGTATTTAGGTATACTTATTACCTTTTTTATAAATTTAGGCTTTAGTGCTCCATCGCTATTTTATTAGTGCTTACCATTAGATATGGCAGTAGTCAAATGTAATTTTGGACTCACACTATTTTGTGTCGAATGTTAATAAAAGTTGGGCCTTTTTCCCTTAACCATGGCCTTCTACACATCGCCACCATGCATGTGTAGTCTATACTATTACGCCAGTTCCTAAAAATATATTTCTGTCACATCTTCTAAACATGTCACTTCCAACTCAGAACTTCTTAACATTATCTTTATTTATTTATACCAGCTTATGATTGTCCCACTGCTGGGCAAAGCTCTCTTCTCATACAGAAAATAAATAAATAAATAAAATAATATCGCTGGACATGAACACACAGCGCCATCTAGCGCCACAGAAAAGGAACGAGCATTGATCACCACGCTTGCTCAAGACGGGTTGGCGATTTCAGACTTACATATTAATTAAAAGTCCAGGTTTCCTCACGATGTTTTCCTTCACCGATGTCTGTGATGTCCAAGAAAAACTTAGAGAGTCATATGAATTAAAAAATCTCTTTGGCACTTGACCGGGAACAACTACAACTATTCAGTCGAAAAAAGAACCAACAGCCAACGCAAATATAGGTAATGCTTTACTGACCAACTTCTCTCAATATTTTCCGCTTTCAAGGATATTCATGACTATTTCGGTACAAAATAACTGAATGGCTAAAGAAGCTCGCTGAAAACATATTTACTGGACCAAAAGATTCATATTAATTTTATTTGCGTTCCGCAATGTTAAAAGGTGTTTTAAAGGCTCAGCTAAGAATAATATTATGGACCCTGTTATGGCACAGCAACATACATAAATTATTATATTAAAATTATATTAATAAATAATCAGAAGTCGGTGAACTCTGTTTGATTGATTTAGTTTTTTTGTCACCAACTTCTGAAGCCAAAGTTATTTTTCACTTCTTTGTGTTTTTTGAAGTCCATTTTATTATTTACAAAAGAAGTTTTTTATTTTTCCATTTTTAGTTGTTCCCATACAAATATTTGCCATTAATTTATTTAACATTGTTAACAATATATGTTATGGTAATAGGCGTATCCCCAATGTATGGAACTTAACATACCTTTTTTTTTCGGATGGGAAATCATCAAATTACCCTCCCACTCTGGGCGGAGCGGAATGAAGTGTCAGACTTTTACTGACTAAAACCCATCCATGTTCCTTCATCGCCCTTTGTGTTCCGGGGCCACAGTATCTCTTTCAAACAGTCCCGTAGCCCCGGCAGGCATCGGCACAAAATTCAAATGGGACCACACGGAAAACACCAGCATTCAAATAAAATAAAATCATCAAAATCGGTTTAGCCAGTCGAAAGTTCTAAGGAAACAAACACAAATAAATATATACAGTCGAATTGAGAACCTCTTCTTTTTGGAAGTCGGTTGAAAATCGGTATTTCTCATCATGATTTAGATTTCCCTGCTCTATTTATTTGTTACGGCTTAATATGGCAGACAAATAAACTTAAATTGCTACAACAACAACAACAACATCAGTCTACGTCCACTGCTGGACATAAGCCTCTCCCATGATGCGAGGAATTTGCCGTAATCTCCACGCTTGGCAGGCGGATTGGAGATCGCAGTAATGAAAGACTAACAGAAAACGCTGCTGCCCGTTCTCAGGTCTACGGAATTGCTACTAACTTGCATGGAATTATATTGAAATGATAATCAGATATCGAATACTCGTATTATCTTTAGGCTTATGTGCAGTTTAGCTAGCTAATCTCAAATTTATTTATACACCCACAGATACACTTAAATGTTATAGTTACAATAATTACATAAATTTCTTATAATTACTACTATTTTTCGGATAAACCGTTGCATAAAATAGACTGTGTCACGGACAAAAATATCATTATATTCGGAGATAAACAGTAGTATTTACTCTAAAACTTTGTTGTGAGAATTCCATTATACAGAAGGCTATTTAACGGTTTACCAACAAATGGAAGTTTAGGAGTAATTTCCACATAAATCCTATTATTCTTGAGCTGGTTGTTTTCTTTACACGCGCCCACATCGGCATTACCGACCACTAGAAAAATATAAGAGACACAGTTGGTGAACTTTTACAATGTTGATAATACCTAAAGAGAACATAATTTTAATAATCTGCAAAATTAGAAAGACGCTCATTAATAATTGTTATTGTAGTTGACAAAACCCCTTTCTGTTTTTTTTTTTTTCGGATGGGAAGTCATCAAATGACTTCTCCCGCTATGGGCGGAGCAGAAGGGAGTGTCAGACTTTTACTGACTAAAACCCATCCATGTTCCTTCATCGCTCTTTGTGTTCCGGGGCCACGGTATTTCTTTCGAACAGTCCCGCAACCCCTGCAGGCATCGGTCCTTGTGGACCCCTTCCTTTTTGCTGACTCTCTTTGAGGCGCGCGTGGAACACGATCGCGCCGTCGACACGGCCTGTCGCCATGAGACGGACGGACGGCGAGCTAGTCAATAGCCCACCGTCCACAGGCCCGCGCCTACGGTGGCCGGTGCCCATGGCGTCTCCCGCGGCGGCCGGGACGCTGTGAGGTTCTCTTGACAAAACCCCTGTAATGATGTTCGTAAAATGAATAAAAATAAAGTTTGTTTTTGGGAAAATTCACACCATTATCTACTCATCACTTTTTTCCCCTTAACCTACATTGTGTCATCTGCTGGGCAAAGGTTTCTCCCATTACCTTACACTCTTCTCTCTTTTCTCGTTTCCTTTTAACTTTTGCTAAAAGAAAAACACAACCCATTATCATGTGGCTTATAGTATACATTTATTTAAGGTCTAACTTAGTAACCTTAATAAAAATTAAATTCCGTATAAGTACATTATCTAACTATGCTATTGAAAGCAACAAAATATTAAACCTAGTAAGTAAAACATAACTTTGTTCACAGGAACTAGTAGGAGCAAACAACATAGCCTGGATCGGGGGAAGCCCACCAGTCGCCGAACCAGAGTGCGGCTTCGACGGCATCAAGTGCTCCCTACCTCACGATCCTGGGGTCTTATCTGCAGCGGCAGCAGTTGCTGCAGCGGCTATCTTGGCTGCAGCGTTACTGGTCCGTCACTACAGATATGAGCAGAAGCTAGCGTCGGTGTTGTGGAGGATTGAAGCCAAGGATCTGACCTTTATCTCGGCGTATAACGCGCAGAGTACTGATAAGGTAGTGTGCGAAGTGAGTTTTGGCATTATACTATTAATATCATTGTAGTTTTTCTTAGAAGAGGAAAGGTCATCATGATTTTTTGACGTCACAAACTGCTTGGCCACGCGACAGGCGACTAAGGCTGCGGAGAAAACAAATGACAAAAAATACGTTGAGCATCGTGTCGTCAAAGTATTTTTTCTCGACAAATATCACATGAAAGAAGCTAGTAATGCACACGCGTGCCGGCTACGCAAGGCCCCTGAAGACGTGAGCGGGCCGTAAACTGTGAGAAACATTCTCACACTATTGTTTTAAAAACATGTCATTTGCACTAAATAAATGGTTTATCTATCTATCTATCTATTCGAAAATCATTAAACCTTCACACATAAATCCATCCATATCATGTTTGAAGGTCGATGCTCAGTTAGATATCGTACGAGTACCCACTATTATGTTCTTTGAGTAAAGGATTAATGAAATTAAACTGTTTGGTGCTCTAACCATAGATATTTCGATGGTTGCGAATCAGGTCAAGGTTGACCGATTAAGGAATCCCAATTTAGCTGTACCCACCTTATGTAACAACAACAACAACAGCCCATAACGTCCACTGCTGGACAAGCCTCTCCCATGATGGGAGGAATTTGCCGTAATGTCCAAGCTTGGCAGGCGGATTGGAGATCGCAGTGATGAAAGACTAACAGAAAACGCTGCTGCCCATTCTCTGGTCTACAGAGGCGAAAGGTGTTCTGCTTGAGACATTAGTCGCCTTATACGACACCCGTGTGTGTAACGGGTTGGTTCTATTCTACTCTGCCGGATACCACACGGCTTACCACCTTATGTAACTAACCTATATCCGTCCATTCAAATATATCGCATTGGGAACTAAATACTGTACGAAATATTACGATGTAAATAACATATTTCTCGTAAATTGAAGACACATGAACGTACATATTTCATACATATTATGAGCTCGAAAATGTTTACGTGAACTAGTAAATTGTTTCCATAAACTACGCAATTTTCTTATTACCTAAAGCATCTGCGCCCCACAACTTCGTTTAGGAAAATCAAGAATCTTGTTGTATAAGGAAATAATTTTAGTAATTAGCTTTCTTATGCACACGAGTAACGTATGTTCTTATATTATTTTATTTCACAAAATGTTAATGTTAGTCCAGCTATAGTTGCTGCCAGTTAAGATGACAATAGCGGTCATTCATCATCATCATCATCATCATCATCATCATCATCATCATCATCATCATCATCAGCCTATAATGTTCCCACTGCTGGGACACAGGCCTCCTCTCAATGAGAGGGAATGGGCTATAATCCACCACGCGGGCCCAGTGCGGATTGGTAGATAGCGGTCATTGACCCACTTAAATTTATTAAAATTCTGTGCCTGTTAAAATCCTGAATCGCCATCTACCGTGATCTTCAACATTTTTTCTAATGAAAAACGATACATGGTTCATTTGTTTTGGTTCTTACGAAGAAATATTAGGGAAAGGGCAATGACCGCTATTGGCATCTTAACTGGCAGCAACTATAGACTGATAAACTACAAGACTCAAAGTATTATGAAAGAAAGATAAAGCATTTATTAGCCCGCACAGGACAATACATATAAAATAAAAACGAATCGATACGAAACCTTTGTAACTTGGCTAGGCCTGCTGATCTAGAAGTCATTCGCGAATATGAAAATGATTACATTTAGGCACATTACATTACAGAGAGTAGGCACAAACGAAGCGAGTATTTTCAAAGAAAATATTCGCAATTTTTGTGCTCTTTTCGTAGAATTCTTGCTATATTATTATTTAATTTCAATAACGACTTGCTGGCTATGTCATATTGTGGCAGTAAAAAGTTCAAACCTTTCGAGTTTTTGTGATACTGTCTCAAATGTTACTAATGAAATCTTGATAAATTACTATTAAAAAATAAACTAGATTCTTTATTAAAAGCAGAATGGTCTGAGAATATTCTAATTGAAACGGTAGAATACCAAAAAAACTTAAGAAACAGGGCTTTAGAAATAAGTAGGCAAACCAGGCTTTAAAAAAGGAAAGGGTTTTTTGGTCTAATTTTGAACAAAATAACCTTCAGTATAAGACTTCAGTATTGATGAAAAATTCTATAAATTTTGTGATTAAAATCATTGACCATTGACCTTCAAGATTTTGTTGAACATAAACAGCCTCTTTGTTATTTTCCTTTTCGCAAGTTTTGAAAATTTGCTTCGTATTGAGCGTCTGATGTTTGATGATAAAACCTACTTGGTGCGATCAAAATACCCCGAACCTGGTAGGAGGAATTAAATCCATCATTATGAACAACTTCTGTACCAACCCTGAAATTGCGAAAAATAATAGCTGTTCTATGTATTTTTGTTTACATAATATCGACAACTTATATGGAACTGCAAACTGAGACCGGGAAGTCTGATCTGCTTCTGGAGGGAGGTGGGCTGGTTGGAGTAATCGGCCACCATGGCTCACGCACAATGGTCAACTTTAAGGACTAAGTGCGGAAACCTAAACCTCATGATAGAAGGATAGATGGAACTGTAAATTATTTTTCAATACATTTCCTCGAAAACTGGTCCCTAACGCACTACGATTAGGTACAACATGCAATGTATTTCACACGTGTGCGTTTTTTTCCATTTTCCCGCAAGCGTGTGGGAATGAAAATTGCCACAGATAACTATACCTATACTTAGTCCAAATTGGTGCAATGCCTATATATATGTCTGAGGTAAATGTTTTTTTTTAATTTCGGCAAAGCACTACGCGTCTTTATGGTATACATATTTTTTGAATATTCAAATTGTGTTTATAAATAGAATACCATAGATAAACATGATTATTAAAAACTAATAGTTACTTTATACACAAATTAACATTTATTTCTGTTCTGAATTCAAAAATATTAAATAAATCTATTTTTTAAATTAGGCTGTCTGACCTTTGCCTCTCCTTCAAGCTGGCGACAGCAAAGCGCGCAAAAAAAATGAAAATGAAAATCATAGTTAGTTCGTGACAAAAATAATTTTCGTTATTTTATTTTATTTCTTCAAAAGTGTATTAAAAAACGACGTTTGATAGACGTGGACATTTGTTATTGCAGTTCTCGGCTCAAAAACACCCTCACCTGCGGCTCGGGGGTTATAATTCCGCCTCGAATGCAATAACAAACTTTCTCCACTTGTATCAAAATAGAACTGTTTTGCATTAAAACAAAACAGTTATTATGTGTGTGGAAAAACACACAGCATTGGAGCAAGGTGCTTGCTGGTGGTTGATGGAAGACTATGAGTTGACATTGACAGCTGCGCTCCAGTTCATGAGTTCTGTCACGCTCTGCTGCGAGTGAAAGAGAAGAGTTTTTCCACACACATAATAACTGTTTTGTTTTAATGCAAAACAGTTCTATTATATGTGTTTCCTAAACACACAGCATTGGTTGAAGACCTGTTTGTTATCTGCTGGTGAAAGAACCTGTAATGGGTGCAGGTACTATGAACGCTATGTGAAATTAATTAAATCTCAATAGTTAGTTCAAATAACCAATTATATTAATAGAAAATCAATTATACATCCATGAAATGTATTAATCAAACTTAAAAAATAATTAAATGAAAACAACTTATAAATTTTTTCTAAAAACTAAAATCGACAAAAAAGTTAATCAACATGTGGCACTCCTACCACAAAAAGATCTTAAAAACACAACATAAAATTTGTCAAAATTATTCAATGAGATCAATAAATCAAATTATGAGATCAAAAATTAGCTACAGTCTACTTCAATACAGTATGATAATTATTTATTATTAAAAATATTAATAGTTTAGCTCTAAGGAATTATAAAATATAATCATTAGTCCCACTACTCAAACTCTTCTTAACTGTACGGCAGTAGAACTTCCTGAAAGTGTTAGAGCTTCTCCAATTAGCTCTCTCTAAAATGTCGTTGACTGGCCTGTTTTCTGAGAAGCTTCTCGAGGCCACTGCTGATCTTACACTACCTGGTGATGCATCTATTCCAGCTTGTCTGAAGACATTCCTTATCCAACCAGCTATTATGGTACGAGTGGCTGGCCTAATCTTGCCTGTGATTGATATAAATAGGCTTGTCAAGTCATCAACTTCAGAACGCCTGAACTTTGTAGTTTCAACTAATTCTATAATATGTCTGACTGGGCATATTTTCTCATCAGGATGTTGTCTTAATATCCATCCTGATTGTCTAGTGTCAGCATTATCAGTCTTGGAACCAAATCTTGGCCACAATGTTACCTTGTGGCTCTCATTATCCACAATAAGGTTGTCTTTGGACAACTCTAGAATTGTCAAATCATGGATTCTTCGACCCGAAGCTAGTAATAGGATAATTGCAGTTCTTCTAGATATGTCAAATAAAGTGTCTAACCTTGGAGTATTCCTAAGCCAGTTAAAAAGTAACTCGGTATCCCAGATAGGAGTTTTCTTTTCAGGTGGTTTAACTAAGGCTGTAGCTTTTAGGATTTGCTGTACAAAGAAATTCTTTGATATTGCTTCGCCTTTTGCTGTGTATGTGGATACAGCAGATTTATTCAGAAGTATAGTCCTATAAGCAAGTTTGTCAACAATACACAACTTAGCCAAAAACCGAGCAACATCATTGCTCTGTGGACAACTAGGGTTAATGCTGTTCTGCATACACCATGCAACCCAACGCCTGATTGGAGCTTTGTAGGTCGATATAGTAGAGTTTCTCCAACTCTTATTTAGGAGACCCCTTTCCTCACGAGTCCAGTGACCTGATTGGCCCACTCCCAATTTTCCAAGCAAGAAGTTCCAACCTCTGTACCTGAGCGGGGCTCCTGCCTGTCGTCAAGTCCAACAGGTTGTTGGATAACTCCGGTATTGGCACCGGTTCCGATAAAGCTCGTGCCTTCAGGTCTGCTGTCCAAAAGCACTGTGCCCAATGTGGCGCTATCACTATATAAGTTCCGGTTGCCGTATTGAGGTGTCGCAACACTCGTGGAATAAGATTCGGTGGTGGGAAGACCCAGGCCAACTCGAAGTTCCATTGTCGACTGAAGGCGTCGCAAAAAATGGCTGACCCATCTCTGGAGTCCCATGTTACGTACGAGCTTATGACGGCGCTGCATCTTGATGCGAACAAGTCGACATCTGGTACGCCCCAAAGTTCGAATACGGCTTCCGAGGCCGGGGGCAACAAGTGCCATTCCGGCACTGGTCGATTCCTGGACAGGCGGTCGGCTATGCCGTTGTACCTCCCCGGGAGGTACGCCGCCGAGAGCGTGACGTTGAGGCGCTCGGTGAGTTCCAAAAGTTTGGTTGTCAGCTGAAGAAGGGCTAGAGAACGAGTCCCGCCCTCGTTCCTGATATAAGCTACAAGAGTCCTGTTGTCGGACTGTACTAATATGTGCGCACTCCGCAGTGACTTTTTGCAACGTTCTATGGCGCCGTACACTGCGAAAAGTTCCTTCAGGTTGCAATGCCAAGACATTTGTTGCGCTGTCCACCTGCCTGTCAGATACCTCTCGTTCAGATGAGCGCCCCATCCTACGTCCGCAGCGTCTGTCGTCAAAAAGTGGGTCACTTCTTTCTTGTGCAGGACCACTGAACTGTGGTCTATGGCGTTCCGCCACCAGCTTAGCTCTCGCTGCACACAAGGAGGTAGATCCTTCCTTTGTGAACTTTTGAGTCGACTGAACTCCCTTAGGAACCTCTGTGTCTGCCGACAGTGTAAACGTCCCCTCGGTGTTGTTAAATTTGCGAAATTTAGTAGACCTAGAAGGCATTGACTCTCCCGAAGAGTGCAACGACCCTTCTCCTGAAGTTTTATAATAGACGATTTTATTCTTGCCACCTTTTTCGGTGGTAAGGCCATAGTCTTGTCTTTGGTGTTCCACAATAGACCTAGATATTCCAGCTCTTGACAAGGTGCTAGTACTGATTTTTCGTAATTGACATGCCAGCCTAGGCTCTCCAGAATCTTTAAGGTCTCCGAGACCTGATTCTGTAGTCTGGTTTGGTCTTGGCTTACTAGAATGTAATCGTCTAGGTACACTAGTAGTCTTATGCCCCGAGCACGTAATCTTTCTGCAATCCAGTTGGATAAAGTGGCGAAAGTTCGGGGGGCAGAAGACAGGCCAAAAGGTAGTGCTGTTAGTTGAAGCACTTGGTTGTTGTAAAACACCCTTAGGAAACGGCGGTGGGGTTCTGAAATTGGTAAATGAAAATAGGCTTGTTGGAGATCTATCTTCGCCATCCAATCGTTTTCTTGTAAGAAGTCTGCAACGTCTGTCTGGGACACTAACTGAAAATGCTTGGTTGCTACATATCTGTTGAGCCCCCTGAGGTCGAATATGGGGCGCCAGCCCCCATCCTGCTTCTTTACAAGAAACATTTTGGAAAGGAAACCAGAATTCAAAACAGGAGGCACCTCCAAAATTCCTTTGTCCATTAAATCCTTTATTATTGTTGTCATCTCGGGGGAGGTTTTTGTGTTGAACTTCTTGAGAATACTGGTTGTTAAATATCTGAGTGGCGGTTTCGACCTGAAAGGTAGGCGGCCTTTGGAAACTATATTTAAAATCAATCGGTTTGCCCCAAGCTCCGTCCACAATTGGACATGGTTCTTCAAGCATCCCCCCCGGAAATCTTGATGGTTCTGTATATAGTCATTTTTGTTTTGTGTTCTGATCGGAATTTTCTTTTTTGAAGTTGTTTTTGCGAAAGTTATGACGCTTGTGAGAAGTTTGAATATTATCAGATTTCAACTGATTGTCCTTAAATCTATTATTTTTATTATGTGAGTTACTATGTACTCTTCTTTCATTTTTATTTGAATAGGTCCTGTTTGTTCTTCCTTCCTTTATATATTCAGGTTTATTTAGCCATAATTGGGTACCACCCAAAGATTTAATAACAGGCTGCAGAGCATCCCGGCTAAATAAATGTTCTGAACTAGGAGGTATACCTCTTAAAGTAGCTTTTAAATTGGGGTTATTAATTTCTTTAATGATCCTTTCTCTTCTTATTTCAATAGATTCTCCCCTCCTTCCACAAATAATTTGCATTATCTTCTCTGAACATTTGTGTAGTGGGGAACCAGGTCCCAGTAAAACAGTAATCTTTTCAAAAAGAGAGTTTGGGTTTATATTATCTGGGTTTCCAGCAGCCCAATTAAGCAAGTCTTGCAAACCCTGTTTTAACAATTCCTGTTGTTCTAACTCTGCATTTTTTAATCCAGCTAACACATTTTCTGCTGATGCCAAATAATCTTTGGTCTTATTGAGGTGACAAAATTCCTCATTTACTTTTAATGAAACAAAACCTGGAGTCACAGAATAAGTTTGCAATACAGACTTGTAACGCATACCCTTCCATGCTTGATTCTCAAAATGTTGTAGCTTATTTAGCTTATCTAATCTCTCTTTCTTGGCCGGGGGAACAACTTTTCTTTCATCAAAATCCGTGTTCAGTTCACCTAATGTAAACTTATCCGAGCTACTACATGGGTTAGTTAGATATTGTGACTGATTGGTTCCCTTGCTGGGGCCAGGAAGGACTAGGTCCTCAGTACAACTCGTATTACGATTAATGGTAAAAGGTAACTGTGATAAATAACCGGATATGTAACTTACTTGGTTTATAAGGCCATCTATACGCGGATCGGAAATTACATTATGTTTGTACTTACGACGTTTATTCGGCGGAGGGGAGGCGTAGCCCTCCTCATCTTCCGAAGATGAGGAAGAGTTGCAGTCCCCACTGGTAGATACAGAGTGGCGTGGGAGTCGAGAAGTCTGTTCTTCGTCCGAAGCAACAACGATCGAACTACCACATTCACCACTACCATTGTCCTTACCGACAACATTGGCCTTATCTTGAGTGCTCATACTCACTAATAATCCACACAATCACTTAATTAAAACTAAAATACTTTGTTTTACAAGTAATATTCACAATTAAAAAATTTTGCATGTCTTCGCGGCAAAATTTATGAACGCTATGAGTTGACATTGAAAGCTGCGCTCTAGTTCATGAGTTCTGTCACGCTCTGCTGCGAGTGAAAGAGACAGGTAACATAAAGAGGATAATTCAGGTATGAAATTGCATAATCTTAGGCTTAATTTATTGGATGCTTCTTCAACCAATGCTGTGTGTTTTGGAAACACATAGGTATAATGTACTATTTCAATTACACGTTGCGGGAATGCGAAACACGTTTTTATTTTTGATTACTTTCAGATAAAAGGTATGCGCGCAGTTTTTAGGGTTTCATATCCAAAGGGTAAAAACGGGACCCTATTACTTACGTAGACTCCACTGACCGTCTGTCTGTCTGTCACCAGGCTTCGTATCTCATGAACCGTGAGAGCTACACAGTTGAAATTTTCACAGATGATGTATTTCTGTTGCCGCTATAACAACAAAAATTAAAGGGGGCTCCCCTACTACGATGGTACGGAACCCTTCATGTGCGAGTCCGACTCGCACTTGGCCGGTTTTTTTTATAAAAGCGGATATAGTTTCAGCATTTGGAGTAGTTCTCATTCCTTGTATTGCTTTATTCCTGTTTCCTAGAATAAACCTGTACCTAATAAAACATTCGTTTTAACTACTGCGTTTCCAATAGCTGGAATGTCTTTTATCAGAATTGTGTTCACAGCTGCAGGTAGCTAATTCCACAAAGGGTTATTGGTGCTAGGTTCAACCAACAGGGTAGGAAGACAAAACTGTAATTTCACTTCGTAAGTTAAATACGCCCGAGAAGGTATTTGGGAAATAAAAGCACCTGTTCAAGTGAAAATACAGGTGTTTTTATTTCCCCGAGGAGCTCGTGGCTTTATGATAACAGCCGCTCGGGTTGACCTTTAGGTTAAGCCGCGCTTGCCTAGGTTGATCCGTGGATGGGTGATCAACTATTACATACCGAGTTTCCTCCGTGCCTCAGCAAGCACGTTTAGCCGTTGGACCCGGCTGGCCTTTTTATAATTTCATCATCTTTGACAGTAGTTGCAATAAATAATAGTACATTACGATATTAGTGCGTTAAGATGGTTATAACATGCGAGGCGGAATTTCAGCCCGAGCCGAAGGCGAGGGCGTAATTGAGCCGAGCATGTTATAACCAATACGCACGTATATCGTACGACGTTTTTTAACACATTTGCGAGGAAACAGAAAAAAAAGATATTCACAATACAAGTACAAATAAAAGAAAATTTGAGAAAAATGGTGCGAGGATTATTTTCTGCCGTGGCTGCGTGAAAATGTTGGCAAAGACGCTAGAGCATGCAACCAAGTTTTTAAATTACCGAATAAACTGTTTTTTATTTTATTTTAAATAAACTCAATCTGTGAATGCACACTGTTGCTTTCCCGCCATTTCAACAGCGCGCTAGCGCTGCCTACTGACTGGCGCCAGTTCGAAATTTGAATAGCAACAGCGCGTTGCTCACTAGCTGGAGTCGTGCGGCGGCGATCAGTTCCATATTTGAAATGGCAAATAATACTGTTATGGAATTTGTATGGACTATAACTTAACTATTTGCTTTGGTAACACACGCGTTTTTTATGACCCGCTTTACATATTCAAAACCGGTGGAATTACATCAGCTTTACGAGCAAGGGTGTTAAAAAATAAATAAAGTAATATACAGCTTTAAGAGGTGGTGGTACAGGCTCAGCTGGCCTACCATGACGTCATAAAGCAGGATCGTTTTAATCTTGTTCCAGTGTGGGAAAGAGATGGCGCTAGACGTCCTCTATAGCTCCGTCTCTTACCCACACTGGAACAAGATTAAAACGATCCTGCTTTAAGACGTCATGGTAGGCCACCTGATCTCCTAGAAATAGTATGCGCTTCGGCAATCATCGCCTATCTTCGTAAATACGAACGCTCAATGATGATAGCTGTTCCAACTAAGGAAATACTTGCCTCTAATGTACTGCTTACCATGGTTTGAAAATAATAGATTGTTTATACAACTTACTACACTTGTGTGACATTTGACGAGGTGCGACGGCAAGTACAAAATGAGATTTTTTGCCTATGTGGGGCGACGATCATTAAGGTAGATGACACCATAAAACAATAATTCCCAGACACCTATCTCTAAAAAAAACACATTATTTTGGGCCTGGAAACCCGATTTATTTTCAATTAATAATTGCCAAATTCGATTTTTATTTACTTTGAAATCATTAAATAGTTAAGCCATTGAGTTGAATAAACAGTGACGTCACAGTTGGCTATTGCCATACAAAATCTATGAGAGAAGCGCGTTTTGACAGCTCTTAAAAAGTATCTCAATAAGCGAGACGACAAAAAAAAAAACAATTAGTCCGTCAGTTAGATTATCAGAAAATATTTGACCCGTGTTTTTTCTTTTGTTACGTAAATCAAAAGCCTAGCCTAGGTATAATTTTTAGCTAGTTCTGACGTCACGAGCCCCCACTTCCGAGTTTTGATGCGTTTTATCTTTGTCAATATTCATTGATTTACAAAAACAAAAAATACGTGTCCATTAATTTCCAATACTCTAACTGACGGACTAAATAGATTTACAATTTTTTGATACTGTCGTCATGCCTATTGATTGGTGTGTCATCTACCCCATTGTACCTTTTGGTGTTGAAGAGTTAATGGCTTATTTATATTTATATCCTCTTTAACTTCCACCTTTTCTCATGCAGACCTCAATGCAGCATGACATGGAGACCCGACGAGCTCACACAACGATAGCCATGTACAGAGGCAACATAGTTGCCATCAAACGTCTCCAGAAGAAGAGCATCGATGTCACCCGGGCTATCAAGAAAGAACTGAAACAGGTAAGAATATTTTATGCATGATTTTTTTCCTGTTTAGAACACTATTTCCACAAGTTACAGGACTATATAGTAACCCGATCCTGCATCGCACGGCGCCATCTGTCGGGTTCAGAATTCTAGGTTCCAAGCTGGAACTAACTAAATATACACATTCCTACTTCACACTATAATACACGATCAGTGACATGTGATTTTATTTCTTTCACTGTCGCTTACCACCTACAGGTGTAAGATTGAGTCGACCAAGGCGGCATACTCGCATTTGTGCGACAATGCATTAAAAAAAAAAAAAACTGGTCCGGAACATGTTATGTCTAGTTGTTACATGCGAATGCTCGATGCTCGAAACTCAATGAAATTCAAATATGGAACAGAATTGGGATGACGTTATTTGCCAAGTATGGTAGCGGGAACTTTGTCTGATTGCAATTATTGAGGAATGAAATGAAATTGCCATGCATCAATGATTGTAAAAGGCTCAAGGATCCTTTTTTCATAAAAAAATACATTATGTACATCAAAAATAGCCCGAGGAAAAAGCAAGATTTTGCCGATTCTAAGAAATGATATGTGGACGGACAACATATACATCGGTGTACAACAATATAGCCTGGCCTTGGGCCACATTTGAACAACATCTTCTACCGTAGGATTTTAGACATGATAGTTAAATTATTAAATTTTTAGCTACAGGTAAAATTGGTTTAACTGGTCCATTAATCTCAGATTAATGAGACGTGAACTGATTGCGGAGTGTCATCAATCATTTAATCTTTCTTGTATACAGTCTGTTGTTGAAGTTTCAAGGTTATGATATTTTTATGGCAAAATGTTTTCCTTTGGGTTTGTACAAGGTTAAATTGATTTTTCCAAGGAAACTACAGATTTAAGATGAGTAAGCTAAACATTCATTGATAGGTATAAATGCGAAAGTAACTCTACCAGGTAGACTATGACGTGGCTTAGGATATAGGATATTTTTTATCCCAATAGTACCTGTGTAAAGGATAATATGGCTAGAAAGGAGGTGTCTGCTGATATGATGAGTAATCAAGAAATATGAAAGAATAGATGCGGCGCCAACCCCAAATATTTTGGGATATGGGCAGAAAAATGGTGATAAAAGATGAGTACCGACGTTTCCGTGGGATTCGTCCCATTGAAGGACGTTTCCAACACGCGCAGGCTAGAATCTAGATGGTTTAAAGCTAGGAGATAGTACATACATCATTTCAGGGAACGTCTGAAGAGACGGTGAAGTTTTGGCGGTGTTTATTTATGTTGACCTTGGACTTTGAAAGTGGCAGCGTTTGTTTGTGTAGTGGTTAGTAGAGTTAGTTAGTGGTTACTTCATGAGTAAGTACGAGCAGCTAGTTGCAGTACAGGTATACTGGCAAGAATAAAGGATTGTTCTGTAGGTTTAATTGTGAGATGGCTATTTCTAGACATAGAACTGAGTTTTTATGCTAGACACAAAAAAAAATGTTTTACTCTGCACAAATAAGACGAAAAAAAAACCACAAAAAAAAAATATAAATGATAAAAAAATATGTAAATGTTTACGACACGGTTTGCGCAGTGGCTAAGCGATTGGCTGCTGCGCTGCGTGTTGCGAGTTCGATTCCCGCACAGCACAAACAATTGTATGGCCTACGAGTAATTGTTCCGAGTCTGGTCGTTTGTGTATCTGAGTTTAAATGTTTGTAAATACACCCACGATACACGAGAAGTTTGTGGGGCAACGTTAAAAAAAAAAACACAAATTAAAATAAAAAACCCCAATTAAAAGTTCCCAACAGCCTATTCGAAAGCCAAAAACTTATTCGGCAAATAAAAAAGTAACTGTCAGTAGGTATTTTTTTTCTGTTGTGTATTTAACTCAAATTTAGTTTAAAAAAACCGGTTAAGAGCGAGTCGGACTCGCGCACCGAGGGTTCCGTACAAACTTCTCTCTATCTACGGTTTTCAGATTTTTCCTTGTACATGTGCTGTAAGACATTGCTTCTCGCCAAATTTCGTGATTCTAGGTTAGCGGGAACTACCATATAGGTTTTAGACCCAAAACCTATTGGGTACTTCCGGTTGACCTAGGATTGTCAATTTTGGTTAAAAGCAAGGTCTTACAGCACAAGTAAAGGGAAAATTCCGAAAAATTAAAAAAGTTGAAAATTAAGGTATATTTTGGTACTTACAAGTTTTCGCGAAAATCTAAATTTGCCCATATCTTTTTATCATGTCGACTCAGGACCTTGATTTGTATACACCTACTAAGAACTATAGACTTCAGTATCTGGTATAAATTTCAACTTGCTAGGTCCACCCGTTCCTCAGAAAATCGGTGGTGACAGACGGACAGATGGACAGACGGATAAGAAAAAAAAGTGTTCCTTTTTTACCTTTTGAGGTACGGAACTCTAAAAAGTAGTAAAATTGCGTGACGGTTGACAGGAGAGAATGGAATAAAAAACGTGTCGCGCCGACCCCAAGTATCATGGGATAAAGGCAGAAAAATAATGAATTAAACTTAAATATAACGTATAATAATATTAAATCTAGAATAAAATAGACTTATCCATGGTCTAGTGGGCAGGGCACATTGCTCACAGCACGGATGGCTGATGGGGCCAAAAAGTACTGGAGTGGCGACCGCGAACCGGAAGACGTTGCGTTGGAAGGCCTCCCACTAGGTGCACCGATGATCTGGTGAAGGTTGCGGGAATCCGCTGGATGCGAGTCGCACAGGACCGGTCAATGTGGCGACACTTGGGGGAGGCCTATGTCCAGCAGTGGACGTCTTGCAGCTGTAATGATAATGATGATGATGATGATGATCCATGGTTATTTCTGCGTAAAAGAATCTTCAACATTATTCTCCTCATTTCTTCAAAGATTTCTTAAACTTTACTTCCCATCATATGTCAATAGCCTGAGACATTTCATTTTTATGTAATGGCCCCGAGGTTAAAGTAGCAATGTTAAACCAGCAATCTTTTCTCGTATCTATGGAAGTAATAGTTCGTCCTTTATTTGCAAGAGGCCCATACTATCACATTTTATGGTGGCACTAAAGTTTATGCCCATAGTAAAATATGAGTCGGATCCTTGGATTTATTCCTGTCTTATAATAATATCTACTACAGTAGAAGCTAGTAAAACCAGTCAATGTGAACTTACACCAAAAACTCGCCGGGCCAAAAAAAAACTAATTAGTCCGTCAGATAGATTTACTAAAAATATTGGACTCATTTTTTTTATTTTTTCACGTAAACTTAAAATCAAGACGATATAGTACGTGGAAAACTCGTGTGACGTCACATTTGAGTAGATTTTTTACCGGAAAGTGACGTCACAAGCGACTCGATGATCTTTACCGCGTTTTATCTTCGTCAATTTATTGATTTGGTAAAACAAAAAACACGTAAGTATCCAATATTTTTCGATAATCCAACTGACGGACTAAACAGAATCGTATTTTTTTAGTCAGGAATCATCCCTATTGTAAACGTTATTTATTTCACGCGTATCATAATACCGGATCAGTCTAATATGTTACAAAGTTTTTGGTTCACTTTCAATTATTTTGCCTATTGCAAGCGTTTTTTTATGTTAGAAACAGTCTCAATTAATACTACAGCTGAACTAACAGACAGATAAAGTTAAAATGAGTCTGTGTGGATAATCCACTTTAAGACTGATACCTTTATAAGAATTAAATAAATTCGATTTGGCTTGCCATTGAAATTAGAAATGTCAACTTTGTGATTAATTACCCAAGTAATTAAGTGTTTTCCTTGTTGTTTCCATTTGATATAAAAAGACCCTTGGCGAAGTCGAGAGGCACGTTCTTTCCACTTTTTCACAACTTAAAAAAAAAATACAAGTTAAATATTATAATACCTCCACGACTCTCGTGTTGTATTCAATATATCACTCAGCACAGTGTTTCAAGTTTGTTGCTATAAGCCCTACCTACCGTAAAACGAGATTTTTCACACCAAATAAGAAACTTGTAGTGTGTGATAGTGTAGTGTTTTAACAGTTTCACGCAGATGCTTTTTTTTTAGGGACAAGCCCGCCATACTGTTCCCAAACCACTGTAACTCCTGAAAGCCAGAATCAACAGTGGCGACCACCAGAAAAGCCGAGACAAAGCTCGACGAAGTCCCAGAGAATGAATTTAACTGTCTTGGATCCCGCAACGAAATTAATCAGAAAAGTATAGTGGAGGAGTAGGAAAAAATCGTAATTTCCACTTCCCTCCATTTCAGCAGGAGACAACGAAACAAGGGCAATAGGCACAAAGGGACGTTTACAACTGGGATAGGCCCAGTTGCCTAGCACCACGGATAAATATTAACATTAATGGGTCCTAAGTTGTGAGCTGTTATATTTGATTCCAATAATAGGTATGGCAAAAACGCTTGAACGCACGGAAATTTGTTCTAGTTTCCATAAGGTCTGTATAGTAAATAACTCCGGATGTAACCTGTACACTATCCAACATAATGTTGCGTTCATTCTGCCAAAGACTGCACTCCCATAAAATGTGATGTGTTGATTGTTCATATTCGCAGTCAGATGTGGAACATTGACAAAAAGGCGAGTCAACAAGCTTGAAGGAAAATAATTTACTCTTAAAGTTAACATGACCGGTGATCAACCTCCAACCATGTCCTGGCCAGCCGTTCACGAACGGATGGAAAGAACTGGTGGAGGTGTCGGCCCTTGATGGAATTATCCCACCTACCTTGCCATTCAGACAAAAGTTCCTCCCAGACGTCGGTCTGTGGTTTGAATAATCTAGCAATCTTAACACGGTAACGTAGGGTTAAAAAGTCTGCGTCCGTGGTCTCACGTGCGTTATAGTACATTGCAGCCCGTCGCTGCACTTCAAGATCAACTGGAAGTACACCTGCAAGTACCGGTAAGGCTTCAGTACTAACCGTCCTATACGCTTTGCATAAGAATATCAAAGCCAAACGCTGGCTTTGAAGCAATTTACGTCGTGGTGCTCCTATGGTGGCCCTATCGGCCCAAACAGGTGCCCCGTAACACATAAGCCCCAAGTAAGTAGCCTCATAAATGGTCTTTAAAGTTATAAATGACAGACCCCACGTAGATTTTGATATTCTCGTTAAGGCATAAAAGTTCTTTTTAGCTTTTTCACCGACAGTTTTTATATGATCTATGAATGAAAAATTTCTCTCTAAGACCAAACCAAGGTAGCACATGGATTGCTTTCTTTTCACGGGAACGTTATTAAATTTAATACAAGGCCACGATTTAAGATTACCTTTTAAAATTTGTTGATCAGTTTTTTGCGGTGCAAAGGTCAGACGGTTTCGATCGGGGCCACTGAGATATTAATCGTAGGCAAGTGTCAGCTAAATTCTCGAGACCAGCCCGAGTACTCGACTGAATGAGCAGCAGGCCGTCGTCCGCGTAACCGGTTAATGAAGAGGAAGAGGAATCGCGAGAAAATCATCAAAACCTAAATTCCATACATACGGAGCGATTACCGACCCCTGAGGACATCCCATGGTAAGGGGCTTTGACATAGAATAATGACCGAGTTTGAGTTTCGCAGAACCATTTAAAAAGTATGAATAAACAAGATTATATATGTTTTTATAGCAGCCACGATTCTTCAGTTTAAGTAGTAGCATCGGCCACCATGCGTTATCAAAGGCCCCGGAAATATCTAAAAAGATTCCAACCACGTACTTGTGTTCCGAGTTATTAACAATTTTTCTAACAGAAAGTGCCGCGTCTACGGTAGATTTTCCCACGGTGAAACCGAATTGGTTGTTATGAAACTTTGGCCCGTCTGGCAGCAAACGTGGAACGATAAGGCGCTCCAGGAGTTTTCCCAAAGATGGCAGTGGGTTATGGGCCTGTACGACTTAGGGTCGTCCGCTGGCTTATCACCACTTTTTGGAATTATTCGTATAAAGCCACGTCGCCATACGCGAGGGAAAACGCCGTCCGCAATACATCGGTTGAAAACGGATAGAATGGCGTCGCCCGCTGTTTTACACGCTTCTATTATCATCCGATTAGATATTTTATCTTCACCTGATGATTTGTTAAGAGGCAGTTTCCTGACAACATTAATGAATTCGTCAATGGATGGAAGGTCTGACGCTGGTGATTCAGGTGGCACAGCAGCCCACGCTCTGATCTGTTCATGGTAGTCATTGTCATTTCATCATCATCATCATCAGGTATCAGACTATTTAATAGAACTTCGGTTGTTTCCTCAATACCGGTGGTGTGTTTATTATTTACTTTAATGTTCTGGACAAACGCCAGCTCGACTGATCGATTAGCTTTGAACTCGTGATACAAAGGAGACCACTGACCTTCTTTATCTAGTTTTTCTACTATTTTCCGCAGTAAATTACCCTTAGATTTTTCCACCGATGCTCTGTAGCGGGACTTGGCAACTCTTAACGCATTTAAAGCAAAGCTGAGTGGGTCTCCGGTGTCCTTTTGTTTTTTAAGCTTGTTTAAATGCCTACGCGCTCGGCGATAGCTTTAGATTAGATTTAATTATTGTCCTATAGTTAAACTATCCATTATTTTTGTAGTTGGTGTTGAGGATTAACTGTTCGAGCTTAAGTTTGTACGTGGTACACTCGGGAGACCCGCAACGATGGTCAAAGGGTTTTTTAAAACGTTTACACGCCACGCAAGTCGGTATAAAATTTAAATTATCCTTGTGCGGGCAGTTATTTGTTTCAAGTGCTTCGGAGCAGTTAGCACAGGAAGGTGATTTATTAACGCAATGTTTCTTAACGTGACCAAACTGTTGGCAATGTAAACAACGAACTACTTCGACATCATCGATGAAACGGCAAGTCGCCCAATTAATAAATTATTTATCTTTGGTGGACACTAAATGTTTACGAACTGTGGACTCGATTTCAGTGCCTGTTCTTGCAACCGTTATCTAAGGAACGCCTACGAATAATTTTAGTTGACTTAATAAAATCATCCTCATTTATTGGCAGCTCGTCTTTAATGTTTTGACGGTATAGCGCGTGCAGAAAAGCATTGTCTTCCATTGAGGATGGGACGTCCTTAACTAATATACGAGGCCTTCGGCCTTTCGGTTTTTCAAGTCTTAAGCCGGCGGGCCTAATACTCGTAGCATCGACCGATTACAACTTTTTTATTTGGTTGTCATTAGCGACACGTAATACAACGCCAGATTTCGCGGTTTTCTTAACGCCTACTATTTGAAATCCGTCATCACTAGGCTTAATCGCTTTCATAAACGCTTGTTCAGTCGCGGACGATGACGAGTAGGTAATCGGCTAACCGCTCAGCGGTAGGGTAGGCGACGACGCACGGAAGGGGGGCGCGCGACTCAACAGCTGGCCCAACTTTAGGTAGACGAAGTTTCAAAGAATCCGCATACGAAGATTTGTTATAATCACTAGTATTGACGTTAGTTAGTATTAGGATTTAATTTAATTTTATCCAATTCGTGTTTCGTATCGGCTAATTTGGTTTCGTTGGAGGATGATTTTATGGGTAACAAAGAAACAATGGCCGTTACGCGCTGAGTCATGTCCATGATGGCTGATTTATTTGCGACATTAATGCGGGACCCTTGGTCATTAACAAGGTCGTTAATTTTTGAAAGATATGCAGACGCCGATGAAACTAAATCGCAATAGTTGTCATTGCTCGCAGTACTGACGTTTAATATTGGCGAAGGCTTCTCAATTGAGTTGGATGTGTGTAGCCATTTTGACCTATCCTCGGGCGAGATGTACGAAGGAGACATTTCGCGAAACAAACGTTTTGTTGAGCTAGCGGAGGTCGTCGGCGACCCGGGTGTATGGAATGCATCTCTGCCACGGTCAGGCGGGTCATCATTAATGGACAACATATTATAAATTATGAAATTCAAACAAACTATTAGAACGTAAGCAAAGTAACAGAATTATCGGACGATAAAATTATTTAGAGGTACTCACCGAAAGTAAACGAAATTAACTAAAATATCAGTAAAACCGACGTAAAAACACTAAAAAACTTACGATACCAGCACTTAGCACAATAGCACACAACTAGTAACAACTCACGAGCCGGGAATCGATCACGGAACACGAAAATCGTAATTCAAATCAACAGCGAAATAGATCGCATCCAACCCGAGCGAGCGCGCGGAGGGAAGTCGACAGATTCGTGAGATACGAGTAGTAGTATAGTGATATAAATGAAGACTGACCACAGAAGTTCCAATAAATCTAAAACTCGGCCACCACCGACTCCTACGCAAGAAAGTTTCCTATATCCAATCCCAACAAGATTAATGCTCGTTTCACGAACATTGTGCGACTCCTGTAGGAATTTCATCGCTCGACACAGCGACAAGAGTTCGAATTCCAGCATCGTATTAATATTTAGGGATTCGTTTAGGTTTCAGCTAGTGTAAACTGTACTAAAGGGTATTCTAGCCTGGAGGGTAAATAATTGCTAGTAGATGACCAGACTCTTGAATATAAATTCCTACCAAAGTCAAAGTTTACTCAAAGATTTCATGGTCTGCGTTGTTTCTAGCTAGAAATAGACAAAAGGTTTGGGAATTTGGAATCGACTAGTGAAGCCTACGTCAAGAAGTTTACTAACGACTTCTGAATTTGTGTAATGTGAATCGTAAATTAGAAAATAAGGTGAGCTCGGGTGGCCCACTAATTACGGTCCCAATTACGTGTCGTGGTTTCAAAGCCGAACTTATTTCCTTTTTTCCTTTTTTGCCGAATTTTATTTTTGCACTTCAGTTCTCAAAATGATGAAGGATAATTTTTTAAGGAAACGGAAGGGATAGAACAACAAAAAATACACTGAAATGTAGAAATACCTTTAATTTCGAAAGTCGGTGACTTTTGTTTCATTGACTTTTTTGGCACTGACTTTCGAAAGTAAAGTTATTTTCCACTTTTCAGTGTTTTTTTTTAAAGTTGGTAGTTTTTTGCAAAAAGTTTTTGTTTTATTCTTTTTAGTTCTTATATCTCCCACAAATCCCTGTCAAGTATCAATTTTACATTGTAAGAACACATTATCCACATTGACGAAGAAAAAATACATTTATAGAGATTACTCAAAGTATCGAAGCAAAGCATTGAGTTATTACTACTACGTATAGAGAAAACACCGCGAACAAAATCTGTGCTCCGTTCAAATGCTGTCAGCTGGCTGCAATTCACTCAGTCGCTTTTTTTTTTTTATTAGGAAGGACCCCTCGCAATTGCAACGCGCTAAGGTTGCTTTACTGCTTAACCGGACAATCCAGTGGTGGCCAAAAATTACTTTAAGGCCCCCAGCCAGGGCTTACAAACTAAGGATTTAAATTAAATGAACGGTCACTAAGGACACCCCCTGTAGGGTTCGGGCCTCGGCTTAGTGCGTCATTGATAAGAGGGCAGCAAGGGACAACAGGCTGGGTCGGATCATTAATTGGGGAATCGGTCGTTACATGCTCAGCGTCGCGGGCTGGCTCGTCGAGCAAGGGTCGGGCAGTGATGTTACTGGGGGGTCTCGGCGGCGGGGCCGGATTCGCGGTTTGTATCGGTTCTTGTGTCTGTTCTTGCGTAATGTGCTGGTTTCCCTACAAGAAGGGTGATGGGATCATCGGGTGTGACAAGAGTGAGCCTTTTTTTTTTTTTTTTCGGATGGGAAATCATCAAATGACTTCTCCCGCTCTGGGCGGAGCAGGAGGGTGTGTCAGACTTTTACTGACTAAAACCCATCCATGTTCCTTCATCGCCCTTTGTGTTCCGGGGCCACGGTATCTCTTTCGAACAGTCCCGCAACCCCGGCAGGCATCGGTCCTTGCGGACCCCTTCCTTATTGCTGACTCTCTTTGAGGCGCGCGTGGAACACGAACGCGCCGTCGACACGGCCTGTCGTCATGAGACGGACGGACGGCGAGCTAGCCCATAGCCCACCGTCCACAGGCCCGCGGACAAGAGTGAGCCTAGGACGGCGAATTCTAGATATCTTGGAGAGGGCGTAGTTGGCTGCTGAGGAGATCAGGGGGTTTGGGTGTTTTTCGGCCTTATCGAAAAAACCCTTGGTTAGGCGTTTCATACATTGGGCTATGGTGGGGATCTTGAGGTCAACATGGAGTTGCTCATTCCTAACGTACCATGGGGCTCCCGTGGCCTTTCGTAAGAATCGGTTTTGACTCAGTCGCTTGCTCGCCACAGCATTATATATACGGGGTTAGCTGCCCCCCGCGCGCCCCGCACTGCGCACAGATTTTGTTCGCGATGTCTTCTCTACGTAGTAGTAATAGCTCAAAGAAGCAAAGTTAATAAAATTTACATGGGACCACCGCGCTTCTACCAAATAAAAAATCGGACCAGTAATCACGCAGAAATCGGTTGTAAAATCCTCCTTTTTTAGAAGTCAGTTGTAAAAAAAAAGACTGCCAATCCTCGCGGAGCCTGCATTGTTCATCATGGCCCACTCCCTCTTCCAAAGAACATGCATCAAACATTCAATACATCAATCATTGTTATCCAACAATGAGAAAGTAATAATGCCGATTTCATACCCAAAATACGCGCTTGGACGAAAAGTTGCCCGTTGTACAATACGATAATATGCTAGTTATACGAGTATATAGATACGTGACAGTGAGCTAACGTAAATAATTAACAACACGCTAATTACCTACTCATCTAGTAATTAGGAACTGCGGCCTTGGACTGGAAATTAGGATCGATGTTTTAGATTAAATAGCTCATAAACATTGATTCTTTCACCGTAAAATTGTAAATACCGTTAGATAATAACCTATCTCGCGAGATTGTGAACTCTCGAAAGATTGTGAACCTGTCTTTGATTGGTCGGTCTTACAGTAGGCCATTCTGTTTGTTTCTTTGGTTAGTCACAGATTCATTTTGCTTCCATCACAATTTCATATAACTATTTCTAAAGCTGTGAGTTATTTTCAACACGAAATCAATTTACAATCACTAAAACACTGTTCGTTTACATTTGGCAATAAACGAATTAACAAACAAATATGGCAGCGCGGGGCACATGACGTTCAACCAATCAGCGCGCGAGGTACGTTCCGTGTTCACAATCTTTCGAGAGTTTACAATCTCGATAGATAGATTATAATCTAACGGTATTTACAATTTTACGGTGACAATTCTAACCCTACCGGGGGTGGTGCCTTGAACTAAGATAATTGCGTAATATGTGCCAAATATCTGGAAGCAGGGGCCGGCCTTGGCCTAAAATTGGATAATCTCTTCGAGAGCGCTGGATTGAGGTAGCTCGTGCGTGTGCCAGTATTGGAATCTTCTTCGAATTGTAATAATGATAGTTCGTTTCCTTTGTTTTGTACTCTGGCTGGACATTTGTTGTCGTGAGAATAGCCCATAGTGTGTAAATAGTGAGAATAGTCACTAGCGGTAAAAAAAGTTGTGCAGCATTTTTTCAGAAACATTCTTTTGTGTGGAAAGATGTTGCTGGCAACATTGCATAGAATTGACATTTCCAGACACATCTTCCTTATCATGTAGTTAGGGCCTAACCTGGTGTCAGAGTTTTTATGCCACTCCGCCCATGGGCGTCTTGACTTGACTTTACATGCCGTCGAGAAATATCTCTCAGGTATGCTGTGCTGGTGTCCTCACGATGTTTTTCTTCACCGAAGCAAGTGATAATTATACAATACGCACATGAATCCGAAAAATCAAAGGTGCGTTTCTTGGGTTCGAACTTGAGACCTATGATTTGATACACGTGTCTAGACACGTAAAATCATACTACTACAACTTGTATTGTTTTCTTCAAAGTAGTCTTTGTATTAACTGATATCAACGTCATTAAAATGAATTATTTCTTCACCAGATCCGCGAGCTTCGCCACGAAAACCTAACAGCCTTCGTAGGAGTCTGCGTGGAAAGTGGTTCAGCATGTATCGTCTCCGCCTACTGCTCCCGGGGGTCTCTAGCCAGAGTCCTCGCAGACAGGGACCTGCATCTCGATGATATGTTCGTGGCAAGCCTGGTAGCCGATCTCCTCCGAGGACTGACATACTTACACGATTCGGCCCTGATCTCCCATGGGAACCTGAGTTCGAGCAACTGTCTTGTGGACAGCCGCTGGGTCCTGCAGATAGCTGATTATGGACTTCATAATTTAAAATGTGAGTGTTTTCTCTTCTAGACGTAAGTGGAAACGGTTATTTAAATGTCAAGTTTTTGTCGAAGAATTGTCGCTCCACGTCCTTGTATTCTCAGCTAAGCCTCGATAAGTGGGTGTTTTGGAGTCTCTTTACGTATTTTGTAACTAGGACGGTGATCTCAGACTGAAAGTGTTTATTGGTGGTATTATTTTAACAAATGGCGTATTTGTGAGTAAAAGCGTTTCCAGTCATTAGGAGTAGAGGGATTTGACTACATATAAATTCGTTAATGATTCCTCATTTAATTTATCTAGAAATTAGTACAAAACTATAGTTTCCGATTGACGAACACACGATTTAAACCTATAAACAATTAAATATCGAGACGAATAAGACTACTGGGTCAGTAGTTATGGAAATTTTTCATACCTATCAGAAATGCAAGATATTAATTGCTGAAATGATTTTTTCGGCCCACATTTTATGATTTTGATGTTCAATGACCCAGTTTTTATGCTACCCGTAATTCAACCAGGTTTTGAAGTCTGATAGGTTTACTGAGTCTTGAGTTGCTTAGAAAGGTTTTAATATGCTGGTTGATTTTAAATACGGTAGCTGCTCTATATATGTTCGGCAAATCCGGCAAAAGCTTTGTCATCACACTGTATACGCTCAACCTGCGCACTATTACAGACCATGCGTTGGTTGTCTGTGTGTCAAGTTTTTTGTGTACCAGGTCTACAATACAATTAATGACTTGTAACCTGAGTGGAGAGATTTGGAAGAGACCTACACTCAGCATTGGGTGGCCAAGTGTTGAAGAAAAAGAAAGAAGAAGAAGAACCTGAGAGATCATGTAATTAAATAATAATAAATAAATATCGCTGGACATTACACACAGCGCCATCTAGTGCCACACTAAGCACCGAGGCTTGTGTCGTTGACAGCAGATAGTTGATATACTACATAGATACTTTTTGTTTGTAAATACATACTTATTATACATATAAACATCTTGACTTGGAAACAAATGTCCATGCTCATCACACAAACATTTGCTCCTATTCGAACCCGGGACCCTAGGAACGTAAGGCAACCTCACTACCGCTGCGCCATTCGGGTCGTCAATAGGGAATATGCATAAATTTTCTTTTTTTATTTCGATACGGAACATAAGTACTATATACAAATAATGACAAAAAGCGAAAACAAGACATAAATCGGCCAAACAACACAAAAGGTGTAACTGTATCGGATCTCTCTGTCTAATCAGCAGTTTCAAATGCTTATAACTTAGTATTTTTATAGATATTAAAAAAAGAATTTCATTTTGCTATTTCTGATGTTAATACGCTTTGTTTAGAGTGATAAAAAAAATCATGCATATACCCTATTACGGCAGGGTTAGCGCAGTGAGTGAGCGACTGACTGCTGCGCTGCGTGTTGCGAGTTCGATTCCCGCACGGAACAAATACTTGTATGGTCCATAGGTACAATCGTGGACACTCCCGCCTGATCACCACTAAGCAAATTTTTGCTTGCACTCGCAACATAGAAACGCTCTCTAGCCCCACCCCTTGAATTTGTATAGAAATAATGAATGAACCCAAACGAGAGTTATTGTTATTTTGCGCGCCAAATTAACGCTTTCTAATAGGCTTAAACTTTAAGGGGGCGTGGCTCGGCGCCTCCGCATGATTTAATAGAAAATAAAATGTAACTGATCAAAAGACCACGACTGTATTTAGACGGGTGTGGCTGCTTAAAAGTTTGTAAACGCAATTACGATACAGGACCGTATACTAGTAGTTTGGGGCACCGTGTTACAAAAAAAAAAACATTAACTACTATAGGTACATAGCCTGCCGGCAAGCATAGTGTGGAGGGGTTTTTGTTAACATCGTTGTGTCTCACACTTGACTCAAGAATCTTTATATTCAGTCATTAAATGTCGCGAACAAGGGGCGAGTCACAAGAGTTTATTTCTTACATTAATTTATCATGCAAGATGTCATTGAAATATCTCAAAATGTGATAAAGATCATTGATTTTTTACCTATTGTAATGACGTCTAATTGAATGAGTGAACAAGCATCTTCTGGGCACGCTCGTTCCATCATAGACCTCATCCAACGCTTTCCATCAGGCTTGATCGAGGTCAAGAGCAGGCCCATTTTGTAATAAAAAAATTGCGTCTAAACTCTGTCACAAACAGACCTACATCGAGTGACATCTCCAATAACTAACCAAAATCATACTGTGAAAATCACTGCTCCTACAAATATACGACACAATAGCTATACAATACATATCCATTAGAAATTATTTACACAAAACAATTAGGTTTGTCGCAGGGGGCCCGAAACCTCGAGTCGTATTGTCGTGACTAGCACAATTCTAGATATAGGTAAGGTATGTATGTACCGTTGGCAAGTGTTAAGACAATACAGGATGAGTACCGACGCAAAATCGGTAACCTCATAATTCAGTACATCATTTTAAACCCCACATAGAAATTTTTCGTCGGTAATTGGTAAATTCACTTGAAATTATAAAGCAATTTCGAGGCTGACTACGACCGAACTGCCAGTGCTGTACTTATTATTAACATTACGAGTAATATATTAGTCTGGTAACCACGACCGAAGCACTGAAGGTGACCTGCGCCATTTCATTCACATCACATCGATGTAATCAAATGTAATTTATTAAAGGTCATCAATTTGAAAAATCTCATGAAATAAATTAATTGAAACAAAATTCTTTCATCTTGTCGTTTATTTTGAAGATTTATCTGTCTCAATTACTTAAATAAGTAATGTTACGCCTGTAATCCCCTACGGGTTAGGCAGAGGTGTACCTAACAGAACCCTCACATATCGTCACTTAGGTTTAAGTCCCATGTAGTTACGGGGCGAACCTATTGACATTAACCGGGCACAGATCCAGACTCTGTGGCTTCTTCTGAGACATTCCTGATGGAAAGACTCTACACTTTGCCCGACCCATAAATCGAACCCTGGACCTCTTGGTCAGTAGTCGCGCTTGCAACCCACGACCAAAGAGGCAGTCATAACTGAGGCATGAGGTCATAGATTGTCTATGACATTTATATTTTCCATAAAGTTCTTAATCAATGCACAATCAAAGCTTCTTAAAATCACGTGCCAAGTGTTTGAAAACTGGGAATTATTAAATAGAGGCTGATTTCTATCATTTTACTCGTGGAAGCTCTTAAAATGCCCCCGTATACTCCTTAGACCTTACCTTGAATGTACCGCAAATTGGGCTTTATAGGGCACGAAGGTAAATCGAGATAGAACTTGGAATATGATTTGAAAGTTGATAGCAACATAAATTAAATTAACGTGAAAATTTCTTACGCAGATTTGTCTTGATTCATCGTCACATCCCTATTCGTACTACATACGTCAAATTCTAGACAGATATTCCTATATTTTGCCCTTCACCAGATGGTTGTTCCGATGCTGAAGATGCCTTACGGATGGAGCGTCGCATGCTATGGAGGGCACCAGAACTCTTGAGGGACCCCAACCCTCCCCCCAGAGGCTCACAGAAGGGAGACGTGTACTCTTTCGGCATCATTCTGTATGAGATTCTTGGGAGGAACGGACCTTGGGGAGATACTAACCTCACTAATGCTGGTAAGTGATTAATTATCCTTAGTAGGTTCCTACGAGTATTTATTATAATACTAGCTTCTGCCAGCGGCTTCGCCCGCGTGAAGTTTGATAATGGTCCCATGGGATCTTACTACCGGGATAAAAAGTATTCAATCAATTCAATGTTAATCTTGGTTATAAACCATGTATCTGTCTCATCCAAAACCGTTCAGTAGTTTTAGCGTGAAAAAGTAGCAAATATCCATACTCACAAACTTTGGCATTTATTATTATTAGTAGGATACTTCAGCCCATAGAAAACGCGCTTGTTGTGTGATCAATGGCCCGTCGACTAGTAGGTTCACACTCCTAAGTCTCGTAACTGCCTGGCCATGAGCTACAAGTTCAAGCGAGACGCGTGTTGCGACGAAAACAAATGAAATATGAGTGCTACGAGTAGACGTGACGACGTGAGACGCGCGCGGGGTCTCTTGGGCCCTACGGTTGTGAACGAGGTGTAAATGCTCTAGCATGTTTGTGGCACACCCAAAGATTTACAAGTCTTTTTTGCATACAAACTCTGCCACAAAAAAAAAACACTAACAAACAAAAGACTATGTAATAGTTGAAATAAGGGCAGTAAAAATAGCAAAAGTCCACACCCGCGTGGAGTACTGTAATTTGTTCCATGGGATCGTACTACCGGGATAGAAGTATCCTATGTGTTAATCCAGGTTATAAACTATCTGTGTATCAAATTTCACCCAAATCTGTTAAAGCAGAAAAAAAAATCTCTTGTTCTTCTTCTTTGTCGCGTCTGACTTGTCATTATTTTATTATTTTGAAATTTCTTTATTTTAACATAAACACAACAGATAAATGACATTCAGATCTTATTCTAAAAGCATTAAAATATAGATTAGGTGTTTTGTGCAGACTATGGCGCCTATATTTAAAACATTTGCGAATACAATCAATATGTAATGTATAAAACTTAGTAGTTGATATGAGTCAGAAATATCTTAATACTTACGTTATACAAATGTCGAACTGTACAGCGCGATGATTAGACGAATGACTTGTCATTACATGCCTCCGAGAAAGATCTCTCAGGCATGCTGGTTTGGTAAATATCTTTTGTAACAGCAACACACTCATTGCCTATAATAACGTTCCCACTACTGGGACACCGGGCCTCTATTAGTAGGAGTGGGTCGTGGTAATCGTATTCCACGTAAGCTTAGGGCTCTATTCTGTAGCGTGTTCCCGTTCCTTGTGTTCCCTGTAATTAGAGACGCTCGAGCCAAATTCAAAACGTCGGACTGCGAAGGTATATTTACTAATTTGAAGCAGCAACTGTCTATCCGTTTTCGAAATTATTGAAAATGTCGTTAACAATGTTACACACCAATAACATTCCAAATATTAAAACTAGCAATATTCCTAGAAACAGCACAATCTATCTCAATCTACGCCATGTGCGTATTTATTTAGAACGGAGTAACAAACTAGTTTTTTCGAAAAAAAAAAATGGACATGGCACCTTGTTGTAGTATTGATGTTTAGTTCTCTATATTTAAAATTTTCTATTAAACAAAAAAACCCTATTACCTAACTAATTTAGAGGTAATGAACAGGAAAAAAGACTTCCTGCACTTATAACAATTTCAATGTTCCGGTTGCCAGTGTAATCTAATCTCAGACACAAAATAAATAAAAAATAACACTAGCCTAGGTCCGCGAATCCGCCCGCATGGAGTTCGGTAATTGTCCTACAGGATCGTACTACCGGGATAAAAAGTATTATATGTGTGTGTGCGAAATTTCACCCAAATCCATCTAGTAGTTTTTGCGTTAAAAAGTAACAAACATTCATCTATCCTCACAAACTTTCGCATAGTAATAATAAAAGATGGTTTTAAGCTTTACTAACTTACACCGGCACTTACGGGATATCTTCCGTGATTTAAATTTTAACTATTGTGAAATCCCGATATTTCGATGCTCTTCATCCCGCGACAGTGGCGTTTGCAACAGCTTCGAAATATCGGGAGCTCACAATAGTTGAAAATGAGGGAAGATATCCGGTATCCCGTAAGTGGCAGTGTAAATTTAGTACAAAGATGTCAGCTCAAATTTTTTATCACTTTCAAAACCACACATCTTTTTTCTTGTTACCACTGCTCTCTCTGCAACTGACAGGTATGTCAGAATCACTGTGGTCCTTACCGTTGTAACAACAAAGTTGTTTTTAGGTCAACATTTGAAAGGTGAAATATGGTGACAGGACTCTATGAACATCATCCATACAATTTACATTTTTGCCATAAACAATTTCTTATCGTACTTTTATGTCCAACAGAGATCATAGGCCGAGTGCGGCATCCAATAGGAGGCGTGCTCTCCAGGCCACCGCTTGGAGGGCTAGTGGCTCGACCAGCTGTGCTTGCTGTCCTAAACGCGTGCTGGAGTGAGCGGTCTGACCGCAGGCCGGACTTGAGACTCGTGAGGATAAGGCTCAAGGATATGCATGCTGGCATGTGAGTACCTTTAAACTTTAATATTGTCCGAACTTATCGAAAGTGAAAGTCATGAGAGAAAGTCATGCTCACTCAAATGTCTCGCTGATGGTGGCGGGTGTGTCGGGTCATTTAGTTCCCTTCAATATGGTTGAGTTGAATGGCGCCGATACACGCGTCTTGTTCGTGATCGGGCGCTGTCAGTTGGGACTGGTCATCTCTTAGCTGCCACGGTTCATTTTAATTACTTTATTTTTAATTTGTTGATTTAATGTTTTACTCTGGACGCTCATAATGTGCACGTCTTCCTACATCGTTCTCACATATATCTATAATCTCAACATGAATGATGTAACCAAGATTTTGTAACAATATTTTGATTTAAAAGAGTGTCCACGGAGTTTCTTGCCCGTTCTTCTCCATAGAGATCTACGCTAGGGAATGGGCAACTACAGTACTTTCTCAAGTTATTATGTCTTGTGTCTGGGACTGTAGCTTTGTTTTGTTTTTTTTTGTATTTTTGACTTTCAAAAGTGCCATAATGGTCTAATTGAAATAAATGCTTTGAGTTTGAGTTTGAGTTTGAAAGTCTAACAAAGTGTCGAGTTGCGTCGTCGGAACGAATAGAGATGAATGGCGACTTCTTCTTCTTCTTTTATTGATCGACTCAAACCGACTCCACATGGAGAAGTTTGGTCACTTTGGTTAAGCTACGTACGTGTACTTAACTTCTTAACTTCGCTTCGTATGAAAATTTAGCCAAGTTCGTCTATTAGGACTATGACACCCACGACCACGCCTCGGAAGAAACCCCACTGTCAAACAAATGAACCGCGCAGCTAATGAGCTAATGTATCAAACCCGTCCTAGGCAGAAGTGGGCGATCAACTATGCAGGGTGTAAACAGACTCTTCACGAAGCCGTCAACCAAGCATTCTATACATCAAACTAAGCAACCCTAAAAAAAATTACAGGGATATTACTTTTTTTTAAGGTGAAATATCAGACTTTAGGTAGGACTCAATGTAAAGCACTTAAAACATTGTGCTTATGGATGGATTGAATAGTACTTGGGTCATGTAAAACATGTATTTTATTAAATACTCATGTGAAAAAGTTGGAACTTTGATCTCCAAAATTTCCATAACTAGAAGGTTCCCAGGTATAGTCCAGAACAAAAAAATGATCGCAATGACGGAGAGAACAAGTGCCTTTTGACTTCGATAAGAGTGTTTTTACACCCTATATAGGGTCTTAGAATAAGTTGTAACCTCTCACGTCTGAGGCATTTCGCTAGTTAATTTAATTTTACCGTTGTGTGTGGGTTGTTGCGTGAGTATTTATCCGTGTCGGTACGAGATAATAATAAATATTCTCGAATATTTTGTGGTGACTTTAGTAGTGTGTATAATGGAGCGCTCGTCTAACTTTGGGTGTTCCTCGATGAGAGGTACAGCCACGTTTAGGAGTAAATAATATTTAAAAAGCAGTGGGCGTTTGAGCCTGTAGGCATTGGGCAACGTCCCCACTACAATGAAATCAACCCATTTTTATTTTTTCGGATGGGAAATCATCAAATGACTCCTCCCGCGCTAGGCGAAGCAGGAGGGAGTGTCAGACTTTTACTGACCAAAACCCATCCATGTTCCTTCATCGCCCTTTATGTTCCGGGGCCATGGTATCTCTTTCGAACAGTCCCGCAACCCCGGATGAAATCAACCCCTTAGAAAATCTTTGTTCATTTTGACATTTCCTTAGCATATTCGATCCGTCCTAAATAGGTGAACTTTAGTACTCAAAAAATGGCAATAAAAGGGGACATTAAATTTGTTGTCTTTCTTGCGATCGTTTCATTCAGTTCAAAGACAAAGTTTGTCTTTGGTAAATAACATAACATCGAGCAGGACTTGTAATCTTCGATTCTTCGAAGGGTTAGGCAGACGATGATTTCGCCTGTTATATTTAAGTCCTATGTAATAGGGGCGAGCCTATTGCCATCAACCGGAGATATGTTCAGACTCCGTGGCTACTACTGAGAAATTCCTGATGGAAAAACAAAAAAAATATCTTTAGTAAATAAATGGGTGTAAAAAAAGTACCAGAGATTTCTGTTTTACTGGCGAACAAATATCAAATAAGTATACAATTAAGTACAATTTTTGGATGACAAAAGTTAGCAACGCCAAATTATATCCTAGAACTAACTAAACTCGGAACGAAAATTTTATACCAGCAGAAATCCTAGCCAAAAACAAAGACGAAATTTATGTTGTTCAGTTTTTAATAACGCTGTTTTTTTTTGTAAAACAGACACGAACAAGCGATATAAACGTCTCGGCTCATCATAACTAATAGAAATTTTAACATCTGCTATTACTAGTCTAGTCTAAAGCAATCCGTCTAGACATGTCATGTTGAAGAAAGTTAGACGGACATAACAATTTTTTATTTTTTTTTAGCTTTATTTATCCCTTAATTTATTTTGTATCTAATGCGTTGTGTACTTATCTATTAATTTGTTAGTAATGACTTAACTCTAACTTAAATAGACTTAACTATAGTTATCTAAAATTCCATCGTCAGTCGAGGATTTGAATCGAACTTATAATAAATGCGTTATTCTTGACAGGAATAAGAAACTATAAAGGGTGTATATAACAAAACCCCAACAAAGCCGAAAGCCACAGTCCTCCCCGTCATTGCGACATTGTTTTTGTTCTAGACCATACCTGGAAACCCTACAGAGATACAAACTACATAAAGACATAAAAGAAATCAAATCGTCATTAATATACAAGAAAACTTTAAAAATATATATATTGAAAGATCTTTCCCTGCAAATAAATAAAAAAAATTAGATGTATGAATCATCATCATCATCATCATCAGCCTATAATGTTCCCACTGCTGGGACACGGCCTCCTCTCAATGAGAGGGAATGTTAAACGAAAAAATAAAATAAAAAACATGCAAACAAATATAATCAAAAATACATAATGATAGTCCATATTAACAAAAAAAATATTATTATGCATACTAAGTACAAATATTAACCGAAAATAAGCCTTAGTGAACACGCAACAACTATTAAATTGCCTCATCGCCCAAAACTTTTGTGTTCTTTCTTGTTTCTTGTATGGAACCGACCTCCTTCTGATTTGTTAATTTTGTACTTAATATTTTAATATTTCAATGTTGTTGTGCTAAAACGAAATGAATGCTAAGTCGAAGTATTATTGTAACCTAGATAAAAGATACATATTTGTTTTTGTTTTATCTACGTTTACTGGCAGACAACATTGTAAACCTATTTATGTTTTTCGCTGTAAGTGAATTTGTAATTCTTTTGAGAAATAAGTTTTGGATATAGGGTCCAACGTTCCCACATGTTTTTTTAAATATTAATTATGTATTTTAAACACCTCCATGACCTGTCAACTATTTAAACCATCCATCAGCACAATGTTTTGAGTGCGTTACATTGAGTCCTACCGTGAAACGTGATCTTTCATCCCAAAAAAGAGTCGTTACCCAGCAAAAATTTTTGCGTAAAGTTACTTAGTTTGATGTACAATGTACATAAAACTTGGTTGAAAACTTCGGGAAGGGTTCGTTTGCAGTCTGTATAATTGACCGTTGTACGGTCGAACAAGGTATTTGGTTTACATTTTACAATGTAATTTGTGGGTTAAACTGTAACTGTGTACTGATCCTGTCCTGCTTTAAGACGTCATGGTAGGCCAGTTGTAGTCCTAAGTGGAGTATTCAATGTTTATGCCGCAAACACACAAACGTTATAATCAAAAATTATAATAAGTTACCGAAATTCTATTTTATTGAATCTGTGACTGAAACAAAATGAAAAATATATTAATATAAATGCTTTTATTTGTATAGGAAAACGAACATATTCGACAATATGCTAGCAATGATGGAGAAGTACGCTTCAAACTTGGAAGCCATCGTTGCAGCCAGGACTGAACAGCTGCTACAAGAGAAGAGAAGGACTGATGATTTGCTGAACAGGATGCTGCCGAGGTAAAAGTTATCCTACGACCTTTTTAAATAAAACGTAAAGCAAGAATTTCCGAAAGAGTTTTATGGTTAACATGTAGTGGTTAGGTTGTTAGGGTAGTTAGCAGGCCCGAAGGCACCTTAGAAGCCGATTCCTGCCGGCTTCCCTTCGGAAACGAGGCACACCACCGTAGTGTCTACTGTGACCAAATATACAGGATTAGTTTTCAATGACCGGTAAAATTTTCAGAGATGGTTTAGAATCGATAATATTTTCGATAGATGAAAATTAAAAATTAAAATTTTCATATACTGTCACACAATATTTCGCTTCAATAATTTATTTCAAATAAACACGCTTAGATGAACTTCAAAACTATTTTTCTCAAAATACTTCAAACAATATTGAACGCAGTGACAACATTTCTGAAAATTTCGTAGACTTGAAATGGCCAAACGTTTCAGCTACGTCGGATCACAACTTGCAACTATTATCTAGGTATTTCAATAAATTTATCCTACCGAAAAATAGTTTCCCCTCTACTAGAAACATTTTTATTTATTTTTTCAAAATAAATGAATTTTAGTTTTAATATTTTGGACATGAATTTTCATGGTTACATGGTCATGAAAAGGCAATTCATGTTTGTAGTGAATTTTAATAAAAGTTAATTTAAAATCGTGTGTGCGAAGTTAATGTATAAAAACTTTATATGGTAAAAAATTTATACTGCAATGCAATAGGTCGTTGACAAGGGACTCAAGGGGAATTCACAAACAGCGCGTTCGTGTTCCACGCGCACCTCAAAGAGATGTCAGCAAAAAGGAAGGGGTCGGCAAGGGCCGACGCCTGCCGGGGGGGCTCTAGAACATAAAGGGCTAAGAAGAAACATGGATGGGTTTTAGTCAGTAAAAGTCTGACACTCCTTTCCACTCCACCCAGAGCGGGATTTCATGATTTCATCATGATTTCGTCATTTGATGATTTTCAATCCAAAAAAAAAGGGGCATTCAACACAAATGATTTATGATGGCCGTCCCTTGACAGGTTGACCTCATAATTTAACTTCATCCGTTGTTTGCTTAGTGGTGATGTTTTCTCGTTAATTAGTACTCAAAGAAGACACTAGTTAAGAAAGTGTTAGGTACTGCGTTCGCGTATAGTAGGCTTCAAGTTAATTTCTACAAAATCAGTATAGGCTGGCCTTTTATTCTAATGTACATGTATGTACTCGTCGTACTACGTTTGTTTTGTCTAGATGTGGAAATCCTCAATGGGTTTCCCCCGCCCTGGCGAGAGCGGAGGGGTCTGTCAGACTTCCTCTGCCCCGGACTAGTGCCCGCTTGTCCTGCTTGGGGAGAGAGATATAAGCCTCCCCACGTTATGTCCATGAGAGGCGCACGCGTAGAACACTACACGCCACCACGTTACACGTTACACGTTATAGGGGGCGACGGGTGTCCCCGAATGCGTCGCCCCTGGGGGCGTCGGAAGAGGGCGCTGTCCGCCCTCTGTCGACGTCCGATGCGTCTGCTGCGGGATGGAGGAGAGCTCGGCATCTCCCTTTCCTTTTTAACATATAGAATAGAATAGAATAGAATACTCTTTATTATGTACACCATTAAAATTACAGATACAAAATAAAGTAAAACATACAAGGGGTGACACAATGGGCGGACTTATCGCTAAAAGCGATCTTTTAAAGACAACCTTTGGATGGATTTAAGGGGGAAGGAGAGAATACTGCAGGTAGCCTGTGGTGTACCATTTACATATATACAATAAATACATACATACATAAAACATATTACACTTATATAATATTTTCATTTTTTCTATTATCGAGAAATGAGTGCGAAGAACTAAATTAAAATACCTAATAAAAAAGCTTAAGTAGAGAGATACAGGTTTTTTATCATGCTTTTAAAAATTGACATATATACTTTGCTAAGCTTACTAAAGGTCAATTGGTGATGCTATAATTTACGGCCATCTATTATCTGCCTCAGCAAAAGTTTAGTTAGATAGATGATTTATCTAAAACCCTTCTAGTTACAGTCTCTATAACATAAGAAAATCATAACAGACAGATCACCTTTTTAGCAAAACACATCCTTTCCAAATTATTACTTTCAAATACTGTTGTCATCATGTTTCTCAATTTACTTATTTTTCCACACCAGGACAGTGGCAGAAGCCTTGAAGCGTGGTGAAAGGGTGCAAGCAGAGAGCTTCGACTGCGTCACGATATACTTCAGCGACATCGTCGGATTCACCAAGCTAGCGGCTACTAACACTCCTATGCAGGTAAGCAGTATACAGGCCTTAAGGCTCATTTACGACGCGGCGCAGTCCGAAGAAAATCCAAACCTATGGCGATGTATGAGAGCGTATACTGAGAAGTGATAGTACGCACGTTTGCTTGAAATGCAGATTATGTTGGAGCCCGCAAATGACGCAGCATTGCAGCCAGCCAGTTCCTTTAATACTTTGTTCACGGAGAAGTGGCGTATGAAACGTAGCGATACCTGCAACGGAGCACACGGAGTGGCACGATGCGTCGCACGCACCGCTTTACGCCAGCGTCTCCGTAAACAAAATCGTACACTGTCATATTTTTGTGTTTGCGCGTGTGATAACTCGGGCTGCTGCTCGTGCCGCCTTTCTATTAAAGGAATAAACGCACAAAGCACCGCGGCTTCGTGAAAGAGCCCTCAGGATTTATGTCAAGACAGGCGTGCGCTTCATATACCAGGCCGCAACCCGAGAGCGGCCGCGGCGACTTGTTACACCCCGCTTGCCAGTTGCACCCACGTTTAAGTAAAACGTGACAATGGATCGCGCATGAATTCGCCGCTCGTGTAGAGTAAGGTCTTCCGAAATGTCAGATGTCATACATTGTTCGCGCGTTGCGTGCTTTTTATCACGTATTTATTTATACTAATATACTTACGATTAGGTTCTAGACTAAGCCATTCCTGATTAATTATGACTCGAAGATTTTATATAGATTTTATTTTATTAGTAGGTACTTGGAGGTAGAATGATTTTTAAATGTTTCATGCTTGCTTTTAGGGAAAATATTGTAAATATGTATCAGAAGTTTACTTTCAAGTAAACTTTAAAGTATAAAATATGACAAGACCTTACTCGACAGTGGCGCCATCTAGTAAAGTAAAAAACGATAGCCCCCATTAGTCACTCCGCAAGGACCGCATGACGCGTGCCGACAGAGTTTTTAGGTCACGGCTAGACGTGGGCACGTGGTAGGCCACCTCGACTTGTGAAATTTAAGGCTTTGTTTTTCTAAGAACGTTTTATACCGTGGACATTGTGACCTCGCTGGTCTAGTAATTGCAAGCGCAACTGCTGAGAATGAGGTCCTGGGTTTAATTCTCAGGTCGGGCAAAGTGTTATTGGGTCCTTCAGGAAATTCTCAGTAGCAGTTACCAAATCTGGATTTGTGCCCGGTTGACGGCAATATGCTCGCCATTGATGGGGCTAAAACTCTATAGCTCTGGAACGCGCTACCTTTTGGCATTAAAAAGGCTGGAAGCAAATTCACTTTCAAAAGAAAAGTTCGTAACTACTATTTAAGTCAGACTAAATAGCTCGCAATTTGAAGTCTAATCATAATAATTATTATTAAGTCTCTCGTTACTTTCTTTTTAATTTTTGGTATTTGATAAAATATCGATTAGTTTATTTTATCTGTTTAAGTGTATTAGTATCAATCTAGGTACTAAATATAAATTCTCGTAACCAAGAAGTTAGTTTTTTTAGACATTATTTGGACCCTATCACTATGTTTTCTTAGTTAACACAAAGGTTGACTGGTAGAGAATGCCTTGTGGCATTAAGTCCGCCTATGTACCACTATTGTACATGAATGTTAAATAAATAAATATAACATAACTGGCGAAATATGGGTGTACTATTTAGGTAAACCTCTGCTCAACCCCGAAGGATACTATTTCTTACTTTAGGACTATGCTCATCAATCGGACCTTGAAAAAGTATTTCTCTTTATATTTTTGACATTAAATTTGACATTATACCGCTAATTTATTTGACATTGTATTTATTGGTTGACATACTTATTTTAAATTAATTGACTCTTGAACCAAACTTTTTACTTCAATTATTATGGCTTTTAAATGTATTTGTTTCTGCATGTGATACTCGTAATTTTATATAATATGTAATGTTCAACACAATGTGAAATGTTTATGAATAAAAATAAATAAAATGAAATGAAATGATAACAGGCGTGATGATTCTATGACATTATGAACGGTCACAGCCGGTGGCTGACTTTTTAAATGAGTGGCGTAAACAAGGCCTTCTAAATAAATTGGTAACGTAAACAAAGAGTATATTTATAGAACGAAGGACCAACATTTCCATTTTAGACCAAAATCTCATAAAAAATAGATTGAGGGGTCCATATTTTCTTGGCTTGTAAATTGTTTAGAAATCTTGTTTCATTCACTTGATAAGAATATTATGAATAATTTTGCTGTTTAAACTCACTTTTAGACTGTTTGGAAAATAAATGGTTGGAGGTGCTCCGAAACATTGAAAATGTTTATTTTACTCTAAACGGAAAATACCTAAAAATTTTAAAAATAAATACTATTTCGTATTTGGTCTTTCAGTAACGTAACTAATTTTATACCTACAGGGCTCGCATCAAGTTTCAGAATTTACTTTAACGTCAAGGTAATATTATCTTATGAAAGTACCTGTATCAGACAGACTTAAAAATTACTGGACCGATATGAAAAATTCTTTCAGCAATGTATAGCTACATTATCAGCGAGTAACATAGGCTATATTTTATCCCCGTACTCCCACGGGAACGGGAACTACGCGGGTGAAACCGCGTGACGTCCGCTAGTATTAAACATTATTCCACATTTTGTGTATGATAATTTATTTTGACATTTATTTATTCTGAATTTATTGTGTATGTTTACTTTTGACTTGTTAATTTAATCTAGTTTGTTTCGATAATGTTTCTAATGTAATTCTGACTATCTATTTTTGTTTTTAAATAATGTTTCGAATTTAATTGTAATGTAATTCTGCAATTTCAATTATATGTGTTTGTATATTTGTTTAATATGGGTTTTGGACGTGAAATAAATGATTTTATTATTTATTTTCTTTATTTATTAGATAAAAATGATCGTAGGTGTCCTAAATAAACACCTTTTGCTTTCTTAGGCAGATCGGACTAATTTCTTCATTGTTTCATCTTCGTAATACAAGCCTATCTCATAAAGGTAGATAAAATATACTAACTGTGTATGGTCGGCGGCTTTTGGAATCAAGTGTAATAACCATTTTCACTAACATTAGGCAGACACTAGGTAAGTAATGCCTGGTGTGAACAAAAACAACCATCGGTTGGTTCAGTAGTTCAATACTTACTTCAGCTGTGGAAAACTAGAAATTCACATCTCATTTGCATTTACGATGTTACCTGAGAAAATAAGGAATGATATATGTGAACTGGATCCGAAATACAGCCTAAATAAACCACGTAAAAGTAGCAGTATAAACTTTTCGTACAAATTAGTGCAAATTAAACCCTGGGTTTTTACGGACACGCAAAACGATTTCCACAAGCCTATGAGGGAATAGTTTTGCGTGTCCGTTTAACTGGTCACCTGACCAAGATGTTCAAAGTGTTTTCATTCACGCAGTGAGTCGAACATTATTAATTTCTATAGGGAGTAATTTCGAGACAGCTGTACACCGTTGCTACGATACTGATTAGTCAAGTGTGAGTCGTGACACGTGGCGAGACTCGGATGCTTGGTCCTTTTGCTTCGGAGGACTTGTTTACGCTAGACGCTGTCTTTGATCAGATTGATATGTAATATGCGAGCTTATTCAAGTATATCACCGCACTGGGCCCACGTCATGGATAACAGTCCCTTTCATAGAGAGGAGGCCTGTTTCCCAGCAGAGTGGGAATATAACAGGATTATTATGATATGCTATTTATATCTATGTACTTATTACAAAGAAAAGATTTTTTTGCGTATGTCTGTCAGAAAATTGTCGATTTCATTTTTAAATTCACTTAGGGATATTATCTACCTACATAGACCTCATTGGTTAACTGAACCCTTTGTTTCTACAGGTGGTGGAGATCTTGAACGACCTGTACACCTGCTGTGACGCTATCATATCATACTACAACGTTTACAAGGTAAGCTTTGATGTACCTACATAAATGTGTGCTGGTTTTATCTACTACGAATGTATGTATATCTACAAGGTGAGACAATACGACAATACCTAAATGAAAACACTGGTAATAAAGGAATATTTTTAAACTGTGAAATAAATCCTAACAACGAGTTATTAGAGAGAATCACTTACTCCTAAGATACAGGCACATACACCTAGTTTAGGAGTCAGGGAATTTAAAATTATTGTGTCCTAGTTATAAGCCTTATATGCTCTTAGTTTTTGGTCTTTGTTATAACTATGATGGCTTTTGGTGAAATAAAATAAATTACTAATTTATTTGATTATTAATTAAAAAACATATTTTAGGTATTTTCGCGAATTTTACCTTTATTATAAGCCCGCCTGATTTGATCAGGCACGCATAAAACGTATATCAATCGATAGCTGGCATAAATACAAACAAGTTTTGAATTAGACAAAACGTTCTAAAGTGTTACGTTTCCGAGATATGAGAAAGAAAAAAAGAAAGAAAGAAAAAGCATTTATTAGCCCGCACAGGACAAAACACACAGAGCTATCAAAGTTGTGCTGGTGTGACCTGAAGTCCTAGTGACCTAGTGACCTGAAGATGCCATCGGTGAATGGACTTTAACTGTGATTGCTCATATCTCGGAAACGTGACATTTTATAACATTTACCCCTGAATACTGAAACGTCACTCAAAATTTAAGGGCTGCTTAACATTTGAGCACTCCTAAACTTTAAATTTCGTATGGCCAAACGTCACTTTTGAGTATCTGTTAAATATAAGTGCCTAATAAATTTAAATTGACGTTTCAGTATTTGGGGTTAGTCTCATACAAGTTTGTTTGTCTATTAATGGCGGTTTTTATACGTGGCCGCAACTCTGAAAAAAACAAATTGCGGAAGTTAGGCCGGCCAGGCATCATACAAAAATCTTCCAAAGCCTTTAAAAAAAAAAAAACGCACTATACAGGGCGTCCCACGGATATGCCACATGGAGGGAAAGTACCTTGAATATTGTAGATGGAACATTTTACTGAAAGAAGACATTATTTAGCTACAGGGTGATTATTTTTCTCGTTTAACGGGTTCGATTCCCGGTTCAACCATGTAATTATTTAAATATATAAAATAAAGCAGTTTAAATTGTTTATTAAATTCAAATAATGTCTTCTTTCAGTAAAATGTTCCATCTACAATATTCAAGGTACTTTCCCTCCATGTGGCATATCCGTGGGACGCCCTGTATAGCATAACACTGTAAGTATACAAAATACACCATATAAAGGGTGTAAAACACCTCTTAACGAAGCCGAAAGGTACTTATACTCCCCGTCATTGCGATCATTTTTTTGTTCTACACCATACCTGGGAACCTTCTAGTTACGGGGATATTGGGGGTCGAAATTCCAACTTTTTGACAAGTTTTTTTTTTAAATACAAGTTTTTAATGTATGATTTTTACTTTAAACACCTCCACGACCCCCGTACTATTGAAACCACCATCAGCACAATGTTTTGAGTTCGTTACGTTGAGTTCTACCACAAAACGTGATTTTTCACCCCAAAAAAACGTCGTTTCCCAGCATATTTTTTGCGTAAAGTTACTTAGTTTGATGTACAGAATGCTTAGTTGACGGCTTCGTGATGAGGTAGTTTACACCCTGTATAAATATTGGAGTTCATCAACCTAAGGTATAATTTGCACTAATTCGAATCTGAAAATTTAAGGAACGAATTTGAGAAAGGCTTTTTAAGTAGTAAGTTGGTAAGTTACACCGATGCGGAAGTCGTTATCTTGTCGGTGCTAGAATATTAATCTATATCAGGTAGAAAATGCCTCTCATAGAGCGTGTCCCAGCAGTGGGAACATTATAGGCTGATTAGGCTGCCTGTCCATTGAAGCGGAGCGGAGAACCGGAGAAATATTAACTAGAGCTTTGATTTATTTGGAACCAGTCCTTTGTGATTGTTATGAGTAGTCAGAACCCCGAAAGTATATCAGTTTTACCAAAGGCAGGAGAAAAGGATCGATGTAAAATACTGGTATTCAGCTGCATCCGGTAAGACTGGAAGCCGGAAAAGGCGAGGCTGATGATGATGCTGGTGGTCTGTTGTGATTAATTATAAATAGATAAGTCCGTGATAGAACTGACCCATATCTTTCTTATATACATATATCATTAAACTTTTTAATTGATACAGGTGGAGACGATAGGCGACGCATACATGGTGGTCGGTGGTTTGCCAGAGAGGTGTTCCCGTCATGCTGCAGAGGTCGCATCCTTAGCCCTGCATGTACTGGATGCTGTTCCCAAGATCAGGTCCAGGCAGGTGCCAGCCGCTAGACTACATATTAGGATAGGTAAGTTACCTATGATTTTTTATCTGTCACATCATTTCAAACATTGTATAAAGGATGACGCACGCTAGATCGTGCCGGATCCGAGTCGAGCGTCGGCCGTAGCACAATCCATTGTCTGTTACTCGGTAGCGGCTCGGAAGCGTGAGTGTGTCCATACAAAATTGCACGGTCGACACTCGGCTCGGACCCGACACGGTCTAGCGTAAGTCAAGCTTAAAGTCACATACTAACACGCTAGCCATAGTCCTAAGTGAACCAATAACCTTGAAAAGGCTCAAAAGCCACCAAATATGGACTTTAATAATTTAATAATTTTGAGAGGCAGTTTTTTCACCGGAAGAATGGACCGCTACAGTTAGTACAGTTGAACATTATAGACCTCCCCAAGCGTAACCACTTCGACCAATTTTGTGCGTTTGGTATCCAGCGGCCTCCAGAAGGTCCTTGGTCTACCTTATGGAAAGTCTTCCAACGGTTTGCTTTCACTTAGGCGGTCGCCAATCCAGAGCCTTTCCCTCGTATTGTTAGGAGGTTCCTTTCTCTGAAGCCCTGACCTGGTAGCTTGGACCCTGCTCCCGATACCAGTGGGAAGTATCCCATCTAGACTATCCTATCTAGACTCGAAAGAGCTTAAATTTTCCTTCGCTAAAGCAACAGCTGTCTCCAGACGCTTAATATTAACAATCTGACGGATTACACCATAAAAACACTAATGGGATGAGTATAAGATACGCTACTAGCAATTAAAATGACAATTTCCCTTCGGAGATCCGGGACTGGCGACTTAATTTGTTACCAAGAACGGCACGAGGAAACTTGTTCACTCATCTACATACAAACTAACTTACCACTTGTTAAATTTACTAACTAAGTGACTTGCTCAACTATTACCTGTTAACTACGAGTACATACGTAAATGATATTGTTACGAGCTGGGTATGGGATAAATTAATTACTACCGAAGAAACAACAAATAACTTTAATAATCACAAAACACTTATAACTCAATCACAAGTACACTACTGATCACTATTTGCTTAGATATCGCACTTCTAGTTCACTTCGATTCGCTTCGTTGTCTAGCCAAAATCAGACTGCCTGCAAACACGTCGACTATTTATATGGCGACCGAACGTTCAAGAAAGATCCACGACATCCTAGAATCTTCTAGACAATTCCATAGTGGGTCATTGTCCTTCGAGAAACTTCCACAATAGTACCTACACCCACATTTTGCCAGTTATGTTTAAGTCCCATGTAATAGGGGGCAAGCGCTGGCGCAAATCCAGACTCCGTGGCTGCTACTGAGAAATTCCTGATGGAAAAACCCAATAACACTGCCCGACCAGGGGATCGAACCCAGGACCTCATGCTGAGTTGTCGCCACCACTCGACCAATAAGGCAGTCATTTATTTCAAATTGTTAACAATACATGTGATGGTAATAGACTTATCCCCAATAAAATTGAACCTAACATACCTAACTGTTGAAATGTGGGTGTACTGTAGGTACACATCTGCATACCCCCTCAGAGCATACAGGCGTGATGATATGTTATGATGTTGTGAAAACAACAAACATCCAAGCGATTGCATCAATTACGACCGATTTGCTGTCTATAATTGAAGAGTTCCATTGTATTTCTCCGAATATCACAATCAGATCTACACCAAATTTAACCGGGACGACCGCGAACTAATTTTCTTCCAAACAAAAAAAGAATCATCGAAATCGGTTCAAAATTGGCGAAAAAAAGGCTGAACAAACACACAAAAAAAAAATCTGACGAATTGATAACCTCCTCTTTTTGGAAGTCGGTTAACAAGAGAAAAAAGAAAAAAGTCAATATGGTGGGTAATTTTGATGGACTTGGCGCTTGAACTTTTGAAGTGTTGTGGAAAAAATGTCTATTGATTCATCGCAATTATTACGAAGCCTGCAAATTCTGGGGATGGGGGAGTTGGATCCTGACACAGTTTTGCGGAATGGGGGACGTAACAGTTTTATAGGGTGACGCGGATAGTTGTAAGGTAGGTTAAAGTTAAACTTACTTAACAACTGAGGCAGTCTATTTTACTCTGAAGTATTCTAAAAAGAAAAATTAAATCTATATTATCTCTGTTTTTCAAGTGAAGCCATGCTAAAGCAAGCATGCATGCTTTTTGAAGACGTTTTGCATAGCTCCGTATTTTTTTGCTTAATCCCGCAGAATAGGCAAGATGGTATAAAAATCTTTACTGGATCCTCTCTACCCTAAGACTATATGTTGCATAGTGGGGACGCCATACAACCGCGCAGTATTCCAATACAGTACGAACGAGACAATTAAAAAGATAAATCTTAGTTTTAGGCTTGCGAAAACACTTAGCATTACGTAACACAAAACCGAGTGTCTTTGAAGCTTTTTTAACAATGTTGTCCATGTGCGGAATAAAAGTTAATTTACGATCCAGAAGAACTTCCAAATCTCTGATCACATCAACTTTACTGAGGTGCGTACCATTTATACTGTAATTAAAGTCAATGAAGTTACCCTTGCGAGTAAATGTAATGTGGGAACATTTTTCTTCATTAAGTTGCATCTTATTATCCTTACACCAGTTTAAGAGTATGTTCAAGTCATCCTGAAGTAATGTTGAATCGGCTAGAGAGTCGACAACGCGGACTATTTTCAAATCATCGGCGAATAAGAATGGCGTGGAGTTAAAGACACAATAAGGAAGGTCGTTTACAAAAAAAATAAATATTACAGGGCCCAAGTGGGAACCCTGCGGGACACCGGAGGTTATGATCATGGTTTCAGATTTATAGCCATTGGCCACGACATAAAAGGATCTATCCGTTAGTTAAGAGTGCAGCCACTTAAGAAGTGAACCAGCAAAGCCGTACGTAGCAAGTTTTTGAATCAGCACTTCATGTGAAACTTTTTAAAAAGCCTTTCTGAAATCGGAGTATATGGCGTCGACTTGCTGTTTTGAGTCAAGTGAAGCTGCAATAACCTCAACGAAAGCTACTAGGTGGTCTGACAGATATTTCCTGAAATAGTTTTTTATGTCGACTATTGCTTCAAAAACCTTGGCAAATGTCGGAAGGATAGATATAGGACGATAGTTCTACCAAATCATCAGCGTCTGATTTATGAATCGGTACGTACCACTTTGGCCAGCTTCCATTGCTTAGGTTTTTACCTTTTACCAGTGCTGAAAGATTTATTAAAAATCAAGCATATACACACATCAAAAGTATCTAGGGATCAACATATATTTTTGCAATAACTTTTCTCCTGATTGATATTAATTAAAATTTTCTTTAAGGATTCATCAAATAAAGTGTTTTCGTTTGTCACAGTAACGATAAACCAAGTCACCTTTGCATTAATAAAGAAATTTGCCATTTTCCTAATAAAGGGATTTTTGACATTTGAACCACTAACATTAAAGTTCGAAAAAAAGACTGAAATAACAGTTTTCTTTAAAATTTTATTGGGTAACTTAAACAATTAATAATCCGTGTTTCTACCGCGAACACTAACAACACAAGAACATCGGTTTGGCATACTCAAAATGAGTTCATCCAAATCACGCTGTGGAATGGCCGCCCATGTTCGTTGCAACAACAAAAAAAGGTCTTCTTGCGACTGGATACCCTCCATATTCGGCAGAGCTCTTCTCTGTAGCATATCCCATGCATGCTCAATCGGGTTCAAGTCTGGCGACTGAGCAGGCCAGGGCAGGACATTGATGTTAGCTGCGGCGAGAGTCTGTCTTACAACTCTTGCGGTGTGCGGTCGTGCATTATCATGCATTAACTGAAATAAGGGACCGATTTGCACTTGTAGAGGAACGATGACGTCTGATACAATCGTCTCAGCATAAATTTGAGCGTTGAGGTTGCCTCTGATCCAAATCAACTCAGTTCTTCCGCCGATCCAAATACCCGCCCATACCATGATGGTTCCACCACTATAAGGATGGACTTCCTGGCAGGATTTTAATCGCTGTTGGCGTCCAGGGGTTCTCCAGTGTCGTATACGTCTTGTATCCGGTCTCATACCAAAACGAGACTCATCAGAAAAGCACACGAAACGCCATTGTTCTTCTGCCCAATTTCTGTGTTCAAGAGCCCATTGATATCGAATCCTACGATTGTGCATTGCTATAGGTGGTACCCGTAGCGGTCTTCGGGAATGAAGGTTCACTTCATGCAAGCGGTTTCTGACTGTTTGGTCGCTAATTAAGTTCCCTGAAGAGTGATGAAGCCTCACGGCTAACATCATGGCGGTTATTGTTGGAGCTCTTCGAGTTAAGATTTGAATGTATCGGTCTTGTCTCCGTGTGGTGCAGCGATACCGTCCTCCATGGCGCTCAGCCACGGTACCAGTGCTTCGGTAACGTGTCCAAAGTCGACTGATAACACTCTGACTTGTATTCAGAGCTAAAGCTACAGTACGTTGCCGGGAACCAGCTTCTATCATTCCCACGGCTCTGAGCATTTCTTCCCTGCTTAAATGACGTCGCCGCTCCATAATAACGTTGGTTTTAATCAGTAGTAGGGAAACAGTAGCACTAATAATGTCTTCAATGCGTTGTATGTTTTTATAGGGAAAATATTGACAGCTTATTTTCATCTTTTACTCGAATTTGATTGAGAGTTCCTGATTCAAATTATGAAATGCACCAAAAAGGATCCATATAAATTTATAAAATCATAAATTTATTACAAAGCCACATCTCAATCTCAAGAAATCCGCATAAAAATGCTTGATCCCTAGACATTTTTGATGTGTGTATATAGGGTGTTGTTAGTTGGTCAGCGCAAGTTGCAACAAAGTTGGGGGGAATTTCATCGCTGCCTGAACCTTTGGATATGTTTGAGATGTTTGGCTATTTTATCCTTTGGAATCTGTATCAAGGAAAAGCTGTCGGAGTTGCAGAGATGGCTTTCGAAGAAAGGCGAAGTTTGAACTACATTGGAGGCATGGGTAGCTGGACTGTACACGGAGGAAAAGTAGGTCCCGAACAAGTTGCACTCATCTCATTGCCATTACAAGTTTTGCTGACGCCATTTGACATTGAGGCTGGATATGCATTAGCAACATCCCGCTTAGCCTTAATCATCATCATCAGCCTATAATGTACCCACTACTGGGACACAGCCTCCTCTCAATGAGAGGGAATGGGCTATAATCCACCACGCGGGCCCAGTGCGGATTGGTAGATGTCACATATCTTCGAATTTTTGGTTCTAGGACATGCCGGTTTCCTCCCGATGTTTTCAATCACAGTTTTGAGAGCAGTGGTGATGAAATAAATTACACAAAGTAATGCGCCTGTCTGGGTTCGAACCCACGACTTACTGTTCGTAAGTCGGTGTCGCCACCAATGGACCACCGCTGCTCTCGCTCTCTAGCCTTATTAAGGGACCAGAAAAACTTGGGATTCGTTGTAATTTTCTGTTCTATGCAATTTATGTAGTGAGTTCTAACATTCTCTTGCTATTCTGTCACAGCGCTTACTACACCAACGAAGGGATATCTTGTCTATAGGGTTTTTGTACGTACCATACCTTCTTCTTAAGTTATTCTTTTCACGCAGCAATCTCTCCAGCCTTTTAGTGTACCATGGTGGTCGCGAATTACTTGTCACTAAGGTCGATGGGACAAACAGCTCAATGATCTGATAAAGTATCGTATAGAACCGTTCCAACATTATATTGTTGTTGTATCCGAGAATAATGCAGCCAAGTCTGTATTTTCTAGTTCTGATTTAATAGCAAAGTAGTTGGCTTTTTTGAAGTTTAATCTAATGTTAGGTTCTGATTTTAAACTATAATTTACTTTAAGGCGCAGGGAGATTTCAAGAGGAGGGTGATATGGATCGATCTTTGTTAGACTATTTAGGGCTTCAGTCACTTTACATTAGAGAAGATCTACAAGAACTAAATCCAGGATTATATTTTAACATAACATACATTGTTATATTGCTTGAGATTATTCATATGGATAAAGTCTACAAGAGCCTGATTTAGTTTAGAATTAGTTCTTGAGATAGTGGGGTAGGTGTGAGTAACGCCGCTGCTAATGTTTTGATTCCAATGTATATTGCTTATATTGAAGTTATTTGCTTAGATTTCTGCTACAGCGTTATAGCTATTCAAAAAGTGCTCTAAAACAGAATAATGCACTGGTGTTGCAACACTCACGGTGACCCATAAGTCTTCGCACCCACTTTCCCACGAACATTGTCATTTTCATCATTCGCATTTCGTTGCTTTGGTGTCAACGAGTAGGTACCTACAGCTGTACCTAGTACCTACACGTAATAAACGTGTGACCAAATATCACACTTGATTGAGTTATATTTGTTGGGAGTATAAAGTATTGTGTAGTAGGTAGCCTTGAGAACTTGGACAGTTTGTATACGTTGAGATAACAGTAGGTTTAACATAATCGACATTTTTCAAGCTCGCTGCGCTGGCTTTTGAATCCGTTTTTTTCGATTTATTGGCCTTTCTGTATAGCAGTTCGACAAAGTTACCTTTTAATTATTTTAGCTGAAGGGCCATACTTTTCAGTTAAAATCATTCAACCTGAAATAATTAAAGTGAATTATCAGTTTGTTATCGATTCAGTACAAGATAAAATAATATCCTTTATTATGACGTATGAAGTACTAAGGTTATCAATCACGTGACAAGTGCAACGTGCATCGCTGTACTCAATGATAAAGCAAAGCTATAAATACAGGTACATTGGTACATTGTTTTGAAAATTGTCAGTAATAAAAATGATATCGCCGCCGATTCAAACATTCGTGTTCATAGATTTCGGGACAATTCACGGGAATCGAGAAAGTGTTACCGAAGTTAGCCTGTTGGCTGCACCCCGGGATCTGTTTCTTAATCTGCAGAAACCAGAACCAAGTGACAAGTTGACGCTAGATTTCAGGTCACATGGATTTAATTTGAATAGTTACAATGCCATCAATAAATTTATAAACCGGCAAACAAAACCTGTGTGCCTTGTCGCCCATAATGGCACCAGGTGTGATTTTCCCATCCTCAAGCGAGAGCTTCAGCAGTTGAATGTCAGTCTATGTGATGATCTACTATGTGCTGATATAGCCTTTAAGCTTTGAACGATATACTTGAACATCCCTATGAATATGATGAAGACGTCGAAATAATATTTGAGGGGAATGCTGTAAGAGAAATATTTTATGAAGGTGCAGCTGACCCAAATGCATCATACGAACTAGGAGAAATTTACAATAGCGAGGTGACATACCCTCCTGTGGTACCGCATCCTCCTGAAAATGATAACATCATGAGCTTCAGAATATCACGTAAATGGGGTGGAAAATTCTTGTCCTGGACTGACCAAATACAACGTGAGTTTGCCGATGTGAGACCAGAAGAGCAGGATAAACGTGTAGTATCACGTTTATGAGAGCGCGTATTTTTCCTGGACAGATATAACGACAGACCTCAGAAAGTGTTGTTGTAAATGAAATATTCAGGAGATGTGTGACTTAAAGTGAAATGAATTTTTTCATTTGTTTTTGTTGAAGAAATATTTCAAAAATAATGCTAAATAAACATAATAAATAGATAAATAATCATAATAAAAAGTATTTTGAATTTGTTTTCGTTTTTTATTTGAGCATGTTTCCGCAGCAGCTGACTCTGTACACTTGCATTCAGGGTAAAACAAGCTTCCAGCTGCAGTTTCTCCCGTGGTTGTATTCCACGCGAACGTTAGTACTACAGGGATAAACAGTGCTAACCAAAGAGCAATCGTGTGCCAAATTTCGGAGAAATCTGTCCAGCTCTTAAGGCGTGAAATGGTAACAGACTAATATACAGAGATACTTTTATTATTTCAACTAGCAGTGCTCCGCGTTTTTACACGCCGCCCGGTACACTCTTTCGGGAATCTGTTAATTCAATTGAATCGAAACTTAAAAGTTATGGCTATACTTCTAATGCCGTTTTCCTGTAGGTACGACGGTTAACGTAGCTACCGTAACGTAGCCCTTACTGCTTTGTCTCTAAATTCCACCCCGTGTGTTTGGAAAGCCTTAACCGGTTGCGCACCCAAGTTAAGTAGGCCGCTGTAAACGCAATTTAGCATAATGGGGACTGATAAGATATATTTTGGTAACGTATTTTGTTATGGTTATATAATAATCAATAATAAGTTACTGTATGAATAACAACTAAAAGCATCTGGTTGCTGTTCAAATTTGTTCATCACCTTGTCATTATTGTAAGTGTCCCTGTTCTCTTATCTTGTGAACAATTAACATGCACCGGACGCTTAACCTCGCTTCTCCCATCGTCAGGGCCGTAGGCAGGAAGGGTGTTAATGTACTAAGGAAGGGTGTTAATGTATCTAGGGTAAAAAGCAAAAATTATCGAGCTTGCTTCGCTCGGATTATGACAAATAACCTGATTTATCCGAGCATAATTATCCTAGTAAGTATATTCGAGCGCTCTCAGACATGTTTTGTTTGCGTTCGTCAGCTTTTCTTTGCAAATAGCCAAAGTAAGCCGTATTTCTATATTACAGGACAAAAGAAAACCTAACAAATTTGAGGTACTGCTAACATTTTGAAGCTCGCTACGTTCGCTCCTGAATTCTTTTTTTTTTCGCATTTCTGTATAGGAGATCGGCAAAGCGGATCGTGTTAGTTTCAAGAAATAACTCCTTGAAACTAACACATCAGGTGGAGGGCAAAAATTTCGAGATTTCCTCCCTGAAGAAAATCCTACCAGCGGAACATATTACTTTAGATCTGCATCATTTGCAACGGACCTTAATACTCCGTTTCCGCCAAACCGGAGACGTCCAAGCGTCCAAGATTCAATCAATTACAGAATAGACGAGAGACGCGATGTGGACCCATGTCATTGGACGATTTTTTCTCTCCTCCGTGGTTGATCTCGGCTTTAGAGAGCACCGGGCCTTATCTAAATACTCGTACCTAATATTTACCTGCAAACCTTTTTCCTTCTCCAGGTATACACAGCGGCCAATGCGCAGCAGGCGTAGTTGGAGTGAAGATGCCAAGGTACTGCCTCTTCGGAGACACAGTCAACACTGCAGCCAGGATGGAGTCCAGTGGAGAACCCCAGAGGATCCACGTCAGTCATGACACCTACCTGCTGCTCAAACAACACGGAGGATACCATTTCAAGGAGAGGGGGATTGTGAATATCAAGGTGAGGGATATCAGTTTGTTTGGATCTTCGAGTCAAGTTCTTGATAAGGCCTGTAGGTATGGAAGTTTAAAAGACTACCACTTACTATTCCGATTACATACTTGACTTTTATTTTAAAAAATAGTTTATAGTTTGTTGTTAGTTTAAGTATTTATTTTAGTTTATTTCATAGTTTTTAATTAATTATGGACTTAGTTAGTTAATGTTAACTACTTGTAGAGGGTTTTCCGTGGGTGCAATCAAAGACTTGAGGAACTCGTACACCAGATACTTATATTGTAAAATAAAGTTACTAGAAAAATACATGAGCGCAGCCATCAAGCGGTCACATTGACGAATACCAAAAGTCATTCTTGGCCCAGTCAAATTAGACATGCAAGGTTACAATAATTCGCATAGAGCTAAAATTTGGTACGAATGTTGGGAATACCATTACAAATGAAATGTCAAAAGTCCCCATAGATCCGGCCTTTGAAAAAAAAATATTCAAGGTCAAAGTTCGCGTAAATGGGTTTTTGAAGAAACGAATGATTTTGGAGAAAATCATTCGTCTGATTGATAAAATTATCTAATGGAACTTCAAATGTATTGTATTATGAAAGCGGTGTAAATTATGAGTACCTAAGTGGAGACTTAGGTACTCATAATTTACACCGCTTTCCTAGTTTATGGTTCCGTTTCCAAAGGGTAACCAACGGAACCCTAATACTAAGCCTCCGCTGTCCGTTCGACCGTCCGCTGTCTGTCAGCAGGCTGTTTCTCATGATCGTCCTATAACAACATCATCTGCCTAGCCATTTCCTAACCATGTTGGGGTCGACTTCCAGCCTAAACGGATGTAGCTGAATACCAGTATTTTACATGGTACGACTGCCTATAGTTAGTACTGGGTAATACGGTATCCCTTGGCTAAGACTGGTTGTCAGACTTTTTGGGCCACCTGTAACCACTGTCAAAGATTTACAAATGACAGCTGGGACCAACTGCTTAACGTACTTTCCAAGGCATGGAGGAAACTCAGTATGTAATGGGAGGTCACCCATCCACAGGTCAACCTAGGCAAGCACTGCTTAACCTAAATATCAACCCGAGCGGCTGTTATTATTTGGCCACGGGCTCCTCGTCCTATAACAACAAATAATAAATTAAAGGCTCACCTACTGCGATGGTACGGAACCCTTCATGCGCGAGTCCGACTCCCACTTGGCCGGTAATTTAATTAAAGAGGGCCACAATAGATCGTGGAATAGGCTCACCGGGATAACCACGTTAAAAAAACACACCAGGTACACCACTTCACCGGTGCCGTGGAAACGTTTCATTATTATGAAGAACACAACTTTTTCAACTTTTTAAACAGCTATATCTTGGAAGTGGTGATTCTCCGGAAAAAGTATAAAATCAGTTATTATAGATAACTGCACGGTCTACAATTTTGTTGAACATATTTTTATGATAAAACCTACCGTTTGGCTGAAAAATTCAAAAAACACGTTTACGCGACCTTTGACCTTGAATTATTTTTTAGCAAAGTTCGGATCGATGGGGACTTTTGACATTTCATTTGTAATGGTGTTCCCAACATTCGCACCAATTTTTAGTCTGTGCGAATTATTGTAACCTTACCCCATTTTTTGAGCTAATTTGACTGGGCTAATAGAATCAAAACCACAAATCAAACAGTGACTGCACAAAGAAGGTCAACATTTAACAGTTAATGATTAAAAAAAAAGGAAAAGACTTACGCCTTCCTTTCGTTCAATATTCCCGTGAGCATTAAGTCTTTATATTACGTAGTAGCCATAAAAAAAAAAGTTTTTATATCATTTCATCTTCGTTTCCTCAAGAGATTTGTCAATAATATTTCTGTGTTCCCTCTCTGTGCAGGGTAAGGGAGAAATGAGGACGTGGTGGCTGGTTGGTGAAGACCATGAGAGGAGAAAAAACACTATGAGTAGATACCGTAAGTACTTATATTTCTAGCTGTCAGTACGAAGCGATTAGACCGAACTGAAAACAGATTGTGACAGCTTTTAAAAAGCATCATAATTATTATAGTGCTCTTCCGAATGCGACTGCAACAGCTATAGGTAACTATGAGGCCTGAATTCTTGACGCGCTGGTGGTCGGTCGCGTACGGTAGGTCGTGACGTCAGCGAAAATAAAATACGGCTGTCGGTCGCCGCTGACGTCAGCGTCGCAGTATGGTGCTATAAAGAACACAATGTATACTCGTACGCGACCGACCGTGCGCGACCGACCGTCAGCGCGACAAGAATTCAGGCTTTAAAATGCCTCCAAACACGGCGATAATGCCGCTTGTGTAGAGTTGCACAAACAAAAATCAAACAATCCAAAATATTTTTATCTACTAATTTATAAATACTGTTATTGTACTCCACAGAACCAGGTCTACTGCGAAACATGAACGATGAAAGCGAAGACTTATGGGGCCTGAACCGCTCCATCGTCAACATCCGCGACAGGGCCCGTCTATCCTGTGGGGGGCTCACGGGCCCCGGGTCTGCCCTCTCCTCCCCTGGGCCCCCAGCCTGCGACTGCTTCATCCCCAACCGAGATCACCACTCCGCCCCTGTAGTCCTGTTCTGCGACGAATGACGTTAACAAAGCTCCCTTCAATATTTCTGGTTGAAAAACGATTGTGATGTAGATGTACTGACCGAGGTGAAGGTTGAAGGTGCAGAAACTGTAGAAGATAGTTATAATGATTTTATGCTCGTGTACCAACGTGGGGCGAAAGTGGTTGATGATGGTGTGGCCAGCAGAGCCAGGGAGCTGGCGGCTTTGAGGAGACTGTATAGCGTCGATTATGAGGGTGGTACATGGTTGTAATAGGGTAGATGACAAAAACAATCTAATTAGTCCGTCAAATAGATTTCAAAAAAATATTGGACACATTTGTTTTATTTTTTCACGAAAACAAAAAAATGAAGACGATACAGTGCGTCGAAAACTTGTTTGACGTCACATTCGAGTACATTTTTTACTCAAATGTGACATCACAAGCTCCCACCTCATAAATAACCTTTGACACGTTTTATCTTCGATATTTTTTATGAATTTGATAAAACAAAAAACACGTATCCAGTATTTTTCGATAATCTAACTGACGGACTAAACAGAATCATATTTTTTTTAGTCAGTCATCATCCCTATTGTATGGAACTGTTAGGTTATTTTGTAAAATGTTGCGGATAAGGTAATTTGAAGTAAATTGTCAAATTTTAGCAGTATAACATTTCATTGCATTTTCATTTCATGTTTTTCATTTTTTTTTTTTTTTTTTTTTAGCATTTTGGCAGTATTTTAGGATTTGGTTTAAATAACAGCGAATTTTTTTTTATAGGGCCCTCTTGTTCGCCGTCGTCTCGTTTGCTTTTTTTTTTATAAAAGATTTTGTTTTACGTTTACAATTTTTTCCCGATATTTTTTTCGACCGTCTATAATTCTCTTTCAATGGGAAAGTTTGAGTCTCTTCAAGACAGATCGAACTTTAATTAAATACTCGCAATTACTACCTATTAAAGTTTCAAGACTTTTATAAATATTTGATTACTTACATAGAAATAAATGAACGAAAATATATACTTACAAGTATATAATATGTATTATGTGGAACAAGAACTTTAGTAGATAGGTAAATAAAAAAGTAATGTCGTACCTATGGTACCTAATGTACATTTCGAATTAACGCTAAAAACATTTAAAGTAAGATAGATATTGTGACTTTGCCATTTAAAAACTTAATGAAACGAAACCCCGTATTATTATATGTCTATGTATTAAATAGAAAATAAGTAATTTCGAATTAAGACAACTTACCTATATATTGCCGCCGTGTGGTATCCGGCAGAGTAGAATAGAACCAACCCATTACACTCACGGGTGTCGTATAAGGCGACTAATGTCTGAGGCAGAACACCTTGCGCCTCCGTAGACCAGAGAATAGGCAGCAGCGTTTTCTGTTAGTCTTTCATCACTGCGATCTCCAATCCGCCTGCTAAGCGTGGAGATTACGGCAAATTCCTCCCATCATGGGAGAGGCTTATGTCCAGCAGTGGACGTTATGGGCTGATGTAGTACCTATATATTATTATTATCATTACCTACTTGTACTTACCTATTAGAGTTGTGACATTTATCGGACGACGTTAAAACACGTCTTTTAAATGATAATGATATCAACGATGACCAATTTTCACTTTTAAGGGTGAAAAGTGACAAAACGTCAGTGAACTTCGGTTGTACCTCATTATCATCTGCCTAGCCTTTTCCCAACTATGTTGGGGTCGGCTTCCAGTCTACCAGATGCAGCTGAATACCAGTATTTTACATGGAGCGACTGCCTATCTGACCTCCACAACCCAGTTTAGTACTGGGTAATACAATACCCCTTGGTAAAACTGGCTGTCAGACTTTTTGGGCCACTGACTACCTGTAACGACTGACAAAGATCTACAAATGACAGTCGAGACCAACTGCTTAACGTGCTTTCCGAGACACGGAGGAAACTCGGTATGAAATGGGTGGTCACTCATCCACAGACCAACCTAGGCAAGCACTGCTTAACCTAAAGATCGATCCGAGCGGCTGTTATTATTTAGCCACGAGCTCCTCGGACTTGGTAGTACCTACAATGTGGTATTCAGCTACATCCGATTAGACTGGAAGCCGACCCCAATATACTTGGGAAAATGGCTCGGCACTCGGCAGATATTGTTTAGTGTAAATGACCAAGTAAACTACACGAGAAGGACGTATTCACATGCTACCATCACGCTTCGAAATCATAACATAATTTTCACTGTCAATTCACGCGTGCGGTCACGTCACATCTTGTACCTAGCATGATATGATTCATGTATAATTATACAATTAATGATGCGTGACAGCACCTGTAAGTACTTACTTTATTCACCGTCTCACATACTTAATTGGATGTCATTAAACTCAATACGTACCCAATATTAAATTTATCGTGCGTTATACGTCTCCGATTTCGTATACCTACTGCGCAATTTAAGAACGTGTCTTAGCATAACTGAAGATAGGTACTTTAAAAATAGGGATTTATCCTTCAGCTCAATGTATTGAAATGCCGGTATTATCCTTTAATACCTACCCTAGTAGGTACTTTAGACAGTAAAAGGGGTGAAAAGATATTTTTTCAAGCTTTTTGAGGAGATTTTTTGAAGGGCCAGGTTAAAATTTGGGGTCATTCTGCAAGTGTTTTGGAAAGTAAAAGAAATGTGAAGTTTTGATTTTGTAAATAGATATTTAGTTTAGTATAAAATGGCCACTAATCTAAGTATAAAGATTTTATTCCATAACTTATGAGGCTCGAGTATAAGTTATATTTCAAGGTAGATGACAAAAAAATCAAATTATTCCGTCAGCTAGATTTCCAAAAAATATTTGACACGTCATATTTTTTCTTTTTTCACGTAAACAAAAACTTAAGACGATACAGTACGTCGAAAACTCGTGTGACGTCAAATTTGAGTACATTATTTACTCAAATGGACGTCACAAGCCCCCACTCATGATCTTTGACACGTTTTATCATCGTCAATTTTTATTAATTTGATGAAACAAAAAACACGTATCCAATATTTTTCAATAATCTAACTGACGGACTAAACAGAATCATATTTTTTTTAGTCAGTCATCATCCCTTTTGACAACGTTATAAAATACGCCATTTTGTTTTTTAAACATTGTACTTATTGCCATTGTTCCTAGCTGAACAAATAATGTTCATTTTACTGATCTCAAGGTGTATGTACCTTAAATAATTATTAGCGATTTCTATTTTGACGAAGTCTGTGTAATCGAATAGATGTTTATTGTTAGAGGGTAAAATCAATAAATGTGATAGGCACCTATTGAAAGGTTACATTATTATACGAAATTGAGAATGACTGAACGGGTAAGGACTAAATAATTGTAGGTATATAATTATCTATGTATATTAATTTTAGTATCTAAATTATATTGTTTTGATATGAAGTGTATTGTAATTTGTAACGGACCTAATAAAATGTACCTACGACCATATTGTTAAGTAAGTTTTTTGTATTACCTAAGTCTCTGTGTGTTAATGAGTGTTTATATTATATGCATGTGTGTTGTGTGATTCTGACCAAATCCCTGCCAATGTTGTTCTTGTAATGTTTATCGAAATCAAAACACTTAATAAGTATTTCCTACTTAATGCATATGTACTGAAAGTTTTCAACGTCATAAATGGTTGGCTAAACCAGATTAAACCTTTCCTTAGTTGATGAAATAATTAATTTTATCAAATAAAGAAATATTTCTCTAGCATTAAAATATTCCTTCTTTCCGTGTCGATGGCAATTTATATTGTGTCGGCCCAGAACTGAGCTACAACTAAAACCTAACCTAAACTAAATTGACAGTGAATACTTAAGTACCTAATAATTTTTTTTACATAAATAAATAAAACTAAATTATAAAAAATATTAAATATTTATTTATATTTTCAAGATACATTTCTATATACATACTGACCTGCTAAAAACCATGATGTTTCTTAAATCAATATTTTATTAAATACATTGTAACTTAGACGAGGTCCTACCAGCCTACCCCACCCTAAAAAGACCGTTGGTAAAAAGGACCACTTACTGAATGTTTTACTAACCATTCAAAATACACGACCGGGTCCTATTTCCCTCTGAGTGGTTATTTTTACAAGTAGCTGAAGGGTTGAAAAGGCACAAATGGCTCAATCGACGAACAAGGCTTTGCGTTAGTTGTTTTTCATTTTTCCTATAGTTAGGTAAACGGTGGAAGGCACCGACATACAAACCATTACGACGTATACTGGGTGTAAAAGACCTCATCACGAAGTCGTCAACCAAGCATTCTGTACATAAAACTAAGTAACTTTACGCAAAAATTACCGCTGGGAAACAACTTTTTGGGGTGAAATATCATGTTTTGTGGTAGAACTCAATGTAACGCACTCAAAACATTGTGCTGATGGATGGATTGAATAGTACGGGTACGGTAAAAATCGTACATTCAAAACTTGTATTAAAAAAAAAAGTTGGAATTTTGACCCCCAATATCTCAGTAACTAGAAGGTTCCCAGCTATGGTGTAGAACAAAAAAATGATCGCAATGACGGGGAGAACAAGTGCCTTTCGGTTTCGTTAAGAGGTGCTTTACACCCTTTATTTGAAGTAGAGAAACTTCGCTTTGAAATTTTCGAATAAATTCTTTATGTAGGTCAATCAATATTATTATTAAAATAAGCACCCTCGATAGCTAACTTAAATTGATAATTAAATCAATGTAGAATCTTACAGCCACTGTCCCTAAGGGTTATTACAGACGAGCGGCACGTTGCCAACTGCAGATAAGTAAACTGCAGCCGTCGCCACCTGTCGACGGCTGCCTTCGACGCTTGCAGTTGTGGCATCGGCGGCACACATTTACGCGGCATGCCACGACTGCAAGCGTCGACGCTTCGGAGGCTGCCGCCCGGCGTGTCTCTGTCGACAGGTGGTGACGGCTGCAGTTTATCTGCCGTTGGCAACGTGCCGCTCGTCTGTAAGAACCCTATCATGTTACAGCCTGTGAATTGAAACCTACCTTTTAAGTAACTATGTGTAACGATGTAAATAAGACATTTTTAATATCTTTAGCAACATAAAATAAATACCTAGATGTTCACGTGGAAAAATAAAACTGGCACTAAATACTTACGTAAAATAATATAAAGGGTGTAAAACACCTCTGAACGAAGCCGAAAGGCTTGTTCTCCCCATCATTGCGATAATTTTTTTGTTATACACCATACCTGGGAACCTTCTAGTTACGGAGATATTGGGGGTCCAAGTTCCAACTTTTTGACAAGTTTTTTTTTAAATACCTACAAGTTTTTAATTTAAGGTTTTTACTTTAAACACCTCCACGACCCCGTACTATTCAATCCATCCATCAGCTCAATGTTTTGAGTGCGTTACATTGAGTTCTGCCACAAAACATGATTTTTCACCCCAAAAGAAAAAGTAGTTCCCCAGCAATAATTTTTGCGTAAACTTACTTAGTTTTATGTACAGAATGCTTGGTTGACGGCTTCGTGATGAGGTCTTTTACACCCTGTATACATAGGTACCCTACATAACTACATGCTTTTATTTTTTATTTTTTCGGGTGGGAAATCATCAAATGACTTCTCCCGCTCTGGGTGGAGCAGGAGGGAGTGTCAGACTTTTACTGACTAAAACCCATCCATGTTCCTTCATCGCCCTTTGTGTTCCGAGGCCACGGTACTTATCTCTTTCGAACAGTCCCGCAACCCCGGACATAAGTAATTACATCCTTTATTGGTCTAAATATAAATACCTACTTACAAATGAATATCCATTATCAAAATACCTCAATGTTATAAAAATCCGTGCTTCGAGTTATTCACAGTCCCTTTGAGATAGGTACTTAATTAATAGTAGAAAATAAATCGAAATCTAATACCTACCTAGTTACCACATTACCTTAGCTTACCTCTTGATGGTTCCCATATTGGGATGTAACTGAAAAAAAAAATTATGACAACCCCCAATAACACTGGCATCTGGGAATCGATGTCAGGACACCACGCTCGGGAATACCAAGTTGTAGTGAACAGACACCAACGAGACAGCCAAGTTCACTGTGTAACTCACAGCTTATTAATCCTATTAGGTATATTCCTACTGCTGGGAAACAGGCTTTCAGTTACTGGCGTGCCTAGATGCCAACAATACGCCAAGCCCAAGCGGCAAGTAGACTGCTTCGAAACCCTAACATCATGAAGAGTAGTAGGTAGGTTCTTAGGGCAAGCCAAGCTTTTAGGCTTGTATGAAAGTACCGCCTCCAGTTCCTCTATCTGAGAACGTATGGGCCTCAACCCCAGGCCCAGTAGGGAAAGAAAGAAAGAAAAATCATTTATTAGCACGCACAGGACAATACACATAAATAAAATATTGTGAAATTATCAGTACTTACACTAATCTACACTATAATTCATCTGCCTAGCCTTTTCCCAACTATGTTGGGGTCGGCTTCCAGTATTACCGGATGCAGCTGAATACCAGTATTTTACATGGAGCGACTGCCTATCTGACCACCACAACCCAGTTAGTACCGGCTAATACGATACCCCTTGGTAAGACTGGTTGTCAGGGTTTTTGGGCCACTGACTACCTAACGACTGTCAAAGATCTTCAAATGACAGCCAGGACCAACGGCTTAACGTGCTTTCAGAGGCACGGAGGAAACTCGGTATGTAATGGGTGGTCACCCATCCACAGATCAACCTAGGCAAGCACGGCTTAACCTAAAGATCGACCCGAGCTGTGTCCTCGTCATCTACACTATAATTAATAATAATAATAATATTATAAAGAGGAAAGATTTGTTTTTTTGTGTGTATGTTTGTAATGAATAAATTCAAAAACTACTGCGCCGATTTCAAAAATTCTTTCACCATTAGAAAGCTACATTCACCCTGAGTAACATAGGCTATATTTTATCCCTGTACTCCCACGGGAACGGGAACTACGCGGATGAAACCGCGTGACGTCCGCTAGTAAAAATTAAACAGAAAAAAAGGGGGTTGGTTTGATTTGTAAAATGTAGTTATGTGTGTGTGTACCTATTTTAATTATAGTGTCGATTTCGATAAATAATGCCTATTATTTCTGTGTCAAATGACTGTCCAAGCTTGTTCCCATATTTTAAAATATTAATTACGCATAGATTATTACGATTAAAAATTTTACCGAAGACTTGTTGATGGAGGCTTTATTTATAAATCAAATCTACATGGACTTATTATACTAAATGTACTTAACTGAATATGTATTGCTGTTGACTGTTGATTAAATAAAGAGTTTTTTTAAAGAAAATTATCTTTTTGTTTCCTTCGTTTTTACAAAAACACAGGGCGGCACTTAATGTCCAAATAAAGGCACACCGTTGGGACTTCAACGCTCAGTCTAGACCAGTGGTTCCCATTCCCAAACTTTCTTGGACGGATCTGGGACTTTTGTGCGAAAGACACTTGCGCGAACCCACTTGCGTGAAAAGATCTATGCGCGCGTGGACTTTTGCGCGAACGGAAATATGCGCGCATAGACACTTGTGCGAATGGACTTTGCGCGATTGGACTTCAGCGCGATTGGACTTTTGCGCGCCAGGACACTTGCGCGAATGAACATTTCATCATTGTATATAACATATATATATGATAACTAAAATGAGGTCAAAATGAAAATCCATGATGGAAAGACCAAAAATTTTCCTCCAAAAAATATTCCAAGTTTGAAAATTGCGCCAGTAACAAAAAATTTGAAAGGGAATCGACTGTCTTGGTATGGGCAAGTGATGCGGAGGGAAGAATCGCATGTGCCTAAAAGAGTGATGAATATAAATGTTGATGGATGGAGACAGAGAGGAAGACCAAAGAAACGATGGATGGATTGTGTGAGGAATGATATGAAGGAAAAAGGTGTAAATGATTGTGTGACGGTTGACAGGGGAGAATGGAAGAAACAAACGTGTTGCGCCGACCACAAGTAACATGGGATAAGGGCAGGAAGACGATGAGTGATAGATCTATTTCTAAGAACTTGACCTTCATTATAACAATATTCTATGGACCATGGAGTCAATACAATCATGATTCTAGAACCACTCAAAGAATATATTAGCACAGAATACAAAATAGGCATTACGAAAATTCTTGAAGATTTTCTTGTTCTCTCATACAAAAGGACGCAGGGATACCGACTCGTCAAACGGTTAGGTAGGTACCTACCTATCACGTATTCGGTAGGTATATCATTCCGACACCCCCTCCCCCCCTATAGAAATGTTTCATCGCTAATAAAAAAACCCAGCTGTTTTTAGGGTTCCGTACCCAAAGGGTAAAAACGAGACCCTATTACTAAGACTTCACTGTCCGTCTATCCGTCTGTCTGTCACCAGGCTGTATCTCATGAACCGTGATAGCTACACAGTTGAAATTTTCACAGATGATGTATTTTGGTTGCCGCTATAACAAAAAATACTAAAAACAGAATAAAAAAATATTTAAGGGGTCTCCCATACAACAAACGTGATTTTTTTACCGTTTTTAGCTCGATATTAATAACGGCAACGGTTAGACGCTTGAAATATTCACAGAATATTTAGTTGTAGATTCACTTTCAAAATAAATAATTAAATTAAAATAAAATAAATATCTAAGGAAAAGCTCCCATACAACAAACGTGATTTTGCCGTTTTGTCTAATGTTGTATAGATAATGGTACGGAACCCTTCGTGCGCGAGTCCGACTCGCTTTGGCCGGTTTTTTACATTATTTACCCATTTCGAGGCAGGCGCGGATACAGGATTTTTGTTTGATTTTGACCTAACATATGGAAAATTCATTGAAAAAAAAGTTGATGTTACTTAATCGACTTAGGGCGACAATTTTAACAACAAAATGAACTAAGGCTCCAGAACGAGCGAAACGAGCTTGAAAATTTTAACACTCTACCTTGGGCAAGTTAAAATTATTTAGACCCTTCAAATAGAAGTTCTAGATCGACTCTTAGGCAAAGGCAACATTCAAAAGTAAGTAGGCTGCAAGAGCGAGCGTAGCGAGTGCTAGGATAAGAAGGCAACACTGTTTGTGTAAAATAACAGCAACCTCGAAAATGATGAATGTTTCGACCTACTGGAGTTACCTGGGCGTCTTATAGACAAAGTTAAGACTCAAAAAAAACTAGGCTGCAAGAGCGAGCAAAGCGAGCTCGCAATTTTTTCCATCATTGCTGATAATTAGGTATGCTATAATTGCATATAAGGCCTCGGGGCAAGGGGCTCCTAATTAATTTCAGGCACTGTCTATATTTTGTATGATCGACCGGTATGGTCGATCATACAAAAATCTTATCTTAAAATTACTTCAAGTTAGATACCTTTAAGCTTTATTAACTATTTGTAGAGCATTATATTTTAAAACATTCAGTAGGTATACCTATAAACGTAGTTAAAATAAGTGTGCTATAGAACAAAATTAAATGCTCTAAAAATAATCGAGCTTGAGAAAAAAAACTCTTTAGGAATACATTTTCTATAGTTAAACCATCTATAGAAAGCCCCTATCTAAAGATTAACCATGAATAGACTGTCAATAGACAGATTTGTTTTAAACCTCCAAAACTGTGTTAAGTACTTGGGAGGGTGGAAAGAATTCCACCATGTAATATATCTTCATGTTCAAATTGTATCCGATGCAAGTTTTTTTTTAATAACCGGCCAAAAAATTTATTACCTACGGTTGCGTTACAACTTTAAACATTATAATGAATAGAATCACGTAGGTACCTAGGTCCAAGTTTGTATCGAAATGTCCTTTAAATAGCACCTTGTATTTATTTATTTAAGCTTACTAGTTAACAATTATTAAAACAAACTAGTTAACAATTATCATCAGCAATAAATAGATAAGTAGGTACTTATTTCAATCAATAATTAATTTTCTCAAATTACTAATAACAATAATCGGTAACTATGTAGTTACATTAAAATAATAACTACAAAACCTAATCATTAATAATAACAATAAAAATTAAATTAACAATAACTGACAATAATCATCAACAATTTATAAATCAATAAATTATTCGATTAAATGAATAATAACAATTGAAAACAACAAAAATCATTTATTAACTGCATCGAAATCACAACTATCAATAATCATTAAATAATGGGTAAGTAATATTTGATATAATTGCAAAATCTCTAATATTTACAAGACATAACAACTGAATCTATAATTTTATTCGACATAACGATCAGTTAATATAATAAACGATTGATATAATTTTAAAGTTACTAATTTTTATAAGCACAACCTACAATAAATATAAAATCGTTTGATATACCACTCAGAAGACATAAAACTTATTCAGTCTAATATGATAAAACGCGTGGGTTTTTATTTCCCTGTAAAAAACATACAAACAAGCATACACCATGCATGCAGCAGGCATGCAAACAAGCATACACCATGCATGCAGCAGGCATGCAAACAAGCATACACCATGCATGCAGCAGGCATGCAAACAAGCATACACCATACATGCAGCATGCAAGCACGCATGCAGCAAGCAGCAGGCATGGTTTCTGTCACAGGTCCGACGCTGCGGGGCTCCGGCGGTCCCATTCAAGCTTATCGTCGCAGATGTGTGTGCCGCCTTAACCCTCCGCGCCTACGCGACTTTAAATAACACTCTAGGGGTAGGGCAGATAAGACAACGTGGAGTCGGTTTTGCAGCGATTCGTTTCTGTCACGTTTTTCGATGGTAAACGTTATGTTACAAAATGATTTTCGATTAAATAAACGTTATATCAATATTATATGTTTTAAACGATAGGCCTAATAATTTTCGATTAAATAAACTTTATATCCAATAACTTTATACGAAATAAGTTTTAGAGTAGGTATATAAATGTTATATCTGAAGAAATTATATCAAATAACTTTATATGTTATGTGACGCACCCTTAAATAATTCCCTCAAGTTAATAATAACAATAATCCTTAGCATTAACAATCAATAAATAAATAGTTCTATCAAATTAATAATAACAATAATAAATAATCATTAACAACCAAAAAATAATAATAATTCGATGAAATTAAAAATATAAGATAATTAGCGAATTGTTTTCGATATTTTTTTTTTGTATGGTTGGTCCCCTTTCGTGTAAAAGCCTCCTCTAAAGATTCCCACTTCTTAAAAATGTTTTTCTTTTAGTTTTGGAGGGTTTTGGTCGATCTCTCCCGCGGTGTCCAGCCGTAGGGAGATTGAAGAAGAGAAGGGCTTTATTTTTGTTTCGTATACCAGAAATGGTTAATTATGTATTGTAACATTTATGTACTGTCTATTTACCCATATTTTGCGACTAAATTATTTGATTTTATTTGATTATGATTCGACTGCAAAAAAGCACCTTGTATACATAATAGATTGTTTCTTTCTAAAACAACACACCGCTCTGAACCCAGACACACGCAGTATCAAGGACTTGTAGGTACAGACAGTACTCTGTACCTATCATATCCAACGAATACATGTCTTTGTCTTTCTCAGACTAGATTATGTACAGATATTTACGTCAACATTTATGATATTTGACCTGTAAAGGGCGTCGAAGTGAGTTCATTATTTACGCCGTTACGTAACGATTACCTACCGTTCGTAAGTTAGTAATATCTAGTAACTATGTAGGTTACTAGTTCAAAGTTGACGATGAGGCTCAGGTTATGATAATTGGACTGTGAAACGTAGGTATAGGTAGGTTCAAAGTCAAGTCAAATTCAGGAGAGCTACGAAGGTAAAATAATGAGCTAGGTAGTTACCTACCTACCTTGCTTTAGGTACCTATAGGTAGGTAGGTACCTATCATCATCTGTCATGGGGTTTAGGTTTCCGCACTTAGTCCTTGAAGTGGACCATTGTGCGTGAGCCATGGTGGCCGATTACTCCAACCAGCTCACCTCCCTCCAGAAGCAGATCAAACTTACTGGTCTCCTCAGGGCATCCGCAGGGTACTTGGTGTTCCAAGAGTCTCCTCGCGAATCTTGGTAACGCCTGTGCACACAAGGAGCACATGCGCCACCGTTTCCTCCGCCTCCATGCTCTGCACAGGGTACTGTCAGCGATTCCTAGGGTGTGGAAGTGTTTATTCAGTGAGCAGTGTCCACAGTGATGGACCCCGCCACCAGTCGCAGGCTATCTCTGTCTAGGCGCAGAAGGCGCCTGGTTAGCTTTGTATTTGTATGTTATTTTATCTTTTTTTTTTCGTTTTTTTTTTCATTTAAGTGATCCACTGTGACCTCTAATCGTCAGTCGTCATGTCTCGGGATGGAAACGAGAAGCAGATCGCTACGGCGAGTCGCGCAGGAATATCCTTAATGGCCCGCGAGTAGGTTCTCCGCTCCCCTTGAGCGGCCTGGGTCTTCGCGTGTCTGTAGCCGGTCGCGTACGGCAGCCGTCTTAGAGTCTAGAATTGGTGTGGAATTCCCCGGCCTTGCCGGGACCCACCTGGGGAATATTATTTTTGCCTTTCTGCGACATAATAATAATAATAATTTCTTTATTAGCATACATATCAACTAACAACCTAACACAATCATTTAAACAGTTTCACTAGATAACTCTAATTAGGATGTTAGTTTACACATAACTGATTCACCCTGCTTCACGTACTAGTATAAACTGTATTACGGTGGAACAGTTTTCCTCGGTCGCGGTAATAGGTTAGTTACTACATTAGACTAGTGGCACTTAAGTTAATTTGGTATATTAACAAAACAAAGAAAGGTTCAAGCGTTCAATATACAGGGTATACAGTAAAAATTTGTTCTGCTATTTTTCAAATTTGATGGTAGTTCTAAAAGTTGGCATAGTATACGCAAGGTTTTTAGATGCTTTGTTTGTTTACAAAGCTAATAGGTACGTTATGTTTTTGATTGATTTGTTGATATGCTGTTAAATTGAAGTTAAAAATAAAACAAAAATTATAATAAATTAAAAAGTAATAAATAATAAAATTAAAATTAAAACCAACATCAAAATTAAAATCAAATTAAATTCAAAATTTAAATTGACATTAAATAAAATTAAAATTAAGTAAATTAAATAAAATTAATATAATTTTAAAATTAAAATTAATATAATTTTAAAATTAAAATTAATATAATTTTAAAATAAAAATAGGTCTCAATTATACCCCAAATTTTGAGGAACTGAGTGGGTGTTGTAATGTGTGTGTGATGAGTGTATGTTTGTATCTATGTGTAGGTATGTATACGTACAGGGGTGTGCGTCGTGGAATGGTATCTGGTGAAATAGTTACGCAGTGGTTTTAATCAATTGTTCCGTATTGTCATAATTCAATGAGAAGTTTAAAAAATTCAGTTTTACATGCATGTTTGTTAAGATGGCGAATTTGAATTTGCTTTGATATTTTATTATATATAGATGGTCCTAAGTAATGTATAAATCTTTTTGCGAATGAGGTTTTACACTGAGGCACAGAGTAAACAATATCTTTCTATCTTTTTTTGGTATAATCAGGCGTATTTTTATGTTGTGTTTGAATTATATTTCTGATAAACAGTTGCCTCACTGTAAGGACTGATAATTCGGAGTATAGCGAAAAGGTGGGGTATCTAAATCTTTTGTGACTCATAACCTTGAGAACTGCACGTTGCGCTCTTTCCAAATTAATAAGTACTGACTTGATGGCACCTCCCCACGCAGCAATGGCATACGTTATAATGGACTGGCATAAGGATACACAAACTAATAAGATTATATTTGGCGGGCAAAAAGAACGAATATTTTTAAAGATAAGTTTTCTGACTTTAGAAATAAGCTGTGTTATATGTTCATGCCAATTTAAATGTTGGTCAATGATTAGGCCAAGGTATTTAATTGAGAAAGTCTAATTCATGACAAGTGCATTTCCCGGACATATTACAATGTGCGCTTTGAGGTGAATAATTCCAGGAGGTGGTTGATTTCTTTTTGTGATACTAAAAGGTACGTATTTAGTTTTAAGTGCATTTAGGGTAAGTAGATTTTCCTGTAACCATTCTGTAACCTGTTGGAAACCTAAGTTAGCTACGTCATTAGCCTCTTTCCATGACTTACCAGTAAATAAAAGGGCAGTGTCATCTGCATACGCTATTACTCGGCCCTGTCTCAACTTTAATTCACACAAGTCATTCACATATATAAGGAAGAGCGTGGGTCCTATAACGCTGCCTTGTGGCACACCAAAAGTGATATCCGCCAGCCCACTCACCATGCCGTTTATTCTTTCACATTGTTTCCTATTTGTCAGATAGTCTGTGAAAAGTTTTAAGGCTGTACCACGAATTCCCAGGTGTTCCAGCTTTGCAAGAAGCAAGGGAACAGAGACTGTGTCAAATGCTTTTGCTAGATCAAGGTATACACCTATTGTCTTCTGTCCCTTATCCAGGCTATCAACGATGGTAGAAGTTAGGTTTATTATTGCATCTCTGTCGATTTATTTTTTCTAAAACCGAACTGGTTCATTGAGAGTAGATTTTGGGATTCTAGGTAGGAAGTTAGTCTTATATTAATAACCTTCTCAAGGACCTTGGACAAGGATGGTAGCAGCGATATAGGCCTGTAGTTAGCGACAGTCTTTGTCCCCCGCTTTGAATAAAGGAATTATTAGGGCCTTCTTGAGGACATCAGGAAAAACGCCTTTCGTCATGCACTGATTGCATATCATGGCTATGGGACATGCTAAAGTATGTACGCCTAATTTTAATATTGAAATGGGAATTTCATCGCAACTGGTGGCATTAGATTGCTTTAAATTTAATATTTTGGATTTTACTTCTTCTTCATCCGTTGGAAGAAGGACGAACGAGTTGGTGTTGGAGGACCTAATAGAGGTGGTTTTAGGTAAACCTTGGTTGTTCCCTAGTATATCCTTGGCTAAATTGTAACCCACTTTTGCGAAGTAACTGTTCACGTTATTTATAGAACTAAGCGCATCATGTTTGATTTTTAATAGTTCATCAAGGTCATTACTTTGGTCAGTGAGATTGCAAGTATCTTTTATCAGTGACCATTGTTTTTTGAGGTTATTTTTATGTTTATTTATTTCAGATCTCAGATAGTTATTTTAAAGTTTTTTTAACAGATTATTACAGGTATTGCGGTATATTCTGTAAGTTACACTTAGAATGATGTTTTCAGGGTCTTTGCGGAGTTTTTTTATGGAGCCGATCTCTGTTTCTCATACAGAGACATAGACCAGACGTTATCCATGGTCTTATAGGACGCTTCCTCCGAGATAGTGTAATGGTCACCGTGTGTTTCTTCATTGTGTCCGCAAGTGCTGTTAGAAACGCATTTGTCATGATATTGCAGTCTTCGGTTTCTGATATGATAGATGGCCAATCCGTTTGTTTTAAGTCTTCGATAATAGCTTGGTAATCTAGTTTTTTATATGTTTTAGATATTTTGTTAGCATGGGTTTTGGATTTTTTTGATACAGAAATCATCACAGAGGAATGGTCAGTAATTGTGGACTCGCAAACGAGAGTCCGAGAAACAGATGTAGTTTTTAGAAAGCAATGATCTAGACAGTTTTCTTTTCTGGTAGGTAGGTTATGCGATGGCAGTAAACTATGAGTGGCTAGTAAATCCATGTACTTTGAACTGGTACTGCTGTTGTCTAGAATATTTATGTTTATGTCTCCTATTAAAAGTATGTTTTGATATTTTTTAAGATTATTTAGGATACGATCTAGAGTAGTAAGGAAACAATCAATATTTTTGAACGCGGGTGATCTATAGATTGAAATAATAGCGATATCATTTCCAATAGTGGAGATTAGGCAGTTCAGTTCATCATCCGATTTCATGGGTTCGATAATTTTGGGTTTCAAAATCTCTATAAAGTATATAACAATACCATCATTTTGATTTATCGTTTCAGCGGTAGCATAAGTTTTATATGAGGCAATTTTCGGTAGTGTAGCATTTTTAGACAGCCATGACATGGTTGTTTGGGTTGTGGGTTTTTTTGCAGTTGCGGTTACCCGTCCTCATGGACCGAAAGGAGAAAAGGGAAAAGGAGGGAGGGACTGGGCGTAGGATCATGGGGTGTGGGATTACCCTAGGCCTAGGATTTTGGCTTTCGGGAAGGTGCGAAAAAGTTGTTGTAGCAAAGAGGTTTTGCTGAAATAATCTCAGGCAGGTTATTATTTTATGTTCTTAATATTGTTGTCTGAGATATGTCACTTCTGAATAAAATGTTTTTTTTCGGTTGTCAATGATTTTTTTCAATGTATTTTATTTTAACCGTTTCATTATGTTTTGATAATCACGATCTACAGTTATTAGAGAAACCTCAAGTAACAGGGAATCTCTAACAATTTCCAATAGTGGAGACTAGGCAGTTCAGTTCATCATCCGATTTCACGGGTTCGATAATTTTGGGTTTCAAAATCTCTATAAAGTATATAACAATACCATCATTTTGATTTATCGTTTCAGCGGTAGCATAAGTTTTATAAGAGGCAATTTTCGGTAGTGTAGTATTTTTAGACAGCCATGACATGGTTGGTTGGGTTGTGGGTTTTTTTGCAGTTGCGGTTACCCGTCCTCATGGACCGAAAGGAGAAAAGGGAAAAGGAGGGAGGGACTGGGCGTAGGATCATGGGGTGTGGGATTACCCTAGGCCTAAGATTTTGGCTTTCGGGAAGGTGCGAAAAAGCACCTGGGGTTTTTGTTGCGTCTATTTCTTATGGAATTAGACCAAGAACAGGGTGGCAACCTCGTGAAGGTGAATCCCCCAGACTTGCCTTGAGGATCTACACGACCGTAGCGCTCCCCTTCAAGACCCCGCCACCTTACCGCCTCTGAGGGAGGCAGTATGGTAGACCTGCATCTATACTACCAAGCAAAGCATAAGCAAAGCATGTCGTTGTGCAACCGCGAAAGCATAAATACAGACCCCCGCTTGGTAGGTAGGTATTGATTTTATAAATTATAATTGATTTTCACAAAAGGATTTCACGAAAAGCCAACAAAAGAAAACGTCAGTAAATTAATTAATTGCAGGTAGTTAAATAGGTATACTGTGTAGAAATGTCTCTAGGCTGCTTTCTTTGGCCTAGTGGTCGCGATTGCTACTACTGAGCATAGTGGTATTGGGTTCGATTCCCAGGTCGGAATTTGTTGGTAGCAGAAACGTGTCTATCCCGGATGATGGTAATGGCAAACCCATTAGGTACTTACACAACTGGCGAAATGTACCTTGTGTGTACCTCTGCCTTACCCTTTGGGAATAACAGGCGTGGTGTTGTTTTGTTTTACTAAAAGGTTAAATATTGGTGTCGATTCTGTTGTGCACAAACTAAACTTAATTTATGCTATTGCCATCTTTTTCTCTCTAATAAAACGAGAAAGAGACGGACGTAATTTAGAGCTGTCAAATTTAATTGGAACTAATATTTCCATACAATTGAAGGGTGCGCAAGGCATAAACTAATTTGACAGCTCTAACTTAGATCATAGCTATAGCCGTCCTTTTCTCGCACTGCCTTAGTAAAAAATAGCAATAGCCTAAATTAAGTTTAGTTTGTGCACAACAGAATTAACACCAATATAGAATAAACATGGAAACTATGTTTTTGAAGGCTGTAACCGAGCTTCTTAATTATACCTACAGACACGAGAAGGGTAAACGGAATGACGTAAGTAGCGTAAAAAGTTAAACTTTGGGCTTTAAAACAAAAATCATAAACTATTTTTCATTTGACTGTAGGTAGGTTACTTACTTTATAACGTGCGAGCGAGTTGACGACAAAAAAAAATTGGAAAGTGCCAACTTGCGTGCACTCGCCAGTTTCAGTCGTCAGTTGATGAATAAGCCATAGGCGGGTGAAAGGGATGTTTTGTAATAAACACTGGACTCCCGGACTCTACCGAAGGAGACGTGACTAGAGGAGAGGTCGAGACTCGAGAGATGTGTTTTAATGTAAACCATCATTAGGGTTTTGTCATTTGTCATCTCTGCTTAGCTATCATGGAAACGATTGAGCAAATAGGAGAGGAGAGTTGTCTCATATTTGTTAGACCAGCCTCCACACTTGTATTTTTTTCTTAGGATGGGAATACCTCAAATGACCCGTCCCGCTCTGGGCGGAGCGGAAAGGACAGTGTCACACATTTACTGACTAAAATCCATCCATGTTCCTTCTTAGCCCTTTGTGTTCCAGGGCCAAGGTATCTCTTTCGAACAGTAACGCAGCCCCGGACCATACTTGGCAGCAGCGCATAACGGAGGCGAGAAGAGACGTGTGGCCACAGCGGCGTGCGGCAGTCGCTGGTTAAAGTTGTCGATAAAAGTTCGTGATATTTTTCCTCCACACGTTTGGGCCCCCGTATCATTGGTATTGACACGGCTGATTTGGTGGTAGCACTTATAGCTACGTCCCTGCTGCCAGCAGCAGATTGGGGAAACTTGAAAGAAAGTACAGTGTTAATTTTTAACAAAAACATCTATTCAGTCATTGTAGAATTACCTAGTAACACTAAATTGTAATAAATGATAAGTACCTACAATATACTGCTATTTTACATTGTTTTTTTGTACAAATGTGAACATATTTTTTCTTAGAGACAACAAAATGTAAATAACAATAAAAAAATTGAATTCGATAATAATAATAAAACTTTCGCTGTAGTAACAACGAAAGTTTTATAGCTGCTTTTGTACAATCGTTTTTTTATTTTAATTTTTGCAGACAAAAAAAAAACACTAAAACATTGTTAATAATTATCACTAGCTCAATTATCTACTATAATAACTAGATGTAGGTTTACATTATTTTATAACTCTCATTTAATGGAATGAATGAGTGATACATGGAACAGTACATGGAATGAATGTGTGATAATACATGGAATGAATGAGTGATAATAGATGGAATGAATGAATAAGAATTGCTTGAATGAATTAATGGAAAACTTAGGTACTCTTAGTAAGTTTAAGAAAAATACTGATGATGTGAAATTGAGACTCATGGATGACAAATAAATAGAAACTCTGTTTACATAGGTTGTGTTCAGTGGTTATTGAATAAGTATTTTCTAAAGAATGGTGCCTGTTGCAGTTTGTATTCATACAACATGATACAAAATGTTCTACAGTTTGTACTCCTGCATTTTGTGCATTCACATCATTGTAAATAAAGTTCCAGGAAACTACAAAGAAAAATCTACAAAATGACTAGTCTATCCCAGAAAGCTACATGATTATTTTTTTAATCCTCGTATCCTAAGTTCCATTTCTAGGTATGCTTTCATGTTTGGGTCATCAACCATCTTTAGTATCTTCTCACTAACTTCAGGCCCCGCATCACGCATCTTGGCTGAAAGGGCTTCCGCCCAAACTATGAAGACACAGTTAGAGCATCCAGATTGGCAGCAGGATGTTGGAGGTTCGTCTATACAGGCCTGAAATTGAAATGAGGTTTTATTTTAGTATTCCCTTTCAAGAAATTGATTGTGTATCCAGCCAGCACAGCTTAGCTGGTTTTATTACTAAAATATTTTAGGTTATAAATCCAGCAGAATGATCAAATTAAAAGATAGGTCTAAGATACCAGAGGCCCTGTTTTTTTTTTTAAAATTTACTGTTTCACAATCACAAGTAATATTTATGATTGTTTTCATCGGTCTACATGTGTCTCAGTCCACAGTAGGTAATAATGATAAGGTCAATAAAAAAGGATTAAGTATCACAATATTCAACTTACATCTTTAGCTAATCTCTCCAGCTCCTTTTCTTTTTCATCATCTGAAGCTTGCGACGTAGTTGTGCAAGGTCTATTAAGATACTCCTGATATCTTACTAAAGCTGGGAGTCGTGAAATACTTAATTTCTGAAATGAAGGTTTCAATTAGTATTTGATATTGGAAGAGGTCAATTAAAGGACTTTACGGAGAAATGAGATACTCACAAACATTATTTTAATTTGTAGTTCAAAATATTCGCAGGTAAAATAGATTTCAGTCCATTTTTATTAGGAAGAAGTGATTATTCGTTACGACATAACATTAGGCCTACGTTACAATATTTTAATAGCTGATTGTTCTTAGTACTCTTCACACTTATGTTTTATATACAATTGAATAGGAAAGAGATAATTGTTGTTTTGAAGTCGCATCTTTATTTAATCCGACTATTTTTGATTTGATCGTACAAATTCAACAATAACTCTAGAATCGGAAAACAACGTAAATAGACAGAGTGACATTTTGACAATTGACAGAATGACGTTAATGATGATGTCAATCTTTCAATTTTGACATTGGATCAGAGACAATTTTATTTTTCATTGAATATGAAGCAAGCTATTTTGGCAAACTCTCCGGATAGCCTTAGAAGATGGTAAATCCAGTAAACCATCATCTGCCTAGCCGTTTCCCAACATTATTGGGGTCAGCTTCCAGTCTTACCGGATGCAGTTGAATGTCAGCATTTTATATGGAGTGACTGCCTGTCTGTCCATTATCCAGAAAGGTAACGTTACGTGTTAGGTGTTATTGCGGTACCGGTAAAATATTGTCATGATTCATTAATCACGTTAGCGTGTGTTACTAAATTGGAACTGGAATAGACCGTTTTAATCTAAATCAGATTGACAAAGAATTAACTGATTGTTGGGGAAACTTTACTGGCATGGTTATTAGTTAAGTCGATAACTAATTAACCGGAATTCTAGAGTAATGCACGTCATCCATAAACAATAGACTACACCGGAAGTCTCTCAGACATTAAGGTTTAGTCTAGCAACATTTGTCAAAATTCTTGTCTGCTAGTTATTGGCATCTCTTTTTGTCGTACTGGAAACAACTGAGAGATCATAGTGAGTAAAGTGACATAGAAATACTCGAGATGCCAGAGTTGCAAATGTCGCACAGCCTTTCCGACGAATAAATTAATTTTGAGAGTTCGATGACCGCCCGGAATCGTTTTGTCCGTCATTTTTGATCTATAGATTTTAGTTTTACAAATCGCAAATTTTCGTAAGTTGTTTGTCTTTATTTGGTGCTAATTAGTGCTTGTTACGATTGTGGAACTACAAGTTATTGATTTTGTTTTGTCTCACCAGCTTATTCTATTGAAACGTAAGTTAAATCCAAGTTTTACTAAGAATGTCGAGATAAGGCCGCTGCCGAAGCTGTAATGGGTAGCAATAACGAAGCCGCTTAATTCTGTTATTGTAGGATGTGGGGGGTCGTTTCGTGTGGCAAAGCTGCTTTATTTTTAAACGAATTTGATATAATTCACAGACTTTTTATCCAATAAGCTTACGAATTTTAGTTTTTTTGGGCGGTTCCATTATCTGGCTTACAATAGGTATTTCTTTTTTCATGTAGTTTCACGGCAAGCAGGTTTGAATTATTCTCTATCTATGCGTCTTGCGTGATTCCGGTCTGAGTGTTAATAAACTGGAAATATATTTGTTTTCTAGTTGTAAGCAACTAAGTGTAGAGGTTATGGGGACTATGATTCATACGATTCTATGTGACGATCGCATGTGACATTCAACTGCAAGTCGCTTCCACTGCTTTTGTTTCATATTGATTGATTTCAGTGCCTTTCCAAGCATTTTTCCTGTTGATAATGACTTTGGCTGAATGCATGTAGACAGAAAGATAAGGCATTTACGATGTTATTATTATTCTTTCTTTACACATTTTAGGAAGTCATTTGCAAGTAAGATAACATATCAAGTTATCATAGAAGCTGAGGACTTACAACCCTCATGACTAGGACAAGTTATTACCTACTTTTTAAAGGATAGAAACCATTAAAAACTTAGTATAACTTCTATGAAGCCTGTTTAGCAACTAAATATCCTATAACTATCGTGCAGAGTTAAAATACCCATATGTGTATACTTTGCTAATTTAAAATAATGTAACGTAACCTTCTCCCCTGTCAGACGTCACTGCATCATTTACTCCTTTCTCTTTCATATCAGTTGTCACACAATCCATACATCTTTTCTTTGGCCTTCCTTCCATCCATCAAATACCTATGTTGTAAAAAAAAATATTTTCTTTTAATTACTGCTCCAATTTAGTTTGACTTAAATGACAGAAATAAATATTAATAACTCAATAACTAGACTGATATGGTGACAATAACATTGAAATGAGTTATCATTATGTCAATAGGCAGTATGTACAGTCAATTGTGATCTTTAAATGTCACTCATTACTGATAAATATGGCTTCAAGTGGTTTGCATCATGCATTATTATCACTTATACTGATCACTAGTGATCACCATAAAATATTATTTTATAATAGTATTTATATGCTTGACACTTCAATAGGTCTGCAAAAGATCATTGCATTTTTTTGATCTCATGGACTCCTGGTCTTTGGGGAATGTATATTTAGAACTGGTCTTTTGGACTATTCCTTGACGGGTGTATTATTTAAATAACACTCAGTGAGTGTAATTTCTGTCATATGAAACTCAAACTTCTGCATAAGTATTTAACCAGCATAAAATAAAAAGTCATATTTGCCATTTCTAAGATCAAAATGAAAAACCGGCCAAGTGCGAGTTGAACTTGCATGGAGAGAGAGGGTTCCGTGCCAAAGTCTTATAATGTGTTTACCACTCTATTTTCAATTGATAGAATTCTTTTAAGTTTTTTTTTTTTTTTTTAATAAAGAATATTTCGTAATTTTTTCAAAATTTTAGGCTTACTAGTTTCGGAGATCAGAGGGTGGTGAATGGTTAATTTTCGTCTTCTTTCATGAATAAAATCAAAACTGTTGATTTTACAATAATAACAAAAATATATTTCAGATCCTTATAACAAGCCCTTTCATTTGATATATGTATAATATGACACAGTAAGGTTTGCGAAACTTTTTTTTTATTTCCTAATTTGTCCCCCGAAAATTACCCTTATTTAAAAAAAAAAATATTTACGTTGCACATCTGTCTTTAGGTCATAAGATTACACCATCCTACAAGATTTCACCTGATTTGGTCCAGTAGATTCGGAGCAAATTGGCTGTGACAGACAGACAGACGCACCAGTGATCCTATAAGGGTTCCGTTTTTTAATTTTTTGTACAGAACTCTAAAAAGATAAACTAGATTCTGGTCTTGTCCTTGCTTATCAGTAATCGCAATCAATCGCAACATATGATAAACCAAAACTGTTTATTTTTAGCATACCTACCATGTCGGGAGAACCTGAAGTGACCCGCACTCCGGAAGAGGAGGAAGAAGAAGAGATCAAGTCCTCGTACAGGCCTCCTCCAGAAAAGACTATTGATGAGATCCTCGCTGCAGACCAGGAGGATGAGTCCTTGAGGAAGTACAAGGAGGCCCTGCTGGGAGAGGCTCAGGCTGGCGCTGTGGTTGTTGGTAAGATATCATAGTTTTTAATATTTGAGCCTAGCTTTTTGCCAACCATGTCGATGATGATTCCCTGTCCAACAAAATGCAGCAGAATACCAGCAGGTATTATACATGGAGCATTTGCTCACTGTAAAATACCTACCACAACCCAGTTACTGCATGATTGACAAGATTTCCCCTGGCAAGACTGGTTGTTCCGACTTGAAGGTTTAAGAATGACAGCACACGTCGTGCGTAACATGCTTCCCGAGGCACGGAAGTGTCTCATTGTGGAATGCATGGTCACCCATCCATGGACTAACCTCGGCAAGCGTTGCTTAACCTTGGCGATCGATCCATGTGCCAGTTATTATACAGCGTGGATACGGTAAACGGGGCAGTAGGCAGTCGGCACAGTATTGATGTAAATGTACTCATCAAGGAAAACGGTCGGTCGGTCAGATAAAAGCATTTTAACCTTTTGAACGCCAGTGCATAAACGTACGCGCGTGCCCTCCACGCCAAGCCACAATTTCACTGCAAATATCTACAAAAAGAATTGTTTATTTCTTGAAGTGCATCGCATTTTGTGTCACAATATGTGTCGTTGGCGTACAGAGCGCTTCAAATGGCGTTCAAAAGGTTACTAATATATTTTTACAAAAAATCTTTGCTGGTGGTATAGTGTTAAATTACAATTTGAAAATTATTTAGCCTACACCAGCTTGTTCCCAAATGAAGATTAAGGGGATTACATGAGCTAAACGCGAGTTTTATAATGCAATGGTAATTCACTGCAATAAACCAAACCAGAAAAATATATGATATTCTTCAGGATATATGCTAGTACGATAGTGTTTTGGAAACATAATACAACAAATTTTATTCGATAGAAAAAAATCGCGAACTTATCTCTAAAAATTTCTTTTAACGAGTAAAAACCATACTAAAATATATGCGATCATTCTGATTTTTTGGCAAATAATTCTACAAGCAAAATACTAGTATAGTGTTTTACTTTTTTAGTCCAATCAATAGATTTTTTGTAAATCGCAAAAAACCACTCATTTCGCACTATTCGGCCGCAGTGACTGACGTAACAACCACTTTGTCGTGCAAGCTGATTAGAACTTTATTCTAACAGAATTTCAAACGAAGTTTGAACCAACACAAATACAGTTGCTTATTTAGCTCATGTAATCGCCTTAAGTATATCATGATTAGTACATGATTCATAAACATGTGTGATGTCTACACAAAGAACCTCACTGTGAATCTTATAATATGCAAAGCAGTTGCTTTAAAAAGACAAGCGATTCATTATCAAGTCTCAAATGAAACATGACAATCATGCTTTAGATATCTGATAATATTAGTCATATCGCTTATGTATGCAGGAATCTAAACTTTCCATACATAAATATAAAAGGTGTAAAGACCTGTTACCGAAACCGAAAGGCTCTTCTCCCCGTCATTGCGATCATTTTTTTGTTCTACACGATACCTGGGAACCTTGTAGTCAAAAAATTGGAACTTTGACCCCCAATATCTCCGATATTGGGGGTCAAAGTTCCAATTTTTTGACAAGTATTTTTTTAAATACGTATTTGTTTTTATTGTAAGATTTTTACTTTAAACACCTCCACGACCCCCGTACCACGGTAATATTATAATACAGTAGTGTAACTCGGCCGCATGATAGAAATAAATGCCTACAGCCGCGCGGTACGTAAACATGCGTTAGGGCTGCCCGTCTCCAGCATTTTAATTACATTTGCCTACTTTTCGTTTATCAGCAATAATTTTTTTTTCGTGATGAGGTTGTTTACACCCTGTATAAGCTTATGTAGCTCCAGACGGTGTAAAATTTATAAATAGTCGACCATTGTGCTCTCTCTTAGGTTAAGACTTCCTAAATTACCTTAGGCTGATAAAATTTTTGTTTTTAATAAACCATGTTAATATGAGTATTAAGGTTTGTTTTCCCGCTATATGTATTAATATTCGGTCCTGAGACTGCACATCTGACATGCAACATTCGGGCGAGACTTAGAAATTAGAATACACATTTTATTAAGGCTGATGCTCCAGGAGCCCGCGAAATTCGAATTTTCACAACCCTCCAAGTTCATGTAACTCGATTGTATGACTAATGGCCGAATACTGAAACGTCACTCAAAATTTAAGTACCTAGCACTTATATTTAACAGATACTCAAAAGTGACGTTTGGCCATACGAAATTTAAAGTTTAGGAGCTGCTCAAATGTTAAGCAGCCCTTATATTTTGAGTGACGTTTCAGTATTCGGGGGTAAGTCATTTGTCATGATTTTGATGATTATAATTCTGTAACTACATACGTCTTACAGCCGCGAATAATATTTTAATCAACATACAACTTAGCACTGGCCTGCAAATTGCAAAAAAACGTAATAAAATTTGAATTTCGCGGGCTGTTTGGAGCATTCACCTTAACGCTTGTCGTATTCGTTCCCGAATATGAACAGGAAACGTATATAATTATCTCAGTTTCATATTCGGTATGGAAGAAGAATACATACTGCGCCGACCCCAAATAAATTGGGAAAAGAGCCGGAGAATAATGATGACTTTTCTGAAATGCTAACAAGTTTAAGTGCGGTCTGTGAATATCGCTCTTACGTTTTTGCTTTTCTAAGATATCTACATAAAGATATTGCGTTACAGTGTCACATATTTACAGGTGAATCTCCACTTGAAATGAAGAGTTATGAATAACTTTATTCACGTCATTATTAGATAACCACTGCGTCTACGGAGTATTGCTAGCAATTTTTTTTTTTTTGGTCATGATTATCTACATCCACAGCCTTCAATTCACGATACTTTTTTAATTTCTAACTCACAAATCTCTTTTTTCAACGAAATTCTTCATGCGTACACACGGCCACACATCAAGCTATACATATCCTGTTTAACATGACCTCCCTTTGTATAGATTTCCAGTACAATGAGAGACTGGAAACTGGTTTTGTATAGCTTGATCGGTCGCCTTGCGTCTATTAAATAAAGATTACACTAATTCCGTCGCACCTAAGAACATAATCAACCTTTCTAGAATGTGTTATCAATGTCATATCAATAGTGGTTGATATACACTACATTTATCTAATCTCAACGTTGAAAAACAAAATTATGACGGTGATGTCCTATGTGACGTTTGCCTTAGTTGCGCAAGCGACTATTAAAAAAATGATTTTTCCTACTTCCTCTGTAAGTACATAGGTAGGCCGTGGCGTGCCGTAAATGAGTGGTTTTTTAAGTAATTCACGTTTAAATAGGATCCTAGATTAGAATGGCTTGCATTACAAAAAAAAACAGAACATCACGCCTGTAATCCCCGTAGGGTTAGGCAAAGGTGTACCTAATAGTACACACACGTTTCGCCAGTTTAAGTCCCATGTAATTACATTACCGAAATCAAAAATCAATCATTAATTTTTATTTTTGATCATAATTATAACCACTTAGAGGTTGACTAACTAACAAAGATTCATCAAGATCATTCTTGAGTTATATTGCAGCCGTATTCGCATAATTCTATTTCTGTATTCGGCTCAAAAGTTAAACCATCGTACCTAGTAGCATTTAAAGTTCCTGGACCTACTTACCTACATCCCATTGGAATTTTACGTTTTTTTTTTTCTTTTTTAGCAAGACGATTATTAGTAAATACCCCGGGTACTCGCCAGGCTTGTCCAAGCGTACGGTTTCCTTAGCATTTAAAGTTCCTGGACCTACTTACCCATTGGAAAATAGCAAGACGATTTATAGTGAATAGCCCTGGTACTCCCCAAGCTAGTCCAAGCGTACGGTTTCCTAGATCAGGTCAACGTTTCACTACAAAAACTTTTTCAAAATGCATCGAAGTATAGAAAAGTGACATCACACTACCCACTTTACATTAATTACATTAGATTCTTTCAGTACCGTGAACATTACATGACGTTGACATACACCTGTCACAAATGTCAAGGTCGGATGCTTCCACGCATGACATGACCTTGAAGCGTAGGTCGGCCAAACAACCTGCATTGCACGACACCGTACGCTGAACGCGTAATCGATCTCGCATGTTATTGATACTTTTAGATAGGAGACTGAAATCGAATAAGGTTTATTCGATTTTGTTCCGGATGAGTTTAATGTCAGTTCTCATGAATAGCACCTTAATGAATGCTTGCTAATACTTAGCAACATTTGAATTACTAGAAAAAATCTAAAATGCAACATTTTCGTTTTTTGAAATCCAATAATAAGCATAGTTATCTAGCACAGTAAAAAGGAAATTATTGACTGCTTTGTTGGTCTGACTGCTCAGCATAAGGTCTTGGGTTCGATTCCGGGGTCGGGCAAAGTGCTATTGGGTTTTTCCATCTGAAATTTTTCAGTAGCAGACACGGAGTCTAGATTTGTACCCCGTTGACCGCAATACCTCTGCCTAACCCTTCGAGGATTACGGGCGTGATGTTATTTTTACGTAAAAAGGAAGTTAGTAGATAAAATCTTCTTCTGCTGGAGCTAACTATGACGAAAACTAAAGCATTAATTAAGAAAAAAAAGAGAATGTAATTACTGAAGTGAGTAGCTCATTTGTGACGGTCTTGTCTTTTTAGTAGATTTAGTTAATGGTTTTGTAAAGAAGCGCACAAAAAACGACGCTGAATAATTTAATCATTAAGACAAACAATTAATAGTGCTAAAACATTGTTTTAGCCACGCATCAAGATCTCATTTGTATTTGTATTACACTTATTAGTTTTACTACTAAGACAACAAGTAACCAAAAACAAAAAAACCTAGCAGTGATAGATTCCGGCCTAAAATAATAATTATGATGACATAAATTAGCATTCAAAAGACCATAGATTTGATTTTTGGTCCTAAGATCTACACTTAATATTAAAATATACACTACTAGCTGATGCCCGCGGCTTCGTCCGCTTTACTAATTATATACTACTATACTCTTTATTAAAAAAAACCGCATCAAAATACGTTGCGTAGTTTTAAAGATCTAAGCATACATAGGGACAGACAGCCGCGGCGGGGGACTTTGTTTTAATATTTTTTTTTAGGGACAAGCCCGCCACACTGTTCCCAAACCACTGTAACTCCTGAAAGCCAGAATCAACAGTGGCGACCACCAGAAAAGCCGAGACAAAGCTCGACGAAGTCCCAGAGAATGAATTTAACTGTCTTGGATCCCGCAACGAAATTAATCAGAAAAGTATAGTGGAGTTGTAGGAAAAAACCGTAATTTCCACTTCTGTTTACACTTTTGTTTTAATATGTAGAATTATTGATCGAAGTATGTAGTGATAGTGATTCTTACGCGGATATCCACAACCGTTCTACTCATCGCTCTAACTTCCTCCCCGACACACACATACCTACATTATCTGAAGCCCTATCATTGCCGTCGTTTGTGGCCGCATCAATTTCCTTTATAGCCAAGCTATCATCTGTAGCTAATACTGTGACGGTAGTGACCTATTTGTGCTGACCGACTTGGTCGAGTCAGTCAAGTGCACTTCTGTAACGATGCGTCCTATGTGAGAGAACTTGATTTGCGATAACCGTCTTGAGTCGCGTCCTGTGGGGTTAAGAGGGCAAATATAATTTGGCGGTGAGTGTGTACAATTACATCCCAGATGTTAAAATCATCACAGACATCTGCCTAGCTTTCGTTTATCAGCAACTAGCTAATTATCCCACGGGATCGTACTTCCGGGATGAAAAAAAAACATAAATGTTAATCCAGGTTATAAAGAACCTGTGTGCCAAATTTCACCCAAATCCGTTCAACCGTTTTTGCGTGAAAGAGAAACAAACATCCATACATCCTTACAGATCTTCGCATTTATAATAGTAGTAAAAAGTATGATCTTGGGGTCGCCTTCCAGTCTAACCGAATGCAGCTGAATAATAGTATCTTACATGGAGCGACTGTTTATCTGACCTGCACAACCTGGTGGTCTAAGTCTATACCAAGTCAAGCATGAGTAAAGGAACCAATGAAGTCTCGGAACCATCTGAAGAGTATGTCTGTATGTTGTTATCATGTTTCCGCAACACTCACCTTTTAAATGCCTTTTAACTGTTTCCACCCAACCAGATTATGTTTATTTATTTGCGACGTCAGAAACATTCAAAACTTCGCCTTTCAAGTCGTACGAAACCAATTTGATTGTTTGACAGTTCTATACGGCTTCACATAAACTTCCAGGGTTGTTATACATTTTCTATAGAATGCGTACGGAGTAATGGAGAGTTGATTTAATTTTAAAGGAAGCCAATATATTTGTTAAAGGTTACGTACGGTATTTGATTCTGCAAAGGGCAGATTTTATAATAGAAACTCACAATACTGCAAAGGGCAGATTTTATAATAGAAACTCACAATACTGCAAAGGGCAAATTTCGATAAACGCGCAATGAAATCCACGTATTTCATTCTCTAATTTTCCGCCAGCTTAATCTTGCGTTTTTTTTAAATATAACAAGCAGTTCTAGAACTGCTTGTTATATTAAAAAAACGCAAGATTAAGCTTTTTTTAAACATAACAAGCAGTTCTAGTCTTTAAGAAAAATGTCTAATTGATCGATCTAACATTCTCGAAAATTCTAAATTTTGCTTTTGTTTGAAACTCTTTATACTTTTTCAAATATCGAATCCTTGCTGAACAGGTCCGGTTGGCACCAAAGCAGAGTGGTGCGGTCATTCGTTTCTCTCATCTCCTGTGATTGGTCCAATATTGCACGTTACTCTTAGCTCCACTCGCACCGCCGGTATATTTATTTTTCTTTCTTTCATAAGTTGGTGTTCCTCCACTGACACCTCATACGAAAACTAGCGCAAACTAGTCTCAACTAGATCTATTATTATATCATCGTTTGAATAAATTTAGACACGTGAGCAATGATCTTATATTTTGTGTTTTTCCTTCGATATCATAAACAATTTAAGCGGCACTCTCCGTTGCTTGCCAGGTGAATATTATCGACGTTTAGTAATAGAGATCTAGATATTATGTTAACGTAGAAAAACTTTTCGTTTGGACTTTTAGGACATTTTAAGTTTCAAGTTTTTCGTCATTGTTCAGAAAGGCAAAGGTATTCCGGCGTAAAATTATTGTATTATAAAAGGTAATTTACGGACAAAAATTACCTTCACAGAAAATTTACTTGTTTTCTATTATCAAGTACCTACCTATTTAAATTACCAGTCCTTTATGAACTACTTTACTCCTTACCTCTAATCTCTCAAGTCACAGCTTTGTAATTTTAGTGGAAGTTTCTGGACGCTTTCCCTCTAATTAGCTTATAACCCTAGTCGGGAATTAGCCGACCTTGTCAACTAATTAGTCCGCCCTATAAACTTTGTCGCCCCCGTTTTACCCTTCGCTCTTTGGTTTGGCATACTTTGGCTTAAGTGATTTTAAGTCTGCTGTTTAAATGCAGACATAAAAACTTGTCTATTGTCTAGTAAAATTGGGAGAGCAGGGTAATGAATGATTGAATGAGTTATAAGCCAGTGCCGAAAAAACTTTTAACAAATCGGATTAATATTATTTTTGTCCAACAGATGCCAACGACCCTCGCCGAGTGATCGTCAAGAAGCTCGCGTTGTGCGTCACAGGACGCGATGACGTTGAGCTAGACCTCTCAGGGGACCTCACTGATCTTAAAAAGCAGGTATGTACTTCTCCACAACATTTGTCATAACATCATGCTAATAATCACACGTTGCCAGTTATAAAAAGTCCTATGAAATCAAGGCAAGCATATGCCATCGCGGGTAAATCCTGGATCAGGGTGGCACAGAAACGTAGAAATTAGCTCAAGAAAAGATAGGTCTGAACCCAGCAGTGGGTAAATTCCGTCTGATGACAACTTTTATTAAAATGACCACGTAGAGTTTAGAGTTTACTTACCTGCACATGTTTTAGGTTAAAGTTGACTACATTTTCTCGTGTCGCCATGTTATAAACGATGGTGGTTAATTAGGGTAAAAAAAACCATTACTTACCTGTTTTAATTTATTGGCGTTGATAAAGTCGTGTTACGCGTATCTTAAAAATAATGTAATTTGGTAAATAGTGAAAATATAACAATTATGGACATGTATGAGACCAGTTAGGCAACAGAGTCACGATGTAACTCCGGGCTAAATATTTTAGATTTGTTTTGTAATGGAAATGACTTTGTCTTTCTCTTTCAAAAATATTCATAAACCCTTAACTAATGTCGTTTAGTAAACCCAAAATAAATCGTAAATACCCCTAAAATCAATTAAGGTGGGCCCTACTTTTCACTAAGTACCGTCCCAAAGTAGGTGCTTGGTCGCCAGTACAAAGCTAGTCATTTGGGTCCCTGTGGACCCCACCACAGTAGCTAAGTAACTCTGTTTGTAGACTTGATTTAAAGATTTGAGTTTATTTGCAGTTTCTCCTGATGAACTAACGAAGATTTGTCCTGATTTCTGCAAATCAAATTAGATATTATCGAAGAGTGGTTGAATGTGTTTTATATTTGAGTCCTGTTCATATTTCAAAATATATTTTTTCATCCCATTCTGTAATAGTTGTTTTGAAATAAATAAGTTTAAAAGTTAGAGACTCAAACTGCTTTTACAGTTTTCATTGTTTTGTGCGAGGGCCATGCCCAATTCTGATTTGGAAGACAGTCTTACACTACACTCTACTCTGTTACTGAATTCTAAACATAATATTATGAACCACCCCACCTCAGCAGTAACGTATTTTTAAGGCACCTCATTAGTTAAGGGTACCTATTTTGAAAGACATCAGTCATTTCATTCTGAACTACAATGATTATTTCTAAATAACACTAACTCGTCGAGATGTAACTAGGTTAGGTTTATATTTTCATTTCATCATTTTCCTTGTCACTTCAGGAAATAACGGCATTAAAATCAGTAGTAGCTGTTTTCCTGTACCCATTAACTATATATAGGTTTATTCTAAAACTAGTGGGATAAAAGGATTGACATTGAAAATAGTTTAAAGCTAGTTCGTGACCTACATGATCAACATCTCAATTTCTGTTTGCAATTGCGCTCCAAATCACAAATTACTGACGTAGCTCAAAAAGCCGCTAAGCTAAAGTGGGACTGTACTGGCCACGTCTGCCGCATGCTCAATGAGCAGTGGGCCAAAATAGCCACTTTCTGGAGCCCTGACACAGCCAGAAGGCGTCGCGGCAGATCCCGTAGAAAATGACGCGACGAGTTGGCGACCAACCAACCAACCAACGACCAAATTAGTCCTGGATCAAAATAACTGGAAGTCATGGAGAGAGACCTTTGCCCAGCAGTGGGATTACGCAGGCTTACAGTATCAGTAATATTTGGTTGAGAAACTAAAAAAAGGTTATTTACATAAATATCCTATAAGCTTATAGTGTCCCTACTGCTGGGACCATTGCTAGGACGCAAGCCTCCTGGCTGTGAGACGGACAGGCCGTACATCCACCACGCGGGCCAGGATTGGTGGAGGTGACACGTGTATTTGAATCTATGGTTCTGGGACATGCCGCATGCCGGTTTCCTCACGATGTTTTCATTCGCTGTTTACGGTGCTTTGGTGTTAAGAGGGCCCTTTCCGGCACGCATTTCGTCAACGCGAGCATGGTCGAAAAGCTTGTTGGTTTATCCAGAGCTACAGCGGTGGTATTCTTTCAACTCCCCTGTCTTACCTAGCCCCGACTCCGCACTAATTGCCTCCCGCGCACCTCATACCGCCTAATGCGAGGACATTGAACGAAAAATAGTGTTCGAAAATTTATAAAACTTGTTCCAGGAGAAATACGTGTTTTTGAATTAGTCTTACAAGTATGTGAAATAAATATTTGTTATTTAGAATGCCCACTACATTTGCAAGGCTTCTATCAGGATGCTTTTTTACTTTTACAATTTATGAGTACATTATGAACGGCCAAAGTTGAGGTAAAAGTTGTGCAAAACAGCAATTTTTGGAGGCTTGTACTGAATTTGTTTCTACAATTTTTTTTTTTTTGCTTCTATAGAAGCCTAGATATAGCCCACAAGATACCGATTAGTTTAAAAAAATCAAAGATATATGTCTAACAACGGCATAATCACGCACGAGCGTTTGTCAAAATTCTTGCGAAAAGTATGGCGGGTTGACGCTCTTAATTTAAAAAAAGTGGGTATACAAATTCGATAACATTGTAGTTATTTGCATTGTCGGCTTCATCATCATCATTGGCCTAGCGTTTTCCAACTATGTTGGGGTTGGCTTTCAGTCTAACCAAATGCAGCTGAATACCAGTATTTTACAATGTTAGCTTGATAACATCCAAAAATAATATGTTATCCGCAGGTATTGTCCCACTGCAGTACATGCCGCTCCCTACAAACAAATAAAATCTAAACAGCGGAACTTATATCTATAGTTCTATGCATGTTATATGCATCCCAATTCACTTGATACTTATGGACCTTAACTAAAAAAGTTTTCCTTAAAAATTGCTTACTTATAAATATTGCAAAATACACCTCAACGACCTAGTTTTTATGATCAATATCCGGGAACTACAGTTTATGGTGTAATTTGTGGTTTTGCTTCGTCTAATATTTGTTGCACACAGTTTTTAACTGAAAGCGTCATTGATTTTACTCTCTTGCTTTTAGTGTGAAGGAAATGTACCGAGATTTATTTCTGAGCATAAGGTCCTGGGATCGGATTCCCTGGTTGGGCAAAGTGTTATTAGGATTAAAAATAAAAGGAATTTATCAGTAGCAGCCACGGAGGCTGGATTTGTGCCTGGTTGATGGCATGTAATAGGGGGCGAACCTGTGCTCGCGAAGTATGGGTGTATCTACACCGCTGCTGAACTCTTCGGGAATTACAGGCGTGATGTTATATTTTTACTGGTAGTAGCTGTAGAGCACTTAAGAATTGAGATACCTATAAAGCTTTATCTAACTAACAAACACGATTCAATACTTAGCAGTAAATGCATTTGTACATTACTTGCTATTGACAAAATCAAGGTCAAATAATTACACAATATCATGTTCGGACATAGAAACTCATCACGTCTGTGGAGTTACTCTAGCTAATTTATATTTTACCTTATAGTTTTTGCGGACCACGGTGGCGTTATATGCCAAGTTAATCATTTGAAAAAAGTCAATAATAAAATTATATTTAAATGAAGGAAGTCATATCATGAAAACATACCAGGGAAGTATGAAAATCATGATGATGTGCTTTCTTTGGTATTACGATAACTGACAATGGGGAGGCTAAGGCAAAGTAAATCTCAGATGGCGCCACCATAGTTAGTCTCAATCTGACCAATGAGGTTAAGCCATTTTGAAATATAAAATGACATTGCCACATTTACAACCAATGACGATGTTTGGGTACCAACTATGCTAGCGCCATTAGTTCCACAGTTAGCCTCACCATTGCTTGCACTGACTGTACAGATCCACTCAAATCTGTGTGGTTCTTTCTTCAAAAGACTACCTCAGACACTAATCTGCATAGTCCTCATGTGAGTTGACCAAGGTTATGTCTGAACCTTAAAAGAGACTGACCTCTGAGTTTGTTTCGGCTGTTTCTTCTCAGAGTAGTCAGGTACGAAACAACGGCCTCATCTAGTTAAAAAAAATACGTGAAAAAGTGTTTGTCAGAACCTATTTGCAAAATAAACATCGTTTATGAAAGACAGGACAGGACGCCTGTATTTGACAGAGGGCGGACCAATGCTGCCAAGCCTCAATACCTACACATTTTGCCTCGGTACCCATTTCCGTGACAACGCTTGCTATTGTCATAGCAAGAAAAAGACTCCTTCCTTCCTCTCCACCAAGCAAGTGTGTCACTGTTATGTATTAGATGATATAGGGGCTTGTAATGTACATAAATGTCACTCTGAATAACTACGTCAATAGCGGGCGTCTAAACAACAGAACTATTAAGCCACTACAATACGTAACGGACTGCTATTTGCTACACCGTACACGCTTGCTACCTCGCACATATGTTGTGATGAAAACATGCTTCATTGGAAACGTGGATACTTTTTCAGTGGGTCTTAGCTTCAAGATTACTGTGCACCTGTTCTATAAGCCCACCTGGCGTGATGTCGTCATTGTTGGCGAACAAACAGATACAGAAAGAAAAGAAAAACTAGATATTCCACTAAAATTAATATACCTTGCCGGTTTGCACAGTAATGTCGTTGGACCATGAAGCCACTGTTCAGTTAAGTTGGCTGATGATGCTGACCTGACTTATTGCTGATTAGCTTTTCTTCGCCCGCGTGGTATACCCGGATAAAATGGAGCCTTGGTCCAACCGGAATAATTTACGTTACAAATGGTGAAAGAAATGATCAAATAGGGCCGTGTGGTTCCGAAGATTACCCTTCACATAAATACAAACTAAATTCGTACTCTTTCTTTTTAATATTAGTAAGGAAGTATATATTATTCAAGCAGTCACTACCAAGTTTAGAAAACATAATCAGAACACGTGTAAAACATGTCGCGATGAAGGTTCATATTATGTAAACTATTTTCATTACTCTCAACATACTCTGTCTCTTTCCGTCATCCATAGTGTGTTATTAAAAGATGGCAGTATACTCTCAATTTACACAAATGGCACCACATAGACTCTCCGCTATTAGTCGGCATTATATCAAATATTATGATGCCAGCAATAGGACAGAAACAGACACAGACTACTTCACATAATTCATATCTTACTAATTATTAACAAAACGCTAGACATATGTTCACGTAGACGCCTGCGCTCAGCTAATACCTCTCTAAATGATTTACGATGCAACGTATCATTTATCTTGTCCGTTTGTCTGTACTATACTCATACGTAAGGCATCTGACGTCATTAATGTCGCGTTGATAATGCTGACGGATTTACGGTTGTAACAGGTATACGTTTTAGTTAATTAGTTGTTGATTTGAGTCGTTAGAAGTTGTCTAGTCTGACAATCTCTTAGATCTTTGGTACTGTAAAACGCTCAGTGAAAAGTTATGATTTTTCTTCGATTTTAGAATAATTAGCACCATACCTTGAAGAACAAGCATGGTTACTTGGGCTGGTTTGGTGTGATAATTGGCATCCCCGTCTTTGCTATCATTTTTTGTTCTAGACCAAATCTGGGAGCCTTCTAGTTACGGAGATATTGGGAGTCAAAGTTCTCGCACTGCCTTTTAGTAAAAGATAGCAATAGCCTAAATTAAGTTTGACTCCAATGACTTCTTTCAAGATTCTAATAGCTATTTCTCATAATATCATCCACCAAAATCTCTGCATCCGAACTGGGAACGAATCACGGGATCCCTTTCACTAATCATCCGAATGACAGGTGCATGATGATCGGTGCCCAATAAGTCGCTTAGTCACAATTATCGCGGTACGACCGACCTGGCTGTCTGCCAAACCCCGGACGTACAGGATGTTTAGATAGAGTACACTTTTCTAGGTTTATTGAAGCTTTTTCTTGTGAACCGTATATAGATTTTGTTTGGAAGAATTGGAGCCATGTTTCAAAGGGACTGGTGGATCTGTTTTTTTCTTAAATCGGAGATAAATAAAAAAGGCGCTTATCGTTAGAAGTTGAAAGTTTTCAGAGTACCAATTAAATATTTTCCCCAATAACTTGGGGAAAATATTTAATTGGTACGGGTACTGGTATTGGTATTGGCCAATTACAAGATCAGATCTAAGTACCTATCTGATCTTGTAATTGGCCTTGGAACAGATTGCCTATTTCGTAACCATGACTTATGGTTGTTGCTATGTCGAGTTTTCGCAATATTGCTTTTCAAATAGAGTATATGCATGATTTTTTTATTACTCTAAACAAGAAATAGCAAAGTGAAATTATTTTTTAAATATCTATATAAAATACTAAGTATTAAGTCAGACGTCATTCGCTGCATCGACGTACAAAATCCATACTAAATTCCGTTTATCTCGAAAGAGATAGAAACAAAAGTTTGAATGATTATAACTTTTGTGTTGTTTGGCCGATTTATGTCTTGTTTTGGCTTTTGTCATTATTTTTATAGTACTTTATCATTCCGTATCGACATAAAAAAAAAGAAAACTTGTGCATAATCCCTATTGAAGGCTACTGTTATCTATAAAATGCTGTTGTTTTGTGACTAAAAGAGTAATGAATATAAATGTTTGATGGATGGAGAGGGAGAGGAAGACCATGGTAACGATTGATGGATTGTTTGACGAAAGATATGAAAGAAAAAGGAGTAAACGATAGCGTGACGGTCGACAGAGGAGAATGGAAGAAAAATACTTGTTGCGCCGACCCCAAGTAACATGGGATAAAGGCAGGAAATTGATGATGTTGTTTTAGTAACATTAATGCTGAACTTAATGCCCTTCTTCTAACTCTAAAATTAGCAACTCTATTTGTGGTGGTTCAAACTTGGTTTGAAATACTGTTAGAATAATATTCTAATCAGCTTGCACTACAAAGCGGTTGTTACGTCAGTCACTGCGGCCGAATAGTGCGAAATAAGTGGTTTTTTGCGATTTACAAAAAATCTATTGATTGAACTAAAAAAATAAAACACATAAGACCTGCTTTATAGTTAGTTCAGTTAGTATGCAAAGTTTCATGATCTAATTTCAAGTACTTTTTGAATACCAGCGGTTTATTGTTCGATTTGGAGGTAACTTTGGTTTTTTTTTCTATCGAGAAAAGTTTATGGAATCGTGTTTTCGTCACACATAGTACCTACTTAGCATTAATCCTCAACTTTACTATACATATATTTATTTCAAAATTAATGTTGCAGTATTTTATGAGTAACGGAGGACCATGCTAAGCCATTTGAGGGATAAATAGCCCATAAAAGTAAAATAATCTGGATGTTCTCCTGCCTTTTAAGATTGAGGTCGATTTCTCGTCATTGCAATAGGCATGACGACAGTATCAAAAAATTGCAAATCTATTTAGTCCGTCAGTTAGAGTATTGGAAATTAATGGACACGTATTTTTTGTTTTTGTAAATCAATGAATATTGAAAAAGATAAAACGCATTAAAACTCGGGAGTGGGGGCTCGTGACGTCAGAACTAGCTAAAAATTATACTAAGGCGTGACGTATTGGGAATTTTAAAAGCGTCATATCTTCGTCAGTTTTGGTTTACGTAACAAAAAAAAAACACGGATCAAATATTTTTTGATAATCTAACTGACGGACTAATTAGTTTTTTTTTGTCGTCTCGCCTATAAAAACTTTCCACTCAGGACTTCCTTATTTTGCACACATAATTTTTCCTCATATATTTAGAACGGATATTTGTTACTACACTGATAAGTAGTCATAGTACGTGTGAATATTGTTTTAATATTTGTTTATTAGCTTATTTATAATGGCTACTGAAACTAACTTAGACCCTAAGACAGTGCAGTCCAAATTTGCTAGCTCCTGCTGAACAAAGTTGAAGTTGATTGGAGAAGAATAATATTATCAAGCTTATATGCTCCCGTTATGTAACACAGGAACAGGATTTATGACACTTGGTAATAATGTAGCTTTCCGTTAGTGAAAGAATTTTCCGGATCGGATCAGTAGTTCCGAAGATTACCCAATTATTAAGTAGACAGCCTATTCAATCAATTAATAAAATTTTGTAACCCACTGTATCAGCCCGCGCACTATGATTTATGCCAGCGTGCAGCGCGAGCGCCGACTATAGTTCGGCACACGACCTAAAAACTTCGCGCTTTTGCTTCGGTGTCGTAGCGGGCTCGTGTCGTTACGCTCGCTCGCATTAATAGTTGTTTTACGGTTTACTCTGCACGAAATAGATGGCTTGTCGCCGATGGAAATTGCGCAAGTAATTGGTATATTGGTGTAAAGTCAAATGTACTGCGCCCGCGTGGTGGATTGCAGCCCACTCCCTCTCATAGAGATAAGGCCTGTGGCCCAGCAGTGGAAACATTATAGACTGATGATGCTATGTTTATTATGCAAGTGGCCCAGATGCCACTTGCCAGATGCCACCATCTCCTTCTTGTTCCTGTTTTTAAGATTGAGTAGGGTATAAAACGGCATTACTCTTACAAGCAGTGTCGACTCTCTCTGATTACTCTGTGAATTCGTATATCAAGACAAAAGAAACAGCTGTCTTAGAAATCTTTCCCTTTCCCACAACTCAGTGACAGATTATGTCAATAGTCAATCATTTTAAACAAACCGAACTCTTGTAAACTACTTTAGAATACTTAATTGCTATGAGGAATACCATTCCTTGTAGCAACCGTGGTGATCCTGGCAATTTGAAGGTTCATAATGGTCTTTAGTGACCCCATCTTTCTTTTTTCAATTTAATTCTCTTTTTCGAAACACTACATAGATCAACTCAGCCTATGAATAGTAGGCCATTGCTGGATACCTGATCTCCAAAGTGGCCCCACCTGATACACACTGAAACATTTTCTAACTAGATCCCATTAACTTTCCAGGTGTTCGTGATAAAGGAAGGTGTACAATACAGGATAAGGATCGACTTCATTGTGCAGCGGGAGATCGTGCACGGACTCAAATACGTGCAGAAAACCTACCGGCTCGGAGTACCAGGTATTAAGAGATCTGACATTATTACTCTGACCCTTTGATGGGAAATCATCAAATGAATTCTCTCGCTCTGGGCGGAGCAGGAGGGAGTGTCAGACTTTTACTGACTAAAACCCATCCATGTTTCTTCATCGCCTTTTGTGTTCCGGAGCCACGGTATCTCTTTCGAACAGTCCCGCAACCCCGGCAGGCAGCGGTCCTTGCGGACCCCTTCCTTTTGCTGACTCTCTTTGAGGCGCGCGTGGAACACGAACGCGCCATCGACACGGCCTGTCGTCATGAGACGGACGGACGGCGAGCTAGCCCATAGCCCACCAATTACTCTGACCCCTGACACCTACAAATTTATTGTAGCTAGAATAATGATCACTGTAATAGTAGCAGTCTGTCAGTAGCAGCAATGCAATGTAACAGGAATCTTATAAATAAAGTTCATTTTGATTTTGACAGTGATGCTAAGTCTCAGATGTATACCTAATATCTGAAAAGGCCTTTCACAGATATTGTGGGGATGTTTGCGGTGTTTGGTCACTATCTATTCTATGGGGTTAAAATAAATACGTGAAAGGTAGCCGATTAATGCAGCTGTCTGTACACGGTTCTATAAAACTGGATTAATAGCATTCAAGTCCCAAGATATGCTTGTAAATCCTAAGAAACATTAAGAATAATTATTGTTTATAGTAGACAGATCTTGGATTCATGGAGTAATTTACTCCTTATGGACACATATGCCAAAAGAAAAAAAAACTGTTTATTCAACTGTCTAAATAATCTTGTCTTCATAAAAGTAAGCTCTAAAATCTTCATAAAATGTTTTATTAGTTCCGAATGTTATCTAAATGGATTGGGCTTGTTATTTTCCAAAACAATTAAGGATTTATTTCGTTTGCTTCGGATTTACTGAAACATGTGTTTTATATTTACTGGGATATCATAAAATTTGCCAGGAATTAGTTTTACAAAAAAAAGTGGTTATTTTCTAATGAATGCACTATATTAGCCGTATTCTGGCGCAATCTGAAGTTTATTATCGATTTTAAACTAGATGAACACAAAACTTAATTTATAAACTAAATCTGTCGCTTTTGAATTGGGGCCCATGCTTGATCTTGGTTCTAGAATACGGCCATAAAGGGCCAATTTCACCAAAGAAATTCAACGCGATCAGCACACAGCTGTCACTAGCAATATTTCATAGCATGATAACACAGACGGCTCTTGAACGCAGTTCAAATGTAAAGCATGCGGATCGCGTTCCGTTTGAGTGGTGAAATTCGCCCTAAAATGCGATTTTAATATAATTTTTATTCACACTTACGTCTATCTGATTGCACTTTGTATTTTTTCACGCGCCCCCCTCAGTGCCCGGTACGTATCCGATTTTTATTCCACCTGTATAATATGACGCCTTGTGAATTCAATGTCGTTATGTATCGTATTGTATTCAATATCGTGACTCAATGTGATGGTATGTTAATATAGTCCTGATTGATGATAGATTGTATCTTGTGACGTGTGATGGTTGTATTGTACAATTGTATGCAATTAACTACGTAAACGGGATACGGGAATTTTAAGGGAGTTAGCACAAATTACACTCAGCGCCATCTAGTGACATTACACACAGCGCCATCTAGTGCCACACTAAGCAACAAGGCTTGTGTCGTCGACACCAGATAGTTGATATACAACATGTACACTTTTTTTTTGTAAATACATACTTGTTATACATAAGGCAGCCTCACTATCGCTGCGCCATTCGGGTCGTCAAATAAAACTATATTTATCTTGAGATAGTCAAAAATACTTTATCCCCCCCCCTCCCCCCTAGAGTTACATAGTGTTTTGTATCGATTTATAAAAACCATATTCCATGCGTTGTGACCGTGTAGGTATCGCAGTTTTGTAGGAAAAAATGTCTTTGTTGGGAGGTTCAGATCAGAATGGTGTATTGAATACGTGGTAACTACATATTTTAGCGTCGGTGATTCCACCTTGTACAAAACCGAAAAACACACCATTGCCTCGGTTCGGTTCGGGCGACACGATTTGATGCCGCACTACACTATATGCGACAGTTAATGTGGTAATACGTGATTGCTTCAACCCGATTTTGCGTTGATAAGTGTGGTTACTACCATACTCGGATTTTAAAAGCTGGAACAAGACTTTACTTCAGTAGTCAATAAACTTGAAAATCGTTTGTGTACTTCTGCGATTTGTTAATTTGAACTGGAATCGAGGTCTACTAGAGATCTGTCTAGTTTAATAGGATTCTTTAATTCCTGTTTTATATTTTTAGTGGTACTGTCTTATGGGGATAATTGTACAATTTGTGATATCAAACAAAATATCCCTGTCCACTGTTACCTAGCCAAGGCCATTGATCTAAAATAACATTTTAAACTGTCTAAAAATACACCTTTAAATGGAAAAAAAACTTAATCAAAACCGAATTCATCCGTTCAGGAGCAATGACGTCACAGACAGATACACACTTCAAACGTATAACACCTCTCTTTTTGGTTTGGGCGTTAAAAAGCGGTGCATAATAAAACAATTTCCAATTCCACCTGCAAAATAAGAAAACAGTTCACCTTGGCAGTAAATCAATATATATTATATTTAGTATCTATAATTACCGCAACCCTACGCCGTGGTCTAGAAAATCGATAACATTCACATAAATTATTCTTTAACTTACAACCTCGACATTTCATAGGAAACTGCAGTATAGTACAGTGCAGTCGCCACAATGATAGTCGTTTACATTATCACACTTGAGATACCGGTCGTAAGGATCAGGAATCTGGAGTATGGCATAGGGATTCGTATTATCATCATACGAGTCGAGGGGCCTTCAAGCATTGCTTGTTAACCAGTGTTGTTATGTATTTCAGTGTATTTTCTTTTATTTTCATGTTAGTATTGATTTCGAATGCGTGGTTTTATATTTGAAAACTAGCAAGAACTTTAATTGATGGAATTATTGTAATCTAGGCTTTTTTTGCTTGCTGTCAAATATAGAATCATTATGAATTTTATTGTTATTGTGTTCACATTCTTAATCTCCTGTCTCCTTACGTCATTGGTTTTCTAACCCTGGTTTGTATGTTATATTCTGAAATACTTAAATTATTTCACTGTATATCAAAATTTTTATCAACAACAATTTGATAGCAGATTTACACTAATAAACAATTTCAGAAACCAGTATAATCTACACAAATATTGTACCTATATCATGTACTAAAACACATCTTTCTCATTTACAGTTGACAAAATGACCCACATGGTCGGTTCTTACCCGCCAAAAACCGAGATCCAGTCGTACACGACGCCTCCCGAAGATGCGCCTTCAGGAATTGTCGCCAGAGGTTCGTACTCCGTCAACAGCCTCTTTACTGACGACGACAAAAACGTACATCTCCAATGGGAATGGTGCTTCGACATCAAAAAGGATTGGAAGGACTAGGCTTGGCTGTTATATTATTATGAAAAAACCGACTGGGTTGGGCTCTGTTCTTAGATTACTCTGTGCCATAAATATCGGTTAACCTCACTCTGGTGTTGTCTGTAGTGAATGATACACAATCACAATAGTTTTCTTAAGTTTAAAAGGCATTGCGACTGTTCCAATTCTAAATCTAGTGTAGCGTACGATTTTATTCTGTTGGATGCTCGTAAATCCAATATGGCGGATCAAATTCGGCGGGAAAACTAGTGTAGTAACAAACCAAAATGCCTTGATAATATAAGCTTTTTTTTCACTCAAATGCCAAGAGCTTTAAAATTAAGAAGAAATTGGATGATATTACAAAACGCACAGTAATAGTTTATGCAGTGGTCTCCAGGAGCCTGATCCAGTTGCAAGTGTCGATAATGGTGGCTGACTGAGAAAACCTATTGACAAATTAGTGTAAACGCTTCGTCAAACAGAAATCAGGAACGCGATAGAAAGTTCGAGAGAATTTCATACAGAAATTTTCAGAAGTAAATAAGATTACTAAGATTTTAATATTAAATTGCGATGTTATCATGACTTATAGAAGTATATTTTCATACAAATAAATTGAATGTACAAATATATCGCATCATAAACTTGAACTTTTTAATATACTGAAAGAAAAGAGTCTGATTGCTAAACGCTAATCAACTAAAAACTTTTTGAAAAGGCCTTTTTGTATCGTAGTCCTCAAGCTTTTTGACGGAGCCGAGTCATTAGTAATACCTACCTATACATAACAAAATAATAGTTATGTGATTGTATAATCGTGATGATTTTATTTCCTAATGTTTGTACTTTTTCAGACAGATTTTGTGCTAAAGTTAGCTAACCAGTGATAATAGAAAACTTAATAACACCTTGATAATAATTAAATAAATCAGCTTTAGATATACTTACCGATTTGTAACGTAAAAATAAATTAAATAGAAGTTCTTAGAATCTGTATATAATTTGGTTATATTTTGGTTTACCGCTGTGAAACAACTAAGATGAAAAACAGAAAATACATTTATTGCGAAATCTAAACAACTACTTAATCTACCTACGTATCGTGAAAAAATAAGATTTGCTTTGCTTTGAAAACAACATCTTTTGCATAACAGTTAAAAATTTTCACTTACATTAGGATTGCTAGTTTTTTTTTTTTTGTAAGAATCTATAATAATCCAGCGGTAAACCAGTGTTGCCAGCAAATACAGTGTTTCTATTAATAAGGTGAATTAAAAAAAAAATGCAATGTATTTCCATAATTTTTCATATACTTTTTTTAAAATTAAAAGATGTAGCAATATTATTATTTAGATTGTAATTAGCTTATTATTTTAGTGATGGTCAATGCAATTTTTGGTAACTGGCGATTACCCTGTAACGTAGGTCAGTTCACTGTCATCTTTCGTCGGCACTGTATGCTTACACCCGGCATTCCTCGAGAGCATTTTTGGGCCAAGTTAACGATTTTGATGTCTTTAGTTTCCGTAGTTTATAAATACCGATAACTATAGATATTAAGACTCTATTCTGATTGAATAAAATTGATATTTGCGCAGTATTATTGATGTTTAACTAAATTTTGTAATAAAGGACATGATTGTCTATGTCCTGTTTAATAATCCTGTAAAGGGTTGCAAGAAAATAATAATACTGCTCAGTGTTGCTATTATTTTGGTGTTAAGGTCCGATTCCAAAATGTATCATGTATACTTTTATTTTTATTTTAAATAAAATTTGAAAATATTGTCTATGATGTATTTTATTTAATTGACAACTACAGATTGTGCTGTTTGTCTATGGTATTATTAGTTTTGTTTTTAAAACAGAGTAATCAGAATAGGGTTGCCAAACTTTAAAATAGTTTTAAATAGTTATTGTCTCAATTTATCTTTTATATACATTTCTTTTAATATAACCTTTAATTAAATAAAGGCACAGTTCTATAGAAAATCATCATATAAGTACCAAAATATAGTATTATAAAAAAATATAAGGGTATAGGTGCACCAATTCAAAGAAGAATCTATTTTTAATATTTCACATATTGCTTCCTATTATTATATGAGCAGTGCCAGTGAAACCGTGGCAATAATATATTAAAAGAAAAGTATTATGTATGTTCCCCTAATAGAGTAAATTAGGCGTTAAGGAGTTTGAAATAAAGTACATTTTTAACAACTAAAATCTGTCTGATATAGATTGTTCCCTACATTGAGGTAAAGTATTCCTGATTGAATAGATCCGACAATAAAATGCTTTTAATCGGATTGAAATGGCTTGCTAAGCGGTCTTATTAATAAAATCTATACTGCCAACTATCATTAATAAATGTCGTGAAATTGGTACGGACGTTAGTATTCACAATAATATTGATAAGGCTTGTCGCATATATGTGACATCAGTGTATGTAGTGTTAGCTGCATGGATCTTCTGGCGCTTGATTGACGTTGACAGGAGGGCGCTGTTGACACATTTTTGCAATAATTTATTCAAGATGGCGGCAGTAGTTCTTATTTTGTCCACGCGCCAAAAGATCCTTGTAAATCTATGTCGGGTGACCCGATTGCTACTGGCCAGGAAAGGGCGGGAGAGCTGTAAACGGCATTTAAATATCGAGCAAAGATATAGCTTAAGCGAGAAAAGATAGAGGGTGCTTCAGTATTAAAGCTGGGTGCTCTTCCCCTAAAATTAAGGCTTACCTTTTATAAATTTTCTAGAAATAATGATCCCCCTTTTTAAAATATACCTATATACTTTGCATTTTATTAGGCAGTAAATAGACCCAATATTTAGTTGTATATTCTTGGAAACTAAATAGATTTTAACCAAATATTGGGTCTTAAATTGAACGTCAGTTTGTGCTATATTTTTTTTATTGAATTAATTTGTTACATTTAGTAATGATTTTATTTCAATAGATGTGTAAAAGAAATGTAATAGTTTGGCCAAAAATAAAGCTTATTTATTCAATGATTGTTTTATTTTTCTGCACTTGCAACACCAATTAGCTACCTAATACACATTCTTTCCTTGCACACACACTTCTTTAACTAGGAATGTAATGTAACACTCGTTATTTTCCTTTTTTTTTTAAGTCATAGTGTTGATTTCTCTGAACATAGTTTGATTGGCGTAATAGACTGAACTATCTGTGTTGGCGACTGGCTGGGATGCCACCTTTTCTTTAAGAACGATATAATATATTTTTTCAACACGCTTGCTCATAAAATGGCTCTAATTTCACCGCAATTAGGCACATAATGACACCTATAATCAAACTGTGACTTTTTCATTACTTTACATTTATTATTCACAAGTGAGTTATAGGGTTTTTTTTTTTGGTTGAGGTGCTTGTTGCTTTGTTCCTACAAAAGTTTCTAAATAAAAAAAATAGCGTTCAATAGTACAAATAAATTAATGTACCTATTGCTTGCTCATTTCACTGAAATGTAACATTTGTTTTCTCTGTATTATAGAAAACTTTGAATTCCCCATTTTGTACGTGGATTCGCTATCCGCGAAAAGCCAAAAAAACAAACCTCATTATTTTAGTCTATGGCCGATCGCCATTGTTAGATGCGCGCGCATAGGAAAACTGATTAAATTTTCCCGCCATTGCGAAAAACTTTTCATTACCTACTCGTTTTCAATGTTGAGTAAAAAATGTCTACAAGTACTAGTTATGAAGAAAATGATTTATGTTGTCACCGCCCGATATAAGATGTGAAGCCCTTAACATTATGGAAAGTTTACTACCTAAAAACCCCAAGGACTATCTATTATCTAAATGATTTTTTTGTATTATTTTCTTCACAAGTGTGTTGAAAAACGTCGTATGACACACGTGTGTATTGATGATTACCGTCCTCGGCTCTCTTAAGACCCTCGCCTGACGGCTCGGGTCTCAATCAATCATTACACACTTGTACCATAATGTACTATTATAATGACGTTTATACTTTTGGAACAGAAGAAATGTTTTGTTTGGTTAGGTGTCAAGTGTCGGTGATCCCTATTGCCTTAGGTACATAATTTTGTTCCGTTATTGTGTTATTATTTATAACAATCACTCATACAGTGCTTCTATCATCCTCCAATTCATTCAAAATACCTACAGTCCATTTGCTCACCAACAGTCTGCCTAAAGAGCGGGTTACAATACCATCTATGAGTCATTGTACACAGTGGTGTCGATTCTGTTGTGAACAAACTAAACTTAATTTATGCTATTGCTATCTTTCCCACCCCATTCAATCGCTTTGTGCCATTAAAATGCATTTAAATTTTGCATTTTCAAACTTCGCGCGTAATTTGACGAAAACGCTGGACGCAGTGGACGCCATATTGCTCTGTGGTCATGACGTCAGTTCGCTGTGTAAACAAATGCAGTGATATTTGAAGTTGACAGTTGACACTTCTAAGTTTACATAGCCATGTGACATAAAACATGGCGAATATTATGGTGTTATGAAACAGATTAAAAAAATTGAAACTTTTGAATTTAATTTAAAATTTAGTTTTCTATTTTATGAACTTAAACTAACGTTTTCCGACTGCTTATTGCATAAGCTATCTCAATAAACAATTTTAGTTTTTTTCTCTTAGAGAGTAAAATACCTTAGTGTGTACTAAAATTACATTTAAACACTTTGACTTTTTATCACCGGAACTCGGATACAAGTGTCAGTCTTAGCAAGGAATATTGTACCCACTAATAACTAGTTTGTGCTCGTGGCTAAATAATACCAGTCGCTCGGGTCTATCTTTAAGATAAGCCGTGCTTGCCTAGATTGGTCTGTTGATGGGTGACCACCCATTACATACCGAGTTTCCTCCGTGCCTCGGAAAGCACGTTAAGCCGTTGGTCCCGGCTGTCATTTGTAGATCTTTGACAGTCGTTACAGGTAGTCAGTGACCAGAAAGTCTGACAACCAGTCTTACCAAGGTGTACCGTATTACCCAGTACTAACACATGGTTTTTACATGGAGCGACTGCCTATCTGACCTCTACTACCCATAGTAGAGGTCAGATAGGCAGTCGCTCCATGTAAAATACAGATATTCAGCTGCATCCGGTTAGACTGGAAGCCGACCCCAACATAGTTGGGAAAAGGCTAGGCAGTGGTTGAACTAGTTTGTGAAAGTCAGACTGGAATAGAGACGAAGGTGCAGAACTTGATCTCTGTGGAACTACAAGTTAACGGAGGTAAAGGAAAAGTAAAAAAAAAAAGTTGAATAAAACATTTATTTCAAACTATATTTTCCAAAAAAACAGTTTAGCGGCATTCTCTCATTTAAGACGATTTCTAAGTTCAACTGAAGAGTTAGACAATTTGTAGTTACTGAAACTGACAGGGAAGCAAAATACACACCACCACACCACACCACTGCACATTTTATGGGTCTTCGCTGTAGCAGTGTAGCCGATTTTCTTAATAAAACTTGCGATGGCAGAGATACGACAACTAGCAACGAGCTTATAAGCACAAAAAAATATTGGGGAACCAACATTCATATAAATTAAGCTGACATGAGCAGACCTCTACAAGTCTACAGGCCTTTCACAGTTTTTTTTATCTCTGAAAGCAACAATCTAACTGCAAACGTAACAAATACGAGAATAGAGATCATTTTAATTTAGATAGACTTGAGATTACGAAAATAAAAATTAGGTAGTAATGTACCTACTGATTTTGTTGAGTTGAGATTGTTTTTTTGTTTGAACGCGCATAGATTGAAAAAATCTATTTTCAATACACTTCCTCGAAAATTGCGCACTACGATTAGGTTCAACATGCAATATATTTGACACGTGTGCGATTTTTTACATTTTCCAACACGTGAGCGGGAATGAAAATTACCACAGATATATATACTTAGTCCAAATATCTATACTTAGTCCAAATTGGTTCAATGCCTATAGTCGGAGGTGAACGTTTTTTTTTTAATTTCGGCAAAGCAATAATGCGTCTTTACGGTGTAAACATTTTTTGAATATTCAAATTGTGTTTATAAATAGAATACCTACTTATACCTACAGTTTATAATAAAAGCGCGGAAAAAATAAAATTAAAAATCATAGTTTCTTTTAATCATGACTAAAATATTTATCGATCTTTTATTTTTATTTCTTCAAAAGTGTATTGAAAAACTTCGTTTGTCGTTCGTTTGTTTTCGTCGACTCAAAAACACCTTCGTCTACGGCTCGGGAGTTATTTCCGCCTCGAATGCAATAACAAACTTTCTCCACTTTTAAGCATCGAGCAAAAAGAAAAAATAAATAAAGAACGCTATAAGTGAACACGGGGCGGTGGTGGCGACGCGGTGGGTCGTGACCAGTCGTGGGCTGAGGGCGAGTGAAACCGTGGGGCACAGCTACTATAGATAAAAAAATAAATAACCGTTCAATATCGGACCGCGTCGTCCTCTGCCTTTACAATTAAATAGAAAATTACGGTCTCAATATTTCGTCTAAATTAACATCATACAGTCGACTATTGGGCTGCTGCCACTGTGATAGGAATCCTTTCCTCAGAGCCAACACCACGGAGAGATCAGTCTTCGCCGTCGGACAAAAGGCTGTCAAGCGAGTCGGCACGTAGGCTACATTCAGCAGTTTCAGAGGCATTGCTAGGGCCATGCAACCACGTTCTGAAATTAAAAGAAAGAATACGAATAAGGATGAATTTGATAGTGCTTACAGAGATAGATAATTCGGCTAAATATATGGGTAAATTGGGTAAATCGGGTAAAGGAGCTCGTGGCTATATAATAAAATAAATAAAACATAATAATTTATTTCAGGTCCAAGACCTATATAAAACAAATACAAACACATAAATTATTGAAATATCAGAATTAAGTACATTAAAATTACATTAAAAACATTATTGAATTAAAGTAGGTTTAATTACCATTTCCCTCTCAATGAGAGGAGGCCGTGTCCCAGCAGTGGGAACATTATAGGCTGATGATGAATGATATTAAATTAACAAGTCAAAATAAAAATACACAAACGATCCCGAATAAATAAATAAATGTCAAAGTAAATTATCAAATCATTAAAAGATTAATTACAAAATGTGAAATTACACGAAATAAAATATACAAATATGATACAAATAATACTAATTCAAATTCATTCACGTAATAATAAATAAATAATAATAATACACACATCAACACGGTCTAGGGATATTTTTAAAAAAGCGAATTACTATCAATGTGTTAATTATTTATATGACATGTATATATTTAAAAGATACGTTATTTAATATTCTACCATTTTTTAATAATGGTTAAGGTATAGATTAAAATTTCAGGATTTTATGGAAAAAAAATGAAGCATAGACGGAAACCGTATATGAATGAACTTTGAATTTGTGAGTAAAATCTGAAAAAAATAGAAAAATCATTTAATTTGTGTTTATAAACTTGAAGTTAGTAGTCTGAGAAAGCGCCCATGATGTTCATAACACATCGGCAACGATTCGGCATGCTCAGAACAAGGTTGTCAATGTCTTGCTGCGGAATATTGTCCCATGTCCTTCTGAGGTGCGCAAAAAGTTGATCTTCTGTAGCCAGATTTTCAGGAACTTCCTTCAGAGCTCTTCTTTGCAGCATATCCCACGCATGCTCAATGGGATTTAGATCTGGCGATTGAGCAGGCCAGTCTAAGGCCCTAACATTATGTGTATGTAACCAAGCTGCTACCGTTCTCGCCGTGTGTGCCCGGGCATTGTCGTGCATGAGCAGGAAATCTTGCCCCATTTGTGTTCTGTGGGGCAAGATTACGGGCCCCAGCACCTGTTGGACGTATCGTTCTGCCGTCATATTGCCCCGCACCCAAACGAGATCCGTCCGTCCTTCAAGACGAATTCCTGCCCAAACCATAATTGTTCCTCCTTGAACGCGTCCTTCGTGAATCTGGATGGAAGCCGAACCTGGATTCATCCGTGAACAGCACATTGGACCATTGGTCACGGCCCCAGTCCACGTGGTTCCGAACCCCTTCTAATCGTCGTCCACGATTGCCTCTCCGTAAAGGTGGGACCCGGAGTGGTCTACGAGAGCGTAGATTGCTTTCATGCAGTCGCCTTCTTACAGTTTGGTCACTCACAAGCACTTGGTGTTCCACTCGCAGCCTTTGGACCAATTGAGTCGCCGTTGCATTTGGTTGTGCTCGCGCAGTAATTTGCAAAAATCGGTCTTGTCTGGGGGTAGTGATGCGACTTGGCCCCCGGTGCCTCTCCGCTACTTCACCTGTGGCACGATAGCGTGTCCACAATCTTGAAATTACATTTTGATGGGTCCCTATGGCCTCAGCAACATTACGCTGAACAGATCCAGCCACCAAATAAAAGGCCCTGGACAAGTCGAGAAAACACGCATATACCGAGGTTTTACAGTCATTATAGTATCTGTAAGTTAAGTAAGTATAATAACTGCCGCTCGGGTCAATCCTTAGGTTAAGCTGTGCTTGCCTAGGTTGATCTGTAGATGGATGACCACCCATTACATACCGAGTTTCCTCCGTGCATCGGAAAGCACGTTTATAAGCCGTTGGTCCCGGCTGTCATTTGTAGATCTTTGATAGTCGTTACAAAAACAAAAAGTCTGACAACCAGTTTTACCAAGGGGTATCGTATTACCCAGTACTAGCCGGGTTGTGGAGGTCAGATAGGCAGTCGCTCCATGTAAAATACTGGTATTCAGCTGCATCCGGTTAGACTGGCAGCCAACCCCAACATTGTTGAGAAAAGGTTAAGCAGATGATGATGAGATGATGGGTAAATCGGCTTGTGTACCATTCCATTTGAAATGCCTAGCGGGCCTTTGCGAGTTGGATTCGGTCCCTGACTTCTTGACATGAATTAAGTATGTTAAGATATGAATAGTAGGTGTGTAAATAGCCTTTAGACCGAGTCTCCGTTATGGAAACCAATCTCAAAGCATAGGTACTAGCCAAGCCACCTACGTAAGAGATTTTATAGTGGACAAGCGTGTAAGCAGACAGGTACGTCAGTCATCATCCCTGTTATAGAACAGGGACGATGACTGACTAAAAAAATATGATTCTGTTTAGTCCGTCAGTTAGATTATCGAAAAATATTGGATACCTACGTGTTTTTTGTTTTATCAAGTTAATAAAAATTGACGAAGAAAAGAAAGAAATCAAAGAAATTGACAAAGATCATGAGTGGGCTTGTGACGTCACATTTGAGTAAAAAATGTAGGTATTCAAATGTGACATCATACCGAGTTTTCGACGCACTGTATCGTCTTAATTTTTTATTTAAGTGAAAAAAGAAAAAAAATGGTACATAGATACCTGTGTGTCCTATTTTTATGGATATCTAGCTGACGGACTATTTTTTGTCATCTACCCAGTGGCGTAACTTGGAGGGGGGGGGGGGCACTGCCCCAGGCGGCATGCGAAAGGGGGCAGGAAGCGCCAATTTATTAATTTGGAAAATATTAAAAAATAGTTTTAAGTATTCGAAATCGCGCGCGCTATTTCATGCCATTCTTACCATAGAAAACGATATAAATTTTGATATACCTACAGGGTGATTGGTAATTAGGTGTAGGCCTTCAAATGGGTGATACTAGAACTTATTTGCTACAATTTTGACCCCAATAACTCGGGGTCCAAACTGGGTGGTTTTTGAAAAACCGAACTTTTAAAGTTTTTTTGAATTTTTTTCTCCTCTCTACCATAAGTGCTGATTATGAGAAATCTACGCCGTTCAGGATATTAAACTGATACTTTTCTGATAGGTAGCTCATGAACGAATGTAGGTAGGTCCTAACCTATCCTTCGAAAACCTATTTGTCAAAAAAGTACATCTTCAAGCGCCTTAGACTTAGGTCATGCAGTTTCTTGTTACCGCTATGTGATGTTAGCTGTCTGACTTAATGCGCCGGATCTGGTCGATCAGATCAGGTAAAATCGGTCTCTCTCAGGTGTATTTTAACATACCCTTTCAGACAGTTAAAGCTGTAATTTTCGCTATCAGAAAGGTATCAGTTTAATAATATGTTTTTTAGTTGGTTGTGTTTGCACAACCAACTAAAAAAACAAACTCCAGGTTGCTTCACGCCATGGAAATCGATCCCGACTTCCGATCCTGAGACCAACAAAGCATTATTTTTTTTTCTTTAGTCTTTACCGCTGTCTGTCCTGCACATCAAGGATAAATAAAAAAGGTACCTACCTAGTCAATTAGCAATTTAGTTAACGCTATCACTGCACATGATTAATACGTGACAATGGCACCTGTTCAATACGTAACTAGGTAGGTAATTATATTATGATAACCCTCACGTCATTAGTCAGGTGTAGGTGAGGAAGTGATAGCTGTGATGAACTGACTTTCCCTTAGCAAAAGAAAGACTTTGCTGTTTTTTTACCGATCCTTAGGTATTATTCCTTTACTTCTATCCTTCAAATGGCTTAGCATGATCCTCCGTTACTCCTAAAATACTGCAGCATTAATTTTGAAATAAATATATAGTAAAGTTGAGGATTAATGCTAAGTCCTATGTGTGACGAAAACACGATACCATTAACTTTTCTCGATAGAAAAAAAATCCAAAGTTACCTCCAAATCGAACGATAAACCGCTGGTATTCAAAAATTACTTGAAATTAGATCATGAAACTTTGCATACTAACTAAACTAACTACTTATAAAGCAGGTTTTTATGTGTTTTATTTTTTTAGTCCAATCAATAGATTTTTTGTAAATCGCAAAAAACCACTCATTTCGCACTATTCGGCCGCAGTGACTGACGTAACAACCGCTTTGTATAGTGCGAGCTGATTAGAACTTTATTGTAACAGTATTTCAAACAAAGTTTTAATCACCACAAATAGAGTTGCTAATTTTAGGGTTAGAAGGGCCTTTTTTTTTTTTTCGGATGGGAAATCATCAAATGATTTCTCCCGCTCTGGGCGGAGCAGGAGGGAGTGTCAGACTTTTACTGACTAAAACCCATCCATGTTCCTTCATCGCCCTTTGTGTTCCGGGGCCACGGTATCTCTTTCGAATAGTCCCGCAACCCCGGCAGGCATCGGTCCTTTCGGACCCCTTCCTTTTTGCTGACTCTCTTTGAGGCGCGCGTGGAACACGAACGCGCCGTCGACACGGCCTGTCGTCATGAGACGGACGGACGGCGAGCTAGCCCATAGCCCACCGTCCACAGGCCCGCGCCTACGGTGGCCGGGGGCCACGTGGTGGCCCCCGACGCCCGGGGCGTCTCCCGCGGCGGCCGGGACGCTGTGAGGTTCTCTCCCTCTCACGTTCCGCCACCTCCTTCTCTAGCATTACTGCTTCGCAGAAGGAGGTGACGGCGTCCCATTCCGTCTCGCTCCGGACCATGGCTTGCACCAGGGCCGGACGCGAGAGGTCGCCGCCGCCAATCGCCGCTTCGAGGACACGGCGGTGCTCCGCCCACGCGGGGCACACCTCCACCGTGTGCTCCACCGTGTCCTCCGGTCGATCCTCGCAGTGGAAACACCCGGGCGTTTCCTCCCGCCCGATTCGGTGCAGGAACCTCCCAAAAACACCGTGTCCGGTGAGGACCTGCGTCAGGCGGAAGGTGAAGACGCCGTGGCGTCTCTCAAGCCACTCCTCAAAGAGGGGACTTACCGCCACTATTGTGGCGTGCCCTAGGGTTAGAAGGGCCTTAAGTTGTTTTACATTATACGCACTGTTTGTTTTATTTTCATCATAATCAAATATTTATGCTGTATTGGCTTCCGTACGTTTTTTTCACGGGTGACCAGTGAAAACCCAGCGCTGTGTGGTGGGCCCCCATAGCACATACTGAGCGGTAACCAGCTTGTCGCTCTCACGACGTGCAAGCTGTCAAATTTTTTTTTTGTTAATGTTCCGTTTTGTTGTATTCTAAATGTTTGTAATGCGTTGTATGTTTATTTTTGCACGTCATGTTCCTGTAAAGATTTAATTCTTTCTTTCTTTCTTATTGACCGCCGACATATCGGAGACAGAATATTAGAGTTTGCTGTATTACTAAATTATACAGGTAACGCGACGTGCGTCGATTGACACGCGCGTGCGGCATTTTACTGACTTTAGTTTTGTCCATGTTCATTTTAAGACCCACTCTTCCGGAAGCTCTACTGAGGTCATCGAGCATTGTACTGAGGTCCTCCATGGTTTCAGCCATGACCACTATATCGTCGGCAAATCGAAGGTGGGTGATGTACTCGCCATTGACGTTAAGGCCTAGCCCCCTCCAGTCCAGAACCTTGAAGACATCCTCCAGTGCAGCGGTGAACAGTTTCGGAGATATGACGTCTCCCTGTCTCACACCTCGCTGCAGGAGGATAGGTTCCGAGGCTTGGTCCTGAAGTCGGGCTGACATGGTGGCGTTTTTGTACAGACACTTCAACACCTCGATGTACCGATAGTCGATTTGGCACCGTTGGAGAGACTGCAGTACAGCCCAAGTCTCGATCGAATCGAAGGCTTTCTCGTAGTCCACAAACGCTAAACAGAAGGGTAGGTTATACTCTTCGGTCTTCTGTATAACCTGCCGCCCGCAGCGTATGTATGTGGTCCACGGTGCTAAAGCCTTTCCGGAAACCGGCTTGTTCGAGTAGCTGGAAATCGTCAAACCTGCGCGCGAGACGATTCGTAATGACTCTTGAAAACAACTTGTAGACATGGCTTAGAAGTGAGATGGGCCTATATAATTCTTCAACCGGGCATTGTCGCCCTTCTTGAAGAAGAGTACCACCACACCCCTGCACCATGCCTGTGGCGGTTTTCCCTCAAGTATAACGGAATTAAACAGCTTCTGATGGGCCTTAAGTACCGGTTTTCCACCCGCCTTCAGGAGTTCGGCCGTAATTCCGTCATCACCCGGTGCCTTGTTGTTTTTGAGCTGCTTCAGAGCCATCCTAATCTCGTACAGGCTGACGTCCGGGATGTCTTCGGTATAGTGTCGGGTCAGTCTAGCTCTTGGGTCGTTTGCTAGATCTACGACGGGTTGACTGGTTGACGTGTACAACTGTCCATAGAAGCTCTCGATCTCCCTCAGAAGCTCCGGTTTGGCGGATAAGATCCTACCATCGTCGGTCTTCAGTTTCGTGAGCTGGCCTTGCCCAATAGCCAGATCTCTTGCAAATACCTTGGAGCCTTTATTCCGCTCAATCGCGTCTTTAATACGCTCGGTATTAAAGCGGCGGAGGTCGCTCTTCAAAGATTTAGAGATCCGTCTATTTAGCTGCTGGTATTTACACGCCTCGTCTGAAGACTGCAGGATCATCTCACGCCGCTCCTTCATGAGCTTTAGAGTGTGATCGGAGAGTCTCTTGTTCTGATCAGTACGACGTGCCTTGAAGAACTTAGACCCGGTCGTATGGACAGTTTCCACGAACCCATCGTTATATTCGTCCACTGAGCTTCCTAGGCACTCGAAACGGTTCTGGAGTTCAAGCTGAAAGCTTTCGGGGTTTTGGATTTGGATCTGTGCTGGACGGAGCGTAGACTTCATCAGTCGATACCTTTCAAGCTTGATATTGATGTTCAATGTGCCTCTTACCATGCGGTGATCGCTCCCGGTTTTCACCGAATTGATCACCGAGACATCATTGAACATTTGCTTCTTGGTTGACAGGATGAAGTCAATCTCATTTCTAGTTGCACCATCGGGGCTCTGCCAGGTTCACTTCCTGTGCTCACGCTTTCTGAAGAAGGAGTTCATCATATAGAGGCCCTCCTTCTCCATAAAACTAGCCAGTTGGTGGCCCCGGCGATTCCGACGTCCAACTCCAAATTGCCCCACCTGCAGCTCATCCCCGTCTCGTTTGCCCAGTTTTGCGTTGAAGTCCCCCATGACAACGGTGAATTGAGTTTTGGAACCATGCATGGCTTTAGAAATATCCTCATACATGGTCTCCATTTCGTCGTCGGGGTGTGCCGAGGTCGGGGCGTAGACCTGTATGACCTCCAGCGAATATCTTGAGGATATTCTGAGTATAAGGTACGCCACCCTGGTCGACACACTCTCGATCTTCACCACGTTGTTCACAAGGGACTTGTGGACGATAAACCCAACACCATCCTGGGACTGCCGGTCACCCTCACAGAAATAGAGCAGGTTGCCGGATTTCAGGATTGTCGTGTCCTCCCCCTCTCTTCGGACTTCAGATAATCCCACAATACTCCATCGCAGCCTGCTCAATTCCTCTTCGAGTTCCGTTATCTTCTCGTCGCCGCGTCGGTCCGGAGTGTGCGCGTGTTGTATGTTGCCAGGTCCAGTCGTTGGTATTGGCAGCCGGATCCCTTCCGGAGATTCTTCGTACCCCTTGCCACGCCATAGCCTCGACCGCTGCCGTAGTCGAGGGTAGACGGGCTGCCGGGTACTAGGGGTCATTTCTTTGATGCGCTATTCATTGGGGGGTTTTGCCATAATCGCCACGCTTGGCAGGCGGATTGGCGATCGCAGTACGGTTGTTACAAAAGCACAGAGAACGCTGGTGCCCATTCTCTGGTAAGTCCCTTAGTCGTAAGAGGCGACTCTTACGAAGATAGGGAAGATATGGGATGGTGCTATTCTTTACGTCCGACACCATACAGACAATTATAGCAGTTAAGATAAATTAATTAGTTTAGCAGTAATAGTCGCTGAACTTGGGTGTTGGATAATTTTGTACCAAATACAAAATCGTCAGATAAAATTGTTCTATATTGTGTTAACGGGCTACTACGGAACCCTATATTGCGCGTGGCCCGACACGCACTTGGCCGGTTTTTTTCGTTTAATTTCTGTCTTTGGCTATTTAGGAATCCTACCTCCGCCAATCCTTTTGATGAAAAAATTTGCAAAACGAAAAAAAATACAATATTCATAAGCTCACCCGGCATTTTCCTCCTAATATGCACATTTTCAATCATGTAGACTCCACTCCTGCCCAGTACGTTGGAGACTGTTCTGCTGGCGAATTCCCTGGTCTGCTCTGACTCGAAGGTCGGTGTATCGGTAGCAACGCCAACCACGTGGGTCAAATTCGCTGATATCCACTCTGCGAGCTCGTAGCTTAGTCCTGGAAATTAAATTGAAGGTTATAATAAACCTTATTGATATATCCATCTGTTTTAACGAGGTTCCTGTTCTCAAGCATCGAACTGCAGCTTAGAATATCGGACGCGTTGGGACTCAGGCCACCTCTCTATGACAAGGAGAATAAACCACCAGGCGACGCCATCCCAGTACAATATTTTGGTTAATTACAAATAGGTAAGGCACTTTACATGTACGCTCTACTGTAGGTAGGTAAGAAATACTTAAATTATCTTGATTAACAAAACCGCGATCAATCATTATAACTAGATGATTAAAAGAGATTTCAAATCATAATTCAACTGAATAGGTTATTAAACGACGTTGGCTAGTAGGATATGTTTTTTTCATAATGTAAATAAAAGAAAAGTGGATTGCCCGGTGACCCTACCTGATCCATGCCCTGTATTGTCACATAGGGGTTTTAAGGGGGTGGTATCTGCTAACGAGAGGTTTTCTCCATGTAATGACGAGTGAATATAAAAAAATATATATATGTTGCTTATTAGACTCCAAACTTTAATTGGTACAATTGAAATAATTCTACCTTTATTATTACTGTATGAAAAAACAATTCAAAGTGAAGCATTTTTTCTTTGAAATTTCGTAACTACTCCTAAACAGCATTGAGTTTTAGTATATTTTTTTTTCACAAAAATATTTGTCACTTTTTTCTTGACAAAGTGTACAATTAGCATTTTGATCTAATGATTTGTTAGGCTACAATTTAATATAAACCACTCATTTCGCACTATTCGGCCCGCAGTGACTGACATAACAACCACTTTGTAGTGCAAGCTGATTAGAACTTTATTCTAACAGTATTTCAAACGAAGTTTGAACCACCACAAATAGAGTTGCGAATTTAGCAGATACCCCAGCCTTATGGGGATTTTAAGATGTGTTTTAAAATAGCTGTAATTTGTTTTAGATTTTCATCATTATCTGCCTAGCCTTTTCCTAACTAATTATGTTGGACTCGGCTTCGAGTCTTACCGGATGCTGCTGAATGCCTACTGTGTATTTTACATGGAGCGATTGCCTATCTAACCTCCACAACGCAACCCTTGTGGAAACGTACCAACTACTGGTTGTCAGACTTACGAGCCTCTGATTACCTATTACGACTACCAAAGTTCTACATATATGACAGCCGGGACCAACGGCTTAACGTGCCTTATGAGTCACGGAGGAAACTCGTTATTTATTGAGATTTTCTATTTATTTATTTTAATTCACTGACGGATATCGCACAGCCTTAACCGCTGGGTCTAGAAGTATGTTTTGTGTAAGGGTCACTTCACACCGAACGCGACGCGACGCGACGCGGCGCTGCGAGCACATTTTAATAGAGCGACTCACTATGTAACTTTATTTACTACACGAAAAGATACACGTTTCATTGTGAGAATTCAGAATACGTTGCACCATGAAGCGCGGCTTCACCGTCGCGCCGCGTCGCGTCTCGGTGTGATCTGACCAAAGAGTATAATAATAATAAGGGAGATCTGACGCTAAGAGTTCCTTATAGGTACAACATTTACTAGAGGTTATCTAAGAGATGAAAGTTTGTATGGAAGTTCCCCATTGATAGAAAGATAAACCATTTATTTAGTGCTCACAAAAGACATAGCGCAACACACAGAAGTACAATTAAAATACAATTTACATGTTAAAAAACAAGGTGCCAACATACACAAAGAAGAACATATTTAGGAAATAAGTACCTATAGTAACACCATGACATATCTACTTCAAATAAAATAAAATAACGATAATATACAAGGTGCGGTGTGCGTCTCAAGGTTGCACCAAATGGGAGTCCAGCTCAGCATGTGTCACTGTCAGGCATGCACCTATTCTGCTGGATCCTTAGAGTGACATACGGACGTCGAGCAGACGAGATAAATTGGTGTTGTGATGAAGTGTTATTCATGCGCGGAATGAAACTATGTAAGTATACCCTCAACTTAAATTAAGTATTTTACAGTAAACTAGTTACTTACTGTGTTGGAAACGTTCTTGCTCGTTGATGTGTGTTTTAAATACTTGAAAATTTAATAAGTTATATTATTAGAATATGTATAGTGCATATATAAATGAATTATAATCTTATACCTAATACTAATGTTGTAGTAGCGTAGGCGTGAATAAGAATAAACGATTTGACTTGACTAAATTATGTTTACAATAGATAAATATAGGATCATGTGAAGGTATTAAAATTATAATTATTGGCCAACAAAAAGATCCACAAACAATTCAAATAGGTACTAAGTACCCACTTGTTTACAGTTTTGTGACCACGAGTTACGCAACAGATAGACAGGTTGACTCGGGAAGAAAACAACAGCCAGTTATATAATGGATGTGTTCGAAACAGTGTTACCCAGTTTTTTTTGGCGATTCGATAAGTAACTGCCGCTGTCGAACTCTGAAGGTACCAAGACATTTAAGAATTCTTATCGGCGGGGGAATATTGTTCCAGCATTTGGATGCGGCGTATCTAAAACTTCCCCTGAAAGCAGCTGTCTTGTGCGATTGAGTGGAGACATGCTGCGAGCACTGCCTTATCGCGCATTCTGTTCTGCTAGCGATCCAGGCCCCTTATAATAAACTGATCAGCATAGCTATTCACAACGCTTCTATTCGATTTTCGATTCGGAAAGTCGTATGTCTATCTTTTTTTGACATTACGAAAACGAGCGTGATAGACATACGACTTTCCGAATCGAAAATCGAATAGAAGCGTTGTGAATAGCTATGCTGATCAGTTTATTGTACAGGTAGGTCGGCTGGTTGTACTTTATAACTCCAAAAAGAATGCATGCCAAGTGCAACTTACGCCGCGACTTCATCTTGAGGAGGAGTGCTTATTTAAGAAGGGCGTTACGGACTTCTTGGTGGGATTGAGAAGCAGAATCGAGCGCGGGCATAGTATCCGAGGGCCAATAACTGTATCTGCGTGGTTTAGGTTAGATATTTAGCACGAGTGACTCAACCAGCTGGATACGCAGCTCCTCTGATAGATAAGGCCTTATTTTATAAAGGACTTTAAGACATCAAATCGGACAAAACTTTGTTATCAGTTAGTAACAGGTGCTGTTACCTATCTAGGTATAGAATTCTGGCATAGGTACCACTTTAATCCTTCGATACAAAGCGCCAGATGTGAGGTGACTAACCTCCCAAAGTCATAATCTATCGGTCAAAGAAAAGTAATGCAAATAATTAAAGCAAGGATTATCGTTCAAAGCGGTTTGATCGAGATATAGTGCGTCAAAATAGGAAGTTTATTAGAAATACTAAATGAGTCATAGATATTCAGTCTAATGACTCTTCAGATAGGTATCTGAAATACAAATCAATTGGCTAGATCATAAGACAGATAGCTACTGTGTCTGTGTTTTTGAGTCAAACTTGAAAAAACATGGCGGAGAAAGGTGGTGAGAAACTCTCGTCGAGACATTCCGAGGTTGGGCGAGTTCAGAATTACATATAGTAGCGCTCGCTTAGCCTTGGTGTTCCTCGCATGGCTGTACACTCTCGCACTGGTCCTGTCATATCAGTGTTGTAATGCTCTGCCGTTTTCACTGCGTAGTCGTTCAGAACAGTCGTTTCGTTTAAGGCCCTTCTAACCCTAAAATTAGCAACTCTATTAGGTGGTTCAAACATCGTTTGAAATACTGTTAGAATAAAGTTCTAATCAGCGGTTGGTAGTAGTGTATTGTATACACAGCGGTTGTTACGTCAGTCACTGCGGCCGAATAGTGCGAAATGAGTGGTTTTTTGCGATTTACAAAAAATCTATTGATTGGACTAAAAAAATAAAACACATAAGACCTGCTTTATAGTTAGTTCAGTTAGTGTGCAAAGTTTCATGATCTAATTTGAAGTACTTTTTGAATACCAGCGGTTTATTGTGCGATTTGGAGGTAACATAGTTTATCGAAGACAATGCTAGATTTCGTGGCTGCAACTGAAAAAATCCTGATGGAAAATACCAACACCACTTTACCTACCCTGGGAATCAAACCCGGGACCTCATTCTCCGCAGAAGTGCTTGCGGCTACTGAGATAAAAATTTAAGTATTTAGAAACTCTCTTTTTAAATTGTGCGGGTAACACTTTTGTCTAATCAAAGCTTGTCACTTGTCTGGTAGATAACGCTGTTGCGATAAGTTGCTATTGTACCTCTAATTAAACAAATGTATTCGGTGTCGATGTTTCTAATGATAAGCTACACTAAAGCATTTGTCCACCTGGCTGCCTATTTTTTCTATGAATAAGTCACTCGTCTAGTCAACTTAAGATCGCAAGCACGATACCCCTTCAAGATACCTATTGGGTTTTTCTTTCAATTCTGAAGACTAGAATTATGCTTTATTTTCTCGCAAAAAACTTGTTCTTTTTTCATGTTACAGAATGCTCATAGTGGCACAACAAGATGATAAAATATCAGGTAGACAGTAATATATTACTACATCATGTTCACCCAAAAAAAAAAACTATCGACGAAAACCAGTGTGGTGTTTCTGCTCACTAAAGAAAGTAAGAAAGTTTGTGATCACTAGCTTAGGCTGATATAATTTTTGAAATTGAACTTTAAAAACAATTGAACTGTTTTAGTGTTGTATATTCAAATCTATATTTTAAAATAAAGATTCTAAAAAGAAGAAATCGTAATATAATCTACCGTAACAAAAAGATTTCGATTTTTCTAGTGACCGCAGGTTAAGGTTTAAATGAAATTACCAAAAAGGGTTTCAGAGTGTATTCCCATTGTTTTATGCAACTTTTGTAACGGGTCGAGCCCTGAGACCGCTGTTTTCAACATTTTTGTCATATAGGCGAACATGAATATATGGAACAGCTGCTTTTTTCGCGATTGGGTTGGTTGCTAAAAGTTTGTTTACAATGACCCTTATGAGGCGTAGGGTAACAATAACTAAGCTTGTAGGTGCTTAATGCCCGCCTATATAGTGCGATGATTCTTAGAAAATGAACGAAAAAAAGTATAGAGGATTTATGTAACGGTCACTCAAATCTTCAGTCATCTCTGTTTGTACACTTTTGCGAAAAACCGTAATGTTTTGTCAACTTTTGTCTATTACTAGCTTCTGCCAGCGGTTTCGCCCGCGTGAATTTTGATAATTGTTCCATGAGGTCTTACTACCGGGATAGAAAGTATCCTATGTTTTAATCCACGTTATAAACTATGTGTGCAAATTTCCCCTTGTTCGCTTTAGGACAGATTCGCCTTAGGACAGAATCGCTTAACGACAGATTTGCTTTAAGGCAGATTCGCTTTACGGCAGAAGTACAGTGAAGTCCAATATCTATATCGAATTCACTGTACTTGTACTTATTAATAAAACAATAAACACGTTACAAAAATGATATTCAAAAATTATTATTTATCATAAGATACATACCTACTTATTTATTTTTAGTTCAGCCTGAAAAAAAAAAACAATCGTAGACCTACTTATGACAATGTCATATAATAAAAACATACCATGACATAATTATAATTGGCCATTAAAATGATATTGACAGAAACGAAAAGAGTTTTTTATGCTTGACCATTTCAACACGACTGCGTCTGTACAATTCCTGCCGTAATGCGAATCTGCCGTAAAGCAAATCTGTCGTTGAGCGAATTTGTCCTAAAGCGAACAAGGGAAAATTACATCCAAATCCGTTCAGTAGTTTTTGCGTGAAACAGTAACAAACATCCATACATCCAGACCATTTTATTATATCTATGATCCAGACATCCATACATCTTCACAAACTTTTAAATTTATAATAAGTATTAGTAGGATCTAGGTAAGCAAACTCTTACTCACCAGGCATTTTACAAGTACAGGTTGCCACGTTGATGTGCTGGTTATCTTCCTCCGTCCATCCGAACTTGAAGAGTAGCAGCGTGGGTTCCTTCGGGTCGTGCTTCAGAGCAGTCCATTGTAACGCGACGTCGAGAGTTAAGACCACTGTTGGATTGATCGTGGTCAGAGCACTTACGTCCACTATTGTCACTAGAACAAAAAAATAGTAATAACTTCTGGTAGGTAAATAAAGGAATGTCACACCCACAACAGAAGCTACTCAATACAGTATTGTTTTTGTCTCATGAATGTCCTCCGCCCTAGGGCAGGCGTCAAAGTCACCCAAACATCTTAGACTTCCTCTAAACAGCGCGCGGTTGTAAATACAACCGCACGCGTTTATCATCAAACCGCGTACGGTTGTAATTACAACCGCGCGCTGTTGGAATAAATTGTCCAAAACTTTTAATAAAATATCGACTAATAAATAAATAAAATAAATATCGCTGGACATGAACACACAGCGCCATCTAGTGCCACAGTAAGCAACGAGGCTTGTGTTGTGGACACCAGATAGTTGATATACTACATAGATACTTTTTTGTTTGTAAATACATACTTATTATACATATAAACATCCATGACTCGGAAACAAATGTCCATACTAATCACACAAACATGTGCTCCAACCGGGACTCGAACCCGGGACCCTAAGAACGTAAGGCAGCCTCACCACCGCTACGCCATTCGGGTCGTCAAACTAAACGTGCTCTGACCATGTATTCAATGCTTTATTTCCAATCTCTATAACATTTCCGAACGCCGTACCATAAATCACAGCTCTACTCCATTGACAAGTTGTCAAATAATATAAACAAAATTACGTCAACACACCGCGCCATTTCTTGCGTCATCCTGTTAGCGTTAGTGTCACATTTCAAGTGATTACGAGCTACGTATTTGCTATTGTAATATAGTGTCATACCTTTAAATGTTCGTGAGAAGTTGTACTATCGTGTTATGATAACAAATGTTGTGTGTGTTCGAATCGCAAAGTTGCAGTATTTCACCTACAGTGATTGTGAAGTGTGAAGAAATAAGTGATTTTGTGATTAAAACGTGTGTGAAAACGTACAAATAGTGTTTAATTAGTGTGGTGATTAGATTTTTCAACTATCTACACCAAAAAACAAGTGGTTTTGTGTTTTTGTCGTCCAACCGCGGCTGGCTCTAGTATCTAGTTAATAATTAAGTTTTTGATATGATGCTAATGAGATATTAATGAGATTGTGGTCTTGTTGGAAAGGAAATATAATCTAGTTTATTTTGATATAAAAATAAATAAAAAAGTTAATAATTTTTGAGCAAATTAATATTTTATTATCAAAATATCCGTTTTTATCACTGTTTTTCAAGTTCTACATTATTTTTTGAGTATCAATTTATAATTGTATATCTTGTTTTTGGTTTAATAGTTTCAGTATCTATTCTGCGATTCACTGTAAATTTACATAGCTATAACTCTTGTATTTTGCGATCGTCAAGCGTTTTTATATAACGTGTCAAATTACATGCAAATATTTCGCGAGCATGCGCGGCCAGCGCGTTTTGTTAAATTGACGTAACGCTGTCAGCGCTAAAATTATGATAATTGTTTTTATAGTGTAAAAGAATTTCTTGAAAAGAAGTAATCGATAAATATGGCTATTGAGTTTTACAAAGTGTTATAAGTTGATAATTGTTTTTTTTTTCATTAATTATAAGCATCTATTATTGTTAAACTTCCGAATAGATACGAATCCTAAATTGTAAATGTTATTTCTATTAGCTAGTTAGATTAATAATTAAGCAAATTGATGTTTCGTATTAAAATTCTATGTTTGTATGCCACGCCATTCTATGGCGAAACATGTAAGTTCACAGCCCTATTTATAAGACCATAGTGTACCATGTTTTTACACAAATAAAATTATTCTATTTTAATCTATTCTTATGACTCAAAAATCGTATATCGTATGTGCAGGAGCCGTAATGGTATACTGTAGAATACTGACTTACGATTCGAGTGCACAATGTTCAATACTCGTGAGGACAGCTACTGGCTGGCGTACTTACGTCGACTCAATAAATACTCGGCGGGTATAAGTGCCGGGTGCATGGATCCTGTGCTTCCTGAATGCTCCAGGTGTATTCCAGTGCCCAGGTTCGGTACTCCGCAGTTGACACACAACTTCCTGAAAACACCAGATACCGGGTACTATACACAAAACACCAGGTGTTTAGAAAATGTAATGGATTTTACATTTGCAGACGTTGTCTATCAGCACCTAGAGGATCTGTTTAAAGTGTGGACAGTAGTGTGTTTCTGTCTCCAAATAGTAACACATCAGTATCCATAAATAGCCAACTCAAAGCTGGTCATCATTAATTCATCATTGTCGAGTTGACGAATCGATGCTGGAGTTCATTTTGATTGATACAATGAGCGAAAAAATTACATTGCTGCCCACAAACATCATGAACACAGAAGGCGCTTAAGAAGCGTGACTTCTGTTTATGGATATAAAAGTAGGAGAAGAAACGATGGATGAACTATGTAAAGATGATAATGACTAGAAAAAGGTCAATAGGGTCAGGGCTGCCTATAGCCTTTTCTCAACTATGTTGGGGTCGGCTTCTAACCCAACCGGATGCAGCTAAGTATCCACAATCCAGTTTGTACTGGGTAATACGATACCCCTTGGTAAAACTGGTTGTCAGATTTTTGGGCTACTGACTACTTAACGACTATCAAAGATCAAGGAAAATGGTAGCCGGGACCTACTGCTTACCGTGCTTCCACCGTGCCCGAGTTTCCACCGTGCCGAGGCACGGAGGAAACTGGGGATGTTATGGATGTACTCCCATTCACAGATTAACCCTGTCAAGCGCTACTTAACCTTGAAGGTCAACCTGAGCGGCTGTTATTTAACCGGGTAGTTCTTCAAAAAGTATTCTCCGCGTAACTTTCGCGGCGAATTTTTTTTGAGTATTCTTTAAATAAACGGTTACACATTTAAGACGTTGTAACAACTATAAATATATTTTTTATCATACGTAAATCGGTGCATAAATTACAGAGATATTCTATTTTGAAATTATGGTGCCCACGAAAGTTACGAAACTTTTTAAGCAAGAGGGATACAATTGGCAAAATAGCCCATATTGGGGTGGGGTAAACTGTTAAATTGGCTACGAGAAAACATACAAACAGAAACACATTCTACGAGTCGTTACAAGAAAAAATTGAAACTTCTACATGTATAATTATAAATACTTATACAAATACATAACACCTTTCTTTTGAGCTTCATGACAATCAAGTAAATGCATCTGCGGCTCACAAAAAAAAAAAAGTTATTATTTAATGGAGATTTATAGCTAAGTGGTGCGCTAGCTGACTTTCGTGGACAAATAACTACGAAAGTTGTACCACGAAAGTTATGAAAATTTTACATTTTTGTGAATTACGATTAAAGTTATATGTAAATTAACAACCAAAGTACTTGGGAATAATCTCGAAGATCTAATTTATTCCTTAATTCAAAATGATTTGGAAAATTATAAACCATTAGCCTTCAAAATATACCCATGAAAGTTTCTTGACCATGGCTACCTGAAAATGTTCAAAGAATAACTTGCCTCTTATTTGCGAAGAAGTTACATGTCTCCCCCACTGACGCCGGGATACTACAGAGTGCCCGTGCAGCTAAAAAGTGAAGCGATAAGTTGGCGCTTTTGGAATAGAGGTTTGTTCGAAACTAACAAAATCGTGTGACAGAGACACAATGCCTATTAAGTATTGTAATAAAAGAGATAAAATGAATGTGCTTTAGTAACTATGATGGATAGTTAAACACGATTAATTTGATGTATTACATTATATGCTTATGAATACAATTCAAAAGTTATAAAAGTTAGCCGTGAGCGCGAACCGAGAGTGACGCGCGAAGAACACCGATTTTGCTCCCGTTTTTGATATTCGATGTTTATTTTATAAACATTATAAATAATTTTAGGTGTTTAATGTTGAAATTATACACGTATATAAATAAAGAGTAATCTGTGTTTGGTCCTAAGACGGAATGTTTAATAGGTTAGGAATAAAGACCGTGTGACCGCGTTTTGAGGCACCTCGAAGAACCACCCGTTCCACAAATTTCACTGGCTAGAAAAAGACTGACTGACTACTGAGGCTAATAAAGAGAATGAAAGGGTTGCGTTGTAAAAAGGCCAGGAGAACTGGCATGTTTTTGAGTAAAATTTTAATTCAAGGTAAAACTTACCACGGGGCGGCGGGACTGTTCGAAAGAGATACCGTGGCCCCGGAACACAAAGGGCGATGAAGGAACATGGATGGGTTTTAGTCAGTAAAAGTCTGACACTCCCTCCTGCTCCGCTCAGAGCGGGAGGAGTCATTTGAGGATTTCCCATACGAGAAAAAAATAAAAGATACAACTTACCAATGCTTCTCCACGGCACTATAATACATTGACAAGGCTGCCCAAGTGGTAGGTCTCGTCATATCCACCATCTCTATGTGATCAAAATCTTCTTTACAATAGAAGAAATGAAACATTTGAGTAATCAACGTTACGAAGTAAATATGTTTGTTCATATTAATTGACTCGGTTATCTTACAAAATGATTGTGATTTCGTTTAGTTTTCTTGTAGTTTTTGAAAAGCGTAGTTTTAAATGTGCTTTTCCTCTTGAACTTAGTAACCAGAAAAGAACCTCTTTCTTTCAGACTTTTTTAAATTAAATATTTAGCGACGTGGCTTTTTGAAGATTTACTTATTTCAAATTGAATTCTTTGAATACCTGATAGTTTATTTATTATTACTGTTCTAGTTTTTAACAACACTATTTATTTCTTAATTACTTTTCTTATTTTATTGTTTTCTTTAACTATTTCCTACTGAAATCTAATTTCAAATGGCGGTACGAGTCAAGATCATTCTTATTTGTATCTGTACGTTGTTTTGTTTATGTGTTTGTTTAGAGTTCGAACAAAGGGTTCTTGTGTTTTATTTGTAAACCAGCTTCTGCCCGCGGTTTCGCCCGCGTGGCTTACAAGAAACAAATGGCATTCCTTTTTCAGAAACATTTATGATAAGCGCTCTCACTCCCTCTTATTGAATATGCGAACTAAAAATTAATATCGCAAACAAAGCAATAACGACGAAGGTCTTCATAAAACTAAACTAATCTTAAGGTTGAGAATGAGACTACTGTATGGTTTTAACAGAACTCAAAGCGTGTGCGAAAAGATTTATGAGACAAATAAGTAGATAAAAAAATGTTTACAACTATGGCAGTATTTCTTTGTAAACATTTTTTTTTGTATTTCCTTCAGGTGCTAAAATCACCAAGCTGTCCGGGAGCTTACTCTAGAGTAGGCCACGTATAACTGACCGTGTGAAAAGCAGTTCTCCTCCTGCTAAATTAAGAGTTTGGGTTTAAAATTTACTTATGGTCTTGTCAAAGCAAACTTTGACGGGAAACTCTTTTGAACTCGATGGTGTTAGAGGAATCCTCGGAAATAACCAGTCAGTATAGTTTCTCGATAATATTTCGTTGCAATGTTTTCACTCGCAACGTGGTGCCATGCCATTGCCATTACTACGGTGCCAACTCTCAATTTGGATATACGAGTTGGCACTTAGCAGACCGGAGAGGCTTTAATAAGTTAAGAAATTCACCCGGGGAATGTATAGCGTCATCGTTGTTTATCACTGAGTCCACTGATTTATAACGATTTTCAACTGCTCCGAACGATCTCAAAAGAATTTCGTAGATGAACTCTCATCTACGAAATTCTTTTGAGATCGATCCAAGCCACTAGGCTTAGTACGCTTGTGCCATCCTAACACCAACACGTCTCTCTAAGAAAAAGAAAAAAACGAATATTACTTAAGGTTGTTTGTGATATGATATGACATCGTCTGCTGTTTATTGTTTTTTCTTAAAAACTGAATTGTTAGGAATTTGAATACAGTTGAATACGTATTTAGCTAATCTTCAAAACACGTTGTACAGTCACGAGCAATCAAAAGTATAATTATGTCATAGTCAAAATTGTTAATCAGTCAATACTAGTTTTGTCCCCGTAAATCTACTTTACCAATAACTTTTACTTACAAACTTATCAGGGTGTTAGGCTTTTTTTGTGAAAAAAACGTCGTGTCATAGGTAATTCGAGGTAATTATAACTGAGTCCTACTAAAACGACATATTTATAGGAGAGGAAAGATTTTAACTTACAATAAGATTTTGACACCAGTCAAAAGTTCTTTGGACCGATTATGACAATGTTGACTGTAAGTACTGTAACCGTAGAAAAACGCTCTTGATTTTTGCTCAGTGTTGCAACAGTCAGAGAATTGGTAAATGTAAGGATTTTTTAACGAAGAGACGATTTTTTGGGTTATTACCATTAGAGGTTTGGGGCATGCTGGTCTTTACCAAATGACAGTTGGTTAATTGGGAATACAACAATGAGTATTTCTTAAATATCTAGTGACTGATGATGACATCCTGTAATACTAAACTAAGCTACCAAATGGATTAGGTAGGTTAGAACCCTGACCAACGTTGATGTGCGAGTTGAGATGGTGGCGGAAATCCGCAATGGATGTCTGATGGGAGCGGAGGGGTCTGTCAGACTTGTTCTGACTAAAACCACACCAGTGATAATTCGTACATTTGCGTCAGGGGATAGCCGGATTCCGCTGCCCCGGACACAAGTCCCGAAGAGGGCGTTGTCCACCCTCTGCCGACGCACGGTGGGCTGAAAATCGGCTTTCATAGACTTAGGGATTTCAATTTGCAAGTTCCTGACTTTTTGCCGGATATCGCTTCTATTAGTCTAATAATTTATATACAAAATTGATACCCGGGTTAATTCTGCTCAAAAACGAAAGAATTATATTTTTTTTTAATGAAAAATTTGTATGAAGCTAGTATGAAAAATCGAATTATCTCTTAAACGGAGAGTTAAACCCGGATATCCTTACAGGTAATTATAGTGCTAATTATTTATGATTTTTCTGTCGCCGATTTTCTAAAACATTTTATGCCATTTTTTTTTAAATCGTCAAAATATTTTTATTTATTTTTGCTTATGAAACGGTTCCTTTTAGTGTTTATGTTGAAGAACACAGACTTCTAACAACACGTAACATAAAATAGCTTCACCCCTGTATCACCGTAGGAGTAGGCAGAGGTTTATAGTACATCCACAAGTAGACAACTATGTACCTATATATACTATCCATAACTCTATGAAAGTCGATTTTCAGCCCACCGTGCGACGCCCGGCGCGCCTGCTGCGGGACTGGTGGGAGCTCGTCATCTCCCTCTCTCTTTCCGCAGCTTCCTTCTGTTACATGACGATTTCACAGAAGGACATCACCGCATCCGGCAGTAAATAAGCTAGGGCAGCCCTACCAATTGGGTTAGAACTGTGACAACGCACGCGAGCCGAGCGGCACAGTTGGACAATTTTAGGTTTTACTTTAGTTCGGGGTTTAACAGTAACATATACATTTCACTGCTCGTGATTGTACACTATAATCTCACAAGATAACATAGCAAAAACACGTTCTGCGCCAAATCAACAAATCTAATGGAAAATCATTGTGCCTATAACGGCGTCATTGATAACGCCAAAGAATTTACATGATTTCTATTATTTCGAGATAAGTAAATCCCGAGCCCCCAGCTACCGTCACGGCTTAGGTTCGTGTCAAAAGTTAAGCTTTGCCTAATCTATTCTAATGTCCTTATTATCCTAATTCTAAGTTATTAAAGTATAATAAATACGAAAATGAGTTTTCTTCTTTGGCGTGAGAGCGCCTCGTTGTCTAGTAATCGCAATCGCGACTGCTGAACATGAGGTCCTGGGTTCGATTCGGTCGGGCAAATTGTTATCAGGTTTTCCATCAGGAATTTTACAGTCTGTAGCAGCCACGGAGTCTGGAATTGTGCTCGGTTGATGGCAATAGGCTCACCCCCTATTACATGGGACTTAAACACAATTGGCGAAATGTGAGTATACTGTTAGGTACACCTCTACACCCTTTGGGGAATACAGGCGTGATGTTATGTTATTAACTTTAGTATTTTTTTATAAAATAGAACACCAGATTTCGATGTTTCATGCTCAGGTAGACCTGAGTTATATAGGAAATAGATTACTTTTTATCCGTAGTCCGTTCCTGAGGAATAATTTCTGACCACCATGCGAGCAAAGCCGCGGCAAAACTTAAAGTCACATCATAGTTAGTTCTAGGTTCTTTCTGATCGAGGAAAAAATTTTGATTTCTCTGTAAAACTAACAGCGTATTTATCATAATTTATCTATCTTTATTATGTTTATCATTAGTAAAAAATAGGTGTTAGGTAATTATTTTAATGTATCTATGATTTACGACGAATCGTCAGATTTAGATGTGCGAATTAGAAAATATGGCGTGTTTTTTCACGAATACTGTCTTATACACGTACGTGTCTCATACAAAATCGTTGTTTTCTATGGGCATAAGCTGAATAGAGCTGAATAAGTGAGTTGTCCCCTAATAAGAGTGTGTATACGCGTGAAAAACACAAACACGTGCAAGAACCTATCACCAAGTGACAAAAAACAACAGACAGATTAAGCTTAACTAGAAGGTATATATACATAGATAACTATAAATAAACGCTTCTAAAGACAAAACATAAAATCAATCAATGTTTTTTTTTTTTGCACTGCATTTGGTTGCGTTTAGACGCAACTCAATTGTTGACAATGCGACTTCCTTTTTGTTGCAAGGACCGATGCCTGCCGGGGTTGCGGGACTGTTCGAAAGAGATACCGTGGCCCCGGAACACAAAGGGCGATGAAGGAACTTGGATGGGTTTTAGTCAGTAAAAGTCTGACACTCCCTCCTGCTCCGCCCAGAGCGGGAGAAGTCATTTAATGATTTCCCATCCAAAAAAAAAAATGGCTATACGAGTATATCCCTCAAATGGCTTAGCATGATCCTCCGTTACTCCTAAAATACTAAAGCATTAAGGGACCAAAAGGAAAGCTCAAGCAAGCAGAGTTGGTGTATAGGAAGTTTAGGAATAGAAACCGTCATCTTTGAGAAGCGTGGTTAGGTCCCGTGAATTGACTTGGTGAAGGACGCCAGATTTCTTGGGATGCAAGCAGCGTAGGCAGGACAGGTCACTTTGTGGCAACCTATGGGCCCCATAGGTTACCATAAGTTAGGTTGGCTTATGTTAAGCTATAGATGACATTCTCGTCATGAGCTGTACGCTCCGAAAATTCGTTATTCGACGCATGCAAAGGTACTGTCGGTGCTCTTCATCGTGCTCCTGCAGACTAGATAATACCTACGTATCTTCACACACAGAGAAATTAATTATCCTTCATAACACAAAAGTCAAAGTGCATTTAAAATCGCGTGTGCGGAATTTCAAATGTTGGCGATGGATCAAATCGATTTTATTGATGGTGATTTCTGGAAAGTTCTCATGATTTCCGGACAATACAAAAGCAAGACTTCCTGCGCACATAGATATCAAGCAAATAATATACACACATTTAATGTTTATAGCACACAATAAAAATATGGAAACTTCGATTCCGTTATGTACCTATTAGCAAAAATATCTAATCTAGAATAGTAAATTGTAGTAATAAATTAACAATGGCTAATCATGAACAGTTTTATAGCTCTATTTGTGAATTGAAGAACAAGGTGGTCTAGGCAGATTGATAGGTATACCTATCCATTGTAATATTCCTAAGTACGTATTAAAAAGGTAGCTAGGTACAAAGATTTCGATAATGATTATTATATTTCATAGTAGAAATAACAACATTTAAGGCGCCTCCCTGAGCAAATGGCCTTGAACGAGCAGTTTTTTGGAGCCTACTCCTCTTTATCCAAAAGAAATACCAACTAATAAAAATACATACTAATTACTCCAAAACTGTCGTTTCTTTTTTTTTTTAATTAGCTTAATGTTTAATAAATCCCCTCACAACGAAACCACAGAAATGAGAAATAATGATTTATAAAATGCTACTCCTCGTAAAGTAACCATTATTTTGATTTGCTACTTATACTAATGGATAGACAATTTAATAATGAACATAATTGTCGTTTTATTTTTTCCAAAAGACGTAAATTTCATTTTATAAAGAATAAAAACCACTCATTTCACACTATTCGGCCTGCAGTGACTGACGTAACAATCACTTTGTAGTGCAAGCTGATTAGAACTTTATTCTAACAGTATTTCAAACGAAGTTTGAACCACCACAAATAGAGTTGCTAATTTTGCTCGGGGAACTGCCTTAAGTACAATTAAAATATAGGTACTACTGTAAATATTGTAGGTGGAAAACGAAAATGACTCAGAAAAGTAAAGAGTAGGTATTAAGGGAATTATAGGAACTAAACGCGAGTTTTATAATGCAAAGAGCATATGATTCACTGCAAAACAAAACCAGAAAAATATATCATATTATTCAGGATATATGCTAGTATGATAGTGTTTTGAAAACATAATACAACTAATTTTACTCGATAAAAAAAAATCACGAACTTATCTCAAAAAAATTCTTTTAACGAGTAAAAACCATACTAAAATACATGCGATCATTCAGATTTTTTGGCAAATTATTCTACAAGCAACATTTATTAGCATGATAGTGTTTTATTATTTTAGTGCAATCAATAGATTTTTTGTAAACTGTAAAAAAAACACTCATTTCGCACTATTCGTCCCGTAGTGACTGACGTAACAACCACTTTGTAGTGCAAGCTGATTAGAACTTTATTCTAAAAGTATTTCAAACGAAGTTTGAACCACCACAAAAAGAGTTGCTAATTTAGCTCCTATAATCGCCCTAAGAAAATAAATAATTGTTTTGAACTAATCCAAAGTTATTAGGATTCAGTATAAACCAACTTATTACTTAAACCTAACTTTTAAATTGAGACAATGGAAAATCCTCAAGGATGGGTTATTCTGCCAGGGGAGAAAGCAGGCATTGGTGTCGATTCTGTTGTGCACAAACTAAACTTAATTTAGGCTATTGCTATATTGTTCTCTCTACTAAAACGAGTAAGAGACAGACGTAATTTAGAGCTGTCAAATTTATTTGGAACTAATATTTCCATACAAATGAAGGGTGCACGTAAAAACATGTCGACTAAAACACGGTGAAGCGCAAAGCTTAAACTAGTTTGACATCTCTAACTTAGTTCATAGCTATAGCCGTCCTTTTCGTGCACTGACTTTTAGTAAAAGATAGCAATAGCCTAAATTAAGTTAAATGTGTGCACTACAGAATCGACACCAGTGATGGTTCTTGAACGAATTTTAGATTTGTGTTTTATTTGTATAATTAATCTGCTCAGTTAGAACTAGCCAAGTCAGACCTTAGGCTTCAATTTAAATTATCCTAAGTTATAAGAAGAAATGATATTTTAAGTTGTTATTAAATATTTTATGTTGAAATAAATAAATTTCAGGACTGACCATTGAACTTGACACCCATTTAGATCTCACTTCTTTTGTTGTTGAAGTCAACGACCAAGGCGTATTTATAAATATCAAAATAATAATAATATAAATAATAAAAAAATAACATAATATTGAACTTGGCTCTCATTTATCATTTATGTTTTTTAATGGGAATCCTTCTACTCAATATACATTTGTTGCAATCTGTTTTGAAATACCTACACGCAATAAAAAAAGGCAAAAAGTTTCGATAAAAGAAGACTTAGTAAAAATAGCCCGTGATTTAGGTTCTTTTTTAGGTTTAAAGTATTATGCAAAAAACCGATAAATTACACAAACTTATCGTAATTCGTCAATTATTAATATTTTGTTGTGTTATATTAAATCTTACTAAATCCCGTAGATATAAAAAGTAATCAGTCACTTAATTAGGTTAATCATAGCACTTAGGTACACGTCATTATAAAACACAACAATACTGACGGTAGATACCACGGAGTTCAATGACGTTAGACCACTTTTGAACCTTAATACTCAGGGCTTAGGGGTGAAAGTGGTCAACCGTCAGTGAGGAAAACATATCGTGACGTATGTAGTATTTAATCAAGTACCTATTAAACGTACCTTCTGTTGATGGTCAACGCCCATATACAGGTAGCCATTACAAGGCCCAACATAGCCACAACTCCAGCTGGTTCAGGATTCTTTCCATGAAACTCCATATTGCAACGCACTCCTATAAAAGCATCGTCCCGCTCTGGGCGGAGCAGGAGGGAGTGTCAGACTTTTACTGACTAAAACCCATCCATGTTCCTTCATCGCCCTTTGTGTTCCGGGGCCACGGTATCTCTTTCGAATAGTCCCGCAGCCCCGGCAGGCGTCGGCCCTTGCGGACCCCTTCCTTTTTGCTGACTAAATTTGACGCGCGCGTGGAACACGAACGCGCCGTCCACACGGCTTGTCGTCATGAGACGGACGGACGGCAAGCTAGCCCATAGCCCACCGTCCACAGGCCCGCGTCTACGGTGGCCTGGGCCACGTGGTGGTCCCCAACGCCCGGGCGCCTCCCGCGGCGGCAGGGACGTGAGGTTCTCTCCCTCTCACGTTCCGCCACCTCCTTCTCTAGCATTACTGCTTCGCAGAAGGAGGTGACGGCGTCCCATTCCGTCTCGCTCCGGACCATGGTTTGCACCAAGGCCGGACGCGAGAGGTCGCCGCCGCCGATCGCCGCTTCGAGGACACGGCGATGCTCCGCCCACGCGGGGCACACCTCCACAGTGTGCTCCACCGTGTCCTCCGGTCGATCCTCGCAATGGAAGCATCCGGGCGTTTCCTCCCGCCCGATTCGGTGTAGGAACCTCCCGAAACAGCTATGTCCGGTGAGGGCCTGCGTCAGGTGGAAGGTGAGGACGCCGTGGCGCCTCTCAAGCCACTCCTCAAAGTGGGGACTTATTGCCACTATTGTGGCGTGCCCTGCACGGGGTTGCGACAGTCGCTCTCTCCATGTATCGGATAGCTCTGGCTCTGAATTAGATAGTACTTTTTGTTTTTAAGGGGAACCCGCCTTTGAGGAAAAGTTCGGGGAGTGTGGGATTTTTACGTAGGTAAAACACATCTTAACTAACCCTTCGGTTATCGAGTAGTATAGAGAAGTATACAAAACGCGGCCCGCGAGAGGTTGCCAGTCTGATCCAGAACCTCCTCTCGTTATCTCTGGGGGAGATACGTTAATGCCTGGCAGTCTACGAGTTTCGGCTTAGAGAGAAGCAGACTTGCTTTTACGACGTTACGAGCATACGATGGGTCGCCGATAACCCGAAGAGGTGAAGTAATGTTGATACGGTGCAGTGCTAATACGAGGTGTAAGTGTAACTGACAACAATTTAACAGGTCATACTCGTCATTATTTGACAAGGGAGCAATTCTGAAATCACGAAAAAAGAACAGCTTCTCCTTACATTTCCCATTTCTCCTTAACAGACAGACGACCCGAATGACGCAGCGTTAGTGAGGCTGCCTTACGTTCTTAGGGTCCCGAGTTCGAATCCCGGTAGGAGCAAATGTTTGTGTGATGAGCACATATTTTGTTTCCGAGTGATGGATGTTTATATGTATAATAAGTATGGATTTACAAACAAAAAGTATCCATGTAGTATATCAACTATCTGGTGTCCACGACACAAGCCTCGTTGCTTAGTGTGGCACTAGATGGCGCTGTGTGTTAATGTCCAGCGATATTTATTTATTTGTTTAGTCGAGCTATTATGGTCAACATCATTCTCCTATTATCCCAATTTATTTGGGGTCAGCGCAGCATGTCTTCTTCTTCTCTACTCTATTACTCGTCATCTCAGCAGTCATCTCCTTTCTAGCCATGTCACCCTTCACACAATCCATCCATTGTTTCTTTGGTCTTCTAACCACCTACACTCATACTTAACTTTTACCTCACTACACACAGGTGTCTACAAATTATTTATTTTTCTTCACCTGCAAGAAAGCCGTTTATCATATGAGTCATGCTCATTACGAACCTATTTTAATCTTAAAGGTTTAATATTGTATCGATTATCTACTACTTAATGCTTATGGATTATGCTTATTACTTATGGACATTTATGATTCATGACTCCGCCCATTTCACAACCTTTTACTTTGTTTTTATTATCATTCTGATGGATAATTCCTCATATCTAGGGAAAACCCATAACCAAAGTTGGTGTTTATTGCAGAAATTAACGGGTGTAAAAATACTCTTAGTGAAGCCGAAAGGCACTTTGTTTTCCCCGTCAATGTGATATTTTTTTTGTTTTAGACCATATCTATATTGGACGTCAAAGTTCCAACTGAACTTCCAACAAACTTTTTAATGTTAGGAATAACTAGCGTCGTCCAGACATGTCCAGCAACTTTACTTTAAATACCTCCATGACTCCCGTACTATTCGATGCATCCATCAGTACAATATTTTGAGTGAGTTACATTGAATCCTACGGTTAAAGGTATTTCACCCCAAAAAAGCCGTTTCGCAGCAATTATTTTTGTGTAGAGTTACCTAATATGATGTATAGAATGCTTGGTTCACGGCTTCGAAATGCTCCGGAAAGGATTTGTACCTACGGTCTTATCCCAGAACCACTGCTACCGATCGTATCTACTGGAACTAAAACGCGCTGGTGTAACATACTCCACATTTTTATTAAAGTCTAGCCTAGAGCTTCTAACTTCTTAAACGGTCTCCTGAGAGGGCCAGCACCAGTTAGCATGTCCGCCACTCTTGCTACTTCGTCTGGGCCTGTGTATATCTTAGTCACTTTACCTCTCGGCCAAGATCCCCTGGGTAACTGTCCATCTGCCACAACAACCAAGTCCAAGTCCCCCTCTTTAGTATTATAGTAGATTGATTTGTATTGCAACTTCATTAAATTGGTAGGTAGGTACCCATATTTTGTATGCTATAATATTTTGTTAACAATAATGGTATGTAGTAAAACAATTGAATTTTATAAGTACTACCCTCGTCAATCCATAAAAGTCTAGATTACCTTTGTGATTTTTGTCGCATCATTTATTGATACCGATACAGTGTGAATGTAATACTCTGTTTAAATCGAAATTCAGAACTCATGACAACGGCACAAGTACGCAGGTAAGGCTGCCGGGGTCGTGGGAGTTCAGAGTGGGCACTCTGCCTGCCCACCGAGTGACCTCAGAGAAGACGGCGACACAGTGGTCACTGCAGTCTCATCGCTGATCAACATCAAAATATTTTATTTCACATGGGCACAAAACATCGAGAAAAGGTGCATTGTTCGGGTTGGTCGTTTCCGATGGAGAAAAACCATGGTTACTATTTTATGCATTTATTTATATTGCCTTGTTACTGTTGACTCAGGCATTATTACATCAAATTACCTAATAAAAAAAAACAGAATTCCTGTTAAAATATGATATGGGATTTTTTATTTAGAGATAGTCTTTTATTATTGTTATCATATACAAGGATAAATATTACATATACGACTAATGACTCATTTACATTTTCACATAATGTGTAAACGTGACAAAAATAGAATATCAGCGTTAAATAATGCTGATAAAGTCACTTTTTATCATGTTTTTGCAAATTAGAGCTTTTAGGGATATTAATTAGCTGTCTAAAATTAGGCGCCACTTAAAATTAAATTAGTCACGCGCTGAAGATGGCACTGATATTGGTTTAGTCATATTTCTATTAATATCTTCGATAGCTACAAGGCTTTAGTGCCTTAAAAAATGCGATATTTACATTGAGGTAGGTTTAATATTTGTATTTTGATACCAATACAGGCACTGGCATTTAAAACATACACACCTTTTAGTGATACGTAGATATACCTACATGATAACAACCATAAAAATTTGGGGACCGCTGACCGTTTGATAGGTAGGTATTTTAATTTTATTGAATGAAATCTTCAAATTGGCAGTTATTAAAAATGATATTATGGAGAAAGTCAAAGTTAAAGGTGGTCATCTATATATGATATACTGAACACTACCCGTGTAAAGTATGAACGAGGATGACCACCGTGATACACCTTTACACATCTTTTTTTCAATGTGTCCTTTCATTGAAAAAAAGATGTATAGATTTTGGGAAGTTAATATGACCTAGAATACAAAGACGTATAAGAAAAAGATGTCCAGGGAATTCAAATTAATTGGGATAGGAGGGAAATAACGTTAATTGAATACAATGAATAAACTGCACGCCTTTTTTTTTTCGGTTGGGAAATCTTCAAATGACTCCTCCCGCTCTGGGCGGAGCAGGAGGGAGTGTCAGACTTTTACTGACTGAAACCCATCCATGTTCCTTCATCGAGTGTGTGTTCTGGCTAAAAGTCTCGACAAATTAAAAAAATCCTGAAATTCTACTTCACCGTTGAAATTTATAAATCGGGGGAGGGGCATACGTGTAGGCCCGCTACTGTGAGTGAGTAACTTAACTAATCGATTGCGCACATATAATTTTGCATTGGAAAGATTGAGCGTTACTTAACAGTAACGCTCAATAGGAAATAGGAAAGGAATGCATGTGGAAGTAAATCGTTTTTTTTTTTTTTATCGCCCTTTGTGTTCCGGGGCCACGGTTTCTCCTTTGAACAGTTCCGCAGCCCCGGAAAACTGCACGCCTTTGTTGAAACATTTAATATTTTTTATATATTTACTATAACGTAATTGAAAATTGATAAAAATGAAATTATCCATTCGCCATTGAACTTAGCCGATTAGCGATGTAATCATTTAAACAAGAAATGTTTAACACGTGTCATACAGTGTGTAGCTGATACTCTTATCTTGAGTAATTTATTTTATTGTAGAGTTGAACAGTATACATAAAAAAATAGTACATAAAATTGCTTTCATGGTGATCTGACAGAAGGAAATAAAGTATGAAATTAGATTTAGGAAATGTTTTAATGACATAGTGTTTATATTGTTATATATCCTGTGTAGGAGGTTTTGGAGACATGAATTGTTTACTGTTTTGTAGCTGTAAATGTTATGTACAATTTTGGAACAAAGGTTGTTGAAAGATAAGCAATCAAGTATCTAGATCTGGCTCGCGAGGTTTTCGACATGTGGGACGTGAGTACAGTAGTCGTGTCAGCCAATGGCTTAAATTATTAGCTAATCGCCTCGACCAACATTTAAGGAGGCTCTCGCTTGGCAGCTGGATCAAGGACTTGATTCAGAAAGTAGTACTTCTGGACACAGGGTGTATCGTTAGGAGGTTCCTGTCTCAAGAGCCCTGACCACCGGTAGCTCGGACCCTATTTCCGATGACGGTGGCCTACTATTTTTTTATATTTTTAAATATTTTTTAAGTTTTTCATTTTTAAGAAATATGTGAAATTTTAAAGACACCTATGTGTAAAAATGTATAATATCTGTACTTACAATTTCCTCAACAAAAAAAATCATGGCTGAGTAATCTATTTAAAATAAATAGATAATCCTGATGACAAAGAGATAAGACCCCTACAAAAGACGGTGGAAACAGTTAAACACTATCAGTAGATCATTAACGTGCAAAAATGGTGCTTAAATTTACACTTTTCGTCGCGTTAGCGATTTCTTCCATAACAGCTAGAAAGGCTCCCAATGCCGATTATGCTAAAACCCTCATTGAGGCCGATCCGGCGTTGCGGATGTCAAATAGTATTGAAGAGGATTCACAATTGGATGTGGTAAGTGTCACTAATTAAAAATAGACATTAAAACCAATTACGTTTTTTTTAATCTGTTGTATCGGAATGCTAAATGTACAGACGCCAGCACATCAAAATTCTTTAATAGTTTGTCAACTTTATCGCAAAAGTATTTGCTTTGCCTATGGACTTTTTTGACAGTTTTTTTTTTATTGTGTTCAAGGTTGATTGGGAAAATTTCACAGTTTCAGCTTGATGTTCTGGCGTCGGTATAAAGGAAGTGTATTCAAAATTAGTCCAAGTATACCTATTTGGGACTAATTTCAAAAGACTCAAATTAATAACAGATTTGACATTTTGTACCAATTACATAGCTTGTGAGACGTGACACTGCAAGCTGAATTTAGTCATCGCCCTTTTAATTTCTTGGCCTTTTACTTTATTGTATATGTGTAAAGCTTTCAGATGACTTAGATGACAAGTACAATACTTAAGTTTAATTTCAAAAAAATAATTTGACAAAGTTAATTGCTTATTTATATAAACAGAAATACTTAGTTTTGTTTAAAACGTGCCTACTTAGTGCGTAATGAGTACATTATCTACCAAAATTATCAAAGTCATTGCAAGTGTGTTGCGCAATCACGACTCAATTTTATTTGAGAATAAATGCTTGTAACGAATTTCTTATTTAGTAGATACTATCAAAAAGCTTTATCCAAAAAACCCAACCACCCAACCACTATTGAATTATCAGGCACATTATTCCTAAAATACCATTTTCTTTGCAGCCAGGCCTAATCGCTAAATACGGCTACCCTATCGAAGTCCACAACGTGGTGACCTCTGATGGCTACATCCTGGAGGCCCACAGGATCCCCCACGGCAAATACGAGAACAATGACCCCACTGTCAAGAGACCCGTCGTCTTTTTGTTGCACGGACTCTTGTCTTCTTCCGCTGACTTTGTCGTCTTAGGACCTGGCAACGCTCTTGGTGAGTTTCTCTTGAAAATTTGTACCTATGCCTTTTAATGCATCGTAGCCCTATTTTATTAGTTTGTATATGAGGATGCTATTTTGTTTATACTAGCACAAGTTAAGGATGACCTACGCTAGAACGTGTCGGGTCCGAGCCGAGCGTCGGCCGTACCACGGTCAACTAATTATTACCTATATTTTGTATAGACACACTCACACTATATCGAGCAGCAACCGAGTGACGGCCGAGCAACGGGTAATACGATACAATACGGCCGACACTCGGCTCAGACCCGACACGGTCTAGCGTGAGTCAAGCTTAAGTTGACCTCTTGTCAAAAAACAAAAAATTACCTTATGCAACATGTTCTGCTAAAACATTACACTTTATTTTACACATTTTATTATGCATTTTCTATTTCTAAAAATGATGTCTCTTTTCACAGCTTACCTGCTGGCTGAGGCCGGTTACGACGTATGGCTGGGCAACGCCCGCGGCAACTACTACTCCCGCAGACATAGATCTCTCAACCCTAACAGTGGTCTCTTACAAAACTTCTGGAGGTTCAGCTGGGACGAGATCGGCAACCATGACCTCCCTGCCTTCATTGACTACATCCTCGAGAACACAGGACAAGAGAAGCTCCACTACGTCGGTCACTCTCAGGGTGGAACTTCTTTCTTGGTTCTCAATTCTTTGAGACCAGAGTACAATAACAAGTTCCTCTCCTTCCACGGCTTGGCTCCTGCTTCGTTCTTCACACACAACGAAGTCCCTATGTTCAAGGCTTTGGCGTCTCTTGAAAGTACCATTGAGGTTAGTATTTAATCTCGTTTTGTTGGATACTTCATCATCATTGTCTTCATCAAGACATCATAAAGACCAAGATTTTTAATATTCACGTGTCATTAAAAAGATATATTAATGATCATGATAATTTTGGTAATTTACGAAATAATCATTGCAAATATTTTTTTATTATTCGTTCAGTCTGATCAATTAGCGACCTTTTTCAGTTTCACACCGCTCTTAAGGCGAAATTTGATCCATTTATCGCTCTTACGGTTGATTTGTTTGCCATAGTTGGTAAATAGGTTGGTTTTTTGGTCATAGAAAATAGTAGTGATTTAAATGTGATGTCATAAAACAGAAAAACGATCAGGTTTTGTTGCGGTAGGGCGAAAATTTAAATTATTCTAAATTTACAGAATTATGATATTTTCCGAAAGTTTTGGGATTCTGGATTTGAAATAATGCGGGACATAGCATGTTTCTCATATCAATGTTTCTTCCACAGACCACTGCCTTCACTTTGGGACATGCTGAAATCTTAGGGCAAAATCGTCGTGCGAACTGGTTCCAAGACAACTTCTGCTCTGGAATCCTGGCTAACGCTTTCGGCGTTTTCTGCAATACTGATCTCTTATCCGGCCTTACAGAGAGAGAGTATTACAATGCTGTAAGTATCTCTAATTTCAGTTATATTATGAGACAACATCATCATTGTTATTCTTTTCCCCTTAGCCTAATTTATTTGGGGTCGGAGCAGCATGCCACCCTTCCTAGCTATATCATCTTTCTCGCAGTACATTCAACTGTTTTTATGTAATAGAATGCATATCTACAATAATTTGTGTCGCATTTTAGTGTTAAGCTGTGTTAAAAAACCTCAATACTAACTGTCAAGATAGTAACTGAAACATGTAAACTTGAGCTTCAATTCACAGTTCACTTCTGGAAATATCTTTCTCAAATTAAAAGCTAAACTAATTTGAAATAAAGTTTCAATTTGGTGTCATTACTAAAAATTCAAACTTTAAAAGACTACTCCCTTAAAACTTGTAAGTTTATTAATTTTCTCTTGTTCTAGACCATGGTTCCTCTGTTCCTTGCCCACGTACCTGCCGGGGCCTCCATACGCCAAGTGGCTCACTTCGGGCAGTCCATCCGCTACAATACCTTCCGTCGGTACAACCACGACACGAGCGTTCAGAACTTGATTGCCTACGGTAGACTCCGCCCTCCAGCATACGATTTGAAGAGGGTCACCGCGCCAGTATACTTGCACTACGGTCAAGCTGACAGTGAAGTCCACTTCAAGGACGTACTTCTTCTGGCTGACGCCTTACCTAATGTAAAAAGTGTTTTCAAAGCTGAAAGGGACTCTTTCAATCATTTCGATTTCATCTGGGGTATTGACGCTAAGGAGCAGATTTATTTGAAAAATCTGATTCCTTTGTTGAAGGAAACTGACAGTCGGCAGTGACTCGAATGATTATTGTAAATAGTGGAAATATGATTATGATTCCAGGTTTCCGATGATCAAGTGTTGTTTTATTTATAAGCATTTTCGAAACCATGACGAATATCTTTTAGTTTTTTTTTATGTAGGACAATGCTATCTCGGGTACATTGGGGTTCGCTGCGTTTTACTGATATCAAAGTTTTCTGTTACACAAAATTAAAATATTAACAAAATTAATCTGAGTTGTTTAATTGGCTATTTTCCTTAAGCGTAAAGCATTTTTATAGAAAGAAGAACTGTAGATAGTACACACGGCGACACATCAAGCTTTGAATTTCAAGTATAACATAGTCTCACTTTGCTTAGATTTTCCACACAATAAGAGATCCACATAAATAAACATGGTTTTGTGTACGAGTAGTTCCAATTCTACAGTTCAAACCTACAAAAAAAATGATCAAGAGAAGAATACCAGCTACACACCTTATATTACGGGTAGGTAGGTTATTTGTCTAAAAAAATATCGTCAATCGGCTAAGTTCAATGGCGAAAAGATATTCTTTTAATTTTTTAATCACTATAGTAAATATTAAAAAAAAAGCTTTGACAAAGGCGTGTTTTTTTTTAATTGTAAGTTATGGCAGAAATTTACTAAGAAATCCGTAAATTGTTAGTAACAGGTTTGCGCTTAAACACTATTGTTATTAAATAAAGACGAGTTAATGAGAGGACGTGGGTGGCTCTCCACTCCATACATCTAACTGAGGGATGAAAAAAATAAAAATAATATTTAACAGTGTGGGATATCAGCCTTTTTTTATTTGTTTTCTGATGGGAAATCATCAAATGCGTCCTCCCGCACTGGGCGGAGCGGGAGGGAGTGTCAGACTTTTACTGACTAAAACCCATCCATGTTCCTTCTTCGCCCTTTGTGTTTCGGGGCCACGGTATCTCTTTCGTTCGTCCCGCAGCCACGGCAGGCTACGGCCCTTGCGGACCCTTTCTTTTCTGCTACCATCTCTTTGAGGCGCGCGTGGAACACGAACGCGCCGTCGACCCGGCCTAAGGCGGACGCACGGCGAGCTAGCCCATAGCTCACCGTCCACAGGCCCGCGCCTACGGTGTCCCCCGACGCCCGGTGCGTCTCCCGCGGCGGCTGGGACGTGAGGTTCTCTACCTCTCACGTTCCGCCACCTCCTTCGCTAGCATGACTGCTTCGCAGAAAGAGGTGACGGCTTTCCATTCCGTCTCGCTCCGGACCATGGATTGCACCAGGGCCGGATGCTTGAGTTCGCCGCCGCCGATCGCTGCGGGATATCAGCCTAATGACAGCTCTTGGAAACTGATATCGAGTTTCCTAAAACTCTTTTTTTCTTATGTTATCTTTTTTAGTAATTTGCTTCTAAAACCGTAAAAAATGAGTGCTTTAATTTCTAAAGTACCTAAGCTGAGAAAAAGTCTCAAAAATGTAGGTTTGTGAAACGCAAAAAGAACTTTCAATGGGAATTGGTTATAGTGCTTTGGGACTTTATCGTAAAACTGCAGAAGTAACTTCAGCTATTGGCTGTAAATTGATCTATCAATAAGCGTTAAAATATTTGTATTATATTGTTTGGTGCTGCTGAACACTTTATATGCGAGTCCGACTATATTTGGCCAGTTTTTTAAACAAAAAATAACTATCCATGCTAGCTATGGTATGTTTTTTTCATTAACTGAATTATATTTTTCTGACTAAAAGTAAGAAGGAGAAACGTAAGGAGAACTGCCCCCCTAGCCAAGTTACAAACGTTTCGTATCGATTCTCTTTCTACAATCGTAAACGCCTCGGCGTAAGCGATTGTAGAAAGCGTTAAATTGATAGCCAAGTTGACACGACTGAGTCGATCGCTCGTTCTCTAATGTCTGTATGACCTTTTTCATAGTATGTGGGCAACTACAGTACTTTCTCAAGTTATTATGTCTTGTGTCTGGGACTGTAGCTTTGTTTTTTTTTTTGTATTTTTGACATTCAAAAGTGCAGTAATGGTCTAATTGAAATAAATGCTTTGAGTTTTGAGTTTGTAGAAAAAACCTATACTTTAGTCTATGGTGAGCGTTCCTACCAAAGAGTATAGCGATCAACATTGTAGAAACGATAACATTCTATTCTATCATTTTGAACGATGTAAACTTGTCTACGGATTTTCTATTCGTTTGTGTTGATCACGTGATTTAACGTTGAGATGAATAGCGTTAACGATTGTAGATTGTCAACTTGGCAAAGCCTGCGGGTGTTTATCCTTCAAGTGTAAGTTACTGTATTGTTATCAAAATACGGACACGAAATAAGAGTAATTCACACAATGAAAATACCTAACTATTGTATTTTTTAAAACACAACACAGATCTGGTAGCTATCGAAGATATTAATAGAAACATTATAGTATTATGCTATACTTACACTTTATATTCATCATTTATAATACTATTTATCATCCTTTTTATTTGTTTATATTTTTACACTCAACAAATCGATGTAATTACGTCCCAAACTTAAAAAATTGCTGAAATAAAATATCATAATTTTCATGTTGTGACACGCCAAATCATCGCCAAATTGTCAAACTGTCAATTACTTTTTAATTCTCTTCCTAAATTACTCTAAGATGATTTTTGGTTTATAAAATTTAAATAATTTTTATCAATATGTGTTTAGCTATTGTATTATAGATATTATTACGATTGTTTACTAAATAACTTAAAATTAAATTATATCTAAAAATTCTTTACGCACTCATGGGTAAGTCCTGGCCGACTACACTTGTCAGATGAGTTGATGGCCACAAGAAAACTGATATTTGAAAATTTTTAAAAAAGACGAGCTGACGAACCGCTAGAGGAGGTCTACCATTGAATCTGATCTGAATCTGAATCTGCATAAGAAAACAGTTTATTACCCAGGGGATTCCACTAAAGATTCCGCCTGGTGTCTCTTCTCCAGATCTTCGGAAGTTATCTACAGATCTGGAACCTCTACTCCCGATCTTCTGAAGCTGCTACTTGTCTCGCCTGCCTTACTACAGGGCTGACCTGGAGATCTGCACGACGTCCTTCCTGCAGAGGTTTCCTGTAACGGGAACCTCGAAGTTGCCCAGGTATTGACCAGCTACCCTGACGCCTGTTTCCGTCTCTCCTACAGTGCTGAACTTCATAACCATCTAAGTGCGACACCTAAAAAAACAATCCTAGAGTGCTTGCTAGGTAGGTTTTTAATATTTAACTGTATTTTTTATCCCTAATTCTAATCTTTCACTAATTAAATTTTAATTGAACAAGTCTGCTTATCCTTTTATTTAATAGGAGCAAGTAGATTTGTTACAACATGATTAAACCAATATCAGTGCCATCTTGTGTGCATGACTAATTTAATTTTAGCCTACGCTTAATTTTAGGTACCTACCTAATTAGGTAAGCTCGTATTTGCAAAAACGATAAAAACTCACTTAAGTGGCGGTGGAGAGACTGCACTCTTACTCCTTTTGTTTTCGGGTGGAACTCTTCAAAAGGGGACCGATCTTTGGGGAAAAGACCGGGGATCGTGGGATTTTTACCTCACTAAAAATACCCCTGCGATCATAGTAGGCACATGAAAGTAGGCACCATTTCATGTTAACAGACCTGTCTGGAAACCCATCTGTGCAACCCCTGTTAGGATACGTTCATGGGCAGACTGTTATGGGGTCTCCCCTTTTATTTTATTATTTTTCTTTCGTATGGGAAATCATCAAATGACTTCTCCCGCTCTGGGCGGAGCAGGAGGGAGTGTCAGACTTTTACTGACTAAAACCCATCCATGTTCCTTCATCGCCCTTTGTGTTCCGGGGTCACGGTATCTCTTTCGAACAGTCCCGCAACCCCGGAACAGTCCCACAACCCCGGAACAGTCCCGCAACCCCGGAACAGTCCCGCAACCACGGATGGGGTCTCCCCTTAGGCTCGCTGTGCAAGTGTGCGCGGTAGCACGTGACCACTCTGTCGCCGTCTTCTCTGAGATCGTTTGGTGGGCGGACCGAGTGTTTTCGCTAAATGCCCAAATACCCAAGCAGCCTCTTCTACCTACTTGTGTTCTTGTTATGAGTTCTGAATTTTAAAATTTCATTCATGCGGTTTCATCAATCATTCCACCTCTTCGGCAATGCGTATACAAATCACAAAGGTAATCTAGATTGTTTATGCATGTTCATTGACTAGGATAGTATAAACATCAATTGTTTTACTACATGCCATTGTTGTTAACAACATATTATAGAATACAATAATAAGTGCCAATTTATTGAAGTTTGTCTCTGTCGTAATCCAAATTAAAATACCTGTGTTAAATTGGACAACTCAGATTAATATTGTTATTAGAAGTAGTAGTAAGTTTATTGTATTATAAAATGGAATATGTTATGGTCTGAATAAAAAAAAAAACCAATGGCCATATTAAGGGTGCGACATATACCATACAACTGAACAACTTTCTCTATGGGACCAACATCGTTATCGCGAGAAAATATACAGGTGTCCCTATAAAATTTCAATACGTACTCGACTCAAATGTATGGGAAAACTGGTTTTATTTTTATACACTACTACTACTACTACAACAGCCCATAACGTCCACTGCTGGACACAAGCCTCTCCCATGATGGGAGGAATTTGCCGTAATCTCCACGCTTGGCAGGCGGATTGGAGATTTTTATACACGCTGTAGAAATATTAGTAAAATTGCCGTAAAGCATAGCTCTTTGATGGACGAGATCCAAAGTGAAACTATCTGGTAAAAACGTGCAGTTAGAAAAGCAGGAAGGAGAGTGAAAATAAAGAAAGTATGCTGAGGTGAAAGTGGAATGGCTTTGTTTGTCAAGGAACCGATGGGTGTGGGAGCAAATGAGTTGTGGGCTGGAGCCTAGGTATCGGCAAGCTTCGTGCGGGACGCTCCCAGCTTGATGGTGCGACGACTTTAAAAATGTCAGACTGGATGCAGAGAGCAGAAGACAGGCCTATGACCATCAGCTTGATATGAAACGTGTAGTAGCTATACTTACAGCATCTGCTTGCCTTTTCTCAACTATCATAGAGTCGGATTCCCGTTCAACCCGGAGGCAGGTGAATATTATTAGGTAAGTACCTCTTACTTTAACTTCGCAAAAGCTGTACGTATACCTAAACATTTTGTTTTCAATAAGTCTTGTCTCATTTTATGAGTAGACTCATTCAGAAAGATAATGATAAGTAACAGTAGCTATTACTTAGTAGGTATCTAATAAAGGTATACAACCAGGTTTTATGTAAATATCTCCCTAGCTAATCTATAGATAATTCATAACGAAGCGATAAGACAGCTACAAAAGACGGTGCAAACGGTTAAATAGTATCAGTAGATCACTAGCGTGCAAAAATGGTGCTTAAATTTACACTTTTCGTCGCGTTAGCGGTTTCCGCTATAACAGCTAGAAAGGCTCCCAATGCCGATCATGCTAGAAGCCTCATTGAGGCAGATCCGGCGTTGCGGATGTCAACAGACATTGAAGAGGATTCGCAACTAGATGCGGTAAGAGTCCCTAATTAAAATTGGCAAGTCAGTAAAAAATATTGGGGAAATTTCCAAAAACAGTTTTGTGTCCGAAAAAAGTATAGTGTTTTCAGGAGAAATAGTTTTGGGTCAGAATTCTAAATTGAAAATACAAATATATTAAAAATTAATCCTTATTTTAAGACTAATATTTAAGGCTTAAATTATTAAGTTCGTACATTTTGTAACACATATTTGTTAGACTTTAAGTTGACATTGGGCATTACCCTTTGATTTTTCTGAGCCGTTTGCTCTGACACCATCGTGTTAAAGATTTAAGACAAAGACGACGACTACAATACCTACTTAAATTGAATTTCAATAATTCGACAAAATAAGTTGCTTTTTTGTTAAGATAGAAAAACTTAGTTTTGTTTAAAACGTGCCTACTTAGTGCGTAATGAGCACATTATCTACAAAAACTTTCAAAGTCAAGTGTGTTGCGCTTGCGCAATTACGACTAGGCGAGTTTGCTTAAAAAAACCTATTTGAAGCGATTTTTTTTTCTTATGTCGTACAAGTATAAAACCAGATCTTTGTGTAAAATTCTGAAAATTCACTGTTGAATTTTACGTTGCTTGTTTGACGGAAGATTCACCGATGAATTTTTAGCTGCAGTATGTCTAGAGCATATTTTTCTTTGTAGCCCGGCCTAGTCGCTAAATATGGCTACCCTATCGAAGTCCACAACGTGGTGACCTCTGATGGCTACATCCTGGAGGCTCACAGGATCCCCCACGGCAAATACGAGAACAATGACCCCACTGTCAAGAGACCCGTCGTCTTCGTGATGCACGGACTCTTGTCTTCTTCCGCTGACTTCATCGTCCTAGGCCCTGGCAATGCTCTAGGTGAGTTTTCTTTTAATGACCCTATTAATTTCATCATTTTTATTTGCCCTAGAAGTGCCCATCGTATATTTTGTTGTTATTTGTTGAACAACCAAGAAGACCCGAAGCAACTACTAGGTACACATATTCAGTTCGTCCCAGTGGACAGACACGTTGGGCATCTAATTTTTTGGTTTGTGTCTGAGCCCTTGTCTATAACCTACTGATAATTTCCGTATGCAATATGCCTTATTGTTGGTCTTGTCTATTTCTTAAAACGATGTGTCTTTTTACAGCTTACTTGCTGGCTGAGGCCGGTTACGACGTATGGCTAGGCAACGCCCGCGGCAACTACTACTCCCGCAAACACACCTCTCTCAACCCTGACGGTGGTATCTTACAAAACTTCTGGAGGTTCAGCTGGGACGAGATCGGCAACCACGATCTCCCTGCCTTCATTGACTACATCCTAGAGAACACAGGACAAGAGAAGCTCCACTACGTCGGTCACTCTCAGGGTGGAACTACTTTCTTGGTTCTCAATTCTTTGAGACCAGAGTACAATGACAAGTTCCTCTCTTTCCATGGCTTGGCTCCTGCTTCGTTCTTCACCCACAACGAAGTCCCTATGTTCAAGTCTTTGGCGCCTCTTGAAAGTACAATTGAGGTTAGTTTCTCATCTTGTTTTGATGGATTATAATTCCTCATCATTATCATCATGAACCATTAATTGATTTGATTTGATTTGAGATAATACATTTGCAAAACTTAAAAAGTTTTTAATAGGTGTTAGAAAAATGTACGATTTTATCATCTAATCATCTCGCTATACACGTCAATGATAAAAATTCGGCTGGCATAGATTACAAATAGTAACACGTAAAGCTAATTATTAGACTATCATTGAAGATTTAGTATTAGAGAATTGTAATAATTTTAATTAATGTAAAAATGTAATTTGCGCTTATCCAAAACTATTGTCGTAATAAGTTCAGTCTAATCCTTATAACTACACAACCTGATTCATCTTACCATACTGCCTGACCTTAATTGAGCTTATTGGCTATGGCCGCTAAAGCGGCCTCCAACTGCCAAAGCAAACTTTGGAGTGATCGCAGCAAGTTTAATGAACAATATGATAAACAAATATGATGTCAGACGAAACAGAAACATGATCAGCTTTTGCCGCGATACAGTTTAAATATTTGCCGGATCTACAGATTTTATAATTGGGATTATAAATATTGTGGGACAAAGCAGGTTTCTTATATCATTGTTTCTTCCACAGACTGCTGCCTTCGCCATGGGTCAAGGTGAAATCTTCGGGCAAAATGATTTCGTGGCTTGGTTCAAAGACAATTTCTGCTCTGAAAACCCAGCTGAAGCTCTTGCTGCTCTCTGTGGAACCGATATCCTATCCGGTCTTACAGATAGAGAGTCTTACAATGCTGTGAGTATCTTTAACTTCAGTAATATTATCATAATGTTTTGTTCTCCTGCCCTTAACCCAATTTATTTGGGGTTGGAGCAGCACCACCTTCATCACCATCAGCAGCATCACTTTTTCTAGTCGTATCTTCTTTCACACAGTGCATCTTTGTATTCTAATAACCTGTCAACAATAATTTGAGGCACATTTTAGTTAAATGTCAAAAGATCGCAATGTTAACTGTCAAAATGGTAACTTTTTCTTCAATGAATTTACATAGGTACTAATACATTTTTCTCTTCTTCCAGACGATGATTCCTATATTCCTTGCCCACGCACCTGCCGGGGCCTCCGTCCGCCAAGTGGCCCACTACGGGCAGACTATCCGCTTTAATGCCTTCCGCCGGTACAACCACAACTCCATTCAGAACTTGGCTGTCTACGGTAGACTCAACCCTCCAGCATACGACTTGTCGAAGGTCACCGCGCCAGCATACTTGCACTACGGCCAGGCTGACAATGAAGTCCACTTCCAGGACCTACTTCTCCTTGCTGACTCCTTACCAAACGTACAAGGAGTTTACAAAGCTGAAAGGGACTCTTTCAATCATTACGATTTCATCTGGGGTATGGACGCTAAGGAGCAGATTTATTTAAAAAATCTGATTCCTTTGTTGAAGGAAACTGACAGTCGGCAGTGATTCGGATGATTATTGTAAATGGTGTAAATATAATTGTGATACATGGATTCCGATGCTTAAGTATTGTTTTATTTGTAAGCCTTTTTTCGAATCATGACGAATAACTTTTATTTTATTATGTAGGCCAAAGACCTCACGTTCAAGTACATTGGGGTTCGCTGCGCTTTAGTGATATCAAAGTTTCGTCAATACGTTGTGTTCTATAATTTCAATTGTAAGATTAAATTATTAAAAATAATTATCTAAGTTGTTCTTCTCTAATTGCCTATTTTCCTTCTACCAGATCATCATGATAGCATTTAAAAAACAATCGTCTAAGTAAGTTCAATGGCGAATAGATCATTTCATTTTATCGTTTTTCGGACGATGCACTTCGTATAATTATGATAGAACTTCACATAGGTACAGGTAAGTTCGTTTTTAATCATTAATTACCTATACTCGTGCATCGTCCTTGAGATTAGTAAGTAATAAATGTAGACTTTGAGAGATCCTGAGGAAATGTCATTAGCATAAAACACTAGTCATGAAAATCAGAAATTTTATTTGAACTAATTTGACATTGACATTATAAAAATAAAAATGCTTTGACTAAGACGTGCATCTTTTTATTGAAAATTACATCAGAAATTCACCATACTCCGCGTACCTGTTTTTTTAAACCAACGTCATTTTCTCTTCTATCTTTCTATTTGTACTACGTGGCCACCACCGCGACATAATCACCATGACTAGTCCGATATCTTGAATAAAAATGGTCAGACGCGGCTGTGCGACCAAACTTTCTTCCTAGTCCAAGTTTCTGCGGCCAGAAGTCATGGTCATGGCGGCCGTATTGTGCGTGAAGTCTCTTAATTGCATTCGGCCCTGGACGCCTTTTTCTTCTAAATCTACCAACATCTCTGTTATTCGTCATCTCGGCTTTCCTACCTATTTCCATCAATCCCTTGACAATATGGTTGGATTAGCCATGATTATTGACTCTGTAAATCCTGTCTTTAGTGTGTCTCTTTTCATAGTTTTCAAATAGGTAGTCAACCTATCCTGTGTTTTTTTAAATAATTTACTATCAGGCAGTATTTTTGCATAGAAATAACAAAAACCAATACTATTGACAATTTGCAAAAACGGTACCCGTATTATGATCGTTCTGTCCGTATGTTTGTCCGTCCCTATATCAAAGCCATTTTACGCCGAGACTGTTGAAACCACACAGTTGAAAGGAGATGGACAGAACCTGCCCCAAGTGTGCAAAATTAAAAGAATTACAAATAATTATAAAAAAAAAGTTAAGAATTTTGGAAAATATTGAACGTATTTTTTATTCGATCTAACATTGCGAAGTTTAGTCCATATTTTTTGTCAAAATGTTTTAAGCTAACGCTAAACGCTATTTTTGTATATAATTATAACACACAGGTACAGTTAAAGTCGATACAAGTAGTCCAATATACTGAAAATTAGAGCTCACAAGTAAAAACACGAGATATATATTAAACTGGTCTTGTTTGCAAAAACCAAGCCAAACAGGAGAAAATGCAGCGCCAAGCGGGACACCTGTAAAAAAAATTAAAGGCTTTTCTGTCCGTTGGCCTACAGTTGCAGTTTAAAAACATTAAAAACACGTCTGACGCGCGGTCACCATTTGGCGACGCGACCCGAAATAGAAGAAATATTTGTTGTCGCCCAACAGTGACCGCCACGGCCTGAATGAAAAAAAGAAAATTAAAAATTGGAAAAACCCCCCGACACAAAAAATAAACTCTAAAACTAACAAATAATATTTTTATTGTCACATATATTATGTAAGTTCAAATATTTTTATTTTCCAAGCGTCGTCGCGTCGGGGGACCACTAAAGTTTATAAAGTATTTTTCCAACAACAGCTAATTAATTATTACGAATTACATTTATGTACAAGCGATCTTAAGTTTCTTGCATAGTCTACGCTCTACGTAACGCCGCGGCGAGCTCGGTGTGCGGTATGCGACCCGAACGGGCAGACTACGTTGACGGTTGTGTCGATTTTGCGAATTATTCGGAGTAAATTCTTTTGTTGCAATCTGCGACTACACCTGTTTTTCTCACTTAGAGGTCCCTCGACGCGACGACGCTTGAAAAATAAAAATAATTGAACTTATATGTGACGTAAAAAATATTATTTGTTAGTTTTCAGAATTTTTTTTTTGTGTCGGGGGTTTTTAAAAATTTTAATTTTACTTTTATTTTTTCCTTTTTAAAGTAGGAAATTTCGAATCGATAGGACATATGGAAGGTAGTCAGATCCCCTCATCAACTATTAAAGAGCTGATGATCTTCATACGGCTGACCAGGTCATGGTTACCTTACCATATACTTTCAATATCATTGAAGTAACACTGTACCAAATTTCGAATCGATCGGACATAAGGAAGTTATTCAGATCCCCTCTACTACTACTACTACTAGGTACTACAACAGCCCATAACGTCCACTGCTGGACATAAGCCTCTCCCATGATGGGAGGAATTTGCCGTTATCTCCACGCTTGGCAGGCGGATTGGAGATCGCAGTGATGAAAGACTAACAGAAAACGCTGCTGCCCATTCTCTGGTCTACGGAGGCGCTAGGTGTTCTGCCTCAGACATTAGTCGCCTTATACGACACCCGTGAGTGTAATGGGTTGGTTCTATTCTACTCTGCCGGATACCACACGGCTCCTACTTTGCCGGATACCACACGGCTCCCCTCAGATCCCCTCATCAACTAGAAAAGAGCTGATGATCTTCAAACGGCTGAACCGATTTTCACGAAACATGGCTAAGAACACTCGGGATAAAATTATCTATGACACATAAACAACTTTTGTCCAAAACTACTGAGCATTATACACATGCGTCATGTCCGTGAACGGGCGCTGTCAGTTGTGACTGGTCATCTCTTAGTTGCCATGGCTTATTTGAATGAATTATTTTCTTTTTTGAATTGTATTTTTTTGTTTTGTTTTTACTATGGACACTTTTAACGTGCACTTTTTGCTACATTGTTCTCACATAATATGAATGATGTAACCATGATTTTGAAACAATATTTTGATTTATAAGAGTGTCCATGGAGTTTCTTGCCCGTTCTTCTCCATAGAGATTTACCCTAAGGAATGGGCAACTACAGTACTTTCACGGTTTTTATGTCTTGTACATTTAATTTTCATCTTTGTTTCGACAATTCAAAAGTGCCTCTAATTGCCCTACTTGAAATAAATGCTTTGATTTTGATGATTTTGATTTGATTTTGCACCTTTATGTTTTTGCTAAAGAAGATATTTATTATTAAATGGCATAGATTTTATATCTGTACATTTTGGGGGGGACGCTCATACAATTTGAGGCCATCTCCTTTGGAGAGCAGATATCTTCTATAAGCCATTACACAAACGTGACGTGATTTGAATAATTTAAAATGGGTGGCCCTCCATACTGGGGAAGTTACGGAGCTTCGACTCTGATAAGTAGGAACTTATGATTGATAATACACCTTTTACTTCGACTTCGGCTCCCGATGTAGTATGGTTGAACTATTTTCCATTTTTAACCACTTTATGTAAACCCATTTTGTCAGAAAAGAAAAAAAAAATTAAAACAATTAATTTTCCACATGCATTCTTAAAGGAGTCAATTTTTTTTGTTTGGAGAACAGGCCACCCACATAAATTGTAGCAGATATTAATGAAACGTATATAGATTTCTTCTTTTTAATCTCTAGATTACAGTGGTAATATTAGCTAAGCCATGTCTACCCGTAATGATGAGAAATTCGAAAATGAATCCACACACATACAAGTTGCTGCACGTCTGTAGCAGTCTCCGAAAATAATTGTATCCGCACATTGCGTTGAAATTTTACTGCACAATTGACACAACGACCGGCAGATGCCATTTTCATAAAATAGTTTTTTCAAAACACTTCCTCGAAAACTGGTTCTTTTCGCACTACGATTAGGTTCAACATGCAATGTATTTCAGACGCGTGCGTTTTTTCTCATTTTCCATCACGTGTGTGGGAATGAAAATTGCCACAGATAACCTATACTTAGTCCAAATTGGTTAAATGCTTATAGTCGGCGGTGATTGGTTTTTTTTAAATCTCGGCAAAGAGTTAAGCGTCTTTACGACGTTAATATTTTTTGAATATTTAAATAACGTTTATAAATAGAATATCATCAAAAACCATGATTATTAAAATAAAATAAACGTTTAAGGACAAATTAACATTTATTTGTGTTCTAAACTCCAATTACCATATTCACACCACAGGTTAGGAACAAAACTAGGTCTACTTATTTTCTGAAACTCCGACTCCGACTTTGGTTCAAATAAAACCACCACCGAAACACCCCGGCTCCATAGATGTATTTTATGAAGACTAAAAAAAAACGTATGCAACTGTGGGGGTTGTTTATCAAAATGCTTGGCTCCATGCTGGTCCTGCTCCACAAGGACAGGGGCGCATAATTGATAGCATTAAATTGTTTTGTTGGAGCTGCTGAAGATTGTACAACTATCTTTGCATTGTATAGATTTATGAACTACAGTACTTTCACAGTTTTTATGTCTTGTGACTGGGACTGTATTTTCATCTTTGTTCCGACAATTCCAAAGGCACTGGCTTACTTGAAATAAATGTTTTGATTTTGATTTTGATTTTGACAGCTTTTCAAAATTATGTCGAGGTTCCTCAAATACATTTTCTTAAATAGTTGATGAAATATTCGCTTCTAAATTGTGTCTAATTTCTAAAGTAACATAAGGAAAAAAATAAAAATAAAATAGGTCTGTAGAACGTAAAAGACAACGAAAATTGGTTTACTTAAGATCAGCAGCTTTTGAGGGACATATTCGTGAAACTGCAGCAGCAACTTTGTTTTTCATGAACATACTGTAAAAAACAAAATCTTTTGTTTTGCTGTTGAGTGTAAATTAACTTATGAATGAGCGTTAAAATGTTAAAAAAAGGGAAACGTAAGAAGGAGAATTTATTTTTATTCTTTAAATGTATGTTTCTGTACCGATTGTTATCAAAATACGAAAATGATATTTTATAAAGACTCTTAATACAAATACTTAAGTATCGTATTTTTTAAAACACAACAGTCAAATCTGGCTATCGGAGATATTAATAGAAATGTGATTAAACCAATATCAGTGCCATTTCTGTACATGACTAATTTAATTTTACCTAATTTTAGGTATTTAATTAAGCTGTTATTTGCAAAAAAGATAAAGACACTTCAAAAGGCGACCGATCTTTATGGATAAGACATGGCTGAGCAGGATTTTTACCTCACTAAAACTACAGGACGAACTAAAGTTTGAATGTAAGCAGTGTCTAAAAATCCTACGTGCGTCATTAATTTACATTCAAATCCTTTCAGTGCAGTAACTGCTTAAAACTAGTAGATACTGTAAGAGTTAAATCTGCCTCACATACGAGAATTACAGTTATGTTTAGTTGTAGGTGCCCACTACGCAGAGTGCCTTGTTCCCGAAGAGAATCCGGCAGGAATCGACTCTTTAGGTGCCTTCGGGCCTGGTAGGTACCATAAGAAAGGAGGATCGTTCATATCATTAACACTCGCATAAACATTCCTGTAAACACAATGGATTTATTCTTACGACCCGCATGTTGTGGCCGTCAAGGATATAAGGAAATGCATTCATTTTCATAATTATTCATAGTTCTATAATTATGTTTCAAATCGCACTAATGTACGTTTTTTTTTATAAAACAGAAAATGTAATCGACATTTTACTGTTTATTTTTAATGTATCTTTTGTTTAAAGCTTTATTTTTACATTTTGCGCCTTATTTTTATTTAAAGTTGTTTTTTTATACGTATAGTATTTCAAAATTTGTTGTAACTATAAAAGCATACGCGTAACCATGTTTTATGTAGATCAGATATCTTCTTATCACATTTTAATCCTGCTCACGTTTCCCTGAAGGAGGAAATAAAACATCAAAGTCAAAACAAATCGGAATAATAATAAGACCCGTACAATTTCCAAAACAAAAAAAAATCACGGCTGCCTAATCTATAGATAATATTGATTACGTAGTGATAAGACACCTACAAAAGACGATGGAAACAGTTAAATATTGTCAGTAGATCATTAACGTGCAAAAATGGTGCTTAGATTCACACTTTTCGTCGCGTTAGCGGTTTCCGCTATAACAGCTAGAAAGGCTCCCAATGCCGATCATGCTAGGAGCCTCATTGAGGCAGATCCGGCGTTGCGGATGTCAACAGACATTGAAGAGGATTCGCAACTAGATGCGGTAAGTGCCAGTAGTTAAAACTGGCTATAAGCTAAAAAAAATTTGTGCCATAGTAAATATACAGGGTATTTTGGGCAAATAGATTTAGTCTCAGGGTGTCTGACACTCCCTCCTGCTCCGCCCAGAGCGGGAGACGTAATTTGATGATTTCCCACCCGAAAAAAAAAAAAAAAAAGATGCAAAATTGTACAAAGGAAATGAATTAAAAATTAGTCCTTATATTTGGGACTAATTTCCAAAGACTTAAATTAAAATGAAAATTTTAATTTTTTCAATATTTTGTATTTTTTTTTTTTTATTAATTTGGGAAACCTAACACTTCAAGTCGAAATTGGGCATCACCCTTTGATTTTTCTGAGACGTTTGCTCTAACGCCATCCGAAAGCTTTTTTTTTTTTTTTTTTCTGTTGGGAAATCAACAATTGGCTTCTCCCGCTCTGGGCAGAGCAGGAGGGAGTGTCTGACTTTTACTGACTAAAACCCATCCATGTTCCTTCATCGCCCTTTGTGTTCCGGGGCCACGGTATCTCTTTCGAACAGTCCCGCTACCCCGGGCCATCTGATTTAAACAATCCATTGCTTATGAAATAGGCAGGGTACGCAGTGCACTTAGTTTCGTATAAATCCGCCTAGTGCGTAATGAGTACTTACTTTATATACAAAAACAATTGCAATGACATTGATTGGTGAACGACTAAGAAGAACATATTTGAGAAGTACACGCTTGCACTTATTTTCTTATCAAAAAACTTTACTCAGAAAGCCAGGACTTGGTATTACAAAGTTTTCAGGCGCATTAGGCCTAAAATACCTTTTTTTTGCAGCCCGGCCTAGTCGCCAAATACGGCTACCCTATCGAAGTCCACAACGTGGTGACCTCTGATGGCTACATCCTGGAGGCCCACAGGATCCCCCACGGCAAATACGAGAACAATGACCCCACTGTCAAGAGACCCGTCGTCTTCGTGATGCACGGACTCTTGTCTTCTTCCGCTGACTTCATCGTCTTAGGCCCTGGCAATGCTCTAGGTGAGTTTTGTTAATAACCTTTTTATTTTTATAATTATTCACGATGCCCTAAGAGTGCCCATCATACTTGGCGGTATTTGTTGAACAACAAAGAAGACCCGAAGCAACTACGAAGTACGCATATTCGGCTTTTATTCGGGTCGTCCCGGAAAACTTGGTTCGGCATCTGCCATTGCTGCATCACGTTCCGGGAATCTAAACCGAAAGTTCCAGTCTATGGAAACAGGCGACACCCAAAAGATCTAGACAAAGTGAGATTGTTTTTGCGTTAAGGATGCCGGAAAAGTTAAAAATGTATTGGACTGATAGGCCAATGAAAGCTTATTTCTATCCGGTTAAAAGTCTTTTTAGAAAAGCGAAACGCCTCAGCAACGGTTGGAGTTTGTCTGAGCCCTAGTTCAACAATCTATGTAATGTTCCAAGACTGAGATAATTTTACTTTCCTTATTATTTTTAGGGGTCCATTTAACATTTTAAATTCTGCATCACCGATCAAAAATTGCCATTAAGCATGATTTTGCCAAGTAGCAAAATCTACTAAGCTGAGGTAGTTCAAAAACATTATGGTCTTTTTGGATTAAAAAAATGATGGCATTATCAAAAAGTAAAGTATTATTTATTAAAGTTTAATAAATAAAAAACACGTATCATTGTGATGACAATCACGATCAGACTGGATTGATTTGCAAGCTTAAGTTTGCAATTGAATATAATTCTGCGCTTGCCACGCTTGGCTTCGTAAACTGCAGTGACAAACCCGCCCAGTAGCTATGGCACCGCAGCGATACGACTGGTGTCTATGTGACTTCCGTATGGTGAAACAATAGCATTGAAACCAATCAATCAAAATGCACTTCTTGAAAATATCGCCAAAATAGCGACAATCCCTCCAAACGCCAGCCCTTCACATGGCCTTGAATCTTGATAGTGCCATTTACCCCGAAATGTTTAATTATGATAACTTCCGTGCATTGCCCCTTGCCTTTGACTTTGACCTTTAGCAAAAATAACAAATGTATAAAAAAAAACCAAGGGCTGCCACATGCCAATTCTTCCAGCGAAAACGATTATAGAAAAGCCGAACATTTTTGTAACCGACATAAGCTATCGAAACGTTTATTTCAATCCGTTTTAAAGCTTTTGTAGATTTAAGAAAAGTTTTGAAAAGGCTATTAATTGTTTGTTTATTGACATACATAAAGCAGAAATCGCTCTTTCAATATTAGACAAGATACCAGTTGTTAAGACACGAATAAAAATTAAAAAACGCATTACATGACTCATTCAACCAGCCATATTTTATCTACCAATCGGACTTACCCAAACAAACATTCACCGGAGCCGAAAAACACGTTGACTTTAATCAATACGAAATGATCTATCTAAATCAGTATAACTACTAATCGGTTAATATCATCGTCTTTACGTGTTGATTGAGATCGATCAACCAAGCTTGGCCGGTAGACATTTTGGCAAGATCGATCTGGTATTTAATGCGTTTTTGATTAGATATATTAACTATTTTGTAGGAAATTATCCTTAAAATATGTACCTTAGCTGTGATTGTTGATACAGTAATCTTAGAATTTAAAAATCATAATGCAGATATATTTGCATTTATATGATAAGTATCAAGGATTACTTTCTTTACCAAAAAAATATTTGGTAACGAGGAGAAAACAATACACAAATATATGATTTACGACGTTTTTAGGCAAACATGAGGTTCTAAACGCAGACTCATTGATATAGCTATTTTAGCAGTCGATGCCGAGCTTAAATTCAACTTGGTAATTTGATTTTAATAATATATTTTTGCTCTGAAATAACCTGTGTGCTTTTTAGTGTAACGTGGGCAACGTTACACTAAAAAGCATACAGGTTTTTTTTGTTTTGTGTTTTATCATACTCTTTTGTTTCTACTAGCGCATGTTAGTGGTTCCCTTGTCAACCAACAGAGATTTTCCTTATGCAACATGTTCGGCTTCAACTTGATTTACTTATTGTTGGTATTTTCTATTTCCTAAAATGATGTCTCATTTCACAGCTTACCTGCTGGCTGAGGCCGGTTACGACGTATGGCTAGGCAATGCCCGTGGCAACTACTACTCCCGCAAGCACACCACCCTCGACCCTGATGACGATGGCCTCTTACAAAGCTTCTGGAGGTTCAGCTGGGACGAGATCGGCAACCACGACCTCCCTGCCTTCATTGACTACGTCCTCGAAAAAACAGGACAAGAGAAGCTCCACTACGTCGGTCACTCTCAGGGTGGAACTACTTTCTTGGTTCTCAATTCTTTGAGACCAGAGTACAATAACAAGTTCCTCTCCTTCCACGGCTTGGCTCCTGCCTCGTTCTTCACACACAACGAAGTCCCTATGTTCAAGTCTTTGGCGCCTCTTGAAAGTGTCATTGAGGTTAGTATTTCATCTCGTTTTGATGGATAATTCATCATTATCATCATGACCCTTAAAATTGGGACATATACGCCAAACTATTCCCAAACCACGGTAACTCCTGCAAGCTGAAGATTAGACTCAACAGTGGCGACCAGCAAAAAAGCACCGAGACGAAGTTAGACGAAGTCCAAGAGAAACAATTTAACTGTCTTGGATCCCGCAATGAAATGAATCAGAAAAGTATAGTGGAGGAGTAGTAAAACCAAGCTGTCGACTTCTCTCTATATCATTATCATGAGCCTGAGACTAAAGGCCTCCCCCCTTCCTTCTTTCAACTGATGGATAATTAGCAAAACTTATTTTTATACCAGTATTACCATTACTGATACTGATACTGTTAGCCTGCATTAGCCCACTGCTGGGCAAAGGCAAACCCCATGACTTCCAGTTGTTTCGATCCAAAGCAAACGGGGACCAATAAATGACAATAATAAATCAGTCGGTAGGTGTTAGAAAAATGTACAATATTATCACCTAACATCGTTATACACGGGTACATTGGCAGATTGTCTGATTGATAGACTGGCACAGATTGCAAATACATAGTAAAACGTCAAATTAGCAGATTATCATTGGAGATATATATATATATTATTTTGAATATCAACTACGTAGGCAATAAGTAGGTTAGGTTTTTGCAATTAGAGAGTCACGTTGACTTTGATTAGAATCAATTAACAATCATTTATGATAATAAATGGCAATATTGGAAGACGAACCAGGATGTTTTGAAAAAAAAAATGTTTTCCGAATGTGACGTAGTTTTGAGATTTGAAATATCGCAGGACATAGCAGGTTTCTCACATCATTGTTTCTTTCTCAGACTGCTGCCTTTGCCATGGGTCAAGGTGAAATCTTCGGCGAAAATGATTTCGTGGAATGGTTCAAAGAAAACTTCTGCTCCGGAACCCCAGCTGACGCTCTCGCTGCTCTCTGCGATGTCGATATCCTATCCGGCCTTCAAGAGAGAGAGTCTTACAATGCTGTGAGTATCTTTAATTTCAGTTATATTATGGGACATCGTTATCATCGTTATTCTCTTGCCCTTATCCCGATTTATTTGCCGTCAGCAGCATGTCACCGCTAGAAAGGTCTAGCTATATCATCTTCCTCGTAGTACATTCACCGTTTCTTTGTAACATGCTTCCACAGCAATTATTTGAGTTGCATTTTAGTTTTAAGTTATATCAACAAATTCAATGCTATCTGTCAAATTTGTGACTGAAACATGTAAACATGAGCTTCACCACCACAGTTCACTTACGCCAGTACACTTTGGAAATATCTTTATCAAATTGAAAGCCAAGCTAATTTATATTAAAGAACTCTCTCCGAGAACTTCTAAGTCTATAAATATACGTACTCATACATTTTTCTCTTCTTCTAGACCATGGTTCCTCTGTTCCTTGCCCACGCACCCGCCGGGGCCTCCGTCCGCCAAGTGGCCCACTACGGCCAGACCATCCGTTTCGACGCCTTCCGTCGGTACAACCACAACACGCCCGTTCAGAACTTGGCTGTCTACGGTAGACTCACCCCTCCAGCATACGACTTAAACAGGGTCACCGCGCCAACATACTTGCACTACGGCCTGTCAGACAATGAAGTCCACTTCCAGGACCTACTTCTCCTTGCTGACTCCTTACCTAACGTACAAGGTGTTTACAAAGCCGAAAGGGAGTCTTTTAATCATTACGATTTCATCTGGGGTATCGACGCTAAGGAGCAGATTTATTTAAGCAATCTTATTCCTTTGATGAAGAAAACTGACAGTCAGCAGTGATTCGGATGATATTTTATAGTGTAAATATGATTGTGGTTTAAGGATTCCGATTCTTAAGTATTGTTTTATTTGTAAGACTTTTTCCGAACCATTACTTTAAGATTATTTTATCCTGTAGGTCAAAGACCTCAATGATACATTGGTGTTCGCTGCGTTTAGGTGATATCCTACGTTTTGTTCTTTAGTTTCAACTGTAAGATTAAAGTATTAACAATATTAATCAGAGTTGTTTATCTTTATTATTGACGAAGTACATACTTTATTTGCAGAGGTACCCATCTATTTTTTTTAATTCCGTAAGTTATCAATATTAATTATGCTATGAAAAGTTTGGATTAGCAAAATCTTACAGATTTTGATTATTAATTCGGCGACAAAGCCAGATTTATATTATAATCCTTCTAGAAATGTTGCGATTTTGGGACGCGGGGACTCCCATTTAAAATAAAAATTAGTTATCAATGACGCAAGTTTAGTGCAAAGGCCCTAGCACGAACGCCAGACGTAAACCTAATGTAAATCAGAAAGATTTTTAATTGAAAATATAACTATTCTATGCTTTAAGCAAAATTACTATTGTTTAAATATAATGATACAAACATTTTCGTAGCTTCTACGACTCGCGTTCAAGCTAGGTGGCCCGCAAGGATCGAATACCTACATTGACGTAAATTTTGGCAATCGATTTTAATAATTTGGAAAAGCATGGCAATCGTTTACACACCGATCTTTCCGACACGTTTTTTTTACCGATATCGTCAGTTCGGGCCATCCTTCAATATATTGTTGTGTAAAAGCCTAATCTTTGCTAAAAATCACAAAACCACTCCTTTAAGTATACTAATTACCATTACAATGAATCATTCGGTGTAATATACACAAATCGTGACATTACATCAGTTTTTGCAATCAGGGTTTCCGATTATAATCGGTTTTTTAATCTGCTGTAATTAATACCTTTGTATTAGTAGACATTATTTTAGACTGAGTCGTACCATTAGGTTCATGAAAACCAGCAAAATGATCTCTTTGACCATTTAAGCCCTGTCCCAATTGTAGTACACCTTCAGTTAAACTGGGGAGCTGGATGAATAGCCACGTGACTTCCTTAAATCAATTATACAGTCAACGCATGTGGCATACCACGAGCGGAAATTTAATTAAAAAGAGAGACGAAAGACGTGCGTGGATCCTGATTAGACCTTAGCACGTACAGATGGCAGCACATACGAGTACATCAAGCTACTACATATTAGGTCCAAACGAAGTAGGTTAAACAGGCAAATTATCATAAAGAATGGTCAACATCTTTCGGATGAGGACTGTGCTCGACATTTTGCGTCAATTTTTGAGTCGGTGTATAATAAAGAGCGGCTGCGGCTGGTGGCGCGGGTGGCGGGGGCGGAGACGGAAGCGAACAGTGCACGAGTGCACATCGAAGCACAAGCCAAAGCGCTCATCTGACCAAGATGGTATTCCAGCTTTTCTGTTCCGTGACTGGTAGGGTGCTGGCTGAGCCTGCATCATATCTTTAATACTTGTTTAAAACTAGCAACGTTTCCACCTAGGTGGAAAATCACGCGAGTGATTCCGGTTCCCAAAGGTAAGTCAGGTCTGGATGTCAGTGGCTACAGACCGGTGGCAGTGTTGTCGACACCTGCAAACGTGTTCGAATCTGCCATCCAACGCTGTGTGCAGGCTCAACTGAGCGCAGTTAGCGCAGATAGCGCAGTATCGGACGCGCAGCACGGGTTCCGGCCGGCTCGTAGCACTGCCATTAATCTGATAAACTTCATGGCGATGGTGGTACCGGCCGTCGATGCTGGTGTACAGGTAGACGCGGTATTTTTGATTTTAGGAAGGCGTTTGATACCGTCGACAATGATGCACTGCTAATGGAGTTGGCAAAAATTGGCTGTACTCAGCACCTCTTACAGTTCTTCGCCAGCTACTTAAAAGACCAACAGCAGTACGTCGACGAATCTATAACGGGTTCGAATCCGAGCCATACTACACCAAGTCAGGCGTGAGCCAGGGCAGCAATTTGGGTACTCTCGAATTTATTTTTTTGATAAATGACTAACCAGACGTAGTCAAATATAGTTTATGTTTATTGTTTGCAGATGACCTCAAATTGCTGCTCGAGGTCAGGTATGGGTCGGACTGTGAGAAATTGCAGGAAGACATAGATAGAGTGGTAGAATGGAGCCATAAAAATAAACTCTATTTCAACACAGCGAAATGCTCAGTGATGGCATTTACGCGTGCGACGACTGCTTAAGCCTACGAATACAAAGTAGAGGAAGCGCCGATGCAGTGAGTATCTCAGGTACGCGATCTAGGAGTGCTGCTTACCCCGGATTTGACTTTTCGCGATCATATATGTAGTTAAGATTTGCAAGAAGGCGTACAGAAACCTGGGTTTGGTGCTGAGACAGTCGCAGGGATTCACAAACGTTACCACGCTCAGGGTGCTGTATGACGCTTTGGTAAGGAGTCACTTGGAATACAGTGCGGTGATTTGGGCTCCTGATCAAGCGAAATACAATGTCATGCTGGAGCGAGTGCAAAATAAATTTACAAGACATTTGTATTTCAAACTCTATAGGTTTTTCTCATTTTACCCGCTGATGTATCCTACTTTTTTGTACTGGGTGTGGTGCCGTACAACGAACTCAGAGTGCGCATCAGGGAATTTACACTCGCGGCGTATGCGCTAAAACTCCTGCGTGGAGTAGCACATAAACCGGGTGTGCTGCGTCACCTGAAGCTGTGCGTGCTAGACCGGTACGTGTGGAGGCGGCGGCGACCGCCACTGCTGGCCGTGCCTGCTGCCAGAACCAACCTGCTGTCAAAAAAACCCCTCACCCGTACAACACGTGTACTGAACGAAGTGCATGAGAAAATCAACATATTTTCGTGTAATCCGAGTGAATTCGCTAGTTTTGTTGAATAATGTTAGTTATATTTATATTCTGTGTTATGTCTGGTTTTATTTTAGGTTAAGATTTTATAGCATTATAAAAAAAAGTTTACTTTGATATTATTACACAATTATATAATTTCATTCTGTAGTCTGACTTTAGATTGAGTTTTAATAGAGTTTAGTATTGCTTTCTACATATTTTTAAAGTTTAGTTTTTTTTAAGTATTAGCCGTAAGTTGATTTTCTAGTTTTCTGGTGTGTGTTTGCAAACCACTATTGTATTGGGGTCATCCTGTAAATATAGTGTTTGTAGTTTAATAAATAAATAAATAAAAATAAAAATAAAAATACAATCTGTCAAATATCTTTAATAGATTTTCAACTTTATTGTTAAAGCCGAAAGTCGTTAGGTTCAAGGTTGATTGGAAAAATTTGCCAGTTTCGGGTAACTTGAAGTTCTGGCGTCTCTACATAATAGGATCCAATTTTCATACTTTGGATACAGAACCCTAAAAAATCTTGCATCAAAAGTTTAAGACAGATACTTTTGAAACGTTGGGAAACCAGTGAGTCTCTTTCAATAATTCTGAGTTCCGTCAAAAGTTTTCGCCAAATGAGAGAAGAAAAACAAATAAAATAAAAAGTTATGCTTACATGTCTTTATTACAATCATAATGTAAATACAAGAAAATGCTACGTTTTAAATTGATAAACAGAATTATTTACAACGAGTAAATAAGGTAATTTGATAGTAGACCAATATGCTTATAAAATAAAAATATTAAACTGAGGTATAATAAGTCTTATGTGACTGAGGATATAACGGAACTCTGCATACGCCCATATTACATAGGTAGGGGAACCAACTGGTCCAACAAATTACGAACCGGCTGCCAACACCGAACACTTTTAGATAGAACCTATGGGAGCAGTTTGAGTCCTTTGAATGAGGATATTTAAATATCGAAGTAAAATATTGCGAGTTGTGATTGGTTCTTCGTGAACAGATATTGCATTTTCAATAAAAATATCAGTAATAAACTTGCAGCAGTGACGTCGTGATCTTAAGCCAATTTTGCTAAAAAACAAAATTACCAAGATACGTAATAATTAATCGCTAAATAACTAACAAATAAATTAGCAGATGAGCCTACACTTATTCAATTTTGGAAGGTCTACAGTTACTTCAAGAACAATGAGGTTTTACTCATTACAAAAATCCTTTAAAAATCAGCATTCAAAAAATTCTCAATTCATTTTGAACAAGAAGATACCGATGAAATTGTAATTTTGATTCATGACCGACCAAAAACTGAATTTTTCACTAACACGTTAATTCATCCTAAAGGGCTATATTGCACTAGTCATAAAATTAGGTACGAAACACTTAAATTAGTCGTTGGTTCCGAAAACATACAATAGAAGCACCTATTAGTATAAACCTGAAGGCATATCAGTTACTTTATGAATACCGAATGTGTTTGAGTTCGATCCAATTGGGGAAAGAGTTCTCTTTAAGTCTGCATGACTGTGGGTGCCAGTGACTACAAGACTAGTCATGCTGGCAGGAGCGTCTCTTAACATGTGAGGTCCTGAATAAAAACCAGCGTTGCTATGACCCCGTTTTACCAGAAAAGTGGAGCTATTGAATCCAGTTTGGTCGATACCAGCGTTCAGCTTAGGCTGAGTCTTGTAAAATTTCTGGGAGTCTATTTTGTGAACATCGTCCTTAAGACTGGATTTCCTGTCATAGCGATAGCTGTCGGCAAGCTTGCTGTTTGATCTTGTAACAGGGATCAAAGGGCTTTCATTTCCTCCATCGCTGCTGGTCCTAGAACAGGACCTTTGTCTCCTCTCATACGGCCAGATGGGCTTTCTGGGTTCAGTGAGCATCACAATGTCCACCATTGAGTTTAGACCTTCATCGATCCTGTCTAAACTTTTAGTTAATTTCTTAGACTCAATCAAGTTGACTATTTCATCAACACGACTGCATTTAGAATTGGATCTTTGCAAAGCAGACATTGAACCGATTATGGGAGTGTGCGTTTCTGCGTAAAACAAACTGTCGATATACTCCCGTTGGCGGGATCCCTTTTCTGAAGTTTGGAAGGATTCGCTTCGTTTAATAGAGGTCCTCCTACTTTCATCCCTAGAACGCGTTCTAGATCGCTTGGTTCTACCTTCTTCTTTATTTCTATCAGTAATAGAATTGAAAACAGCCCGACATTCGTGAAAATCAAAGCTAGAACCAGAAGGTTTCTTGCTAACTGGCTTAGTATATTTTGAGTTGCTTAGTAAAGAATCAGATCCTTCGTCACTTGAATAGAAGTTATCATCGTAAAGGTCAGGAGGTTTGTAAACCAATCCTTGGTCTACTACTGGTGGGACAAATAAATGTAACAGGCTCTTAGCCTTTCTAGGTGGGTGTGGGACTATTTTGCTTGGAATTATTTCAGACTCTTGGTCCTCTTCAACACTATCGTCCGGGAAATCTTCTTTTCCTTTGATCTGTATGCTATGTCTAGTGCTAGTAATAGAATCTTCTTTTTCGTCCCTATGCTTTTTGCATTCTAGAGCGTTGATTGGAACGTTAATTTCTGATGTCTGATTACATCTGGATGATCTATCATCTATGAAATCTTTAGCATACTGCTCCGATTCAGCATGATTGACTATGTTTCTTAATTCTTGAATAACTTCATCTATTGTAGTTTCATCTTCTTCATCCGACGATTTCTTATCATTCTTCTTGCATTCTAGTTTTTTGTGCAATGTACGTTTGTTTCGCATTAGGTCGAATGTTTCGTTTTTGACGTTGAAAACTTCGTAGACCATGGACTCTCTTTGAGGATCACCTTCAGGACTTAGAGATCTCTCTGAAGAACTGATACCTTCGTCTTCTGGTGGTGACGATTCGTCTGAAAAATGAACACAGGAATATAGTTAGAGCGGCTTATAATAGAAGAACGAAGACTTTTTATGCGAATCATATTAAATTAAATTTAATCTTGATTGAACAAGCTAAGTTCGATTTTGACGTGCACAAGTTGTGTTAAAATTACCTCTATTTTTATGAACAGAGTTCTTCTTCTTCATAGCAAATGATTTCTTCCTGTTGGAGTTGCCATGTTCAGACCGTAGTGAGCATACCTCCTCTTGGAGCTCGCAGCACTTTTCCTTCAAACATTTCTCTAAAGACAGCAGGATCCCTTTTTCCTCTTGAAGAATCTATAAGTGTAGATAAAGAAATACATTAGAATAAAAATGTTATCGTTGAGTTTTTGTCTAACCTAACCTTTTCTGTATCGAAAAAGGGTTGGCCGTGATAAGATACAAAAATACCTAGAGAGATGCCAAGAAAATTAATCATCGAATACATAATGGTACAAATTCTCAATGTCATGCAGTTATAAGAAGATAATTCCGTTCTGCAGTATTTTCTATAAGAAAACACGTCGTATAAATATTTATTTTCTAGTACCTCTCCAGCTACCATCATCATTGATCATTAACTCCTTATATTTCTCCTATCATATTGAGCTCACCTTTACTCTCTTCTCAAGCAATTCCAGCTTGTGCCTCAAATCATCCTTCTCTCTCTGCGCTTCGTTCGCTTTCTCGCTCAGCGTGTCGATATCAATCAGCTGCTTCTCGTAGTCGTCTATCTCTCTTGTCACTTGGTCGTTCACACTCGGCAGCTTGGCTACCATCTGTGAAGAATTTAATCAATCTTTAGTTACAGAAAGCATTTTGGACCAATTTAGAAGGTATCAAATATTCAGATGATTACGATTCCTTAGAGAGCTACCTAATATTGAATTTTCTCTGCTCTATGGTTTAACTTAACTAATTGCAAACTTTATTAAAATATGTTCATGACTTCTTAATTAGAGACAGCTTCTGCTTCTAACTTCTCTTTTACCTTTTTCAAAGTAACAATATCAAAGCCAGCCTGTTCCAACTCAGCTTGGATATACAGCTTCCTTTGAGGAGTTGGAGCACTGCTCAAAAGTGCATTGATGAAGGCCAGTCCTGCTGCCTGCAGGTCTCCAGAGCCTCCAGAACTTTGCAGCATCCCCACTAGGAACCTGAAGCGAACAGGTTCGCCATATCTAAGGCGAAGAGTAGATAATGCTTCGGAAACCATGCTGTGGCCTTTCGCTGGTGGGTAGCAGGCTTTTGTTAGGAGCTGGAATAGAAAATAGGAGCTGGGTAAAAAAGAGGACCAGTAGAAACGTAAATGCCATGTTAGTAAACACTGTTGAAACACAAAAAATACAAGGCTAAATTAAGTTAGCTACTATCGAAACTTCGTAGACGTGAATGCTATTGACTCTGTATAAAATAATGAGCTCCTTAAGCAGAAGTGTGAGTGTCCGTCACAGCAGACCGTAGATTAGAATAAAAAACGCACTGACTTAAAATAACTTGGGACGAAGGCAGAAGGGAAAAACAAACAAAAGAGAAATATGGCTAACCTGTAACGCTAGAACCCTGGACTTATTGACAGTGGACATGATGCACACAGTGAGGGTGTAGACTCCGTTGGAGCCAGAAACCAGCCTCCGCACGCAGTCAGGGTAACGGCTGCAGCAGCTCCATAGGCATTGTCTGTATAGAAAGAGGCATTTGAAGTATGAAAAAACTTGAACTACGTGATTTATATTCCACGACATGTCATGATCCGTTAGAAGGCCCACCTTTTCGGGAAAACTAAAGTGACAAGAATGCCATTAAAGTAACAATACTTACAAGCAAGCCAATTCATCTAACAGTGGTCTTCTCCTCACAGCGGGTGGTCCTCGCGCGCCCTCTCCTGATTGGCTAAGCTGAACGTTGCGCAGGAGTTCAAGCAGCAACGTTACACCATCTAGGGGCTCGCACGAGAACTCTTGGATGAAACTGGAAAGACAAAAGATTGTTTTTTAATACTTATTGGTTCAGGTCGGAAGCTCCTTGATCACCCTATAAGCATAAATAAGATTACTAAATGAAATGACGAGGTTTGTAACACTTAAACTTGATGACTTGGGTACGGATACCCATCATATTATAAAGAAACATGATCGATTTTAAATTCTACATAATCCATGTAAGATTATTTGCTAAACCGTAGGGATTATAAGCTCCGAGGTGTATTATGAGAACTGCTCCAATTAAATAAGAAAAAGAAAAGCTTTTATAATCCACAATTGGATGTCTATGTGATAAAGTTTATTTGGATGAGAAAGATTTTTTTTAATGTTTTTTTTGCGACTCTTTTAAGTGCAAGCTGCTGATGATGAAACTAATGAGTTTGTCATTAGAAACACTTCCAGGGTTGCCAAGAGCTCGGATGTAGGGTGTTTTTATTCAATAAATTATTGCACTCCACAATGTGTACCTACTTTTGTAAGAAAATGTCAGTCGGATCAATTTTATTAACCAATTTCATTAAAGGAAGAAATATTTAAAGCTACCGCATGGGTAGGTTAGGAATCCTGCCCAAATATTTTCATGAGCTTTGACTGGATCGGCAGAAAACTGGGCCAATGTTTAATAATTGAATGCGATAGCTTTCATGAGCATTATCATTCCTTTTCAATTTTATTCCACTGATATCGGTGACGTATAAATATTGCTGACGACAGTTAAAGATATTTCTTTTATTGAGTTTTTAAATGTCCCGAATCTCAAAGTTTCTACATCTATAACGCCAAGTGCATCATTCAGAAAGGAGCAGTTGACAACCCTAAATACATCTCCCAGTAATAAACACAGAGGTATAATTTGTCGACATAAAGAAAAAATATAGTAACAATTACCCTCAGGATTCACGGGAACCATCGCAGTTATTTGAAATACAAAAACTTTAAATGTGTGGCCGCAAAATGGGATAAGCCATTTGAGTTTACGTTTCAATATTTTTATTGAGGTCTTTTTTTACGTGGAACTAGCTGTTGTTCGCGTGATTTTTTTATGTAAGCCTGTGTGCTATTCCAGACTATAATCTATCTCTGTGCCAAATTTCATCCAGGTCCGTTCAGCCGTTTTGGCGTGATTTGGCAATCATCCATCCAAACTTTCGAATGAAGAAAGATTTATTAAACCATTTTGCTTTGATTTTAAGATTAAACTCCAGTGAGACCTTGTCCTGTTATTTACTGTCCGTTCTCAAGAGCGGAAAAAGGGTTGTTTAGTGAAGTAAACGTATAAATCACCTAAGGTATAAGAGCGAGATAGAAAAAGAGATTCAAAATGTATTATGTAAATGTTTGTGTGTGCACAGTTAAGCAAGCAAAAGTGGAAGTGTGAATAATTACACAATCATATTTTATAGTACAAGATGTTAAACATAACAAGATACAGTTTCATTTACCGTTGAATCTAATTTAGAAGATTACAAGCAACGGATTGCTGGCTTCCTATGACATAGAAAATTGTATCATTTGTATTTCTACAACAAGTTTACGACGGAAACAATTAATGGAAGTTGTAAAAGGGCTGTTACAGTTATTAATTTAATCTTTGTTTATGTCGTAAGGGATATGTAAATCCAATGTTACTTACGGCATTTGTTTCAACCGTCATCGTCGGTATATTAGTAATATCATTGAGAAAAGAACCGTTAGAAAATAAATTCGTGTAGAACCCAATGAATCAGACAACCTTGACATGTTTTTTTAATACACGCGATTTTTTTTTATTATTTCGTGCAATTTTGGTACTTTTAGATACTCCCGTACTTGGTTCCACAAAGGGAATTATTATTGTCAATTAGATTCGGTCAATTTTAGATATATTTTTTTCACATGAAGTCAATTTAAAAAAATCTAAATTATGTTCCAATAAAAAGTAGAAAGCAATCTTTCTCAACCAAAAGTAGTACTGATGGTCCCATCCAAACATCCTTTGAACCGATTACGAGTTATCTAAATCGCTATCACCTACGTTAATGGCCCAACATTTGCAAGCCTGTCTCTATCCGGTGCGGTGGCGCGACGTAACCGACACGTAATTACTCGCCGCAAACGCCATCGCACTAAGTTTCTTTTATTACACGGGATTCACTCACTGTTTGCGTGTGTCCATAGAAAATTATAAAACCTTTTCCATAAAAATGTTACAAAATAAGAATTAACGTTTTTTATTTTTCGAGTATCATGTTACCCAGTAATGAAGTCTAACAGGGTATTGGACTTTAATACCCATCCTAACCGAACCCAAGCTAACCTAAGGGATGGTTATGTTAGAGGTTTAAACATAAGACTACACGACAATGATCAGGAACCAATGGCCCGAAAGTCTGACAACCAGTCTTACTTAAGGCGTATCGTGTCACCCAGTACAAACTGGGTTGTGCAGGTCAAATAGCAGTCCCTCCATGTCAAATTCAGCTGCATCCAGTTAGACTGGAAGCCGGCCCCGGAAAAGGCTAGAGAGATGAAAAAATAGCTCCATATATTATCTAGTACTGGTTGTGGAGGTCAAATAAACATTCACTCCATATAAAATACTGGTATTCAGCATCATCCGGTTAGACTTGAAACCGACCCCAACATTGTTGGGAAAAGGCTAGGCAGATGATGAGTACACGACAATGATATTTTTCTTCTTCTCGAATCAAACATTTTGATTTTGGTGGTCAGTAGGTGGTGGGCTTATATACGGAGCCATCCCGGGTGGGGTTATTCTAAATCAAACTACGATTCCAAACGCCCGGCGCAACCTTGATACCTAGTACTCGGGAAGGGTTGAATTTCATCTATCTCTACAGAAAGGGAGTGTTATAGTACGCAGCAGCATCGACAATGCGCTCGGCAGTATGCTCTGTTTCTTACTCTAGCAAATGATTGTTCTGAGGGACAGATAAGGATAGGAACATGGAAAATGCGATTCCGTGCTTATAGATATGGCGCAACCCTAACGCAGAGTCTAGTTGACTAATCTTAAGGCTTGAATTCTTCTTGCGCGCTGACGTCGGTCGCGCGTACGAGTATACTTTGTGTTCTATATAGCACCAGACTGCGACGCCGACTTACGACGCAGACCGACAGCCAATTTTGTTCTCGCTGACGTCACGACCGACGTCAAAGTTACAGGAATTCAGGCCTTACACCACGATGACTCAAACGACAATAATAATAAGCATGTCAAATCTTTGGCCCTGACATTCATTTGTAGATATTTGACAGTCGTAACAGGTCAGTGGCCCAGAAGTCTGAAAACCAGTCTTATCAAGGAGTACCGCGTTACCCAACTATAAGTTACTGGAAGGCTGATAAACAGTCGGTCGATGTTAATAAACTGGTATTCAGCTGCATCCCGTTAAACTGAAAGCCGACCTCTAAATGAAGAAATAAAGGGTAACACCTCTTAACGAAGTCGAAAGGCACTTGTTCTCCCCGTCATTGCGATCTTTTTTTTGTTTTACACCTAACCCTCTAGTTACGGAGATATTGGGGGTCAAAGTTCCAACTTTTTGATATATTTTTTTTTTAATGTAATATTTTTACTTTAAACACCTCCACGACCCCCGTACTATTCAATCCATCCATCAGCACAATGTTGTGAGTGCGTTACATTGAGTTCTACCACAAAACATTATGTTTCACCCCAAAAAAAAAAAGTTGTTTCCTAGCAATATTTTTTGCGTGAAGTTTGATGTACAGAATGCTTGGTTGACGGCTTCGTGATGAGGTCTTTTACACCCTGTATACTTGTGGAAGGGTTTGACAGACACTGATCTCTTTTATGAATTTTGGTCTACAGGTCCATCATTTTCATCGAAACTAGTTACGAAACTATGGTTTCGTAGACGGCCGAAAGGATTTGGATTCTGATGACAGGATCGACATTATTATGATGGATACAAGTTAGGATTCTGATGTCAGGGACAAAACGAGTAATAGGTACACAAGATGAAATCTAGCTAAAACCAAAGCGCAGTTAAGACATTATTATCTCGTAAAATTGGATCCAATCATTAAGCAAGAATCTTAACTTACCTGAGCTGTAAGTACGCCTCATTTTTACAAACTAAAGATTTTATAGGGTACTTAAATATTTACAGGGTTCTACCTAGTCATTAAGTTAAAGGTCTAAATTATCTCGAGTAATAAAATTATAAATTTCATAAAAAAAGGCACATTTCCGATAAAGAGTAAGTTTAAAATCGAGTTTCATAGCTGAAGACTATTAATATTTTTTTTCTGGTTATATTTATGGTGATGCGTTAATTTTCAAATGCTATTTTTAGAACAACGTTTATGTTAGCAGTTGTAGTGCAAGTGTGGAGCGGACAGCGAATAGATAATCAGCGTAATAGGCTTGTTCTGAACATAGAGTGAAAAACCTTTTGGACGCCACTGTAAATGAAGAAGAATGAACGCTAAAAAATTTTTTGTGGTAATAAAACATGTTGATTGATGGTTTTGATAACAATATGTCTACAAACAATTATTATCCCATCCTTGCTTATGTATTGAAAGTTTTTGCAGCGTGAATGGAACCGAGACTTAGTGAATGACGCCGAGCAGTTATAGTCGACGTAGCAGTTGACGTCATTCGGCTGACAAAAATCTTGAATGACCTCGATAAAATTCTCTATAGTTTGGGCCTGCACCAGAAAACCACATAATTTATAAATTTTCAGTTGATGACACTCGCTTCAGCTTATGCCTTGAGCCGGACCTATGCAACATTGTAATAGACCATAAAAGTAGTAATTTTAGTAGAGAAGCTACCGGTTAATACGTATAATGGTGGAGTGCCTCACAGCCACACTTAATGTGGTCATTCTTTTAGCTACGTTTTATTTGCACATGTCAGAGTGCGAATAAAAGTACGTGTTTATTTTGTTAAGCCTGCAGTCTTTGTTATTTTAAAAGTAACAGACAGGCAGACAAATTAATACTTTTGTTTTAATTTTATTGTTATTTTGATTTAGTGTAAATTATTTATTTTTTTTGTGTTATATGACATTGTACAAATAGATTTTAATTTAGTTTTATGTAATTGTGTTTGTGTTATAAGTGTGCAAATTGATTTTAATTTAATGCATAGAATGGATTTTAATGATCTGAAATAAATGGATTTATTATTATTATTTTTATATCTATTCCTTTATTTTGCTCGGCTAACCGGGTAGCCGGAAATTACTGATAGCACGGGCCTAAGCCAAGTGATTATCAGCTGGGTTAGCAGGGGGTAGTAGTAGGTACATTACAGTTTTGCGTTGTAGCTTGGAAGTGAGGTGAGGGAATGTTTAAGTGGATATGTTGGTGCGGGTTGTCTGATTCACATTGTAGGAACTTTCTCACCAGTCTACACGTGTTTAGTATCACTGCCTTCTGTAGCAGGTGGTAGGTGTTAGAGGGCAGGTTTAGAGAAGTAAGGGACTGGTGGAGTTGTTTTGGTATTACTCCTGTTGTGGACAGCACTATGGGGACTATTGTTACTTTTTGTAGATGCCAGAGGCGGGTTATTTCGTCTTTTAATTCGATATACTTCGATAATTTTTCTGCAATCGTAGTTTGTAGGTTGTGTGTATTTGGTACAGCTATGTCGATGAGATATCCAGTTTTGTTTGTTTTATTTATGAATGTGATGTCTGGTCTATTAAAGTGTATGGTTCGGTCTGTAAAAATCCCTCGGTCAAAATATAATTTTGTCGAAGGGTTTTCCAGCACAGGTTCGGGGATGTATTTGTAGTAGGGCACGATGGAGTCTACTAGTTTGTATTGATGTGCTAGTTTCTGATGTATCACGTTAGCGACTTGGTCATGTCTGTGTTTGTAGTCTGTCTGGGCTATTGATTTACACGCGCCTGTGATATGCTGGATGGTTTCTGGTGAACTATTGCATTTTCGGCACACATCAGTGCTTAGGTTTTTAATAATGTGCTTCCTATAATTTTTAGTCTCGATTATTTGGTCCTGTATTGCGAGCATGAAGCCTTCAGTCTCCGGGAAGAGTTCGCCTCGTTTAAGCCATGCGTTTGACGCTTCCTTGTCGACATTAATTTGGCTTAAATCTTGGTAATGTCTTCCGTGTAAAGACTTCTGGCTCCATTCAAGTAGTTTGGTTTTGTTGTCAGTTACTTTTTGGTTTTGCTGTTCGGATTTGTCTTTTAAATTTAGAGGTGTAAAGTGGTGGTCGTTGTTTGCTATCTGCTTATGAAGTGCAGAAGATTCTGCTTTGGTAAAGAAATATTGTCTAAGGGTTGTTATTTGTTTATTGTGTAAGTTTTGAATGTCAATGATCCCCCTGCCTCCTTCTTTTCTTGGCAGTGTTAGCCTTTGCACGCACGATCTTGGGTGATGCTTTCGGAATTTGGTCATGGTGGTATTTATTTTGCGTTGTAGGTTTTTTAGGTCTGTTTTGGTCCAGTTGATAATTCCGAAAGAATAGGTAAGTACAGGTATTGCATAAGTGTTGACTGCTTTTATTGTGTTTCTTGAATAAAGTTGTGTTTTTAGAATAGTATTTAATCGGTGTTGAAACTGCTGTTTTAATTTTTGTTTAGTTTCTTTATGGTTAATCTGGCGTGATTGGTTGTATCCTAAATATTTATATGTATCATGTTCGTCTAATGGCTCTATGTGTTCTCCTGTTTCTAATGTGTATTGGTGTTGGTAGTATTGTCCTGCTCTAACTGAATTTATTTTGCACTTATCAATACCAAATTCCATTTTGATATCGTTAGTGAATTGTTCTGTAAGGTTTGCTAGTTCATTCAATTGGCTCTCACTTTTTGCATACAATTTAATATCATCCATATATAATAGATGATTTAAGGCGTTATTTTGTACCTCGCGCTGTCCATCGCTGGCTATATATTCTAAGGAGAATCCTGTGCATGTTGAATTTAAAATATTTGATAGAGGGTTTAGGGCGAGGCAGAACCACAATGGGCTCAGTGCATCTCCCTGAAAGATACCTCGTTGTATCTTGATTGGGCGGGTATCCGCAGTTTCTTTTGAGCTATTTATTCTTAAGACAGTAGACCAGGTTTCCATGATAGTTTTCATGAATGTGATAATTGTTGGGTGTATTCTGTAAATTTCTAGAATTTGTACTAACCATGAGTGGGGAACCGAGTCGTATGCTTTTTTGTAATCAATATACATACTGTAAAGATCAGTTTTGGATTTTTGAGCCTTTTTAAGAATTATGGAATCTATGATCAACTGTTCTTTACATCCTTGACTAAACTTTCGACATCCTTTCTGCTGTTCGGGTAAAATGTTATTATTATTGGTGTGTATATATATTAATTCTGATAAACAGGATGTGATAATTTTGTATAAGGTCTGCAGACATGTAATAGGCCTGTATTTTGCTGGATTAGAGAGGTCGTTCGAGTCTTTTGATATCATGTAAGTTGTGCCCAATGTTAAATAAGATGGCATTGATTTAGGGTCTTGAATGAAATTATTTATGTAATTATAAAGAAAACAATGAACAGCTGTGAATTTTTTGTACCAGTAACTATGAATATGATCAGAACCAGGTGCTTTCCAGTTATGTAACCGAGCTAGCACCCCATGAAATATTTGTGGCGATATTTGTTCAAATGACATTGGCTGAATGTTCGTGCTGCTATTAGTCAGCTCTGTTTGTATCCATTCCGCTTGGGTGTTATGCTCGATTGGTTGTTCCCATATTCCTGCCCAAAAACTTTGTAAGACTTCTGGGTCCAGATTGGTGTGACTATCTGTATTAGTGGTGTTGTTATTGTGAGCATTAGTGGTCGTCTGTCTTAGATTGCGATAAAAAAGATTTTCATTATGAATGAATTGGTTGTTTTGTTGCTTCCTTTGTGTGCACGCTTTATACCTGTGTAGCCGGCCTGTTACAACTGCGAGTTTCTGTTTAAGTGTGTCTAATGTGTGTTCTGCCTGTGTATTTGGAGCATCGTGTATGGTGTGGATTTCATATTGTTTAGCAATACGCTTTACATATTTTATTATTTTTCCGCTTCTATTTCCGTTAATAAATTGTGTCATCCTGCCTATCTTTGATCGTAAGTCTTTTAGTTTTCGCTCCAAACGCCTCTGCCAATGCGGCGTATGTATCTTTTTTGTATTGGTGTTTGTGTTGATTTCCCTAGGTTGGAGTGTTAACTTCGCTCCGTTGACTTTAGCTGCGGTCCATGCCGCACTGTATATGGCAGTCTGTAATGTATGAAAGTCAGTGTCCTTATTTACGATTTCAGGGAGTGTGATTTTATTGATGTAGTCTACTATTCTGGCCAAATTTTTAGACGGTTTTTGTTTGGGGATGTACATTCTGTTTGTAGGACTAGTTGCTATGTAAAATTGGTGTGTCTGTTGGAAAGTTTCATCTATTAATAGGTCCCTATCTAGACTTGTTTGAGGGTTGTGTAGTATATCTGTTGCTATATCTAGTTGATCGTAATTCAGTGTTTGTACTATTGGATTTTCTGTAGAATATAATTCTATATTGTTTGCGTTTGAGTGGGTATCAATGCTGTTGACATCAGTTGTGACTGCTACATTATAATGGTTGCTATTTTCTAGTTGTAATTCGTTACATATTTCTGATTTTAGTGAATTTAACCTTTCATTGCTAATGTATTTGTTGTTAACTATTGCTCTTCTTTGATCAGCGATTGCTCACTTAAATGAGCAAGTGAGGGAAATTTTCTAATAAAATCTTCATGCATAAGTTTTCGATATACCGTTTGATTAGTCTCCAAAGTTGTTACTCGATAATATGACCGCATGATCGCTTCGTTTTGTTCATTGGTCCATCTCATTCGAGTTTGCGTTTTATTTTGAGCCCTCGGTGTGTCCAGTGTTGTAGATTGTGTCTGTGAAGTTGTGGCTATTGATTGAGTATGGTTAGTGGGGAATTGAGTTTGAGAACTTATTTGTAATTGATTTAATTCTTCTCTGACTTCAGCTTCTATTTCATCTATTGTTTTTTGTGTTAGTAGTTTGTTATTAATTATAGCTCGGCGCTGGTCTCCTACTCTTTGTCTGCTGACTTGCATATTCGGGTATTTCTCTATAAATTTCAAGTGGAGCGGCTCAAGATAAGTTTTTCTATCTGTATCTAATGAGGTAAGTTGAAGATAAGTACGCAGTATGAACTTATTCATTTCTGGTGTCCATCGTCTGCGTGTTCTAGGAGTGCTTGTAGCGGGTGCAAGCTCACAGTCAAGGTTGACTTCTTGCACAACACTGTCAAGCGTTGTAGTGGTGGACAAGGTAGTTGTTCTTCTTGTCATGTACGATGGGCGAGTTGAAGGGATGGATGAGAATAATGAATTGGTATCATCGCCCGTGGAATCGGCTGTAGCATCTACGATGTGAGTCCGCCTGTTCAGCTCACTACGACCAGCTGTAACTATCTTGTCGGTAGGAGCCCGCTTGCTCAACTCCTCACCGCCGATGGATCGCATGCTGTGGCATCCAGCATCGGCTCCAGATGCGCCCCGGCGCTCCCCGGGAAGCGGCCGTAAATTATATACTCTTTTACTACTCATCTCCATAAAGGGTTACCTCCTTGTTAGCTGCGTAAGTTTTTTGTACCGGTGTACAGTACGCGTGTCCGCCCCCCACGTGTGCTAGATGTTCAGCTCGGACGTAAGGTAGGATTTTAGGGGGCTTATTATTATTATTATTATTGTACCTCTAAATATATATTTTTTGTAATGTTTTTGTTTCGCTGTGTTATGTTATAATTTACGTACTGTCTGTTTTATTTTAGTTACCCATATAATCAAATATCTCTGTATTGGCTTCCGTACGTTTTTTACGGGTGACCACTGAAAACCAGTGCTGTGCTGTTGGCTCCCCATAGCACAGCATCATGCTCAGTGGTAACCTGCTTGTCGCACACACGACGTGCCAGCTGTTAACTTTTAGGAAGATTTCGTCAGAAAAAAATTACCTATTGGTCTTGCACATAAAGGCGAGTTTTCCGAAAATTTCACCATAGGGGGTCTACCTTTAGAGCCGATATCAACCGCTGGTTAAAAAGTTTAAATATACTATATGTATACGTATGTATGTGGGGCGCCAAGCAAAATTTTGCCACACTCTACAGGTCGCAATTATGCACCGATTGCTTTCAAACTTGGCCCAAAAATCGAAAGAGTCAAAACTTAGGTTAAGTTCGTGAATGGGCGGAAATCGTCCATGGTTGGCAGCGAGGTTTTTCGAAAATCTGTTTATTGGCCATAACTTTTTTTCCTTTGGAAATTTTTTGAATTGTTTAACATTTTTATCATTCACAGTACAAATACGGACAATTTAAAATTTTAACTTTTTTGATGCAACTGCTAACAAAATTACAAAATTTTGAAAAATTCAACCTCCTCCCCAAGGAGGGGGTTGAATTTTTCAAAATTTTTAGAAAAAGAAAAACTTTACCCGAAACGGTAAACATTTTTAGCGTCGCAAATATATTTTTTTTTAAAGGAAATTGTTATACTACAATTTTTACTTTAAAGTTTAGCGATAAAACTAATAGTTTTCGAAATAAAAAATAATAACTGAAAAATTAAGGGCGTTTCCATGCTAAACTCATAAGGGAGGATTTTAAAATTTATGATAACCATTAAGACGTTTAATTGTCAAACGTCAACAAAGTCTTTGCTATAACGACCAAGTCTTTTGGCATGTGACGTATTCATAAAGGAGGTACTTACTGACAAAAAATCTGCCAGCGCAGCTGTGGCTAGCTATATATAGCCTCTGAATTTCCAGAATAAATATGGGTGGAACCTTCTTCGAAATCTACCTCCTCCTGCGGCTTGCCGAAAGGATTTTTTTGTTTCTGTTCCGTTACGTTATTTTTTTTAAATGTCTGAATGCGTTGTATGTTTATTGTTTATTTTCTTTAAGTTTTGCACGTCATGTCCCTGTGGCAAATAAATATTATTTCTTTCTTTCTTTCTTTACGTAAAGAATGTTTTAGTTATGTGTGAGTACTTTTATGATATCGTCTTATGAGATTGAGCGGAGGGGGGCGGAGGGGGCGAAGTAAATGTTATGGCTGTGTGCCGCGCGGAGAGGCGGTGAGAGCCGCTTGTCCGCGCGTTCTTTCAGGGTATGTGTGTCAGGCATCAATGTATCAATGGATTTCATACAAGCCAAAACGACGTAAGATTCGCTACACCACCCGACCGCGCGGACGAGCGATTTTAATCTTTTTTACTTTCTATTAGGGTGATGAAAGAAGCTAACAATTAAGTATTTCTTTCAGGCTTACTGATAATAATATTTTTTGTTTATAATGAGAATAGACTGGTTTAGGTATAAACGCCCTTGCAGTTACTGTTTCCTGAAGTTAATTTTGTAAATGTTCAATGAAACAATGTAAAATAATGTTCAGTTGATAAGGTAAAAATGTCCAGTTCTTCGACATTTTTACGTTATCAACTGAAAATTTCCCAATTACCAGATTGTTTACATTAAGGAAGTCTGTTGTAAAATGTCGCAATTTTCTGCAAAGAGATAGATAATTGTTATCAGTCATAATTTGCAAAAGATAATAGTTAAATAAGTAAAGGACATTATGAAACGATTGATAAAATTCCGCAACATAAGTTTTGGCAGGAAGTCGTTTTACGATTTGAATAAAAAAATATTGCTTATTTAATTTTTCCATATTTCCTTGAAACATTTAATAAATCTAGTATAGTTGGTGCCAGTTAAAATCGCAATAGCGGTCATTGCCCTTTCCCTGCCTTTCCCTAATATCACTTCCTACAAAACAAAACTCTTTCAAATAAAAAAAGAATTTTGAGAATCGGTCTACAAATGGGGGAAAAATCAGGTAACATACATAAAAAAAAAACACATATATACGAACATAATAACCTCCTCCTTGATTTAAAGTCGGTTAAAAATATGAATGCTTACCTTGGAAAAGACAATCGGAGATCAGCCCTGAGCTTGGTCAGCAGTTCACTGGGTGTCCCAAACTGACGCAGTGTCATCTCTTCACCCGTGCCCAGGCATGGGTTCCTGAAAAAGAGAATTATTTACTTATAGATCTACTACAAATGATAAAAAATGTTTAAAAGTAAGAAGTTCGATAGAGTGATAACCAGTCTTAGTAAGGCGTATAGTTTTACTCACTAAAGTCTGGTTTGTGGAGGTCAGATAGGCAGTCGCTCCATATAAAGTACTGGTATTCAGCTGCATTCGGTAAGACTTGAAGTTAAAAGAAGAAAAATCTGATTGCATTTTGACTCACACAATATACAAGCAATGCTTAGTTTGTGGCCAATCACCTATTTCTCAATTATATTGTTACTTTTTAAGAATAAACTTTATAATTATTAAATTATGGAATCGGTTACTTTCGTTTCCGAGGTAAATTCTTTATTTTTGTTTGAAAGTGGTATCTTCTAGTTTAAAGGAAGTCAATTAGCATTCGCAACCCAATACGTTACGTGTACGTTTAACGTCTTAAATTGTACAGTACTTAATACCACACCTTTAAAAGATTACCTTTTGTTTTTCTGTCACACAAAGTGAAAATTACGAAGACTAATGCTTTGACCACCGGTCAAAGAAAACATTTCCGTGAAAGTCAGGGAAGTAATTCATTGTTGCAACGTTAACGAACTTTTATTAAGTACTGAGCCTCGGTAATGACGTTCTTTTGTTTTTAGTTTACGTTTTGTTTTATTAACGTATTACTGACGCAATTAGTGACTAATAGTACTTTAAAGCAGAGGCAAGTACCTCACCTCAATAGGAATTTCTCCTGTATCGTGGGTGAGTTTACAAACATTTAAACTCACATACACAAACAGTCAGACCGAGTAACTACCTGTGGCCTTAAAAATACTTGTTCCGTGCGGGGATCGAACCAGCGACTCGCAGTCAATCGCTCAACCACTGCACCAACCGTGACATCAAAAGCTTGTAACTTGAGCTCTCTGTAAATGACGTCATCCGGAGATAAACTAACACAATACTTATTACTCCCATTTGGCCACAGCATCTATTCTACTTTGAAAGAAATGGGTGCAATTACAGAACATTTCAACGCGTCGGGAAGATTCTGGAATTAATTGGTGTTTGAGGTTCTCTAAAGAACCCTATAAATAAGCTCCACTTGTTTTAGAAGTTTAAACTTTACTCATAAATGTTATTGGTGTCGATTCTGTTGTGCACGAACTAAACTTAATTTAGGCTATTGCTAACTTTTTCTCTCTATATAAAACGTGAAAGAGACGGACGTAATTTAGAGCTATTGCTATCTCTTTCTCTTTAATAAAACGAGAAAGAGGCGGACGTAATTTAGAGCTGTCAAATTTAGTTGGAACTAATATTTCCATACAAATGAAGCCTGGACGTTTACAAACATGTCGACTAAAAACACGGTGAAGCGCAAGGCATAAACTTGTCAAACTTAGTTCATATCTATAGTCGTCCTTTTCTCGCACTGCCTTTTAGTAAAAGATAGCAATAGCGTAAATTAAGTTTAGTTTGTGCACAACAGAATCGACACCATTATATCTTAAAATTCGGAATTTTAGAACTAACAACATAAATTCGTCAAAAAAACAAAAGAAAATTTTTACTTTTTTTCCACTGCTCTAGGAACTCAATAAAAAAGTGCCATGCAAATCCGACCACTATAAAAGTCGTCCCACCTTAATGTCTAATTGCAATCGACTAAATTGTTTATTTAATTGTTATTTTTATCTCCAAAATGCTCATTCTTAACCACAACTTAGTACTTTTTTGCTAGAATTTAAGTAACATACCTGAAGTCCTTACTGCCTTGTGTAGGCAGTGTCCTGGATTTGTTGGCATCTTGACCTGCCTCCAGGTCATAAAGGCTGGCTCCACCAGTCTTCTTGCCCCATTTCTTCAAAGAGGTCGCATAGTCCTCTGGGTTGTAGATTGGAGGGCGTTGCTTGTCCTGCAACAAAAAAACATCATAAAAGTTAGTAAACTCAAAATTTGTAAAATCATAAACTGATGTAGAGGAATTCCACATTGTCATGTCTTTTCGAAAATCTGGTTGTAATACATGTTAAATAAATAAATAATTATGCAAATCCTCAAAACCTCAAATTTGGTTGCCATTCTAAACCCCAAGTATATGCTGTGGCAAGAAATTAAAAAGGTAACTGCCGAACACTTGAGAGATAACAGGCGTGATGCAAGTCTTTGTGTTTCTTTGATTTACATAGCAAAGGTCAATTTGTTGTATCATTGTCTTAATAATTATATACAGCCTGACTCTTTGTGCTAATCTCCACGTCGCGTCGTTCCTTATCGAGGGCATACCCAGGATGGCTAATAGTTTTGGTGTAGGTACCTTTATCGTTTTTTTTTAGGGTTCCGTAGTCCTGACAAGGAATCCTTATAGTTTCGTCATGTTCGTCTGTCTGTCTGTCTGTCCGAGGTTTTGCCAAGAGACCGTTAGTACTAGAAAGCTGTAATTTTGTAGAGTTGTGTATATCAATGACGCCGACAAAGTGGTACTTAAAATAAAATTAAGATAATATTTTTTTTAGGGTAGCTCCCCTACATGTGAAGTGGGGATAATTTTTTTTTCGTTGCCTACCCCATCGTGTGGGATATCGTTGAATAGGTCTTTTAAAATTCGATGTAATGCTCCATTTACGAAATATATTATTAAACTTTAAAGTGCAATTTTTTGTTCCAGTAGGGCGTCCCCCCCCTCTAAAAGCTACACTGCTGGCTTAAAAAACCTGAAAAAATTCATGGTGATAGTGCATTTTATGAACTTTGAAGGAAAACTATAGCGGTTAAGATAACTTTATTAGTTTAGCAGTAATAGTCGTTGAACTTGGGTGTTAAATAATTTTGTACCAAATGCAAAATCCTTAGAATAAATACTATAAAGTGACTAAGATGAAGTAGTTGCTTATTTATAACGGGTAAAGACTTGCATTGAAAAACAATCTAAACTAAAAAAACATAATAAATTATCATAAGTTTCACAAAGCTGCATACCATAAGTTTCTGTAATGAACAAACAGAAGGACGCACACGACACGATCTTATGTGCCCCATCGTTTGCGGAACAACACCACATTTGCTCCAAGGCAGAGTCATCAATGGATGGACCTGAGCATGTTTTCTTTGTTGCGGACAACCTGGATCGGAAGTCTATTTTGTTTTAACTGGACTGCAATGAAGTTATTTCGAGAAAAGTAAATAAAATTATATCAAAGTCAATAGAAAATTATAATGATAGCGTAAAAGTAAGCTGTGTCAAACTGAGTCTAGACTTAAATCAGATGACAGTAAGTAGATTAAGGTAAGAATGCCCGATAAGAAATTGTGTTTAGTAAAGTGCTGTTACATTAAAATTAATTAAAATTTACTCTAATCACGCAAAAACAGGGTGATTTTAAGATAACAGCGCCTAAAATTTTGTTAGAAACGACGACCCCGATTGTGACAGACACATACTAAATTAACACGCAGTTTCTGAACACCTATGCACTTTCCTGTAAAGATCAGTAGAGCTACGGCTTTGGACGACGTGAGGAGGGCGACGATAGAAGGGCTAGAAGCACCTCTACACCAGACAAAAGCATAATTTTTATTCGTGTAATCAACACAACGGACTGAACTTAACGACATTGTAAACTGCTACTGCACAGACTTATTAATCGAACCCAAGGCCTCCACCACGCTTCACAGTAGCGCTTGCGATGCAACAGATCAAAATCTCATTGCTTTTGACGTGATAACGTCTTATAAATCGATCAACACCGCCTGTACGCATGAAAAAGTGTCACACCGTTGCGCGCGCCAGTCACGTTCCATCTGACTTAATCAACGCCCAGCCCAAACCCTTGCTTTTTTATGGAAAATCATCAAAAATGACTCCTCCCGCTCTGAGCGGAGCAGGAGGGAGTGTCAGACTTTTACTGACTAAAACTCATCCATGTTCCTTCATCGCCCTTTGTGTTCCGGGGCCACGGTATCTCTTTCGAGCAGTCCCGCAGCCCCGGCAGGTATCGGCCCTTCCTTCCCAGCCTAAACCCTTGGACCTAGAAAACTGAAATTTTGCGAAGTGGAATTTTCCCTTTATAATGTAGAAAAGGAATAAGGATAGATTTTCGAAATTCAACCCCTAAGGGAGTTAAATAGGGGATGGAAGTTTGTATGAAAGTCCGTCAGTTAAATTATTGTTCGTAAACCGACTTTACAGACAACCATTTTATTTTTGTAATCTTCTTGTGCCTTTAAACAAATCTTGGAGTTTCACAAGCTAAATACTCAGTATAACTATCTGTTGAGATAGCAATTTGTTTAGTTACGTGCTACAAAATCAACCTCAAAATCTGGCACGTCTCGTTGTAACAATCAAATTCGTTCATGTGCGTAAAAACGAGTGCTATATAATTAAAAAATCTACGTCGAAACACTTTCTCAAATGTAACGTATTATTACAGTTACGTTACACGTAATTGTAACCCCTTGGCCACGAACTATGCGCTCAAGCGACACTCGTCTTGCTACAGCGACTGCGGAGAAAATAAATGAAAGGAGTTGTTAAGTGCATGCCACGAGTCACCGCGACGGTAAGCCAGCAATAAACGAAACTTGACGAGGTTATGCATGAAAGTTTGGAATGTGCAAGCAAAATTTTCATGCAAAACCGAGATCCATAGAGGACACATATGTAACTGCAAGCCTCGGATGGCTTATTTGCTAGCATGGCACCACCGGCAGCACACGACAATACGGTTGCTTTAGTGGGTTTATGAGTGGTTATAAAAATAGAGAACAACTGAGAACTCAGAGCTATGCAAGGGACCTGCAACCCATGCAAGGTTATGCTTGCGCAGTTGTACCGCGCAGGCATCATAAATGAAAAAAAAAAACTATTTCGATGTTCTCTAGATTGCACGTACAGGTCAGGATTACTGTTCATTCTGCTCCTACACTTGCTCATGCATGCCAGTTTGACTGGCAGGCAAAACATGCATACACATGCATAACCTATTGTCTATGGCCGGCTTTACTCACGCGAAGGGAACAAATGACTCCCACTCACATAAAAAACGCGTCGCAAGTCGCAACGCTTGAGGTCAAGAACGGGGCGTGAAATAACGTTACCATTTTAAGTGTTGCCCAGCCCTAACATGTTATTAAGATAGGGCATTTTCTACCAAATAACTATTGAGTTGTAAAACTGTGGTGTGTATTTAGAGATAGAGAATTGAGTTGTTAGGTGATGCAATATGTACATAAATATTACATAGTGTTTAATTTAGGTGTCCGTAAATATCTATTATTACACACGCTTAGTAGAACCTAGTGCGTCATACAACAATGAATTTGCAGCAACGTCCATAGGTGATGACGGTAATATTTATCTTCCTTGTGATTATCTGGAAGATTGTGTAACACGCTCTCACGCATCCTTAGCTCTTTTTAAGGTTGTCAAGCCGACGAGTTTTTATAAATATTTTTGAAGCAATGCGTAACTAGTTACCTTCAAAATTCTTCGGTATTTGACATAGCACACATTGTGTTACACAATTGGTAATTTGGCTGGTCTATTTCCCCAAACATGGTGTAATCGTCATCATTGGTGGGTCACCATGGGGTATTTTTTTTTATAAAATTTCGCTTTTGAAGTAAGATAAACTTCCTATTTTACCAAAATAAGCAAGGTAATAGTTTCGGCTATTGGTGCCCTTATATTGACTTTCGCTTCATCGTCATCATTTCAGCCGAAAGACGTCCACTGCTGAACATAGGCCTCCCCCAAGTGTCGCCACATTGACCAGTGTACCGTACGTCTCGCATTCAGCGGATCTTTCTATAGCATTAATGTTTTTTAAAACCTTTTATGGACACTATTTTAAACACTAAAAAATCGCATCATTGAATTGCTAAAAGAAAATAATGTTAAAAGTTACAAATGTTAAACAAAAATTCTCATGTTGTAATAACTTCGTGTACAGTGTTACATTTTGAGTTATATCATAATTACGTGAAATAGATGATTAATTAAGATTACGATTTGTGATTCAATGGGTGATTAATTAAATAATTAGCTAAGACTTTTTGAGGAAATGTACGTTTTATTAGGAAGTAGTGACAGCTAGATGTTTTTACGACTTCATTTTTCTGTAATATGTTACTTTATGTATTTATTTAAATAAAACAATAGTAGGTCATTATTGCTAGTAGCCAGAAAGTCTGTCAACCAGTCTTACCAAGAGGTATCGCATTGGTACTGGTATTCAGCTGCATCCAGTTAGACTGGATGGTGAGTAGGTAGATAGACGGACCTAGTGCCTTCGCTGTTACATACAAGACAAGTTGGAGACATGACATGGTTATTGGAGACTGCAAAGGTTAATATCACGCGTTATATCGTTGTCTTTTGGAACCTCGTTTCTAGTTAGACTGGTTGTCAGAGCTTTTAGATACTTTTAGAACAAGTAACGTGGGGACAAAGGACAGAAGGTGATGAGGAAGATATACCTCTTTCATCGTTTTAGCAGTCCTCGCCTACAATCGCACTAGATCGCGAAATGTGGAAGGAGGGAAGCGAGCCCTTTGCTCTGCAGTGGGACAATAAAGGCTTATAATAATAATAATTGCATAATAATGCAAACTGTGTTTATATCAAAAATATCAATAATAAAAGATTACAAAATGTGTGATTCCCCAGTGAGGGGCCTCCCCACATGACAGGCCGATTAATCTGGTGAAGGTCGCAGTAATTGCAGGAATGTGGAATGCAACGGACTGTGCCGTTCTGCTCCTACGCCTGGGTTAAGCAAGTGGTGTATTTCAGTTGAATCATAACATAACAGCCTGAAGGAAAAATCTATTTTCCAGTAACAGGATACCGGTTATTATCATCTGCCTAGCCTTTTCCAAACTTTGTTGGGGTCGGCCTTCAGTTTAACCGGATGCAGCTGAATATCAGGTATTTTACATGGAGCGATTGGCCAATCTAACCTCCACAAACCAGTTAGTACTAGGTAATACGATACCTTTTGGTAAGACTGGTTGTCAGACTTTCTGGCACAGAGGAAACTCGGTATGTAATGGGTGGTCACCCATCCACGGACCAACCTAGGCAAACGGAGCTTAACCTGCAGATAGACCTGAGCGGCCATCTATAAAACATTGAAATTCTGTGCTAACAACACACGTAATTAGTAAATCACCTCAAGGCAACGGTGAACGCTCGCAAATACAATATAACACTAAAAAGTTAATTACATAAGTAATTCAGGAATGCATCATACTCGTTAATTGTTTGAAGAAAGTATTATTGAGTTCAACAAACGGGCCACGCTTACGTACAGCTGTTTAGGTTGTGGTCCAAGTTATAAGAGATGACTCGTAAAGTCTACTGCTGGAAGAGGCCAGGAGGCCTAGTCTGCTATTACAATAGTGTCACAATGATCTATAATTAATTTCGTAGTTGTTGATTTTGACAAGATTGGTAACCTACTATGTAGTGGCGTCATTATGACTTTCCAATGATCAACCACTGACACTCCATTGAATGAAATAGCATAGAATGGTAATCTCGTACACAATGACAAATAAATGACTGACTTACGCGGTAATCTGCAAAAATGTTGACAGTTCCAGCCGAAATTTGCTCAATTAGCACCATTTTGTATTGGAATAAATATAAGCTTCTATATTAAAGATAATTTAAAACACATAAATGATAATATGTAAAAATATATATAAATGAAATCTGGCATGATTTGATTTTCAAATTTAATTCTAGTTTTCGAAAATCATTTCCATTAACAGGTTTTATAATATTGGCAATACAACAATGTCATTGTAACACAATTCTATTACGAGACCATTGACCGACCAATGATCGACCATTATGAAGTTAGCAGATTACGAACTTTTAACAAAATGACAATGGCATAGTTTAATAATTATGAAATCTATGATAGATCATTGTGACACTATTGTAATAGCAGACTAGGTGAAGGAATGTTTGTATACATATTGCTTATTGCCGTCCTAAACTATATTGCTGACTTGTAGTTGGCGAATCGGAAAAGTGGTGAAACGGGATGTAGCCTTCTAAATAAACATAAACACAACCGTGCATTTTCTCGGCGTTTTATAGAGCCCGTGTTGGCCTATGTGAAATAAAATATTTTGATTTTGAATAAGCAAACAAAAGATAAGAAGTCTTTTTGGCTGAGTTTAAGACCTGTCAGGGAAGGGGTAAGGCATTCCTTGATGCACATTTTCAGTATGTGGTGATTATCCCTCCAGATGTGATGAGACAGGACTCCGTGGTGGTTTCGGCTTCATAACCATTGCCTTGGCCCTGGCTGAAGGATCTTTACGGGATCACTTAACCTCAACCATATTTGTAATTATGCTTAAAAAGTTATTTGACCGCCAGTAGCTTGCGTCTCCTTTCTCTGGTCACTATTTTAAACGGAACTATTCATCTGCCTAGACTTTTCCTAAACATGTTGGGATCGGCTTCCAGTCTAACCGGATACAGCTATCTGACCTCCACAACCCTGTTAGTACTGGGTATATTGATACACCTTGGGAAGACTCCTGGTTGTCAGACTTTCGGGTCACTGACTACCTTTAACGAATGATCCACAAATTACAGCCGAGGCCAACGCCTCATGCTATCCGAGGCACGGAGGAAACTTGGTATGTAGTGGGTGGTCACCCAACCACGGAACAACCGAGGCAAGTGTGTCTTAACCTTCTTTTTTGTTTTTCGGATGGGAAATCATCAAATGACTCTCTGGGCGGAGCAGGAGGGAGTGTCAGACTTTTACAACCCATCCATGTTCCTTCATCGCCCTTGGTGTTCCGGGGCCACGGTACCTCTTTCGAACAGTCTCGCAGCCCCGGCAGGCATCGGCCCTTGCAGACCCCTTCTTATTGCTGACTCTCTTTGAGACGCGCGTGTAACACGAACGCGCCGTCGACACGGCCTGTCGTCATGAGACGGACGGACGGCGAGCTAGCCCATAGCTCACCGTCCACAGGCCCGCAGCGGCCGGGACGTGAGGTTCTCTCGCTCTCACGTTCCGCCACAAGTGTGTCTTAACCTAGAGATTGGTTCATTTGGCTATTATCACTAGGCCACCAACTCCTCTTTTTATTTTATAGGGAAATATGTCACTTAATTTAGCACAGACATTTTAAAATTGGTGGATTGTTGTCTCTGTTTTCACTATCTATGTCTAAATATAGATTCTAGATTTAAATCTAGATCGTTTAGATTTTATATCGATTAGGGGATTTTTAATCTAAATATTTTTTTCGTTTCTGTCTACTGATTGCTACTGATTGTAATTTTGATTACTATCAATGATTTACGCGTATTTTTTTTTTATTGGAAAAGTGACATTCTTTATACCTAACGCAAATGAGGTGGATTTAAGGTAAGTTCAGTCGTTTGTCCCACACGGGCTAAATTTAAAAGTTCAGTGACGCTTGACGAGGTTATCCACGGATAGGTGACGGTATTTCTTGTACATTTGTTCATTTTAGGTAGACGTCGTCAGAAATAATCTACCTATTGGTCTTGCACCTAAAGTCGAGTTTTCCGAAAATTTCCCCATTTCGTCTAGTTATGACCCCAGCCCAAATCATCATATTAAGTTCATATATATATGTATACGTATGTATGTGGGGCGCCAAGCAAAATTTAGCCACACTCTACAGGTCGCAATTATGCACCGACTGCTTTCAAACTTGGCCCAAAAATCGAAAGGGTCAAAACTTAGGTTAAGTTCGTGAATGGGCGGAATTCGTCCATGGGGGGCAGAGAGGGGGCGGTTTTTCGAAAATTAGTTTTTTGGCCATAACTTTTTTCCTTTGGAAATTTTTTGAACCGTTTAACATTTTTATCATTCAGAGTAAGAATACGGACAATTTAAAATTTAAACTTTTTTGATGCAACCCCTAACTTGGGGAGGGGGTTGTAATTTATAAAATTTATAGAAAAAAAAAATATTTCTCATAAACGGTAAACATTTTTAGCGTCGCAATTATTTTTTTTTGAAAGCAATTGTTTATTCTACAATTTTTACTTTAAAGTTTAGCGATAAAACTTATAGTTTTCGAAATAAAAAATAATAACTGAAAAATTAAGGGCGTTTCCATGCTAAACTCTTATGGGAGGATTTTTAAATTTATGATAACCATTCATAACCATTAAACGTTTAATTGTCAAACGTCAACAAGGTCGTTGCTATGACGACCAAGGCTTTTGACATCTGACGTATTCATAAAGGAGGTACTGCAAACAAAAAAATACTGACAAAAATCGGCCAGCGCAGCTGTGGCTAGGCTACAGCCTCTGAATTTCCAGGATAAATATGGGTGGAACCTTCTTCGAAATCTACCTCCGCGGCTGGCCGAAGGGAATTTTTTACATTTGTTAAGAGCAGGCAACATAACATCACGCCTGTAATTCCCGAAGAGTTAGGCAAAGGTGTACCTAATAGTACCTACACCAACATTTCACCAGTTAAGTTTAAGTCCCATGTAATAAGGGGCGAGCCTATAGTCATCAACCGGGCACAATGGGGCTATCGCGCATGAATTCGCCGCTAGAGGCGTTCGTGTAGAGTAAGGTCTTCCGAAATGTCAGATGTCATACAGTGTTCGTGCGTTGCGTTCTTTTTTATCACTTATTTATACTAATACACACTATCGTGTTCTAGACTGAGCCATTCCTGATTAATTATGACGTGAAGATTTTAAGTAGCAACTTTGAATCTTATTTGTTAGCACTTGGAGGTAGAATGATTTTAGTAATGTTTCATGCTTGCTAATTTTCGGGAGAGTATTGTGAATATGTATCTGAAGTTTACACTATGTTGTTAAATACGTAATAAAACAAATTTTTAGATAGATAGCACAACACATAGCAGTACAATTTACATGATTATATAAAACAAGGTGCCAATTTACAAAAAGAAAAACATATTTACGAAATTAGTATAGTAACACCATGACACACTTCAATTAAACTAAAATAACAAGTTACAAGGTGCGGTGTGCGTCTCAAGGTTGCACCAAATGGGAGTCCAGCTCAGTATGTGTCAGGCATGCACCTGACGCTGATATTCATTATTTATTTTTTATGAAGTTATTGGTACTTAAAAGTATTAAATAGAATTACTGACAGGACCTTACTCGACAGTGGCGCCATCTGGTGAGCTCAAAAACGATAGGCCCCATTCCAAACACCGTGGCTGTTACTGAGAAATTCCTGATTTCCTGTTCGATTCCCGGGTTGTCAAAGTTTTAAATTTCGGGAATCGAACCCAGGACCTCATGCTCAGCAGTCGTGCTTGCGACCACTAGCTCAACGAGGCAGTCTGACCACCAATCTTACCAGTGAATAGGTTGTGGAGGTCAGCTAGGCTGTCAACCCACGTAAACTACTGGTATTCAGCTGCATTCCGTTAGACTAACTAGACTGGAGGCCACACTAACACTGATATCGTTAGACGCATCTTTTTACCACTTAGACCAAACGACAAAAGACAGAAAAAAACATAAATTCCGTATGATATGTATAAAACAGTAACAAATAAGAGTCGAGATGATAATCTGTCGGTGGCCGGTGGGTGCTCGGAAACGGAGGGTAATTGTACGGTAGTGTTACGGATAGAAAGCCGGTTACGGTTTGTTGTTTAATATTTAACTGACAACTGCTAGTAGTAATGGATTTGGTCATTAGACAGAATGTAAATAAAAAAGAAGATTGATTTAGTTATTTCTGCCATAATGAGCCTTGCATCTATTATAATTTAGATAGAACATCAAACTAATCAGACATTTTAAAAGTGGTTAACAGGGTGTAAACAACATCATCACGAAGCCGTCAACCAAGCATGCTGTACATCAGACTAAGTAACTTTACGCAAAAATTTGCTTTTTTTTGGGGTGAAAAATTATGTTTTGTGGTAGATAGAAATCAATGTTATGCACTCAAAACATTGTGCTGATGGATGGATTGAATATTACGGCTAAAATCTTGCAATAAAAACAAGTTTAAAAAAAAAACTTGTCAAAAAGTTGGAAGTTTGACCCCAATATCTCCGTAACTAGAAGGTTCCCAGGTATGGTAAAGAACAAAAAATGACCGCAATGACACGGAGAACAAGTGTCTTTCGGCTTCGTTAAGAGGTTTTTTACACCCTTTATAATTACTACTCAGGAAAATTAGTCTCATAACACAGGGTGTAAACAGACTCTTCACGAAACCGTTAACCAAGTACTCTGTACATCAAACTAAGTAACCCTACGAAAAAATTTTTGCCGGGAAATGACTTTTGTTGAGGTGAAAAATCAAGTATTTCGGTAGGATTCAACGTAATGTACTTAAACATTGTGCTGATGGATGGATTGAATAGTACGGGGGTCGTGGAGGTGTTTAAAGTAAAAATCTTTCATTAAAAACACAGTATTTACAAAAAAAATAATTTTGACCGCCAATATTTCCGTAACTTTCTATTTACGGAGATATTGGCGGTCAGAATTTATTTTTGGTTCCCATGTATGGTCTAGAACAAAAAAAAAAGATCACAATGACGAGGAGAGCAAGTGCCTTTCGGCTTCGTTAAGAGTCATTTTACACCCTTTATGTAAGAGCCAAAACGTATCCTTTAAAGAGATTCAGAGAAGCGTTTACAATCCAAAATCATTACAATAAACAAGCAGCCTAATTGTTTTTCGTGTGAACTCGTAATAGGGAATATGCATAAATTTTCTTTTTTTCATTTCGATACGGAATGATAAAATAATATAAAAATAATGACAAAAAGCGAAAACAAGACATAAATCGGCCAAACAACACAAAAGTTATAACCATTTAAACTTTTGTTTCTATCTCTTTCTAGATAAACGGAATTTAGTATGGATTTTGTAAGTCGATGCAGCGAATGACGTCATTCGCTGTACCGGCTCTCTGTCTTATCAGCAGTTTCAAGTGCATAAAACTTAGTATTTTTCTAGATTGAAATTGAGATTGAAAAAATAATTTTACTTTGCTATTTCAGATATATATTTCAAATACGCTTTGTTTAGAGTGATAAAAAAAACATGCATATACCCTATTGATATTCCCGGACATCCATCCATCCATCCGATCCAGAGAGGATCAAACCAAACCAGCATGTAAAGCCAAGTCAAAGGCTCATAGGCGACATAATACCTACTCTGACACCAGGTTAGGCACTACGAAAAAATATAAAGAATACATTTTCGATCTTTGTCTTCACTTACAACGATACACAGAAATTCCTATAACGTCTTTGTTACTAACGTTGCTAAGAAGTAGTGTGTATCACTAATATCATATGGATGGTGGTCTGAAATAAAGTGTTTTTTTGTTATATCAGGCTCTTGGTAAGCCCTCATAATATTAAAAGTACCTAAGTTATTAAAAGTTCATCAAATAAACGACTATCAATCACAATATTCCACGCTCATAAAGTTTCGTAATTATTGTCGTTGAACTTTAAGTGAACAAACACGATGCCTAATGGGTGTGGAAACACAAACATCATAAGGTATCTTATGTGTCAATTCAGAATGTAATGTCATTAATTGTGAAACTTAATGAGCGTGAATAGTTCCAAATATAAATTGGACGCTGTCGTTCGTACGTCATAATAGTATTTATTTTGATTATAGAGATTAAAATGTCTGGCACTGGAATATCTACATACATCTGCAATGCGCCATGCATGTCCTTAAGACAATCTGTGTACTAAGTTATATCCGGGAAGTACCTACTGGACAAACAATCAGAGTACTTATCTATTTAATTTAACAATATTTATTTACAAGATAACAGTATTAACACTTTAAACAAACTACAACTCTAAAATAGTAATAAAATTTGTACAAGTATCAAAACAATATTTTGATTTAAAAAGCGTCCATGGAGTTTCTTGCCCATTCTTCTTCATAGAGATTTATGCTTTGGAATGGGCAACTACAGACCTTTACTGTTATTGTGCCTTGTGACTGGACTGAAGATTTATCTGTTGGTTTTTGACAATTCAAAAGCTTTTTTTGGCCAGCAAACAACGTTACTATTTTTTAGTTTGAAGGGAATTGGTGCCGTTGTAATAGGGTATTTACATGATTTTTTTTTATCACTCTAAACAAAGCGTATTAACATCAGAAATAGCAAAATGAAATATATTTTTTTATTATCTTTAAAAATACTAAGTTAGAAGCATTTGAAACTGCTGATTAGATAGAGAGATCCGATACAGCGAATGACGTCAATCGTTGCATCGACGTACAAAATCCATACTTTTTTTTTTTTTCGGATGGGAAATCATCAAATGACTTCTCCCGCTCACGGAGCAGGAGGGAGTGTCAGACTTTTACTGACTAAAACCCATCCATGTTCCTTCATCGCCCTTTGTGTTCCGGGGCCACGGTATCTCTTTCGAACAGTCCCGCAACCCCGGCAACTAAATTCCGTTTATCTAGAAAGAGATAGAAACAAAAGTTTAAATGGTTATAACTTTTGTGTTGTTTGGCCGATTGATGTCTTGTTTTGGCTTTTTGTCATTATTTTTATAGTACTTTAACATTCCGTATCGAAATTTAAACATATTCCCTATTACAGACACGTGAGACTACGAAATCATCATCTGCCTAGGCAGACTGGAAGACAACCCTAACATAGCCTTTCCCCAACTATGTTAGGGTTGTCTTCCAGTCTAACCGGAAGCAGCTGAATACCAGTATTTAATAAAAAATAAATTATCTCTTGATAATAGAAACATGGACGAAAGTTGGCAAAGAATCCAAAATATTTCCAGAACTCCACATTTTCCTACTCATAGAACGGAGGCCTGCTGGGACACACCCAGCAGTGGCAACACTATGGGCTGATTTAATAAAATAAAAATAAATAGTGTTTTATTGCAAGCAAAAATACCAAACAAGAAAAATACAATTGAAACAGATAAAATAAAATAAAATAGTAAAGAAATCATTAATAATCATAAAAATATCATTCAATTCATTAAATATCATTCAATTTATTAAAAAAAATATATATTACAAAATATCAATAAAAACATTAAAAAAAAAATCATTTAAAACCTTTAACGCTTTAACCATTTAATGCTTTATTTTCTATGTGGGTCTCACAGAGAAGTTTGTATGCAAACAAAGTTAATGTGTCCTAATTAGTCAATTGTACATAAGAACATTAGTTCACGCCTCTGTCTGCATAAATAACCTGTGTTTTGTGCCCACAAAATATTACCTCATGAATTGATCGAGAAAAACTGTGCATAATCATTTATGTAATGTGATACTGAATCTGACTTTTTACGTGCACTGTATGTAGGGTGAGAGGTACAATTACTGGGAGTGTGCAGTATGCATACGTAATTGCCACGCTCGTCCTTATTTTTTTCTAGCGTATTATTATGATGATAGCTCATATACTGTGCATTGCATGTAGTGTCATAATATCTGGTCTGATTCTGGATTGTTTCGTCACTTCGATTTTACAAAAAAAAAAAACATATACTCGAACATACCTCCTCCTTTTTTGAAGTTGTTTAAAAAATTGCACCTGATATTAAGTTAATAAATTAATAGTAAACATTCTAACTATGTTGGTTTTTTCATTTAGAGAAGAAGAAGTACGATAATATTTGAGGAAGCAAATTATACCACTGGCTACTTTAAATACACATATGAAACTTACAAATAGGGATAAGTTCAATCAAAATCAGCAGCAGCATCAGCATCTAGGTACCTAGAAACTAATCCAAAACGAACAAGAATTCTACACTGCTCTGCAACACAGCTCGCTCTTCAACACTACTCTCTCGCACTCCTCTTGAACTTTTCCCCATGGACGTGAATCGGTACACCCACCCTATAAGTCTCTGTTAATTTATCACCAGTCGGTCGCACGCTCTCGTTTTCTATGAGTTTTTGTTAATTTCGACATGCGAGCTGTTTCGAGTCGAGACTAACTAAATTAATGTTTGTGAACTACAATTGTTACAAGTTTTAGAACATGGTAATTGTATGGAAAGATAGACTAATAGAAATTAGAAAGAAAGATCACTGATTAATGGTGGTAGCGCTGTTGAAAATCCAATTTTTTACGATATCATAATATCAAGCTTGTAATTCCCGACGGATTAGGTAGAGGTACACCCACATTTCGTTATGTTTAAGTCCCATGTAGGGGGCGGGCCTACTGCCACCAACCGGGCACAAATCCAGACTCCGTGGCTGCAACTGAGAAATTCCTGATTGAAAAACCCAATAACACTTTGCCCGACCTGGGAATTGAACCCAGTACCTCATGCTCAACAGTCGCGCAAAAACATGGTAAATATTCCGTTTTAAGTGTTAACTACCATGATGAGTTGATGACGGATAAACAACAGTATCGAAATATTGGAAACTCAAAATAATTTTTTTTTTATGATTTGCTTGTTTATAATGGCGTGCCTAAATAATAAAACACGTATTATATTATATTCTAGTCTGTTGGAAGAGACACGACGCATTGCTGATGATGAGACCTAAATCTAACATCCGTATTTATACCAAACACGCCTAATTCTTGTCGCAGTCAGTATAACTACGTCAGATTCTCTGCGCTCACGCACGCGCTACTACACCAGATTAGTAGATAACTTGTTAATCCGATGTAATTAAATAGATTTCACGTCGTAAATTATTTTATATGAGATTATATTCTAATGACTAGCTAAGTCGAGTGGAATGCGATACGATCGGGTGATTGATCGCACTCGTTGTCTCGTAAAATGTTGTGAAAATTTGAAGATTTATTTGAAACTGTTGACAATTTTATTATGACTGTCAGATTCTCAGAACTGAAGATGAAGATGGTCAGGTTGGTTGCAGGCTTAAACGCTTTGTCTTTTTGGCTTTACCAATTTGACTTTTCCGACGCATATCCTAATCTAGAAGGCATCAGTCTGTTACAGTATTGGTCTAATACTTCTTATTCTCCGTGTCGCTTGTCTAATACTTAGACAGGTTGATTATTTAAACGTGGACAAAACTTTAAGGGAGTGAAGCACTCATAATTATAAGCAACTTTTAGTAAAACCAGCCAAGTGCGTGTCGGGCCACGCGCAGTGTAGGGTTCCGTAATAGCCTGTTAATAATAATAAATGCCTAATCACACATTACATGCTGCAAAGAGCCACTATTCTCAACACCTGTCGAATCACCCGAAAGTTTCTGACTTCATCTATATTATCATCCACTTTCGCTGTTTAAATTTCACCTTATTATTATTATTATTTAACACTTCAAGCACAAAGTACAGAGGCGGACTTAATGCCATAGGCATTTTCTACCAGTCAACCTTTGGGTGATGCAGAGACAGCACCTTACATCCTTGGTTCAAACCAGCGTGTAAGGTTTCTTAGGCTCTCTTAAATGAGAAGAAACATAAAAAACAACAAAATAATAATAATAATGGACTCTGTTCCCGATACCGGTGAGCTACAATTTTTTATATTTTTAAATGTTTTTTTTTTATTATATTTTTTTAATTAATATTTAAAAATGTAACAAATTTGTTTAAAAATGAATAAAGGAAATAATAATAATAAAATAGATATAAAAGATAAAATTTGACTTCTGTCAGTTTAGCGACTACAGATTTTGTATTTATTTTTTTGATACCAATAAACTTATCTAAACCGTTATAATTTTCAAGTCAGCAGTTAAGCTTTTAGGGGGGGGGGGGCGCTCTACTGGAACAAATATTTGGACTTTAAAGTTTAATGTTTCGTAAATGGAGCATTAATTAGAAAAATAGTGTTAGCAATTCCTAAGTCATTTTAAAAGGTCACACGATGGGATAGACGACAAAAAAAAAATCATCCCCACTTCACATGTAGGGGAGATACCCTAAAAAATTTTTGTTTAAAAAAAATATTTTACCATTTTGTCGGCGTAATTGATATACACACCTCTACAAAATTACAGATTTCTAGTACTAACAGTCTCTTAGCAAAACCTCAGACGGACGGACGGACGGACATGACGAAACTATAAGGGTGCCTTGTCAGGACTACGGAACCCTAAAAAACTGCTTTGGCCTAAAATTTTACGAGTTACGCGACCAATGTGTAGAGCGATTGTTTTTATTCACGATTTTAATGTCAGTCCTATATTAGAAGTGGTTCATCTCATGATGAACCACTTCGGGGCGTGTAGTACTCATGTACTACATGCCCCTAAAGTATTCCCAACGTTTAAAAAGTCACCCAGTATTTGTAGACGATAAATGACTCTTTCTGTGCATGTCTTGGGTGACTGGGTGAGACATAGTTAATAGATTGTGACACTGCCCCTCTAACGGCCGTTTTCTATAACTTACTTACGTTTAACTGTTAGTTAATATTTCTACACTCTTAGCTATCGGTGTTTCTATAAACAAAGTTAGCTTGAAATATCCTATCCGCGTCACTTGATCCATAGAAAAATCAAAGAAAGCTTTTCTGTGACGTTTTGTTTCTAACGATCCGTAAGCAAAATGTCAAACAGACAGAGATACCTATCGAAACCTGCCAGTAAGTTATTGAAAATGGCCGTAAGTCCCACAGACACCCTGCCGTCCCCTTGATATGTCAAGGCCCCACTTTATGAGGAGAATTTGTTGCATGTGTCGACCCTGTTGTGGTACAGTTATACCCTAATAAGAGCCCATGTTGAAAAGTAACATATTTGTGCACGTGTCAGTGGTATAATTCTGTTATGCATTAATGTGTACCTTAGAGACGGGCTCCTCGCTCCAGCCTCCGCAGTTCGCCATGCCCTCCAGCAATGTGAGTTCACTGTAACAAAGAAACATTTGTTATTAATACACAATTAATACTAAGTAGGAAGAAAATACCAAAAGAAACGATGGATAGACTGTGTGAAGGATGTTATGGCTAGAAAGCAGATGACTTCTGAGATGACGAGTAACAGAGAAGTATGGAAGAAGAAGACATGCTGCGCCGACCGCAAATAAATTGGTATAGACAGGAGAATGATGATACAGTAGCAAGAAGTGGCGCTAAACCTGGACCTATGGAAAGAAGGAACGGAGGCCTTTGTCCAGCAGTGGGAAGTCCAGGCTAGAAATGATAATAATACATCATAACCCTGTTAAAAGATGAAACACTGCGTAAATTGTGATCATCACCCATCCCGGGACCGACCTAGGCAAGCGCCGCTTAACCTGAAGGTCAACCCTCAGCAAACAATCGAACCACTTTCCTCAAACATTCCACAGCCGTTCTCAATACGCGATCCAATTCTCGACACTTTTCATCGCTTCAAAAGGAAATCCACATGAAAATTTATAACTAGCATTCTGCTTGCCCCACTTTCATCGCAAAACATAGTGTAGTATCAACGTATTATTGAAGTCGCCTGCGGAAAATAAGGTTTCTAATAACTGTCGCAGATAGATAATTGAAGATCTCTGGTTTAGACCTAGATGTTGGTGATCAGAGGTCTTGTTACGATTGTTTCGTAAATTGATGCCATTTAACAGAGGCGTGATGTCTTGTCAAACGGATTAAACATTGGAAAATGTTATTATGTTTGGATTGGAGTAGTTTTGTCTTACTTTCTTGTAATTTATATGAACAATTATATAAACAATTGGACTTAACATATCATTGTTATGTTATGTTAAGTCCAATTGTTTATCTGCACACTACCACCCAACCCACTAACAACCACCCCTAACACTATCACCCATGTAATTCCCGAAGGGTAAGGCAGACGTGTACCTAATAGTACACCCACAATTTTGGCAGTTGTGTTAAATGGGGCGAGCCTTTTGCCATCAACCGGGCACAAATTCGGACTCCATGGCTCCTACTAAGAAATTTCTGATGGAAAAACTCAATTACATTTTGCCTAACCCTTTTATTGAACCCAGGAACTCTTGCTCAGAAGTCGCACTATAAAATTATTATTCATTAAAATCACTTTGGAAAATGGGAGCTGTTCTGATGTGGTCATTCTTGTGTGGTACTTGGCATTATAGACTGTGTATGTGTGGGTATTGTGTGCAAGCACTGTTTTACTTGAATAGCGTTTTATTTTCATAAATATTCTTTTGAGATGTCTATACTGTATGCCCTGAGGGGCTAGGCAGAGATGTAACTACAGTAAGTAATAAACTCCCATATTGCGCCAATTTCCAGAGTTAATTCAATCAGAGTTTTCTCCAATGATAATAAAATATATTGAAAACACCTTTTTTTTTTTTTTTTCGGATGGGAAATCATCAAATGACTTCTCCCGCTCTGGGCGGAGCAGGAGGGAGTGTCAGACTTTTACTGACTAAAACCCATCCATGTTCCTTCATCGCCCTTTGTGTTCCGGGGCCACGGTATCTCTTTCGAACAGTCCCGCAACCCCGGATATTGAAGACACCTTACAAGGTACTTTCTATAATTAACTAACTACGTGCTAAAATTTCTCCCATAAACACAAATCAAGATTTTATAAAACGTAGATTAACATCATTAAAACGAGTTCATTTAAAATTACCATAAATTACACTTCCCCATAGCGGATTTCCGTTCATATAACACGTGCGAATCGATTAGATTTACCGATTACACAACAATCGGTAACGTCTCGGAGAATCGAGAATCGGTTACGTAAATCGATTTTAGGAAATCGAGTTCTCGAGTAGTTTTTGACTAGGTACCGTAACGCCTAGTTATGTTAATGATGTATGAAAACGGTTAGAAAATTATAAGTCAGCTGTTTATTTTAAGTGAGTTAAATGAGCACCTCATGATTGAGGGCTCTTTAGTAAATTGATGCCGCTCATTTGGATCCCGCGGGATCAGTTTACTAAATTATTATTTTTATGTCATTTTCTTTAGTAGATTGGCCCCGCTCTTAAAATGGACCGTATTAAATGATCTCATTTGAGAGATCTCTCTTATTGATGCATTTACATAACATAACATCACGCCTATAAACCCCAAAGAGTTAGCAGAACAGAGTGATCGCAACCGCGTCTGGTGAGCATGAGGTCTTGAGTTTGATTTCCGGGTCGGGCAAAATGTTATTGGGTTCTTTTATTCAGATTGTCTAGATTTGTGCCTGGTTGGTGGCAATAGGTTCGCCCCGTACTACGTAACATGGGACATAACTGGCGAACTGTGGATGTACTATAATGTATACCTCTGCTTAACCCTTTGCTGAATACAGGAGTGATGTTATGTTATTTAAAAGTCCATTCTGAGAAATAATCTAGAAGTTTAAAGGAGCTCCATCCATCTGGATTAACATCTTATCTTAATGATTTCTCTAGTCAGGGAAAAAATGTAACTGGTAGTTCGGAGTTCGTATACCAAGCCCAAAAGATATAATGCAACTGGTACATGATCCAGTACGGATACCAAGCCCTAGATACGATCTAAAAGCTGCAGCTTTACTAAAAATAACTTTGCCTTACACCACCTGGAGTCTGGAGTTCATCTATAAACTACTTCCCTCCATATCTCAACAATTTCAACCTCACCTACTAACATCAGAATATTTAATCACACCCATAAAATCTGTTGCATGTTATAAGATAGGTAAATTGTAGGTTACTGCCGTGCCCCTTGCGGTCGAGGCGTGATAAAGTCATATACCAGTAGCTGCCCCAAGGGTAGTACGGTAAATGGTGTGTGGGGCAAGTTGGAAGAAAATATCTTTGAAGATATCGCTTCTTTAGCATAAGAAAATCATCTGAAAAACTAATTTCTTCATTTGCTTATACGTTTCTCAACAATGTTAGGGTCGGCTTCTATTTTAACCAGGTGCAGTTCAATGCAATACGACACACCATTAAACTTGATTGGAATCGGCATATCTCATTCTGTTACTACTATCCCATTTTACGGAGATGGTCGATCCACCTAGCCTAAGGACCCTTTTACTATGTTTGCCGATTCACAGTTGGAAAACCTTGTAAAGAGACCGGTTCCTTCCAAAAAGAAAAATTCGAAGACCATCGAGGACATCCACCAATCCGCTCGAGGCCCTCATGGTGGATTACGATCCGGTCCCGCTCACATTGAGGAGGCCTGTGTTCCAGCCGTGGGAATGATAATATACTGATTATGTTACACTCGAAGAATTAATTTTAATAGACAATCGAGCTCGTGAGCTGGAAGCCTTCCACTTAGGCATGCTTTGTCGTGGCCGACTTGGAAATCTTTAAAAGACTTCGAACCCAAGTCGGCCGTAGCAAAAATAATTGCTACAGATGGGGGTTCCTGCACGGCTCAGATCTCAAGATGCAGCTTGTCTCCACAGACAATGGCCAACCTTACGTGTTGCTCTGCATGTCCTGACCTGCGCAGTTGACGGTCTTAGGACTGCATCTGCATCAGCGAGCGGAGTTCGCGTAGCCGAGTTTTGGGCCAAATATATTTAATTGATTGATTGAGGAAAATTTATGACTCGCTAAGAAAAATGGACAATGCGACTTTAGAAAGAAACATTGTCTACAAAGAATTCTAAGTGACATCATTCTTAGAATTTTGCTCACCCCTATAACATAACAAACTCCAATCATTACCTAAGTACCTCATGACTCCACAAATAACACAGATGATAAAATAACACAGACATGATATAACAGGATAGGTAATGACATTAGCGGGACCCGATGCGAGACGAATGGCGTCCCCGATAGCGTAGCGGGTTCGATTCGCAGCTGATGTTATTGTTATCTAGAATTATAGGCTTCGGATTGTGGTTTGTATGAATTGTATGTATTGTTGAGATGGTATTTTTGCTTGGTACACTCAGATTTGTGGTTACCTATAGGTTGCAGTATGTCAAAGAATCTTTATTGTAAGGTCATCTCACACCAATCATTATCATTTAAAATAAATAAATAAATTTCGCTGGACATGAACACACAGCGCCATCTAGTGCCACATTAAGCAACGAGGCTTGTGTCGTGGACACCAGATACACAAGACAACAACTTTCCCAACTATATTGGAATCGTCTTCTGGTCCAACCAGAGACATCGAAATACTGGCATTTTAGCTAGAGCCACTGACAATTGAACTCCCACTTCTAAATACCTGGGTAACACGATACCCTTTTTTTTTTTTTCGGTTGGGAAATCATCAAATGACTTCTCCCGCTCTGGGCGGAGCAGGAGGGAGTGTCAGACTTTTACTGACTAAAACCCATCCATCTTCCTTCATCGCCCTTTGTGTTCCGGGGCCACGGTATCTCTTTCGAACAGTCCCGCAACCCCGGCAGGCATCGGCCCTTGCAGACCCCTTCCTTTTTGCTGACTAAATTTGAGGCGCGCGTGGAACACGAACGCGCCGTCGACACGGCCTGTCGTCATGAGGCGGACGGACGGCGAGCTAGCCCATAGCCCACCGTTCACAAGCCCAACACGATACCCCTTGTTAGACTGGTTGTCACTTTGTCAGGCTTTCCGGCTTCCGACTGTCTATAACATCTGTAGTAGCGGCACTACAAAAAGTACTACAGAACCATAGTACAAAAAGGACTACGGCGCCATCACACAAATTAAGAACTACCATCAAAATTCCAAATTGCGCTATTTTTATCCTCGACTTAAATGTCGAAAACCAGTCAACTATTGGGCAGTAGCATACCAGACATGTCTTCTATGAGAAGAGGCAATAGCTTCAAGCCATAGACAATGCGTTGTCTGAGAGTCCATCAATCAGTCACGGAACTCAAGCATTATTTAGCATTTTAAAATAGATAGATTAAGTCGCCAAACTTGGGCATACTTCATTATCTCTCGCAAACCTACAAAAAGTTGATCCTGAGTAATTTATCAACTAACATTAATATGTCTTCAACATATCTACAAGAACTAAAACAAGATACAGCTGCTTGTCAGACTGTCCTGACAGTATGTATTAGACAAGCATCGATCAAAAGCATAGCTTTAAGTTAATAAATTATAACTACTTTATTTTACTTTGCAGTTATTAAGGAGACTTAAGAAAGAAACTTGTACTGTCACTTACGAGATATCTTCGGTCATTATTAATTATTCTGAGCTCCCAATATTTCAACGCTGTTGCAAGCGCCATGATCGCGGGATGACTGGAGGATGCTGGTGGAAGGTAAATAAATCGTTAGGTGCTGATAAATCTGTCTACCCTCTAATAAAATACCTCTCAATAGATCGACCTAATTGAAACTTCGTTTCGTAGAATTCTATAAGTACTATTTTGCAATTTTAATTAACTCATACACCTAGACTTTGATGTAGGACTTTTTCTTTTTTGACAACACTAGCCTTGATAAAATTTACAGGCGCTGCAAAACACCAGTAGCTAGTCTTAGCACGCGCACTATTAGATCAATAACTCGTCTAATTAATACTCAATCGGTACAATAACAATTTAAGATTCAACACACGACCTAAAGAAAAGAACATGTCGATACATGCACTCAGAACCATACTTTTTCATCTCAAACAGTTAATAAATATATAACTTATTGTTCTTCTCACGTACAGATGATTATACGAGAATCGATTTATAATCATCTGAATAATTCATGTTTCGAGAGACTGTAATCGATTGACACGTTACGATCGAGTATCGTTTTGATCGATTAGAGGTTTGAGTCAGATGTCTGTCAACGTTCGAATGAGATAATCTTTTTGTAGCACTTTGTAACAGGAGCTGTACAACTAAAATTAAGAAAGTCCGGCTGCCATTATTTTGTAGAACTTTGACAATCAATACCTACCTATTTGGAAGCCCAAAAGTCTGACAACCAGTCTTATCAGAGGGTATCGTTAAACTAAGTAAGTGGGTCAGAGAGGCGGATACTCCATGTAAAGTACTGGTATTCAGCTGCATCTGGTAAAACTGGACGCCGACCCCAAAATAGTTGAGAAAAGCCTGGGCAGAGGATAATCTGCTTTGCCTTTTATTTCTTGTGATTTCTGAATTATTAAATGTTCTTTTTTATTTATTGTTGTTCTTTTTTTTTAATGTTCTTTCTTCAATTGTTGGTGAACCAAATAAATAAATAAATTTATCATTGTAATACGTAAGTGTGAAGTAAGTTAGAAATAAGCAACTTAATGAAACGATTCTTAGACAAAGTGCAAGTAAGCGCACACTACTTATGCCAAGCTTTGGCATCCGACCAAGTAAGACCTACGTTCTTGTTGAAACAATTTAATATGAAATTATGAACTTAACATTGTTTGAGGAAACAGACTTGTGATTAACAGCGACGAAGTGTTTTGACCACAGATAATCAAGTGATATTTTATCAATCGATTATGCGGGTAAAAGAAACCATGAAATGTCACAATTACGTTTGCAATCTTTCGAACTAGGTACCAATTGTATTCGAATTTTGTTTTTGTTTTGCATTCAATAACCTATTAGGTACCTAATTCTTGAAGAAGGTTGGGGACGGAGTAAGAAAAAAAGCAAGTTAAAAAAATATATAGAAGAGAAAGATTTATGTAACAAAACCACAAAAATATTTTTTTGCAATCTGAAATGTAGGACAAAACCTAAACGGTTGTATCCACTATCCAGATTCCTTGAAGAACATGAAAATAATAATATTTCGAAAATGCTGCTCAATCTATGTGTAAATCATTTGCCTAGCCTTTTTCCAACTGTGTTGGGGTCCGCTTCCAGACTAACCGGATACAGCTGAATACCAGTTTTTTACATGGAGGGACTGCCTTTCCTACCTCCACAACCTTGTTAGTACTGGGCAATACGATACACCTTGGAAAGACTGGTTGTCAGAATTTCGGGCAACTGGCTACCTGTAACGACGTCTAAGATTTACAAATGACAGCTGGAACCAACGGCTTAACGTGCTTTCCGAGGAAACTTGGCATGTAGTGGAAGGTTACCCATCCACGGACCATCCTAGACAAGCGCGTCTTGCGACAAGTGAGTGGCTGTTATTGTTTAGTCACGAGCTCCTCAATCTATATGCAAATACATTCTGAAAAAAAACATTCTCATCTCATGAAAACATAGAGTGGTCTATCATGCTTAGGTACACGGTTAAATTCCTGCATATATTAATTACTACGAAGCCTAAACATTATACCATCTTTACAGCTTCGTAGTCGGTTAAAGTCCGCATTTAATTATGTAAGATAACCTGCACAACACTATTATCTTACCCAGAACTTGATATCGATAGAATGTCAGGGCCATAAGAGATGTACGCATGTCGATAAAATTAGATGCGGCTATAAATTTTGTATTTAATTAGTGTTGTGTGTAGGGAATGTTGGGTTTACTGTCGACATGAATAGGAATTAGGTATTTAAGCAACAAAAACTACGTTTTCATGGTAATCATTGATAAAGTGTAAAATGAAAAGGGTGTATTATTGAAGTAAAAAGTCAAATTGTCAGGTCTTAATGGTAAACGAAATTACAGTTTATTGGTTTCTTCTAGGCAAGCATGCTCCATCCAGTGCCGTAAATGGCCATTTCTGCGGATATTATAGGTACCCTAGCTAGAGCAATGATTTGTTTCATTCAGGGTGATAAAATAAAGCACAAGGACCTTGGTGTTGGTGGACCAATTATCTAATATTTTGATAGAGAAATATTTTTTTTTAAAGAACTAGAACTGATGTGGGCAAACATGCAGACGAGCTATTTAAGTGGACCCTTCGAGTATTATACCACTTGCCCATGCCGCCTGCTTTATACGCCTGTGTCTCACTCACTAAAACTCAAACGCAAGTTCACTAGTGCAAATGCGTTGCCCACCCTGATGCTCAAGATTTAATTTTTGGGCGACTACACATATACGCTCGTGCGCTGCCAAAAAAATGAGAGCGATGTTTTGCCTAATTTAACAGACGTTTTTCATGACACTGGCATGGTACGTATGTGTTGGAATCGAGAACTGGGGCGCAGCGGGAACCTCTCAGGAGCAAACCGAAAAAAAATAGTCCGGCCTGGTCTGGCCGTTCTTGCGCCCCCCAGAGTCTACACCCTGTGCCGGGGCACCGCCTTATTTACGGCACTGGCCCCACCCTAGACCGCATCATCGCTTCACATCAGGCGAGTTGAGGTCAAACACAAGAATATTTAGTGTAAAAAAACCGCACATAATTCTCTCTGTCATAATCTTACCATTACACAACACAGTGCACTCTATAATAAACCTAGATACCCAAAAACCTCCAATTTTCTTTTTTTTTTTGTTTTGGACTAAAAATCGTGAAAGTCCATCAATTTCTCACGCCCTTTGTAAGTATAAGAAGTACCTCAAAGTGTATTTACAAAAATAATAAGAAAAGCACAACAAATCACGATTCAGGAACGTGCTTAAGGTTAGACAGGGAGGGATTTAGGCTGCAGCTTACTTTTTAGGGATCATTCCTGACTGTCGTCGCATCGGTCCGTTCTGTTTATCAAATGTAGCTGAGAATCAGTACTTTTTAACATAAAACAAAATGTTAGTAAATAAAGTTAGAATTTAAATTATATGTTTTAAGATTCAGAAAATATTTCTTAGTTCATACGGTCACATCGCATTTACTTCATACATTTAAAATAAAAAACTTGCTAATTAATCTAACAAGAAAATTAAGCGAATGGTTTCAAAAAAGGACCCAATAAAAGTATTGATTTTATGTTACTGTAAATATTAAAACCTCAATAAAAATGACAAAAAGTAGTCTTTACTTTGTACATCAAAGTCCGTACCTGCATCGGCGACAAAAATTCGCGTCTATACGGCTATTAATCACAGTCGTGCGTACCTTGAGCTTGTGGTAGGTCATGTTTGGATAGCGGTATCCCAATGCACGCGGCTTATTTATATTCACGAACTTTTACCTTATAGGGGGCCGATAGCGTAGCGACATCAGTGCTGTGTTCAGGGTCCTTTCTCACGGCCGATGTTGTTTATTATGAAAGGATTTTAATAATAGGTACCTGAAGTTATTGATTATACTGTACCCATAAATAAAAAAGGTCTGTTTATTATTTAAAGACAAAGATGTGTAAGCATTATTTTGGAGGTAGTTTTGATATTGCTATCAAAATTAGGAAGGTATAGCCAAATTCTTTTCAGGAACATTTTAGTCTTATCGTTTTTAGTTGTAACAAAACAATGACTAAATACTGTAATGATTTCAATTTGCAAACATGGTTGTTTTGATAGCAACATCCAGATACTTAAGTACCATTTTATTTTTGTTTAAATGTTATTTTTTTTCATGTAAAACATTATTTATCATTACAGTGGTCATTGTGGCTGCTGAATACTTATGCACATTTTTCCAGCCCCAGCTGTCGAGTCCGTCCCTGCGTTGAGGACAAAAATGCACCTCTATTGAGCTATAAATCTGAGTCGTGCTCACCAGCGGTAGGTCATGTCTGGCTAGCGGTATCCTAATGTGCACACTGCTTAACTTATTTATATTGACGGTCCACCGTTTAGAGGGCAGACTAATGGATAAAATTATCTTAATAGACCCAAGATTTATTGAAAACGGAGCGGTATTTTCAAAAGAGTTACGACTGTGATTACTTGGATCTATTTGATAATTTATTTGTGTGACGGGTATGAGATATTCGTGTCTTCGTCTTTCAGAAGCTCCTAGGTTGAGGAGGTCAGATAGTACCTAAATCACTCCGTGTAAAATACTGCGCTAGACTGGAAGCCGACCCTGGTATAGTTCGGAAAAGGCGGCAGATGATGGTGACAATAGTCGAGTGAGCCATCTCTAATAGAGTGGAAACTTGTCTCCGTAGAGTCCAAAAGAGAACGAATACCTTTACGTGGATGATTAAATAAAGATGAATTATAGAGGACGACACCTCCTGAGCTCCAGAGGGTCTTGCTAGGGTATTTGTACTCATGCAAGGTCAATAGGGTCACCAACGTAGCCCGAAGAATTGCCAAGCTTAAGTGGCAGTGGCAACGGATGGCCGATGGGGCCGAAAAGTTCTGGAGTGGCGACCGCGAACCGTAAGACGTTGCGTTGGAAGGCTTCCCACTAGGTGGACCGATGACCTGGTGAAGGTTGCGGGAATCCGCTGGATGCGAGTCGCACGGGACCGGTCAATGTGGCGACACTTGGGGGAGGCCTATGTCCAGCAGTGGACGTCTTTCGGCTGAAATGATGATGATGATGATGAAGGTCAATAGGATATTGCCGGTTGTGACATCAAACTTCACAATAAAACTACCTTCACAGTAAAATATAAAGTAGAGATGAAACTCCAGGTAGACTGACACACGGACACACTGGATTCCAATTTCCCGTTCACGAATTTTAGTACAGAATACTAAATATAAAACTTTATCGGATGGATCTCGAGAACCTGTATAAAACCCGTTGTCGGGGTTTATACTCAAGTGAAAACAAAACGACCCTGTTTTGCAGTACTTTGTAGACATAAAAACTCTGTATTTTTACCTTTATTCGTGTTTTAATTGTTGAAGATTTTTAATGTTGTAAGATTTCTTTTTTGACGTGTGCAGAGGCCTGTCTTTGGTTACTTTAGTCCTTTCTACGGAAAAAGTTGTTTGTAAAGAAAGGTTGCTTTCGACTTACAGTTTTCGCACTCAAATAGGCGATAAACCGAGGTTGAATGGAATCGTTGACCTGGGTGTAATGTTTTACTTTCAGCACTTGCGTTTTTCACACGTTGCTGTTAGATATGACGAGATAGTTAACTATATGCCAAACTGTGCATTAACGTGTTAGGTTCTCACATTAGTTGCCTGTTACGGTTGATTTTGAACTTGGGTCAATTGAAGGCCACGACAATAAAATTGTTGAAATAATATTTGTATCATCTAAATACCAGTGACCATAGCTAATATTAAAATACATAGTATTCTATAGTGTTTGCCAGTTTAGATCTCAATAGCAGTCATTGACCCACCTACATTTATTAAAGTTCTTAACTTTGAAATCCAAAAATAAGCCTGTTCAAGTCTTAAATCGTCAGCTATCGTGATCTTCCACATTTTTTCTAATGAAAAAACGATACATGGTTCATTTGTTTCTGTTCGTACGAAGACATATTAGGGAAAGGGCAATGACCGCTATTGTGATCTTAACTGGCAGCAACTAATATCCGTATGGATAAAAACCCCTATAAGTTTACATAGGGTAAAAAAATAAAATATATTCTCCTCTACCTAATGTTTAATGATATTCAGCATCAGAGATTACAATTAACTGAAGTGTCATTGTCAGTGGACTGCCTCATTGGTCTAGTGGTTGCAAGCGCGACTGCTGAGCAAGAGGTCCTGGGATCGACGGTCGGGCATAGTGTTATTAGGTTTTTTCATCAGAAATTTCTCAGTAGCAGTCACAGAGTCTGGATTTGTGCCCAGTTGATGGCAATATGCTCGCCCCCTATTACATTGGATTTAAAAATAACTGGCGAAATGTGGTTGTAATATTATGTACATCTCTGCCCAACCCTTCGGGGAATATAAGGCGTGATATTATGTTATGTATGCAGTGTCATTTTCAACTCCCATTGAGCTCTTGCCAAACCTGATTAACTACTAATGTGCTAATAAACTACTAATGTGCTAATAAACTACTAATGTGCTAATAAACTACTAATGTGCTAATAAACTGCTAAACTGTTTAGATACAAACAGCTAAATTCTCTAATTTATCAGAAAATTACTACCAAACATATTCAAAGCACCACAGGAATCAATTTGCCATAACAAGCTATCCAGTCACAAGTATTGTATAAATCGAATATGGTAAGCACCGTAATCAAAAATACAAGAATGATCGCAAGGCAAATCGCATTAGACGAACGGTACCTTAAGCTGGGTAGCGACGAGGAATCAGCAGCCCAATACGTAAAATAATGTGTATTATATTCCTATTCCAGCTTTGATTTGAGGTCTAAGTTATGAGCTGACGAAAATACTCGTATAATTATGTATTTAATATTTTCTTCTTGTCGCTGGCAACTTTGCCACTTCCTCAGCGTCGTTGGTGGCAGCGCAGATGTCACTTCGGCTGCATATTTTGGGACTAAGAGGGCAGGATAGAAGGTGGAGCATGCAATCTATCTAATAAGACATAGGGATTTTCAAAACTTTATCGAATTAATATGGGCCTCATAACACAATGACATGTTACTTCTTGCTCATAAAATAACATCATCATCATTTCAGCCGAAAGACGGCCACTGCTGGACATAGGCCTCCCCCAAGTTTCGCCACTTTGATTGGTCCCGTGCGACTCGCATTCAGCGGATTCCCGCAACCATCACCAGGTCATCGGTACACTTAGTGGGAGGTCTTTCAACGCAACGTCTTCCGGTTCGCGGTCGCCACTCCAGAACTTTTCAGCCCCATCGGCTATCCGTTGCGAGCAATGTGCCCTGCCCACTGCCACTTAAGTTTGGCAATTCTTCGGGCTACGTCGGTAACCTTGATTGTCTTGCGGAACGACATGACATTAGGCAGAAACTAAAGCACACCACCAGCTACAATCGTTACTTACTATGTCTTTTCCCTAGACACTTTGAGGTAACCTTTTGAGGTTCAGTTATATCTATAGGTACTGAGCTGCTTTCATCACGATCAATAAAATAAATATTCAATCCTCGCTAACTTCTTACAAATTGCACCATGCTATAAGAATTCCAAGCAAGATTTCTTGCTACTATTTCCTTCGACTACATATTTCTAACTTAGTATGCGGAACCTTTTTGTCACGAGCTTACAGGGTTCGTTCGACAAGGTTGCTTAGTTTAAAACATTACTCTCCGTACTGGATACGAACGGTTTGTGAGGTAAGTAACATATTTTTTCTCTTTACGGTTTTTATTCATTTTTACGTTTTTGAATTCTGGTTTCTCTCTTCACTATTTTCCCTTAATCATTTTCAAGTTGACGGGAAAACTGCTTTCAAGGATTTCGGGTATTTTTTGTTTTTAACTTCGCCCAGACTTAGAATTTCTCCTGTATGGTGTGGCGTTAAAAATAAAATGACATGTATTGTTAACAATAAATGCATAGCTAAATATTTGTATAGGATTTTACAACTAAAAAAAGAAAAAAAAATGCAAAAATAAAACCACTTCAAAAGCAAGTAAGTAGAAGTTTTTCACTTTTTTGTGCTTTTGAAGTTGGTTTTATTTTTAGCAAAAATAATTTTTTTTCTTACGTTCTATCTCTCACAAAGGAAAGCTGTCTCCCCCAAGACATAATAGGCTAATTATTGGTATGTTTTGATGAGATCAATTAATCTCCTCCCTCCTCTTCGTTTCAATAAATCGTGTTTATGAACATGTCCTGAGCCACTAGAAAACCATAAACATTTTTAATCTATCGAGACAGTACTACCCGCATTTCTACGAAACGTTGACCAAAGCATTAAATATTATAGAGTACGGTACTTTAATGGCGCTTTGAACCCGTATGGTTCGTTATATTGTCAGGAAAATTACTGTGGATTCCTTCATATTCTAGAATTGTGTAACTCAGATGTTAACACGGACCTACGGCTAGTAAAAATGATGGTGAGGAATTTGGCAAAGGCCAAATTATATGTTATTACTGATGGTCCATTTCATATGGTAGGTAAAATGATGTTCTGCAATCAATCTCACAGCATGCTTTTCAACCTTATTCATATCTAGAGCACAAATTAAAAAGAAAAACTGCCTGACCTGAGGATCGAATCTTGCAGTGGGGTCAACGGGAACAATTTTTCATTTTTCCATACATAACCCCACTAGTGGGGTCACGGGCGGTGGGGTCAACGGGAATACACCCAGTCAAACTCTGCAACTGTGCGCTTTCCAACCTACTATAAAAAACATAAAACGTAAAATGTGGAAGTTTGGATGCAGGAGGTGATCTCCGAAACTACTTGTCCGACTTCAAAACTTCTTTCACTGTTAGAAAGCTACATATTTAATTGCCGAGTGCCTTAAGAAACTTCAACGCAGACGAAGACACTGACAGAAGCTAGTTCAATATTTAAAATTCGAACACAGGAACACCGTCAAATCAAGCTGCCCTCGTTTCTAGTTCTCTCCGTAGTAATAATTATTAATAGAGCACGATTATCGATTAGATTGCCTATCCTGCATCGCAGAGATTGTAACAAATTAATAGTAACAGTACTTTCACGTAATTTCCGTTCGCTGTATTGTTCAGGTTTTGTCGAAACAATGACGGGAACGAAATATAATTATGACTATAGTTAAGGTTGATTATCTTGATTGACTCTTTGACCTACTCCGGATATTCTTTTTGGCAATTTTTTATGTTCATGGAGATAACAAAAGTCTTCCGAAGATGGCTGGGAGCTCAAATTGCGAAGGTGTTGTGACGATCTGAACTTATTTGCGAGGCAAACATGACCAGATATTGCACAGGATTGAGAGGTTTGGAAGGAGGAAGAGGAGGTCTTTGCCCAGAAGTGGGACACACAAATAGACTAACAAAAAGTTTAATTGTCAAGGACTTGGAAGGTTGGAGCTAGTTGCGAGCTTCAAAGCGTAGATATCCATGGAGGAACGGGCAAGACACTTCTCTGAAAAGGTCCATTAACATCTATTTTGGAATAGGTAAATTAGTTTGGGAGACATGTTGCCAGCAGTGGACTGGGCCGGGCTTAGTTTTAATGACATCATGCTATTTTTGATTTCACTGACTTCTTACGCTCAAAAGTTTGTTACAGGTGCTATTCAAAGACGAAACTTAGCATGGTTATTGTTCAACCAAATGCTATATGTGGGTGCAACCACAACTCTACCTTGACCATTTTTGTACCTATGCATTTCTGGATTTCTACTTTAATTATTTTCTTATTTCGTCCTTTTAAGACCCCTTTTACATAGTCGGGTTATAGTTTATTTTTAAATTGTTATTTAGGATAGTGTTGTTAGGATAAATTGAAGATATTATATAATTACGCACAAAATACAATCACTTTAATCAGTGTTGTTTTTTGCTCGGATATCTTTGGTTAGACGTACTGAACGCTGTGTTAAAACTTGTCCATCTGTTTTAATGGGACCTTATAAATCATGAAGAATCAACGCAACTTGGAAGAAATTCTGGGCATTACGAGAAATCCTTAAAGGGAACATGAAAAGGACAATATTTGTTAATGCCTATTACTCTGCTTGTTGTGTGGTTGCCAAACTTGGATATTTACATATAAAATAAAACAAAAAATCAAATGCAGTCAAACAGCAATGGAACGGAGCATGTTGAAAATTAGAAGAAGCGCGAAAACAATCGGCAAAAAACTAAACTCACCGATGCTCTTAGGCACGCACTCTTACTTAAGGCGCCTCCCCGAGCAAATGACCTTGAACGAGCAGTTTTTTGGAGCCTACTCCTCTTTATCCAAAAGAAATACCAACTAATAAAAAATACATTAAATTACTAGGTACATATCTTGACTCAAAAATTGTCGTTTCATTTTTTTTTTAAGTAGCTTAATTTTTAATAAATCCCCTCACAACGAAACCACAGAAATGAGAAACAATGATTTATAAAATGCTACTCCTCGTAAAGTAACCATTTTTTTTATTTGCTACTTATACTAATGGATAGACAATTTAATAATGAACATAATTGTTGTTTTATTTTTTCCAAAAGACGTAAATTTGATTTTATAAAGAATAAAAACCACTCATTTCGCACTATTCGGCCTGCAGTAATTGACGTAACAATCACTTTGTAGTGCAAGCTGATTAGAACTTTATTCTAACAGTATTTCAAACGAAGTTTTAACCACCACAAATAGAAATGCTAATTTTGCTCGGGAACCGCCTTAAGTGGAGATGGGCCGGACACATCTCACGATACCCAGACAGAAGATAGACCATGAAGCCACACGATGGAAAGGATTAATGGCGAAAAGGATTGTTGGTCGACAATTAAGATGGTGGGCTGATGACATAACACACGTCGCAGGAAACGACTGGATAAAGTCAGGCAAGGACAGGGAGGCATAAAATTAAGGAGGAGGCCTTTACCTTAACAGGGGTCCAAATCTCATAAATAATACTAACATTAATTATAAGTAACCCTTCATAGATTTAAGCAATAACTTACTAACAATTTATATTGTAATACATATAGGAGATTTGGAATAAATGGCTTTATTATTATTCTTATTATATATCTTGCAGCTGATAGGCTCGAAGCCTAAGATAGAAGGATAAGGCGGTTAATCTAATAGCCCTGAAACTTTACAACTCTGTCATTATCATCTGCCTAGCCTTTTCCCAATTATGTTGGGGTCGGCTTCCAGTCTAACCTGAAGCACATGAATACCAGTATTTTACATGGAGCGACTGCTTTATTAACCTCCACAACCCAGTTACAGATAATATGAAGAAAAATACAAAATAAATCGTGCACAGGCTTTGCTCAAAAAGCAGAATATTATATTTAGGTACATACTCGTACCTCTAGGAAGAACATACTTTCATTAAATTTTCTTTTGACGTAATTCGTACGGTGTTTATAACCAAAACAATGCTGGCAGTAAAAACTTATAATTGTACGCCTAATGTCAGACTTTCACTGGTTTAATTTAATATCTGCTACACAGGTATAACAACGTTGTTATTATGTATGTGGCGGGCTGTTGTTCCGATTCTCATTTGTTTTATTGAGCTATCCTCACTGTTATCCTGTATCCTACATACATACACATCTTCACGCTTGTTTCCTTGAGGCCTATATGTATTTAATACCTACATCCACATTTCGCCAGATATTTTTAAGTCCCATGTGTTGTTATCAACCGGGCACAAATCAATACTCCAGGCTACCACACTGAAAAATTTTCCAGATGGAAAAACCGAATAATATTTCACGGCTTTCTCAGTTGGGATATGGGATGAACAGAATTCTAGACACCGATAAAGCAGCTACTTGTTTTTATATTGAATTTTTCGTTTTGTAAAACGGTAATGCACTAATTGATTCTTCTGAATGGTAAAACCACTAAAGTGAACTCAGGTTGGGCTGTAGTTTTCACCTGAGTAGTGCCCCTCCGTCTAGCCTCTGTTTATCTTTGACTATAGAAACCTACACTGGTAGAGCCTGCAAAAATAAATAAACAGTCGTACATTTTGTAGTTACTTCTCCCATATCTAATGTCCCCAGTTTAAACGTTTGTCGTTGCAACGGCAAATAAAATGTAGGTTCAACTAACCGGTTCTGTAAGCCGCCAGCCTCCTCAGGTAATAACGTCTTAACTGCAAAAACATATTAGATAAACCGCTGTCTTCAAAGAGTAGGAAATATTGATGTTACTGTTTGCGGCTGTCAATCGACCGTAACACGATTGTCAATCTGTCTATCGAGGATGTGCAATGTGATCATAGATTAAAGATTTGTCAGTCAAAGTCAGTAAAATCTTTTAGCTTTACTTGATTTTTACCTAACAACTGTTTTACTTGTACATCGTTACATTGTGAGGAAACCGGCATGTCCTAGAACCAAAAATTTGAAGACATGTGACATCTATCAATCCGCACTGGGACCGCGTGGTGGATTATAGCCCATTTCCTCTCATTGAGAGGAGGCCGTGTCCCAGCAGTGGGAACATTATAGGATGATAATGATGATGTCTTACTTAAGAAAGCTCCGTAATAATACACGATTTCACAACAAGTGGGTAAATCTGGTGTGTAAATATTAGTGGTCGGTGGATTTCTAAATTTTGGACATTAGTCCTTTCAAATAATAAGAAAATTGAGTACCAACTTTACACAGAGAGAAACTCTTTACTGTAAAATTAAATACTACCCAGTTTAGGAAAAAAACGAGTGCTTATGCCTTGTGTTGCTTGCAAATTTCGTCCGTATAGAAGAGAATTCGGTATGTTCAAACAGTCATAAAATATAACGTTATTAAAACAATTTCAAAATGTCATCAACGGAGAAAATCACGCATTAGAATAAAATACAAAATTTATAAAAGAAATAATAATTAAAGATGCTTATCAAATACTTGATGACACGTAAACAATACTCCGTTAATCCGTTCTGAAAGAGAAACCAAACAAAAGAATGATGGGACTGTACTAATCCCTATTTAATTGGTAGTTATTGTTTGGGAAGGCAGATATTTAATAGAAAATATGAAAGACATACAGCAACATATGACTGGAGAGATGATGAATTTGGTGGACAGAAAGGACCAAAGATGGACAATGAGAGAATTAGCGCTGACGTTGTTTTTGTACGGACTAAGCTAAATAAAAAATCAGACATAAGATTTGTATCAAAAAAGAAAAAGCACAGGACACAAAGCTACGATTGCCATTTAATACTGATTACTGAGGTTTTAATTAGAACTGTCTAAGTGTACCTGAAGAATATAGGAGCTTGGAAACCGTTATTGAGAGTTTAGTTTCATGCAATTATAGTAATTAATCTACCGATAGTAATACATTTGATGTTATTGATTGTATACATAAATATAGACAAAGCAATAAATGAATTGCTGTTATCCACGGGTAAATGCAATATTGCTTGAATTAGAAGCATGTCAGTGTCATTTCAATTGTAACACAAATAACCTCCAATAAACATAATAGCTTTCTATTCAAAGACTATAATATTAGTAGTCTCTACTAGATATTTTCAAGCACCAAACTCCACCAGGGCACTGATCGTAACTGAAAGAGAAAAATAGTTGACCAGTTCAAAACCCACGATTCTCAGCAAGAAGAGAACACACAGAAGATAAGAGATTCTAAGACGAAAGACAAAGGAGCAAAGATGAATGTTCTAAAATCTATCCTCTCCATAAAAACTATAATGTGCATTCGTCTAATTTGTGGCTTTTACTACAAAATAAGTTCAAACAGATTGATAACAGCAATGTCGGAGACTTATTGTGTATTTGTCAGCATGACAATGATAACTAATACTTTGATATCAATAGCCACACACAGTGTCGATCAAATTCGTGTAGGGCTCCAGATCTTTTTATACGCGGCAAACGCTCTTGTCAATATAATTTGTGACTCTGAAAATTTGCCAGCTTTATTAAATAAATTAAAGGAAATCGATGATTCGCAAGATGATCTGTCACTAACCGATGAAATACCCGTCTCAAGGATTTTATTTATTGTCTTATTAGGAATAAGAACATCCACACATTTGATTTTCTGTTTTACTTCACCTCGTTGTTTCTACGGAGTCCTGATTTTAGATTTAATGACAATTACATCCCACTTTACAAGGATCATGATGTTCGAGTCACTGTGGCATCGAATGAAATTGATCCGCAAAAGATTTGAAAGGGAATCAAGAGTAAGCAGGTGGGAAGATGATGAAGAAATAACTGTGCAGAGGCTGAAGAAATATATGAAAGCTTATAGCAATTTATTGAATACGACTCAGCTAACCAATGCTACGATGAAGCCTCTGGTAACTGTTACTTGGTTTAGCTTTTACAATAAACTTACTCTTTTAAGCCCCAGTAAGGTCAAAATACCAACTGTTACTACATACATTTATTTTTACCTTTGTATGGTCAAAATATGGGTGGTGAGAGATTGATTCGTCTTTTGTTGTTTCAGATATTCTTATCTATAATGGTGGCAATTCCTAAATTATTGAACATTATTTATTCGGCAATTTCTGCTGGTGGGACTTACGTATGTATAATTATTATTTGTAACGTTACAGGTATGACTTGTTTTTATTTTTAGATCATAAATAAACATGTGTGTTGTCTCAATTTGGCCATTTTGTGTATATTAAGGACATCTTGACATTCATCGGTTATTGTGGTACGGACATGTGATACGGAGGAATGAGAAAAATGTAGTGAGGAAATTTTTGAGTAATAATGTGGATGGCTATACGAGTAGAGGAAGACCAAAGAAACGATGGATGGACTGCGTGAAGGATGTTATGGCTAGAAAGTAGATGACTGCTGAGATGATGAGTATTATTGAATTATGGGAGAAGAAGACATGCTGCACCGACCTCAAATAAATTGGACAAGGGAAGGAGAGTGAACTATTAGGATTTCGCATTTTGGGCTGATGTAATTTCGGCTGATCCAATTCCGTATCCAGTAGAGTGAATAAAATTGATTTCTATTTACATAATTGTATGTATGTGTCTGCCTGTCTGTTACAGAGACATACGACAACCTTCTTGGAAGGGTTGACAGACTTCACAGTCTCTATAGCATCAGCTGCTGTTTCCGAGCTCGTCAACAGCGAAATCGACAAACTGAAACTATGCTTTATTAAGCAAATGCTTTATTGTAGAGGTAGGTTTGTAATATTTTCTAGAGGATTGCGTCATAATCTACAAAATTAGACCATGATGTGGTTCCAAAATATTTAATTTTGGCTCGCATTTGTGGATGGAAAAAGAAATATGAAATAAACCAATCGACGACACGACTGTATGCAGTTAATCGTGATATCATGACTGAACGAAGTCGAACGTAACTGCATGTAGTTGAATATATCGACTGCGCGCGGTTGCTGCGATGCAGTCCATCTTTTGGCAGCCTTAGTTGTGCATTATGCTCATTCTAAAACATGATGATTATCCAAGAACATACATCTTTTGGTCTGACTGTACATATCATGCTGGTCCTCTACTTTTGAACGTTCATTTAGATTCTATTGCTCTGCAAACAATTATTTTGCTTCTTTATACTCAGCAAATTAAATCGGTTGTTCAATATTTCAGGAGAAACAACTCGACACGCTATTGAAGACGCCATGATATACTTCCGCCAGCATCCGTTCAAGTACACAATATGGCGGCTGTTCTCAGTGGACATGCGCATGATAATGAGTGTGGTCGGGCTGCTCACCACGTACACCGTGGCCATGGTGCAGTTCGCGCATTTCTATAATTAACCAAATGAAACTAGACGAATACGGGCTACTAAATGATGGTGTCATTTAGTTGCCGTATTCAATTTTAGGTGAGCCTGGATTGCCCTGGATTTGTGTCCAGTTGATGGCAATATACTCGCTCTCTAGATCACTTGGTATAATGTACGAGTAAAATAGGTAACTATTTTACTTTCTGCTTAATCTTTAGAACAAAGCAAGCGTGTTGTTGTGTATTTGATTATTGCAATAAATAGTTTTGAGAGTGTACCGTTTTTAAATGTATATACCTCAATCTTTTGCATACTAGAAAAAAATATTTTACAGAATATTAAAGTATTCCAGGAGAATGTTAAGATGTTTATGTGTTTTTTTTTTAGGTTATGGATGAGAGTCTGAGCGAATCCAGGCTGTGCAAGCTCTGTTAGTACGTAATTATAACACATCTAAATATATAAAAGAAGAAACTGACTGACTGACTGACTGACTCATCTATCAACGCACAGCCCAAAGCGCTGGGTCTACAGATTCCAAATTTGGCAAGTAGGTTCCTTATGTGGTCTAGGGGTGCACTAAGAAAGGATTTTTCAAAATTCACCCCCTAAAGGAGTTAAACGGGGCTCCAAAGTTTGTATGGGGAAACAAGATTAGTTAGACTATTTTATTCGAAACTTCACAGGAGTGCTCCTTTTGATAAATCAGTAGAAACGGGTTTCAGGGTTTTTCAGAATTCAACCCCTAAGAGGGGAAATGGGGTGACAAAGTCTAAAAATCAATGCACAGCCTAAACCGCTGAGTCTAGAGATTCCAAATTTGACACATACGTTCCTTATGAGGTTAAGGGGTGCAATAAGAAAGGATTTTTCAAAATGTACCCCCCAAGGGGATAAAACGGGAATCGAAAGTTTGTACGGGGAAACAACATTAGGTAAGACTGTTTTATTCGAAACTTCACAGGAGTACTCCTATCGATAAATGAGTTAGTAATTGTGTTTCAGGTTTTTTCAGAATTCAACCCCTAAAGGGGGAAATGGGGTAACAAAGTCTGAAAATCAACATCGGTATTGTTTGTATGGTGTATCGGGTCGGGTGTGTTACAAAAACAACGATTTTAAGATTTAATGTGGCGGACCTAAAATACCATCATCATCCCCTGTTGGGATGCGATGGGGTTGAAATGTCTAAAAATCAATATGGGTGTCGATACCGAGATTATCGGTATATTGTTGATTTATTGTGATGATTGTGATAACGATGATGATGATTGTGATAATGATGATGATGATTGTGACAATGATGATGATGATTGTGATGACGATTGTGATAACGATGATTGTGACAACGATGATGATGATTGTGATGACGATTGTGATAACGATGATGATGATTGTGATACTGATGATGATGATTGTGATAACAGTGATGGTGATTGTGATTGTAATGGTGATGGTGATGGTGATAGCGATCGTGATGGTGATGGTGATTTTGATGGTGATTGTGATGGTGATAGTGATTGTTACTGTGATAGTGATGGTGATTGTGATGGTGATAGTGATTGTGACTGTGATAGTGATGATGATTGTGATTGTGATAGTGATGGTGATTGTGATAATGATGATCATGATTGTGATTACGATCAAAATGATTGTGATTACCATGATAATGAGTGTGATAACGATGATGGTGACTGTGATGACGATGATTGTGATTACGATGATAATCATTATGATTACGATGATTAAGGTTATGATAACAATAATGGTGATTGTGATAGTGATTGTGATGGTGATTGTGATTGTGATTTTGATTGTGATAGTGATGGTGATTGTGTTAATGATGGTGGTTGTGATAGTGATGGTGATTGTGATAATTATGGTGATTGTGATAGTGGTGGTGATTGTGATAATAATGGTGGTTGTGATGATAATAATTGTGATGATAAAATGAAATGAAATAAAATTTGGCACATAGATAGTTCAGAACCTGGATTAACACGTAGGACACTATTTATCCCTTTAATATGATCCCAGTGGGACGGTTACCGAACTTTACGCAGGCGAAGCCGCGGGCAACAGCTAGTCTTTACATAAAAACAAAGTTGCTCCTGTTGTCTGTACCTATACGCTTAGATCTTTTAAACTACGCAACGAATTTTAATGCAGTTTTATAGTGTTGGATAGAGTGATTCAAGAGAAGAAGAGGAAGGTTTATATGTATATGCTACATTGCAGCTGTGCGAAGCCGGGGCGGGTCGCTAGTATTCAATATACCAAATATTCAAAGTTGAGAAGTAGCTATGTCGGTTTTGAACTTGCGTCTTTTGCTGGGTCGATGACATTATGTGTACTTCTTTAAAATAGTTATACTTTAAAGAATTTATTATAAATTTCTTAAGCAGCTGATTCCCGGATAGGCTCACAATCCGCTTTATTAATCTACGGCAGTTTACGTTCGTTTAAGTGGCTAGGCTGTATAATAGGTACAGTTTAACTTGTGAATGGGTGCGCTTCATAATTTATAATCAGATGGGGCGGTTGATACAGGCGTTTGATAAATATGTTCAGGCTTGAAAAGGTAGGTAGGGCAGGTTAGTCATAGTTATATCTGTCCAACTATGCCAGGTAAGATAACGGAAAATGAGAACTGTCCTAATGCTTAAAACCCAAACTGACAGAAGGTCTTTGATTTCATGCAGCCAGTTTTTTTTTAAATTAATATTCTATAAAAACCACAATAGGCGAGACGACAAAAAAAAACGAATTAGTCCGTCAGTTAGATTATCAGAAAATATTTGACCCGTGTTTAAAAAAAAAAAAAAAATGTGTAAATCAAAATTGACGAAGATATGACGCTTTTAAAATACGCAATACGTCACGCCTAGGTATAATTTTTAGCTAGTTCTGACGTCACGAGCCCCCACTCCCGAGTTTTGATGCGTTTTATCTTTGTCAATATTCATTGATTTACAAAAACAAAAAATACGTGTCCATTAATTTCCAATACCCTAACTGACGGACTAAATAGATTTGCAATTTTCTGATACTGTCGTCATGCCTATTTGGAATATTATTCAATTTCGAATACAATTATGATGTCGAGATCAGGCACATTTTCGGGATTTATACAAGTTCAAATATAATTGTTAAATCAAAGATACCAGCCTTTTTTAACATTAATTACCTATCTACCCATCAAATTAATGTTTGTCTAATTAGTCCTCAACGAGATTGTGAATATTATATTCTTTAACAGATTATGGCAGCCCTATAATCATAATGCTTAAATCCATAAATCCTTTGAAGTATTTAATTAATTGATGCCCCCGCGCATATTGTAGGCTCTGCCGCAATAAATATGATTCTACTCCTTGATATTGCAATTCAAAATTATAAATTGAAAACTAAATTCTTAATGGCACCTTGTTTGAATAAATTTGCATTATCTTGGTTTGAGCGGAATTCACCAATAAAACTGATCACGATCTGTCTGTGTGTATCTGGCCACTACTTATCACCCCTGTGATTACAGGCGTAAAGAGACCACCCACAGTTCGCCAATAGGCTTGTGTCCTGAAAAAAATCTAATTAGTCCGTCAGATATATTATCAAAAAATATATGACACGTATTTTTTCTTTTGTTACGTAAACCAAAATTGACGAAGATACGACGCTTTTTAAATTCTCAATACGTCACGCCGTGCTCTAAGTTTTAGTGCGTTGTGACGTCACGAGCCTCACTCTCGAGTTTAGATTCGTTTTATCTTTGTCAATATTCATTTATTTACAAAAACAAAAAATACGTGTCCATTATTTTCCAATACTCTAACTGACGGACTAAATAGATTTGCAATTTATTGATGGTGGAAACTAGCCTATTATGTTCAAGTCACGTAATGAGGCAGAAATCCAGGCTCCGTGGCTGCTACTGAAAAATACCTGGTGGAACAACCCAATAACATTTTGCCCGACCCGGGAATCAAACCTAAGACCTTACGCTCAGCAGTCGCTTACGACCACACGACCAACGAGGCAGTGACTACTGGGTAGTATTCGAGAGTTGTTAGTAATATTCTTTAGCAATTATGACTCTGACAGACAAGTCTGGAACGTGGTTTAGATGTTGATAGCGTTCAGATTCTTCGGTTAAATTAGGTTGTTTAAAAGGTCTAACGCCTCGTTCAGTTTAAACACATGAATTTCCACCTTAAAAGTTTTAGCATTAAACTAAGGTAGGTACCTATTTTGTTTGATTTTACATACAAAAGTAATCGATATGTAAATTTAATATATTTTATTAAAGCATACGCCAGACATTCTCTTATTATAATATCCGTCAAGTTGTATGAACTACAACGTTGTTTCAATCATTAAATTCATACAACGTACTGATATTGATTGTGTATGGAAATATATTCACGCTGCGGTGAAAAAATATAGGTAGGGTGAAGTGCGCATTTGTTGGTCAAGCTAATAGTCAGCTATTTACCGTGTTAAAAACTTAATTTAAAGTTTAAACAAACCAATTTTTTTTATAAAGTTAAAGTTATACTTTTTTTTTGTATTTAAAAAGCGCGGTGATTTGATTTGATTGATTTTGTAAAGATTTGATAATTTAAAACCAATAAATCATGTCTTCTTCATGTATATTGGCTAAATATAGATCCACACAATAGAATTTATGAACAGTTTTTGTAATCCACTCATAAAATTATATACTATAATAATATATATGTAGCTTTATAGCCACAGTTAATCATTTTCCGTAGTTGACACGCTCTGTTTTCCCGCATTCCCTGATCGAGATGAAAATAGAAAGTTTCATCATTCATAAGTAATGACAAATTGCTTGTATTATTATGTAGACACTGAGAAATTGCTAAGCAATCGACTGTATCGGATTGGGATGTGTAATATAGTTACTTTTTTTTCTACCAGCTATTGGTTAATGTGGGCTTTTTTTAATAATAATAAATAAAATGTTTATTTCAATCACATAATGCTTAAAGAAACAGGATTTGGAGATCACCTTTTAAGCAAAGAGATGCTTGTGTTAGGTGACTCCGCTCTTCCGCATTAACATTAACATTATAATGCAATTGAACACAACATAAAAATAAAAGAAGTTATTAAAAATTCAAAGATTGTCGTTAACAATTAAATTAAAGTATTATAAAGTTAAAGAGGAGCACATTTGTGAGATGTATGTGAGTGGGTTAATGTGTGTGTGTGTGTGTGTGAGTGCATGTGTATTATTTTTTTTTAATATAAGTTAAATTTTATTTAATAAAAGTACTAATTTACTGGCGATTACGTGCTGCTGATATTGCTACCTATAAAATATATCTGTAAATGGCTGAATGCATAAAAAAAAATTAGGTACCTACCTAGATAAAATAAAGAATATATTTTAATTAATGACCTTTTTACTACCTATCTCTACAATATGAATTGTCAAAATATTTTTATTTTATTTTTGAATTGCTAATCGTAGGACGACAACCGGTACTAACACCTGAAGTAAAATGCAGTTTCGCTTGCATTTCGTCGGTGGCATGTTAAATGGCGCGCGTGAATTTTAATATGTTTTGTTATTGTGTTTACGATGAATTTTATAGAGATGTTTTATATCGATATCTAGAGAAATGCCTCTAGAGATCGAACCACATCACTAACATGCGGTAGGTATACCAGAAGACATTGGTCTTTACATAGAAAAGGATTATATTAAAAACCTTTTGCCAGAAAATGGCATCGTCTATTATTACCGGCACTTTTACCGGCACTTTTACTTACTAAAATTACACGATTCTTTAAAATTTGATTCATTTCTGGACTGAATACTTTGTAAATATAAAGCGATTTTTCAATGTTTTTATTAAGTGCGTATTTTAAAACTGCAATATACCTACTGAATACCGAAGAATTTGTTTTGAAATTTGTTTTTTTTTTTGGTATATTTTTTTAAAATTAGATTTCGCAAAGGACTATCGATACTCGATACTTTTGGACACCACTACAAAGCCCCTATCAAGGGCCGCATCATGAGATGGTAGCACATTATTCACATCAAGTTTTATGATGATCACGCGAAGGAATGCTACTCATTTGTCCCTCCAAAGGTATCATTGCAAAGGGTCTTATTTATTTACGTCGTAATTCTCATTTACTACATCGTTATTTATTTGCGAATAATTTATTCAGAATTACTTAAATTAAATAAAGTGAAAAATAAGACACACGAAATGAAACCTTCTGCCTTTATGGTTTCGGCCTTACCCCTTGGCCACATGCTTCACGGTCATGATACACGTCTTGTAACAGTGACTGCGACGAAAACCAAGGAAAATAGTTGGTAGCTTTCGACCAACATATTTTATTGCGACAGGATCACGGCACCATTTCACCGGAACTTTTCACAAACAGTCTCGAACTTTAATTTGGGACTGTTGCGGTGTTAACATCAATGGTGCTTACCTCACGCATTTAAGATTTGCAAGCGTCCAGAAACAGGAAAAAGAAATGTGGGTCGTCCAGCGGCGAGATGGGCAGACGACATCGGGGGAACAATCTGGATGAGGCTGTCTCAGGAACGTGGAGATTGGTACAAAAAATGAGAGGCACATAATACCCAGCAGTGAATGGATTCAGGCTGTGGATGAAATGACGATGGGCCCGAGCCTGTGGACGGAGTCTTAGTGAGCAACAAAGCCTTACAATTTTCAAAAAAAAAAGATTGTTCAAATTGCACAGCACAAACAATCGATCGAGCCATTTCGTCAATAGTTAGGTACTTGCAATTATGATTGTTTTCCCTTTGATTGCTACCTAAGTAGACCAAAGTCTTTATCGAGACGATTCATCTGTGAACAATGATTCTCGAACTAAATTTTGCAATTTTTTCGGTGAATTACCTACTCACTTTTTGTTTGACACACGGCAGAAGGCAACGCGTGACGCGGTAGACCTCATAGCAGATGGCAGGAGCAGTTTGACAAAACCAACGACCACTACTGTACAACACATTAGATCTGTACTGAAAGAGCTGGAAGTCATGGGGACAGGCGATTGGCCAGTAGTGGGATAATGTATAAAGCTAACTTAATAATGATTTTAGCTGTTGTTTCCCTTAAGGGGCTCCGCCATGGCATGATGGCACACTAGCGCCACTTTAGTATAAAATTCAGAACTCGTTAAATACACAATTAATATAAAATCTGATTGACAAAATCAATGCTTTGCAGTTCTAGATTATTGACGTCTATTTAATTCATTAAAATATATTCACTGTAGTTACAGTTAGAAAAATTGCTAAAAACGGCCGTTTTTTTCCATTTTGTATCTGTAACGACAGCGAGCTATGTTTCAATGAGTTATGCAGACGTAAATAATTTAGATGACCAAATGATTGATTTTGTCAATCAGATTTTATAATAATTGTGTATTTAACGAGTTCTGATTTTTTTACTAAAGTGGTGCTAGTGTGCATGGGGGAGCCCCTTTTTTTTTTTCGGTTGGGAAATCATCAAATGACTCCTCCCGCTCTGGGCGAAGCAGGAGGGAGTGTCAGACTTTTACTGACTAAAACCCATCCATGTTCCTTCATCGCCCTTTGTGTTCCGGGGCCACGGTATCTCAAAAACCAAAATAACACTTTGACCGAACTGAGAATCGAACCCAGTACCTCATCTTTAGCAGTCACGCTTATAACCACTAGAACAACGAGGCAGTCCCTCCATCAACGTGACGAGACATAATTTTATCAAATAAATTGTAATAAAACTTTGATTACCACTTATCAATACCTATTATATGCCAATAAACAACAACAACAACAACATCAGCCCATAACGTCCACTGCTGGACATAAGCCTCTCCCATGATGGGAGGAATTTGCCGTAATCTCCACGCTTGGCAGGCGGATTGGAGATCGCAGTGATGAAATACTAACAGAAAACGCTGCTGCCCATTCTTTGGTCTACGGAGGCGCAAGGTGTTCTGCCTCAGACATTAGTCGCCTTATACGACACCCGTGAGTGTAATGGTGTATATGCCAATACTCTGTGTTAATAAGCAACTAAAATGCCTAGCCCTAATAATAAAAGCCTCGATAACAGCTTAGTCCCGTACGACACTTGTAACGATATTAGCTTGTAACACCATTCAAATACTAACCTTACCTCAATCACATAGAACACAGTTTTGAGCGTCAGATGCCAAAGTATTCTCAAAGATAATGAAAACCGCGTAATCGAACTTTATGAGGTCTGATAGTAAAATAAATATGGTCAATAATGTATCTTTTAATTTTAATTGCTATATCTATTGTTATCTTTGCTTTTTGTAGGGTTCCGTACCTGAAGGGTACCCACCGAGACAGTATTACTAAGCTTTCGCTGTCCGTCCGTCCGTCTGTCTGTCAGCGGGCATCTCATGATCCGTAATAGGTAGACAGTCGAAATTTTCACAGAATGTGTATTTTTGCTGCTATAACGACAAATAATATAATTAAAGGGGATACTACTACAACGCGATGGTACGGAACCTTTCATGCGCGAGTCCGACTTTAACGGTTTTAACGGCTAAACTGGGTACTTCACTATGTTCAATGTAACCAGGCATCCGTAAGGTTAGTTTTATTGATAGTTAATGCTAAGTAATCTGAGGTTTAATAGGGTAAATGACAAAAAAAAACTAATTAGTCCGTCAGATAGATTTCCAAAAAATATTGGGAACATATTTTTTCTTTTTTCACGTAAACAAAAAATGAAGACGAAACAGTGCGTCGAAAACTCGTGTGACGTCACATTTGAGTACATTTTTTACTCAAATGTGACGTCACAAGCCCCCACTCATGATCTTTGACACGTTCTATCTTCGTAAATTTTTATTAATTTGATTAAACATAAAACACGTATCCAGTATTTTTTCGATAATCTAACTGACGGACTAAACTGAACCATATTTTTTTAGTCAGTCATCATCCCTATTACCTATGCTTATAGGCCCATCGTCCACGACACGACGATACTGAAAACAACGTCTTAGAAACTGTTCATGCACGAACTACCATAGAAATCCTTTTGCAATGACATTCTGGCTACATAATGGTGATTCGGCTAGAAATCTAGAATCATCGTAATATGTTGATGTTGGTCTAAAACCGATGGGACACTGACCGTGTGAACGTGTCTTGCTGGTCCTGTTATCTGCATGTTACAGGAACAGAGGGTCATGGAAAAAGCCAAGTATACTCCTTTTAAACCAGTCAGGGTTTAAAAGCTAGTCCAATTCAGTGAACAACAGATACAGATCACTTCCAGTTAATCTACCAACAACGAAAGTTACAAACAGTTACTGTCAACGGTCTCGCCAGGTAAATTTATGTAGGTAAAATAGTGCGATTACTTACTGAGATTGTGGGGATCCGGTTGTGAGTGTTCTGTTTTATTAACTTATCTTGGTTAACCTACACCGTTGGTCTAGGGGTCACAAGGGCGCCTGTTGAGCATGGAATGTCTATGTGTGATGGGTCGAACTGGGTATTGTTGCATTTTCTATTAGGATATTCCAACTGCCTGGATTTGAAAGTGGGAAGTGTGAAACCTTTGTTCCTCGGCAAGCAGTTAGTCCTGCACGAAGAGGAGGTGCCCCTTGTGCACGATAATATCTCCTGCGTTAACTGTAACTCGTGTGTAACCTAACCTAACCATCAAAGGGAATAACATAACATAACATCGCCTGTAGTCCCCAATATTTCGGCTTAGGCAGACCTACTTATTAGTACATCTACATTTCGCCAGACCCTATATTGCCATCAACCGAGCACAAATCCAATAACAATGGTTATCTCCGCAAATATTGACTGCCATTTCCACAAGTCAATCAGCATAATCATATACGTACATATATATCTCTGCGTACCACTTTGGACACTTACTGGCGATGTGAATTTTTAAATCGAACAAACTAATAACACTTTGCCCGGGAATCGAACTTAGCGCCACAGGCTGAGTTCTGAGATGTTATTTGAAAACCGATACGGCTGCACCCCGGCGGCAGTAAAACCGGCTGCCGGGAATAAAACCTATTTATACAGCCGTCAGCCTATTTCTCTTTCATTTATCGTATAAAACGGGCCGGACTGGTTTGCTCCCATTTCTTTTTTATGCAGTGTTGGTACTCTAGATAAATTACTGCAAATAGGGGGAGTCTGTATATGAAGATCGAGGATAACTACATGCAACAATGCTGGAAGCACTTTAAAGGATATTATAAGTAATAAACAGCTGCCTGTTGGAGATCTCATCCAGGAACTTAAAACCACAAAAAAAAACCTGATAAAGACAATTCAATATGTGGTGGTTTTTGATAGCAATATATTCGCCCCCTATTACATAGAACTGAAAACATAATAAGGAAATATTGGTGAACTATTTGGTACACCTCTGCCAAAAATTCGGGGATTAAAGGCGTGATGTGATATTGGAAAGCGTGATGTGGCGTGATGTGTTATTTATATAAAGGAAAGAAACAATACCAAAATAAGCATAGTAATTACCCTGCTTACACTTCTTGTATTGAAGTCGAGAATATTTACCAATTGGTCTGAAAAACAGGCTGTTTTACTTTGCAACATAAAGTCATTGAAATCACACAAATCGTCAATAAAAAACAAATCGCAACTGGAAAAATACGACCGTATTTTATAAATATCAATACATTCCGGATGTACAGACGACACATCAAACTACCCGAAACTGTAAAATTTTCCCATTAAACCATGCTTTAGCAATATTATGTTATAATGTGATCTTACCAAAGAAGTATAGAAAACGTTTTAAGTGTTGTTTGTTTAGTAAATTTTAAACTTTGTGCTGTGCACAGGGTCCGTAATTGTACCTTAGCTTTAAGCCCACTGTAAGATCTTCTGACATCAGGGAATGCAAATAAAGATATAAATTTGAATATGAATAGCAATAAAATTGAAAATCTATTAGAGACAGGTTGTAGTAGCTTGATGTGTTAATATAGCGACATTACACACAGCGCCATCTAGTGCCTCACTAAGCAACGAGGCTTGTGTCGTGGACACCAGATAGTTGATATACTACATAGATACTTTTTGTTTGTAAATACATACTTTTTATACATATAAACATCCATGACTCGGAAACAAATGTCCATGCTCATCACACAAACATTTGCTCCTACTGGGATTCGAACCCAGGACATATACAAATATATACATCGAAAACCGCAATATGGATTGTGTAATCGAATGAGGTGTTTTCAGGGCCAGCTTCCACTGAAAAAAGATAGATGGCGCTGTGCAAGACTGTTTTTATTTATAAATTTAATAGTTTATATGCGTTTGTTTTTCTTCGTTCGATTTGCGTTTTTGTTGCATTGGTACAACACAAATACCCATATTATATCAAGGAGAATATAATACTCCACTTGCGTTTTATTCAGATTACTGACAAACAAGCAAGAAAAGAACAATTATAACACCCACACACATATCCTAGCCACCATTTTATTTTTAAAAGGCATGGAATGCCAGCTCCATAATGCCGAAAATAGTTTTTACACCGAGTCTTGCACAGCGCCATCTATCGTTTTTCAGTGGAAGCTGGCCCTGAAAACACCTAATTAATCAGCCACTGACAAATAATTATTCTGTAATCAATTTACATCTCAATGCTGACCTGTCACATACACATCCTACCTATAAGGATAAAGGTCGGTAAAGCAGTCACCACAAATCTTCTAAACGGGCCAGCAGAGTAATAGCTACGCCCCACACTGGGCCAGCATCGTCCATCATTTTAGAGTAACGGTACCCAAGGTGGGAACGGGAGTATGTTTGCAACTATGTAAGTAATTCATTGGTGTTAATTGTTTATTTGATTAATAGTTTTACAGGATCGGAGGGAAACGAGGAATAATTTAAAGATGTGTTGGAAAATGGAGATGAGAATGCTTGCTTTGGAATGATTTAGTAGTATGACTCTCAAAAGGCTGCTCAATTCAAGTGGGACTGGGCAGGACATGTCTGCCGTAAGCTGGACAAACTGTAGGCCAAAGTAGCAGGAAACTGGTGCTCCGACATAGTGAGGCGGAGACGCGGCCACGAAGGAGATGGCGGCAGAACTAGACAGGTTCTGTCAGAACTGGAAGGAGGACGCGCGGATTCGCGAGAAATGGAAGCAATGAAGGGAGGCCTTTTTTATATTTTTACTCTTCGGATGGGAAATCATCAAATGACCCCCTACCGCTCTGGGCGGAGCGGAAGGGAGTGCCAGACTTTTACTGATTAAAACCCATCCATGTTCCGTCTTAGCCCTTTGTGTTCCAGGGCCGCGGTATCTCTTTCGAACAGTTTCGCAGTTTTGCATCGGCCCTTGCTGACCTCTTCCTTTTTGCTGACATCTGTTTGAGGCGCGTGTGGGACATGAACGCGCCGTCGTCGGCACAGCCTGTCGTCATAAGACGGACGGACGGCGAGCTAGCCCATTACTCACCGTCCACAGACACGTGGAGGAAGGTCTTTGGCCAGGAGTGGGACAGAGCTGGCTAGGAAAAAAAATAAAGTAGTGAAGCATCAAAATTGATTTAATCACAAAACAAACAATCATGTCTTGTGTGATGAATTGATATCATCATTACAGATATTTTATGTTTCAGGTTTTGAAACAAAGCTAGACTTTTGTACTTTGATAGCGGGACTGTTTTGATAGAAATAGAGATAAAACTTACATAATACGCCTGTTTTCACAAATACTAGGCAACACCTAAACAAATATCTAAAAGAAAGCGAACAAATACCAGCCCCTCGATAACATCTAGGCATTCTTTTAATTAGTTTGATTGTAACTTAGTCTTAGTGAAAACTATTTGATTCCCAACGTTCTTGACAGAGGTTTATGAAGTCTCACAGAATACCATAGACTATTGCAATCATAACATTCCCAGCCATGCTAACGATGGTGTTATGATACTGTCATTTGTAGATCTATGCTAACGAGTTCGAGCTATGATCTCTATGATGAGCCATTATCTGGCTGGGTCTCACGACAAATGAACCTCGGAGTTATTTGATCTAGAAATTATGGGAATGTTTCTTTATTTGTAATGGAAGTGATATTAATGTCAATGGGTTCTATTCGAACCGAGCGATTTGTTTTTTCTTTCGACTGAATACAAATCCAGACTCCAGAGAGTCTATACAAAATTACATCGTTCTACTAATTAAATGATAACGTGGAAGCAGGAGGTAGTATACAAGAGGTAAGAGCCCTGATTTTTAAAATTTTGGTGTCAATACCCGGGAATCGAACCCAGAACCTTGTTGGTCGTTTTTCGCAATAAACTATATTATCTTATCTTACGCTCAGCAGTTGCTCTTGCGACGACTAGACTAACGAGGCAATCCCAGGAACTAACGTAGGTATAAAAATATCTACCAACCACATAGACCACCTAAGCGAATAAGTTCCCCAGTAGCAACTCGGGTGATCAGAGATCTAGCTCAATTTGCAACCAGAAATTAGTACAGGATACAGGTTATATGCAAGAACATTATATATGTGCACTTGTGCAGTTTGTGCCGCCTTTTCCTTCTTGAGTAAGTTAAAACTTGCAGTAATAACGATGTAATTGACTTTGATGTCATTTATAATTTAAATGGTCCCACGTTTTTTCTTCTCTTGTAGAAAAAAGTTATTTTCAAGGTGACAACTTGAAAACGAACGCAGAAATCGGAAAAAGTTGAAGAAAAATAATCATTTTGTGTAAAGTAGTTTGAGGACGGACTAACCCACAATATTGGATTCATCATCATCTGCCTAGCCTTTTCCCAAGTTTTTATTGGGGTCGGCTTCCAGTCTTACCGAATGCAGCTGAATACCAGTAGTTTACATAGAGCGACTGCCTATCTGACCTCCACAACCCAGTTAGTACTGGGTAATACGATACCCCTTGGTAAGACTGGTTGTCAGACTTTTTGGGCCACTGACTACCTGTAACGACTGTCAAAGATCACAAATGACAACCAGGACCAACTGCTTAACGTGCTTTCCGAGGCACGGAGGAAACTCGGTATGTAATGAGTGGTCACCCATCCACAGACCAACCTAGGCAAGCACGGCTTAACCTAAAGATCGACCCGAGCGGCTGTTATTATTTGGCCACGAGCTCCTCAATATTGCATTCGATTTGGAAAATTAAAAATAGGACTGAGAGACAGGAGTTATTTGTCCCGCACAGGACAAAACAGGATGATTAGATTAACAATTAAAATTATAAAAAACATAATAAATTAAACATAACAAAAAAATAAGACCATAGATACATCAGACTAAATTGATCCTGCACGAAGCCAAAAAACCCCTGTCTCAGCATAACAATATGACAATTAATGGAGATACCGAACAAAACAATATACAAAATTAAATTAAAATATTTCTGCATACAGGAGAATACACTTACAGGAGCAACAGTTACAAAAAGTAATAAAACATTTTAAGACTTCCAACCCAGCACACAGGCCATTTATTTCACTATCAGACAAACAAATCATTACTCTTTGTTAAACATTTAACTATAAAGTAGCAAACACAACAATAAATAATAGTTTATCATGGCACCCAGCAGCTGTGGTCAGAGGAAATGCCTGATGTAGATAACTCTATTTAATGTCTGATGTCGCAGTATTTTTATACCACCTGCATGCCGTCTCAAGACTATTATATGGGTCTTGCATTTATGGTTAGAAAATAAGTTTACTTTAGTTTGAATTGAATTTAGTTGCAAGCTCAGTGTGAATTAATATGGAATGGTATAGGTTACCTTTTGTAATTGCGTTAGCAAATATGTTTTGATAAGCTTGTATGATAATGATCTCTACAACTAAATGGGTTTTTCCGTTTGCGGACCTCAAATTTGCTGACTCTATTTAATTCCTCTTCTCTTTGGTCTATTTAGTTCATTAACTCCGGATACTTGCGGTGCGAATGACTTAAATAAACATTAAATGGTATTAACACGACTTTTGCTTATTGATAGACTACAACAAAAATTTGCAAAACTCGTATTAATGGCAAAGATTCTCCATGAAATGCTTTTTCCAGATGTCATATTATCTTATTATTCTCATTTTGAATAGCAGCTCAGTGACATTCTTTTGCTCGGTTCAAGGCTACCATGAAGGGACTTATAGACGCAACACGTGATGCCTGCGTCTTTGAGAAATAAAAGCGCGTTGATATAATATTATGTTAACGCTCTTAGTTTCCTATGATACAATAGGCATGAAGACAGTATCAAAAAATTGCAAATCTATTTAGTCCGTCAGTTAGAGTATTGGAAATTAATGGACACGTATTTTTTGTTTTTGTAAATCAATGAATATTGACAAAGATAAAACGCATCAAAACTCGGGAGTGGGGGCTCGTGACGTCAGAACTAGCTAAAAATTATACCTAGGCGGGACAGATCGAGAATTTTAAAAGCGTCATAAATCTTCGTCCATTTTGATTTACGTAACAAAAGAAAAAACACGGGTCAAATATTTTCTGATAATCTAACTGACGGACTAATTAGTTTTTTTTTGTCGTCTCGCCTATTCTGACCAACTTTGGCATCCATTAAACTATCATGAATCAGCAAGTAGTCGTACGAATTACATGGAGGTACAGTACGATGTTCACGACGTTATACTCTTACAAATTAAGTTCCATCTCACTGAACTCGTTAACCATTACTTTAACCATCCAACTTTTACTTCTAATAACAATCAGTCCAAGATTACTAAAGGAGTACTTCACACTTTGAAAACGGATAATTATATCGAAACTTTTAGAAAGTGTAAGAAAGCTTCTGTTGAACTGTTCGGTGATAATGATTCTGAATATTTAAGGCTCATTTCTGTATTGTCATTTTGTTGCTTTCTGAACGACTTTGGAAGGTCCAAATGGTTTGGTTGAAAGAGAAATTGGTATGACTTTGCTGTCTGATTTTGTTTGGTTACAAACATGCACCGAACGAATCATTTAAGTTTAGGCCCGGTATCTATCAAAACGTAGACGAGCGGAACCGAGAGCAGACATGCGGAATCCGACAATATGTCATTCGTCTCTCTTGTGATTGGTTGAATCTTGCTCATGTCCTCTCCGCTCCGCTTGTCTCCGCATTGTTGGAGTTCGGGCCTTAGTCAGATTTTATTACAGTAACTTTTTTTAATAACCTCTTTAGAAAAAATACTTCTAAAAATAAAACAGAAACCATTTTACATCGTATTTTTGTCACACTTTTCGTCTTCTGCCTAGTCCACGAAAAGTTAATATGTAAATAATTAATTAAACGTCACATGAAAGAAAGAAAGAAAGAAACAAACATTAACCATCCATCTTATATTATTATCCATTTAAAATGCATCGATACCAAGCATTTGAACATTAATAATGAATAAATATCAAGAAGAACACATTGACTTTGAAACCCACCATGCATATTAATAGACTAGTGATGCACCATGCACCCAACTTTCTTTTAGTATCGATGATACCAAAGTTTTATACCGACATTTAATCGATTACTTTAAAGCGAAAGTGTCGTAGAGAATTGTTATTGATTGAAGCGTTGGGTGATAAATAAAAGAGATTAAAAATTTTACGGTTTGTTTTCAAGATAATCGTTAATTGAACGTGAAGTAACCCATCGATTTGGGAATCTGGAGTAAAAGGGAAAAGAGAAAATAAGTAGTTAAAACTGAGAGAGATTTTTGAAACTGACACTATATTACAAAATACGGATAGTGTCTAATTGTCTATACTACAAAGTAAAAACAGTAATGAATAAGACAAAAACATATAGGACTGATATTTAAGTTACCAAAAGCTTATAAATCTTAATGAAAGTTATTTTAGAAATAATTAAGTAACTCTTAGAAAACGATTACCAATTATCTAGAAAATTGCCTATGCATCCAGGTACATTTGAGTTAAAATTTTAACAGCCTAAAAGTTAAAGTATCTTATAAAAATATCATCCCGTAAATGAAAAAAAAAAGAATAAAAAAATATACTTCACGGCAAACTCAAAGAGATCTGTTTTGTTTAAAAAGAATTGATAACCTACCTTTTTTATGTCGTATATAAAGCATTTAATAGTTAATTAACCAACTAATCGTCTGTTAAATGCCACCATTTGATATCTTAACTAAAAGGTTTTAATTGTAATTTATTGAGTCTTTATTTTTCAAGATAACGTTTTATGAGATGAATATCTTATTCTGTTGCTGCTACTGTACCTTAGCAACGGCATTTTTTTGTGACATTGGACAAAATATATGTATATCTGTGCCTTTATGATCTATTACCTAAAATTAACACAGTAAATGGTCGTAATATTATTATAACCGTAATAATAGTAATAACAGTACCAGAAACTTTACAAATCATGGAAATTATTTTGTTTCGAAAACTTATCACCATATAGTTTTGCAGAACAGCAACCAGGCAGTGGAGGCTTACCAAAATACAACTAAACAATTTGAAAAGGAAAAAACGGTAAAAAAAACGAATTTATTTAATCAAATACAACGTCAAGTCGTTGACGTTGACGTTAAGCAGAAGAGTGTACCTATAGGACACCAACATTTCACCATTTAAGCAAATTCCTATATCCTGTAAATAAATAGCCCTTTTTAAATATATATTTTACGTCGGCAAATGCATTTATTTCACACTGAACACGTAATAAAACTCTTATCTCGCTTATTACCTGAAAAAAAAAAAACAAAATAAACTCGATACATTATAATTAGCACGTCCATCCCTAGTGGTTCTCATGGAATGCTTCACGCTATGCGCACACGACGCGGCGTAAGCAGTTATTAGCAAAGGGCAATGCTTTAAAAAAGCAACTATCTACATGGTAGATCTTGAGCATTCTTTTTATTAACGTATGCAGGCATTTCTTAGTTAAGTATAGGAGCTCGTGTTAACGTGAGGAATGAAGTTTTATATCTTTTGTTACAGTTTAACGCTATTAAATAGGGCTCGAACTGGTTAATAAATAGAATAGGTTCATAAAATTGTAAGAATATGCCAGAACTTAAATAATGACTTTATTTTGTAAACTACAGTAGTTATCTAAATGACTAATTTTAATTAAATAAAAACGGTTTCAAGTTTTGTAAATAAAGTGCATTATATATTTAATTCTATTATTTGGTTCCATGGGACAGTCAAAGGCTGACATGCATTACAGTACAGATACTCAGAATCGGAACTAATCTGTATGCCATGCACATTGTTATTATGTATTTGGTCCGTGCGAATATCGATCCTGAGTTCCATTCACAGAACACCAATCGCTAGGTCAATAAGGCTGAAAAAACATAAAGCCCTTTACTTAGCATGTTTCTTCGTGTCTATTATTACTAATATAATTATGTTATCCTCTGTGACAAAAAATATTCATTGTATATTATTTATTTATGACACACTTAGAAACGCCCATTTAATATAATAACATTATTTATTTACTACCTACTACCCTCATCCGTGTGTCACTGTGGGGGGCCTACTGAAAACCAGCGCCGAGTGTTTTACACCCAGCATATGCTGAGTTGGTTACCCTTTCGTTATGGGCATGCTCAGCGCAGTTGAGCTGTTTAATTCATTGTTCGTTGTTTGTTGTTATATGTGTGTGTATGTGTTGCTGCTGTCCATTAGCGAATAAATGATTATTCTATTCTATTCTATTCTTTATTCAGACTTTAAATTGCATTTTTAGAAGATTACTCAAATACGGTGGGTATTTACCCATGTAGGAGGTACATATTTTTATGCTTGAAGAATAATGTTAACCATTTTTAACCAATCTATTACAACTAATACTTTTTTTTTCCTAACTTGCTCTGTCCCACTTCTGGGAAAAGGCCTCCCTCCACTTTTTCCATTTCTCGAGAACTGGTTTTAAATAATTAATTGGAAGCCATTTTGAATCTAAACATCTATAACATAAATGAAAACAGGGATCTCAATGTCAACAACACAACCAGTCATTTTTTATAACAATGTTAAAAGAACACCCATTCATGCTTCAACAACCAAAGTTTGGTAACCCTACTCCCATTATAAAGAACAATGGCGAATTAAAGTAGGAAGCGTCGTTTCGCGGTACCAACACAATGGGTGGTACCTGGGACACCACAATGACGATCGTTACCGATTCATTAGTTTACCAGAACAATGTGTACCGAGAATCGAGTCGAACGAGAATCGATGCCGAAATAGATCTGGTATCGGATATTCGGATTGTAGTGATGGGCGCGGTATCTTTCGGTACTGATACCGATGATATTGTTGAGTTTGATTGACAATGAAAGGCTCGGTTTTATGGGTATGGTAATGAGTGAGTTGTTAGATGATAATAGATGATTGATTCGCCGGTGTGTTTTTGATTGATGACTTGGCAGATTGGTTGAAACTTTAAATCGAGTAAAAGGTCATCAATTATTGATTGTGATCTGCTAAAATGACCGTTTTGTAATAGTAGGTGAGAGGTCCAATGTGCTTTGGTATTCTTTGAAAAGTAAAATATTACGACAGATTTAGATTGGAAAAAAACACTCGGTTAGCTAGAAGCAGTAAGCAGTAAGTTATTAGGAGAAAAATAATAACAAATATAATTAGAAAAATTAGGATAAGTTTGTTCTTTTGTAAATAACTTAATAGCATCTGAAAAAGGTTGTAAAATTCCCATAAAACCTACTTTATTAAGACCTTTAGGTAGACCCACATTTTTCCAGTAATATTTAACTAACAAACAAAACCAGACACTAGGCTGATACTGAAAAATTCCTATAAGAAAAATCTAATAATACTTTGTCCGTCCTGGGAATCATTCCCAAGACCTCATTCTCAGTAGTAATTTGGCCACTTGGCCAAAGAGGCAGTCATCAAACTAAGTCTAGGAAGAAAAACATAAATAAAATAAGGCTCGCAGTGAAAACGACCAGCTGAAGTTGTAATAAAGATTGATAACTTTATTGTTGTTACAATTGCCGTGCAAAAAATAATCATAGATTTATTAGACATTCATGATTGATTCTGTGATTATTTAGTGCATTAAGATAAAGTTACAAAAAAGTTCAAGTTACAATAAATACTCTACAAAACTAGAGTGGACTGCTCAGACTCAGACTCTGTGAGCTGGTTATAATTAACTATAATTAATCAAGCGGGCCTAATAGGCGAGACGACAAAAAAAACTAATTAGTCCGTCAGTTAAATTATCAAAAAAAATTTGATGCGTGTTTTTTCTTTTGTTACGTAAACCAAAATTGACGAAGATATGACGCTTTTAAAATTCTCAATACGTCACGCCTAGGTATAACTTTTAGCTAGTTCTGACGTCACGAGCACCCACTCCCGAGTTTTGATGCGTTTTATCTTTGTCGATTTTCATTGATTCACAAAAACAAAAAATACGTGTCCATTAATTTCCAATACTCTAACTGACGGACTAAATAGATTTGCAATTTTTGATACTGTTGTCACGCCTATTGTCTTCTTCTTAGCGTGTCGATGGCAATCTAATTTGAGTCGGCCCAGAACTGAACTACTAGTTTGGCGCTTACGGTAGCGTCCATCAGTTCCTGTAGTTAACAAACAACAGGACAAGCAGGACATGATAATAAGTGCCCTATCGTTTGTGGAACAGCACCACCAGTTTTCCTTGCTGCGGTCAAAAAAATGACCAGGGTAAATTATTGGTATTTATTGGAAAATAAGAATTTATATAATTATATGCAGTGCATGCAGCTATGTCACACGGTATAATTCCAATACAACCAAGCTAGTTAATATGCAAACACCATAACATGTGACATAACATAAATATTAGTAGCCTATTCAAAACATCAATAAAATTCATAGTTCTTTTGTCGGTCAAAATGTAGATCAATGAAATTCAAGTTTGGTACTTAAAATTCTGTAGGAACACCAACGTGATGTAGTTCCATAGAATTTTAAGAAGGTAGGCAGAAAATTTTATTTGATCATATTCTGAGTTTGACTGACCATTTGACCAACGAGACAGGCATTCCATTGTTGACCAATAATCTTTCTCTTCATCTACCTCAAAACGTTATGCTTTATTTTTATGTACAGCAAAACGTAATCCATTCCCACGTTATAAAATAACTGGAGCTCTCGAAAAACCGTTGCGTGAAGCATGCGCGTTGATCGATATGAAACGAGATCAATTTTGTGGGGCGATCACTGAAACTAGTTTTTTATCTGTCCCGATAGGAAGTTGGTAATCATAATGTTAGCAAGTGTTGGTATTGGTATCGAGATACCAGATGTAAATTATGGTTTTCCCATCACTACGATGCGTGAAGGTTATTTATCATACATGCAATTGATTAACTAGAAATATTTATTGCTTTAAGTACATATTTTTTCATCGTTTTTCTTCATGTTATTGTGATTGGTAAATGAGTTTCTAAAAACAATTATCATTAAGATTTTATGATCGAACATTGCCTACTATGTAGTAAGTAAGAAAAGGATGCTATACACAAACTATTATTATCTAGTAGGGGAAAGCAGATTTTTCCGAGAAAAAAAAAATTGATAAAATAAAAATCATAAATGTAACCAGACATTAAAACTAAGATATTAAAACCTGGGTTCGCGTAATGATAATGTATTGCACACCACGGACAAGACGCCTGTGTGGTTGTTTCCCAGCAGTGAGAACGTTGCACAGGCTGAGTATACCTCTTATAGTAAGGCCTCTTTTCGATCCTTTTTCATCAGTTTCCCGTTTTGTATGGCAATATGGACTGGTAACAAATAGGCCACACCCTGTCTCATGCATGTATGGGGTCTGCAGCGATGGAAAACCAATTACGATAATCAATGGTAATTTCCACTTTGACCATTGATCTACAGATCTTCTAGGAACGGTATGCGCTTCGGCAATCATCGTCTATTTTCGGCAAAATGAACGCGCGATGATTTATTAGTAGACTATTAGGTAGGTACCTATAGTACTGTTACAATCACGGAAGAGCATCAGGGAGTGTGACCTGGTGGCCTACCATGACGTCTTAAAGCAGGATCGTTTTAATCTTGTTCCAGTGTGGGTAAGAGACGGAGCTATAGAGGACGTCTACCGTCATCTCTTTCCCACACTGGAACAAGATTAAAACGATCCTGCTTTAAGACGTCATGGCAGGCCACCTGTTTTTTTAGTTTCCTACAGTCTTGTTTTCAGGTTTAACTGCGCGTTAGTTTGTCACATCTATCTTATATTCTATATTTAGACACACTATATCTATATTTGTACATCGAAAATATAAAAAAAAAAAATACCAACGTGTGGAAGAATAACCAACAGAACTCCTTTCCAGCATTTTTGGAATTTTTGTCTGTTCATCTGTTTGTCTGTTTCGATGATCAATCATCACGTACAATTTACGAAACCAATGAAGATAACTTTTTCATATAAAAATTGTGCGTATCTTGAGGTATTATTTGGTTTTTGTTTCATCGTAATCGGTTAAATCTATGAAAAGCGCGCGAGCCTATTGCCATCAATCGGGCACAGATCCAGACTCCGTGGCTGCTACTGAGAAATTTCTGATGGAAAAACCCAATCACACTTTGCCCGACCCGGGAATCGAACCAAGGACCTCACGCTCAGCAGTCGATCCTCTTTTATTAATTTACTTCAATACTAAATTCATCATCTGCCTAGCCTTTTCCCATATGTTAGGTCGGCTTCCAGTCTAACCGGATGCAGCTAAACACCAGTATTTTATATTTAGCGACTGCCTATCTGACCTCCACAACCCAGTTAGTACTGGGTAATACGATACCCCCACTAGTAAGACTGGACCTGTAACGATTGTCAAAGAATGGTCAAAGATCTACAAATGACAGACGGGACCAACAGCTTAACGTGCTTTCCGAGGAACGGAGGAAACCTCTTTATGTAAGGGTGGTCACCCATCCACAGACCAACCTAGGCAAGCACGGCTTTACCTAAAGATCGACCCAAGCGGCAGTTATTATTTAGCCACGAGCTCCTCCTCAATACTAAACTGTTAAATATAAAAAATTGACTTCAATTTGACATATAAAAGTTCCGAAAGATATTTCCCCCACCCACGTCTTGTACCAGGACAATATAAAAGATAAGAGCTACGGCTCTCCCGAAACAATAGCCAAGCCACTAAGGTCACCAAACGAATGTCAGGCAGGACAGAACATCACAGACACAGACACTGGCGAACAATGGCTCTTTGTCAAATGTTCCCACCCGGTAATAGTATAACTGTTTTTGTAATGGCGGGTAGAAAAGTGGTCAGTAGAAATAAATTAGGTAGTTTTAGTTAATGGTAAAAGGAATTTGATGAAGTGTTGTAAATTGGTGATTTGATTTTTAAGTGGGTTTGTTAAATAATTACTTGTAGTTTTGAAAACTGCTAAGGTGGTAAGAACTCAGAATACCAGCGCTTTGACATTTATTTTAAACTAGCTGATGCCCGCGGCTTCGCCCGCTTGACAAATTAAATACTAAAACCTTCCTTTTGAATCAAAATTTTTATGTGGTGGTACATCCCTATGTGGAGTGTAAGGAATGTGATCGTCTATATATCGTCAAGTGCATAGAGTAATTTTTGAATCAGCTGAGAGATACCATTGTTAAAAATAGGGAATTATTGCCTCATTAGTCTTTATCGTCGTCTGAATCTACATATTTTATTCTAGTACATAGCATGGTCGGACAAAGTATAGCCACTGACCCTATCTATCTATTAAAAAACCCGCATCAAAATCCGTTGCGTAGTTTTAAAGATCTAATATTCAAAGCATACGTAGGGACAGCGGACAGGACAGGACAGGGACGCGGCGGGGGACTTTGTTTAATAATATGTAGTGATGATGATGCCGCAGTATCAAGCTGAGATAAGAGTTTTTTTCGCCTCGTACAGGACCAATTTATGTCCTTTTTTCCTTCTCTTGTTTTCGTTTTGTTTTTTGTTTGGTTTTATTGTTTTTTGTGTGAGTTCAATGAACACTTTTCTTTCTTTCTTCCAACTCAATATAATAACTGAGTGCGAATTAAAAAAATACTTATAGGTTAAAAGTTTCTATTGAAAAATATTGTCTTTATTCAAGAGTTTTAAAGCACTGCAGATCTATCGAACATTACCAAGTGGTAGCTGTAGATGGATCCCGTTTAGACCATGACCTCCATGTGGTTTAAAACAAGCTACAAAAAGAGAAAACAATTAGACCGCTAATGTATCGTTGTCAATTAAAGTTGCTAGTGAAAATATATCGAACAAGAAAAGTGGGTCTACTCGGTTACATAGGAAACCCATTATTTTTGACAAGCTTTCGTGGAACCCTGTTAGTTTTCACTTGGGAAAATGTACAAGTTTTACTCGTTCACCTAATTGCAAACTTAAACACAGAGGAACTGGTTAACTAGTTGTAGCTGGTTGGTTTTTTAATTTTATTTCTCGTAATCACGTCGAGTCCCAACTTTGTAAGGAATACATTGATATCCTCTCTTGGTTAAAGATACGCAGAATAAAATTATACCAAAAATTCTTATCATATTTTAACTTCTAATAAAAAAAACACGATTCTATATTGTACAACAAATTATCGTCACTCATGCGCTTATTGTCAGGGATCATTTCTATGCTCAGCTCACGTGGGTCAATAATCTTTGCTACCAAGCTGACAGATTTCTAAGTCCTAAACTTAATTTATAATACTGATTCGAATGATATCAAATGCTTCCAAATATAGAAAAGATGGTTTTAATCCGTTACACCTTCCCGCTACATCTTCATATCACCGGTAGACCCCACTAAGGAATACCTACTAACTACCAACTTATAAGAGAAACAGTTAAATAAAGTAAGTAATTAAGAGACTTTTTCTTCAATTCTCACTTCGGAATGCAACTTAAAGTCGTCAATTGCTGTTAATTTATTCTAAACGGTGTTGGACAGGTAATAAAATGTCGGAACAAACGAGTTGTAGTACTAAACTACATGGTTAGTAGGAAGGTATGTACAAATGACACTTGTCTACTGTCATTTAGCCATAAAAATGTAACAGGTGGATCATTGCCGCTATGTAGCAGACGAAATTGTTAATGATGGTCCACCAATCAGAAGTGTACCTATCCTATAGGTATTAGCTAACGTTCCATCCCAGAGCATCAAACGGAATCAACTATAAGAACATGCAATTAATTTGCATGGTTCTCCTAATGACCTGACCAAGATTACATCTGGAGTTGAAAACAGACTGAGCCCTGTGAGTTACTGCTCAGAATAGTTGTATAAACCCAACGACCAGTAGTCTACCTTAGCCCTGGATCGGAAGTCATGAGGAGAGGCCTTTTCCTAGTAGTGGGATTAAACTGGTTAACAGTATCAGTAATAAATATTGAAACACTTTCCTCCCCGACTGTATGAGAATGAATCCAATAGAAGTCGAAACCAAGCCGTCGTATAGTTTTGATTTAACTAGCAAGACTTTACAATTCCCCACATTCTACCTGAATCGCACGACACACGCTATTGTATTAATTAATTTCATGTTCCGCCTAATTGAATACAGAAAACTTGTATGAATAAAATAATTGTGTGTATGTTTATTTAAAAGGTAGTTGAGATATAGGGGGAAATCTTCGGAACTACTGATTTGATTATGAAAATTCTTTTACTGTTAATAAGCTACATTATCCCCAGTGTCATTGGCTTTATTAAAAACGTTTCCGTAACATGATTTTCGACCATAACGCGTGCAAAGCGGCCAAAATCTAGTGTATAAATACACACAACTCAAATAAATGTTTATGTTGTGTAGTTGTGTTTGTGTTTGTTGCCAGTCTACTAACGCATAATAGCTTGTTTGTTAGTCGTTAACTGAATGGTGACTTCCTTTATAAATCTCTGGGAAATATGGGAGAAGCCGTGGGGCATTTAAAAGAGCTTACAAGTGACGATATTTAAGTGCGTCCGGTTTACTATTGGATGTCAGTTAAGCTTGGCAAGAAGCTTGTTGACTGGTTAATCTTAGGACCACGGTATCAGGTATGTCCTTGTCCGTTTGATGTGAAAAAAGAGGAGTCAACTGGTGTCTGAATTTTCTGAATTGGGGCTTACCTATTCCATATTGTTATTGGTAGGAGTTCGTTGAGGATATAAGTAGTTTGCTTCGATATTTCTTCTTCCCAGTTAAAAACTAGTTTTGGGAGACTTTCTCATGTAATTTTCTGACGTTCAATATAAAATTATCAGCCTAATTTAGATTTTGTTTTTAATATCAAACAAAAAAAGCTCAAGATTAATATTAAATGTATGTGATCATAGATGTAGTTGTAACACCAGGTTATCTTTCTTGCTTCATTCATTCTTGAAAAATGTCAAGGTGAAGTTTTAGAACGTGTAGAGGATATGAGTTTCCTTGCAGACATTTTTTTGGCGTTATTAGTTGGAATAAATTATGACTGATTAATCTTTGCCCTCACAACATTCCATGATTCGGTGATCAATTGGTCAAGCGTGATGATGATGATGTCATGATTCTTCATCTTAGCGTGTTGATGGCATTCTAAATTGAGTCAGCCTACAATTTGGCGAAGAGTTTGGCACTTTCAGTAGCGTCCATCAGCTCCTGTAATGTGCTAACGGCAAGACAGGGAAGACACGTTATCAAGTGTCCCATTGCTTGTGGAAGGCAGGTATTAGGATGTCAGCATACAGGAAGGGGTCCGCAAGAGCCGATGCCTGCCGGGGCTACGGGACTGTTCGAAAGAGATACCGTGGCCCCGGAACACAAAAGGCGATGAAGGAACATGGATAGGTTTTAGACAGTAAAAGTCTGACAGTCCCTCCTGCTCCGCCCAGCGCGGGAGGAGTCATTTGATGAACTCCCAACCGAAAAAAAAAACAAAAAAAGAAGGCAGTTATTGGGATACCTAAACAAAACCCGTTATCTTTCATAGCATCTACTTCTATAAAATTACCTACTATCAAACCTAATTATATATTTCAATGTAAGTTTCCAAGTAGACCAAATCAATGCGCCCTAGATATGCTTTCCAAATGACATTCCGCTGAAGTAATGACATACCAATTGCAGTAATCTGGCGAATTATACCAACATAGACGGGGTCTTAGATATATGATTTGCAAGTACCGTTCTCAGATTTAGAAGTAACGTGGTTAGTAATTTGGTAGTTGCGGAAATTGGGTTAATTTTAAGGCGGTCAGATATTAATTGAACCGCGAATTATGGTCTAGTTATAATGTTACTGATACATTTTCCCATGGAGAAGTTTGGCAGAAATTACAGGAAGGCACTAGCTACAAAGAAAGAAGAAACAAGAGCCAATCAAGCAAACAAGTGCAAGCAAAGGTTGAAGAAGAAGAAGAAGAAGACTGGCTACAATCCTTAGAAATCCTTTTGCTTTGTCAAAGTTCATGGTACACGCCGATTGCGAGTACAATCTATGTAATTTCAGGATAATAAAAATAGTCTGTGATTGTCCTACTGCTAAAGGAGTCTTTGATTATAGAGAAGACACGGTCTTCAACTGTTGTTATTATTGGTCAAATAATTCGTTACAACAACTAATAATACGCCACTCAAGACCGTGTGTGTGAAAATGAGCCAGCAATGGTCAGAATGGACGATTGTGTAACTATTAGTGGAACAATTTTGAACCAACATGTTACTCCTAACATCTTGAAACGGTACAAGTGACTTCATAAAACTCATGTAAAAAAAACCATGCATCTTTCTTTCCGTACCTTTTTCAATCATAGCCATTTACAGTCGTACCCATCAAAGGGCAAACCAATTTAGTTATTAAAAAATCAGTGATCGTAACAGTACAGGGATTGTGACGTTTTTTTTTCTAAAGCAAATAACTACACCCGTTACCAGGCGACCATAATATTGTAGGAGGTAGATGACCGTTACAAAAACAAATAGAACTGTTACCTTGGTGATTGAAATTGACCTTTATTGCTTTGCCGTTAAGGTTTGTGTTAACCGCATATTGAAAATTGCTTGACAAAGTTAGGTTGTGCAGTTCGAAAAATGAATTGATGGAGTGTTTTTGAGGGAGTGAGAGTGTGATTGACAGCAAAGTTAAGTATGTTTGAAGTAGAATGCTTCTGTTGACTCGCTTCTTGTGGGTTCATCATAATGGTGTGTCGAACGGGGCAATCTGAACTTTTTTACATTGATTTGTTTAGTTTTTTAGGAGCATTGTATAGAGATAGAAACATAAAAACATCTCTTTAACAAGTTTGCAAAAGATAGAAAATTTTATGTGATTATTATCGATGATTAAGTTGTTTGAGGATGTTTTTTACTTTTGCATCCAGCGAGTTTTTGCAATATCAGCGGCGTCATCATTTTCATCTGGGTACACTAATATAATATGGAGATATAGTTTGTAAAATTGGATGTAGGAGGTAATCTCCGAAAGTAATTAGCCGATTTAAAAAAATACCTTCACTGATACGAGCTACACTATTACCAAGAGCCATAGGAAATGTTAAAGTCTTCAACCAACGCGTCCCGCCTGTTATGGATGACCTACTGGGCCAAAACGTGGAGACTCACGGTACGGCTGGTCCATATTCAAGGTCGCTCAGCGAGCTATGAAGCGGGCTATGGTTGGAGTCCCTCTAGCTGATTGACCGTTCCGCTCGTTCCAGAACGAGGTGATCCGACAGAGAACCAGAGTTGTCGACGTAGCTCACACAGAATAAGTAAGCTAAAGTGGCAACGGGCCGGCCATATTAGCCGTAAAACCGATGACTGTTGCGGTAGACGTGTTCTTGAGTGGAGACCGCGAATCGGCACGCGTAAGTTGGCTCGCTGGAGCGACGATCTTCGCAGGGTGGTGTGTATAAACTGGATGAGATTTGCCGAGAGTTGAGTTGAGTGGTGTGCCATTCAATGTGTGGCCAATGTTCAGAGTGTACTGCTGCAGGCTGATAATAAAATTATAATGATAATAAGATACGTTTCTTCGCAGGAACAAAATCGTGTGCAAAAGTTGGAGTTCTTTATTTAGAAAGCGTATAATCCTTAAATAAAAACCTTAGGTACTAAAGTACCATAGACAATCAAGATTCCAAGCCATATTAAAACTATAATTAAATTTAAAACCGACCAGCAATAAAACTACAAGTAGGTACTAGGAAACCAGGAGACATATATAGAAATATTTTCTAGAAGTAATGTGATAGCATTGCAGGATGTAGCACTTCAATGGTGCCGTCTGCGTTTGCGCACGTTCCGGGGTGACATAACGTTGCGCGGAGGAACGCAATCGGTGCCTTTATATCACTACAGCTAGCTGATGCCCGCGGCTTCGCCCGCCCGCAAATTAAATACAAAAACCTTCCTCTTGAATCACTTCTATCTATTAAAAAAACCCACATCAAAATCTGTTGCGTAGTTTTAAAGATCTAAGCATACATAGGGACAGACAGACAGACTCGGCGGGGACTTTTTTTTTATAATATGTAGTGATAGTGTACCAGGGAGTCATAATGGGGAGAAAAACGGGTGACTAAACGGTAAAAAGAGTATTAAAGGACATAAATGCTGCTCATCTATAAAGTGCATTACGATAACAACAGAAAAAAGAGGAAGACTCCATCAAGTCGAAGTAAAATATGACAAACGTTTATTAACTGTCAATATTTTTTCCTCATCGCGGCTATTTAACAATGATTGATTTTAGAGTACTTTGCGATACAAAGCAATGTGGTCTAATATCTTAAGATCAAGCGTTAAAATTTTAATCAGACGTCATACCAAGAACTATTTTCGGCACTGATTGCCATAAAACTAGTTTAGAAAAATAGAAAAGGTGCTTTTATGGGATGCGCTTGATCTAAAAAATGCGATTCTATGTTGCGTAACCCTTATTCAGTCAACCGTATCGTATGTCAGGTCGCTAGCACCACAATTAATAGTACAAGGGGCTAAAATGACCCATTATATACGAGGTAGTAAATAGGAACCGAGTTATAATGGGATTTTAGCGCCGTGTGTTACACTGTACTTTTGACTTTGAGTGCGAGAAAAATAGTAAATTTAGTCAGACGGACAGACAGACGGACAGAAAGACGGACAGACAGATGGACAGAACGACAGACAGACGCACACACGAACAGACAGACGGACAGACAGACAGATGGACAGACATACGGATAGACATACGGACAGACAGATGGAAAGACAGACGGTCAGACAGACGGACACACAGACGGACAGATAGATGGATAGACATACAGATGGACAGACAGACGAATTAAAATAAAGAGGTACCTATGAAGAGGCTATGAAGTTGAAGTTGTTCGTGTGGCTGTTGGACCGATTGCCTTGGTCTTCGACGAAGATTTTACTTTATGCTCTAAAGCATAAAAAGCGACTTTATGTCGCCTACGCACGACATAAAGGCGAAGTTTAGAGCATGAGAAGTGAACAATCCTTTCTATAGACTACGGCATCAAGACACTGTCAAATAACAGTTTAACCTGACTTAAAAAAAAAGAGGAGGTTCTATATTCGACTGTATTTTTGGGGTCTTAAAGTTGACCGTACTACTTAGATAGATAAATGACAATACGTGACCGGTCCGCGGGCGCAGGTGGCTTCTTCGATCTCGCGACACCGTGAGTACGTAGCACGTCGCGTCGGTGATACTGTCATTTTAATTAGATTTATATTGAGTGTGGCAACATTCGTGGTTGTACCTTTTTGTGATGGGATTTTTCTAAATAGTTAATTGAATTTTGTGCTTTGAATTTTAATGGGTTCTCGTGATGGAGTGGTTGCTCGGATAAATGGTTCTATGTATACAGAGTGTAATATAATAAACGCAAGAAGAGGTCTTTTGGTCATATAAATCTCTGCCTGGCCTTTTCCCAACTATGTTGGGGTCGGCTTTCAGTCCAACCGGATGCAGCTGAATACCAGTATTTTTACATGGAGCTACTGCCTATCGGACCTCCACAACCCAGTTAGTACTGGGTAATACGATACCACTTGGTAAGACTGGTTGTCAGACTTATATTGTGCGAATGGGACATTGTGCGAATGGGACATTGTGCGAATGGGACTTTGTGCAAATGGGACATTCTGCGTCAATGGGACTTTTTGCGAATGGACATTCTGCGTCAGATCCCACTGACTACCTGTAACGACTGTCAAAGATCTAGAAATGACAGCCGGGACCAACAACTTAACGTGCTTTCCGCGACACGGAGGAAACTCGATATGAAACGGTGGTCACCCATGCCGCGGGAGACGCCCCGGTTGTCGGGGGCCACGTAGTGGCGCCAATGCGCCTGTCTGGGTTCGAACCCACGACTTACTGGGGCCACCACCACTGGGCCACCGCTGCTCTACTGAACAGACTATACTTCAACAAATTCACACGAGAATAAATTATTATTACATTTATTGTTTCTTCTAAAAGAATAATCGCTACAAATCTTCAATTTCAAATGTGGAACGAAAGTCGGTATCGAATGTCACACTGTTTTGCTTTTCCTGTACCACGAGATTCGAATTCACACAACACTGGTATTTATTTCCAATCCATTGCGTACTTCTTTGTGAATTATCGAAATATCGTGCGAAGTTATGCGGTAATGTATTGCACATATACAGTAAGCTACTTGTTAAACGATTTCTAATCGAGTTCCATAATCCAATTAGCGGTTTTCGCGATCGCGTGCCCATTCGAGAATGCGGAATGAGTGAAAATGTGTGTTTTGCTGAAAATGCAATGTCATGTTTGTTGGGAGTAAACAGGATAGTAGGTGTACCTAACTGTTTTAGAAAGTAGTTTTAGTGTAATTGATTATTTTAAATAGTGTAGAGCAGCTGCAGTTTATCGACGTGTGGGTATTATGGACTAGCGTTGATGAATGACTTGCTTGGGCTTTCTAGTCATTTACAATAAACATAAGTATTATTACTCTGATTGGGATTCCTTAAATACAAGACTCGGATTAGTTCGGCTTAGCTATTTTTTTTTTACCGAAATTTAATTTGTATCACATACAACGTCAATGTACCATAAACCTATGTAATACCAAGTTCACTGACAGTCGAATAATTTTCAACCTAAACACTAAGGGCTTAAGGGTGAAAATTGATTGACCGCCGTCAATGAACTCGGTAGTACACACGCTACACATCAAACTACTACAATCTGTCAAATTTCTTTAATAGATTTTCAACTTTCTCGCTAGAGCCTTAGGTTCAAGGTTACTTGATGTGCTAGCGTCTGTACATTAACAGTACAACCTCAATTACTCAATCGAACGACCAGACGGCTCAAGAGCACTTTTTGTGCCAATATTTGAACAGCATAAAAACCACATTGATTGATATACCGGTGTGCTTATAATACCTACGTTGGGTTTTGCTCCAGTTTGTAGTTGGTAATGTAACATCACGACACGACGTAAAAAAAATAGGCATTACGTCATTTGAGGAATATGATCTACAAAAAGTGTGGCTGATGGTATTTCTCATCGGTAGGTAAAAATCATCCCTTTTTAAAATTGTATATTCCCATAGGAGACGAACTTAAAACTCGAAACTTTCTCAGTGGTTACCTTCCGTTATAGAACTCTTGTGCAAAAAGTTTTTCCTTTTAAACTCCAGGCTAGTTTTAGTCAGTAAAAGTCTGACACTCCCTCCTGCTTCGCCCAGAGCGGGAGAAGTCATTTGATGATTTCCCGTACGAAAAAAAAAAAAAAAAAAAGCTGTGTGTTGTCAGAGCGTTAATCTGTATCTATCTTTTCTTGAGAATTTCTTAATTAACCACCTAGGTTGGTGAGACTTTACACCTTGACTAAGACAGATTTAAACCGGAGTGGAGCGGAAAAGTGCAGGAGTTGTCCAATCACACACGAGATACCTAAGAGTCGTGGCGTGGAATTCTACCTATTTAATTAGACGAATACTGCTGGCTTCTGCTTCCGTAGAAACGCACCTAATATAAGCTGCCAATTATAAATGGTGTAAAACACCTCATAACGAAGCCGAAAGGCACTTGTTCTCCTCGTCAATGTGATAATTTTTTTGTTATACACCTTACCTGGGAACCTTCTAGTTACGGAGATATAGGGGGTCAAAGTTCCAACTATTTGACAAGTTTTTTTTTAAATACAAGTTTTAATGTAAGATTTTTACTTTAACACCTCCACGACCCCCGTACTATTCAATCCATCCATCAGCACAATGTTTTGAGTGCGTTACATTGAGTTCTACAACAAAACATGATTTTTCACCCCAACAAAAAAAGTTGTTTCCCAGCAATCATTTTAGCGTAAAGTTAGGTAGGTACTTAGTTTGATGTACCGAATGCTTGGTTGACGGCTTCGTGATGAGGTCTTTTACATCCTGTATACCGTTCCCAAAGTTATAGATTATGGTTACCTATCTAGCTTGGTTAGTTGGAGTTTAATTGATTAAACTTTGGTAGGTACCTACTTAAACCATAATTGTTGTGATATTTAAAGTCTGCTAACTTTACCAGCGTTAATGAATTACTCCCATAAATTCTACCATGAAATGTTTAATAAACATAAGTTACCAACGTTCTCACGTGAATATTACGATATGTTTAAACATGACATTCTGACATGACGTAATCTATTGTTATGTCCATCAATCATCAAGTAAAGGCACGATGTTGATCAACGACGAAAAGGTTTTGCATAGATTATCGTAACATATTATTTGTATTAGCTATGCCCCGTACATTCACCCGTCCTCGGCCTCACGGCGTCTCATCGCCTGCCTACGTTATTTACTTCGTTTTCGCTTAGCGTTCTTTCTATTTTTGCTTGGCTCCTAAGAGTCGTAGCGTGATATTAAATGGCTTAAGACCTTCCTCAACATTGGGCTATCGCATACAAAAATATCTTTCAAATCTGACTGGTAGTTTCACAGATTTGCGCATTCAAACAAACAAACAAATTCTTCAGCTGCATTGCATTAGTAAAGGTGTTTGTATGGAATATGGGCAAGAATGTATGGAATTAATCAACAGCCTATTCACGTTCGAGGATCAGATAAATGCTATTTGTCATAAGTCGAATACAAATGCATGACAGGTGCATTTTGAAGACCATAGGAATATAAATTTTGAATGTGATATAGAATTTTGTATGATTGTATTTCTCGACAGTCAAATAGTTCTGCATAGAAATTGTTACTCAATATTAGATTAAAAACTATATGTAAGTTAAACATTTTGAGTGGTGCTAGCCCACTGGTATGAGAGTAATTTATTTCATCACCACTGCTCTCAAAACGGTGAGGGAAAACATCATCTGCCTAGCCTTTTGCAACTATGTTGGGGTCGGCTTCCAGTCTAACCGGATGCAGCTGAATACCAGTATGTTACATGGAGCGACTGCCTATCTGGCCTCCACAACCCAGTTAGTAGGTAGTGTGAGACTTTCGGGTCATTGACTACCTGTAACAGCTGTCAAAGATTATAAATGACAGATGGGACCAACAGCTTAGCAAGCTTTCCGAGGCACGGAGGAAACTCGGTACCTGTTTCATCATCAGCCTATTAATGTTCCCACTGCTGAGACACAGGCCTCCTCTCTATGAGGGAATGGGCTATAATCTACCACGCGGGCCCAGTGCGGATCGGTAGATGTCACATGTCTTCAAATTTTAGGTTCTAGGACATGCCGGTTTCCTCACGATGTTTTCCTTCACCGTTTTTCACAGTGTTTCACCTTCACCGGTACCTGTTTTATGGGTGGAAACTCTTATTTTATATAAATATTGGGCAATTAACTAGGCATTTATTAGAAAACTATTCATTTTAAAAGCAGAGGAGGGCTGGCAGTTGTACCAGCTAACTCTCTATTCTTTAGACGAAATAGTGTTTATCTCTAAGTATATCAACTTTATAAATAGTCGTGGAGGGTCGGTTAGCAAAGCCATCCGAAAAAACCTCAACAGTACCGACTGTAATAAAACTAGATCATTATAAAACAAATTATTCATTCAAAATTTATTTATACAACACACAATCATAAATGATCGATTTTATAGATACAATCATGTCATAATACCTACTAGTTACAAATAAAGATTATTAATTAAATAACCTGGAAACTGGTCCAGCACTAATCAATTCCGAATTTTATTACTTGTCAACATAGGGTTGCCAAGATCAGATCACGTATTTGGCAAGTGAGCGACAGTCTGTCAAACTATTCACTTTGTAACTATAGAGTTATTTAAATATGAGCAAATTAACTGTAACCTAAATAAATGTTTGCTGCAGATTAGGCTAGTTTCCACCATCAATAAATTGCAAATCTATTTAGTCCGTCAGTTAGAGTTTTGGAAAATAATGGACACGTACCTATTTTTTGTTTTTGTGAATATTGACAAAGATAAAACGCAACAAAACCCGGGGGTGGGGGCTCGTGACGTCAGAACGCACTAAAAATTATACCACGGCGGCGGCGTGACGTATTGAAAATATTAAAAGCGTCGTATTTTCGCCAATTTTGGTTTACGTAAAAAAAAAAAAAATACGTGTCAAATATTTTTTGATAATCTAACTGACGGACTAATTAGATTTTTTCAGTACACAAGGTGATGCTAATTTGGGGTCAATAACCCGTAGCTCCAGAAATAATAAAGCTTTGTGGCTGCTGTTAATGGATTTTCCCGATATCCATTTCATCAGGAATTTCTCAGTGTAGCCATGGAGTCTGAATTTGTACCCGATTGATGGCAATAGGGGTAACGTGAGCTTAAAACATGAATGGCGAAATGTGGGTGTATTATCAGTTTATTTATTTATTTAAACTTCATGTACAATAGTGGTACATAGGCGGACTTAATGCCACAAGGCATTCTCTACCAGTCAACCTTTGGGTTAAATAGGAAAACATAGTGATAGGGTACAAAGTAATGTCTAAAAAAAAAACTTTTTGCTAACGAGAGTTTAGATTTAGATTGATACTAATACACTTAACAGATAAAATAAACTAATAGATATTTTAACAAATACCAAAAATTAAAAAGAAAATAACAAGAAACCTAATAATAATTATTATGACGATTTAAAATGGACAGCTATTTATTCTGACTAAAATAGTAGTTAGGAACTTTTCTTTTGAAAGTGAATTTGCTTTCAGCTTTTTTAATGCCAAAAGGTAGCGCGTTCCAGAGCTTTATAGTAAAGATAGCGTTAGAATTTGACAAAAACCTGTACGGTGTGAAGGAATTTGGAGGAGTAGATTCTTTGAAGCTCGAAGGTTACGACTTTGAGAACTGCCCAACACTTTGAAATGAGTCTTTAGTCTTTTAGTCTTTCTTTAGTTTATCATTTACACCTCTGCCAAGCCCTTGTCGAAGATAACAGGTGTACTAGGATATTATATTTTTTAGATACCTCGTTGGTTTAGTAGTCGCAAGCGCGACTACCGAGCTTGAGGTCCTGGGTTTTATTCTTAGGTAAGGCAAAATGTTATTGGGTTTTTCCATCAGAGGTTTCTCAGTAGCAAGCCCGTGCTTGCGACTGTCTGGATTTGTGCCCGGTTGAGGGCAAATGCTCGCCCCCTATTACATGGGACTTAAACATAACTGGCGAAATGTGTGTGTACCTACTTGTTAGGTACACCACTGCCTTACCCTTCCAGGATTACAGGCGTGACGTTATGAATTAGAGAAGAACACCAAGTCGAACTGCCTACTTACATATAAATACTTAGAACAGACTAATTACCTAAATATTAGTTATAAAAGGTGTAAAACACGCCGAAAGGCACTTTGTTCTCCCCGTCATTGCGATCATTTTTTTGTTCTACTCCATACCTTCTACGTTTCCGTTACGGGAACCGGGAACCTTCTAGTTACGGAGATACAGGGGGTCAAAATTCCAACTTTTTGTCATTTTTTTTAACCAAGCTTTTATTGTAAGATTTTTACTTTGAACACCTCCACGACCCCCGTACTATTTAATCCATCCATCAGCACAATGTTTTAAGTGCGTTACATTGAGTTCTACCAAAAAACATTATTTTTCACCCCAAAAAAAAACCCCAGCAATATTTTTTGCGTAAAGTTACTTAGTTTGATGTGAGTACAGAATGCTTGGTTGACGTCTTCGTGATGAGGTTGTTTACACCCTGTAGGTAAAGTTTTTGCGTTGAAATTAATCATTGTAATGATATAACTACTTCTTAGAACTTGACCTTCATTATAACAATATTGCAAAAAGTTAATACCCATATAGTTTTAATTTTGAAGACGTCTAGCGTGGATGTAGGTGATCGAATTAGTTTTTATGGTAACCCGGATTTATTAATAACCTATTATTATTGTCTGAATCCTGTAGTAGGGTTAAAAGGTCTGATTAAAGGCGGGTCTTCTATTTTACAGGGTTGAAATAATTTACTATAAAATCAGAAAAAAAAGTCAAATAATATTAAGTATCTATTAAGTAATTTCGGTTGAGCCTTGGTTGGTCTGTGGATGGGTGACAACCCATTACATACCGAGTTTCCTCCGTGCCTCGGAAAGCACGTTCAGCCGCTGGTCCCGGCTGTCATTTGTAAATGTTTGACAGTCGTTAAGCAAGTCAGAGGACCAAAAAGTCTGACAATCAGTCTTGCCAAGGGGTATCGTATTACCCGGTACTAACTGGGTTGTGGAGGTCAGATAGGCATTCGCTCCATGTTAAATACTGGTATTCAGCTGCATCTGGTAAAACTGGAAGCCGACCCCAACACTGGGAAAAGGCTAAGCAGATGATGGTGGTAATGGAAAGTAAGCTATTCTCAATTATTTTTTACTAAATAGGTTTGAGTTTGGCCGCAACTCACCTGATGTGAAGCGATGATGCGGCCTAGAGCACGCTTACTTAAAAGAAACCGATTCACTCGCAATTTGAATAGATCCAGGTTATAATGATCAGGGAACTGAGAAGCCGGCAGTGAAAGTATTTTAAATAATTTACACATACAAAAACTAACATCTTATGCCATAGGGTTTGCCAGAAACTATAAAATGCCACCTGCTAAAATCGCACACTTTATTGACAACACAAAATTTATTTGAAACCCACTAAGGGTTCTTACAGACGAGCGGCACGTTGCCAACTGCAGCCGTCGCCACATGACGTCGACGCTTGCAGTTGTGGCGTCGCGTCGGTGGCTGCCGCCGGCGCGCACGACAGCCGTCGACACACATTTACGCGGCATGCCACAACTGCAAGCGGCGACGGCAGTCGTCGACGCTTCGGCGGCTGACGCCCGGCGCGAACGACAGCCGTCGCAGGTGGCGACGGCTGCAGTTTACCTGCCGTTGGCAACATGCCGAGAGAGTAACCCAAGACATTCATAGTTTATACACTTCAATCAATAATAAAGGTTCTTTTTTTCCGAACCCTGGCAACCCTACACCCAAAATGTTAATTTCGGTTTTCAACACGACTTCAAATCAAATCGATCATGATCTATTCTTAACCAGTTCTATTAACATATTAAACATTACATAATTACTGCCATAACCGAACGGATCTACCGATCTATCCATAATAACGAACTTTATCAAAGCTGTCACAGCAGTTACCGTTAGTGGTTATGCAAGATTATGAAACATTGTTTTGATTGTAAATTATCTGTAAATGATAATCTGGTGGAAATGTATACATGATTATTTAAATGATGCTAAAGGTATTTATGATTTTGTTTTCACTTGAGAATGTAAGAAGAAATTGTGTAGGTGTTAATTTGCATGGCATCCGACTTAGGATGCCAATGACTCTTCGTTTTGCTGAAGTAACAATTTAACTGTTAAGTTCTAGCTTACAGTGACCACTAAAAGTCCAAAACGTCGCCAAATTTTGAACTGAATCAATCTAGATTGCCATAGAAACGATAAGAAGAAGAAGCTTGTATAGTTTTTAGTTAGATATAAATCTCACGTTTGAAATTTCCAATACCTGTTTTAAGCTTTCACAGTTTAAAACTAAACTTATATTGTCACTTAAAGGAAGTTCAGCGTCGAAATATCGGGAGCTCAAAACAAATAATAATCACGTAAGATATCCCGTAAGTGACAATGGTGTCGATTCTGTTGTGCACAAACTAAACTTAATTTAGGCTTTTGCTATCTTTTACTAAAAGGCAGTGCGAGAAAAGGACGCCTATAGTTATGAAATAAGTTAGAGATGTCAAACTAGTATAAGCTTTGCGCTTCACAGTGTTTTTAGTCGACATGTTTTTACACTTCATTTGTATGGAAATATTAGTTCCAACTAAATTTGACAACTCTAAATTACTTCCGTCTCTTTCTCGTTTTATTAGAGAGAAAAAGATAGCAATAGCCTAAATTAAGTTTAGTTTGTGCTCAACAGAATCGACACCAAAATAAGTTTGAACCCAGACAGGCGCATTACTTTGTGTAATTTATTTCATCACCACTGCTCTCAAAAACGGTGAAGGAAAACATCGTGAGGAAACCGGCATGTCCTAGAACCAAAAATTCGAAGACATGTGACATCTACCAATCCGCACTGGGCCCGCGTGGTGGATTATAGCCCATACGCAAAATACGCGCTTGACGTGGAGTTGCGGACACCAGCCCGTTATACAATACAATACAATACAATCCAATAGGTAGGTACTTGTCGTCTCAACATCCTCACTTTGCCAACCTAGCCATAATTCAAGCCGTCCAGGTTCTCCAGAAGATACATACTTCAAGAACCCAGGCTCTATCGTGTTATAAAGATAGCACAAAATTGTGATCGACGTCAGACAGCGCGTACAAGGGTGTCTGGGGTATAAAAGAGTTTTGTGTAACAGTACATTTTGATACAAGTGGAGAAAGTTTGTTATTGCATCCGAAGCGAAATTAACTCCCGAGCCGCAGGCGAGGGTGTTTTTGAGCCGAGAACTCCAATAACAAATGTCCACGTGTATCAAACGACGTTTTTCTATTCACTTTTCAAGAAATAAAATAAAAGAACGAAAAATATTTTTGTCATGAATTATTAGGAAACTATGATTTTAATTTTCTTTTTTTCCGCGCTTTGCTTTTGCCAGGTTGAAAGAGAAGCAAAGGTATGAAGCCGCTAAACAGCCTAATATAAAAAAATAGTTTTCTTTTTATATTTTTGAATTTAGAACACAAATAAATGTTAATTTGTTTATAAAAGTAAACATTAGTTTTAAAAATCATGTTTATCTATGATATTCTATTTATAAACACAATTTGAATATTCAAAAAATATGTACGCCGTAAAGACGCATACTGCTTTGCCGAAATTAAAAAAAAACATTCACCTCCGACTATAGGATAGGCATTGAACCAATTTAGACTAAGTATAGGTAAGGTATCTGTGGCAATTTTCATTTCCGCACACGTGTTGGAAAACGAAAAAAATCGCACACGTTTGAAATACATTGCATGTTGAACCTAATCATAGTGCGTTATGGACCAGTTTTCGAGGAAATGTATTGAAAACATTATTTTCACCCAGGAAAGCCTGATTATTTGATCTGAGTATTTTAATCAACTTAGCATATTATATGCTAAAAGAAACTAGCATGTCCTAGAACCAAAATCGAAGACATGATGTGACATCTAATCTACCAACCCGAACTGAGCGCGTGGTGGGTTATAGCCCACATCCTCTCTTACGGCCATTTTCTATAACTTACTTATCTATAACTGTTGGTTAATATTCCTTACTTCTGTAGCTATCGGTGTTTCTATAAACAAAGAAATCCTACCCGCGTCACCTACCTTTTTTTTTTTTTTTTTTTCGGATGGGAAATCATCAAATGACTTCTCCCGCTCTGGGCGGAGCAGGACGGAGTGTCAGACTTTTACTGACTAAAACCCATCCATGTTCCTTCATCGCCCTTTGTGTTCCGGGGTCACGGTATCTCTTTCGAACAGTCCCGCAACCCCGGCAGGCATCGGTCCTTGCGGACCCCTTCCCCTTGCTGACTCTCTTTGAGGCGCGCGTGGAACACGAACGCGCCGTCGACACGGCCTGTCGTCATGAGACGGACGGACGGCGAGCTAGCCCATAGCCCACCGTCCACAGGCCCGCGCCTACGGTGGCCGGGGGCCACCACGTGGCCCCCGACGCCCGGGGCGTCTCCCGCGGCGGCCGGGACGCTGTGAGGCTCTCTCCCTCTCACGTTCCGCCACCTGCTTCTCTAGCATTACTGCTTCGCAGAAGGAGGTGACGGCGTCCCATTCCGTCTCGCTCCGGACCATAGCTTGCACCAGGGCCGGACGCGAGAGGTCGCCGCACCCGCGTCACCTACCTGTCACTTGATTCATAGAAAAATCAAAGAACGCTTTTCTGTGACGTTTTGTTTCTAACCTTCCAGTAAGAAAAATGACGAACAGACCGAGATAGCAACCTACCGAAATCGGCTAGTAAGTTACTGCCGTTAGATAGGAGGCCTAGGCTGTGCCTCCCAGCAATGGAAACATTAGCTGAATATGTTAATAAAATACTATAGAATCTTTATACAAGTACGTAACTAGTACAACTTAAGACACCTCGTATCTCGTGTGAACAGTTTTGTCATACATTACGAGGCTGGCCATGCGAGACGTGATAAATATGCACTCAGGCGCAGCGGGATCTATGCGCACTGCGAGGTGTCTGTTTACAATGCTTATAGAAACAGCAAACATGCATTCTTGATGACTATGGGCCATACATGTGTGATAGTACTTCCGGAGCCTTATGGAGGGAGGATATCCTGCCTGATACTTAGTCTATAAAGGGTGTAAAACCCCTCTTAACGAAGCCGAAAGTCACATATTCTCCCCGTCATTACGATCATTTTTTTGCTCTACACCATACCTGGGAGGGAACCTTCTAGTTACGGAGATATTGGGGGTCAAAGTTCCAACTTTTTGACAAGTTTTTTTTTTAAATACAAGTTTTTAATGTAAGATTTTTACTTTAAACACCTCCACGACCCCCATACTATTCAATTCATCCATCAGCACAATGTTTTGAGTGCGTTACATTGAGTTCTACAACAAAACATGATTTATCCCCCAAAAAAAAAAAGTTGTTTCCCAGCAATAATTTTTGCGTAAAGTTACTTAGTTTGATGTCCAGAATGCTTGGTTGACGGCTTCGTGACGAAGATGATTCTTAGATGATTCTTTTACACCCTGTATAAGAAAGAGTCCGACCACCAATAGAGGACCAGAGGGCATAGAATAGTCAAAGTGACATTCTGTTATTAAAAACGATGATAGAAAATAAACTATTTTAAATTAAGAATCAGCTTTGCCATCCAACGTGGCAATGCTGTCAGCCTTCTGGGCACTATTTCTGACAGCGATGTGGACGATTTTTTTGACGCCCTTTAATGCGAAAAGCATACATCACACACATACATACTACATTCCCACAGCAAAAAAAAATTGTGATCACTAGCATAAGATGATATAATTTTTTAAATTGAACTTTATCAAGAAAAAATCTTTGTTGTGTGTTTTCTTTAAATATAAATACAACCCTGTTTGAAATTAAAATAGTATAAATTTATATTTTTAAATAAAGAATCTAAAAGAAGAAGAAATCATAATATTTTACATAATCTACCATAACAAAAAAGAATTCGATTTTTCAAAGTGATCGCAAATTTTTTTGATGTGTGTACTTATGTACATAATTTTTATCATTATTATAATTATGTTTGGTTATAGATAATTATGTATTTTAGATTGACATGAGCTTCAACAGAAACTTGTTCAATCCTGTTGAAAGTCAATGTAGAAAAGGAATCCTAAGGGGTAACGTACTAGGAGGACACGGTGGAGCACACGGTGGAGGTGTGCCCCGCGTGGGCGGAGCACCGCCGTGTCCTCGAAGCGGCGATTGGCGGCGGCGACCTCTCGCGTCCGGCCCTGGTGCAAGCCATGGTCCGGAGCGAGACGGAATGGGACGCCGTCACCTCCTTCTGCGAAGCAGTAATGCTAGAGAAGGAGGTGGCGGGACGTTAGAGGGAGAGAACCTCACAGCGTCCCGGCCGCCGCGGGAGACGCCCCGGGCGTGCACCGTAGGCGCGGGCCTGTGGACGGTGGGCTATGGGCTAGCTCGCCGTCCGTCCGTCTCATGACGACAGGCCGTGTCGACGGCGCGTTCGTGTTCCACGCGCGCCTCAAAGAGAGTCAGCAAAAAGGAAGGGGTCTGCAAGGACCGATGCCTGCCGGGGTTGCGGGACTATTCGAAAGAGATACCGTGGCCCCGGAACACAAAAGGCGATGAAGGAACATGGATGGGTTTTCGTCAGTAAAAGTCTGACACTCCCTCCTGCTCCGCCCAGAGCGGGAGAAGTCATTTGATGATTTCCCATCCGAAAAAAAAAAAAAAAAAAAAAAAAAGGGGTAACGTACTACCCACTAAATGGGTACTGAAGGTCAGACATGCTTTATGTAAAATACTTGTTTAAACTAGAAGCTGACCTCAACATAGTTGAAAAAGTCTGAGCAGATGATTACAATAACGATTGGAAGCCTTTAGAAATCTGACATAATTATTGGAGATCGAACAGTTACTGCTTCCTGATTATAGCTAGTTTTTATCTCGTTTGTCACCTAGAAGACCGGAATTACGTGCTGACAATCAACAATCTAATTTATGATAATCTAAAGATAAAAGTGACTATGCATCTAATTATGTGTGAATTTATTTTCTCCTATCTGTCAAATTTATCAGGATTGGATAATCCGTCATTAATTTTATTATGTTTACGTACATATTTAATTTTTTATTTAAACGTGAAAGTTGTCAGTATGTTGTAGTCAATGCATATGATGTAAGTGTTAAATTCTATGTCTTGTAGACAGTAATCTGAATGCATATTTTTAATACTAATGAAATTAAGTGAGTGAAGAAAGTTTTTGATGGAGTAGTATCATTTTTACGTATGTTAGTTTCAGACGAGAGTAACAAGATGATAAAATCGGTTACAATGTAGTTATGAACATAATGAGCGGTTGTCAGATAATTTTCGTAAGTTGAAAAAATAAACTTACCACCTGATGGAAATAACATGAACTTACCTGTGAACAATAAAATATTATTGTTAGCAAAAAGATTTAAACTAAGACAATAAATTCAAAGCAAACAAACACGAGTACTAAAGGTAAACTTCTGTATATTCTTAAGGCCTGTGCAAACGAGGGACAATTTGTCCGTGAACAATTTGCAACAACCAATGGACGTCAACCAATAGATGAAGGACTTTTGTCCGCCGGATAGAAATGACCGTTCCTGTTCATTGGATTTGTTGTTGTGTTGTTTTGTAAGGGCCTGCGCAGATGAGGGCTGCATCTGTGCAGGCCCTCATGGGGAGATCAAACGTTAATAATAAAACCCAGTGGGAAGCACAAACCGTCCACATCGTCCCTATAGTGCTCTCTTCCACTGGTATCGTACCGAGATCTCTTATGCAAAGCTTAAACACTTTACACATTGCGCCCCACACTCTTCACCTGCTCCAAAAAGCCACAATTTTGAACACGTGTCGCATCACCCGGAAATTCTTAACTTCTTCTACAATGTCATCAACATTCTCCATTTAAACTTCCCCCTATAAACTTGGCTACGGCCCGTGGGTAGGGTTTTTGTACTCTCTTACGAGAGAAGAAAATGAAAGAACAAGAAATAATAATAATAATAAATTTTATTTTCTCCCACAAAGTAAAGTTACAATATAGAGGTGTTACAATTAAATATTGGAGGTACAAAGGTTTGTGGGAGTCAGGAGTTCAAACTAGGATGATACCCTGTGCTATGAACTCCTGACCCCCCTCGCCGAGATTGGCATTATGACAATTGTTGCAAACGTTGCGTTGTAGGTAATTATATTATTTTAGAGCGATCGTTGTTTATCTGTGCTACTACTACTATTCTAAGATAACATTTTTGTTTAACACATTGCATTCTTCTGACGTTACAAGCTTAGTTTTTTTTATAAGAAAAAAAAATGTTTTTTTTTTACTTACTACACTAGACAGAAGATGTAATTTAGCTATCGTTCACATCGCATGTGCAAACGAATTAGATAAATGAATCATAGCATTCATAGCGCACAGTTATCGGCCATTTTGGAGAAATTGCTGCTAATGGATTGGAATTCTAGGTTGTGATAGTAAATGAGACATAATCGTGTCGATTCTGTTGTGCACAAACTAAACTTAATTTAGGCTATTGCTATCTTTTACTAAAAGGCAGTGAGAGAAAAGGACGGCCATAGCTATGATCTAAGTTAGAGATGTCAAACTAGTTTATGCCTCGCGCTTCACCATGTTTTTAGTCGACATGTTTTTACGTGCACCCTTCATGTGTATAGAAATATTAGTTCGAACTAAATTTGACAGCTCTAAATTACGTCCGTCTCTTTCTCGTTTTATTAGACAGAAAAAGATAGCAATAGCCTAAATTAAGTTTAGTTTGTGCACAACAGAATCGACACCAATGTGAAGTAATAGATACAAAATATGTTTGTTTTTATAGCTTCTTGCCATGGGAGGTTTTTTATTCAATTATGAATACCTTTCATTTCAAGAATGTTGGAGTTGGCTTTCAGTCTAACCAGATGTAGCTGAATACCAGTATTTTACATGGAGCGACGGTCTACCTATAACTACTGTTAAAGATCTACAAATAACGCCTAGGACGGACGAAGGTAACTCGGTAAGTAGTGGGATGGTTACCCATCCACGGACCAACAACCCAGGCCAGCGCGGCTTAGCCAGAAGATCAACCAGAGCGGCTGTTATTGTTTAGCCACGAGCTCATAGAATATTAGTTCTATCATTTATTTACTTTTCAGATGTGCTATTTCACCGGGGTAAACGCGTGTTGATAACTTAACTGAAACATCACTTTCTTAAAACTCCAAGCGCAACTTAATATACAAATTATCATAGAAATCGAAAATACCTTTCTATCCATCTTTAACTAACAGTTTTTACTTTTTAAGGTCATCCATTGAATGAGAATGAGTCGTCGTTATTTCTGCTTATCACCAATGACTGGCGATTTGCGGTGAAAGTGGTTATTGTCAAGTATATCTGTTGGTTTTGTGATGATTATAACAGGACTGTGGAGTAATGAGATGTTTTGCATGGTAGGCCTTTTTGTTATGTTGAAAGGGAATCGACTGTCTTCGTATGGACATGTGGTGAGGAGGGACGAATCGCATGTGACTAAAAGAGTGATGAATATTATAAATGTTGATGGATGGAGAGGGAGAGGAAGACCAAGGAGGAATGGTATGAAAGAAAAAGTAGTAAATGATAGCGTGACGGTTGTCAGAGGAGACTGGAAGAAAAAAAAAACGTGTTGCGCCGACCACAAGTAACATGGGACAAGCACTTTAAGGACATTTAAGTTTGTAAAGTAAACGTGAAGCAAGATTCTAAATAACTAACCCTAGGCTATGTTTTGAGTTTAGTCTTAAAAGTCAGTGTCCTTATTTGTTCACAACTTTGCCATAAGTATGTCAGCGAAATGGTCACTTAAAGGCTCGTGTCTGCGAGTTCGCTTCCATTGATCTGGCTCTTGTATTTCCAGCAACAGAATTTAGAAACCATGTAGATACTATGAGGATAGTGTGGAGCTTAGCCACAAAGTTACTTGCCAGTGTTTACTAACAGATTCTACAAGTTTGCAGTCTTTTTATCCCATGGTGTCATCTATTTCGTAAGTGGCTCGCGGGAAAAAAACATTTTAAGAAATATGGATAAAGGCCCACTTTCCCTCACAAAAAGGAGACCTCTGTCATGACAGTAGTAATCATTTATCATCATTTCAGCCGAAAGGCGTCCACTGCCGGGAATAAGCCTAAGTGTCGCCACATTGACCGGTCCCGTGCGTCTCCCATCCAGCGGACCCCCGCAACCTTCACCAGGTCCGTAGTAATATTCATGCTTTATATACCTATGTCTTTTGCAATGACACAGTATTCCGGATGAGTATCTATTTTATCATTTTAATCCTTGTATTGATGTCTGATAACTATATCCTCTGTTCTACTAACTTCAAAAAATTGATTGAAAATCCTCCACATAACTAGCCTTCAAGCCACAAAGTGCGTAAAAAGAAAAGCAAGTCCATCGTAAATGCGTTCCATTATAAGCTCACCGGTGCTGTATCAAAAGCGTTGTGGTTTGTTCATTATTATAGTTGAGGTTTTCAATAATATCGCAAAATGTTTGTGCTGTCGAACGTGAAAGTTTGTAGAACGTTTTTTTTGATAGATGAGAGCAATGTGAACTGATGTAGCAGATGGAAATTGAAAAGCTTATTTGTTAGTTTGTTTATCGATCTCATCTACTATTGATTGAATTTGGGAAAGCTTGAAAACTATATACTTAGTACTAACAATGGAGAGGACGCTTGCAAGCTGATTATTCTATAATCTTGACTCCAAAGGAGGTTCTTTCTTTTTGTTTATCGTGTGGTTAGTGCCTCACCAAAAGAGGTTGATGATTTAAAACATTTTTTTGGAAAATTATCATTACAGTCATCATCATCTGCCTAGCCTTTTCCCAACTATGTTGGGGTCGGCTTCCAGTTTTACCGGATGCACCTGAATACCAGTATTTTACATGGAGCGACCGCCTATCTGACCTCCACAACCAAGTTAGTACCGGGTAATACGATACCCCTTGTTAAGACTGGTTGTCAGACGTTTTGGGCCTCTGACTACCTAACGACTGTCAAAGATCTACAAATGACAGCCGGGACCAACGGCTTAACGTGCTTTCCGAGGCACGGAGGAAACTTGGTATGTATATAATGGGTGGTCACCCATCCACAGACCAACCTAGGCAAGCACGGCTTAACCTAACGATCGACCCAAACGGCTATTATTATTTAGCCACGAGCTCTTTCATAAAAATAAAATAATAATAATTTATAGTGATTGCTATAAATAGCTAGTTGTTTGCTTTACTATTCTTTGTTATTATCTCCCTTTTTTCTAGTTATCGGAATAATGTCCCTTGACAACCAAGCTTGGTCATTGCAGCTGGATGATTTCAAATCAAATACCAGACAGGGGTGACCTAATAGTACATACACAGATTTACACCTACCACTGCTTGTCTCTGCATCACCCAAAAACCTTTGGGTGATGCAGAGACACCCAGCATTTTCTACCAGTCAACCGACTGGTAGAAAATGCCTATGGCATTAAGTCCGCCTCTGTACTTTGTGCTTGAAGTGTTAAATAAATAAATAAATACACCCAAATTTCGCTAGTTATGTTATGTCTCATGTAATAGGGGGCGACCCTATTGCCTACATTCAATTATTTATGATTAATTATCATGAAATCCATCATAAGAGTTTAATTTTGTGAAAGTTACACTAAATTACTTTTACTAGTTTGGAGATGGGCGATACGAAAACACAATTTACTTATTGCATAATCTAAAGATGATCACGTGTAGGCTGGTTATAACTTTGATTAAACTCCTAATTTATACAATGTCGATCTAAATCAGCCCACATATTACATTAATAATAGTTTCTTTGGACAGTATTCTTGTGGAAAGCTGTGATTTATCTTTCTTAATAATTATTACATAATTATTTTCGTTTTCATCTCTTTCGACGTCACTTTCGGCATTTACCAAAGGTACCTGGTTGTTATTTGTTGTGAGAGAGCCTATGAGCCTATAGCCTATGCCTATCTATTTCAAAAAGGTCTTCGTACCGACTCATCCTGAAAATAGGCATGACGACAGTATCAAAAAATTTGCAAATCTATTTAGTTCGTCATTTAGAGTATTGGAAATTAATGGACACGTATGTTTTGTTTTTGTAAATCAATGAATAATGACAAAGATAAAACGCATCAAAACTCGGGAGTGGGGCTCGTGACGTCAGAACTATGTAAAAAAATTATACCTAGGCGTGACGTATTGAGAATTTTAAAAGCGTCATATCTTCGTCAATTTTGGTTTACGTAACAAATGAAAAAAGACGGGTCAAATATTTACTGATAATCTAACTGACGGACTAATTCGTTTTTTTTTGCCGTCTCGTCTATTCTTTGATTACGTCTTGACCTGTTCTCAAATAAAGTGTGCTGAACTTGAAAATAACATATCTAAGAGTACGTTGACTTTTTATGACCTCCACAATTATCCACAACTTGATTATGAAAATAAGTACTTACCTACTTACATTGATTAGATTTCTAGAAGATTTTCTTCGAGTAACCTCAAGAACGACAACACGGTAGGCCCAGGCCCAGAAGGAGATGGTGGCATGAGCTGGACTCTTTCTCAAAGGATTGGCCTACAATCGCACTAGATCGAGAAATGTGGAAGGAAGAAAGGGAGGGCTCTGCCCTGCAGTGGGACAATAAAGGTTTATAATATATTAAACTTCAAGTACTTTCGTTCCTCCATTATTCATTTCGTACGTAAAAAATACGCCACAATATTGGAAATTGCAAAATTAAAAGAAATAAAAAATGATCCAAACGCACCGTGTGATACCGTTCGATCACTATTCTAGTTCAAAAACATCGCAAGCGCCATAACAGTTACAGATTAATTTTGCCGTTATTAAAATTGCAACACACTTTCACAACAAACTTAGTATTTACGCACATCAAACTCAACAACATCACAATTCTCAGCTCTATGTGTTACTGCACAAGGATGGTTAAACTTGCGACTTTAGTTGTTGAACAGCAAAATAAATAACAATAGAAATCCACGTGGGTAGAATCATGTAATTTAATTGCGCGTTCGTGATATATAGTAATAATAATTGCAACCATATATGTAACGGAAAATGTCTAACATTAAATATATCGAGGCGCGTTATAGTGATTAAAGGCTTTTTAGCGGATTCTTATGGAGAAAATATGAAGTTTATAAATAGAAAAATAAAAATAACGTAAGTACTTTGTATTTATGAAAGCGAACAATTTATGTTTTTGCAAAATCGTCCCGTAAAAGGGTTGCACAAGAAAAATTGCTTTTATGGTTCTTCGATATTTTTGCCGACAGAAATTCACATCAGGTGCTCATTTTGTTGTATGAAATTTTCAGGAAGGAATGAAAAGGAATTATCAGTAGGAAATATATTTTTGAATCCACTGTTAAACCCTTAAAAATATTCAACAGTTATGTCAATTTCTTTATTGATATAGAAATCCAGCAATAACTTCTACGAAGAATTCCTTCAAGATTCAAAGAAAATTCTCCACTCAGTCGAAGAGAAAATCCTGAGATATTATACACTTATCTTAAGATCAAGCTGTCGACAAAAATTAATTACTTAACTGTAAATATTACACACTGTGTTTAAAATCCACACTTAATTACGACTTTCCTGGGCAACATTAATTTGATTTTATTCGCAATTACTTTTAAAGTTATATAAATGTCACTAGGATTAAGATTATAATTATTTTTACCGGCTGTCATTTGTACAATTATATGCATTTATGGTCAAATAAAACGCGAACTAAGAAGACCGGAAGACGTTGCGTTGGAAGACCTCCCACTAGGTGGACCGATAACCTGGTGACGGTTGCGGGAATCCGCTGGATGCGAGTCACACGGAACCGGCCAATGTAGCGACACTTGGGGGAGGCGTATGTCTAGCAGTGGACGTCTTTCGGCTGAAATGATGATGATGATGAAAGCGCGAACTACTGTTGGCCTTTCAACAGGATAAACAGCTTCTCTACCACAACACAGTAATCCAAAATCCTGAGGATCTAAGATGCAATGCATGAATCTTATTCTGCCAGCTTACACAATATAGTATACTACTCTGTCAAGAAAGTACCGGGAAAAGATCAATAATACACAAAATGTCTGTTATTCATCCAAATTTATTTTATCACCTTCAAAGTATGCTCCTTTAGAAACGATACACTTGCGCCAACGAATAATCCATTCATCAAAATATTTTTTAAACGCTGCTTCCGGAATTGAGTCCAGTTCTCGCCGCGAATTCTCCTTTATGTCTTCTATCGATTGAAAACGGGTGCCACGAAGTGGTAATTTGAGTTTAGGGAAAAGAAAAAAGTCAGCAGGAGCCATATCTGGTGAATATGGTGGTTGCTGGATGGTATTTGTTGAGTGTTTGGTCAAAAATTCGTTCACAATGATAGCCTTGTGCGAAGGCGCATTGTCGTGGTGCAAAATCCAAGAATTTTCTTTCCACAAATCTGGCCTTTTTCGTCGAATTTGCTCTCTTAAACGCCGCATAACGCTCAAATAATATTCTTTATTTACCGTTAGACCTTCCGGTAAGAATTCAGAGTGCACAACACCGCGATAGTCAAAGAAAACAGCCAATATGACTTTGATCGACTTTGGCGTGGTTTTTTCGGTTTCGGTTCAGTTGGAAGGCGCCACTCCGAAGCTTGTTGACTAGTTTGCATGTCAAACTCGTAAACCCACGTCTCGTCACCAGTAACAATGCGTTTCATGAATGTTGGGTCCGAACTGACTCGTTCTAGCTTGTCCTCAGCGACTTTCATGCGATTGAGTTTTTGGAGAAAATTCAGATCTTTTGGGACTAGCCGAGCAGCAACATGTTTCATACCCAAATGATTAGTTAAAATCGTACGGATCGACTCGTGAGATACAGAAAGTTCGGCGGCTATCTCTCTCAGAGTTGAATGGGGATTTTCAGTCACTATTTTCTTCACTTTTGCGATGTTAACTTCAGTTGCAGACGTTGACGGCCTACCAGAGCGAGGCAAATCTTCCATCACATCTCGACCGCTTTTGAACGCTTTGAACCACTCATAAGCACGAGTTTTTGATAAAGTCGATTCACCGTAAGCCTTCTGTAACATTTTCAGTGACTCCGAACACGAAATTCCATTGGCGATGCAAAATTTAAGACAAACTCTTTGTTCGATATTTTTGTCCATTATGAAATTCGCAATACACACTATATATGATATTACTAAAACCAGCACTGTATTTAATATAAATAACAGATGCAACTCAAACTCCGCGCCAAAATGGAAAACAGTTGTGCCAATCTAACAACTACAAAAAAACTAAAATTTGAATTTGGAACCATAAACAAATCATCCATTCCCGATACTTTTTTGACTGAATGTATATCAAAAACCTTAACCTCAAAACTAATATGATGAGCGCAGAAATACTATAAGTAATTATAGCTACAACTAGGACCAACACGGCATTTTAAATTGTATCCCACATTTATTCCGAAGATTAGAATTTATAGACCACCTGTACAGAATTCTATATTTTTTTTACGCGCGCAACCTTTGAAATGACATATTTATCTTATGAACGAACGCATGGAACCAACTAAGGCTTCCAGATGCAATTATTACCATAAATACAGGCAGATGTTACCCTTTATACAGCCTTATTAGCATATAAATTGGCGGCATGTGAGCCGCCATATTTGTGCGCCATTTTCTATTATATTCAAATTAAGAACGCTTGGAGCGTTCGATTCAGATATGTCATAATATTACAGATAAATGTTATAAACCTATAACCAATTTAGGTTTTAATCTTTGAATGGTTTGTCTGTTTGGTACCTACTCTGTTTTTCATGGATATTTTATGGCGGTGCAGTACATAAAGTACGTGAAATTATTAATCGGACGAATAAAAATTAAGTTGGCGACTAATTTACTGAATTAGCGACTATTATACCAAGTAACATTTATCAAGTCATACATAGAAAGCAAGAACGGGTGAAGTTCATTTTCAATTCCATGTAATATAGGACGACCCTATTGCCATCAACCGGCCAAAATCCTTGCCCAGCTCTTAGAAAATTTCTGATGAAAAAACTCATTAACACTTTACCCAACCTGAGAATGGAATCCAGGATTTCTTGCAAACATTTTCTCGAATCTGTTGGTTTACACCCAGGTTATGAAATAACTAATCGTGAAATCAAACTGATGGTCACAGGAATCAAACTACATTAATGAACTCCATTTTACAAGGCCGTGTAGAAATAACTTTATCAAATTTTATTACTGACATTTACGGGGCTTAGCACCATAATTAAATATTAATATCCTGTAATACACAGTCGCGACTAACAGCCTATAAGTACGGTTTATACTTCCATAGATTTAACGTAGTATTAGTTAACATTAACCGGGAATAATCTATTAAAGTTCCTTGCGCGTGCGCTTGTGCCACAGAGTAAGATAGATCAGAAGGCTCACAGTCCCTAATGTAATTAATTAGGATGTGGGTTATCTTTGATAGTCGCAAAAACTTGGGGAAATATGTCTTCAAATATTATCTATCATGTGTCATTAATAAGAAATTCACCCGGGCACGAGTGAATTTCGAGTGGTCAAAATAACTAACTTCCATTCAGGCTGCTGACAGCTTGTATGGAAGTCCTTTTTTTCATAACCCGATGAGGGGATAACAGTAAAGATTTTGAAAAATGTACTTACTAAATATAAGAGAGGGTTTAACCCTTGTAGGGGGATTTTACTAAAATCCTTCTTTAGAGCTACGTACGAAATTGTATGCTTTTAGATCCTGTGGTTTGGTGGGTTGTGCGTTCTGTCACCGAGTGAATTTCAGATTTCTACCATTAAAGAGACTGTCCATGACCTATGTTGTAGTGGGCAGAATCCTTTAAGGTTGTCATAATAATTGTGCATACACTTTTACAAATATCTATATTTGTAAAAGTGTATGCACACGCTCTATAGAGCGTGTTATAATGATTGCGTGGTTGCTTTCATGTCTTGTGCAGAGTCAAACTTCTGATAAAGCCTTAATTTTGCATGCGGTAGAAGACATGTCGTTATATATCGAGCTGTTATCGATATAAAGCAGTTTATTGACACTTAATCTAGGTCTAGACCGTTTAACGTGTAGGCATTAAAATTGAACGCTTCATTATTGCTTCGTTATAATGGGATTCTGAATCAATATAAAAGTTCTTCCGCAGATGAACAATACGCGGTGTTTTTGTGTCAAATGATGGTGAATGTCATGAACCCATAAGAAGTTTTAAACCCAATTTTCCCCTTTAAAGGCACAATATGAGAATCGTTTCAAAGCATTTCGTTTGCACTTCAGCCAACTTATATGTGCAGGCGGTAAAACACAGAACTAATATAAATGTACCAAGTTTGACATTTTGATGCACTTTGTTTTGACAAGCAGCGCCACTTTGAACTGCACACTTAAAGTAATCATACTGTATCTTAAAACAACTTTACTTTTTAACAAGGGGCTTTTTGGCAGCTTATGTTACCCGAATGGCGCAGCGGTAGTGAGGCTGCCTTACGTTTTTAGGGTCTCGGGTTTGAATTCAGGTACGAGCAAATGTTTGTGTGATGAGCATGGACATTATTAATTTGTTTCCGAGTCATGGATGTGTATATGTATAATAAGTAGGTATGTATTTAAAAACAAAAAGTATCAGTTAGATTATCAAAAATTATTGGACCCGTATTTTTATTATATATTTTTCTTTTGTTACGTAAACCAAAATTGACGTAGATATACGACGCTTTTAAAATTCTTAATACGTCACGCCGTCGTGGTATAATTTTTAGTGCGTTCCGACGTCACGAGCCCCCCACTTCCGAGTTTTGATGACGTTTTAAGTATGTATTCATCATATCAACTATCTGGTGTCCACGACACAAGCCTCGTTGCTTAGTGTGGCACTAGATGGTGCTGTGTGTAATGAATGTCCAGCGATATTGATTTATTTTACTTTTCTTCATCGTTGTCATTTTGTGTAGTTAGATCTTTATGTTTACTCTATTTTCAGAAACAGTTTTATAGTCTTGAAATCTTCACTAAGGACACTACAAATTAATTAGATTATGCAAACATGGCTTGAAGATAAATCGGATAAAATTACTAGCATCGTAAAGTAGTTATCAGAGATCAATTTTATGGCCATTCTAAAGTCAATCATCACGCCTTACTCCCATGAGGAGCGAAGAAAACTCTATCGATAACGATTTTACCGTAATATGCATCCGCTCATTAATTACTATAGGCAGTTTACCGTCTCTACGTTGCTCTACATAGTTCTAGGCCAATATGTTCCTAAGTCCCGTATTTTATGGATACAAAGTTGAGAAACTATTGCGCAAAATTGTTTCTCACAACACCAGAAGTTGTTCCCTCACTTTTGTTTATCGTGGAATAAGCATGTTGCCAGCAACCCAACATGTTATCACATGCTACAAACATGTTTCTGAAACGCAAAACGATGTTGCTGAAACTATGTTGTTTCCCTTTGAATAAGATGCCGTGGTCAAACCACCATCACCATCAGCGTTCTAGGTGATCTCTATAATTAAGACTATCAGAGCTTTTTGTAATATTAAGTTAAGAACTCAATTCTCTACAATTTGCCGCTCTATATTTTACTTAATTATAATTAGGTGAAATGTAGAGCGATAAATTGTGGAGATAATTTCATTACAGTTTTTTTTATTGTGTTTAAGTGTTCTTTCTTTTCTTTCTTGTAATATCTTTGCATTAAGAATGTCAAAGATATGAGAAAAGGATCCATCGGCCACAACGTGACCTCTTAAGGAGTTAAACTATGTAGTTACTGATTTGGTTTTTGGATTGAAATATTAATATTATTTTGGCTACTCATAACACAACATCACGCCTGTAATCCCCGTAGGGCTAGGCAGAGGTGTACCTAATAGTACACAAATATTTCGCCAGTTATGTTATTGTTTTAAGTCTCATGTTATAGGGGGCGAATCTATTGCTTTCGAAAGGCCACAAATCCGGACTACTTGGCTTACTGAGAAATTCCTGATAGAAGATTCCCGGGAGATTGACCTGGTAATCGGGTAGATGACACACCGATCAATTGAGATACTTTTTAAGAGCTGTCAAAACGCGGTTCTCTCATAGATTTTGTATGGTAAGCCAACTGTGACGTCAATGTTTTTTCAACTTAATGACTCAACTATTTATTGATTTCAAAGCAACTAAAAATCGAAATTTGGCAATTAATTGAAAATAAATCGGATTTTCAGGCCCAAAGTAAAGTGTATTTTTTAGAGATTGGTGTCTTGGAATTATTGTTTTATGGTGTCATTTACCCTATTGAACCCAATACCTCATACTCGGCAGTAGCGCTAGCAACCACTTGACCAACGAGGCAGTTTGGCTACTCATTGGTGATTTAATTCGTAACACGATACTATTGTTCAGCTTGGATCTTTTCAGTTTTCTTCGAAGCATACGTATAGAATTTTGAGAAACAAACGGAGTGCTTAATGAAATCTTTGGAATGGCAATGTTTTATTTGATTTTATATAGTTTATTTTTGGCTGGCTTTTACCTTGGTCAGAGGCTAAGTTATGCCATACGACGTGGCAACGCCGCCAGTCTCTTGGGCTCATTACCAGTTGACAGCGTTGAGGAGGAGTTTTTCAATGCCCTTTTATAGTTTGTTGTTAGTTTATTTCATAGTTTCTAATTAATTGTGTATATAGTTAGTTTATTTTTATTAATAATGGCACCATCAACGAATGATGTTCCCACTGTTGGGACAGAAGACTCAATGGAACAGTAACTAACCACTACCTTCTGCCGACCCCACTATCTCTATCACTGAAGTCAACAATGCTGTGAATCGAACGTCAATTTCTATAATTTCCAACAATTTCTTCGCCATTATTTCCGCGAACTATTTTTCTTCGACGCATGCTCGTCAGGTATGTGTGAGAGTACATTAATTATCTTTAATGAAGAACACTATCGCGCTGTAAGAATGTCTGCTAATATGACACGGAATTCTTTTAGATTTTAACAATTATTTTACAATTAATGAGATTTTGTTTTGTTGCACACAAAAAAATAAACTATTTGCTGTTTCGTTGACCTATCGTAGCAAGCGTGATTGCTGAGCAAGAGGTCATTCGTTTTCCGGGTCGGGTAAAGTGTTATTGGGTTTTTCTTTGAGGAATTTCTCAGTAGCAGCCACGGTATCATAGATTTGTTCCCAGTTGATAGCAATAGGCTCTCCCCCAATAACATGGGATTTTAACATAACTGGCGAAATGTGCGCGTATTATTAGGTGCCTGTACCTGTGCCGAACCATTCGGGGATTACTAGCGTGAAGTAATGTTATGTTCTTTTAGATAGCACGGGGATTAACATACTCTTGATTGCACTTTGACATAAAGAACATAGTAACAGAACGAAAAGAATACGGAATTTTTAAATCCGTCTTAAGAATGGCTTGACTACCTAGTGTTATACCCATACCCACATTTCGCCATTAATGTTTAAGTGCCATGTTATAGGGGGCGAGCTTTGTACCTTAAACCGGACACAAATTTAGGCTCCGTGGCTGCTAATGAGAAATTCCTATTAAAAGAAGGACCCAATAATACTTTGCCCGGCGCAGTAACAACGAGGCAGTAAATGAGTAAGTATGTTACAGTCAAAACTGTTAATCAGTCAAAACTACTTTTGACTAGGCAAAACTATTTTAACAATAACTAACATTTACTTAGAAACTTATTAGGTTGTTAGGTTTTTTTTGTGACCCTTTGAAAAACATCATGAAAATTTTGATTTTCATCAACTCGTCCCAAGTGGGCCGTAGGAATGTGGGACGAGTTGATGAATTACTCATTGGACTAGGTATGTAATTACAACTTAGGCGTTCTAAAATAACATATTTTTAATGCAGAAAACACATTTTAACTTCATAAGGGTTTTGACTGACATCAGTCAAAAGTGGTTTTAAGATTGGTGATTAAGAGTTTTGACTATACCTAACACGTTTATAAAAAAAAAAACTAATAAGTCGGTTATGTATGCATATAAAACACGCGATGTTCGATTGTGCGGAAAAGGCAATTACAAATATAATAATTAACCACTTAGAAGAAATTAATTGAATTCTCTTTATGTCTAATTAACTAGCTTGACCTTTAAGGCCTACGTAATAAGATATTTCTACTCGTCCGCATGACTCAATACTGCATATCATACTCTTATCAGCATTCCGAGCAAAGTGTCATTAGGCTTTTCCGTCATTAATTATTCAGTAGTCAGCCACGGAGTCTGGATTTATGTCCTGTTTATGGCAATAGGCTCTCCCCCTATTACATGAGATCTAACCGACCGACGAAAAGTGGGTGCATTCCTAATAGGTAAACCTCTGTGTAGCCTCTTCGGGGATTGTAATAGACGCCATGCTAAATACCATTTCAACTCAACCAATTTGAAACGCGATGTCATACTGTCGTACTCGTATTATACAAACTGGTTATCTATCAGGGCCCGGCTTCTCGACAGAGATAACGACAAAATCGGTAACTTCTTTAATTAATGTTGCTTGCGGGAAACGCATCTTAGATGTAGAGTCCTGCATTTCCCACAAGCATCGTTATTACAACCGAATTCTTTCGTGAGTTATTAGCGATCGAAAGTTAGCGATTTTGTCGCTATCTATGTCGAGACTGCCGAGCCCAGATAGGCATGATAACCACGTCTACCAGTAACACGTATTCATTGACGGGCGGTTAGTGTAGTAGCTCATCCCGGTACATAACTAGTTTCATTTGAGTTTGCTCTGTAAGCTTGTGAGACGGTCAGCTTATTATGTAGTCAAGTTTTTATAGAATACAAGTTCTAAAGGGGTAAAAAGACCCACAATATAACGCCTTTTTTTTACAAAATGACATTATTACTTAACAGTTTTATTTTTTATTTTGTCTGTTTTTTATTGTTTACGTGAAAATGATTAGCCGACTGTGTCTAAAAGTATGATCTTGAACACACTAAAATAAATTACCGTAATATCGACTACCTTCAATAAAAAAATATAATTTCTTTAAAATCCTAGCTTATTCCCGCGGTTTCGCCCGCGTGGGTGGAGTTCGGTAATTGTCCCAAGGGATCGTTCTACCGGGATAAAAGTATCCTATGGGCTATGTGTTATAGGTTATACTATCTGTGTGGCAAATTTCATCCAAATCCAGTCAACAGTTTTTAAGTGAAAGAGTTACAAACATCCATCCATCCTCACAAACTTTCGTATTTGTAAAATGAAGTAGGAATCGCTAACTTTTGATTTCTAATGAATAAATTCAGTTGCAATAACGATGCTTGCAAGCGTCGTTATTGCAACCCAATTTAGTCGTTAGTAATCAGCGATCGAAAGTTAGCGATCGAAAATGCAAAAACTTCTAAAATCATAATCCTTCCTTTTGGCTTTGTCGTAATCGGATAAAAAGAAGCAAACACAACGTGCAAATGGCACCGTTTCTCTCTAACAGTTCTTAAACAAACATTTACCTCTTGAAGGAAATACTAAGTCATTTGGAGAAAAACCTGTGAAGTCACTTAGAACATTTTTGTATTCTATTTAAGTCAAGTGAGCATGTCCGTCCGATGGCTACCTAATTGGCGACACATTGCCTTTTACTGGCTTACGGAAATATATGGCTAATGTGATACTGATACTAGTTTCTCACTAAGGAATGATGTAATATAGCATCACGGCTGTAGTTATATCCCCAACGGGTTAGGCAGAGATGTACCAAGCATTCTGTACATCTAACTAAGTAACCCTACGCAAAAATACGCAAAAATTAAAATTCTTTTTTGAGGTGAAAAATCAAGTAACGCACTCAAAACTTTGTGCTAGTGGATGGATTGAACTGTGTGGGGTCGTGGAGATGTTTAAAGTAAAGTTCATGCATAAAAATATGTTTAAAAAAAAATGCTAAAATGTCGGAACTTTGACCCCCAATATCTCCGTAACTATAAGGTTCCCAGGTAAGGTGTAGAACAAAAAAAAAAAATCACAATGACAGGGAGAACAAGCCTTTCGGCTTCGTTAAGTCTTTTTACACCCTTTAGTACGGCAAAGAAGACCCACATTTCACCAGATATGTTAAAGTGTTTAAGTTGTACTAAACGCTCCTACTATGAGGTTCAGAGTTCGATTCCCAGGTCGGGAAAAGCTTTTTGGGTGTTTTCATCAAGATTTTCTCAGTAGAAGCACAGAGTGGCATATTGCCTGGTTGGTGGCAATAGGCCAGGTCTTTTAACCAGGGACTTACTATACATACATAACATCACACTTGTAATCCCCAAAGGGCAAAAGACATTTCACCAGTTATGTTTTAAGTCCCATGTAATTGGGGTGAGCCTATTTCCATCAACATGCTCCGACCTGGGAATCGAACTCAGAATCAAATAGGTACTCAGCAGTAGCATTTAAAGCCACTAGACTAAAGAGACAGGTGCTTCTGATCTTACTTCCATGGCTAGGGAGTTATGTAATGATCTACATATTAGGGTTTTTTAATGTTTGAGTGGAAATATTAAACGGTGTCATGTTGGATTGCTGTGCTAGAAAAATGTGTATGATTTATGAAAGTGAAAATGGTTATGTAATAGTGACTTAATATGACAGTTAATAATTGATTTATGTTGTTGCCTTTAGGAAGCGGACATTCAAATATATAATATAGCATTCGTGTGTCAAAATTGGGAACATTTTTGTATGGTTTTATTCCCAGTGTCCGTTCTATAATTCTTTTATATCTCTTAAACTTACACCTTTTTAAGTATTGTTTTCTTCATAAAAAAACCTTTCTTTAAACCTCAACTCTAATCATTACAACATTCACAGCACTTCCTCACACAAAAACCAAACCCGTTAAAACTAAAGCAAAAAACCCGTGAACCATATCAAAACAATTTACCTCGAAGACTTTTTTCTATAAAAAAACACCTACGATGCAGGCCCCATACCTAATTGCCGTCGACATACGTAGCTACCGTGGGTTTATTTACCTCGAGCACCGGCGTCTGCGCAGTTGTTAAAACGGTACCCATTGGCTACCGTGGACCGCTGGACTATAGGCTAGCCTACATATTTTGTGTCGGTAAAGCGAGGGTTAAAAATAGAGGTGAGAGATGTTCTTTTTAGGATATTGAAGATTTTGTTGGTGGCATTACGTCCGTCTATGTACTACTTTTTAGACAGGAAGTTTAAAGAAATCATTTTTAGGGTTCCGTACCCAAAGAGTAAAAACGAGACTCTATTACTAAGATTCCACTGTCCGTCTGTCCGTCTGTCTGTCACCGCTTCACCAGGCTGTATCTCAAGAACCGTGATAGCTAGACAGTTGAAATTTATATTTTGTATATTATTCACTTTAAAAATAAATAATTAAATTAAAATCAAATAAATATTTAAATTATGTTTTTTTTTTATTTTTTTTTCCCATACAACAAACGTGTTTATTTGCCGTTTTGTCTAATGTTGTATAGATAATGGTACGGAACCCTTCGTGCGCGAGTCCGACTCGCACTTGGCCGTTTTTTAAGATGGTGTGGAACTTGGAGAGGCCTTTGCCCAGCGGTGGGACAGTAAATAAAAAAAAGGATGGTGTGGATGCACTAATAGGGACACACCTGTGCCTAATCCTTCAGGGAAAACAGGTCTAACCTAACAGAAATAGATACTAGCTTCGCTCGTGACTTCATGTGATTGTATTTTATCATTTTAAATTCAATAGCCGCTATAAAAGATTTCAGTTTTTAGGTGTGAAAAGCAAATAAACACAAGCATGCTAACAGAGCAATGATTCTACGTGATTGGTGGGTATAGTACTGGTGCCAGTTATGATGAGAATAGCGGTCATTGCCCTTTCCCTAATATCTCTTCGTACGAACCAAAACAAATAAACCATGTATCGTTTTTCATTACAAAAAATGTTAAAGATCACGATAGATGACGATTCCAGACTTGAACAGGCTTATTTTTGGTTTTCACAGTTAAGAAGTTTAATAAATGTAGGTGGGTCAATGACCGCTATTCTCATCTTAACTGGTACCAACTATAGAATCAAGTAGATCATCCACCACAACATAATTCCCCCCTACGTATTCCATAGCATTTAAATAGAGCCAAATTAAATGTTACAGAGTTTAGATTTTATCATATTAGTAGGACGTAGCTTACACATAGACGAATATATTAATTTGCCGTGTATATTCATTTGTTAAAGAAAAGAAATTAGGTGGATGCACTTTCATATTATGCATATTTTTGTAGATGCAAATGCATTCGGATTATCCGGTTTCGAATTTTATTTTATTAAAAAATACTACTGGTATTGGTTTAAATATATTTTTTAGTTTATTTTAACATAAATTCTAACGGTATCCTCATTAAAATTTCTGTCAAAATCAATTTTATAAATTGTTGAGAAAGAAAGTAGATGCAGCTTGCATAATTTAACAGATGCTAAATGCAAATTCATTAATTTTGAATATAATTTTTTAAATATTTATGATGTTTTATTATCTAGATAGTGTTTCCGATTTTGAATGATTAATGTATCTATTAAATATCTTTTACAAACTGAACCCAGTTAAGAAAGTGCATACCAACTGTTTAAATAAACTTCACAGCATTTCTTTTATTCCGAATAACTATCATTTGAAATCTACTATCATCTCAAGATATCGCGTGAATCTGTCTAATAGCGCATTCAAAAGACAGTAATAGTCATATAAACAACCCACTAATTCACTAATGTGCGCAAAAAACAAACATTTTGACGTTTGTATGCGTTATTTAATGAACACTTTTATCCGAATTATGCGAAACTGGAGAAAGTCACTGTCACTTTTAAAAAAGTAAAGAATTTTTATTCGAAGACGATCGGCGTCGCGGCGTTTCGTTTGAACGTTGGACGACACTAAAATGATGCTTTGAGTTATTAATTGGCGTATAGACTACATAGCTATTTTAGCTACCAAATTATGTAGCTGAGCGCAAAAATTATTGCTGGAAAACGACTCTTTGTTGAGGGGTAAAATCACGTTTTACGGTACGAGTCAAAATAAGGTACTCAAAACATTGTGCTGATGGATGTATTGAATATTAAGGGGGTCATTGAGGTATGTAAAGTTATAACATTAATAGTACATTGTAATACAAGGGGCTAAAACGACCCATACCATGACCATGACCTCGTTAATGACCCATTAACGAGGTAGTAAATAGGAACCGAGTTATAATGGGATTTTAGCGCCGTGTGTTACACTGTACTTTTCACTTTGAGTGCGAGAAAAGTAGTCAATTTAGTCAGACGAATAGACAGACGACAGACGGACAGACAGACGGACAGATAGACGAAAAGACAGATGGACAGACAGACGAATAAACAGATGGGCAGACAGACAGACGGATTGCAGACGGACAGACAGACGAACAGACAGACTGACAGACAGGCAGACAGACGGACAGACAAACTAGACTAGAGACTGTGGGAAATGAATGGGTCACTTTAGTCCCGCTTCGTAGGGCCACAGATAATATAATACTTCGGTAGGGCTATATTGTGTGAAGATAAAAAAGGCCAAAAAAAAAATTGCAGTGACGGGGAGAACAAGTGCCTCCCAGTTTCGTGAAGGGTATTTTTACACCCGTTAGTTAATCTTAACAGAAATGACGAATAAATTTTATAGCACGCAGTATGGCCACTGCCACTTATTACCATCAAAATGCATTTCTCCGAACAGTATCAAGCAGTCCTATGCTGATCACGTACCTGACATGCTACCAGTTGCCAAAGCACGAGGACTGCTTATGAAATGAATGAGAATGTTACCTAATACCCGTTTATATGCTTCGTGGATAAACTACGAAAATTATTATGACTATTGACCTATTTAGGAAGAATTGAGGACTGTGGTCGCAACTGCGACTGCGGAGCATGGAGTCCTGGGTTCGATTCCCGGGTCAGGCAAGTGTTATTGGGTTTTTCTATCAGGAATTTCTCAATAGCTGCCGCGGAGCCCGGATTCGTGCCCGGTTTGACGGCGATAGGCTCGCCCCTATAACATGGGACTTACACATAACCGGGGAAATGTGGGTGTGCTATTAGGTACACCTCTGCTTATCGCTTTGGGGATTACAGGCGTGATGTTATGTGAGATTGGCGTGCATGTATGAAAGTCTTCGATCAACAATTAGCAACTGATCGAAGGTGAAACTGGTCGAAGCGAAAGGAGTTTGTTAGGATCATGGCAGTGTTTTATGCTTAAAAATCCTTCGACAATCTGCAGTAAAATCTATGCCAATATTGCACTTGAATAGCTTCGAATTTTATATTTACACTTTCTTGCTAAACAAAGACAAATGCGCTTTGAAAAACCTGTCAGCTTTTATACAACTTTTTAGGCAGGTGCCACCAAACCCTTAACTACGGTTAAACTTTTTATTCTTAACCGCAACCAACCGCATTCCGTCAGCTTCCTTTGATGTTAGAAGTAGTTATCTTTACGCTTCTTTTTGCTTGAACGGATATAAGCGGTATCAACGTCAACTCGATATGTGATACGGTGTCTGTTACTAAATGTAACTTTTTTATTTGTTAGTGCAAGTGAGCTTGGATTAGATTTCATCTGTAATTGGATTTATAATAATATTGATATTTTAAATAGGTTTAATTTTATTTGAGTACTAATATTAGAATTATAAAATATTATATTAAAGTTAAATAAAAAATGTAACAGAGTTCACATTTATTTTTTATCTGACATTAGTTTTTATGATTTATTCATAATTCTTAAGTTTCTCAACGGATAACAAAATCCACGAGCTAAACAAATACATAATAATCGTTCTTCTTCATTTCCGTGTAGTTAGTGATGTAAAAATAATCGTTAAAAATAAAACAAACCGCTAACGTTTCGTTAGTTTTCATGATAATCATTTTAATTATCATTCTCAAACAAATATAACGCTATCTTTTATATAGTATGATTTAAAATAAATAATTATAATTCTTTCGCACGCGATCCATTTCGTGATAATTATGAACATCATAATGATTTGATGGAAACATGAACAACACGAACTTCTGGGAACGAGAGATTACAGCGTTATGTCAGCTGTTTGGTTTTAGAGAGGTTAAGTCGGTGGAAGTACAATGAAGAAGTCAAACTATTTTGCCAATCTAAGAGTAAAATACCAAAATCAATGTACTTTTGTGACTTTGACAGCGTAAATTTAAATCGTTTTTTTTAATAATAGGCTTTTTAATAAATTAATATTGGGTATATTTTCTCTTTCTTACTTCTGTTTAGTTTACTCTAAGTTTTGTCTTTACGTATATCTCACACTTTAATTAAGAATATAAATTAGTAAAATGCAATTGTCTATGTGTAGCTATAATGACTATTTTAATGTCATTACACATTACTTATCTTTCTAATAAATTTCTTGTTTTCTGCTAAGATAAGCATTAGAAAGAAAATACCAAGTAAATTATTAAAAAAATACTCTAAACTAGTTTGAACTCTGCTCTCGCAGTGAAACGAGCGTGTAAGAGAGAAGATATTAGTTACAAACGGTTATTGTTTTTCTACATATCACGTTTCCCACAACCCACTTTACACAACGCTAGAATGTGGAGAAGAGTCGTTACAATTATTAAAATTAAAATTATGACCCGAAACATTGGGAAAATGTTGTTTGCATGAATTTTTGGTAACAACAAATGAAACAAACTTCCATACAAGCAATGATAGAACTGAAATAAAATGTCTTTGCCTGAAAATGGTCATGAGGTACTCATAGTTAAATAATAACAGCCGCTCGGATCAATCTTCAGGTCAAGCTGCGCTTGCCTAGGTTGGTCTGTGGATGGGTGACCCCCATTACATACCGAGTTTCCTCCGTGGCTCGGAAAGCACGTTAAGCTGTTGGTCTCGGCTGTCATTTGTAGATCTTCGACAGTCGTTACAGGTAGCTACTCAACGGCCCAAAAGTCTGACATCCAATCTTACCAAGGGGTATCGTATTACCCAGTACTAACTAGGTTGTGGAGGTCAGATGGGCAGTCGCTTCTTGTAAAATACTGATATTCAGCTGCATCCGGTTAGACTGGAAGCCCACTCCAAAATAGTTGGGAAATGTTAAAGCAGATGGTGTCGACTTGGCAATGAAGTTTTTTTTTTTTTTTATAATATCACCACAGTTAAGGTACGCCTAAAACTGATATCACTCAAACTTAGTTTTAATATTATCTGTCATAATATTTAAACTACGCTTTAGTCGTTAAGGTCCGTTTTCACCAAAACACTGCCAGTTTAAATTATCACCGACGAAAGTAATAAAATATTTAAAAAAGATCAGGCATCAAGATAAACAAATTTAAAGCCGTAACAGTAACTGCTACATATCCATAAGTTACGACTAAATAACTGTACTCGCTCCAACGGGAGAAGATACTTTCACCTGACATCACATTACGGGCGGACTAATCAATCATGTCCATACTTAACTTACGAGTACTGTTACAACATGACTGTCTTAGCTTAGTGATAAGCTTCTTTCGGATTAGCTCGTTCCTTCGTCAATCTGATCTAGTCTGACTTCAGGACAATATTGAGTTTAAGAGCTGGACCTTTAAAAAAATAAATTAAACAATTGATCGTTAGTGTATTGCCGAGCACAAGGTATCGGGTTTTCAATCACGTATATAGTAAAATTACATTACAATAGAAAAAAAAAAAATGTTTTGTTAACTAAATGGGTTAGTTACATTTTCAATTTAAGCCCTAAATTGGGATGAGGACAGAAAAATAATGAGTAAGATGAATTTAGAAGTAACCCGGAGTTTGGTTTTATGCCCGGTTGGTGGAAAAATGCTCGCTATTTATATAACATGGGATTTAAAGATAACTGGCGAGACTGTGAGTGTATCTACTATAGGTACACCTCTAGCTAAATAGACGTATTATTATGTTATATAGCAACATAATTTACAAACAATTCAAGGCCAGAAACATCAATAGACCGATTATTTATTTACAACCAATCATTCGTCAAAATGATGTAACCGGAACGTTAAACACTGTATTTAACGGTAGTTAAACTGACGAAATGCGGTGCAACCGGCTGTTGATTGACGTTATGTCAACAGTTTCGACGATGGTTTGTTGAAATTATTTTGTAAATGTTTAATTATTAAAACAGGAAATTAATGAACGTATGATTTATTATTTTGAATATTATAAGTCATTGATGAAAAATTATCTACGTTTATGTAATTAACGACAAAATAGAATTACATTGTATATTGATGCTAGAAGATTTGTTATTGTATTTGAGTGTTTATGAAAGCTACGTTCGCTATGGTAACTAGTAGCTACGAATACTTTCATTATAATATCACCACGCTTGTTATCCCCAAAACGTTAAGCAGAAGTGTACTTGAAGTATTTTAAGGTTTTATAACTGACAACAAACCTCAAATAAGGCAGGCTGCTTAAAGCTGCGTTCGGAATTCTCAAAATATTTAAATTTAGAAAAAGAATAGTTTTTGTCATGACACGGAGTCTCAATGGAATTTTTATCCTCGTAAACGTGTGGTCCATTATTTAAAATACATAGCAAAGTCGCTGAAAGGCCTTTTATTTCAAGTAGAATAAAGCTCCCTTTTTTTTTTTTTTTTGTCCGATGGGTATCATCAAATGAATTCTCCCGCTCTGGGCGGAGCAGGAGGGAGTGTCAGACTTTTACTGACTAAAACCCATCCATGTTCCTTCATCGCCCTTTGTGTTCCGGGGCCACGGTATCTCTTTCGAACAGTCCCGCAACCCCGGAGAATAAAGCCCCCGCGTTAACGTTCTACAGTATTACCATTTGTGTTGTCCCATGTATTAGGGGCAAAATCATCATTACCTGCGCACAATTCCAAATCCCCGGCTGCTATTAAGGCCCTTCTAACCCTAAAATTAGCAACTCTATTTGTAGTGGTTCAAACTTAGTTTGAAATACTGTTAGAATAAAGATCTAATCAGCTTGCACCACAAAGCGGTTGTTACGTCAGTCACTGCGGCCGAATAGTGCGAAATGAATATTTTGCGATTTACAAAAAATCTATTGATTGGGCTAAAAAAGTAAAACACATAAGACCGGCTTTATAGTTAGTTCAGTTAGTATGCAAAGTTTCATGATCTAATTTGAAGTACTTTTTGAATACCAGCGGTTTATTGTTCGATTTGGAGGTAACTTTGGATTTTTTTTTAGAGAAAAGTTTATGGAATCGTGCTTTCGTCACAAATAGTTCTACTTAGCATTAATCCTCAACTTTACCATATATTTATTTCAAAATTAATGCTGCAGTATTTTAAGGCTCTTAAGAAATTCCTAATTATGTTCCAAAACATAATTGTTTTGGAACATAATTAGGAATTTCTTAAGGGCATATACCCCCTCAAATGGCTTAGCATGATCCTCCGTTACGCCTAAAATTTTTTAAGGGCCTATACCCCCTCAAATGGCTTAGCATGATTCTCATGATGTGGTAATTCACATCCTGAGAATCTAGCCCTCAACAGTAGTAATGATATTTTACTCGATAATCGTAACCTAGGTCTGATAGCCATTGAAAATGCCATAAGAAACAGTTATAAGCCCATAACAAATAGCGACACGTTCCCTTGCCTACCACCACAATATATTAAAATGCCCTGAGCGCCTGACGCCGCGCCGTCAGCGAAAACATAGTTATGAACTGCAACGTGATCTGACGTGTATAGCCAATTATATGACTTGGTATTGCAGCTAGAAGTTTCGTTTGTATACACACTTCAACCTCATAGGAAATGCTTACACAGTATGTTACAGAATACGTGCAAATACCTCCTAAGCAATTGAGACCATCAAACTGGGCAAGTTTCCTTAAGAAAGATGGAATCTTCATACTAATTGCGTCAGTTAATGCGATATTTAATATGGAAAGCTTTTGTGTTATTCGACCCATGTTTCTTGGAAAAGTTGTCCAGTTTGATGGCCTTGTGGCTTGACTAAATTTCTAAAAAGTTAAGTTCTCTATCTACTACGGTATCCATTGCTGAAATGAAGTTGTGTTGTGTTGTTAAGTTAGTTTAGTTGTTTTTAACTGTACTGTTTGTGTACATAAGTAAATCCTCTTCTGCAAATTTCGCAACAGAAGTAAGGTTTGCTGTAACAAAACCCAATTCTGGGTTAAACTCGCCGTTGTACATAAGCTATATATTTATCTTAATTTTGTGTGTATATTTTTTAAAATTTTGTGTTCAATAAATAATAGGAATAAGTTTTATTTAACGACACTAATATCCAACTGCGCGACTGCTGAGCGGGATATCTTAGGTTCGATTCTCGGGTCGGGCAAAGCGTTATTGGGTTCCATCAGGAATTTTTCAGAAGTAGCCACGGAGTCACCAGCGCCGGAGGGAGCCACCCCTATTAAATGGGACTTAAACATAACTGCCGAAATGTGGGAGTACTATTAGGTACACCTCTGCCTAACCATTCGGGGATTACAGGCGTGATGTTATGTTATGTATGTTTTTGTAACTATATATCCAACCAAAAGTAAGACCGAGTATTAGACTTTCAGAATACCTAATAAATCAACAATAGGGAATATGCATTTTTTTTTCTTTCAAAGCGGAATGTTAAAGTACTATAAAAATAATAACAAAAAGCGAAAACAAGACATAAATCGGCCAAACAACACAAAAGTTATAACCATTTAAACTTTTGTTACTATCTCTTTCTAGATAAACGGATTTTAGTATGGATTTTGTACGTCGATGCAGTGAATGACGTCATTCGCTGCATACCATACATATTTGCATACGAGTATTTAAGTAACATTCAACCTAGACCTGGCAGGGTATTACTCGTTAGTTTGTTACTCCACTTACTGGAGTAAGCTCAGCTTGACCTTAAAACCTTATCGGTTTAATGCTATTAAGTGACGAGATCCTCACCAAGTCTAAGGGGTGCTTATACCTGGAAGGGGTCCGCAAGGACCGATGCCTGCCGGGGTTGCGGGACTGTTCGAAATAGATGCCGTGGCCCCGGAACACAAAGGGTGATGAAGGAACATGGATGGGTTTTAGTCAGCAAAAGTCTGACACTCCCTCCTGTTCCGCTCAGAGCGGGAGAAGTCATTTGATGATTTCCCATCCGAAAAAAAAAGGGGCGCTATACCTATATAATATGTGTATACACATATTCCTGATTTAGAATAGGCTGGGCATAAAAACTGAATTTTTAATTTTGCCAACCCGCTGTAACAATCGTGTACTTAATACGATCATGTAGGTCGACTAAAGTTTTGAAAAAAAAAAAAAAACGCGCCGAGTACCCAAAGTGACCCAAACAGTTCTTTGTTAATAATTAAAAGCTCAAAAATGCCTAAAATTTTGGAAAAAATTTGTCTTCAAATGATTTAATCTGATACGATAATTATGTTAAAATTCTTAAAATGGTCACAGATGCAATTAATTTTGTTAATTGTCACTTTATAACCATTTTACTAATTTTAACGTTCATATTAATATCCTAATAAGATTCTGGCTAAGCGGGCATTAAAACCCCCTGCAAGGAATACGTTGAGTTACCAGGAGCTCTGTAGATTGTCACTTTAGACCCCAAGCAGGAAAAGGGCTTATTCCACAAATCACCCCTAAGAGAATCCCCCTCAGGGGGAAAACTGGACTTTAATAATCCAGAAAGTCCCCTTTTCATTTTGAGTTATTCCACTATTCCCCCCTGAGAGAATCTTCCTCAGAAACTGAACCACAATTTTCAACTCTAAAACCATTAATTAGCAAGCAATTAAAAGCGACATTATAACACGAGTTTTAAGACCGGAAGTCGTTTGAATTTTTACATAAAATTTCATTAAAGCGACTGGAAATTATGGAAACGTTGTGTTACGCAACTTGAAATAGATTAGTTATGTATTATTCATGGTTGGCGGTTCGCTTTGTGGAGACAGTGCTAAACATTTCGCTTTTACGAGTAATTGATCTGATGATTATTAACACAAACTTAACACAACTTCAGGCATATAGTCTTTAAATAGTAAGGCAGAAGTGAACCTAATAATACACTAAGACGTCACCAGATATATTTAAGTCGACGACCCGAATGGCGCAGCGGTAGTGAGGCTGCCTTACGTTCTTAGGGTCCCGGGTTCGAATCCCGGCTGGAGCAAAATGTTTGTGCGATGAACATGGTCATTTGTTTTCGAGTCATGGATGTTTTATATGTATACATATACAAACAAAAAGTATCTATGTAGTATATCAACTATTTATTAAACGATTTATGTACACACTAAATACAGAAAAGAAGAAAGGAATAGAAAAATAGGTACAAAGGTGATGCTTATTCTAAAGAAATCTCTTCCAGCATACCTGCGAAAGGAGAGTAGATATAAAGAGATATAGACAGTGTGTAAAAGATGAGAAAATAGAATACACAAAAACTTAAAGCAAGTAAAGAATTTAAATATAACAAACAATATAAGAATATACTTACATACATACAAGACAAAATATATAACACAAATATAAACTACAAAATAATATATAATAATAAACACTAACTAACACTAACACTAACTTCAGGTGGTGGTGGTGTTTACGACACAAGCCTCGTTGCTTAGTGTGGCACTAGATGGCGCTGTGTGTTAATGTCCAGCGATATTTCTTTAAGTCCCATGTAATAGGGGGCGAGCCTATTGCCATCAACTGGGCTCAAATGCCGATTCCATGGCTGCTACCGAGTTATTCTTGATGGGAAAACCTAATAATACTTTGCCCAACCTGGGAATCGAACCCAGAACCTTATGCTCAGCAGTAATGCTTGCTTACCACTACATTAACGAGACTGTCAAGTTTTAGGGTTCCATACTTCTGAATTTAAAAAACACAAGGACCATGCTTACATATGTTATTTTTCTGCCCGTGTTAATTTGCTATAGTTAAATTAATATTGATTCTTTTGTAAAAATACTACAATAAGCTTACTTCTTTGCTAATTCTAATTGTTAAGCTAAACACATTGCTATTACAAACCAGTATCTCATAGTAATTAGGTTTTATCGAAGCACTTTGCAGTTTTCTATGCTTTAAAGAAAAGTCCTAAAAATCTAGAGTTACGTAAGGAAACTACCCTATAATATTGACGTCCACTAAGAACTTTGCAATAAGTCCATGAATCAAATCTATACTAATATTGTAAAGACGTATTTGTTTGTTTGCATGGGGGTAAACTTCTGAAAACGACTGATCCAATTCCGAAAATTCTTTCACTAACGATAAGCTCCATTATCTTTGAATGTCATTACATAATACGTTCCCGTGGGTTAATTTCCGTACATAAAGGGAGCGAAGTCGCGACCATTGCTAGTATCTAAAAGATTGATGGTGATTTTGGTTGATATACATACTTCATAGTGATCGGCTGAACATGTATGGGTGGATTATACGTCTCATACAAAATAAAGTTTAAGCTTAGATTGGCTATGCAGCAAAATTATAGGTGCGGTAGACTGTCCAGGGTAGCCCGCGAAATTCAAATTTTCTTAGCAATGACTTTGACCTTGAAAAAAACTTTCCTCGACCTTTATGAACTTGGAGGGTTGTATTGATGATTTTGATGATTATAATTCTGTAACTAGATGCGTCTTACAATCGCGAACAATATTTTAATCAACATACAACCTAGCACTGGCCTGTAAATTGCAAAAAACGTAAGAAAATTTGAATTTCGCGGGCTGGTTGGAGCATTCGCCTTAAGTATCGTCACTTATCCAATTAGTCATTGTTAGTACCTTTCATAACTTAATTACTGCTGTATTGCCCTACCAATTAAACAAAAGAAAAAGCGTGAAGGATCGATATCACCGTTTCCAACCAATTGCTTAACTAACCAAGGTTGGAGCCGTAACCTATGGTTAACTTTTACGAGCGCGTTAGCCCTATAAGTGTTTTATTGGTTTAATGTGCTAGAGAAAATTCTTTTGTTATGCTTCTAGAGTGGCGTAAGGATTGATTAAACATATTCTATGATTTGGTGTTGATATGATTTGACGACCCGAATGGCGCAGCGGTAGTAAGGCTGCCTTACGTTCTTAGGGTCCCGGGCTCGAATCCCGGTAGGAGCAAATATTTGTGTAATGAGCCTGGACATTTGTTTCCGAGTCATGGACGTTTATATGTATAATAAGTATGTATTTACAAACAAAAAGTATCTATGTAGTATATCAACTATCTGGTGTCCACGACACAAGCCTCGTTGCTAAGTGTGGCACTAGATGGCGCTGTGTGTATTGTCCAGTGATATTTATTATTATTTATCATATGAATTTAGATGGCTTGACTGTGTGAAGGATGATATGGCTAGAAAGGAGGTGACTGCTGAGATGACGAGTAACAGAGAAGTATGGAAGAAGAAGACATGCTGCGCCGCCGCGCTGACCCCAAATAATGTCGGGCCACGCGCAGTGTAGGGATCCGTAGTAGCCCGTTATCACAATACAGAACGAACCAGTTGGTACAGCGCCATCTAGCGGCAGCTTTGTGAAACTCATGATCATTTATTATGGTTTTTTTATTTTAGATTTGGTTTTTCAGTGCAAGTCTTTAGCCGTTAAGCAACGACTTCATCTTAGTCACTTTAAAGGATTTATTCTAAGGATTTTGTATTTGGTACAAAATTATCCAACACCCAAGTTCAACGACTATTACTGCTAAACTCTTATAGCTTTTACGTGGGCATAAAGTTTTTTTCAAAGGTGGACTTAATGCATCGAGCATTTTCTATCAGTCTACCTTGGGGAGATGCAGCATGGGTAACATTCAAGCAGCATTAAAAAAAAAATTTTTCATCGACATAGCCACCGAGAATCATAAAGTCAATTATTTTGATGTAGTTGAGGCTTCTGTAGTGAAACAGCATTTTAGTTTTACAAATATATTTAAATACAGTTGAAATATTAATACTAAGTACCTAAGACCTATTTTTCATTTGATGTTACATTACGTTAACGCACACGTAACGCAATTTAAAAATACTAATAAAGTTATAAAATAATATTAGCATAAGTAAATCGTAAATTATGAGAATTCCGATAACTTAATAAACAAATTATGTAATTCACATCCAATACATAAGAAATTAGATTCATGTAAAAAATCTAAAATAATTGCATGTAAAACATTAATTCGTAGAACATTTATTAAACGCTTTCTCTAGTAGTGTGAGTATTATTCCGTCATTTATAGATTAATTATGTGAAAACATGCCAGCTCTTTAGATTTACAACCTACATGCTTCAATGTTTGCAAGAAAAAAACATGGCGATACGATTTGCATAGAAATCTCTAGCAGGGAAAGAACTATCGTTTATAATTTGCACGTTATCATAATTAACCAAGATTGACGGTATTACCTAAGTGTTCATCCGGTTCACCCTGGGCAGTTTGTAGCTAAACTAATAATCTTGCAGACTGGCTTAAGTTTCTACCATGCCATGAACAAGTATTTTCTTTTCTTGCATACAGTTCTTCAAAGACAAAGTGATATTTTACTCTCGCGTCGCGATTGTAGAAGATTAGTTATGTCGGAAACTGTGGCTGACCGTACTAATACCGTTTACAAATCAATTAGTTTGATTGACGGACGGTGTTTTTAGATTTCTGACTTTCCTACGAAACACTAGGAATCGTTTTAAAATGAAAAGTCCACTGCTCACTAACTAAAGTACATATTATATTATCATAATACTAGGCGGCATAAAGTCAGAGTTCTGGACTACACCAGGCTAGGCACTACAAAGCAGAAGAAGAGAGAGATCATAATAATGAAGAATTGGCTGTAGCTTCCTTCTGTATTAATAACAAACGATCCACCGTTCCACAAAACGTCATGTTGAAAAATAAGTAACATTCGTAAAACATTCGCTTCGCAGAACGTACGATTCGCATGGCATTCGATTCACTTTTTTTTATCACGTAGCTTCGTTGCTTTTCCTCCATTTGCCTCGTTGGTATAGTAGTCGCAAGCGCCACTTCGAAGCAAGAGGGGTTTGATTCCTAAGTCGGGTAAATAGTAATTGGGTTTATTTATCAGGAATTTCTCAGTAACAGGCACGGAATCGCTCGCGCCCTAATAAATGGGACTTGAACATAACTGGTGTTTGAGTGTACACCTCTGCCGATTCCTTTGGGGATTACGGACGTTATGTTATGTATTGTCTGTGACATTTCTCGAATCAGACCTTTTGTGCGAAGACGTACCAAGTGTCAGAATTATGGCAATAATTATCTTCTAAGACCGTGCATTCTATTGAGGTATTTGGTACACACTGACCGGCACGTGCGCGTATACAGAATTCAAGGAAGTACCGTAAACAAAAAAGGAAACAATTGGCTCTAGTTTTTTCTATACGTAACTTTGCGATTTAAAATAGACTTTGCGTGCAAAAAGCTTTAGCAATAAGTAATAAAAAAAACTCGATACAGACATTAAGAGCGATTCAGTCGTTAACATCTTTATTGTTTTGAACATGAATTTCTTAATTGGCAAACTTCATTGGTTAAGTCGTTAACAACCGGGTATTCGAATAGTAGATGCTGGGTTGTGCCTTAAGTTGCCTTGTTCCCAAAAAATAAATCATGGCTCATGACTGTAATTTTTACCCAAAACATGGACCTTATTAACAGTTTTTTCTAAACTACCAACCCACCCTTGCTATAAACGGTTTTTATGCCTTGGAGAAACTTATATAAATTATCTAAACGTTAGTGGAAATCGCATCGAAATTCCTTGCTTGGTTTAAAAAAAGCTTAAGGATTTAATTCATAATATGCGTAAACTTTTTAAATTTTATTATACCATCTTCAACCTAACCTATCCCTCAAACACTTATAAATATTAAGTACACGTGGTAAAGCTTATCAACAAGAATCACGATCTGACGATCAACTCATTAAGCCTATCCGAGTCATCATCTTAAAATGCCTCTCTCAAATTGCACCATAAGACTGTATTCCAAAAATATTATCTCACAAAACCTCCATAAACGTAAAATGATAGATGAACAAAGAAAGTAATTAAAACTCATTTACATATTCTCATAACGTAAACATTTGTCTCATTACTGAGCAATATATTGCGTCCCACAGTTGGGCAATAAATCCCGTTATCAATAAAGAAAAGTCAACGACCACGCTATGGTAGATTTGGGTTACAAGTTCGGTTGCATTCAATTTTATTTGCCACACACACACAGACAACTGGTGTAAATGTTTGTGATTTTACACAACAGAACATCACGCCTGTAATACGCTGTGGGTTCGGCAGAGGTGTACCTATAGTGAACCCACATTTCGCCAGTTATGTTTAAGTCCCATGTAATAGAATGGGAGCCTATGTCATCAACCAGGCACAAGTCCAGACTCCGTGGCTTCTACTGATAAATTCCTGATGGAAAACAAAATAATACTTTTCCCGACCCGGGAGTAAACCCGGGACCTAGTGCAGCAGTATTGCTTGCAACAGGACGAGGTTTATTTACTACTTACATAGGGTGTAAATGTTTGTGGTTTAACTAGAGGTAATAATTGTAATTGCAGTCAGATGTTACTGATTAATTTATCTCTAACGGGATGTTGGAGCAGAAAATTCAATTAGAGTTGGAGTAAACCTTGGTTGAAAGTGTTCTTTGTTGGTGAAGCAAAAGATTAAATTGTTGTAATACTTTTGAATTATAATCTGTTTTATTCCTAGCGAGTGCTCTGGTTTTCTGACCTAACCTAGTGTGGCACATGGGGCCCTTTTTTTTTTTTTTTTTTTTTTTTTTTCGGATGGGAAATCATCAAATGACTTCTCCCGCTCTGGGCGGAGCAGGAGGGAGTGTCAGACTTTTACTGACTAAAACCCATCCATGTTCCTTCATCGCCCTTTGTGTTCCGGGGCCACGGTATCTCTTTCGAATAGTCCCGCAACCCCGGCAGGCATCGGTCCTTGCGGACCCCTTCCTTTTTGCTGACTCTCTTTGAGGCGCGCGTGGAACACGAACGCGCCGTCGACACGGCCTGTCGTCATGAGACGGACGGACGGCGAGCTAGCCCATAGCCCACCGTCCACAGGCCCGCGCCTACGGTGGCCGGGGGCCACGTGGTGGCCCCCGACGCCCGGGGCGTCTCCCGCGGCGGCCGGGACGCTGTGAGGTTCTCTCCCTCTCACGTTCCGCCACCTCCTTCTCTAGCATTACTGCTTCGCAGAAGGAGGTGACGGCGTCCCATTCCGTCTCGCTCCGGACCATGGCTTGCACCAGGGCCGGACGCGAGAGGTCGCCGCCGCCAATCGCCGCTTCGAGGACACGGCGGTGCTCCGCCCACGCGGGGCACACCTCCACCGTGTGCTCCACCGTGTCCTCCGGTCGATCCTCGCAGTGGAAACACCCGGGCGTTTCCTCCCGCCCGATTCGGTGCAGGAACCTCCCGAAAACACCGTGTCCGGTGAGGACCTGCGTCAGGCGGAAGGTGAGGACGCCGTGGCGTCTCTCCAGCCACTCCTCAAAGAGGGGACTTATCGCCACTATCGTGGCGTGCCCTGCACGGGGTTGCGACAGTCGCTCTCTCCATGTCGCCATGAGATCCCGCCGGAAGTCTGTCCGCTGAGCGACAATTTGTCGCGGCAGCGGAGTTTCCCCCCGGCGAAGAGCCTCCGCGCGCCATTCATGCAGGCGCGCGAGGACTATCGCCTCCAGATCCCATGGCGGCAATCCGGCAAGGAGGCACGCCGCCTCGCGGGCGATCGTGCGGTACCCACGGGCCAGCCTTACGGCTACCACCTTTTGGGGCGCGTTCAGGTAGTGGGCTGCACGCAGCCTCAAGGAACGCGCCCACACCGGGGCCCCGTAAAGGGCCATGGACCGCACGACTCCCGCGTAGAGCTTCCGGCAGGAGGCGTTCGGCCCCCCCAGGTTGGGCAGGAGCCGCCTGAAGGCAGCCGGCACATGGGGCCCTAAGTACATACTCGAATTTAAGTAATTACTAAAAATGCAGCTAAAATGTTCCAATAATCTTCTCTAAAATTTCCTATGAGATTTAAAATAATACTGATGAATCTGACCGGTATTTATCAACTAAAAATCTCTTAGAACAAACACTTCACAAATTGATTCAGAGTCTGAAATTATAAAAAAAAGACGAGCAATATTTCAATTCGCAACATTCAGAACTATGAATCACGATTTTCTCCACAACAGTAAGTAGAGCTAAGAAAATAGTTTTGTTACAGAAATCTTCAGTAACTGCTTACTGCACGCACATTCCATCGCAACAACTGAAGTAAAACAAAAGAACGAACACATGGGAATCTTAGAGCAAGACCCCAATGGATAACAATGTACTGAAGAAAAAGATGCAAGAGTAAAAAAAACTAGCCAAAGAAAAAGAAATAGATCCTATTCCAGATACCATGAGTCCTTACGCAGTAATTAATTTTCCGTAAATCGTTGCAGAAAACGTTAATGATAAAGCCGTAACCATTTTTCTTTTAACCAAGATGTCACTGCAGTTTCAAACGACCGGCAAAACCGTTTTAAACTCCACGCTAGTTTTCAATTCAAAAAACTAATTCAAAAATTATCTTTCCAAAAAAACTTACCGTAATAAAAATCACCCAAAAGCAGAATTTATAAATATCCCAATTCACTAAAACACTTGTTTCACAGCACAAACACGCACACCATATTTAACCGACTTCGAAACTTGCGACAGACGTGCGCCGGCGCGCGTTGCGACTTTGCGACTGGTTCGATGTCAAGTTTACGAAGCTATTCGGGTTATGTAGCTTCTGTGTCGTTGGTATATTATGTTGGAGTGTTATGTCAGGGAATATAATAGTGTAGTGCATGGCTTATAATGATTTTGTTTACAAAAACTTGATTCACAGTTTGGTCAAGAATGTGTAGGATGTGAGTGAATTTGATATTTTGTTCTGACGAATTGTTATTTTGAAACATCTAGTCTAGTGGATTCAATTCAAGTCAAGAAGTAAACATTACTAATCAATCTATTGATAGATAGTAAAGAAATGATTCAAGACAGACACGAAGAAATGTGATACATAATTGAAACCTTATAAAATATGACAGTAAGCCTATTAGAGTAAATGATTTGGTAATTTTGGATGCACATGATGAACAAGCAAAATAAATTAAACTTGATTGAAATAAAGGTTTTAGCAACAATCCCATATCCTCCATGGAACTAGACTAAAACAAGTTACCCATTTTCAAAGATGGTATTAATAAAGACAATGTTGAAGATATACTTTCTTTTCAAGACGATACGCTGACGAACTTCAACGTTGAACTAACTACCAGTTCTCATTGATTATACGCACTGCTGGCTGCCAGAAATCTACGAAAGAATTCCACCTCTATCTTAATATTGTTAAAGGTGTCTTTCGTCTACAGTTTCTGTTGGGGGAGACGAACTCTAACTATATCTGGGGAACATATTTGCACTAATTGTTTTTCCTGCTTCGTTTGGTCTAGTGGTCGCAATCCTGATTCTCAACAGTCGCACTGGGTTTTATGCCCGGGTCGGGCAAAAAGTTTTTAGTTTTTTTTCCAACAGAAATTTTCCAGTCCAGCCACGGAGTTCAGATTTGTGCCCGGTTGATGGCAATTAACTCACCTCCTATTACATAGGACTTAAACATGACTGCCGAAATGTGGGAGTACTTTAAGACACATCTCTACCTAACCCGTCGTGGATTACATGATTGCGTGATGTTATGATTGTGTAGTACAGGGGGCCTAAAATGGCCGCCTTGCCAAAGCAGGCACTTTAGGCCCCCTAGTGTATTTTCAATAAGGAATGGATTTCATAATAATTTGATTATAATCTGCCTAGCCTTTTCCCCACTATGTTGGGGTCAGCTTCCAGTCTAACCAGATGCATGGACCAACAGCTTTCCGAGGCACGGGGGAAACTCGGTATGTAAGAGTGATCACCCGTCCACAGACCAACCTAGGCAAGCACGGCTTAACCTTAAGATCGACCCGAGCGGCTATTATTATTTAGCCACGAGCTCCTCCTCCTCCTCATAATAATTTAATATGCTGACTTAATTAAAGAACAATTTGTTGATCAAATAAAAAGCCTTTTAATTCTGGTTCAGTAAGTAACAGAACCCAATGAACCTCAAAGCCGGAATATAGTCACGCGCTAATGCATCTTTGACCCTGACTAATGTCTGTGATGATTTAGGAAGCGGACCCTCCCTACGACCGGTAGCTTTGACCTCGGCAGGAGGGTCAATGTTACCTCATTATTTAAGTAGTGGTAGGCATTGTGAGAGGAATTATACAATACTAGCTGTTGCCCGCGACTTCGTCCGCGTGGTAGCTAACATCAAACATCGTAAAGGATACAACCAATCACTCAAGATCATGGCTGACTGTTTGATTCACTGACTAATTGATCAACGCACAGCTGAAACTGCTGGGTCTAGAAGCATGAAATGTTCCACAAACATAAAGTGTTTATGACAATATTTATTTATGAACAACACTCTTAACCATTTTAGTGGATGGAGCTTAAATACCCAGAGTGCGAGGTAAGCTCACACAAGAAGACGCAATGTAAAACTGCCCATGTAAAACAACAGTCCTGCCGCAAGTCGATTCCCGCGAATTTCAGAGTTTGGCCTTGTGACTTACTTATAGACATGGCAAAGCAAACTTTCATTAAATATGAAAAAAAGTATATAATTATGATAGCGTTGACACAGAAGAATGTTAGAAAAAAAGTGGTGACGCCGACCCCAAGTAACACGGGAGAAGGGCAGGAAAATGATAGTGATTCAAGTAAATATGAAAGAAAGAAAGAATGAATGTATACTTACAAATATTTTGATTCATCTATTGGATTTACGATTGTGAAGAAAACATCGTTGTCAGGGTCAAGACTTATTCTGCTCAAAATGACGTTAATATTTTTCAGGTAGCAAGTATGGTAGTGGAGCTCAAAGTCCTAGGCGGGCAGGACGTACTTAAATACCTTTTTGAATGGAGGCTTGTTAATAGCACCTCAGGTCTTTTTTAAGGAAAATAACGCTAATATTATAAACGAGAAAGTTTGTGAGTATGGATGTTTGTTACTCTTTCACACAAAAACTGAACGGATTTGGATGAAATTTTGCACACAGATAGTTTATAACCTGGATTAACACATAGAATTTAAAAACTTTTTATCCCGGTAATAAGATTCCATGGGACAACTGCATAGTCGGCTGATTGTGCCCGACTGGCTGCGGTTGGTCGGGCTTCCTCTCCCATCCCAGAGCATGTCTTTCCTTACAAAATAGTGCCCCCTGGTGTATCCGGCTTGTCCGGGTCAGGCTTGCTCCTGGCTGGGTGTGGTGCTCAATCATCATCATAATCATCGTAATAAGATTCCATGGGACAATTAACACAAACTTCACGCGGGCGAAGCCGCTGGCAGTAGTAAGTAATGCTATAAATGAAATTGACTTTTACAACCTTATTCCTGCAGCTGATAATACTTGCAATATGAAAATCTTTTTTGAAATTGCCACCGAGACTTCCCGAAGTAAAGTTATTTTAGACTTTTTTTAGTTTTTAATTGGAAGTCCGTTATTTTTTTTTCCATTTTTTTTTAATTTCAGCTTTTTAGTTTTGGTAAGATGGTATCTCACACAAATTCTTGTAGAGTATTAATTTTCCATTGTTACTTAAATTTATTAACAGATTATTCACAAATACTTAGAAGAAAAAAAAAATATAGAAGCACTAAACTACTAAAGCAATGTGAATACAATTTATATGGTACCATCGCGCGAGCTTCCTCTACTAAATGGAAAAGTAATCACGTAGTTATGAGGTTACAAACATTAAAAAAATAACAAAGCGAAATTGAGAACCTCTTCCTTTTTAGAAGTCGGTTAAAAATAACGACACATCGTGCCTATGGTCATCATGTTTTGTAACTCTGCAGTAATGAACTCTAAAGTGGGCCTAGCAAACACGTCGCGTGTTTGCCAAAGCCGTTACATACGTGCGGAATGACAAACAGCTTGACATAATTTTCGCAAATTCATAGAAATGACGATGACATTACGTTACAGTAATAATAACAGTCTTTAGAACGAAAATAGGGGCAATATTATAAAAAGAAGAAAACGCTGTCACGAACATACATACTCGTACCTCTTCCACGGTTAGGTAATTTTATGAGGGGAATCCGACTCGCGCACCTGCAACACCGCGCGCACACCTAGGCTTACTCTCTTCATCAAACTATCACCGAATTAATTTTAAGAGCGGGACCAATCTACTAAAGAAAATGATATAAAAATATTAAATTAGTGAACTGATCCCGCAGGATCCAAATGAGCGGGATCAGTTCACTAAAGAGCCGTATAAAACCAGTTACTTAGTTATTATGGTGTTTCTCTTTTGTTTCTATATAATAACATGGCTTTTGGCAGTTTAGATTAGGAATGCGCCTATCTGATGGTTAAATTCTGAGTAGGGGAGTGGTTAGTATAAAGGTAGCTGTATTTTTGTCAAAATTCTAAGAGTACACTGACAAATCTAATTTTCCTCTAAACCTTTGATAGGATCAACTACTTGTATGACTGGATTCGGCTAAGTCTGGTCAAGTAGTCATCAGTTTCTAGGTACTCTTAAAGTTCTCCTTACTGAAGCAAAACCGGTGGAAAGGTGATTGTTAATAGTTTCGAGCTCTTGCAAGCGCCATGATCGTGGGTTGACTGGAGAATGCGGGTGGATAGAAAATAAATTGTTAGGAGCAGACAAATCTGTCTATCTTCTTTCTTTGTCTTTTGCTACGCGCACTACTGGAAATCGACACTAAGTCACGGCAAAACACACTCACAGTATCACCAGGTTTTGGTAGAGTCATTATAATAATGCAAAAAAAAACCATAAAATTAAATTAAGGGTGTACATAGACACTTAACGAAGACGAAAGGCACTTGTTCTCCTCGTTATTGCGATCATTTTTTTTGTTCTGGGAATCTTCTAGTTACGGAGATATTGGAGGTCAAAGTTCCAACTTTTTCACAAGTTTTTTTTAACACTAATTTTTAATGTCATTACTTAACTTTAAAATCCTCCATAACCCTCACCACACGTGACTTTTCACCCAAAAAAAAAAGTTGTTTCCCAGCAATATTTTTTGCGTAAAGTTACTTAGTTTTACATATGTACAGAATGCTTGGTTGACGGTTTCGTAAAGAGTTCGTTTACACCTGTATGTACCTAACATAACACACACACACACACATTGTTCACACATTGTTTCTGCGAAGGGTTAGGTGCAGCCTCCGTCTGCTTTTGAGAAGTGTCTAATGGAAAAACCAAAGAACACTGTGCCAGCTAGGAATCGAACCTAGAACTCGTGCTCGGTAGTAGGGCTTTTCAACCACTAGTTACTAATATGTACAAGACTTCAATGTTGCCGGCAAAACATCATAAAAAAATATTTCAGTAAGGTAAACACAATAATTTCAAAATCATCATCTGCCTAGCTTTTTCCCAACTAATATGTTGGGGTCGGCTTCCATTCTAACCGAATTCAGCTGAATACCTGTATTTTAAATGGAGCGACTGCCTATCTGACCGCCACAACCCAGCTAGTACTGGGTAATACGATACCCGATACTGGTTGTCAGACTTTTTGGGCCACTGACTACCTTGTATCGACTGTTAAAGATATACAAATGACAGCCGGGACCAACAGCTTAACGTGCTTTCCGAGGCACGGAGTAAACTCGGTACGTAATGATGGTCACCCATCCACAGACCAACCTAGGCAAGCACGGCTTAACCTAAAGATCGACCCGAGTGGCTGTTATTATTTAGGCACGAGCTCCAATAATAATAAACCAAATAATAAAAATAATAATATATTATTAATATATTAATCAAATAATAATAATTTCAAGATAATAACAAGATAACACAATTTGTAATCCGGATTTTCTAGCGTGTTTATGTCACTAAGTAAAACTCGACATGTGGAAAGCTTGTAAACATGAAATCATCGCCACGCCGGGGGGCGAAACATGACAGTGGTATGCGGCCGAGGTCTGACTGTAAGCGGAAGCGTTAGCGGGATTAGTTTTAGTGATTGTTGCCTAGATTTTATTTCTAGGGCTCATTAAAGATCCTCTCAAATGTTTGAATAGTTTCAGTTATCTTGATTGTACTTACAGTGATCCAGAGACTGCATTCAATTTTATCATACCAGAACTTTGGTCAGACTCGCTAAATTAACATAACATAACATCACGCCTGTAATCCCAAGGATTAGGCAGAGGTGTACCTAATAGTACACCCACATTTCCCCACTTATGTTTAAGTTCCATGTAATAGGGAGCGAGCCTAATGCCATCATCTCAATCAATCATTGCTACTGAGAAATTTCTGATGGAAAAAATCCAGCAACACTTTGCCCGACCTGAGAATCGAACATGCAATCAAATAAGCATAACATGGTGCTAGAAGACAGGACATCATAAAGATGAATAAAATTTAAGTTGAACCCATATTTGGATACGATTCTGATGCTGAAATTACTTTTCAACATATTGCAACAATTTGGGACTATTGAGATAGAGTTGGCTTATTGACTGTATAAATTACCAATTATGATATCCTTTTTTTAACGCAATACCAATTAAATCAGCTTTATAATTTCCGCTACACCGCACATACTTGTTGTATGCCAACTTAGTACCTAATTATTGTTTGGTTATTTCTTTGAGCGACATTTTTTTGCAATTTAGATACTCGTAGATAAAACCCGGTTTATGTATACATGTCGGCGTCGATTGTAAACTATCGAAATATTGTCAACTGAACAATACAACAATGCTTACAATATTTTTCGGCAGATCATAATATGTCGAAGTGAAACCGTCAAATTTTGAAATGTATGCTAAGCTGTGGAAGTGTGATTGTACAGACGCCAGCATATCATGTACTACAATCTGTCAAATTTATTAATTAGATAATCAACTTTATAGGTTCAAGGTTGATTGGGAAAATGTGACAATTTCTGGTAGCTTGATGTGCAGTGCTGGCATTAAACACACCTCTGACTAACCAACGCCAATTTTTGCAGTTTGAATTTCCGTCTATAAAAAGAAAATAGCTAATACTGAATGACTGATTATACTATTATACTGGGTTCGAGTCCCGGTTGGAGCACATGTTTGTGTGATGAGCATGGACATTTGTTTCCGAGTCATGGATGTTTATACGAGTATGTATAATATGTATGTATTTACAAACAAAAAGTATCTATGTAGTATATCAACTATCTGGTGTCCACGACACAAGCTTTGTTGCTTACTGTGGCACTAGATAGCGCTGTGTGTTCGTGTCCAGCGATATTTATTATTTATTTATTTTATTACTGATGAATTATTCATTGGATATCTAGTCGTCCTATTAGATGATTGATCTATGTAGGTATATACTACTTTAGAAATGCCGCTCTGCAAGCAGTCACACCTCATCCCACGTAACCAATCATTGTAATACCAATAGACACTGAACAGCGGCTTCCAATCACGCGATACCGTTGTGTTTATCTGTACCATCGCTACCATCTATACGATTGCTACTATCGCTGCCAACGCTACTATCGTCAGCGGCTGGAATCTTAAAAATTTCATGTAATTTTACGCGTTTTAGTGCGAACATATTATTTTGTAGTTAAGTAGATATGGTTGGAGTAGGAGCTCGTGGCTACATAATACCCGCTCGGGTCGATCTTAAGGTTAAGCCGTGCTTGCCTAGGTTGACCCATTACATACCGAGTTTTCTCCGTGCCTCAGAAAGCACGTTAAGCAGTTGGTCCCTGCTGCCATTTTTAGATCTTTGACAGTCGTTACAAGTAGGTAGTCAGTGGCCCAAAAAGTCTGACAACCAGTCTTACCAAGGGGTATCGTTTATCCAGTACTAACTCGGTTGTGGAGGTCAGATAGGCAGTCGCTCCATGTAAAATACTGGTATTCAGCTGCATCCGGTTAGACTGGAAGTCGACCCAAAATTAGTCGGGAAAAGGCTAGGCAGGTGATGATAAGTAGGTATGTTTGGGGATGGAGGGGCAAGTGGTCACATATGTGCCTGTAAACATGCTTTCTTTTAATAGGACTAGATGTCATGAAAGATCGTATGAGAACTAGGTCAAACGTTCTCAATATTGAGAAGACATTCTAGTCTACAGTAATGGAAGGAGGTATGGACTGCCTCATTAGTCCAGTGGTCGCAAGCGCGACTACAGAGCATGAGGTCCTGGGTTCGATTCCCAGGTCGGGCAAAGTGTTATTCTGTTTTTCGACCAGGAATTTGTCAGTGGCAGCCACGGAGTTGGCATTTGACGACCAGAATGGCGCAGCGGTAGTGAGGCTGCCTTACGTTCTTAGGGTCCCGGGTTCGAATCCCGGTAGAAGCAAATGTTTGTGTGTTGAGCATGGATATTTGTTTCCGAGTCATGGATGTTTATATGTATAAAAAGTATGTATTTACAAACAAAAAAGTATCTATGTAGTATATCAACTATGTGGTGCCCACGACACAAGTCTTGTTGCTTAGTGTGGCACTAGATGCCGCTGTGTGTAATGTCCAGCGATATTTATTTACAGGTTGCTTATAAAGAAATAAGTGATCATTCAAAAAGTGGAAAATCTCTATTTACAAAACATTTTGAACCGCAGAAGCCAAAGCCACCATTTAATGTATCGATCAACAAAGTAATAAGGTTTCACCGAATAATGCGCAGGTCGACAATAACAGTTTCAGGGAAAGTTCACCACAATATGCCGTTCAAGAAATAGCTTCATTTTGCAGAAAGCTGATAAATGTTGCCCCATTGTTGCGGAAAAGTACAAGCCGATGATTTTACGTGTTTTGAGTAATTTATAACATCAAGTAGGGCGCATGCTCTCACAGCGGTGAAGGAACACATAGCGAGGGTAAAACTGGTATTAGGTACATCCGGTTAGACTGGAAGCCGACCCCTACAAAATTGTGAAAAAGGCATGTCAAGTGATGATAACTTAACCGGATAAACAGTTTTTGGTGGTGATTTTTGAAACCAGGCAACGGTTCGTTGGTCCAATTTTAACATCACGCCTTTAATATAAGGGTAAGGCAGAGGTGTACCTAATAGTAGGTAAACCCATATTTCGTCAGTTATGTTTAAGCCCCATGTAATAGGTGGCGAGTCTATTGCCATCAACTGGGCACAAATCCAAGCTCCGTAGCTGGTACTAAGAAATTTTGAATGGAAAAACCCAATAACAGTTCAATCACACCTCATGCACACCAATTTTAAATAAGTTAAAAAAAACAGAGGGTTAAATTGTGATAATAACTTTTTAAATATTTGAATGTCTTTGTCAATATGAATCCGTGAACTCGGTACAAATTTGTTCACTTCAAGCGCCATCTATGAATACGACATGGAACTACTTCGTTACTTAGCTTGCCACAACTTGAACAAAGTGAAAGTTGTTTGAGAGGCTGCTGTACTGCGGAAGTGGTTCTTAGAACTTCCTACATATGTTTGTTCAACAGCTACTAGATGGCGTTTATAGCGGTATAAGATATATAGTTTGTTTGTAGAGGGCGCACAATAGCAAGAGTGTAAGAATACCATGTGGCTAAACTAATTAGGAAAGCGATTCAATATGAAACGCGTCTGCAGATTCCTCTGGCTCTGGTGTAATGGAAAAAGGGGAGTAGTATGTATCCAGTACCATGTTTTAACCGAGGTCTTGGCCTATCCGTTTCGTATGCCTGATCTAAATCCGTTCGTTCGTTGAAACTTGGGCATTACGGTTTAGGTAAACTTGCGCTCAGTTTAGTAAAATCGTATTTGAATGATAGACAGCAGCAGGTACAAATAAATGGAGTCAACTCAATGGGTTTAAAAGTAAAAATGGGTGGTTGGATACTGGGTGGTTCGATACTGGGTCCCTTCCTCTTTTTAGTGTATATTAATGACCTACCCCATTTATTTAACAACCATCCGCATATGGTGTTGTTTGCTGACGATACTTCTTTAATATTTAGGACAAACAGACGTGCCACTAATCTTGACGACGTAAATAACGCCCTACTGTAGGTCCACAATTGGTTTACCGCCAATAATTTAGTACTAAATGTAAAAAAAACGTGAAAAAGAAAGTGCATTAGATTTGTTCTACCAAATTTCAAAAGTAGTGATTGTGACATAATATTGAATCAAGAGAAACTAGAATTTGTCGATAAAACGGTTTTCTTGGGAATCACGCTCGATTCAAGGTTACAATGGGGTCCTCATTTAACATCTCTTGCAGGACGGCTGAGCTCAGCAGCTTATGCTGTTAGAAAAATCCGTCAATTTACTGATGTTGATACGGCGAGGCTAGTCTATCTTAGTTATTTTCATAGTATTATGTCATACGGTATTTTACTATGGGGACGGGCTGCAGACATCAAGTCTATATTTATTCTGCAGAAAAGAGCCATCAGAGCCATTTATGAATTAAGAGAACTGTTTAAGGAAATTAACATCATGACAGTACCTTGTCAATATAGTACATCTATGCAAACATCATGTACGTTAGGAAAAATTGGCATTTATTCAGTAGAAGAGGTGAAAGACACCACTATAACACTAAAAATAGGGACCAACTAGTTCAGCCAGGTTTCAGGCTTGCTAAAGTAGATTCATCTTTCATGGGGTACTGTTTGAAATGTAACAATAAAATACCTCCCCACATTCTTCAACTCAACGAGACGAAATTTAAATCTTGTATAAAACGCACACTATTTAGGCAAGCATATTATAAGTTGGGGGATTACATTGATGATAAAAATGCTTGGCTAAATGCTGGTCCTGCTCCACAACCATAGGGGCAAACTAATTGATTGTACTGGTCGGGCATTATTTGAGTCTATCGACACGCAAAGAAGAAGAAGAAGAGTTGATTCCCATGTTGATCTATTGTGGAAGCTGCAGAAGATTGTAAAAATATACCTACTTGCATTGTGTAGATTTCCAGTTCTTAGTATTATATAATTGCATAGCACATGTGTGAGTACTTTATATTGTTCAGCCACCATTTACATTTAGTTATCTTTCATTGACTTGAATATGCCTTGGTGGCTGAGAGAATGTCATGCTCACTCAAATGTCTCGCTGATGGTGGCGGGTGTGTCGGGTCATATAATTCCCTTCAATATGGTTGAGTTGAATGGCGCCGATGCGCCCGTCATGTTCGTGAGCGGGCGCTGTCAGTTGGTACTGGTCATCTTTTGGCTGCCAGGGTTCATTTTAATTCGTTTGTTGTTAAATTGTTGTCTTTTTCTACTCTGGACGCTCTGAATGTGCATGTCTTTCTACATATTTCTCACATATATGTATAATTTCAAAATTAATGATGTAACCAAGATTTTGTAACAATATTATGATTCAAAAGAGTGTCCATGGAGTTTCTTGCCCGTTCTTCTCCATAGAGATCTACGCTAGGGAATGGGCAACTACAGTACTTTCTCAAGTTATTATGCCTTGTGACTGGGACTGTAGCTTTGTTTTTTATTTGTAATTTTGACATTCAAAACTGCCGTAATGGTCTAATTGAAATAAATGCTTTGAGTTTGAGTTTGTTCAGCAGATAAACAAACTCATTTTGATGTTTTTTTATCATAAAGATGTCAATTTTTGAAGGGGGCATAAAGGAGAATATCAGAAGCAAACATCTTCTTTTGAATTGTTATTTCACATTATTATATTTATTTAAGTCTGTATTTCCTGTATTTTACCGATGATTCAGTCGAGACGCAAGAACCGTCGGACTCCCATACAAAATTGGGCATACTCCTTTATTTCGTAAATTCATTCATATTGAAAACATCTACAGGCGATATCCACTTAACAGAAGTTTGACCCAAGCATATTATGGAAACCTTTTCATAAATCAAACTCATTTCTGAAGTTCAGGACTCGGGATATCTTTTCAAAAGCCAAATTCTTCGACCTTGACCAACACTTCACGTTCCTCACACAATGTTAATAATTATAAGGGGTGTTACACACATGTTCGGGTCGGCAAGAATCGGGAAGCAAAATCTAATATTTGTATAGATATCAATCAAGTCAGCCTGTTGCAATCCATTGCTGGAAATGGGCCTCTCCCAAGCTGCATCACAGCACCCTGTCTTTAGTCTTTGCACATTTGGTCTGATCCAGCCACCTTTATAAGGTAGGTTGTCGATCCAGCAAACCTTGGAGACCACGAATCGGCCAGGGTCCCCTTCAGGATCTAAAGCGGACATACATTTGGGAAAAAACAATCAATTCGAATTGCGTCCAGCCGAGCCGAACATGATATAACGAAGAAATGACGAACGAAGTTTACCGATTGGCTTCGATGTTCAATAGATACTGCCGGATTTGCCGACCCAGGCCAGTATGTGGCACCCCTAATATTTTCAAATAAGTACCTACAAGTTTTGATATACTTTTTAATAAAAACCTCTTAACTTTTACAATTCCTTTTGTGTGAATGTAAAAAGAGAATTTTTATAATAATGTGAGAGCTTCTCAAAGTGTATTTGTTAATATTTTGTTGGAAAACGTTTCGACCTAAGAATCTCTTTGAATCGTCTTCCACAGACAGGATTATGGAACATGTTTTAGCTTTGAAGTCCTAAGATGTTTTCCTTAAAGATATTAACTGTTTGCTTTGTGTCTGAAATCGAGAATTTTTTAATCTTTAGTATTTTTCTGTATAAGATTTCGGCAGTTGTTTCACGACTTATTTGATTAAAGTCTTTGTTTTAATTTGTATTAGTATTGTCTTAGGCATATTCTGAGAATAAAAATATTTTACCAAAAATTCTATTAATATTTTAAATTCGAAAGTTTATAAAGATGTATGGGTGTTTGTTATTCTTTTACGCAAAAAGTCGTATAGCATATAACCTGAAGTAACACTTAATTTAGATACTTTTTATCCCGGATGTATGATCCCGTGGGACCATTACCAAACTCCATAAGGGAATAGCCGCGGGCGTAGGCTAGTTAACTAATAACAAAACTGTTTTATTCCGTAAATGAAATTGAATATTCTTCAAAAATCGTTCTAGTTTACGTTCGTACGTACAATGTTTAAAAATTGTTTACTCCAAATTAGTACATTTGCTAGGCAGATTAGTTATACTATCAAGAGTAGGAAGTACTTGCAGAATTCAATCAAAGTCGCACTCGAACAAAGACAGATCCAGTCAAAGCTGACCGCAACGATGTAAGAAGGTTTGTTACTAACTACGTTAGGAAGGAATTAAAAACAAAGAAAGCATTGGAGCCACAAACAGACGAGTGTGTGCAGATAACCGCCATTTTACTTCAGCAGCATTTTACTCTCAACACTGGAATTTAATTGTTTTGTGTGTTTAGAACGGGGTGTGGTTGCAGTTACCGCAGAAACTAGTTAGTGATCGAAGGATTTAAAGCATTTAATCTATTTTTCGGGGTTGGATTGGTTAATTTATTGGCATAAGTGATGTAGAAAACAGTAATTAATCTATTGGAACATTCATTTAAACTTTTTTTTACATTTTAATTAACATTTGTAAATTTCAGCCACAGGGATTACGAAAGCTTCTATAAATCTGAATAATTAATCAGATTCATAGATCCTAGATGATGAGCGGCTTAAAGAATTGATTGATTGATTTTTCTTTATATCCAATACCACACTTCAATACGTTATTTTTTGACGACCCGAATGGAAACTGACTTACGTTCTTAGGGTCCCGGGTTCGAATCCCGGTAGGAGCAATTGTTTGTGTGATGAGCATGGACATTTGTTTCCGAGTCATATGGATGTTTATATGTATAATAAGAATGTATTTACAAACAAAAAGTATCTATGTAGTATATCAACTATCTGGTGTCTACGACACAAGCCTCGTTGCTTAGTGTGGCACTAGATGGCGCTGTGTGTAATGTCCAGCGATATTTATTTATTTTTATTTATTTTTCATTTTAGTCAAATGCCGTAGCAGCAGTTTTACCAGCATTAGAGATTCCAACGAGTTCGTGTTTTAGTTTATATTTTTAGTTTTGAATAGAATCTTTATCAAGTCGCAAGAACACCGGCAAAAATATGTAGGTAAAACTGTTCTCTTGAAATCTTTTTTTGCACACATACCCATAAATAAATTTTCAACCGCTTTAGATTACACAGAAATATTCCAACTTAACCGCACCCCAAAACTTTAGAAGGCGAAAAAAGCAAAAAATAAAGAGTTTTCTAACATTGTAGAGTACGGGCGTTCATTACGTAATAGCTCTAATAGTAAGCTCTACCACTGACTCTACGGAATAGAGGAAAAGTAGAGAAAAAGGATTTTTGGTTTTTGCAAAAGCATTTGAAACGGTGGATGTGGTTTTCTTAGAAACTATCTTATGTTTTAAAAACATTGCTGCGAACTTTTTACTTCTATGTGAAAATTGGGGAAGAGGATTTTAGGGTAAGCCTTTGAAACACATGCTATAGTCTATAATTTGATGCTAATAATTTTCTGTACCCTTTTTACTAACAATAAATATTTTTTTATATTTTATATTATATTTTTTTACAAAGCAGCAGAGAGCAGCGGTTACCCAGTGGTGGCAGCCCCGACTTACGAACAGTAAGTCGTGGGTTCGAACCCAGACAGGCGCATTTCTTTGTGTAATTTATTTCATCACCACTGCTCTCAAAACGGTGAAGGAAAACATCGTGAGGAAACCGGCATGTTCTAGAACCAAAAAATCGAAGACATGTGACATCTACCAATCCGCATTGGGCCCGCGTGGTGGATTATAGCCCATTCCCTTTGAGAGAAGGCCGTGTCCCAGCAGTGGGAACATTATAGGCTGATGATGATGATGATATTTTTTATTTTTTTATTTTATTTCTAATTGTTAAGTGGTTGGCATAGCATGTCTTTTTCTTCCATACTTAAAAAAGACTTAGACGTAACGACTTCTATTCCTGTTGTACGTTTCCTTGGAATAGTTTTGGAACTAATCGTGGGCGAAGCCATGGGCAATATCTAGTTTTGTGTACATGAACCCTTTTTTGTTTTGAAAGAGGTTTTACTTTCTAAGTACACACATCAACACGGTCTAGAGATATTTCATACTCAATTAAATAACTCGAAAAGTACTGGCCGCATTGGAATCTTTTATACACCGATTTGTTTGTAATTTATCTCAGACTAATTCCAAATTCAAATTTTTGAAAATTCTTTTGTTTCGGTGGCATAAAAATGTCTTGATGTATAGGAGAGGGAATTTTCATTTGTGCGAAATTTAGAAAACAATACGAATTACGTTTAGTTACAGTTTTTTTTCATTTTTAAACGAAAGATAAAGTTAAAATTGAGGTATTGTAGCCATGCAACGCCGACATTTGACGAGGGCGGAGATGTTACGAGCTGTGGGAATGCTGGAAGCTGGATCTGTTCAGCGTAATGTTGCTGAGGCCATAGGGACCCATCAAAATGTAATTTCAAGATTGTGGACACGCTATCGTGCCACAAGTGAAGTAGCGGAGAGGCACCGGGGGCCAAGTCGCATCACTACCCCCAGACAAGACCGATTTTTGCAAATTACTGCGCGAGCACAACCAAATGCAACGGCGACTCAATTGGTCCAAAGGCTGCGAGTGGAACACCAAGTGCTTGTGAGTGACCAAACTGTAAGAAGGCGACTGCATGAAAGCAATCTACGCTCTCGTAGACCACTCCGGGTCCCACCTTTACGGAGAGGCAATCGTGGACGACGATTAGAATGGGTTCGGAACCACGTGGACTGGGGCCGTGACCAATGGTCCAATGTGCTGTTCACGGATGAATCCAGGTTCGGCTTCCATCCAGATTCACGAAGGACGCGTGTTTGGCGAGTTCCTGGACGATGGAGCCGTCTCCAGACCCCTCAGGAAGTTCACCCATACCAAGGAGGAATAATTATGGTTTGGGCAGGAATTCGTCTTGGAGGACGGACGGATCTCGTTTGGGTGCGGGGCAATATGACGGCAGAACGATACGTCCAACAGGTGCTGGGGCCCGTAATCTTGCCCCACAGAACACAAATGGGGCAAGATTTCCTGCTCATGCACGACAATGCCCGGGCACACACGGCGAGAACGGTAGCAGCTTGGTTACATACACATAATGTTAGGGCCTTAGACTGGCCTGCTCAATCGCCAGATCTAAATCCCATTGAGCATGCGTGGGATATGCTGCAAAGAAGAGCTCTGAAGGAAGTTCCTGAAAATCTGGCTACAGAAGATCAACTTTTTGCGCACCTCAGAAGGACATGGGACAATATTCCGCAGCAAGACATTGACAACCTTGTTCTGAGCATGCCGAATCGTTGCCGATGTGTTATGAACATCATGGGCGCTTTCTCAGACTACTAACTTCAAGTTTATAAACACAAATTAAATGATTTTTCTATTTTTTTCAGTTTTTACTCACAAATTAAAAGTTCATTCATATACGGTTTCCGTCTATGCTTCATTTTTTTTCCATAAAATCCTGAAATTTTAATCTATACCTTAACCATTATTAAAAAATGGTAGAATATTAAATAACGTATCTTTTAAATATATACATGTCATATAAATAATTAACACATTGATAGTAATTCGCTTTTTTAAAAATATCCCTAGACCGTGTTGATGTGTGTATCTAGCAAGGAATATTTTTGATATAGGATGCATCAGCTGGCCTTGTCTCTTATGTTTTTGTAAGAAAAATGGGTTACTATAAAGCTTGGCTTTGCATCACTTAAATCTGAGGGTCTGAAACATCGTTTTCCTCTTTCTGAAGATTTATAATACTAGTTTATGCGGGGTTAAAGTGAAACATTAGCTTATTTTACAAGTGCGCGCATTTTTCCTGATTCTTCATACTTATTGTATTATTTTAATATTATATAACCTAACCTTAAGGTCTTTTTTTTTGTATATAAGCGAACCTTAAATTACAGTTTTTTCCTACTCCTCCGCTATACTTTTCTGATTAATTTCGTTGCGGGATCCAATACAGTTATGCCTGATGCTCCAGGGTAGCCCGTGAAATTCAAATTTTCTTAGGTTTTTTGCAATTTGCAGGCCAGTGCTAGGTTGTATGTTGATTAAAATATTGTTCGCGATTGTAAGAGGTATGTAGTTACAGAATTATAATCATCAAAATCATCAATACAACCCTCCAAGTTCATAAAGGTCTAGCAATGACTTTAACCTTGAAAAAATTGTTTCTCGACCTTTATGAACTTGGAGGGTTGTATTGATGATTATAATTCTGTAGCTACATACGTCTTACAATCGCGAACAATATTTTAATCAACATACAACCTAGCACTGGCCTGCAAATTGCAAAAAAACTAAGAAAATTTGAATTTCGCGGGCTATCCTGGAGCATTCTCCTTAAATTCATACTCTGAAACTTCGTCGAGCTTCATTGTCTCGGCGCTTTTCTGGTGGTCGCCACTGTTGATTCTGGCTTTCAGGAGTTACAGTGGTTTGGGAATAGTGTGGCGGGCTTGTCCCAAACAAAAAAAAAAACCTAACCTTAAGGGTCAATCGGATTGGTTAAAGGACGTCATCCTAGCTATATCCTAACCATGTTGGCTTCCAGTCTAACTGGATACAGCTTAATACCAACATTTAACTCGGAGCAGATGCCAATCTGACCTCGATAACCTGGTCCGGATAAGCAACATTATTGTCTTGGTGTGCATGCATGGGCACACGTTGTTTGGCCGCCGCGGTCGTCAAAATATTTAAGATAACTTTCAAGATTTTCTTACCTGGAATCAAAGAAAAATTAAAAGGTTAAAAATCATAATCAGAAATAATCCATGTATCGGAAATATCTGAAGCTTCAATTTAGGATTAGGATTAGGAGGATTTAGGATTTTTTTTTAATGATAAATTTCAGGATAAAAAGATAAACTGGGATACATTATTTAGATAGTATTCCTTAAAATTCATTGCTAATAAAATAGACACGCTTTACACCCCACATGGCTGTTTATGATATTTATGAAATAAATTTAATACGAAAGTTAATAATTAGAAAGGACAGTTTAATAAAAATTGATAATATTTTTTTCAGAAAAAATATTTTACTAAATTGAAACCCATTAAAACATGAATCAATCATAGATTGAGAACCCACCTAACACAATCATGGGCGCACTCCCTCAGCCTGCAGTAGCTGCAACTGCAGGTGGAGTAGCAGGATCCAAGGTCTGACTCAGCCATGCTGATGGAGTCGAAGCGCTGAGCAAGACCCTCGCCTGAACTCGGCACTGTGTGGGAGCCACGCCATCTGGAATTATTGATGAATAGCATTAAATATAGGCACATAATATGTAGTTAGAAGATATTTATTTGTAAAGGGGTAGAAATTCTTAAGGTATCTGCCGTATTAGAAAGTAGTTACCGGTGGATGACCATTTAGGTGGCATTTTTACGCGCCTCCGTAGACGCAACTAGTGCTGTTTTACGTGAGTTCTATGAAACGAGCGTAGTAAAAAAGCGCTCTGGGCAGACTGCATAGCGTTTACCCAATAATAATCACGGAAAATCATCATTATGTTCTGCTCATGTCCTATGTTACTTGGGATCGGCGAAACACGTTTTTTTCTACCATTTTCCCCTGTCGACCGTCACGCTATCATTTACACTTTTTTTCTTTCATATCATTCCTCACACAATCCATCCATCGCCATCGTTTCCATGGTCTTCCTCTCCCTCTCCATCCATCAACATTTATTTTCATCACTGTTTTAGTCACATGCGATTTGTCCCTCTTTATTTTATTTTAGAATTTTTTTGAAGTTTGTGTTTGGGAAAAATCATGTTTACTAATTAATCGGTCCCCTTCACTAATGAGTGGTTAAGGAAAATAAAAGTTCTAATAGGTAACCCATATTACAAATATTAAGAAATCTACAGCAAATAAACGGACAAATTGACCAGAGGGCGGGCCTATTTTTTGGCCAAAGAATCAGCATTGCCATCCAACGTGGCAATGCTGCCAGCTTCCTGGGCTTTTTTCCTGTTGACAGCGATGTGGACGAATTTTTCGACGCCCTGTAACCTTTTTTGATATTTGTAAAATATTTTTATTTCTTTTATAGAGTTACAGCCTTATTCATAAAAAGTTAGAGCCTCCTTGAAGGCTTCTTGAAGGCCCGATGCTAAAAAACATGATTCATAAACGTCTATTAACGCTAATCAGTCCATCAAGGCTTTGGTAAAGTTAGACAGCCTTATTCATAAAAAGTTAGAGCCTCCTTGAAGGCTCCTTGAAGACCCGATGCTAAAAAACATGATTCATAAACGTCTGTTAACGCTATCAGTCCGGCTCTGCTAACGTTAGAGGACCGTTGACCCTCCTTTATCTCCCTGCTAAGTCACAAAATGGCCGCCGGAAATTTGAACAGCTGACTTTGACAAGAGCAAAAAACCATACCGAAGATAATTTTAGTGAAGGGAGGCAGCATTACGCAGATTAAAAAAAAAACCAGGAAAATTTATTTTCAGAAATTTGTATTTAAAAATCCTCATAATTAGGTTTTTAAGATGATACGTGTACTAACAATAAATATGAAAAAAAAAAATTACCATGATTAACATAGTTATAGCTTTTTGCACTTAGGTACAACATAAACATGCGGATCGGAAATGGTGGGAAAACAAACATCTCGCTTTTTATAAAAGTTGGGGTTGTATCGTCAAATTTTATCTTTTATTATTGGTTTATCATTTCTTTTTTTGTTCCTTTTCTTTTTTCTCGTGTGTATTTGTAAAAAAATGCGTTTTCCCGCTAATTTGCTGTCACTGCTGTCATTTTTTTTTTAAATTGTCGATGAGGCCTTTTTTAGGGTTCCGTAGCCAAATGGCAAAAACGGAACTCTTATGAATTCGTCATGTCTGTCCGTCCGTATGTCACAGCCACTTTTTTCGAAATTATTTGGTAAGTAGATGTATTCTGTGAACCGCATTAAGATTTTCACACAAAAATAGAAAAAAAAAAACAATAAATTTGGGTGGTTCCCCATACTTAAAACTGAAACTAAACTATTTTTTTCATCAAACCCATACGTGTGTATCTAGGTTTCTATGGATAGGTCTTCAAAAATGATATTTAGGTTTCTGATATATTTTTTTTCTAAACTGAATAGTTTGCGCGAGAGACACCTCCAAAGTGGTAAAATGTGTCCCCCCCCCATGTAACTTCTAAAATAATAGAATGATAAAACTAAAAAAAATATATGATGTACATTACCATGTAAACTTCCACCGAAAACTGGTTTTAACTTAATTAAAAAAAAAAACACTATTATTAAAACATCGATCAAAGTTACAACGAACTACAAGAACTTTTATATTATGTTACTTGCTGCTACGGAACTTTTTTGTCATTTGATTTGTCAAGATGGCCAACATAACGCGTCAGTCTGCAAGCTAACAGACCCATCAACAGTCTGCTAGCTGACTGCTAGCAGACCCATCAAACCTCCATTAAGGATTTTTTATGAATAAGGCTGTTAGTGTGTAAATAATGTAAATATTATTAGTCTGTGTTTAATAAAGATCTTTAGCAAATAGGTAAATACCACATATTCTAAACATAAAATGCCAACATAATAAACTACTAACTACAACCTGAATACAACAATGTTCTATAGAACTATGTAGATCATAAAATAGGATTATTTGAAAATATATATTACACTCGTACCTAACAGAAACCTACATAGCTCACTATTTGTTCATTAAACAATATTATACAACATATTTGAGCTGTAAATACATTTTCAAACATTCCTAGAATTGAAAATGTAGTTGTAATTCCCTCAAAGAGAGTTTTCGTATGGATTTAGTAACAAATGAAATGTTATAGTCTGAAATAGTGAAATAACCAGCTGTAATAGGCGGATTAAATTAGTTAGAACCTCACTCATTGTAAGTAATTGGAGAACCTAACTCTGTTACAAGACTCTTTAACATCTGACTACGTCGATTTATTGACAAGACGGAAACTCCCTTCATTTTGATAATGAAAGGACAAATTGGCGTGTTTTTAAAGATGGTAGGTGTATCATAAATTCTTGTTACAGCAGAAACGATACTGCTGATATCCACTACACGTAATCACTGAGGAGGTTCTCGAAATTAGGAGGTAACTAACGAGGTGTAAGGTGCCCAAAGCAAGTTGTAACCCTGACACAGGTCTGAATTGGTCGCCAAGTCCTGTAGATGACCCGTAGCCAGATAAAGATTTACACAAAAATAAAAAAGTATTAGTAGAACTCACCTGGCACTCTTTGAATCCACATGTTCCACGACGACATTCCAGGTCCTGTGTATCAGGTACAGGAGGAACAGCACCCTTGAGGACTCAGCATGAGGAGGAGGAGGAGGTGCCTCTCGTTTGCGGCCTGGCCACTTACGGCTGGTGGCCGTACTGACACCGCTACCCATTATGTGTAAGATTACTTCATTTTTTGATGAGCCTTCGTTGAGTTTTGATGTGTTCTGGAATTGAGAAGATTATCATTGTTTAAAAGTAGGTATTAAAATAATTTGTAGATTGTAGGAAAACTCAGAAACTGAGCTTATATTGAAACTAAATCGTCAATTCGCCTTGAGCTATTGTGCTGATTAATGCTCGTGCTTTCTCTGTGCGAGAACAGCGCACTTTGCCCAACAGCGGGCCAGTTGCATGCTGGTATTATTTATTTGTAAATAATTGAGTGTAATAAGAAAATTACTTATATCGTTTCTGTGTCTTGGAAATATTGCTCTAAATTAATAGCCAAACAATAAAGTTGAAGATATTAATATTCACGGAAACGCCTTTGTATTTCAGATGTAAATTGTGTGGAAAGTTGGAAACCTATTAATAATTTGGTTCTGTATTCATTCTATTCCCCTTTATCGTACTACCGAGATAAAAAGTATCCTTTTTGTTTATCCAGGTTATAAACTATCCGTCTGCCAAATACCCCAAACCGTTCGCGTATTGCCAAACGTCCATGCCCCCATCTCACAGATTTTGGCATTTATAACAGTAGTAAGATTCATTCTATAACCATCAATCGATATTAATATCCTTCAGCCGTAGTCTTATTCTCCAAGTATCAAACCGTTTGATCTCCAAATAAAATCGAATAAAGAAATAGCTTCGCACAAAATCCTTCAACATTATTCTCTTTACCTACTGGTCAAAAGAAATATCCCAGACAAATGTGATCTACTCGTGCGTTAGAGTATTCCTGTCATCAATCACGATATCACTTCCTTAGAAATAATATGAAAGTATCCAGCTACTGTACTGTATCTTTTTTATTGTATTTGGTAACTGATATATATGAAAAGGCTTATACATTTTCTAGATGTTGAATGTATTGATGAAAGTTTTTGTTGAATAGTTGTTCAGTATAGTGGAATGCTTACTTACGTCTTATCTTTTCAATTTATGATTTACTTATTAAACTCTTTATGAACCACCACCACACCACCGCCTGTATACCACCAGTATCACCATATTTAAAACTAGTGAACATTTATTTAACCTACAAAGTAATCTCTAACAGACAACGTTTGAGAGAACTGAAATAAGAAGAGCACACAATTTTTATGCACTGATAATGTTATCAGTGCATGATAATGTTATCAGTGCATAAAAACAGTGTGCACAATAGGCTTGTGTCCTGAAAAAAATCTAATTAGTCCGTCAGTTAGATTATCAAAAAATATTTGACACGTATTTTTTCTTTTGTTACGTAAACCAAAATTGACGAAGATATGATGCTTTTAAAATTCTCAATACGTCACACCGTGCTATAATTTTTAGTGCGTTGTGACGTCACGAGCCCCCGCTCTCAAGTTTTGATACGTTTTATCTTTGTCAATATTCATTGATTTACAAAAACCAAATTACGTGTCCATTATTTTCCAATACTCTATCTGACGGACTAAATAGATTTGCAATTTATTGATCGTGAAATAGTTTTCACGATCAATAAATTGCAAATCTATTTAGTTTATTTATCTATTTAGAATAACAGCTGATCGTATAAATAGGCTAGTGCCTATTTATACGATCAGCTGTTATTCTAAAGTCACAATTAGATTATTAGGCCAAGACTGATCAATAGTGTTGTGGCACCGAGTTGCCGTGTTTGGCATACCGCAGTTAGTCCGCGATGGTTTGTGTTGGTCTCTTTTATGGTTTTTATTCAAAATGGTAACAGTGTTTATTAAATAAAATAAAATAAAAAACTGATTATTTTCTCGTCATAGCTGTATGACCTTTAAAAGCCTAAAATTGCATCCAACACAAACGTAAGTTACGTTATCTTTTACAACATCCACGTTAACTACTAAAAATCAAACTTACCAGACCATACTTAACCTCACAAACAATAACCAACTCAACGAAACTTTAAAAACAACTATTTCAACTTGTTTTAAAACTTGAAAACTTTACAATTTGTTCGAAGAATTTCATTAGAAAGCATATATAAAGCTCTCTGTGCTTGGCTCCTTTATGAAAAATGTTTATAACTAAGGAAACTCTCTTATTTATACGGGGATTGTAATAAACTGGAATTTATCTGCACCCGTTTGTATAATCTGGATTTTTATTACTCTGTGCCCGTAGTTGTGTTGTTGGCGGTAGTGTAAGTTGGTTTAGCTTTCGGAATTGAAGTAATACTTTGCTGTTTTTGTATTTCTGTGTTGTGCTGTCGATTACCGTTGTCATTCCAAATTGGACTTTCTTGTATTAGTCAGTCACTTCATGTTTCCAAACAGTTTGGCGGCCGGCATTATTCAGCACATGAACATAAAATCACACCAGTAGTCCCCGTAGGGCTAGGCAAAGGTGTACCTAAATAGTACACGCACCTTTCACCAGTTAAGTTTAAGTCCAATGTACAATATTAGTGGGCGAGCCTGACTGGTTAGACTGGAAGCCGACAAAGTGTCAAAAGTAGCCAAAAAAGTGTTGTGGAGGTCAGATAGGCAGTCGCTCGCTGTAAAATACTGGTATTCTGCTGCATCCGGTAAAACTAGAAGCCGACCCCAACATAGTTGGGTAAAGGCTAGGCAAATGATGACACACATATCATAATATGAAAACGTTCTTAGTATGCTCAATGTTGTATGCGTTAAACGTACTGTAGATAGATTTCAACAGAATTCACTTTCAAAACCGCATTACTCGCAGCCAGCAGTTTGACGTTTTGATTCGATTCAATTTTATAGCAGCCTGCGAGATGAGACTTTGATAGACTTAACGGAGTTGGTTCGCTTCGAACATTGCAATCTAAGCGATTTCTGAATACCACATGTTCAACATACGGATCAATCTGCATGGCTTTAATTAACTAATTGAATTTGTCCTTTGTCGTTGCAAATTCAATGTAAATGTACTATAAGTTCAAGATTGTGTCTAAGTCAACATCTCACTAACTCATATAATACAAGCTTGACTTAGTTTAGGAGTTAGAGAATCCCAAAATTCTATGTGACAGCGTACAACCCCTTTTTTTTTTTTTTTTTTTTCGAATGGGAAATCATCAAATGACTTCTCCCGCTCTGGGCGGAGCAGGAGGGAGTGTCAGACTTTTACTGACTAAAACCCAGCCATGTTCCTTCATCGCCCTTTGTGTTCCGGGGTCACGGTATGTCTTTCGAACAGTCCCGCAACCCCGGCAGGCATCGGTCCTTGCGGACCCCTTCCTATTGCTGACTCTCTTTGAGGCGCGCGTGGAACACGAACGCGCCGTCGACACGGCCTGTCGTCATGAGACGGACGGACGGCGAGCTAGCCCATAGCCCACCGTCCACAGGCCCTTAGAGGGTTGTATCGATAATTATATCGCGAATCATATTTTAATCAACATAATAAACGGCCTGACACTAACTTGCATTTACTTTTTTTATTTTATTTCATAAGTCTATAATGTTTAAATAAAATGCAACCTATGAAGGTTACCAGCGGCAGTGAGCAGCGGTGGCCCAGTGGTGGCGGCCCCGACTTACGCACAGTAAGTCGTGGGTTCGAACCCAGACAGGCACACATTACTTTGTGTAATTTATTTCATCAGCACTGCTCTCAAAACGGTGAAGGAAAACATCGTGAGGAAACCGGCATGTCCTAGAACCAAAAATTCGAAGACATGTGACATCTACCAATACCTCTCATCATGAGAGGAGACCATGTCCCAGCAGTGGGACCATTATAGGTTGATGATGAAAGCTTACCTACCTATCTACATCCAAGATGTTGCTTTGCATACTGGTCAAATTCAAGGAGTTACCTATGCTAATGATTCTCGACCCGAATCGATTATAAAATGGGTATTTTTTTTTTATCGGTAAGTGTAAACCACCCGTATTTAAACGCAGCCCATCTGTTACTAGCCCTATAACGGCGCCTTTACACACACAGTGGCATGTCGCGATGGGTACGTGATTCTGCTTTTATTGACTTTCACGTGTTATTCTGAAATACTGTCAAAGTTAAACCATTTAAAATAGCAGCTTTATTAATTATTGACCAGGTATCGTAATTTAAATTGATCATTTTAAATGTTTTTTGTGATAAGCTCCCGAATTTTGACTAGGATGCAAAACTACACCTTGTTTACGATAGGTCAACTTTTCAACAAGAAGTCTCGAAAATGACTGCTATCTGGTATCATACAAATCCACAGCTCCAAATGCTCTTTTTTTTTTAAAGAATGTAACCAACTAAATAAATAAATTACAATTATGCTAAAACCTTTCTCTTTCTATTTTTATATTTGCTACCTAATTGCTATCAGTCTAAAAATAAAACTGATTTACATAATGACAAAAGATGAATAAATTAACATTATTAAAGTGAACCAATATTTTGTAACAATATTTTGATTTAAAAGAGTGTCCATGGAGTTTCTTGCCCGTTCTTCTCCATAGAGATCTACGCTAGGGAATGGGCAACTACAGTACATTCTCAAGTTATTATGTCTTGTGTCTGGGACTGTAGCTTTGTTTTTTTTTTTTGTTTGTATTTTTGACATTCAAAAGTGCCATAATGGTCTAATTGAAATAAATGCTTTGAGTTTTTGAGTTTGAGTTTGAGTTTGAGTTTACCTTTAATAGTTAATAACGTCTAATAATATGAAAAATCGATAGGAGCTCGTGGCTAAATAATAACAGCCGCCCGGGTCGATCTTTAGGTTAAGCCGTGCTTGCTTAGGTTGGTTGGTCTGTGGATGGGTGACCACGTGTGGTGGAATACCAGTTTTTTACATGGAGCAACTGCCTATCTGACCTCCACAACCTAGTTAGTACTATGTAATACGATACCACTTGGTAAGACTGGTTGTCAGACTTTTTGGGCCACTGACTACCGGCAACGGCTGTCAAAGATCTACAAATGACAGCCGGAACCAACTAAAAACAACAGCAACAACAAAAAAAACAACAAACAACAACAATGCATTCCGAGGGCACCCTTCAAAAAAAAAACACTAATGAGAAATCTCATAAAACTCTTTGGGCGACTTATTATAACTCTGAAGCTTTTAAATAGTTTATATCTCTGCTTATCCCCAACTGTGTCCACATATCGTGAATGCCTACCGCATTAATTATGTCCAACTGCAAAATAATGGATAGAAGTTTTTGTTAATGCAACTTCACGCATTCTGTGCCGGTTCCATTTTAAACGCTCTTAATTCAAGCCTTTGGTTTTTCATTAAAATGCCATTGAAAATGCTATTTTAGTGAACCGAAACCGTTTTTAATGAAAATGTCAGTTCAATGCGGTTTTCATTGATGAATGGGATTCTTTTTAATGGATTGGTCGACAATATGTTTTCGAAATAAATTGATGAATTGAATTCAGATTTTGAGTATTTACACGAGCGAATACGTCTACAATGAAAATGTTTCTTTTATTTTTTACCGTTGTATTGTAGTGTTGTGTGCTATATACAGTCATAGGTAGGATGATTCATATTCGCGCACTCGCAGCGGACAGACGTGCTCATTAGCAACATTTAATTAATACTTACTTTAATAATATTGACCTCCTTTCGTGCAGGTATTACTATCGTAATGCATGCATTCTTGCTTAGTGTGTAGTTTTAGTGAATAATGGTCACGAAATAGTGAAGTTTAATAAAACTAACAAAATGGAAAACAGCCCCTGTAATCCAAAGGGGCCAGTGCTACCCTCCAGCTCACCGTCACAGTCGACCACGGCCGTTGTCATTGCTTCAACGCCCGAAATCCAAGGATGGATGGCCAAGATCCAGCAGTACCTGGATGATGTTTGTTCTATTGCCATGGATGGGAAACTTAACACCGACCAGAAGATGAAGATTTCAAACCTTTGCCGTAAAGTCGAATCTGGTACGTCACAAATGGCAGTCCTATACCAGTCGCTAAAACAAAAATCTATTCACGCGGAAAACACGATCAATGCCCTTAAACAACAGCGCGACCTTACAGAACATATCTCGGAGCTCAAGCAGACCATACGGGATTCTAGTTCTGCGGGAAATGCTTCTTTTGCCGATATGGTGAAAAAGGGATCAAACCATTTCGTTCGACCCAATAACTTAAGTTCTGTCGCCATCTATCCAAATGATATGTTGAAAACCAGTGACGAAACCAAAGAACTGGTGCAAAAAATCATACGGCCCGAGCAAATGAAACTGCAAGTACGTGGTGTCCGAAAAACGAAAAATGGTGGCGTAATAATAAGTACCGAGACGAAACAAGACGCCGATAAGCTGAAGAACGCAGTCCAGCTCTCTACATCTGGACTTACCGCCGACGAACCCAACAAGCGCAAACCTCGAATCGTGGTTGTAGGAGTGCCGACTTCTTTGGCTGAAAATGAGGTTTTCAAGTGCATTTTCGAGCAAAATATAGCTGACAAGTTACCAGCGATGTCCCTAGAATCCTTTTTGACCTTGATAAAATTAAGCCACAAATCTGGGAAGAGAGAGGCTGCGACCTGTAACTTCGTTATTGAAGTTGCAGCCAACATACGAAAAATTTTAATACCTCAAACTAGGATTTTTATAAATTGGTCATCATGTCCTGTCAGGGACTTCACGTTAGTTACGAGGTGCTATAAATGCCAGCAGTATGGCCATGCAGCCAAATCTTGCAGAGAACTATTTTCCGTATGTGGTCACTGCGGTGACGCAGGTCATACAATGTCCGAATGCGCGAAGAAAGCTGACACTCCGAGATGCGCGACTTGCTCCCGCTTTAAAAAGCCCAGTGACCACAAAACGGGAGACGCTGAATGCCCTGCCAGAAAAATAGCGGAACATAGATATATAAACTCCGTCGATTATGAGGGCACCTAGTGCGTCATACTCCAAGCCAGTCCGTTCCGTTGATCTTTCGCTGTCTAAGCAAATTGTCGCCCACAACAAAAATACCTTGACGGTGTTTACTTGTTTAATACTGCTGACAATCATATTAGTATTAGCAAATAAGTGCTACAAACTGTTTTCCTTAGATTTATTTACATGTGTGACCCTAATTATTATTTGTTGTTCGTATCTTATAATAGCGTTCAAGTACATTAGGTATATCATAATATATTAACCCACACTAACTTATTTCACTATTATGTTATAAACTGTTAAGAAATCCATTGTCCAAATAGTATTTATTAGAAACATGCCGCCTGTGATACAGGTTTAACCTAGTACAGGCATCGAACTCTGTTATACCAACATTATTTTTAAGATTTAACTTGTATTTTTCGTGCCAATTTTAAATTTGAATAAATATATTATTATATTATTATTATAGGTACAGATCTGCCTAATCCTTTGGGGATTACAGGCGTGATGTTATGTGAATATCATTTGTTTACCAAGTATGTTGTATGTAAAGTGTTTGCAAACAATGATACGAATTGACTTAAGGCCGTTTTCAATAACTTACTCACGTATAACTGTCAGTTTATTAACTGACAGATAGACGTAGAAACACCAATAGCTACAAGACTAAGGCAAATATGCCTTAGTCCCGTAGCTATCGATGTTTCTACGTTAGTAAAGCTAACAAAGTTAGCAAAGTTAGATTTAAATATCCTATCCGTGTCCTGTGCCTGTCCTGCGTGCCTGTCACTTGATTCATAGAAAAATCAAAGAAAGCTTTTTTGTGACGTTTTGTTTCTAACAGTCAGTAAGCTAAATGTCAAACAGATAGAGATAGCAACCTTCCGTTACCGGTTATTCGGGTAATCGGGTATGTCAGTCATTATGTTGTTTTCAGACAACCACAGAGAACCACAAAGTATTAATTTATTTGAAGCTTCATCGCGCTTACTAAATCAGCATCATTATCATTTTCCTAGCTTTTCCCAACTATGTTGGGGTCGGCTTCTAGTCGGCGTTACTTGAAATAACACCAACACTAGTACCTACTGGTTTGCAGGTGCCGTTTGTGGAATACCACATACGGCACCTATCAATATTTTTCGCAGGTGCCATTAGTGGAATATTTTTTGTTGAAATTTTTTTTTTTAGGTATTCCTTAGGTGCCTTTAAAGCGGGTGCCCAATGTGGCATACGTCGAAATCATATTATATGATCACACTTGTAATCCACAAAGCTTAAGGCAGAGGAGTACGTCTTAATAGTACCTGCACCCACATTTCGCCAGTTATGCTTTAGTCCCATGTAATAGGGGGCGAGTCTATTGCCATCAACCGGGCACAAAATCCAGACTTCATGTTTATTTGTACAAATAAATTTATCCTATAATTTATCTTTTAATACTGCTTACATCTCTACTGCGTGGGATTATCATAAATAAATCGTTGTATCATGACTTATACCTGTATCTTCTTAATAATCTTGTTAAACCAGATCTTATAAAGTAGTTTACAGTTTAATGTTCATAAAACCATGTTCAGTAACAATGTTGTATCTAGATAAGAAACGTATCTCCTGGATTCTAATATTATTAAAATTATTATAAAACAAACTGTGTGATGCCGATGGGTTTTCCATCACCAACAATAACGAACTTAGATACAAACTTCCTTAATCCTATTTAACATGTTCAGGGGGTAAATTAAATAGTGGAAGAGCTCGTAGCTAAATAATAATGGCCGCTTGGGCTGTTTATATATTTTTTTTAAAAATTATAAGAAAAAAAATACATTTAAAAACATAAAATTTAAAATACATAATAGCAAGTTATTATTATTAAGCTAAGTTTTAGTAAATTTACATTGTCACTTACGCGATGTTTTCCGTGATTTTCAACTATTATTGTGAGCTTCTGAAATTTTAACTGTTAATTTCAGAGCTCACAGTGGTTGAAGATCACGGAAGATATCCCGTAAGTGACAGAGTAAGTTTAGTTCTAAACCAAGAAAGCTTAAAACAGTGTTAAGTTTTAGTAGTTAACAAGAATACCAGTTAAGTGCCACTCACATTGCTGGTAATCGTAAGATAATAGGCAGGTACTGAATACTATAATTTTATAGTTGGCAGTATAGGTTAATTTGATTAGGTATAAAATGTAATCATTACCTATCAGTATAATATACACTTAACTGTACTAGTGAGCTTCTCCACTGACCTAGCAATTGAAGCCATGTCAATTTTAGACCGTTATAGTAATAATAATATCATTTTCTACTAGGAAGATACATGAGAGGGTTTTCTTTTAAGAAGCATTGTATGTTTATCACTACGCCTTTCACGCTTGTTAACATCGAAGGGTCAGGCAGAGCTGTAGGTACTGTACTGGGCGAGCCTATCAAAATATATAAAAGAAGAAACAGACTTGCTGACTCGCACATCAACGCACAGCCCAAATCACCGGGTCTACAGATTCCAAATTTGGCAAGTAGGTTCATTATGTGGTCTGGGGTGCACTAAGAAAGGATTTTTCAAAATTCACCACCTAAGGGGGTTAAACGGGGGGGTGCGATGTCAGAAGTCCTCCACGTGTGTCTGGCGGTTGCTGGTCCCTCTCGATACGTCTGGAGGGAAGAGCAGCTGCTGGGCCGGTGCACCCTGGGCGCGGCAGTATCCTTCTCCGGGGAATGAGAGGAAATGAGAATTTCCTTTTATCCCTCGGGGAGAGTTACTGCCGCGGCTAATTATTCTGACATGGGTGGGGTCCTGCCAGGACCACCGGTGCGTTCCTCTGCGTGACCCTCTGTACAGCAGAGGGCATAGCAGAGGAGTGAGGGCGGGCTCGGTGTGCACTCACCCTGCCTCCGAGCAGACAGAGTAGGATGCGTCCTTCTTTGTCACCGTCAGTCTCGTAATCCCATTGTCGAAGTGCTGTGGATCACGTCTCGCGGCTTCGATAGGGACCGAGGGTCTTGGCTTAACCGCCCGGACTGCGAGGTAGAAAACCTCTATAAAAGTTACCCCGAATCCCAAGCGGCGGCGCACCGCGAGGGGATGTATGGCTGACGGGTGTTCCCATGGAACGAATCAGTCGCTAGTGCTCACCCTCGCCAGGGTACCTGCAGACCCTCTGGCGAGTAATAAATGCTAAAATCTGCTTATCTTGGGTACAGGGGTCTCTGCCCAGATTGACTTTTATTTCCCCCATACTCGTGGGTTCAAATATGGAAAAACAAAATAAAAACCAAACAACCACCGCCGGTAACGGCATAGAAGAGGAGAGGAGGGATGCGAGATCGGAGTCCGATATCGCATCCAGCGATGGGAGCGCGGGAGGCTCAGGGAGCTCCCGCCGCGCGAGGGCCGGGACGCCCGCGGAGAACGGTAAGTTCTTCCACAAGCGGCCCAGGCGGGACGGCGACCGGGGGTCGTCATCCGGAGAAGAGGAGGCCTCGGCCCGAAAAATCCCCACCAACAAGCGTGGTGGAATCCGGGGCAAGGGGAGGGGGCTCTCTGCCTCAGTGAGGTCGGTAAGGCTTGCCGAGGAGGGGCGTCACCCGGGAAATGCTGTACCCGGGTCTTGCGACGAAGCGGGTGCAACTGGCGGCTCCGAGGCGGAGCGTAAGGCCAGGTTTGCTAAGGAGGTGGAAGCCGCGATAAGGGGCGTGGCCTTGAAGATGAAAACTTCATCTAAACTCAAGGCCATACCCGTGGCTTCCGCCTCCATCATGGCGGCAGCGGAGGCCAACTTTGCGAGGCCTCCACCACCTCCTTCGCCGGAGGGAGATGTGGCCAAACTGCGAGAGGAGGTGGCCCGCCTGACGGCCGCCACAGAGCTTCTCCAGCAGGAGAATGCGAAGCTCCAAGCGGACCTGGCAAGTCTGCGTAAGTCAGGCTCCCGCGTGGCGCCTTCAAACGGGGGCCACCAGCACCAGCAGCAGCGACAAGGCCAGCCCGTGCCGGTGGAGAACCAGGTCCTGAACCTGGTTCGACAGGAGTTGGCTTCCTTCCAGGCGCGGTTCGCCGTCCTGGAGGGAATTGTCCTGCGCCCCCCCCTGGCGGCAAGCAAGGCAGCCACGGGCCCGAAGGCGGCCTCCTACGCGGCTGCTGCGGCTACCGCACCCGGACCGGGGCCGTCCAGCAGGGCTGTGGCGCCCCCCTCCCCCGAAAAGCCGGCTCCGGCGAAACCGGCACCGGCTAAAAAGGGGGGCAAAAAAGGGAAGGGCAAGGCGGCTGCACAGGTGGACACTACGCCAACGCCAGTGCCTACGGCGAATGGGCCAGTGCCTGCGGCACGGCAGCCGCCGCCGCCACCACCGCCCCACCAGCCCCCTACACCTCCCTCGGCTGAAGCCGGATGGCAGGTGGTCGGGGAGGAAAAGAAGGGGCGAAAGGCGGCCAAAAAGGCCCGAAAGGAGGAGCGGCAGCGCCAGCACAGGGCGCGAAAAATCGCGGCTAGGCTCCGCGCCCCGAAGACCGCGGCTGTAGTGATAACACTACAGCCGGAAGCGGAAAAGAGGGGCGTGTCCTACCGCGACTTGCTGGCGAAGGCGAAGGAGACGGTGGATCTCGGGGAGCTCGGGATCACCGGGGGCCTCCGGCTTAAAGTCACCGCGACGGGGGCACGCATGCTGGAGATCCCCGGTGAAACCAGCGGCTCGTCCGCTGACGCATTGGCGGAAAAGCTCAGAGCGTCCCTAAACGCGGACGAGGCCCGAGTGTCCAGGCCCGTGAGATGCGCAGACCTGCGCATTCTGGGTCTGGACGACTCGGTGACCAAGGAGGAGGTGGTGGCCGCCGTCGCCAGGTCCGGTGGGTGTCCTGCTGAGCAGGTCAGGGCAGGCGCCCTACGCCCGGACCTCACGGGTATGCATACCGTTACGGTATGCTGCCCTGTGACGGCGGCCAAAGCTATAGTGGAGGGCCGTAGGCTACTGGTGGGCTGGGTTTCAGCGCAGGTGAAGCTGCTGGAGCCCAGACCTCTGAGGTGCTATCGCTGCCACGTGGGACACCACGTGTCAGTACAGTGCGCCTCGGAGGTTGACCGCAGCGGCCTCTGCTTCCGTTGCAGCCAGCCGGGTCATGTGTCCGCAGCTTGCTGCGCCACGCCGCACTGCGGTGCATGTGCGGCGGCTGGCAAGCCGGCCGATCACCGGGCTGGGAGCAAGGCCTGCGCTCCACCCACCAAAGCCACCAGAGGCAAGGGTAGGCCCTCCGCCGCCACCGCCACCGTCGCCTCCGCCGCAGCCGCAGCTGCCGCCGCTGCCGCTGTCGCCGCCACAGTGGGGCCCTCACAAGGGGCCAGGGAGGAGGAAGCGGTAATGGAGTGCCAATAACGGCCCCATTACGCTTCCTCCAAGCGAATATCAACCACTGCGCCTGTGCTCAGGATCTGTTGCTCCAGAGCATGGCGCAGTGGTCGATTAATATCGCTGTGGTCGCTGAGCCGTATTTTGTCCTGCCCAGGGAAGGCTGGGCGGCGGACCTTAGCGGCTCAGTGACCATAGTGTCCTCGGCCGCCGCCGGTACTCCGACCCTTGAAGGTGTCAGGAGGGGTCGGGGGTGCGTAGCAGCACGGTTCGGGGAGATTGTAGTGGTGGGAGTCTACTTCTCCCCGAGCCGAACTCTCGCCGAGTTCCACAACTCTCTCGCAGAGTTGAGTGTTGTCGTCGGAAACCATTCCCTCCCCGTGCTTGTCCTCGGGGACTTCAATGCCAAGAACTTGGCTTGGGGTTCTCGTTGCACAGACGTGCGGGGACGGATGGTGGAGGACTGGGCTCTGGAGAAGGGCCTGGTCGTCCTAAATCGGGGTTCTGTCGCCACGTGTGTGCGGATGCGGGGCGAGTCGGTGGTGGACATTTCGTTTGCTAGCCCCGCTCTGTCGCCGCGTGTCGTTGACTGGCGTGTCATGGAGGGGGTGGAGACCTATTCCGACCACTGGTACATCCGGTTCGACGTCTCCACCCAGACCTCAAGCGCGCCGGTCCAACAGGCCCCGAGTGGTCCGCGTTGGGCGCTGAAGCAGCTGGACCGGGAGCTCCTCCTGGAAGCCTCGATCGTGCAGGCCTGGGTGACATCACCGGACAGGCCTGCCGACATTAACAATGAGGCAGGGTGGTTCCAGGAGGCCATGTCCGACATCTGTGACGTGGCAATGCCCCGAGTCCGGCCAGGAAGCGCCCGGCGTCAGGTGTACTGGTGGTCGCGAGAGCTGACGTCTCTGCGCGAGGCGTGCGTAGCTGCGCGACACCTGTACGCCAGGCACCGCAGGCTCCGCATCCGTCCACCGGATGCGGCAGCCATTGAGGCGGAGCTATATGAGGGGTACAGAGTGGCGAAGACCACCCTCCGCGAGGCTGTCCTGCGGGCCAGGGATCAGGCCCGCGAGGAGATGCTGGGGACTCTCGACAGAGATCCGTGGGGGCGCCCTTACAAGATGGTGCGGGATAAACTCCGCACCTGGGCCCCCCCACTGACGCAGAGTCTCCGGCCTGAGCTCGTGGAGGACGTAGTGAGCACTCTGTTCCCTACGCGGGGGGAACATCCCCCCTCGCCTATGGCTCCGCCACCTGCGTTGGAAGACGGGGAAGCTGGTCCTCATTCGGAAACCGGGGCGCCCTGCGGACTCTCCGTCCGCATACCGGCCCATAGTGTTGCTCGACGAGGTGGGCAAGCTCTTTGAAAGAGTAATTGCAAACCGCCTCGCCGAGCACCTTGCGGGGACGGGGCCGGATCTTGCGGAACACCAGTTTGGTTTCCGCAAGGGGCGCTCTACGGTGGACGCCATCATGCGCGTGAGAGCCCTCACGACGGGGGATGCGGTGTCCCGGGGTGGGGTTGTCTTGGCGGTGTCTCTTGACATCGCCAACGCTTTCAACTCCATGCCCTGGAGCTGCATTAGGGAGGCACTCCGGTATCACCGGGTGCCGACCTACCTTCGTCGTGTGGTCGGGGACTACCTGACGGATAGAGCCGTCATCTACCCCGGTCGCAGCGGAGAATGGAACCGGCGTGAGATGTCGTGCGGTGTTCCGCAGGGATCGGTCCTAGGGCCGTCCTTGTGGAACATCGGTTACGACTGGGTGCTGCGCGCCGACCTCCCTAGCGGCGTCAGCGTGGTTTGCTATGCAGACGACACGCTGGTGCTGGCACAGGGGGGGTTGCACGAGGCGGCGGCCGAAATCATGACACGCGGGGTTGCGATAGTCGTTGAGAGGATCCGGCAACTGGGTCTCGAGGTGGCATTGCACAAGTCCGAGGCCATGTGCTTTCATGGGCCTCGGAATGCGCCACCTCCGGGATCCTTAATCACGGTAGGAGGGGTATCCATCGGTGTCGAGTCGACTTTAAAGTACCTAGGACTCGTCCTCGACAGCCGGTGGAACTTCGTGGAGCACTTCCGACGTTTGGCCCCCAAACTGGAACGGACTGGGGCTGCCTTCAGGCGGCTCCTGCCCAACCTGGGGGGGCCGAACGCCTCCTGCCGGAGGCTCTACGCGGGTGTCGTGCGGTCCATGGCCCTTTACGGGGCCCCGGTGTGGGCGCGTTCATTGAGGCTACGTGCAGCCCACTACCTGAACGCGCCCCAAAAGGTGGTAGCCGTAAGGCTGGCCCGTGGGTACCACACGATCGCCCGCGAGGCGGCGTTCCTCCTTGCCGGATTGCCGCCATGGGTCTGGAGGCGATAGTCCTCGCGCGCCTGCATGAATGGCGCGCGGAGGCGCTTCGCCGGGGGGAAACTCCGCTGCCGCGACAAATTGTCGCTCAGCGGACAGACTTCCGGCGGGATCTCATGGCGACATGGAGAGAGCGACTGTCGCAACCCCGTGCAGGGCACGCCACGATAGTGGCGATAAGTCCCCTCTTTGAGGAGTGGCTGGAGAGACGCCACGGCGTCCTCACCTTCCGCCTGACGCAGGTCCTCACCGGACACGGTGTTTTCGGGAGGTTCCTGCACCGAATCGGGCGGGATGAAACGCCCGGGTGTTTCCACTGCGAGGATCGACCGGAGGACACGGTGGAGCACACGGTGGAGGTGTGCCCCGCGTGGGCGGAGCACCGCCGTGTCCTCGAAGCGGCGATTGGCGGCGGTGACCTCTCGCGTCCGGCCCTGGTGCAAGCCATGGTCCGGAGCGAGACGGAATGGGACGCCGTCACCTCCTTCTGCGAAGCAGTAATGCTAGAGAAGGAGGTGGCGGAACGTGAGAGGGCGAGAACCTCACAGCGTCCCGGCAGCCGCGGGAGACGCCCCGGGCGTCGGGGGCCACCACGTGGCCCCCGGCCACCGTAGGCGCGGGCCTGTGGACGGTGGGCTATGGGCTAGCTCGCCATCCGTCCGTCTCATGACGACAGGCCGTGTCGACGGCGCGTTCGTGTTCCACGCGCGCCTCAAAGAGAGTCAGCAAAAAGGAGGGGTCCGCAAGGACCGATGCCTGCCGGGGTTGCGGGACTATTCGAAAGAGATACCGTGGCCCCGGAACACAAAGGGCGATGAAGGAACATGGATGGGTTTTAGTCAGTAAAAGTCTGACACTCCCTCCTGCTCCGCCCAGAGCGGGAGAAGTCATTTGATGATTTCCCATCCGAAAAAAAAAAAAAAAAAAAAAGGGGGTTAAACGGGGCTTCAAAGTTTGTATGGGAAACAAGATTACTCAGACTATTTTATTCGAAAGTTCACAGGATGCTGTTGATAAATGAGTAGAAACGGGTTTCAGATTTTTTCAGAATTCAACCCTTAAGAGAGGGGGAAATGGGGTGACAAACACTAAAAATCAATGCACAGCCTTAACCGCTGGGTCTACAGATTCCAAATTTGGCAAGTAGGTTCCTTATGTGGTATAGGGGTGCACTAAGAATGGATTTTTCAAAATTCACCCCCTAAAGGGTTGAAACTGGGGTACAAAGTTTACATGGCGAAATAAGGTTAGTTAGACCATTTTATTCGAAACTTAACAGGAGTACTATCGATAAATGAGTACACATTTGTGTTTCAGGTTTTTTCAAAATTCAACCCATAATAATTATGGAGAAATGGGGTGACAAAGTCTGTAAATCAACTCATAGTCCAAACCACTGGGTCTAGAGATTCTAAATTTATTTTTTATTTATGTGATGGTGATTGTGATAATGATTGTGATGATTATGAATAATATAGTTTTTAACCTGGATTAACACGTAGGATACTATTTATCCCTTTAGTATGATCCCGTGGGACAGTTACCGAACTACACGCGGGTGAAGCCGCGGGCAACAGCTAGTTTGTGATAAATCTAACCCAAATCATATACCGCTTACATTAAAACTATTTTCTCCATTGAAACCTAAACTAGGATTTAGAATGGACTTATCTTTCAAACCTACTCTTTGATAGTCCCTGCAAACGAAGTTTTAGTTTCGATTCCGAACCCTAGGTCGACCAAAGACACTAGGTCAGCCAAAGTGTTTTGCATTTTTTATAAATAACAATCTGAAATCTAAATTTGTAGCCAGTAGAAGACAATGACTCCTAAGGAAGACAAGAGGGAAAGAAAAGAGTGTAAATGGTTGCGTGTTGACAGAGGAGAAAGGAAGAAAAAAACGTGTTGCGCCGACCACAAGTAACATGGTTCAAAGGCAATAAGATGATGAGAAGTCATTGCCTCGCTCTCTAACAGGACTGAAACATAGCAGACAAATTGTGCAGAGTAAACACTACAGTCATATACCTGCCAATCTCATCGAAGAATTCAAGCGTGATGTTATGTTATGTTCAGTCTGTCTGCAAGAATATTTGCTTTGTTCGCCTGTTTGGGTGTGTGCCAATTGGGGCAAGCTGCTTCACTTAAAGGATGGGGTCGTGCGTCGGATTTTAGATTACAAAGATGCTTTTTGACGTATGGTTTCTGTGTTTTTGTCTGCAATTTTGTAGAAAGCTTTTGGTGTAATGCTGTATTGTTTTTATTATGTCGTTGCTGCTGCTATATAAATCTTATCAGATAACCTTATTAGTCAATTTTGGAATCAGGGAGAAGATTGTGTCATTTGCTGTAAAGGGTGTAAAACACCTCTTAACGAAAACGAAAGGCACTTGTTCTCCTCGTCAATGCGATCATTTTTTTGTTCTACACCATACCTGGGAACCTTCTAGTTACGGAGATATTTGGGGTCAAAGTTCCAACTTTTTGACATGTTTTTTTTTTAAATACAAGTTTTTAATGTATGATTTTTACTTTAAACACCTACACGACCCCCGTACTATTAAATCCATCCATCAGCACAACGTTTTGAGTGCGTTACATTGAGTTCTACCACAAAATATGATTTTTGACCCCAAAAAAAAAAAGTCCTTTCCCAGCAAAAATTTTTGCGTAAAGTTACTTGGTTTGATGTACAGATTGCTTGGTTAACGGCTTCGTGATGAGGTGTTTTACACCCTGTATAAACACCACTAGATTATTCAGCTTCAGGACAATGTCATTTCAGTTGGCAGTAGATAACCCTTAAGAGTACTTATCAATGAACATTTGACTAGCACGAAATTCCGATAGCAACGAACCTCATAATACTCGTACTTCGTCGTAATACTGTTATCTAGTACATTTTTCCGCACGAAAACCAAAAATAATGCCCTGTTGTGATTCTGAAAAAACACCTAAAGCTTTGAATTCCTGAAATCTACGCGTTCAGTTTAATTTGTAAATTTCACCATAATACAATTAAATTTAATGATTAAGATCAACCCACAGACCAATTCAAGAAAATCAACTAGTTCATAAGCTAGCCACAGCGCGTAAGCTCGGGGAAAGTGCGCTGGACAGTGGGCAAGTAGCCTGTTAGAAAGTACAAATACCTCGTGTGATGCCTTATTAAGCGGTAATGAGGTAGGCAGTGCTTCAGGTGCTAATGTTTACTTTGGGATAGCTGTATTTGTGACTAGTTATGATTTGATCATAGAACAAGTTATTTGAGATAGGGCAGAGCAAAATCTTTTTCTTATAAAGATGGCCACACTTTTTTGGTAGGGCGCACGCTATGGATGGGAAATATGAGAGATGCTTTGACTTGCAGCCACAATATAGGTAAATTCAATATTGGATTGGGCACTCCATTGTACTACATAAACTTAGATATTATCGCACCTTGTTTTTTTTTTATTTTGTGTGCAATTTACAATAAGAATTGTTGTTCAGATTTCTGATCTCTGAGTTCATGTCGCTGCAGTTGGTTCTTTAAAAAGGTTAATACTGTTGTTTTTTTTAAACGTAATTTTTATATACATATACATTATATTCAGGTTATTCAAAAAAACCTATGCTAGGCTAAAAAGAACCTATTCTCTTTCAAGAGATAAAAAAACGTGGAACTAAAAATCTAACCGGATGAATGACACAATATTTACTGTCAGCATCTCTCATACAACTACGATACTGCACACAGTAAGTTGGTGCCAGATTTTATGAAACCCAGGCACAGATGCCAAAAACAATAAATAACAGATACACAGCGATTCGTCGCCATTTTGTAGACATGCATCATTCTCGCGCCATCGCTCTCCAATAACATTGGCAGCCGTACATTTTGGGAGTCGTATTGACCAGACCAACCGTTATTGACCATCCTAGTGGTATGGGATGGTCTTTAGGAAACTATTTTATGAGGCCTCTATGTATCGGTTAGGTTGTCCAAACAACTATGATGTTGATTTTGAGGTTGATCAGATGAACCTAGTTAACGTACCTAAGCCGTGAAATCGCGCTTTTGTTTTTTTTGTCAGGGTTGATAACACACTAATCGAAACTAGTCTGAAAACGCTTTGTCACCATCTGCCCAGCTTTTTCTCAACTACGTTGGAGTTGGCTTTTAGTCTTACCGAATGCGGCTAAGTACTAGTATTTTACATGGAGCGACTGCCTATTTGGTCTCATTATGACTAGTTGTCAGTCGTTTGGGCTTCTGACTAATCGTAACGACGTTTTTTTTTTTTTTTTTTTGGGACAAGCCCGCCACACTGTTCCCAAACCATTGTAACTCCTGAAAGCCAGAATCAACAGTGGCGACCACCAGAAAAGCGCCGAGACAATGAAGCTCGACGAAGTCCCAGAGAATGAATTTAACTGTCTTGGATCCCGCAACGAAATTAATCAGAAAAGTATAGTGGAGGAGTAGGAAAAAACCGTAATTTCCACTTCCCTCCATTTCAGCAGGAGACAGAACGAAACAAGGCCAATAGGCACAAAGGGACGTTTACAACTGGGATAGGCCCAGTTGCCTAGCACCACGGATAAATATTAACATTAATGGGTCCTAAGTTGTGAGCTGTTATATATAATCGTAACGACTGTCAAAGATTTACCAATGACAGCCGGTACCAACGGCTTAACGTGCATCGGAATGCACGTGACTCGGAAGTCACGGAGGAAGGACACCCATCCACGGACCGACCTTGGCAAGCACGGTTAAACATGTAGATCGACCCGTGCGGCTGTTTTTATGATTATTTAGCCATTAAACGCTCTTTGTGACGTCATTCGTCTCGTTTTAATCGCATCGAAACAAACCTCGTTCTGATCGGCTCAAGCAGATTTCTTGTCGATATATTATATGATCACTCTTAGCATCACACTTACGCCTAACCGATGAAAACAAAGATGTTTGGAGGACAAAAAAGATAAGGTCGATTATTAGACTTTGAACTTTTTATTCTCTTATCATATTCACAATCGCCACCCATCAACGGACTGACCTCAGAGGTCGATCAATTCGGCTTTTCATTGAACACGAGCATCATTGCCATATTCTTCCTGTTCCTATTTCCAGCCCATTGGGTGTACACCATATATTACTAGCCTGTTTCGCCCCCGCTAATTTCCGTTCGACATGCTAATACCATTCAATTGATAATTTATAGCGCATTGTAGTCCAAAGATTTACACCCTACATTGTTCTGGGGGTTTTGTATTAATTTATTAACGTTACGCCTTACTTACAACTGAAATTATACCGTATTTTCGTAAAGCTAAAATGGGTTTTAATATGGTTAACTTAGGGGGTTAAGTTCTTTGGTGATTGGGTAAGTATTTTTGTTATAGATTTCATTATTTTAATTATTTCCGTCCGCGTTTTTGGTTCCGGAAAAAGTTCGGTATATTAACTGTTATAGCCTTCTATTAGAACTTCTATTTCATTAAAATTGTTGGAATTCCGGTTCAAAGAGTTTGTCTTATTTCCAGTATCTTTTCTTTTATGTTACTCCTGCTAGAAAAATCCCAAAGTATTAAATGCACTTGTATGGTTATTTATGGTTTTGTACCTATAGTTATTTATACAAATATTATAAAGAGGAAAGATTTGATTTTTGTTTGTTTGTTTGTGTGTTTTTAGAAATAAACAAGAACATTCTTATATTTATTTAGCTTGGCGGAAGGATTGGTAGGTAATTGTTGAAAAACGTTATAAATAAGTATATAATATGGGTGGGTGGGTATATGTTTGGTTTGGTTTCTATTTTTGTTTCATATGGGTCTCGGACCTGAAATAAATGTTTTTTTTTTTTTTTATATATATTATAGCACTCCATTGGCCATCTTCATTATAACCTAAGTTTTGTGTTTTTTTTTTTTTTAACTTCTTGTTGAAGACAAAAGATAAAGATTCGTTCATTCATTCGTAATCGAATCCAAATCCACATCATCATCAATAATCTCCTGCCTTTATCTTCTCTCATACTTCTCTATTACTCGTCATCTTATCAGACACCTCCTTTTGTGCCATATCATCCTTCACACAGTCCATCCATCGTTTGTTTGGTCTTCTTCCACTTTAATACCCATCCACATTCATTCATACTCAAAACTTTCCTGACGACATTTTACTCGTTTTTCAGCGTTCAAAACCACAGCATCAGTTGCTCCCAATATATCAATGCGGCAGTGAACTACGATATTGTGATGAGAGTGTGAGTGAGTGAAAGGGAAATAGAATAGGTAAATCAACCACATGCCTTCAAGAAAAGTCATAAATACTAATGTAATGGAAAAGTATATTATACTTCGTGTGATGACTTTCTTCGATCTCGACTATTACTGGACAATATAACGACTTCACACAAGGAAATATGTTAGAGAAATAGTACTATTCTAGCTTGTGCTTTGTTGTACTCCAATGATTGGTAGGTAATATAAAATAAAAACTACGACTCACTTCAATTATAGAGACAGTAACACCGCGAAAGATTTAACATTGGCTTAATGTTAAACTGCGTTTAAAACACAGCCGTTAGCACTTATACCATACTGAACCAATCTAACTAATACACTTATCTCTCTAATCTAGGTTTAAGCACATACCCCGAGACATGCACTGCGCTTTTCAATCTAGGTGCAACTCGCGTGCTGATCCAGATTCGGGAACGTTGCCAAAGCATACACCTTCATTACTTAGATTGGTAGCACTGCAGTTGAAATGTTTTTATATTGCAGGTTTATTTCGTTTTATTAAGTTGGCATAAATGGAGTAATGGTCTTATTTTGAGGAGTAGGAAATTCAGTTTCAATTCAATTATAGGTCGTGACTTCAATTCAAACCCAGGCAAGTACTATTGGCTGCCTCGTTGGTCTAGAGGTCGTAAGCGTGGCTGCTGACCATGAGGTTCTGGGTTCGATTTCCGGGTCCGGCAAATATTTATATAGGATTTTCTCAGTAGCAGCCACGGAGTCTGGATTTGTGCTCGGTTGTAAGCAATATGCTCGCTTCCAGTTACATAGGGCTTAAAACATAACTGGCAAAATGTGGGTGTAGGTACTATTAGGTATACCTCTGCCTTACCCTTCGGGGTTTACAGGCGTAATGTTATGTTAGTTATGGGTGGTCTACACAAGGAAGTCAGGAACTAAACCACCGTTTCATATTATTAGTTAGTACCCAAATTAAAGGTAACACGCTCTTCAATTAAGTTAACCGGTGATTATAGTATTATCTCCAGTTATTTGTCGGTTCATCAAAATTAATCGGCCGTTAGTGGTGGTTTAAGCCGTTAGGTTAATCGCTTGTGCATTCCATTGACACGTCGGTTTTGATAGAGTGATAATACGTGTTTTGGTGTGTTGAATGACATGTTTTGATTTAATAAAAGAATTATACAGATCTAGTGGCAATTACGGGGCAGATAATTAAGCATTTTATGCTGAAAGTGGCTACTGTCGTAGCAAGCTAATTGGATTAAAACAACAACGTTACAACTCAAGAACTTAATTCTAGACTCTTTGAAGTAAGTTTTTTTTTTATCTACATGTATTAATTCCGTGTCGTTTTTCATTTGGCAAATATGTTGAACTTCCATACATACTGTTGTTATACTTAACCCTTCTAGAAGATGAATTTAAAAAAATCTTTTGGAAGCTTACTTGTGGAAATATGATTTTTTATGTTACTAGGCACAAATTAAACTCGGAATAAAGTTTAACACCTATCTAGACATTTTACCTATGATCTTAGATTAAGCGTATAAGAAAATGACTAACTGTTAGTAAAAACACTTTAATATTCCGATAACAACCCTGACCTCACATAAACATTTCAGTATTTATTTTTATATTAAAAAAGTTATAACTGTACACTATTGATTGCCAAATCGTAACGGAAATAGGTATTGACTATATTCTGAGATTATCGTAAAATAAACATATTTACAATATTCATGTAATACTTAAGCTATTTTTAATCGTAACTTCTTTTTATTTCATTATTTTTTTGATAATATTATAAACTCCCATTACATTCCGAGTTTCCTCCAGGCTGTCATTTGTAGATCTTTGACAGTAGTTAAGTAGTCAGAGGCCCAAAAAGTCTGACAACCAGTCTTTCCAAGGGGTATCGTATTACCCGGTACTAACTGGGTTGTGGAGGTCAGATAGGCAGTGGCTCCATGTAAAATACTGGTATTCAGCTGTATCCGGTAAAACTGGAAGCCGACCCCGACATAGTTGGGAAAAGGCTAGGCAGATGATTTTGTGATATTGTTATATTCTTGAGTGTATTTATTTTTCTATCTAGCTGTTATCGTGGGGCTGTACAACATCCCTCAGTTTATTAAAACTTCCTTTCTCTGACTAATATTGATATGATTTCGTTACCACCAAATTACAAAAGTGCAACTAAAATAAAATACATTAAAACGGCCAAAAATAAATGTCGCTGGACATTACACACAGCGCCACCTAGTGCCATACTAAGCAACGAAGCTTGTGTCGTGGACACCAGATAGTTGATTTACTACATAGATACTTTTTGTTTGTAAATACGTACTTATTATACATATAAACAACCATAGCTCGGAAACAAATGTCCATGCTCATCACACAAACATTTGCTCCTACCGGGATTAAAACCCGGGACCCTAAGAAGGTAAGGCAGCCTCACTACCGCTGCGCCATTCGGGTTGTCAAAAATATCTTTCTTATTTTACTATGACCGTCTTTATTTTACTCTGACCTTCATAATACATAAACAAGTAATCATCATCATCATCATCAGCCTATAATGTTCCCACTGCTGGGACACGGCTTCCTCTCAAATGAGAGGGACACAAGGAAACCAGTAATACAATAACATAATCGTAACATACAACTAATCAGCAACCAGTTCAGGCTGTCTTATGACATAGGCAGCCTCTATTTCTCTCCACTTATTCCTGTTCAGAGCAGTTTTTCGCCAACCTATTGGCAAATCATCCTCCCACCTTTTCAACTGTTTTCCTCTACGTCTTTTTCCATTTCTTTGGTACCATTCTGTGAATTTTGTGCAAGATCAAATGCAACTATGAGGGAATAATTATATAATCAATCGTGGGTATTTAAAGTTTGACTAAAATACTAGAGGTGCTTTAACAATACCTCCTACCTAGTTAATGGTGTCGATTCTGTTGTGTACAAACTAAACTTAATTTAGGCTATTGCTATCTTTTTCTCTCTAATAAAACAAGAAAGAGACAGACGTAATTTAGAGCTGTCAAATTTAGTTGAAACTAATATTTCCGTACAAATGAAGGGTGCACGTAAAAACATGTCGACTAAAAACACGGTGAAGCGCAAGGCATAAACTAGTTTGACATCTCTAACTTAGTTCATAGCTATAGCCGTCCTTTTCTCGCACTGCCTTTTAGTAAAAGATAGCAATAGCCTAAATTAAGTTTAGTGTGTGCACAACAGAATCGACACCAATATCTACGCCAATATCACGAATCTCGTAGCCACTACAGCTTTTGATTAAAACAACAATAACAAAAAAATACTAAGAAAGTAATTTTGAATAGCGTGAGATAAAAGATAAACGTGTTTCGTAGTAAACAATGCAAAAGTAGAAGAATTCTAATCGTGGGAATCATTATGATCATCAGTGGTCCACTGTCGTACTGGCTTCCTCTTTTGGTTGCTATGGAAACTAGTTTGCACTTTGACTAGTTTTTTAACTACTCGTAGATGCCGTTGTAGTATTACTAGCTGTAGCCCGTGACTTTAAATTATTATAAAAATTTAATTGATGATCCGCTTCTATTGGAGCGTATTACATAACCTTGCTCAATAAATAGGCTATTTAATACTCAAATAATTTTTCAATTCGAACCAGTAGTTTCTGAGATTAGCGCGTTCAACTAAACAAACAAACTCTTCTGCATTGTATTAGTTTAGATTTCTAGTTCTACCACGCCACCCTTGGCACCCTTCCTTTAGGGATCGTATTATGATCTTAAAAAAAGACAAGCCTAGTTTTAAGACTGCCTTGTCGGTCTAGTGGTCGCAACTGCGATTGCTGAGCAAGCGGTCCTGAATTCGATTCCTAGCTAAGGCAAAGTGTTATTGGGTTTTTTTATCAGGTTTATTTCAGTAGCAGCTTTGGAGGCTGGATTTGGGACCAGTTCGAGTGACGGCTCTTCCCCTATTAAAATAAATGTGTCTGAAACATAACTGGCGAAAGGTAGGTGATAGGTATACCTTTACCTAACCCTTCAGGGTTTACAGGCGTGATGTTAATGTTCTGTAAAGTTTAGTTTTTTAGTCGAAAATAACGAGGTTTATGTATATGTCGGATCCGGTCATGAGTACGGACGGGCGAATGAATCGAAAGCGCGCCAGTGGTGACATCACGCGACCTAAGTAACCAGTCTAGCCCACCATGGCGTGCTTCTACAGGGTCCTGATGTTAACAACTCACGGCGAGGCGGACATTCGGGTCTGATCGCAGCGGAGTTAAGACGTCTTGAAACTGTACCCGATTCATTGTGCCCAGTGTTATTGTGTGCAAGTGTAATTTGTTAGTTTACTCAGTGTATCAGTTTGAAAAGAGTAACCATGGTTACTTGCCGGTTCTTCTCCATGGAAACGACCAATCCGAACCATGCAATGTGAAATAAAATAGTGTATCGCATCCAGTATGTTTTCTCTTAAGCTCGAGCCTAGCGTAATAAATCCTGTCAACCCGACATATATGACAGTATGTGGTTTTTGGCCAAAATATCCCCTTCGAAACCGTCGTTTCGTGACTAGTTTCGATGAATGAATTATTTTTCCTTGCACGTAACTAGATCTCTACTCTATGGACTCGGCGACTACTCGCGGAACTCGATGGAGGAATCATTTTTCTTTGTATGAAACCACGATTATGTACAAGGAATTTTTGCAATACTATGAAATTTTAGTAGTTACGTGCAAGGAATAATATTTCCTTCATCGAAACTAGCGATGTTAGTAATTAGAATATGAAACCTTTTTAATTTGATATGAAAGAAAGAAAGAAAAAACATTTATTAGCCCGCACAGGACAAAACACAAATAAAAAAAAAAAAAAAAATGCGAACTCTTTATTGACTGGCCATTATATTTTTAGTATCGGACTGATGTCATTGCGGTGACATAAAACGGTTTCCTGTAATATCACTTATTTACCCAAGACAATTGAACCATTGAGATAATTTACTTGACACTAAAGTAGTATTTAGCATTTCGAAAGACGGAAAACAAAGGCCTATACGAACGATTGTTAAGAAATTTAATGACAATCGTGCACCGAGAATAGTTTACGCAATCAGCTCGCAGATTTTTATAGCCTTCTGTAAGACCAAACACAAGAAACAAAATGACAGTTTGAAAAAATATTTTACGATGCGATGTTAAACATGAAGATAAGAAACGTAACTTCGTCTTCATAAAAGTCATCATTGCGTAGCCTTTTCCCAACTATGTTGGGGTCGGCTCAACCTCTAACCGGATGCTGCTACCAGCAGTACTAATATTTTGCATGGACTGACTGCCTATTTAATTTCTGCAGCCATTTAGTACATTCCGACCCATAAAAATGTTTCCTCGGTATTTAAAATAAAAATCAGGTTCAAAACGGCGAGCAAAACCGCGAGGCACACTTCGATAAAAGATAAAGTTGGAACTACGAGTATAATACCTACCTTCTCGGTCTATTTCGCATTTGAACCAATAAAACAGAAAGAAAGTGACAAGATCGTGCGAAACAAAAAATCTCCGTGATCGTTAAGTAAACAGTTGAAATAATAGTGAATGAAGTATAATTGTTTTTGTCGTGAGAGTAAGTACTATTGTGTCTGAAGGTATTTGATGTTTAGGGAAAGTTTTCACTAAGTGATAAGAAAAATGAAGATAATGCAAATCTGATGATTTGCATTATCTTCATTTTTCTTATCATTATCTGCCTAGCCTTTTCCCAACTATGTTGGGATCGGCCTCCAGTCTAACCGGATGCAGCTGAATACAAGTATTTTAAATGGAGCGACTTTCTATCTGATCTTCACAACCCAGGTAGTACTGGGTAATATGATAGCCCTTGGTAAGACTGGTTGTTAGACTTTCGGGCCTCTGACTACCTGTAATGACTGTCAAAGATCTACAAAGACAGCCGGGACCAACCGCAATATAACGGGACCCATCCACGGAACAACCAAGGCAAACGCGATTTAACCTGATTATCGACCGTACGTAAAAAAAAAAAACAAAAACAAAAAAAAAAACGCAATACCTATAAATTACCATGCATATTTGATAAATACGCATTTGTAAAAATTTCGGAGCGACAGTTACGACTGACATAAGCTTCTGTTAATACTGTTGCAAGTCTTGTATAGAAATCCGGAAATTTTGAAAGCGACTTCCAATTGTTTTATTGCTCTCTTTCACGAAACTATGCGAATGACATACTTATGTAGTTCAAGGGAAAATTATTAACCCAGTTGTAAACATTTTGACGTATTTGGATGATGTAAAATAGACCGCCGTCTGATGGTAACACTTTGATCTTTAGTTAGCCTAGCTATGTACGGCGTTTTAATAGAATGCGAGGCCAGCTTACACTGGCTTAGTTTATCATTGACGTGTGGCCAACGGTACCTACAATAGAGGCGATTTTACAGGTTAACCATGTTAAGTATCAAACATTTACTTAAAATAAAATAAATCTAATCTCTGGATGAACGCCTCCATAATGTTTCTATCTATATCCATCTTGGGCCGTTCTGGTCCACTCCCATCCTTGCCAGTGCGACGATATCATTCCGCCATCGTTGCAATATTCTACCGCAGCGTCTGTTTCGTCCTGCCCACCGTTTTACGGTTTTAACGGAAAACGGTGGGCAGGACGCGCTAGTTCTCCAGTTGACTGTGGTCCTCACGATGTGGCCTGCCCAATCCCACTTCAGTTTTTCGACCATAAAACATACAAAGCATCAGTGACTTTTTGCTTGACTTGACTCTTTGCTCCAATGTCGCGGTTCTATATGCGGTCGCTTATTTTTAAGCCAAGCATGCTTCTTTATTACACATTTACTTTTTATAATGCAATCATAAATAGTCGACACTTAAGCCAAAGAAAGCAAAACAGTGTAAATGAAAACTAACTACGAGCCTAAACCAATAATAACCACCTTACTATAAGTATACATTTCTACAAACTAGAGAAACGTATACATTTATAGAAACTAAGCAATTACGACTGATCTATTATGAACGGTACATTAGTGTTCACTCTCTCATACATGCAGACATGCAAATTATCCTACATGACCACTGTACCTTGCTTTATCAACTAATAACTTTATTATTATGCAAATGTATTTTTTCAAGCCAAAGTCTTCTTTTTATATATAAGTCGTAATTGTTTATATTACCTATAAAAGAAAAATGGAACTTCTGACACAGGAACAGATAAGTATGAGAAACGTAGAAGAAGACATGCTGCTCATATCCCAAATAAATTGCCATATGAGCAGGGAATTAACATAATGACTTAATGACGATTGACGACCTGTCGAAAAAGTTCTCATTGGTCTAGTAGTTGCAAGCACTACCGCAGAGAGCCTGAGTTCGATTCCCAGGTTAGACGGCGCGTTCGTGTTTATTTATTTATTTATTTAAACTTCATGTACAATAGTGGTACATAGGCGGACTTAATGCCACAAGGCATTCTCTACCAGTCAACCTTTGGGTTAAATAGGAAAACATAGTGATAGGGTACAAAGTAATGTCTATGTGTATGTTCGTGTTCCACGCGCGCCTCAAAGAGAGTCAGCAAAAAGGAAGGGATCCGCTAGGGCCAATGCCTGCTGGGACTGCGGGACTGTTCGAAAGAGATACCGTGGCCCCGGAACACAAAGGGCGATGAAGGAACATGGATGGGTTTTGGTCAGTAAAAGTCTGACACTCCCTCCTGCTCCGTCCAGAGCGGGAGAAGTAATTTAATGATTTACCATCCGAAAAAAAAAAGTTTGGTCAAAGTGTTTGTGGGTTTTTTCACCTGGAACTTCTTAGTAGCAGTCTGGATTTGTGCACCGTTGATGGCAATAGGCTTGCCTCCTATAATATGGGACTTAAGCATAACTGCGAAGAGTGGATGGTTTATTAGGTACACCTCTGCCTAACTCTTTGCGGATATAAGGCGAGATGTTATATTTATGTTATGCACACAATCATGTTTTATTGCATAAAAAATTTTCAATTAACTAATAATATTGAAAGTTAATAACGTATTAGATCGGTAAAACTAATTAAATGACCAAAAATATAATTTTATTAATTAAGAAATAAATTCATGAAAATATCATAGACCGATGTAACTTAAACTTTTTATTTTTGAGCTTCCTTTCTAAAACATTATAACCATTATCACTATTTAGGATGCTTTAAATGAAAAAAAAATAAGGATAAAGAATTACACTTTTAAAATCTCACCTATTGGAAAAAAATAAGCTAGAAAAGTTGTTGTATTTTTTTCCACAATTTAATCTTGCTCAAACGTGATTGAAAGTTCTAACTTAAAACTACATTTTAGAGAAACTTTCTTGTCATATCTTCCATTAAAAAATTGCTAAACAAACGCCTGACTGTTTCTCCACGATATACGATTTATAACTAATGATGACAAAAACCTCGTCATTATGGGCCAACACATGACACAGGCAAGAAACTGCAATCAAATCGAGTGAACGTGCCGACAAGGATTGCTGTGTATTAGGGATGCACGACAGTCGTGTATCGATCGATACCTTGGATGAATCCGGATCGCAACTATTCGATACGATTCTATAATCGTATTGTCATTTAAGACAATACTAACTTTCCTTAAAGTCAAGTAAAATTACTTGACTTTAAGGAATTACTGATGCAACCATTTTTATGTAATAAACAAGAATTTGAACGAAGTAAGTACCGTCAAAGAACGCAAAGCTAAGAATTATAACTTTTGACAGTTCTAATTTCAGTCAAATTCAGTTGTATTTCATAATGGAAGCCGAACCCCAACATAGTAGAGAAAAAAGATAGGTAGATGATATAAATCAATCCTAAATTTCGAAGTAACACATACTGTCGTGTCGATAGTGTAAAGTATCGAATAGTGCATCACTAGATTTCGTGTTTTGCATTGGAACTTTAACATGTTTTATTAATATCTCAAATTGCAAGTGCACACAAAAAACTTCTTAAAAGTGACTTTCTTTTAAATTGTATAACCTAAGTTGCGTGTAGTGTCTGGTTTCACGTAAGACAACCAATCCAAATTATTATGTTAATTATTTTACATGAAGTTTGTTATCAGATTTAATTAAAAAACCTTTCTAATTCAGTAATTCAATTTGAACATATTATTGAAATACGAATGTATTTGAATCCTTTTAATTATTCCGGGTTTTGAAGATGATTTAGTTAGAAAGATAGTGACTACTTTTTTTTTCTGATGGGCAATCATCAAATGACTTCTCCCGCTCTGGGCGGAGCAGGAGGGGGTGTCAGACTTTTACTGACTAAAACCCATCCATTAGGGGGGGGGTCTGTATTTATGCTGTCGCGGTTGCACAACGACATGCTTTGCTTATGCTTTGCTTGGTAGTATAGATGCAGGCCTACCTTACTGCCTCCCTCAGAGGCGGTAGGGTGGCGGGGTCTTGAGGGGGAGCGCTACGGTCGTGTAGATCCTCAAGGCAAGTCCGGGGGATTCACCTTCACGAGGTTGCCACCCTGTTCTTGGTCTAATTCCATAAGAATTAGACGCAACAAAAACCCCCAGGCGCTTTTTCGTATTTTCCCGAAAGCCAGAATCCCAGGCCTAGGGCAATCCCACACCCCACTCCCATGATCCCACGCCCAGTCCCTCCCTCCTTTTTCCCTTTTCTCCTTTCGGTCCATGAGGACGGGCAACCTCAACTCCAAAAAAGCCCACAAAATCCAATAATGCAGAGTGGAAAAAATAATATTCCCCAGGTGGGTCCCGGCAATGCCGGGGAATCCCACACCGACTCGTCGGTCTGCCCCCACCGTAATCTGGGGGGGGGCACCAATCTGCCAATTAGTGCCGCGCCTTCTGCGCGGCTGGCTGCTTTGGCGCCAACAGCACTGGCTGCGGCTCACGCGCCACTCGACACAACCATGGCTGCGACTTCTGCGCCTACTGACCCAAAGACGGCTGCGATCTCAGCGCCCAAGACGGCTGCGATTTCTGCACCAACCACACTGACTAACGTTACACCACTTTCCACGAGGGCCTGGCAACAGAGCATCGTTCGGAACAGTGTAACAAACAACCCTGACAATGACAGTGACAAAGCACGACTCTCCAGCCTTAGCAGCGAACTCCGCGCGCTGGCACTCCAGCGCGAGAAGATCGAGGCAAGGTTGAAAGACATTGATTCTCTCGGGACGGGAAAGGAAGCGGAATCTGATGGTTCTGGCTTCATCTCTGTGGACGAAGTACGCATGCTGAAATCCAAGCGCGGAAAGATCCGGAACAGAGAAAGAGATCTCAACAACCGTTTGCGCAAAATCCGCGAAGGCAATAGCCAGCGCGAAGCGCAAACGGCTAGTTGTAAGGGAGTACGCGACCAGCCGCAAGTACGCGAAGGGGAAACCCAGCGCGGAAAGCAGCCGGACGCGGAAACGCGCGGGCAAGGACCAGTACGCGAAGGGGAAACCCAGCGCGGAACGTCACTGCCCGCACCAGGACCATCCGGAGGAAACGACCGGAACCGCACCGAGACGACCCAAGACCGACACCGGACTAAACAGAAGCGGGGCAAGCGGGCTGGGTTCTCACGCGGGGTGTCTCTGGCACAAAACACTGTGCCAAGCCCCTCAGAACCGCAACCCGGTCCAAGTGGCCAGGGAGCGGCGAAGAGGGTGCGACCGGATGACACTGCCTCACCGAGCACGCTCCAGGGGGACGCCAAACGCGTTAGAACCCAGGCCGCTCAAGGGGAGCAGAGATTCTACGCGCGAGCCACAAAGGACATCCCTGCGCGACTCGCCGTAGCTATCTGCCTCTCGCCTCCATCCCGTGACATGACGACTGACGAGACTGAGCACATTAAGCTTAGCCTCGAGGACCTCATCATGGACACGTGTACCGACCCCTCCAAATCCATCCCGGCCTTCCGCGGCTACCCTAGGGTAGCGGACGGCACGGTACAGATGTGGTGCGAGGACGACAGCGCCCTGACCTGGCTGACCCAGAACGTGCCAAAGATAGAACTGCCGAACACTGACGCGACACTGACTGTAATGAAACAGTCCGACGTACCGACCCGAGTCCGAGCAGCGCTCTTTGTACCCCGGTACAAAGGAGACATATCGCTGCTCCAGACTGTACTGACCCGACAGAACCCCTGGTACGACATCGGGAGGTGGTCGTTATATAGGGCGACATCGGTCGGTGGCGATAACTATGGGACTTATTTGACCCTAGGCATCCCACCGGAAGAAGTCGAAAGGGTCTTGGGGAGGGAGCGGCGGATATCGTACCTACTTGGGTCGATATACGTGCGCTTTTTCCCCAAAACCCGTCCCTCCGACACCCAGACTGGAACTGACACCGAACTGACGAAACCGGCACCGACTGAGCTTGACTTGACCATGACTCAACTGGAAGAGGAGATGGCCAGAACGGCGATGGCTGATGCCGACGCTGTGGGGATGCCAACCTCACCACCAGGATGGACAGAGCAGCTGCTCACATCATCGCCAGCACCGAGCGAGGACCGGCACGGACTGGAGGAGGGGGGGGAAACATCCGATGGATCAATCTCCTCCTAACTCCACCCCACTGCCGCCCACATCCCGTCCCCTAAGCATAATCCAGACCAACCTCCAGCATAGCCAGACGGCCACCGCCTGCCTACGCAGGGCGCTGGAGGTGGAACCCTTAACCATTGCACTCATACAAGAGCCGTGGATCCGCAATAACAGAATATGCGGCCTTGGTAACATTGGAGGTAAGCTAATCCTCGACACACAAGGCACAGACAAACCACGAACCTGTGCTTATATACCCAAAGACGTACCCATCACCACACTCACGCAATTATGTTCCAGAGATCTAACAGCCGTCAGGATCAAAACTGACGACGATGCACCTGATATCGTCCTGGCCTCGGTATACATGCCAGGCGAGGATGATGACTGCCCACCAAAAGAGATGGCCGACCTGGTAAGGTACTGTGAAGACGCCAACCTGGACCTGGTCATCTGCACGGACTCGAACGCCCATCACCCGCTTTGGGGTTGCAACAAAGCCAACACTAGAGGTGAGGTACTATGCACATATCTGTTCTCCACTAACCTTAACATCGCAAACCGCGGATCGGAACCCACTTGGGTCACATCACGCGGACAAACAATCATTGACTTAACGCTGGCCTCGGAAAGCGCGACAAAACTTGTCTCTAACTGGCACGTATCCAAGGAGCCTTCCTGCTCTGACCATAGAAGGATTCGCTTCTCACTAGTAGCTAACATAAAAAAACCCGAACCTAGACGCAACCCACGCCGTACCAATGTACCCGGCTACAAACGGCTGTTGGCCTCCCTACTAACACAGCACCAAACGCCTCAAACTCTGACGGATCCCAAGCAACTTGAGGACACTGTAACAAAACTCTCGGAATTTATAATCGAAGCCTACCACGCCTGCTGCAAACTAAAAGATCAAAACACCAAGAGCAAGGGTAACTCCTGGTGGAATGCGGAACTTAGTAAACTCAGGCAAACCATGCGCAAGCAATTTAACAGAGCCAAAAACTCTAGACTACCAGAAGACTGGGACTCATACAAGAAAACACAATACACCTTCAAAAAACAAGTCAGGAACGCCAGCAAGGCCGCCTGGCGGAAATTCTGCGAAGAAATTGAATCAAACACCGAAGCCGCGCGTGTGAGAAAGATCCTATCTACCGATCAGGATCGCACCCTCGGGTCACTGAAAACCGCAGACCAACACTTATACTAAGTCGGACTACGAAACAAGTAAAGTTCTTCTGGAAACCCACTTCCCAGACTGCAACCTCTCCGAGGACAGAACCTGGGAAAGGGAACCAATACACACACCAAATGATCAAGACTGGGCCATAGTAACCGCAGAGAGAATAAAATGGGCAATCAAGACTTTCAAACCATATAAATCCTCAGGCTTAGACGAAATTTTTCCTGCCCTGCTACAATGGGGAGCAGACGTCCTAATGCCGTGGCTGACCGCCATATACCAAGCCTGTATAGCACACAAATACATACCACTTGCATGGCGAGAGGTGAAAGTTATTTTCATCCCTAAACCAGGCAAACCTGATTACACACAACCGAAGGCGTACAGACCAATAAGCCTGACATCTTTCCTACTGAAAACTCTCGAGAGACTCTGTGATCGACACATTCGGGACGGACCTCTTCGGGAGCGACCACTTCACAAACAACAACACGCATACTCCACAGGAAAATCAACAGAATCTGCACTACATAATGTCATCTCCAAGATCGAATGTGCAGTGGACCACAAATGCTCTTCACTAGCTGTCTTCATTGACATAGAAGGCGCTTTTGACAAAACCATCTTCCATAGCATCAACGCAGCCCTCGAGGAACACGGTGTGGACTCGACCCTGCGAGGATGGATCACGAATATGCTCAGACTAAGAGCCGTACAAGTTACGGTAAACGACACCACCAGAGCTATAGTGGCGAAGGGCTGCCCGCAAGGCGGTGTCCTCTCACCACTGCTATGGAACCTCGTAGTAGACAGCCTCATTAAGCGCCTCAATAACAGAGGCTACTACACGGTGGGCTATGCCGATGACCTGGCCATAATAATAAACGGCACACACGAAAACACACTATGCAACCTTATGCGCCAAGCCTTGAGGATAGTAGAAGACTGGTGCAAGGAATACAAACTAACAGTGAATCCTACTAAAACCGAACTCATTCTCTTCACAAAGAAAAGGAAGTTGGCAACTTTACAACTACCAAGCTTCTTTGGGACCACCCTAACCCTATCGACTGAAACCAAATACCTGGGTATATTTTTGGACAAACAGCTGAACTGGGCAAAACACACTGAGTACATAACCACAAAAGCCAGAATAGCCCTATGGCAATGTAAGAGACTGCTCAGGAGAAATTGGGGCATAAGCCCCAAAATCACCTACTGGCTATACACCGCAGTCATCCGACCAATCATTACATACGGCTCTTTAGTTTGGTGGCCCAGGACCAACCTAAGTACGACCCAAAAGGATCTCGAAAAATTACAAAGATTTGCCTGCGTGGCAATCACCGGCAGTATGAGAACTTCCCCTACTGCTGCCTTACAAGTAATGCTGGGGCTACCACCACTACACCTCGTCGTAAGAGAGGAGGCGGCCATAGCGACTTTCAGACTCGGAGTATCTGGCACCCTAAGTAACGATTCCAGAATTAAACACACACGCATCAGAGAAGATGCAATCAAGCAACAGCCTATGATGGCATCACCCAGCGACAGAATCCTGAAGACCCACTGCTTCCAAAAACACTACGACATAGAGCTCACGGCGGAGTTGTGTGACTACTCAGGTACAAAAGAGCTAAGAATCTACACTGATGGATCAAAAACCAACGACGGGACAGGTGTCGGGGTGTTCTCCGACGACCTAAACATCAAAATATCCAAACCCCTTGGAATACTCAACTCTGTTTACCAAGCAGAGTGTGTAGGTATTATCCAAGCAGCACACGCCATAGAGGCCAGGAAGGTTACGGATACTAATATCCGAATACTCTCCGACAGTGCCTCAGTCCTTCAATCCTTAAAGAGTAATCAGATAACGTCGAGACTGATACTAGAATGCCATAATGCCCTAGAACGAATCACGGCACTAAACCATAACACGGTAACACTACAATGGATCAAAGGTCACAGTGGATCACTTGGGAACGATGCGGCTGATGAACTTGCCAGAAGAGGATCCAACACAAAACCCTGCGGTCCCGAGCCCATTGTGCCCATTCCTTTCAAGCAGCTAAGAAGTTGGTTAAAGGAACACACTCGAATACAAGCGGAGAAATGGTGGACCTCGGCACCAGGATGTAGGCAATCCAAGGAAGCCATGCCATCCCTGGACACAAAGCTGACCAGGCGCCTTCTGCGCCTGGACAGGGATAGCCTACGACTGGTGGCGGGGACCATCACTGGACACTGTTCACTGAATAAACACTTCCATACCCTAGGAATCACTGACAGTCCCCTGTGCAGAGCATGCATGGGGGCGGAGGAAACGGTGGCGCATGTGCTCCTTGAGTGCACCGGCGTTATCAAGATTCGCGAGGAGACCCTGGGAACACCTAGATCCCTTGCGGATGCCCTGAGAAGACCGGGAAGTTTGATCTGCTTCTGGAGGGAGGTGGGCTGGTTGGAGTAAACGGCCACCATGGCTCACGCACAATGGTCCATTTTAAGGATTAAGTGCGGAAACCAAAACCCCATGATAGATAGATAGATAGAACCCATCCATGTTCCTTCATCGCCCTTTGTGTTCCGGGGCCACGGTATCTCTTTCGAACAGTCCCGCAGCCCTGGCAGGCATCGGCCCTTGCGGCCCCCTTCTTTTTGCTGACATCTCTTTGAGGCGCGCGTGGAACACTCCTGCGCCGTCGACACGGCCTGTCGTCATGAGACGGACGGACGGCGAGCGCGGGCCAAGGATCTGGCCCGTCAGGAGATGCTGGGGACTCTCGACAGAGATCCGTGGGGGCGCCCTTACAAGATGGTGCGGGATAAACTCCGCACCTGGGCCCCCCCACTGACGCAGTCTCCGGCCTGAGCTCGTGGAGGACGTAGTGAGCACTCTGTTCCCTACGCGGGGGGAACATCCCCCCCCCCGCCTATGGCTCCGCCGCTCGCGGTGCTGTGCTGGAAGTGGACCACCAGGACGACGACGACGACACTCCGGAAGTGACTGGGGTAGACCTGAGAGTGGCGGTTCGCAGGCTCATTGCCAAAAATACCGCCCCGGGACCCGACGGCTTGCCTGGCAAAGCCTGGGTCCTGGCCTCGGAGGCTCTCGGGCCCCGACTGGAGGGGCTCCTAAGCACATGCTCGGAGAGAGGCCAGTTCCCGCTTCGTTGGAAGACGGGGAAGCTGGTCCTCATTCGGAAGCCGGGGCGCCCTGCGGACTCTCCGTCCGCATACCGGCCCATAGTGTTCATTGCAAACCGCCTCGCCGAGTACCTTGCGGGGACGGGGCCGGTTCTTGCGGAACACCAGTTTGGTTTTCGCAAGGGCGCTCTACGGTGGACGCCATCATGCGCGTGAGAGCCCTCACGACGGGGGATGCAGTGTCCCGGGGTGGGGTTGTCTTGGCGGTGTTTCTCGACATCGCCAATGCCTTCAACACCATGCCCTGGAGCTGCATTAGGGAGGCACTCCGGTATCACCGGGTGCCGACCTACCTTCGTCGTGTGGTCGGGGACTACCTGACGGATAGAGCCGTCATCTACCCCTAGCGGCGTCAGCGTGGTTTGCTATGCAGACGACAAGCTGGTGCTGGCACAGGGCAGGTCGCATGAGGCGGCGGCCGAAGTTATGACACGCGGGGTTGCGATAGTCGTTCAGAGGATCCGGCTGGGTCTCGAGGTGGCACTGCACAAATCCGAGGCCATGTGCTTTCATGGGCCTTGCAATGCGCCACCGACGGGATCCCTACTCACGGTTGGAGGGGTATCCATCGGCGTCGAGTCGACTTTGAAGTACCAAGGACTCGTCCTCAACAGCCGGTGGAACTTCGTGGAGCACTTCCGATGTTTGGCCCTCAAGGAACGGACCGGGGCTGCCTTCAGGCGGCTCCTGCGAAACCTTGGGGGGCCAAACGCCTCCTGCCGGAGGCTCTACGCGGGAGTCGTGCGGTAAAGGGCCATGCTTTACGGGGCCCCGGTGTGGGCGCGTTCCTTGAGGCTGCGTGCAGCCCACTAACTGAACGTGCCCCAAAAGGTGGTAGCCGTAAGGCTAGCCCGTGGGTACGATAAAAAAAATGGTAAGATAAAATTAATAGTTACTTACTTACTTTATATTGTAACGTTACATTTACGAAAACCGCACAGAAAAAGTACCTACATTTTGATAAAAAAATAAGCATATAATGTAATAGGTTGCGTTATAAGTATACAAAAACTTGCCAGCAATGAAAACAATCCAAATATTTCCTTCTTTCCAACCAAAAACCTCATAAAACCAATACTCTGCCAGCAATACCAATAAACATGTTCAATAGTAGAAACGTTGCTATATTGCTAATAAGTAACATCATACAAACAGCACACTCACGCTTGACCGCTGTTTATTGAACACACATTGTTTCCTTCCGTATGTTATAACTTGTGACAGTTTTATGTGTGCACGCTTCATAAGCTGGTGCTTCACAAGGGATGAGCGGTGAGAGCGGGTTACTGCTGGAATTGTAGGGGACAAATTATAAGGTTCAATGACCTCTATTTTATTCAATGCATGTAGTTTCGAGGATTAGAAGAAAAAAATGACCCAGGTTAAGGGTATATTTACAATGTAACAACAAAAAAAATAACAACAGTATTGTGTGACTCACGGCTGCGCCAATGTGCTCAGTTCAGTCATTATTATACTATTAGGGCCGTAAATCTGCAGTTTTTTTTTAAATTATTACGTAACATCTAGATCCCCAAAACGCCCGTCCTACGCCACTTCCTAAGGTTTCGCAACAAACTACCCAGAAACATTAAACTGTTTGTTAGGTTAGAAGAACCCGATTTTATATCAATCACCATCTCTTTACGGTAATTGTGGATCCTTACAAACGATGAGCTATCTCCTGTCCTGCTCTTTGTGCAACTCCACCCGCATCTTGAGTTTAGACTTAAAGTCAGCTTCTTACTAGCATGTGGATGGACACCTAAATTGAGACGTCCCACAATCGAGCTACGAGTTTGACCCAGTAGCGTCCATCAGTTCCTGCAATGAACTAACAAAAGGACACGCAGAACCTATATTAATTGCGCCATCATTTGTAAAACAGCACCACATTTAAACTTCAGGGCAGAGTCATCAATCAAATGTATCTCCACCTGAGCCTGTTTTCCATCCACCAACTGCTCCAAAGCCACTGATAACGTAGTGGCAGAGTTCTGGTCGAAAAGAATCGTCGACATTAAAAAGAAGATCCCTCTACTCACTCATAACTTACCCCACACTTGGAAAGTCGATGGATATTCACAACGTGCGCGAACGCATCCGCGCACGATCGATAACGGGCTGCACGGCCGGCGCATGCGCCCACCGATATGTTTGATAACCTCAATGTGGTGTGTAATTACTTTTAATTTGTTTACTTTTTGTTCATGTTACGAAGAAACTTAAGTATAATGCGAAGCGGAGCGGAGTAGGCTGATACTGTTGGCTGTTTTTGTTGGCGCAGAAAGAGCCTCGTAACTTGAGTTTGCGGAACTGTTGGTAATTGATTAAAGTTGTCGATAATTACTGACAAATAACACATAATATAAAATTACGCCTGTAATAACCGAGGGTTAGGCAAAGATATATCTAATAGTACGAGTACACCCACATTTCGCCAGTTATGTTTAAGTCCCACGTCATAGGGGGCGAGCCTATAGCCATCAACTGGTCATGAATCAAAACTCCGTGATTGCTACTGAGAAATTTCTGACAGAAAAACCCAATAACACTTTGATCGACCTAGGAATCGAACCCAAAACCTGACATATAAAAGAAGAAGTTATTGGTAGTAATTAAAAATCTCTAATCGTCATTCTCTTACTCTTATTCCAATTTAATTGGGGGTCGGTACAGCATGTCTTCCTTTTCTACACTCTATTACTCGTCAACGCAGCATATCTTTTTTAGCCATATAATTATTTACAAAAGGCACAGTCCTTGACTGGCTGGATGGAAGTAATGGCTTTATATGATCAAACCCCATCTCATTAGGCCATTCACATTCATGTTCTTAACTTTCCTCACAACAGTTTACTTATGCGGAAGTCTCGAATCATTACAAAAAAAGTTAAAAAGCAGAGATTTATGACGTTGTTAAAAAAATATTTAACGAAATTTAAAAATGAATTTATGTGATGTGATCAGGCGATTGCAATTGGAATACTATTAACCCCGTATAACTTATAAATCAAATTCATATCCTAAGGTACATAAATTACAGGACAATAAACAGACTTGAAACGGAATCCTTACATAAAATTAACACGAGAATCGACTACGTAACGGATACATGCCCATTTGTGCGCTTTTAATATAATTCAAGATTCACTTATTCGATTACGTGAATTAAATTTTAATTACCAGACTATAATTATGTAAGCTATCTAGAGTTCTTTCAACCGTCTTTCTTTATCGCGTGGTTAGTGCTTAGGCCTAGTGTCAGAGTTTTGATACCGCCCATGGGCCTCTGACTTGGCTATACACGCCGTCGAGTAATGTCTCTTTCAGAGAGAGCCTTTTTTTTTCGGATTGGAAATCATCAAATGACTCCTCCCGGTCTGGGCGGAGTGGGAGGGAGTGTCAGACTTTTACTGACTAAAACCCATCCCGCTCTTTATGTTCCGGGGCCACGGTATCTCTTTCGAACAGTCCCGCAGCCCCGGCAGGCATCGGCCCTTGCGGACCCCTTCCTTTTTGCTGACTCTCTTTGAGGCGCGCGTGGAACACGAACGCGCCGTCGACAAAGCATGTTTTTCCTTCACCGAAGAAAGTGATTTATACTTTCAACCGTGAAAAGTAAGGTCACTTTTAAATATTTTATATCTTTATTCTGTAAATTGGTTTTGTCATTACACTTTTGCCCATAAAATTAATCACGTTTGGCTCAAAACCTGACGACATTTGCAGTAATCATGATCTACAAAATTGTGCATCTTTTATGAAATAACGACATTTAAATCCGCTTAAAAATACCTTGACACATACTGATAAATGTCATGTTATTGAAATGTCGAATACTCGTAAATGCATCCGGTGAATTAACATAATATTAAGCTACCGATAAGTGTAATATTACGTCAATCTTGTTGAAATTCGATGTCAGAATACGAAACGTATTATTAGCAATAGGCGAGACGACAAAAAAAATCTAATTAGTCCGTCAGATAGATTATCAAAATATATTTGACCCGTGTTTTTTCTTTTGTTACGTAAACCAAAATTGACGAAGATATGACGCTTTTAAAATTCTCAATACGTCACGCCTAGGTATAATTTTTAGCTAGTTCTGACGTCACGAGCCCCCACTCCCGAGTTTTGATGCGTTGTATCTTTGTCAATATTCATTGATTTACAAAAACAAAAAATACGTGTCCATTAATTTCCAATACTCTAACTAACGGACTAAATAGATTTGCAATTTTTTGATACTATATCGTCATGGCTATTGCCACTTGTATAGCTCCTCTGGCCTGTCGCCTCGTTACCCACCTAGTTGAGTTGGTAAAATGTTGACCATTAACAATTGATATTCATAAGCATAGTTCGTTCTGATACGAAAGAACACAATTTGCCACCAACAAACAAACTACCAGGATTGGTTGATGGAATGGTGATCCCAATATCTACACCGTTTAAAAGCTGTGCTCCACGAGCTTCGTCCGGGTGGAATTACTGTTAAAATATTACTTCCTTGGTTAAATCGGATTTTGTTAACCATTTCAAAGGTTATAATTTTTTTTGCACGGACCCTAATTAGTTTTCTTATTTAAAGTCGCCTAAGTTACTTCATAGAACATCAGCTATATATGCTAATAAAAGTTCCGTCTAAATCGGTCCGTTCGTTTTGAAGATTGGCCGGAACCCACAGACAAACATTTAAAAAACTGTGTTTTTGTTATACGTACCGTATTTATACTTTCATATTATAATGCAATCAGTAAAAAACTGTTATTTTAAAATTACAAACAGACACTAAAAATTGTATATATTTTTATAAACGTGACGTAACTAAAATTATTTATAACCATGAATTAAGCCTACATAGTACGAGTTTGTGAAAGTGTCAACTATCGGAAACCAACCTCGTGCAATAAAACACGTTGCCAAGAGGAAATCCTATTAAAACTGGACCCCACAAAAGAATTGGCTCATTCAATTGTTTTTTTCACGATCCGTCACGGAATTTCAGTGTTATTGTTTTCTTTTAAACCAGTTTGACGTCAACAAATCATTAAAAGGTAAAGATTTAATTCTTCAGATGTGCCCTTACCGTAGTACCGCGTATTTAGGAACTGCGAAGGATGATTGAGCTCGCTCACACCATGTGACACGTCTAGTCGTCGCAAGCGTGACTGTTGAACGTGAGGTCCTGAGTGTTATTGAGTAGTTCCATCAGAAATTTCTCAGTGGTATCCAAAGAGTCTGGATTCGTAGCAATGGCATTAGGCTCACCCCCTGTTACATGGGCTACATGGCACTTAAACATATCTGGCGAAATATAGGTGTGGGTAGGTACTATTAGGTACACCACTGCGATGACAGGCGTGATGTTATGGAATTGTTAACTAAACAGAAACGTGATTATTTTTCGACACAGTGTGACCAATTTAATAATTTAAATCTTTGTTAATAGGTCTCTTTTTTGCACCAGCCTTGTTTATTGATGCGTACCGCATGGACCAAGGTTCCATCCATGACTTGAACTTTTTGTTTGCCCCTCTATAATGTAGAACCACTCTAAACACTAAAATATACGATGATACTAATTTGTTTAGTTTAATTAGATCTACTGTTAATTTAAACTGTCTGAAGTTAGTTTTAATTAAAGTTGGAGTACACTAAGCTAGGTTTATGTTCGGTTTAAGTTATGGAGTCAGAATAGCTAGAGTTATTAAGTGGTAGCCATGACTTGGTGAACTGAGGTCATGGTTAATGTATGTGAAGTTAATGAGTTTGATCAGTTTTTTTTCTAAACTGCTGTGATGCTGTTGTTTTTTGTGTTACGGTTCACGAGTTTTGCTCGCGAATGAATGAAATATTTCGAGGGATTTCTAGTCATAGACAAGTCATACTAGTTATTTCTTGTCAATTTACTAGTGACTCGCACCTGCTTAGCACGGGTGCAATGAAAACATGATATAACATCGAGATTTCGACTTTCCTCCGTATCTTTAAAACTGGAACCAACAAACACATTGACAAAATTGCATTGAAATCGGTTGGGTGGTTTGGGAGATTGCCATGTACAAGCATAGTGTTACGCAATTTTTCATATAATTTAAAGAAAGATTTAATTGAAATATTAAAATTTATTCATTTCTCACTGACAGACGTCGCACAGCCTGCACCACTGGATTTAGATGTGACAACGTTTTTTTTTAAATCAATCCCTTTAATAATCCAATCACACATAATGCTTGTAACAACGTAACATCAAAATCAGTTGAATATTTTGATGTCATTTTCTCCTACATTTTATATTGTTTTAAATTTATTTATGAATACCATACAATCTACAAAAAAAATATGAAAACCATCCAGTAAACATAATCCTATAAAGAATAACTTTGATCCTTTGATCCATCCATCCGCCATCTTTAACTGTCCTTCCGAACATGACCATTCGGAATTTGAATTTCAAATCGCGTTCGCCCAACGGTTGTTGACATTTGACAGCCGACCCGGGCGGTCGCTGTCTACTCACGATTGCGATTGCGACTGTGATTCTGAAGTAGATTTTATTGACAGCTGTTTTATCAATTAGAACACAGACTTTGTCTTTGGGATTACGTTTTAAGTGAGAAATATTTTTGTGCTGATAGGTAGAGAGTCCTATGTAATAGTAAAAGAGACTGTAAACGGTATAAAATGAATAAAATGTAGTGAGTTTGAGCTGAGTTAGATCAAATATAAAGTGACGTTCACGAGCACCACAAAACAGTAAATGCATTTAGCGGAAAGCAAAAAAAAATGTTCCATTTCTTTCATTCGTTTAAAGATTATAGAGACTGATGATAAATTTAGTGAGTTATGGTTCTATAGGGCCGTACAAGAAGACATGATTCGCTGACCCCCAATAAATTGGGTTAGGTGCAAAAGAATGATGAGCCCAAAAAACCATTTTTGTGTCTTAAATTTTATTCTAAATTGAGTGAATATTAAACTCAAGCTCTGTTTAACTCACGTAAAATATCACGATACGGTACAAAACATTCTACAATTTTATTAAACCAATTAAAATGCATGATATATTCGTAACTTTTATAAAAACCGGTAGAGATGATTCTGCCATGGTTCAAAAGTTTTTCGGTCATAGCTTGGTTCACTTTTCTTAAGACGAATAACAGGATTAACGTTCTAAGAGTTATTGATATAAATTAAAAACGGCTGGAGCATACTATTTGTTTTGTCGCAGACAGATTGCATTCGATTCTCTAGAATTCTAGACATTAAAAATTGCATTATTCATACATAAAAAGAAGTGTTTGTTTGTTCAAACGCATAATCTCTGGAACTACAATATCTTTAGAACCGGGTGGCGGGTGCAGCTAGGTTTAAATAATAGGTTCCTGTTCCCATATAAAAGGGACCGAGCCTATTGCAAATCCAGACTCCATGGCTGCTACTGAGAAATTTCACTCGCATCGCTCTTGCGAAACTAGACCAACGCGAAAGTTTTATCAGTGGACATTTCTAATGCTGATTATGATAATACACATATAGTTTCTTACCATCCTTCCTTAATGATGTCACAAAACATAATGATTGATAGAGTTGTTACCCGACCGCGACGAAGCGAAACGGTTACGTGTTACTTCCTATGTATGTGCATGTGTTTTTGTGGCGTTCTCGTAAACTCCTGCATCGATTGCAACAATGATGTAGTGTTGATGTTTTGGCCAGGAAGTTACATATGTGTTTTGTGGATTGTCTTAAAGATCGACTTGCTTCTGCCCGTAATTACGGCATTCGTCAATACATCATTGTTTAAATCAGTGCAATTATTTTAGAAATCGGAAGAGGAGTTTCGGAGATTTCCTCCTACATCCAAACTTACAAACTTTACCTCTAGAATTTATATATCTTACTGGTCTGTGTTGGCTTAAACAAACCATTATTTAAGTAACGTAAGTAAATGACTGTCGCAAAATCAATGCAGGTACTGTGACGTCCACTCGTCACAAGAGTAAGCACAGATGGTTCAGATGGTTAAATAAATAAAACAATAGTTTCGTGGAAATTGCAAACGGGTTCACGTCCGCTCGGTTCTCGTGACAGCTGTCTAGTCATAGATCATCACATAGATACGGGTCTATTCCACTGACACATCTACCTGCGCGGAACTGCCTCCGTGTCTATGCTCTTTAAACATCACAAGTACTACCGAGTTTACTGACAGTCTACCACTTTTGACCCTTATGCCTTTAGAAATAAAGTTAAAAGAAAAGTGCAGTTATATGTTTTGCATTTACGACAAAAGTTCTTGTTTTATGTCACAGAAAAATATTTATACCTAACTGATGAAAAGTGTGATAAGGATATGATACATTGCGTCTTGTATAAGTTTTTCGATGGATACGCTATACTTCTCTGTACACATTTAAGTTTGCATTTACTCTAACACAACTGTATTCTACAGATTTACCTACTTATTCACATATTCATGTATGTATCAGTAATGTATTTGTTGGCTTTCCCGTTACTAAACCCAACACTTTATTGCCCGCTTATTAAGCTTAATACTTAATGCATTACTCATTATCTGCCTAGCCTTTTCCCAACTATGTTGAGGTCGGCTTCCAGTCTCACCGGATGCAGCTGAATACCAGTATTTTACATAGAGCGACTACCTATCTGACGTCCACATATCAGTCAGTTCTGGGTAATACGATACCCCTTAGTAAGACTGGACAGAGGCAAACTTACTGCCAATGAATGGGTGGTCACCCATGCACGGCACCAATCTAGGCAAGCGTGGCTTAACTTGAAGCTTGACCCGAGCGGCTGTTATGATTTAGCCCCCCTTAATAATGCATTAAAACCATCATATTATTATGCACCTACATACACACGATTGCATTTGACCCCCTGACCAGTTTTTGCTAACTTACTATTTAAAATAAGTGTCAAACGTCATATAAACACGTTTGTTATTCAGACGTGGGCAAAATCACAATAATAAACTGCATTAAAGCCAGGTTAATTAGATGTCTCTCGTGCATTTGAATAATGAGGAGAAAACGAGTTATTTTAACGATTTGACTGAACTTGAATTTTTGCTTCTAAACTTTAAAACAGATTGAATAAAAACGGTTTTAACATAATTTACATTTGCGTGCCTTTTTTAGAGTTCTACTATTCTGCACCAATATTGTTTAAATAGAGCTTAATGTTATAATATTGGGAATCCAGGTTTACGCACAAACTATGTTGGCTATACCAAGGATCTTATCTTTAACGAGATTGTGTCCATGTTAGATTTAGCGTCATGTGTTTATATTGTTTTTCTTACCCCCCGGTATCTACTGTCAAGTTAAAGTAATTACATACAACCATTTTTATGCAATAGACAGGAATTCGAACGAAGTTAAGAACCGTCAAAGAAACCAAAGCTAATAATTCTTTTGCAACTTCTGACAGTTCTAACTTCAAGCAATTACTAAACTACAGAATAAAAATGGAGTCTTAAGTTATTACTTTTACTCAAGTAATCACTTTGACTAGTTTATAGAAACGGGTGTTAGAGTGATAGTGTAGTGTAATAGTCTATATTTTGATTCAGTCTGTGAACAGCCTAAGTGCTATGTTCAGTGTGATTTATTACTACTGTTACACTGACACTTACTGACCGATGGGTATAATTTATATCAACGTTATTAACACTTTCTACGAACGAGTCGCACGGCATTTAATAATCATTTAAAATCGTTCTTACCGCATTTAAAGAAGCTATTCATTAACATAAGATCACGCCTATAATCCCCGAAAGTGCAGGCAGAGGTGTATCTATGTACTTATATATTTTGTCAGCTGTGTTTAAGTGCCATGTAGTAGAGGGCGAGCCGTGCGGGCACAAATCACGTATCCGTCGCTGCTTTTGAGAAATTCCCGATTTAAAAACCTAATAAGACTGCCCGACCAGGGATTTGAACCCAGAACCTCATGTTCAGCAGTAACGCTTACGACAACTAACCCAAACGTCATTAACTTTAACTGAATAACTAGATTATTATAAACCTACCAAAGAGTATATTTTCATGTCAGTAAAAACTACATATACGAGTATCTTGATGGCATTCATTTTCTCTTTCGCAACACGAACAAAAATTTTTAAATGAGTTTTGCATTTCCTCTGTTAAAAGAACATCATTAACATAAATAACCATTTATGATAACAATTAAATTGTTCGGTTGTGGGTTGATACCCACTATGCTATGAAGTGTAGGTGGGCAGGGCACAAGAGGCGGAGTAGAGTTCTCACTTATTTGTTACTAACGGACGGTAAAAGAAGTGTCGTGGCAGACCAGTAGCCAAGAGTGGGTGACATTTCAAAGAGGTCTTTGAAATGTCACCCACTCTGATATGATGGTGATACCCAAGCAGACCAGGGAAGATTGGTGCAAAAAGGTAAGAGGTCCTCCCCCTTACCTATACTCTGCTGATGATGCCATGAACGTGCGGTTGGCGAAACCAACAGCATTCTTCTAACACACCAACCAAACCAAATTGATATCTTAAGTTATCTTTTATGGCTTTACATTACCCCATACAATATGTCTGCAAATAATAAAAACTTTAAAAATCAATCACGACTGCATTTCTGTTATTTCTGGGAACATAAATAAAGAGAACTTTACAACAAGAAGTGTAATTGCAGTATATGGATAAATCTCTAACATAAATTTTAGAGTTTATTTCTTGGAAGACTTGTCGTAAAGCCTCGTTCAGTACTTCGGGCGTTGTGACTTGCGACAACGCGCGACTTTTTGCTATGTCTATAATGCCCGTCTTAGCCAGTGAGTTGTCAGTCCGCACTCGCCGATCGCACCCACTCTACAGGGTGGAAAAAACACCGGCGCGAAACCCTTTACCACTCACATCGAAATTTTTCACGGAAATAAAAAAAAGTCAGCTGTTCCATACATTTTGACCATGTAGGTACTTTTGTAGGAAACAACTGATTTATTTTTAAATTACCTAGTATGAAGAATGATGTACTGAATACCTGGTAACCGTTTTCGCGTTGGTGCGATATTCCACCCAGTATAGTAATGACCACTGCGCTGTTAACTATAGTTGGTGCCAGTTAAGATGAGAATGGCGGTCATTGCCCTTTCCCTTATCCCTTCTTTCCTTTGTCTCTTCGTACGAACCAAAACAAATAAACCATGTATCGTTTTTCATTACTAAAAATGTTGAAGATCACGATAGATGACGATTCCAGACTTGAACAGGCTTATTTTTGGTTTTCAAAGTTAAGTAGTTTAATAAATGTAGGTGGGTCAACGACCGCTATTCTCATTTTAACTGGCACCAACTATAGTAGGTAACATGCGCGTCTAATCACTCGTCATTTGTTTCGTTCGCGCGATAAACACAGTGACTGGTAGTATCCTCCAAAGACCTTTTATTTGTTTTGGTAGACGTCAAGTTTTGTCTAGACGCACGTCACTCGTGCGTGTATGTTGTGGCTGAGGGGTCAAAGCTTTGAATCAATAAAATGCTCGATTAATCTTTTCTGCTGGAAATTTTCTTTTGCAGTGTTAAATAGAAACATGATTGTAGTTTGATATATAAGATAATTTTATGTTTTATGTACAATTTAAGCTGTAAATAGATTTGTATGTGGTATTCGTTTTTCCATTTCATTGCTTATTCTCAGTAAGAGTTGGATGTTTTAATGAATAGGTTAATTACACTGGATGGGGCTTTAATATTTTTTTAGCCAAATGTGGGTTTTGTGGTAGGTGCACACTTCGGTTTAAAGCATGCAATCTCAACTACATTTACGATGGGGTCGTAAATATAGTTGAGATTGTATGCTTTATCTTAGACGAGAAATGGAGCGGATGTGGGTTAGAAATCCGCCATTTACACTATTGATCGTTATTATCGTACAAGGAGGGGATTTTCATTCGGGGGATCTCTTTTACCAAAATACCTAAATCCAATTAAAATCTTCTTTATGATGGACTACCTCGTTGGTCTAGTGGTTGTAAGCGTTACTGCATAGCGTAAGGTCCTGGGTTCGAATCCCGGGTCGGCCTAAGTGTTATTGGGTTTTTCCATCAGGAATTTCTCAGTAGCAGCCACGAAGTCTGGATATCTGCCCGGTTGGTGACAATGGGGTCGCCCCCTATTACATAGGACTTACCGTGCACCTTTGCCTAACCTTTCAGGGATAACAGGCGTGATGTTGGTATCTAGATAGTACAGGTCGGTAATTATCAGAGAGATAAGGAAACTCCTAACACAGCTTTTATAACAAGTTCAGTCAAGCAAAGTTCCTGTTCAGATAGGGTCCTGATGCTGTGAGGTGGAAGTAAAGATAAGGAATGCTCAATTACAATGTAGTAACAGATGAGAGTACGATAAGTTGATAACACGTTGCAGCAATTAGGAGTTACGACAGACTTGATAACGACCGATTTTTTAAGAGCGAAAGATTAGGATTATATTGAAGAGTTTTTCTAGTTTTTTTTTTTTCATTTGAAGTTTATGGCAATAAAGTAATTATTTACTGTCTTTTAGAAAAAATCTTATTGCTTGAAATATTGCTCTACGAGTAGAAACTTGGGGCAGGTTCCTGAAAGCCCGATAAAATTTCTAAACAATAAATCTTGTGTTTAAATAATTAATGTTAGATGTTGTGAGTTGACATAAATAACAATGAAAGCATTGAAAATTTACTTCGAGAATCAACGGCAAAATGAAAATTATATTGCCTCTAAAAACAACATAACAGTATAGGTAAACAAGAATTGTACAATACCTCTTGGTAAATAAAAAGTTTCCAGTCCAAAAATTATTGTCAATTAATCACCAATATTAATCACAAAACACTACACTTTAAATCAACAAATATCACACATCTATTTTCCCACACAATTTTCATAAAAAAATTCTCAAAACAAAATCTCAACGAACTACCAAAAAGTTCATTCAATTCGAATTTTAAATCGTTTGTTTTCGTCTTCACTTCGTTCATTCACGACTGAGTGAAAGACGAGCTACCGCGGGTGACCTAGAGATACTGATACGAGCGAGTGGTGCGCAGGTGGCGCTCAGTATTCGAAAACACGGTTTGTAGACGAATGGAGAGGTCTTGATACTTTAGGTTTGTTGCGGTCATGGTGGACTGACCAACTCATTGATACGGATGAATGACAAAAACGTCTACGAGATTATTAAGGTTAACTTTTGCTATATTTCGGTCTTCATACATTATTTATGGCCATGTGCCCGCCCCATTTTGAGAAAACAATATTATAATTATTTCGCCTGCGAATACCAATAGATTTTGCGATATTAAACTAAATAAATTATTAATGTTATTTCATATTTTTTCAGCCTGTCAACATCGTGCATGCATTCCGTTTCACATTTTCTTACGAAGGTTATTTAGCAAATATATCAATTTACGTTCATAATTACCTTCCCGCTGCTGGCACAGGAAGAAAAGAAAAAAATAAATTACCGCAGGCACATGACGTGCAAAACATACAAAGCATAAAAGACGTTTAAAATATAACAGAACGGAACAGAAACAAGGAAAAAGCAAAAAAAAAAGAATCACACACAGGTACGGACGGGACAGGTCTCCTCTGTGTGAGGGAACTGGCCATAATCCACCAAGGGCCCAGTACAGTTTGGCGAGTCCCATACGCCTTCGATTTCTAGGTTGATGATTTCCATGAAGAGACTTAAATGCCCTTTACCGCATGATGGTTTCCTTCTTTGTAGGACCAATGGTGAAGAAATCACGACGCTATGAATGTCGCCCGAGTTTGAACTTATGATTACATCGTACATGTAAGTCTCAGTTTTACTACTGAGTCAATACACTGTTTTAAGCTTTCACGGCTATAGACTAAACTTACAATGTCACTGGGATTTCCTTGATTTTCAACCATTGTGAGCTTCCACTAGTTATAAGTGTCTCATGAGATGACGAGTAATAGAGAAGTATGGAAGAAGAAGACATGCTGCTCCAACCTCAAATGAATGGGGTAGATGACACACCAATCAATTGAGATACTTTTTAAGAGCTGTCAAAACGCGGTTCTCTCATAGATTTTGTATGGCAATAGCCAACTGTGACGTCACTGTTTATTCATCCCAATAACTCAACTATTTATTGAATTCAAAGCAACTAAAAATCAAATTTGGCAATTAACTGAAAATAAATCGGGTTTTTTTTAGAGATGGGTGTCTGGGAATTATTGTTTTATGGTATCATCTTCCCTATTGGGATAAGGGCAAGAGAATGATGATATCCTGTAAGTGACAGTGTGAGTCAATATACTCCTAAACCTAGTTTTTACAGTTATAACGGGTTCGTTTAATCAGGTACTTAATTATTCTAAGGTTTAAAACCTTAAAACTGTGTCTTCTGGACCAAGCACGAAACCATCTACATTTTTTTCAGCACCGGAGAAATTACAGCAAGTATCAACTACCACCGGTCCTCGTACAATTTTCCTCTAACTGCTAAGCAGAAGACTGCGCACGAGTTTCTACCGGCCACGCGCCGATGTAAACAATTAACACATTGTAATTGATTTATTTCTTAAAACTACTGGGTGTAGCTATGCTTTATGCATAACTGTTACATTTGAAATTCAAATGAGCCATTTTTTTATGTGTCAAAGATTTTTTTATTGTCTTTAAGATCGAGTTTATGGCTGGAAATCACGAAGTGTTCTTACACCTTTTATTGTAATTAGAGTTTTTTTTGAAGTACAAACATGTAATTTCAAAAAGAGGAGGAATGAAAAATCGATGTAGGATGAAAACGGTTGAATGTGAAGAATGTGAGTAAGGATAATATAAACTAATAATATTTTAAGCATAGTTTAAAACTCAAACCAGTTTTATTGCAAAGATTTTACATTATATTAAATACATATAATTTGTGTTATTTTTATTTGATATTATTCAAAAAAATATATTAATCACATTAATGCAATATATGCGTGTAATATTAAATGAAAAAATTAGGAACCTACTAAAATATATAACCTCAGCTATCTTTTCTCTCCCACCATCTTATTGTGTTTCAATTTTTTTAAAGTCCGGCCAAAGTGATGGCGATGGCACAACTTTAAATCTTTGGGCTATCTCGCATGCGATGCGGCCCACTACTGTCAAAAGTGGCGACGTCGAGTGAGTTAAAGGCCGACAAACGATATTAAATCGAGCAGACAGACTTTGTAAGAAACCGTGGCAAGTAGCGCAGAAAACGAATACCTCAGCCGCTATGCCGATCAATTAGTTTTTATATGTTACGACTTATTTCTACTAATATGCCTTTTGTCTCTGGACGTTAGAAAGCAATTAAAGAGAAACAATAAAGTAAGATGCTAATTGGGTCTTTTGCTTGATTCTATTACTTGATTTCTACAATATGCAATTAATCGCAATAAAATGAGATAGTTTTAAATCGCCAATATTTCTTATTTTCCGTCCAATTACGTACTGCAGTCACGAGAAATGAAAAGTACACACGAGTACCTAACTTTTGAAAGTAATTTTCTTCTACTGTATTGATAAATCAACTCGTATTACGTTTTCACGAATATTGTAGGTATTATGGAATCCATACTATTACGAAATAGATCTATTCTATTTCACGAGACAATCGGTATTTGAAAAGTGTATATGTTACGGGTAATGCTAGAATAAAAAATAAACCTAGATTTACCCGGGTTAACTAAACATAATCCGAGTTTGTTGGGTAAAGTTCGAAATGTAGTATGTTACGGCTAGAAGCCGAAGTACGGTTACACCTAGTTCTAGCATAGGTGCAGGCGGTAGCAGTCGGTTTAACTTAGGTTTCCTTTTTATTCAAAAAGGCACACCGACCAAATGGGTTAGGTTAGAACTGTGAAAAAACGCGCGCGAGCCAAGCGAGCCAAAACTCCAAAATTATTTTTTGTGTATTCGGACTCTATCCAAAAACTTTGGGTAATACTAAGTTAGCCCGGATAAACCTAAGTTTACTTGTCTTCTTCTTACCCGTAACGTATAGTTTTCATTGCTCGTGACTGTACTACTAAACCACTAATCATTATAAACGTTAAACGTATTTAAAACATCATCAACATGCACACAATGCGTGTCACGTAATTGATATTTCCATTGTATAATTAAATACCAACCAGTAATTGATGATTTCATTAAAATGAAATGCTTATTTATCTAGGCATTTTTCTAATGATCAGATGAGACCTGAATATCTAAGATGGACTAAAACTTGAACACTTTTCAAGTCCCATGTAATAGAGGGAGCGAACCTATTGCTATCAACCGGGCACAAATCCAGACGTCGCTGCTACTGAGATATTCCTGATGGAAAAACCCAATAAATAACACTTTACCCGACCCAGGAATCGAACTCAGGACCTTATATGCTCAGCAGTCGCGCCAACGAGGCAGTCTTGGAAGGGTAAAAATTACCTAAAGGGTGTAAAAAGTCTCTTAACGAAGCTGAACGGCATTTGTTCTCCCCGTCTTTGCGATATTTTTTTTGTTCTAGACTTATACCTGGGAACCTACTAGTTACGGAGATATTGGAAAACAAAGTTCCAATTTTTCACAAGTTTTTGTTTTTAAATACATGTTATTAATGTAAGATTTTTACTATAAACACCTTTACGACCCCCGTACTATTCCATCCATCCATCAGCACAATGTTTGAAGTGCGTTACATTGAGTCCTAACGAAAAACGTGATTTATCAACCCCAAAAAAATTACATTTCCCAGTAAAAATGTTTGCATAGTTACTTAGTTTGATGTACAGAATGCTTGGTTGACGGCTTCGTGAAGTCTGTTTACACCCTGTATATCGTTTTTTGTCTTTTCCAGTCAAGAGACAGACCCTACAAGAACGCGTATGTTTGAGACTAACACTTATAAATCCAAGAGAGTGTAATGAAGCTGGTCCAGTGCCCTCGAAGAGCGCGCGGCTCCCTGGTAGATCCTTGTTAACTAACGGTAATTAGCGTACTATGTGTGGGGTGCAAGTGACAAGATGCAGCTACAACGGGGTAGCTTTCATTAGGAGTTCGTTTTGTATTAGTAGCCTAAGGTGTCAGAGTTCAGAGTTCATTTATTTGTCAGAAACATGAGTATGCACACACAAAGCATGCAAGATGTTAAGTACATTGCAGAAATAATGGCTCTTTAGTAAATTGATCCCGCTCATTTGGATCCCGTGGGATCAGTTTACTAAATTATTATTTTTATGTCATATACTTTAGTAGATTGGTCCCGCCCTTAAAATAAAAAAAAAATGCCGTCGAATTTCAAATTAGAGTAACATCATGTAGAAAAATGTTAGGAAGAATAAAAATAAAATCCTGTTGGCCCCACCGTATTTTAAACATTGTATGGGATCGAGTAGTGTGAGTACAGTAATTGTGCTAGTTACGGGCAGTATCCTTACGAACAGTAGTACCTAGGCTAGCATGAATCCAAGATGGTATTTATAGTAATAAATACCATCTTAATTATGGGTAGGCAAATGTATATATACATGCATGCATGTTATGTGTTGCCCCAAGAAGTACCAGGCTGGCATAGACTCAAGGTGGTTTGCATTTCAATAATTCTGGGTAAGCACGGTCTTTCAGTAATAAATACCTTCTTAGATTCATGCCAGGTCAAGGTTACTGCCCGTAACTAGCACAGCTGTACTAACACTACTCGATCCCATACAATATTTTTGAGTAGGTAAACTAGGTAATAAATAAATAAAAAATAAACCCACCCCCGCCCCACCAGTGTGGACACGAGCGCTGGGCTAACGGGAATCACCATATAAATTAATATCAAGAAACTTTTCTACTTGACTGTACAAATCATAAAATTGGTCAACGGGATCAATTCACCAATTCAAAAATTCATTAGGTCGACTGATCCCGCGGGATCCACCTGCGTGGGACCAGTTTACTAAACACCCGAAATAATAGGGTAGTTGACACCATAAAACAATAATTCCAAGATCACCAATCTCTAAAAAAAACTTTATTTTGGGCTCGAAAACCCGATTTATTTTCAATTAATTGCCAAAATACGATTTTTAGTTTCTTTGAAAACATTTAACAGTTGAGTCATTGAGATGACCAAACTGACGTCACAGCGTGCTATTGTTATACAAAATCTATGAGAGAACCGCTTTTTGACAGCTCTTAAAAAGTATGTCAATTGGCATGACGACAGTATCAAAAAATTGCAAATCTATTTAGTCCGTCAGTTAGATTGCTCGTATTGGAAATTAATGGACACGTATTTTTTGTTTTTGTAAATCAATGAATATTGACAAAGATAAAACACATCAAAACTCGGGAGTGGGGGCTCGTGACGTCAGAACTAGCTAAAAATTATACCTAGGCGTGACGTATATAATAATATTTATCTTGTGACAAACAATAAATGAATTTGAATTTGAATTTGAATTTGAATTTGACGTATTGCGAATTTTAAAAGCGTCATATCTTCGTCAATTTTGGTTTACGTAACAAAAGAAAAAACACGAGTCAAATATTTTTTGTTTAGTTTTTTTTTTTTGTCGTCTCGCCTATTGATTGGTCTGTCAACTACCCTCTTACATTTATGTTTTAGCTTTACCGGCGGCGTACAAATAAAGTGTGTAAATAGACGCATAACGAAGCCGAAAGGTACTTGTTCTCCGCGTCATTGCGATCATTTTTTGTTCTAGAGTTCAAGGGAACTTTCTAGTTACGGAGATAGTAATGTAATAAATATATGTTTTGGATCTTTCAACTATATAGCTTATTTTAGGGTTCCAAAACCAAAGAGTAAAAACGGGACCCTATTACTAAGACTCCGCTGTCCGTCCGTCTGTCTGTCACCAGGCTGAATCTCGTGAACCGTGAGAGCTACACAGTTGAAATTTTCACAGATGATGTATTTCTGTTGCCGCTATAACAACAAATACTAAAAACAGAATAAAATAAATATTTAAAGGGCTATGGGCTCCCATACAACAAAAGTGATTTTTATACCATTTTGTCTTGTGTTGTATAGATAAATGAAATGGTACGGAAACCTTCATGCGCGAATCCGACTCGCACTTGGCCGGGTTTTTTTTTTACTAACTGAATATCGTATAGTGCTTGTTAATGGTTTAATTGAAATAAATGCTTTGAGTTTGAGTTTGGAATAGACATTCTGCACCGGTATCAAATAAATTGGGAGAAGGACAAAATAATTATGGTTACTAAAGGCTGACCACTTCTGCCGGGGGTGCGGGACTGTTCGAAAGAGATACTGTGACCCCGGAACACAAAGGGCGATGAAGGAACATGGATGGGTTTTAGTCAGTAAAAGTCTGACACTCCCTCCTGCTCCGCCCAGAGCGGGAGAAGTCATTTGATGATTTCACATCCGAAAAAAAAAAAAAAATGCTGACCACTTTTGTTGCAGGTCATAAAACACGCTAGTTGTTCCGTTATAGAAAAGTTGGCATCTTTCCATGAGTTGCACTAGAAACAATTTAAGTAGATAAATGCAATTTTAATATGACGGCATGGTTGTCGCAGTGACTGAACAATTGGTTCCTGCACTATGCGTTGCGGGTTCGATTTCAGAGCTGAAAAGTATTAGTAATAAAAATATTATGGACAGTTTTTACTTGTCAGTGTGTCTTTTTCAACATACAAAAACAAAATAATAATACCTATCATGATAAAAAAAAAAAAATAAGCCAAGAATTTTATATTTTTTTACCTTGCTAAAAAAAGTTGTTTTTTAAACAGAAAGATTTCAAATGAAATTCTTCTTATGCTGAAACACCCAGAAACCATTTCATTTTCTAAGCCAAGCAAGAAGTCAAGCTTAACAAATTGCTGTTTGTTACACACAGAGCTTGCAATGAAGAACTATGTTTATCGTCCGGGCTTAGGTTGGGTACAGACGAACGACAATATTGCTAGACAACAAATTTGTCGGGAGACCTCGGGATTTGGGCAAAAATTGGCTGTCGTCACTTCTAATATATAAAATCAACTAAATATTACCAACAGTTTGCCAGTATAGTAAGTGTGTTAATTCCGGCATTTAGGGGTTTTCTTGTTAAAAGATTTAACATGCAGCAGTGGTTGGAACAACACCCGTTTACTTATGAATCTGGGTAATATCTAAAACGCAAGCAGCTTTATAAAAGAAAAATACATCACGTAAAAGTATGAGGCGCATAGTTTATGTCTCATATGTACTTTTTTATCCACTGTCAATCGTGCCGTCTATGCCCCAAAACAAAACCGAAACCGCCATCAAAAATAGAAAGAAAAAAGGCCCAAAACAATCCAAAATTAGATATACGGTAGTACGGGAATTTTTTTTTACCCGTGGGACCTCTGGGATTGGGCCGTAAGATCAACAGTTATAATCTCAACATTGAAAATCTCCATGGTCGGTATTTTATTGGTGATGGTATGGAAGAAATATTGATTTACTTAATATTGCAAGTCCCTCTATATTTTTGTGTCCGTAGGTGTGATCGTGGCATCACAGTGGGCCCTATCAGAATACCAGAGCTGCGGTGTTTGTTTTTCATTTATCGCAGCATCATGCTGAGATAGGAGCCTTTTTGGCCTCGCACAGGTCTTCATTTTATTATTTAGTTTTATATTCTTTTCCCAAATAAATATTTTTTCTTTCTTTCTTTGTCTAAAAAGCTTTTATTTTTGAGGAATAAATTGCAGGAACTTATTGACAAACAATCATTATCATATCAGAATCACAATGAGTCGATCGTCTAGAATCCCCTAAGTAAACTGAAACAAGTTTACTTAATACTGATGGATTCAGAGCTATCCGGCTAGTCATTATTTATGGAATGTTTGCTTGGTTTTTACTCTTCATCTTAGTGGCTAGTGTTTTCTGAATAAAGGAAGCTTTACTATGGGAACGGAAGGAATTATGTAGGTAATAAAAGTAAATATAAAATTTACCTATTTTATGGACGCCTCACAGAGGACATTGACCGTGACCGAAGTAGTGTTAAGTTCTGAGGGCCTAGATAGAGTGACATTCGATGATAACGAATCAAAAAATTACAAATAAGTTACCGAAACCACCGAATACCTAGCCGTGTGGTATCCGGCAGAGTAGAATAGAACCAACCCATTACACTCACGGGTGTCGTATAAGGCGAGTAATGTCTGAGGCAGAACACCTTGCGCCTCCGTAGACCTGAGAACGGGCAGCAGCGTTTTCTGTTAGTCTTTCATCACTGCGATCTCCAATCCGCCTGCCAAGCGTGGAGATTACGGCATATTCCTCCCATCATGGGAGAGGCTTATGTCCAGCAGTGGACGTTATGGGCTGTTGTTGCTGTTGTTGTTTGTTGTAAGTTACCGAAAAACATATGAAAGTAGCGATTGAAACAACCACCGCTTTAAATGAATTTATCAACTGCCACTCATATGTGCGTTTAATTTTTTCACGTCGAAATAATTTTCGTTTCAGAAACCAGTCACTCATCATGAAAACGAAAATTAAATATCAGGTCTTTAATATATTTGTTGTTACTATAAAGCACAAGCTGGTACTTTCCCTTCCCATACCTTACTCTAATACAATTCATAAACTGAAAGCTCTATAAAATTACTTCCATAAACAATAACCTATAAAATACGATACAATTCAGCACTATCCATACATTACAAGAATTTACATTTAATGAACTCCGTATATTATATCTGTTTACAAACATATTTATACTGTTAATAGAATCTCGGATCAGCTATGCATCCTTCATAGTCCCGAGACTTCACCCAATCGAAAATCCACCTTGGCTCACAAGTTCCATGGTTTAATTTTCAGTGGAAGTGGAGTTCATTGAAAGTGGATAGGAGGATGAGGTTCTGATTTGCTGTCTGTATCTCTAGATACAGACATCAAATCAGAACACAAAGATCAAACACAAGATTATGTGTGTAGGTATAATAGGTTTTGAAATTGCCTACCGAAGGGGATACTCATAGGGGTGTAAATTCAATAGTCCATGATGTTTCTTGGAGATTTCAATGGAAAGTTAGGAAGGTAGCTAAATACTAATACACCATATATTAGTATTTAGCTAGTGAATGGGAAATAATTACTGGTTAACTTAACCTTATAGTGATATTTAAGGGTAATGGAGTTTGTAGATTTCGCTCAATCGACAAAATCTGTTATTAGGTTTTCTTACTTCTTTAAATAATTTTCTAATTTTATAAGCCGAAGAATGGCCTCGCTTTGTATAGATTTCTCGTACAATTAAATAAATAAATATCGCTGCATATTGCACACAGCGCCATTTAGTGCCACACTAAGTAACGAGGCTTGTGTCGTGGACACCGGATAGTTGAAATACTACATAGATACTTTTTTGTTTGTAAATACATACTTATTATACATATAAACATCCATGATTCGGAAACAAATGTCCATGCTCATCACACAAACATTTGCTTCTACCGGGATTCGAACCCACTAAAACACTAAGAACGTAAGGCAGCATCACTACCGCTGCGCCGTTCGGGTCGTCAACGAAAGTTCCGTAAAAACATTTTTTTATAGTTTGATTGGTTGCCGTGCGTTTTGCGTGCGAGTATTCTGATAACAATATCTTCCAACCAAAGAACATAATAGGGAAATAGAAATCCATTAACATTAATAGATAAATAAATTAAATCATACCAATCATACCGTATGGTGCACAAGCGAGCAATAAAATCATTTAGTCGAACACACGAAAACCGTTCATTGCTATTTTTAATTAAAATTTTCTAGCTTTTCACTCGACACTGTCTTTGCTAAAGTTAAACAATAACATACTTGGTAATGTATAATTGTATTTAATCTTTATTTTTTGGCCAAAGAATCAGTATTGCCATCCAACGTGGCAATGCTGCCAGCCTTCTGGGCACTTTTACTTTTCCTTTTCTGTTGACGAATTTTTGAGCGATGTGTACGAATTTTTGACAGCCTGTAACTATTTTGTTACTTGTATTATATATATTACATATTTTATTATTATTTAGAGTTGTAGTTTGTATATAAGTAGTGTAATTATATAAATAAAGTAAATTATTTTTAAGTCTAATCTGTCTCCGTTTTTCTCATGAATAAGCTCAAAGCAAGTCGATAAGCCAAAACAATCACTGAGTCTTTCTTGCAACAAACAATACAGAAGAAAAGCCGGTAGCTTCTAGAATCCACATAAACACAAACATCCTGATTCAAAAGTATCTGATACAAAGATAAAGATAGAAAATAGAACAGAACAAGTACCTGTGATACCAATTTTATTTGTAGAGCCACTTAAATATTGAATTTTGAGATTTGTTGTTTCCAACACTCCTCCTTCTTTATCGTGTGGTTAGTGACTAACTAACCTGGTGTCAGAGTTTTTATGACACCCAGTGGGCCTCCAACTTGGCCTTACGTGCCGTCGAGAAATAAATGTCTCAGGCATGCTGGTTAGGAGGTTGATTGGGAGTTTGATTGACGTGTGAACTCTTTATCTGTTTACCTAAAGTAATCAAGGAATAGAAATCACTTCCAACTTTTAAAAGACTATTAAAACACCACCTAAATAATTTATAAATTGTATGTTCTTGCCGTTTTTCATAACTTAATTTTAGTTTATTACCAAGCGAAACCGTCGCTTATTGTATCTTAATTATTATGTGTTTCCTCATAGAAGTGAATAATTGTACTCTTTTTGAGCGAAATAAATTTCTTAAACCGTAAACCGTGAAAACAATAATACCATGTAATCTTTTATTTAATGAACTTATAATATATTATAATATGTTATATTGAAGATAACGGTCTCTCTTATGGTAAACCCTAGGTTGGGCTAAAAAGACCACAAAAGGTGTCCACTTTCTTTAGGGTGGAGTTTGGCGCTCGGAGGCGGGCAGCGGTGGATGGGTCGCAAACGTCATTCGCAGCAGTTTTCGTGGCTCATCCGCCAAGGTGACAGTAGGCTCACGGCGCGGCGTGTTTTAAAGTGGTTGCAGTTTATTGTTATAACATTGCTACATTATTAACGGCTTAATAAAAAATTGACAACCTAGTGAAGATGCTATGATACGACTGGTCAGGGTAGTGATGCTTGCGACAAGCCTTATGACAAGCAAAAAGCGGTTGCCTCTTCAGTGGACCCACTTTACCTGTTCTTTATTTCTACAGATCAAAGCAAAACTTCAAATTCCAGTCCAATTCTAACAAATAAAACTTCAGTCCGTGTTACGTAAACTACTAAACCTATTTTGAAAGTTCATTCTCTTTGCGACTAGTGCGAAGTTTCCAATAAAAGTTTCGCCCAAGCACTTCTTAATCGGTAGCCAGTTTTGCCGAAGTTATCTGATGATTTAGAGTACCTCTCAGGCTGGTTTTGAGCGCAACCTCTTGAATTTCAGGAGTTTAAATAGGATTTTTAAGTAATAACGATGTAAGTAGGAATTTGAGGCTAGATCTAGGGGATCTGTTAACTTCCTCGTTGGTCTAGTGATGTTCTCAGTTTTAGGTCCTGGATTTGATTACCAGGTCGGGCAAAGTGTTTATTAAAATAGGTACAACCGTACATAAGTACATTCAACAATAAAAGTATTCAGGTTCGGGTTCATATGGTTTACACCAATTACAGGTGTACACAACAAGTTTTATCGGGGTTTTGCCGTCAAGGATTTCTCAGTAGCAGCCACAGAGTCAGGATTTTGTGCCCGGTTGATGGCATTAGGCTCGTCCCCTATTACAAGGGACTTAAAACATAACTGGTGAAACATGAGTGTACCCTCGACTGGGTAAAATCGAAATTCTGACTACTCTATTTGGATTTTATTATTGGTTTGATTTTACTAAATCATGCACCTTCTGAAAATCAAGTACATTTAATACATCAATGTAAAACTTTTGCTTCCCTAATATTAACATGGTCCATAATATGAAAATAATAATTAGAATAGGTACTTGCATTGCTGAATTCGTTTTAAAATTCAACCGTTATCGACCAATTACATTGGTTCGGCAATCAGATGCACTCGAATCATTCGACGAGAACGCTGAATTTTATGTCGAACGGAATGAATATCTGATTCATATTGCTTTTTAATTAATATCTGTATTAATTGGACATAGTCAGGAAAAGGCTAGGCAGATGATGATCTGTTTTAATTAAGTTCCTGGAAAGAGCAACAGTTTTAATTCGAGATAATATATTTTGTTGTTATTAAATTCTCAGTAAAGAACTGCGATTTGCAATAGACATTCAAATATTGCTCCGTGGAAGCTTTTATAGTCTTAGTTCGTTTTTCATATTTAGAATTACTGTTTAAATATACCTCACTAGCTTCTGCACGCGGCTTCGCCAGCGTGATGTTTGATAATTGTCCCATTGGATTTTACTACCGGGATAAAAAGTATCCTATGTTTTTATACTTATTTATACTCACAAACTTTCGTATTTATAATATTACTAGGATACATGGTGAAACAAAATAAACGCAAAACCGGCCGCGTGGTCTTTCGGACCATATAACTGAACAACTTTTAAAATTCACAAAAAAAGTTGGACTTTCTATAGGAACCGACGCGATCAGCTCTCAACATTATGGTAAAAAAAAAAAAAAAAAAAAACAAAATTAAAGTTGTTTTTCGTTTCATGGTCCGAGACACCACACTAGTCGAACTTAAAATTAGTTTCATCATTTCATACAATTCGTGAAAATCTGAAAATCCAATGTCACACCATTTTTATCGACGACCGTAAAATAGTGCAGTACATCGCACGTAACTTACTCAAATATGTACTTTTCTTCCAAAAGCGCATACTATCCGATACAGAATGCTGTTTACACATCTGCATCAGATACATACCCACCGCTGTACACGCTTCGCACACGATCTGAATTGCAACTAGACACTCCTGCACTTCACAATATTGGATTATATGCTCCTTTGTGAAATTGCAACTCAGTACGCGACGGTTTTTAACGGAATTCCACCAAGGAATTCTGTTAAAAACCGTCTTTTGACTATGTTCGTGTATTCTTTTAGACCAGTCTGATGACATAATGTATAAGGATAAATATGTATAGAATTTTCTATTCTTCTTTGTAAACTTTCAGTAGTGAAAAATAAACCATTGCTGTACTAATTTATATGTAGTGGGCAAAGCATATTATTCTTCCGCAGTTCTATTAATTGTCATTTCAGTTGTAAATTGTTTCTATGGTTACCCCTAACCATACATGTACACACATGTGCATATTTTTATGGTTTTACTTTTTTTGTTGAAATTGTTTATAATTGTGATTTTTGTTCATTTAATTTGGTTTAGTGATGGTATATTTTTCTATTTATTATTAGCTGCGTTGTGTTTTTTTCTGTTTATTTAACCTATTTATTTAACGCATTCAGACACAATTTTTATTGTTATTGAATAAATGAAATGAAATGAATGACATGTCCATTTCTAAAAGAAATCACAGTCATCAATACATAGGTATGTGTCCAGGTATATTAAGCAAATCCTCAGATCAGACTAAATGTTTTATAAATACAATATTAACAATCCTAGTAAATGACGTCCTGAAAATGATTAAACTTCATAAATAACACAACAACATTCTTTAAAAATGTATAATAATACTCTTACATCTCTTTTTGTATCTAAATACAATATTTACAAGCTTAATCACTTATCTAACTAAAATATTTATAATAAAACTCACGTACTATCCCAATTTTCTCACTGAATAACCTCCATCATTAGTGTCTGTGGCCCATTTTCTAGGGGCGGCAGTGTCAGGCAGTGAAACAGCTGTTGTTGAGTATTTCGTATTAATAAAAGTACAAAAAAGCTTCGGTTTCCTACTTAAAATTATTATTATGATGATACGGTCCCAAAGATACATTATTTTGGTTTGTTTTAATAACTTCTTTAATAGAAATATTAGGTTTCATTTTCGATTAAGAAGACAAGGCAGTGATCTTTCTTCAGATTTAAAGGTGGGTTTTGTTTAAAAAAAAAAGTGTAAAGTGTCTCTATGAAACATACTCTTTGCTCGAAAAAGTATTTATACATTTAACTTTTGATCCATTGTGTTGTTTAAAATCAGAAAAATTGCTGCAGAGAAAAATCTGAAGGATAGTATCGTCTTCATAGAAATAGTTCGTAATTATGTACCTTTGGGAGAGTAAATAACTTAGTCTAAGAAATATAATTTAACAATAGATACAGCTAAGAAGTTTCAATAGTAATGTCAAAGAAATTTACATTTGTTTATCACACAATTCCTTTCATCCACTATCCATGAAGCCAACTAACGCCAATAAATAATGTAATACATAAGTAACTAAAATATTGGTGGTCTTCCATGTTTTTTATGAAGTTATAAAATCACTCTATGAAGATTCTTCAAAAGCTGCTTCTATTTGAAGCCAAACCTGTTTATGTTATTTATTTAAAATGAATTTGAATTTGGTTAAAATTGTATATTTTTGAGTGCACTACTGTTTTTAATCAACATTATTTATATTTCCTGTAACGATTTTCTATTACCTCGACCACTACCTCTCAATATATTTTCGTCGCCCGTCTCAGTGGCACTTTTTTAAATGGCGCGTATACCTTTCTTAAATAAACTCGAATTTCAATATAAAAATACAAAAACATTCTTACACACCCTTTGAAATTTGCAAAAGTTCATGAAAAGTTATCTGAGAAATCAATACATCATCTAGATAAACCTAATTTTGAACACTATGTATTTATAATTATTGCGATTTACATAGCTATAACGGGACCTAAAAACACCGAATATTACCTAAATACGTCAACAAATGATTTTTAAATGTTATTTTTATAAGCAAATGTGAATTTAATAGTTTATCTCAATCTGATAATAACCCTGGTCTACCGCTTAGCGGCGGGTGCTTGAGTGTGATGGGTGCATCCTTCTACATTTTCTGGCCAATCGCAGACGTTTTCATTGTAGTTGAAGACCAGGTTTTGTGGGCAGGGCATGTGATGTTTCCTTTCTCCTTCGCACATGTAGTACATGGTACAATCAGCTTTGTCAGGGTGGTAAGAAATGTGACCCTCTTCTTCTTCGCAGCTTACTTCGTTAGCTGGAAAAAATAATGGTTTTGTTTGAATTTTGGTACCAGAATTATTAAAAGACCAAAATACCTCTAATCTCAAACATATTATGCCTACTGATTTAGAAGTAAAATAAGTATGAAGATATACCTAGATAGACCTAGAAGGTATTTTATTTACAGTAAGAGCGGGGAGACTTCATTTCCAACTTCCTCGTTGGTGTAGCGGTCGCAATCGCTACTGCTTAGTATGAGGTCCTGGCTTCGATTTCCGGGTCAAGCAAATTTTTATTGGATTTTTGCATCAGGAATTTCTCAGTAGCAGCCACAGAGTCAGGATTTGTGACCAGTTGATGGCACTGAGCTCGCCCTCTATTACATGGGACTTAAACATAACTGGTGAAATGTGGGTGTACTATTAGGTACACCTCTGAGTAACCCTTTGGGAATTACAGGTGTGAAGTAACGTTACCATATTATGTCTTTTCCAACTAACTAAAAGACAGGCACAAAATACTTACGATCTTTAGTAGTGTACTGTCCATTGGGGTTATAATTTGATTCGTAAGGTCCATCGTATTCCAATCTGACTTTGTAGTCTCCAAGCTCTTGCTTCATGGCAGTGATCAGAGGGTACTTTCCAGTACCGCAGGATCCTCTGAAGTCATCCATGTCCACGGACCAGACCATGATACCACCGAAACCTTCTTCCTTTAACCATGCCATCTGTAATGCAGAAGTAGATTTTATTAGTTTCATTTGAAAGAGGTGACGATGAAGTTTGTAACAAAAAGCTTTTCAAAAATGTTCTAAGTTCAATTTTGTGTTAGTAAAATCAAGAAAACTATTACAGAAACATTAAAATTGTAACTGATGGAAATTATGTTGTTTTTAGCTGTTTTTTTTTTTTTTTTTTTGTAAATAATTGGTTTTACACACCATTTAGATGTTAAAAATTTAAGTATTTCAAAATTAGAGGTCGGTATTTCCTATCCATTACAAGAAACTATTACGTGAATTCAAATCAAGCTTCACCTTTGTCTTCAGCGATCTCTCATCATCGAATCCAACCCATTGGTCGTCTCTGTATGCGAAGGGCACCATCTGCTCGTTATCCCAGACCAGGGTGGTGTTGTCCTCACGAAGGAACTCGCAGATTTCATAGTACGACATGAAACCAGCCTCGTTGGTAAATCGTCCAGCGGCACCTAAGAGGAACATAAAATATAATAAAAGATTTTTCTTGTAGTTGTGAAACGAAATGAAGTAATTAGAGGAAACTAAAAAATACGTCTTTGTGGAAAGTGATACTTCTCAATGCAATATTTAGAACTTATTATGTCTGCAAAGGTATTCTGCTGGGTAGATATTATGTCTGTTTCGTCATTATCATCATCATTATCCTATAGTAGTATAGTGCTGGTCATAGCATTTTTCAATTGCACAATTCATTATTTTATTGCATTAAAGTTTACTGATTCAACGTCGATACTTTAATCTTAATATACGCTACTAACAATAATAATATTCGTATTAAACTTACCACCACCAGACGCAGGGGCTCCAATATCAAACTGCGTATCATTGATCAAGGTGAAAGATCTTCCATAAGTCGGCATACCGATCATAAGCTTCTCTTTAGGAGCGCCCTGGCGAACCCATTCGCGGGCCGAGTAATCCTAAAGTATAAAAAGAAAATTTTAATTGAAGCGATAAAGATTTTTTGGTCCTGTGGTACAATAGAAGAACCAAAAATTAATTAAGCGGGGTATATTGTACGCGAAAACAATTTTACAAGGTTGATACTATCCTATACAAATATTAATTTTCGTTAGAACAGGACCTAATTTTTTATGTCTTTTTATATTAGATTCAAGTTTTTTTGAGGTCTGGATGGAATATTTTATCTAGACAAGAATAATGTTTTAGACATAATTTTAGTTTTTTGGGTTTTTCCATTATAAGTTTCTCAGTGGCATCCACGAATTCAAGATTTATGCATGATTGTGGTCAATAGGCGCACGTCCTATTACATGATTATTAACAAAAAGGAACACTGCCTAACACTTCGAGGATACACTTCGAGGATGCTCGATGTTACGTTATGTTAGATAGATACATACCACAGTGAGTTTCTTCTGGTAGCTGGTGGCACTCTCGAGAGGGAAGAGAGGACTGTTGTGTCCGACCTGGCGCTCCCATTGTCCGTGGAAATCGTAGGTCATTACGTTGATGAAGTCCTGTGAAAGAAAACACAGAATTCAGCTCTATTTTGGTAAGTAAAAAGTAAGTTCAAAATACATTGGACCTTGACTACATTTTGATAGGATGACTACTTTAACATCTAGTCCACTTTTAATCGAGTTGGTGAATAGTTTGCACAAAATTAAATGGATGTCTTGCTAACTAGTTGTCCGTAGGAGCTATGCTCGACTTTTTATTTCCATGCCAATATCTTTTATCGGCACGTTAAGCCGTTGGTCCCGGCTGTCATTTGTAGATCTTTGACAGTCGTTAAGTAGTCAGTGACCCAAAAAGTCTGACAACCAGTCTTACCAAGGGGTATCGTATTACCCGGTACTAACTGGGTTGTGGAGGTCAGATAGGCAGTGGCTCCATGTAAAATACTGGTATTCAGCTGCATCCGGTTAGACTGGAAGCCGACCCCAACATAGTTGGGAAAAGGCTAGGCAGATGATGATGATCTTTTATCGGGATTTATACAATTTACATAGTCAGACGGGGGATATCATTGGTGTGTGTATTTATGAGATTGACCAATTTAAAAAAATATTTTCATAATTATGTACTAAACTTGCTTTAAGTATGTGTCTTTTTATTTCCAGGCTATTTCTTATGTTTACCTATCACACAGTGGACACTATGTTATGAAACTTACCAAGTATTTCGAAATCTCAGGGACATCATATCCAGCAGCGATAGCTTCGAATGAGGCTGGCACAGCTGCTGACAGCAGCAGTCTTGGCTGACCTGATGTCTTGGCTTCACCTTCGAATGCTAAGCGGAGCTCCTTGAGTAGAGAGACGAAGGCTGCACGGTCGTCGGCTCCTCTGTAAAGGAGATGATTTTTGGTAAGCTTGCTTTATCGTTAGAAATAATATAATAAACGAATCTAAATTACGATAAAAATAGGTGGAATTAGTAGGTAAGTTTGGATGTAGGTAGTCATCTCCGAAACTACACAACAGATTTCAAAAACCCTTTCACTGTTAGAAATCAAAACTATTTTCGAGTGCCATAGTATAATTATGTTTTATGTTAAAATAAAAACTTCCTTATAAGCTCTCTGGTAAAAATACTATTGATGTTGACCAACTTAATTCCGAGAGATGATTTGCATATTTTTTTACAATAACAAATTTTTACATTTAGATGTTGGTTGATAAATGAGTTATCCAAGTGTCTAAACACAAGTAAGTAGCTTCTAATGACACAAGTGGCTTTAAGATTGCGATATTCCATCATAATTTACAAACATTGACACACACATATTTACAAACACTGGCTAAACAAAACAAACCTGTTGGCTAAACGACCTTGACTAAACTAAACAATTTCTTAATCCGTTCTTAAATTCCTTAAACTTCTAATCTTTTGACGAAACCTACGATAATTTGAAACCTTGAACTGAACTATGGGTTAGTTAAAGCTTTGCCTAACGTGATTATATAATACTTTCTGCTAATGTGACATTTGTGTTAAAATTCTTATTTAAGTGAGAAGTCAAATTAAGTAACAATGAAGTTGGATGAGGCAAATCCTCCCCCTACCTACCTCATTTATTTAAACATATTATATTGATTATGTCAAGCTTAATTGGCTTATGAATGACTTTTATAATGATTGATCGTAAAAATGTACGAACCACCACCACCACCACCAGACCAGTAACAATGCGTTTCATGAATGTTGGGTCCGAACTGACTCGTTCTAGCATGTCCTCAGCGACTTTCATGCGATTGAGTTTTTGGAGAAAATTCAGATCTTTTGGGACTAGCCGAGCAGCAACATGTTTCATACCCAAATGATTAGTTAAAATGGTACGGATCGACTCGTGAGATACAGAAAGTTCGGCGGCTATCTCTCTCAGAGTTGAATGGGGATTTTCAGTCACAATTTTCTTCACTTTTGCGATGTTAACTTTAGTTGCAGACGTTGACGGCCTACCAGAGCGGACAAATCTTCCATCACATCTCGACCGCTTTTGAACGCTTTGAACCACTCATAAGCACGAGTTTTTGATAAAGTCGATTCACCGTAAGCCTTCTAAACAAAGCCTTAAGCCTAAACTAAGCCTTCGTAACATTTTCAGTGACTCCGAACACGAAATTCCATTGGCGATGCAAAATTTAAGACAAACTCTTTGTTCGATATTTTTGTCCATTATGAAATTCGCAATACACACTATATATGATATTACTAAAACCAGCACTGTATTTAATATAAATAACAGATGCAACTCAAACTCCGCGCCAAAATGGAAAACAGTTGTGCCAATCTAACAACTACAAAAAAACAAAAATTTGAATTTGAAACCATAAACAAATCATCCATTCCCGATACTTTTTTGACTGAATGTACATATAGCATGCATATGTATATTTGTACAATAGAACAAAACACAAAGATGAGAAAAGAAAAAAAAATCGTCAGTGAAGGAAATCATCGTAAGAAAACTGTTATGTCCTAGAGATAATCATTCGAAGACATGTGACATCTACCAACCTGCACTGCAGCAGTGGGAATGGTACTGGCTGTTTATACTACCAAATCATCGATGTGAGATGCAAATTAAGTATTTCCTCTTTTCTTACCTTGGGTACTCCCAGTCCACATCCAGACCGTTAAACTGGTAATCCCTGAGAAATTCGATGGCTTCGTACACGAACTGGTTCATACGGAAGACGTTGGAAGTCAACTCTTTGAAGGGGGTTGAGCCGAAAGCCCAGCCACCAATGGCGAGAAGGATCTGTGGGGAGAAGACAAAAGTGAAAAAACTAGATAAAAGGTAGACAGATGAAACGAACCGTAGCAGGGGGTTCTTAATTACTGGATCCAACTTTCAAAAAGTAGAAGCAAGTCAAAAAAGAATCATTAAGTTCAAAAAGCGATCATTATGAATAAATGTTAATGTTTCTAAGGGATCCTAATATGGTGATCATTATTGAAAGATAAAAGTTTCTAGAAGATTAATTAAACATTCTTCATAGTCTCGGCGTTGACTGATGATGCTCGGCAAAAGTAACACAATATTGATTGAAGTGTTTTTATATTTTATAGCTATTAAAAATCAAAATTTGACGGCATGGTTGGCGCACTGGATGAGCAATTGGCTGCAACGCTGCGTATCGCGGGTTCGAACAAATATTTATATGACCTGCAGGTAGCTGTTCGGGTCTGGCTCATTGTGTTTGTAAGTTTAAATGTTTGTAAACGCATCTACAATACAAGAGACATTCCTAAATCAAAGTTGAAAAACAAAATTAAGTCAGTGGAATTTTTTACCTTCAAATTAGGGTTCTTCTCTCTCAAAGCCACGACCTTATCGTACATTTCAGCGTCCTTCTTCTCATCTCCTTCAGCCAGTTTATGGTCCTTGAGGGTAGCGAAGGCATAGATAATGTGGGTGCAGAGGTTGGGGTCAACGCTCTCGGGGAGGAAGCGACCAGCTGATGGCCTCTTCGAAGACCAAGAGGTCAGGTAGCAGAGGATTTGTGGTTCACGTTCTGTTGAAGAAAAAGAATATCTACGTTTAAAAACTGTTCTTTTATCGGAGAAATTGTCTGTGGTTGGTTACATTATTGTTCAAAGAAGACACTTATTATCAAATATATGAAGGCGGTTTTGCCTTAAGGATAGGAAGAGGCAGATCTATAGTAAACCTATAACAACAACAACAACAACAACAACAGCCCGTAACGTCCACTGCTGAACATAAGCCTCTCCCATGATGGGAGGAATTTGCCGTAATCTCCACGCTTGGCAGGCGGATTGGAGATCGCAGTAATGAAAGACTAACAGAAAACGCTGCTGCCCATTCTCTGGTCTACGGAGGCGCAAGTTGTTCTGCCTCAGACATTAGTCGCCTTATACGACACCCGTGAGTGTAGTGGGTTGGTTCTATTCTACTCTGCCGGATCACTTTGTAACACACTGTAACTAACCTATAACTTTACTGATAACGTTTAAGTTTCGTAATATAATAGGAGGCGACCCTATTGCCCTCAACTGGGCATAAATCCAAACTTGGAGCTGCAACTGACAAATTCGAGATGGAAGAACCACACTGAACACTTCGCTCAACCTGGGAACCGAACTCAGAAACTAATGTTCAGCAGCAGCGACATTCAATATTCTGAGTTTTCAAGATTTAGATTTCGAGACATACCTACATAATTAATGTATGTCTAGAAATATAAATAATAAATAAGAAATGTAAATAGTTCTTTACAACCAGTACCCCTTGTTAAAATCATTATCATAAAATGTTTGACTTTCACCAAGTGACTTTACAAAACGCTAATATCTTTAACAACCTTCGCTCTAATAAATACGTTTAAAATTACAAACAGTGTTTACAAAATAATAAATGAAATTGCTAAAATAAAATATTTGCATTAGTTGCTATTGCAAGTCTGGCTTAGTTCTTATAAATGTCACTGTAACCTTTAAAAAAAAATCAGCGTTTCGAAAATCGTTTTCCATTTTCAAAATTACAAATTGCTTTCAAATCACCCAGGTCATAAATTAAATCATTAGTTAGAAATCCATTATCACTAATGCAATTTAGTATTCGTTAGAGATTTTTTAAATAAATTAATGTCTCATCCATCAGACGTAGGATAGCAATCATAATTTAATCAACTGGAAAGTTCGTTTTGATTTTTCTAATATTCAGCCGAAAAATTGTTTGCTCATTTGAATGTTACATTTGTCTTACTGATTTTACGCTTTGAGTAAGATTTAGTCTTCATTTATTTTTTTGTTATTGTGTTAAGCTTTTCATAAAACCTAACCGTAAGGCATTTTTGAAATTAATAATACCTTTGGGAAATGTGGCAAATCTATTCGTCTAGCTTTTCACTAAAACATTTTATATTCTGAGACTAAAAGGCTACATTAATATTACCTTCACAAAAAGAAATAGTATCCTGAAACCGTTCAAAGCCAACGTTTCGTGTCCCAAATAAAAAGTTTCCTTCCACAAGAATACTTAAGGAAGTACGAGTATAACATAATGCTTTACATTGAAAATATGTTATTTATTACAATCTCCCCACTTGAAAGGCCGTAAAACTCCTATCTACTTGTTAAGATGTCGGTTGGCAATGTCATAAACTTGACGGCATTAAATCACAAACCCCATTTGGGCCACCTTACCATCTTAAACAGACCTTCCCCTACCCTCCCAATCACCCCAAAATATTTCAACAATGTGTCTGTGAACTCGTTCTCAGAGATCTTAAGATTCTGGTCGTTGATACCACTTCAACGTAAAAGCACTCGATGTTTCAAACTTTTAGCAACTATGTCACGAATTGTCGACTTTCCTAAGCCATTCTTGGCAACAACAGAGGGCCTAAGAGTGACCCTCGTGGTACTCCGTGGAATGTCGAGCTTTTAGTGTCAAATACACTTTCTGTTGTTTTTGTTCCATCTGTTACGAGATTTCGACTAAGAATGTTTGCTGATGGAAGTTTATAGGGTCGAAGTTTCCGACCTTAATTTTTGGGTGTTATTGAATGGACTTCCGAAGTTGTTTGTATTGTTATTACTTGGGGTGGTTTTTCTTGTATCGACATAAAGAGGCTATTTTATGCCCTACAGCGCTTCTAACAAGGTCGGCTTGCCTTTGAACATCAGAAATGTTCATAAGTAGTTCCAAGTTTCTTTCACGAAGCCGATACTAAGATGTGTTCACCCTGTACTAAAATCTTTAACATAAGACGTGGTAAACTCCAAAAGGCAACCAGTCAATACAGGTGCCAAGTGAAGCATTAAGAAATCAAAAATATCTTCCATTTGCTTTCAGACATTGTTTATTTTTCCCGATGTTCGAAAATGAAATTTCCCAAACATGTTTACATCGAAGCTTTGCTCCTGACGTGCCCAAAAGAGTTTGGCTAAACGAAATCCTAACTTTATACGCTTTGAAGTTTTTCAAAATAATCCTTGTTTTAAGCTTTTTTTTCTGATTTTGGCTGTCTTGTGAGATACACAAAAGAAGACCTTTGAAGCGAAGATTAGATTTTTTTTTTGTTTGGAAATCTAAGACATGATTACTAAAAATAACAATTATTAGTAATCATTTCTACTACCAACAGGTAGTTAACTAATGGAGGCTTACAATAGAGGTATAACAACATTTTCTTTTTTCCTAATAATCCTAATTATAGATACCTAACTGTTAGGGTATCACATATGATATTCCAACAATGTGGGTAATGGACTGCTGCGCCAGTCGAATAAACGAGCTCCTACGTACCGGTTGTGTCATTCGGCTACCTTCCTCCCCTCGCAATTATAATACAGTGGCGACCAGAAAAATTCAAGATGGCAAAATTAACGGTCGGCACCATATCAACTTTCAACCACGAAGTGCAGGAGTGGTCCGTTTATAAAGAAAGACTAGAACAATCGTTTCTAGCTAACGACATTGGGGTGGTTTCGGATAAAGCCGGTTGTAAATGTCGAGCTATTATTACTCAGCAATCTCGCCGAATCTTCGTATGAGTTAGTACGTGATTACATTATTAAAATCTGCCGTTGACACAATCAAAAACTACATAACACCAATAAAAATTTTAGACGTTAGATAAAAACATAATTTTAGAAAGTTAAACAGTTTAAACTAAAATTATAGATAGCCATTGTGGATTCGGTAAACGTTGCCAATTATCAAAATGTGAAAGTATTTCAAGACGTTATTTAATCAAATGTTGTTGTTTTGTTGACAACAAATTACATAGTAGATGCCAAAATAGATAATAGGACATAGGTAGTTCCGGTATAAATGTAAATTGGCCTTCTGCAATGTTACACTTCTCATTAGTATACAGTTGCAGAACTTTTGGCGTTTGAAAAATATAAAACTGTGGTATCTGTTAGGTATGATTAAAATAATTGGAAACCTGAAAGGGCGTTATTATATACAATTTTTTTCTGTAGCATAATCGTAAAAATCAGGATGAAAAGTCTCTAATCAAAACTTACAGATTTAAAGTGGCTGATTCTTTGTTACGATTTCAGGGTTGGCCCATATGTATTACCCCTTTTCTGGTTTCCAGTGGTTTCAATTACACCTTATAAAGGACAGAAGATCTTGAAATGAAAGTAAGAAAAATAAAGAACTTACTGTTCTTATCCGAAGCACCATTATTATTGTTCTTGATGATAACGCTCTTGATCGGTTTCTTGACCCTCTTGATGACGTCAGACAGGCTGATCTTTATAGGCTCAGGTTTCTCAGTGATTTCGACGAGAGCATTAGAAGCGACGGAGGCCCAGTCGATATCTTTAGCGTCTTTTCCACGAGAGATGCCGCGGAGTTCCTCTCTGAAATAGATAAAGAATTTTAGAACGTTGTTACTGCTGTTTGTCATGATGTGATGTACTTTAGGTAATTCTTTTATTTTAAGAACAGTCAGTGGCCCGGTCATGTTTGTCGAGGAACTGATGGAATAGACGAGACCTAGTTCAAAGACCGCGTATCAGCCTGTGTAGTGTGGGATGTCCCTCCTTTGGCTGGACCAACGACTGTAAAAAAGCGACTGGGCCAGACTAGATTCCGATAACAGAGAGGCCTATGTCCAGCAGTTTTTAAGTGAATAATAATACAAACCATTTTGGAACAGTTTATTTTGAATGTTAGGATCTTTAACATAACATCAAAATAGGCATGACGACAGTATCAAAAAATTGCAAATCAATTTAGTCCGTCAGTTAGAGTATTGGAAATTAAGGGACACGCATTTTTTGTTTTAGTAAATCAATGAATATTGACAAAGATAAAACGCATCAAAACTCAAGAGTGGGGGCTCGTGACGTCAGAACTAGCTAAAAATTATACTAATACTGTACTGAGTTAAATTATACTAATACTGTATTGAGAATTTTAAAAGCGTCATATCTTCGTCAATTGTGGTTTACGTAACAAAAGAAAAAACACGGGTCAAATATTTTTTGATAATCTAAGTGACGGATTAACTAAACTTTTTTTGTCGTCTCGCCTATGGTAATAATGGTAACAGAATCTGACCGCATTATAGACAGCTGATTACCGCATCTAAAGATGATCAACCACTCACACTGAAAATCGTACCCGATTCTATGCAGGCTTTTTTAAGTGACCTACATAGTACGTGGAGCACATCTAACAATAGGGATGATGACTGACTAAAAAACGTAAATGGCTCTGTTTAGTCCGTCATTTAGATTATCAAAAAATATTGGACACGTGTTTTTTGTTTTATCAAATTAATAAAAAATTACGAAGATAAAACGTATCAAAGATCATGAGTCGGCGAGTTTTCGACGCACTGATCGTCTTAATTTTTTTTGTATAAATTAAAAATGAAAAAATATGTGTCCAATATTTTTTTTGGAAATCTATCTGACGGACTAATTAGTTTTTTTTTGTCATCTACCCTATTTAAATATTTGCAGCTAAAGTTCAAATCAACTCTGCTTACCTCATAGCTCCGATAAGTGGGTATTTGACGTCACCGCCGCACGCGGCTCCGCTGAAGTCATCCATGTCAACGGTCCACACCATAGCACCACCGAAACCGTTGTCCTTGATCCATCTGCAAATAACAATTTTGTCAAATACTTTGCAGTCATTGCGATAAACATAAGAGGGAGTCGAAACCGACTGGTACAGAATGACACCACCACGCGAATTCTCCACGTGAGCACAACGCGGTTGTCTAAAATGTCTTCAATATTTTGGTTCTTGGACATTAGGCTAGGACTTTGCATCGAAGTATGCGAGACAGCCTTAATATGATTTAGTAATGCCGATTGGAGTTTACCGATCGGCACATGCAAGCTGCAAGTCACCTTCATTGTTTAACAAATATTGTTGAATCGAATTTACCGACCTCAAAACCTGAGTAGCACCCCTACACAGACTTTAAATAAATTGGTAATATGTATGTCAGGAGTACGATGAGAACATATTTACATATTAATGTGACTCCGACAACAACATAAAATCTCATTTGAGAGCTCTCTGTTTTAATTCATCAAATAAATCATTTTTAAAACCATAGTGTGGATGTTTTCTTTTATTTACGTTGAAGTCACAACGCCGAATTTGTAGGATAAATATTCGTCGTTGATCTGTGGTGATCTTTGATTCGAATTTCAGTAGGGCAAAGTATTATTGGGTTTTCATCAGGAATTTCTCAGTAGCAGCTAGGAGTCTGGTTTTGCACTCGCTTGATCGCAATTCACTAGCCCTCTGTAACATGGGACTTAAAAATTACTAGCAAAACAAGGGTGTACTGCAGGGACACCGTCCTCTGCAAACTCTGCCGTGAAAACAGACGTACGATGTTAACTTGTGCTTTATGAAAAAATCTTACCTCATTTTGTTCCTGATAGACTTCTCGTCGTCAAAACCGACCCACTGGTCTCCATTGATGGCGTAAGGCACTTTCATTTCGTCGTCCCATATGTAGGTTCCACCGTTTCGTAGTAAGTCGCATACCTGTGGAATTTTTCATTCACGTTTATACGTGCACATACGGAGCTTCCTTTTTTGTTGGAGCTTTGTATCCCTCTTTCACAAACATACACACTACTCACATTTTATACACTTTCAAACTCAAACTCGAAGCTTTTTTTTCAATTAGACCATTACAGACACTTTTGGATGTCAGAAAACAAAGACAACGATGCTACAGTCACAGTCACAAAGCATAATAACTTGTAAAAGTGCTGTACTTGCCCTATTCTCTTAGTACCTACTCTCCAAAATAATTGTAAAGGTTAATACTTGTTGTTTCTGAATTCAACCAATGGTTCTGAAATTCACGCCAATCATTATGATGTTAGCATGCCGCAATAACTTTGTTGGAGCGTGCATACAGGAAATCAAAAAGTTGTCGTTGACGATAGGGTTGCTTTTACGTTGGGATTTAGGGCATGTCATTTGGCAGCTGTCAACTAATAACCTGTTTTACTATTTGGAGTAGTAAACCATAATTGCCAATTATTATTTTGTTAAAATTTTGTTAATACAAACCTTTCACTCAATGTCTCTAACTAACGAAACAATAATTAACATTGCGGACCGAACTTTGTACCACAACATCTTTTTAATCGTTTTCATCAACCAAATAAATCTCCTCACTTTGTAACTCCTAAAATACAGCCCCATAAACACCATCTAAACAGGCATAAATCACCACATACCTGGGGCACAGTGTAACTCATAACAGTGATTCTACTGGCATACATTTGACAAATCTTGAAAAACAATAATTTCGAAATAGTACGGTTGTAGAAGTTATGGATCTGTAATTAGATTTGGATTTGGGTTCGATCAAACTGATAATGACAAATTGCCGAGTTTTGCATTTCCGAAGTATCATAAATACTGAACCTACTCTTGTGACACAAATCTCCGTAAATTTTATAACTAAAGGTTAAATCAATTTAACACATAAAATAACCCTTGACGTTTGAAGATGACGCGCAAGTGGTAAAACACTAACAAGGTCAAATATAGGTTAAACCTGCTCAAGTCGCAAAGTTTGGATAATAATAGGAAGCATAATAAGAAGCATAATAGATTACACTGGCGTAGGTTCGCACGGCGAACAATCTACGTATACAAAACCAGTTTATGCGGATCTCTCATTGTACGGGCAATTTATACTAAGCGAGGCTATGTTAAACTAGAAATGTTTATCTTGATGTGTGGACATGTGTACCACCCAAACTTTGCTTGGTTGCTCTCCAAAATCGCTCCCATTGAACCACTGCACTCAGCTCCACTGTGTTTTAAGCAATATTTTTTAATTATAATAACCTCGTAATAGGCGAGAAATCCTCCTTCCTTTGTGTACTCGCCGGCTTTTCCTCCGGAACTGGCTGGAGAATTCACTTTGTAGTTGTTAGTGTTTGACAGGGTGAATGTTCGTCCGTATGTTGGCATACCTGAAAATTATGTGCGTTATCAACATTGTTCTTGAGAATACTCGGAGTACTGGTTCGTTTGTTAGATGGTGCGTGGGATGCTTTGAGAGATTAGTCTTAGGAATATTCTCAATCTTCCTTGTTGATAAAGGTGATTTTTGGGAGAAAAACAAACCTACTAGTATTCTAAAAAACATTTAGTCAATCAGGTTAGGTCTTGAAAACTGTTGAGTAATCATTATCCTGTCACTCATGAGTATGACTCAGTTTGATACTTTTTTTGGAATTACTAAATCATATTGTGTCTCAAAGACTAACCAAGTCATTATTACTTATGCTCTTAATAAATGGAACACAGATTACAAACGTTCACGTTAAACATAGAGAGCGAAAAAATCAAGGTGACATGTTTCCACTCCAAGGACACATATCTCTATGAGAAGGAGTGCGCTATATTCCATCACGCAGGCCAAGGCAAATTCAGAAATAGACATCTACCAACATGTACTGACATGTTGGTAGATGTCTATTTCTGAATTTGCTGTTACAGGACATACCCGTTTAGTGACACATTTTCCCTTCACCATTTAGAAAAAACTCACCAATAATTAGTTTTTCTTTAGGAGCTCCAAGTTTCACCCACAAATGAGCAGCGTGGTCCACAGACAGCTGTTTCCTCCACTCAGAGTCAGATGAGGGAGAGTACAGAGGAGCGTTATGGCCGGTTTCCTTCTCCCATTTGCCGTGGAAATCGTAGGCCATGACATTGATGAAGTCCAGGTAGCTGGGTGAAAGATAATTAAGGTTATAAAGTATATGGTCCTATACATACGGAATAGAGAAAGTCTACTTCGTTTACGAAATCTTTATTTAGTGATTAAATCCGTGACGTTTCTACATTTATTTAAATTAATATGGCACACATATAGTCTCAAATGATAAATGATGTTTATTTTGCAAGTAGGTTTTTACAAACACTTTTACACGTCATTTTTTTTTTTTTTAAACTAGATGGGGCCGGTGTTTCGTACCTGACTACTCTGAGAAGAAACAGCCGAAACAAACTCAGAGGTCATAGTCTCTTTTGAAGTCCAGACATCAATTTGCTCAATTCACATGAGGACTATGCAGAATAGTGTCTAAGATGGTCTTTTGAAGAAAGAACCACACAGATTTGAGTGGACCTGTCCAGTCAGTGCAAGCATTTGTCAGTTATCGTGTAGCTCGACTTATAACTCAAGGAGCTCAACGAAACGACGAACAATACCAAAGAAAGGACATTTGGGTAGGTCGCTTATAGTACTCAAACTGCCAGACAGTTGTGGGAAAAAAAAAAAAAAAAAACAAACAAAAATATATAAAAATGAAACCCACAGGGTCCCCACATTTACAATAATCAAATAAAATTAATAATAATTTACAAAATCAATGTCAATGAAAATCACAAAAATCATATGTCAATAATAATAAAAAAGTAAGATACGTAAGAAAGAGTGAACTGATGTACCCCATCCTCTTAGATTAATTGCCTTCATGAAAGACTTTATATCATCTGCCTCAACAAAACTAAGTGGGGGTCGCCTTTTACTTCCAGTCTAACAGAATGCAATTGAAGCTAGTATTTTACAAAATTCAAAAGGTAAGTAAGACTCATAATATTATAATAATTATAATTACAAAGACGAGAAATAAACACATAATTTGACAAGTATTCCACCATAGCTGACGTTAACACAAAACATTGCATCAACAAATCAAAATTTAACACAAAGAACTTCAAAATGTGACAACGCATCTTCGTAAAAGGCTGAAATTTAAATGTTTCTGATAGACAAGTCAAAAGAGAGATAAGAACACATCAAAATATACGTGCCTAGTTTGACAACAATATTTTTACAGTTCCCGAACATTAGGACCAAATTTTGTGGTCCTTATTCTCGAGGTTTACAATGGAAATTTGAATAACCTATTCTCAATCAATGTTGTCTGTAAATTTGTAACCCGTACAATGTATTTGAATGTGGGAAAACGCGTGTCTGTGTGGAACAGTGAACAATGTTAAAAATTTATTAAGAAGAGAAAATTTCGCAACGTTTGTGCGACACGAATTATTCCGCCCAATAAAAAATATTTGGGTCAGTATTTAAATACAAATGGACTCAGGAAGTTAATATCTAGGGTTGGGAGAGGAAAAACTTTTCGGTTAAATATAGGGAGAAAATGGATGTTTTGCGAAATTAATGCTAGCGTCCTTGTGAATGGACTACTTCTCGTGAATTAATAGCGGCATTCGTGTTGAAGTTTTTTGGTTCAATGTTGATAGGAAACATTAGTTTTGGCTAAATATCATTTTCAGCAAGAAAAGGTTCATTAGAACGATAAATGGTAGGTAACAAAAAACAGGAATTTTGTCGTGACTTAATTTCGTCGTATAAAACGTATTCTAGTGAATTGTGGGTACACAAACACATCTGCTTTAGGTGGAAGCGTGGCCCGAAATTCAATTTTTCTTACGTTTTTTGCATTTGCAGGCCAGTGTGCTGTGACGAACATACTGTTGTTACAAAAAATCAGTCGCTTTTCAAAGTTGTAACGCATAAACACGTTGCATAGTACTCGTGAAGTATTAACATGTGTGCATTTAGAAAAAAAAGAGATAAAATTTTCACGGCATTCTAAAGTCTCTTTCAAAGTGAGAAAAAGGTACCAACCTAGCAACAGCAGGTACATCATATCCTCCCTTGATGTTGTCGGGACCGACGGGAACAGCAGCAGTGAGAAGCAGACGAGGTTTCTTTACTTCTTGAGCTTCCGCTTCGAATGCTTCGCGTAATTCTGTAACAAGAGATATTAAGATTAGGACTTAATTGGCTAGTAGTTTAAATTAACTAATAAGGACTTCTTTATAACAGCATCTGAGTGGGTCATTGTATCACCCAGTAAAATTCTGCTGTATCCAGTTAGTAAAAGGCAGATTTAATTGTAGGTCCAGTGTACCCTGAGTAGTCGACTTCGTTACCACCCCTGACTGGGTTAATTAATTATTCCAAGATATAAGAACGATGTCGCGAGAAAACTTGCACTGCCTATAACTCGGATATTCAAAACCTATTTAGTATTGTTGCTTCATGCGATTGTAAATTTTTGGTTGGGTTAGTTGTTTTTTTTTTGTTATGCCCTTTTAGGCAAGAGTGCTCCATCCTAGGCGCCATCATCGCTTCACATCAGGCGAGTGGCGGCCAAACGCAAGCCTATTTCATCATCATCATCATCATCATCAGCCTATTAATGTTCCCACTGTTGGGACACAGGCCTCCTCTCTATGAGAAAGAATGGGCTATAATCCACCACGCGAGCCCAGTGCGGATTGGTAGATGTCACATGTCTTCGAATTTTTGGTTCTAGGACATGCCGGTTTCCTCACGATGTTTTCCTTCACCGTTTTGAGAGCAGCGGTGATGAAATAAATTACACAAAGTAATGCGCCTGACTGGGTTACTATTCGTAAGTCGGGGCAAATAGTAAAAAAAATTGGTAAAACTACAGAATTCGGAAAAGAAATTGGGGATCAATGAACTTTAAATGAAGTAGAAATATTTTAATAAGACCATCGCTCAAACGATGCAACAAAAATCAAGTGCATGCTTAAACATCACCATAATCCATCGAAAACACAGTTAACTCCGATTCAGACTGAGACTGACATTTGATTATCTTCTCAAATTATTTCCACGTTAATGCAGAATTTAACTTAAAGGTTAATTCAGACAAAAACTGTCTAAAGTGTCTAAGACTGCTGATACTATTAAGATAAGCTTAGCGTTAATATAGACAAGGTATTGAAGGAATTTTCGAAAGGTTTCCTCTCTAAATGTAGCAAGGACAATGAATGATGTGGTACAGTCAACTGTACGTTTTTGGTTATACGTACTACTGGAGGTAGCATTAGTTTGAACAAGTCTTTTCGGCAGGATGGGTGAGTGCGGGAATCCAAAGGTGTCAAAGAAATTAATCATGCCGCTTCGAAAGTTTGTGAGATGATTTTTGGGGTCACCATCAATCCAAAAAAAAACTGTTTAATGGAAGTGAGGGAATATAATTCTTCATCTTCCTGCCGTTATCCCATGTTACTTGTGGTCGGCGCAACACGTTTTTGTCTTCCATTCTCCTCTGTCAACCGTCACACAATCATTTACACCTTTTTCCTTCGTATCACTCCTCACACAATCCATTCATCGTTTCTTTGGTCTTCCTGTCCCTCTCTATCTATCAACATTTATATTCATCATTCTTTTAGTCACATGCGATTCGTCAAATCTGGGGCAAATATAATTTTATACGTCTAAATTTTTACGACGGCACAGCAAGATTGGCAAGAAGATGACATTTAGGCTCTCCTCCTCTAGAAAAAGGAGGATCCTCTGACCAGACGGGTGTTGTCTGGTGGGCTTGACAGTTGTTGACGGGGGGGTTGTTGTTGGAAGGGGTTGTTGATGTTTGTTCTTCATTTGTGGCATAGATAGCAATATAATATAACTATGTTGCTATGCACTACAGTACACCCCCAGGTTTTACCCCTTTGGAGATTCCAGGTGTGCTGTTATGTTTTGTATTCAACGGTTGGTGGTTGTAGGTGCAGTTGACCGTACTATGTATATGTATACTTGAGATACCTGTCTATATTAACGTCTCGATAGCTTATTGTTTTATTGGAAGTACGAGATTCAATTGTTTTTGATCGCGGAATGTTTTCAATGAAAGAATCGTGAATGATTCCTCTGTTACTTAATTTCAGGGTTGTATTGCTTTAACATAATGAACAGAAGTCGAAACTGTGTTTTTTTTTAATCCTATGCCTTGTTTAGGTACTCACGAATTGCTCACGAAAATACGTCTTTGTATTTCTTTCTCGTAATTGTTTTATTTGTTAAAACTAAAATGAACTTCAAACATTTTTTTATGTCAATAGTGTATGTGCAGGTTTATTCTTCATCGTGTGGGGAAAAAACGTTTTTCAAACTATAATGACCATTATAGGTCCTTGCAAATTAAATTTTTCCTAGGAGGTCCTCTATTGGCGACCCTGACATAGTCTGAAAATGTCTAGGCAAAAGATAGGGGCTGTATGTTGTCTACATGTGAATAAAAACTGATAATTCACACTTGGAAACAATTATTTCTTGACAAGGACCAGAATTTTAATCGTTTAAAGATAAAAAACACTTTATAGCATGCCAAGATTATAACCCAACAAACGAAACCTAATAAAACTTCAATAAATTTATTGAAGGAACATCTAAATCGCATAGAAACAAATCTAGAACTACAAAATGAATAACAAATCTGTGTGTGAGTGTCTAGTCTAGACATTTAACAATAAAGGAATACTTATCAGATGCGATATCGATGAAGGCTTTGTCGACCATGATTGTGAAAGGATCCTCAGTGAGCGTCCGATCAACCTTGTTAACCACGATTCTGTTCTGTCTGAGTTAGACACGGTTTGTAGTAGTTTGACGAGTGAGCAGGAGTTTTGGTCCTTTGAGTGATTTAGGCAGGATAAGCATAATCACACATAAGCACATTTGACGACTCGAATGGCGCAGTGAGGCTGCCTTACGTTCTTAGGGTCCCGGGTTCGAATTCCGGTTGGAGCAAATGTTTGTGTGATGAGCAGGGACATTTGTCATATAAGTATGTATTTACAAAAAAAAGTATCTATGTAGTATATCAACTATCTGGTGTCCACGACACAAGTCTCTTTGCTCGCACTAGATGGCGCTGTGTGTCCAGCGATATTTATTTATTTATAATCAGCCAATAATGTTAACACGCTGGGACACACGGCCTCCTCTCTAGAGAGGGAATGAGCCATAGTCCACCACGCAGGCCCAGTGCGGGTTGTTAGATGACACAAGTCTTCGATTTTTTTGTTCTAGGACAGGGGTTTCCTCCCGATGTTTTCCTTCACCATTTTGAGGCAGACCACGTAATGTAAATCTGTTATTGAAGGGGTCATTAGACTGGAAGCAAGTACGTATGTGTCCGCAGTCATCATCTGCCTAGCCTTTTCCCAACTATGTTGGGGTCGGTTTCCAGTCTAACCGGATCTAACCGGACCGCAGCTGAATACCAGTATTTTATATGGAGCGTCTGCCTATCTGACCTCCACAGCCCAGTTAGTACTGGGTAATACGATACCTCTTGGTAAGACTGGTTGTCAGACTTTTTGGGCCACTGACTACATGTAACGACTGTCAAAGATCTACAAATGACAGACGGGACCAACAGCTTAACGTGCTTTACGAGGCACTGAGGAAACTCGGTATGTAAGGGCGGTCAAACATCCACAGACCAACCTAGGCAAGCAGGGCTTAACCTAAAGACGACGTATGTGTCCGCAGTGAGTAGGGTTAAATAAAGGATATTAACTAAATGTTGCTATATAATAAAATGAACGATCACAATCGAATAGTGACACGATTGAATCACATCATATTTTTTTTTTTTTTTTTTTTTTTTTTTCGGATGGGAAATCATCAAATGACTTCTCCCGCTCTGGGCGGAGCAGGAGGGAGTGTCAGACTTTTACTGACTAAAACCCATCCATGTTCCTTCATCGCCCTTTGTGTTCCGGGGTCACGGTATCTCTTTCGAATAGTCCCGCAACCCCGGCAGGCATCGGTCTTCCTTTTTGCTGACTCTCTTTGAGGCGCGCGTGGAACACGAACGCGCCGTCGACACGGCCTGTCGTCATGAGACGGACGGACGGCGAGCTAGCCCATAGCCCATCGTCCACAGGCCCGCGCCTACGGTGGCCGGGGGCCACGTGGTGGCCCCCGACGCCCGGGGCGTCTACCATGGCGGCCGGGACGCTGTGAAGTTCTCTCCCTCTCACGTTCCGCCACCTCCTTCTCTAGCATTACTGCTTCGCAGAAGGAGGTGACGGCGTCCCATTCCGTCTCGCTCCGGACCATGGCTTGCACCAGGGCCGGACGCGAGAGGTCGCCGCCGCCAATCGCCGCTTCGAGGACACGGCGGTGCTCCGCCCACGCAGGGCACACCTCCACCGTGTGCTCCACCGTGTCCTCCGGTCGATCCTCGCAATGGAAACACCCGGGCGTTTCTTCCCGCCCGATTCGGTGCAGGAACCTCCCGAAACAACCGTGTCCGGTGAGGACCTGCGTCAGGCGGAAGGTGAGGACGCCGTATTTGAAACAATAGAAACAAACAAATTAGCACACTAAGCCGTATAATAAAACGTGGAAACACAAGGAAACTTATTGAGAAGATGATAAGAGTTCGTACAAAAGAACTAGATTTGGTTCACACATTACGACGAATTCGGAATCCTAGACCACGCCAACAACGGACATAACAGTATTTAATCTCATTTAAATATCTAAAAACAACCTGGCTATCTGCCACATTAACTGTAACACTGACTGGGTACAGTCACGAACCGAAATACGTACCTACCTAATTCACTTTGAAACTTTTTTGTCCTACTGCTTGCCAAGTTCTAGGTCTCAAGTTAGAACCCAAGATCTCTGATTTTTCGGATTCATGTGCGCATTGTACAATTATCACTTGCTTCGGTGAAGGAAAACATCGTGAGGAAATCAGCATGCCTGAGAATATTTCTCGACGGCATGTAAAGCCAAGTTAGAGACCCATGCACGGCATTAAAACTCTGACACCAGGTTAGGCACTAACCACACGATACAGAAAGAAGATTGTATGATTGCAATTTCATGTTGTAATAAGCGTAGTATTCTAGACGACCCGAATGGCGGAGTGGTAGTGAGGATGCCTTACGTTCTAAGTAGGCCCGGTAGGAGCAAATGTTTGTGTGATAAGCATGGACATTTGTTTCCGAGTCATGGATGTTTAAATGTATAATAAGTATGTATTTACAAACAAAAAGTATCTATGTAGTATATCAACTATCTGGTGTCCACGACACAAGCCTCGTTGCTTAGTGTGGCACTAGATGGCGCTGTGTGTTATGTCCAGCGATATTTAATATTTATATTAATTCTGGAACCCATGCTATAATGAAATAGAATTTACCTTGTCAGTTTAAACCAGCGGTGAGATGAGCACAAGACATTGTTGCCATGGGAGGAAAAATCTGGATGCTCTCTCCGCATAAGCGCGGAGATTAGCACAAAAAAGGAAGATGAAGAAGTGTATACATATTGGTGCTTGTGACTGTACAGCACGTACAGACGGCGACCCATCAAGCTATAGTTTTTTCAAATATAAAATAGCCTCGTTTTGTATATTTTTCCTGTACAATGAGATATCCGGTTATACTGGTTCTGTGTAACTTAATTGGTCTTTGCGCATACGTCTAACGAATTCATATTTCATGTTATTTTAGCACAAAATTTTTATGCACTGACACTGTATGTTCAAGTTTAATCATAAAATTTAACTAGATCATCGTATGAATCATAATGTGGTTAGTATTTGTAAAATTTGATTAGATTTTTATCGGTAGCGACGGCGAGGAGCCAGGAAAATTTACGGAGTGCGGAAACTTTAGCTGTAAGAGTATAGAGAAATCGTTGGTTTAGTGGTCACAATCGCTACCCCTTAGCATAAGGTCCTGGGTTCGATTCCCGGGTCGGGCCAAGTGTTATAGGGTTTTTCCATCAGAAATTTCTCGGTAGCAGCCACGGAGTCTGGTTTTGTGCCCAGTTGATGGCAATAAGCTCGTCCCCTATTACATGGGACTAAAACATAAATAACGAAATGTGGATACCCACATTAGTATACACTAGTGGTCACAGCTCTGCCTTACCCTTCGAGTATTACAGGCGTCATGTTATGCTTACCAATATTACTTAGGTACTTACTACAATTTATGTTAGATAATAAATAAAGTCGTAACATAATATTTATTCGGGATTGCGAATATTTTTATTTATTTATTCACCCGGAAAGGAACCCTTGTTACGTAATATGTCTTTATTTTCTTAATATATATTAAGGACTTAGAATTTGCTGTTGTTACATATTTGTTTCTATGTTGTATTTCCTTGCCTGTCCTTTTCCCAACTATGTTGGGGTGGGCTTCCAGTCTTACCGGATGCAGCTGAATACCAGTATTTTAAATAGAGCGACTGCCTATCTGACCTCCAGAACTCAGTAACTAGACGACGCGATACTACTTGGTAAGACTGGTTCTCAGACTTTCGGGCTTCTAATCTGATAATAACTAGCTGATCTTTTTCAACATATTATGCACAAAAATTCATCAAAAGTGTGGTTTGCCACACTCTTCAAACTTTCAAAAGCTAAACCCTCTTATCACGTAACTACAACAAAAACTTTAAAATCAAAACACACCTTACAAACTTTCATAAACATACAATCAACAGAAAAAGTAGAAAATTGCATAAACGCCAAACATACCCGTACGGTCAGCACCAGTACGGTCAGCACAAATATGATAAGTGGCAGTGTCGCAATTAATTTAGTTTTTTTTTCACGTCTATAATTCACACAGAAGCGACCGTGGCACACATTGTGTGGCCCCAAGTGGTCGTGTCGTGAACTTTGTAGTTTTGTACGGTTAGCATGTGGAGGAAAAAGTGTATCAACATTGGATTTAGTTTTTATTTAGCACGAACTACTAGCATACACGATTAGTTGTCGAAATGGGAAAGTTACGAGATGGGCCGGAGCCGAATTAGCTACATTAGGAACCATTTGTTTCAGAGGCTATTTGCCTCAAGGAGACATTGACAATTTCATTAATAGGTAATTTATCTATAAAACGTATATTTTGAACTACTATAAAAGCATGCAATTTGCTAATGTTTAAATAAATAAATTTCGCTGGACATTGCACACAGAGCTATCTAGTGCCACACTAAGCAACGAGGCTTGTGTCGTGGACACCAGATAGTTGATATACTACATAGATACTTTTTTGTTTGTAAATACATACTTATTATACATGTAAACATCCATGACTCGCAAAAAAATGTCCATGCACACAAACATTTGCTTCTACCGGGATTCGAACCCGGGACCTTAGGAACGTAAGGCAGCCTCACTACCGCTGAGCCATTCGGGACGTCAATTAAACGTATTTGTTTGATGAGTGCATTTTTAAAACGTTTGAGTTTTGCACCAAAGGTCGTGGATTTTCACATGACACTGTCATGTAAATACTTGACCATTGGCAAACCTATAGATTCCGACAATCGTAAGTCTGGATAAAACAATCAGGGCATAAAAATAAGAAAACAAAAAAATATATAAAAAATATATAAAATATGAAAACCTGATTCTACCGACTTTAATAAATGGAGGTTCGTACTCGTATATAACCGGAACTAGGAGGTCATACATGTAGTTGTTGCATGTCCGATATGACCCGGCAAAACGTGAAATTTAATATTAAACTCTAGGTCAAAAGGCTTAAGGTCAAATTCGTTAAACTTGTGGATTGGATCGCGTGTTTTGAATTAGGATTTATGTATTATGAGGTTATGATAATAGTATCTTCACGACTGGTTTCATTGAAGAGGGAAGCCAAGTTCTTGCAACGAAAAACATTCGAAAATAAAAACAATGACATAAAATTAAATCATCATCAAATTTCTTGGTAAAACAAAACACATCACCTCTTCGTTCTACTAGTATATTGTCAGTAACTAAGGGATAAAACAGCTTCTAATAATAATATAAAACATTGAAATCTTCTCAACATTATAATCCTATGAACCTTCATCGTGTTCAATTTAGGTTTAGGTTTTAGTTTAGGGATTGTACGAGTATAAGAAAACGCATGTCTAGGCGTGGCTACGCATAACCGCAACTCCTAGTTTATACTCAATCTTAACTGGAAAAACACCCAAAGTTTTCCAAACCTGACAGTTATTTAAGAAAATTCCACATAATTGTAACTAAACTCTACTTCGTCCAGCTTCGTTTCCAACCATTGAAGTAAATGAAATCGTTACGATTTTGTAATTGGCCATAGTACCTATATTTTTTAGCCCTGCAAGTAAAATGGCGTGATTACGAAAATTAAATGTACTTATGGCCAATATGACGGTTACACAAGAGTACAGTGCGCCACGCTATGCCAGTTTTTGGTCAAGTTTTTGTTAGGCGACCTGCACGCGATTGTACTCAATCAATCATAATTTTTGTTCATTGCAACAAAATACAATTTAATACACGTGTTTAGTTTATCACCTTAACATTTGAGGTTTTACAATAAAATTATAGTCATTATCTAATGAAAATTTAGAAAAAAATACATTCTAGAATTAACAGTACCTAAATGTCACAGAGTGCCAGAAAAACGAACAACTCTTATTGGTAACAATTAGGTAGATAGTGCTATAACGAATTTCATTCCGTACGTAATGTAATGTCAATGGACGTTCCAATACAAAAAAAAAATATTCCGACATACATTAATACAAAAACAAAATGTCGACCACTCTTACACAAGCCATATTTCAATGTTACATACACATTGAGACGTAACCAGATTTCCTTTTATACCACCGTTTCCGTAAACTCCGGAACTTCCTCTGTGTTTCTTGTGAAGCCTCTTACTTAATACGTAATTACAATTATTCTGTTGGTTAAGTGTTAATTGGCTTCACGATTTATTTTTGTAAGAGAGATAATTAGTGTAAGGTTTATTAATGGGAAAATACTTGTATGATATTTTTCTTCTTTTTGATCTAGCTACATAGCTAGATAAATATGTTACTTAATTCGACTAAGTTTTGGTAAATATTGTGTTGGTTTTACGTGAAATTCAAAATATCTACCACAATTTGACAAAATTATGTTGTCTTTTCTTTTGTTTTTTTTTTTAAGGCATTTGCATGTCGCGGAGTTGATGATGCTAAGGGGGATGTGTGGTGTTACGCGAATGGATAAAGTAAGAAATGAGTATATAAGAGGAAGTCTGAAAGTGGCGCCGGTGACTGAAAAGTTTTGTGGTAATCGGTTGTCGTGGTATGGGCATGTGATGCGGAGGAATGAGGAAAATGTCGTGAGGAAAGTTTTGAGTATGAATGTGGATGGGTATATGAGTAGAAGAAGACCAAAGAAACGATGGATGGACTGTGTTAAGAATGATATGGAAAAAGAAGTGTCTGATGAGATGACGAAAAATAGAGAAGTATGGAAGAGGAAGACATGCTGCGACGGCCACAAATGAATTGGGATAAGGACAAGAGAGTGAGGATATATGTTGTCTTTTTTAATTTTTTCTATGGGACTGAACTAAACGGCAATAACTGTAACTGAAAAGACGCCTTTGCCATTTTAATGTGGAGATACTACAAGCTGTTGAAAAAATAATAAAGTTACTTGAATTAATGTCAAATAATCATAAAATTCAACCCCACTATTTATTTCCAAAACGACATTGCATAGCCTTAACACAACCACTAAACAGTTAGTTCCAAAAAATATCTTCTTAAAATAAAATATTGTGTAATTTCTCGAGTTAAAACCTTAAAAGCTTAAATGGAACATTTTCCACATCGAACACGTTTAAAGAAGTTAAAACTGCGTGAAATTGAGCTGACATCGGGCTCCCAATCTCTCCGTGTTCACTTACCAGTAATTCCACATAGTAATCAATGTAAAAGCTAAAGGTACAGTATGGTTGAGAGCGGGAGAATTTTAAAATAAAAAAATAAAAAAAACAATTTTGCTGTAGCGAAACTTTTTATACATCCAATGCAATAGTAGAGTATTTCCCTTTCTTTGGATCTCATAAACAAGGAAAACCTGAAGAAAAAGTTTATATCAAATTGGAGAACTTTTATTTATTTCGAATAATAAAATAGTTACCAGTGGTAGTGATAGAAATAGCAGGTTTTATAGGTATAAGAAACTGGGTGTTAAACTTTGAAATCAATGGGTCTCGTCCGCCATGGTAGATGGATCTGGCATGCTAAATGCGCGTAAAACAGTGATATCGCGGTCAGTTTACATCGTATTTGGCGATATAGATTAGGAATAAATTTAAACAATATAACTTACAGACAGTTTTTTTTTTTAAAAAATGAGGAATCCCACTACCTTTCACAGAAAAGAGGCCTCACAGCAGTAGGATAATTAAACCTAATCAATCAATCATACGTTTAAAAATAATTGTAAGTAATTCTACCAACACAGCACTCTATCACTGGGCCCACACCCGACATACTCCGTCAATGTTTGAGCATGCTCCTGATTGAAGTCTGCGCAATTGTTCAGTGTGTCGACGCGCACGTCTGATCACACACCGTTATTGCCTTGTCTACAAGGCTCAACATCTCCTAATTGGACTGAATAATGGAAAATCCATTCTAAGTTTCTAGGAATAAAACTCTCTAAGGAAATCATTAATTTCTTTGTACCAGTAATTAGTAGAAGTCCTTGTTGAAATCTGGGTTTCCTGATAGCTATGACCAGATAGTCTTCCAGTTCCCATTAATCACCATTCTTTGATCAGGTCGCCGCTTACCATCTGGTAAAGATTCTTATCAAGTTTGGTAAATACGAGTAGGCCTTATCAAACTAAATAAAAAGCTATGATAATGTCCAATGTCCATCTTCGCCAGAAAATACTAAGTCGAAATCTTCTTTTATTTTTAAATGCCATCTAAAGTATACTAAGTTAATAAATAACATCATGAAACAAAATCTTGAATCATGAAATCAAATCACCTTAAAATTAAGATTAACTTTTGAACTTTTAGACTTAAACAATACCGTCAAAAACACAAAAAAAAACATTCTGTGGCGTCTTAGAAAAACATAAGGAAAACACCAAATGATATCATTTACATAGAAAACGACACTATCTGACTGACCTTAACTAAATTTTAATGTCGAGGTGAGGACGCAACTGAGTCAGAATTCTTTTTATAGTCAAAACATATTAGTTTACAAGATTTATTATGACTAAATCTGGGAAATAAGACGTAAAAACTGAAATAGGATTGTTGGATGGGTCAGGAATCGATTTTGGGCGCTATTAGATTTTTTATTGCATGATTGACTTTTGATTTTATCGTTTCAGTGATTTAAGGTTATGTAACTGAAGTAGGTATGTTGGAGTGAATCATTGGGTCTTTAAAAAGATTAATCATTGTTTTGTTGTTGTTACAAAATGCAGGCTAGACTGACTTAAAACTAACTAGCTACAATTACCCTATGTGTATTCTAACTTGATTTAAAAAGTGTCCCTAGAGTTTCTTTCCCGTTCTTCTCTATAGAGATCTATGTTTTCCAACGGACTCTGACAATTCAGAAGTACCTTTAAATGATTTATGAGAAACAAATGCTTTGAATTTGAGATTTGTATGTGATCGTTATTCTGGAGTAAGAACTTGGTAATTATTTTGTGGGTAAAAGTTTGTTCGATAGGATTGTTTTGTAATGTTCTATTTTATAACTGTTTTATTGCAATGACTATTAACCCTCTTGATTTGACCTGTATTTGAAAGTGACTTTCAAAAGCACGGGTTTCTTTTTTGAAATCCTCTATAAAATAAAATAAAACGTGAATTTTATGAACCGCTAAAAATAGTGCGCATTTAACGAACACCGATGAAAAGGACAAACAAAACTACAATTAATAAAATAAATATGAAGGCATGATGATAGCATAATTATATGGTTTTTAAAAGGCCAAAGAGTTATGGTATAATTATGCAAACAGAGTTATGAACTAGAGAATGCCCGCGACTTTGTCTGCGATAAAAGTGGGTCGGATGACCGACCGTTTTTTTATATACGCATGGGAATTTTCAAAATGGCCGCTGCCTGGTGACGTCATCAAAGGAATTTCGTATTTCGAATTTCTCGGTTTTATGTTTTTTTTTTTCATATTTTGTGCTAGAATTATAAAGGTTTGAGTGATGTTTAAAAAAAAAACAAACATTTAGAAGGTGCTTGTTGATTTCATGGCAATCTTAGCATGAAAATATAATTAATAAAAAGAGTCAAAGAACGTTAAAATATGACTTAGCTAGCTTTTGCCGACATCGCCTGTGTCGGAAGTTATCTTAAAGACAATTAATGATGAATGATGAAACTATCTCATGTTATGGTGATCCTGTGTGCCTATTACACCGGAATCGGTTTTTCCGTTTAGGCGTGAAAAGATTAGGTAGAAAAAATATTGAGTTACTGTTGCATTTATAATAATCATCAGCATTATCATTTCAGCCGAAAGACGTCCACTGCAGGACATAGGCCTCCGCTAAGTGTCGCCACATTGACCATTTATAATATCAGCATGATTATGAAATTAAATACTTGGCCTTAACTATTTATTATACCAAGTTACGTATTGCAGAACAATGCTGCAACTCACATAACTATTAAGTATACGGTGACAATTTTTTTTTTTTTTTTTTTTTTTCGGATGGGAAATCATCAAATGACTTCTCCCGCTCTGGGCGGAGCAGGAGGGAGTGTCAGACTTTTACTGACTAAAACCCATCCATGTTCCTTCATCGCCCTTTGTGTTCCGGGGCCACGGTATCTCTTTCGAATACGGTGACAATCAAAATTCAATGTCAGCATAATAAATAGGTAACGATGTGCTAATTTAGTTACCGTTATTATGTCAATAGCCTTTTTGTTTTATATAATAATCGTATGTATACGAAACTGTATGAACTACACGGGAATTATTACATTGTGAGTATTCTCAAGAATTTTTGTTTGGTCACGATTATAAATTGTGTTATTCTAGATCTTTTGAAGGTATGCTCTAACAATATTCTTATTTCTATTACTTATACTTTTTGTAGAAAATTTATTACTTTCTTAATCAAGTAGTATTAGGTACCTCAAACTAACCCTTCAGACATTACAGGTGTGATGTTATGTTATTAAATATTTAGTGACGCCTAAGTGACATCTTCAGGGGGGCGTTATGGGTAAACATTGGCCCCTATTCATAACGCTTCGATTCGATTTTCGATTTGAAAAGTCGTATGTCTATCTTTTTTTGACATTACGAAATCGAGCGAGATAGACATACGACTTTCCGAATCGAAAATCGAATCGAAGCGTTGTGAATAGCCACTGAAATAATAATTAAATGAATATTGTAGGTACACCCAAAATTTACCATGACAGCTGTAATGAAGTTACTTAAAATGTCGTAAACTACAGAACAAATCAAATTTGATATCAGAATAGTTAGGGCTGATTTTAGGTAAGAGTTTAGAAAGCTGAAACTTACAAACAAATTCGTATTTGCTTTATTTTCAGGATTGGTACGTTTTCAGGAAGAAAACAACAAATTAAACGATTAATCTTCATAATTTAATTTAATTAAACTTACGGCCTAGTTCTAACCTCATTTAGAGGGCAAGCCAAAACATATAGCAACTGAAAGTTACCCCAACTATTTGTCATTGGGGGTGTAATTAAGATCCCTAATGTTTCTTCTTAATGAGCCATGGTATATGGTTGAATCATGGGATACCATTTATTTACGAGGCGAAGTATACATCTTTTGTTGGTGACATAAAAAAAAACTGAAAATGATGAGTCGAAAAAAATAGTTAGACACTACAATACCTACGATCAACGTTTCGGAAAAAATTACCATGTTCAGTATTTCTTTAGGGTGTCTATTTATTAAAGGTTTACATATTATTTTTAGTCACTGCACACACCGCCACAGACGCCGCGATTTACGGGACCACAACAGGGCGCAAAAAATAAATAAACAAGTCGTACCATCGACACGAAAGAAGAAGTAACTACATACAGTTTTATTTAATTTGAGATAAATACTGATTCATAGTTGTGATTCATTGGGTTCATAGATTTTTTATAGCTTTTGCAAAATATAACTCGAACAGAGAAAATAAATATACCTGATAACCATAAATTACAATAAAATTATATGCTGTCGATATTAAATTATTATATTTTGGCAAGCATAGGTAACAAGAGTCATCGTTTATTTTATTTTACTAATTATACAAGGTGGTAAACAGACTCTTCACGAAGCCGTCACCCAAGCACATCAAACTAAGTAACTCTACGCAAAAATAATATTAAAAAAAAAAATTGCTGGTAAACGCCTTTTTTTTGGGGTGAAAAATCACGTTTTACGGTAGAACTCAATGTAACGCACTCAAAACAACAATGTTTTTAGTGCGTTACATTGAGTTATTTCGTTCTAAATTATAGCATTTAATAACAAATGTGTTATGGAGGTATTTGAACTAAAGTTATGACCTTAAAAACTAGTATTTGAAAAAAAAACTTGAGGAAAAGTTGGAACTTTGACCTCTAATATCTCCGTAACTATAGTAGGTCCAGAACAAATTTTTTTTCTTTTCCAAGTTTTAAAAAGTCATTGAAGTGACTTGGCGACAAGTTTGGACTGTTAGTTGATGGTCCTACATAAATATTGTAGAAAAGATATAAATTACTATGATAATTTGGGCTTTCAATAACAGTTTATTATGTTTTCTACCATTATTCTTATTCTTATTCTTTATTGCACACAAAATTCAAAAATATACACAAAAATAAAATATATAGCTTATGTACAACAACGAGCTTAACCCAGAATAGGCATGACGACAGTATCAAAAAATTGCAAATCTATTTAGTCCGTCAGTTAGAGTATTGGAATACTTTTTGTTTTTGTAAATCAATGAATATTCACAAAGATAAAACGCATCAAAACTCGGGAGTGGGGGCTCGTGACGTCAGAACTAGGTAAAAAATATACCTAGGCGTGACGTATTGAGAATTTCAAAAGCGTCACATCTTCGTCAATTTTGGTTTACGTAACAAAAGAAAAAACACGGGTCAAATATTTTTTGATAATTTAACTGACGGACTAATTAGTTTTTTTTTTGTCGTCTCGCTTATTGGGTTTTCTCACATAAACACACCAACCCATCCCATCCCATTCCTATTGGGTTTTTTCACATTACTTACTATAATCAGCCTGTAATCATTTGACAGCTAGGATACTCTTATTTGTGAGAGGGAGTCGGCAATCTACCTCGCCGGCCCCGTGCAGGATGGTAGAATAAATGTCGCCATGTTGCCAATTTTATCCTAGAGTACGCCGATTCCCTCACGATATTTCCCTTCACCATTTACTTTCACATTACTAACTTAATTACGTCAATTATCTCTAAAAAATTTGCAAACACTATAAACTATCGCTTCAACTTTTAGCAAATCAATCAACGCCACCTATCGCAATCCACTGCAGGACACATGCTTCTGTCAAGATACGCCCTGTAATACAGATCCAGCCACCTTAAATTCTCGGTTCATCTAGCTGGTTTTTGCAAATCGCTTCTCTCATGACCATGTCACAAGTCTCCCTAATGACTTAGACCTAAGTGAGTTCTTCCGCACTTCGTACTTAAGACTTACTTAGTTACGGGCTTCGAATAACAATCTATGTATCTTGGTGTTTAGTTTTGTCTTAGGGTAATGAGGTGGCACTTACAAGGGTCACGGGATTAGCGAGGAGGGTAATGATAATATTTGAATGTGTTAGGGTAACTTTGGTAGTTTTAGGGTTAAAACAAAGGGTTAAAGTCGGATATCAGATGCATGTCAGACAGGCCTGTCCCCCGATTTAATAGAAAAGTGTACCAGACTTATCGTCATCTATTTGCCGTTTGCCCAACTATGTTGGGATCGGCTTTCAGTCTGAAAGGACGCACAGCTGAATATTAGTTTTTTATACAGAGTGACCACATAAATCTGACCTTCTCAACTTTGTTAGTTTGTGACTGGTGAGTTGGCAAGACTGGTTGTCAGTCATTTGGGATTCTGAGTATCGTCTTGTCTATCAAAGATCTACGGATGACAGCCAATTGCCCCAAATTACATACGTTTCAATAATTCTAAGCAGGCCAAAATGGTCCGTACCTGATACGGCGTAATGCCTAAAAACCAAGCTTTACAATAGCTACCACGCAAAACAGTAACAGTACCCTTTTAAAACAAAAATCTTCGTGATCTCTCAACAATTTACAGTACTCGTAATTTGAGTTTGAAACTAAAGCCTACAATCTTTTGTCCATCTCCAGCGTTTCGAAAGGCTGATAATTTAGTTCTAAGCTGTTCGTTATGACTGGGACACGACTAAGTGTTGTCGTGACGAAGCCGTGACGAAACGTGCCGCGGGTTCTGATGGCACAAAGGATTTTAGGGATGGGAAATTTCAAAAGGATTATATCGATAATGAGATTGACTGTCACGGTTTTAATTTTTGACAATTGAGTTTAGCAACTTCGCTAAAATTAAACTAGGTAAATTGGTTAATAATTTGGAGGAAATTATCATTGCGTTTGATCAGTAATAAAATAATAACTCAATAAATACAAATAAATGTGAAGTTGACTCCTTCATATTTAATTTTATTCATTTGCGTTATCAAGGTGTTATAGTTGTCGGATTTATACCTTAGAATATTTATATTATTTTGTATGTAGATTTATGTGTTTTGAAATATGCGAATTTATGTTTTTAGCACAGACAAGATTATGGATCTAGTATCCGAGAGAAAGTAGTTTTTACTGTTTTTTTTCTTCTTGAATAGCAGATTTTTTCTTGTATTAGCGGCTGCTTGAGCAGAATTTGCTCCTGTTTTGACGAAATAATAAAATATTCAGCAAAGGTTGGTCACGAGGTTGATAGCCTAGTTTACGATGTTCTCAAGTAGTCGTTTAAGTATTGTCCACTTCGTTTATATGACGTACTTACTCAGCCATCAAAATGGATGGTTTTGTTAATTAAGGTGTAAAACCAATGCAACTTTGACCTTTGGTTACTGCAATCTCTGCAGGGGGCCACACCAAACCTACAGGGCTATGGGTTATCTCATTAACAGCTAAAATTAACATCGTTTCTGCATTTCATATAACTACATTAGCATATTTTACTGCGTCGTCAGTTGAAGGTTTATTTTTGTCACTCGTAAGTCAATATCTTGCATCGCGTTGCCTTGAAAAAAATCAAATGAATATTATAAAATTTAAGAAAATGTATGACAACAATCGATTTGTCTATAATTTATTATAATCCTGACCTTATTTCGTAAATTGATTGACATAGTCATAAAGCTCTAGTATTAGAATACAATTTGAATATAATTAGGTTTTTAATGGTTTGGAATATATTAGGGACTGTAAAATGTTATTTACTTGTAATATTATGTGTTTTATTGTTTACGTGACAAACTCATTAAAGATTTACGGAATAAACAAATGCTCACAATTCATTCAAACTTTTAAATGTGTCGGAAAACATATAACAATATCTCAGATCAAACAAAATATTAAGCATTTATGGTAAAAGGTGATCAAATATCCCCAAAACTTTGGTTCCATTTTAATAAAAGCAATTTAAGCTTCGCACCGGATAGCCATAAATAGCAGTTATAAAAACCGAAAACTTTATCGATAAACTGTTTTTATGGCACTACACTGCCGTTGCAAGCGACAGGTGCATCCGAACGGCGGTAGCGACACGGTCTATCGATATATCGATAAATTGTATTTTGATAGCGCACAGCCCTATGACTGAAAATAGATGCGTCTCCTTTGTGTTCAATTTTGTAATCAGATTTGTTGTTATGATTATATTTATTTAAGGATTAAAACCTGTTACCATTGTAATGCAAATCTTCTAGTAGTCAGTATTTACTAAGAAATATTACTCGTATATCTTTTTCACGCCTGTGAATTAATATTAATTTGTTTAAAAATGCGCCGCAGCGTCATACAAGAAATTCAATGAAAAAAAAATGGTTACCCATCCGCAAAACATCCGTGGCATGAGCAGCTTAACCTCATTCAATCAGTAGTTTAACCCCAATCCCGCCACACGTGGAACACAATGATATAATATTGATTATAGTGTGAATATTTTATTCAGACAAGTCAACCCGGAGGGGGTTACCTCAGTCATCTCTTATGTAAGGCACATGGGGCCCCAGAGGTCGGACCATCATTAAATATTTAAGTTAATTGATATCACACTCTATCACCTTCGGGATCATGCATTTTTAAGTACATTAAGCTCCACTCGATCTTAAATAAGGAATGTCAACAATTAAACTGTTTACTATTGAGCTTCACGGTACATTATTCTGAACCGTTTTTTTAATAACCGACTAAAAATTTATATGTTGAAATTTGTCGTCGGTTATTAAAAAAACAGCTGTTTCTAATAAAACTGCAATAAATACAGGGTCAAATGTATGGAACAGCAGACTAAAAAATAACTGATCTTAATTAAACCTATTCGGTATAAACGACGTTTGAATCTCCATTGTAATTTTGGAAAAAAAAAACTTATAATAAAATCCGTGCTGCTACGGAGAAGTTTCTGATAAAAAAAAAGATCAATAACACTTTGCTCGTCGATTCAAATATTTGTAGCATTCTTAAGCTTCTAGTAACGCTAATGACTATTGGTAATCTCATACGTGGATCCGTTTGGTACCTACCTAAACGCAAGATTAAAAAAAAATATTTTCTCTATCTAAATCTTCTTCAGTCTCCGTTAACAACAGGCACCTGAGTGCGACCACAGTCCGATATTCGCCAATATTTAGAAGATCCACAGCGCGGACACAGATATTGCAATCCCGGCCAGATTACATTTAAAATGAATCCCGGTATAGCGGTAAAATGCCGGAAAACTGCCGGTTTTAGTTACAGTGAAATGTGGGATAAAATGGTTTGAAGTATTGAGTATTGTTTTCTTGTTTGGTTTCATTTTAATGGGATTGGGACGTATCCCATTTGACGTGTAATGTTATAGTTTACGCATTCATACTAGGCTGATCTGTAGAGCTATAATAACATAAACATAACATCATGCTTGTAATCTCCAAAGGGTTAGGCAGAGGTATACCTAATACTCACATTTCGCCGTTAATGCTTAACTCCCGTGTATTGGGGGAGAGCCTATTGCCATCAACTGGGCACAAATTCAGACTCCGTGGCTGCTACTGAGAAATTCCTGATGAAAACACCTGATAACACTTTGAACGACCTGGGAATCGAACCCAAGATCTCACTCAGCAGTCGCGCTTGCCACTACTAGACCAACGAGACTGCATTAAGTTTAATTTCTATAGGTACATGTAATAAGCAGCGAATCTATTTCCGTCAATTGGGCACAAATTCATGCTCCCGGATGCTATTGATAAATCCCTGATACATTAAAAAACATTTAAAACCAGGACATGACCTCAGATAGGTATTTAGTACTCCTTCTAAATACGGGTCGGGGGCCTTTCGGGATCAGAATCACGGTCCCGGATTCCCCCTAAACATTTTTGAGTGGTATTTTGGGACCACAAGAAAAAAAAAAGTTAGAGTACATTAAGCTGAAATAATATTGTGATCAACAATTACACTGCTACGATTGTTATCTTTCGATCTCTTTGAAGGTAACATTGATAAATTTATGACCCAACAAGAGTATTAGTTGGAAGAGCTACGGCACCAACGTCAGTACTATTAGTTAATTACGAAGATGTTAACGGTGCTTCAGGTAATCTATTGTCGTAAGTTATTTTTATTGTACTTAAGTACTAATGTAATAAATGTGATTCTTTCACCATTCGCTAGGCTCTTACGAGTTTTGTGTCTATTTTATCGAATTACACAATTTTATGTAACTCTCTGCCTTCTTCATATTGATCTCTTTGAAAGCCTCGTCTCTTCAGCTCTTACCTTTCAACAGCAGCACGAAGTTCTTCTTGTCCTCTCCACCCTTGGGGTACTCCCAGTCCACATCCAGACCGTCGAAGTTCCTGTCGCGCATGTACGGGATGGCGGAGTAGATGAATGTCTGACGGGCGTACCGGGACGCTGACATCTCTTTGAACTTCTGGGTACCGAAGGACCAGCCACCTGGAGAAGGAAGGTGGTTTTAGAACCAGAGATCATATATTGTTGGGGGAGTTTGTTGCTTATCTTAAAACACTAAGAAGATATGAATCGAAGGTAAAATTAAATAAATTGCTTTTGAATTTGAATGTTACGGAATAGTCGCTGTTAAAAAATCTGAATTATCTTTCTATTTATATAGAACATTACAAGGTGACACCAAAAATGTGTGACAAATTCAGTCAAAATCTGAAGATTTCTGACAGAATTCGTAATCACTATAATTATGAAAAGTTGTCTTTTTAGCACTTTGTTGGGATGACTGTGTTAAGAATGTATGCTTTAGTCTTTTTATCAAATTAATCACGGAACTAAAGAACTTTACGCATCAAAAACTTGTTTCCGCTGCTTCTTTTATAAAATGTTTGCTTGGGGAGTCATTTGGAATGTCAGGCAATAGCTAAAGTTGAGGTACTAAAAATGTCATAAAATAAAGTTAAAATAAATATTTATGAACTAAAGATACTGTTAATAAAACTGTTTTAGAAGTTTAACCTTTTTTGAACGCTGCATGATAATGTTATACGGACAGCTACAGTGTTCTGATCGAAAATACTCCAGATTCCACAAAACAAAACCAATTAATTTTTCGTTTACCTAGCCAATTAATTACAAGCCAACGTTCAATACCTATTATCTCAACCAGAATTATCTCACACTAATCCATTTAATTCACACTGATTACTAAAAATCACGAGCGAATTTTCGCAACTGAATAGTAAAGTGAAACGACAAAAAAGTCGCGTGTCGATTTCTTTAAGCGCTCATAATGCATTGCACCACAACTGGCAGGTAGCTCTCATGAAAATAGGCGCGGTTTTTTGTAGGCATTCCCGTGAAAATAGGTGAAAATGTCGCGCGAATGCGCTTTGTGCCGTGGGAAAGGCGCCGCGGTGTGTTCGCATGTGGGTAGTGCGGGGACAGGTTTATCGATATCGTTTTTTTTGTGTTGTTTTTTAAAAGTAAATAATAAACATGAATGGTGGTCTCCAGTACGAGTAGCTTACTTTATGAGTTATTAAAATAAAGAGTATATTATTATTTGGTAAAAAATAGTTTTAATTTTGTGTGTGTTTATGCTGCTGGTACACATCTCAATAAGATAATTATGTGGGTGTATAAGTTGTATGTTGAAAAAAAAATACTAATTTAGAAATAATTTCTCACACCTTAACCCACTCGTCTCAAACTCTCAACTTGCCATTAAACACGTACCATAAACCATAACATTAAGTTATTAGAAAGTTGTGTTGCCATAAAAAAACCCGAGTCATAATATTTATACACCTATTGATTGCTTCAACTGGTTGATTGAACCAATCGTTATGTAAGCGAGTGTGTATGAAAGTGAGGTGTGGTATTGTTGTTTTTGCAAGTCATAAACGTACGTGTTTATTTATTTGGTACAAAAATAAGATTTCTTATTATCTTGGTAGTGAATTATTATAACTATGTAAATGATCTTTAATCTTTTATGTTTTTCATATGGTTAGTGCCTAATTGCTATTTAAACATTTAATTAAATTTAAATAATTGTAATTAAATGTCAATTTTATAAAGACAAGGATACCTAATTGCTACTACAGAAAGTGATCGCAATTTAGAATAACCTAATTAAAATTATTCATTCGTTATTGGAATCGCTCTTAGCTTTAAATTAATGTTAAATCGATATGTGAAATAGATGAACATTAAATTACAATAAAGTTTATCGATATTTCAATGGACAACACGAATTTTATCGATTTTAAAACACTCAGTCTGTCGAATGTGATACCTCGTGTATTTTGAATGGTCTATTTATTCGAATGGATAATCAAAGTGTTCTTGATGAAATATGAAAGCTTTACCCATATTTTTGATGCGATTTTGCTTTGTAGCTGACGATTCTCGTGTTAAAGCAAATGAGCTGTGTAAATATTAATGTATTTTAAAAGGTGAATTCTGATCAACGGCAACGTCGCAAATAGATGGCTATTAAATTATTAAAAATGTCGTTATTTGTTGTAATAAAATATTTATTAAGAATTGTAATTGATTCCTGTAGTTGCTTGGGACCCTTCTCTTGATACCGGCGTCGGACCACAATTTTTTATACTTTTAAGAAATATTAAAAGATAAAGAGTGTAAATACCTCATAACGAAGCCGAAAAGCACTTTTTATCCACGTCATTGCGATCATTTTTTTGTTAAACACCATACCTGGGAACCTTCTAGTTACGGAGATATTGGGGGTCAAATTTCCAACATTTTGTCAATTTTTTTTTTATTATAAGTTTTAATTGTAAGATTATTTTTTTTTTCTTTAAACACCTCCACGACCCCAGTACTATTCAATTCATCCTTCAGCACCATGTTTTGAGTGCGTTATATTGTGTTCTACTACAAAACATTATTATTCACCCCAAAAAAAAAATCGTTTCCCAGCAATATTTTTTGCGTAAAGTTACTTAGTTTGATGTACAGAATGCTTGGTTAATGGCTTCGTGATGAGTTTGCTTACACCCTGAATATAAAACACCTTTAAAAAAATTATGAATTTAATCATCGTGATTGAATTCATATTTTTTAAGTGTTTAGAAAGCTTTCAGAAGACCTAAAACTGTCACTACTCCTTATCCATTCTTATTGTTGCAACTCATAATCACCAGAACAATATTTGTAGCTTCCCAAGAAATGGATGTATTTATTATTCTATTTTTTTTGTGTTTTAAATGTGAATGCTTTTTAATTCTGAATTTATTAAAAATATTATGAACTCTGAACTTACATAATTTAAACTATTGTGTTTGGGTCAACAGGTCACAATAATATGCTTGTAGCGTTAGATAATTGATTTATTTTATTGCTTATTTCCTCAATAAATATAATGACTTAACTTGTTTGAGAAAACTTTATGCATTTAGTGTCTTGTTTTGCATAATATGGATGCATGCATAATTTTAAGATGTTACTAGACTATTAAAATTAATAATGATTTGTCTTAGTCTGTCTGATATTATACTGTGTGTAAACACAGTCATAAAGATATTGCAATTCATTGTTTTGATGATACATACTTGTTATGAAAACCATGATTATGAAACTTGTTTGTAAATATTCTAAAAGCTTAATAAAGACGACGGTATACGATTAATTATAAATAGCCAATCAAATTCATTAACATAATACTAAACAAGATTTCAATCCTTTCCATAGATTTAAATCTTTAGATCGCGCTGACTTAAATACGATGAGGGGCACCATTAAAGGTTTAATTCATTGTTCCTGAGCACATTTGACAGTAGTCAACTGCGGGCATTTCTTTGGCCCGCTTGTCTACGTCTGAACGGACCAAAATGAATTGACAGCGGTCCGTTTAGACTAAACACCTCGCTTTACGGCCTTCAATATTATTAATTATATTTTTAAATATTATTCCAGAGTGGGAAAGAGATGACGCTAGACGTCCTCTATAGCTCTCTCACACTGGAGTGACATCAAAACAATACTGCTTTAAGAAGACATGATAATTAACCCACCAGTGTGCATATTGTCTACTTAACCTTCATTAATTACATTTTAGTTTTGAATCAATGTTCATGATACATACCAATAGCCAAAAGAGTCTTCAACTTAGGATTAGCCTTCTTCAACGCGTTGATTCTGTCGTACAATCCAGTCTTCCCATCCTTGGTCTCGTCGTTGGACTCAAAGGAGCTGAGCTTGCCTTTCTTCAGCCAACCGAAAGCGAAAATGATGTGGGTGCAGAGATCAGGCTGGATGTCTTCGGGAGTGAACTTGCCGATCTTCGTACGGTATTGAGACCAGTTGGTGTAGTAGCAGACAATCTGGTGGAAGAGAAGAATGGGAATTAGAGAAAGAAAAATATAAATAATGTTGATGATAAAAAGAGAGAGATATAATTATTATGTTATTAGAATTAACTGCGGCCCACGGATTTTGGTTGTGTGTATATTGTTATTTAAGGCAACATATTTGCCTAATATAACAATTGGTTCAGTGGGTAATACGTTAAAAAGTAACAGAAAGACAGTCAGAGATTAGAATTGTAGATTCCTTTCTAAAACGTAAATTGTGTAGTAATAAGACGTAGAGGCAGGCTTATGGACAATTCAAACCACTTGCTTGCTGCAAAATAGTATGTATTCAGACTTTGTAAGTATTTCATGACTTTCGTTTAACTCAAATGCGAACAACCTTTTTCAATGTCATGACGTAGTTGCAATACGTAAGGTTTAAAGATCAGCCTTAATGTCTTTCTTGTATTAAGCTCTTTATAAACTTTTCAATCCTTCAAAATAATAATTTGCAAAGCTCGCTACAAAATTTACAATTTCAAATAGACCATCTTTTTATACTTGAATCAGTATAATCCTAATGATAAGGCTTCTAAAAATTTAAATTTATCTTTTGTAAGGATTATGACTCATTTTGATAAATTCCCTGCATAGAATTCTAAATAAGGCGAACGGTTTGAATAAATTTTATTATGATAACGATTCTAAGAAAATTCACATCTAACTGCATTTTTAAAGCGCACAATTATCTTCAAGGATTTAGTACTCCTTTCGCAAACAATATTAAACGTATATTTCTAAATTCATATTCTTTGGTAAAGTTTGCGTTGAGGCACTCAGTTTTATAACCCACTCCCGTCTACTGCTTAAAAATACCAGCTCATTTAACATGAAAAGATTCCTGAGTTATCCATTCAAATCTGAACTCTACACATTAAAAATAGGGTACCTTTCAGAAGACGTAACATTTTCAAAATTCAAAAACCTATCTTGAAGACATTTGCGTAACATTAAATGTCTTAAACGAGAATAAACTATGCATTATGACCTTTATTCTCAAAGGAATAAAGTTTATAAATACCGAATAAAAATCTTCAAGTAGGCAAATACTTATTTTGAAGGCTAACAACTTCACTTTTACGTTCGAAAAGTTCACTCATATGCGTGTTGTACTATTATTTTACAAAATTACTTTTGCATGTCGGAAACTCATACGGACGCTTCTAATTCAAGGAGTTAGGGCCTAAAATTGTACAAACAGTAAGTATTTAAAGTGTAATGGTCGGTTGGTGTTTTGGTTCCCGCAAGGCTCAATTCTCGGCCCGCTGTCTTTTCCTGCCATATTTTATTATAACTAAATAAAACTTTTCGAAATCGATAGTTATTATTTTTACTAACTGTTATTTGATTTTAATTGATTTAGAAGCAACTTGACTTTCTAAATTGATAATTAATTGTATTTTAAAAGCCCAGGTGATAATTGGCATATTAATATCATATTTAATTCCTTTTCTATCCAAAGGTCTGATAGTGACACGTTTTAAAACACCGACATTTACACACTTTTAATTTTTTTTTACATGTCAGTTAATATTAAGTCATTAAAATGTCAAGATGGAATTATTTACAGATTTCCTACAAGCTGTCGTTATATTTCGGAAAAAAACTGTTGACCTAACTAAATAATATAATTATCATCACTCGAATGTACTCGAAAAGGCAAAAATGGGAAGAATTTTATTAAAATACTAATTAAAACACATAAAATAGCTTACCTTATATCCATCTTTGTCTTTATGATGATCAGTACCGACAGAATTATCGAGGACTGCAGAAGATTTTCTGCTGGCAATGCTAGGTCTTCCGCGGATCTTGGGCCTGTTCACACTGGCTGCTATGACCTGGTCTGAAGACCTGGAGACGCTGGATGTAACTGAAGTGGATACTTTGCTAGGCTTACGGAGTCTTCTGCGAACAGCTGTGGAATAAAAAGAGATGGGTTTAAACAGAGTCTCGAATATAGAGTAACCGAACAAAAATAATCATGACGAATTAAATTCGAATGCAAAAGTTATCGTTATTCGTGGTTATAAAATATTTGATGAGAAATACCTAATTCCTGGCCTGAATCTTGCAACACCCACGGAAAAAAAAGAAGGGAGCCCATTACCCCTTAGTTAGGCACCGCAAGGTCTATCAAGCCATGTAAAGTTGAGTAAGACCTAAATATCAGCACCATTTAGAGTTCTACTGACCCCTTTATGTGTAAAGCGTGACACATCAAATTAGAAACATATCAACTGGCTGTCATTGCAAAAGAATATACAAAAGAGGAACAAAGCAGTTTCATTTCAAATTATGTAAAACGTCTTGCAATATGTCTAGCTAGAAGAAGTAATTAAAGTTTTAATTGAACAAATTGGGTTCGTTACTCAGCATTTTTTTTCTTGTTAACTCTAAAAGTACTGAAGGAAGTAAGGTATACAATTAGGGTTTCTAATAAATATTTAATAATACAATTAACCCAAAGTAAATAGATCTGCTAATACTCCAAGGACTCGATAGGGTAAGGCAATAAATAAATAGTTAATGAATCGGAAATTACTTGTATGCTTATGAAGATTGAAGAAATTAATTAACCTGTTTTAATACCATTACTTTTGACCAGTCCCGGAAGCGAGCCTAAATCAACACTTTTTTCTAACTACATACAGGGTGTAAACAACCTCATCACGAAGCCGTCTACCAAGCATTCTGTACATCAAACTAACGCAAAAATTATTGCTAGGAAACGATTTTTTTTGGGGTTAAAAATCATTTTTTGGTAAAACTCAATGTAACACACTCAAAACATCGTGCTGATGGACGGTTTGAATAGTACGGGGGTCGTGAAAGAGTTTAAAGTAAAAATCTTACATTAAAAACTTGTATCTAAAAATCACTTGTTAAAAAGTTGGAACTTTGACCCCCAATATCTCCGTAACTAGAAGGTTCCCAGGTATGGTGTAGAACAAAAAAGTGATCGCAATGATGAGGAAAACAAGTGATTTTCGGCTTCGTTAAGAGGTATTTTACACCCTTTATAATTGAATATTGACACAATTTTCTTCTTAGTTATCGTTTTCCTGCCCTTTTCTTAATCTATTTAGTTCTTTCTTCCAAAGTTCTTTATTAGTCATCATTTCATGAGTCACTTTTTTTCCTGCTTTCACGCAGTCCATCCATTGTTTCGTCTTTCTCTCTCAATTTTTTTGTCAATGATACTACACAATTTTCAGCTTCTTCTACCAATTAAGTCTTTTTACTCCTTTCAACTGCCCCAAGGACATTATTTTCTATAAAAACTTTGCCTCTTAGAAATACTCCTCATTCTTTGATAATTTTCTCAGAAGTAACGTCACTAAATAAAACTATTATTTATTTTTCCAAACCTTTTCCAAGAACTATGCTTAAACTAAAGAGCCCCAATCTTGACGTCAAAGACTTTGTGCTCGCACCTAATTTTTCCGTTCGATTTGACTTCAAAGGTAGCTGCGTTGCGTTAAGTTGGCTTAGTGATTTATTGAGCGGTAGTTACAGGGTGGATCTGTAATCTTTACGCTTGTTTCGTCTTTTGGGATGAGAAGATCGGAGAGTAGGCTGGAGAAGTTAAATCGATTTCGGAGGTGTTAACTTTTAAATTTAGCAGAAGTTACTTGAAATTTGGTACCGGTGGTGGTGGCAATATCTTTGTTTTTACCATTTTGGGTGTACTCATTCCAGATTATTCATGTTACCTTGAAAACAATTAAAATCATCGCCATCTTGGAATTGTTATGGAAATGCCCGAATGCCGAATTAAAAAAAAAACAGTGGAACTTAGAACGTACTCCTTTTATGAAGTCGGTTAATAATTCCAAAGTTTCTTTTAAGGCGATTACATGAGCTAAACGCGAGTTTTATGATGCAAAAAGCATATGATTCACTGCAATAAACAAAACCAGAAAAATATATGATATTCTTCAGGATATATGCTAGTAAGATAGTGTTTTGAAAACATAATACAACAAATTTTATTCGATAGAAAAAAATCACGAACTTATCTCTAAAAAATTATTTTAACGAGTAAAAACCATACTAAAATATATGCGATAATTCTGATTTATTGGCAAATAATTCTACAAGCAAAATACTAGTATCATAGTGTTTTACTTTTTTAGTCCAATCAATAGATTTTTTGTAAATCGAAAAAAACCACTCATTTCGCAATATTCGGCCGCAGTGACTGACGTAACAACCACTTTGTCGTGCAAGCTGATTAGAACTTTATTCTAACAGAAATCACAAACGAAGTTTGAACCAACACAAATACAGTTGCTTATTTAGATCATGTAATCGCCTTAAACATACTTGAGTATAATATCAATTCCACACTCTCCTGAAAATTCTGCCGTAATAAAAGATCATAAAGATCTCTCTCACTTGCAATGCATTTAAACGACAAATAAGTATTTTTAAACAAATAGAATTTTGAAACTAAAGGTATCCAGCAACATTTTTATAAAGCCATTCTTCCAATATGTTCCGAGTAATAAACTTCCTCTACACTTTGAATTCCAAACGTCCTTATGGGACACCCTGTTACTGATGGCAGGCACACTTCCACTTGAATTTCGACCTCAGACATGGTAACTTACAGTTGAATTTTGTGTGGCAGGGAAATATATGTATTTTTCCCACAAAAGAAACAGTTTTAATGTATGAGTTTAGCCAGGGTGTTTGTTTTGTAAACGCTAGCTTTGTCCAGGGACTGATGAAAAGTTTATTTTGTATGATGTATCTGTAGAGGTGTGTTGGGTGGGTGAGTGAAAAGGGACATTGTCTTCAGTTTGGATGTCAGTGGTATAGTTTTAATTTTATTTATGTTTGTGGATAGAGGATGAGATGTTTTTTTTTATTGCAGAAAAGGTCTGTCAAAATAAGGTAAACAGTAGGTACTTTGTGATTTGCCAGAATTGTAGATTATAAAATACACAACTGATTATTTTGCGAAATGTTTTACTGAGAATTGCGTGAAGTAAGAGTATTTTAATAAGGTGAACAAACATGAGCTATTTATTCTATTAACCCGCATTTTCTGGATTAAATCAATTTATAAGTATTCTTGCCTTTTCTTCATCGGGTATCTAGAACATTAAGAGAAAGAAATCTAAAAATAAAGCAATAACTTCATAGTGCGGCGAGGAACTAACTCCACAGTTTTTCTTTGCTTGTTAGCGTGGATTTATAAAAAAAAAGGTAGAACATTCATCGGAAAATCTTGTAGAGTTACTGAGGTTAAAAAATATCTGAATCTGGCATTTTAAATTTGGAGTTAAAAAGAAGATTATAGAAGTTTTTATGGTTTATTGCTAATCCCTATTGATCTATTGTAGATCGACACGTTGCACGAGTAAAGAAGAAAGACAATAACAGGATGCAGGAAAACATTATTTGAATTTATTTAGTAGATGTTGTTTATGAAAAAAAGGTGAATTTATATCCAATAACCTAAATAAAGTCAAATCAAGCAATTTTATTTTATTACTTAATTTTCTCTAGAGTTTGGTTTTTTTTTTAGTACATTTTTATCACAACTGATCTCAAATACTCGACATTAATTCAAAATATAACCCCGTAACATTAAGTAATTTCAATAAACTCCCCACCCAGCCTCAAAACAGATACGTCGCCGATCCAATTAATAAGGCCAACTGTCTACCCCGCAGTAAACACGAAAGGATTTGCATAAAAAAACAGCGTCAGATCGTATTCTGTCCGCGTCCGCCTTTCAAAGCTATCGCGCGTACATTTTAGACAAATCAGACGGTAAACACGTCTGCTCTTTCATGAAACACATAAATCTGAAGAGAGAATTTTAGGGATAAGCTAAGCTAAGATAATTTTTATTTCAGGTTTGAGTGTGAATGTCTGGCAACCAATCAGCCAAAGGGTCTCGTAATACCTAGTTCTAATTTGATTCTGGAGGTTAAATAGGCAGTAGCTCCATGTAAAATACTGGTATTCAGCTGAATCTGGTAGGACTGGAAGCCGACCCCAACGTAGTCGGGAAGAAGCTAGGCAGATGATGATTATATTTGAGTATTTTTCAGCTGACATTAAAAACACTCAAATACAAGATACAAGATCAAAGAAGCTATGAGAAATTCGCTTGGAAACCTTTTGGCCAGGAAATTGTAAATACTGAGATGACGGCAGAAGAAGAGATTCTACGTAGACTTCAAATAATGTAGGATTGATAATACGCCTAAAGATTTCATGTTCAAGAGACGCAAGGTTCTTTGTTATTGCAAGCCTTTCAAGACATACTACTACTACTACAACAGCCCATAACGTCCACTGCTGGACATAAGCCTCTCCCATGATGGGAGGATTTTGCCGTAATCTCCACGCTTGGCAGGCGGATTGGAGATCGCAGTGATGAAAGACTAACAGAAAACGCTGCTGCCCATTCTCTGGTCTACGGAGGCGCAAGGTGTTCTGCCTTAGACATTAGTCGCCTTATACGACACCCGTGAGTGTAATGGGTTGGTTCTATACTACTCTGCCGGATACCATACGGCTGACAAGACATACAAGTTGTTATTTTGAAAGGACTATGTTTTATCCTTTTATGGCAAATATAGATAGAGTAGTTCTACTTCTCCCAAATTTTCCGAAGTAGAGATCAAGTTACGTATCAAGATGGGAACTTCACTGCTTGATTGAATTAAGACGCATCACACTCACAATACACATAAATGTAATGTCACACATACAATTTACATTCTAGAATATAAACGACTAAAATCCAGTAGTCTAACACATTAGTTTACCTAACTAATCACGTACTTGGCATCATTAACACACCACTTCCTTTCTTGTCTATTTTCAAGGTACGCTGGAGTAACTAAAACAATTTGCGTCAGTAATTAATATGGGCTATATAGTAGTAACTGGAACCCCCCTCAGGTAAAGGCCTCCTCCAAAGCTTTCCATTTCTCTCGGTCCTGGGCTATTTGGGCCAGTAAAATAATATAAAATACTAGTTCCTACCTACTAAAATATATTCCATAATAGTTATAATTAGATATATATTTAGATTACATAGATATTAATATTTTTTTTAGATTTTCTTAAGTTTTTATAAGGTAGATACATTAAGCATTTGTAAGCTGGAAATTAAAGGCTTTTTTTATTTTTATTTTATTTATTTATATAGTAGTAACATTTTGTATGGGTAGTGCTTTATTTGAATTATCTTACTTTATGAGTTAATTTTCAGGGTTGGTAATAAAAAATGAATTGAAAAAGGTTTGGTTTTTGGTTACATTTTATGAGAATCCTTGCAACACAAGCACAGGACCTTCATTATGTACATTACAGTTTTAAGAGAAAGTTTTAAAAACAAACCACTTGGAAACCCAGCCATAACCACTCCTAAGGAAGTCCTAATATTTAAATACACAAAAATAAGCTCATTTTTACAATTTTTATAAAACCTCGACAAACTGCCCATGTTTTGTGCTGACATCATTCATAGGTGGATCGGCAAAAGACCCTGTGCCAATAAATTATTTATTTATGCATAAATTCCACGAAAGCATAAATAAATAACTCATTAACAATTTGTTCAACGGAGGTAAGGTCCACCCTAAAACCATCTGCCAATAAAAAATGAGCGCGTTTTTAGGTAAATAAATTGCCGGATTATCAGCAATATATCTTTGACCGTGTCCAGTCAGGGCATGTCAGGGTACAGCCACATAACCATAGCTTTGGGGTGTAAACAAATCGCTGGCAGGATTTGTGCCTATCTAGGTTTTTATTGTGTATCTGGCAGAATCTATGTCATACGTTTTTGGTAGGGGATTATTTGGCTAAACTGCAAAAATGAGGAGCATAGAAAAGTAATGCTAGAAACGGAGTAAGCCATTGAGTAGGCAATGGAAATATCATAGAGAGGCTGTCAGAAGAAATGTCATAGAAAATCATGACCAATGTCTTTATCTCATATAGAATAAGAATATTTACATGTTTTCTGATGAACCCTATTGTACTAAGGTGGCTTAGGGGTCAGGACACTCATGTTTATTTCATTAATCAGATCCAAGGATATCTTGTTTAGAGGCAAGGCATGCTAAAAAGACAAACTTTTTGTTTTTACTAAACACACATCAAATAAAGCAAGGGTAAGTGGAATTTGTTAATCTTACAATAATATTAAATTTCTGAATATTTTCAACCCAAAAAGGAAATAATTTAGAAGAGCAATTAAGTTTTTTTTTTTTTTTAATTAAAGAAAGAAAAAGTTTTTTAGAATGAGTTCTTTGTGTTCGCTTCGTAGTTCATGTAACCACATTTTCTATTTGTCATGATGTCAGTTTGGTCTAACAATCCCGTCCGGTTATAAAATGTGGATGGCATACTGTCTATCAAAGTTATTTTAGAAAAAAAAATGCTGGAATGTTCGGAAGCAATTGCACAATTTATTTTAGATTTTTCCTTTGTCTGTTTCGAACAATTCTGCGTATTTTTAGTTATTGGAATTTGATATGTTTCCGGGAAATATGTTTGCAACCCTTTTCACTGACTGTTTTATTTTGAATTTCATATTCCCTTTTAAGTGTTGAACGAATTCTAGGAACTACTTTATGATAGTATTTTGTGCAAGAATTGAGCTTTTATTCCAGCAAGTTCTTTTTGTTTGTGTATTTTTTTGGTCCGAAGTCTGGATGCATTCTAACCAGCCTATAATATGCAGCTGGGTCACGGACTTACAGGTCTCCTCAGGGTGAAAGTGATTGGAAAGCAGGATGGGTAAATTTGTCAGGTCTCACAATAGCTGCTACAATTGTATTGGCCAAACTCATAAACGCAAATCAGATTTGAAAACCGCGATAAATAGCCTTTTACTCATTTATTTTGTCAGATTTATCTAGAATGCTGTCTTTTGTCGAGATTATTATATCTCAACAAAAAGTCTATAGACTGTTGCAGCTTTCTCTCGAATTATTTTTGCTTTCAATTATAGAAAGTACCTAGGTATATTATTTCAAATCTAATCAAATTGAAGCCGGGAGAGATCCAAGGTTCTGTAATCGAATAAGTTTCTTCTGCGGGATAAATTAATAGTCTAATCAGGTATTGAAAAATCTAAAGATATGATCTGTTGTAGAAATGAGAGGAAGCCTTACAGACAAATAATTATAATTTCAGACAAACATGTTGGCCAATATTGGGTATCCACAATGTGGAGTTATGACTGACTGGCTCTAGGGAATGGTAAACAATATGAGTCGTCCAGCGGCGAGATGGGCAGACGACATTGTTGCCATCGGTGGAAAAGTCTGAGATTGGCACAGGAACATGGAGAGTTGCACAACAAAAGAGAGGCCATTACCCAGAAAAAAAAAAAAATACAAGCTGTTGATGGTGATGGTGATAAGACCGATGACCTGGCGAAGAGCATATTATGGTACCGCTGGATGTCAGAAGCACAAGACAGGTCGAGTGGCAACGCCTAAATCAATATAATTCCAAAGAGTAATTTGTGTTTACCTCTTGCATGATTTATATTTTTCTATTTCGCATGCAACCATATATTTGTACGCCTCTTAGCATAACATAGCGAGCTATCTTTAATTTACGAGTTGTATTCACTACCTATGTTACACAAATAAAATTTATTTTGATTTTGAAAGATAAGCTAAATAAAATGTACTCTGTAAAAATAATTACGGGAATCCTTAGACCAACAGAAACGGGCCGTTAGTCACCGAATTTATTCGTTAGTAATTAAAAGTTAGCGATTTTATCGTTATCTCTAAGCTATCGAGGCTGCCGGCCCGTTTTTTTTTTTTTTTTTTTTTCGGATGGGAAATCATCAAATGACTTTTCCCGCTCTGGGCGGAGCAGGAGGGAGTGTCAGACTTTTACTGACTAAAACCCATCCATGTTCCTTCATCGCCCTTTGTGTTCCGGGGCCACGGTATCTCTTTCGAACAGTCCCGCAAATACTGCCGGCCCTGGACTAAAAGTTATACCTGTCACTGTCACACAAGTGTTAAACTACAAAGTGTCAAACTTCACATGTCACCCAAGCCAAAGCATGCGCTAAGTTACGTTTACAGATCTCGGCATAAGATACTGACTCATCCTGGGAGTAAACCCTGCTAATGACTAGACTGTTTATCATTCCACCCAGGTATAGTGGTTCCGTAAGGGGTGAACGTAAGGTTGGCAAATTGACACTACGTGGAGTTACTACCCCGTCAACTTGAGACAGACCGTGTTTTATGTTGAATTAAATTAGGAGCGTAGGTGTGGTATAATGTGTTTCTTTATGAATTAGCTTGGTGTGGGTGTTTGTTTGTGGAAACAATTTCACATTTGCATCTAAAAAGGAAACAAGCAATTCCGGAGATATATAAGTCTGAATACATTACACCTGTATTTCTCGAGAGATTAGGCACAGGTGTTCGTATTATAGTGCACTCAATTTTCGACATGTATGTTTTAATTTTATATTGGCAAACAAATTATTTATGTAACTTTGTTAGTATATTGGGAATATTCTACGTTACCCTTTATGGTCACTGATAACCCGAGTACAGTAACACAGTACTATAATTTGAATAACAATATATAATTTACTAAATTCCTTACCACATATCATAAATTATCAAAATATTTGTTTAAATAATCGATGTCAAACCCCAAGACCTAGCCTTTGACATTAACGTCCCCACTAACCACTTCTCACAGCTGAACACAGTCAAATAAATAAACATTTACATATATTCGACCATATCAGTGAACAGTTTTGGTACTAATTTATATACGGTATGGCCTAGTATGCTAAACACAAGATGGGGTCAACCAAAGAGCATACCTGAATAGTTTTGGGGCTTAGATCCTAATTTAACTGTTCAAATATTCTAGAAATTTCTAAGACCGTTTAAAGCTTGGTGGCTAAGATTTTTGGTCTAGAATTTAATTGATGCGCTCGAAAATTTGTCTAGATTAACGGGAAACAGACTCTTCCTCTACTTATGACTGACTGATTGCCGAAATATGAGTGTTTTGTCAAGAGCACAAACACTGAACTAAACTTAAAAGAAATTTTCTCGTGAAATAATAGGTTCTAAAATGTAAGTTCGTATTTAAAATGAAATTGCAATCAAACAATGGGATAAATTCACTTATAACTCACTCAGCATAATTATTGCTCGTAACTATACTAACCAACTTGTATATCAACACTTTTGGACAATACAGATAGATATTTCCTTTTTGCATTTCTCTCGTAAGACTCACTCTAGTAGATGCAAGAAGAAGCGATACTTTGTCACACTGAAGTTGGATGGTTGTTGAACTTGCGGTACTAGCTGCAAACGACGACCGTCATTGATATTCGTCTCATAGCGAGATCTTCTGAGATGAATAGAACTCAAATTCAGATCGAATTGAAATTCAGCGTGCAAGCTGTTTGCGAAATGATTTCAGGCAGGAGCACTCAATTTTGTATTAGTTATTGCAAAAGTTAAGACGTTCTTAAAAATATTTTTACTTGGTTGGAGGTCGAGGATCTTTTAAAACTTTAAAGTTTATCTTTGGACAAGTATTGGATATTGCGACGTTGGTGGTGACAAAATAAATTGAGTTTCGTATCTTTTTCTGATTATGAACTAATGTAAACATGTTACAAGGGCCAGGTTTTCCCCATTTATTTGGTCACAATATCTGTTTTTTTTTCTTTTTAACAAAAACTTAGCCCTATGGGTGCGTTTATAAACAATAAAACAAACAGCAAGACCCGAAACAACTACCTGTAGGTCATACCAATATTTGTTCCGTGAGGGGATAGGCGCCAACCGTCATTATACAAAATTTTTGTTTATCATAAACCTCTTAAGAGGTTATTGTGCTTATCATCATGGGACAAACCCTTAAATCTGAATAAAAAAACAGTTTTGTAGATGACTGTTTTAGATGTACCTGCATAGGAAGATGAAGAAGACATGCTGCGCAACAAAGACCTGCTCATTTTCTAATTCAATAATTATTTCAAAGAGTGTACTTACTGGTGGAATCTGATGTAGGTGCAACGACGGCGACTATTAGCAGGACTGTGACTGCCCACGGGAGCAGACTTGGTGGCCACTGCAACAAAACAAAATTGATCGTGAATATTTTTTTGTGTTCGTGTTTTCGGTCGAAAGCTCGGCTGCTGTTGTGAGGTTCTAGGTATCCTGTATGTTGATAAGTTCCATTGCCAAGTTCCCTTATGATCTTCACACACAAAAATCCTTATTTTACCCGACTGCAAAGGGAGGGTTATGTTTTTCGCATGTATCTTGTACCTGTTTCTTTGTAAAAAAAAATATTACCTCGTATCTTCCAAACGGCTGGATGTTTTTCGACAGTTAAGGTATCGCCTTACAAACCCAAGTGTCCTTAGATAGGTGTTTGAAAATAAAACAAAATGTCGGATTTTTGGCGCGATATCAAAATTAACGAGATTAAGTGGTGTTACAAAAATAAATGCATATTATAAGTGTAAATTTAATTAGGCACATTATAACATTAATAAATAACCTTTGGAGTTGGGTTTGTGATTTTTTACTAATGTAACTTGTTTATACATAACAGATATCTACAGAACTAAGCCCTCGCGTGTACAGGATAATCTAGGAAAATTGTTTGTGCTCAGCAAAGGCAAACAATTTACCTAGCTTTATTTTATAATCCCCTTACGACCCGACGGTTTTCAGATTCCATTTCTCATCAAAGATTATTACTAAACCATTAATTTTAGACCGTTTATTATTCAAAGGTCCATCGTAAACTAGATTCAATCTTAGATATTGGTTTTAATATTAATTGGGTACTGAAATAACGTAACATAACATCACGCCTGTAATCGCCGATCGGTTAGGCAGGGCTGTACCCAATTATAGTACACCCACATTTCGCTAGGTCTGTTTAAGTCCTATGTAATTAGGTGCGAGCCTATTGCTATTAACCAACCACAAATCCAGTCTCTAGGCTGCTACTGATAAATTCGTGATAACAAAACTCCAAACTGAGAATCGAACCTAAGACAACTATAGCAACTATTCAGTCAAACAAAGGTTTTCAATGAATGTATTCACTTTGCTATTTTTCTGTCCTTACTTCAAAACCCCAAAGAGTCTCAAGAGACATAGTACTTCATACATATTTAAACCCAATTCAGAAGGTCAATGTTTTTCCTGAATTTTGTAATATATCTCCCGTGACGTATGTCGACAAGCCTGCGACAAAAATGTGTAATATTTTTACCATATCTTGTCATACTCCCCACTTTAATATTTTCGTAAGTGGTTCTTGGCGCAGGACCTTTGGGAATGGTCATACTGTAAGCGTTATAGGATGATTATTTTTGTTTTCATTATCATTTCAGCCAAAAGACGTCCAATACTGGACATAGCCGTCCCCCAAGTGTCGCGACATTGACCAGTCCCGTTCGTCTCGCATCCAGCGGATCTCCAACCTTCACCATAACGTCGGTTCACCTAGTGGGAGGCCTTCCAACGTAACGTCTTCCGGTACGCGGAAACACTCCACAACTCACCCACCGAACCCAACACACACACACTCCAAAACTTTTCGGCCTCATCGGCCATCCGTTCTGCGAGCAATGTGCCCTGCCCACTGCCACTTAAGTTTGGCAAGTCTTCGGGCTATGTCGGTAACCTTTTTTTTGTTTTAAGTTTGAGTTTTTTTTTAGTTTTATGAAGATAAAATGAACATCAACATAGAAGAATGCTACAACAAGTTCATCATCATCATCATCATCATCATCTGCCTGGCCTTGTATATTGATATGTTCGGATCGGCTACGCTGGGAGCTACTGATGACAAAAGAAGATAGAAGTGCATCGGCAAAGCAAAGGCTCATGTGCTGCTGCAGCTAAAGCCCTAGCCTCTTTCAGGAGTGAATGGCAATTTAATTACAAATGAACTTCAGAAAGCCACTTCATATCAACGAAGTGTTATGCTGGAAAACCAAACCTAAACTGGACGAAGAGTCATTGTCAATATCACATATGAATCCTAAGTGTGATTAAATGGATTTTTCAATCTCCCATTTAAAACCTTTTTCTTATAAAACCGAAACCAGTTGTTCGAAATAAGACAAAAATCGAACGACCCTCTTCACTCCTTTTTTTTTTTTTTCGGATGTGAAATCATCAAATGACTTCTCCCGCTCTGGGCGGAGCAGGATCCCTCCTGCTGTGTCAGACTTTTACTGACTAAAACCCATCCATGTTCCTTCATCGCCCTTTGTGTTCCGGGGCCACGGTATCTCTTTTGAACAGTCCCGCAACCCCAGCCACGTGGTGGCCCCCGACGCCTGGAGCGTCTTCCGCGGCGGCCAGGACGCTGTGAGGTTCTTTTCCTCTCACGTTCCGCCACCTCCTTCTCTAGCATTACTGCTTCGCAGAAGGAGGTGACGGCGTCACCTTCTCCACTCCTTATGTTCCCTTCTAGTTTATTAATTTCTTCTCCCCCACTAATCGCTCCTTTTACTACCTCCCCCCACTTCAAGATTACAGTTTCAGTTGGCCTTCAACACGTCGCAGCTATGAATAATGCAACAACAACACGGGACCCCCGTATTGAGATTATACAAGCAGCATCTACTTAGGGGACTTGTAATAGTTGCTCTATGAAATATGCAAGGGATGTTAGCTCTTTTATTGATTTGGGGAATAGTGTTTTTTGTTCCAGGATCTTTAGGGAAATTCATTGGAAAAATAGCATTGCTTTTAATTCGACGAGCATTGCAAGTGTACACAGTAACATATTCTATAACATCACGCCTGTAATCCTCGAAGGGTTAGGCAGAGTTGTACCTAATAGTATAACCCATATATTTCGCCAGTTATGTTTAAGTCCTATGTTATAGAGAGCGAGCCTATTGACATCAACCGGGCGTAAATCCAGACGCCGTGGTTGCTACTGAGAAATTCCTGATGGAAAAACCCAATGACACTATGCCCGACCCGGGAATCGAACCCGGGATCTCATGCTTAGCAGTCGTGTTTGCTTATTTATTTATTTATTTTATAATACGTGGGTAAGTTTAACATATTTCTTAGGGTAGGCCCTTAAAGAAACGAGACATAACTTACTTAAAAAGGGTTCAATACGGCAGTAAACAAACACGACCAGGTCACCCCAATCAAGGTATTTATTTTAAACCTATTATTTAAAAAACATCCAATGAAATAGGTAACTCCAATGCATTTAATTTGATCCGGTCTTTTTCAGGTGGTGACTGGAGTATCAAAGGACTCTAGAATCAATAAAGTCTTCAGACAGCCTCCATTTAATTAGTACCTACCTACCTTTATACGAGTACTATAACAGGACAAGTCTATATTGTTCTCTTGGACGGATAGAATTGAACTTAAGACTAACTGGAACTAAAATGCTGCAGTTTTCAAGTCAATAGATGTTTTTTTTCTACCTCTATCTTGGTTTTTCTTACACTCTGGTTAAACTAAGGCGTAATCTCTGCTGGATGCGGGACAAAAGTCGCTCTCGCCGACTTTATTAACGAACTTATATGGAGATATCCTAACTGGTACAAATATGTATCATTCACCAAATCCACAATCCGTCTCACGAGGAAAAAGTTTGTGTTCAAGCAGTAGGAACTTTCATCAGATAATGAAAGTTCCTACTGCTTTGCCTAGCCTTTTTCCAACTATGTTGGGGTCGGCCTTCAGTCTAACCGGATGCAGCTAAATACCAGTATTTTACATGGAGCGACTGCCTATCTGACCTCCACAACCCAGTTAGTAGAGGGTAATACGATACCCCTTTGTAAGACTGGTTGTCAGACTTTTGGGTCACTGACTTCGTGTAACGACTGTCAAAGATCTACAAATGACAGCCGGGACTAACGGCGTAACGTGGTTTCCGAGGCACGGAGGAAACTCGGTATGTAATAAGTGGTCACCATATCGACCCGAGCTTCACACTTTATATTCTGTTAATTATTAAAACCTGCTTCCTGGCCCGAAACATTACAAGAAGTATCTTAATAATAAATTAATCCAAATAAACAAATTATTACAAATGAAAACATTAAATGGTAAAATTTAACTTTGAAAGAAAACTTTTGTATACTCATTTAGTCTCAAAAACTTCCTTTAATTCAATTATCCATGTTCAAGGAACTCTGAAAGAGGAAAAAAACATTTCTAATAGATTCGGCAAATACGGAACCGACTAAGTTTTCCGAAGGCTTTGGGCTCAGTCTTTATGCAACCCTAATTACGGTTTTTAAATGGAGGCCCTTTCGCGAAGTTTCGTTTTTTATGTATGTTGTTTTTTTATTTTTATTTGTATTATTTATTTCGGTATTTTGTTTTGTTTTGGCTGTCCCAGATGTGTTTGTGCATCTTAAAATATTGAAGTTTTACTGTTTTTCATTGAGTTGCTCGAAGTGGAGTTGGTAAACCACCTTCAGTTTTAAACTTATACTGTTACTTACGCGGTATTAGCTACGCACGGATCGTGTTTACATCGTGAGCTCAGAATAATTTATAATCACGGAATTTATCCCGTATTAAGTGACAGTGAGAGTTTAGTTTTAAAAATGAGCTTAAAACAGCACCCTCAGTTTAGTTAAGTTGCCTTTAGACATCTAAAAATTGATACAAAGACATGTTCAAATACTATAAGATACCACTAAATCACAGTCACCGAAAACATCTTGAAGAAACTATGATGAAAAATGTATGGATTGAAATTGCCAACATGAACCGAGTACCTAAGCTTATTAATATAATCAAATGCAAAAACAGCAAAAAAAAACAAAAGAAGATAATAAAAAAGTTGCTGTGTAAAGACGCTGTCTATACAGAGCAACTGGCTTGTATTTTGTTTTTTTTTTATTAGTTCAGGAGTAATATTTACCGATGAAAACGAAACTTCAATATTAAATAATAACAAAACATTGTTCTAGTAAACTAATATCATTATTATTACCTTTTTTTATTAGAAACGATTCCCTCGAGCCAATATCATAATTGCTGTTTCCAATACAAATGTATTTACTTCGTTCATGAGGAAAAAAGACTCTTTAAATACGAGAAAATACTTGTTTCAGATGAGAGGAATCCGATTTACATTACACATGGAACATTTTTCTATTCAATGGATTGGATGAGTTTGTTTGATGAATAATAAGAGAGGAAAACATTGAATTTACATTTAAAATGTGTTTTTTTTTTTAATATTTTCGTAAACAAGTAGGATTATGGTACATTGAGCATTGAACTGTATCAAAATGACAGTAATAAGGTAACTCCCAACGCCCAACACCCTGGCTATGGGCACTGGGCATTCAGTCAATCGGAAGATCTAGACTGAATAATATTTCGGTATGTGGCTCGCAACCATCCCGCAATACATGGTTGGTTTTACAGGGACAAACATTTATGTATGCTCATCCGTGCTTCGCGAAGCAAGTTAGGCCGTTGGCTGTCATTTGTAGATCTTTGACAGTCGTTACAGGTAGTCAGTGGCCCGAAAGACTGACAACCAGTCTACCAAGGGGTATCGTATTTAGTACTAACTGGGTTGTCGAGGTCATTTAGGTAAATACTGATATTCAGCTGCATCCAGTAAGACTGGAAGCCGACTCCAACATAGGTAGGAAAAGGCTAAAATGATGACATAGTTAAATATTTTATAAGGAAATAAAGGCATATAATTCACGTAGCTAAAAGTAGTACAAAAAAACAAGGACAATGCCCACGGCTCTTTTAATTTAAAATCACTATCGCACTGAACAATAAGGGTGGTACTGAATACAGAAAAATTATGACAAATGATTCCCTCGCCGGGAAAATTTATCTGTATTTAAACGTTTTAGCTTGAGTTTTTTGTTATTTGTTAATAAAGCTAGAAATGTGGGTCAATTTTTCATTTTCAAGGAGATGACGGACTTTTAATTGTGACCTTTAGAATTTTCTTGCAGATAGGTAGATTAAGCAGTTATGTATTTATTTTTCAGCATGGTAAAAAAAAGCGTTCGTATTATTTCACACAATATTCATAAGTTGGCCTAACTAAGATTGAAAATTGTCTTGTCCAGTAGAAAAATTTAATTCAAACTAGCATGATCTGGGGGCCTGAAATGGCCGCTTCAGAAGAATCATATCGGCCATTTTAGTACCCCTGGTTTTCACACAGATCCTTGCATAAATATGGCTATAATTGGAATCCATTGCACATTTAAAACCTGTGTTCTGAACTTGTAAATTTCCACACAAATTCTTTCTTAATCATGTTGAAAAGGCGTGCTTATGAGCACATTACTCAATGTATGGGTTCGACGCTCTGGACAAGGCTATCACAGTTTCTTGTAATTAAATAAATACTTGAGTCGAACTTTAAAAATAATAACTGCAACCTTAGCAAACTTTTGTTTGCTCCGTTGCGTTAAGTTAACTTTATGTTTACATGTGGCAGTGTACAGCGTGTCAAGAAAGGTGTGCTCATATTTCAGGATATAATTCAAACCATCAAACTGAGAAACTTTATGTTTGGAACCAACATTAATATCGCGCAAAAATTTTCAACTGCCACGCAGTGAAGCTCGACAAAGTCCCGTAGAAACAATTTAACTGTCTTGGATCCCGCTGCAAAATTAATCAGTAAAGAATTAGCGGCTGGTACAAAAAACATTATCTCCACTTCACTCCATAATATGACGTAGTTTAATTCGTATGTGGCGGTATGTAAAATGTAGAAGTAGTGGCAGATTTTTAAGCTCGTTTTTTTGTACACATAACAAGCTGACGCTATACTAACACGTATCATGTACAGTACACAGAGTAACTAGGTACTTATCTCGTATACCCAGGTCATCAAATAAACTTCAACACGAAATTAATTACGAATTTATCTGCTCACGGTACGCGACAGTACAAATATTAGCTGAAATCGTGGGCCAGCGCGTTGTAATTTATTAAAACCGTCATGCACTACGGTCTGATATCACAGAAACAATGAAAAATGGACCAAATTGCTTTATGTTGATTCTGGGCGGGTTTTACGAGCAGTCTGCATCATGCGAAGGCATTTTGATTTTTTGGGATCAATATGAGAGAAGGAAAATTGATAAATTTTGTGACTGTAATTGTTACCGGATTTTACATTTGTTTTTTGATGTGAAAACTTCTTTAGGCGCGTTGAGCACTTTTTGGGTGAAGGAAAACCTTTGAACTCATCGTCATTTGACGTAACGTACGGTCACGCTTCGTAGCACTCGTAGGCGACCCGCCACGGCGTAGCACCACGTAGGCATGCGTGGGGCATAACCAGTGCTACGACTGAGGAGGGGCCTGTGTACTTTTGTTTTCACTTCTATCGGCAGTCCCCAAACACTGCCCCGATTGGTTTTTTTTAACAGACTGGTCCTTTGTATTATGGGACTTGATAAAACCTTGCAAAATAATGGATGATGTTACTATAAAATGTTATTATGGTCTGTTATCGCAGGAACAATGAAATATGGACCGAATTGCTTTATGTTGATACTGCCAGTTTATTTTATTTTTTGGATCGAATTGAGTTTAGCAAAGTTTTATGAAATTCGCTTAAGTAATAATATTTGTGGCGGGTAGTGGTCTACGTTTTTAAAACCTGAAAACGAAGAATCTTTCTGGGAGCCGGTAAACGGTCTCTGTCTAGTGAATCGTGTGCTTCTGAACGAAGCTTACAATTACGATCAAAGATCAGTATGATTACAAAGCTTTGCATAATTTTGGAATCGTGATTGTACATTATCAGAAACCTATTGATCAGTAATTATATATCTTGAAGGTTCATTTGCTACTCAACTTATTCAGAAATTACATAAATATTTTATAAACTAAGTACCTCTTCACTAGACACAACAAAGATGGGAACAGGGACTATGATGATTGTGAATCTTCACTCGTATCGCCACATACTTTACAAGAACAACTGATAACATGGTAAAGATATTTGCTAGTCAGTAACATTGAATGCCGCATGTGTGCATGATGCACCCGCGTGGTGCATCATGGCCCATTCCCTTTTACAGAGAGTGGGCTTATGTCCCAGCTGTGGGAAAGTTAGGTAAAGGTCGATTATTTTTTCAGGTAGCAAAATACCCAAGATGCACTGGACAAAGGCGGTACCAGCTGTGTTGTTGAGGTCAGATTCGCAGTCACTTCATTTGAAAAATTCAGCTGCACGCGGAGTGGAAGCCGACCCCAACATAGTTGGGAAAAGGTTAAGCAGATGATGATGAGAACCAAGACGTAGCCCGAAGAATTGCCAAACTTAAGTGGCAGTGGGCAGGGCACATTGGTCGCAGAACGGATGGCCGATGGGGCTGAAAAGTTCTGGAGTGGCGACCGCGAACGGGAAAACGTTGCGTTGGAAGACCTACCCACTAGATGGACCGATGACCTGGTGAAAGTTGCGGGAATCCGTTGGATAATAGTCGCACGGGACCGGTCAATGTCAACGCACTTGGGGGAGGCCTATGTCCAGCAGTGGACGTCTTTCGGCTGAAATGATGATGGCACAAAGGCACATACAATAACTATTGCCACTAGTTTTAGCTATCAATAATAAAATGACTAAGAGGTTACTGCTGTCAGTAAATAAACATCTTCAATTTACTCAACCAACAACTTTTTATATAACCCTAGTACATACGAGAATCTTGTGTGAATACTGATCGGTGGCATCTAACAAAAAACATGTTGACTCGCTCCGAGAAGTAGGTAGGTAGATGTGTGCTCTTGTATTGCCTTAGGTAGACCAATAAGGTCAAGATAACTACTTAGTTAACCGTATCGCGTTTTTGTAATTTTGTTGTGGAAATGTGACTGGAAATAATGGATTTGTTTGAGAATAGACAGAAGAGACTGACTACGAGCCGTTCATCTGCCTAGGTAGAGGTAGAAGAGACAATTAGTCATTCATCTGTCTGCAAAATGTATTTAGTAGTTACCTATCTGCGAGCTCTAAATAAATTGATTGAATACGGGAGTTTGCCACGCAATTTTTTGTTTTGTAGGCAGTTGATGAGACTATTCATGATTTCTTACATTATTACAAGTCGTGTTTTACAGTCAAACACGGTTTTAAGCTTTCATGGTTTATAACTAAACTTATACTGACACTTACGAGAAATCTTTCGTGACTAGCCATTATTCTGAGCTATCGATATTTCGACGTTGCTGCAAGAATAGAATAGAATAGACTAGAATACTCTTTATTATGTACACCATTAAAATTACAGATACAAAATAAAGTAAAACATACAAGGGGTGACACAATGGGCGGTCTTATCGCTAAAAGCGATCTTTTTTGACAACCTGCAAGCACCATGATCGCGGTATTACTGGAGAATGCAGGTGGATGGTAAATAAATAGTAAGGTGCAGAAAAACCTGTCTACCCTCTTTCTTATTCTTAATCACGGAATTGGAAAATCACGGACGATGGTCTCGATTCTGTTGTGCACAAACTAAACTTAATTTAGGCTATTGCTATCTTTTTCTCTCTTATAAAACGAGAAAGAGACGGACGTAATTTAGAGCTGTCAAGTTTAGGTCGAACTCATATTTCTATACAAATGAAGGGTGCACGTAAAAACATGTCGACTAAAAACACAAGCGAAGCGCAAGGCATAAACTAGTTTGACATCTCTAACTTAGTTCATAGCTATAGCCGTCCTTTTCTCGCACTGACCTTTAGTAAAAGATAGCAATAGCCTAAATTAAGTTTAGTTTGTGCACAACAGAATCGACACCGATATCCCTTAGGTGACAGTATAAGTTCGTGTTTTAATCAAATATATTTTCACAACGGCAAAGGACCTTTTCTCCTTTCCCGTTTAACTTGTACCCTTTTAAGGGCCCTACAATACTACCTAAAGTCAAACCATCATAAAATCAAAACCTTTTCCTTATAACTTCATAGTCGAACCATAACGAGGTAAGCAGAAAGGGTGCCTAATGGACTGGAAATCAATTTAGTCAATTTAGCTGGCGATGTATCAATGTCACCACAGTTCACTTATACAGTTGACAGATGGCGTTGGCGTCAAATGAAGCGATATAACTTGTAATCAAGTAGTGACGTATGCTAAGATTGATCGCATTATATTTTAAATTCTATACATTTGAATAGATTAATAGAATTTCAGCGATCAGTTAATTTTATTTTCAATAAGAAGCAATTTTTTGAACAAAACTTCTTATCTCTCCATATTTCACATTTAGATCTTACATTTTTTTTCTAGATGGACAACAATTTTTGAATAGACAAAAATATTGTGAATTGTTACGTCAGTCAAAATTCGTTATTTATTTTTTTAATTACACAAAGTCACGTGATTAGTTTACTTTAATTTAAGAACTTACACTTCTCAGTATTAACAAGCATTATTATCTGCCTAGCCTTTTCCCAACTATGTTGGGGTCGGCTTCCAATCTAACCGGATGCAGCTGAATACCAGTATTTTTCATGGAGCGACTGCCTATCTGACCTCCACAACCCAGTTAGTACTGGGTATGGCGATACGCCTTGGTAAGACTGGTTGTCAGACTTTTTGGGCCACTGACTACCTGTAACGACAGTCAAAGATCTACAAATGACAGCCGAGACCAACTGCTTAACGTGCTTTCCGAGGCACGGAGGAAACTCGGTATGTATTGGGTGGTCACCCATCCACAACCTAAAGATCGACCCGAGTGGCTGTTATTATTTAGCCACGAGCTCCTACAGTATTAACAAGCATGTAAAGTTGAAATATAAACAAAACGGTTTAATAAACTTTCTTCTCTTTCTGAATAAAATGTTAAATAAACAACCCCCAATAAACCCGAATCTGAAAAAGGGTTTCAATACCACCATTGTCCAAACCTCTACTAATGTCCTATTACCAGCGTTAACCTAAATTCTCCACCACAAGACTATTTCAGCACTACAAAAAATGCTGCAATCTTTCCCGTAATATTTAGGCAAACAGGACCAAATGGTACTTTTGCAGTACTTGTCCCTCGATTCACCCCGTTCGGATAAAGATAATCGTTTTATGGAACAGCCTTTATGGGGCCCTTGAGAACCCAATGGTAAATATAAATAGACCACAAGCAGTTTCGAGCACTTCTAGCAAGGGGAATTGGAAAAATAGACCCTTGTTGGTAAACATTTTATTCGGAAAAAAAAACCGGCCAAGTGCGAGTTGGACTCGCGCACCGAGGGTTCCGTTTATACTTGCATTTTGTTCTGAAATTACAAATTTACGGTTTTCAGATTTTTTTTTTTCCTTTACATGTGCTGGAAGACATGGTTTCTTGTCAAATTTCAAAATTCTAGGTTAACGGGGTTATGGGAAGTACATAAACGGTCATATAATAATCAAAAAATGTCAGACTTTTACTGACTAACACCCATCCATGTTCCTTCAACGCCCTTTGCGTTCCGGGGCCACGGTATCTCTTTCGAACAGTCCCGCAACCCCGGCAGGATTCAGACCTCCTTAAGTAATCACTTGTTAATTGATCATTAAAATTAATGAGTAAGTATAAGTGCGGATGTAAGTCCCTTACTATTATTTAAGTACTCTTAAATTGTATGTGCGTAGTTTGTCACAATATAAATGAAGTTTTTTAAACTTTATTTTATGACACAATCAAAATAATTCCGGTGATGTGACGTGAGAATAGGTCAACCTTTTTTGTGAATGAATGCCGTAAGATTACCAGGAATTATGTCAGACACCCATCTATTGACTTAAGTATACAATGCATATAGTCACACTTCACTAACGAATGGAGGTATTAAGTATTCTCTACAATAGCAGGATTATATTTCAAAGATATCTCGAAAACACACCTAAAATTCTCAAAAAAAACACTTGTATCTTATTTTTACCGATACCTACTGAGATTTTTCTTTATTATTTTCTTGGCTTAAACTGTATGCGCTAGACTATGAAAAAGACCATCTCTTTTATTGATATTGTTAACATGTGCTTCCAAACAAAATAATGGTCTGTCGAGCGATATTTATTCACAAAAAAAATGGTAAAGAAGAAGAAGAAAGAATTAGAATAATGCGCACTTTTGATCTAACCCAACCTTAGGAATCGTCAAACAAAGTCACGGTCTAAAACATCCCTTATCAAAATTGAATTGGGGCCGCCTTGGCATGTCTTCTTCTTATATATTTTTCTATTATTCTCATTTACTGGCTACTAAACTAAGACAAAGAAAAACTAGCCTCGGATCTAAATAATCTCCACCCAAACTTCGCGCCAGAGGAAATACCAGCTCCAACAACTAGCTACTAAATTAAAACAAGTAACAATTAGCAAGTAGTTCGCACAGTGTATCAGTGTATTACTATTGTGGCACGCACGCAAGGTCAAATGAAAGGAAAAGGCGCTGCCGCCTGCAAAAACTTTGTACAGAGTAGTTTGGCGACAGAGGCAGCGATTTTTTTATTTTTTTTTGCTTTTGGTTCTGGGTGGGTAGGTGCAGATGTTGGTATGCCAAATTGTATTGCACACATGCTAGATATTGAGTTATTCTAAATAATCATATTCTTTAGGGAATTGTGTAATGTTTGTAAAAAATATTTAGGTAAAATCCAAAGTTTTGATGTCATTTGGGCAGCGTGGTTCAGGCATTGATTGTTATTTTTTTTTTCGGTTGATGGACTCGCCCCTTATTACCCCAGGCTAGTTATCACTTGCAAATGTGGGAGTACCAGGAACTACAACTATGCTTAACCTGTCTGGAATTGCAGGCGATTACCTAAGGTATTATTAAAATTAAAAGACAAAGGTCAATACTACTTTTTAACTTATATTTACAATACTACTTATTACTTTAAGAAGTGGACAGCGTGAAATAACCTGAAAATAATATAGGTATGCGGAAGTATTGTAGGTCATAATGATTTGTCAGTAAACTGAGTGTTCGTATTTACATCCGAACCGGCCACATAAGTGCGTCATATCACGAGAAATCACATTTTTATTTTTAGAACTTTTATTAATCGTTTATTCCTATAAAATGTAAGTACCAAGTGATTCTTCCTCCTAAGTCGAAAAGTTTTTTAGTATTTCTCCCAAAAACAGTATTTAGGAGCAAAAAGTGTGATTTTTCCTTAAATCATTTTATATAACAATCTACCTTTTTCAAAATTGCGAAACTGCAATTTAATTCATCTTGGGCTTGCTGGCACCCTAACTACCAAACAAAACACGAAAAATTAAAACTAAAAAAAAACAACTTCCAACAAAGCATAAAAAAGACAATGTTTGAAATTATGTTTAATGTTTGAAATTATGTGTGAATTGTGGTGCATACTTACAACATGCATGCATACTTATCCAAAACAACTTTTGATTTATTTTACCACTAAATTGAAAACGACAACATCAACAAAATCAGAATGACTAACACTCATCAACTCCAAACAAATCACTTTCCCCAGGAAGCGGGTACAATGGCTAATAAATCAGCTTCTCTCATCTTGTGGGCGTTTTCCAGTTATTTAGCGAGATCACCTCTCTAAAGCCTATACGAGCGATTGTGTCATTTTATGAGTTCACTAGCTTATTCTCGCGGCTTCGCTCGTATTATAGTCAGAAAATCTCTTACGAGAACGTTTTAAATATGACCCATGACACTTGGTGTTAATAGCTGCTTATTAGTGAAAGGATTTTCGGAATCGGATCAGTAGATTTGAAATTACAACCTTCATGCAATCTTACAAATACACAAACTTTTTACTTCTTTATGATAGTACGTATGGAAGACTAGTGATTATGTCATTTTATGAGCCTATTATGTTGAACTTTTGATTGTTAAGAGCTATTGTAAAATGCCTGGTAATGGTGCTTTAGAAAATGATCTTAATTGGTGATAAGTAAAGATACCTGTCAAAATGGTTTGCATTTACAATTGGGAATTATATTTTATGGTGTATTATTTAGGAGGTATTTGTGCACTAGAATTGAAATATTAAAGAGCTTTGATAAAATATGAGAAGTATGTTTATTATATTACCAAATACTGTATTTTTTTGCCCTTTTTCGCGATTTGTGATTTTACTAGTTGTGGTCAGTATTTGACGCACATGTGCTGTAGTTTTTTGACAAAACAAAGCTAACATACCTACCTGACCAAGCCTACCCTGATCCTAAGAGGATTTCAAACTAATTTTGTTACAACTTTAGTACATTGAAGTTCAGTAGTTTTAATCAATAAATCTTGCAACCTCTGTCGTTCACTAATCTGTATTTGATCGGCCAGTAAGGTCGCAAGCCGTATCTTAGATAAGCCTTTTCATAAAAATTATAACGAGTATAACTTGTGGCATGCGATACAGTCATTTCTATATTGGTTGGTTAATTTGTTGTTTTAGTAATCTCTAGGTTTTTGCTATATGAAAGCAAAGTTTTAGTGTGCAAAAGTAAGTTCTCCAGATAAAGATAAGTCACTCAGGGCAGGGTTTCTTTTGAGGACCTTTATATTTTATTTACTGGTACTTAACTACTTTTATTTTATTTTAGCTGGCTGTACCAAAGTACTTTTTCATTTTGTGCAAAGAGAAATCTCTACGGTATCTTTTAATCTTTTACGTTTTATGATACCTGCAAGTTTTTCCCGATTTCTTCTTTTTTCGAGAGAAACTTCCCTTTAGTTTCAGCACGTTTAAGTATTATCATAAATCATGTTTCATTACTTAGCATTAAAACAATACCTAGTAGTTGAAATTGACCTTAAATCTGGAAACTGAGGTCGAAAATACAAGGTCAATAAATATCTTTAGCAATTTTAGTCGAATCTCCAAATAGATTTGTGCAAAAGTTTCTTGTTTTACTCCAAGCGACTTCTATGATGACCTCTATAAGTTTTGTTTGGAATAAGAATTATAAATATGCCTAGTTGTGCAAAGATCTTTTGGCCCGTGGCCAGAATTAGAACCAACACTGCCACTTTTCTGTTTCAATAAAATTATTTAAAAAAAAATACTAACAGCATCCCTGTTTCAACGTCATTCAGCAAAAGATCCTGAAAGAATTAGAACCAACACTGCCACTTTTCTGTTTCAATAAAATTATTAAAAAAAAAAATACCAACAGCATCTCTGTTTCAACGTCATTCGACAAAAGATCCTGCAAGAATTAGAACCAACACTGCCACTTTTCTGTTTCAATAAAATTAGTAAAAAAAAAAATACCAACAGCATCCCTGTTTCAACGTCATTCGACAAAAGATCCTGCAAGAATTAGAACCAACACTGCCACTTTTCTGTTTCAATAAAATTATTTAAAAAAAAAATACCAACAGCATCCCTGTTTCAACGTCATTCGACAAAAGATCCTGCAACTATTATTTTTGCCCCTGGATAGGTATCTGATACGACAAGGGGATTGCCGATGCGTAACCGATCCCACATCTGCAACATTATCATATCATCCGCATCCGCATCCGCATCCGACCTAGAAAAAGTTAAAAGTCTCCTGTGTTTGTTATTCCACCGGCATTTTGTGTTCTTTAAATAAAGATGGTTATAATTCATTGATTTCTAGTTCTTTACCAGGCAGAAATACCTCTACTATGCTTAGCAGGTGTGATGTTGGGAATTGGAGCGAAATGATACCAAGGCGAATGATGAGTAAATACTGTCCTGATAATATTGATTATTATTGATGCCACAAAAAACACTGTTTCTCACTAGACTTTGTTTGCGACTAACCATCGTGAAATGGTGCCCTAATACGGAGAAAGGAATTCCAAACAAAGTCCAGGGGACTCTTACGTCACGATCGCCATGTGATGTTGGGAATTGGAGCGAAATGATACCAAGGCGAATGATGAGTAAATATTGTCCTGATAATATTGATTATTATTGATGCCACAAAAAACACTGTTTCTCACTAGACTTTGTTTGCGACTAACCATCGTGAAATGGTGCCCTAATACGGAGAAAGGAATTCCAAACAAAGTCCAGGGGACTCTTACGTCACGATCGCCATGTGATGTTGGGAATTGGAGCGAAATGATACCAAGGCGAATGATGAGTAAATACTGTCCTTTATTGAGATGTTGTTACCTGTTTTATACTGTAACACACTTATAAGTAATTATAATATAAAGGTGCCTACATACACGACACAGGTTTAACTGTAAAACAGCAAAGCAGTTATAAAATCTTCTAATCTCGTTTGGGCACAACCGAATAAAAAGAGAATCGTTCAAGCCTTGGACAAAATATTAGCCAGTTAGCAAAAAAGCAAAGATAAAATCAATGCGTTCTGATTTCTGCATGGACTTTCAACAAGATTGACATAGGGTTTTCGTTAGGATTTATGTTACTTCAATACGTACTTTTCCATCATCGATTACTTTGTATAAGCTCTCTGGACTATCTGACTGATCTACATTTAGGTATTCATAAACCCATACTTGACATTTAAAAAATAAGTGACATTGTGGTGATTCGTGACGATCACAATTAATTTTACTTTTAAATGACATTGCCCCGACCTTCAAACTATAACTACACTAGATTCATATGTCTCGGAAAAGCTAAGGTCTAAATCATTACCCCATTTATATCTGGAGGTAACAATAATTACTACATTATGGTCATTGACCTTGCTTTCCATATGTTCGTTTGTATGTACGTTTATGTGTAGGTATGTAATTAATCATTATGTGCTAATGTGAGCTGTGAAGGAAAAGTTACAGACATTATTGAGCTCATATTCAAAGAACTAAGATGAGAATTATATTGTAATAGTTTAGCATAAGATCAAAGTTCACGCTTGTATTCTCCGACGGGGTAAAACAGAGACATAGATAGTCTTCACCCACATTTTTCACAGGCCAAACGCAAGTCTATTTAGTGTAAAAAAGGGCTGATACTGAGAAAATCATCACCTTTTTGACCTTGTCCCCATTCTACTTGGGGTCGGCGCAACACGTTGTTCTTCCATTCTCCCCTGGCAGACGTCACAGCATCATTTACTCCTTTCTCTTACATAATATCATTCTTCACACAAACCCCTGAGAACATCAAGATCAAGAAATTCAAAATGTAACGATTAAGGTGACTGAAGAATCTAACTTAAAACCCCACGTTCAAGCACTTGCATTTTCAACAGCTAGACCAACGAGGCATAAACCAGTACATACTAACAAGCCAATTAATTGAAGATTTGGACGTTATTTAGCATGATCAGTCTGTAATGTTCCCACTGCTGGGACACAGGCAACCTCTCTATGATAGGGACTGGGCTATAATCCACCACGCGGGTAGATGTCACATGTCTTCGAATTTTTGGTGATAGGACATGCCGGTTTCCTCACGGATGTTTTCCTTCACAGTTTTGAGTTCACGCTAGTTACAAGAATACAAAAAAAAACGCTGCAACACAACGTTTTAAGGCCCTGTCTAACCCTGAAATTAGCAACTCTATTTGTGGTGGTTCAAACTTCGTTTGAAATACTGTTAGAATAAAGTTCTAATCTAAGCTTGCACTACAAAGTGGTTGCTACGTCAGTCACTGCAGGCCGAATAGACTACAAAAATAAATAACATAAGACCTGCTTTATAGTTAGTTCAGTTAGTATAAAAAGTTTCATGATCTAATTTGAAGTATTTTATGATTGCCAGCGGTTTATTGTTCAGTCTACAGGTAACTTTGGGATTTTTTTTATTCGATAAAATTTTATGGAGTCGTATTTTCGCCAAACATAGGACTTAACATTAATCCTTAACTTTACCATATATTTATTTCAAAATTAATGCTGCAGTATTTTAGGCGTAACGGAGGATCATGCTAAGCCGTTTGGGGTAGTATAGGCCCTTAATACCTCTACGTTATCTGTTCCTAAGAAATTTACATCACCACGACGTTAAAGAATACAAATTGTCGAATTAGCCTATAAGCAAGATAGTTACATACAGTTGACATCTTTTTTAAAAGATGTTTCTAATTACTCGTACCATCGATATTATGACACAGTTGGTATTAAACCTGTTTGTAATTACAACACAAGTTTGTATGGACACTGTCGTCATTAGCTCACTTTGATGCGATGTTTAGTGATGGCAAATAATTTATCGATGAATTATTGAAACGAATTACGCTTCTCGTTTTTAATTTAGCAGAAACACTTTACTTTTTACATAACTGACGAGGGGCCACTATAAATAAGGAAAATTATTTTCTTAACGAAGTAAAGGTAAGACGATTCCCGTTTTTTTTTAAATCGTTCGCATTTTAGTTCCTATATGTCAAAAAATCCGTCTTTACCAACATTTTTGTAATCGAGATGACTTTTATTTAAACATTTTTAATACAAAAATTGGCCTTCTTTCCTTACGAGCTGCATGAACTATGAACTTTTTTTTAATCACTGTTAATGAGTAGTTCCTTTAATTGCAAGTAATTTTCGCTTTTCTTATGTTTTTACATAACACGTATGAGAATTTCTCAATACCAAGAAAAAGAGGGAAAATCTGAACTTTTGTTCAGATTTTCCCTCTTTTTCTTGGTATTGAGAAATTCTCATACGTCAGACTTAACAACTTAAGTTCCTACTACTACAGTGGAACAGTAACTTGCCTTGTTTGAAACAGCTTACATCAGTGGTCTGTTAAACACACATACGTCCATGTACAAATCGCACTTAAATAGAGACTTATACACTCGTTTACCGTTCCGCTGTTAAGCTGTAAGACTTGCAAGCGATATAACTCGGTGTTGTAACGTCTGTATCGAGCTCAAAGATAGCACTTTTAGCAACACCAGCCGCTCTAGAATTCCACTTAGAGTTGTTCGTTTAATTATTCATTTTATATACTTTTATGTTACTTTACGTCTCTGTATGATGAGTTTTACGTCATGGTTTTAGATAGGCTAGAAGTACTTCATTTTTAGATGAAAAGTTGTTTATAAGTTGCTCGGTTGTTGTATCTTTCACAACTATATAATTAGCCAGGACATTGACTCTCTCTGTGATAGTCAGAATGGCCATAATTGACTACGCGAGCACAGTCCAGATGTAACAATTATTACAAGACTTTTAAACACTGATAATTTTCCACCGAACTCTAGTCCAAACTCGTGATTCAGCCAGTTACCGAAGTCTAAAGAAAACAGTCTAATCTGGCTTCACCATCAACTTAAACCATCTTCAGAATTAACTTTCTTTTACTTACAAAGCGTAACCCGTTAAACGTTCCTCATTTTTCATTTCCAAATCCAGAACGGCAATCAAAAACACATTTAATTTCGTATAAACTTTCGCCAAAAACAGAAGGAATTTTTCCGGCATTTGGAATAATTTCACTGGAAATTAAACAGTGCGCAAAAAAATGTGGTTTTTCGTCGAAATTTCATCAGTGCAGTACTTTCGCAGTGCAACAACATTAGGTCGAATGCTGCGACAGATAAATATCCAATGAGACTTTTTACTGGACTCAGCAGCTTGAAATTGTCGTGGGATAGTGATGGGGTGTCGATTTATTATGTTTTGTATCGATAAATTGAATACTTGGAGAGTGTATTCCACCACTTCTCTTTCCTAGCTTAATCACTAAGAAGTGGTGGAGGGCTGGCGTTTTGATAGGCGGTCAAAAAGTACAATTGCAAAGTTGCATTTGCAAAAAAAAAACCGGGATAAAAAAATCCGTGTAATACCAAATGAAGGAGTAACTTGTTTCGAAGTCAATGTACAAAAACTGGTGCAAACTCAGTAACGTAACTCTTTTTCAAGGTTCATTTTTTGCATGTTAAAATAATCGTCCGTAGTGAACTAGACTTTCGACTAAGTATTTCAGACCAAAACAAAGTTGATTTAAAATATCTAATAGGCTATTGTGAGCTCATTTTTACTAGATTAGTTTAAAATTCACAGTTAAATGCCTAGATAACAGTAAGATATTATATTATATCGTAGATTATCTCAACATTTTGCAATATTAATCTCGGACACTTGCAAAATAAAATAAAAAAAATATATTAAAGGAAAAAATATCAAATGCATTTAGTTTTTTTTTTATCATTAATGACAGTCAATTTTGTGGTGAAGGCTAATGGCAGTCAAAATAAAGAAATAATGAATTTGATTACTTAACTATGCAGTGTGATACTCAAAGTAATTGTTTAAGCACTTATTGTACTTTTTACCTAATCTCTTATAATAACTACTAATGTTCCTTTGTTAATTATGGTGCAATTAGCGTTCTTGGCTAATTTAGAGCATGGGTTTTCATAAACATATCACGCTATACTCCTTGGGGTATGAAATACGCTGTCTGTCGTAATAAGTGTTGCATAAATTTGATGGCAACAAATATAACTGTTATGTTATACGATGGGTTGTATCATTTTGACTTGTTAATCTTCAGTAACAATTAATGTAATCGATCCATACCCAATCCTGTTATTATTCTGTTAGTTTTTAATTTTGATTCAGTGTTAATCCTGCATGAGATCTTTGTACCAGATAAACACCATTCTTTGTTTCTAAAAATGTCGAACAAAACTAGTATTTTATCGATATAATTTATGTACCCTCGCACGTCACTATTAGCACATTTGGCCAAAAGGCATTGCGGAACACTGCGGTGCTGCTAATTCAAAATATACTGTCTATGAAACATTCAGTGGGTGGCCTAATGACTGCACTGTTTTGGTAGCCTAGCCTTTATTGCTGCTAATTGAAATGGAGACGAAGATGTCTTCGTCTGAAGTGTTTTAGAAGTAATTAAGGTGAAACAAATGGTACTTGTAACTTAGGTTTTGTTAAAGCGTTCACGGTTTAAAAACAAGTTTACAAGTTTCTCTTCATTATCTTGTCATCCCGCTATCATGGCGATTCCAAAAGCTTCGAAATATAACTAAAAAAAAATTAAAAAAAAAAAACAAAAAAATAATTTAAAAAATCTCTCAGAGAAAAAAGTTTAGTTTTGTCTAAGAGATTTCACAGGATTCCGGCGATCATTCGCTACTCCTATCCAGTTAATTGACATGAGGCTTTCACACAAGTAACATTAATCGCATCGAAAGAATAATTAATTATTTTAACCAGAGCATTACATGAAGTCAGTAAAACACTGACATAATTTGCACATCAGCACGCCATAAAATGTAGTAATTAGTACCAAAGCCTATGATTACCACACTAATTCACTTCCACCGACTAAACTTCACGATTTCACGCCATGATACTTTATGTTTTTCTCCCATCGGCGTGATATAAATCGTTTTTATTATCACTCCAACAAATCGCCACAAGATAAACATCGGGTATTTCTCTTTCGGACCCATAAAACATAAAAACGGACGGACTAATTAAAATACGAGTTTCCAATTAAATGTGAAATTCTCCATTTTGCTTATAAACGTCTACAAAAGGTAGGTATTTGAAATATTTACTTAGAAATTGACAAGTGTTACAGTTGAAATAATTAGAGCGTGGTGGATTCCGACACGCAGTGGACAGCGCACTGTGGTCCAAATCGTGAGCGGATGTGGACAAAAACATTTTTTTACAAACAACTTTTTTATTTAAATCGATTTGTGTTTTGATCTTTTTGTGAAGTTTGTTACGCGATAACTGTAATAATGGTCGTTTTAGTTTTATCTGAAAAGTGTGTTCACGATTATTCGCTTTTTAGGGCAGAGATAAATTGTGCACTGTGATTAGTTTCGTATTGGTATGCCAGCTATGCCACGATTTTGGTTTACTTTCGTGACCAAATGCAATATTTACTGATTTTTATTTATTTAATGGAATGGATAAGCATACGCAAGTTAGGTTTAAAACTTGAAGTATCAACTTATCGCTTATACCTATAACTTGGACCAACTTACGTGCCGTCAAGTGTAGTTATTAACTTAATCGAATGCAATCGTTTCCATATGTTCCGTTGTCTTACTTTTACCAGTTTTCACTGTATTAATGTTAATCTTCTAACATAATTATTTGGTTTTTACTACGTTATTTCCTACGTTTTGGTAATTGCTGATTTTTTTAGTTTTTTTTTTTAGTTTAAGTGCGGTAAGAATATCCCTAAATATTAGCTTTGAGTTTATTTTCCATATTATGTTGCTTATTAAAATCAACCTTTTAAGGGACAAAACTCGTAAAACATAAATAAAGACTTTACTAACGAATTTATTTACGAAAAACCTCCTTATTTTTTATTATTTTCCCGAGAAGATGCCTAAATTGATCACCATACCGCGAACGCCCGGCCATTATACTTTGTTTACGATTCGGAAATAAGACACAGGGGCTCACTGGCATCCCTCCTTTTTTTCTTCCAAACCGTTTGTAGTACAATTTCATTACTCGGAAAAGTATTCGAATTTCGGTAATGTGCCCTTTTTGTCCTCATGTGTGCTATTTTTTGCGCACTGTGCTTTAGGGCCTTAGGTTACGTAATTTGTTTTAAATGGTTTAGAGGAGATAAGGGACTGACGGATGTCATTTGCTTTCTTTATAGTAAGGTAGGTATGTGATCGGAAATTGGGAAAATCTAATTATGCAGGTACGTCCAAATGTATTTTACCTGACTTAGTAGTAACTATATTTGGCGTGTATGACCAGATGTATGAACGAGGACGAGGAAAAGCAGTATTAAGTATCGTAGCAGATGGTGTGCTGTGTTTGAGCTTACCCCTATGGGAAAAGGATATTTATGTACATTTTCCTTTCTGTATTCGTTGGTTCTTCGATAGAAATTAGATATACTAATAAAGGGTATATAGACTCTTATTGAAGCCGAAAGGCACTAGTTCTTCTCTTCACTGCGATCATTTCTTTGTTCTAGAGACCGTACCTGGGAACCTTTTAGTTACGGAGATATTGGGGGTCAAAGTTCCAACTTTTCCACAAGTTTTTTTTTTAAACATGTTTTAAAATGTTATATATGTTTACTTTAAATACCCGTTCCCGCATTCATCAGCTCAGTGTGTGGAATGCGTTACATTCAGTAATCCAGTAAAATGTGATTTATCACCCCAAAAAAAGTAGTTTCCCAGAAAAAAAAATTGCGCAGTCACTTAGTTTGATGTACAGAATGCTTGGTTAACGGCTTCGTGAAGAGTCTGTTTACACCCTGTATAAATTTAATTTTTAAGACTCAAATGTAAACTTAAATCTGTCAAGTAAACATGAGTCAAAAATAGTATTATTTATGTCGTAAAATATCATATATCGTAAAATTCTAGTCTTTCCTCACAAGACTGAATATTAAACGCTCAAAAATTCCCCAGGCAAAATTATTCACATCGGTTCGGGCAGACTTGGGCAAAATTTTTGCCTTTTTATTGCTTTGCTAGCGTAGCCAAGGGAATTGAGTAACAGTCTCCTAAAATATACCCTTTCTGCTAAAAATTCTGGAATTTCTAAACTTTCTGGACACGTCTTGTACATTAATCTGTGCCATTCAGTTGGGATTTTGAGAAGCCAATTTTCGCAAGTCATTTTGCGTATATTTCTTTGCGAAAAACACTTTTTTTTTATTCAATTGGTATTATGACAGGCGATTGGTTTGCAAAACTGTTTTATTGGGCGTTATATTTTATTCCCTTTATAAGACAAGTTTTAGAAACAATACTTTCTGATGAGACACTGATAGATGAAGGGTGTTTTCCTTTCCCTCGGCAAGTTTTCTTTTTCCTAAAATGCGAGATAGAATTTTGAAAATCCAATAATATAAATGACTAAAGTTCTAGAGGTACTAACAAGCTGAAATCCATTTCATTTCATACAGGTTTTGAGCTCGGTTTTCCCTATTCCCCAGTTTCATTGCATTATTGCAGTCTTGGAAAATATCGTGAGGAAACTTTGCCTGGACAAACCAAGGTTATTGATGCTTTTTTCGTCTAGCTCTGCAAGGGATGAGGCCTTTCCCCTGCAGTGGAACAGTAATAATTTGGTATTACAGACGATGTTACAAATACTGTTTGCATAATATTGTGTCACTTAATCAATATGAGACCTATTTAATATAACAACTAAGTTCTATTTGCATTACTCGTACATACCGGCGTTCAAGTATCCGTATTGCACCTAGGTGACTAACATAACTTGTTGCATATACTGCATTTTTTAGTACCAGATGGATCTGTTACCTTTCTAAAGTTAAAAATAATTATAAAACTAGCTCTTCTGCCTACAACTTCGACCTAATTGATACCTAATATAAGCTTAGTATTTGCTTGCACGGTATATTTTTTTTCGCCCATATTCTCAATTTTAGGGATCTTTTGTATTTGAGGTTGCATGCAGATATTTCTGCTGCATCCTTGGGCAGTAAACATCATCTGCCTAGCCTTTTCCCAAGTTTTATTGGGGTCGGCTTCCAGTCTAACCGGATGCAGCTGAATACCAGTATTTTACATGGAGCGACTGCCTATCTGACCTCCACAACCCAGTTAGTACTGGGTAATACGATACCCCTTGGTAAGACTGGTTGTCAGACTTTTTGGGCCACTGACTACCTGTAACGACTGTCAAAGATAACAAATGACAGCCGGGACCAACTGCTTAACGTGCTTTTTGAGGCACGGAGGAAACTCGGTATGTAATGAGTGCTCACCCATCCACAGACCAACCTAGGCAAGCACGGCTCAACCTAAAGATCGACCCGAGCGGCTGGTATTTTTTAACCACGAGCTGCTCTAAAAATAAATTTGCTGATTGACTTATAAAACCACACATAGCATATCATCGCGCCTGTAATTCCAAATGGGTTGGGCAGAGGTGTACCTTTATCCACATTTCGCCAGTTATGTTCAAGTTCCATGTAATAGGCCGTCAACCACACACAAATCCAGACTCCGTAGCTGCTACTGAGAAAAACCCAATAACACTTTGCCCGACCCGGGAATCAGACCCGTCCTGGGTTGATTCCCGGCTCATGCTCAGCAATCACGATTGCGACCAACAGAACAACGAGCCAGTAGTATGGACATTCCCCAAATGTATCACGGAACAGTTTTATAAACATATTATGTAGGTATACAATACACATAGTTTCATGAAACAGACTCTCACGTAACAGCACAAAGTCTCAATTGCATTCATGTTCCGGCAGCGACTAGTGCCCACATTTGGCAATATATTCGCAACGCCAATTATCGGTTGCCGTAACCTACTGATTCTTTTGCCACTGATAATGTGTTTTATACGGTTTTATGGAAACAGAATCAATACTGATACTGTAAACCTCGTAATCCCACTGCTGGGCAAAGGCTGCCGACTGACAGGCTATGAAAAACTAGAAGTCATGGGCTTTCCTCATGACTTCCAGTTTTTTTTGATCCAGGGCTATTTTGAACCACTGATCATTTATTTTATCTAGTTCGTCCCGCCATCTTCTATGAGGTCTGCCGCGACGTCTTGTGGCTGTGTCAGGAAATCAATCTTGTGTGTACCTCTGCCTACTCCTTTGGGGAAATCAGGCGTAATTTTATGTGTTTATCGTGATCACCGTTATATTTACCGTTTCCAACTATGTTGGAGGGTGCTACCAGACTAAATTATATTACATGGCGCGACTATATCAATCTGATTTCCAGATCCCATCAGTTGCTCGGTAATGGGAATGAGTTTCGTAGGGCTTTCAGACTTTCGGGCATCTACCTGTGTACCTATTGTGCCTACTATATCACAATAAGTTAAATCAAAGACATTTTTTTCCTAGCCTAAATATTTATGAAGGTTTTTTACCATTTTTATTTTTATTTCTTTATGGTATCATTAAAACCTAAAAACGGGATATTTACGATCATCATCATCTGCCTAGCCTTTTCCCAACTATGTTGGAGTCGGCTTCCAGTCCAACCGGATGCAGCTGAATACCAGTATTTTACATGGAGCGACTGTCTATCTGACCTCCACAACCGAGTTAGTATTGAATAATACGATAGGTACCCTTTGGTAAGACTGGTTGTCAGACTTTTTGGGCCACGGACTATCTGCAACGACTGTCAAAGATCTACAAATGACAGCCGAGACCAACAGCTTAACATGCTTTCCGAGGCACGGAGGAAACTCGGTATGTAAGGGTGGTCACCCATCCACAGACCAACTTAGGCAAGCACGGCTTAACCTAAAAATCGACCCGAACGGCTGTTATTTACTATTTATTGTTTATGTTTACTATTTATTTTGAGTTCCCGATATTTCGCCGCTGTTGCAATCAGCTTGATCACGGATAAAATATCCATGTTTATCCGTGATCATGACTGCATTGTTATGAAGAAGTTGCACATGAAAATACATTGACAATTCAACAGATTCAAAACCAATTTTCTCGTAAGTACAACTGCATAACAATATAACATTACCAAAACCACTTTAACTTTCTGCACACCACCAAAATGTCGACTGCAGTCTTTAAAAGCAGCTTACAGAGAAACTATCAACAACAAAATGGCGGCCATTTGGAAGAAACAAAACGAACTTATTCTGTTCGACTTTTTAGGTACTATTTGCGGAAGAAATTTCAGAAGCAACATTGTTTCTGTACGAAGTCTTCCCACGGAGTTTTCGTTTTCCCAAGGCAATCTGCGGCCAGATTCGAAGTAATTTTTGGTACGTTGGAACTGTTATCCAACCTGTTACTCCGCCTGGGCCTTTTGAAAGTAAAAGTGATACAAATAGTCTGCTATGTGTTGTGTAATGTTTTGGTTGTCGTTGTGGAATTATTAATAGATTTGTAGTGTTTTAGTTTAGATCAGAAGGCAGTTTTGTAGATGAAAATAGTCGGAATTTAATTTGATTTGACACTTTTAAGACAGTTTCTATGCTATGGGTTCGAATTCAAACAGGCACTTTACTATGCTCAATTTATTTCATCACATCTACTCTCAAAACGGTGAAGGAATACTTCAAGAGTATGTAATATGTACTGTCATGTAATATAGAACAAAAAATCGAATTCATGGGACACACAAACCCACACTGATACGTCAGTAGGACTGTGTCCCAGCAGTGGCATATTGGCTGTATGTGGTTCATACATCATAAAAAGCGTATAATGTTCCCACTGCTGGGACACAGGCCCGCTATCTATGAAAGAGAATGGGCTATAATACACCACGCGGGCCCAGTGCGGATTGGTCTGAATGTCTTCACTTCAAATCTTACATTCTGTTGCCAAGTAGGTATGAAAGCATGTTTCTTACTGTCATAAAACTAGTTAAGTATGACATGCTACTGCCATCCAACGATATTCTAATAAACAGATATGTTGTGAGCGCGCAATCGTGAAGACTCGAAAACGGGCCAATTGGCTCGTTTTGCCTTTATTCTTCGTCACTGCGTGTATGTGACCTGGCTCTGCCCCGCGGAACACTTTTTTCGGTGGTTTTGTAGGTGTTTAACATATCTGTTTGTGAGAATATCATTGCAGCCATCACAATACAGGATGTATATACTTTGACAGACGCGTCAAAGCTTTATTCAAATCGTGTGTTGTTGCTGGGCGATCAACTTTAGATTGTAATGTCAACTTGTGAAGTTGTGTATCAAGCTCGTCGGTAATGTTAGATGTCAACCTAGAATCAAGTTAATACCCGTTATCCGGCACGAGACGAATAACTGGAAACCTATTTGGTGCAGCCTTGACACACAGGTTTTCTTGTTCTTATATACCGATTAACTTCTTTTGAGACTTTTTCGTCTAGAGGACTCAAATTCTGTGTAGGGGATTTTTGCGGGACTGTGGACTACTTAATTTTTACGGCTGGGGACATACAGGCATCTCATTAATTCTGCTCCAATCAATGGTTTTCTTTCTTGATGTTCTTTTTATCGACTTAGTTAAAAGAGAAGATTTACTAAGTCCATAGGTACAGATAACTTAACTTAACTTAACTTAACTTAACTTAAAGCTAACAAAATACAGCTTTTGCATAACAAGCTCCAGGACACGACAACACGACTAAAATTAATACAATTTCAAAACATAACCCGCTCAGCAAACGGTCGAAATAGCGCCACATCTGTCACAAGTTTACGCAACAAGTAATGTACACACAGCGTAGCAAAATGTCAGTAGTGGACCACAGAGCACGGAAACGACGCAGTGATCAATGTTAGAGGCGACAATGTCAACAGTTTCCAACCAAACTGAGCTTGTCATCGTGTACTTGCACTATGTCGCTCATCATCTGTCAAGCCTTCACTCAACTTTGTTTAGGTCGGCTTCCAGTCTAGCCGGATGCAGTTGTATACAAGTATTTTACATGGAGCAACTGCCTTTTTGACTTCCACAACACGGGTGCTCGTAGGTAATACGAAACCCCTTGGTTAGACTGGTTGGCAGACTTTTGTACTTTTGACTACCTGTTACGACTGTCAAAGAAATGACAAAAATGAAAATAGAAATGACAGCTGGGACCAAAGGCTTAACGTGCTTTCCGAGGCACGGAGGAAACACGGTATGTGTATTTAGTAAAGAGTACTATGACAATATCGACGTATTTAAACCGACCGTTTTAAAGGTATTCGATGGCTGACAAACCTCAACGATCGTCACGAATTTAAATACTAGTGACACCTCTAGACGCTGCAAGCGATTCTATACTCTATGGCAGCAGACCAGCAGTTGTCAAACCTGAAGTTTCGTTGCACACACAGCTTATGGCTCCAGTTTGACAGTCTGTGCTGATCTCATTTTGATTGTAACTGTATTACTACCTGTATTGTTTGTGGGTGAAGAAATTTTCGTATACTTTCTTTTTTGATTAATGGTTATAAAGGTATTGCTTCGGTGTAGCAAAGTAGCAATATATGTGGGAACTGAAGCATCAACAAAAATGAAGAGAATGAACGTAAATTGTATTAAAATATAATTTCTGTGAAAAGCATTGCGTTATTTCTTGTGTTGTCTTTGCCATCTCCTATGTAAATCACTGCTAATTCGAAATTCCTAGCATTATAGTTATCAGCCCTTATCCCAATTTATTTGAGGTCGTCGCAGCATGTCTTCTACTTCCATATCTCCATGTCTTCTTCTTCTATTACTCGTCATCTCATCAGACACCTCATTTCTTGCCATATCATCCCTTTACAAAGTCCGTACATCGTTTCTTTGGTCTTCCTCTACTCCTGACCCGTCCACATTCATACTCAACACTTTCCTCTCAACATTTTCCTTATTCCTCCGCATCACATACCACGTCATCTCTACAAAAAAGATTTTAGCTAAAAATTACCATATTTTTAAATCTGTATTGTCGTCGTTTTAACCTCCCACGAAATACTGAGCATAACAAAAATTAACCTCCATAATCAGTGTCTAATTTAATTACCGAAAAAAACCTGTTTAAATGATTCAAAAGTATCCTTTAATCAGTTATTTTACTAGCACACCCTTTTCCGTTGGCATGTTTCTTCAAATTCTAAGTAATTCAAATCCCAACTGGTTTGAAAGCCTACGCCTACATAATAAATTATTTATCTTATTCAACTTCCGTGTTTTAATATTTATGTCAAGTAATTATTTCCAAGTTTGCGCCTGATTAATTCTAATTCGTGTTTTATGTGAAACTGAGAAGGTTACATGCCTATGATCATGTTGAATGATTGCTGTTGAATGATTTATAATAGGCGAGACGACAAAAAAAAACTAATTAGTCCGTCAGTTAGATTATCAAAAAATATTTGACCCGTGTTTTTTCTTTTGTTACGTAAACCAAAGGATGTTACGAAATCACAGAATGAAAAACAAATTTTATAGAATGACGTGCGAAAAAAATTCTGTAAAATTTCGTAAGAAGGTTGCTTATTGAGAAATTGCATCCAGAATTTCAAAAGTCTCTCAAAATAATTATTTTTCTTTGACGCTTATAAATTATCTCATCATTGTCATCAATAATTATTCCTGAAAGCAACTGTGTACTTGTACATCACCATCTGCCTTGCTTGTTTTCCAATTATGTGGGGGTCGCCTTCCAGTCTAACCGGATGCAGCTGAATACCAGTATTTTATATGGGGCGACTGCCTATTTGACCTCCACAAACCATTTGGTACTGGGTAATACAATACTCTTTGGTAAGACTGATTGTCAGACGTTCGGCCCACTAACTACCTCTTAACTAATTATAGGTTTACAAAGACGCGTAAGAAACGTATCAGGAAAAACAATAAGAGTTGAAAAAAAAAACATATTCACCTTGTCTAATTGGTTACCTTAAACATAATTCACAGGCTTTAAGTACCATTATTAAAACATCAAACGATAATTTCAAACTGCAAACAGATAAACTTCGACCTCAACACTTAACTTGTCTCCAAGAAACAGATTATTTTAGATAAATTCAACGTAATTGCTAACTAAATCAACACAGTATGAGTTAATCAAGAGATAAAATGCTGGATAAAATGGCTGACATTAGCCAAATCTACGTCGCCATCTCGACCTGAATTCACGGAGTGCCTGTGTCCTATGACTAATAGTGTTACTCCGTAGAGGATCTATGTAGGTACTTATCTATCGATGAGGTATGGCTGCTTACCTGGAAGAAGGGAGAATTAATCATTAATACACTTGTTATGAACGAAAAATGAGTGAATGAGAGACAGGGAAGTATGAGAAAAAAAAAGTGTAAAAGTGAGACAAGATCAATCATAATGATGACACTTTTAGGAATGGTAGAAGGTAACAGTAATTATTCACAAAATCATAGAGTAAAATAAACGTCATCCATATTATCTTCGTTGTCCTAACGTGCGCTATTGATCAAGTAGCAGTTAATAATAACGACGTTCACAGTAAAATGTTTCAACAAATTCTAGATTTTTTTTTTCTTTAACATTCTGACCCACTGGTGGTTGGTTGGCAGAATTTAGAATGAAATCATCCGCACAGGCTCCCACTCTTCAACTTTAAGTTATCTCTATGTGAGCCTTGTATCAATCATTTTTTTCTTATAAAAGTCATGTCATCGTCTAGACCACCATAGAAGATTCCAAAGACATTTACACAAATTAATTTCGGGTCTTCCCACATAAACACCTTATCCTGACAAAAGAACACTTTGACATTATCCGTGGTATAATTCGAAATAGATAGATACCCGTAATTGGTCAGTAGTACGATTATAGTTATGGTCACTACTGAGTCACTCCTGGTAACCTTGATCGTGAGATATTTTGCAATATGTCCAAATGACGTCAACCTATCTAACAATATCGTTAATTTTGTCGTTGGTTAATAGGTTCTTTTGACTTGGGAGGAAGTAATAACTAAAGGTAATACTACAAACGATTTGGGAGAAGCTTAAGACCAGCAGTTGGCTGTAATAGACAAACTACATGATGGTACAATGATAAACGTTTTTATTAATTCTCATGATGAGTACTTTTACCAATACTGTTATTCCGTGAATGCAATAGATAATATAATCTGACAAAGGATAATGATGTGAAAGCAAGTTAATTTACAAAACTACATCAAATAATTGACGTTCTGAAACGTGGAGGTCTTTTTTAAAGTAACATTATCTATCAGGGATAACTAAAATAGTGTTGTTGAGACCATTTGGATACTTCAATCTCTCACTAATCTACAAACAAAACCTACAAGGGAAGAAACCATTACTAATAACAGCAGAAATTACAATTTATGCAAAAACAACCCAATTACTACTAATAAAGAAGTCAATAATTAAAAATATAACACTCCATTATACGGGCTACCGGCTCACGCCGTAACAGTTTTTGTGCTTACATTAATTAATTATAAATTCAATTAACATCATTCCGACAGAACATTGAAGCTTCAAAACATAAGAATCCCATTACCAAAGGCCAAAAATTACCAAATTAACATTAACAATCACAAAAACGACTATTACCTTCAAATCATTCTAGATTCCGCGAGATACAACGGCAAAATTAATTTGGTAATCTAAATTCATATTATTTTTTATCCCACGTAGAACCAAGCTTTATATTCAGATGAATAGAACTGAAATTCAAACAGCACTGTCCTAATACTTTCAAAGTAATAACCAAATTCGTATTGTAATTCAGCTAATGCAATTTGATACTTAGTATTCTCATGATAAAGTCCAAATTGATAGTTAAGTTAAAGTGGTTGAGGTTTCCGGTAGAACAATAGTGAAGGATATTGTCCAGCCTGTAACGGAGATCGGAAGTGATATGAGTATCTTCATGGCTCGTTGATTTGGATTGGTAAGGACAGGTTTTGATTTATTTCTTGAGAACTTTATTACGGAAATAATAGAGGTGTTTTCAAGCAAGTATATATACATTACATCAACCCTGTAATCCCTAGATCTTTAGGCTGAAGTATTGACACCCAAATTTCGTTGGTTATATTTGAGTCTCTTTAAATGAAACCTATTGATATCAACAGAGCAAAACCCAGACTTTGGACCGCTAGTTACTAAGAAGAACCCAATAACACTTTACCCAACCTGGGAATCGAATCCAGGATCTCACAATCAGCAGTAGCGGTTGCGACCTCTAGACTAACGAGGCGTTGTATAGTATAAATAGTTTAAACGTGGTTATTGACTCTGATGGAGTCACCAAACTTCTTCCATCCATGGAATGCCACACGACTCAAAGGAATTAATTTACAAAGTAACCTCACCTAGTTTCCCAAAACTTCGTCAATATCCGAAACTAATTTTACTAGAACTATCGAAACTCTTACATTTGATCTTCAACGAAAACTAATAAAACTGTTTGCTGCACTAAGCTCTAAAACTGCGACGAAAACAAACAAATATTTTGTAGTAAACTTTTACTAGTTTACCTTTATTTGCTTCAATAAGATCCACTGGTTCCATATCTATCTATGGACCATCCTCTCTTAGATCTTTACTAATATCATACAGAAAAAAAATAAGTATGGGATTAATTTTTAGAACAATTGATCCGGTTTTGAACATTATTTCAATAATTGGAAGCTACATTATCCCCAATCGTCATTGGTTATATTTAAAATGCTCCTAAGGGATCATTTCTGCTTATTGCGTGAGCAAAGCCGCGGGCAATATCTCGTCTTCAATAACAACAGACAAGGAAACATCTTACAAAGCAAGTATTACTTCATATTCTGTTTATTTTCCTTTATTTACTTCTATTTCTTCAAACCGATCCCCTATTATCCTATGTTATCCGTTCGGGGCAACAGAAAAATAATCTGGAACTAATGTCAAAGGACCGATGTGAACCAAAAGGGGTCGGGGTCAATAAACTCTCGAAGGTCCCTGTAAGGTCTCGTTTGGAGTCTTTGAGCCTTTAAGACGGCTTTGAGCGGACGATTTTATGGATCGGAAGGTAGTCGTTGGGTCAAGCGTGGAAGTAGGTCGAAAGAGTGTTTCGGAAATTGCTCAGGAAAGTTTCTGATAGCATTGATAGGATTACTTAATTGCAAAATTCAATCATCTGGCTAGAAATTCCTACAGGAATCATTCATAAACACCGCTTTTTCGTCAACAATTGCAGATTTAAAATTTTTGGTGTATGCTGGCATTTTGTAGCAATTCAATTCAATGCAAATTTTTCATCAGGATAAAAATTATTTATTTCTTAGATTCATTTGCACGATAACGCCAAATTTATTACCATAATTTCTGCCTTTAGTATTTTGTTTAGATGATTAATATCATTGGCTTATTAGAGGTATATTCTGCCTAACCATTCGGGGATTTGAGGCATGATGTGTTATTTATGATTATCATACCCTACTATTACATGACTATCGCCGTCTTTACCTTTATTTTTTTTATCGATATCACCAAATCCTTTAGCAGTCGTGTCGTAAGCAGAAATATCATTTTCTTTAGTATGATTATCATCCTCTGATATTACATGGTCATCGCTGCCTTTACTGCCAGGATTCTCAACGATGTTATTACCAAATCGTGTAGTAATCGTGTCGTCAGCAAAGAGCAAGACAGACTGTCCCGACACATGAGCTCAGCTTTTTATGTTCACTCCTTAACTCTCCGGAAAGAAATTGAATGAGGCCTTGTTGTGGAAATTTTAAAATTAACTTCTGACACAGAGTGACTTGCTTTTGAATGATTGTTTTCTTGTTTTGTCTCGTTACGGCTGTTAACATTGCTGGGTGAGTAAGGTCTCACGTTCGGGGTATGAGGCAAAAGGATGACAGGTTTTTCATTAGTGGTGGCTTTATTCAGCTCGAATACAAGGCTGTAGCGGATATTTTCGTTGATACTGTCATTCTTAAAAATGTTATAACAGAGATGTTGTATGACATGCGCTATGATCACCTAAATAATGATGATAACAACTTCATAATTTTCCGAAGCAACAAATAATAATTTTATAGGTAGTATTTGTTTACTTTCAATTGACATTCATTTTAATCCTGCCCTGAAAGGTATTTCACAGCACCATTATAGAGTTTCCAATGTTATTGTTCATGTTAGAACAAAGATTTCAAATAAAAGAGGTCGGTTTAGACTTCTATATCGAATAGGACCTAGTTGCTAGTTGGTATCCTTGATGACTCATGTAACATAAAAACTTCCGTGGCGGTTAAGCTTCGAGATAATTATAGACATTAGTTTTATTTTATCTGTACCTGTTCATTTGAAGGTGCCATTTATAAATAGGATGCCAGATCAATTTAAAATTATTAATATTATGGTAATTTTTTCGCATGTCGTTGTGAATTTTGATTTCATCGATAGGTCCTCTTAGATACTGCTTCAAATATTTTTCTATGGTATTTATGTTTTGCTTAAACAATTTATTTGATTCACTTTTGAGCTTTTCGTTGATCGGTCAAGTATTCGTTCTTCGAAAACCGCCAAAATGAGACTGATTTGTGAAATAGTTTAAAACCAAACCAGTTAAATACAAATCCGCTTCAATAATTGATTTATTTTGAATAACAAAGATATTTCAACATAACTTTCTATGCCACCAACAATTAAAAAAGTAGCCCTACCCTATAAAACAAATTGCAAACAATTCCAATTTATCTCAATAGAGAAAAGCATTGGCAGTAAAATTAATTCTGATTCTACAGTGAAATGGCTTGAACTAGTTTCTTAAACTTTCTATAACAATTGAACTAATAGTTGCGGGAAATGGAAACAGGTACTTATTACCAATAGCTTCTCCTGCTACATTAGCTTGGTCAGTGTCACTTAAACGGCGTTGTCCGGTATGAATTCATCCGGGATGTATTTAATCCCTGCGATTTTTTTTTACATAACATGCGCCTGAAATCCCCGAAACTTACTTACTTTACTTGAACACAACTACCGAAATGCTTAAGTGTTGCGAAGTGTTTAAGTCCCATGTTAAAGGCGACGAGCCTACTACCATCAACTGGATACTAATCCAGGCTGCGTGGCTGCTACCGTAGGCGCGGGCCTGTGTCGACGGTGGGCTATGGGCTAGCTCGCCGTCCGCCCGTCTCATGATGACAGGCCGTGTCGAAGGCGCGTTCGTGTTCCACGCGCGCCTCAAAGAGAGTCAGTAAAAGGAAGGGGTCCGCAAGGATCGATGCCTGCCGGGGTTGCGGGACTGTTCGAAAAAGATACCGTGGCCCTGGAATACAAAGGGCGATGAAGGAACCTGGATGGGTTTTAGTCAGTAAAAGTCTGACACTCCCTCCTGCTCCGCCCAGAGCGGGAGAAGTCATTTGATGATTTCCTATCCGAAAAAAAAAAAAAAAAGGCTGCGTGGTTGCTACTTAGAAATTGTTGCTGGAAAAACCCTCAAACATTCTGATTCTACAGTGAAATGGCTTGAACTAGTTTCTTAAACTTTCTATAACAATTGAACTAATAGTTGCGGGAAATGGAAACAGGTACTTATTACCAATAGCTTCTCCTGCTACATTAGCTTGGTCAGTGTCACTTAAACGGCGTTGTCCGGTATGAATTCATCCGGGATGTATTTAATCCCTGCGATTTTTTTTTACATAACATGCGCCTGAAATCCCCGAAACTTACTTACTATACTTGAACACAACTACCGAAATGCTTAAGTGTTGCGAAGTGTTTAAGTCCCATGTTAAAGGCGACGAGCCTACTACCATCAACCTTCACAACCCAGTTAGTACTAATACCTAAGTAAGACCTAAGATCGGCAAACAAATAATTGGACTCATAATAATCTTGTAAAGGAACCTTGTAACTATTGGTAAACTTTATAATATGGTTAATAGCCTTATCATTACTATGTACAAACATAGCAACTTCTACTGTTTCTGCAATCAGGTAGTTTTTGGAAACATTAAGAAAACATTCATTATTCAAAATCTATTTATAAATCTTCTTTTATACACAAATCAGTGTAAAATTACTAAAGGTTATCTATCCCAATCAGTAGACTTTCACAAAATAAATTTTCTTGAACAGAAATGTGATGATTTTCTCATTCATTTTACAAGTCTAGCGTTTGCTCGCAGCTTCACTCGCGTTACGGTTGGTAATTATCAACGTTTTAAATATAGCCTTAGACAGTCGAGGATAATATAGCTTCCTATTAGTGAAATACCTTTTGGAATCAGATCAGTAGTTTCGAAGATACAATAAATCTTATTAAACTTTACCTCTATATAAAATACACGCAACTTTCGTCCGTGTGACAATATTATAAAAATACTATTTCCCCGTTTTTTTTTTAACATTTTCAATTGATTCTACGCTCCTATTGGTTGTAGCGTGATGTTATAGTCTATAACCTTCTCGCTAAATGGACTACCCAACACTAAAAGATTTTTTCAATTCGAAAAAGTAGTTTCTGAGATTAGCGCGTTCAACCAAACAAACTCTTCGGCTTTATAATATTATTATAGGCAAGACTCCATAACCGTATCTATTCGGTGGTCAATTCAACAGCTGACATTAAAAACAAAAAAAAAACAACTAACCGTTACGATTCGTGTCCTTGAAATCCACGTAACTTTCTTTTTTTATTTAAATCTTCACTGTGTCAGTGTGTCATCGTATTTCTATACATAGCTTTATCTTGATAATAGTTGGTTTCCATGGAATATTAGTGGGTAAATATTAGCTTCTTGAAAAACCCTGAATCAAGTTTATTTAACGTTTACAATTTATATCCGTTAACTTAGAGCTTTGTTTAGTTAAGGACTTCCTCTTACAATTCCTAGATAAGTTTGGTTTACAACTCCTAGATGGTTGAGTAAACTAGTTTTATTAAAAAAAAATCTTACTTTGTGGTTGATTTAATGCTGTCTATTATATAAGCAAGATTCAACGGCCAGAAAAAAAAACACAAAGCATTTCCGTCAATTATACCATTACAGGCACTTTTGAATGACACAAAATTCCAGAAAATAGAATGTTCTTATAAAAATTTGCCAGAAAATGGAATATTCTTGTACAATATTCGATCATTACATTGTAACGATTGTTGCAGCTGGCGTTCTGTAGTTTGTGTTTATGAAATAGTAAAAATGGTTTAAGTTTACATATTCTTTACCTTTTAATTTCTTCGAATCTAGGACCACCAGAATAAAAAATATACGAGGTGTAAAAAGATTCTTCACGAAGCCCTACGTAACTAACTAGTAACCCTAACTAGCTAACTAAAAAATATTGCTGAGAAACGACTTTTTTTGGGTGATACTGAGAAATCACGTTTTATGGTAAAACTCAATGTAACACACTCAAAATATTGAGCTGATGGATGCATTGAATAGTAACGGGTAAAACATGCAGGTATTTAAAGTAAAGTTAAACCTTAAAAACTAGTATTAAAAAAAAAACTTGTTAAAAGTTGGAACTTTGATCCCTAATAATTATCTCCGTAACTAGAAGGTTCTCAGGTATGGTCTAGAAAACGATCGCAGTGACGAAGAGAACAAGAGTGCCTTTTGGCTTCGTTAAGGGTCTATTTACACCCTTTATATTCCAGCTTTTCCTTTAAAATATCACAATTAAAACAACTATAATTAATCTCTCAACCTTAACAAACAAGACACTGTCTAAAAACTAAAGTCTTATCAAGGACGTAGAAGCTAAAATTACAAGTTTGAAACATTTCAAAGGCAACAAGAGATTCAGCTTCAGTAAATCAAATACTTAGAAAACGATATTCTTTAGGATACCCGATATTTGATGGGCCTTTTATTAGGTACATGACAAAGTGAGGACAGAAGTTTTGATTGAAGAAAACTTAGTTTTTCATTAAAGTTATGTTGTTATGGCTTCTGTGATTCGCGTAATAATAAAACATTCCTGGGGCCTAGCACGAACACTGCACTATCTGTGTCCTTATCGCCATTATTTCAAACCCAAATGCTGTTGGACAGTCGTATCCGTTGGTGCGTTCGTGCAAGAGATTTGATTTTTTGGTTTTTCTAAATGCACCAACTTATTTGCAAAACTTGATAACAATATTCTTCACAATATTATCCAGTTGAAGATTTATTTCTAGCGGTTATTTTTATAACGTTATTGGAAAATATGGTTTGAATAAACAATGTTCGTACTTGCTTGTTGATGTTTGTCATCATTACGATATCAAAGCCTCCTTCAAATATAAATAATAATGATTTCATTGGTGTAATTATAAAGCTCCTTCAACACACATATTGCAACAGCAAAACCACAACGCTTACAGCAATAGTTTTCAAGTAGGTAGGCATACAATTTTATTAAGGAAATACCTGTAATTGCCACTATTAGTTCAAGCTAACCGCCGTCAACAATTCAACCACATTTTAGCTAACTAAGGTCAACAAAGCGTAAGAATTTGACATTAAACTTAGCATACTGATTACGGCACCACTAAACCAACAGCAACTTCAACGGCACACCTGAACTGTTTGCAAACGGCAAAGAACGCCATCACTCAAGTACTTGGGTAACAACGTTATGTAATAGGCAAACGGCATACTTTACCATGTCATTTCTGTTATATAAGTAGGGTCGTACTCTGTCAATATATAAATGACACACTTTTGTTTCAATTAGAGTATTAACTGTTATATAAGTTACTAGTTTTGTTGGGGTCAGTGTACTTAGTGGTACCAGTTTGGAAGAACGAAATAGGGTCCTCAGTTACGATTGAAGATATCGCAAGCTTGGTCTCGTTGGTTGTGTCAATTTCCATTATATATTCTCAAGAGTTCATCATTCTCTTGAAGGCCCTAGGACTGGACTGCCTCCTATAGACAAAAAAATGGTAACTCAACAAATCCATGTTTAGAGTAATACAGAGAATATTGAACAGTATATCCATCGTTTTCAGTACAAAAAAAAGATATGCATATTTTTATTAATGTTTTTTTTAGTGTCCCATAATAAATGCGGTTATTTTGATGAAAGACTTATTGCTTTTTACATTACGAGACCAGTAAGTAGTGATACAGTACCCGATTGTAAATGAAAAGTAGCTGAAAGATCGGATGTATCTTTATGCGATTCCATCCCTCCACCCAAATGTCCTTTCTTTGGTATTGTTCGTCGTTTCGATGAGCTCCTTGAGTTATAAGTCGAGCTACACGATAACTGACAAATGCTTGCACTGACTGGACAGGTCCACTTAAATCTGTGTGGTTCTTTCTTCAAAAGACCATCTCAGACACTAATCTGCATAGTCCTCATGTGAATTGAGCAAAATTATGTCTGGACTTCAAAAGAGACTATGACCTCTGAGTTTGTTTCGGCTGTTTCTTCTCAGAGTAGTCAGGTACGAAACACCGGCCCCATCTAGTTTTAAAAAAAATGACGTGTAAAAGTGTTTGTAAAAACCTACTTGCAAAATAAACATCATTTATCATTTATCATCGAATTGTTACTGCAATAATATTGGCAGGTTACTGTTTTCAACTTTAAAATGAGAAACAACCAAACTTTTTAAAATATTTAGAGGTCCCAGCACGAGTGTTAAAGTTTTCCACAAGTTTTTTTTTACATCGATTTTTTTATCGAAAATAAAATTATCCTACAGTATTTTAGTTCAATTATTTGCAAGAAGCACAATCACTATCATCCATAGATGAATGAAATTATGAAAATATTATTTGATAAATATTAAATAATTATTATATAAATAATTATTTGATAAATTTATAAATATTCAATATTATTCTTAAAATTATGAAAATATTATTTGTGACATAATTTTTAATTTAAAAATCGACGTATTTACGTTACAACAAAACTCGAGCTAGGGTCTCAGAACAGTAATACTAAACACTAACATTTACGATCTCCCTAAATCCTTCACCCCAAAATCAAGATAGTCTCAGACTGAATCTTCTGGCCTTACCCTCCTAACGCCTAAAGGTAATTAAGTCAGCTGTTTAATCAAAAAGTCAGATGAAGTTTGCTTAATTATCAATAATTTAGGGTAATTGGCCCTTTGATATAACATCATAATTAATGACACCGGGTGACGTTGAAGGGCCATGTTGAGGCTTCGGATGTACCAAGGAAGTTGTTCTTTTAATTGGAGATTGTTTGTCAAGATTTTTGAAGGAAGGAAGTGCTTTGGGGCTGTTCTGAAGATCTTGTTAGGAGGAATGAATGAACATTTGCATAAACAATGCTTCAAGATCTGTCATCACGGCAATGCCTTATTTTATGGTTTCGCCGAAAAGGACATTTTAAGGTCCGTACTTGGCTTAAGGGAATCTTAGTACCAGGTGAAGTGAAGTATCGTTCCGGTACCGACTCTAAGTAGATGTGGGATAGACAGGTAGCCTTCTAGTTTTTCCCATTTTTCACTGCTATTCAATTATGGAAAAAGAAAATGACGAAAAGCTGTAATTTCCTATAGTTACCAGAACTTTTTTATTCTATAAAACGTATGGAAATGTGTATTTATCGTGAATTTTACCTTTACTTTTTTATTTGTTTTTTTTTTTCTAAGGGGACTACAGGAGCTAAACGCGAGTTTTATAATGCAAAAAAGCATTTGATTCACTGCCATAAACAAAACCAGAAAAATATATGATATACTTCAGGATATATGCTAGTATGATAGTGTTTTGAAAACACATTACAACTAATTTTACTCGATTATAAAAATCACGAACTTATCTCTAAAAAATTCTTTTAACGAGTAAAAACCATACTAAAATACATGCGTTCATTCTGATTTTTTGGCAAATAATTTTACAAGCAACATATTAGCATGATAGTGTTTTATTTTTTTAATACAATCAATAAATTTTTTGCAAATCGCAAAAAACCACTCATTTCGCACTATTCGGCCGCAGTGACTGACGTAACAACCACTTTGTAGTGCAAGCTGATTAGAATTTTATTCTAACAGTATTTCAAACTAAGTTTGAACCTTGAAAAAGAGTTGCATATTTAGCTCCTGTAGCGCCTTAAAAGTTTTATAATTAGATTAACTTTATAAACATTATTTGGAGTTTAAAAATTTCACATAACTTAAATCACTTTTTGTAAAATAAGGAGAATAATTGGCAGAATATGGTTCTATTTACTCAAAAATTTAACATATATCTGCAAAACAATGTGAAAAGACTCATCTTCACAAGTAGCACAAAAACTTTTGAGAAAGTCAAACCAAACCCTCATTGTTCGTACAAGTGAAAGCATTTCTGAACCAGGTCAACATTTGATATCTTTGTTTTCGTAAAATTAACCTTAATAACATTTAAATAGGTTTGTATATGCATAAATTGCTTGTTTTTCTGTGTTTAAAATGCAAGAGGTCAGATTATAATGGAACATGAAGAAAATGTAGGGTTGCCCACTTAAAGTAGAGCCGTTATGAAAAGTTTAAATAATTGTATGTACGGCTGCGATTTACGGGTGCAGCACTTTCAGAATAAGTGAATGTGCTTTATGACTTATGTTTTTGCTGGTTGTTGGGTAAGCAGGACGTGAGAAAAGGATTGGCAATGAGGAAAAAATCGTAAAACGTACCCAGCCATGCAATGAAAAGTGGAGTCTTTATATTGTTGGTAAATTTTTGGTAACTTTATCACTTTTTTGGATAACTTGAGTAAGCGTTCGTTTGACTGCAAAATTTGTACCTATCAGATATTGCTCAGAAATTGCTTATTTATTCAAACATTGAGTTAATTGTCTGCAAACTTAATATACGAAATGACTTGTTTATCACAAAAAATGGGTATATTAGGTGAACGGAGTAGAAGCTTATACCTAGCTTTTTTTATTTTTCTACAGCTTAGAAAAAAATTGATCCACCATCAAAAAACGCTACAAATTTCAAGTAAACTTTTCATATTAGAACAAAGAAAGATAAATTTTGAAAAACTAAATGAAAAATATCGAATTTCAAATCATACACAATACGCGTATGATTTGAATTTCGCATTGATTTAAGTTTTAAAATGCCATTTGCCTCTACTCCGTTCACATAATATACCCATTTTTTTTTGTAAAGTGATAAAAAAGTCACCTGTGTAATATGTATGATATAAACGACAAGCCTGTTATATATTATTTAATATCTAACAGGCTTGTTGTAAAACTATATATGCTAAATGCTTGGATGAATAATAAGTAAGAAATGCATAATTTACCGCTGAGCATGAGCTCGATTCCCAGGTCGAATATTTCCTTCAATACTTTTGGATTTATGTGAGATTGATGACAATAGGCCCCCGCCTCCGATTAGGGACTTAAAAATAACTGGTGAAATGCTTGTGTTCTATTTGGGTTGCGCCTCAACCTAACCCATCGAGGATTACAGGCGTTATATTACGTTATGTTCATCTATACTAATATCATAAAGAGGAAAGATTTGTATTTTTGTATGTAACGAATAAACTTAAAAATGACTGGACCGATTTGAAAAATTCTTTTAGCATTGGATAGCTACATTATCAGCGAGTAACATAGGCTTTATTTTATCCCCGTACTCCCACGGGAACGGAAACTACGCGGGTGAAACCGCGTGACGTCCGCTAGTAATTTATAAAGTACTAGCGGACGTCAGGCGGTTTCACCCGCGTAGTTCCCGTTCCGGTGGGAGTACGGGGATAAAATATAGCCTAAGTTACTCAGGGTGAATGTAGCTTTCTAATGGTGAATGAATTTTTGAAATCCGCGCAGTAGTTTTTGAGTTTATTCATTACAAACATACACACACAAAAATACAAATGTTTCCTTCTTATAATATGTAATAAGTGTAGAAAAATACTGTCTGCCCTTTCGCCACATTGGCAATGATACCTTAATTGTACATAAAATTACATACTATTACGTTATTTGGCTAACATTTAAACCTATTAGATAATCACCCACCATTGTGTCGAAAACAAATTAACATTTGCAGTCATAATCAGTAAATACAACACTTAACGCCTACGCAATAAAAACTAATACGGTAGCAAAATTAACATTTTCCCAATTTAAATGCGGTCTGACATATTTTATTTTAGCGAATTTGAACTCTAAAGGCTTGTGTTAAAAGTGTGTTAATTTTTTTAAGGTACTATGTGTAATGTTTATGCTTGGTAACCTATTGGTCAACGTATAGTTAGCTATCTATGGGCGGTGCATACAATGTGCAATGTCCGTTGTGTTGTGTGGCGCAATGTGTGCTCGCCTTTATAATTTTCTATTGTAGATCCTTTAAGCAGGAGGAGCTCGTGGCTATATAATAACAGCCGCTCGGGTCGATCGTTAGGTTCAGCCGTGCTTGCCTAGGTTGGTCTGTGGATGGGTAACCACCCATCACATACCGAGTTTATTTCCTGCCTCGGAAAGCACGTTAAGCAGTTGGTCCCGGCTGTCATTTGTAGATCTTTGATAGTCGTTAGGTAGTCAGAGGCCCAAAAAGTCTGACAACCAGCTTACCAAGAGGTATCGTATTACCCGGTACTAACAGGGTTGTGGAGGTCAGATAGGCAGTCGCTCCATGTAAAATACTAGTATTCAGCTGCATCCGGTAAAACTGGAAGCCGACCCCAACATAGTTGGGAAAAGGCTAGGCAAATGATGAGAACCTACGTAGGATTGTGGCAGGATAAATTTATTTGGGGGTTACAAATAAGAGTATCTGTCATTAAAGTGGCCGGAAGAAACTGGATAGCCATGACACAAAACCGCCAAAAGTGGAGAGATTTGGAAGAGACCTACACTCAGCGTTGTGTGGCCAAAGGTGAAAAAGAAGAACTTATGAGAAAGATTGTAACGCACTATTTAAAATTCTGAAGTTTGTATACATGTATTTACTGTACTTTGAAATGGATTTGGATGTAGGTAATTTAGAACACAGATAAACTATGAACTGCATTAACATACATATAACATCGTACGTCAATTGAATTCAACGCGAGCGAAGACGCGGAAAAAAGTTACAACAACAACAGCCCATAACGTCCACTGCTGGACATAAGCCTCACCCATGATGGGAGGAATTTGACGTAATCTCCACACTTGGCAGGCGGATTGGAGATCGCAGTGATGAAAGACTAACAGAAAACCTTGCTGCCCATTCTCTGGTCTACGGAGGCGCAAGGTGTTCTGCCTCAGACATTAGTGGCCTTATACGACACCTGTGAGCGTAATGGGTTGATTCTATCTACTCTGCCGGATACCACACGGCTATGGTATGAGAAAAAGTCAACATTCCATGAAATATATTTCATTATTATCAACATGGATACCTCCAGGACTACTAATTGGAAGATAATGGTTCTTTAAGCAAAACTAATTACAGCATAATCTAAAGTATATCATAATTAGAATGTAATACAAATATACGCAAACGTCAAAACGATAAATACAATATCAATATTCATAATAATATCCATATACACAGCACTAAAGATGTTGTATTGTTCCCAATGTGGTCTTAAATACGTACTTATGAAGAAGATACATACTTAGAAACATTGTATGATGCAAATCAAACATGATACTACCTGTTAGCGGAAGGCTTTGTCAGGAAATGTGGTACTAAGTGGTAAATAAGCTGCAATGACAGGAAGGCTACTTAATACTAATAATATCCTTACAATCCCTGCTAATATTGGTAATGTGATAGTCAGTCTGTTTGTCCTGCTTTCACTCCTTCACGCATTAACCAAGGATCAAGCAGTACTATTGTGTGAAGGCACCAAAAATTAACACTTGTCGAAGGATAATGTAAAGATTCACACGTTTTAAAACTGACAAGAGACGCTGTATTAGAAGTTGAGAACTTGTCAAACTCTGATTTAGCAATATATGTTTTAATTTCACTGGTTTCACTGGCTTTTTGAATACTGGTAACTTAGAGATCGACAGGTTCTAAACTTCAAATACTCAATACAAAAACCTAAGTCTGCTTACCAGATGCTTACTGATAATTTAATCAATACTGTAACTGGACATACCTGAAATAATAAGGAAAAAAAAACCCATTAGAAAAACATTAAACATCAATACATTAATAATTAATCAATACCATAATTATTATCTTCTTCTATTAAATATAGATCTCGTGTCACAGTATTTGTTATTGAACTCACGGCTTTTTAATGTATATTTGGTAGGTTGACTAAAAATAGGTCGTAGGGTATTTTTTATACCGTAATTTATACGACAGAACAACGTTTTTCGGGGTCAACCAGTAATCTATAAATTCCTCACCAACCAATAGAATAGATATTTCTAAAGTGAGCATCAGTAGATTGTCTGTAACCTCACCTATTGACATGCATCTAGACGATTAAATTAAACTACTATATTAACACGAAAACTAGGTTAAAACAAATCTAAAACTTAGTTGTTATTGACCCTTGCCAACTGAACTGTTACATATTTGGTAACCGTTTTGTTACAATTTGTTGTTTGGTCACGAATGTTATTGTTTGTAAACTAGTTGATGACCGTGATATTGTCTATGATAGGTTTATGGGTCAGGCTTTGTGAAAAATCTTTGTTTTGACTGTTTTGTTGGTTTAGTGGTCTTATGAGTGACTTTTGAGGGTGAAGTCTTGGGTTCGGGTGGTTTCAAAAATTTATTACTAGGAATTGTAATGGGGAATTTTTCAGTGGCAGACTAGAGTGTGACTTGTACTATTCCTAAGGAATGGGAGTTTACTAGGAAAATTTGGATATCCAAAAACTTTTGCCTATTTATTCAGGAAATAAACGGTTATTTAGACGGTCTAACAATTAATTGATAGTAGTTGTAATTCTTTTTAATGTATGTACGTATTCTTTGTTATTTCAAAAGTAACATAGAGTGTCACAATGGGCAGTCGGCGCCTGCACGTATTTTGACCACAGATTAGATTAATTCCACTATCTGACCAAACCAAAGGTTGCTTAACTTCAACATTATTCAAGACATGGGCTCTACTGATAATTGTAACCAATGTTAGAGCGTAACGGCTCTATCAGCTACGGATATGATGTAAATAGTTTTGAGGTCACTCTGTAAGCACTTGAAGGTGACACGATGTAGAGTTTGCTAGTGTCTGTACGAATGTAGAGATGATAATGAATATTTAAAGGTACGCCGATTCAATTTTTTTACAAATGTAAAGATACATTATTACAATTCGCAAGTTAAAATCATTTTAAGGGTTATTTAGAGAAAATCTGAAAACCAGTCTTACCAAAGGATAAGATGTTACGTAACGACTGGGTCAGAGGTCGGAAAAGAGCAATCGCTCCATGTAATAATTATACTGGTTTTTAATTACATAGAGCGCTGAGCTGCATCCTTAAAAACTGAAAGCCGACTCCGGCATGATCGGGAAAAGGCTAGGCAGAGGAACCTACATCTTTTTTAATTGTGACGACAAGCCCGCTATACTATTCCCAAACCACTGCACCTCCTGAACGCCAGAATCAACAGTCTCAACCACCAGAAAAGCGCCAAAACAGTGAAACTCGATGAAGTCCCAGAGAAACAATTTAATGGTCTTGGATCTAGCCAGGAACCAACCTAAAGCTTGAAATGCTCACCACCGGAATTACAGACTGATATAATTGCGGAAATTATACTTATATATTACCTACCTGCATACATACATGACCGGTTGCAGAACCTATGCTAGGGAAGTCCGTAAAAAGTTAATGTATGTGAGAAATAGTAAAATTAGTAATAATTTGGAGTGTCAGCGGATATGGAGCAAGCAGTGAGGTCGATGTATCGAACTGAAGGTAAGCCGTTTGAAGGTGATAATTGTAACGTAGTCATTTTATGCCTGGTGGGACCAGTAATAGCTGGAAGCATTTCTAGAGAGGGATAAGAGTGGCTTGGTTAGATTCAGACGTCCAAAGTTCTATTGGGTTTTTCCATCAGGGATTTCTCACTAGCTAACCAGATTCTGAATTTGAGTCCGGTTGGTGGCAATAGGCTCACTCCCTATGACATGGAACTCAAACATAGTTGGCGAAATGTGGGTGCTGCTTAAAAATTGGCTCCCTTTTTGTAATTTAAAAAGCTAGCCTTTTGCAGATTCATGTACTTAATAGGTAAAAAAAAATTCTAACAAAAAAGTGGAACTTTTTCATGTTTGTCATTTCGACAGTTTTAAAAGTTCAAAAGTCAACATTATGTTATGTCATACTATAATGGTATGGTTGGTATGGTTAATTTATTAGTAGGTATAATAAAAAAAAAAACAAATACCTACCTTAAAAATAACAAATATGGCGACCATAAATTGTATTGTGTTTCATAAAACAATCTAACACCTATTTGTTAAAACTTACAAATCTTTTAGCTAATATTGATTTAACTTATTAATGGAAGAAAATAATCTTTGGAATACTAGGAGTACCCGCAACTTTGACATTTCCTTAAGACTAAGTGCAATTTCTAGACATAAAATCTCAAAGTTCATCCATCATAATACCTATATCATAACTAGCTTCGCCCATGTGAAGTTCGATAATTGTCCCACGGGATCATACTACCGGGATAAAAAGTATCCTAAGTTGTAATCCAGTTTTTAATCTAACTGTGCGCAAAAATTCTCGCAAAATTTATCTACACATGTTTTTGCAAATAAATGAATCTTTATCTATATCTTTATCTTTTATCATATAAGTCTGTTCAGTGTTCAGTAATTTTAGCATTTAAGAGTAGGTAACAAACATCCATCCATTCATCCTCACAAACTTTCGCATTTGTAATAATAGTAGAATTCTCCTCTATACTCTTATAGTCAACAATGCACCTACTCAAAACTTTCCTCACGACATTTCCTTGTTTCTTAAAACAGAACTTGCTGGGCAACAAACAATCAACACAAGTTTTCTCGGTACAAATAAATTAACCATTCCTAGATAAAAGCCTTTGGACTCGTAAAAGAGTGACCACACTGACTGACGGCATGACGCCAGTCAGAATCATGACCCTTTTTGACTATGCGATAGAAGTGGATACTCCGATGCGATGTCATTTGCATCATCCGTTCCGAAATGAGAAGCTATAGTCAAATCGCTTTAACTAGGGAAAACAATTGAATGTGAACTTGTACCAAAAACTGGCAATTGTAAACGATAGCTATCGCCAGTATCGCCACTCGGCTTATTCCTGAAATCCCCCCTAAAAGTCCCCCTAAGGAGGAAAAGTGGAATCTAAGAAACTGTCGCTATACATCATATCGCTCGTGTATCATATGCGTCAGGTAATTATGATGTTTAGCGACAATTAGTTTTGGATAGCGATAAATATCGTTTATGATTGCGAGTTTTTGGTTTACATTCAATGGTTTTGCCAGCTTAAAGCGATTCTTCTATAGCAATTTAAATTGATTTTATGGACATAAAGATTTTTGTAGGAAACCTCCCAGTTAGATGGATCGACATTTAAAAAATGTATAATTATGGATAGGCGGAAGGCGGACGATAGGATATTGTGGTGCATTTTGGGAGAGGCGTATGTAGAGATTTAGATTCTGATTAGCCGAGTTGACTGAATGATTGAAGTATCTGACTGCAGACTGAAGAATGTCGACAGTGTGGTCAATGTTTAAAAGCGGACATGTTACAAGGCTTCCCAGCTTGCGCAACCGCCACACGTCAAAACTGTCGTCCTGCCTACAAATTAATGTTGCACCACACACCACAGAAACAATCGGTTCTGTATGACGTTTGGCGTAAGTCCTAATAAATTCTGAGCACAGTCAACATAAATGTATGGTTTGAAATTGACAGCGGCTGTATTTCGTATCATTAAAGTCAGTTTTCCGATTAATTTCGTTGCGGGATCCAAGATAGTTAAATTGTTTCTCTGGTACTTCGTCGCGTTTCTTTGTTTTGGCGCTTTTCTGGTGATCTCCACTGGTGATTCTGGATTACAGGAGTTGCATTGGTTTGGATGTATGGAGGAGTAAACACTATTCATATTTTTCTCAATTTATCGCAAATCTTTTTGCCTACCGTAAATTCGGATAAGGTATTATTTTGTCATATAAGACTCGATTTGATTGACAATTTCCTGATACTTATTGTACAAATGTTTGTCATAAGCATCCATTTAATTGAAAAACCTAGATCCCCAAAAAGCTATTAATTTTTGAGGACAAGTAGTTCACATTTTATTATCACTGTCATTAAAAATATCTATTTTTGCTTGTAAATAACATAGCACCGGAGAAAGCAAAGTAAACATACATAATTTAATCCAATACAGTTATATAACACACTTTACTCTCTCTGCCAAGAAGTTGATAAGTAAATAAGTTATTTCATTGCATTTACTTATGCTGTGACCTTTATAAGTGTGAACTTTGGCCCAGCATCTTAAGACTGGACGGACGAGTCTCAAGATGGCAATGTGAGAAGAGAAGGGAATTCCGTTGAAGATGGGATATTATTTAAAATGTTATTTTAACATATTGGTATTATTTAATCGTTATTATACCTTAACCTATAATGAAACCGTCTATTTTGGATCTTACTAGCAACAACACAATGTAAATTAGTTTTTTTTTTTTTATATACTAATATGACATCGCGTATTTAATCCCTTGAGGCTGATGCTCCAGGGTAGCCCGCGAAATTAATTATTTTAAAGGTTTTTTTGCAATTTGCAGGCCAATGCGAGGTTGTATGTTGATTAAAATATTGTTCGCGACTGTAAGACGTATAAGAAAATTTAAATTCCGCGGGCTACCCTGGAGCATCCACCTTAAGGATCGATGTAGTGGTCGCAACCGCGAACGCTGATCATGAGGTCTTGGGTTCGACTCCCGGTCGAGCGGTGTTATTGGGTTTTTCTATCATCCATTTCTCAGTAACAGCCACGGATGCTGCATTTGTGCCGGGTTGATATGGGAATAGGCTCGCCCCTTATTACATGGGACTTAAAAATAACTGGCAAAATGTGGGTATACTATGTATTAGGTACACCTCTCCCTAACCCTTCGAGGATTACAGGCGTGATGTTATGTGAACTCTTTTCGTTCAGGATAGTTTTAATCATTTAACTGTTTAACCATCACTCTACGTGTTCATTTCACAGACCTCAAATAATTTAGGAAAAATATGATAAATCGAACTTATTCCAACAAGTCCATATCAGACACAATCTTCACTTTACAAATGAACTAATCAAAATTCAAATCCCACTTATTTGCTCTTACACACGTAAAACGTCAATAAACACAAGCAATGACATTAAAAATCGTAACACAAAGTGACAAACTAACATACAGTGTCCTTACTAAGACCAGGCGGCCTTGTATGCGCGTGCGCAAGCTTTCAACATTGAGTTACCCAACAGCCACCAGTACAGCAAGACATCTTCAAGTGTTGTGTTTATTCTGTGGCATGGGTCTGACCAAAATGGTGACAAGACCAGTGTCAGTTGAGCTTGGCTAGTAGTGAATTCGGAGCAGTTGGACGTCGATTACAATTTTGGTAATGTATTGGATCAAATTGTTGGCTAACAATGCGTAAAAATGTATTGTTTGATGGTATGTTTGTTTAGCATGTACCTAAATAGAAGTGTCTTCGGGATTAACAGCAATAAAAAGCTCCAGCTTTTTACTGTGGACATTAAAAGACTTTCAGGCATTTTATAGTGGACTATACAATGCCTGAAAGTCTTTTAATGTAAACAGTAGCCCTGAAAAATTAGCTAGATAAATCTAGCTTTAAGGCTTTAAGTTACTTTTTAATATTGTATTTGCAAAATATCGGTTTTGAATCTCGGTCTATATTAGCGGTTGATTCAGAAATCTTTCGATACTTATAGTATTTTCTAGTCAATTCTTGTATTTTCCTAAATGAAGCTATAAAGTCTTTCGACCCTTTCCAAACTGCAATTGTGTATGTTAAAAACATACGCAGTAGCTATTCCAAGACCAATACACAACTTTCTCATTTACACAAACTTTTCTAATATGAAGCTGATATATTCTAGAACGTTCTTTTCATTCAAGATCATTATAAAACCATTACTTTACAAATGGCTGGACATATCAATACAGCTCTTCATAAAATGGTCGTATTCGGCAGTTTCGCTCACAACACAAGAATCGGTATTTTAGTGGCGATTGAATAAATCTTGTTACCTCATTGTTTCGTCGACGTTGAAGGAAATTATTAAGTTTAACCGCTTATTATTGTGAAGTTGATTTATTGTGAAAATTGTTTATTGTGGTGTTATAAAGCCTCGGATTTCAATAGGGCGCGTAATCGTTAATGGCAAAGGAAAATTAGTATGGAATTTGGAGATTCAGAAACATAACAAACAATGCTGCTAAAAGAATAACTTAGCATCCTGTTTTAGGCAGAGGTAACCCTATAGTCTATCATTTCACCAGTTATGATTAAGTCCCATGTTATAAGGGCGAGCCTATTGCTATTAATTGGGGTCAAATTCCGACACCTGGCTGCTACTGAGAAATTTTTTGGTGAAAAAAACCAACACTTTGCCGGACCTAGGAATCGAACACAAGAACCTTCTCCGCCTTCTATCCTTTTAGGTATTAGGATTAGATTATATGCCACCTAGTACAGAAACGTCAGTTAACTTTTTTTATTCGAAATTAGTATTTAATTCAATTATTGCTTTGTCAGAGTTATACCACATTGAGATCTAAATAAAAGAACTGTGGTTATTGGGAAACTATTAATCAAGTAAGACTTGATTTAAGTTAGAATGATTAATGACCAAAGATAATGCGGTTTGCGGTTATGATTATCTTAAATATCAAACAATAATAATGACACTTACCAAGACACATTCACAATACATTTCTCAATCTATAACGAAGTACATTCTAATATAATTAAAAACATCGCAATTATAAGAAAAGTCAGGGTCATTGGATAGTCTTGATGCAAAGTCTATTCAATAACGAATGATAGATAAAATAAATGCAACGATGGAATGAAGTAATATGTCAGATAAGGTCCACAATGATATTTTGTAGGTAGCTCGAACGTTATAAAATTCTATTTAGAACTGAAGTATGAAAACATAGAAGTCCATTTTGTTCTAGAATTTACGGCAACCTTTATTTGATATGTTTTTATGAATCGTCTACTGCATTATGTCAAACAAGTTTTTAATTATGCATTGCATTTGAGCCGGGAAATGACGGACCAAAAGTCTTCGAACCTAGTCATCATGCAACAAAAATAACACTTACAATCACTAACAATAAATAGTATAAAACAAAGTCGCTTCCCGCTGTCTGTCTGTCCTTAAGTATGCTTAGATCTTTAAAACTACGTAACGGATTTTGATGCGGGTTTTTTTAATAGATAGAATGATTCAAGAGGAAGGTTTATATGCATATATCATGCATAATATAGTAGATAAACACTGATAATTTTAGAGGTTTCTAATGTGATGCCGTAGACAAACACTTTTTTTTTGCGCTTACATTGCAAACGCTGGCTGAACCCTACGAGATAGATCAAAATAATGTACTACAGTACCTATTGTACACCTTAAAAAGGTCTACAAAAAAGCCGCGATAATATATCTCTATCTCTTAGACAACCATCCACAATAACCATTTTTTATCCTTTACTTTTTACGAGAAATAATGGCTTATTTACGATTTTAAGCAATACGGCATTAATCCTTATCCAATTAAGTATCTTAATTACATTGTGCATTTAATATAGATCAATATGGCACTTTACATCATATAATTTAAATGAATATTTTTGAAGATATTACAGAATTCAAATGCAGGGACATAGCGGCTGCGGTGGTACCAGCCGGGGTGCTGGCGGCGCGTGCCTATAAAATAGCAGTCAGAGATTCCAAATTTGGCACATAGGTTCCTTATGAGGTTTAGTGGTGCACTAAGAAAGGATTTTTCAAAATTCACCCCTATAAGGGATGGAAACGGGGGTCCAAAGTTTACATGGGGAAATAATTTTATTCGAAACTTATCAGGAATACTCCTATCGATAAATGAGTAAACATTTGTGATTCAGGTTTTTTTTCAGAATTCAACCCCTAATATGGAGAAATGGGGTGACAATGTCTGAAAATCAACTCATAGCCCAAACCACTGGGTCTAGAGATTCTATATTTAGCATGCGTAGGTTTCTTATGATTGTGATGATGTTGATTGTGATAATGATGATGATGATTTTGTGTTAACCATGATGATGATTGTGATAATGATGATGATGATTGTGATAGTGATTGTGCTAGGGATAGTGATAGTGATAGTGTTAGTGATAGTGATTGTGATAGTGTTAGTGATAGTGATAGTGAAAAAATGTGGTATATAGGGTGGAAGAGACATTGACGCACAAAACGGTTACCTACCACGTATTTAGTACATCATTCTGAACCCCCATAATAGAAAATTTTCATCGGTTATTAAAAAAAAATTGCTTATTTGTAGGAGACAGTTCATATTTATTTTGAAAACCGATGAAACATTTCTTTGGTGTGTGTCAAGTCTGACAACCAGTCTTACCAAGGAGTATTGTATTACCCAGTACTAACTGGGTTGTGGAGGTCAGATAGGCAGTCACTCCATGTAAAATACTGGTATTCAGCTGCATCCGGTTAGACTGGAAGCCGACCCCAATAAAAGTTGGGAAAAAGGCTAGGCAGATGATGTGTGGGTGTCATAACTAAGCGTAATTAATTTTTCAAATTGTAATCGGATGCTAAACGTAAGCATTGTTCCAACCATGGCGTACAAAAACGGGGAACTTGGTTCAACTTTAGGGTCTTTTGAAACTAAACTTTAAACTTGAGTTACCACTACAAAAATTCCTTATTAACAATCCAGGAACCTACAAAATAGAAACTAGTACTGGCTCAACATTATGCAGAAAAGAGCCATTAACGTGTACGCACGCTAGGCGTCGTCGCAAGCGCAGCTAATGTTGGCTAAACTTTCGCCAAGTTCAGGCGATACTTTCTCGAGTTCAACGAGGTTAATATTGCGGACCGTACAGCAAGGTTGTGTATTGTTTTTGCTATCCGTACCTGCGAAATTTACGGAATTTGTTTGTGTTCTGAAGGTTCAAAAGCTGTTGATTGTTTTATTTTTCATTGTTTTTGTTTTTCTATGAATGCCTAAGGAACGAAAAAGATGTTTGCCATAATGAGTGATTTATAAAGCCTGAATAAGAAAAACATTCTTATTTGTATCGTCTCAAAATAGGTTTTTCCTTTTTTATCAACAAGCTGAGGGTTGATGATTTTCGACTCGAAAATCAAGAATTCCTCATCATAGTGTTTATAGATAGCATGAAGTCAAGTTAGTTGACTTAGATTAACTGAGATATAAGTAAATATCTATATCGGATATTTCTGAATACTGTGCTGGGCCGATCCCAAATACATTGGGATTAGGGCAGGAGAATCGTGAAAACGTGCAGTTAGAATAACTGAAACTTATGTATTTTCCGTTTTCATTTCATTATCAGTTCGTCTACAAGATATTTTAAATGATGTCCTATGTTAATCTCGCGTTTAAAGACGTTGATTTTATCTATTTCTAAAGTCTTGCTTAACGTTTGAGCTCAAACTATCCTTTCACTGTACTTACAGATAGTGATCTTTTCTGATCTCTTGAACCGACATAGCTTGCAAACTGCAGCTTGCACCTAACCCAGGGAGCCTGCAAATACTTAGCTTTGACCTGCATTCATATTATTTATTGCAGTGATAAGTTGAATTTCTGATTGGAGAATTAATTTGTTTGAAATACTCAGTTTATTGACTGTTATGCTTGGTGCAATGTTTTAAGAACACGTAAAATAATTTATGTCTGATATTAAAGTTTAGTTTAAGAAAACTTTGATTCTTTCATTTCTTTAATATTCTAGCGAAAATGGTTAAAATTTAGATTTTTAGTATTTTATATTTTTTCCTTCTTTATTTCTTGAAAACAGAATAACAAGAACTTCAAATTATATCAAAATCAACCACTAGGTACCCAAGTATAGCAAAGTACTTCAAACTATAAATTGTCTTGTCAACCAAAAAAAATCGCTTCCTAATAACAACGATTAATCAACCAATCACTTAAACATTAACATAGATAACCAATCAACATAAATTTACTCATTACTTTCTTCATAAAGCACCTATTACACGGCACACTTCCAAACTACCTTTTCTCTCTTAAAAACTGCACTCGCAAAATTACGCCGTATTCGTCCCAGTTTTTGGCGAAAAAAAACGGCTATGTCTACGTAGCAGACGTATAAGGAAGCCAGGCTATCAATGCGTGTCTGTGACTTTTACCACGGTACCCACAGTTATTGTCATGTAATAAGTACGTAATGAGTTACGTTATAGTTTAGTGGCGTAAAAATTATGTGTGAGTCGTGGGAGGGCGCCTTAAGATAAGGTGATGTTACCTTTACGCATGTGTAAACACTCTTAAAGCTCTTTTACGAACACTTGAAGAGACTTACTCAGTGCTTAAATAAAAGTGCACTGTTAGGCCTGAATTCTTGTGACGGTGACGGTCGGTCGCGCACGGTCAGTCGCGTACGTCAGCGAGAAAAACAGTAGCAAATACACGCCGCTGACGTTAGCGTCGCAATAATGTGCTATAATTAGAACACAATGTATAATTGTACGCGCGACCGACGCACGCGACCGACGTCAGCGCGACAGAAATTCAGGCTTTAGAATTGAAAGAGAGTTGGCGTCCCATCAGTACAATCATTTATTTAGGCATCACAAGTATAAGCAGCGATTGGCGGCGGCGACCTCTCGCGTCCGGCCCTGGTGCAAGCCATGGTCCGGGGCGAGACGGAATGGGACGCCGTCACCTCCTTCTGCGAAGCAGTAATGCTAGAGAAGGAGGTGGCGGAACGTAAGAGGGAGAGAACCTCACAGCGTCCCGGCCGCCGCGGGAGACGCTCCGGGTGTCGGGGGCCACCACGTGGCCCCCGACCACCGCAGGCGCGGGCCTGTGGATGGTGGGCTATGGGCTAGCTTGCCGTCAGTCCGTCTCATGACGACAGGCCGTGTCGACGGCGCATTCGTGTTCCACGCGCGCCTCAAAGGGAGTCAGCAAAAGGACGGGGTCCGCAAAGACCGATGCCTGCCGGGGTTGCGGGACTGTTCGAAAGAGATACCGTGGCCCCGGAACACAAAGGGCGATGAAGGAACATGGATGGGTTTTAGTCAGTAAAAGTCTGACACTCTTTCCTGCTCCGCCCAGAGCTGGAGAAGTCATTTGATGATGTCCCATCCGAAAAATATAAGAAAATAAGGCATCACAAGTATTCATTTCAGAAGCAGCGTGGAAGTAGTTAGTTCTTAATTGAAGGAAGACATTGAATTGATTGCTTCCTAGTGTGCAATTAAATATTGATTAATTGATTTTACGAAACATTTTCATGAACGCGTTCCCATTTAGTTTCCAAATATGTAAACAAATTATTTTGTTGTTCTGGAAAAAGAAATTCCAAACCAAAACAACCAATTCAGTTCACGCTACAACATGCAAATAATTTTGTGACTTTTTCAATAGTCATTCTAAATAATTCTTTATCACTTGTTTCCTGAATAAGAGAACTAGGTACTAAAACTTTTAAGTTCATACCCTAAACCAGTTTTTTCAAAAGTATTCTGGTGCCTCAAACAGTATATAAACCAGATCTAGACCAGCTCGTTGAGACACACTCCAGACAGCTTCAATATCTCCGCTTGATCTCAAGACGTCGCTTATTATAATTCAGATTGTCTGTTTATTTATTCAAGATCGTTTGTAGAGTTTTCGAAATATGTTACAGATTATCTTGGACATTATCTAATTTCAAATAATATATTGGATGCTAGATGTATTTTTGTGTGCATCGTCGTATTAGAACTTAGAACGCACCACCTACATTTTTGCGGTACCTATATTTTTTAATACAACATTTATGTTATTTTTTAAGATAAAACATTTTTAGCCGTCAATGTTCCATGGTTCATGTTCCAATGGAATTTTTTTTCCATTTACAAAATGTGAAGCAACAACACATTAAATATTTTCCGACATCAGCATTTGCAGTTTTGCGGCTTCCAAAAACCCACTAATGATTATTAAATACACACATCAAAAGTATCTAGGGATCAACATATATTTTTGCAATAACTTTTCTCCTGATTGATATTAATTAAAATTTTCTTTAAGGATTCATCAAATAAAGTGTTTTCGTTTGTCACAGTAACGATAAACCAAGTCACCTTTGCATTAATAAAGAAATTTGCCATTTTCCTAATAAAGGGATTTTTGACATTTGAACCACTAACATTAAAGTTCGAAAAAAAGACTGAAATAACAGTTTTCTTTAAAATTTTATTGGGTAACTTAAACAATTAATAATCCGTGTTTCTACCGCGAACACTAACAACACAAGAACATCGGTTTGGCATACTCAAAATGAGTTCATCCAAATCACGCTGTGGAATGGCCGCCCATGTTCGTTGCAACAACAAAAAAAGGTCTTCTTGCGACTGGATACCCTCCATATTCGGCAGAGCTCTTTTCTGTAGCATATCCCATGCATGCTCAATCGGGTTCAAGTCTGGCGACTGAGCAGGCCAGGGCAGGACATTGATGTTAGCTGCGGCGAGAGTCTGTCTTACAACTCTTGCGGTGTGCGGTCGTGCATTATCATGCATTAACTGAAATAAGGGACCGATTTGCACTTGTAGAGGAACGATGACGTCTGATACAATCGTCTCAGCATAAATTTGAGCGTTGAGGTTGCCTCTGATCCAAATCAACTCAGTTCTTCCGCCGATCCAAATACCCGCCCATACCATGATGGTTCCACCACTATAAGGATGGACTTCCTGGCAGGATTTTAATCGCTGTTGGCGTCCAGGGGTTCTCCAGTGTCGTATACGTCTTGTATCCGGTCTCATACCAAAACGAGACTCATCAGAAAAGCACACGAAACGCCATTGTTCTTCTGCCCAATTTCTGTGTTCAAGAGCCCATTGATATCGAATCCTACGATTGTGCATTGCTATAGGTGGTACCCGTAGCGGTCTTCGGGAATGAAGGTTCACTTCATGCAAGCGGTTTCTGACTGTTTGGTCGCTAATTAAGTTCCCTGAAGAGTGATGAAGCCTCACGGCTAACATCATGGCGGTTATTGTTGGAGCTCTTCGAGTTAAGATTTGAATGTATCGGTCTTGTCTCCGTGTGGTGCAGCGATACCGTCCTCCATGGCGCTCAGCCACGGTACCAGTGCTTCGGTAACGTGTCCAAAGTCGACTGATAACACTCTGACTTGTATTCAGAGCTAAAGCTACAGTACGTTGCCGGGAACCAGCTTCTATCATTCCCACGGCTCTGAGCATTTCTTCCCTGCTTAAATGACGTCGCCGCTCCATAATAACGTTGGTTTTAATCAGTAGTAGGGAAACAGTAGCACTAATAATGTCTTCAATGCGTTGTATGTTTTTATAGGGAAAATATTGACAGCTTATTTTCATCTTTTACTCGAATTTGATTGAGAGTTCCTGATTCAAATTATGAAATGCACCAAAAAGGATCCATATAAATTTATAAAATCATAAATTTATTACAAAGCCACATCTCAATCTCAAGAAATCCGCATAAAAATGCTTGATCCCTAGACATTTTTGATGTGTGTATATCATCAAAGAATTCATCATAATTATTGTTCACCATATTTGACATCAAATGAGTACTAGTCAAACAAGTTTACTTAATTTGGCAAAATTCCGAAGATTGGTGTTAATAGAAGCTATGATAGAAAAATAAACTTAATGAGTGGTAAGCTCTAATTAGTGACCAGTTTCTTCTTTGTTTATTAGCTCGGTTTTCCTGTCTAACGTCGTAAATTAGCTTTTGATGTATACCTATTAAAATTAATGAATATTGAAACCCCTTCACGAATATCATCATCAGCTATTGTGGTGAAAGAATTAATCACCGAGAGTCTGCATGACATGTCCAGGGTGCATCATCAGTCAAAAGACGTCCTCATCTGGACATAGACCTCCCCCAAGCGTCATCACATGTACCGGTTCTGTGCTTCCTGTATCTTGTCTTGAAGGTGTGTGACGAGTATCATTGGTAAATTAATATCTAATTTAATCATGAATTTCTAGTCTGAAAACTGACTTAGGCAATAGATTCTTTAATTTTTTTTAGAACTGTCACGATGATTTATACTTATCTACTAACCCCATTTGAATATCCTAGTAACCACCAAAATCTAATGTATCTTTAAAGATACTTGACAAAATAACAAAACAACAAAAAAAAAGAGACTAAATTACGACTGACAGATCTAAATCAAGAACTAAATTAAAAACGAAACAGGTTTTAATGACGCAATAAATTATGTTGCACAGCAACAAATATCTGGTCCATTGCTAACCAGTTTCCAAATTGTCTATGGAGCAAAAAACCCTCATAAACTAACCCGGTAGTCTTTTAAACTAATAGCTCACGACTTAAAAACCAATAATCACTGGAATATTACACAATTAAAACAATACAATTAAATAAAACTGATGGAGGCATAACCAAATAATTGGTAATGCAATTATCAAAATTGAATCACGATGTTATTTGCAAACAGTTATTTGGTTATGTAATAGTATAACTGTAGTTCACCGCAAAACGTTACTTAACAGGTGTAAGCATTTTTGTATTTTACTGTGTTTTTTAATAAGAAACTCCTATTATCATTATCATCTGCCTAGCCTATTCCCAACTATGTTAGGGTCGGCTTCCAGTCTAACCGGATGCAGCTGAATACCAGTACTTTACATGGAGCGACTGCTTATCTGACCTCCACAACCCAGTTAGTACTGGCTGATACGATACTCTTGGTAAGACTAATTGTCAGGTTTATGAAACTACCATAATAGATATAGAAAAAGTTATAAAAAAAAACGTGTATTCTGTATAGGGTAAGGTAGAGGTGTACCTAATGATACACCCGCATTACGCCTGATATGTTTAAATAACATGTAATAGAGACGAGCCTATAACTGCCAACAGGACAAATATTTACACTACTGAGAAATGACTGGTGGAAAAAGCCAATAACTCTTTGGCCGACCTGGGAATCGAATCCTAAAAAGACGAATCTTCTTAATGGGCAAAAAATAAATAAATATCGCTGGACATTACACACAGCGCCATCTAGTGCCACACTAAACAACGAGGCTTGTGTCGTGGACACCAGATAGTTGATATACTACATAGATACTTTTTGTTTGTAAATACATACTTATTATACATATAAACATTCATGACTCGGAAACAAATGTCCATGCTCATCACACAAACATTTGCTCTTACCGGGATTCGAACCCGGGACCCCAAGAACGTAAGGCAGCCTCAATACCGCTGAGCCATTCGGGTCGTCAAGAAGAAAAAGAAAAGAAATAAAGAAGAGAGTTCAAAAGAGTTCCTTATAAATATATTGGACGGTGAGCACAAGCAGGGATTTTTGAAAATTCAAGGGGTAATTTATAGGTTTGTCACTTTTGCGGGTTTTTTGTCGTAAAAAACTAAATATTTATTACATTATTTATTTTAAAAGAAATATCATTATGCGCATCCGGGTTGAAATAAAATTCTCTTTTTGTGAAACAAAATTCGTTTTATGGAGTTGTAAAAGATTATTTTTAGATGAAAAACTTGTCCTCTTGTATTCGATGTCAAACACCTCTTCACACATTGGTAATATTTAATGCTGTCTTGCATGTATTGAATTTAGGTATCATCTTCATCACTACATAGTATAAAACAAAGTCACTTCTCGCTGTCTGTCTGTCCCTATGTATGCTTAGATCTTTATAACTACGCAACGGATTTTGATGCGGTTTTTTTAATAGATAGAGTGATTCAAGAGGAAGGTTTATATGTATATATTTTAGAAGCTTATTTATGGTGGTTGGTGGTAAATCTATATAGATTCTCTTCAATATCTATTTTAGAAGGTATTTACCCTAAACAATTTAAATTAATATCTTAGGAGTTATCGCAACTGCCGGGGTCGCGGGACTGTCTAAACAGGGTACCGGGGCCCTCGAACGCAAAGGGCAACCGGAAGAACATGGTGACTTAGTCAGTGTGTCATCAGTAAGTCTGTCAGTCCGTTCCGCTCCACCCAGGGTGGGAGGACTCATTTAATGATTTTACCACCCAAAAAAAATAAAGCATTACAAAATAATTTTACAGTAAGCGCACTTCTTTGTTCGTTCTAAATTGGTCCCGAGCGAAGTAGGGGCGGGTCGCTAGTTTATTATACTTTAAAAATACGATTCCTCTTCATCATCATTTCAGCCGAAAGACGTCCACTGCTGGACATAGGCCTCCCCCAAGTGTAAATTACGGTTTTTTCCTACTCCTCCACTATACTTTTCTGATTAATTTCGTTGCGGGATTCAAGACAGTTAAATTCATTCTCTGAGACTTCGTCGAGCTTCATTGTCTCGGCGCTTTTCTGGTGGTCGCCACTGTTGATTCTGGCTTTCAGGAGTTACAGTGGTTTGGGAACAGTGTGGCGGGCTTGTCCCCCAAGTGTCGCCACATTGACCGGTCCCGTGCGACTCGCATCCAGCGGATTCCCGCAACCTTCACCAGGTCATCGGTACACCAAAATACGATTGCTTCTTTCCAATAAAATTTTAATGGTTTTCTATACCATGGAATAATGTGGGTGTACATATTTCTTCAATTATGAGTAAGTCCCCATGGCATAAGGGGCGAGTCTATTACCACAAACCAAGCACTGAGATGTCATGAAAAACCCAATAACACTGTGCCCGACCAGAGAATCAAACCCAAAACCACTAGATCAACGAGACAACGAGAAAAAACGTCTTTTTTCTGTATAAAACAGTAACTCTTCATCTAACTATCCTCGAAATTAAAATGTCCGTCTACATCACTCAATTTACGATTTACGTTCTGACATTTTGTAATCATCGGTAGTTCATTGAGTAATTTGAATAAGTTGGCGATACTTAGATTATCTAACGGGCAAACACCTTCGTTTGTAAAAGGTCAAGCTGATTCGATGACGTCATTATGTCCGTTGTGTTTTTTTTTGTGGTCGCGACTGCTGAATATGAGGTCCTGGATGCGATTCTCAGGTCATTTAATGTGTTATTGGGTTTTTCAATCAGAATTTTCTCAGTGGCACTTTTGCCATTTGTGCCCAGTGGATGGCAATGGGGCTCGCCCTCTATTATATGGGACATAGACATCTCGGGAGAAATGTACACCTCTGTCTAACCCTTCCGGGACATTTTATGTTACTTTATGGTTATCATTAACTTACAACTATCCTGATAGAAGCCATCGTAATGATAGTTGAAGATATAATAGAAACAAGACATCCCAATTACGTACAACAAGAATCATAATAGAAATCGAATAAATACGAACATTTTGTAACCAACTTGGTTACCATGACATTTGGCATACATGGACATTTTATAATAGCTGTCGAAAAACGACTAAATTCATCAACAATGGAAATCTAACCTTATTTTGATGGTGATAAAGTAGAATTTAGATGTTTGAGGCAAAGTTTGGAAGCAAACGAGTTTTGACAAAATGTAATAATATGTATATGTCAACGTAGTGGGAGATATAATGCCGATTGGACAAAAAGTATTGGTAGCTAAAAGCCGGACTCCACCGAAGCGAAAAGGTGCAGAGCGGAGAAATGTGCAAGATGCGACCAATCATCGCAGAGTCGAGAGACGCTACATAGATTTCTTAAATACAGTATTATCAACAACATGAAATCATTGTCATCACCAAAATGCTTATGTCAATCCTGTTTGAAGTCCTTCTAGATGACAAAACAAAAGAAGAAAAGACAATCGTTTTTGAATAGCTTCTCATCACATTTAAGCCCACCGTTAAACACTGAACAACTAGTACAAGTTGCGAACCTATCAGCGCTTGCACACACTAATAACACCTTTCCTTGTTCCGTATCAATAACATGCGGACTAGGGTTACATAACCAGAAGGTACCATCAAACTGACAGGTGGACCGTACATTTTATGGACTGCTGTTTCCTACTCGCTTTTACTGCACAGTTTTATAGTCTGTTAGAGTGATTGGTTTTGTTGTCTGTTTTATTGATTGTTGATGATGATATATCGTTGGTTGCTTTATGAGTGTCAATCGATTTCTTAGCGTAAGGTTTTATATAAGCTTTTAATCTATGGTTGAATTTAATCGTTAAATTAAGTTATGGGTTCATTGGGTCAAATTATCATTGTCTTTGGCAAGTTTATAAAACGTCGAGAAAAGGTGCACGGTTCGGGTTGTTCGTTTCCTTTGGAGAAGAATCGGCAAGAGAATCCAATAAGGCTCTGTTCTTTGCTACGACTAAGTTCTTTAACATCAATGGCACTTGTGACACGATCATACACCGCATTTAAGATCTGCCTGAGTCATCATTATCGTGAAATATTGTCACAACGAATTTGAATGCGATCGAAAAATCAAAACCATGTTCAAGAGCTGTACTCTTGAACATGGTTTCGATGTTTCGATAGCATTCAAATTCGATGGTAAAAGTTGCGCTTCATTTAAACTCGTCCTATTAGTACGTTGTATCAACCAAAGTTCAACCATTACGTAAAATAATGATACTTCTGTTAATTCCCGGTATTATCATTCGTCTCATTTGCATTAAACAATAAAAGTAACGGGTTAAAATTGAGCGTGGCGTTTCGTTAATCGGATTAAGCGCTCCAACGAACGCAGCAATCAATGTTTTTACTATAGAGGAAATGTGAGAAAATGTTGTTAACGCCTTTCGGGAATTTATGGAAAACAAGGTGTTCGAAGTCAGACCATTATCGAAAGCAAACGAAATTATACCACGAATCTCCTCGTTTTCGTGGGTTAAAAATCGGGTTTCCATTTTCGTTTCTGTCGTGATTAATTGGTTGGATATCTTTATAATAGGGAAAACTTTACGTATGGCCAGGAGCATATATATATGTAGGAAGTGGAAAAGGGTTTTCCAATGCGTTTTCGAAATAGACTCTTCAGCTTTTGTCTGAATTATGTCTTCAGTGGTCATCATTATATAGAGTTACAATTGTACATAAAAAAAGGTATTACTCACAGCTGATCGTCTACCAAGTTTATTGATTTCTATCAAGCGCTTGTCTTCATTGCATTTCTCAATCACCAAGGAAGCGATCGAAAAAAAGGCAATCCTTCTCCTAAATTATTTTTAATACACAGTCAATAGCTTTCCGAAAAACAAAAGAAAAGCAAACTCCAGCAGAACTGATCCTCTAAATCCTAAGGGGATCATGGATCCCCCAAAATTCCACATAAGGGGGATTTCAACTTGAAATTCACTGGTAACAATTCAAACTCTGCGATAGTCCCGCGATTCCGGGATAATCCCCCGGGAATGGGAACGTGTTTGATGGGGATTCGAATAAGTGGGCCAATGTTTTTAAAACGTCCTTTTTGATTAAATGGTTTGGTCCTTTTTCTGCACTACGATTAGTTAGACGTACGTAGGGATAGAAGTGGGTAAAGATAAATTAAAAGAAATTATAATTTCGTTTTAATTCCCCAAATAGATGCAGGCTGTGGGATGTAGCATTATCCTAACTGTCACACAGCTGTCACCTTCTACATGCTCATTTTGTTTTGTAACTACCCTTCCGTTTGCAAAACAAAATTAATGCGAAATTGAAACTACAATAAATATTCTTTCATATATTTTTTATTGTAGGCAGTGATTACGAATCTTTACGGATTAAGCAGAAGCTTCAAATTGAAAATAATGTTTTAATAACATAAACGCGCTTTACCAAATTATTTTTTTTAACAAATGAAATTATGGCGAGAGCTCTTTCTTTTTCAAGGCTTCTAATAATTTATGCAAATAACGGAGTAATGGATATGTAGGTTTATAAGTTAAATATATGTGATGTGCTTATGATATCGTTCCGCTCATAATGGTTGTGCAGTCACAATATCAGAATTCTGCGAATTCTGCGAATATAGGATAGTGACGAAAGCCTTTAAACTGAATGATAAAACATGATACAAATAACTTACGTATACGTTGCAAAAATAGGTAGCAGCTTTTGGCAACGAAAATAATTTCCGCCATTTTCTTTCTTATGATAAGGCACTCGAAAATCCGAAATATCATTATGATAATCAAAGTAATATAATTCCTACTTCCTGTTATGCATTAGAGTGTCATCATTCAAGAGCCTCACAGCGACGAATAAAGATCTCTTCAATTAAAGATCAAAGGAGCGATTTTCATGAACACCACTAAGCATATTATTTTGGACGAGGAGACGAATCATAAACATATCATAACAAGATCCCGAGGCTCACGAGGCACACGCCTGTAATCCCCGAGAGGTGATTAGTAAGGCAGAGTTGTATTTAATAGTATACTCACATTTTGCCAGTTATGTTTAAGTCCCATGTAATAGGCGGCCGAGCCTATTGCAATCAACCGGGCACTAATCCAGACTCCGTGACTGCTACTAAGAAATTACTTACGGAAACCCCAAATAGGCAAAACCCAAATTGGTAAATTGTTGCCCAACCCAGAAATCAAAGCCGGGGGGTCCTTATGCTCAGACCACTAGACCGACGCGACGAGGCAGTCAATAATAAATATCGCAGGACATTACACACAGCGCCATCTAGTGCCATTCTAAGCAACGGGGTTTGTGTTGTGGACACCAGATAGTTGATATAATACGTATATGTTTCGCTATTCTCACATACGAGATCTTATCAAAACAAGAGAGGAACAGGTCTCTCTCTCGGAGCTTCCTGGTGTTCTTTCTGGTTTCAGTCCATCCTCCAACTACATTGGCTTGAACATAGCAGGCATATGGCACATTATAATCGAGCAGGCTCGTTTTCACCATGCTCCACGCTTGGCCAGGCACGTCGACGAAGCGTAGTGCTCATTTGTGACGGGTATTATTAGGTAGTATGCATTTAGCAGGAAAAGAGGCAGTTTTACTGTAAGTACTACGTTTTGAAGCCAAGGATGTGAGAGAAAACTTCTGGTGCATTTATGGGAATATTTTTCAAACACTCTTCCTGTTTTACCTTCGTTATGAAAAGAAAGAAAAAAAAAGAAAACAGCGTAGTTTAATATTCTGCCAATGATGAATTCACATAGGTCGCTATACTAGTCGCTTCATGTAAAATACTGGTATTCAGTTGTACCCGGTAAGACTGGAAACTTACCTCAATCAAAGTTTGGAAAATACTATACAGATGATGATGATGAATTCACATACAAGTATTTTCATTTGGAACTTTTTTTCTGATAACTTAGCTATACTTCACAATTGAATTTTTCACTACTTCTGCAATAGACCCCTATTTTCGGTACAAAGCGAATACAAAGTTGCTTTTCTTTTGCAAACAGTGCAGTGTTGTGACCTTTTTTAAAGCTCAAAAATTCCGGAATGTATTCCCGAATTTTTAGCACAATTCTGTGACTGTGGCAGAAAATTTCAAAACGCGTGAGGAAGCTGCAGTTTGTGTTGAAATTATTCTGGTAAAAAAACGTACAAAAGAAAGCAGTGGATTGTTTGCATAGTTCTATAGAAACTACATTTCTTCAGGAGACTTAATAATCATGCAGTTTATGTGGAAGTGCATTTTTTGGTATGATCCCCTTTTATCACTCTCGAACGTCGTATTGCACGCTCATAGTAAGGGTGGATGACACAATATGTCTCAGATTTTTTCGGTTATATGACCTGCCAGTTTCCTATCGATGTTTTTCTTAATCATTTTGTTGTCACTACAAGTCGCGGCAATTTTCATTAATACTGACATCACAAACTACTTTTTTTTTTCATACAAGCTTACAAAAGACAAAACAGCATTGTAGCATCATCATTCAAAGACAACAGCACAGATCAAGCAAAGAATAATACACTCATTTAGGACACTACAACAGAAGTTTCAACAATCACAATCAATACATCACGTCATCTAAATAAACGAGCTGTAACACACGATAGCAGTTGAAACATACATCCTCGAATCAGTAGTACAATACACTAGGACGCAACTGTTGGCCAACAGTCAGTCGTTACGGACGCGTTGCGTAATCGTGACGAAACCGAGCCTTAGGGGCCGGGTGAAAGGGATGTCGGGACTGACAGGGAAGTGGGAGAGGGGAGAATAAGTATAGATAGAGCGAAGAAAGAACATAGAGAGCTATAGACAAAGGGCAGGTTGCTAAAGATGTTTGTTGAGTTCTATCACTTGGAGGAGATTGTTTTAGTATAAATGAAATTGCATAAAGGAGCAAAAACCGTATTTGACTATGTTGTTTGGATTTTGAACCTAGAATTGCTTTTGCACAACTAGTAAAAATCAAACAACTCCCTAAGGAATCATATTTGGAAAAATCTGAAGTTACTGTTCGTACTTAACTATACTCCTTGTTTGCTATTTAAGGAGTTGCATTTGGTTACAAATAAAGACTTTATATCCCAAATCAACTCTTTTCCTGTTAATCTAGTTATTGCTCAAAAGCTCTTTAAACCAAAGCTCAATTTTGCAAGAAACCGACAGCTGGTAATATCAAACAACGATGTTTTCACAACCACTCTCAGACTTCACGATTCCAGCCCAATATCAATAACGTTACAAAACCAATTAAACGAAAAACATTCAGCTCCGACACTATTTAGTTAAGCTTTACAATAAACGTGCCATTTAAGCTGGCAACCCGATAGCCATTGCACCATTGCGATGCCATAACTGTAATAGCGTTGCGTAGACCACGACACGGCACAGTTTTTAATGTAAATGTCACTGTAATCTTTGATGTGTGTGATGTGACAATTTTGCTGTTTATCTCTGATAGATTAAGACCGTTGATTGATGCTATCTGAGTTGCGAGTTGGGCAAATGGGAGGTATGTAGGTAGTGGTCAGTCACGAAACTGATTGCAATTGACTTGAAATTATGCATAATTATGTTTCTAAGTTTGTTAAAGTTTCAATAATGCGAGACATTCTGAATATTGTCAGGAAGTTGGACGACTTTGACTTAAAACAATAAAAATGCTAGTTTAGTAAAATTTTGTAAGGGTAATAAATAGTAAATAAACAAATATCGATATTCTGTCTTAATTATCTGAATACAATTAACCAGTTGGAAGAAGTTTGGTTAAAATACAAGAATGTGAAGATTTTCATCATTTATTTGAATTAATTTTCGTTTTTTTTTAATCAAAAATTTGTATGTCGTTGGTTGTAAAACTTGCTTACAAAAGCAAAATATAAAGATTTAAATAATAACAACCGGTTTCAATGTGAAGTGACGAAGTTTGGCCAGGTCACTAAAGTTCAAACAAAATATTCAGACAGGCACAACCTACAGAAAAAGTGTGGAAACAAAGAAAGTTTGTTCTTGAACTAGTTATTCAAATCTGAATATGCATAAGTTACGCAAAAAGATTCTTAATGCCTTCATTAAAAATTGTAATCAGTTTGCAAACCAAATTATGTCAGACGCGAGCTGAGTGCAATGCTTTTTAAAATGTCATACGGAATATATTGCGACTGCGACCTTTCTATAATGTTCACACTCGTTTCCTCAAACAGGTTGACTGTTGCTTTCGGTATATTTTTTATTGGGACAAACCCGCCACACTATTCCCAAACCACTGCAACTTCTTTAAGCCAGCATCAACAGTGGTGACCACCAGAAAAGCGTCGAGAGAATGAAGCTCCAGGAAAGTCCCACAGAAAGAATTTAGCTGTCTTGGATTCCGAAACGAAATTAACCGGAAAAGAATAGCGGAGATGAAAAACATAATTTTCACTTCCCTCCATAACAGTAGGATAGAATAAAACAAGGCCAATAGGCATAGAGCAAGATCCCAGGGCCGCCAGTACTTTTTTTTTTCTCATGAACAAAATGTGTGGCATCAAGTAGTGTTAGGAAGTACTGTGAACGTATGCATACCTGCTAACTTGTGCCGACGGGCAATTTTTAGATATCAGGTACTAAAGTTGCGTAAAAATAATACAATTTTTTCTCAAAGGCCGAGTGCTGATTTTTTAATATGTTTTAAAGAAGGTTGTCAAAAAATATTAAATAAAAAAAAATATATATTATATTTTTTTTAAAGCGTCTGGCAGAAATTTCCGGCAACGGGTGGTGTCAGTCAGTGTTGGTTATTAGTTTTTAACAATATTCTCTGTAACATAATTATATAAAAATCAGCACTCAGCTTTAAGAAAAATTAGTATTATTTTTACGCAACTTTGGCAACTAATATCAAAAAATTGCCCGTCGGCACAAGTTAGCAGGTATGCATACGTTCACAGTACATACTAATACTACTATCAAGTAGTTTAGCCACACATTTTGTTCATGAGAAAATAAGTAAGGTCTGGCGGCCCTGGGATCTTGGACTAGCACAAAGGGACGCTTTCGCTTGCTTTCAGTAAATGTGTCACTCATAAGCTTTGTGAGCTGAAGTAATTATAAAACTTTACGATTATAGAAGTTTTGCGATTTCAAAAGCGTATACGAGTCTTTAAAAAAAAACCGATTGTCTAAGTTGATCGTTTCAAAAAAAGATGTTCATGCAAAGTACTGTAATCGAAAAAACATGAAACTAGAATCTTGTGTTTAAAATTTCTTCAACAAAAGTTAGTTTGCTTATTTATTTATTTGCAAGTTGTTAAGACACTAGCCTGCAGGTCAGCTTTACGACAGAAAGAGGACACACATAAAAGTCCTTCTGTGTTGTATTCTAGGGGCCTACGCAGACGACAAACTTTTTGTGCGGATGAGTCTGTGGCGCTCAAAATGTCTGGATGACATACAAAAAGTTCTGACTGAAGACTCAACGCACACGACGCACATCTTCGATCATTCTAATTGAGTGCAGATTGCATACTAAGTGTGCGCCGTCTGCGTTAGCACGTGTTGAAGCAAACGTTCTATTTTTTCCGCGCACTTTTGTGCGGCGCGGCGCGGCGCGATCTGCCAGAATGACACGGAATTTTTGGCCGCCGGACTGCGCGTCGTACGCGTTACTGCGTATAATTGCTTAGGTTCTATTTATACACACTAAAAAGTGCGTCACGGATAGTCTGTCGTCTGCGCAAGCCCTAGAGGTTACAAATCTTAAGAATTATCAACTTCGACTCGAACTTTGAAATCATTTAGCTAAGAATGTTCATCAATATTAACAGGGACATTCTGGATTTGCATTAACAAATTGTGTATATAAATCGAATGTTTATGTACTATTATATGGGTATAAAAGTAGAGGAAGACCAAAGAAACGATTGATGGACTGTGTAAAGGAGGATATGGCAAGAAAGGGGTCTGATGAGATGACGAGTAATAGAGAAGTATGGAAGAAGAAGATATGCTGCGCCGACCCCAAATGAATTGGGATTAGGGCAAGAGAATTATGATGCTGATGTAAAGAAACAATAATAGTAAAATCTATATCTAGTTTCATTAATTTTTTTTATTTGAACTAAAGCCACATTGTGTTCTATAGTAACGATGACCAATATTTCTAAAAAAAAAACTACAAAGGTGTCCATTTCGTACAAATAATTACAATTATCCGTAATTTGAATGGTGGTGCGTGTGCCGATTTATTAGATGAATGCAAATTCGTTATTGCAGGAAATAATTAATGGAATTTTAATTATAATTGAGGATCATTATGACTGGTGTACTTAGGTTTGTTTGTTTACGATGTAAATTGTTCGATTGATAAACTTTATATGGACGTATTCGACGTGGTAAATGGTTTTAAAGGAACTTTTGCTCTTGCATCAGAGTATCTTTTATTTTATCAAACTAGTAGAGACAAATTGCGGACCAGTTGAGGACATCGGACACTGACAGATACCAACTTCAGTAGAGTTTGTGTGCGATGTCATGTCCACAATTTATCCTTTTACTTTTCTGTACTTTTCGGTCTAAAGGTCTTTCTAATTCAAGTTCCCTCGACTCAACCATCTCACAAGAAGTCACAACCTCATACATTAACCTATGAAATAACAGCCCAGTTGACATATATATCAGGTCCAGTTCCCAAGCACCGTTATAACCCAATTCCCTCTATTCCGAACAACTCAGGCGCAGTAAGATTAATGTTACCATCGATCTTCGCTACGTCCACTTAAAGAACAACGTCTTAGAAACTCGACCCATTGCTGGGCTTGTATTCGATAGGACTTTTAAAGTGCATGGTTACGGGGCAATGGATATGGTACATAAGCTAATATGTGAGGGCAATGTAACAGTAAATAAAATAGAAACGTCTCCAGTATACAGTAAATTCTAGTTAGTGCAATACATTGTAGGTCGGGTAGAACTTGAAATGAATTTAGAATTTGTCTGAGAATTTGAATTGGAGATTTTAGCAGTATTAAGATATTGATTTGAGATAAATAATCAGATTTGAGGCAAGAGAATTTCCAATATCATTTTGTTTCCTCATTGCGTCCTCTTTCGATATATTTCAGTGTTCAGACCCAAAATCATTAACAATTTCGAATTTGCGCTTAACAAAAAGTTGCGCAAAAACTTTCTCATTGGTTTTCCTTTACAAACATGTGCTTTCTATCCTTCCAACAGTTCATAATAGCACGTACGAAAAAAACTAAATCAGCGTTGTACACACGAGCGCCGCTGTGCGAATGCGCCGATTTCTACGAGACCACTGTTCACTTTCACTGAGAGAAACCGAGTCTTTTTGTTCATTGTCAGCGCTACAACGGTTACCGATTTCGAATAGCGATAGCGTACTGCACAGAATTTCGAATTCGCATCGAATTCAGAGCAGATTAAGGCGGTGGATTTGAATTTGGCCCGGAATGTAATGTGTGAATTTTGATTTAGGAATAATATTCAGTTTTAAATTTGGATTGCGAAGTATTTTTAAAGAAGTTGAATGGGAGATACAGCTCAGTTTAAAATTCGAATGACACTAGATTTTGGATAGGCAGTAATTCAAATTATGACAGTTTTTGTATAAATTGAAAACAGAATTTTAGATACCTATATCGGGACCTCGTGATTTTGATACTTTAGAACAAAAAAACAAAATGAAACAAAAAGACTTTTCTAAAAGCGAGTATAAAATAAATGAGACGCAGATTGTGACATTTCGTGTTTTTATGCAAAAAAAGGTATTTACTCAAACAGGTCCAAAAGTTCTTGGACCTTGTTATTTATTTTTGTAAAGTTTAAGGTGATTTAAAATAAAATGAACGTTGAAGGCGAAGCATAAAATGTTAATTAGTTTGTTTTTTACCCCAAAAAATGTTGAAAGTATCATTAATTTTGCAATAGAGCAACTTATTCTTTGAAGATTATTCGTTTTATATGCAAATTAGCCGTTTAGCAGTTGTAAAAACTTAGGCATACTAAAACTTATATAGATAACGCAAATTATTATTATATCAGTAGCATAAACACACAAAACTTTCTAAGAACGACTTTCTATTTTCACGAAATAATGCAATATTATTACATTATTTCTCTAAAAGTTTTTTTTTTCTACCAAAAAACACTTACCATTTTTGCGGGTTCCCACGAAAATCACAATACAAGAAATAAATTAGAAAACCAAATATCCGCACAACACAGTACCGCACTCTGTACAGTCGGTCACAAAAAACACGTGAAAAGAAAAATCACAATTTTTTTTGTTCGTTCACTTTGCTATATAAACTAGATTCGTATAGACAAATTTATATAAAAATCGTTTGGTATAAAGACATGTCTGTCCTGTCGTCTGTCCGGGTTGAGAGACAGTCGTGGACTGGCCGTGCGACGGAAAGTCTTGCGTTTCGTGGTTGTTGGTTATTCAGAGGTGCGTTCGCGTCGATATGCGGACCTAACTGTCTTGACGCTTTGTCTTGAATTTTGATTGGTATAAAAACGAGAGTGCTTTTTTAATGCATATTTTTATTTTATTATAGTTCCTATTGTTTCAGTGAGTGTCTATTTGTAAAGTATTCAATTGCTTTCTTTTTTAGGTGGCTATATTTAGTTAAGTGGGTAAACGAATCATGCCCAATTAATTACCATATTAAGGAATATGTAGTCCTTTTAATTTATGAATCACGTTTCGGCGATGTCAATTTAATTTTTATTTATCACTTATTTTAGTATTCACGTGGATAGAGAAGCAATTAACTGCGCAATGTTTTTATTTCATTATTCCCGGGTCAACATAAAGACATTATTATTATCAAATAATATATAAATGTTACAAATAGTAAAATTATGTTAATGACACAGGCAGTTCTGCAAGGTAGTCGCATGAAGGTCAGAGTGTCGAAACGGTCGGTAATATTTCTTTGGATTAAAGTTACTAAGAGCAAAAACAAACAGACTTTTTGGGAAAAGTGAGTGATTTTAGTTTTTATATAGTGTTTTTTTTTTACATATAAACGTGTTTACATTGAAATATTTTCATTAAATGTCTGCAAGAGAGTTTGTGGCTCTCTTTAATTTCATACCAATTTTTCTTATGGTACCGAATAGAGCTGGTGCCATAAAATTTTTAAATTCTAAATGCAAATTCAGTGAGGTATCTACATAGTTTCTAGACTAGAGTAAGGTTAAATTCTCGAGTCAGTGCAACTAGTTGTCTATAGAATTCAAGACTTATAGGCACTTTTATTTTCTTAGTCTTCTCACAAAGTATCAAGACCACTCACGCTCTGAATTCCACACGTTTTTGACAAAGTAATAATCGGTTCGGTTCCTTTCACCCCTTGCGTACGCACCATGAGTGCGAAAGAGACAAAAAATATCACATTCAAGACAAGACCGCAACACTCGATTAGTTCTGTCAATTTGTTTATAGTTGTAACTTAAATGATCGTAAATATTTTAGTAAGACATGCCTAAAGCGCCCGCCGTATTCGTATTACTGCAGTTGTTTAGTAGTTGCGAGAGCAGTTGCTAAGCGGTACCAGAGGGCCTCGATAAAGTGTCATTCTATCATCAATAAAAAATGGTAAAGTTAAAATGCATGACTGACATAAGCTAACAAAGAGCATAATGTCAAACCTGTCGAACACTCTTGAAGAAGCTCAGTAACGCGGCAGTGGCAGACAAGATGTTGTAAACTGGTAACACTCCAGCTTTTTAGTTAAAATTCACAGAAAAACTCGACCTTAGGGCTGGACAAGTGGCACTTGTCTAGACTATCTTGTTTGTCATAGAAACTTACAAGGAATCAACTGCTGGTTAATTCTAGTAATTCGAAAGGTAATAACACTCTTCAGGATTAGATAAATATTTGGCCAAACTTTTAGGGAGTTAAAACAGTTTTAGTCAGTTAAAAAAGAATGCACTTCAAATATACAAACACAGCAAGATATACATAGATGGAGATTATAAATCGAATAATACAATATCTGTGAACTTAAACTTAAAACGTACCTAAGTTGTAAATAAGTAAGCATACTTTATCTATCCTATGAGATAAGTACTAAAGCTTGCAACTTACAACAAAGCCTAAGTTATAATGTTAAGTACGGTTTACGACAGCTCAAGTTTACCGTTACTGTATTACGATAACTGTTTATCTTGCTCGACTGCTAAGCTGGTCATATTCCTATAAACTACATCTTTTAACGCTGCAAAGTATATTTTAATAGCTTCTTTTTGCCAGCGACTTCATCCTCGTCGAAGTAATATATCGTAAACAAAGACATTCAAATATTTACGAGTGATAGACGGGACAAGACGAAGAAAATCGTACCTATTTCTATACTTGTTACTACTTTATATCAAGGTAGACAGACCTTGCTGTGTAGTGTCATACGCTCGCATAAAGGCTCCCCCACACAGGCGCGTTACTATCGCGCGATAATATTGCATGCGTTATTGCGATAATGCGTCTCTATTCCTTGCACACAGGCGCGATATTCTACTCATATCGGAATATCACAGGACGCAGAAACGCAAGCCCTACTTCTATTGCGGCGTTATTATCGCGGCAGTGTGTGGGATCGCATGCGTCCCATTACCAAATGTTCTAAGAACTCATATCGCAATATCGCATGACGCAGAAACGCAAGCATCCTACTTCTATTGCGGCGTTATTATCGCCGCAGTGTGTGACTTCGTAGCCGTCCTAATACTTAATGTACTAAAAACAGATATCGCAATAGCGCATGCGATATTATCGCGCGATAATAACGCGCTTGAATTGGGGAGACTTAAATCGACGTATTTACGTGTATCGTTTACACCGCGCACTTGTGCTAGGGCCACTGATCTAGTAACTGGGTTGTGCAGGACAGGTAGTTAATCACTCCTTGTAAAATACAGGTATTTACACGGATCACAACATAGTTGGGAAAAGGCTAGGCAGATGATGATGATGCAAGAATTAATATCTTCAATCTACCATCATACATCGACATGGTTGGCGCAGTGGCTGAGCGATTAGCTGCTGCGCTGTGAACGATTCCCGCACGGACCAAATACTTGTATGGCCTACAGGTGATTGTCCTGGGTCTAGCTGTTTATGCATGTGTGTTTAAATGTTTGTAAGTGACGCTGGAAAAAATCCTAGTGTGGGACAACGTTTTTTTTTTTTTTAAAAAAATAAACTATCAGTAGCCATCAGCAATTGACAGGAACCTAGTTTATTATTCTCTAATCGTCCGAAGATCACGAAGAAAGTGGTGATAGATTGCCAACACCTAGATCTTGTCAAGCTGCCAGCAACACCTAACACTACGAATTAAACTGCCCTTAAATTAAACGACACTTTCCATGCAAAAGTCATGGAAACCAACATTAATGCGTTGGCAGACAACCAAAATGCTGAATGTGTTTTGTAACGCGAAACAATTGATCATCGTCGTCATCAGTGAAAGTATTATTTCCGACAATGCGTATTGGACTGACGAACCAAATGTGGCTACCGGATATTGTTTTTGAAGACTAGTAATTACTTTGTTGGTGTTTACTGAAGAATAGCCCACGGCTTTTTTGTGTGTGTGTCGTTGAAGTCTTTTACTTGAACTAAACGAGACGTGTTGTCTTTTGCGCTAAATCATAACCTTCAAATTCATTCAGAGATTTGAATGACTTCGAAGGCTAGTATCGAACGGGCCCGTATTTTCGATGACTTACTTAAAAAGAGTAGTAGTAGAAAAATAAGTAGCTAGGGTTGTCTTGTTTTACATACATAACATAACATCACGCCTATTATTTACTATACAGACCTTGTGGAAACTAGAACAAATTTCCGTGCGTTCAAGCGTTTTTGCCATACCTATTATTGGAATAAAATATAACAGCTCACAAGTTAGGACCCATTAATGTTAATATTTATCCGTGGTGCTAGGCAACCGGGCCTATCCCAGTTGTAAACGTCCCTTTGTGCCTATTGGCCTTGTTTCGTTATTTCTCCTGCTGAAGTGGAGGGAAGTGGAAATTACGTTTTTTTTTCCTACTCCTCCACTATACTTTTCTGATTAATTCGTTGCGGGATCCAAGACAGTTAAATTCATTATCTGGGACTTCGTCGAGCTTCATTGTCTCGGCGCTTTTCTGGTGGTCGCCACTGTTGATTCTGGCTTTCAGGAGTTACAGTGGTTTGGGAATAGTGTAGTGGGCTTGTCCCAAAAAAAAAAAAAAAACTTCACGCCTGTAATCCAAGAAGGGTTAAGCAAAGGCGTACATAATAGTACACCCACATTTCGCTGGTTATGTGTAAGTCCCGTAAATAGGAGGCTATCCTATTGCCATCAACCGGGCACAAGCCTAGACACTTTGGCTACTACTGAGAAATTCCTGATAAAAAAATCAATACCTAATACTCTGCCCGATCAGGGAAAACTTGTTTTAATAAGCTGATAATTGGGGTTTTAATGAAATTTTCCATGGAAACTATTACAGCTGCCTGGGTTCGAACCCTTCACCTCATCTCGTAAATTGCGGCTACCACTAGGCCTCTACTGATCTGATGGTTAGATTTGATATTGGCAATTAAAATCTTCAGAGATTATACTCGTAGATACTGCTAGTTAAAAGAAGCGTGCCGACAATGTTCGTTAGAAGTTATTAGCTCATACTTCACCTGCGTTCAATACCACACGCGAATTGCACAATTGTGCTAAATTTCGCGGTCGTTGCTAAGTTGTTGTTCTTACAATGTATCAATTATTAAATAAGAAGATAACATCACGCCTGTAATCCCCAAGAGTTAGTCAGAGGTGAACCTAACAATACACCCATTTCTCCAGCATTGCTCTCAATCGGGCATAAATCCTGGTTACTACTGAAAAAATCCAGTTGGAAAAACCCAATAACACTGCCCAGCATGGAAATCGAAACCAGAACCCATGCTCAACGGCCGCGTTTGCTTGCTTGACAGATTAGTGCATTCATCATCATCATCATTTCAGCCGAAAGACGTCCACTGCTGGACATAGGCCTCCTCCAAGTGTCGCCATATTGACCGGTCGCGTGCGACTCGCATCCAGCGGATTCCCGCATCCTTCACCAGGTCATCGGTCCACCTAATGAGGGGCCTTCCAACGCAACGTTTCCCGGTTCGCGGTCGCCACTCCAGAGCTTTTTGGCCCCATCGGCAAACCGTTCTGCGAGTAATGTGGCCTGTGATTAGTGCATTAATAATGTAAAATTACAGCTGACAAAATCGTCATTTAACTGTGTCATTTAACCTTTAATTAAAATTATTTTAACCGATTAAACAGCATTAACATTTAAAATACTGATACTGAAGTGCATCCGGTAAGACTGAAAGCCGACCCCAATATACTTGGGAAAAGGCTAGACAGATAATGAATTAAACAGCATTCAACAGCGGTCCCACTGCAGCTCAAGACGTTTCACTAAATACAGAGAAGAAACGAAAAATGCGATTTTCGTTTCGTTTCTTCTCTGTATTTAGTGTGTGTTAATGTTTATTTAGAACCTCGACGATTTCTTACCACGAACTTTCCTCACGATTTCCTTCAAAGTTTTTCAACAAGTATATAAGTTATTACTTGACATTTCTACCTGCGCACAAAGATTGCAAATGGAAGACATTATGAGATTGAAACGAAAGTTGGAGCCACGCTGATTAGTGTTGTTTTCTCAGTGTTTACTGCGTTATGTTCCACTCACGATCTTGCCTCTTAAAAGGTAATGAGAGTAACCTTTACATGTACCTGTACTTAGCTGTCTTCAGTCTTGTGTTGTGGGAAAATATAATTAACAACTTGTTAAACGAAAACCACCAAATACAATAACTTAATTGCTTACAGTGGTGCTTGGTGTTGAAACAATAGGGCCATGGGGTTCGATTGCCCACCTAGTATTTTGAGATATCGCCAAACGGTTGGTATTTTTGACCAAAGAATCAGCACTGCCATCTAACGTGGCAATGCTGCCAGCCTTCTGGGGACTTTTCCTATTAACAGCTATGTGGACGAAATTCTTGACGTCATATAATCCTCTTTACCCGTTTTGATACTTGAGAATGATTTTAGATCTATTTGTAGTTTGTAAATAATGTACATAGTTATGAATAAAAACTTGCTAAAGATTTGTTTTCAAGAGGAAAGAAAGTGTCAATAATGTGTCATTGAATTAAAGAAATCTTTTCAAGTTTAGTCATGCCGTATGACAAATTGATGAAAATTAGCTACATACACATGCTACTACTGTGTATCTAATGGATTTTGTTTCGAATAGTCGAAATTAATACAGGATTATATGGCTAGAAAGCAGATTACTGGTGAGATGACGAGTAATAGAGAAGTATGGGAGAAGAAGACATGCTGCGCCTAATTATGATGAGCCTATACTTGTCGTAATATCTCTAATAAATCTTGAGAAGCGAATTTTAGTCACACTTAAGGCGATTACATGAGCTAAACGCGAGTTTTATAATGCAAAAAAGCATATGATTCACTGCAATAAACAAAACCAGAAAAATATATTATATTCTTCAGGATATATGCTAGTACGATAGTGTTTTGAAAACATAATACAACAAATTTTATTCGATAGAAAAAAATCACGAACTTATCTCTAAAAAATTCTTTTAAGTAAAAACCATACTGAAATATATGCGATCATTCTTATTTTTTGGCAAATAATTCTACAAGCAAAATACTAGTATCATAGTGTTTTAGTTTATTAGTCCAATCAATTGATTTTTTGTAAATCGCAAAAAACCACTCATTTCGCACTATTCGGCCGCAGTGACTGACGTAACAACCACTTTGTCGTGCAAGCTGATTAGTACTTTATTCTAACAGTATTTCAAACGAAGTTTGAACCAACACAAATACAGTTGCTTATTTAGCTCATGTAATCGCCTTAAGCAAATAACACCAATCTCAAACCCATATTTCATTCTCAAACCAGCGTATAATTCTACACAAACACATGGCTATTAAACATAGCCTAGCTACATACCTAATAGTAATCTACCATAACTAATTGAAATCAATAACCGAACTTACGAAAGTGGGTCAGACCACAAAATATAATCTTGAACACTGCCGGAACATATTAGGGTCAGGTAACATAATGTTTGGTGATCGAATGTGTGCAGTTTTGTTGATGGATTATTATGTAAGGCTTCAAAACTGAGCTACATTTGTGAGCTAGCTGTTGCAGTTCTTAATTTTAATATTATGTAAACAGAAAAGGGGGAAAGATAAGTAAGTACAGACGCCAGCCTTCTAATCAAGCTACCCGAAACTGACAAATTTTCCCAATCAACCTTGAACCTAATGCATTATATGTAGATAAAGTTGAAAATCTTTTAAAGAAATTTGACAGATTGTAGTAGCTTGATATGCATCTGTACAAACAATAACCTTACGAAACCTTTTTTTTTTTGTTTTTTTTTTTTCGGATGGAAATCATCAAATGACTTCTCCCGCTCTGGGCGGAGCAGGAGGGAGTGTCAGACTTTTACTGACTAAAACCCATCCATGTTCCTTCATCGCCCTTTGTGTTCCAGGGCCACGGTATCTCTTTCGAACAGTCCCGCAACCCCGGCAGGCATCGGTCCACCTTATTGGAACCTGGAACCTTGTTCTTTGGAAAGGTCAGGTACTTTAAACAACCAGCTTGCGTTAAGAACGTGGTCGATGTAAGTAAAAAGGGGTATATATAAAGGTTGTAATTGTTGGAATTCTGTGGTTTCTGCTGTGGACGGTTTAGTGGTCGCAAGCACGAATGCTGAACATAAGGTAATGGGTTCAATAGGCATGTCGACAGTATCAAAAAATTAAAAATCTATTTAGTCCGTCAGTTAGAGTATTGGAAAATAATGGACACGTATTTTTTTGTTTTTGTAAATCAATGAATTATTGACAAAGATAAAACGCATCAAAACTTGGGAGTCGGGCTCGTGACCTCAGAACGCACTAAAAAATATACCTCGGCGTCACGTATTGAGAATTTTAAAAGCGTCGTATTTTCGTCAATATTGGTTTACGTAACAAAAGACAAAATCCGGGTCAAATATTTTTTGATAATCTAACTGACGGACTTATTTTTTTTTTTCAGTTGACAAGTCTATTCCCAGGTCGGACAAAGTGTTATTGGGTTTTTCCATCAGGAATTTCTTAGTAGCAGCCACGGAGTATGGATTTGTGCCCGGTTGATGGCAATAGGCTCGCCCCTTTATTACAAGGGACGTACGGGATGTTATGATGTTCTGCATACCCTATAAAGGGGTAAAAAGGCGCGGGTTTAATCTGTACGTTCATTGTGGGAATCAAACACGTAACCCAAACACTAGAAACTGACTGATAAACCAATCGTGCCGAGGTTTACCTGTAAATCCTAAAAATATCGCTTATCTAAAACACGAGGAAAGATCAAATTATGACTCAAAAAACAGAAAAATGTCGTAGAATTCTCACATCCTCTAATGAATCAGTATTCTGTGATAAAAAATAAACGAATTAGAATATTAAAACATGCATTTTATCCTCAGCACGGCAATTGACAAAGAGTTTGACAAAATCTTGTTATTAAGACTGATATCAGTGAAGGAAAACATCGTTGGGATCTGGATTTATTAAATTAATATTGATTTGGAATTTCCAATCCACCTTGAACGAACAAAATCAAAAAATCAAAGCATTTATTTCAAGTAGGCCAGTTACAGGCACTTTTGAATTGTCGAAACAAAGATGAAATTAAATGTAGCTACAGTCCCAGTCACAAGACATAAAAACTGTGAAAGTACTGTAATTGCCCATTCCCTAGCGTATAATCTCTATAGAGAAGAACGGGCAAGAAACTCCATGAACACTCTTTTAGTGGTACTCAATGGAACGTGGAACGTGGTAATCAATGTTTTGTTAGTATTATTACCGAACAAAACTTCAGACGACTAATTGGAATGTCATAAGCGGACACTGATGTTACATAGAAAAAACAAACTTCGAAGAAACAAGGTTTCGATGTAAGGTAACAGCGAACAAAAAAGGCGTAGTTCAAACATAACGTCGCATTATCAAGGCTTCGATGTATAGTCATCGATGTAACAATTTTCGCAGAATAGTGTTTCGATCTGACATAGGGAACCCGATGAGATGAGATGAGATGTGAGACTGAGATGCAATGTGGATGCGAGTCGCACGGGACCGGTCAATGTGGCAGAGATGATGATGATGATGACAAAGCGGACACTCAATTTAAATTGTCATCGACACACTAAGAAGAAGAAGCAGACAAAACAGAGACCATTCATGGCCCAGTTAGAGTTGTGTATGTTGTATACGAGACGTCCTATGCGAGAAAACTAAATAGTTTTTCTATCTTTCTATACGATGACAATAATATACATCAACCCGCACTGAGCCCTTGTGTTGCAGCTTTAGCTTGTGTCCCAGCAATGGGAAAATAGTCTTATGCTATAAATAAACGGAAATTAACAAACACTTTGACAAAATCAAATTATTATGACCTAAAAAAAACCTCGAGACAGTTATTTGCAATGTTGCCAATTGCATTAGTGCACTAATAACATAAGCGGACAAAAACAGGTTCCACAAATATTGCCTAATATGATCTAACGGTAATGGTATCGACAGAGACAAGTTACGAGTTTATTAATAAACATACCATAAGCGCAATTAGTATAAGAGAATTGATTGGCACTTCTGCATAGAGCCATAAATATATGTTATAATTGTCTTGATATTGTTTTATGTCTATGATTGTTTTAGACCAAGCTTTTCAAGTAAACCTTACCTCAACTACATTCCAAATCTATTCTAATGAAGTCTACCCAGCCTGTTAATTCCAATATAAGTATTTCCCAGGACGAGGTTTCTCATAATTATGTCTTCGAATGTTTTCCTTCACCGTTTTGGTGATGAAATTAATAACGCAAAATAAAAGTCTGTCTGGGTTCAAACCCACAATATAACTCAAAAGCGGAAGCCAATACCACTGTGCCACAACTGCTCCTCTCTGTTTTTAGGCTTACAAAATTAACATAATTGTTAAGGAATTGGCCAACTACCTTCAGGCACAAATAAAATAGTGCTCCTACTAGTAATTGGTTTAAATTTTGGTTCGGCAGTAGTAACTTACCTCAACCACATTCCACAACCATTCAAATTAAGACAGCCTCTTCGATCCGACCTCTCGCATTCCGATGCTGGATATAGGCCTCTCCTAAATTGCGCCACGATACCCAAGTCCCTGCCATTCCTATCCAGTTGCTTTTAAAGGTGTTCCTTTTAGGTCCCTGGTTGGAGGCATCCCAAGCTTTGCTTTGACATCTATTAGGTACCTTAAATGATGGGGTACTGGTAGACTATTGTCCAAATCTTCACAGATCAAAATCACTGACTTATGGAGCAGTTTATTAATTGCAATTATGGACCCTTTTCTTTTGTAAGGTTTTTCATAAACTGCTCCTAACTTACACACTCTTGTTATTATTATGTTTTCATTATTCGTAATAACAATGTTATTATAATTCTATTATTTCGAGCCGATCTCTTTTTCAAGGATCCATCTCAATTCAGTTCTTAGACAATTCTCAATTGCACAAAATGCACTCCAGACGTATCATTACTAACAAAATAATCTCTGCAGTGACGAAACACTCAAAATTCTGTCAAATTACCGATCATACGATTATAATGATTAACGTATCATTCATCAAGACACAATCGTAAAACAAGAATTGAGGATTTGCCCAACTATGTTGTACCCAAAACCAGATGGAAGACCTCTAGCTTGTCCTAAGCCCCTTTGAAGACGCACTGACGTCAAGAGGTCTCATAAACTGGACGTAAAACAACCAGTGCAAAGACCCGACGTTTCTTTTGAAGTGTGACCGATAAGGGGTCTTGCTAAATGCTGCTGTAAAACTACTTTCACTCAGTACATTTTGCAACTGGCCTTATTGTGGAGTTACTGAGCAGATTGTGACAATTATATCAGTGCAACGAGTGCAGGAAGCATTGCTAAGTGTATCACTTATTAAAATGCCAGCAATAGTATTTAAATGAGGTGAGGATATGAAAAAGTTTGGTGGGTTCTTGCAAAAGGATTCTTGCTGCAGGGCCGATCTTTGTGGCAAAACTTCGTCACCATGATTGAACAACAAAGCTGCTTCTTTGCTTTCATCATTATCAATGGGCCTGGAATCACCCACGGCCGGGTGAAGGCGTTCTTTCCGTTCTGCCATTCTTTACTTTATTTTCTGGGCTATGACTTTAATGGACGGTCTACGGCGGTCGACGGTCAAAACTATCATCGTTATATTTGCCAGTCTGGTGATTGTGATTTGCATCCATTAGTGCATTAATTAAGACGCTGCTTTTAATCTATTGTTTTCATCTCTGTTCTCTTTTTAAACCCCTTGCGTAGCGTTCCATATTTCTAGCACATCTTTCAACGGATAAACTTTTTGGTGGCTTGTCGATTCAATGGAATTTTAATTGTTCCACTATCTTAGTGTTGATAGTAGCTATCTATGTCGTTAGGCCTGGCTTGGTCGTTTGGCCTTCAAGGTTTTTTTGAGACTGACAATATTGTATCTTCTCTTGTTCTTTTACTAAGGTGCTTTTCGTTTACTCCTATCCTCTGTTAACATACCTTAGCCAAAAAATTCAGAGCTTGGTAAGATTCAAAGGCCGTTGAGTCCAGGTTAATTTTATTACCAGTATAAAAAGAAAACGTGGACCACCTCTTCTGTTTACTATTCCGTGAAGGTGTATTAAGAAAAGTAATGGTTTTGGATGATTGCCAAAAGCTTCTCTGGGACCATGAATAGGATTACCATCTAAAATATGGGGGGTTTAAGTTTAGGGGTCGTATAAATATTTTCTACTCATTTATAGACTATTTTAAGTTGTATTTAGAACGCAGTTTCTTTTTGCTTCCACATTATTTCCTCGATGCCTAGAAAGGCTTTCATTTGTTAGTATTTGAAAGCTGCGGGTAGTCAGTAGCCCAAAGACCTGTTTTACCAATGGGTATCTTGTTACCCTTTAACTGCATTATGGAAGTCAGATAGGCGGTCACTTCACGTAAAAAAGTATTCAGCTGCATCTGGTTAGACGAGAATCTATTTTCTGGAACATTTTTCTAGCCTTGGATGGTAAATCGGCAAGAAGATTGTATCAGCACTTACTAAAATTCATCTACAATATTGCAATAATTATATTTATTGTATGCAACTAGCCTTCAATACATTAACACAAAGTGTTTTCAGTAGCCTATTGGCACTGTCTTTCTTTCCGCACTTGGGTAGCCAGTCCAATTCCCGTGTCCACAAACATTGCTACAAAGATGGTTTTCGCCTTATCTAAAACTAGCGACCCGCTCTAGTTTTGCACGGGTACAATGTAGACATAAACCTTTTGAAACACTCTATCTATTGCTGAAAACTGCACTAGAATCCGTGGCATACTCGTAGTTTAAAAATCTAAGCGTATAGACAACGGGAGCGACTTTAATTCAGAATACAAAATTCAATAGTTCAATTTGTTGCCACATTCAAAACATAACATCACGCCTGTATTTCCTGAAGGGTTAAGCAGAGGTGTTACTAATAGTACACATACATTTCGCCAGTTATATTTTAGTGCAATGTTATAGAGAGCGAGTCTATTTTTATCAACCAAGCACAAATCTAGGCTTCGTGGCTGTAACTGTGAAATTCCTGATGGAAAACCCAATAACACTTTGCCCGACCTGGGAGTCGAACTCATGCTAAATTGCATTGTCAAATTGCTTGGCATAATTATATTATAAGTTGTTCAGACAGTTGGTAAGCAAGTTATTGTGAAGGTGAGAAATTTTACACGAAACAAACAGAAAGGTAGAACCCTAAAATTTTATGTACATGACGCCACAGGTGTAAATGGCTTTGAACCAAAAACGGGCACACCTGTTTCTTAGCGTTTATGTAATAAAATTTAAATGTGAACTTCAATGAATTTAAAACACGTAATATTATGTTTGAGAAAGAAGAAACTGTGTCATCGAAACAAGATCATTTTTTGCGATTTTTTTTCGATGCAATTTTTTTTATGAATTAAATGAAACATAGATAAACAGGACATGGTTATTTTCTTACTAAACATAGCTCTATTTTACATGCGATACTAAAAAATGGGGCAAGAAATCAAAAAGGAAATCTTATTCGCTTACCTGCGTTACCTTACCTGTCAGTTCGGAATAAAATTAATATTTCTGCCGATATTTCCCCTGTAACAGTTGATTGTGACCTTGGACCACCTCATTGGTCGAGTGGTCGCAAACGCACGAGGTCCTGGATTTGATTCACGGGTTAGGCAAAGTGTTTATTTATTTATTTTACTATTTATGTACACACAGTATACAACACAGGAAAATACATTAAAAATATGAGTACAAAGGAACTGCTTATTTCTTAAGAAATATCTGCCAGCAGACCTGCAAAAGGAGAAATGAAAAAGAAATGTAGACAATAGTGTTTGAAAAAAGGAAGAGAATTGAGATTATGTGCCTTACCTAACTTAACCGTGTTATTGGGCTTTTCCATAATAATTTCTCAGTAGCAGCCACGGAGTGGATTGCATCCGATTGGTTTGTGTCCGGTTGGCGCATCTCCTATTAAATGGGACTTAAACATAACTGACAAAATGTGGGTGGACTATCAGGCACACCTCTGCCTTACCTTCTGTTAAGTGACTTTGGAAAGGGGAAAAGTCAGCAGGTATCATATCTTCCTGATAATAACCAAAGTCTCAAAATAGATCTACCTTATTTCCACCAGCAGACGTTATCATTTGCCTCCACGCAACACCAGATGCACCAAAGACTAGTTTATCAAGTGATTTAAATCATAACGATGAATGCAGCCGACATTTACAACTCGGCTGCCAGTTCACCTTGGGCGGTTAAAGACATATAGGTAAAAACAATTCGATGAAGGCTGATAGAATATAACAGAGGTAATTATAGGTATGTGGAGCAATGTAGGTATATTTAGCAATTTTTTTATTGTTGTTGTCCCAATAACCATACATGTAAACTTTCTATAATGATAGCCAGTGGATCTAATAATCTAAATAATGTTATTAAAGAATTGAGGCAAAGATGCTCCTTTTTGTGGTATGTTTAGTTGAATTTGCCCCCTAAGATACAGGCCTAGCCTAGTTTAGGGGACAGGGTTGAACCTATTGTACTTTTTTTCGAATGCTAAATTAAGAACTTTAATCTGTAATTAAGATTAAAATAAGCTGTCTTTGTCTGAAACCTCTTCTGAAGATTTTGGTACAATATTACCACTAATCATTCAGTGGGTCATAGCTCTATAATCACATTTTTCTACTATATTTTAACCACATTTGGTCACAATATTGTGGGTTACTTAGTTGTCCTTCGAGCCGGATCCTTCAGTGCTCTGTATTAACTTAACACTCATGAAACCCAAAGGCTATCGTCAAATTTTGAAATATTATAATGCAAATCAAAGAAAATGTAAAATTTTTAACATTGATTATGTTTTTTAAATATTTTTTCTAAACGCCTAGTTTACGCTTCTCGTGACGGCTGGCTTTTATCTTGCCCAGAGACTAAGTGTTGCCATACAACGTGACAACGCCGCCAGTCTTTTGGTCACATTACCCGCTCACAGCGTTGGAGAGTTAATATTTTTTGTCTACTCTGAATTCATATCCCAAAAATTGAACTTTGCTCTGAAGTATCCTACAATTCATGACATTGACATGTCGCATCTATATCCTGCCACTACGTCATCCCGTCATCCGTCATGTTACCGAATGGTGGATGTGGACAGCAAAAACACGTTCCCCACAAATTGGAAATACATCTATCATCTGTCAATCTATCCTTTGAGGGATCTATTTTTGAACAACGCCAAAAACCGAGTGACTGGGTGCAGTACAATAGTGGACATATGTAGGTGTTTTGGAAAGGCAGCAAAAAAAGCACCCATCCTCGGACCGACCTCGCCAAGCGTAGCTTAACCTTCGATCGACACGTGCGGCTGTTACTTCTTAGCCACGAGATACATAAACATATTATTTCTGAGCCACGTGACGAGTAGGAAAGTCACTTAAGATGGAAAAAGAACAAATCTCTGTCTCATTATTGACCTTTTTACTGAAGGACACTGGACGAAGAGCAAAAGTACACCTAAACCATAATAAATGTGGAATACATTTATTATGGTTTGTTACCACAAAACGTGCTTTGCTATAATAAATACACTATATAATCTTATTGCTTTTTATCCAAGTTTTGTACGACGTCTTCTTAATTAAATTCCAGTTATTTATAAACGTACGAAACGTATTTTACACGTGTTTTTTTAATCAACTCAGTAAAAAAAAACATACTGAATTATTCTTTCTTAGTTTTAGATCCGAATAATTTCTGGTTTCCATCGAAAACAAAATATCGTATGATTCACCAAAAGAAATGAGCGCCAATCATATTTTAGTGATATTTCATCGAACCTCAGTGAAAGTACGTTCACCAATGATTCATGTAGGTACCAAGTGACCTTTAAAACATGTACATTTCCTTCCTGAATCTCGCTCTTTAGCAAACTTGTTTACTATGTAGATTTTTATGAGTCTTGCATGTACGTGTTACATGATAGTGGCATTAATGAGATTTTGCGTCCAATAAGGTCTCCCCTTTTAGTATGTGTATTTTATATCACCATCATAATGATGTGATGGAAAACATCGAAAGATTTATCCTACAGTCAAAATTTCGAAGGCATGTGATATTAACCTTTACGTCCGTTGCATTGCTGCATCCGTAAAGATTTTCTCACCACTACCTAATGTATCGGGCATTGGACACTCAAAATCTCTTCGGATGCAGCGACGCAACGGTCGAACGGTCAAACTTCACTTCAGGTAAGATTGTTAAACCTTCAATAATGGCTCTCTCCAAAAGACAAAAAAAAATGTATTCTAGTACAGTACAGTACCGGGAATAGTATTGCTGTATTGCGTACTATATAGTCTGAATATACTTTATACGATCGTAGAAAAAAAGATAAATCGGCGACTTGTGTTTTCGGCGGCACACAATTTGCAAAAGTTGCATACCATAAGTCTAACCAACCTTGACATAATATCATCACGCCTGTAATCTCCAAAGGGTTAGGTGTACCTAATAGTAGGTACCTACACCCACATTTTGCAAGTTACGTTTAAGTCATATGCAACAGGCAGCGAGTCTATTACCATCAACCGGGCACAGATCTAGACTCTGTGACTGGTACTGAGAAATTTCAGATATAAAAACACAATAACACTTTGCCCCGACCTGGCAACAGAACTTAAGACCTCGTGCTCAGTAATCGTGCTTACAATCACTAGATCAACGAAGCATCAACCATAAATGTAACTAACCATTTCAATATATTTTCTCACATAAAACAGTCGTAGTAAAGCATTTGAACGCGGCCGGTATTACCCACGCCGCCGTCGCCGCTACCGACCGAGGCTTTCACGGCGAACCGGTACTCTTAGCTTATTGGTTCATTTCCTGCACTAAATGCCGACCCATATCCGCCTACGACACAGCATTGGCATAGGTGGTCAAATATCATTGCATGGTAATCTAGTTTTTTTATTGAATCGAAAGTAAGCTCGTGAGAGGGGCTCGTGGCTAAACAATAACAGCCGCTCTGGTAGATCTTTAGGTTAAACCGTGCTTGACTAGGTTGGTCGCTGGTTGGGTGACCACCCTTACCTACATATCGAGTTTCCTACGTGCTTCGGAAAGTACGTTAAGCTGTTGGTCCAGGCTGTCATTTTTAGATCTTTGACAGTCATTACAGGTAGTCAGTGGCCCAAAAAGTCCGACAACCAGTCTTACCAAGTGGTATCGTATTACCCAACACTAACTGGGTTGTGGAGGCAGCCGCTCCATGTAAAATACTGGTATTCAGCTGCTAGCGGTTTGACTGGAAACCGACCCCTACAAAGTTGGGAAACTAAGCAGATGATGATTGGCTCGAAAATAACAATGGTGAATATTAATGCTGATGAATGGAGAGGGAAAGAGAGAAGGACGGAAAAGCAGAAAAAAACTGGTGGATTGTGTGAGGAATGATATTAAAGAAAAATAAGTAAATGATAGCCTCTAATGTCTCGCTGATGGTGGCGCGTGTGTCGGATCATTCAGTTCCCTTCAAAATGGTTGAGTTGAATGGTGCTGATCCATGCGTCATGTTCGTGAACGGGCGCTGTCAGTTGTGACTGGTCATCTCTTAGTTGCCATGGCTTATTTGTATGTTTATTTTTGAATTGTATTTTTTGTTTTTACTATGGACACTTTTAACGTGCACATCTTGCTAGATTGTTCTCACATAATATACCATCTCAACATGAATGATGTAACCAAGATTTTGTAACAATATTTTGATTTAAAAGAGTGTCCATGGAGTTTCTTGCCCGTTTTTCTCCATAGAGATCTACGCTAGGGAATGGGCAACTACAGTACGTTCACAGTTTTTATGTCTTGTGACTGGGACTGTAGCTACATTTAATTTTCATCTTTGTTTCGACAATTCAAAAGTGCCTGTAACTGGCCTACTTGAAATAAATGCTTTGATTTTGATTTTGCCTGATGGCTGACAAGGGAGAATGTGAGAAGAAAACGGGTTGCTCCGACCCCAAGTAACATGGGAAACAGCAGGAATATCATGATTGACTCGCAAAGATAATGATAGAAAAACATTGTCATTAATAAAGAGATTTAGCTACCTTGCTGGCTTGTCTATCAGGATGTTGTCAGTGCCAATAGTTTAAAATTGTGATTGCTGTACCGTTTAAGACAATAGCCTCGCCTCCTATAATAAGTGGTAATTAACGACTTGCCTGTCGAGAAGTAGGTATCATCCTAGATCTGCTTTTCGATATCTTTATTATATTGATAGATAGATAGATTTATTATTACATCGTTTTACACAAAAATGTATACCTACACACGTCTTTTATGTTACCACAAATTCTATGGGTTCTGGTCTCGATGGTTTAATGTCTATGAAACCGTGTGAATTTCAATAATTGTCCGCTGACACCAGGTTAGGTACTAACCACACCCGGGGTTGCGGGACTGTTCGAAAGAGATACCGTGACCCCGGAACACAAACGGCGATGAAGGAACATGGATGGGTTTTAGTCAGTAAAAGTCTGACACTCCCTCCTGCTCCGCCCAGAGCGGGAGAAGTCATTTGATGATTTACCATCCGGAAAAAAAAGGTACTAACCACACGATAAAGAGGATTAAGATTGTTTTACGGGGTCATACTACCAGAATAAAAACTATTTTATATGTTAATCCAGGTTATAAACTGTCAATGTGCGAAATATCATCCAAATCCGTTACGTAGTTTTTGCGTGAAAGAGTAACACATCCATCCATCCATTCCTCCTCACAAACTTTCTCGTTTATAGTATTATAGTAGGTAGTAGGATATCATCACAAATTGTGACTATCTGTCTGTGTAAAAAACTAATAGCAACCATAAGGAACCTCCACGACAAAAAGCTGCTGACAATGCAACACATACACACTAAATCTTTGTAGCTATGTCCGTGACTAGACTATTTGTGTTAGCGACCTTCCTTGTCCGAGCACAAGAATGTCAGATCAAATCTGTATTACAGTCGTCTTATTGTATATGCTAATTGTGACTTTGAATGGCGCTTATTCATACAGGGTGAATTTTTCAAGAAGACGTGGATGGCCAAGTCCGAAACTATGAGGAATAGCAAAACATACTCAAAAGAGTCTCGGGCACAATTTAGATGAAAACGGCATCATTCGATTTTCACATTAGTTAATCAGATAAGATAAGGAAAAACAGGCAGATAGGCCAATGAGGAAAACAAAAGTATTTTGTTACAAATGAGCTCTTTCCCTTAGTTTGCCGTATGTCAGTACTTCACAGAATTTGATCCTTATTAGCGATACTATCGAATGGTATAATAATACTGTGAAATGTGTATCGAAATCGGGCCCGAGACACTTTTGAGTATTTTTCGCTAGTCCTTATAGTTATTACGGGTTTGGCCATCCACGCCCACCTAAAAAAAATCATTCTGTATTAGAGATATTCTTCAGAGCGCACCTATTTTTAAGCGCAACCATCTAAGCGCAACTAAATTATTCCTCGAAGCGCAACCGTCGGTTGCGCTCAAAAAATCAAATTAAAAATATTACATGCTTATTCCTCAGAGTACAACCATGCATGATAAAAGAATAGAGAGGGTATGATGGATTCATTAGTTAAATCAACTGTCCTAATGCGCGTGGAGGGGGTAGACGTATATCGCATGGTGAGAGGCGGCAGCGGCAGAGGGAGAGAAAAGCTAGCGGTGGGGGGGGAGAGTTTTTTTTTTGGAACGTAATTCCGTGACGCGGCTCACGTGGAGTGCTATTTGATAGAAATCGTCAGGCGCCACGTAACGAAATGCCGTATTTTGTGTGTGGGTGTAGTAGGCTACTACACACACACACACACACACAGCAGTGGTTTTAAGGGTCGCTGATAATGAAAATGAGGAGAAAATCAAAATCCAAGATAGCGTTGACGAAATTTTTTGGCACATGCTGGAGGCTCGCGACTTTGTGATTTACACCGATCACAAGCCCCTCACATTCGCCTTCCACTATTGTAAAGAGAATTGCTCTCCACAAAAGTTCCGTCCACCTGGATCTCATAGCCCAGTTCACAACTGTCTTTCTGCATTATAGTATCTGGGAAGAATAATGTCGTGGTGAAAAGAAAAACAATAGAAAGGGTGGTGTACATTTAGCAAGACTGTTAGAATATCTGCGAAAATACTGTAACAATTTTGCTGATATAAGAGTAAAAATGGACTATTCCGATAACTAGAAACATGCCCAAGATAGAATTAAATAAATTAATTTAAAAAAAAATTTCGTCGGCGCCATCTTTGATTTTCATTTTGACCTCATTTTCATTATCACCAACAATCGCGATAACGACACCCATGAAGAAAAATATAATAATAATAATAATTTTATAATAATTATTTCGTTTATTCATTTAAACACATATTTTTTACATTTTTAAATATTTTTTAATAAAACTATATAAAAAAATATGAAAAACAGTAACCCACCAGCGCTGGGAACAGGGTCCGAGCTGCCGGTGTTCAGGGCTCTTGAGAGAACAAAAGATATATTTAAAAATGTATAAAGTAAGTAGTTAAAATTAATAAAGGAGATAATAATATTATTATAAAAATAATATTTATTATGTCGTTTATTCGTTTACATTCTTATCTAATTAAATTTTTAAGTATTTGTTCAAATGAAACGATACAAAAAATAACACTTTATATGTTAAAAAAATAGAGGTCCACCAGTGTCGGGAGCAGGGTCTTGGCCACCGGTGGTAAGAGCTGCAGAGACAGGAACCTCCTCACAATGCGAGCCGTATCGAGGAGGACTGCCTCCACCTAAAGAGAGCTTCGATAGATGGTCATCGAAGCTCTCATATTTATTATTATTATTAACCACGAAGGGCATGGCGGGGTCTATTATTATTATATATTATATTAGTACGAGTACTATAGTACTACACACACACACACAGCATACGGCATTTCATTACGTAACGCGTGACGATTTCTACTAATTCGCACTCCGCAAACCTCGTTAAGGAACTACGTTCCAAAGCAAAGCCTTTCTCACCCTCTGCCGCCGCCAGCCTTTCTCTCCCTCTGCCGCTGCCGACTCTCACCACACGATATATCGTCTACCCCCTCCACGCGGCCGTAACGCTTTTTCGTGGCAGCCTATTTCCTAGTTTCACTTCAATACACAATCAGGTCAATTTAAAACTATCTATCGATATAATTAATGAATCCATTATACCCCTCTCTATCTTTTATCATGGTTGCGCTCTGAGGAATAAACATATTTTTAATATGAATTTTTGAGCGCATCTAATGGTTGCGCTTCGAGAAATAATTTAGTTGCGCTTAGATGGTTGCGCTCAGAAATAGGTGCGCTCTGAGGAATACCTCGTATATTAGGATTAAGTAAATATTAGGAAACAGTCTTCTGCTTATTTAGGGTGTCAACAGTGAAAATAAAATCCTTAATAATATTATAAATGCGAAAGTAAGTTTGTTTGTTTTTTTGTTACCTTTTCACGCCTAAACCACTGAACCGATCATCATAAAATTGTGCATATATACGATGGCGGGTTTACAGAAATGGAAATAGGGCATCTGTCATCCCGAAACTATTGTTATGATGAATATAATATGGTGCCACGTGTCTTTCGAATCATGACGATGAGTCAACAAAAGAGTTTGTTGACAGTACGTGCCTTTTTTTTTTTGTATGGTAAATCATCAAATGTCTCCTCCCGCTCTGGGCGGAGCAAAAAGGGAGTGTCAGACTTTTACTGACTAAAACCCATCCATGTTCCTTCATCGCCCTTTGTGTTCCGGGGCCACAGTATCTCTTTCGAATCCCGCAGCCCCGGGACTGTATGTTAGGCACAGGGTTCGAACTTGAGACCGAAGACTTGCCAGTTCGACGGTCACATATAATAGGCTACACTGTTGCTATTTATGTTGTTATTAACACAAAAACAAATGCCAATGATCCAGGGATCCCATTACTTGTCTAATCTACAAAATAAATAAATATCGCTGGACATTACACACAGCGCCATCTAGCGCCACACTAAGCAACGAGGCTTGTGTCGTGGACACCAGATAGCTGATATACTACATAGATACTTTTTGTTTGTAAATACATACTTATTATACATATAAACATCCATGACTCAAATGTCCATGCTCATCACACAAACATTTGCTACGACCGGGATTCGAACCCGGGACCCAACGAACGTAAGGCAGCCTCACTACTGCTGCGCCATTCGGGTCGTCTAAAAAAGAGCCTATAGCTGTCCCTTACCTGGTGTCTATGTTTTGTAGTGTCGGAATGCAAGAAACGGTGGAGATCTCTCCGTGATTCATTCATGAAGCTGCATAGTACGCATGCAGGTCGTACCAGTTGGCCTTACCATCAGCATATGAGGTTTCTGCTGCCGCATATAGAACTCAAAGAGAATGGGTAAGTAGAAGTACCAATTTCTTTTGTTTGTTTATTAACTTTAATAGAGGTGTATGAATGATGGTCTATGTTGACATGGCACTGGGCAACGCAAAATATAAAATTTAGCTCTATGTCATTAGCAGTTTGAACACTCATTAGAGATTAGAGAGAGTAGGTGACAAAAAAAACCAGTTAGTCCCTCAAATAGATTTCCACATATTTTTTCTTTTTTCACGTAACAAAAATGAAGACGGTACGGTGCGTCAAAAACTCGTGTGACGTCACATTTGAGTACATTTTTACCGGAAAGTGACGTCACAAGCCCCCACTTATGATCTTTAATCTATTACTAACACTTCTGATCAGCCGAAAGCAACTTACTGCAAGGTTGGTTATGGAATTGTAATTCCAAGTTGAAGGTATTCAGAACCCTGAAAGTGAGAAGCAGTAAAGCCACTCTCTGGAAACCTATAATTTTGCTCATTAGGAACATACTAATTTGGTTAAATTAATTATCTGTGGAGTTTAATTGCATAGAAACGTTTTTTACGACTGTAGGTGAAAAAAAAAGTGAAGGGCCTTATGTCACATTTTGTAAAATATTCAGTGGAGCTCATTAAATATGTACATACCCGAAATTAGATATTTAAAGTTGACCGTCTCTAAAAAGTAAAAAGTAAATAGCGTATCGTTGTCGAATAAAAAGTATGACTTAGATGGTTACCTAAGCTATTGTGATTTTTTTTTAACAAATATAGTTCCTTGAGGCTGTATAAGTTCTTTAACTTTGAAGTTTTTCTAAATATCTAATAGTATTACGGTAGTTACGTCCTCTCCTGAATCAGTAATATATATTAAATTTAATTATTTTATAATTTATTTTTTATACAAACCCATAGAAAAATATATTGAAAAGTTTTAATGACCTAAGAAATGAAACAACATTATACATAATATTTTTTATTTAGTAAAACAAAAATCTTTAATAAAATAAAACAAAATAAAATTAGGTTATTCTGGTAATTTTTATAACATTACCCATGATGGCACAGCATGTGAATGCTGTGCCATCATGGGTAATGTTATAAAAATTATTAAAAATGGGTGGAATCCATTGCAGAGCTTTGTTTGTTTCCTAATCGGCTGCAATATAGGCATGGCATAGTCTTCTAGAGATCTCCTTCTATTTCATATTAAGGCGACTACAGGCGCTAAATTAGCAACTCTATTTGTAGTGGTTCAAACTTCGTTTGAAATACTGTTAAAATTAACTTCTAATCAGCTTGCACTACAAAGTGGTTGTAACGTCAGTCACTGCGGGCCGAATAGTGCGAAATGAGAGGTTTTTGCGATATAAAAAAAATCTATTGATTGGACTAAAAAAATAAATACTATCATGCTATTATGTTGCTTGTAGAATTATTTGCCAAAAAAATCAGAATGTTCGCATGTATTTTAGTATGGTTTTTACTCGTTAAAAGATTTTTTAGAGATAAGTTCGTGATTTTAATTTTTCGAGTAAAATTAGTTGTATTATGTTTTCAAAACTATCATATTAGCATAAATCCTGAAGAATATCATATATTTTTCTGGTTTTGTTTATTGCAGTGAATCATAATGTTTTTTTGCATTATAAAACCAGAAAAATATATGATATTCTTCAGGATTTAAGGACACCTTTTCAAATTCTTTTTGATTAGAAGACGTTTTATAATTACTCATTGGCCATACTCTTCTTTTTCAAATGTCATCCACACAATTTCAGACTATGGCACTGACTGACCTATTTCTCCTTTTTTGCGGTGAATAAATGGCGCTGTAGGACCTTCTTGGATATTCAGTATGTTTTTAAAATCTTCACCTGACATATTTATAACTTCAATGGGTTCTTTTTTTAATTTGTTTAATTTCATTGATTTTATTAAAGATTTATTAGTTTAAAGATTTTTGTTTTTACTAAATAAAAAATATTATGTACAAATGTTACAAATGAATTTTGTAATCTATGGTAAAAGTACGGTTACTTTTACCATAGATTACAAAATTCATTTTTTATTATATGTGTCTCGTGGTAGTTGTGAGAAAATGATTTTTTAATTAATTACCTAAAAGGATAATCTAATTGTGATTTAGGAACAGACGTTGAGATTATTAACATTAAATGTCGTTTCTTTTATTACAGGTATGTAAGGTTTTGTAACTAAAACACTTTATTTAATGTGAATTTTGTTATACATGTAAAATAAACACAATCTTTTATTACAGAGAAACTCAATTGTGTTTAATTGACTGTGTCGTCCAAATCACAGAAAAATATCTTATATTTATAATGTTGTTTCATTTCTTAGGTCATTAAAACTTTTCAATATATTTTTCTATGATTTTGTATCATACCTAGATTAAAAAAAAAAAAAGAAAATTAGCTCTACTGAAAACTTTACAAAATGTGACATAAGGCCCTTCACTTTTCACCTACAGAAATAGTGAACAAATACGATCATTCACATTTTCACGCTTAGGGACTTAATGTTATTTATAATTTTACATCTGCCAAATTTATTGGCTGTAGGACTTAATGTCTTTTACCATTTGATCAATTAATTCGGGTATTCTGAATTAAAATCATGGTAAACACAAAAATGCCAAAAAATGGACCTAAGATCCTTTAGCTTTCAACTACAGTGTAACTAGCATTTCATTCTATACAAGGTGTCAACGGACGTAGTAATAAACGTAGTAGTAAACGGTGTAGCTTGGTTGAAGGCTTCGTGAAGGACGAAGCTGAAGGCTTCGTCCTTCACGAAGCCTTCAACCAAGCATTATTGCTGGGAAACAACTTTTATTTTTTGGGGTGAAAAATCACGTTTTATGGTAGAACTCAATGTTACGCACTCAAAACATTGTGCTGGTGGACGCATTTAATAGTTATCCGGCTATGGAAGTATTTGATGTAAAGTTATAACCTAAAAACTATGATTTGAAAAAAAACCTTGTGAAAAATTTGGAATATTGACCTCAAATATCTCCGTAACTAATAAGTTCCCAGGTATAGTCCAGAACAAAAAAAACGTTTGCAATGACTGGGAGAACAAGTGCCTTTCGGCTTCTTAAAGGGTCTATTTACAGACTTTTTATAATTTTATCGGCGTTATGCAAGTGGAAGAAAACAAAAATGAATAATGAATTACTCCGGTAAAGCGCTCAGACACTACACTCGAGTCAATATTTTATTTTCTTCTTTAATAGCACCAGTGGGAAGCCAATCCATTCATCATTTGAAAAGGGTACACGTTTCAAATCACGCAACAACTGCATACACAACTTACCTCCTTTTCGACTGTTTCCAAGTTGGCAACGAAAAAAACATGTCATTATAAGTATCGCACTGTATGACAGTTTAACAAAATAATAACGTGTTTATTCTATTATTATTTTTAAATATTGCTAAACCAATATGTCTCGAAAAACCTTAGAATCTACGAAATCTGTGATCGCACCTCAGTTGAGTCCTTTGGATTGTCCCTTTAGAGAGTTCCGCGACAATGAGTTGCAAACTGAAACATGGGGTCTGGTATGTCTTTAAAATTTGCTTTACATTATCATTTTAACCGAAAAACGTCGATTCCTAAAATATAGCTCCTCCAAGCCTGGTCCTATCGACCAGTCGTGTGACTCTCGCATCCAGCAGATTCATCAGCTCATCGGTCTACCTTATAGGCGGCGCTCAAATTCTTCTGCCATTTGATACGCGATCGCCAGTCTAGAACTTTTTCCGCTCAATCGGCCATCCGTTTTGCTACCAATGTGTCCTGCCCACTGACGCTTTAGTTTGACAATTCTTCGGGCAATGTCTATTACGGTTCTCCTATGATCTTAAGATCAAGCAAAGTAGGTCCAAGCACTTCTTCATTGCTTTTGCTGTACTATTAGATTTGTTTTTCTAGAGTACAGCAGCCTTCAAGACGTATATATATACCCAAAGTATTAAGACAACCTCGAAAAATGAACCTCGTACTGGCACAGCTACCGCGTCCCCCAAGGTGGCGGCGTCGTCTTCAGGCCCGTGGGTTGACGACCAGACCCAACCGCTGCCGAGATCTGTGCGTCAGTACCTCCATGGATGGATCAGAGCTGAAGAACTGGCGATGGATAGATGGGGTGCTGAGCTCACTATTTTTGATGTAAGCTTACTAAATGTTCCTTTGTTGTTCTGCATGCTTCGTAAAAACTATGTATTCGTTTAAAAAAAAAACCTGAACAGCATTCCATGTGATAATGCAATAAGTTGGATAATACGTTCCCGTGAGGTAATAAATTGATAGATGGATGGTACATAAATGTTACATTACATAATATAACAATAAAGATCTTTATGTTACTAATTCTGGTATCATCATCATCTGAGCCTTTTCCCAACTATGTTGGGGTCGGCTTCCAGTTCAACCGGATGCAGCTGAATACCAGTATTTTACATGGAGCGACTGCCTATCTGACCTCCACAACCCAGTTAGTATTGGGTAATACTATACCCCTTGGTAAGACTGGTTGTCAGACTTTTTGGGCAACTAACTACCTGTAACGACTGTCAAAGATCTACAAATGACAGCCGGGACCAACTGCTTAACGTGCTCTCCGAGGCACGGAGGAAACTCGGTATGTAATATATGGTCACCCATCCACAGACCAACCTAAGCAAGCACGGCTTAACCTAAAGATTAACCCGAGCGGCTGTTATTATTTAGCCACGAGCTCACCCTGAAACATAAAATAAAAGCTTATAATAACAACGAAACGCAAAATGGGCGTTGAGTTGAGTTTTCAACCTACGGTCTCCAGTTGGCTTTAATCCACCATGTCTTCGAATTTTTGGTTAGAGGACATACCAGTTTCCTCACGATTTTTTATTTTACTGTTTTGAGGGCAGTGGTGTTGCAATAAATTACACAAAGTAATGCAAGGGGTCGCGGCAGGCCAGGAAAGAGATAGTTGGACGAACTGGTCAGGTTCTCTCAGAGCTGGAAGAAGGACGCGCGAGAAATATAATGAGTGGAGGGTGGCTTTAGCCCGGGAGTGGGACAGAGCACAGAGAGTTGGAAAAAAAAAGAAGTTTGGGATCGAAACCAGAACTAAAGTCAGGACCGTTTCCGCCACTGCACTGAACTTTGAATCCATTTCCAGGAGATCGACTCAGGCAAGATGTCGATCGCAGACATGCAGTTGTGCCACGCTCAAGTCCTGTTCCGATCCTCATTCTGTAGGCAGGTTCTGTCTATGTGTTTCGTGTTGGAGAGAATAGAATTTATCGTAAGTACATTTTCCTGAAGAATTTTGGACTTTAAAGGACAATTTACACCTTATTGAAACTTTTTCGCTTTCGGGTCCATGATTTAAACATTGACCGATCAGTACGTAGTGACCTGAACAGCTCTGTCTTTTGCCTTATTTAAGTTCAGGAGGATGTGACGGTGCTCCCTATTCACACTTAGTTTTGAATGAACCAAATTCAACTATTGAAACAATTACCACTTTGGCTGACCATTTTTTATTATGTATAAAATTCTTTGTTTATTCCACTGAAGAAAACACACAGCACTTACTAAAAAAAATTGTCACTTCACAGGTGGAACATCAATGGGAATTATTTACGTGTGTCTTTGCACCAGAAGGTTGGCGGGGAAAGTATCATATATACTCTCCTGGCGTCAAAGCAGGAGGCGGGGTGCAGCATAAACCTATGTTGTCTAGAAATGGTTTGAGTTTTAATCTTCTAATTTAACGCTAAGGTTTTAAGAACTCTTGAGTTGCAGTGTTTGTATCTATGTCAGAGTATTCTCCAACCTGAACCAAATATCCGGCGTCGAGGTCGGCGCGGCATGTATTCTTCTTTCATACTTCTCTATTCCCTTATCCTGGGTTGCGAAAAATAAATACACCGATTTCCCGAGCACTCCTTTTTTAGCTTAGGCCAACTGGTATTTTGTTCTCTCGTCGTTTGTTCTCAGTAGTAGCTTGGAATCTGGATGCAAGCTCGGTAAATATCATTAGGGTCACTCCTTATTAAATTTGGCATTTAATGATTCGCCACTGCCTCTGCTTAGAAGTCATTACAGGCATAAATAAGTTAAGAATTTGTACAAGCAAACGTCTATGGGAGAAGGATAGTCTAGAGCTCGGGTGGCCAATGTGGCCATAGATAGACTCAAGTTTTTGCGAAACAATATGTTCTTTCTTATTTTTTTTGTCATTTAACGTCAGTATTATAGACCTAGCTTTTGCCCGCGGGTTCGCTCGTTTTAATTTAGATTTTGACAATTAAACTCTTAAACAATACTAAAGTTTCTATAACAATCTAATTCAATCATGATTGGAAAATGAAAAGAAAACACATAGCGCCATCTATTATCATAAGAACTTAACTGTATTTTTTTATAGGGAGCAGGGGCCCTACTCTCTAACGTCCGTCCGTCCGTCCGTCCGTCTCTATCCATCTCTCTCACTCGCACTCATCTGCAGACTTGCGTGACAGAGACGGATAGAGACGGACGGACGGACGGACGGACGTTAGAGAGTAGGGCCCCTGCTCCCTATGTCCGTTTCTGTACACCTGACAACGACTTTTCAGGCCTAAACCACTGAACCGATCATATTGAAATTTTGCATTATTGTATAATGCAAAACTTCAGTATGATCGGTTTAGTGGTTTAGGACTGAAAAGATAACAAATAAACTTACGTTCGCATTTATAATATTAGTTTGGATAGGTACACTTGTCCATTTCAACGTAAAGCTATGTGATGAGAAAGGGATTTGTAGAAAAAGTGCTTCCTATTCGCTGAATATGGTATTGTTTGAAAGTAGGAAACGATCATATCGCACTGTGCTTTAAATGTCGTTTGATACACTTGCTAGACATCGGAAGGAAAAGATCTACACTGCAGTATTTAGCTCTGAACTAGCAAATTAGAAAAAATAAAATTAATTGGAAAATTTTGCAAAGACATTTTTTTGGTTTTTGCGAATTTACTTTCTGATGTATTTTGACTTTGATTCACTACTCAGATAATATAGTTCAGATTTAGGGCAAGAGTTATACGATCCATAGAATTTACGATCACGAAATTTTAATAGAGTTATAAGCAAGAAAAAGTTTAAAAAGTTCAATGGCACACTAGTTTTTTTATTATTGTTGTTTAAATTTGAATTTGAATTGCGCCGACCCCAAATAAATTGGGATTAGGATAAGAAGATAAAAATAATGATGATGTTGGAAATTGCGAGCCACCCAGTTGTTGAATCAACAGATGACTAACTTGTAAGGAAAAATAAGGATTTTGATTCTTCGTGATTCATCAAATGATTCATCAAAGAATTTCTTGCACTTCCACACTTTTTTTGTTACTTTTTAATACGTTTTTATACATGCCATAGATTTGAATCGTTCACAGCTCAGCGGCGACAGGCACTTTGGGATACGCAGTACAATATGCGGCATTATGCAGCAGCTTCTTTGCCTTCCTCTTTCGGAAGGGGCCAGGAAGTTGTGTGAATTGTACATGTGCCATTTACGGCACAGGTGGCCTACCATAACGTCTTAAAGCAGGATCGTTTTAATCTAGTTCCAGTGTGGGAAAGAGATGGCGCTAGACGTCCTCTATAGCTCCGTCTCTTACCCACACTGGAACAAGATTAAAACGATCCTGCTTTAAGACGTCATGGTATAAATACTACATGGTTAAGATAAGATTTTGATAAGATTTCGAAGAGTTAAGGATGTATCTAGCCATAAGAGTTGTAGTATAATTAGAATTACGGGGCGACATCGTCATTGTTGACCGAGTCCCCTTAAATAAGATTTAAAAAAAAAGTATCCACGTTGAAAAAAGTAAGTTCTGATGGAGAAACCCAATAATACTTTGACCGACTCGGGAACCAACCTCGTACTTAGGAGTCGCGCTTACGACCACTAAACCAACGAGACAGTCTAGTCGATGTCGAAGTATTCGAGAGGAAATTTTGTTACATTAAGGCCTGGTTTCCACCAAAGCGGAGACGAGCGGAGCGAGATGTGAAAGATTCGACCAATCACAGGAGAGACAAGATACGCGATGTAGATTTCAACCAATGTGATTAATCAGTTTTCACACTTCTCCTCTCCGCTCCGGTCGTCTCCACTTTGGTGGAAACCGGGCCTTACTGTCTGCAGTCTGTCCGCACCTTCAGACATGGTAGGGTGAATCTAACGATGTATCTCTGCCTGCAGGATGCTACCTAGTTCGTCTATACTACCTGGGAGCCTGGCGTTGTATATGGGTGAATGACCAGGTCCCTGTAGATACTTCTGGTGCACCCCTGCTGCCATTCTCACCCCTCCTGACTCACCCTCCTGCTAAGCCTGGCTCAAGCAGGATACCTCCAGCTGTTACTGCTGGAGTCATCTATCTGTGGCCTTTGCTGTTGACTAAGGTAAACTGCTTTTGATTTTAAAGAGATTTATGAAAATATATACCTCTGTGGTTAAGTGTTGTTCATGAACTAGATGACCTATCTTTCGTCGGACAAGATAAAGGTGGTCTAAATTGTTGTTATCACGAGATATACTACACACCACTACCTACCTACCTGTATACACCTACCAATGGTTGTCTCTGCATCACCCAAAGGTTGACTTTTAGAAAATGTCTATAGCATTAAGTCCGCCTCTGTACTTTGTGCTTGAAGTGTTAAATAAATAATAATATGCTGTGACAGCTGTTGTGTGAGCATTAGCAAAAGTTAGAAAAGATATCTGTCCGACCATGCCTGAAGTCAGGCTGTGGATGAAAGTGATGATGATCAAAGATAAGATAAGATAATATTTATTTGCTAAACATGTGTCATACATACAAGAAAATACATGCATGCAAGATGGTAACACGAACAACATTATTAAGTACAGCATGTTTGCCACATGATGTGACGTGCAAATGTCCAGAAGTGTTATTATTTAAAAAATCCTCATAGAATAACAATAAATTAGGTAATTCAATAATAATAATATTGCAATAAATTTAAAATAACAAAAATCAAACAGAACATTAAAAACCAAAATAAGTTATTAGGACTGAAAAACAATAATTATGTCAACAATAAAAATAAAAAAAATAAATAAAAATCCATTGTAAATTAATAAACACAAAAAATAATTAATAATAATAATCAAATCAAATAAGCTACTATGTCAATACAAATCTTTCCTCTAGGAACTCGTTAATGTTATAGTATGCTTTATTAACTAAATAAGTCTTAAGTTTACTTTTCAAGTGTACATTATTAAGCTCCTTCCAACTTTTTGGCAATTTATTGAAAACAGTTGGAGCCATATGAAAAACACTTTTGCGCATAAGTGCAGTCCTACAGGGAGGTACACATAGTTGGGTTTGGTCACGCCTGTTCCTGGGAAATTGATCTGCTCTGCGCGCAAATAATTTAGGATTGTTCTTGACAAACATAACACATTCAAGAATATATATGGATGGCAATGTTAAAATTTTATGCACTATAAAGTAGGGTTTGCAGCTGTCCGTGGTTTTCAAGTGAAACATTGCTCTAAGGCATCTCTTCTGTGCTTTAAATGCTACTTCTCTATTAGTCGAGTTACCCCAAAAGATAACACCATATCTGAGAACGGTTTCAGCCAGACCGTAGTAAGCTGTTAATAACGCCTCCCTATTGACATTTCGTGACAGTAAGTACAATGCATAGGCACTACTACTAATTCTTTTACTCAGACCATCTATGTGATCCTTCCAATTTAAATGTCGGTCAATAATTAGTCCCAGAAACTTGGTTGTATTAACCGTGTCAATTGTTCTATTATTATATGTTATGTCAAGATTGGAAAATGTCAATAAACGCTGGCTAAAATGCATAATTACTGTCTTACTTAAATTAATTTTCAAATTATTATTGTCTAACCATTGTATAGTATTGATCAGTGTATTATTAATGTCATTTTTATATAGGTCTTTATTATTACATGGTATCGTTATAGTACTGTCGTCTGCGAAAAGTGTTACAGGATGGTCAATTGACTTTGGAAAGTCATTTATGTAGAGTGTAAAAAGTGGAGGTCCTAAAACACTTCCTTGCGGAACTCCGTAGGTAACGGTTCGTTCCTCCGATAGAAAGTTTTCTTCGTGTTTGGTTTTATTGTTTAGTCTACATATTTCGGTTACTTGTTTTCTGTCGTTTAAATATGATTTAATAAGTTCAAGAACATTCCCTCTAACACCGTAGGCATCAAGTTTTTTTAACAAAATATCATGTTGGACATAATCAAATGCCTGAGTCATGTCACAAAATATAGCACAGACTGGATTATTTTTATCCATATTTGACATAATCGAGTGTAAAAAGTCATAAACTGCCATATTTATTGTTTTCTTTTTTCTAAATCCTTTTTGTTCGCTACAGAGTATATTGTTCACTTCTAAATAAGAACTAAGTTGATTATAAATATAGTATTCAATTACCTTTGAGAACATCGGTATTAATGCAATCGGCCTGTAATATTCCATTAGTTCCCTGTCTTGTTTTTTTAAACAATGGCTTTATTACCGATTTTTTTAATGCGTCTGGAAAAATACCTTCACTTATACACAAATTTATAATATGACTGAGCGGGTGACTTATTACATCAGCAACTCTTTTTAGTATTTTAGTACTGATCCCGTCATAACCCACACTATTTGTATTGTTTAGCGCTAAAATGATTTTTAATATGTCATTCGGAGAACATGGAGCGATAAACATAGAATTCTTTCTGTTCAAAATATTTTTTGTTACTCTATGCCCTGAATTTATCGAGGGTTGAATTTTGTCAATAAAATAATCGTTAAATGAATTAGAAATATGGTTTGGATCAGAGATAATTTCATTATTAATTCTAATTTTGGAGATATTATTCTTTGGTATATTTAATTTAGATTCGTTTATAATTTGCCAGGTTGTTTTTGATTTATTTATTGATGTCTTTATTTTGTAATTATTTTGTGCTTTCTGTGTTAAATTTATTATTCTTTTAAATAGTTTTGAGTAATTCTTAAATCGCGTCTTATTCTGTTGAGTAGGTTTTATTCGATACTGCCACAATAATTGCCGTTTCTTCTCACTGCATTTTTTAATACCGCGCGATACCCATTTTTGTTTATTGTGAACATTAATTGAAATAAGATTTACGGGAAAGCACTGATCATATAACAAAATGAAAATATCTATGAACTCCCTATATGCTACATTTGGGTCCACGGCTGCGTAAACATCTGAAAAAGTTAAGCTTTGCAGATAGCCTTTAAATTTATTTATGTTATCGTTATTGTAGTCACGTCGTCTCTTAGTCCACCGTTTAAAAGTACATAGGTTACTAATTGGACATTTCAATAACTGCGCAGTATGGTCAGACAACGCTAACTCCAATACTGTGGCTTTACAGGACTTTTTAAAATTATGCGCAAAGTTGTCTATGCATGTTTGGCTCTTAAGGCGCGTCGGTTGATAAAGAGCTAGGTTTAGGTTAAAGCTTAATAACGTATTTTCAAATTCTACTGATTGCCTATTTCTCTTAAGAACATCTATATTAAAATCACCTACTAAAACAATACTTTTATAATTATTTTTCACTAAAGTCTGTAATATTATTTGTAATTTATTCATACATTCGTTAAAATGTTTAGCATTAGGTACTCTATAAATACAAACACAAACAATTCTATGAGTAACAAGTTCAATGGCACAGCATTCAAAAATACCCGTTGATGACATTTTTGTAATTTTTGGCAATTCTCTCCATTGATGGCCTGATTTCACCAGTATGCATGCACCACCTCTTTTGCTTTCTTTTCTACTGAAAGAAGCCGCCAAGCAGTAATTCTTTAAGTTAAGGTGTTTGTCATAGCCTTCCATCATGAAATGTTCCGTAATGCATAGAACGTCCACGTTTATGTTTCTATCAGACAATTCATTCAAGCTGACTGCAAGGGTGTCACATTTAGCCAGCAATCCTGCGATGTTTTGGTGCAGGATATACAGATGTTTAGTCACGAAAAAAATTGTCGTCCGTTGTAGTTCTTTTGTTTAAGTCGAAACCATTTTGTTGCATGTCAGCGTAATTATGAGTAATTTCAGCAAATAATTCCCATAAATCGTTAAATATTGTACGTAGTCCAAGATTATTGATAGTCCCTGTGTATCTATTAAACATGCTGTCGTCATATTTCAGATTAAAGTTGCTGTCTAAAAGGTATGCATGTCCATGCGTCATAATGTCCAAGTATAAGAGATTGTTGAATGTCGACAATTGAATAAAGTAGCGTCGAAGGGATACTTATATGTAGGCAAACAAATAATTATCATCATTGAAAGTAATAAAATTGCCACGAGTGGGAGCCAAACCCGCGACCACTGTTGATACACCGTGTTCATGTTCTGGCCACAGGACTACCATGTCATACTCATCTTTTGGCGTTAGATTCCTTAGTACTGCAAACGTCTACAGGTACAGTCCCAAGCGTCAATATTTTAATTAAACTTTCCTAAATTTAAAATGCAACGATTGTAACTTAGAGATATGATCTTTTTCATGAAAATATCGAGTTTCAAATTACTATGTTCAAAATCATTTATTTCAAGTAGGCCAGTTAGAGGCACTTTTGAATTGTCGAAACAAAGATGAAAATTAAATGTAGCTATAGTCCCAGTCACAAGACATAAAAACTGTGAAAGTACTGTAGTTGCCCATTCCCTAGCGTAGATCTCTATGGAGAATAACGGGCAAGAAACTCCATGGACACTCTTTTAAACCAAAATATTATTACAAAATCTTGGTTACATCATTCATGTTGAGATGGTATATTATGTGAGAACAATGTAGCAAGATGTGCACGTTAAAAGTGTCCATAGTAAAACAAAACAAAAAAATACAATTCAAAAAAGAAAATAATTCATTCAAATAAGCCATGGTAACTAAGAGATGACCAGTCACAACTGACAGAGCCCGTTCACGAACATGACGCATGGATCAGCACCATTCAACTCAACCATTTTGAAGGGAACTAAATGATGCGACACACGCGCCACCATCAGCGAGTCATTAGAGTGAGCATGACATACTCTCAACCGCCAGGGTACATTCAAGTCAAGAAAATACGTAGGTTTCCAGTGAATGGTAGCGTTCGTAACAACATGAAATTTTATCAGAACAGTAGGCAAAACACACTTTCAAAAGTAGTTAAATGTTTGCATATTAGTGCTCGTGACCGTACAGTCTAAACCCCTAGCTAGCATTCTCACCATCTAGAGGTAACGTCCATAATTACTTGATTTGGAAAAAAAATCCGTTTGTGAAAAGAAATCTTAAATAAAATTGCTACTACCTAATTAAAGTTACGCAAAAATAACCTGAATAACTTTGCGGCGATACCCGGAAATAAAACCAGAAATTAATGCCAATCAGTAATTTAGTACTCGTATAACATCCGTGAACGACATGCCCATTTATTCTACTACTACACTACTACAACAGCCCATAACGTCCACTGCTGGACATAAGCCTCTCCCATGATGGGAGGAATTTGCCGTAATCTCCACGCTTGGCAAGCGGATTGGAGATCGCAGTGATGAAAGACTAACAGAAAACGCTGCTGCCCATTCTCTGGTCTACGGAGGCGCAAGGTGTTCTGCCTCAGACATTAGTCACCTTATACGACACCCGTGAGTGTAATGGGTTGGTTCTATTCTACTCTGCCGGATACCACACGGCTAATGCAATGACGTGAATGAATGAATTTGATTATGATTTACCGAATATTTTAAGGAATGGGCTCTCATAGTGAGTCTATACAGAACGATACAGAATGGTTTATTCTTGACCACGCACTACAAGAAATAAATCTAAACGTTGTGAAAGACTTTCAAGTATTTTAGTTATTTTTTATCAACAAATTTATATTATAACTTTTCGTATACAAAGAGAACTACTAATAGACCTATCGTTATTTTAATAATGTTATAAGCATTTTGTTATTTTGAGAGATGAAAGGTGTCACTTTCCGCTTCGAGATATAGTTTACTAGCTGTTGCCCGCGACTTCGTTCGCGTGGAAACGATTGATGTATAAGGTTGAGAAACAAACCAGTATCCTATGTGCTTTAGCTATTCCAGACTATCTCTGTGGTAAATTTAATCGAGATCCGTTCAGCCGTTCTGGCGCATGGCGTGATTGAGTTACAAACATCCATCCATCCAAACTTTGGCATTTTTTAACGGATAGAAATATATTTACTGTTTTGTGTTGCCTAAATTTTTGTCGTCGTATTTTAAAAGATGCTACGTATCTCAGCTGTTTCAATAACCGTTCAATTGCTGTACTCTAAATACACCTCATCATCATCATCAGCCTATTAATGTTCCCACTGCTGGGACACAGGCCTCCTCTCTATGAGAGGGAAATACACGTACTCTATTTTAAGATGTGGATAAATCTTATTTACTATGGTACCAAATAATAAGATATTTGTTTATCTGTTTGTTTTTCCGAATATTTACACTAATATAATAGAAAGGTCTAGTTTGTAAGTTTGGACGCCGAAGGTAATCTCCGGAACTACTCATCCGACTTTCTTGATGGAAACGTTTCAATGATGGAAATCTACACTACTACCAGTCGTGGGCGGAAACTAATAATAAATAAATGCCACTAGTTTACCTATACCAGGTAAATACAACCAGTCAATAGCTACTGCTATTTTTATTAGTTTTACTGTTTTTGAACCATTTTTATTTGTGTTTTGTCCAGTCCGGGCAAATAAATGCTTTTTTCTTTCATTCAATAAGGTCTAAAGACCTGACCGATCGACCAAACCCGATCACAAGTCACTTCCACATAAACAAAACTGTACACATTTTACTCATTCCTCGCTCATCTCCCAACGGAACCAAGCACAAGTAACCGCTGGTTTATTGCGAAATAAATTGGAGATTTATACCCGTTCACCACAACCGTCGGCAAAGTAATCGGGCGCTGTGGTTCCGCAGAATTCCTAATGAGAAAGTTTTCAGATGGCGACAGCACGGCTAAATTACTTGATGCTTGCAAATTGGGTTATTTTCCTAGTGGCACAACAAATTATGTAAAATTGAAGATCTTGTCTGGTCTGAATTATTGGATAATTTTTGCTGTTTGTGGTCGCTGAAAACTAGACCGTGGCACCCGTGGCTATTTATTCTTGTTAGTTTTGGTCTGAAAAATATTTTTTATTGCATTATAACCTACTCGTAATTATGTAAAATTCTTATCAAGTGTAACTTAAGCACTGCAAATTATAGCTAATATTTACAACAATTTTGTCGTTTTAAATTACATACATATAACCTACAGTTTTCTGAATTGCCCCGTCCTACCCAATGTCTACGAATTTGTCAACAAACACTACATCTGGTATCACAGCTACCTGACTCATCCGTCCCTTATACGTTACCTACACAACAAACTTCTAAACTATCTCAAACTCAAAACTGTCCTAACCAAACTAGCGCCTACAACAATAACAATCAACATTCGTATCACGCGAGCAACTAATTGCTAATCAGAATTAAACAGGCGCTGCTCAAGCTTGCTGCTCCTGACATGCATTCTGATGAGGACACGGAGGACGTCGAAGATGAACCGATGTGGGATTTTGACATCTTGCACGCCTTGACTGGAAGTATGAATATCCGGTACCTTATACCTGAACGTAAGTTAACATCATTATGGAATAAGCTGTCCTATAAAGTTACGCACGTATGTCGATAGTGCGTTAACCCGACAAAATGTCGAATGAACATAAGAAAGTGAATGTTTGTAAAAAAATGGACTCGAAAAGAAAACAAATATAAGCGTTAAAACCGTCCTGGACCCCTTACGAGAAGTGGGCAAGTTTTGTAAGCAATCGTTCGACAAGTTCTTTGATGTCAGAAAATGTGTAAGTACTTTAAAAATATTTTCAGATATCAGCTATACAAGCTTATTTTGCAACGATATATTTATACTTTGACTTTCAATAGCATTAAAATAAGAATCAGGTGTCCTTGCGAAAGTCCCGATCGAGATCAATCTTAGTCTTGATGAAGAATGCTCATTGGTGTCGATTCTGTTGTGCACAAACTAAACTTAATTTAGGCTATTGCTATCTTTTACTAAAAGGCAGTGCGAGAATAGGACGGCTATAGCTATGAACTAAGTTAGAGATGTCAAACTAGTTTATGCCTTGCGTTTCACCGTGGTTTTAGTCGACATGTTTTTACGTGCACCCACCCTTCAATTGTATGGAAATATTAGTTCCAACTAAATTTGACAGCTCTAAATAACGTCCGTCTCTTTCTCGTTTTATTAGAGAGAAAAAGATAGCAATAGCCTAAATTAAGTTTAGTTTGTGCACAACAGGAATCGACACCAATGATAAATTATTTTTGCGGGTGGGATAGTCCTGATTTTACATCCAAGTCTGGGTCTAAGTTTGCTGAATGTCTATGTTATCATCTGCCAACATCTGCCTTTTCCAACTATGTTAAGGTCAGCTCCCAGAGTACGGCATGCAGCTGAATACCAGTATTTTGCACGGAGTGACTGCCAATCTAACCTCCACAGCGCAGTTACTGGGTAATACGATAACCCTTAGTAAGACTTAGTGAGAGGTTGTGTCACCGTGTTGTACCTTAGTAAGAGAGTGTGTCAGACTTTCGGGATGATTTACAAAAAAATACAGCTAAATCAACGCAATATTATACTACACTGGCGAGCAACTAAATCGACTCAACCCATAAGCAAACATATCTTTATATTTCGCAAAAAACATATTTTATTTATAAAAACCATATGTCCATTAAAAGCTTGAGACTTCATCAACACCACTGTCATAAAAAAATATTTTGTACTTTTTTATTTAAGCAATTTAAACGGGTGTATAGGAAAATTCACTCTCTACGGCACACACGACTTGTGCTACGATCCACCACCATTAAAACCCTCACAACCGGTTTAACTTATCTATGTCGCTTATCAGAAGTGAACCTGTACACATTTCCGCAAATTGCACTCATTATTTTGAAGAAACTATGGACACTACGCCTGAAGAAGCTGCTCTGTTGCAACAAGGACTCAGTCAGCGAACCGTCGCTGCCCAGCTTCACTTGAGCCTGTCTGCTGTATCAAGGGTATACAAAAGATTTCAAGAAACTGGTGCCTTTAATCGGAGACCAAGAGCCAGCCGCCACCGGTGTACTTCAGAGAGAGACGACCGTTTCATCGTCACAACATCGCTGTGGAATCGGAACCTGACGGGTGTTGATGTGATGCAGGAATTGAGGCGTGTTCGAGGGGTGGCTGTCAGCGAGTGGACAGTTAGAAGACGCTTGAGGAAAGCCAATCTCACTCCAAAACGGCCTGCCACGGGCCCAAAATTAACTGCAGGCCACCGACAAGTGCGCCTTCAATTTGCTCGAGAGGATCTCAACTGCAGCGTCGAGCAATGGCAGTCGGTCTTGTTAACTGACGAGTGCAGAATGTGTCTGCATGGCAGTGATAGGAGAGGCCGGGTGTACAGGCGTCCGGGCGAGCGATTTGCGCGGTGCTGTTTCGCTGCAACGCATACGGCGGCGATTCCTGCATGATGTGGGCTGGTATCTCTTTAGACGGCAAAACTTAGCTTGTTTTCGTGCCCGGGGGAGGCCGAGGAGGAGGGCTGACAGCTGATCGGTATATTACCAACATACTTCCGGACCACGTTGTTCCCTACTCAGGATTTGTCGGCGAGAACTTCATCTTAATGCATGATAATGCCCGGTGTCACACGTCGCGTATCACTCGGCAGATCCTGGACGAAGTGAATATACAGACAATGGACTGGCCTGCACTCAGTCCAGATATGAATCCCATCGAGCACTTATGGGACGAGCACAAAAGAAGGGTCAGGGTCAGAAATCCAGTCCCTTCGACCATAGAGGAACTGAAGGCGGCGTTATTAGAGGACTGGCATGGAATTCATCAAGACACCATCAAAAAATGTTCAGGTCGATGAAGAATCGACTGCAAGCTGTGATTAGAGCTAGGGGGGGTTATACCAAATACTGATATAATAAATAATTTTAAGTTTTTTAACAGTTTTTGTTTTATTTTAAAATAACTAACCACCACACATTTTTCTAAGTTCCAATTTTACCTCTACTTTCACCCAGATAGCATTAATTTTATAAGTCTTGAATAAATGTTAAGAAAAGTGGTACCATATTAAAGCTAAGGCTTTCTTCTTTTTTCTTCCTTCTTCTCAAACTTTCGAACGCTATAATAATTTTTAAAATAAGTAATATATTTTTCGAAAAATACATAATATATTTATGCGCACGTATGGGTTGAGTCGATTTCGTTGCTCGCGAGTGTAGCATGAAAATTAATAAACCTTTTACAACAGGTTCCGAAAACTTATGGACTCGTATTATTTCTGAAGTGCCATTGTTTGCCTGGGATGATGTAGACGACTCCAGCACCATTAAAACCAGAAGCGTTAGGAAGCCTACAGCTAAAGAATTAGCAGCGGTTGTTAAAGTAAGCAAACAATAACAGAATTAAATTTGGTTCCAATGGTATTTGAACTTTATTGTATTTGACAGAAAGCAGCGGTAGCTCGGCGATTAGAATTAAGAATTTGAAGACATGTGACTTCGAATTCTTAAGTCATCAACCAACACTGAGCCGGCGTTGAAACTTTAAAGGCTGATTATATGACCATCGCTAAAGAGCAGCGATGATCCTTTGTCTCACTTGGTGTCACAGCATTATGCCGAACGATGGCCGTTTTGCGTGAATGTGATGCATATTTTCTTCCAACATGTTCTTTCTGAACTGTATGTGCTTTGCTTGTAGGCGTCATGTAAATAAATGATTTTCTTTTATTTCATGCCTATGCGTGTGTGGATCTAAACCTCTTACATCCATAGACTGACGCATTCTCTCAGACTTATTGTATTGTATTGTCTCGTCTTCCTCCATGCAGGCATGGCACAGGGGGCTGTCCGTGACTCTTATCACAAAGAGGTGTTTATTAAAAGAGCCGTGTCCAGTAATTGTGGCTGTAACTGTGCGCAGCTGCGGTTTGGTCAACCGAAGCGCGCGTTTGGTGAGGCGGCCGTCGATAGTAGGAAGTGCTTCCTTGGTCTGCCTGCACTCTCCGTGGTCTAGCCATAGCTTGTGGTGTTGTTCAGTAGTTCGGTTCCTTACCAGTGTGCGTAGGTATCCAAAAGGGAGTGGTACGATAGATTCGGGTCCCACCGCTGCCATGCTCGATCCCCTTCTAGCGAGTTCGTCCGCCGCATGATTGCCACGGGAATCGCTGTGTCCCTTAATCCATTGGATGGTTATATTATTGAGATTACCAACCTGGTTCAGGCGTTGGTGACACTCGTGTATTACCCCAGAGTTGACTGTGTGGTTGTTTAGTGCTAGCAGTACAGCCATGCTGTCTGTTCTCTCAGACTTTTACCCACGTTAGAAGGCTGGGCCTTAGAACGCTGCGATCCTTCTATAATTATTTTGCCTTGTCTACGCTCATACATCTGGTCATGCCCGCACGCCGGTCGCGAGCTCTACGCACCTGGTATTTCTGCAGAACATCACCAATAAGATCAGTGTATGTCCTTCCTAGGGCATCGCCTCCCGCCGTCACCACTCACATCTGCCTTGTTAATACTTTTTATTTGTCCTCTTAATTAATAATAAGTTTTTCAGTTCCAGTGCAATAATATTTTGTGATGGTTTCAGCGACCTGGTGCACTGACGTACGCCATCCTTAAGGACACCAAAGATTATCCACCTTATCACCTCCCGGGTATAACGCCTGGCCATGAAATGAGTCTAATCATCACGATGGCTCGAGACGTCCCCTTAAAGAAGCCTTTGCCAGAGCCAGGTAGAGCTTAATTTATTTGAATCATCATCTATACCTAGCCTTTTCTAACCATGTTGGCGTCGGCTTCCAGTCTAACCAGATGCAGACTAGTAATTTATTCAAGAAACTGGGTTATACGATGCCAATTGAATCTGACACTACTGACTGGTTGTCACTTTTGCGTTTACTGTGCTTTCCGAGACACGGAGTGAACTCGTAAAGTAATGGATGGTCACCCATTCACGGACCGACTTCGGCAAACATTGTTGAACCTCGGAAGTTTGACCCAGCTATTGAGCATCATCATCATTTTGATGATGACTTATGACTTACTAAATTTATAAAGTAAAACGATTTAAGTTTTGCGCCTCGGCAATAGTTGTCCGGTGCAATAATTATAATTTATTATCAGAAAGACACATTTAAAAGTTTTACAAAAACAATTTAAAAAAAAAAAAAAAAATGAGCATTTCCAACAAAAGTGATGCAATGATGATAACCAACGTAGATTTGTTCCAGAATTAAATTTTGCTTTTTAATAACGCTTGTTCATAGCAGCCTTGGAAGTCATAGGTATAGTATCTGCTCAGCAGTAGTATGACGCAAGCCAATAGTACCAGTATGACAATTCGGGGAAATAAAAAAATAAAAAAAAAAATAATAATAAATGAAAATAAATAATTAATATATAAAAATAATAATAAATTACTATTTTCATAGTTTGAATAATAGATGTTTGTGCTAGTACAAGACAAGAGGAAATAACTAGGCGTTTTTGGAGCAAACCAGAAGACATTTACAGTAGTAAGCGCACACACGGTTACAATGTATACAGCCTCTATTTGCTTGTTCCAGAGGTAGCCTTGTGGAAGTACTACCGCTGGGTAGACTGGGCAAGAGCCCATGGCCTTTATGCAGCCTACGACTGTCCTCGGGACAGGTTCATCAAAGTGAACGGCCTATTGAAGAGTTCCTACGCCCCCCACCTGCTGGATGTGCAGAGCACGGAATCGGTAAGCATCCATAGCCTTTACACAAAATTGTTTGGGGTTGGCGTTCCATGTCATCTGGTTCCAGTCCTACAGTCATCATCTTATTAGTCATCTCTGACTCCTTTGTAGCAATTTCACAAAATCCATCTATTTGCATTTATTTTTTGTAATTATTATTTTAATTTTTTCTAACTTTGAACTTCAATTCGTTACAGATCACAATGGGCTTTATAGAAGAACATGTAAAAAGTACTACAATGGTTAGTAAAATAAAATAGTTAGAATATTAGTCTTAATCATCTCAGTTACATACAAGTGTAAGAAACAACACTGCTATCTTCATAAGAGCCGTTCTAGAAATCAATCTGTCATGTATAATCAGAATCACAAAATCTTCTTTTTTTTTTTTTAGTGTTGCCTTCGATATTTTTGCAGGGGTTTTTTAATTATATTATAAAACTAAAGAATAAAGTCATTAGTGTGCTAGATCGGCTCTAGTTTTTTAGTTATTATGGTATATGTAGGGGGACTTGGTCTTGTTGGGTATTACATGTTTAGTGTAAATATGAAACTAAGGCAGAGGAATTAATTGCCCAGTAGTGGGATAATACAGGGTAGATAAATAAGAAAAGTTTTATATGGATACTCGTTGGAAATAATGATCAAAATTAACCTACCCTACCTACCCTACCTACTTTACCACCCTACCTACTTTACAACCCTACCTACCCTACCTACCATACCTACCATACCTACCATACCTACCATACCTACCCTACCTACTATACCTACCCTACCTACCCTACCTACTCCTCACAATAACAAACACAACAAAAAAACAATAACAAGTTCGCTTTTTAGTAGTGGACAGGAATTAATTTTTATTTAATAAAAAAAGTTGTTTTTTTTTTCGAAAATATTATCGATTCTAAACTATTTATGAAAATTTGGCTGGTCATTGAAAACTAACCCTGTATAGATTAACAAAAAAAAATTTGCTCCTCCATACATAGCAGCAGTGGAAACATTAATAGGCTGATGATAAATAACTGTTCTCTAATATGATATTCCAAACCGTAAAAAAAAATTTTTGAGATAATTTCCAAAAAACTTAATTTACCGTTATCAGGAATAACGAAACATGAACAGTTTTGGGGTACAAGGCGAATCTAAAACCACTAAGACTATGTTCTATTCTTTATCGTGTGGTTAGTGGCTAACCTGGAGTCAGAGTTTTTAAGCCGCCCATGAGCTGACTTACTTGGCTTAACATGCCGTCGAGAAATATCTCTCAGGCATGCTGGTTTCCTCACGATGTTTTCCTTTACTGAAGCAAGTGGTACTTATACAATACGCACATGAATCCGAAAAATCATCAGAGGTGCGTGCCTTGGGTTCGAACTCGAGACCTATGACTTGGCAGTCCGACAGTCACACCACTAAGCTATCACTGCTTACAAGACTAACAAAAACACTACTGAACTAGTATTTTAACATCACAGAAAGAAGACGACGATGACGCACCAAAAAAAAAAAAAAAGGAAAATGCGAAACCGCAATTGCAACAAGCATTAGTCGTAAATCAGCAAGCTAGAGCAGAACTTCGAGAATGGATACAGTATGAGATGGTATTCAATATTTTGGTATTTTTTCTCTTGTTATGGTTCCGTACAAAAAATGAAAAAAAAAAACGGAACCCGTATAGGATCAATCGTGCGTCTATCTGTCTGTCCATCCGTCTGTCACAGCCAATTTGCTCCGAATCTACTGGACTAAATCAGGTTTTTTTTGTTTAGGATGGTGTAATCCCTATGACCTAAACACAGATATGCAAAGTAAAAATTTTATTTTTCTTTTATAACGGTCATTTTCGGGGGACAAATTAGAAAATTAAAAAAAAAAAAAATTGCAAACCTTACTGTGTCATAATATATCAAATGAAAGGACTCGTGATGAGGATCCCAAATATATTTTCGTTATTATTGTAAAATAAATAGTTTTGATTTTATTCATGATAGAAGACAAAAATTTATCCTGATCTCCAAAACTACTGAGCCTAATATTTTGAAAAAAGTACAAAATGCTTGTAGATTACAGGAAAACCTATATGAATTCTATCAATTAAAAATAAAGTGGTAAACTCAATATAAGACTGGCATTGTATGGAACCCTCTCCACGCGAGTTCAACTCGCACTTGGCTGGTTTTTTAATAATGTATACGTTCATTCGCTCAACCTAGACACGTGTTATATTAACTACAGCTGAGAACATAAACGAAACAAGTAGACATAATTCGAAAAATTAAAAACCCGACTACAAAAAACACAATTTAAAAGTAATGTAATAAAAGACCGAAATTTAAACATAACTCGTATTACCCAGTACTAACAGGGTTTTAGACCCAGACGATTCACTTTATTGATCTATGCTATGAATAACCTTACCACCCCCTTTTATAATCCCCTTATAATTTCCTTAATTTTGATATAAGATTCGGCCGAGTATGGGTGTATTAAAATAGAAAAATAAAAACAATCTCAATCAAAAGCACGTTGTATATCGTGATATCTTCTAACTTGCTGCTTGATTGACTATTCGTTGAACCAAGGGTATGCCCTTGGTTCAACAAATGGTCAACTTTACCAACAATAATAAAAAAGTAGTATTCGCTGTCATCGAACAGTTTTTCCAAAGTTTACTTTTAATGTAATTTTTCAGTTCTTCACTCTTCTGAAGTACCTCCAAGTGGTATATTACCCATCCATGTTTAATATGGTAGCAGCGGGCAGTATTCCACCTACGAGGTTCACCAAGTCGGGTCCCGTGAAAATGACAGATGTGGTGGCTCCCACTAGTGGACCTTTATACTTACAACTTGATGGTCCCGATGAAAATATACTGAGGATATCCCTCGCCACTTTGCATCCTAGAATTCTCATGAATAGTGGTTCTCCAGTGGATGAGTTCATAGAACCAGGTCATTTGGTCCTGGAGAAATTTGAATGGTTCAAAGATACAGAAATTCCAGTAGTGAAGGCGTTTTTAACGACGAGACGGTATAATGCAGTTGAAATTTCTTTCGATCCCGGGAGACACTTTTTTAGGTGAGGTGCTGAGATTTTCTGTTATTTTTGTAACATAATTCGTCTGTAATTCCCAAAAAGTTTAATCAGTGGTGAACCTAATTGGTGTAAAAATACCCTTAGCGAATCCGAAAGGCACTTGTGGAGAATAAGAGACTTTCCTCTGCCGTTGCTGCGATTTTTTTTTGTTCTAGCTAGACCATACCTAGGAACCTTTTAGTTACGAAGATATTTAAGGCTGTTTAAAATCCCTTATTGCTGCCAGATAATTTATATTTAGTTAAAACCTTAAAATAGTATAAAACTAAAATAGAAATAGGCAGGGAACCGGCAAAGTAGTGGCTCAATATTGCAAAACTGGAGCCCTGAGAGAGACAGCGGTCGACAGGCGGCAGAAAAAACAAGATGGCAGGACTCATTAATGGCCGAGAAAAGGCACAACATCGATAGAAGTGGAAGGAATGAGGGAAGACCTTTGCCCAGGAATGGGACAGTTCAGGCAAACAAAACAATAAATAGTTCACACTTAGTGGAAACCAAATATTTAAATGATTATGTTAAATTATTTATAGCGAAAAATATCAACTTACTTTTGGATGGAATTCGTTTCATGAATAAATCATTTCTTTAGATTAGAACATGAAATGTTGTCAATCGGATCTTCTGCGCGAAAACAAAGAATTACATCCCCCCGTAATATTCGCTCCATTTTGACAGGATCTGGACACATTACCGGGTTAACTGGCACATGGCGATCTTCAGCGAATCCACACTACTGCTCAATACAAGAGATGTGGTACAGGGTGCTGCCGTCCGCGAATGTCCTTGGGCATCAAGGTTTCTCTCGAACCTTGGCACAGCTTTCTCAAATTGGATCAAAATTAGCCGGATCGGTCCAAATCCAATAGCCACTGATAGAGAGTTTTTCAGGTATCGAATTTCTTAATATCAGTCGTAGTTCCACTTTTTATGTTACATTGAGCATCTCAAATCAAAATGAGACTACGAAAAAAACAAAAGTATTTGAAGTCTTCTTTTTTTCAACAGGTCGTATCTACCGGACTTGACTTGGGATGACGCTGCGATAGGGTATGACAGACATCTTCTGCATTGGATGTTTAGACAAGCTCTCCAGTCTCTTCTCTCTAGAACCATGAATCAGACGGAATTTAAAGCAGCATCCCATGTCCTAAGAAAATATTTCTGTGACCCTGATTTTGGGTTTCCTCCAAAACCTAAGCCCCCTAGATCGTTAAGAGAAATCGCGAATTTAGATGTCTGTGATTGTTTGATGCCCGAGGTTGAGGAGATAGAATGTATGGAAGAGCAAGTACCAGAGGTCACAGGGGATCAAGATACCGAACCAGGAGAACAAGTAATATGTATTTATTCCTTTTTAATTTTCACATAATTATTTTTAACATTACACATGTAATTTAAGTAGCGTTAGCCAGAGATGTGATTTAGAAGCTACACCCACATTTCGCTAGTTTTAATTAAGTATCAGGTAATAGTGGACGAGCCTTTTGCGATTAAGTGGACACAAATTCAGAATACGAACTGCTGTTGGCAAGAAAACATAATTGCACTTTGCCCAATTCAAGACTTCCTGATCAACAGTAGCGCTTCCTAACCTACCCAATATCCAATGAATTACTACTAACTAGCCTCTGCAGTTCGCTAATTATTGTCCCACGGGATCGCACTACTAGAATAATAAAAAGTATATTATGTGTTATTTCGGGTTATAAACTATCTGTGTGCAAAATTTCATACGAATTTTCCGTGAAAGAGGAATGAACATCCATATACATCCATCAATATTAATAAGAATACATAAAGTATCTATCTCATAAAAACGAAATTACAGACTTATGAAGAAAAGCCTCTATTAGTACCAGAAGTAATGGCTCAGTTACTAAAGGCACCTGAACCGCCTGTGGTGTCTCAAGTTTGTGAGTTAGCCACCAGTGAGATCCACTGCGCCATCTTGAAGGAGGAGAGGGAGAAAATGATCAGAAAACACGAAGCAGCGATTGTTCTTCAATCCTATTGGAGAGGAACTTGGGTTAGGAAGGTCCTCGCGGCTAATATAGGTTTTACTCCTGAGGTTACAAAATCAGTAAGTTGAAAAAAAATATTACTATTGTACTAGATTTACATGGATTAAAAAACTGTTTTACATCCCTGACATTGAACGTTAATAGTTTTAATTTAAAATAAAAAATAAACGAAATACATTAAAATTAATGTAAGTGTGTACCTAAGACCCAGGCCACACAATACTTGTACGCGATTGCCACAGGAGATGAGGTGTTGCACCAGCGGTGATTGGCTTGAATAGGCGAAACGACAAAAAAAACTTTTATTCTTCTTCTTCTAATTAGTCCGTCAGTTAGATTATCAAAAAATATTTGACCCGTGTTTTTTCTTTTGTTACGTAAACCAAAAATGACGAAGATACGGCGCTTTTAAAATCCTCAATACGTCACGCCTAGGTATGTTTTAGCTAGTTCTGACGTCACGAGCCCCCCCCCCCCACTCCCGAGTTTTGATGCGTTTTATCTTTGTCAATATTCATTGATTTACAAGAATAAAAAATACGTTTCCATTAATTTCCAATACTCTAACTGACGGACTAAATAGATTTGCAATTTTTGATACTGTCGTCATGCCTATTCCGACAAGTCGCACCGATGCACGATGTCACAGAGTGTGGCATGTCACTATGAATAAAATTAAATATCAAAGCACAGTTTTAACCTCTGCAAGCGGCTATTTCAACCCAAAATTATGAGGTGATGCCGAGCAATACATCAAGCAATACATATTCAGTATACCCTGACCTCGCTTTGTATGAGCTTTTTGTGCAATGAGAACTCAATTCGAGCTTGATTGGTAGATGTGCTACGATCTTAAATACATCGCCCCAGTGCCAAAGAAATTGATACCATAAATGTTTATCCAGATAATGGAGCGAGCATTTGGTACCCAAGAAGCGCTGTCAAGCCTGATGAACGAATTCTTTCTGATGTATCCTAGTACCATATACTGTTACTCAGTAGCCTCAGCCTTAAGCGGAGTGTATGGTCTACAACAGCATACTGGAGTAACTGTAGTCACGAGCAAATGCAAATGGATCCCGCATTTCCAAGGAGTTTTCTACTGTCATGCACATGTCAAAGTCCATTTTGATGTTCAAAGCAGTATATCGCATAGCACAGTGAAAGTTTATAATAATGATACGGGCAAACATTTGCCTCAAGTTTATAATTCTCATATCACTTTCAATTTTGCGCCCAATTTTTTTGGGTAAGTTCTTGTTTGTTCTGCTTTTCTTTTTCGAATCTTATTAATAATAACAACCAACATAACAACAACAACAACAACAACAACACAACACACAACACAACACAACAACACAACACACAACATAACATATCTTATTAATATATTTTTTTTTTGTAATAATTATTTTTACTCATGGCAACGCACAGCCACTTCATCTAGAAATTCACTGCACGGCCACTGCTCGTTCTAGCTAGAGTAACGTCAATATAGGCAATTATTTTGCTTTTTTGGTCTACACAAATAAAATGTTATCCACAGCTACACAGTATTAGGCCATGGGACGCTCGCCCAGGTAGCCAACATTGGCTATGATGCTCCCTGGCAGTTGACGGTCATGTCCAGCCTCAGTAACGTCTTCCACATCTGTGATAACGAAGATCTCTGCAAAGAGCAGTCTCTGCCTTCGTCAACCAAACTACATATAGACGAGATCTTCTTGCCCAATAGAAGGAATATTTTGGGAGGGATTCAGATCTTGGTGACGAAGCACGAAACAGTGAGCTTTAGGGCTGCCGCTTCGTCGAGTGATGTATGTTTGATTTTTATTAATATGGATAAAATAGTCGAGTTACTAAATATCAGTCAACATAGTTATCCTGTAACAAAACCAGCCAAGTGCGTGTACAAGGACCACGCACAATAAAAATTTACCAACCGCAAAAACAAATTGGTTTTTTAACCGACTTCATTTCAATCTATTGTATCGAAATTCTGTGATTAACAAAGTTATTTCTACAGTTGTAACCGAAAACATCAGATATCACACGATTTTTTTAAATTGAAAAATAGGCCTGCTCTTGACCTACGTAAATAAATAAAATTTAAATTAAAAAAAAAAAAACAAAACAAATAAAATTTACATAGATAAAAAATATTTATGAAATGTGTATTGTTTTAATGTCACCCCTAATATTTTTTATATGATACACTATTGTTTAACGATGCACAAATACAATTTATTTCCAATTTGGATGGAAGACTGCCATGAAAGTTTGTTATTTTGCACACGGATTGTAAACAATATACTCTTTCTAATATACTCTTATATGATGGTTTATTTCTTTTCTATCTTTCAGTTAGAAATGGTAGCAACCTTACGCTCAACAGTATCCAATGGTAGAACTGAAGAGTTAGGAAAATGCTCAGGCAGAGGTGAATTATACTGGCCTTTCATAAGACTGGGGCCAATTTATGTCAAAAGATCGCATTACTCGTTGGTAACTACAATGAAAAAATTACCTCTTCATACTAAATAGATCGAGGTGTAAGGAGACCCATTATGTGGCCGTCATTTACGCAAAAATGATTTGGAAATGTGATCAGTATTAATTTGTATAACCGGAAGGTGCACAATAACGGGGAGAACAAGTGACGTAAATATTTACATCATACCGTGAAAAGTGATTTTCACCTGGAAGTTAATTTTGTACTATTTGGTAGACTTGTGCCTAACCCTTCAGAAATTATAGGCGTGATGTTACGTAGTTCGGTATATAGAATGCGTTGATGAGGGTTATGTGGTGGATCTTTTTACACTCTAAATACGCTTCAGCCAACTCCTCTATTATGAAAGGTTATATTTTAACAGAGTAACAAGGAAGCAGGAAGTACTCGTTCCCTTTCTAAACCCTCAACTACCACGAGAAAAGTTACTTCTCATGGCAAGAACCGTTCCTCTTCGAAGGTATTTATTTTATTTTATTTACTTTTGCACTACTTCTTTTCCGGCACGAGATTGGAGTCATTCGTCTACTGGCGACTATGAATCTCGCGAGCGCTCGTGGGTTGGCTCCTTCCAATTTTAATTTATTTTGTTGTCGTCAACTCGCGCGACCTTGTAAATCTGACGTAAATTACGACAGCTACGTAAACTATTGCTGTTTTTAATTTGAAAAATGAACCTAAAATAATAAAAAATCGAATGAATTGATTTTTTGTCAAAAAAAAACCCAAAGAGACAGCCTTGCGGTGGGGGAGGGGTGGGGAACCACCGACCGCAAGCCTTTCTTTCCCTCCGCCAATTTCAATGAAAATTTTTTAATTAAAAAAAAAAAAAAATATTAAAAAAAACCACCCCTGCCCTGCCGCCAGCCTTTCTCTTCCTCCGCCACTTTTAAATGTTTTTTTTTTTTTTATTTAAAACATAAAAACCCTTCCCCCTCCCCTCCGCCGCCGCTAGCTTTTCTCTCCCTCCGCCGCTTTAAATGATACACGCAATACTTAGTTATTTAAATATATTATTGGTTTCAATCCGTTTGCATTCGACTGTACTTTATAAAGTGCGTACAAATCGACGACAAAATAAAAGAAATCGGAAGGTGCCAACTCGCAAGCACTTGCGAGATTCACAGTCGCCAGTTGACGAATGAATCCGAGATTGCGTGGATCTACGTTCCGATAGCAATTTTTATTTGTTAAAATCATTTTCGTTTGTGTTATCGTGACTAAATATCGATACTTTTAAAGCTACAGGTAAATCAAACTGGTTCGGCAAACCATCGGCTTTTTTTTTTCTTATTTTTTTTGTGTATTTCAAACCTGTCTTCTTTTGCCACGATTTTGTGTACATGTCACCGGAAATGTATGAAATCCGTCATTGTATACAATTTCTAGGAAATGTATACAATTCCTAAAATAGATAGGAAATGTAAGATATATTTGATAATATGCATTTTTCCTAGGATATCTATACATTTACTAAAGAGCGATCGGAAATGTGTTACATTCTTGATGTTAAGTTAATAATGAACGTTTAGTTTAAAAAAAAAAAAAACTGACTTGGAGCACCCCGATATACCCCTTCGTGGTTATGTTTTTTTACCCCATTTAGAAAACCTATCAATCAACCTCAAACAAACAAAAAACCAACCCAAATTCAAATTTCGAAACAGTTATAGTGCAAACCGTCCTAATAAAAATTCTGATTACATACAATTCCTAGGAAATGCATACATTTCCCAGGAAATGTGTGTATTAAAGAATCTTTGAAACATAATTTTACACATCGCATAAGTATACTCGGAATTGTATACATTTCCTAGGAGTTGTGTACATTACCTAAATTTCATACATTTCCGGTAACATCCCTAACACCTTTTAGTAAAATGTTTTTGGGATTATAGTGACAGCAGTACCCTGCCTCGGAAGTCACAGGATCTGGTAGTTTGGGACTCAGGGTGTACTTTACCTGTATGACCTTTAATTCATGCTTCCTAGTATTTAAGCAATATTGAAGGTTGTTTGTATAACGTGCTTGTGTGGTGTGATTTTGACAGTGATTTTAAGTCAAAGGTGAAAAAAAACTGAAAATTATAAGAAAAGCATTATACAATAACAACCTTTTAATCGTCAATAAGCATTTTTAAGTTGGTTTTTCTTATTCTAGTTGAGGATAAATGTGACTGAACCAAGAGTGTATTCGATTGAGTAAGTTTCTTTTTTACAATTCCTAACTAATTTTTCGCAAAAAAAAAATGCTATAATGTGTGGTTATCTTTATTAACGCTCTCCATCTGTCTGTTTGTTACCTTTTCACATATTAGCGGCTGAACAGATTCGGATGAAATTTCGCATAAGCAGAAACCATGGTCTGGGTGAGGTCATAGTATACTAGAACTTCCGTATGATCTCCAAATCACAAGAAACAGGTTTAGTCTTTTAAGTAAGTGTCAGAGTAAATACTAAGTAAATAAAAACGTGTGTATTCCAGGGTCACATGTCCCCAAGGCTGGCCATTAACTTTAGACCAATGGACAAGGGTGGATGAAGTTCGTAACTCCGCTCCTGGGGAAGTCCAAACAGCACACACCCTGCAATTACCAAAAGGAGGGAAAGCACCTATGAAAGAGAAAGAAAAAGTAAGAACCAGAAAAGTTATACTGCTAACAGAGCCAGTACGATAACGACCTGTATATGCTTTGGTAAGGACGTTTAGCAGTTGGTCCCGCATTTATAGATATTTGGCAGTCCTTACGGCTTATCAGAAACCCTAATGTATGACAACCGTCCTTGTCATTAAGGGACCCATAATTTAGGTATCGAACTACCCAGTATTAACTGGGTTTTTAAGGTCAGATCGGCCTATCTCGTTCAACACGCCGACCCATTTTTAAGGGTGCCACAATTTAATACGCTTTTCGATAAATGGTTTCTACACACATCAACACGGTCTAGGGATATTTTTAAAAAAGCGAATTACTATCAATGTGTTAATTATTTATATGACATGTATATATTTAAAAGATACGTTATTTAATATTCTACCATTTTTTAATAATAGTTAAGGTATAGATTAAAATTTCAGGATTTTATGGAAAAAAAATGAAGCATAGACGGAAACCGTATATGAATGAACTTTTAATTTGTGAGTAAAAACTGAAAAAAATAGAAAAATCATTTAATTTGTGTTTATAAACTTGAAGTTAGTAGTCTGAGAAAGCGCCCATGATGTTCATAACACATCGGCAACGATTCGGCATGCTCAGAACAAGGTTGTCAATGTCTTGCTGCGGAATATTGTCCCATGTCCTTCTGAGGTGCGCAAAAAGTTGATCTTCTGTAGCCAGATTTTCAGGAACTTCCTTCAGAGCTCTTCTTTGCAGCATATCCCACGCATGCTCAATGGGATTTAGATCTGGCGATTGAGCAGGCCAGTCTAAGGCCCTAACATTATGTGTATGTAACCAAGCTGCTACCGTTCTCGCCGTGTGTGCCCGGGCATTGTCGTGCATGAGCAGGAAATCTTGCCCCATTTGTGTTCTGTGGGGCAAGATTACGGGCCCCAGCACCTGTTGGATGTATCGTTCTGCCGTCATATTGCCCCTCACCCAAACGAGATCCGTCCGTCCTCCAAGACGAATTCCTGCCCAAACCATAATTGTTCCTCCTTGGTATGGGTGAACTTCCTGAGGGTTCTGGAGACGGCTCCATCGTCCAGGAACTCGCCAAACACGCGTCCTTCGTGAATCTGGATGGAAGCCGAACCTGGATTCATCCGTGAACAGCACATTGGACCATTGGTCACGGCCCCAGTCCACGTGGTTCCGAACCCATTCTAATCGTCGTCCACGATTGCCTCTCCGTAAAGGTGGGACCCGGAGTGGTCTACGAGAGCGTAGATTGCTTTCATGCAGTCGCCTTCTTACAGTTTGGTCACTCACAAGCACTTGGTGTTCCACTCGCAGCCTTTGGACCAATTGAGTCGCCGTTGCATTTGGTTGTGCTCGCGCAGTAATTTGCAAAAATCGGTCTTGTCTGGGGGTAGTGATGCGACTTGGCCCCCGGTGCCTCTCCGCTACTTCACCTGTGGCACGATAGCGTGTCCACAATCTTGAAATTACATTTTGATGGGTCCCTATGGCCTCAGCAACATTACGCTGCTGCAGCTGTGGGAATGCTGGAAGCTGGATCTGCCAGCTTCCAGCATTCCCACAGCTCGTAACATCTCCGCCCTCGTCAAATGTCGGCGTTGCATGGCTACAATACCTCAATTTTAACTTTATCTTTCGTTTAAAAATGAAAAAAACCTAACTAAACGTAATTCGTATTGTTTTCTAAATTTCGCACAAATGAAAATTCCCTCTCCTATACATTAAGACATTTTTATGCCACCGAAACAAAAGAATTTTCAAAAATTTTAATTTGGAATTAGTCTGAGATAAATTACAAACAAATCGGTGTATAAAAGATTCCAATGCGGCCAGTACTTTTCGAGTTATTTAATTGAGTATGAAATATCCCTAGACCGTGTTGATGTGTGTATTTCAAAACTGACTGCTTGATAGAATATTAATGGGTCAGTCAGTTCTTTAATAATTATTTTGGGAAAGGTTATAGGAAAATCAGGATCAGCAAAAGAGAAAACGGAAAAGCCATCGCTCGTTGGAGTGCCACAACCAATACCTGGTGATGCCTGCGTGGAACTAGAGTGCGCTTCAGCTGTAGGCGGTGGAGCGATAGCCAGGAGAAATGATGATAGGGATCTGGAATTTAGAGCTGCCAGAAAGTTGTGGGCTGCCTCGGAACCTAACAGGAATCAGAAGGGAGCACAGATCAGGTCAGTGTAGTTGGGTAGTAGAAGATTTGTGGTAGCCACGCTAGGGACATATGGGATGGTGAGCGTCAAGTATTCTTTAGATTTTCGACTCTGGATAATTCCGCATGCATTTGTTGCAATATTCGAACCAACGTTTAACCCTATTAATAATAGCGCTGATTGTGGATAATCACAATTAAAATAACTTTATTTTCACCACATACAATTATCCGGAACTATTCAGATGCGAGTATCTAAAAACAAATTAAACGCTCTACCCTAATGTACATGTTATGAGCAATAAAAAGTGTACACTTATCAAAATTCAAAAGTGATTTCCTTCTATTGTATTGATTAACGTTTTACATTATTTTATTAACGTTTTTAGCTGTGTGTGTGTGTGAATGTGATTAATTGAAAATTATTAATAATTACCTCGTGATTTCGTGATTTTGTCGCGTTGTCACGGTGGTGGCACTCTAATTAATTACAAAAAGGACCTGCATTGAACGGAGGGGGGACTATGGGGATGCCCCCATAGTCCCCCCTCCGTTAGTCTCTACTCGAGGTATTCATTTGTCGGCTTGGCATGACTGGTCATCCGCTGATCACCATCATATCGGCTTATATCCCTCCCGGCGGCACGTCCGAGGAGCACTCGCTACTCACCAAGGACTTTACTGTCCTCTTCGGCCTGAGCGACTCCGTTATTATAGCGGGCGACTTTAATGCCAAACATCCCGCCTGGAACAGCACGCTGACCTCTCCCAGAGGAAGATTCGTGTATGACCTAGGAGTCTCCCTTAACTTTCATCCCATCGCTCCTATGGAGCATACTCATTATCCCTACGACCCGAGCAAAAGCTCTGACGTACTAAATATCGCGCTCCTCGAAAATGTCAACCTCAAGTTGCATTTGATTGAGACTCTTCACGAGCTCAACTCCGACCAGCGTCCTGTGTTCATGCACTTGCTCCCCCGCTCTGGTCCTTCCGACCCCGATCAGCCCTCGCCTTCCCAAGTGATTACCGACTGGAGGAAAGTCAGTGATAAACTGACTCACTGACCCTCACGCCGCCGCACCTCCACCAGTCATTCGCAGACACGACCGCCGCCATCAACTACTTTACAGAGCACATTACGGATTGTTCACGAGAAGTCCCAGCCTTGAGCGATCAGCGCTGGAAACTACCCGATGATGTACGTTATCTGATAAACGAGAAGAACGCGGCTATCCGTGCCTACAGCTCTTTTCCCTGCGACTCGAACAAAGCTCACATGCGTTACTTACAGCGTGCTGTGAAGAAGCGTACCAGTGACTTTCGCTCGAATCAATGGGACAAGATGCTCAGTGAACTCGAGCCCACTCACCTAGCTTTCTGGCAACTGCAAAGAAAGTTACGTGCCACCAAAGAGGCTTCGATGCCTCCTCTCACTCGCCCGGACAAGAGCCTCGCGTTCGAAGACTCTGAAAAGGCCGAATGCCTAGCCGACAGTCTAGAATCTCAGTGCACTCCTAGCACGCAACCGGTAGATAATCAACACATCGACATAAAAATAAGAATAATTTATTTAAAAAAAGTATTACAAAAATGTACATTTAGGTGCAGTAGTGTTATTTCTTAACAATGGTATAATTAGTGCATAAAAGTAAACTATAACAACAAACAACAACAACAGCCCATAACGTCCACTGCTGGATATAAGCCTCTCCCACGATAGAGGAATTTGCCGTAATCTCCACGCTTGGCAGGCGGATTGGAGATCGCAGTGATGAAAGACTAACAGAAAACGCTGCTGCCCATTCTCTGGTCTACGGAGGCGCAAGGGGTTCTGCCTCAGACATTAGTCGCCTTATACGACACCCGTGAGTGTAAAAGTAAACTATAACTAAAATATATTTAACAGTTGCAAGAAACGATAATGTGGAATTGAAATGTTTGTTAGCGACCTGCCCGATCTAGGTTTGTTTAAACCTGTGTTTCATCAGGTCATCACATTACATAGCACAAATTAACTAAGACAGTAAAAGTTATAAAATAAAAGAAATCTATTGACAACTATAAGAATAATCAAATTGTTGCAAAAAACATTAAATATTAAAACATTAAAACTAAATTAAGTAAAAACATATGTTCAATTAGATACCGAGGGAATAACATAATCAAACCAGGACTTCTAGAAGTTTTTCTGTGGTCCGTGTAATTAAGTATCGCTATATAATCCGATATTACTACAACAGCCTGTAACGTCCACTGCTGGACATAAGCCTCTCCCATGATGGGAGGAATTTGCCGTAATCTCCACGCTTGGCAGGCGGATTGGAGATCGCAGTGATGAAAGACTAACAGAAAACGCTGCTGCCCATTCTCTGGTCTACGGAGGCGCAAGGTGTTCTGCCTCAGACATTAGTCGCCTTATACGACACCCGTGAGTGTAATGGGTTGGTTCTATTCTACTCTGCCGGATACCACACGGCTTCCGGCACGGCATCCGATATTACAAAACTACATTTCCTACATTTCCTCGACATGGTAAATGCGGAAGTCGAACGTAGGGCCTTTCTTCCCTCCTTTGAAGACCCCGATGATCCTCTACCTGTAGTTACTTCAGACGAAGTGTATGACATCATAATAGGGCTTAAGCCGCGTAAAGCACCCGGTTCCCACGGAATCACCAACAAGGTGCTCAAACTTCTCCCCGGTCACTTAATAGTCTTATTGGCAGCGATATTCAATGGCGCCCTAAGTAATAACTTCTTCTCCCAAGTATGGAAAGAGGCCACTGTTATCGGAATTCCCAATCCCGGTAAACCCAAGGCGGACCCTCGACCTACCGTCCTATCAGTCTCCTGAAAGAACTCGGAAAAATCTATGAGAGGCTTATTTATAAGCGTTTCAAAGACTTCGCCGAAGCTAAGAACCTCATTCCCAACGATCAGTTTGGCTTCAGGACTGAACACTCTTGCATTCAACAAGCCCATCGCATCGTCGAACACCTGAGCGCTGATTTCCACCGTTCGTCGATGACGGGCGCGTTATTCTTCAACATAGCGAAAGCTTTCGAAAAAGTCTGGCACAACGTCTTATTATATAAGCTGTATCTACTGGGAGTGCCGGACTGTCTCGTGCTCATCATGCGAGGCTATCTGTTGAATTGCACGTCCCGATACTGCATAAGAAAATCGCTCTCCTCCCCTCATCCTATTTGCGCAGGAGTCCCTCAGGGCTCCGTCATCTCCCCGCTCGCATTCACGTAGTTAACTAGTGACATTCCCAAGAGCAAAAAGGCTCAGTTAGCCCTGTTCGCAGACGACACGGCCATCTATTACACCGGTCGCTGTACAAACGCAATCGCCAAAACCCTTCAAACCTCAGCCGACGTCTTAGGCGCTTGGTTTAGGAAATGGAGAATAGAGGTTAACCCCGATAAGAGTCAGGCCGTTCTTTTTTCGAGACCGCGACCGACTAAAGTCACTTCCCCATTCCGATCACTATGTACGGCAAGCTTTTCCCCTGGGAGAAGCAAGCCAAATACTTAGGAGTCATACACGACAACCATCTGACCTTCGGGCCCCACATATCAAAGCAGCTCGCGACCGAGCTGCTTTTGCGATGGGTAGACTTCATTACTTACTAACGGAAAAAAGCAAATTGTCTCTCAGGTGCAAATTGCGTCTCCTTACCGCCGTGATCCGTCCCATCATGACTTACACTTGTGTCCTGTACGGTCACGTCAAGCCTAAACATCTCCATTGGATGCAGGTCCTTCAGAACTGTTCTTACGTAAAGTCATGGGAGCCCCCTATTACGTCCGTAATGACCGTTTACATATAGATCTTAAGATCCCCACGATAGCACAGTTTATGAAGTGCCTTTCCAAGTGCTTCTTCGATTCTGCCATCAAACCTCATAACCTGATCGCCCGTTACGAACCCTCGCAAATTAGTCAGATCCGCTGCCCAAGGCATACTTCAGTCGATCCCGTGAGCAAAGCGAGCTCGGGACTTGTGACACTCCGACTCAAACTGGTTAGGTTCGAAGGGGTTGGCGGGGTCTAAAAAGCGAGCAAATTACCACGCCGTCCAAATAGGTTAGGTTAGGTTTGAACTGTGACCAACTACGCGTCGACATTGGTCGCAGTAATGAAATTAGGGAACTCCGACAATTATGAACCGCAAAATAAACATAGTACGTACGTGCATTAGCACTTAGAATTGCAACAAACGCGCATTTTCTGCATTCAAAGCGTTTATTTATTACATTTATCGGTACTAAGGGTAGATTATTAATAATCACCGATAAAAGTGATTAACTTCTTATTAATTTCTTAGCTCGACTCGTAATTATTAATAATTTTCAATTAATAATATTTACCGTAACATTTACATTTCATTGCTTATGACTGTACATAGATAAAGCTTGTAGCGCTGTAGCCAACGATCAAGCAGGCAAGCACTTGAACCTACAGCTGAGGGGGCCTTCATCGTGTCAGAATCAAGTTCTTAAAACTAAACGGTCAGATGCGCCCCGCGACTTTTTCTCCCCAGCAAAAAAACTAGGAAGTGGTCAGGGCGTTTTGAAGGACTTTCTTATCTTACTTTGGACGCACAAATGCTGATTATCAATTTGATTTTGTAAGGCAGATCAGAGGCTTAATTCAAGAACTGGAACTTCTGGACTGCCACGCATTTCATCACGAGACTCCTCACTCTGAATCATGATATTGATTGGGCTATTTATTAATTATCTTTATTTTTGTTCAAGGAAAGAGTTTCGCGCTGAATTTCTGATAGTCCCACCACCGCCGCCGGGGCCAACGCTTTCAGTAACCGAAAGCATGCCTTCAGCAAGCACCAATTTCAATGTTAGTTTATTTTATTACAACACTAGTATTGCTCGCGAGTTTGTCCGCGTAGAAGAAACATAATATCTTATGATACTCGGCGATAATGCAGCTTTCTATCAGTACAATTTTTTTTTAATCGGATACTACCCAGTATACGTGTAATTAGCTTATGGCGCACCCGCACTGGGAGCATACGCCTGGATGTACAGAAACAAGTGAATCTGAACTGTTACATTAGAAACGAAGGCTCCCTGTGAGGAGGGTAGGAAAAGGAAGGAGAGGAGAAGGAAGGAGGGGGGAGGGGGGAAGGTATTTCTGAAGAAGATCACGTCAGGCAGCTGGATCAAGGGCTTGATTCAGAAAGCGGTACTCCTGGACATGGCTCGTATTGTTTTGAGGTTCCTGTTTCTGGAGCTCTGACTACCGATAGCTTGGACCCTGTTCCTGATACCGGTGGGCTACTATTTTTATATTTATAAATGTTTTTTTTTTAATTACTTAGGATTTATAAAAAAAATCATTTAAATATTTTAAAATACACTTGTATAAAAATTATAAAAGAAAACAAAAAATATTTTTATTAAGTAGATAATTCTGTTTTATAGGAAGGACTGTTTGAGGAAGTTGGGGCAGAAGAGGCTCAACGTAAGATACCAACACAATTCATTAATTTTCGTTACGAAAAGCATTTCCATGATTTACTTATCTTTGATTTTTTTACATACTCTTTGTATTAATTTTTCTCTACAGCGGAAGCAATCCAAAGACCAACTCCTGCATCGGAAACTGAAAGTAAGTTAAGGTGACTCCAGGAGCTAAATTAGCAACTCTATTTGTGGTGATTCAAGTTTCGTTTGAAATACTGTTAGTATAAAGTTCTCTCTACAGCGGAAGCAATCCAAAGACCAACTCCTGCATCGGAAACTGAAAGGAAGTTAAGACGACTACAGGAGCTAAATTAGCAACTCTATTTGTGGTGATTCAAATTTCGTTTGAAATACTGTTACAATAAAGTTCTAATCAGCTTGCACTACAAAGTGGTTGTTACCTACGTTAGTCACCGCGGGCCTTATAGTGCGAAATAAATGGTTTTGCGATTTACAAAAAATCTATTGATTGGACTAAAAAAAAAAACACTGATTCTAATATGTTACTTGTAGAATTATTTGCCAAAAAATCAAAATGATCGCATGTATTTTAGTATGGTTTTTACTCGTTAAAAGAATTAGAGAGATAAGTTCGTGATTTTTTTTAGTGAGTTAAATTTGTTGTATTATGTTTTAAAACACTACCGTACTAGCATAATATACAGGGCGTCCCACGGATATGCCACATGGAGGGAAAGTACCTTGAATATTGTAGATGGAACATTTTACTGAAAGAAGACATTATTTGAATTTAAAAAACAATTTAAACTGCATTCATAGATATTTAAATAATTACATGGCTGAGCTGGGAATTGAACCCGTTACACGAGAAAAATAATCATCCTGTAGCTTTATTAAACCGATCGAAAAGCTTCATCATAAGGATTGTATTTTGCTAAATAACATAGTGTCAAAAATAAAAGGAAGACCATGAATTTTAACATTTTTAATACAAAATTAATCAATTTATCAAATGCTCAAAATGAGTCCCTTCCTGTTGAATACAAGGTCGCACTCTTTTGATTATTTCGCTCCCTGTCAGTTTTTTTATCTTTTTGTGGTGAATATTTAGAATAATACGTTTTATTTCTGCTTGTAATGAAATAATCAAAAGAGTGCGACCTTGTATTCAACAGGAAGGGACTCATTTTGAGCATTTGATAAATTGATTAATTTTGTAATAAAAATGTTAAATTTCATGGTCTTCCTTTTATTTCTGACACTATGTTATTTAGCAAAATATAATCCTTATGATGAAGCCTTTCGATCGGTATAATAAAGCTACAGGATGATTATTTTTCTCGTGTAACGCGTTCGATTCCCGGCTCAACCATGTAATTATTTAAATATCTATGAACGCAGTTTAAATTGTTTTTTAAATTCAAATAATGTCTTCTTTCAGTAAAATGTTCCATCTACAATATTCCAGGTACTTTCCCTCCATGTCGCATATCCGTGGGACGTCCTGTATATCCTGAAGAATATCATATATTTTTTTGGTTTTGTTTATTGCAGTGAATCATATGCTTTTTTGCATTATAAAACTCGCGTTTAGCTCCTATAGTCCTCTTAAGACTATCCAAAACAAAGATGAAATTAAAACTCGCAAATCGGGATATCCTTAAGTAGTAACTGTTCAATTTTGTCATAAAACTTTTACCCAGAACTGCTATTTCTGTTTTCAATCATCATCATCATCAGGTCTCCTACCCTTATCCCAATTTATTTTGAGTCGGCGCAGCATCTCTTATTCTCCCATACATCTGGGTAAACGGGAGTGCCCCCGCCAAGACTAGCCAAGCGGAGAGCAAGGGCACTACCCACCTTTTCTCGAAGCGCTTCGTCGTTTTTTTGAACCCCTGTAACTTGGGATTCGATTATACCAGATAAACGAAATTCTCGGGATATGTTGTCAATAGCGGACTTATTAAACATTATAACGTTTTAATTGCATAGCTCATAAACTTTAGATTTTATTGATATCTAAAAAACCCCGATTTCGTCACTGATTGATGATCATCAAAATTCTCAGGGTATTTCCTAATGTCCTAGAAAGCTGAAATTTCGAAGCTATTATTAGTACACAAACAACAAAAAATATATAAAACTTGCAACTTTTATCTCCCAAACCCTTAAACTAGGGGATGGAAGTTTGTATGAGACTTCCGCAATTTTGACGCTAGAGGTCTGAAAATAGATGAGCTAGAGGTCTGAAAATAGATGAGCTAGAAGTCTAAAAATTGATGTATCGGGACTCTTTGTTAATATAAATAATAAAAAAAAATGTAAAAAAGAAAAAAAAATTGTCAAAAGCAACTTACAAAAAGAAATGAAATCCCACCAATAACATTTTCATGTAAAATGTTGCCAAGACGAGACCATATGACTCACACTGTCAAAAACTTATCAGATCTCATGTAGAGCCAAGCTTCTCTACACGCCCTAACTCTACAAGGTCACAAAATCTACACCTTAGTCAAAATATGTGGCTTGGCCGTTTCGTTACGACAAGAACTATTGTATAACAGAAAAGTAATGAACAGTGGATACATTTTTCTCCTTACGCCCATGTGAATGTAGCGAAATGACCAAGCCACATATTATGACCAAGGTGTAGAGTTTGTGAAGTTAGACCTTGTAGAGTTAGGGCGTAGAGTTAGAAGTTTGGCTCTACATGAGATCTGATAACTTTTTGACAGTGCAAGTCATATGGTCACATGGTCTTGATTTCCCGGTTGATTGTAATAGGCGACGCCTATTACATGGGACTAAAACATAACTAGTGAAAATAACTATGTGGGTGTGTGCTATAAGGGTGCAATTTCTAATATATATATCTTTAATAGTGGTTGAAATGTCGGTGGAGAGTGAAGAAGAGACGCTTTACCTGCTGATGCCAGATGCACTCCGAGACAAATTCATACCTCTCTACTTTTTGCCTTTCTGTACGAAAGAGAAGACCGAGGAAAAAAGGTAAGGATAGAGTTTTTTAAGTTTAGTTTTATGTAAAACTAGCTGCTGCCTGCATCTTCGTTCGCGTGAACATTTTATTGAAGGGTTGTAAGTGTGAGAAAAAAAAGGGAAAAGAAAGGGTAGACTTTTCCATTTCCTAGGATATAATCTATCTTCTTGCCAAATTGGAACATACAGATACGAGTTACTTTCACATATAGTATGAAAAGCAAACAAGCTCTTGGTACACCTGATTTTAGTTGTCGTAGTCATCCCAGATTGGTCTGAAATGTCTCAAACACCAGCTGTTCCATTCAAACCGGTTCCTTTACCAGCAACAAGCCATAAACGTCAGAAATGCCCCAAATGAACTCCTCGACAAAGTCTCGATAAAGGACAAAATTAAATTAATTCTAAAGGTGCAACAAGATCGGTAGATCGACTTCGTCATTGATAATTTAAATAATGCATTTAAATGACGATTTTTCCACTGACGTTTGTCACAACGCTTCAGTATACATCAATAGATGGCACTGATCAGCTTTGGGAATATTTTTTTAAGCAGCGTTCTAGTAAAATCAATGAAAAAAAAATTTTGCACGTATTATATTATAGGTCAATGGTAAAATCTTTTAGCAGGATAAAAAAAACCTCTCCTAGACACATGTCAAACTCATTGTATAGTAAAATTTCTTTATTGTAAGTGACATTGTTGTAAGTGAGAACTGTAAAGAAGCTTTTACTGTCCAACATTTTTAACCTAAAAATACAAGTTTTTGCATGGTTTTTGCTATTGTTCTTCTGAGGTTTTTTGCGTTACGTCTAAACTCCTGGTGCGTCGAGTCGAGCTTAGGTTCCTCCGTACTTCGATTAAGACTTTAAGGACATAAAAACGAACCATTTTATCATTCCCAAGGTTGATCAGCGCCATCTAGTTCGTTCATAAAAATCACTGGAAAATTCCCCAATAGGAAAATTTATTTTTTAATAAAGCCTGTATGTAGAAAACCAATCCATGGGTTTTTTATACCTTTAATCTTCTAAAATAACAGTCAGTCAGTTTAGTTTACGCACGTCAAAACCCTGTCTGTTCTATTTGAAATTTCGTGCCTGGGATTGAAATATTTTGATCTATTTTGTAAAATATGCAAATTGCAGATTTGAAAAAAACGTATTTGTCAATTAGAGAAGTTGCAGCCCAATGTTAACAAACCCGACATACGAGTTGTAAGCCGTGGGTCTAAACCCAGGCAAGCGAATTACTCAAGTCATTTATTAGATCATCGTTGCTCTCTAGAATATCATTGGTTACTCTTAAAACTGTGAAGGAAAACATCGTGAGAAAACTGACATCCTAGAAACAAAATTTCTAAGACGTGAAATCACTAACCCTCACTGAACCCACGTGGTGAATCATAGCCTACTCACTCCCTTTCACAGAGACGAGGACTTTGACCCAGTCGGTAGTGGGAACGGTATAGGCCGATGCAGTAAAATTTTTATTGAATAGTCAAGGTTTGACCAAAGAAACCAGGGCCGTCCAAATGCGCGTTGGGTTGACATAGATATCGTCGAAGTCACGAGAAACAGATAGATGAGGGACGTACAGAAACTAAAAGATTTGCAGAAAAAAAGGGGAAGCTTATACCCAACAGGGGGAGATTCTGGGCTGAAATGATGATGATTATATTAAAAGATCTGAATTCCTATTCTAGTATCCTCATAACCCCGGGCATGGCAGAAGCAGCAAAACAAGATAGAAACGCTCGCATACAGGCATCGCTGGAGCGCATGCGTGAGCTGCAACTCTTCAATGAGGAGCATGTCATAGGCAGACAGAGGTATCGGACCAAGCTGCTGGAGAAACTGTTTGTGGGTAAGTAGAGATGTCAGGTTTTGTCGTGACTGATAGATTACGTGAGTAGCCGTGTGTTAAAAGATTCTTCTCCACTGAGCTGAACTTTCGAATGACGATGACCGTCTGATGGCTCTAATTTTTGACTCAAAAGTATTAAAAATTGACATATTTTAGCCGGATATTCAAACTTTTGAACTATACCTGCCCAAAAATACAACAAAATTAGAAAACTCTCCTACCATTTTTTTATATTTAACACGAGAGAGATCTTAGCTAGCTTACAATTAGCTACCTACATCTACTGATAACAAAACCCGGCCCTGTGACAGTCAGACAGACGCCAGAAGCTTATTGAAACGATCCCGGTTATACCCTTAGATAAAATGAGCTTCTTCTTCTTCTTATTCAACCTTTGGTCAATCAAAGCTGAGTGTAGGTCTCTTCCAAATCTCTCCACTTTTGGCTGTTTTGTGTCATGGCTATCCAGTTTCTTCCGGCCACTTTAATGAGATCGTCTGTCCATCTAGTTGGTTGTCTTCCCACATTTTTAATGGGCATGAGCTTCTAATAGTGACCTATTTTTAAATCTATAACACATTATGGTGAACCTCAGCCCTTTCAGTCCTACTGCAAAGTTCTTCGAATTCCCAGAAGAGAATCTGCTACAGACATTACTTTTTATTGTAGATACTACTATAAAGCCAGAAATAGTAGAAGTAATGGACTTAAAGGAAGAAGCTATCGTTCAAGAGATTAATCTTAGAAACTTGTCTGCGACCAAGAAGAAGATGGAGTCTAAGAAGAAATAATAGAAGGAGAAGAAGATTATTATAAGAGAAGATTCATTGAAGTTATTTAGTTTTGTTTTAAGGTAGGCTGCGTGGTACGATGTAGCGGGAATGAGTTAGTATAGGAACTATGAACTATGGATAAGAGCGCTCTGATACCGGGATAAGCACTTCATACGCCCGCTCCCGCTTTGTCGTGGACTGCAATCTTATGTTTGGTCATACGATACTTTTAGTTCGTTGCCAATGTATGTTTCTATTATTAAATAAATGGTCAAAGAACAGCCAAAGGTTTTCTTTTGCCTCTTCACCTGAAAAGTGAAATAACGAACCTGAGGTTTGGTGAGGACAGACTGATTATGAACTCTGTAATGTTATCGTCATCTTCAAGATATGGCAGATATTTTATAATAGTTATGGAACCTATACTAGGCTTTAATTTCAACAAAATAAATAACTATGAAAATTTACGGAGATCTGTCAAAATTGACGAAGATCTGTCATCCTTTGTTAACTGATAGCCGCCGAGATGGATTTACTGGTAGAGGGTCGCTGAGTATTTTAGCATATTTAGCATGAATAGTTATTGATGATGATAGAGAAGACATTATCTGAAAAAGAAATATTCCGACATGGGTCTTTAAAAAAACCTAACGTCATTCATAAATTAATCAGGTTGTATACTTATTTACTCCTTTGTACACCGGAGAGGCCTACCTGTACCAATGTGCTTGCGTAGGTCCAAACATGCATGTCTTATGGTGTAAGTTTAATCCCAATACCACCCCCATTTACCCACTAAATTACACCTGCATAAGTAACACCAAAAAGACAGTAGTCTGGAATGTTTAATTCTAGAGTAGTTTAAAGCAATTTCAATTTCAGAAGCGTTGTCTGAGATTTTCGTGTAGCGACATGAACGCAGCGACGTCAACCGAACGCTCCGAGATATTGGATCACGGAGCCGGTACCAGGTAATGTATTCAAAGTCGATGAGTCACAGTCGCTAGGTTATATTGAACTTTGAATATTGAGTTACATGCTTTGGATTCGTAGTTTGTTGGAGCATTTGGTTGAAATTTAACTGGAGTTGTGAAATAACTTGGATTTAGGATTCTAGAGTGTGTTTCTAAGGATATTTGCCGGGAGACGGTAGGTGAAGTGTTGGCAGACCAACAGCCAGATAGGATGGGCACAAATAAATGGCTTATACTCAGTTATAGGTGGAATAAAACACTGAGAATGATGACGAATATTATGATGATGTTATTATAATCTTCAAGTGGACGTATCGTATTCCCCATCCTGGACATCATGGACTGTCAAAATTGCTAACAAATGTGCCAGCTGACTTGCAGGTGGCTACTGCCGGTTCATGGGAAATAGGCGTGAATTTATGTATTTGTGTATGAATAAGGTTCTCTATTATTTTAAAAGTGATTCCAATCCCTATCACGTCAGCGAAATTTTATTTGACCCTGAATTATAGAGTTGTAGTATTTATTCCTACATAATTATAATATCAGAAACTATTACGTAAGCAATCTAATAAAGCTAAAGCCGTCTAGATATTTTCAACACGCTCAGACAAGTGACGTAACGCTAGTGAACGGTTTTCAGCTGAGCGCTGAAATATTGGAGCCCTTAGTGGTAGTAGACGGCGCTTTAACAGAGACTGACGTAACTTCATTAGTTAATGTTAACATAGGAATAGTGTACAATGATCTTTTGGCGTTTAAAGGATGCTGACGGGAGGGCGCTGTTGGTAAAAAAATTGTAGTGCTAGGTCCAATTTAGGCAAAGCGTCTAATAAAAAGTTTATTCTTGAACAATAGTGTAGCAGGGCTGATAACACTATTTACTCACTGTATCACCGGCTTACTAGTACAACCAAGTCTTCGTCCAGGGTACGCTTCACACCGTCGTTCCCACCATTCGTGATGGGGGTTACAGTTTGACATTGACAGCTACTTGACTACTTGTGTGTGTGAGACGGACGGTGTTACCATATCTATTAAATAGATACACTACAGTAGTAAATCAAGATCGCTTTCTTGATCATCACCACATTTCATGACATAATCATTCAAAATCAAAAAAATCAATCAAAGCATTTATTTCAAGTAAGCCAGTTACAGGCACTAGGCAGCCAGTTACAGACACATTTTAATCTTTTAGTTCTAGTTTTAATTACTATAATTGGTTTAGAAATACAACCGTTGTAATTAAATAAATAAATCATTACCAATCTTACGAACCTTATTTATCAAGAGAGAAGTAAAAGGAAAACGTATACATAATTTATTGCCATCAACCGGGCGATCCGTGGGCTAAACCTAGTGATTTTATAATCCACAATTTTCTCCAAGCAATCAATCCTTGCCAGTCTTCTCCAATTTTCTCAGCAATCACTTCCCACCACTTAACAGCTATAAATAAAGGCTGACATGACATTTTTCTTTTCTTTTTTTTATTACTTAACTCAATATGACGGCTCCAACAAAATCGTCACCTAAGTGATATTTAATGGGACCAATAATTTCCCTAATGGTGTCTTCAGACGTTCTCTACTTTGTAGTAAAATGTTAAATTGTATGGCTTGATGTATTTGCAATAATTTGAGTGCTTCACTGAAAAGGGTATTGACCTTGAACTTTATGAGTTCTGCTATGTGGTTACGCTGAACTGGTGATCCTAAAGGGCTCGTTACTTTAGTCGGGCATGGTGTGACAGGATTTTTCTATGAATTTCTCAGTGGCCACGGAGTCTGGATTTTTGCCCGGTAAACCCACGTTTCGCCAGTTGTGTTTTGTTTGTTTGTTGTAATCATAACGTGGGTAACGTGGGTTTACTATGTTTTAAGTACACTTCTGGCAAACCCTTCGGGGTTTACTGGCGTGTGATATGTGATGTAAGTGGTAAATCAACAAAGTTTCTTCAAAGTTGGAATCGAGTATATGACAGCTTGCAGTCCAAGTTTTCGCAAAGTTTATCGAGCTCACGTCATGCTCAATTTACACTTAGGTGACTAAAGCCACTCTGATCTTTTATTTTGAGCCTTGACTGTTGAAGGCGGTAATCATTTACAAGAAGCGTTTGGCATTGGAATGACGTTGAACGATAGTTAATATTTGTTTGTTTTTGTCAAAGATTGCATTCAAAAATTAAGACGGCAGCGTTAGGTCCAATTTTGGCCACGCGCCCGAAAATCTTTGTAGAACTATACAATCAAACGCAGCACTTCCATACAGCACTGAATGTACTTGAAAGAGACAGACAGATATACATAGTTGGCCCACAAAAAGTACAAAAGTGCTTTCACAGCCAAATGCATGCTGCTGTAGAGTAGCGGTCCGAGGTAAGAATAGCCGTTCTTACCTCGGACCGCTACTCTCTATCAGGCTAAATGAAAAAATATTTTTTTGCAATCTTAAACTCAAAGCATTTATTTCAATTAGACCATTATGGCACTTTTGAATGTCAAAAATACAAACAAAAAAAAAAACAAAGTTACAGTCCCAGACACAAATCTCTATGGAGAAGAACGGGCAAGAAACTCCATGGACACTCTTTTAAATCAAAATATTGTTACAAAATCTTGGTTACATCATTCATGTTGAGATTATAGATATTTGTGAGAACGATGTAGAAAGACTTGCACATTATGAGCGTCCAGAGTAAAACATTAAATCAACAAATTAAAAATAAAGTAATTAAAATGAACCGTGGCAGCTAAGAGATGACCAGTCCCAACTGACAGCGCCCGATCACGAACAAGACGCGTGTATCAGCGCCATTCAACTCAACCATATTGAAGGGAACTAAATGACCCGACACACCCGCCACCATCAGCGAGACATTTGAGTGAGCATGACTTTCTCTCAGCCACCAAGGCATATTCAAGTCAATGAAAGATAACTAAATGCAAATGGTAGCTTAACAATACATGGTCCTCACACATGTGCTATGCAATTATACAATACTAGGAGATGGAATCTATACAAAGCAAAGATACTTTTACAATCTTCTGCAGCTAGCACAATAATTAGCCCAATTAGTTTTCCCCTATGGTTGTGGAGCAGAACCAGCATTGAGCCAAGCATTTTTATCATCAATGTAATCCACCAACTTATAATATGCTTGCCTACATAGTGTGCGTTTTATACAAGATTTAAATTTCGTCTCATTCAGTTGTAGAATGTGGGGAGGTATTTTATTGTAACATTTTAAACAGTACCCCATGAAAGATGAGACGCAAGCATCATTACTTTGTGACAAAATTGTAATGTAATTCATATTATTATCCTGTTTTTATTCTGCCAAACCGGCCTTTTTAGGCCCCCTGTACTTCGACAGCAAAGTAATTAATCTCAGAACTTTCCAGAAAAAAATATCGATCGCCGCACACGTAGATTCATTTACACAGTTGGTCAGTGGTCCATGGATTTCATCTCCCGTCGCAGCAAACTAATAAATTCCAGTGATCCGAGGACGTGCCACACTATATGAAAGCCGCCTGCAATACCAGATATTGGTTCTCTATCTCGTGTCATAGAGCAGGCATGTGAGTGATAGATGTGACACTATATATGTGGAACTGGTGTTCGTACCTGTTGGTATGGTATTGTTATTTCATTTTTTTTTTTGCTCGGAGGTTGGATGGATAATTATACACATACAAGTATTTTAACACGCTTTTATTAGCTTCACCTGTACTTAACCATGTAAAAAAAATCTTAGCAGTTAAAAAAGATCGCGGTTTTCGATCCCACTTCCCGGTTTTCGATTGAGCTAAAATTGTTCATATATTTAGTTTGGATGTCAATGCGTGGTTAGCGAAGGGACGTCACTCTAAATCCAACATGGTGGACTGTCAAAGGTGGCAGACTAATTTTTTATTTATTCCCATGTTAGGGGTTTGAAATGAAAGGGTTTGCTAAGAATGACGTCACTCTAAGGCGTATTTTATTTTAACGTCTTTAATTGTTATTTATAATGAGTGGTTAGAAAATAAAAACCCAGTGTAATTAAAGTTTGCTAAGAGTAGGAGAAGAATACCACAAAAATTCGATGGATTGTGTGAGTAGATAATGTTATGAATTGCAAAGGAGTACGTATAGTATGATAGTGTGAAGGTTGACAGTGAAGGGAAAGAAAAAACCATGCCATATTATCCATGTTCCATGTTATTTGGCAGCGGATAAATAACATGGAACCATAGCAGAAAGATAATTAAGAAAAAAGCACTTTGCTCGTCTTTTGAAAAGTTTACGCACAAAAATCCACGCTATCTAAAAATGCGCGACATGAGAGCTCCATCCCATCTGTCTTACATACTCCATCATAATATTGGTTCTCACAAAATCTGCGCGAATCACTAGGGTTATTGGATTCTGTGATGTTCGTCTGCTCGTCGCGTCGTCGGCTGGACAGCGCGGTTATTATCATAGCCGATGAGCCAGATTTATAGAACCGAATGTTCGTTGTTATGGTTATTCGGGTGGGAATGTGTCGGGAATTATTTTTGGTATGATGGGGTCAATAGCTGCTAGGTGTGTGTTTGATTAATGCTAATATGGATTACGTTTATATTTTCACTAAGGCTTAACGAGTCGTACACATAAACACGATAATCGTTTCACGATGCGACGTCGTATCGTGGGAATCTATATCAAAACAAGTAGCAATAAATCTGCAGTGTTCGCAGAAATTTTATGTATTTCCCTGTTTTAAAGCACAATAAAAAGATAAGCAGTAGATTGACTTCAAACGTGGATTCCCACGATACGACGTCGCATCACGCACGATGCCGCTTCGTAGCACGATGCGACGTCGTATCGTGTTTATGTGTACGAGCCGTCACGATAATATACATCACGACTGTAATTCCCATAGAGATAGGCAGAGGTTTATAGAACAGGTTATTAAGTCCCATGTAATAGGGGCCTATTGCCATCAACCGGGCACAAATTTTCCTAGGCTACTCGCCTATCTCAGTTGTAAACGTCTCTTTGTGCCTATTGGCCTTTTTTCGTTCTGTCTCCTGCTGATATGGAGGGAAGTGGAAATTACGGTTTTTTCCTACTCCTCCACTTTACTTTTCTGATTAATTTCGTTGCGGAATCCAAGACAGTCAAATTCATTCTCTGGGACTTCGTCGAGCTTCATTGTCTCGGCGCTTTTCTGGTGGTCGCCACTGTTGATTCTGGCTTTCAGGAGTTACAGTGGTTTGGGAACAGTGGGCTTGTCCCAAAAAAAAACAATAAGAACCTTACCTTTAAGACATATAATACCTCATTGGTCAGGTAAGTAAATGTACAAGCTCGTACTAGGTATGATTTTTTGTTATACCCAAGATTCACCAAGATTTGGACTTTTTCAGTAACAGATACACCACCTATCCCAGAAGCCATGCCTACCAACAATATCATTTGAAAGTTCGTAACCACACCTCTTTCACAGAACATTCACAAAGCATAAGTTAACAAAATACCTGAGCAAGCTGTAAAGTACAAAGTAAACTACCATACATACCTACATAATGTAGATATCGTTGCACCTTTAAGTACTTACGAATAGTTTACAGAACAGTACGTACTCGACGAGACAGATGCTAAGTAGACTTTGATGGGCGGCCGCTAATGGTGGTGAAGATGTAAGTGATGAGAGATGAGCGATTCTGCACGATTTATTTTGGGGTATTTTGCTTCAGAGATATCAGCAAAAGATACACTGATTTCCTATATGCGATGATGTTAGGTATGTTTTAAAAAATTGTTCAAAAGTCTTTCTAGAACGATCAACAAACAGCCATCACGAATCCGGCGGCCATCGTTTGTTAGTCTTAGCCACCTTCTTAAAGTCGTAGGTCCATCTAGCTGGGGGAGGGGGGGGGGCGGAGGGGGCTACCAAGTAAAAGAAGCTACGTCCTCAAGAAAATTTCAACAGATGGGGTGGCGGCATCTTTGGATCGAAGACGATGGAGGCAGATTGTCCGTTTAAAGTGTTCCAGTGACCACGATCTTTAGTAATAAGGCACCGATTAAAGAAGAAGAAGAACGTGACGTAAGTGCGTATGATTTCCAAAGCAGTAAGTGCCAAATCATGTTAGCCGCTATGTCCTGTAGCTCGGACCACAGCTACCGCCATCGGTTGCCGCCATCGGTTGCCACTCATTATTACAGAACGCTACGAGGTCTGCACATCTTACAGAAAATACTTGACAACTTGCCGACTCATCACATTTATTGTTACACTTAAATGCTGGTAGGTTGCTGCTGTTTTGTGATTCGGTTTTTTATGTATGCGAAGGACGTGGTGAGCTTTTGGGAAAATGTGATTTTCGGACATAATAAGTGGTTTGAGAGAGCAGAGGGCTAATTCACGTAATTTTATGACGCGCCGATGAAGTTGCAGTTAAGTTTAAGTTCGAGTGATAAACGGTATTCTTGTAATCTTTGAACTGTGCGTAAACTGCGCGTGAACTGCACGTCAACTGTACGACAACCAAACTTACTTATGGTGTGGCCATATGAGAGAAAAAATGTTACTCACTAAATAATCGAATAGAATCGATTACATTTCAATAAATATGACGTTATTAAAATATTAAAATAATACCCCAGTACAGATTTTAGTGCTTTTTCTTACTTAGTAGAATACCGATAATGTTGCGATCCGAAGCACGCACCAAAGACGCGCAACAGTAGAATGCCGTTATTGCGCTCGCGTGACGCGAACTTGACGCGAGCGTGTCTAACAGCGGAAGAGAATACGAAAAGCGTTGTTTTGATCGAAACTTAACTGCAACTGCACTGCAACTGCACTTCTTTAGTTACGTGAATTAGCCTACAGGTCTGGCTGTGGTGAAGTGGCAGTAATCAGTGACCTACGATAAGGAAGTCGGGGGACTTACGTATCGTAGGTCACTGATTCAAACCCTGTATTTTATTTCATTACCATTGATCTCAAACATAAGCTAACCCGTGTATTTTCACCTGACTACGGCGAAGCCAAAACGAAGGTTTATGATTTTGGCAGTCTGTGTATGTATGTTTGTATTTACGTATGTTCCTCCGTAACGCCTAAACTATTCATACGATTTTGATGAATAAGTTGTCAATCGATTCGTCATTATGGCCCGGATAACAAAGGCTACATTTTGCATTGTAAACCCTGATTTTAATTAGAGCGTGATTTTTTAGTAGTCGGGTTTTTTTGTTGTACCACAAGAATTTGTACCACACAAATTCTTGTGGTTGAGAGTAGTTGGAGATTGATTTGATGCTTTAGAAATTTTGTCAGAAATACTTTTCTTTATTTTCTTCAACATTTTTATTAGTTTTAATTTTTTACTCTATGGTCAATTTCTGTTGTAGCACCTCAAAAATTACGTACCTAAACTAAATTACGTTATTAAGTAACTTAGTCTGTAATTTATTTCATTTCGTATTCTAAGATCAATTTTATTCTAAAACTTCATTCCAAACCTGGTACTACAATTTTTTCACTTACCATCTTTCTAATATAACTTGGTGTTCGCGCCATGTTTCGTTAAGCAAGTTAGGCACATCTTTTGTTCAAATTCATCGCGTGTCCGTTGGAAATTGAGTTTTCCTGGAGACGCATCAAACTTCGCCTGCCACTTTAATGGAAGACAGAGTTGTTTTTGTAGACTATAAGGGTGATTTTACGATGTTCGAAGTGTGTTGAATGTTGATAATTTATATGACCTTGGTAGCTTGTAAAGTTGTAGGTAGGTAAATGTTTATTGTTAAACATGATTATTCTTAAAGATTATGTAGAAAGTTGAGTAACTGTTTTAGACATAACTATGAAACTTGGAAGAAGGATATTTGTCAAAAATAAACGACTATTTTTAATCATAAAACAAAAAACAAAATTTTGTTGATAAAGCTAGCTTCTTCAAACGTTTTATTCCTATATTTATTAGCGTTCACAAGGTAATTGTTCACAGAACCGAATAGTGTAACATGTTTTTTTTTAGTAAATGCCTGATCCGCAGATTCCTCATAGCCTAATCTAACCTATCCTTTTTCTAATTATGTTGGGGTTGGCTTCCAGTCTAACCCGATGCAGCAGAATGCCAGTATTTTACATGGAACGACTGACTATCTAACCTCCACAACCCAGTTAGACTGGGTCATACGATACCCCATGGTAATTTTGTTTGTCAAATTTTGGGCCTGACCCACAGCTTATGTTTAAAAAATTCGTCGACTCAACAATGATCACGTAACAACATGTCGCACATCGTTCCAGCACAATCCAATCAAGCTATCTTTTTCATCCGACAAAATAGTAAACACATTATAACTTACCCACACCCCACTAAATAGTTCACACAAATAACCAACCCTTTGCCTAAGTAAACAAGAAGCCGGCTAGGTTTCATCACATATAAGTCTCATACACGACACTAAATGGATTCGGTAACATCCACACAGGGCAGACCCCAGACGTGCTAGCACTTGATTAAAAACAGAACGTGCAAAACGAACCGACAGAATTATACACTCTACAGTGGGTGATGCTGTTTAAAATGAGATGAGAATAAACTATACCCGAAAATACGTAAAAAAACAAAAATGTATTGTTGTATTTTTGACTAAATCCGGGACCCCTATTTATTATTTTGATAACTAGATTCAAATCCAAGTAAGGACAGTACATAGGATGCGCTGAAAATTTTGTATAGCTTTTTAGGGTTCCAATGGGGCAAATGGCAAAAAACGAAACGGAACGAAACACTCTACTGCTCGTCGGGATCGTTACGACTGGACCAGAACTGCATTTTTTCTTAAGCCGATATTGCCCACTTCTGGGCAAAGCCTTCCGCTCTTCTCTCCGTGCGGTTTTTCCGGCCAATCTCGTTCAAACGCCTCTAAGTTGTCATGCCAGCGTATCTAGTTCTCCCTCGGTGACGACACCCGTTCTCTGACACCCACTGCGTTATGTCTCTGCCCCATTGGTCCCGCTACATTCTACAGACATGGCCCGCGCAATTCCACTTCAACCCAGCAGCCTGGATACCCACATCAGCGATTAGTTTAATCTGAATTCTGTCGCTGAGCTTAATACCCAATACGCTACGTTCTGTCGCTCTTTGGAAAACCTTGAGTTTGGACTTAAGTTTAAGCATCGTAGGTTAGGACAGGCAGAATGCACAAATGTCGATGAGTTTGCGCTTCATTGATAAAGGTAACTTGCCCTTCATCAGCGACTTCATGAACCAGTAGCTCTTCCAGGCGTCTCGGCGGTCGATTTTTCTGTAGAACTGCATATCTAAAGAAAATATCCAAAAATCGACAACCATTGTAGAACGCCCCAGTGTATGCAGAATGTCCTGTTATAATGAACACCCCGATGAGGTACAGCCTTAATTGATTCCACAACTCACAGCGTCGGCACAGATTAGAATATAATATTGTTGCAATTTATTAGAATTTATCGCGGGATGCGCTGAAATGGGGTAGGGTGTGTAGTTGTGTACCTTGGTAGGATGCGCTGAAATAGGGTGGGGTTTAGGGTGAGCTGTAATTAGGTTTAGGAAATACGCTGCTCTGTTCATGACTGGTAATTACTGCTTGCTCATAATTCAATTAGTATTATTGTATTGTTGTGTTAATGGTTGTTTCTATTATTTTATCGTTATGCTTAGTCTTGGATATATTATTCATGTGTTGCTAAATGTTTAAACCAACTTATTTGATCAAGTGATTTTCATCGATTGACTCAATGCGTTTAAAACTACTCAAAAATCTCTGTTTTTTTTACCAAGTTTAAGTCATCAACTGCACCTTAAGGGATACTACCTCAAATGGCTTAGCATGATCCTCCGTTACGCCTAAAATACTGCAGCATTAATTTTGAAATAAATATATGGTATAGTTGAGGATTAATGTTAAGTCCTATATTTGGCGAATACACGATTCCATAAAATTTTCTCGATAGAAAAAAATCTCAAAGTTACCTCTAAACTGAACAATAAACCGCTGGAAATCATAAAATACTTCAAATTAAATCATGAAACTTTTTATACTAACTGAACTAACCATAAAGCAGGTCTTGTATTTTTTTTTTTTTTGTCCAACCTATAGATTTTTTGTAAATCGCAAAAAACCACTAATTTCGCACTATTCGGCCCGCAGTGACTGATGTAACAACCACTTTGTAGTGCAAGCTGATTAGAACTTTATTCAGAAACTGATTAGAACTTTATTCAAGCTGATTAGAATTTTAACAGAATTTCAAACGAAGTTTGAACTACCAAATATAGAGTTGCTAATTTGAGGTAGTATAGGCTCTTAAAAGCAGTATATCTGCCAGTGACCATCAGGTACAAAGTTATTGGCGAAATGTGTGTGTACTACAAATACACCTTCACCTAAATATGTGTGTAGTTTCTTCGGGAAACTACAGGCGTCATGTTGTTTCTTGTGTCAAATAAAATTGAATTAACATTCTGTACTTAAGTAGTTTCTCCCAATGCACTCCACTGTGTGGACCCCCATACATGCATATTACCCTCTACATATATATGTATTGTACGCCAGAGTATAGGGGGGGGGGGGTTCAAAACTGTGTTAAATCAATAGTCCGATGTGAACGCATTGTGTTGGACCCTTGTCTGCGCGACGGTACAACAATCATTGTCACACCAATTGTTTGTAGTAGGGCTGGTAGGGTATGTGAATATTTGTTTGTCAATATACAAGCAATGAAAAAAAAAAATTTGTCTCGTTATATGAAACAGTCGAAATCTTGTTATTTGTAAAATCGGTAGTGACCAATAAAGAGACTAAGTTATAGCGATAATTTTCAAAAGCTTTAAAAGAACACAAGATTATACATAGGTCGTATTTAGAAAACAAAAACGTAAACGCCATATTTCAATGCGTGTCTTCTTTATTTATTCTATTCCTAAAATAACCTCTAAACATAATACATACCAATTTAATCAAAAACGCAACCAGCGTCTGATAAACCGAAAACAAAAGGGTAAACGTCCATAACCACGCTAACTTGAAAGATTGGTGAATGCAGCTCGGATTTATAGTTACTAGCTGCGCAAGTTTCGATTCCGTGGGAATATCAGGATAAAAAGATGATATAATTTTATGTATCAGGAAGTTTTCTCAGTGCACGCCAAATTGTGAATTTTACAGGCAAAATTTTACTACTTTGGGTTACATTATTGCAATTTTCTTAAGGATATCCAATGTTTTTAAAAATTAATTATAGCCGTAAACAATAAATTTTAGCTTTCTATTGGTGGAGAAATGGTTAAAATCGGCCCAGTAGTTTCGGAGCTTATTTGGTACAAACAAACAAAAACTTTCCTCTTTAAAATATTTGCATAGATTCTGATCTACTTATATATAATATTTTAAAGAGGAAAGTTTTGGTTTTCGAGTCAGATGCTGCCGACACCTGGACGTCGTCTTGATTCAAATGACTCTTGAGGACCTCGGAGGAAACAAAATGTTTTATCCGAAAATCACCCAAAACAAACACATTTAATTTAGTTAGGTATCGTCTTCGTGCCAACCCTATAACTCTGAAGTCCAGAACTAGAAGTGGTACAATACGCCATACAGTGCCATAAGTGTACGTAATACGATACTCTGCGGACCAAGTTTATATAGTTCGATACTGCCACTGTTTCATTTGCTCAGTGGTTTGCGGTGGACAATGCTGTGCGAGTAGGATTGATGGCATAGAATGGAGTATTATTTACGAAGACGAGACTTTTATTGGGCTAGGCAGAAGTGTCGTAAAGGATGATATGACACAACTGGGCGGCAATAATGTGCTCATACTGTTAGCCTGCGTCATCCCACAGCTGGGCATGTCCTCTCCCCATGACTTCCAGTTGTTTCTATCCAGGGCTAATGTGGACCACTGGCCGTTGGTTTTGTCCAGCTCGTCCTGCCATCTCCTACGAGGTCTGCCGCGACGTCTTTTGGCTGTGTCAGGGCTCCAAAAAGTGGCTATTTTGGCCCACAGTTCATCGGATAATGTAACAATAACAAAATTCTTATTACACAAGAACTCTTGAGCTAGGTGTTTAAACTGTGTTACAAGAGACTTACGAACGTAGCAACAGCGATAGCAAAAAGGAACTGGACGTGGGCGGTACATACGCCGTATACTGGATGGAAGATGGGGGAACTGCTTTTTGTTTTTTTCTCGGATAGGTAATCATCAAATGACCCCTCCCGGTCTGAGCGCAGCAGGAGGGAGTGTCCGACTTTTACTGACTAAAACCCATCCACGTTCCTTCATCGCCCTTTGTGTTCCGGGGCCACGGTATCTCTTTCGAACAGTCCCGCAGCCCCGGCAGGCATCGGCCCTTGTGGACCCCTTCCTATTGCTGACTCTCTTTGAGGCGCTCGTGAAACACGAACGCGCCGTCGACACGGCCTGTCGTCATGAAGACTTCGTCCATGGGGGAAGTGCTGGAGTAGAGTCCACGGACGGGACGGAGGAATATGGCAAGACAACCGACTAGGTGGACAGACGATCTCATTAAAGTGGCCGGAAGAAACTGGATAGCCATGACACAAAACAGCCAAAAGTAGAAAGATTTGGAAGAGACCTACACTTAGCGTTGTGTGGCCAAAGGTTGAAGAAGAAGAAGGTACAAGAGCCGGTGGCGGCTTAATCTAAAGCAATAAGATTATTAAGGAAAACTGTAGACATAGGTACGTTCGGGAAAAAGCCGTTCGAATAGGCGAGACGACAAAAAAAAAACTAATTAGTCCGTCAGTTAGATTACCAAAAAATATTTGACCGGTGTTTTTTCTTTTGTTACGTAAACCAAAAATGTCGAAGATACGGCGCTTTTAAAATTCTCAATACGTCACGCCTAGGTATAATTTTAAGCTAGTTCTGACGTCACGAGCCCCCACTCCCGAGTTTTGATGCGTTTTATCTTTGTCAATTTTCATTGATTCACAAAAAAAAAAATACGTATCCATTAATTTCCAATACTCTAACTGACGGACTAAATAGATTTGCAATTTTTTGATACTGTCGTCATGCCTATTGTCCCGAGCCAACCCGAACATGATGGTAGATGCATAGCAAAGCTTGCAAAGCAAATGTGTACCCGAACAAGAGTAGACCTAATGTAGTGGTCAGGTGGTGTGTGGTGGTCGGAGATGGTCTTCTGAGGAAGAACCGCACAGATTTCAGAGGATTTGTCCAGTCTGTGAACGCATGCGTTTTAGTAATCGTGTAGGTCAAGTCATTAGTGCTTATATAATAAGTATGTATTTACAAACAAAAAGTACCTATGTAGTACGAGTATATCAACTATCTGGTGTCCACGACACAAGCCTCGTTGCTTAGTGTGGCACTAGATGGCGCAGTGAGTAATGTCCGGCGATATTTATTTATTTATTATTGACAAAAAATACGGATCTCAAACCCCCTCTTAACACAATTACACAGAGATCATTGAAATTAATTAACCCACTAATTTTCTATGGTAAACACTAACACTGCTTTCAATTCTGCTTACCCAGTTACTGCTCACAAGCGTGATATTATGTATATATGTAACAACGGTGTTACACGCACGCCACTCATCCGGAACCCGACCTCGGCACGTTGCTTAACCGCAGATCGGAATGGTATAACTAGGAAACTAGTGTTTACTGTTATGCTGGGTTTAACACCTCTTGATTACATTATAGGAATGTTAGTTAGACGTAGACCGTCTTTACATTAATTAATTAAGACTAATTAATTTGGAATTTACACATAGGCTTAACAAAATAATGCAAAAGCTTTGTTATGTTAAGTAGCCTTAGTACTGAAAAATCTCATATGTTTTGGTTTGAATTAACAAAACAGGGTTTTAGGGTCAAGTCACACCGAGACGCGACGCGACGCTGCGAATAGAGCGACTCAAAATAATAATATAACTTTATTTACTACACTAAACACATACACATTTCATTGCGATGCGTCTCGCGGCGGCGGCGCCGCGGCGCAGCGCGAAATTACTGGCCTCTTCCAGTACCGTCGCGCCGCGTCGCGTCGCGTCTCGGTGTGAACTGACGCTAAAAACTTTTGGGTGGCGTAAAAATAAAAAGTTATGTGAAAATCAGCAGTATTATTACCACAGTATTTTGTCGTATTTCTCTCTTCTTTTCTTAATTAGGCATGAATGATGGGATGGGGTCGCGGCAGACCGAGGAGAATATGACGAGACGTCTTGGCTGGCTTCGTGAATTGGCGTGAATAACCAAACCATCGTGAAAAGTGGAAGGATTGTGGGGGGGCTTTTCCCCAGGACTGGGACCACCGGGTAACTAAAACAAAAAATAGAGAGTAGAAAATTTATAGCTCGTGCCGTGGTAAAAACATCGATGTGTGACGGAACAGCGTGCAATAGAAATAATATTTAAAGATGTTAAACAATACAAACATTAAGTGCACAGTAATCGAACTCACGACCTAAAATGTAGAATGGCTCGCCAATTAAGACGTTATTGTTATGGCATCAACATCCATAGCCACCCATAGATGAATAAATAAACAATGAATAAAAATCTCATGTACGCCGTAATAATGCAGGGTCAAAGAGCAACAATTGACCATAATTACAGAGGGGTCAGTGGGGTAAGTGGCCTTATTGCTCACTAGGCATTATGGCTTGGAATCTTGACAGATTAAATCTTATGACTAAAACCAGGACTAAATGAAGAACAGAGGATAAGCAAACAAAGTATGATGCTTTAAGATTATTAAGGATATCTAAGCGAACATTTGGTTTGTGACATTATTTATAAACTTCCACTTACACACACACACGAATTAACAGAACACACACATGAATTAACAGATCTTTCTGATGATGAAAAAAATACGATTTTGATAAATGCGAGAAGCAGGTTGATCATCCACCAAGTATTAAATAAATATAATACATTATTACACTTCTTCTATGAGTCCCTTAAATTATTAGTAGTATTTGATAGTAACGATCATATAAAAGTGATGGCCATTTGCTTGTCATTAATATCGTTATTGCAATAACCAATTGTTTGGTTTATGGTAGACGGCCTATAGACCATAAATCAAAGGAAGCCCCGGATAGGTAGTCATCTGTCACCTTACGATGTATCTAGGCTGATGCCATGACCATTCCTTATGCATCAATGAAATTGCATATTCTTTATGTTCTTACAAACATGAGCTACCACCTCACATTATCCAAATTATGACTCGTACAAACCAGTAAAGCAAGGCACAAATGGGAGGCCTAAATACTCAGCCATGAGCGGAACAAAGATGCCAATAATGATGAAGTCGAAACCTCACAACTTCTCCAAAAAAGTACCTTCTGAAAGTCTACACAAGCTTACAGCCAGCCTGCACATAATATTCACCAAAATGCTGAACGTTAACAAACTACTCGTTACCTAATCACTGCCTAGATTGAAAATATAATCACATCGACGCCGCTGATGGCACCTATAAGGGTTAATAGTAAAATGTATGTATGTGTATGAGAGCTTGCACCTGCAATACATACATGTATGACACGTATCATTTACTAGATGTCTCTGTGAGGATGGTGCGCGTTTCCATTGTTAGAGGAACGGGTGAGTTTTTAGTTTTACATACAAAAGCCACATCAGAATAAGGGCGAGATTCACTAGTCTAATTGGAGACTAATAACTCATCAGTTCGAGACCGAGCGGTCAGAACTGTAATTACGAATTCAAATTCAAATATTTATTGCTCAACACAGTACATTTTATACATTTCCAGATGTCAAGTGAATGCGCAGTCCACTGTATTGTACCAATTCAGGCATGCAAAGTTTATAATTATACAATTTCATAAAATTCAATTAATACCACAAACAGAGTCGAAAAGAAAATAAAATCTAAATTAATACCTTAGACAATGTCATAACTTCAAATTAATACGTCATAAAATGTCATAAAATAAAATTAAAATTAATCAATACGCAATCTCATTAATTCATAAATAATAACTTGTACAATGTTATAAATTCAAATTAATATGTAGGTAACGTCATAGATTAAAATTAATAAGTAATGTCACAATAGATAATGTCAAAATAATTAAGAAATACCTATCTAAATGGAATTGAGAAAAAAAAGAAAAAAAATTTTTCATAAAATAAATCGGACTCAATTAGTATTTACCATAATTATATGCATTATTATATGAACTGTAAATAATTAGAATCTGTAATGCAATTTACTTTACACTTAACACTTGCATAATTATTATAATCGATGCTATTTCTTTCATTATCGCTAATCTGGGTTAAGCAGTTAAAAAACTAGACTAGTCAAGCAAACAACAGAAACACGCGTTTCTGTTATTAAAAACCATTGAGACTGTAATCTATTAGGATTATTTATTTATAGAACTAACAGTATTATTAATAAACATTTTAGTTATAACGGATAATTAAATTCTTTTAAGAGCCTATACTACCTCAAATTTTCAACTCTATATTTGGTAGTTCAAACTTCTTTTGAAATACTGTAAGAATAAAGTTCTAATCAGCTTGCACTACAAAGTGGTTGTTACGTCAGTCACTGCGGGCCGAATAGTGCGAAATTAGTGGTTTTTTGCGATTTACGAAAAATCTAATGATTGGACTAAAAATAATAATAATATAAGACCTTTATAGTTAGTTCAGTTAGTATGAAAAGTTTCATGATCTAATTTGAAGTATTTTATGATTGCCAGCGGTATATTGTTCAGTTTAGAGGTAACTTTGGGTTTTTTTTATCGAGAAAATTTTATAGAATCGTTTTTTCGCCAAATATAGGGCTTAACATTAATCCTCAACTTTACCATATATTTATTTCAAAATTAATGATGCAGTATTTTAGGCGTAACGGGGGATCATGCTAAGCCATCTTACCCACACTGGAACACGATTAAAACGATCCTGCTTTAAGACGTCATGGTAGGCCACCTGTTCTTCTATGGTGTCAGCTGATCAAAAGTTGGGGCTGAAAACTGTGTCATCCGTCAAACAAATTCCCGTGACACAACGCGAACGCTCCCCACTAACCTAACTCATAATACTAAACGGTCAATATGCATCCATGTCGTCGATACACACACACAGGTGTATGTGTGTGTGCCTATTAGCTGTGTATGTGTGCGAGCCCTTGTTCGAAGCGGCTGGTCGGCAGAAGACTGTATGTGAGAATTTTTTTAATTACTATATTTTTTAATTATTTTGGTGAAGTGGTGACGTTGAAGGGAGAGTTTGGGGATTGGATATAAGGATTTTTGAGTGGATTGGCGATGCAGAAAGTTTTGATTTTTTTTTCTTTGCTTGTTCAAACTGGATACATAAGGAGGAGGACAGGGTGTAGTGGGGCAGCTTGGGTCTATGCGCAGGACTGTGGACTGCGACAGATTGAGTTGGTTGTTAGTCTGATGTTGATTTCTGCTGGTGTTTCATCGAATTGTGCAAGAAATATAAAGGATGAGGTAGCTTCAAATATGATAACTTATCAATGTTTGTTCAGGTGATAGACTACTTATGCAACGACTAGTAGGTATAGTACATTGTCTGGTATCAACGAGACTTAATTTTATTTTTGAGCAAAACAATAGATGTTTTAAAATAAAATAAACTATTTTTCACTGTGTTTAAAACAAAGACACGAAAACAAAATTCAACAACTACATGCAAACTCACATGAAAAACAATGTAAAAATTTCTAATACCGCACCGAATCACGCAATAATAGAATGCAAATTGACATCTCTTTTATTTTTAACACTACAAAGCTAGAATATCAGAAGTTGCATGATACATTCTTGGTCAATTAGAGCGTAGAGCGAGCGGTGGTGGATACGAGGCCTGTGTATAGTGGCACTGGCACTCAAGACAGACGGTACGTTACTCATAACAGAACACAGTGAAAAAACAAACGAAAAAAAACTCGTTCTAAACACAAACATTACGAAAAAAACAAAACACGGAAGAAGAAAAAAATACGAATATTTAAAATTTAAATTTCGCGCGGTATGGTTTAAAAGTAGTTCGTTCCATTTGAAGTTTTGAAAAATAGGTTGATACAAAAGGAGTTTCGAGTTTTCAAGGTTGGATGTTACCTTGTCCATTTTTATGTGTGTGTGTGTGTGTGTAGTAAGTGTAAGTGGAGGGCAGACAGAAGCTTATTGGGGTAATCGAATTAGTGGTAATTAAATTAGTTTTGCGGCAAGCCCGGTAAGTCACGCTATGGAAAATATAGGTTGAATATTTCGACGGTGTTAAGTATTTTTCTCTGTGTTTATTTTTATTAATTACTTGTTGAGTTTTCTTGGGAAATACGACTTGAAAAGTACAATTTTTACACGTAAGTAGTAGTCATTTTTTCTTTGTAGTTTACTGTCGTTGATTATGTCAGTAATAAATCATTGTCCAAATAATCTTTACCTTCATCATCACACTATATAAGTAAGCGTAAATTTATTCAAATTATTTTCTTTTCTAACGCTAAGTTCACAAAAAAATGATCAAAATTTGTATAAAATATTTGCTTAGGTACCCAATTAATTCCTTTGTTGTTTCAAAACGGTTACAAAAAAAACTTTAGGAGCTTCCACAGATAATTTATTACTAAAATCTATTTAACCTGGTATACACGCGCTTACATTAATTACTAATTTACATAATTAGCTCAAGTATTGTCGGGGAATGTATTGTATTTCATGTGGTTTTAATTGTGTTATTTGTATTAATTACGTTCATAATGTATGCTGGATGCCCTAGATAAATAGGGTAGATGACACCACAAAACAATAATTTCAAGACACCAATCTCTAAAAAATCACTTTATTTTGGGCCTGAAAACCCGATTTATTTTCAATTAATTACCAAATTCGATTTTTAGTTGCTTTGAAATCAATAAATAGTTGTGTCATTGAGTTGAATAAACAGTGTTGCACAGTTGGCTATTTCCATACAAAATCTATGAGACAACCGCGTTTTGACAGCTCTTAAAAAGTATCTCAATTGATTGGTGTGTCATCTACCCCATTGTTACTATGAGGCTTTATTTAAAATACCTTGCCGGGGTTGCGGGACTGTTCGAAAGAGATACCGTGGCCCCGGAACACAAAGGGCGATGAAGGAACATGGATGGGCTTTAGTCAGTAAAAGTCTGACACTCCCTCCTGCTCCGCCTAGAGCGGGAGAAGTCATTTGATGATTTCCCATCCGAAAAAAAAAAGCCTTTAAAATACTAAACAAAGTACAATATAATGATCTGGTCTAGGCATTATCATCATCTACCTACAGACCTTTCATAGTTTATTGACCACTACTTATTAATTTAATGATTCCCCTTTATCACGTACTAGTATTTGCTCGCGGCTTCAACCCCGTTATGTGCGGAAATTAACCCGCGGGAACGTTTTAAATGTAGCCTATGACAGTTGAGTTCCCTATTAAAGGTATTTCGGCACGGAATACACAGAGATATACAGATTTTCGATCATGGTGCTTGCAACAGCGCCGAAAGGTTTTCAGTGTTACTGATAATGTCATGTCAGTTTATAAATTTAAGTTTTACTTCTATAGAATATTATTATGATTCCGTACGCGAAGGGTAACCGACGGGACCCTTTTATTTAGCCTCCGCTGTCCGGCCATCCGTCCGTCCGTCTTTCTGTCAGCGGGCTTGTTTCTCATGATCCATAATAGGCAGACACTTGAAATTTTCACAAAATGTGTATTTCTGTTACCGCTATAATAGCAAAAATAAAATTAAGGGCTTGCTCAGACGACAGACTTTTTGTGCGGATGAATATGTGGCGCACAAAATGTCTGCATGACATACAAAAAGTCCGTCGCGGATTTTACGCCGATTTTACTATTCGAGTGCAGATTGCATACGAAAAGTGTGCGCCGTGTGCGTTAGCGCGCGTTGAAGTAAACGTTCTATTTGTTTCGCGGCGCGGCTCGGCGTGATCTGCCAAAATGACACGGAATTTTTGGCCGCCGGACTTTTTGCGCGTCGTATGCGTTACTGCATATAATTGCTTAAGTTCTGTTTTCACAAACTAAAAAGTGCGTCACGGATAGTCTGTCGTCTGTACAGGCCGTAAAGGAGGTTACTACTTTCCTACCTACTACGATGGCCGGTTTTAGTTTATTAGTAGGTATAGATTTTTTTAAACACACCTCGTGTTCGCAAACCTAATAGCTAGCAGTAAATAAACTGTAAATAAATAAAAGACTGGTTGTCAGGCTTCAAGATTCTGAGTACTCGTAACGACTAGCGACTGTCAAAAGACCTTACCCATCCACGGATCGACCTCGGCAAGCATAACTTTACTTTCAATCGACCCGTGCTGCCGTTCTTAGTTAGTCAAGACCACCTCCAGTTCAGGCATGATCTCTTTATATCATACTCCTTGACGCGTTCCAATTCTTTGCCTTGGTCTACTTTGCTTAGCAACTGGTCTTCCTAGAACTAAATCTAGTTCAAGGATACAACCAGTTACTTAATGCATGACAAACCCAGTTACTGGTTTGACGGGAGCTAGTGTTTAAACCTTCGGAAGTTGAATTGGTTCTGTGGTATTTATTACATATAGACTAGAGGTTTTCAGCGACTCAATTTCAGACGATAACTACATATGGAATTTCTACATTTACTTGTTCATTGAAAGAGGTTTTCAGACTGCCTTTTTGAAACTGTCTTGTTCGTCTAAGTGTTGAATGTGCTTGTGCTGAGCATGAATACTAGGTTCGATTCCCGGATCGGAAAAACTACTCTTAAATTTTCTATTTAGAATTTCTCAGTAGCAGCCCTTCGTCTGGATTTGTCTCCGATTGCTGGCAATAGGCTCATCCCTTTATCACCTAAGGCTTAACAAAACTGTCAAAATGCTGGAGTACTATAGATACACCTCTGTTTCTCTTTCGGGTAAAAACATAACGATGTGTGAAAAAGTATAAAGCCTTTTTTTGGTAAACGTAGCACTGTACAAAATTGCAATGGCTGTCTGACAAAGGCAATAACGCCTTTACATAACAATCCTTTTTCAATATAATCCACATCACGACATCACAATCCATTCAGTAGTTTTTACGTGATGCGGAAACAGAGAGCTGTGCAAAATATTTTTTGGTTCAAAAATAGATTAAAAGCAATCAGACAAATGTGTCCAGCGTTTTGTATGTCTCCTTTTACAGTCCATTTTTAAATCCGTGCTCATTTCACGCAATGGACATTTTCTGGGAAAATAATTTCGATATTACACGTGAAATAGGCACGACAGATTAAGAGCTCGAAAGTAAAAATGCATGCTTTTGTATTGGCACTTTTCAAATTAATTTCTTCGTAATCGTTTATATACATTTTTTGGTATATTGGTAGTATAAGACCGCGACTGCCATCGATGTACGGTTAACAAATAATCTCAGTGATGCCACGCTACACAATCAGGACTTGAATAATAATTATGTGTCTTCGAAATCTTAAATTATGTCAGGGTAGTTACAGTAGCCAACACCCCAAGTTACCACAAACTGTCAAATTCCTCCAAAAGATTTTAAACTATAAAATGTTGTTGGTTAAGTACAAAATCGAATGAGAAAAATTGACAGTTTGTAGTAACTTGATACACGCTGGTGCACATATTACACAATCAAGATGTTATAACAAAAATGATACTTGAATGGTAGTGATCTGGCTTCAAAAACTTAAATAGCCCATTGTAGTGTAGCAATTTTCCCTATTTAAGGCGCGGCAACACCAAAATCGCGCGCACTGTCTATTTATATGGGAGTAAACGAGATGTCACTATAAATGGGCGGCCAGGTTTTAGAAGAAAATAATGAATTAATATTAAAATAAAAATAAAAGTGTGGATTATTTGTGAAATATGACTCGTTAGCGGTTTAGGTATGAATATGTTGACTTCACGTTTTTAATTGCAGACCCATACGTCAAAAAAATAAAGACATAGAACCGTTAATGATGATTTTAAGACCAATTTTTGCAATTATTTTCTATCGAGCCGATTTCGTCCAATTAAGTATCGAAGCCGTCAAAGGTCTTTAAAATATGATGATTTTGATGTGCTAGAAAAAACAGTTTTTCTTTTAAAAAACTGCTTAAATAACATCAATTTCAACAAATTTGGTGTTGTCAGACCTTTTTTTTTTCGGATTGCCAATCATCAAATGACTTCTCCCGCTCTGGGCGGAGCAGGAGGGAGTGTCAGACTTTTACTGACTAAAACCCATCCATGTTCCTTCATCGCCCTTTGTGTTCCGGGGCCACGGTATCTCTTTCGAACAGTCCCGCAGCCCCGGACAGTTCCGCAACCCCGGGGGGTGTTGTCAGCCCCTTAAAGACCTATCTTGTCCGTTTATTCATTCTATGCGTGCCGTCGCTACCAATGGGGGCCATTAATAATTTATAAGTAGTGACAGCGACAACTTGCAGTCAAGGTGAAAGGAATATTATCAGACCCTGGGGCCTGGGACTGCACTCTCTCAGGGGAAATTGAACAGTATTTACTTACTGTTATTAAATATAGGCGTGGGTAGTGGGCTATCCATTTTAATTATTCTAATAATTTTATGGGATCAGAGTATAAAGATATGCTTATCGAAAAGAAAACTTAACAACAACAACAAAACGAAGGAATTGAAATGATTTACCCAGCTTTTCCTTTTCCTTAGCAGATTTTCCTTGGTCGTTGGCGCGAGGTTCGATTCCCAGGTCGGACAAATTGTTATTGCGTTTTTTGATTCGATTTTTTTCAGTAACATCCACGCAGTCTGGTTTTGTGACCGGTTGATAGCAATAGGCTCGCCCCTATTACATAGGACTTAAAATGCACAACTGGCGAAATCTGGGTGTACTAATAGTTACAACTCTGCCTTACCCTTCGGGACTTACAGGCGTGATGTTATGTATGGACATCAAATATGATTTGATCAGGTACATTGTAATTATACATAAACACACTCGTCACAATGAATTAAGTACGTATTACCGAGTTTACTGACGGTCTTTTACCCTTATGTTCTTAGTAACAGGGTTGAAAACTGGCTACCTAACTATTTGTATTTTTCTACTTGTTCGTAAACTCAACAACCGTTTCAAATTCATTTTGACAGACAGGCAGGTCTCAGACATAGTTGTTTCATTTTTATTTACTTGTTTTAATAAATATTTATATTTTTACCTTGTCATACTAGTATTTGCTCAACGAGAACATAGAAAAATTGGAGTTGGTTTTCGAGTTGATGTTGTACGTTGGAGTACGAGCCTGTGAAAAAACCCCTTGGAAAAGTTGTTCCTAATTACCTGTCATATGTAGGGTGTAAACAACCTCATCACGAAGCCGTCAACCCAGCATTCTGTACATCAAAAGAATCTTACGCAAAAAATATTGCTGGGAAACTACTTTTTTTTGGGGTGAAAAATCATGTTTTGTGGTAGAACTCAACGTACGCGTTCAGAACATTGTGATGATGGATGGATTGAATATTACGGGCGTCGTGAAAGCGTTTAAAGTAAAAATCTTACAAAAAAACTTGTCAAAAAGTTGGAACTTTGACCCCCAATATTTCCGTAACTAGAAGGTATGGTGTGAAACAAAAAAATGAATGCAATGATGGCGAGAACAAGTGCTTTTCGGCTTCATTAAGAGGTTTTTTACACCCTTTGTGATGTATGAAATTGTTAGCTACTATTCATTTACTGAACACACACACACACATCTTGAGGATACCAGCATGCCTGATAAATAATTCTTGACGGCAACATGCCGATGGGTGGCATAAAACATCTGACACCAGCATAGCTCCCAGATATACAATCACCAGACTGTTTCATATCCCGTTTCGCAAATCAAACCTTGGTCTCAATGCTCCTTTACTCAGAATATGTAGAAACTATAACAGCTCCCACACATCACTGGAAACCGATTTATTCGGTGTTTCCCTTAACAAGTTTAGAAGATCAGTTTCTGAGGTACGGGAGAGCATTAATTTACCTTTAAATAACTAATTTTTGTCAACTCAATACATTTGCAACTGCGCAACCATTTAACAAAAATGTAAATCTTTACATATTACACTCATAATGCATATGTATATCATCATAATTAATATCACTTCATTTAGTATTAAGTAAATTTCATTTTATTTTATTTTATATTTTATATTGTATTCAAATTTTATTATTAAGATTTGAAAAATTATAATTATGTTGTTGTCTTATGGTGAATGCTACGTATACCTATAATAGGCATACATACCAGCACTTTTATGTCATTTTCATTGTTTCACATTAATTCTTAGTATGTATTGCTGTTGGTGTACCAAATAAATAAATAAATAGCTATTCACAACGCTTCCATTTGATTTTCGATTTGGAAAGTCGTATGTCTATCTCCTTCATTGTCACTAGTACCATTAACAGTTCCATGATGGAACTAGTGTTGTTTTTTATAATCACTAGTTCCATTTTGAAAGAATCTGAAAATAATGGAAATAGTGTTGATTTTTTTTTATCACTAGTTCCACTAGTAAGTTTAACAGTTCCATGATGGAACTACTGTTGTTTTTTTATTATCACTAGTTCCATTTTGAAAGAATCTGAAAATAATGGAACTAGTGTTGATTTTTTTTATCACTAGTTCTACTAGTAAGTTTAACAGTTCCATGATGGAATTACTGTTGTTTTTTTATTATCACTAGTTCCATTTTGAAAGAATCTGAAAATAATGGAACTAGTGTTGATTTTTTTTATCACTAGTTCTACTAGTAAGTTTAACAGTTCCATGATGGAACTACTGTTGTTTTTTTTTATTATCACTAGTTCCATTTTGAAAGAATCTGAAAATAATGGAACTAGTGTTGAATTTTTCTACCACTAGTTCCACATTATTATTTTAGGCACCTCGCTCGATTTCGTAATGTCAAAACAAGATAGACATACGACTTTCCGAATCGAAAATCGAATCAAATCGTTGTGACTAAGGGGCCAGGTTAGGCACTAAAAACCCGATAAAAAAGAAGACTTATTTATCTACAAGATTGTCAATATAACAAGTAAACGGTAATCCCGTGTATCATGAATGTCGATTATGTCGAAACCTGTTAGATGTCGCGGTGTCGCCAAAATCCAACTTAGTAAGTAATCGGATTAGTAACGATTGGCCAGTTGTAAAAGTGGAAAACCGCTTGGTAAGACATTGTACTATCGTCATGAAGGATATTAATAGACATTACAAAGTACAACAGCCTATTGATCTATTGGTAGTAAAACAGCACTGTTAAGACTCAGGTCCTGGGTTCGATTTGGGCACTATTTTGTAAGGTTTTTCCGGCAAGAATTTTTCAGTGGTAGCCCGGAGGCATACCACACAAAATAAACCATTGTTAACTCTAGTAATACTATTGTTACTAAGACCATGGGCGTGGCCCGAAATACATGCTATAAGAATAAATTATGCCATTCGGCTCGCCCCATAGTACTTGGTACCTAAACATATTTGGCGAAATGTAGGTTCCTATAGTATGTGCTTGTGTACACTACAGGCGTAATCTCATGTTATCTATCATCGTTGAGGATCTAACACCACGTAAGTCAATTTTTGGCGAATTTAAATTTAGATTTTTGATGCCGTTTGTTAGAGGATAGTAAGACGCGTTGTTTCAGCCAATCACAGAAACAAGCAACGTCTCTACCTTTCTCTAATTTTAACACAAATCTTATGATGGAATTGTACCATTACCTTGGTATAATAATTATGCAGATTTTCACTCTCTTGTAAAATTGCTGATTTTGACTTAAGTTTTACGTTAGTACTTTAACCACGCTATGCTCGCACTTAATGTTTCTCTAAAAAAACTGAACCGAGCACCTAAATTTACAAACAATTCCATCGAACTAGCGTACGATATAATATTAACGTACCTTTAACATAAACAACTCACTTCACTTTACAAAATAAACCTCTACAAAAACTATTACTCTTACACAACAATGTCACATAATTCCGTAACACTTTCCTGCTGACAAACAACAATTATTATATCCACAACTTTCCCTATTCAACAAAACGAAAACAATTCAGTCCTTTTCCTTCCTTCATTTTCGACACTAGTGTTACAATAAAATATTCATTCCGACAATTATGTTGCAGGCGGCGGCAAGCTTTGACAGACTAAGCCGGCGACATTGAAGTTCAGGGAGCGAAAAGGATCTTAGAGGAGCAATTAGAAGAGAGGTAAGACCTTTTCAAAATGTCTTTATGTTTAAGAGAGTGTTTTATTTTTAAGTGGCGTTTGGTTTTAAGGTAAGTGTTTTTATATTTTTGTTTGTAAATAAATAAAGGTATGAAAATGCTTGTCAAAAGTGGAATTGTTAAGTGTTAAAAGTTGATAAAAGATCACCATGAGAAGTTTTAAAGTCGGTTAAAACTCAACATATCGCCCTGTTTGAGCGCTAAAATCTTCCGCTTTAATTATATTAATAATTAACTTATGCACCTCCAACGTAACTAATAAATTGGAATAATTAAATTTATTTAAAACTACATGTAAATTGTACAAACGCGATACATAGGCGTACTTGATACCACAAAGCACACTATCAGTAAGCCTATACATACCTAATCAAAGGACATACCGATATAAATTTTGAAAAACACATCATAATCATCATCATGAGCCTACAACAGTCCACTGCTGGACATAGGCCTCCACAATCGCACGCCACTCAACTCGTTTTCGGTAACTCTCATCCAGTAGCTACAAGCCACTCTGCGAAGACCGTCGCTCCACCGAGCCTAAGGGCGTCCCACCGTACGCTTACGCGAAAAACACATGAATACCATTTTATTGAGCTTTATACCATCTCCCAAAATTGACATGACGCAAAAGAATTGATGTGAAATAATAAGATATCTCATTCTCTAGAGATGCTTGGCAAGGGGTATTCTCTCTAGAACATGGGGTACAATAGGCGAGACGACAAAAAAAATCTAATTAGTCCGTCAGTTAGATTATCAAAAAATATTTGACCCATGTTTTTCTTTTGTTACGTAAACCAAAATTGACGAAGATATGACGCTTTTAAAATTCTAAATACGTCACGCCTAGGTATAATTTTTAGCTAGTTCTGACGTAACGAGCCCCCACTCCCGAGTTATGATGCGTTTTATCTTTGTCAATATTCATTGATGTACAAAAACAAAAAATACGTGTCCATTAATTTCCAATACTCTAACTGACGGAGTAAATAGATTTGCATTTTTTTGATACTGTCGTCATGCCTATTCCCACGACAGAATTCTTTATTTAATTATTATTAATTATTTAATTTATTGGCTTTGGGGTGTTATGCCAGTAGTCTTTTGCCATCGCCCTTTGATAATAACGGTAGTAAAAGAGCATTTATTATTTTTCAAATTCACGTGATATTTTCATAAAGCTGAAAAAGCTTATATTTAATTCAATTACTCAATTTAGGTATTCTTTTCAAGTGGTAAATGAGTTAGGCCCAATAACTATCCCCACCAGTTCATAGTAGCATATTCATAAATCTTCAAAAGTACAGGTGTTTGGGCACTGAGGACACTACAACTAAAATGGGACATTGTTTAGTTTTCCCACTACGTGTCGGTGTGCATCCTCTTTAATCACCCATTTTGTTAGATTGTGCTTACAGGCGCGGTTTGACGTTTTATGATTAGATTAAATTAATGGAATAACTAACCATTAGCTAAGAAAGGGCTTTATTATGAGAAGTCTTGTAAACGTCACTCAATGCAGGACCAGAACTTAACTAGATTTATCCGGAAAATCTTTTCATTTAGCTCTTTTAAGAGACTAAAGAAACGTTAATTATGTAGGAGTCAACTAAATAAGTACAGGATAACATGAACGCAATAGATTCTCTGTTTCCTACTACATTCTACGTCCTCCATTTTGTCTGCAATACGATGACAACACCGCTATCACACACGGTCGTAATGTAACAAACAAATAAAAAACACATCTTCTAGACAAAACATCAAAACGTCGCCGTCACAATAATGAGACAAGACGGGCCATCTGGAGGCACACACTGAATGCTGACACACAAACAAATCTTGTTTGGTAAACACTAGTGCCACTGTTCAACACAAGTGTACAGCTCGAGTTTCTGTGAAAATCACTGTAAATAACGCCGTGGGAAAGTAGTGTGTGGAAAGAACATTCTTACTATTCCTGAATGTTTGGTATTTTTTAAAATAAATGTCTTACTTACTAGTATTAATTAAACATGTCAAATACAGGTTTTAATCATAGCATAGGACACTCGAGGACAATGTAGCTCCAGAATAGTGAAAGAATTTTCGAAATTGGATCTGTACCTTAGAGTATTATGCTATACTTACACTTTATATTCATCATTTATAATACTATTTATCATCCTTTTTATTTGTTTATATTTTTACACTCAACAAATCGATGTAATTACGACTAATGAGTCGTAATTACATCGAAACTTAAAAATTTCTGAAATAAAATATTATCATAATTTTCATGTTGTGACAAGCCAAATTGTCAAACTGTCAATTACTTTTTAATTCTCTTCCTACTTTAGTCTATGATGATTTTTGGTTTATAAAATTTAAATTATTTTTATCAATATGTGTTTAGCTATTGTATTATAGAGATTATTACGATTGTTTAATAAAAAACTTAAAATTAAATTATATTTATAAAATTCTTTACGCACTCATGGATATGTCCTGGCATGATGGCCACAAGAAAACTAATTTTTGAAAATTTAAAAAGGAAGACTACTTTGAAAACGAGCTGACGAACCGCTGGAGGCGGTCTACCATTGAATCTGAGATAAGAAGCATCAGAAAACAGTTTGGTTTTTGCTGTTACATATCTACATTACCCAGGGGATTCCACTAAAGATTCCATCTGGTGCCTCTTCTCCCGATCTTCGGAAGCTATCTACGGATCTGGGACCTCTACTCCCGATCTTCTGAAGCCGTCTTGCTACTTGTCTCGCCCGCCTTACTACAGAGCTGACCTGGTGGACTCTGAGATCTGCACGACGCCCTTCCTGCAGAGGTTTCCTGAAGCTGAACCTCGCAGTTGCCCAGGTATTCACCTGCTACCCTGACGCCTGTCCCCGTCTCTCCGACAGTGCTGAACTTCCTAACCAACTAAGTGCGTGACCTATAAAACTATTCTAGAGTGCGTGCTAGGTAGGTTTTTAATAATTAGCTGTATTGTTTTATTCCATTTGTAAATCTTTCCCTCATTAAAATTATTATCCATTTATTTTGACAGGATCAAGTAGATTTGTTATAACCTCGGAACTCCTACATCCACACCAAACTAACAGATTAGAAACTTGACCTGTTTAGAATATTATACAGTTTCGATTTATCTACAAAAAACATAAAAATGACGTTTTGTAGCATTATCACAGGTTGACTAGAAATTCATGGGCAATTTTTCAAAGGGTGATGGTTAAATATTTGAAACTGTAATACGCGGGGTCTTAGCATTATGTATAATACAGAATTACTTTTTATCACTTTCCAAAAAAAAATGGTATTATTATTATAATGAAATTGGAAAACGGAATAGAAGCAAATGGCATAAATAGTTTTTTTTATTCTAAAAAAAAATTAAAAAAAAAACGGTTTTTTTTTTTTTCTAAATGTCTTTTTCTTTGTTCTAATATGAAAAGTTTACTTGAATTTTGTAACGTTTTTTGATAATGGATCAATTTTTTTCTAAGCTGTGGAAAAAAGAAAGAAAAAACTAGGTATGCCTTAAGCTTCTACTCCGTTCACCTAATATACCTACCCCTTTTTTTTGGAGAGTGATAAAAACGTCATCCGGTATATCATTCAAGTAAACAGAGAAGAAAGTATGTAAGTCTTCTCTATTTTTCTTCACATCTTAACTTTTTAAGTCTTATAGATTGAAAATGAAAAATTTATATTAAATGGTTTCCGATTCCCATTACTAGATTCACTTCATTCCCAATTCCCATCCAACACCCAAGCAATCCCATTTCCAATGCATTGCATGCATTGCTTTCCCATTTTCCCAATTCTTATTTCCCAATGTACATGAAATTTCATAATAATATTCCCAGGTTTATTCTGAATCCAGTTTATATTAAAAGTTGTCTTTTTTGCGACACTAACTTCTGCTAGGTATAAAAACTTTCAGAGTCGTTCATCGGTCCTTCGGGACTTTAAAGAAATACAACAACGGACTTCAGAAAAGTATCTTGTTTGTACCTATCCTTTAGGTTTAGCTCTTGAAAACTTATTCTTATTGAAATGTGGATCCAATTTTTTTTTTTTTTTTTTTCCTTGTGGGGCATCATCAAATGACTTCTCCCGCTCTGGGTGGAGCAGGAGGGAGTGTCAGACTTTTACTGACTAAAACCCATCCATGTTCCATCATCGCCCTTTGTGTTCCGGGGTCACGGTATCTCTTTCGAACAGTCCCGCAACCCCGGCAGGAATTATTTTTACCTCTGAGAATGATTTCACCTTATTTTCAGTAAGCTGTTGTTAACGAAAGTTAACAAATAGTTTTTATTGAAAACGTAAACACCACTTTCCTCATGTTTTTTGTATCCGTTTCTGTGCGACTGGTGGGCAAAGACCTCTCCCATTCCTGTCCAACTTTCTCCGTGTTTTATCTTCTCAGGCCAATTCTATTTCCTCTAATAGCTTTCAACATTTTAATGACTTTTCCAATAGTTCTGAATTCATTCAATTATTCTGAAATCTACTTTTTAAATAAAGAAGTGACAGCACCATCTTTTAATTTTGAAACGAGAATTTAAATAAGGAATGAGGGATTTTCTGTTTAGCTCTTCCCTAGTCTCTGGATAGATGGCGCTGAACTTGGTACGTTACTGCAAAGAACGGAATGTAAAAAATAGATTTTAACAAAGCGCGAGAGAACGGTTTATAAAAGGTTATATTCGGAAGCTTAATCAAACGAAAGTGTCAGTCAACGAGCGTGTGTAACGTGACGCAATGATTTTTTTTCCAAGCGTTTTGGCTTTGGCACCAAGTAACGTAGTCAGTTCAACGCCATCTAGAGAGTTCTTGGAAACTATTTTTTTTTTAATCCCTCAAGTAGAAAACGTCTCATACCGTCGTCGTTTTTTTTCATGTTCTGTCCCGTCTCTGACCCACAATGCCAATACATAAACTCACGCCTTTTTCTCATGGGGGTAGGCAGAAACCACAGAACGCCACCTGGTACGTTCCTTACATACTTCTTTTGCCTCATCTACGTTCATACATCTAGTCATACACGGGCGAATTTTTTTGCCAAGTTATATAAATCCTTACCTAAACAAAACAAATATGTAAATATTCCCTTCTTATAAAAAAGACGAGGCTTCAGGCAATTATAATACGAAACAAGTTTTGTCCTCATTTCTGCTGTTTTGGGCAAGGATATTTGTTGGTTCAGATAGCACCAATTTGGCCTTTGTACAGTCAAGGACGAAAATATTATGTTCATATGTTGAAGGAGCTCGAGGCTAAATTATAACAGCCGCTCGGATCAATCTTCAGGTTAAGCTGCGCTTGCCTAGGTTGATCTCTGGATGGGTTGGTGACCACCCTTTACGTACCGAGTTTTTCCCGTGCCTCGGCAAGCACGTTAAGCCGTTGGTCCCGGCTGTCATTTGTACACAAAATAACACATAAAATTAAATTAATGTTATAATTTTTTGTCGCTAAAAAGTCCACACTCAAAAAAAAAAAAGTTTAATTCACTAATAAATTCATAATAGATTTTCTTACTAAGTACAATAAATTCAACATACATAATTTCACCAAGTTTGTACATAATTATGCTCTTGACTGTACCTATTTTTAGGATCCAAGGCTCATTAAAGGCTCTTGTCTCTCTAAATGGAAAAGTTTTTAAATACAAGCTCATTCTAAATAAAAATATGATACTCTAAGGTTTTTCTTGTGAGTACGCTATCCTTGTTCGTCCTTGGAATTATGTCTATTCAACGTTACGAACATACACACATAACAAGTTTCCCCCGTGCCTCGGAAAGCACGTTAACCCGTTGGTACCGGCAGTCAATTGTAGATCTTTGACAGTCGTTGATAAGGTAGTCAGTGGCCCGAAAGCCTGTCAACCAGTCGTACCGAAGGGTATCGTATTACTGCCGGGGTCGCGGGACTGTTCGAAAGAGATACCGTGGCCCCGGAACACAAAGGGCGATGAAGGAACATGGATGGGTTTTAGTCAGTAAAAGTCTGACACTCCCTCCTGCTCCGCCCAGAGCGGGAGAAGTCATTTGACGATTTCACATCCGAAATAATGTAGCCTAAGTTTTGAGGTTGGAGGTATAACATAACACCACGCCTATATTTCCTCGAAAGATTGGGCAGTGTTCTAAAATTTTTCGCTTTTTGTTTTAATTTTCATGTTATAGGGGTCGAATCTGACACAAATCCACCATACCAAGAAACTCAATGATTAATTTCGTTGCGGGATCCAAGACAGTTAAATTGTTTCTCTGGCTCTTCGTCGAGCTTTATTGTCGACACTTTTCTGGTGGTCGCCACTGTTGATTTTGGCTTTGAGAAGTTGCAGGGTTTCGGAATAGTGTGGCGGGTTTGTCCCGAAGAAAAAAATGAAAACCATGAAATTTATCTTTTATGCATTGGCTGACCCGGGAGCGCATTGCCAAACTGTATACTGACCCAGGCACCCATAGTCTGTACTGAACTAAATCGTGCTCATTGAAATCACAAATAAATTGGAGCAAAGTACTTACGAGCTCAGAGCAATCTGAGAGGGTATGCATTTTGTCGCAACAAATTGGAGTAAAGTACATACGAGCTCAGAGCTCAAGTATGCATTTTGCTCGCTTGTAAGTAAAGCAAACCGTGAGAAAATAAATAAAATAAAAATAAAATAGAAATATCTGTAACTAACTATACAACGTGTTTCAAAATGAAAAAATAAAATGTTTTTATTTAATTTGATGTTTGTTTTTTTCATTGACTTTATTATTCCGACTTGTGGTTTTTTTTTTTAAACTAATCAGAAAACCTATCAATCAACCTCAAACACAAAAAAAAACAACCCAAATTACATAGTAAACCAGACGCTGGAAAGTATTATGGACTCGTATGTATTTTGCTCTAGTATTTTAAAGTAAAATATATATTGATTCAGACACTCTTTGAATAGATATAATATACAGTTTTCTCTTCAACTACAAAGGCAAACTGCGATCGAACTCAGAGCAACCCCTGTCTGGGTCAGTATACAGTTTGGCAATGCGCGACCCGGGAACCAAACCCAGGACCTCGTGCTCAGTAGTAGCAGTTGCAACCAATCAACCAACGAACGTATAAAACAAACAAAACATTAGCATGTGTAATACGACTGCCCTGTATAATCGGTTTGCTCGGTAACAAATTGTACGGATATATTTGCGAAGCTGGTGAACTAACAAATTCAGTTCCATCTTAATTTAAGTTTACTACATTTCTAGATGTCTGTTTACACTACACAATGAGCTGGGAATACTGTGATTATTTTGTTTGAACATAACAAATGGAAGCTTTTGGTTAAATAATAACAGACGCTCGGATCAATCTTTAGGTTAAGCCGCGCTTGTCTAGCTTGGTCCACGGATGGGTGACCCACCCATTACATACCGAGTTTCCTCCGTGCCTCGGAAAGCACGTTAAGCCGTTGGTCTCGGCTGTCACTTGTAAATCTTTGAGCGTCGATACAAGAAGTCAGTGGCCTGAAAGTCTGGCAACCAATCTTGGCAGAAAGCTCGCTACCTATAACACTTAAACATAACTGGCGAAATGCGGGTGTACTAAACTATTCAGCTACACCTCTACATTACCCTTTTTTTTTTTTTTTTTTTTTTCGGATGGGAAATCATCAAATGACTTCTCCCGCTCTGGGCGGAGCAGGAGGGAGTGTCAGACTTTTACTGACTAAAACCCATCCATGTTCCTTCATCGCCCTTTGTGTTCCGGGGCCGCGGTATCTCTTTCGAACAGTCCCGCAACCCCGGCAGGCATCGGTCCTTGCGGACCCCTTCCTTTTTGCTGACTCTCTTTGAGGCGCGCGTGGAACACGAACGCGCCGTCGACACGGCCTGTCGTCATGAGACGGACGGACGGCGAGCTAGCCCATAGCCCACCGTCCACAGGCCCGCGCCTACGGTGGCCGGGGGCCACGTGGTGGCCCCCGACGCCCGGGGCGTCTCCCGCGGCGGCCGGGACGCTGTGAGGTTCTCTCCCTCTCACGTTCCGCCACCTCCTTCTCTAGCATTACTGCTTCGCAGAAGGAGGTGACGGCGTCCCATTCCGTCTCGCTCCGGACCATGGCTTGCACCAGGGCCGGACGCGAGAGGTCGCCGCCGCCAATCGCCGCTTCGAGGACACGGCGGTGCTCTGCCCACGCGGGGCACACCTCCTCTCACCTCTACATTACCCTTCAGGTATTACAGGCGTCCGCAATGAAGACATCCTCAAGAGAACCAAGGTTACCGACGTGGCCCGGAGAATTGCCAAACTTAAGTGGCACTGGGCAGGGCCATTGCTCGCAGAACGGATGGCCGATGGGGCCGAAAAGTTCTGGAGTGGCGACAGCGACCTGGAAGACGTTGCGTTGGAAGGCTTTCCACTAGGTGGACCGATGACCTGGTGAAGGTTGCGGGAATCCGCTGGATATGAGTCGCACGTGACCGGTCAATGTGGCGACACTTGGGGGAGGCCTATGTCCAGCAATAGACGTCTTTCGGCTGAAATGATGATGATGATGATTACAGGCGTGATGTTATGTTATTTAATCTATCTGTATCTTAGCTTAAAACATTAATTTACACCATTTTGTTCTATAGCGTTCTGGAGGCCTTTTCAGAATTGCGTCCAACTTTTTCAAATAGTTGAAACACAAACAAAAACTTTTAAACAAGGGTTTAAAACTTCGTTAACGAAAGGTTTTCGTGACGCTACGGCTTTTGTGACACAATTCAAACATGTTATATGTAGTATGGTTTTAGGGTGAGGTCCCCTGATAACGATCTGTTCGTAATTCCATGATATCGCCACCGTTTATGGAAAGTGGAGTGTTTGTTGTGACAATAGAGAAATTTTACGTATTGAAGTTTGTCGTTTAATATTGGTCCATCATATTCTGACTAGCCTTTTCGGTTTTCCCAACTATGTTGAGGTCGGCTTTCAGTCTAACCGCATGCAGCTGAATGCCAGTATTTTACATGTAGCGACTGCCTGACCTCCACAACCCAATTAGTACCGGGTAATACAATACCACTTGGTAAGACTGGTTGCTAGATTGTCGGGCCGCTGACTAAGTCTAACTTCTGTCAAAGATCTACAACGGCTTAACTTGCTTTTCGAGGCACGGAGGACAGTACGTACCTAATGGGTGGTGACCCATCCACAAAATTAACCTGAATATCGACTCGAACGGCTGTTATTGTTTAGCCACGAGCTCTTTAAGGTTTAATATTGGTTCATTTAATAGGATAATTAGGTACTGTTTCGCTGGTGTATGGATACAGGCGAGCTCATAAACGTTTATTGGTTTAAAGGGTACAGTTTTAATTTCCATAAGATTTATGTTTAACTTACCCGCATAGAAATAAAGGCATATGACTTGACTCTTTGGAGATTGAAATGTCAAAGCCAATAAATCTAGAGTATTTACTTTTTATAACGTGTTTATATAACGTATTGCGCTACTACTGTCTCATATCTTTTATAGATTTTTCAGGCTTACGGCCAATAATCAGCATCATCTCTGATAAACCACGCCATAGCTATCCGGGCCGGGTAACACACACGTCTCCGCTACCACAAAGCAATAGTCCCTAAGTTTATAACCGTAAACTAGAGGCTCCTTAGAGAGATACAAATTCACACACTATCCACCATCTGCCTTTAGCTTGGCAAAGCTTTCAAAGGCGAATTGAGAATCAATATACAACTCCTTGACCCATGGTTCAATGGACCTGTAGGTCCATTGACTAGCTCTTTGTCTTTGCCGAAATACTGGTATATGCAATCAACAAGGAGTGTTTTAATAGGCGAGACGACAGTAAAAAAAACTAATTAGTCCGTAAGTTAGATTATCAAAAAATATTTGACCTGTTTTTTCTTTTGTTACGTAAACCAAAATTGACGAAGATATGACGCTTTTAAAATTCTCAAAACGTCACGCCTAGGTATAATTTTTACCTAGTTCAGACGTCACGAGCCCCCACTCCCGAGTTTTGATGCGTTTTATCTTTGTCAATATTCATTGATTTACAAAAACAAAAAATACGTGTCCATTAATTTCCAATACTGACGGAATAAATAGATTTGCAATTTTTTAATACTGTCGTCATGCCTATTGAAGCTATGTTTTGTCTATAATATGTAACGGACTGTTATTGGTCAAATTAATGGGGATATATTGTTGTCTTTGTACGACAAGTGCTAAATGAAAAGCTGCAGTATTTCCCATAAGTATGTATTATTATGTTTGTTGTGACAATAGAGAAATTTTACATATTGCAACTTGTTGTTTAATGTTGGTACATCATCATCTGGCTAGCCTTTTCCCAACTATGTTGAGGTCGGCTTCTAGTCTAACCGGATGCAGCTGAATGCCAGTATTTTATATGGAGCGACTGTCTATCTGACTATAAGTCCCCTAGCGGCTGCCCTTTGGGGCCTTAAGAGGGCCCTTCCCGGCCCGTCTATCGTCAACGTGAGCATGGTCGAAAAGCTTGTTGTTTCATCCAGAGCCATCGCAGCGATATTTTTTCAACTGCCCCGTTCTTTGCTAGCCCTGACCCCGCACTACTCGTCACCCGCGCAACACATACCGACTAACGCGAGCACAATGAATGGAAAATAGTCTTCGAAAATTTATAAAGCTTGTTCCAGGAAATATACATGTTTCTGAATAAGTCTTACAAGTTTGTGAAATAAATATTTGTTATTTAGAATCTCCACTACATTTGCAAGGCTTCTATCACGATATTTTCTTTACTTTAACAATTTATTAGTACATTATGAACGGCCAAAGTTGAGGTAAAATTTGTGCAAAACAGCAATTTTTGGAGGCTTATACTGAATTTGTTCCTTCTTATTTTGTTAATTTTTATTTTTTGCTTTCATTGAAGCGTAGATATAGTGCACAAGATACCTCTCAGTTAAAAAAAAAAGATATATGTATAACAACGGCACAATCACGCACGAGCGTTTGTCAAAATTCTCGCAAAAAGTATGGCGGGTTGGCTGATATTAACCCAATTTATATGTACGTATTATTTATGTTTATTCCATTGTTCGTACTTAGACTCCCACTCGGTCAGTTTGTACGTCGTAGGTTCTGTTTAACGTTTACAGCCTACCTTCATCCAGAAGCACAGAAGCTTCCTTATGCACTTCAGGCATTATGGAGTCGAATTCACGGTTCCGAATATTTGTTCCCGTTGGGAAACCACGGCCTCCAATATTTTCTCATCATTTGCTGAAATGATTTCTATAAGTAGAGCTCCTCCTAGAAAACCTTTTAAAGAAACCTATTAGACCTAAAAAATCGAAGAAATGTGACATCTACCACAATATGTACTTTTCTGATGTCCTACCACAATACTGACACTGTACACACACACACACTGTACAGTTTTGTCTGCCTCTTCAAATCTTTTTCGCTATGTTTAAACATAGCGAAGAAGATTTTAATTTATGTTTCATGCTTCATGATTTTAATTTATAGCATGAAGCATAAATTGTAATCTTAACTAAAAAAACACAGATTGAACTCTGGCCTTTATTCCAGTGTTTGTATTAAAAAGAGAACCTATTGTTTTTATCTGAATAAAAATCTTATTCCGCCCATTGTACTTTTAATTAATTATTATCATAAAGATTTCTTGCTTTTAGAGCTCACTAATTTAGTGTCGCTTACCGTTGTGTGCAAAAGAGACAGGTATGTAAACATCTCTTTACTCTTTTTTTTTTGTTAAGATGTCCCATTTTCCAGCATCAAAGCAAAATGAATTTGATTAACTTTCAAGGTCATTGAAGTGTTATTCCAAGGTTACGAAAACCCCGTCTCAGTAGACATTAATTAACGTCTGATTAGTTACCTAATTACTTGAAACTTTAGCTATAAAATCTTTATAACTTAGGTACTGCGAACGGTGATATTAGAATCTACCGATGCGAGTATAATGACTGCGTACAGAGCCCTCTATGACAGCCGGCCGAAAACAAAGAATAATGGTGTACAAAATGCCAAGAACTACCGGGCATTACGCTTTAATTCATTAATTTTACAACTGACGTAACAACTGAAACCCAACCATAAGGCTCTGCAGAAAGAGTTTAATTTACAATGGTGTTTTGCTAACTAACTTTGCGCAAGCTAACTTCAGTATGCCTAAAGGGGTTGTCATAGAAACTGAAGTTCTGCGCGCGCATCACCTACACGCTTACGCCTACTCACACATAGAATGGTTCCCCCAACGAGAGAAAGAGATGGCGATATAGTACAATGTAGAACAAAAGTGTTGAATTATAATATATTGTTTGGTATTGTTTTAATTAGGTTATTTGTTGAAACTGAAAGTTGAAATGGGAATTAGGGTTAGTGGAATTATTTGGTTTTAGGGGAAAACTGAAGTAATCTTATTGCCTCTGTGTGCAAGTAAATTGAGTATGTTAGTTTCCGATTCGTCTCTTTTAAGGTGATTTTATTAACTTTTAACTTAGTACTTATCTTGTGCTTACCTTAAAATACCAATTTAGTTAAGTAAGATAAAAAACAGTGATTTATTAGTTTAGACTGGAATGAAATCATTTAGTTATGTTACAATTTGTTAATAACTTAAATAATAGTTTATCAATTCCAACAACAAAAAATGAACTGTCCGTGTTATTTTTTTTGTTGTTGGAGTTGATAAATTATTATTTAAGTTAATTATTAGATGTAACAACAATAGTAACCAAAAACAAAACAACTAAATACACTGCCAAAATACAATAGGGTAGATGACAAAAAAATCTAATTAGTCCGTCAGATAGATTTCCAAAAAATATTGGACTCATATTTTTTTTTCACGTAAACTAAAAATGAAGACGATAAAGTGCGTCGAAAATTCGTGTGACGTCACATTTGAGTACATTTTTACTCAAATGTGACGTGACAAGCCCCAACTCATGATCTTTGACACGTCTTGTCTTCGTAAATTTTTATTAATTTGATAAAACAAAAAACACGTATCCAATATTTCTTGATAAAACGACGGACTAAACAGAATCATATTTTTTTAGTCAGTCATCATCCCTATTATACCAATTCGTACCAAAACCACTCTCTACCCAACTGTACTCGAGTCGTCCCTCTCTTACACAGACACAGTGTGTTCTAACTATGTGTGCGTGTTTTACACCACAGATTCTGCGCGATGGACCCTAGTATTCTTGCAGCCATGGACAAAGAAGCACTCAAAAAGCAGATTGAAAACATGAAGTACCAAGCGTCTATGGAACGCTGGCCGCTTTCAAAAAGCATTGCAGCGTGAGTAATTCTTTATTTAAAAATTTAAAAATATTAGTTTTGTGAGTGATGTAAATGTGTAGTGCAAGGGAACGGGAGTCGCCCTATGTGTGTGCAAGCGATAATAGTGCTTTTAACAACGGTTCAAAGGTATAAAATTGCGTGGAGGGCGTGCAACGATTAAGGGATTATGTATGCTGGTTTTTTTCTATTTAATCGATGTGATTAGATTCCCTGTGTCCTCCATGTTTTTTTTTGTGTATTTTTGTATTGTTATCTTTTTGTCAATTGTCTATGTTTTAACTAAAATATCTTTCAGTCATAATACAGTACGAATTCTGTACAATAATGATCGTTTGCGTCAATTAAAATGTGTCATATTCGTCCTATTTTAGTTAATTCCTGTAGTGCTAAAGTGTTTCATCATATTGTTCTGGGCCGGGTTCAACGTTTGCTTGAGTCCCAGTAATTTCTGCTGTAGGTGCAGCATTAATCGATAATTGTATTCTTCACATGCCTGCTTGGAAATTCCCCTGTCCATTGCAATAACTTAATGTCTGTGAAACACAAAACTTTACGCCTAATCGATACGAATTCTCTATGACTAACAATAAAGTGAAAGTGCTATTTTGCACCTTGTCATTGATATGATTTGGTTCATTTTTGGTAGTACATGGTGGACCCTAATACAACTGTCAATGAGTTTCCATGACAGGTGGAATGACGTCATTGTAGGGGTCTTTTTGCTCCAACATTTGGCTTATAAGTTTTAATAATTAATACTCCTTTGGTGATGTATCCTTGAATATTAGTGTGACTGTATTTGTGTGTATAATTTTGTGCAAATGACTTACCTTAAATTTTATTATGCCTACTCAAATCTTTGAGTTCCATTAATTTTAGAATACTGGTAACCTCCTGAACTACCTGTAGTTGTCAAAGTTGAGTCCACTATATTTTAGTCTCCTAAACATACCGTAATAAGCCCTCTAAAATATAGCATATCAGATCCTTGGGATATGCCAAAGTTCGTAGCTTGGTTATGGGAACTTGTGACTTAAAAGATACATTATCTGTGTTTATTTTCCTTTATTTCTGAAGTTGGTGCTTTTTCTATCTTTGTCTTTATCTTAAATATTAATTTAAGATTGGGCACCACCATAAGTATTGCTTTTTGCTTCACTTTTGATATCTAGATCTATTCCTGCTGTTTGAGGCTTAGTTTCACAATAAGCCAATAATTTTCCCACTGCTGGGACTCAGTCCTCCTTATCATGAGAGTGGGCCACAATCCTCCACGTGGGCCTAGTTCATGTTGTTGAATGACACGTGTTGTCTTCCAATTTTTGGTTCTAGTCTCTTCTTCGTCCTAGCTCTATCCCACTTTAGGTGGGGTTGGCTCTCCCAATTTTGTGGTGCCAGAACAGTCTGTGCTTGGATGTCGGGTCAGGCGGTCCTCTCTCCAATAGGAGCTTCGGCATACTAGTAGTACTAGTTTATTCAGGTGGTATTCAGGTAAATATTGGTTCTAGTATATATCTAGTACATATCAGTATCTATTAGTAGCTGGATGTTTAATTTTATTAAAATGATACATTTTTGTGACACAATTTGAGGAAGCATTTTAGCTGTAGTTACATTCACATTAAGGATGTGTCGAAGTAGTAATTATTGATATGGAACAATATTTTATAAGCACGAGTTTCCTTATTATGGCTCAAACCGTAACTACCGATAATATTGTATAGGTATTGAGTTCAATAGCGTTGTTAAATTGTTTACCTTTACCGTGTCAAATTGTCTTGAAATATTATTCAAGGTATACTTTTCTGCCGGGGTTGCGGGACTATTCGAAAGAGATACCGTGGCCCCGGAACACAAAGGGCGATGAAGGAACATGGATGGGTTTTAGTCAGTAAAAGTCTGACACTCCCTCCTGCTCCGCCCAGAGCGGGAAAAGTCATTTGATGATTTCCCATCCGAAAAAAAAAAAAAAAAAGGTATACTTTTCTTAAACTACTTATATTTTGCAAATCTTAATCATCATCGTTATCGTGTTCATAGACCAAAATTTTGGGTCGGCGCAGTATTTGTATTGTGCTTCCACACTTCTATATTATTCAACACCACAGCAATCACCTGAAAATGAAAACAAATCTTTATCAGAATAACCTAAAGTTTGAACGCTTACCTGAGCAATTTGTTTATCTGAAAACTGCTTGGACCAAAGCACGAAAAGGTGGTCAATTTCCAAGGATTTATTCCAATATGCTAGTCTGTTTTCGCAACACTATTGTTTTAGTCAAATCTTCATTGAAAAGTGTCCCTTTTCTTCAGCTTAATTTCTCCTTTCAATTTCACTTTATTCTTGGTCCCAAGCATCTTCATTTTTGTATGCAACTGTACACTCATCGGACAAAACAGTGTGTAACTATGGGTTTGAAGCATCATGCTCAAGACTTTTTGCTGTAGCTACTAATTTTCCAACTTGTCTGTTTCTAAGAACAATACTATGACGTGTCTACGTATCATTCATCGTAACACCAACGATCGTTATAGTCATATGTCTATTTTTATCTATAAAAGACTCATTTATGATGACTTTAACATAGTTCTCATACTAAACCATTGATTTACTAACGACTTGGTTCTCATGCTTAAGTTACCGTTGTTTGTAAAGTAGAAGTAGATGTCTTACAATATCGTTTTTAAGATTAGTATCAAATTCAAGATTCTAATTTAATTTCCGTCCACCTAAATGATCTCCTTAGTTTTTATCAGATTTCTCTTAGCTCGCTTAGCTTTGATTTTTTGTGTTACTATGATCATTGGTAGTCGTGACCTGTTCTATATCTTTATCAGTCACTTTATCCGGTGACTACCTTGTTAGTCTAGTGGTCGCAAGCATGACTGCTGAGCATGAGCTCCTGGGTTCGATTCCTCGGTCGGACAAAGTTTTGTTGGGTTTTTTTTCCAACAAGAATTTCTCAGTAGCAGAGTCAGAGTCTGGATTTGTACATGGCATAGGAGAGCCTATGCCTATTACCTGGAACTTAAACATGACTGGCGAAAGGTGGGTGTTCTAATGGGAACGCCTCTACCTAACCCTTTGGGGATTACAGGCGTTGTGTTATGTTATGTTATGTTAAGTATATGGTAGTTTAAAATCATCAAAAAACTGAAATTGCAATGTCGAGTTCTATCTTGACTGTTCTATAAACCTGATCGATATCTAAATCCTCGTCTTGTGCAATGCAAATAGATCTATTTAATAATCTATTATTAGCCAAAAATAACATATCCTCATCGAGTTCAGAATAGAAATATCCCATCACACCTGCCACATATATCAAAAATACTCTCAGATCTAAATGAATTTTCTTTCTTTCATTCATGTTTGCTGTATTTTTAAGATATTTTTATGAAAGCACGGGGTAAGGAACGGTGCGAATCGATGGTTACCACACTCAAAACAGATTGACTAGTACAAACAAATGCTGCAGCCCACGCGCATTTTGGGTTGCCAAAGTTGGAATCCAAATTCCCCTAAGTGGAAAAATCATGTTACCCGTTTCTTTTGTAATCTCGGAGGATCATAACATCAGGCTTGTTTTTGATGGGGTTAGGCCGAGGCCTTTGTTTTAAAGTAGGACAAAAAAGGCTAAATTATTCAAAGGTCATCATCATTATTCAAAGGTATACCCACATTTTGCCAGTTATGTGAAGTCCCATTTAATAGAAGATCTGGGGCGATGTTTTGTTACATCTTGAACTAGAAGAACTTGAACGAGTTTAGTTTACCGTTTTGAATGACTGTAACTGTGACTTTTTTCTAAAGAAATATTTGGTATTATCATACTTCTTGATGTTCAAGGTTCAGTTGTCAAAAGCATTGTTGTAAAGCTTCTAACATTTTCATATTTTCGAGGAAACTGATTTCATTTGATCTGAAGGAGTCTTTTTCTAAGAAGATTGCCGATAAAAGGCAATAAATATTTTGTAACATATTCTATGTGCAATGAAATGTTTGGGCGAAATAGTAGAGATATTGGCCTGATATTAAAAAAAGGTAATATATTGAAAACGGGGCGCTACACGTGATTGAATAGATACTTAAGATCAGTGAAGCGAAAGCCGTTACCTTAATTTGACTTATAGTGCGATGAGAAGGTTTTTATTCACTTCTAGCACATTTTACGATTTATAATAAACTCCCTTTTATTGATGACGTTTATCATCATCAGTTTCATTTACTGCCAAGTTTTCCACCAATCACAGTCTTCACTGCTTTAACCTTCCTTCATAGCATGTGGATGCGGTGAAGCTTCACCACAACCACATACGATTTGAATAATTTATTTGGCAAATCATAAATATCAGCTGCCTTGTTGGACGCAGGAGGGAAGGGAGGGGAGGGAGGGTCTTGGGTTCGATTCCCAGTAAGGATAAAAAGATATTGGGTTTTCCATCGGAAATTTCCAGCTGTAGCAACTCGAAGGCTGGATTTGTGACTAGTTGATGACCCCTTATTACATGGGTATTCAACACATTTGGTATAATGGGTGTAATGTACTATAGATCTCACCTTTGCCAACTATATGTGGATGATTTCGTGAAAATCCATCACAATTTTCATTAAATTTATTAAAATGCATATAATTTAGACACGATGCCCTCATATCTTTTCTCAGGTTTTTTTCTTTCTTTTCCCATCATTTGGGGTAATTCCCCGCTGGCAACATTGCTCCAATCAAAACAACTGTCAATACACGATTGAGTGCGCCTACGACTGCGCATAAGGAATCGTTCTATAATTGAATGCGCCTGTGTTTTATTTGTGTCAGTACATTGACTATTATGCCAAGGTAGATTGGGTTCTGATAGCACATGTTGCACTGTTGTTCGTTATGACTTGGTAGTGATAACGTAGCGTTAACTCTGGTACTGAGATTGATTTTGATTGCTTGACATTCTGCGCTACATCATCTGCCTAGCCTTTTCACAACTATTCTGGGGTCGGCTTACAGTCTTACCAGATGCAGCTGAATACTAATAATTTTTACACGGAGCGACTGCTTATCTGACCTCCGGCATTCTGTGTCTAGTAACATCAGTATATGTGGCCAAAACACTATTGTATTTCTTAAATAGTCTCATCGTCGTGGTGTTTTACTGTGGTAACTCTGAAATCGCAAAAAAAAAACAACTGTTCAGTATTTTCGAAAAAGTGTTTCGAAAAAGTGTGTGACACGATAATTTTTCACGCTTTCTAAATTCTATCTCTAGTAAAAGTTGTTCACAACGATGAGTACAAACACGTGTTTAATTAGTATCAGTCGCTATTTATAATTACCAGTCAACCTATTTATTCCATTTAATTTACCGCAGTTCATCTTAATTGTAGAAGTAGTCAGAAACGTATCCGTATACAACCGTTAATAACGAACTTTTGTATTACCAAGAAGTCGCATTACGATTCCAAAGTACGAATTCCTTTAGGCAAGTACGAACAAGGAACTCGAATTTATTGTTTCCACGTGTAGACTAGAAAAAAAAACAAATTCGAAACTCAAACGGATTTATTTGGACAGTAGATCAGTCAAAATCCTACACACTCAATCAACACTGTTTTATTCAAAAATAGAATTGTAGGTACTAGGAGTAGCACCAAAAAGTTTCTCCCACAGAGTATAGAAAAATAAACAATCGGATTTGACTGGAACGATTTCGCACGCTGTTAAGAGACTGTGCCTCAATGTAATGGATTTATGTATGATGTAGGTCTAAATATGAATCTTAAGCAAAAGGTGAAGAAGATGCAATAAAAATGTGACAGATTATGGTTCTATTCATACAATTATGATAAAATAGTTTATGATCTTACACCACCGAAAGGTTTTCAGAGCTGAGTACAATTTAAGCGGTGATAAGTCATTCAACAGTTTACAGTAAATTCCCAGTAACGAAATAATTTCGTTAAATAACAGTTTTTGAACGACATACAAATACATAGTAGGTGAGGTTTAAGTAAAGGAAGACCGAAGAAACGATGGATAGACTGTGTGCAGGAAGATATGAAGAATGACTGCTGAGATGACGAGTAATACAGAAGTATGGAAGAAAAAGACATGCTGCGCTGAACCAAAATAAATATAATAGTAAATAAATGCAGATATAGAGAGAATGAGCAGCGGTGGCCCAGTGGTGGCGGCCCCGACTCACGAACAGTAAGTCGTGGGTTCGAACCCAGACAGGCGCATTACTTTGTGTAATTTATTTCATCACCACTGCTCTCAAAACGGTGAAGGAAAACATCGTGAGGAAACCGGCATGTCCTAGAACCAAAAAATTCGAAGACATGTGACATCTACCAATCCGCACTGGGCCCGCGTGGTGGATTATAACCCATTCCCTCTCATTGAGAGGAGGCCTGTGTCCCAGCAGTGGGAACATTAATAGGCGGATGATGATGATGATGATGAGTAAATAAATAAATATCGCTGGACATTACACACAGCGCCATCTAGTACTAAGCAACGAGGCTTGTGTCGAGAACAACAACCACCAGATAGTTGATATACTACATAGATACACTTTTTGTTTGTAAATACACACTTACTATAGGTACATAATTATAAACATCCATGACTCGGAAACAAATGTCCATGCTCATCACACAAACATTTGCTCCTACCGGGATTCGAACCCGGGACCGTAAGAACGTAAGGCAGCCTCACTACCGCTGCGCCATTCGGGTCGTCATGTTAAATGAATTGGGATAATGATTGGGACTGTGTTTAAATAATAATGATGACATGAAAACTTTGAGTGGATAATGTGCTATTTGAACTGAACTTGCTATTTGCAAATGAAAATCAGTCAAAACAAAAAACTTAGACCTCGTTGCCTTCAAAGTATTGAACCGCTCAGAATCGATAGACGCACCCAACAAATACATACATTCGTTCATTATGTTCAGCTGTACTACCATTAAGCTACTAGTTAATTAAATAACCATAACACCGTCATAATTTGCGGTGACATAACCACAACTTATTGTTTAAGTTAACCAATTAAATTCTATTAACTACATAATTCCTGTTTACGGTGTATCTTGTGTACTATTTGTCTGTTTTATATTGTAGTGACGTCAGGGAACGCACATGTTTCGTCGAGTCGATGTTTGAGCACACATTGCTAAACATGGCTTCTTGAAATACACTTATTGAAACAATTTGAGAGCATTCCTTTGAAACGTCTGTGGAGTAACTTGTTCCTACTTTTATTTAGTACAAATATTTTACTGTCGAAAAGAGAAAAATCAACGAGTGCTCTATGAACGCGATTTTTGTACCCTAAATTGTCTTATCAAAATTACCAATTAGTAGATATTAATTTACTAAACGGCTTTGTCACTGGCATTTCCCGGAACCTAATATTCGAAGAGATTTTACATTCACCAAACAGCACTGACCTTCGGTTGCATAACGGCACATCTCTTTTGCAACAAAGAGGCCAGTGTCACAACAGTGAGAGAATTATAAACTCAATTTTCTTCACAAAACAGACGCAAAATAAGAAGTATAACAGAAGCAACATACAAGGGAAAGTACTCTAAAAACGCACACATGCAACAAAATGCAGAGAGAAAAGAAACAGCAGTGTTGCCATAAAAAATGCACATGCAGTGATTTTATTTTGTCTGTGCGCTTCGTCTGTCCGCCATGACTTGAGCTTATTATCGGGATTTTCTTTCAGTACCGTTTTCATTTTGAAACGAGAAATACTGGAGCATGGAAAGAGGTATTTGCAGGTCCATTGTCAGATTCTATTTGTTACAGACTGTTCCGGTTCAATATGAACGTACTATTGTGTAACAACAGAGCTCCTAATAAACCGAAAATATCCATTATTATTAATCTTGCACTGAAATTTCCAAAAATGTTCTAGTAAATTTTAAATACTTAAAAAAAAGTAAACATGCTTAAAAGCAGAAAAGAATAAAGGGAGTCAATAAATTTATCCGCATTGCTGTCCACTGTCCATCGTTATCGCTGAGGGAAGTCACTCTAGACCTTCTTTGTAGTCCACAATAAACATAATTTACTCACATACATGATATGAGTAACGATAACTTATTCAGAAAACTTAATCATAATTTTCCTGCCCATAACCCAATTTATTTGAAGTCGGTGCATCGGTTACTCGTCATCAGACCCCTCCTTTCTTGCCATATCAACCTTCACACCATCCATTCTAGTCCATTCATATTTTCTTTGGACCTCTACTTTTATAGAAAACATTCATTTTAGCGAAATTCATTTTCAAATTCAGTGGCAACTTTCAAAGCTATTTATACTATAACAAAAATACTCCGCTATTATTGTAAACCAGCTCTATTCACAGCAGTGAACTTTGACTGTTAATCCAACCGACTTGGTTTAATGTTCAAACCCACTGAAGCATTAGCAGAGCAAGATTACTTACTAAGAACCTCCGACCTCAATCCACACCGTGACCTTAACACAGCCATTTATTAACCCCTCAACGATACCAATACAAAAGCTCATAGATTTCCAATCACATGGGAATATTTCCCATTACTTTTACCTCCGTAATAAGCGTCTTTCCTAATCGGTTATATTTCATCTGTGGCTGATTTATGGCTTGCGTTATTCAGAAAGTTGCGAGTGAAAGGGTTTGACAATCTTCTTGGTATTTTTTCTTTAAAGCTGGTGTTTTTGGGGACCTTTTCTGGGAACAATAAAAGTTGTGGAAAAGAAGTTAGGTTTTCTAGTTGAGGTTGTCGTAAAAAGGTATCGATTGGTCGACGTGAAGCGTGCTTTACTCTTTTTCAAGAAGGTTCATATTCGGTTCGGTAGTATGGCAGCAATAAAGCCAATCCGAAGTAATTACTTTACATTCAGCTCGTAAACATTGGCGTCTACTTATTGTCACTGTTTCATGATCGGATCGGCTTGGCACATATAGAGTTAAACCAATCTGTTAATTGAACAATTATAATTATGAGCATAAGCATTTCCTCGCGGTAGCAACACATATATGGTTTCTAACATTTTGAATTTAGATATGAGTTAGGGGATATTGTAACTTCCCATTAGTGAAAGAATTTTCGGAATCAGATCAGTAGTGGTTCCTACACATGCAAACTAACAAACTTTACTTCTTCAAAATATAAAACACAGTAAAAAGAGAGTAACCGAAATGACCAGCTCAGTGAAAGTAAAAACCCTCTCGGTTGATCAACCATTCATTAGCCTTCATGCGGATAATGTGTTCCTACTTTAGTATAGTGTATTTTACAATAACATGGGAACAATGTTTTCAGTTTCCACTTAAATGGAGTTTTCAACTATTTTCTTCGTGATAACTTTTTAACTCCTGACTGTCTCATTGATCTAGTGTTCACAAGCGTTACTGCTGAGTATGAGTCCTTGGGTTCGATAACCAAGTTGGCTATAGTTTTAGTTGGTGGTTTTGTTCAAGAATTTCTCGGCAGCAACCACGGGCCAAACCACTAGTTTGCCCCGGGTTGATGTCAATAGGTTCGCCTCTTTTAAATGTGACTATGTACTTTTAGGTACACATTTGCCCTTCGGTGATTACAGGTGTAATATTATGTTCTTTCTAAAGTCTTGCCAATAGGCGAGACGACAAAAAAAAACTAATTAGTCCGCCAGTTAGATTATCAAAAAATATTTGACCCGTGTTTTTTCTTTCGTTTCGTAAACCAAAATTGACGAAGATATGACGCTTTTAAAATTCTCAATACGTCACGCCTAGGTATAATTTTTACCTAGTTCTGACGTCACGAGCCCACACTCCGGAGTTTTGATGCGTTTTACCTTTGTCAATATTCATTGATTTACAAAAACAAAAAATACGTGTCCATTAATTTCCAATACTCTAACTGACGGACTAAATAGATTTGCATTTTATTGATACTGTCGTCATGCCTATTACCAGTAGACACAGCTAAAATAATCCTAGAGTACCCTACTACTGTTTTCTTGATCCTTGGGAGCGAATATTTGAATTCTGACACATTAATTATTTTTAGGGTTCCGTACCCAAAGGGTAAAAACTGGACCCTATTACCAAAATCCACTGTCCGTCTGTCTGTCACTAGGCTGTATCTCATGGTGGTGTAGCTAGACAGTTGAAATTTTCACAGATGATGTACATATTTCTGTGGCCGCTATAAAAACAAATACTAAAAACAGAATAAAATGAATATTTAAACAGCAAAAAAATCACGTATGTTGTATGGGATCTCTACATAGTATTTGTTGTTATGGCTCCATACATAGTATTTGTTGTTATAGTGGCAACAAAAATACATCATCTGTGAAAATATCAACAAACGTGATTTTTCGCCGTTTTGTCTAATGTTGTTTAGATAATGGTACGGAATCTTTTTTTTTTTTTTTCTTTTTTTTTTCGGATGGGAAATCATCAAATGACTGCTCCCGCTCTGGGCGGAGCAGCTGGGTGTCAGATTTTTACTGACTAAAACCCATCCATGTTCCTTCATCGCCCTTTGTGTTCCGGGGCCACGGTATCTCTTTCGAACAGTCCCGCAACCCCGGCAGGATGGTACGGAAACTTTCGTGCGCGAGTCCGAATCGCACTTGGCCGGTTTTATTTTCTTCATACCGTTACTATGCCCACCATCTGCCGAGTTCCTTTCTTCTATTTTTGTTTCATTACTTCGCTCTTCACTTTTTCTATTTTTGCAATTAGGTACATTTTCTTTACACACTCAATTATTCCATCCTCATTTACCAGGAAAAGTATTCTTACCTTCATGAGAGGTAAATACAATTATCCGATTGTAACCTTATATAATTTCTACCTCGGAAAGGACACTTAACCTAATTCTTTTCTTGTCTTCGCTCTGTCATATTTCTTTTCGTTGACGAGACATAGACATTTTTTTTCTTTAGTAAGCTCTTTTACGCGGGGTTTGTGCAAGGAATGGTAATGATGCAAACGTTTTGCTTCTTTGTTGGCTATAAGAATTACGCTTGGTTTGTTGTCAATTATTTCGTCTTTCTAGAGTATGTTTGCTAATAAAGCGTAGGTACTTTTTGTCATTTGATTTTGTTAAAGCTCTGTACTTAGTTGGTTTCCGTATTATCTAGTTTCACCAAGCCTTTGTAGTGCTTCTCTGATATGCTAATCTCCCCCCTACCTTGTAAGGTCTTGTTATTTTCAAGCAAAACATTTTTACCTGCATTGTTTTTGGTTTATTCCTATCTGGTGTCCACGACACAAGCCTCGTTGCTTATTGTAGCACTAGATGGCGCTGAGTGTTATGTCCGGCGATATTTATTTATTTATTTTATTTTCTTCTACCTCTTCTTGCCTCATAGAAGGCCATTAATTCGATTATTTAAAGTAAGTTACGTAAATTATGAAAATGCTGACACTTTCAGTTGCGTACAATAGGCTAGTTCCCACCATGAATAAATTGCAAATCTATTTAGTCCGTCAGTTAGAGTATTGGAAAATAATATTATTATCGTATTTTTTGTTTTTGTAAATCAATAAATATAGACAAAGATAAAACGCATCAAAACTCGAGAGTGGGGTCTCGTGACGTCACAACGCACTAAAAATTATAGCACAGAGTGACGTATTGAGAATTTTAAAAGCGTCGTATCTTCGTCAATTTTAGTTTACGTAACAAAAGAAAAAATACGTGTCAAATATTTTTTCATAATCTAACTGACGAACTAATTAGATTTTTCAGGACACAAGCCTATTCTTTTGGTTGTACTACAGTACATTACAATCAAATACTGTACCAGCTCTTAGCAGTATTGCCCCAATTTTACTTAAATGAGGGAAAGAGGTGGACTCTAGAGGATATCTAGCTGAATCTCTTTCTCGCACTGAAGTAAGATTTAAATTATACTGCTTTAAAAGTTAGTGGTTGCTCCTTGCAGTTGTTTTGGCAAAACGTCAATAGATCAAATGCAAATATCCGTCATCTGAGCGGTGTAATATCCTTAATGGTTGTTAATGGTAGTTGTATAATATACTTGATGATGATGATGCTAGTGATGTCAATCATCTTTATATTCACACGCATTAGGCACGATGTTTTTACAATTTCTGTATATTTACCTGAATAGATAAGAAACAGTAAGAACAGTTTACTTGTTGTATAACAAGTAAACTGTGACATGTTTCTTTAGGTCGATTTGGTTTAAAATATTTTATTTGATTAAATACTAGCTGTTGTTTTCTGACTTAAACTCTATAGATTGCGGTGGTAGTAAGAAGTATATTATTTATCTTGTGACTAATATGTCTATATTTCCTCATTTACATTAGCAAACTTTGTTCACGAGAAACTCGACAAAAAATGGCTACTGAAGGTCATTTACAACAATGAGTCGTGTATATTTGATATTTTTAGAATGTTATTGAATTTAAAGAAATCTGAATATTATTGTTGTTGATAATTTAACTACATAGTCAGTCAAAAGAAAAATATTTTCATAAAAGAAGTCAAATAACTTGATCTTTGTCATGCGTAACTTAAGACGAAACATAGTAATATTTTCAGAAACGTTATTTTTAACGTCAGTAACCCCCACTTTATATAACCAGTAGAACTATCAAAGACGCAAACCAAAGACCGACACATGCTACCACTGGAACTTGACACATCACAGCGGCGTTGATGGTCATGGCATAAATATGCCAAGACGTCAAATTCAATCGATTCAAATTCAGTACCTTATTCCGCCACATACCAAGATATATTGGGCACTTTGTACTCATAAACATATGTAGATAACAAAAACTTCACAGTATAAACGTTTCTCTTAAAATTTTACGAGCGGCATCAGGTGGTCTTTCATGTTCCGCGTTTCTTCTATAAAAAAAAGACAAATGCTTCGGAAAACAGTACTTGAACACGTACGATGAAAGTAAGCCATCAACGTATATACAGATAATATATATGCGAATACTTGTTGTACCTATATTTAGTATTATGCGGTAGCTATACCAGCTGTGTAAAAAAGATTTTATTTTTGCGGCAAAATTCTGTGTTTTGGGAACACATTTTGTACTACGAACCGAAGAAAATATCTAGATTTGTTTATGAGCTTACGAACAAGCTTACGAGCGAGCTTACGAGCTTATCAAGTGAACTTTATCCACTTCTTCAGATGGGTAGATTTGAATGTTCGCCAGAAACAAATAGTCAACGAAGAAAATAACTATAATACGAGTATATGCGTGACATATTATTATGTAGAGTATGAAATCACAGCAAATATCTGAATAGAAACTGTTCTACCTAAAATAGGAGAATCTGAATACAAGGAATGAAGACACAGTATGTTAAAATACACACACACAGACGAACATATTATATTATTATTACACACACAAACACACGCTTATGTAGATTGTAATACAACTCATAGACGACCTCCACCAAACATGGGTCCTGCGTCTCCCTACACAGCCTTATACAACTTAATATACATACCGACATACTTACATGTTACAACTGACCCAAAATTCCTCTGTCCTTGTGAGGGAGGTTTCACTTACATTTATTGCAAGCATTCTGTCTTTTCATGAATATTTCGTTTGTAAAGATATCATTATTCTGTTTTCGCTTAAACGTTAGGCTCGACATATTGCCTTGGAGTACGCCAGACTTGAAATAATACTCTCTTTTTATTGAACTGGATGTTTTTTGCTTTTTGTGTTAGCCTAAAACGGAGGCTTCAAATTATGTATAAAATGTGATCCCAAATTCCAATAGATTCCATCTTGTCAAGAATAATGGAGAGAGAACGAAATCAAAAGCCTTCGTGAGAAACCTACAACATACATACATGTATAGTTGGTATACAACTGACCGAAAATTCTACAGTCCTTGTCACGGAGGTTATGTTCACGTCTGTTCTAAGAATTCTGACGATTTTTTAATAAATAATCGAGGATCTTATCTTACTTGATATACACAAATCATACAGAAAAATCCAGTGTATGAAAAACAAACATTTTAGTCATGTAATTTACTTAGCTAAAAAGCGGCTTTGCTGACCTTGCTAAGCCACACAAGAAAATTCAACCATATTATCACGTCCATTGACGCATTATCACATTTGACACGTTATCTGAAGTATCCTCACTATGTTCGCCTTAAAACTTTTACTACGTATATACTGCTTATTTTAATTGGATCCTAGAATTTGATCCCAGTATATGGGATTCATTAGGAATGTGGGTATTGTACTCACTATGAGCATTCTTGAAAATATTTCAACATTTTCGCAAGCAAAAGGACACCTTTTTTTTTTTTCGGATGGGAAATCATCAAATGACTTCTCCCGCTCTGGGCGGAGCAGGAGGGAGTGTCAGACTTTTACTGACTAAAACCCATCCATGTTCCTTCATCGCCCTTTGTGTTCCGGGGCCACGGTATCTCTTTCGAACAGTCCCGCAACCCCGGAAGCGAAAGGACACCTAAAAGCATGACCCTTAACATCAAGATGAACAACAAACATAACACGCCTCTACAAAATACCATTCCTCAAAACCAGAACACCAATCGCTTACTTAAAAAAGCCCCACTTATACACGTTCTCGTGAAATAAGAACGTCATCAACATATCGCCATTTTACTCAGAATAACTGACCTAAAAACCGAGTCACTCTGCCACTGACAAGGGGAAGAATTTGACTACCCTGTATACCCTACCATAGGGCTGCCCATTGATGTAAGGGCCCAATTTTTCAAAAAGGCTGTTTGACGAACCTCAAAAAGAATGGTGTTAATTTGATGGGTTCGGTTAGCAAAGGTGGTATTGAATGGGGTTAATGCTTTGAGGTTTTCTAGACCATTGGACTAACCCAAAAAATATTTTTAGTAACGTCAAAATTTGTAAAACATGCAAGATAAACCATGTCGTTATTTCTGTTACTAGCTCTAAAACTTTGCTAGTTTTCGCATTAGGTCAAAATGTTAGAAATGACCATGAAAGCAAAATACTTGACTAAATGATTCTCTATTTTGCACAAAATAGGAAAACTGACAATTTTAGAAGTTCTTACTTAAGGAAAGATTTAGAGGTTTTGCTTACATTAGAGATAGCCCGTGTTAGAGGACACAGTAACAATAAACTAAATTTTGCTCCACAATATTTCATACACCAGTCTTTTACTTAAGTACCAATTTATTCTACTTTCCGACTAACAAGACCATTATCTAATGTTTCATGAAGATTAAGAAACTCATAAACAAAGCGACTTCATATGATAACGATATCGAAAACCTTTTAAATGTCAATCCCGCTGAATGCAAAAATAGAAAACACTTTGAAACCGATCGCACTTATCCAGGCCCTCTACTGATCCAAATATTCAAAGTACCGCAACACATCCAAGTAGCACTCCACTTAACGACCCAAATATTGCCGCGACAATAAACACAGCTCTGAAGAAAAACCCTCAAAAAGGGAAATTTACACGACAACACAAAGCAGCCGACGTTACTTGTCATGATCAATAACCCGTGTCTAAAGTGGTGATTATAATATTCTAAATACATAAACACATTGCTTCACTCAAAACGGTTGACCCAAAAACGGAGTGGTCTCATTTTGTAAATGTGAAAGGGAGAATTTTGGCCGCCGCTACTTCGATAGGGCCTTTTGCGGCTTGAGAAAAGAAAAGCTGCCACGCATTCGAGATTTGGTTCTAATGATTTTCCGTGATTCCGGCGTGAAACGCATTCTTTTTAGACGTGTACCTAGACTAATACTTAGTTTGATTTGTTTCAATTGCTAGATGAGGTTCAATGAAAATCATTTTATTATGAAGAATTTCATTAACTTATTTATTCTTTTTCGAAAGTAGAGGTTCTTCATCATCCGCCCACACTTCTTGTTAATTGGATTTTATTGTCTTATCTTCTTTAAGTTAATTACTATCCACCCATTTTGATTTTATATAAGGATATAATATAACAACTTTTTAATATTTGTGTAGAATAATTTAGTTCAAAATGTATACGTTGAAACGCACTGTCCGACACGTAATAGTTTAATCAAAGGGTCAATCAAGGTCATGGCTATCCTGTCGATTTTTGTTCGAATCTTAAAAGCTTTTAAGTTGGTATAAGGGTCTAACCGTACCCTTAAACCCATTGGATCGTAAACGTGCCTCCTAAGGCAGAAGAGAGATTACTCTCCGTACTTATAGGTAAAGATAAAAGAATCGCGGTAGCCCTTTGTGTGGGCAGATATTTATAGTAAGTCAGTGAAGCGGGTGGTTATCTTTAACTTGAACTAGGCTTCTAAGTGTTACATCAAAGTTTTTATTGTAACAGTAGGTAGATACAACTATAAAATGTAGATCTTTGATTATTATTATTGAAACCTACAGTTTATTGTGATTCTTCCAGAATGTGTGTGATGTGTATGTGTGTTGTGTGTATGTATGTGTGTTTGGCCTTTGTTTTTAGACTTTAGTTAGTAAGATTTTTGTTTTCTGTTTAATATCTTCGGCAATAGGTTCGCCCCCTATTACATGAGAGTTAACTGGCGAAATTTGGATGTATTATCAGGTACACCTTTGCCTAGCTCTACGAGGATAACAGGCGTGATGTGATGTTATGTTATTTTATCTTTTCTTTGTTCTTGTGATAATGCAATTCCCTATGGAATTTTGTCACTCTTGGCGGAAAAACCATGCATATTAGTTGCCATTAGGATTACGCCTTTCTTTCTAGCAATATTATCCCCGTTCTCACTACCACTAGCCTATGTCTAGATAAATACTTAAATAAAAAACGGCCAAGTGCGAGTCGGACTCGGTTCCGTACCATTACCTATACAATATTAGACAACGGCAAAAATCACGTTTGTTGCCTGGAAATAAATAAATGTTGTTGTTAATAAATATTGATTTTATTTTATTTAATTATTTATTTGTAAAGTGAAAATACAACTAAATATTCTGTGAATATTTCATGCGTCTACCTGTTGCCGTTATTAATATGGAGCAAAAATCGGCAAAAAAAGAAAAACGCGTTTGCTGTGTATGGGAGCCCCCATTTTTTTTTTTTTCGGTTTTTAATATTTATTGTTATAGCAGCAACAGAAATACATCATCTGTGAAAATTTCAACTGTCTAGCTGTCACGGTTCATGAGATACAGCCTGGTGGCAGACAGACGGACGGACAGTGGAGTCTTAGTAATGGGTCCCGTTTTTACGGAACCCTAAAAATGCGCTCATAGATGAACTTTCCACGGTCAGCTGAGCTATGAAACTCCAACAGCGCGCATTTATATTTAAACAACGTTTCAGTTATAAGAACTACGTACAATATCTTTTATGTACACAATACAGGCCTACAAAACCCTGTCATATGAATATGTTTCCATTTATTTAAGAAAAAAAACAGCCCCAAAAAATATTTAATTTTATTTGCCAAGCCCACTGTCCCGTATGGTCTGGTAATTAGTTTTTATGTATATGATTGTATTGTCTGGACCCGTTCTTATGTACTAAGTCCATATACTTCATCTGAATTTGAGGATAAAAATCCAGACTAATAGCACGTGCTTTAATTTTATTTTAGGTTACGAGTACAGCTTTCGTTTGACCTTGACGACATATGGGATAAAGGGTTTATAAAGTTTTACTCGTGAAAGAAACTTTTTTGTTTTCTTGGTGCTTTTAAAGGTCAGACTTTTCTTCATACTTAGAACAGATTTAAGTTCCGTTGTGGATCGCTTGACTTGTAGTCATTTCTAATTTTGTGTCAAAATAGCATACTCATCTTTATTCTGATGGTAGATTACAATGTATTTTACGCGTCAATTTTGTATAAATACTCTCACAGTTACTTTGGCCTTATGCCCGTTTAATAGTATTGAAACCTTTTTAATTGAGCTCCTTCAATTTATGACTGACAAATGTCTGCACTGAATGGATAGATCCACTCAAATCTATGTGGCTCTTTCTTCAAAAGACTATCTCAGACACTAATATGCATCTGTCATGTGAGTTGACCAAGATTACGTATGTCTGGTCTTTAAAAGATACATTTTTGAACTCTTTTGAATGCTGCTCAATGCTCAAAGTAGGTATACTTATTAGTGCTCGTAACAGAACATGTGTAACTTCCCAAAGAAATGTACATTTTATTATGTTATTAACTATTATCTCATCAAAACACACAACATAGCTGACACTCAACAGACCACTAGATATAAAAATAAAGAAATGATCCTTGAAGAAATAACGTCTTTATCTCCCCACACGTGGCGCTCAGATAACAGCATTACGTCGTTATTTAGCTCATATATGAGGACGCTGCCCATCCCCTAAAAGTAAGCCGTCTTTGTATAATAGAAAGAGTGATTGGCGGTTCATTGCTAATTAGACGGAGAGATATAACTGTGCGTATGATAGATGATTTCAAAGTGATTTTTATATGTTGCGGGATAGTTGTTTTTTTTTTTTGGTCGTCATAAACAGACTGCAGATTTTTCAACATTCTTGTTAATAAGTAGCTCTTCTTCGTTTCTAACAATCCGGTCCTTTTCAATACTTCTATGATTTTCTAATACAACTTTTACTATACATTGACAAAGAAGAACTTGATCGTGTGGTTAGTGCTTAAAGTGCTTAACCTGGTGTCAGAGTTTTTATGCTGCCCATGGGACTCTGACTTGGCTTTACATGCCGTCGAGAAATATATCTCAGGCATGCTGGTTCCCTTTCACCGAAGGAAGTGATAATTATACAACACGCACATGAATCCGAAAAATCAGAGATGCGTGTCTTGGGTTCGAACTCGAGACCTATGATTTGACAGTTCGACGGTTCACCACTAAACTACCACTATTGACAATAATTTTGTTAAAATCATAAGAGTTGTTGATGCAGTTCAAATATAGAAATTGCCAGACCATGTAGGGAGAGTTGGTCCAATGTGACTCGGGGTCTATTTCTGTGGGATTACGAAAAAGGTACAAAAGAGATTATGTCTAAAAATACATACACCGTGTAATTCTCATGTTTTTTTTACCTAATGCCTCTTTACTATCCTTAGCGTGAGATTTAAGGTTCGAATCCCCGAGTGGGCCGGGTATTTTGCCTCTTGTCTGTTCCCAAAACGCTATTCCCCTAGTAAATGAGTCTGTGTGAAATGTGGGTGTATATTGCATCCCTATTACCTATGTCCCTTCGGTATAAAGCATAAACAGACATCAAGAATTAGCCTGATCGAACTGTAACTAGTTACTGTTGTCGCGAAACAGACCTTAGGACCCTCGCCCAGGGTGTCTTTTTGTAGTGATGCCAAAACAAAACGACTGTCACATTATTGTTGCTGGCTCTGTATTTTGTATCGCAATGCTGTCGCTTTTCAGCCGTGATCCCTATTTTCCACTCTTCATACCCTCTACGTTGTCAAAAACAGTCACGCATCACCATACGCATGTATTTTATATTTTTTTACTTTATTTTTTTATGTGACATTTACTGATTTGAAATGAATACTTATTTCATTAAGTATTTTACTTTTTATTATCATTGTGACATTTAATGATTTTTGTGATTTTTATTTACATTCATTTTGAAAAGAACTTGTTATTAATTTTATTTGATTATTGTGAATGTGAGGACCATGTGGGTCACATTTTTATTTTTTGTTTATTTTTCCCACAACTGTCTGGCAATTTGAGTACTATAAGCGACCTACCCAAATGTCCTTTCTTTGGTATTGTTCGTCGTTTCGTTAAGCTCCTTGAGTTATAAGTCGAGCTACACGATAACTGACAAGTGCTTGCAATGACTGGACAGGTCCACTCAAATCTGTGTGGTTCTTTCTTCAAAAGACCATCTCAGACACTAATCTGCATAGTCCTCATGTGAATTGAGCAAGATTATGTCTGGACTTCAAAAGAGACTATGACCTCTGAGTTTGTTTCGGCTGTTTCTTCTCAGAGTAGTCAGGTACGAAACACCGGCCCCATCTAGTTTTAAAAAGTGACGTGTAAAAGTGTTTGTAAAAACCTACTTGCAAAATAAACATCATTTAACATTTATCATATAAAATATGCCAAAAAATAAAAAATATTCATGAACATCATATTAATGCATTTTAAAACCCAGATATTAGTGCAGAAATTACCAGTATTTTCCTAAAATCTAACGTCGTCGGCGTTAGTATGTTCGATTGGCAGTTGTTTGTTTATGGCGTCACTATAGTTGGTGCCAGTTAAGACCGCAATAGCGGTCATTGCCTTTTCCCTAATATCTCTTCAAACGAACCATGTTTTTCATTAGAAAAAATGATGAATATCACGATAGATGACGATTCAAGACTTGAACACCAGGCTTATTTTTGGATTTAAAAGTTAAGAACTTTAATAAACGCAGGTGGGTCAATGACCGCTATTGCGATCTTAACTGGCAGCGACTTTACCTAGTAAACGACTGGAGTGTCGCCGCCCGTGGTCCTGTGTTGCCATGTCAGTTTTTTCAATTTAGTACATTTTTATCGGGCTATTTTTTTTAACTTAAAAATTTTCCGTGGGTGAAGGTCCTAAGACTTAATTTCCCACAACCGATATCAGTCAGCATCGATAAACCTATTGAACCATTAGTTTTTATGGTTAGCTCACGATTGTATTCTCTGGTTAGATCTTAACCGATATTGTCGTTATAGTTCAGGGAATGGAGCTGTATTAATACAATTACTTTTATTGCTCAGTTGTAACTGTTAGAGGTTTCAAGATCTGCTCAGGGTTGTCATTTTCTATCTTCTGATGAAGATTTTTTTGGAAAAGTAGAAAGCGAATCGTTTTGTATGTGAACCATGTAAAAGAGACTGAAAATGTGTGGAAAAAACACGTGCTGCACCAACCACACCACTTAACAGAGTTAAAAAAATCCGGCCAAGTGCGAGTTGGACTCGCGCACCGAGGGTTTCGTTTAATCTGGTTGGTATTTTGTTATTTAACTACATATGTACGGTTTTCAGATTTTTCCCCTTACATGTGCTGTAAGACATTGCTTTTCGACAAATTTCATGATTCTAGGTCAACGGGAACTATACCATATAGGTTTTCGACTCAAAACCTAATAAGGTACTTCCGGTTGACCCAAAATTGACAATTTTGGGTTAAAAGCAAGGTCTTACAGCACAAATAAAGGGAAAATTCCAAAAAATAAAAACGTTGAAAATTAAGGTAAATTTTGGTACTTACAAGTTTTCGCGAAAATATAAATTTGCCCATAATCGTGTTGTCTCAGGACCTTGATTTTATACACCTAATAGGGACTATAGACCTCAGAACATTATTCAGAACTGCAGCTGCTATACCACGCTAAAATATTCTCTAAAAAATTCTCTACAACGACTGACAGCTCAATTAAAACTTCACCTCAGCAAGATACCCTGTCAAACGAACAACTTAACTAGAAAAAACTACGCCGTAAACACTTATTTATTTGACGTCTAAAAGTAAAATAAATTCGATAAAGTCTGCAGTGAACGAATCATCAAAGTCAGCATAACATATACTAATTCACAAGGATGGTCGTAAAATCCCCTGTCTCCCTCTGTCAGTAGGGCTGTCAGTGTGCTTGGACAGTAATTGAGACAATCTTAACTTTTACAAATGATGTTACAGAAGTAATTTGACGTTCGCGTATAATTATGGTGACCTTTTCATCTTTAAAAACAAATAAAGATGACATTTTGTACTGTTGCGGTAGTAGTAGAAACATTTTTTTCTCAAACTTGATATTTGAGCATTATTTTGACAACCTTCTTCGAGATAAATCGAAATTGCTGTACTGGCCAGATACATGCGACCAGCATTTTCCCATCCGAAAAAAAAAAGGAGGTAAATTATCAAATTTTTTATTTAAATTTCGCTTTGGCTTGTAAATAGAAAGCGGTTTATTGAAAAAAAAAAAACAAACGAACTCTTCAACGCGAGTTTTATTTGAGAAATGTACTATAAAAGCCTTGGCCACAACTAGGCATTGATGGACTTACCGTTCGTTCATCAATGCCCCTGTTGCTGGCCGCTGCAGTAATGTACTATAACACAGTTAGACTGAAGTGTACCTAATACACACGCACTCACATTTTGTCAGGAACGTGTTAGTCCTAATTTCCCTGACGACTTCCTGATGGTAAAACTCAATAACACTATACCCAACCTTGAAATTTAAAGCACTGAAGTAGCACTTTAGACTGGTAGTCACAAAACCCACGAGGCAGTGGAAAAAAAATCACATAACAACATCACGCCTGTAATCCCCTAAGGGTTAGGCACACCCATATATCACCAGTTATGTTTAAGTCCCATGTAATATAGTGCAAGCCTATTGCTATCAACCAGAATCCAGGCTCCGTGACTGCTACTGAAGAATTCCTGATGGGAAAATCGAATAACACTTTACCCGACCCGGGAACCGAACCCAGGACCTCACGCTCAGCAGTCGCGCTTGCGACCAACCGACCAACAAGGCAGTCCTAAAAAAAAATATTACACGTTTTAAAAATATGTTCCTTTATAAACAGATTTGTCAACCAGTTCTAGAAGTATAAACACAAGCTTTCAGTAATTAAACCTGTAGGCTGTATACAGTAAAACAATCATTAAAGTCGATGCGTAACGTGTACTAATTCGAGCGTCTGGTCGTAAAACTCCCTGTCTCCTGTCACTAGGGTTGTGCAATGTCAGTGACGTTAGGTTCATTTGTGAGTAACAACCAGGTTACTAATTAAGATGGTGGTTGTCTTAATTGTCACTTTAATTATAATCTAGATTAACTTTTCTTTGGTTTATTTGCCAGTGGATTTTCAAAAACATTGATCTGTCGAGCGTTTTCTATACTAATATTTATAAGGAGGTAAAATAGTTTTTCTACAGGGAGGGAGCAAAATCTCCGGAACTAATGATCCAATTCTAAAAATTCGTTTACTGGCTAAAAGCTACATTATTCATGGGTGCTACAGGCTATAAATTATTTTTATATATGCATATTAGCCGAGCTATAATCTCATAAACCTATATTGGTGTCAGCTTCTAGTTTACCAGTGTTTTACATGCCGTTATCTACCTGACTGGATAAGTGGATCTCTTGAAAAGTATAGTTGTCATACTTTTAGACTGTCCGTAACGACCGTCAAAGAACAACTTCTATAAAAGTTACATTAATTTGTTGCCATTGCCAGGCTTTTAGAAAAAATAAACAAAATAGAAGACCCCTACTATAAACACGTGGAATATCAAAGCTCTGACCTAACCTCATTTAAATATCACACATTTTCTATCAAATCAACAATCCAATTCCATTTTTGTTTATAATTTCGTTTTTCCATAAAACAATCAAAACCCAAACTCTATTTATTCCCTCAAAATCTCTGCCACCCCTGTCTGTGAGTAGCACCACCCCCACAAAAACGTGACTTCATTGGAGAATTACGCAAATTAACTTCTCGCTGAACATAAAAAATAACGTTACTCAGAACAGAACGTGGCTCGTGTTCCGCTAAATTAAATTATGAGATGAGACTTAAAACTTTATGGCAGCCAACGTAGAATAGTGTGATGAACTCGAGATGTTGCTGTTTTATTATTTTTTGGAAAAAACAGGGGGGTTTTTATTAGCAAAATATACAAGGGAGATCATGTAGGGTTTACATAGAGAGAAACATTTATCTGCCAATAAAAATATTCCCCTGAATTTACTCTGTTTATTTTTAAGAAGACGTTCAGTAGGCTAATTCACGTAACTAAAAAAGTGCTGTTGCAGTGCAGTTGTTGTTGTTAAGTTTCGAACAAAACAACGCTTTTCGTATTCTCTACCGCTGTCAGACACGCTCGCGTTAAGTTCGCGTCACGCCAGCGCAATGAACGCAACATGATCGGTATTCTACTAAGTAAGAAAAAGCACTAAAATCTGTGCTGGGGTATTATTTGAATATTTTAATAACGTCATATTCATTGAAATGTAATCGATTCTATTAGATTATTTAGTGAGTAATATTTTTTCTCTCATATGGCCACACCATAACTAAGTTTGGTAGAGTTTGGTTGTCGTACAGTTGACGTGCAGTTCACGCGCAGCTTACGCGCAGTTCAAAAATTACAAGAATACCGTTTATCACTCGAACTTGAACTTAACTGCAACTTCATCGGCGCGTCATAAAATTACGTGAATTAGCCCTCGGTTCGACGAACTGCACCTCGACCAATACAAAACTGCTGAGACATGTTCTGTGTTTTGCTAGTTTTAGAGAAAAAGAAACACTGCCAAATAAACTTAATATTATAAGTTGGCTAATCAAATGTATTGTAACAATATTTGTTCTAAAGATTTTAAGACTTTATGATAGCACCTCCATCTTGAAAAAAATAATCTTAAATAGACAATTAAATTTAACATGTTAAAAATACAGTAATCTACATTTGAATAGATTATGATTTTTTTTAAATTTCTAAAAGTGCAAAAACCTTCTCCACATAATCAGTAGCCTTTGCAATTTTAAACCACCAGTATTGGGCATAACACACAGACATAAATAGCACTTTTTATTCACCCAAGTGTCAATGCACCTAGCACTAGTATTGATCGTCGCAACTTACCTCTTGAACAAGAGTACGTGATAAAACACACCCATAAACCAACGTAGTTACAGGCAATTTACGTAATAGTGCTGATAACGACTCTATATCGATATAGATAAGATTTTATTTCAATCGTGTGCCGATCTATTTGAATAGCATTGATATTGCCGCCATATTAGTTGAGCACAGCTGGTGGATGTGAGCTTGGAGTTTATTGCCCAGGTGTAATGCTCTTAGTTAAATGGAATTTTCATTAGAATTCTAGTGCTTAAATGGAAAGCCAATAAACCCCGGAAAGGTATATAATGAAAATATATAAAACTAGCTGTTGCCCGCGACTTCGTCCGCGCGGTAGCTAACATATAACAGACATCGTAAAGGATACAACCAATCACTCAAAATCATGGCTGACTGTTTGATTCTCTGACTAATCGATCAACGCACAGCTGAAACTGCTGGGTCTAGAAGCATGAAATTTTGCACAAACGTAAAGTGTTTATAACAATATTTCTCTTAGAAACAACACTCTTAACCATTTTAGTGGATGGAGCTTAAATAACCAGACGGCAAGTCAATTCCCGCGAATTTCAGAGTTTGGCCTTGTGACTTATTTATTGTCATGGCAAAGCAAACTTTCAGAGGAAACGGAAGTCGCTTAAATTAAAACAACAGATCATAGGGAGTCAACGGTATACGCGGCACAAACACTGATTCTCATTACGTATGTAGTTTCGGTGGTAGTAAATTCCGAAATAACACGACAGGTGTGCCGACAGGCAGCGAGAGCTTATGATATGGGACACCTGCTGGATCAATGGTATTTAAAAACTCAACAGGATAGTAGACTGTTTCGTTTGTATTTGTATTTACTACCGCACCTATGCGGTAAGTTCCAAATGTCTTGCAGAGTCCTATTTAAAGCTTCAAAAATTTTTCTATAGAGCTTTCATCCCAGACTAAAATTTTAGCTTAACGAAATACTTCGACAAGATTGCTTTGCTTAGACAATTATGTTGCACATTGGAGTCTCCACATTTGTAAATTAACAGACGAATTCAAGGCAAAGAGCGCTATCCTACCTCTTTCTAATAACGTAGTGGCTGAGAATAAATTAATGAGATGGGTTTTACCAGTCCCACCTGCAGCATCCAAAAAGAAATATTTCCTTTGCAACAATACTTGAAATAATTTCATAATATACAGACCTTTTTTCCGTGTGTTTTTGTTATTTTTACGAATTTTTCTAAGGCAGATACATAGTAGTTAATTTCAATTACATGTACTCATAACTCACTTTCTACAATCCTAGATGGTTTTGGTAAACCGTAATCTTCTAAGGCCTAGTGCTAGACAATCTCCTTCTATTTCCAATAGGCATTTATTGAAGATTTCATCCAAGAAGTTCTCTACCCTGCCTTCAACTCTCTCTCAATTTATTGTTTAAAGTCGTCTGAAAGGTGTTGTTTAAATTTATTCCAAAAAATAAACTGGTTTTGAGTCTGTGAATTAAATTAATTTTGAGACCGTTAGGTAACCATTGTTTTTAAAAACGAACTGGTTGCATTTAAAAACATCAATCTCTTAATTCTTAAACATATTTCTAACATTAATAATTTAATTGTAGCAAATGTTTTTGATTTATCCAAATACAAGGTTAACATCAATTGCAACAGCAACTTTTGATGCAATTTTAAATATACTTTGCCATCTAGCTCTATTCGCCTACGTTCTCGTATTCAATAATCACATCACACTAATATTATAAAGGCGGAAGTTTGTATCGTGTCTGTATGTATGTGTGTATGTTTGTTACTCTTTCACGCTAAAACTACTGACCGGATTTAGATGAAATTTGGCACACATAGTCTTTAAACTGGATTAACACATTGGATACTTTTTATCCCGGTATTATGATCTCATGGGACAGTTACCGAAATCCACGTGGGCAAAGCTGCGGGCATTAGCTATGGTTATTTTATTATTATATTTTGTTTCCTTAACGCAGTCGGTCGGTAATTGCAACAAAACAACCAGCACTATCGACAATTTGAACTCCTATCGACAAATCATTCCTATCCAATCCTAGCTCCCTAGTCGGTATTCAGTCTAACAAGTTGTGGCTACAGAGACTCACAGAGTGACACAAGACAGTCTGTGGGTAACCTCCGCAATCCAATTAAGCCCTGGTACCTTCTGTGACCGAATACTATCGCTGTTACACCTTTTCAATCATTGTTTTGAATTAAAGACGTGAAATTAGAAATATGACATTATAATTCTCTTTCTTTCTTATAAACATAGGTAACATAAATTGTTACTGCAGCTTAAATAAAATTAAAACAGAATTTAGTAATGGCACACCATAAATGCGATTATTAAGCGTTTTAACTTTAATAAAAATTATTCTCTCGTAAGTTTCCAAATAATTAAAAATATTCTATGAAATATTGTGGGCACTACCTAAAGGGTATTAGAAGACCCATAACGAAGCCGAAAGGCACTTGTTTGCCCCGTCATTACGATTTTTTTTTGTTCTAGCTACATCATATCTGGGAACCTTCTAGTTACGGAGAAATTGGGGGTCAAAGTTCCAACTTTTTCACAAGTATAATTTAAAATACATGTTTATAATTTATGAACTTTACTTCAAACACCTCCACAACCCCCGTACTATTCAATCCATCCATTAACACAATGTCTTGAGTGCGTTACATTGAGTTTTACCATAAAACGTGATTTTTCACCCCAAAATGTAGTTTTCCAGCGATAAGTTTAGTTACAGTTAGTTTGATTTACAGAATGATTGGATTGATTGAATTGATTGAAGGGTCCGTTGACACACACCCTGTATGTTTTCTACTCTAAAACGGTCTAACAAATTGTGGCTATACAGAGTGAACAGGACAGTCTGTGTGTGACCTCCGTAATCCAATTACGCCCTGGTACGTACTGTGACCTAATACTACAGTTGTGAGTCTTTTTCAGGCTTCGTTCTACCTGTAACGACTGTCATACTTAATGTTATTAACGGAGAATGGATCATTAGAAGGCTTTTTGTTGGATTAGGGGCTTGTTGCAATAGTTATATTCTGCGAGCTGTTGTTACCGGGCAATTTAGTAGCTCTTAATATTAACTGTCAAGTTTTTTTTTCTTAACTGGTATTAGCTCGTGGCAAAATAATAACAGCCGCTCGGGTCGATCTTTAGGTTAAGCCGTTTTTGCCAAGGGTGGTCTGTGGATGGGTGACCACCCTTATATACCGAGTTTCCTCCGTGCCTCGGATAGCACGTTAAGCTGTTGGTCCCGGCTGTCTTTTGTAGATCTTTGACAGTCGTTACAGGTAGTCAGTAGCCCGAAAGACTGACAACCAGTCTTACCAAGGGGTATAGTATTACCCAGTCGACCTATTTCAAAATTCATGTTGATTTTTTAACCGACTTCCAAAAGGAAGAGGTTCTCAATTCGATTGGTATTTTTTTTTGCTATTGTCATACCTTTATCAGGCGGTGAACACTCAAAGGTGTGCATTATTGGGTATTGATTATCTGATAACGTAATGCAGCAGGTCCAATATGTTTATGAGGCTTACATATATGCTATTCTATTATTCCTCTTATCCAGTTTTGACCTAAATGTTTTACTGAAATAATATCGATAAGCTGATATAGGTAAATACTGTCCCAACAATGTGAAACTATTATTAAGAGTAGGAACTCAATTCGCGTTGTTTGCAAAGTCCAATAATGTACCATAATGTCATTTAAACAAGTATCTATCCAATAAACACCAGTAAAAAGCTTATTTATTTATTATTTATTCAACTTAGTTACAACTCAATTTAGTAAATTACTTCGTTTTCAATTTAGTACAAATAGTGTGTTTTTACTATAATCCAAAATAGAGTAAAATAGTTAAAAAATTAGATCAAATGACCTTTGATGAATTTTGAATGATCCTTGTTTTTGCAACAAAGGTTTAAACATTTGAATAACATAACCATCTTATGTTATTAAACTAGCTGATGCCCGCGGCTTCGCCCGCCCGCAAATTATTTACTAAAACCTTCCTCTTGAATCACTCTATCTATTAAAAAAACCTGCATCTAAATCCGTTGCGCAGTTTTAAAGATCTAAGCATACATAGGGACAGACAGACGCGGGCGACTTTGTTTTATAATATGTATTGATAATGATAATGATTATTTAAGTACAACAATTTAATCTTTGATCTCATCCCACAAAAAAGAAATTGACACCACCCACGTAATTGGATTAAAGCTACAATCCATTAATAAATTACCTCGTAATAAATCTTCATTTAAATTCAAAATCCCCACCTTTTACCAACATGGGCCAGCTCATTTACATGTATGTACACAATGGCCGCCAAATTAGTCTTTAATTAAGTATTATTTAAGTAAAATGTGTGACGAAAATTCAGGACAAATAAAATGGCGACTGGGTTTTATTGGTTTAGGATACACTGTTTAATTTAAATTCATAATTTTGAGTCGACTTTGATATGAGCTGTCTGAAAAAAGCTTATTGTGTCAAAATAATGAAAAAATGTAGCTTTTGTCCAGTGAGTTTAGCCGTGTGGTATCCGGCTTAGCCGTGTGGTATCCGGCAGAGTAGAATAGAACACACCCATTACACTCACGGGTGTCGTATAAGGCGACTAATGTCTGAGGCAGAACACCTTGCGCCTCCGTAGACCAGAGAATGGGCAGCAGCGTTTTCTGTTAGGCTTTCATTACTGCGATCTCCAATCCGCCTGCCAAGCGTGGAGTTTACGGCAAATTCCTCCCATCATGGGAGAGGCTTATGTCCAGCAGTGGACGTTATGGGCTGTTGTAGTGTCCAGTGATTTCTTGTCCAAAAAGTTTGTTCATAAACGTTTTGATCAGCTTTTATTTATTGTGTGACACTGCCCCCCAACCCTCATATTTAATCCGATTAATTCCTGAATGCACCTCCAAAAAGGTGTCAGTTAATGATTTTTGCTATTATTATTACTAATCAACCGTATATTTTTTTTTTGATAAGCCTATATTGTCTTATTGCTGGGCAAAGGTCTCCCCCATAGCCTTCTACTCTTCAAAACGTGCGTTTTTCCCCGGCCAATCAAACAGAAACGCCTTTAAGTCGTCACGCCAGCGTATATTAAGGGCTAATATTTCAACAACAGAAGAGGAGCTCGTGGCTAAATAATAACAGCCGCTCGGGTCGATCTTTAGGTTAAGCCGTGCTTGCCTAGGTTGGTCTGTGGATGGGTGACCACCCATTACATACCGAGTTTCCTCCGTACCTCGGAAAGCACGTTAAGACGTTGGTCCCGGCTGTCATTTGTGATCTTTGACAGTCGTTACAGGTAGTCAGTGGCCCAAAAAGTCTGACAACCAGTCTTACCAAGGGGTATCGTATTACCCAGTACTAACTGGGTTGTGGAGGTCAGATAGGCAGTCGCTCCATCTAAAATACTGCTGAATTCAGCTGCATCCGGTTAGACTGGAAGTCGACCCCAATATAATTTGGGAAAAGGCTAGGCAGATGATGATATCAACAACAAAAAAAATGGATGGATGAGTGATGAAACCCGTTCCTGTAATTACCTTATTAAGTATCACAGCCATTTTTAAAACACTCAGTTCGATCACTAGTCATAAGTGATAGATATCTAAACAAAAAACAATAATTATTTATTTAAAAAAAAAATTAAAGAACGATGGCAAAGACATGGTTAGTCACACAAAGCTCAGTAGCAAAGGTGAATTTATAACTCCTGTCATCTGCTCATACGTACTACTGAATTTACTGACGGTCGACCAGTTTTCAACTTCATAACCTACGGCATAAAGGTGAAAAATGGTAGACCGTCAATTAACTCAATAGTATACTATGTAAATAACGTCATGTCTTTTTACAATACTTAAAATGTCACTTAGGGGATATCTTCCGTGATTATTGATTAATAGCAAAAGACAAAGAAAGAGGGTAGACAGATTTATCTGCTTCTAACAATTTTTTCCATCCACCCGCATTCTCCAGTCAACCCGCAATCATGGCGCTTGCAACAGCGTCGAAATATCGGGAGCTGAAAAATAATCAATAATCACGGAAGCAATCCCGTATGTGACATTTTAAGTATAGTTATGAGCCGTGAAAGCTTAAAACAGTGTATGTCTTTTTACATTTGTTTAGGATGTCCTGTTAACTGACATTCTGTTGTACCTCCAGCTTCATTTAAAGCATTGAAGTGCGGCTAAGATTTCACGTTTTAATAAGCCTAATCTATTGTGTTTATTAATCTTGTTTTATGTTTGGCTTATACCTATTGTATAAGCCATACAGGAAACACCTATACCGTTAACTATATGATATCATATCGTAGAGTAACTGGGTTGTGGAGGTCAGATAGGCAGTCGCTCCATGTAAAAACTGGTATTCGGTTGCATCCGGTTAGACTGGAAGCCGACCCCAACGCAGTTGAGCAAAGGCTAGGCAAATGATGAAAGCGTTGAAGAGAAGTCTTTCATCAATAGGTTTTTCCCATTTCACTTCGTACGTGAATCACGACATCCCATTTTAATTTGTTTTAGATTAACGACTCTCTCATCGTAAAAGTTTCATCTTGTAATCTATCTTCAACATTTTCTCAGGATCATATGGAATCTACCAGCATCCTGCGAACCGCGACGTTTACGAATTCATGATCATTAACCTCATTAAGGTTCGGCCAGATGATAGAATTTTTATTTAATAACTAACTGTTGCCCGTGAGCTGCGTCTGCGTGAATTTATTATAAAAATATTAAGCCCCATTTGATTCGGATTTTGTTAACAATTTCAAGGGTTTTTTCTTACAGAACCCTAATCCCTTTTATAAAATTCAATCTCAATCTAAGTTACTTCCTATAGCATGAGCTATCTGCCAGTAAAAGTCCCGTCAAAATCGGCCAAGCCGTTTCGGAGATGAGCCGGAAAAAACAGACAGACAGAAATGTAAAAAATATGTGTTTTGTTATAAATACGGTATATACTTTCATAAGCATTCAGTAAAAAGCTGTTATTCGAAATTACAAACAGACATTCAATTATATATATTATAATACTACATAAAGCTCGATTTATTATTATATATCTAGCAATTAATAGTAGATTTTACAACAAGTGCACAAAACGAACCATTTTTATCCGAGACTTTCAGCAGCCCGAGCCGAAGGCGAGGGCTGATAGTAATGTCGAGGATAAAATGGTTTCGTGGACGAGTTATAAACTCTGCTTTTCACTTCGATTGCGAGGAAATAAAACAGTAGTATAACATAACATTTCTTTAAATAAAATTCAAAGTAAAATTAGTACAGTTTTGAATACTGAAGGAAATTGTTTTTCCCGGCATATTGCCGCTTAATTTTTTTAAATCTTACGACATTGATATTAGGCTTGGGCTGCAGACCAATACAGCCTACTATTAAATTAATTTTGTAATAATAATTTTCTTAAATTAATTTATTAACCTACCGTACTTGAATTTAAATTTTAATATCTTTTATGCCTTAAAAAACACATAAGGCAAATAAATTAAAGTAAATATTATAAAATAATAAATTCTATCTATGAACTTCTTATTGTGTTGGCTGTATGGCTCATTTTCTTTGCCTTAATATATACATTTATGAGTAGATACCTTAATGCACAAAATTTGATTTTGTGCAGCCTATATTCTGCACGCCTATAACCTATAGCCTATATAAGCACTTTCAGAGTATGAGAAGTGAAAAACATTTTAATACTACACTACTACTTGTATGCTAACAGTGTCTACGCTTGATAAATTAATAAAACCATTATTATTTAAATCTGATATAATAATAAAAGGGTAATTAAATCAGGGGAAGCGATAGGAGCAAAGGTCTTCACGCATTTGATATCCCGGTCAAAATGAGTAGAAATAAAGATACGCTTAGCTTCAAAAATGGCTATACAAGTCATTTGAATAAAGGCTTCATGTAACTAAAATTACAGCCTACGGCTCCAACCATCCCAAAAAAGGAAAATATCAGAAAAGATAAGACCGTAAAGTGTCATTCCAAGGGTGGACAGTGATAAATTATTCACCATTCCCATCCCACGGATAGCTCTCCAAACATTGATATTACAAGATCTGTCGACCAAAGGAAATTATTGTTTTCCACAAATATCGTTTTTGTATATTTTATGTAGATATATTCAAATTGTGAGATGGAAGGATCGGGTTTTGTCAGAAAATATTGTATTTTTATGTTACCTCGCCAGGTTGGTTTTGCGATCAGTTGTTTTGGCTTCCGTTATATTTAAATTCTTCACTGTTGTAGAAAAGCATTTTACGAGATTATACTGCATCCGGGGTTCGGAACGAACGTGAAGCCGTTGGTCCCGGCAGTCATTTGTAGATACTTGTCAGTCGTTACAGGTAGTCAGTGGCCCGAAAAAGTCTGAGAACCAGTCTTACCGAAGGGTATAGCTGCACCCGGATAGACTCTTAGTTGTACTTAGGTTGTCTGGAAACCGACCCCAACATAGTTGGGAAAAGGCTAGGTAGGTGATGACATGCGTTTGCTTTACCGCACGATGACGACAATAAAATTATAATGAAAATATCACTGGGCAAATACTGGTTGGCAATTATGACGAATTTACCTAACTAATCAATAATTCCGCGAAAAGAAAAAAAAAATGTTAGCAAAATTAGATATGAGTTTTTCCTGAAAATTTTGTTGAAAATAGTTACCTATTTTAGGTTTTTCAGAATTCTGGCACTCCCTGTACCTATGCATATCGAAATAAAGAAATAAAACACAAAAATAAATAATTTATCACATGACCTGCCAATCTTGTAGGTACTCTGTAGGGCTCACTACCTGGACACGGAAAAAAGCGAAAAACTTCATAGAAACAGCAGGAAAACCTCACGTAAATTGGCAATTAAGGCTAGCAACAGTTTCCTTCTACAAATTAAAACTGTACAGGTCGTTCCCCGGGTTTACCATAGAAAATCGCATCGCACTGTACATCGATAGATTAATTCTGCTACACCAATCATGGCTGATGGAATCTGCGGGGAAACGATTAAAAATTTACGGGAAATTACGATTTTTAACCAGATATTCGGATTTCGGATGATCGAAGTTAGTATTGGTTGATTAATCTGATTAGAGATTAACTGGCGAATAATTGATGTGTAGTAGATTTTGTTATTTGATTTTGGGTAATTAAATTTGTGACGAAATTTGATTAGTAATATCAAGTTATTACTAAACGAATTACCTTTTTTTTCTTTTTTTTTTCGTATGGGAAATCATCAAATTACTCCTCCCGCTCTGGGCGGAGCAGGAGGGAGTGTCAGACTTTTACTGACTGAAACCCATCCATGTTCCTTCATCGCCCTTTGTGTTCCGGGGCCACGGTATCTCTTTCGAATAGTCCGGCAACCCCGGCAGGCATCGGCCCTTGCCTCCTTCCTTTTGCTGACACTCTTTGAGGCGCGCGTGGAACACGAACGCGCCGTCGACACGGCGTGTCGTCATGAGACGGACGGACGGCGAGCTAGGGCCTCTGCTCGCCCAGGGCGTCTCCCGCGTAAACGAATTACCTTCATCCGTGCCATGCTTCAGCCTTGCCTTTTCCCGACTATGTTGGAGTCGGCTTCCAGTCCATGGAGCCTATTCCTCAACCCAGTTAGTAACACGGATAACACGGTACTCCTTGGTTACACTGGTTACGAATTACTAATTTAGTCTAATATACGTATCATTGCCGTGTTTTATTGTTTGTTCGTTTTATTGTTAATTTTATACTTTGGTTTTGTTCTGAGCGTTGTCAAATAAATACTTTTTCTATCTTTCTTTATCATGCTAAAGGATCAATCAAACTGGCACGGACAAATTGTGAACAGGTTGCAGACACCGGACACTGACCGATACTACAGTAAAGTATCTGTTCGGAGCAATTTTTCCGTGCCGATTTGATCGAACGAACCTTTACTGAGTGAGTACGTGTAGGTGATTTGGCAGAATGAAACCATACTTGTTGAGAATGTTTGCCTCTTTGCGAGTATAATAAGCTTCTTATTTCGTATCGATGTTACGACTTATACGAGGTGTACGGACCCTTCACGGAGCCAAGCACTCTGTACATCTAACTAAGTACTTGTACTACGCAAAAAATATCGCTGAGAAATGACTTTGTTCTTGGTGTGAAAAATTACGTTTAACACTATATGATGCATTTAGTAGTACAAGGGGCCATGGAGGTGTTCAAAGTGAAGTTATAACATTAAAAACTTTTATTTTTTTAAAGTTGTGAATTTTTTGAATCTTTTACCTCCAATATCTCCGTAACTAAAAGGTTCCCAGGTATGGTCCACACCAAAAAAACTAAGACAATGGCGGGGAAAACAAATGCCTTGCAACTTCTTCAAGGGTATTTTAACACACTACTTTATGGACCCAGTATGTGATCGCAGTTTGTAAGTCTTCTAACGTGCAGGTGTAGTGACATGAGAATTATGGGTATGAGCTTATATTGTCTCTAGTATTTATGCATTTCCCAAGCAAAGCCAACAGATAAATCTAATCTCCCATTCGGGGAAAATCGCCTGTTTTACGCCAGCATAAATTAAATCGTTTCATGTCTATAAAGTGTCTATATGAAGGCGTTACTGCCGCATAAATTTATTTTATGCTGAACATAATGCTGAGTAAATGAATAAATCATAATTGTGTTCATTCAGTAGTCTATTTGATTATGAAATTTTCCTTATTCTTTGTTCCAATCTTGAAAAAGAAATATGCCCTTTTAGAAAGATTATTGACTAAGTTCGTTAAACATTGTAGAATATTCAACATAATCAGCTCCCACCAGGTTCCTCCCACTGCTGGGAGATAGGACTCCTCTCTAGGCTGTATAACATCACGTGGGCCCAGAGCGGTTAGGTGGATAGCGTTGCGATGCGTAAATAGGCACCTACATGAAACAATATCAGGTTCCTTTTATCTAATGGGTGTAAAAATACTATTAACGAAGCCGAAAGGCACTGGGTTTTCCCATATTGCAATCACGTTTTGTTCTAGACCATAGGTACCTGGTAACCTTCTAGTTACGGAGATATTGAGAGTCAAAGTTCCAACTTTTTCTACAATAACAAGTTTCTAATGTTATAACTTTACTTGAAATACCTCCAATACTATTCATTGCATCTATCAACACAATAATTTGAGTGCGTTACATTGTGTCATATTGTAAACATGACTGAACTAGTGGGAACAGACGATTTTTCACCCCAAAAAAAAGTCGTTTTCAAGCAAGATCTTTTCCGTAAGTACTTATTTTAATGCACAAAATGCATGGTTGACGGTTAAGTGAACGGCCTATTTACATCTTGTATGTCTTTAGCCTAAAACGGATTAAAAAACCTGAACATCCCAACAGAACTATTCCTCGACACAAACAAAACAATATAACAATAGTTATTAATATAACAACCAAAACCGTCCACATTCCACAAGTTCTTCCTCTTGAAATGTAATCGACGAGCATTCTCCATCGAAAACTTCGCAGACGGTATTCGTTTAATTAAAGTTTGAGTATTAATTGATTTCGTTGAGAGTTCTCCCCATAAAGGAACTAAAATTGAACTCAAGTGGCATATAAAGGTGCAGACGGAAGATATAAAAGCGCTTTCGTGATTATTTAAATTGGGATAGTTTTAAGAGCTTTTTAATTAAGTATTATAAGTATCAAACATTATAGCTTTGTCGTAATCTGTGACGAACTTTTGACTAATTAAGCAATAACAGATGCCGCGGATTAACAGATCGCAGCGACAGGGTTGGTTTATATTGGGTACTAGCGGACTTCACGTGGTTTCACTCGCGTAGTTCCCGTTCCCGTGGGAGTATGGAGATAAAATATAGCCTATGTTGCTCGCTGATAATGTAGCTTTAAATTGCTGAAAGAATTTTTCAAATCGGTCCAGTAGTTTTTAAGTTTATTCGTTATATACAAAAATACAAATCTTTCCTCTTTATAATATTAGTATAGATATAGGTAAAAATATCCTTAACGAATTAAAAAAAAGAAAAAAAAAAAAAGGTTCTGCCCGTCATTGCATCTTTTTTGTTTGTTTTTTACCATCCTGTGATTTTTCACCCACAAAAGTTATTTCCCGGAAATATTTTTTGGCCTCGAGTTACTTTATTATTTACTTTATTTATTTATTAGGTATTTATTTATTAAATAAAAGTTTACAAAAGTCTTAAAGTTATGACAATGCCTCACAAAACCGTTTTCACGGTTTGTCTGTGGGAACGGAACATTACATTTTTTTGACTTAGTTTGATGTACAGAATGGTTGGTTGAAAGCTTTGTGAAGAGTTCCTTTGCACCTTGTATGCTACTCTGTGGAAACGCTTCTGTAGGCAACATTGTCTCCCGTCACACATAAAGTAACATGGACACCAGTAATGCTGCTGATGTCTATCAAGCCCGAAGGCACCACAGATAAGCCGATTCGAACAAGGCACTCTACGTAGTGTCTAGGTGTCTACTGTAAACAAATAGTATATTACAATCATATACACATCTGTGGGTGATACCCACAGATGTGTATCAAAGTACAGTGTCTATCATTGCGATTGGGTAGCATTGCTGCTGCAGTTTGGGAAAGCGGTACCCTCCATCAGTGCTTTATGATGTTACTAGCTTCTACCAGCAGCATCGCTCGCGTGAAGTTTGATTATTGTCCCATGGGATCTTACTACCGAAATAAAAAGTATCATATGTGTTAATCCAGGTTATAAACTATCTGTGTGCAAAATTTCATCCAAATCTGTTCAGTAGTTTCTGCGTGAAAGAGTAACAAACATCCATACATCCATACTCACAAACTTTCGCATTTATTACTTGTAGGAAGTCTGTATGGTGTCGGACGTAAAGAATAGGACCACCCCATATCTTCCCGTGGGTGTCGTAAGATGCGACTAAGGGACTTACCAGAGAATGGGCAGCAGCGTTCTCTGTGCTTTTGTAACAACCGTACTGCGATCGCCAACCCGCCTGCCAAGCGTGGCGATTATGGCAAAACCCCCCAAATGAATAGCGCACAGAAATGGCCCCCAGGGCTCGGCAGCCCGTCTAACCTCAACTACGGCAGCGGTCGAGGCTACGGCGCGTGGCAAGGGATACGGGACCGGTCAACATGACAACGGATCGGACACTTGGGGGAGGCCTATGTCCAGCAGTGGACGTCTTTCGGCTGAAATGATGATGAGGATGAAGTAGGAAGGATGTAAGGAAGGGGCTATGAATGTATTTTTTATAAGGAAAACATATCAAAGGAGAGATGAATGCATTGTGTAAGTAAGTGATATTATGGCTAGGATGGAAGTGAATGCTAAAATAAAAAAGAGCTGACAGACGACACGTGTGGTATGAGAGTCGGGATGCAGCTGTGCAAATCAGAAAACGCTTGTGAACGCAAAAGATAATTTATAAGACATGTGTGACCATTTTACGCATGACGACCAGTCAAGCTATACAAAACTAGTATCTCTCTTTGTACGGGAAATCTATTTAAAGCGAGGCCATGTTCTAGTGGAAATGTATAGCTTGATGTGTCGCGTGTCGTGTGTACGAGGAAATGTTTTTGAAATATTTTTAAGTGCCTTCTAAATTGGTAATTTTTAAAGTCGGTTTTCTCTAACATTCAGCAACTTGTAATCTCAACTCCTGGTGCTGGCTTGCGGAGCCGAGCATTTTTAATGTTTTTATTTAGGCACGAATCCAAGTGTTGCCTATTGTTAGTGAAAACCGAATTAAAGTAAACACCATAAGTAACTTATTGGGTTATAGTAAATCTAATATGGTGGATGTTAGTCTATACGGTCAGCTTTTGTGGTGACAGCCATGATTTATCGCCATGACACCGCTGTATCGAGGCCCTTGCATTTTCCCATTACGGATATAAACTTATAGAAAATTCACAGCGTGGTTGGCTGTTGATAATAAATCTTTTCCAAAGTGATAAGGGCCACTGAAGAAACATCCTAAAACCGAAAGTCACTAATAGCTCAACAGAACAAACTAAAAGAGCAAAATCGCTTTATTTTGCGACCGTGCTCCCCAAGTCCTTAATAAAAATAATATTGAGAACAGAGTAACAATTTATCCAAAGAAAACAAAGTAAGAGCCGTATTAACATGACTAAAAGGAAACCCGCATGATTCACCAAAAATAATGTTGCCAAAGAAAATATTCCAAGTTTTCCCTCCATTTCTAATAATCCGACCTTTTTGTTACAGGATGCGGGAGTACGTGGAGGAAAATGAAAAGAACGACCCGCTCATACACGCTCCCGACAAGAAAAATAACCCTTGGGCTGAAAAAGGGAAATGCATCATTATGTAATCATACTACAAATAAGTAAAAATATCACCAAAATTCTAAAATATTCAGTTTAAGAAGATGGATCCGAGTCTGGTACACTCTGACCGACGAGATCGACATTCTATCCAACACAGATGGTAACGAGATTACTGGCGACAGTATGAAGATGTAGAAGAACCACCAAACTTAGAGCCAAACGTCGAAGATTACTTTAATTTCATTATTATTTTGTTTATGTAGTTTTTGTTCCCAAACGAATCTAGTCCCCTATAATTCTAATGTAAAGAATGTACATTTAGACTGTGCGCGAAGCAAGGATGTACTTATGAATGTTTTTTGTTAAAAATGAAGTTTTAAAAATGGTTGTAAATACGTTAAATTTTGTATTTCTAGTAATAGAATGTTCGGACTTGATACTATCGGTAGAGGTTTATGGGAAAGTTAAAATGAATGGGATAAAGAAATTGTAATGTGGAAAGTGTAAACTAATCTTAATGGAACGTTGACAACCGAATATTATTTATTTGAAGTAAAACTAGACGAGTATTACCTTGAAAATTGTTTAGAATATATTTTGTAATGAACCCATGCAGTTCCATACGAATATAAGCAACTTCCTTTTTCATCTGTTTGTATGGATTTGGGATGGATTCTATACAAACCAGGCAACGTGTTCAATGTCACTGGGCCTGGTTTATAGACAGACTTTGCCACAAGTTTAGAGGATAAAATAATAATTAAATGTGAAGATTCTTTGAGCTCACGAATCTTCGTATTTAATAAAAAATATAATGTTAAACTATAGGGATAATCGCAAATCACAACTTAATACATATTCGCTGAATCACGGATTAGAAAATGTTAAACTATTGGCAATAAACGGAATGTAGGAAGAATAAAGTTAAATGATTAAAAAAAGGTAGAGAAGATGAAAAAAAATGTAAATTTAAGAGTAATGCAACATAATCTTGTTTGAAACTTATTGTTAAGCTGGTAAGGATACTTTTTTATGAACACGGTACATTCCACAGTGCCACTAACTTAGTTGCTTCTAGCAAGTAACTATCTTCTACTCTCCTGTTCTAAATATAATCGCTACTAAGCAAATCTATCATTTATTTCCCGCTCTCTAACATCTATGATTTCATCCCGACACCTTAAAACATAATAAAAACTAAGTACTTCAAACTCAAACTATCAAGTTACAAATTTAAAATGATCTAGCACACATTTAGCTTAGAATAATATTCAAAATTAAACCGATGAAATTCTACCTAAGTCATTGAAAGTTTACTTATAAAGCGATACGTAGTTTCCATATAAAATTCTTCTAAATTCGTAATCTAAGATTTCTGTGACTGTTCTCCAAAATTGTTTGGGGAAGAATTTCAATTCGGATCAAAACAATTTTGGTGTTGCCAGTCCAAGTAGCGCTACTAATCTAACGTTCCAAATAAACGGATTGAATTAAATCCTAATTTTTGATTAAAATAGAAAAATTTAAACTTACGCACTGTAGATAATTATAGATTAAAAAAAAATTAAATCTAACTTTAAACTTAAAAAAAACTCTTTTAAAATTTAAAAACTTCCTCTACCATATCTAGACACGGTGTATGGAAAATCATTCTGGCTGTGAAACGATTCTTGATTTATTTAGATGATTCGTCGCTAGGTACATATCTACACGACCATCTTACACTATTACAACTCACATCGACAATAAAATCATGCGGATTTTCTCTCCCACAGCTTTCTTCACAGCATCACTGTCTATGGAACCTATGTCAATTCTTTATACGTACTTTTCTATGTTATTCATTTACTCTGGCCATTTCTGCTTCCTATATACTTTGTTCATCTTTCTACACACATAAGTTCAACTATCCTTTAGACATAAAAATAGTTATTAAAAAGTTAGAATCTTTAGTAAGTAAAGTAGTCTTAGTTAAGTAACGAAAAATCAACAGTTGTTTGTTAATCAGTATAATAAAAAATGCAATTCAGAGATTTTAACCTTAGATTATTAATAAACTGTTTAAATTAAATTTAGTGGATGATAAGGGGTCTAATATAAATGTAGTGGCAAAATCTGTCATTGATTTCTATGTTAGCGGGTCGGGGAATTTTCAAGGGAGTACTTTTATGATTATTTTATGTTTTTTTTTGTAATAATTTTATTTCCTTGTTATGCTATGTTATTGAACCAAAGATTTTTCACGGACCGAGGTCCTGAATTTAATGATTATCGTGACTATCATGCTATCAACTGTCATAATAAAATTTTAACACCGACGTATTAGTCGTTAAAACGTCTAAATGTTTCACTTGATTACCTTTGTTTTATTTATTAATATTAAGAAGTAATAAACTGTAATTTTTAATGGATTTATCCGTTATTAACTAGGTAAGGGTGATATTGGAAATGATTTTTTTAGAATCAATAGCTATAAGGTATCGTATGTTATTATTAATTATGTAATCAGTAATCACTGAAATAAAAGAAAATCTGTAATCTGTGAAGTTTTATTAAACTGCCTGAAAGATATCCCATGTTAATAAGAGGCGATCGTATTGCCATAAACCTAGTGAATCCAGTCTACGAGCTGTCACTAAAAAAATATTACTGGGAAAATCGAAGAATATTTTGCCCGACCTGGAAACCGAGCCTAGAAAACCATACTGAGCAATAGTACTTACGACCACTCCACCAAACAGGCTCTTGAGATTTTGTGAATAGTATTTTAATCTTGACAAACCAACAGTATGCCTGGTTCTCTCTGAGCGTACCTGGTTATTTCTAAACATACCAGAACATAAAACATAAAAATTCCAAATAAACTATAGCAAGAGAATTATTTATTTAAATTCAGTATGTACGTACATTATTTACAAACTACAAATAGATTCAAAATAATAGTTAAAAATATGTACAAATGCGACAAGAATTAAAGCGCTTCATAAATTCGTAAACACGTGGCGGCCAATAGGAAAAGTGCCCCAGACGGCTGGCAGCACTGAAACGTCGGATGGCAATGCTGATTCTTTGGCCAATAAATAAAGGCCAGTCTTCTGGTCACGTGAAGATTCGACCAACCGCTTGGCGAGATTCCGAAATATAATACTAGAAGAAAAGAATTGAAGAATTTCATCAAAGAAAATCGGATCAAAAACTACAAGTACCCTGAAACGTAAGTATGAAAGTACCTACTATAACAATGTTCATAAAGAAAACAAAACAGCTGCTTTTTATATCAAGAAAACTAGTAAAAGTTTATTGATGAAAGGGTTGTCGTTATACTCGAGGTGCTCCAAGTCATAGCCCGGCAATCTGACACCGATAGTTTCAAAAGCTTGCTTGTTTATTTTATGTCTCGCAAAGTTAAGAGATTTTACCGGTGTCCTTTTTATGTTTTTATAAGTTAGGTTTATTCCTAGTTTTTTTGGGACAGAAAGGAGGTGGAGATGGAGCAAAGATGACGAATAATAATAGAGAAGTGTGGAAGAAGAATGGCATACGATTCAGGATGCCTTCGCCCTTAAATGGGCACCCAATGATAGTAATTGAACAAATGTTTATGTAGCTAATTTATTTTATTTTATTGTAATTTTAATCAATCTATTTATTTAAAATTTTATTTTTTCATTAAATTATTGTTTAAATACATGTTCAATTATTACGAATGAATTTATTAATTTAGAGAACCAAATGTATAAGAAAAATAAAAGAAAGAAAGGGAAATTAAGAATTTATATTATGTAATGAATTTTAAAATGTATTTTTTTATAAAGGCCTTAATAATAATAATAGAAGAAGAAGACATGCTAGGCCCTATATTCTCATTCCCTAAATATAGTAAATACTGGCTGATTCGAGGAAGCACGGGAAACCAGCAGTGGGATAGGTACATCGGTAGGTGTTCCATCCAGGTGCTCAAAAACACAACACTAACGGCAGAAATCCTTAGTGCTAGTACACTCAACTCCACGTCCATACTTCTTGAGTAACAGCCTCTTTCTAGCATAGCAATAAGAATGATTTTCGCAGTTCAAGTACGCGTGTCGTTGAGTGTTTTCGCCGGACAAAATTCTTTAACACAAAGAGCTCAATTATAAGTCCTAGTTACCGGTATTGATTTTGACATATGAGTAAATTCTCACCCTCCCCTAATGATAGAACCTATTGATTGAAGTGATTGGATTGAATGGCTATAAATATACTTTATTGATAAAGTATTTAGCTACTTATTGAATAATTGAGTAAACAGGTAAATGGCAACTTTAAATCGCAATAAATAGATGATTAGAACTCGAAAATAGACAGTTTAGGATATATGAACAGCTTGAGCGACTTTTGTAAGTAAGGTCTTTGGGTTCTTTGCCCAGGTCAAGCAAAATGTAATTGGGCTTTTACATCAGGAATTACAATGGACTATAATCACATTTGGTAAGCAGAGCAGTGGTGGCCCAGTGGAGAGCAGTGGTGGCCCAGTGAAGAGCAGTGGTGGCCCAGTGGAGAGCAGTGGTGGCCCAGTGGAGAGCAGTGGTGGCCCAGTGGAGAGCAGTGGTGGCCCAGTGGAGAGCAGTGGTGGCCCAGTGGAGAGCAGTGGTGGCCCAGTGGAGAGCAGTGGTGGCCCAGTGGAGAGCAGTGGTGGCCCAGTGGAGAGCAGTGGTGGCCCAGTGGAGAGCAGTGGTGGCCCAGTGGAGAGCAGTGGTGGCCCAGTGGAGAGCAGTGGTGGCCCAGTGGAGAGCAGTGGTGGCCCAGTGGAGAGCAGTGGTGGCCCAGTGGAGAGCAGTGATGGCCCAGTGGTGGCGGCCCCGACTTACGAACAGTAAGTCGTGGGTTCGAACCCAGGCAGGCGCATTACTTTGTGTAATTTATTTCATCACCACTGCTCTCAAAACGGTGAAGGAAAACATCGTGAGGAAACCGGCATGTCCTAGAACCAAAAATTCGAAGACATGTGACATCTACCAATCCGCACTGGGCCCGCGTGGTGGATTATAGCCCATTCCCTCTCATAGAGAGGAGGCCGTGTCCCAGCAGTGGGAACATTAATAGGCTGATGATGATTATTACATTACACTCAAGCAATAAATGGTAAAATGTAAGTACACTAAGCACACTTCTGTCACACCCTGCGGACAAAGTGGGCGTGATATTGTAAACATTGAAGTGCACAATAGGAGGGAAATAATTTGATCTATAGGTAACTAGCACTTCGCCCGCGACTTCTTCCGCGAAAATTGTGATAGCTGGACTATTTTGCATGATATCAATATAATTTATAGCCTATGCTACTCGGTGAAGATAGAGCTATCTAATGGTGAAAGAATTTCAAAATCGGTTGAGCAGTTCTTGAGTTAAATTGTAATAAACAAATAAACAAAAAATCCATTCTCTCCTCTTTATAACATTAGTTGAAATAAATCAAATTATTTCCTGAAACGAAAAAGCCAACCAATAAAGTCAAATAAGAATTAGACACCCTTCAATTCTAAACCTTATTTTCCTTCTCAAGTGAAAAATAACCTAAAATAAATATGTTTTCCACCATTCCGAAGTTGAAATGAAAACAATAAGTATTCTGAACGCGGAAAAGGCAAACAACTCAATATTCTTTGGGACAAACAGTGGGGCTTGAGTTGTTTTTATCCTGTTTTAGAAGATTTTCTAAAACCAGTGTTTTTTCAACTGATTGTTTAATTTAAATGTGAATTATAAAACCTGATGGTGGACTGTTCCATAAGATATGAAGGTAATATTTTTAGCATATATCTTGTTAAAGAAAAACAGAAGCACTGTACGTGAAATTGTATTTTTTTGTAGTAGCCATGTAAAGCACCAGCACCTGGGCAAAGGCCTCCCCTATATCCTTCCAGGTACTCTTTCCCTGCGCCACTTCGAACCAGCCTTCGTGATGCACGTCTAGATCATCTGGCGGCCTCAGCGGCGCCGTCCTTCCTCAGGCATCCATCGCGTCGTATATGGTTCTAAAATGACATATAGTGGGAAATAGGTTTATAATACATAATTAGGAGTGACGTAACATCATGCCTGTAATCCCCAAAGAGCTATACAGAGGTGTACCTATGGGACCAACATATCGCCACTTATGTTTAAGTCCCATGCAATAGTGGGTGAGTCTATTGCAGTCAAACGGACACAAATCTAAACTCTGTCGCTACTATTGACAAATTCGTGATGGAAAAATCTAATAACACTTTGCTCGGTATTCACGCATGCGACCACAAGACCAACGAGAGAGTCTGGATGTATATAACAGTTAAAATTGGAACAATACAGAATAGTAACTTTCTGAAACTTTCTGCTAACATCCATGCGAACAATGGTTTAATGTAATTTGTATGTTTCAGTAAATGATGAGTAATGCTCACTTTCCGCCGTTTTCTGCTAACTACAGTTAAAGGATATTATGTCGGCTTCTGTGGGCAATTTGTACTTTCTGTATGTTACCCTTTCTGGTTGTTATTTGTATTATTAAATGAATAATAATGGGTTAACAATAATACGCGTAGAATATTTTAAACCTGATCCCATGGGGGTTGGGTCAAAATGAACCGTCACGTTATATTATCTTTCTATCTATCTATTATGGGGCTTAGGTTTCCGCACTTAGTCCTTGTGAGCCATGGTGGCCGATTACTCCAACCAGGCATCTCCAGCAGATCAAACTTGCCGGTCTCCTCAGGGCATCCGCAAGGGATCTTGGTGTTCCAAGGGTCTCCTCGCGAATCTTGGTAACGCCTGTGCACTCAAGGAGCACATGCGCCACCGTTTCCTCCGCCTCCATGCATGCTCTGCACAGGGGATTGTCAGTGATTCCTAGGGTGTGGAAGTGTTTGTTCAGTGAGCAGTGTCCAGTGATAATCCCCGCCACCAGTCACAGGCTCTGTCCAGGCGCAGAAGGCGTCTGGTCAGTTTTGTATCCAGGGATGACATAGCTTCCTTGGATTGCCTGCATCCTGGTGTCGAGGTCCACTCCGCTTGTATTTGAGTGTGATCTTTTAACCAGCTTCTTAGCTGCTTAAAGGGATAGCCACAATGGGTTCAGGTCTGTAGAGTTTTATCCTGGATCCTCTTCTGGCAAGTTCATCGCATCGTTTCCAAGTGATCCACTGTGACCTCTAATCCATTGTAGCGTTACCGTGTTGTGCTTTAGTACCGTGATTCGTTCTAGGGCCTTGTGGCATTCTAGTGTTAGTTTCGACGTGATCTGATAACTCTTTAGGGATTGAAGAACTGAGGCACTGTCGGAGAGTATTCGAATATTGGTATCCGTGACCTCCCTGGCCTCTATAGCGTGTGCCGCTTGGATAATACCTACACACTCTGCTTGGTAAACAGAGTTGACCATTCCAAGTGGTTTAGATATCTTGATGTTTAGGTCGTCGGAAAACACCCCGACACCTGTCCCATCGTCGGTTTTTGATCCACGTTATACACACATCAACACGGTCTAGGGATATTTTAAAAAAAGCGAATTACTACCAATGTGTTAATTATTTATATGACATGTATATATTTAAAAGATACGTTATTTAATATTCTACCATTTTTTAATAATGGTTAAGGTATAGATTAAAATTTCAGGATTTTATGGAAAAAAAATGAAGCATAGACGGAAACCGTATATGAATGAACTTTTAATTTGTGAGTAAAAACTGAAAAAAATAGAAAAATCATTTAATTTGTGTTTATAAACTTGAAGTTAGTAGTCTGAGAAAGCGCCCATGATGTTCATAACACATCGGCAACGATTCGGCATGCTCAGAACAAGGTTGTCAATGTCTTGCTGCGGAATATTGTCCCATGTCCAGAAGGACATGCGCGGAGGTGCGCAAAAAGTTGATCTTCTGTAGCCAGATTTTCAGGAACTTCCTTCAGAGCTCTTCTTTGCAGCATATCCCACGCATGCTCAATGGGATTTACATCTGGCGATTGAGCAGGCCAGTCTAAGGCCCTAACATTATGTGTATGTAACCAAGCTGCTACCGTTCTCGCCGTGTGTGCCCAGGCATTGTCGTGCATGAGCAGGAAATCTTGCCCCATTTGTGTTCTGTGGGGCAAGATTACGGGCCCCAGCACCTGTTGGACGTATCGTTCTGCCGTCATATTGCCCCGCACCCAAACGAGATCCGTCCGTCCTCCAAGACGAATTCCTGCCCAAACCATAATTGTTCCTCCTTGGTATGGGTGAACTTCCTGAGGGTTCTGGAGACGGCTCCATCGTCCAGGAACTCGCCAAACACGCGTCCTTCGTGAATCTGGATGGAAGCCGAACCTGGATTCATCCGTGAACAGCACATTGGACCATTGGTCACGGCCCCAGTCCACGTGGTTCCGAACCCATTCTAATCGTCGTCCACGATTGCCTCTCCGTAAAGGTGGGACCCGGAGTGGTCTACGAGAGCGTAGATTGCTTTCATGCAGTCGCCTTCTTACAGTTTGGTCACTCACAAGCACTTGGTGTTCCACTCGCAGCCTTTGGACCAATTGAGTCGCCGTTGCATTTGGTTGTGCTCGCGCAGTAATTTGCAAAAATCGGTCTTGTCTGGGGGTAGTGATGCGACTTGGCCCCCGGTGCCTCTCCGCTACTTCACCTGTGGCACGATAGCGTGTCCACAATCTTGAAATTACATTTTGATGGGTCCCTATGGCCTCAGCAACATTACGCTGAACAGATCCAGCTTCCAGCATTCCCACAGCTCGTAACATCTCCGCCCTCGTCAAATGTCGGCGTTGCATGGCTACAATACCTCAATTTTAACTTTATCTTTCGTTTAAAAATGAAAAAAAACTGTAACTAAACGTAATTCGTATTGTTTTCTAAATTTCGCACAAATGAAAATTCCCTCTCCTATACATCAAGACATTTTTATGCCACCGAACCAAAAGAATTTTCAAAAATTAAAATTTGGAATTAGTCTGAGATAAATTACAAACAAATCGGTGTATAAAAGATTCCAATGCGGCCAGTACTTTTCGAGTTATTTAATTGAGTATGAAATATCCCTAGACCGTGTTGATGTGTGTATTATATTGATGACCCGGATAGCGCAGCGGTAGTGAGGCTGCCTTACGTTCTTAGGGTCCCGGGTTTGAATCCCGTTAGGAGCAAATGCTTGTGTGATGAGCATGGACATAATTATGTTTCCGAGTCATGGATGTTTATCATGTATAATAAGTATGTATTTACAAACAAAACAGTATCTAATCAACATATCAACATATCAACTATCTGGGGTCCACGACACAAGCCTCGTTGCTTAGTGTGGCACTAGATGGCGCTGTGTGTATTGTCCAGCGATATTTATTATTATTATTATTTATTATGCTGCTTTCGACTGCCCCGTTGGTCTTTCTAGTCGCAAGCGTTACTGCTCTGTCCTGGGTTCGATTTTTGAGACGGACAAAGTGTTTTTGGGTTTATCCATTACGGATTCAACAATAGTAGCTCCAACTTCAGAAGTTGTTGGTTTGAAACCCCCGTGCCTAAAGACGTTGGTCCTGTGTCATATTTCCCTGGTCTTGTCGAATTTCCGTCACATTGGACTATGTAAGAATTACTCACGTAGTAAGCCGGTACTGTCCCATGCTTTTCCCGCGGCTTCGCTTGCTTTATGTTCGGAAATTTTCCCACAGGATCATTTTAAATATAGCCTGCGACTCCGAGCTAATGTAGCCTGTTAGTGAAAAGTTTCCGGAATAGGATCAGTAATTCCGAAGATACTTTGCCTCTGTATAACATAAGTAGGTACAGATAAGTCGTGGTAGGAAAATAAATATAATTTCCCGTCTCTCAAAATAACGTCTCCCTTTCTTACTTTCAAGGACTCTTCACATAATTTGTTTACAGCGTCACCGTACCTGATGCGATGTTTTTCTTCTCAAATCGGCTTATACTAATGAAGAAAAATACGAGAAGTTCCTTCTTCTTAGCGTGTCAATGGCAATATAAATTGTGTCGGCCCACAATTAAGTAAATAGTTTGGCCTTTCAGTAGCGTCCTTCACGAGGATTACGTATTACAAAAGTAAAAGTTTTGCCTTTATTTGTGGTTGCTTTGTAGTATAATGTTAGTGCCAATTCGGAAACGCGAAAGTTACTGAAGCGCATACCTGTTTGAATTGTAGTATTTACACGAAAATTAAAGAACGTGCGATATAAAAAATAAACTATTATAAAATTCGAGTTGTTCTAATAAATTCAAGCTACGATATTTTCGTCAGCACACACGGTTAAAGATAAAAATATAAAAAAATGTAAAATGCAATATCAAAACCACGTAAACCTTATATCAAAATGACTATGTCAATTACGCGCATTACTTTGTGTAACTTATTTCATCACCACTGCTCTCAAAACGGTGAAGGAAAACATCGTGAGGAATCCGGCATGTCCTAGAACCAAAAAAATCGAAGACATGTAACATCTACCAATCCGCACTGGGCCCGCGTGGTGGATTATAGCCCATTCCCTCTCATTGAGAGGAGGCCGTGTCCCAGCAGTGGGAACATTATAGGCTGATGATGATGATGATGATGATGTCAATAATATATTTTTAATGTTAATGTACGCAATAGTAAGTACTATATAGGTCCTAAAATTTTATCACTCCGTCCTACATAGATTTAATTACTTTAACGTTATAAATTCACGATTCGAAATAAAACTTGTTTGTGACTAAATAAAAAAGAAGCTTTGTAATAAAATCATTAAGCTTTTAATTCATTAAAAAAAACTATTAAGACAGCACTCGAGACGTCGATTAATGTTAATCTTTTTTTCAATTACTTAACCAAATCATCCCATTAAAATTAATCTTTCGGTTTTATGTTTCATAAGAATGATTTATTTTAGAAACACCAATTTAGGCTGCAAAAAAATAAATCATGATCCATATTAAGGCGATTACATGAGCTAAATAAGCAACTGTATTCGTGTTGGTTCAAACTTCGTTTGAAATACTGTTAGAATAAAGTTCTAATCAGCTTGCACGACAAAGTGGTTGTTACGTCAGTCACTGCGGCCGAATAGTGCGAAATGAGTGGTTTTTTGCGATTTACCAAAAATCTATTGATTGGACTAAAAAAGTAAAACACTATGATACTAGTATTTTGCTTGTAGAATTATTTTCCAAAAAAATCAGAATGATCGCATATATTTTAGTGTGGTTTTTAGTCGTTAAAAGAAATTTTTAGAGATAAGTTCGTAATTTTTTTCTATCGAATAAAATTTGTTGTATTATGTTTTCAAAACACTATCGTACTAGCATATATCCTGAAGAATATCATATATTTTTCTGGTTTTGTTTATTGCAGGCAGTCATATGCTTTTTGCATTATAAAACTCATGTAATCGCCTTCATGATTTCTTTTATAAATATACAAGTGACTGAACTACCTGTGGTCATTAGCCCAAAACAATCTCATCGTGTTTAGGTATTGATATCCGTCAAACTTATGGATTTTTTATAATTTAAATTTGACCTTTTATAGACATACATAACATCACCCCTGTAATCCCCGAAGGCTTAGGCAGAGGTGTACCCACATTTCGTCAGTTATTATTAACTCCCCTTTAATACCGGGGTGAGCCTTTTGCCATCAACCGGACACAAATCTAGACTTCGTGGCTGCTACTGAGAAAGTCCTGATGGAAAAACCCAACATCAATTTGTTGACCCGGAAATCGGACCTAGGAGGACCTCATGCTCAGAGTCGCGATTGCAACCATTTGGACATCAAACCTTAAGTACCCTTAGTAGTAATCTTAACTTAAGGCGGGCCGCACTTGTGATATTAACCTTAGAAGCCCAATATACCTACATACTCGTCCCAAATGGGCCGAGGGTATGTGGGACGAGTTGATGAATTACTCGTATCCCAAAGAAAAAATGAAAAGCGCGTTCTTAAGGTTGCACTAGTCGCGGGTTCGAAGTGTTCGAACTCACTGATGCATCTTGCCTGACAGAGTTAGTTCAGTAAGATGCACGATAATTCAAAGTAAAAGATGCGCGTAACAAAATACGTAAATGCCTTTGGAAAATCGAGTTTTAAGAAAAAACTACCGCATAAATCAATTACAAATAAAAGAAAAATGGAGAGATCTTAGCTGAGTTTTATTTGAGCGTCTAAAAGTGACTTATATACGAAGGCAGTTCCATTATTTTTCTACGTTTTTTCAATGTTTCACATTAACTAGGTAAGGCCGGATAAAAAAGATATGATAATTGAAAAGTTGTTTGATTTTTTCATTGAGGTTTAGTGTTGCCATTTTATATTTATTCTGCTAAGCGACAGTAAGTACAGCATAATTGTATTATAATAAGTTTTGGTTTGTTATTGTAATTAAACGGAGAAAATGAATTAACAATACTGTTTATTTCCAAGTGGAAGTGTTCCTTACAGGGAGGTAAAATATTGTAGTGGAAAAATAAATTAATTACTTTCAATTAATGACGGGCAAAAATACTGTTATCCCAAATCTAAAAAAAATATAACTTGGTTTGACAACAGTTGTCAAACCGAGTAAATTTTTTGTTAGATTGCTTGATTTTTTAGATCGCTTGCGCATTGTGCTGAAAAAAAGTAAAACAAATGAATCCACGTAGCTAAAATGCGCCGCGTGCCCGCACAGCATGCGCCGCGGTGGGTTTGAGCCTTATCTTCCTCGAATTGGAATTACCATAGACATAAATCTACAAAAGTTCATGACTGAATTTATATTTATATCGGCCTTCTCGGACAAAAATTCTTGCATAAACGAATTCAGAAGTTGACGCCGAGTTAAACAAGATATTTTTTATTTAAAGACGAAATAATTTAATTTCAGCTAAATTAATGTATGGGCGAATAAAGATAGAATAGAATAGAGCAGCGGTGGCCCAGTGGTGGCGGCCCCGACTTACGAACAGTAAGTCGTGGGTTCAAACCCAGGCAGGCGCATTACTTTGTGTAATTTATTTCATCACCACTGCTCTCAAAACGGTGAAGGAAAACATCGTGAGGAAACCGGCATGTCTTAGAACCAAAAATTCGAAGACATGTGACAACTACCAATCCGCATTGGGCCCGCGTGGTGGATTATAGCCCATACGCAAAATACGCGCTTTGACGTGGAGTTGCGGGCGCCAGCCCGTTATACAATACAACTGCCATTGTCCTTTATTGAATTCTTCGATAATTGTGCTTTGTCAGTACCGGCTTTGTATTGGAAATTTGACACTTCTTTTATTACTAATTTACTAAACTACTATTGGAATCAAATATAACAGCTCACAACTTAGGACCCATTAATGTTAACATTTATCCGTGGTGCTAGGTAACTGGGCCTATCCCAGTTGTAAACGTCCCTTTGTGCCTATTGACCTTGTTTCGTTCTGTCTCCTGCTGATATGGAGGGAAGTGGAAACTACGGTTTTTTCCTACTCCTCCACTATACTTTTCTAATTGATTTCGTTGCGGGATTCAAGACAGTTAAATTCATTCTCTGGGACTTCGTCGAGCTTCATTGTCTCGGCGCTTTTCTGGTAGTCGCCACTGTCGATTCTGGCTTTTAGGAGTTACAGTGGTTTGGGAACAGTGTGGCGGGCTTGTCCCATAAAAAAAATAAAAAAAAAAATTACGCCCTTTACGTTAAAATTGGTAATAAAAACGAATCTTTGGTAACTCGTAACTTTCTATGGCTTTTAATTTTACTATTCTGTTTCCGCACAGACAAAAATAATAGTGAGACAAAACAATATCATGTATAACTTTTGGTGTACAGTGTCAAATAGTGGAGTAATTCCTTTCCGAAATTTCTATGGAAAAAATGTCGACTAGTGTCACCTTAAGACTGGATCCACGCTATACGATCGATTGGGGTTCGTTCATGCATTTATTTTGATAATTACAACTTATTTACAAAACATTGTATTCGACCTGCGGGCCGCGTGTTGCCGACTGCTGCTCTAGATAGTAAAAGCCTGTCAAACTTGGAAAACTAGGAAACAAAAAAACGACTATTTGTGAACACAAAAGGCTAAATTAATAAAGCACTACCATAAATAGTAGAAACTTCCGGACCACTAGCATGAAAAAAGCCCCAGCTCTAACACGGAACATTGAAATAAATTCATTTGTAGATTACCCCAAAAAGCCAGACTTGTAAAATTTATATTCCTATCACCAATGCTTTAAAAGCTCACGTCAACCTGGCTACTGGCCAAGCCGTGGCCGCTTACATAATATACAGGGTGATTGGTTAAAAGGGGCCAATACTATAAGGGCGTGAAGTACTCATAAATACGAGCAACTTTTACTATGGGACTAACTATCAAATAATAAAAAAACCGGCCAATTGCGAGTCAGACTCGCGCACAAAGGGTTCCGTACCATTATGTTGTACCATTATCAACATTAGACAGAACTGCAAAAAAATCAATACATAAACATTTATTTTATTCTATTTTTAATAAACAGAAATGCATATTCTGTGAAAATTTCAACTGTCTAGCTAACACGGTTCATAAGATACAGCCTGGTGACAGACAGATGGACAGTGGAGTCTTAGTATTAGGGTCCCGTTTTTACCCTTTGAGTACGGAACCCTAAAAACTACCGTTGCCTAATTTTTTTCGAATTACGTGACCAATAATGTATAGAGCAGCTAATTTCATGGTCGTTCCTCTAACAAAAGTTGATAATTTTCTGTTAATACTACACGCTCTTAAAGTATTGGCAACGTTTAACAAATCACCCAGTATAAAATCACGCTTGTAATGCCCAAAGTGCTACTCAGACGTAAACCTATGATGCCTGGGTCTTACTGGATACGGAAGGTTATATATCTTGTCGAGCATTGGACTGCGTTAGACTGAGTTGATTAAATAAATAAATGGTGCTGGACATTACACACAGCGCCATCTAGTTCCACACTAAGCAACGAGGCTTGTGTCGTGGACACCAGATAGTTGATATACTGCATAGATACTTTTTGTTTGTAAATACATACTTATTATACATTTAAACATCCATGACTCGGAAACAAATGTCCATGCTCATCACACAAACATTTGCTTCTACCGGGATTTGAACCCGGGACCCTAAGAACAGCCAGCCTCAGTACCGCTGTGCCATTCGAGTCAAATATGAAAAAACTATTCGTAAAATCAATCATATTGAAATATGATTGATTTTACTAATAGTTTTTTCATATTTCTACAGTTACTTTTAAATTCCATGTCATAAGGAGCGAGCCTATTGTCATCAACCGGGCACAAGTCCAAATTGCGGGTGAGACGACTGAGAATTTCCTGTTCGTAAAACCCAATAACATTTCGCCCGACGTCGGCATCGAACCCAAGACCTCGCACTCAGCAAAAACACTAGCTACCACGTTACCAACAGCAGTCGCAGCTTACAAAAAAAAGCCAGACTTGTAAAATATATAACCCTATCACCGACACTAAAAAAATCCACGTCAACCTGGCTCCCAGCCAAGCCACGACCGCTATAACTCCCATATTTACTTAAATACAAACTGAACTGCATATTTATCCAAGCTGCAGGCAATTTGTTAACATTATGTACACAGGAGGTCACATAATGATCTCCCGAAGCCGCCATTACACGGACATTTACTGGTTATAACCGGTTAAATCGGCTTTCATTAACTTTTAGGGGTTGACGGCCGTTTGCGGTTGAGTTTGTCAAATGTGGAGTGCGTAGTTACTTCATTGTAGGTAGGTGGGGTAGAAAAGGGTTCATATTTCTGAAATGACCGTGGAAAAAACAATGCCTTTGTAATTTTATACTTAAATACTTTTTCTTCTCACTAAAACTGACTGTAGAACCCTAGTTTTTTTGAGGGTTGATAATGCTCAATTTAGAGAGAATAGATACAGAATCAAAATAACTACACTTATATAGTTTTACAATTTTGCTTCTATTACTGATTTATTTGTACTTAAAAAACAGTGGACACTCCTTCATACAAATACCTTGGTGAGTCAACCAATGACCAACACAGTGAACAGTCAAAAGGCAAAGGCCTAATAAATATAAGTAATTAAATAATAACATGGTAAGAGTTTATTTATTCAATAACACTGCTCAGTAAAGTTAGCAACTGTTAAACTATATATTTTTCGTTTAAACATCACATAATTACGATAAGTGTTTATGAATGAATCCCCTATGTACTACTTAGGTAATGAAAGTATGAAGTCACCACAGTTTAGAGACTATAATCCTTCAGATGCCTTCCACAATATTAGGTAGATCATCTTTTGCCAAGTCGCAAAGATTTATATCCACAGAGACCATTCCCACCTCACTACCAAATATATAGACTGATCAAAGATACCGGTGATCCTCCAGCTTCGGTTACTACCCATGAAATCCGGATTCATCCGGTTTTACGAGACACCGGGGCCGGTATTGCACCGGGCGACGACATGCATTTTATCCGACGAAAGTATCTCGCTAGGTCTTTGTCGGAGCTACGGATTTTGTCCGACTTTAGATTGAAAATTGTTTGAGCGAAAAAGATGGGATTTTTGTGGTTATGGAGTGGAGAGTATGGAGAAAGGTGTACTTTGTTGTGTGGTAATCGGATAAGGGTGAGTAGATAAATGATAGCTCAAAATATACACTAAATAATAATAGACTCTAACACGAATGTGAGTTTATTGAAAATGGAGTACTCCAAGACTACTTCATAATACACTTTCAATCACAAATAACGAATTTAGAAGAACTTTACGAAAACTTGGTGGTGGTTGAAGAAAATCGTATGTTACGGAACGTGAGCAACGCACTAAATGTTGTTAAACTGTAAACATGAAAGGCATTGCCAATGTGAGTGTTACACAAACACATTACAGTTTATTATGTTGATGAAACAAATATAGAACGAGTATGACTCGTATAGCAGGAACAGTAATTAGTTTAGTCGTCTTTCCTGGATAGGTATACATATAGAGATTAAGAATTTGATCACCCTGCAACTTCACCATCACGTTTTAAATAATAACTCAGCAATGGTTACCAAAATTACTATAATCGAATAACCAGAGAACTAACCTGTAACTAAAGAAAATAATATCTACAAACAAATAATACCACAAAATGCACTACCACAAACCACACTCCACTATGTCATCCACCAAACATCCCCATTATTTACTGCACAAAACTACAGCAAAGACACAAGTATTTCATATACCTGAGCTATTGTTCCAGCACATAATATATAACGCCGAACACACAGTTGGTGGGTAGCCAAGTCGCACAGCCCAGAATCTTTGACGCCGTACTCTCTGCATAGTTGAAAGTTAACTATTTGGATTTCTGAAGATTTGTTACGTTATGTTCTAATGTACATGTAGGAGGCTTAGATTCTTGGAAAGCTGTGAGTAATATTAATACTAGTCTTGTGGGTATAAAGTCACAATAAAGTAACACTTCAATGTTCAATGTGTAATGTCCAGCGATATTTATTTAATTAAACTCTCGCACAACATTCTATTATTTGGGTAATTGCATCTATGTTACCTTCTCGTCCACGCCCAGCCAGGTTCCGTAGCCCAATGCTAGTATCTCCCGGCCGTTGTTCAGTTTGAATGTTGGGATGTTTACCTGGAATTAGAAAAAAAAAAAAAAAAAAAAAAAAAAAAACTTCAATGTTTTCGTATAATACGACAGCAATTTTCGTTTTCATCATCATCTGCCGAGCCTTTTTCCAGTTACAGGCGAATGTGGTACCCCTGGTAAGACTGGTCGTCAGACTTGCAGTCTTCTTACCACCCGTAAAGACTCTCAAAGATCTAAAAAATACAGCTGGGACCATCAGCTCTATCTGATTTCCGAAGCACATGGGTCTCGGTATGTAATGGGTGGTCTACACCGTGCAATCAATTTATGAAAAACGTCAAAAGAGATTTGACACCCGAGAATTAGAAATTCTAAAACAGGGCCTTAGGTGCGTTAGCACTTAAAAAATCCTGAAAGAAAAAATAACGTATGTTGATGATGAATAGATAAGTCATTTTATTCTTACTTCAAAGATTAATAACAAACAAAACCACTTAATTTTTAATTAAAAAACAACATACACACACACACATTACACACACACACATAAATTATATAATTTGCTACGCAATATTTCTTTCTCATGCTATATGAAATATAATATTTTGAGAGTTACAATTAGTATAGTGGCTTTAATGCACAGTTCGTATCAGTCGCACAAATTTATGTAATTATTTCATACTCTAAACTGAACTATTTTGTAAAATAATAATGTAATTTCTGTTCCTAATAGTTTTGTTAATGAATTTGTAATGAGCTTTTCGTTTGTTTGTCCATAACGTAAGCTAAATTGCTAATATTACACATGCGAAACTGCATACAGTCGCGATCAATGAAATATATATGTCACAGTAAGATAGTTATAGCCGTGTAATATTAATATATCGTGCTCGTACCATAGTTACAATCCTTGTAATCTTACTAGGATTTAGTTGTGAATCGCTTTCTTAACACTATCTTCCGAGTTATAGTTACATAACTAGTATCACGGCTATAACTATCTTACTGAGACGTGTATACTTAGATATACACAGAATTTAAAGCGATTTTCTCGTGAAATACTGGTTTTCTAAATTGAGATATATAGTATGTCTTTATAAATAACTTTGTTCGTGAAAACGTAAAACGTAAATCAATGCAGTTGGAGAAAATCACTTTTGATTTTTTCTACGTTTTATTTGTTCGTGACTGTACCTAAATCTGCCTGATTGACTGTCTTACCTTTTTTCGCCTTTTAACTGTTAAATAATTTCGGTAAAATTTGGTAGATATATAGGTAGACCATGACCAGAGTTAGGTTATAGTTTACTTTTTATCTCTGTAGTACGGTCCTTCCCCTCCGGGTAGATAATTTCTGAACTCCTCGTAGGCGGAGCTGGGGACCAAAAGTAGTGGTTAATAATAACGAAAACAAACTAAGAAAAGTTTCTTTTTTAAATACTTTGAGCCAAATAAATGTATTTTCTTTCTTTCTTTCATAAGTTGTGCAGGGGCCCCTCTTATACAAAAAAGAAAATCACATTGTTCATTAAACAGAGTACGGAAATGCCACGACGACTCACTGCACTGCGGCGATTTCGTGCACTGTGGTCATTACACTAGGTCATTAAGGCTCGCTTGCAACACACATTACTGAATTTATAACATCGTACCGTTCCTGACAATCGTTTGAAGATAACCGAGACAGAACGTTATCCGTTGACTATGTGCACGTGGGCCTGAACCTAGTTTAATCAGAATGCGTCCCTAAAGTGTCAGCCTATATGCTGTCACAATAATATATAATAAATAATTCGGAGCCTAAGGGAGGAAAATAAATAACCACCCCTCCGAACTCTAAAAATAACTCAAAGCCACAATTTCCAAGAAAAGTTAACTTATTCAGGACTGGTTTTTTTTTCTAAATACAAAAAAAAACTAACAGTCATTATAAAGTGGAATCGGCTGAACAAATTTACACAGGAGTCTAATTAACGAAGAGTACTCGGCTTCTCAAAGTTGTCGATCTAGTGGTGCGGTGTGAGTGATAAGCTGTAGCGAGATGAAACAAAGACTTGCAGGAACAAAGTCGCTTTCATGTAGAAAAGTTATTAAACGTCAATATAAGCTTCTACAGTAGCAAAATAATGGTGAGCATCCAGATAGAAACGTATAAGGAATTAGGGGAAAAGAAAACTTACTGGCTGTCTGTAAAGTCGGTTTACGGACGATAATTTTACGTGATAACGTCATTTTTCGTAAATAAAATAAAATAAATATCGCTGGACATTATTTATCTATTTATTTGCTCTCATGCACATCACACATTTTACAATATTACTGTCGGTTTTTGTACATGAACCCTGTCAGGGCACTGCAAAGCACAATGCTGGTTTGCTGTTGAGCTTATGAACATTACAGTCATTAATACGAGCATAATAAATAAATTGAGTCAAAACTTATCAAAAACACGATAGATTACATTTTATTATTTTTAAAATATGCCTAAAAGTCGTTATGATGTCCAGTTAGCAGTAATAAACACTACAATAACACACATAAGGTCATAAATATAAGTCAGATCGAATGGAATACAATAATAACAATAATAAGGAATAGGTAATAATTAAATAAATAAATAAATATCGCTGGAAATTACACACAGCGCCATCTAGCGCCACACTAAGCAACGAGGCTTGTGTCGTCTCACTACCGCTGCGCCATTCGGGTCGTCAGTCAATTACAATCATTTCATGTCAATATCGCAACTGATTAGATTGAATTATGGTGTGTCATTTTACAATAAAAGATTAAGATGTCACTGAACTAAACAACATTTATGTCTTGATCAGATCGGATCTCACCGAAGAAAATAAAAAATAGTTATATTCGTAAATTGTGTAGGTACGTACACCTATAAAGTTTTATCCGTCATGAATTGGTCTACCGTGTAATAACATTTCTATATTAAAAGTAATCTTAGTTTATTATAGAATGAATTTGTATTCTCCTCATCTTTTATGTATTTTGGTAAATTATTATAAATTGTTGCAATTCTATAGTTGGGGCTATTTTTAATTATTTTTAATTTTGGTGTCGGTGTAATCAACTTGTTTTTATTTCTTCGGTTATAGTTTTGGTTTGCTTCTATGTTTGAGCGAAAGTAACTCCTGTGTTCTTGGACGAAGGTAGCTATTTGTAATATGTAAAGGGAGGGTAACGTTAATATTTTTTTTTTATGAAATGTGGTTTACAACTTTCCCATGGTTTAATATTCATAAGGATGCGTATACAATTCTTTTGCATGATGAATATGTCATTAAAGTTTGTACTATCGCCGCACAATATTATGCCATAGTTAAGCCATGCATAAGCATATGCATAGAGCATATGCTGAGAGCGCGGTCTCATAGTTTGTGTTACTTTTTAATTTGCTTAATGCGTATATGAATTTCGATAATTTAGTCTTTAGGTTTTCAATATGTTTTTTCCATGTTAGATTATTGTCCAATGTTAAGCCGAGGAGCGTTAGATCGTCCCTTTCTGGAATATTTAATTTATTACTTAGGTTATTTATGTTTAGTGGCGTTCGTTGTATGTTTACATTGATGATAAAAATGCTTGGCTCAATGCTGGTTCTGCTCCACAACCATAGGGGAAAACTAATTGGGCAAATTATTGTTCTAGCTGCAGAAGATTGTAAAAGTATCTTTGCTTTGTATAGATTCCATCTCATAATATTGTATAATTGCATAGCACATGTGAGTACCATGTATTGTTAAGCTACCATTTGCATTTAGTTATCTTTCATTGACTTGAATATGCCTTGGTGGCTGAGAGAAAGTCATGCTCACTCAAATGTCTCGCTGATGGTGGCGGGTGTGTCGGGTCATTTAGTTCCCTTCAATATGGTTGAGTTGAATGGCGCCGATACACGCGTCTTGTTCGTGATCGGGCGCTGTCAGTTGGGACTGGTCATCTCTTAGCTGCCACGGTTCATTTTAATTACTTTATTTTTAATTTTTTTGATTTAATGTTTTACTCTGGACGCTCATAATGTGCACGTCTTCCTACATCGTTCTCACATATATCTATAATCTCAACATGAATGATGTAACCAAGATTTTGTAACAATATTTTGATTTAAAAGAGTGTCCATGGAGTTTCTTGCCCGTTCTTCTCCATAGAGATCTACGCTAGGGAATGGGCAACTACAGTACTTTCTCAAGTTATTATGTCTTGTGTCTGGGACTGTAGCTTTGTTTTGTTTTTTTGTATTTTTGACTTTCAAAAGTGCCATAATGGTCTAATTGAAATAAATGCTTTGAGTTTGAGTTTGAGTTCTAAATTGTAGCAGGTTGCTTTTTTTAGTATTAATTTGTAGTTTGTGCTTCTCTAGCCACGATTTAACTATTTTATAAGTATTTTTAATGTTGGTTAAAGTTTCATTTTACACACAGCGCCATCCAGTGCCACACTAAGCAACGAGGCTTGTGTCGTGGACACCAGATAGTTGATATACTACATAGATACTTTTTGTTTGTAAATACATACTTATTATACATATAAACATCCATGACTCGGAAACAAATGCCCATGCTCATCACACAAACATTTGCTCCGACCGGGATTCGACCCTAAGAACGTAAGGTTAATGATTTTAACTTAAAAACAAAATTTCATTTTCACCCCCTTAAGGATTGAAATTCTAACAACACCGTTGTGTTAGCTTACTACCATACGTATAGATAATAAATTTGATAATTTTAACTTCGAAAATTAAGGACTTTCCATAGACAACTGTATCTCCTTTAACTCTTCGGGGGTGGAATTATCAAAAACGCTGAGACACGTATAAATTAATTTGCAATCGACAGCCTAAACACAAAATTTTAAGATCCTAACTTTAAAACAGACGGACTTTCATACAAACTTTCATTTTGACTCCTTTATGGGTTGAATTCCTAAAAATCCTTCCTTATTCCTTGTCTACATTATAAAGGGAACCACTGTGCAATTTTTCAGTTTTCTAGGTCCAAGGGTTTGGGCTGGGCGGTGATCGCGGCGCGCGTACCGGTGTGACACTTTTTCGTGCGTGCAGCCGGTTTTCATCGATTTGTGCGAGATTATTTAATTTTTTGAAATTATTAATGCATTAATTGTATTTTTTTAAGTCAACTTCCGATTTATAAAAAGTATTGTATTGACTTTTCGTTACGCGCCGCTCCCCCACCTACCGACCGAGTCGAGTATAAAACAAGGTGCGCGGCGCTCGACAGATCAGGGATTCGCCAGTGGTCCGTAGCCAAGTGCCACCTACAGCGCTGCACACGGCTACCAGAGGAAGTTTTCGGTAAAGTGAACCAAGTTGGGGGTACTTGCCGAAAACTTCCGCTCGCGCGGATCGCCACCACCTCTGCTTTCCCTGTGTTCGCGCAAGTGCTTAGCACTGGTGCGAGCACAGGGGGAGTCACCGACGCTGCCCGGGCACTGCCTGCGATCGCGAGCCCACTACCCGTAGAAGCTCATCACCAAGATGTCCGGCGCCCGTGACTCGAGCGGTTACGGTGACGCCGAATACGAGGCCCGTCTCTGGGCGCTGGAGCGGACGGTGTCGATGCCGAACATCGGCTTCGTGCTGCCCGAGCCAGCGCCGCCCGGTCCCCCCCCCCTCGTAGTGAGGAGAGGAAGACGACCGGCAGGAAGAGATCCGCCGCCTCCAGGCGGAAGAAGAAATCGTCCGAAGCCCGGGCGGAGAGGGAAGGGGACGGGGCGAGTCGAGGCGCGGCTGCCGATGCGTGCGGCCCGTCGACGTCGTCGGCGCCTGCGCGCGCTGCGCCGGCGCCACCGCCGAGCCGAGCGCACGCCGAGTCTGTGCGCCCGGCCGCGCCCCGCCCGGTTCCATCTCAGACACCCGCCCCCCCCACTGCTGCCGTGAACACCGGCCGCGCGCCACAACTGCGCGCCGCTGCACCCACGCATGTGGTTGAGCGTCGACTGCGCCCTCCGGGGCCGCGTCCGTGGCGAGGCTCTCCAACCGGGACCCTAGGCTGGCACCGGGAGCGCGCCAGGCTCTACTGGCGCCCCAAGTGCCCGCATCGCCGGCGCCCCCTCGTGCCTCGGCCTACGACTCACCAGCAGAACGGTCGGCATGCTCGTCGCGAGCCGGCTCGAGCATGTCGCTCGCGTCTGCGAGGTCGGATGATTCGGGGCCGAGTGCGCAAGGGAGGCGCACACCAGGACCAACACCGTCGCCGTCGAGGGGTTATGGCTCCGACTTCCGGCCGGAGTCACGACCCCAGAGACGGCGCCGCAGCACGGACGAGTCCGAGGAGGAGGCGAAGAGGTATTGTCTCGACCCGCCCCCGCGGCGCGACCACGCGCCGCCACGGGGAGGTCAGGGCGATATCGGGTCGCCTACCTACGCGGAGGCCACCCGCCGCACGCCTCCCCCCTCACCAGTACCGACGCCGACAAATGCAGGGACGCAGCATGGGGTGAGTGTAGACAACGCTGTCTCTCCCTCACAGCTTGCGGCCCCCCGAGACACGGCCGCCACGCAGCCCAAGCCAAAGTCGCAGAAGCGACCGAGGTATCCTCCGCTAACGGTGGAAAGGCTGCCAGGATGGGCCGCTCACTTCAGGGCCCTCAAAGAAGAGCTGGGTCACCCCCCCAGTGCCCAACCATATGGCACTGGAATTCGGTTCACTCCGGAGAGTGAACTCGAATATAGGGTGGTCCAGCGCTATTTGACTGGTCTAGAGAAGAAGGACGGCACGTCATGGTTCGCCTACTCGCTGCCGGCGGAGAGAAGCTGCAAGGTGGCCATCAGGGGGCTGCCCGTAGACACCACTCCACAGGAGATCGAGGAGGAGCTCCGCGCGTTGGGATACGAGCCGGAGTACGTTCGCCACATCAAGGCGAGCCAGGGACGACCCGGCTGCGTGTTCCACGCCGTACTCAAGAGGACGCCCGACGTACGCAGGATCTTTCACACCTCCGTGTTTTTATACATGAGAGGTGTCAAGATAGAAGCCTGGCGGGGCAAGCGTGGGCCCGCCCAATGCCACCGGTGCCAGAAGTGGAGGCACTCTTCACACCACTGCCACCGGCCGCTCGCCTGTGTCCGCTGCGGAGAGGGGCACTCAGCGCGGGACTGCCCCCGCCCACGTGACGCACCAGCTACGTGCGCCAACTGCGGGGGCGAGCATCCCGCCAATAACATTAAGTGCCCTTCTTTCCAGGCAGAGATAAGAGCAAACAGGCGAGCGGGCACAGTCGCCGCCATTACCGCCTCACGCCGACCGGCAACGGTCCCCGAGGGGCCAACAGACGTGGCCACCACAGAGGCCCAAGGTGAGTCGCTGATGGCGGCGGCCAACGGGCCCACCAACAGGGGAGAAGCTCCCCCCTCCTCGAAGCGGCGGAGGGGAAATAAGAGGAAGCGGAGGGGCAAGGGTAAAGCACCCGCGCCCCCCACCGCACCTGAGGGAGAACAACCAGGCGACCAGCCTCCGACCCTGGAGCGGGCTGTGACTCCGGCTGCAGCTCCAATGCAGCCCGAGACAGAGGAGACCGTTGGGCCGACAGCTGACGCCGGTATGGCGCGGCCCCCGGCCCAAACACAAAAATCCCGTGCCAACAAAGGCACCACCAGCTCCGGCCCAGCTGCCGGCTCGGAAGCCGAAAAGAAAGAGTTCACAGCCCGCACCATCCAGCTGCTGATGGACCTAATTGGTGCCATCAGGCAGGGTCAGGACGTGGAACTGGTCGTCCTTGACGGCCTAGCTGCGTTACTCTCCTTGTACAGTGGATAGACCGTCAAGGATGACTTAGGAGCGTCCGCGACCGGCAATGCATGGTCGCCCCCCCTCCGCCGCCTTCACCACCGGATTGACCCAGGTGAGCTGTTCCTCATTACACGCAGCTTACCTGCACAATATGACTCTACACACATTATGCACACCCAGCTGCGCGACTTGTTCTAAGTTAATATAGGCAGGGCACGCAGCTATGACCACACATGCACTCCTCTACAAGCACGTAGACACACGCGGGGACGCGGCCCTCGGGCCCGCGGAAAACGCATACATGGGCGGTGTTACACATACAATACCGCCCACACACACACGTCGTTTCCGCAGCCCGAACCACTACCGGCTAGCTCTGGTTAGTGGGGCGGGCGGGAATCACACATCCACTGTAGGTGCGCTGTAAGTCGGTGCCTCTGTCGCTGGTTGTCCCCCGCTGGGCCTCCCTCGGGTAACCGGGGGTCTCACCACAAGGAGACAGACCGCCGGGGCACTGTGAAGAAAGCAGCGCTGTGCAACAGCGCTGTGGCGCGCCTACAGGACACATACAGCAGCCACACACATGGGCGCATAATGCGCCCAACCAACCACCGGACAATGAGTCCAACACAAGGACGGGTCCGTCTTAACGGACCGAGGTATAGCCGCCGCGGTCAGAGGGCAAAGCCCTGATACCGCCTGCCGCGCCCCCTGGCGGGGGCGCAGCGAATTCGAGTTGTTGTTCGACAGATCAGAAGTTGTCTAGTAGCAGACACGGTACGAAGGTGCTCTGAACTGTCAGGTAACGTTGAGTTTATTATTACTTTATATTGTTACTATGCTTGTTGCTATGTTGATGTGATAATTAGTTACTTACGAGTATTTACTGAACCGTTATTTAATTGTGTATTTGCTGTATTGCTTCCTATTTTCATGCTATTATGTATTATGGTGTAATATAACAATGTACTTCCTTATGTAAAATATATCGATTTGATTTATTTAACTATTTCTTTCGTATTATTTCCACAAAATCTCCCACAGATTTATAAGACGTTATCACGTAAAAAAAGTTGTCCAGACTCAACAGGTTCTACTTACAGCGGTCTGATCATTTCAGCTTTGCATCACAGAGTTGGCTTAGTGTGATGAACCAGATGAAAATGCCAGACTATTACTGTCTCACTGTACTGCCAAGCAATGGTATGATAAAGACGGATACGAAAATTCAAAATAAAAAAAAAGTAAATTATGAACTCATTCAAGATGGTCACTCGTAATGGCTGCTATAAGAAAGAAAAAAAGACAATAAATATCAAATACAGGGTGGAAATCGACACACAAACGAAAACAACGCATTCAGTGCACCATTCAGAACCTCCACATAGAAAATATGGTTTATTCCGAACCTGACCCGAAATCCTAACCCGGTCGCAGGTTAGGTTAGGAACTTGAAAAATAAAGAAAATTGTTCCGAATGTAAGTCTCTTCATAACCTGACCTGACGTATCGTTACTATCATAACCCGAATTACGACATATATAGGTTTTGCCCTGTCCTCTTTCTTAGAATAAAATGTACCAATGTGTAAATCAGAGTTTAATTCAAATTCAAATTCTTTAAAATGAAATGTGAATGATTACTATGCGTAATCAAAATATCACCACTAACAATAAAAAACCACTTTTGTTTCGGAATAAACCAGCTTGAAAGTATCTATGTGGGGGGTCCGCAATGTTGTACTGAACACGTGACATTCGTTTGTGCGTCGATGTTTCCACCCTGTTTAATAAAAATCGTCACTTTACTTACATTTAATATCTCACGTACTTCTTTCCTATAACTTACACCCCCGTTGCCCCGGTAACTCAAATGGTACACTTCACAGATGAGTTTGCGCGGGAATTCCAGCGCGACCACAAACAGGCCGAGTTTATTGTACAGTTCAACTGCCCATAGACTGTAGATATGCTATTATTTTGTTTGTAAAACTCCTGCTAAGTTAGTTGTGATTGTGGCTTGTGACGGCAAATATTTTAATTGTTTTTACTCTGTGGTTTTTGTAAACATGCCATGTGTACATGGCAGAAGCTCTGACTATAAGGCCTGCTTATTTGCTTTGCTATTTTGCTTTTTTTTGTTTGTTTGCTTATGGTTTTCTTATTGGCTCCTTGGCTGCTACGCTGTTTTTTTGAAAATAGCATTAAACCTGAGTAATCAATAGCTGGTATCAATACAAACAAGTATTGGATAAGCGAAAACCTTCTAAAGCGTCCCGTTTCCGAGATAAAAGCCATCAAAGTGAAAATCTTCACCATCAGCACAAGTTCGAAACAAATATTTGAATGACCAACAGGTACCTAGTTGTTCCGGGTCTGGCTATTTGTGTTTGTGAGTTTAAATGATTGTAAATGCACCTATGTTGCAGGAGAAATTCCTTGGTCGGGCAACGTTTTTGTCACAAATAACCATGGATTATAACCGACACTATATACAGCAATATATCAAAGTGCTTGCGGTATCGGTGGCGCGCCGGTGGCGACTGCGGTCTGCGGTGTGACGGTGTTCCGGCGGTTGTGGGGACTAACGACCAACCAATTAGGCACGATAATGAGCTGAATCTCTGGATTATTTTACAGTATGTAATGCTATGTTTATATTTCAGCAGTAAGTAAGGAAGCAATCAAAATTCTCTTCAACAACAGCGGCATTTAAGCGTGGGAAATGGGTGTAGGTGTCTGCTGAAAACCGGTACACAATTTGGCTACCTGCTTCCACGATATATTCAAAGTAAGTAAGTTCTCGCCATGATACACAATACATTAGTATTGTGTATCATGGCGAGAACTTACTTACTTAGAACTTACTTACTTACTAGCTAAGCCATAATATCAGCTCAGACTGTGCAGCACATTATTTACTACTTGAGCGTTAGTAGCTGCATGCTGAAAAACACGTTGAACTAAAAGTCTCTGATAATATCTTAACCTTCACGTTTAAACAGAAACAATCACAAAAGCAATATAACAAAACCAATTATGCTAAACCAATTGCTAGATAATCGAAATAAAACATAAATAAAAACAATCGAGGTAACGCCACGCCAACTCAAAAATCAAAACAACCGGTCGCGTATGTTTTACGTCGCCACTCCAACTCTTTTGTTCACAATTCTAACACAACAATGGGTAAGCAGAGTCTCAAATGGGGTAAAGGATTAGCCGGAATCACAAAGCTTTTGTTTTAACACAAAAGGTGAGATTTACAATGACAGTGAAGTTTAGTAAGTCGGTCAATGTGTCGTGTTGTGTCGGGGCGTAAGACCATTGTGTTTTTGTTTTATTCTTACAAGAAAAGGAAAGTTTTGTGACGAAAAGTTTGAAAACTCTTTTGGTCTAGTTGTTATGAGTTCCTGTTGTCAGTTGTCTGGTCCTAAGTTCGGTACATGACTTGGACCGGAAATGTTTAAGAGTTTCAAGAGAAGAACTTCCACATTTTGTCATCATCTAATCCTTAGGTGTCAAAGGGAAGGACAAAACGAGTAGTAGTTACCTACGTGTTACTATGTATCGGTTGTTTTCTAGCAAAAATCCGTATTTTTGATAGATTACAGTCTGATGCAAAAATTAACTTGAGACAAGAATTTTCTTTATTAGAATGACAAAAGGTTTTTTTTATGGCAAGTTTGCGGGCCCAGGTTGGCCGCTGTTAAGAAGTAATCTGGCCAAATGGGGCATCATCGACCCATCCCAAATACAAAGCCAGTGTGGAGCATCCTGCACTGCCACCTGCACTTTCCAGGATTTAAACAAAGCCAACGAAAGAGCTGGAAGGTGGATACATACAGGTATTTGAGTCCATCGACACACAAAGAACTAAGAAGAATAAGGTTGAATTTAAAAGTTTTACTTTAGAATAGACGAAAATATTTTGTACAAATTCGTGAACCAAAACAATTTACAAAGTTCTAATGTACCACAATGTTTAATGCAAGAATAAATTATTCCTGAACCTAACAGTGCCGTCGGTTTAATATCTGTACAGAAACTTGTCTCATCAGCGCCTACGTAAATATTAATAGCAATACGCCTTCCCGAGACTTCATGCTTATTAACTCTGACAGGTTAACCGTAACTTGACGTTAGTGGTGAAGCTTTATTTACGCTGCTTTTATTTCCGAGCTAAAGAAAGCGTCATTTTTTGGAGGAAAAATAACAAAATTTTAGTATTTGGAACATGTTGTGAGGAAAGTTTTGTTTATGGTTTGTGAATTGGTAAAACTGGCCAAGTGCGAGTCGAACTTGGGTTTCATACTATCGCATATTTTTTTTTTATTATTTGTTGTTATAGTGGCAACAGAAATACACATACTGTGAAAATTCCAACCGTCTAGCTATCACGGTTCATGAAATACAGTAATTGGGTCCCATTTTTACCCTTTGGGTACGGAACCCTAAAATTGCGACTGAAAGAACTGGAAAGCATAAAACAAGCACATTTTAAATTAAATAAAAGTTGAAAGCAGGCAGTTACTTTTATACGATTTGTCATTTAGAATTACTTTTGAACGTATAAGTTAAGTTTTTGAATTCACCTTTTAAAATCCTTCGTTTTGATACCCCACTGGACTTCCACTGGACAACTTTGAAAGAAAACAAAATTCGAACACCACACTAAGGAGCCCAAAATCTTTTCATTTTTATTGTAGCTAGTGACAAGAATAATTATACGTCGTTAGATTCGTCTTGGTGGTACGAGCGCCACCGTAGCCGGTTATTCTCTCTAGACGAATTGAAATTGTTCGTCTATCGAAATAATTCTGAATTCATAGTTAAACTTTGCGTGTTGGGCTACATTTGCCCTTCCACGTGTTAGGTATTTGTCCTTGAAATTGAGCGTTATATTATACAAAGCGTGTCTCTCATAATTTATTACAAAAATTCGTAAACCAAAAACTATTTCTGGGAAACTGGACAAAACACAGAAACACGGTAATGTAGGCAGATGATACGGCTATTTTAATTCATGGTTGTGACTGGCCTGAAACAGTAAAATACGCGGAACTTGCTCTGAACTCAGTGATGAAATGGCTGTCAAATAATATCCTTACCTTAAATTTAAATAAAACGGTATACTTACCTTTCTCCTTACTATCCACCTTCTCCCTCCTCCGGATTCCATGGTGCTCAGAGCTCATACTTGCTCAATCGGTCTTTCTTCCTCACAATGTGGCTGCCCTCAAATCAAAAGGTGTGAGTCTGTCAAGTATCTCGGTGTATATGTAGATAGTTCTCTGAGCTGGAAACCACACCTTAGTAATCTCATATCGCGAGTCCTCAAGTGTAAGTATATTTATTTTTATATGGCTAATGCAGTCCGCTGACGGCCGTCGATTAAAACTGTTTAATATGCCCTGTGTCAAAGTATAATAAACTACTGCATCACAGTGTGGGGTGGGACTCCCAAGACAAATAAAAACTCATTCACCTCTGAAACGAATGCAGAGAGCTGTTACGACCTCGAAACCTTTTAGGTATCCCACTACGGCTCTCTACACCGAATGTCAGGTTCTCAATGTGAGACAGCTTTTTGTGCTTAGTACTATTCTGCGCAAGCATCCTTCTGTATTAAACGATCCAAATGCTACCAAATAGCGCAGATATTTCGAAGTATGAAAAAAAAGGTCACAACACTTTGTGACCTTTTTTTTTTTTTTTTTTTTTTTTTTTTTCCATGTTCCTTCATCGCCCTTTGTGTTCCGGGGCCACGGTATCTCTTTCGAATAGTCCCGCAACCCCGGCAGGCATCGGTCCTTGCGGACCCCTTCCTTTTTGCTGACTCTCTTTGAGGCGCGCGTGGAACACGAACGCGCCGTCGACACGGCCTGTCGTCATGAGACGGACGGACGGCGAGCTAGCCCATAGCCCACCGTCCACAGGCCCGCGCCTACGGTGGCCGGGGGCCACGTGGTGGCCCCCGACGCCCGGGGCGTCTCCCGCGGCGGCCGGGACGCTGTGAGGTTCTCTCCCTCTCACGTTCCGCCACCTCCTTCTCTAGCATTACTGCTTCGCAGAAGGAGGTGACGGCGTCCCATTCCGTCTCGCTCCGGACCATGGCTTGCACCAGGGCCGGACGCGAGAGGTCGCCGCCGCCAATCGCCGCTTCGAGGACACGGCGGTGCTCCGCCCACGCGGGGCACACCTCCACCGTGTGCTCCACCGTGTCCTCCGGTCGATCCTCGCAATGGAACACTTTGTGACCTTGGTTTTGCATCCATTTAGACACATGGAGCGATCGATATCCATAGTAACTCTTCAGTTTCGTTATTGTTATTTACAGTTAATGTCAAGAGCAGTGGCTCTTGACATTAACTTATATAACGAAACTGAAGAGTTACTATGGATATCGATCGCTTATACTAATGTAGTTAGTAAAATAATATGTTTATTATTATATTTATACAGACTTACAAAAACACAAGTTTTCACCATATTTATCTATTCCTCACACTCATATACGCACACACCCATAGATAGATCCATAAATAGGCCACATCTTACTTGCACTAATAAATATAATATTGTGATTAAATTATGACTTTTCTCGTCTTACAATTACTGTTACATGTTCAAACTACACTTTATATTCATCATTCATAATACTATTTATCATCCTTTTTGTTTATTTATATGTTTACACTCAGCAAACTGATTTATATACGATTCATTAACATAAAATAGCTGAAATAAAAAATTATTACTCATAATTTTCATGTTGTGACACCTACGTCAAATTGTCTTACTGTCAGTTACTTTTTGTTTCTCTTTCTGGTCTTATCTATGGTGGCTACTTTTTGGTTTAGGTATAAAATTTAAATTATTTTTATCAATATGTGTTTAGCTAGGTATTGTATTTTATAGATTATTACGATTGTTTACTAAATAGCTTAATTTTAAATTATGTTTATAAAATTCTTTACGCACTCATGGATATGTCCTGGCCGACTACACTTGTCAGATGAGATGATGGCCACAAGAAGAAAACCAATATTTGAAAATTGGAAAAGAAGACTACTTTGAAAACGAGCTTTCGAACCGCTGGGGGCAGTCTACTATGGGATCTGATATGAGAAGCATTAGTAAACAGCTTGGTTTATGCTGTCACATACTTAAACTACCCAGGGGATCCAACTAAAGATTCACCTGGGACTTCTACTCCCGATCTTCGGAAGCTATCTATGTGATCTGGGACCTCTACTCCCGATCTTCGGAAGCTATCTTCGTGCCTGGCTACCGCTTTCTCTCAGAGCTACCCTGACGTCTGGCCCAAAGAACTATAGGCGAGGACGCTGGCAACCTAAACACAAGTTAAATCTTACATTGGGTGCCGGGGCTCATCGTAAACACTCTTTTCCTTAGTTGTAACGCTGCATAGTGCTTAGATAAGTGTTTCTTGTACAATTTCAATAAGTGTACAAAAAACACTTACCTAAGCAATAAGGTAATAAATATATTATATTTATATTTTTTTATTGTATCAAAGTGCCTGGTTACCTTACTTAAATAACAGCAAGGTGTACTGAAATAACTCAAATACCAAAAAGGGGTAAACTTATCTTTATAAACAGCTTAAAAGATGGAATGAGATCAATCACCAATCGATAAAAAATACGAATCGTCTATACAAATTCGAATTTCATCCTCGATGTTGTCCCTTTGTAGAATGATTTTCCCATGGTAGGCAGAAAGTAAAGAACGCCATCAGCTCCAACCCTTTCATACTTTTTTACCTCGTCCACGTTCATACATCTTAGGCCCTAGCACGAGCGCGACGATTTTTAAAACTACTCATTTCATTTATAACATTCACTTGATTTTAAGAATTTATCCGTATCTGTAACAAAACTATAAGATAATTGTATTTTCGATTCAATAATCGACGTATTTACGTTACGTTTACACCGCGCGCCTCTGGTTATTTATCCAGAAATAGCTGGTTAATTTAGCACAAAATAAGTAAACAAGGATTACGAAATAATCCCAGTACTATATTCCTTTAATTACTTATCTCCAACATTTCACCCAAAAACATAATCCCAGCTTAAATAGATTCTAAAAATCAGCAAAAACTCTAAATTGAGACCCCTGGTCCTCGTTAAAAGCCAAAATGACATCGCGAAACAACTTTTTAACACGAAAACCAACCCTTTACGTCACAAGCTTGTCAAAGGTCCCGTTTTTGACGAAAAAAAAAACATTAAGCCCGCCCAAGCTGTATCCGCCCAAATAATGTTGGGCGGATTGTGTATTGTGTAAAAAGTGACCCGTTTATTATGTTGGGAGTGTATTAATGGTAGTAATGTTGGTTATGGAAATTTCTTGTGGTTCGGTAATTTACATACTTTTTTGTATAGATTTTATTTTGGGTTTTCGTGCGGTCATAAATGGTTAGTTTTTTGTGGATGGCGATTGGAACATGGTAGGTATTTCTATAAATAACAAAGACTAACTGTCATAATATTTGTGGTTCGGTTAGCATACAGAAACGATGGATGGACTGTGTGAAGGATGATATGGCTAGAATGGAGGTGACTACTGAGATGACGAGGAATAGAGAAGTATGGAGGAAGAAGACATACTGCGCTGACCCCAAAAGAATTTTGATAAGTGCAGGAAAATGATGTAATCAAATAGGTTCAAATTGTGTGGACCTATGCTAACAGGTCCACACAATTTGAACCTATTTGATTACATGGTGTCCTGTTCAAGGTTTCTTTATAATCAAAGTAAAAATCCTTGTAACCTTGTAAACAAAATAAAACTACTTGACGGCGCGTCGAAAGAATTGGTTCGACGTCGCTTCTCTTACTTGATTTCCGTACGAATACGGCAACTGACAATTTGACGTTACACCGGGTACTGAGGAGCGGGAAAATATTGACAGGCATTTCAGATGAATCGATCGTGAAGCTAATATTGATTGGTGGTATTTCTCTAATTGTGAATTTGTTAATTATTGTTGGTGGTGACTGGATAGCTTGTGATAGCCGAACTTTATAGCGGTGTATTAGTACCCCACGTGCCCGGTGGAATGTCGTATCAGTGATTAATAACAGTTTGATTAGATACTTGTGATTCTACAAAGACTTTTATTTACTTGATCCTCCTTGTCCGTAAACCCACGCACGCTTAAGATGTCTTCTGATAAAGACCAATCGCCTTTATACTTATAAAAATAGAAATATTGTAAATAAAACACGACGATTATGTGAAGCGTAGGTTACCAACGCCAATTTAAATCAAACGAAAAAATACGTCATCTAAAATCAGTAAACAAATAGAGTATAATTAGCGGATATCCTTAGATCCCGGCAACCCCAAATTAGAGACCAAGGGTTAACACGTGTACTGTAAACTTAATAATATGGTGTTCGAAATACAAATAATGTTTTTCTAGGTACTCCATGAAATAAGTACGTTATTAGTATTAATGCATGTTTTTATTTATTTTCCAGTCCGTAAGAATGTATATAATATTCTGTATGTTCATCTGTACTTGCATAACTTCTAAACTACTTTTCATAGTTCAATAAACAAACAAACAACACAAATTGACAAATAAGGAACGTCACACTAAATTCAATATGGCCTTTAAAGGATATGACGCCACAGATTAAAAAAATAATAATTGAAAGGCGTCGTATTAGGTATCGCAGGGCTTAATTAGCTCGTTTCATACAGAGTGTAAACAGACTCTTCACGAAGCCGTCAACCTAGCATTCTGTACATACACAAACTAAGTAACCCTACGCAAACAATTTTGCTTGGAAATGACTCTTTTTTTTGGGGTGAAAAATCACACCTTCGGTAGGACTCAATGTCCACTTGTCTCCACTTAAAACACCATGTGTCTCCACTTAAAACATTGTGCTGATGGATTGAGTTGAAATATCTTTCATTAAAAACATGTCTTTATAAAAAAAAAAATGTGAAAAAGTTAGAACTTTGACCCCCAATATTTCCGTAACTAGAAGGTTCTAAGGTATGGTCTAGAACAAAAAAAAATATCGCAATGACGAGGAGAACAAGTGCTTTCGGCTTCGTTAAGCTTTTTTCACCCTTGATATTTATGTTACTAGCTGAACACAATTAGATTTATGTAATCTTCGTTACGATAATAATCTTTGTTTCATACCTTACAGAGCACGATTTTTACGTAGTCGGGTTTTAGTTTTAAATCAAACTTGTCACAGAATAAAACTCAAATAACCAATATCAAATGATACTACCAGGTATTGGAAAAAACGGCTGATTTTGAAAACTCCACGACGTCAGTGGCCACGATTTTTCCCAACCATATTGCAGTTGATTTTGAATATAACTGGATACATCTGAATACCCGTATTTCACGTGAAGCAACTGCCTGCAACTGCATTTCCAAGGCATTTACAAAATATTACGTAGATACATATAATAATGTAAGTATAATTACACATTCTACTAATACTAATTAGTATCAACACCCTAGAAGAACGTCTATCATGCTGATTGATAGATACACTCTGTCACTATGATTGTACTTGCCGACGATGAAATATGAGAACAACTGATGGCGTAGCGCGTAGACATGTCTACGAGCTACGAAGTTTCGTAGCAGCGTAGCAGTATGAATCTGTATTATTGGATTTATCTAATGTCATCACTTACTTAAATATGTATTCATATTTAACAGGTACACAGCCTGATGGCTCTATGCCCTATCTTCCAGTGTTATTTAAAACATTGTTTATTTTTTAATTCAACAAGCAAAAATGGCAAAAACAGAAACCCACTTTTTTTTCTGCCTCCGTCCATCTTCTGGCTTATTGTGAACATTTGTATTAATGTCTGTGGAGTTCTGCTTAGTTGATGGCAATAAGCTCGCTCCTTAATACATTGGACTCAAACATAACTGGCGAAATGAGAGCGTACGCCTGACGACCAATCAAGCTATACAAACCAGTATACGCTGATCTCTCATTGTACGGGAAATCTATGGAATAGAATAGAATAGAATGAAATTACCGGCGTGATGTTATTTTATTTTAAACTATTATGTATTATGTTATTTTATTTTAAACTATTATGTATTATGTTATTTTATTTTATATATTCACGAGCGTTACTTCCTCCAGAAAAGTAATGCCATATCTTCCATTAAACGTTAGATAACCACTCCTAACTCGTTGCTAAAATGATTAATTAATGTGAAATATTAATGTTGTAGTAAGGTTGTTGATCTATAACTAATCTGTGTCTCTACTTATCCGGTTATTCGTAACGTAAGTGACAGTTGCCCAGGGATATTAGCAAATATTATTCAAACAACGCTTCGGTCTCTGGGTTCTATCAATAGTAGAACTCTGTGCCATGTTAAAGTAAATCTATACAAAAAGAACTACTGGTTCAAATTGAATTATTTTAATATTTGATAGCCCATTTATCGAGGTAGGTTATATACTATCACGTTACGACCAATAGGAGCGGAGCATCAATGAACAATGTTGCAAAAACGGTGAAAAAATTATATTTTTATAATTAATTTATTTTTTTAATTTTTATTCTTTTTTTACGAGGACAAAGGTCGCGGGCACCAGCTAATTATGTATATTATGTGAACTGCAGTGGGCTGATAATAATAATGTAAATTCTTTTGGTAAATTTCAGCTTTCAGAGCAGACAACAAGTAAGTCCGTTTAGTCTGGGATGTGTATTTAATCGGAGACCCTGTGTTGGAAAATTGATAAGACACTGTGTTTGTTAAGATCTTTAATTCCAGTTATTACTTCCGCAAAAAAAGGTTTATTTATTTATTTTAACTTCATGAACAATAGTAGTACATAGGCGGACTTAATGCCACAAGGCATTCTCTACCGGGTTTATCTGTCTGGTATTTTTTTAAGATCTATCTGGCATACACACACAATCATATCTTTACGTCAGTGCGATGCTCACTTATATGACGTCCTAGAACCTAAACAAACACATTCCCCTAAAACATCCCTAATTATAATTTTTGATATCGGCTTTATTTGAAACTTAAAATTCCTAAAACGAGCCGCGTTTCTTTGTCTTCCGCCGACAACCACTCTAGGGTCCTAATGAACAAACTTCAGCTATTTACCGCTAGAACTAAAACTGGGGACTTAGCATATTAATTAAAGTGCCATTATTACTCTTAATATTCTTGTTGAATGGCTGTGACTGGCCATTTCGCCTCGTATTTTAGAATTTTCGAAGCAATTTTCGTAGTCTCAGATTTTTTGTTGGAGTTAATCTGAGCTTCTTTGAGAAACGGAGCTTTATAATAGTAGTTTATCGAAGTTCTTTTAACTTCGTTTTGAATAGCAGTGTGAGTTATTTAAAGTCCGTTGGCAGGACCGAGGTTTGGTGACATCTTCAATGCTGCGTGGTAACTTTACACCATCATGACGTCACGTAAACTCCTGCATCGCGCAAACAGTTATTGTGATATGCGTAGTAGCCAAACAGACACAACACCTGTCAGGTCGGAGAATCTTTCTCTTGGAGGATTAGGCACATTACATCCCGTTTCTTATAACTCTGTGAAGGTTTTCCAAATATTAATATTTCTATACCTGGTCAAAGGTTTATAATTAATTAAACTTTTGACCATTACAGTAAGATATGTACGCAAAATTCGCGGTTGGACGTGGAGTTGCGGACACCAGCCCGTTATACAATGCAATACAAAATTAAGGTACTATCCATTCTCGCAATATTATGTTCGTTTATAATTTAGACGAGAGCGTGACATTACCTTCTTCGTACATGTGTATAGGTATTGTGTGTGTTTCGCCTCCGGGATTGTAAAAAAGAATTTGTTTATATTATACCAGGACTGTGTACCCGCGTAGAATTAAATTGATCTCCACGTAGATAAAAAATGTCATCTATTAATTACATCAAAAGGCTGGCCACAACAGCCAATCAATTGCCGCAAACATTGGAAAGAAAATTGACCATTCTGTAACCATATTTAATTACTTTTTTGTACGCAATATATTACGGCAACGGTTTCATATTAAACGCACCTGTTTCCAACCCCTGTTTTAAAGGAACATTTTGAAGGCGTATTTTAAAAGCCGGCATAAATTAGGCTCGGCTTATAGTTATGGGGGAAACGTGACGATACACCGACGGCGAGGACGTCACATGAGGTTAATGAACTTGACATAACGTACCATCAGCAGGAAACTAAGATGGTTGACGGTTTTTTTATTGTTTATACTTAAAAACATTGCTGTGAGGCTGTTTACTTTGTGTGAATTATTTCACCACTACTGCTCTCAAAATGGCAAAGGAAAACTTCGTGTGCAATGGTTTCCACTAGTCAGACTACCTTATAAAACTTTGAAGAGATATGGCTTCTTTAACCGGTACTGGACCCGCGTGGTGAATTGCGGCTCACACAGTTTTACAGAGAGGAGGCCTGTGTGCCCAGCAGTGGAAACTGTTATCATTGCTGAAAGCGATAATAGTTTGAAATACCTGAAAACTGCAAGTCTTGTTTCCACATAACTACTAAATACATTAACCTTTTTAAATCGAGAGAGATATACACAGTGCCAAACTGCACATACGAGTATTTCCATTGTTTTAACAATTTGATTTTGCCAAACAAACGAAATGGAATAAAATTCAAACAAATCTGAAATAGTTATGATGTGGGAAAACAAATATTTCTGTTCTAAATTCGGAAAACAATCGCTTTTATTTTTCGTTTCCGATAGTTTTTGTACCAAAAATGTTTGCGCGTTCAATTCATCTGAAACTAAAAACTATTGTTAGATCCGTTTTCATAAAAAAAAAACTGGCTTTTAATAGACTTTTGGAATGTATTTATAGAATATGACTAATGCTGTGTTTTAAGGCTTAGCTGTTGACGAATGGAACTACAATTTAATGAAATCAAAATAGTTTTAGGGAAAAGTTCACCTGGGTATCACGAATGATTAATTGAATATAGGTTTTTACACTACTATACCGATTCATATTAAGATAAGAAACTGTCATAATTTAAATGACAATTTATTTAAGTTCGGGATTTATTACTCGTCATCTCAGCAGTCACATCATAACAAATAAAGACAAGTAACTCCTTTAAAACACTCCATTTTACTCAACATCACAGACATTTTCCCTGTCTCAACGACTACGAACACTACGGTACACAACTATTCAGAACACGTCACAAATCGGGCCTTCACATAAACGTGCGTTGTTCTGCTGTCGCTACCTCGTCTGGTGCATCAATAGCGTATAGGGCTGCTTTGTATGCTCATTTCGACTCCCTGTGGGTTCTGGCGCACCGCACTTTTCAACCGCATACGGTGAAGTGCAAGGGAAAAGTGTGGTGCGGGCTTTAGTGTTTTTTATTTTAAATATTGATCACAATTTTTAGTAAAAATGTCAAAAGTACTTGCTTTTTAGAGTTATGCCAAGTAACTGCATAAATATTGTCTTAAAAAGATCGCTTTTAGCGATAAGACCGCCCATTGTGTCACCTTGTTTATAAGTGTTACATTGTAATACCTGTAAACCATGTGGTGTACAGAAAGATATTGTTTTATATCTCAGATAGATAGCTATTCTCCTTTTAGCCATTTATTTCAGTTGTACTTGAAAAGCCCAAATTAGGATATGTATCAACCAAAAAAAAAAGTAAAAATAATAATAATAAAAAAATAAAAATTATAATAATAAAAAATTAAGTTCGTCATCCTGCTTAATATGACTTACTCGTAGATGTCTTATTAATATTAAACTATCTCTTCTATACTGTACTGCAGAAAACTCGTGGAATAACCAAATTAATTCAACAGTCATGCAGTTTAGTGACCCGAATTCGTAAAAGGTACGTTACATAGAGCACGAGATTCTTCTACAAAGCGTAAACTTTTAACAATGGAAATAAGAAACAAAAGCGCTGTCCCTCATAACTTGTACCACAATAGTAAGGCGCATAACGTGCGCGCATTATCCTAGTACACGGCAAGGCAACACCCCACTGTGTGCTTATAGTCACGACCTGCATCCAGCACCCTGCGCCCCTGTGCGATGCGCTGATCAAAATACTAAGCTGAATATTATCTACTCCCTAGTACGTGCCAAAGTCAGGTATATTGAAAAACTGTGGGTTAACCAGTTTTTGTGTCTGTAATGGAATATTTATTACAATAATATAGTAGCTACATGTACAAAAAACTTTTTTGCAAAAAATAAAACCGACTTCAAAAAACACAAAAAAAAGAAAAATAACTTTAGCTTCAGAAGTCGGTGACTTGTTTGTTTGATTCATTTTTTTTTGCCACCGACTTCTGAAGCTAAAGTTATTTATCTCTTCATTTTTAGTTGTTCCCAAAATATTTGGCATAATATTATTTTATATTATTAACAATACACGTCATCCCCCACTACTTATCCCCAATAAATGGAACTTAACATACCTAACTGTTGAAATCTGGGTGTATTGTACACATCTGCGTACCCCCTCAGAACATACAGGCGTGATGTTACGTCATGATGTTGTATAAACAATAAACATCCAAGCGATTCCAGCAATCACTGCAGATTTGCCGTCTATTTTTGAAGAGTTCCACGTATATCTCCGAAGATCGGCATCAGATCTTCACGAAATGAAATGAGACCACACGGAAAGTACCAGGTTTCAAGTAAAAATCTAAATCGGTTCACTCAGTCGAAAGTTCTGAGGTAACAAACACAAAAAAAAAAAAAAAAAATACAGTCGAATTTAGAACCTCCTCTTTTTGGAAGTCGGTTGAAAAGTTGGTAATGAGTGGTTCCTAAATACATTTAATTGTTTTTATGCAAGAATTGTTTATTCTGTTTTGATATAAGGCACCCTATACCCTGCGCACTGTGTCAAAATACTAAGCGAGGTTTGAACACAAAAATAATCTAAATATATTTAAAAAACTAGCTGATGCCCACGGCTTCGCCCGCCCGCAAATTATGTACTAAATCTTACTCTTGAATCACTCTATCTATTAAAAAAACCCGCATCAAAATCTGTTGCGTAGTTTTAAAGATCTAAGCATACATAGGGACAGACGCGGCGGGCGACTTTGTTTTATAATATATATTCGGAAAGCCGTCTAGTTGATTAATTAAACGGAGCTTCTAATTACATACTACGATTACATGTTAATATCGTGAGCGCAAAGGATAATTGCTTTGTTCCTAATGCTGTCTTTTTAAGTCTGACCAGCATTTTACATGGAGCGACCGCATAGGTACCTGACCTCCAGCACTATTTATTTATTTAGTGTTTATTTCGATCCAAAACTATGATAACTATGTTTTTTTTTTTTTTTATTTGATATATGATTATTTTTAAATAATATGACTTGTTTTGAATGTACATCTGATGGTTATAGCTTAGCAGAAGAGTGGACTTGATTGCCGTCTTCTAATTAATTGCATGTTGGTCACCAGCCAACTGTCGGTTTTATTAATTAAATGCTTAAAACTTTGGGGGTTTTAAGCCGATTTCACTACTATAAGACTGATAAAATATTTATATACTTTATCGGTCTAAACCTCCTATCATAATCCCCTGTATTAAGACTACAAAGTTACAAACTCGAACATGTGCAAACCCGGAACAAATTGCTGCAGGCCAAATAAATATTGGTTTCGTACGAGGATCAAACACCTTTGAACAAAGCCTTCTGATGGGATTGGGGAATCTAATATAATATATCTATATTATGGACCAACGTAACGCCTGTTATCGCCGAAAGGTTAGGCAGAGATATACAAGCAGTACACCCAGATTTCGCCAGCTATGTTTAAGTTACATGAGGGAGGGCTAATTGCCATTAAAGAGGCTCAAATTTCTGATAGAATAACCCGATAACACTTTGGCTGACCTGAATACTAAACCCAACTGAGCAAGCAGTTTCAAAAACTAGAGGATGCATAATTAACTAATTTAAAAACAACCGATTTTGCGGGCAACAATACATAACACAAATTACAAAAGAACTTGACCTCTAATTACAATGACCAATTTACCCTTCTCATTTCAATGGACCTCCAAACAAAAGACGACCGTTCAACCCAAACCCGATTAATTAATCAAAATATTTAAATTCAGTTTCAAGTAAAATATTGATAAATCATCCTCTGTTTGACCTTTATACACCAAAGTGTATAAACAACATAAGTGTATAAGAGATGGTATACTACAAAGTCCCCGTTTTTTTAAACGGGGACTTTTTAGATTACCATCTCTTATGGCAGTACTAGCGACCTGCCCTGGCTTCGAACGAATACAATTGACTAACAGCAGCGCTATCTAACAGGTCCAAAACCTTACTATCCTATCTTTCAAGCCTTTTTTTTTCGGATGGGAAATCATCAAATGACTTCTCTCGCTCTGGGCGGAGCAGGAGGGAGTGTTAGACTTTTACTGACTAAAACCCATCCATGTTCCTTCATCGCCCTTTGTGTTCCGGGGTCACGGTATCTCTTTCGAACAGTCCCGCAACCCCTGATCTTTCAAGCTTGACCCAACCATACACCACACTCATACAATTTTATTAAAATCGGTAGAGTGGTTTTGGGGATAGTATGTTCGAACACAGGGAGACGTGAATTTTATTAACATTTTTTTTTCTTTTATTAAACGTTGTCCCCGCTCTAGGAATTTCTCCTATATCGCAGGTGCATTTAGGAACATTTAAACTCACAAACTCAAACAGCCAGACCCTGAAGAACTACCAGTAGGTCATATACATATTTGTTCCATGCGAAAATCAAACCCGCGACACGCAGCTCGGCAACCAATCGCTCAGCCACTGCGCCGACCGTGTCATTACATTAATATTTCTTCAGTAAGGAAAGAGATGGAGGTATAACAGACATCTAGCTGCATCTCTCTCCCACACTCTAGAAAGCTTATAATAACACTAAGAGGTGATGGTAGGGCCCAGTTAACGATCAATTAACTTCGACCCTATTGACCACAGGTCACGGCATATTATTGCTATAAAATTTTAACGGTACCGTTACTAAGATCGGCTGCAATTCTGCTGAGCTAGTTATCTTTATAGACGCGTAAAGTTTATAGTGTGTGAACCTGGCTTTACGATGTCACAGCTTGTGTGTTGAAGGGTTTTATGAGATTACAAAGGTATGTAGACCGTAACTAGAAATTATGTAGGTGTGGAGTACCTAACCTAGGTACAAAACTCCGGATGTGGTAGAAAGACCACTTGAGACTGAAAGTTGGGTACCTACATTACTTTTGGAGGTCACTTTTAAAAATCTTCGGTCTTTGGAGGTTATTGTGTTTTATTGAAATTTCAGTTCCCCATTTTACTGCAAATATCTAATAATACAACAAAAACACTTAGGTCGCAAAATCCAAAAGATGAAAATTTGTACAAGATTTTTATAATTTTGCCAAAAGTGACGAAGGCTTTTAGAAACTGCATCCCCAATAGCAGTTTAATTGTTCATTAAATAAATCCTTTGCATCTTTAATTTTAGTCTCTATTATATAAATAACTTACAACTTTAAACAAAAAGTTTGACAAAATTAAATCTTGGCTTAACTTAATTTTAGAGCTACTCGTTGAAAACTAAAATTTTCCCCCGTAAATCTTCCAAATTCGCCTGAAAACATAATCGCGAAATCTTTCAAAATACAAACAGTACATCGTAAGTTTTGGAGCAAAAACTAACAAAATCAACTAATTAACAGCGCTGAGTCTGAGAAAGTTCGCACTTCATTACCGAACGGCTTGGTACTTACTCTAGGGAAGGCGGGCTGTAGATAATTTTATTATTTCTCGTTTATTTATTCACTAGCTGTACCCCCGAATTTACTGCTTGAAAGAATTAATAAATCAAGGCTGTATTTTAAGCGCAACTGTTGAGTTAGAGGTCCTGGGCTCGGTTCCCAGGTCAGGCAAGGAGTTATTGGGTTTTTCTATCAGGAATTTCTAAGTTATAGCAGGCACGGAGTCTGGATTTGTGCTAATAGGCTCGCTCTCTGTCACTAATATTACTAGCGTGACTACTGAGCATAAATTATCTCCTGGGTTCGATTCCCAGGTCAGGCAAAGTGTCATTGGGTTTTTCGAATAGAAATTTCTCAGTAGCAGCCATGGGGATTTTTTGCCAGTCGGGATTTATGCCCGGTTGATGGCAATAGGCTCGCCTCCTATTACATGGGACTCAAACATAACTGGCGAAATATGGGTGTAGGAGAGACCGGGGCAAGATGAAGTTCGGGGCAGGACGGGAAACATGCTTGTGTGCGTAACTGGTGAACACAACAGAGTCGAACACGGCGCCATTGGCGCGAACTTCAGTCGCCTCACGCGAGTCAGAGCGGCGCATGTGTGTCATTACTTGTTATGGCTGCGTGGCGAGAAAAAACTGTTTTTTGGAAGATTGTTACGAAGTTTTCAGTTTTGAATCGATGTGCACCAAGGTAAATATCAGTGCTATTGTAATTCTTTACCACATACTTGTTGCAGCAGTGTAAAACAATCGAATTTAGGTTGCTATTTCGGACAATTATTTTGTAGGTTAGAACTGTTGATAAATTTGTAAAATGTGTCTGCTGGGGCAGAATGGTCGGGGCATAATGGGATACCCCGTATGTGTAGGTAGAATAATGTTTCATACCTGTTTTATTTTTTGTTTGCAGTTACAATGGTACGAAATTAGGAACGTAAGTCGTCGATCGTGGATCATGGGAAGAGGACCAAAAAACGCAAAAAAAAGAAAGTGACACGGATATTAGTTCATCTGAAGACGATGAAAATGATTGTGCTTGCATATATTGTGGGTACTTATATTCACAGTCCACTGAAGGATGGGTTATTTGTCGTGTGCCATGGCTGGGCCCCTAATTCCTGCGCAGGTGTAGACGATGACGATGAAGAGGCAGATATTTGTGAACAATGCCAATCTGATTAAAATGTGTACTCATCTTGCCCCATGATAGGGGCAAGACGGGATTTTTGACTTGTACCATATAATTCCTATTTGCCAGAAAAATATGTGATTTAGAGCCGAAAAAGATAACAATTATATTAATTAAAAGTATAAGTGTTGCTTTTGTTGTCAGAGATTTTTAATAAACGGTTTAATTTTCAAGTTATGACGCTTTTTCTCTTAAGGGTCTCATCTTGCCCCGGTCTCCCCTACTATTATGTACAATTCCGCCTACCCCTTCGAAATTACAGGCGTGATGTTATGATGATATTAACTCAGGAAAATTATTTTTAAGCAACTTGAGGTAGAACGCAAAAAAAAAGTTTCTTTTTTGACTAGGAAATACAACATACTAAGTTTATTAATTTTCTCCTAAAATCCTATTACACAACAATTCGAGCAAAATAAAACTCTGTTAAAATCAAGACATTAACAAATCCCAAGTAATTTAATTAAACTAAAAGTTTGTCCCATAGACCACAAATTCACCAAGAACGCCTTTTTCCTTAAACAAAAGCAAGCATAAACAACGCGGCGGGAAAATTCTACTTAGCACGAAGAAGTGGCTCTATTTTACTTTAATTTACCTTTAGAATTTTCGTGGGAGGACTGTGTACATTCCTGCTTACCCCTCGGAGCAATTTACGCGCCATCACGTCTGTTTTCCGTTAGTCTTACTGTTTTGCTACTTAATCGCATCTTATAGGCTTCCGAGTTGGAACAAACAAGAAGGTATTTTTGAGCCAATCTTATGAATATTCATGTGTTTTTGTTGTTAATTTCTGCGGTAAGTCTTTATTGAAATATCTTATTGAAATATCTTTATTGAAAAAGAGGAAATACATTTTACACTTATCACAATATTGTCACAAGTACATGAGGTAAATAAACAGATCAAAATGAACCCTAACGTCTAAACTAGGCCAAGCCTGTATCTTAGACGTTAGTCTCTTCCAATGATGTTACAATCAGAGTTGAGTATAGTGTGATTAAACATTACAAGGCAAATATTTTATAAAAATATATAATGTATGTGCTCAGTTTAGAATGAGGGTAGATAGATACTATCAAGTATTATTAAAATCAACGTTTTGGTGTTTAGCTTTTTTGTTTTCTAAGTACCCTACATTCGTCTCCAATCGCAACAGAAACAACAAAGAGTATGAACTTGGGCAACCTTAGAAAAAATGAAATTGATAATTTTATTTGATAACTTTTCTGTTTTCTTTTTTTTATTAACTAGTTTGACTGATATAACCTTAATCATTTCCATGTTTACGTACGTTACACGTGTATTATTATTTTGTTTTTAATTTTTTTTTTTTTTTTATTTTTTTTTTTTTTTTTTTATTAGACTTTCAAATAGATAAGTTAACTAAAGTTTTTATGATGATTATTGTCTGCCGGTTTTTAATCATTATTTTAAAATTGCAAATAGGTCTTCTACACTTTCATAGCTTTGAGATTTCAGCCAGGATATTAAGACCTTCTTACACGAGTGTAGATTTAATGGGTATATTTTTAGAATTTTATTTAATTTGTTATACAGCATTGGTCCAAGATAACATTGAAATTTTTCGATAAATGCTGTTTTATAAGCAACCGTAGGACATACCCTATCGATGCGCCTCGAGGTATTTTTTGTTTTATTAGTAAATTTCAGGTTTTGATGTTGTTGTATTACAGTTTCTTTAACGAATAACTGTCTAATAGTTAAAACATCACACTCAGAGTACAGATCAACTGTGGGATACCTGAAAGGTCTAAAATTCATCACCTTAAGTAGAGCTCGCTGTGCACGCTCAAGTTTAATAAGATGGGTTTTTCGTGCTCCACCCCATGACGTGATGCAATATGCTAGAATAGATTGTGCGAGTGCAAAATAAACAGTTTTGCGGAGATCAGTGTCAGCCACGTGCCTTAGTTTCTTGAAAACATATATCAACTTTCTTGTTCTCCCTGCCAGAAGATCAATATAAGGACACCACGTGAATTTTTCATCAAGGAGAATACCAAGATATTTAACTGTTTTAACCCTGTCCAGGTACCCACAGTCGCATTTGTGTTGATAGGTTGTGCTTTGACAAGAGTGAATTTGAATTTTTAAATCTTTTGCCGTTTTTAGTGATAGTTCCGTATTGGCGAAAGTTATGAATTTAGTTTTTGATGTATTAAGCGTAAGTAAATTTTGACTGAGCCATTTGGCTGTTTTGTGAAGACCTAATTCAGCGTAATGTCTTGCTTCATCCCATGTACTACCATAAAATATTAAAGCCGTGTCATCAGCAAATGTAAATATTTTACAGTTTTGTATCGTTAAGCTACATAAGCAATTCATATAAATTAGAAAAAGGGTAGGGCCAAGAACGCTACCTTGTGGCACCCCAAATGATACTGGAGCGTCAGGACTGTATAGACCGTCTATTGTAACCCTTTGTGATCTATTATTTAAATAATCTTTAAACAAATCCAGTACCTTACCCCTTATACCAATTCTTTCCATTTTGCTGATTAGTATCGGAACAGAGACGGTGTCAAAAGCCTTAGCCAGGTCTAAGAATACTCCAATGCATTTATTTTTGCTATCAATATGAGTAGCTACGAAGTTAGTAAGTTCAGTGACTGCCTGTGCTGTTGACCTGCCAGCTCTGAATCCAAACTGATTGTGGGCTAAAATTTTTTGTTTTTCTAGGTACAAAAGTAGTCTCTTATTAATGATCTTTTCCAAGATCTTAGACAGTACTGGTAACACTGAAATAGGGCGGTAATTACTGACACAGTCTCTGCTTCCTGCCTTGTGTATAGGATGGACGACCGATATTTTAAATACATTAGGAAAGACACCAGTCTGTATTGAAAGGTTTGCAATACGAGTTAAAAGTGGTACAATAATATTTCTTGCCATTTTGATTATTTTTGTCGAAATTCCATCCCAACCCATTGCGCTATCAGTTTTTAAGTTAATAATTATAGACTCAACTTCTTCCTCAGTTGCCTCCAACATAACCATGGAGTTAACCAGTGGAATAGAGGACTCTTCAATTTGGTCCGAACACGGGATTATCTTTGAGGCTAATTGTTTTGCTATGTTAGTAAAATAAAGGTTAATTTCTTGTAAAGCTAATTCTGGTGTATTTTTTGTTTTTAATAGATCTAATGGCGGCGGTTTTTTAGTTTCTCTGTTTGTGATGTTGTTGATTATTTTCCATGTCTTTTTAGGGTTTTTGGCATTTTTGTTAAGCTCATTTGCAAGAAAATTCCGTTTCAGACGTTTTAACAAGTCATTGCAAAAGTTTTTATATCTACTGTACGTAACAGCGAGAGTTATATTATTGGGTTCAATTTTAGATCTTTGGTGCATGCGATCACGGTTTCTAATGCAGCGAACCAACCCTGGCGTGATCCATGGTTTGATGCAGCGTAATCTTCTAGGTGTTAGTAATTTTAGAGTGTTGTTCATAATTGATGTGTTAAGGATGTTAAGTAACTGCGCTGAAGACCAATGCGCATCTTGTGATTCCATTATATAACTGAAATTTACTGAATTTAGGTCTGCAAGAATTGCTTTATAATTAACTTTATTAATAGTCATTTGTTTTAATGGTTTAACTGGATATTCTAGTGTAACACAGGAAATTACCGGAGAGTGATCAGTCAGAAGGGACTGAAGAACAAGTGTAGTCGTGGAGAATTTAGTTTTGACCATAGCGTGATCTATGCAATTATTTTCTCTTGTTGGGTATAAATGGCCAGGCAAAAACCCATGGCTGGCTAGTAAATTGAGGTAATCTGTCGAATTACGATCTTCATTATTAAGTTTCACGTCTATGTTTAAATCACCCATAATGATTACATTATTGCGATTTTTGTAGGTGTTTAAAAGGCTATCCAAAGACGTTATAAACTTATCTATGTTTGAATATGATGGTGACCTGTAGATACCAATAACGACAGTGTCCGAGTCAATCTGTATAACTAAACAGGTAGCATCAGTTAAGGGTATTTCTGAAACTGAACAGCTAAGTCCCTCTCTTGTGTATGCTACAATACCATCATTTTGATTACGATTATTTTTTGTGTAGTGGGTCTCATAGTTTTTTAAGCATGGGATATACGTAGCCTTTGAATTCCACGATTCCGTCAGTATAAGTATTTCACATGATATTTCTAGCCTAGATAGAAAGACTTCAAATTGGCAAAAGTTTTTTGTGATGCTTCTAATATTTTGGGTTAAAATTTTTACATGGTTTTTAGTTGGTAGATCGGATGGTAAGAAAGTTGTACATGATTCTGGATCACATAAAAATGATGGCCCAGCAGAGATATTGTCTATATCAAGTCAAGTCAAGTGTGTGAATTCTTGATGTGGATGGGGTGTGCTTAACTTTATAATATTAAAGTCGTTTCTAATTAGTCACACAATATGCCTTTGATTTTCATACTAAGAGGAGAATTTAAAGGCTTTTTCAGGAAGCTTTGTTTTCAGAATGTTATTCTTCAATTTCCGGCTGGATATTGCTGGATTATGCTGAAGACAGACTGCTGCTTTCATGCAAGGAATTTCGGCATCCCCTTCTCATATTATGAATAAAATAACAATGGCGTTTTCGGTGTGAAATTATCAGGGTAGACGGTCACTACACCCTTGTTAGGGAAATTCTGTCGGATCGATTGTGCCGCTGACATTCGGTAGTATTTAACGAATAATACTGCGTATGTTTTACCAAACCGTGCGTTAGAAGTCATACTGTTACGTAATAGGTCCTATCACAATAGTAGAAACCACAATTTAAAGAGAAAATCGCTTTGGAATTTTACTAGGTGTGTATTGGTGGTCGTGACTTGTAACTGTACTCGTATAAAATATCGGTGATGCTAGTGTTTTTTTAATTATTCTTAGCATTCTCTTGACCAGGCCTTCGATCGCGTAGAAGTTGGAAGATAAAAGACTTGAAAAAATAACAGCCAGAGAGACTTTACTTTTGCGTTTATAACATTAGAATAAAAAGTGCAAAACTAAATACCTACCAGCTTTTCAAAGGCTCAATATAGTTTCACTTATCCTACTTCTTCAACAAGATCGAGCATCATACTAACCTAAAACAATCTTCTTCTTCTAAGTTTACCAGAGTCAGCTGTATACTATAACACTCTGTTATAGTAATGTAGCGGATAAGCAAAAACGAGTTGTTGTTTTGACAGAACAATAGATTTATTACTCCCTAAACTGCTTAGGATTTTGTTCGAGAAGTATGTTGTCCAGTGTAATGCGAAGCGACAATCACTAGTACTGACTAGATATCTAAGAGAGGGTCTACCTTTTATAGCAGAATTTTTTATGTCATAATATTATTTTGGATAACAGCGGATAGCATAAACTTCATTTCGCAGAAAATCGTTTGGCAGACACTCATTTATCATACATTCAAATCTCATAATTTTGTAAGTCAGAATCAACTTCAGGCATAAACTTCATATGCATGAGAATTAAATGTAGAACCATCTTATCGCAGAAAGTTCACAGTCAGAATCATCTTTTGGCATAATTTTCATATCGATAGTCATTAAAAGGCAGAACTATCATATTTCAGAAAGTTTACAGTTAGAATCGTCTTTTGGCATACATTTCATGATGCATAATAATGGAAAACCTCATCTATCACTAATAATAATATATAAAAAATAACAATAAATAATTAATAATAATAATAACAATAAAAAAATAAACAATAATAATATATTTTTTTTTTTCTTTTTTTTTTATTATTGTTAATAATAATATTAATATTAATAATAAGTATTAATTAATATTAATAACAATTATTATTTAATATTTTATTTTATTTTTAGTTTAGGTTATAATAAAATTGATTGAACACTGTTTTTTTTTCGCCACAAACACGACGATATTGCGAATCGCTGCATATTTCAAATTCAAATTCATAAGGTTCATAAGATGTTGTGTTAATTTTGATTTGATGTTGTATTTCTGATCAGGCAAGCATACATCATGCATGCAGAAAGCATGCAGTATGCAAACATGCAAACCAGCATACACCATGCATGCAGCATGCAAGCAAGCATGCAACATGCAGCAGGCATGGTTTCTGTCACGGCTCCGGCGCTGCAGGGCTCCGGCGGTCCAATGCGAGCTTATCGTCGCAGATATTTTACGCTCACCACCGCAACTTCGGCTTGCTGCGGCGGGCCACAGCTACGGCGAGCGTTAACACCTGCTCCTCAGCTCGCGGGCCGCCACACCCCTCCGCGCCTACGCGGATTTAAATTACACTCTAGGGGTAGGGCAGACAAGACTACGTGGAGTCGGTTTTGGAGCGATTCGTTTCTGCCACTAACTTTTGTAGCGCAACATAAATTGTCTTTTAAAGACTATCTTTTAATTCTACTTTAAGGTAGAAAATGCTATTCTATAGAAATGGCAATAATGCCAAATAAAATTATTCCAAATGAAATTCTGCCATCTTCATAGTATGCCAAGTGAAAATGTACCAAATAATCGTCGCTCTCAATAAACGTTATTCTAAACGAAATTATGCGGAATTTGAACATTGCCAAAGGTAATTATGCCAAATAAAATTCTGTCTTCTTAAAAGTATGCCATTGTAAATTCGGACATACAAACATTCGGTCAAATAATAACTATATTAAATATTTTTTATGCCTTAAAAATATTCGTTAAAAGAAGATTATGCCAAGTGTGTTATGCCAAATGAATTTCGGAGCATCAAGATTCTGCCAGATAGAAGGAACCCATCTAATAGGATAATCTATGCTGTGATAAAAATATTAGTCAGTCAGTAAGCAAAGGCAGCGAAAAAGAAAAATTATAGACCAATTATAACACAGTAACATCAGTTGCGCGCGGGCGCTTATTATCGTTAGACGCGCTGTTCGCTCGACGCCAAACCGGTTTGAATCACCCGACTACGGCTCGAGTGTTATCGTTTGTATTTATTAAACTCATTACGATGTTATTTAAGAATGGCTAGCGGTAGCGATGAGTTAGATTCTTTTAACGATCGTGATAATTTGAGCAGAATGACAAGGGAAAACAGTGAGTTGACAAGTAGTATGGAAGAATTAAATCAAGTTGGAGATAATCAGGAGGTAGATATGTTGTGTGTGTCTCAACAACATTCGACAACAGAGATATCAAAAAGTAAGAGGAACCGAGAAATAAGCCAAGACGAGGATTGGACAACAGTTAACGGAAGAGGTAAAAAATATGCTAGAAGGAGTGAGATACATGATACAATTAGAATAGCAGAAGACAGAATAGAAGTAAGCGTTTCATCGACAAGTGTACTTCCGAAACAATTTAAATTGGCTAAAATTTTAAAATCTGAGAACATAGGTGACATCACACGAATAAAATACGTCAACCCTCACAAAGTGCTGATTGTATTTAGTAATGAAGATAGTTGTGATCGATTGATTAACTCCCAATACTTTAAGAATGAGGGTTATAAATGTCAAAGAACTTTGGAAACAATTCAGTCTTACGGGGTGGTGAAATATATTGACCAGGATTTATCTGAAGAAGAAATAGTGGAAGGTTTGGAGAGTGACATTCAGATAATAGGAGTGAAAAGGCTAAAACGCAGAAGTAGTTTAGATTCTCGATGGGAGCCATCGGAGGCAGTTCGTATATGTTTCATAGGGTCGTCGTTGCCCTCCTACATACATATATTTAACACAAGAGCAGAAGTTACCCCCTATAAATATCCAGTAACGCAATGTGCACGGTGTTGGCGATTTGGACACGTAATGAAATTATGCCCATCCAATAAAGTGATATGTCCAAAATGCAGTAGGAATCATTCTAATTGCGACACAGTGGATTACAAGTGTAATAATTGTTCCGGAAATCACATGACTTTAGCAAAGTCGTGTCCTGTATATGTTAAAGAGAAGAAGATCAGAGACCTGATGGCAGAATTCAACTGCACGTATAAGCGGGCCCTTACCATGTATGTCCCGCCAGAGCATCCTATAACGGAACCTGCTTCTAGAGGGGAGAATCAATACATAGTGACAGAAGAGATACAGAAGTCAAGTGAAGATCGCACTGTAGTTATTCCCTCTGAAAGTAAGAATACCTACGCAGACACAGTAAAAAGTAATCAAGATAATAAAAATCCAAAGAAAAAGAAGAATAGTAAAGAAAGGACGGGCACCCCCCTTCCCCCCCTCCCAATATATAGTAGCGAAGATATAGCAAAAGAAAGTTCTCAAGAGGCAGACAGCGACGTTGAAAGTAAAAAGTCAGAAGACAATAATAGAAGGAACAGTTCAAAAAGTAAAAGATCGAAAATTGGAGGGATATGGAGCCAATTAAAAGAAAAAATATTGAATCCAGAGTCGTCGTGGGAGAATAAAATAAAGAGCTGTGCATGTATACTGTTTGAATGGATCAAATCTATTATCATGAAGTACATTTTAGAAGTGCCAGTCCTTATTAACTTTAAACAATGGATCAACGAACTAACAGACCCTCAATGATCAATATCCTGCAGTGGAATGCTCAAAGCCTTCGGCCTAAAGCTATTGAGTTCGAAGCGTTATTAAATCAAGAGAAAGTGCATATCGCAATAATTAATGAAACGTGGTTTGATCCTGAAAGCAATTTTCGTATAAGTGGTTATAATATATTCAGAGAAGACCGTTATGACGGATATGGCGGCGTCGCAATATTAACTCATTGGTCCCTAAGAGCAAGTCGTGGTAGCACCAATATCAGCAATCCAGGTATACAGCTATTACATGTAAAGATTTCTAATTGCGAACATCTAGAAAATGTGATTACCGTTTATTGTCCTTCTTCAGTATACACTAGTAAAAGAGACTGGGACCATATCTTTTCTCTGAAGCAAGAAAGAACACTTATAGCTGGAGATTTCAATGGACACCATACAAACTGGTCATCTAAGACGGACGCAAGAGGTTTGCAACTGTTCGACTCCATATTCGATAACAATTACATTGCTCTTAATGATGGCACTTCGACACGAGTTAAATTGGTAAATGGTGTGCTACAAAGTACCTCTCCTGATTTGACCGTAGCATCCCTGGATTTGGCAATGAAGTTTAGTTGGCAAGTTATGAATGAGAACTTAGGGAGCGATCACCTAATTCTAAAAATTAAAACAGAAATGAATAATATAAATACGTACAAAATTAAAAGAAATTATAAAAAGGCAGATTGGACAAAATATAGACAGATTGTAAATGAAAACCTAAAAGTTTTAGACATACATACAGATAACCAAAAAGCATACGACAATTTTATTGAAGTCCTAAATGCTGCAGCGGATCAAAGCATACCTAAAATAAAAATTTGCGATAGTCCAATTCGACAACAGATGTTTAAACCTAAACCATATTGGTGTCAGGACTTATCACGTACAGTTGCTGAGCGACGTCTGGCCTTAGCTGAATTCAGGAAGAACCCTACGCCACAGAATTTAGACAAAATTCAAAGAAAAACCAGTAATGCCCAGAGATTGATTCGGAATAGTAGGTTTGGCTCGTTTAGAAGTTTCTGTGATAGCATAGATAACACAATGTCAGCAGCCGAAGTGTACAGACGAATGAAGTGGCTCAAAGGCTATAAGACAGCAAGAGGTGCCGTGGATCAGGAGCAAACGGAAAAATTACTACGTAGTTTAACACCAGACTACGTAAGCCCTCCTCCACCTAATTTCATATCAGAAAATGAACAATTGAGAAGTCCGATTTCGATCCAAGAGCTTAATAACTGTATTAAACAGACTGATACCGCTCCCGGTGGGGACAATATTTCCTATTCCATGATCAGGCACTTACCAGATATAGGAAAAATTGTTTTAGTTTCACTATACAACAGATTTTTACTTTCGGGCTTTGTCCCGAATCAATGGAGAGAGGTCAAAATAGTACCCATACCAAAACCAGGCCGGATTGCTGACTCTGTATCAGGTATCAGACCAATTGCTTTATTGTCATGTCCTTGTAAAGTCTTCCACACAATCTTAAACCGTAGACTAGAATGGTTTCTTGAAAGAAATAACTGTTTTTCACATGAAACAACCGGATTTAGGAGAACACGGTCTTGTGCTGACAACTTGGCTAGATTGGTATCGCGCATTCAGGAAGGGTTTTCGAAGGGCATTAGCACTTTGGGATGTTTTGTTGACATTGATAGCGCTTATAACAATATAAACTTAGTGGCCCTGTTAAAAATATTAGATGGGTTAGGAGTGGGAGCGGTGTTGTGCAGATACTTATGGGAATTCTTACATGAAAGACATCTATCAATTCAAACTAATGATGGTAGCACAGCAGTGAGGACCACTGGGACAGGCATTGCACAGGGCGATCCGCTATCCCCACTATTATTTAATGCAGCCACTTCAAATATTTGTCATAGTATAGCTGACGTGTTTGTGTCGCAATACGCAGACGACTTTGTATTATATATAGCTAGGAAACAAATTTCGGACTCCATTACCTTTATCCAGAATTCATTAAAATCGTTTCAATGTTTAATAGAAGAAGTAGGATTACAGATATCTTTTAGTAAAACAAAAATAATTTTATTCAGCAGGGGTAGAAATAGGAAAACATTTTCGGTAAATATAAACAATCATAACATACAACAGGTGGATTGTGTAAAATATCTAGGTATGTGGCTGGACAAATCTTTGAAGTGGAAAAGGCATATTAACGAATTGCGGGAGAAGTGCTCAAGATTAGTAAATATATTTAAGGTACTAGCTGGATCCAAATGGGGAGTCCACCCGAAACATTTGAGACGCCTGTATATCTCAATGATCCGAAGTAGACTTGATTACTGTAGTTTTTTATTTGGTAATTACGCTAAAAGTCAATTGAATAAACTTAACGGAATCCAAAATTTATGTATGAGGATTATTGGGGGCTTCATTAGGAGCACTCCAATCCATGTTATGAACGAAGAACGAACTCTGCTTACAGCCGCTACCAATTCGTAGAATATATTTGGCGGGAAAATTCTGGCTTAAATCTAGATCGGTAAAAGATAATGTGACTATAAATATTATTGGAGAATTGTCAAATCTGTGTGAGGGTCAATACTGGAGAAACAAGAAGATTCCATTATTTTAGTAGACATGCATAGGCAAACACAAGATTTACCTATTTATTCTAGTTCCATATTGGGTGTATTTTCGTTGGATACATGGCTCTCCAGCATTGACTTATCAAAGAACATCTCTTACGATATTCCGCATGTACGCATTCCAAAGAGATCAATGGATGTTTTAGATTTAAGACAAAAGTGTGCCAAATACTTGAATGAAAATTACGGTTCGTTCTATCAACTTTATACAGACGGATCTAAGGATGCGCAGTATGCGGGAGCGGCTGTATTCGACCCTCAATTAAATAATACGCTTCAATTTAAAATTAAGGTTAATATTGCTGTAATGTACTGTGAGCTGATAGCGATTTCCGAAGCCCTGTCGTACGCGTTAACCCTTGACGCTCAGCATATTGTGGTTCTAACTGACTCTAAGAGTGCTTTATTGCATCTGGCTCGGCTACCCTCGAATTCTCGAGGTTCCCCGATAGCCTTAGTTATCCTCCAAACCATTTTAGAGCTGCGTATGACTGATAAAACTATAGCTTTACAGTGGATTCCATCTCATATTGGCATCATGGGCAATGAAAAAGCAGATCAGGCAGCAAAATTAGCTTCATCGGAAGGGATCACATACACTTGTTTACCGTTACACACAGATCAGGTTCAGACAGTCAAAAAGATCTGTAAAGACTTGTGGCAAGAATATTTTGATGAGAGGTCGCTCACCAAAGGCATATGGTACAGAACTATACAGGCAGGACCTTTTCGTTGCCCATGGTTCCAGGAGATGGAAGCCCATAGACAATATATTGTGACACTGCTGAGACTTCGGTCCGGGCACATTCCATCAAATAAATTTGCACATTTAATGGGTAAAACGGACTCACCTAATTGCACGGAGTGTAACGCGATCGAGGATGTTCACCATGTTTTGGTCGAGTGTGTCCGGAATGAAGCTCAGCGGCGACAGGTACTTGGGGATATGCAGTACAATATAGGGTTATGCAGCAGCTTCTTGGCCTTCCCCCTTTCGGAAGAGGCCAGGAAGTTGTGTGAATTGTACATGTGCCAATTACGGCACAGGGATATACTCCATAGTTAAGATAAGATTTGGATAAGATTTTGAAAAGTTAAGGTGTATCTAGCCATAAGAGTTATAGTATAATTAGAATTACGGGGCGACATCGTCATTGTTGACCGAGTCCCCTTAAATAAAGATTTTTTTCTGTTAACTCTCAAGAGTAAACCCCGCTTCCATTCTTTCTTGCTATTTAATCATACGAAACGACTTAGCTCATAAAGGCTAAGCCAATATTCGTACAGCACAATAAAAATACTGCATAAATAAGAATAGCATCAGCTTCGCTTCACCTACAACAAATCCTAAAATCTCTCGTAACAAGAAACAGAGCAAGTTGCAGCAACGTGCAATACAACTTGGCTGTTCGCCACTGAAGCTGTAGCAAACAGATTACGAATGTTAATGCAGTAGTTTGTCTTACGTGTAACGTGGTAGCTCTGTCGGTAGCGTGATCTGTGAGCTATACGTAGCGTTGTGGACGAATGGCATTAGAATTTATGAGGATGTTCGTTATAAGATTATTGGTGCAATAGGCATGTGTCCTGAAAAAAACTAATTAGTCCGTCAGTTAGATTATCAAAAAATATTTGACACGTATTTTTTCTTTTGTTACATATTCATTGATTTACAAAAACAAAAAATACGTGCCCATTATTTTCCAATACTCTAACTGACAGACTAAATAGATTTGCAATTTATTGATGGTGGAAACTAGCCTAGGAAATATAATTGAGTTAGTTTGTTAATATTTGTGGACTTCCTCTTTGATAAAGTAGTCGCACGCACTACTGTGGAGAATGAAATCCCGGATTAAATTCCCAAATCGGAAAAGATGTTTTTGAAGTCTTCCATCAAAAATTTCTCAGTAGCAGCCACGGTGTTTGGATAAGTGCCTGGTTGATGGAAATAGGCTCGTCCCCTATTATATGGAACTTAAACATAAATGGCAAAATGTGGTAGGGACTGTAGGTCCACCTCTGCCAAACCCTAATTGATGTAAACCTACCCTAAGTGTGATGTTGTTACGTACAATATTTTTAAGGATTGCGAGCAAATTAAAATCAATTAACCTTTTTTTTTTTAATAAAAATATCCCAAGTCCGAACACGAACCTTTGTTCAGTCTACAACGCAAGTTTAAATCACTGAAAACTTTACTAATCTCGCGACAGAACTTGAACCCGCCACTGTACTGGGTTCAAATAAAAAAGTCTAGAAGTTTCCATAGAGTCATAAACAGGGTCAGAGGAAATGAGTGTCCAGGACGCTAGTGAAATGGTTTGTCGGTTTGTGCATAAATGTGTTTTAGAGTAAATCAAATCAACTAACCAGTACCAGTATTTTACGTGAAGCGACCTCCGCAACCCAGTTAGTACTGGGTAATACGATACTGCTGGGTAAGACTGCTTGCTAGATTTTCGAGCCACTGACCTGTAACGACTGTCAAAGATCTACAAAACCTTAGCAGCTAAATTTAAGATATTATCCGCCAGAAAATAACTTTAGCTGTCAGTGGATTTCAGTCTCAAAGAATTGCAAACAGACTGTCATGGTTTTGATAATAAGAATGGAATATTTTACCATTTACCTAAAACCCAAGCGAACCGGCGGCATTAACAATCTACATAAAGACAAAGTTTATAGCAGTGGCTGTATTTCAAGTATTGGGAACTTCCCATCACACGGCTACAATCCTCATCATCTCATCTGCCTAGCCTTTTCCCAACTGAACGGTCAGTAGATTTTCAGTCACAGGAAATGGCAGACAGAACGACATGATTTTGGAAATACAGACCTTGTAGTAAAATATATATTTTTCAGTACCAGTATTTTACGTGAAGCGACCTCCGCAACCCAGTTAGTACTGGGTAATACGATACTGCTGGGTAAGACTGCTTGCTAGATTTTCGAGCCACTGACCTGTAACGACTGTCAAAGATCTACAAAACCTTAGCAGCTAAATTTAAGATATTATCCGCCAGAAAATAACTTTAGCTGTCAGTGGATTTCAGTCTCAAAGAATTGCAAACAGACTGTCATGGTTTTGATAATAAGAATGGAATATTTTACCATTTACCTAAAACCCAAGCGAACCGGCGGCATTAACAATCTACATAAAGACAAAGTTTATAGCAGTGGCTGTATTTCAAGTATTGGGAACTTCCCATCACACGGCTACAATCCTCATCATCTCATCTGCCTAGCCTTTTCCCAACTGAACGGTCAGTAGATTTTCAGTCACAGGAAATGGCAGACAGAACGACATGATTTTGGAAATACAGACCTTGTAGTAAAATATATATTTTTTTTTAATTGGGACAGCCCGCCACACTGTTCCCAAACCACTGTAACTCCTGAAAGCCAGAATCAACAGTGGCGACCACCAGAAAAGCGCCGAGACAATGAAGCTTGACGAAGTCCCAGAGAATGAATTTAACTATCTTGGATCCCGCAACGAAATTAATCAGAAAAGTATAGTGGAGGAGTAGGAAAAAACCGTAATTTCAACTAAGTAAAATATATTATTGTTTCCCTCAAAACCCAAGCAAATCCGTAGCATCTATCTAGGCCGAGACGGACTTTATAGTAGCAGTTGTATTGGGTATTCCCCATCGCGCAGCCGCACCATAGAGTTATTGCCGATACGTCCATTGTCTTTTATTAAATTTGAACACAACATGTTCCCCTTCTTCTATAATATCTGTTTCTTGGAGATACTGTATTATTTCTGGGTGAATAAGATGAGGAATTATAGTTAGGGTTTTAGATTATTCAGATGTTTACGAGTACTTCAAGGAACTCAGTATGAACTGATGGAGGCAACAGCAAGAACGCGTGACGTAAATGTAACGTGAATTCGATGAAATTTGAATTGAACATTCTGTTGTGCTTGTCGCTAAAATTAGTAACATCTATGTATTAAATATGATAATTATAAATTATTATATTACCTATGTAGACCCAGCATTTAAATTTATAAAATTGTACGAATTTACGTTCGCATCACGCGTTGGTGCTAGGAAACACACATAGTTCTGTTTAAATGACAAATATATCGTTGAATTAGTGTCCAACATCATCATAAACAGTAGTTTATTATGTTTATGTTTATGCAGAGTGCAGGCATCTCTTTACTTGTACCAATTCCCACTTTCCAGAGCTAAACTCATACAGACAAATAAATAAACGTTATGTATTATTGTAAACTGCATGCATTATAATAATATTTTCTAAGGACGAATCTTACCGTCGCTTCTCTCAGCTTCACAAAAGAATATTAATCACCATACTACATTATTAGAAGTTCAGGTAGTTCACTGACCGGCGAGCTCTCGCGTCCGGCCCTGGTGCAAGCCATGGTCTGGAGCGAGACGGAATGGGTCAGTAATGCTAGAGAAGGAGGTGGCGGAACGTGAGAGGGAGAGAACCTCACAGCGTCCCGGCCGCCGCGGGAGACGCCCCGGGCGTCGGGGGCCACCACGTGGCCCCCGGCCACCGTAGGCGCGAGCCTGTGGACGGTGGGCTATGGGCTAGCTCGCCGTCCGTCCGTCTCATGACGACAGGCCGTGTCGACGGCGCATTCGTGTTCCACGCGCGCCTCAAAGAGAGTCAGCAATAGGAAGGGGTTTACTGTTCGAAAGAGATACCGTGACCCCGGAACACAAAGGGCGATGAAGGAACATGGATGGGTTTTAGTCAGTAAAAGTCTGACACTCCCTCCTGCTCCGTCCAGAGCGGGAGAAGTCATTTGATGATTCACTGACCAGTGCTCATAAGCGAGACACAGAAACTATTAACACAACTAGACACTACTATGCACTACACCACACACACTACGCACACACAACTACACACACTACTACATTATACTATTGATACAGGCAGTAAGCTTGTCCCAATTAATTTCGATAATGTAGCTAAGTCAAGTCTATGCTGCCTTGGTACATAATGGCATAAGTGTGCTTCAGTAAATCCCACTTAAGCTCAACTTAGCCTACGGCTTAGGCATGTACATGGGCACAGATGTGACCTTAGCATAAGTCAACACCTGCTGTAATTGCTATTAAGATCTCCATATACAATATTAGCTGGACTTATGGACTAGCATTACAATAACAAACCACTCAGCTTAACGTCACGACAGTAGTCCAAGAAGGATTAGGCAGAAGTATGGTAGTCGATAATAGTTTTGATTAACGAATAGGATTTTGAAAAGGAAACTAGCTTGAATTGGCTGCAAAACAGGGTTAGCACCTTTAAGACTGCATAGACTTTGAATGTTATCCCCCAAAAAGTAAAAAACAATAAGGTCTTCATAAAAACAACATACCATCACCCTTGAAATCGCAGGAAAGTAAGGTTGAGGAGCTTGTATCTGATAGTATCTCGTAATCTTGTCACCTACTTCCACAGTTAAGTAAGTAAAAAAGGGCAAAAATATAGCTTTCAGAAAAAAATACCCGACTTTTCCGAATCTGTGCCAAAAATCCTTTTATACTAAAAAAACTTCCTTACTCAGGTATTAAAATAAACCCTAGGCCTTACCTGACTTAGCCAATAGCCCCTGGACCTCAATGATACCCGCATAAATTGCCCGGAACCGATGATATTTGACACGTTTATAGCATTGCCCCGAATCTTAGGGGCAATATAGGTAGACGGGTACAAAATGGCGGATCGATTTCCTGAACCAAGTTTCAAGATAAATCGTCTCACGGACTTTGTAGAACAAACTTTGTGACATCAATTATTTTAATCGCTTCTGCATGTGTATACATTGACATAAATAATTTTTGTTATCCTTTTGTTTGTGAAGCCCGACCAAATCGGTCTGACGCCATTGTTTAACTATTGTGTACTTCGCATTTTACCTAAATACACATAAGAAAAATTATATACTTACATTCAGTCAAAAAAGTATCGGGAATGGATGATTTGTTTATGGTTCCAAATTCAAATTTTTGTTTTTTTTTTGTAGTTGTTAGATTGGCACAACTGTTTTCCATTTTGGCGCGGAGTGTGAGTTGCATCTGTTATTTATATTAAATACAGTGCTGGTTTTAGTAATATCATATATAGTGTGTATTGCGAATTTCATAATGGACAAAAATATCGAACAAAGAGTTTGTCTTAAATTTTGCATCGCCACTGGAATTTCGTGTTCGGAGTCACTGAAAATGTTACAGAAGGCTTACGGTGAATCGACTTTATCAAAAACTCGTGCTTATGAGTGGTTCAAAGCGTTCAAAAGCGGTCGAGATGTGATGGAAGATTTGCCTCGCTCTGGTAGGCCGTCAACGTCTGCAACTGAAGTTAACATCGCAAAAGTGAAGAAAATAGTGACTGAAAATCCCCATTCAACTCTGAGAGAGATAGCCGCCGAACTTTCTGTATCTCACGAGTCGATCCGTACCATTTTAACTAATCATTTGGGTATGAAACATGTTGCTGCTCGGCTAGTCCCAAAAGATCTGAATCTTCTCCAAAAACTCAATCGCATGAAAGTCGCTGAGGACATGCTAGAACGAGTCAGTTCGGACCCAACATTCATGAAACGCATTGTTACTGGTGACGAGACGTGGGTTTACGAGTTTGACATGCAAACTAGTCAACAAGCTTCGGAGTGGCGCCTTCCAACTGAACCGAAACCGAAATAACCACGCCAAAGTCGATCAAAAGTCAAAGTCATGTTGACTGTTTTCTTTGACTATCGCGGTGTTGTGCACTCTGAATTCTTACCGGAAGGTCTAACGGTAAATAAAGAATATTATTTGAGCGTTATGCGGCGTTTAAGACAGCAAATTCGACGAAAAAGGCCAGATTTGTGGAAAGAAAATTCTTGGATTTTGCACCACGACAATGCGCCTTCGCACAAGGCTATCATTGTGAACGAATTTTTGACCAAACACTCAACAAATACCATCCAGCAACCACCATATTCACCAGATATGGCTCCTGCTGACTTTTTTCTTTTTCCTAAACTCAAATTACCACTTCGTGGCACCCGTTTTCAATCGATAGAAGACATAAAGGAGAATTCGCGGCGAGAACTGAACTCAATTCCGGAAGCAGCGTTTAAAAAATGTTTTGATGAATGGATTATTCGTTGGCGCAAGTGTATCGTTTCTAAAGGAGCATACTTTGAAGGTGATAAAATAAATTTGGATGAATAACAGACATTTTGTGTATTATTGATCTTTTCCCGGTACTTTCTTGACAGAGTAGTATGTCAATCCAATACAGTAATGTTTGATTTATCAATTATCGTTTATGCCTCGTTGGTCGAGTGTTCGCAAGCGCAGCTGCTGAGCATGAGGTCCTAGGTTCGATTCCCGGGTCGGGCACGGAAAAAACTCGGTATGTAACAATGGTCACCCATCCACAGACCGACCTTGACAAGCGTAGCTTAACCTTGAAGATCGACCCGTGCGGCTGTTATTATTTAACAACGAGCTTCTCATGCTCAATGCTTATACTGAAAAAAAAATACCAGTCAAGTCAGTGTGATAGCAGAGAGACTGACCTGTGCTTCGGACGGATTTAGTAATTATCGTCGTCTACTAAAGAAGACCCTTAATTTACACCAATCGTCCTGTACCACCTTCCATTACTAAAATTAAGCGTCATAGAAATTGTATCCAAAGCATTCTACCATAATCCCCTTGAGAATATGAAAACAAAGTCTCCACCGCCATCACATATGTATAGAATGACTTAATTCTGTGGAAACTCGTACGGGGGTGCTGGCAGAAATCCAAGCCTCTTCCATATACCTTGTCATAATTTTTGTGTGGCGCCAGTGATAAGAGAGAAGAATTTTAAACTTGTTGGAATCTGAGGGTTGAGACACGTGGCAATCACTATCAAAACGTTTTGTATGACTGCAATGACTCACGATTCACACAAGCAAAGTGAATTCAAAACATTTTTTCATCTTCGTCATCACTGATAGAAAGTAACTATAAATTAAACAGTTTTGCCTTTTATCCTGTTCTCTAATACAATAGCTTCTGGCGTACCTAATACTACTACATGAATCTAATCTCTCCATAATCAGGTTCAACGTACTGAATATCATTGATCAGTCTACAAGAATCTTTGATTTTCATTTCCGGATCTTACTTGCCAGAAAACGTATTTCAATGGCAAAATAATACTTTTTACCCAAACCAAATTTTTAAATGGATTTTGATACAATTTATTGAATTCCTCTATTTTTTACAAAATCGCTACAACTGGCACCCTGTCCCCTCCAACGTAAAGCTTACATTAATCTTTCTAGAGACAATTTTAAAATCACCTGAGGATAGCCCGGCGCGCGGTTGTTCAGCAATGCTCTAACTTACAATGTGTTATAAATCATAACTTTATACCTCTCTTCAGTTATACTGGAATGGACATGTCTGTCTGTGGGGATATAGGTTATATTGCCACATGGATCTATTGGCGCGTGGCTATACATCACCAACGCCGCCATCTTTGTTTTCCAATACAAATTTACAAATGTTTACCAACGCGCCGTGTCAGACCTCGTAGGAGATGGCGGGACGAACTGGACAAAATCAACGATCAGTGGTCCACATTTGCTCTAGATTGAAATAATGGGAAGTCGTGGGAAAAGTACTTGGCCCAGCAGTGGGATGACGAAAGCTAACAGTAACAGTTATAACTCAAGGCAGTGTAGTTTAAGCGCCAATAAGGACTATGCGGCAGTATACTTTGGAATCGTTAAGTTAATCTTTGTGAGACGATTTTGAAATCACCTGAGGATAGCCCGGCGCACGGTGTTTCAGCAATGCTATAACTTACAATGTGTTATAAATCATAACCTCTCTTCAGTTATACTGGAATGGACATGTCTGTCTGTGGGGATATTGGTAACTTCAAAGTTCCGCTGAGTAAAAGCGTTTTTTTTTTTTTTTTTCGGGTGGTAAATCATCAAATGACTTCTCCCGCTCTGGGCGGAGCAGGAGGGAGTGTCAGACTTTTACTGACTAAAACCCATCCATTGTCCTTCATCGCCCTTTGTGTTCCGGGGCCACGGTATCTCTTTCGAACAGTCCCGCAACCCCGGCAAGCGTCAAAGTATATTCAGCACACAGAGTGGAAACGACACCGGCGCTAAAATGATTACCACCTAAAAGAGCAGCTGTTTTTTTTTTAAGTACCGATGAAATATTTCTTCGAGGTTCAGAATAATGTACTGAAGACGTGGTAAACCGTTTTAGGTTCGGTGTCGCTTCCATCTTCACCTCAACGGCATTTATTTTCATTTTCACAATGAGTTAGTGATGAACGGCTACGTCATAACGGCATCACTAACGTAGAAACAGGTTTCTTCGAAGGAAGAATCGACAAAAGAAATCTGTCATTTTGTTGATTTTTTCTTCGAATAAACCCGTTTCTACTGTTGTCATGCTACACGGGTAGGTACTTCATATGTCAAACGAAGAGAAGTTGGACTGTCAGAAAAAAAAATTCTGTTGGGATTGTTACCCTCGAACAATCGAAACGCTAAAGAGTAAAAAGCAAAATTATCATTAAACCTAATTTAAAATTCCATGTTAACATTAATTTTTAAACATCAACAAAGTTCAACCAAAACCGACTGTTCCACCAAGTATAACGTCACATAACACTCTAGGTCTTGTATTTCTTGTATTGTAATACCAAACAGGCTCTCCGCAGTGTTACTAAGGGCTTTTATTACTTATAACGAGGCCGTTTGGGGACTAGTTGTAGCACGCAGCTCTGCTTTCACGAAAGATAACCGTTTTCTCCTAATAAGAGACTTCAGAGCATCTGATGCTTCGGGGAGAGTTATTAGCTTATTGTCTTAAGTTTAGAAACGTAATTGCGTAAATAAAAACATAAAAAATGTCTGTTAAATAAATATGTGACGTAAAATGTTTTTATTTAATCCTGTATCGTATTACCCAATATTAACTGGGTTGTAGAGGTCAGATAGACAGTCACTCCATGTAAAATACTGGTATTCAGCTGCATTCGGTTAGACTGGAATCCGACCCCAAAATGGCTAGGCAGCAGTTTTTTTGAGACAAGCTAGTAAGTTTGAGTTAACTTTTTGCTGTCGTAAGTTAGTCAGATCACGATTTTTCAGAATTTGATCAAAATCTATTCATCAATTACGAAGTTGTGGAAGCACATACATACTAATTTAACAAAGGAGCGTTTCTGATTAATTGCAGTTGTCAGCTCAGGGAAATAGCGCGGAGTTGTTGTCTACCGAGATAATTAATTTTATGCTACTATCATAGTTTCGGGAAAATTGCTGCTTTAGCAATTCTAGAAATTTCTATTTGAGAAGTCTATTCTGCCCCACTAGCAAAAAAATAATTGTGATATCAATGTGCAGTACCTACATAAATTAAAATAAATGCAAAAAGGTAATTTGGCAGGAATAATTTCAGTTGACCACTAACTGTAAAAACCAGGGAGGGTTTTAACTGAAGTAATTATTGAAAACAAATGTTAGATAATGACTCCATTTTTAGCTTGAAGCTATGTCTTGGAAAAACGATGGTCGTAGTTCATTTGCTAACCTATATGTAGTGAGCCTAAAAAATAAATAGAACAACGATAAAAGCACAACTGCTAGACATTGGGTCATTTTTTATTTTTATTTTTTTTCGGATGGGAAATCATCAAATGACTTCTCCCGCTCTGGGCGGAGCAGGAGGGAGTGTCAGACTTTTACTGACTAAAACCCATCCATGTTCCTTCATCGCCCTTTGTGTTCCGCGTGTCCCGTGTCACGGTATCTCTTTCAAACAGTCCCGCAACCCCGGCAGGCATCGGTCCTTGCTAGCGACAATTTGTCGCGGCAGCGGAGTTTCCCCCCGGCGGAGCGCCTCCGGGCGCCATTCATGCAGGCGCGCGAGGACTATCGCCTCCAGATGCCATGGCGGCAATCCGGCAAGGAGGCACGCCGCCTCGTGGGCGATCGTGCGGCACCCACGGGCCAGCCTTACGGCTACCACCTTTTGGGGCGCGTTCAGGTAGTGGGCTGCACGCAGCCTCAAGGAACGCGCCCACACCGGGGCCCCATCAAGGGCCATGGACCGCACGACTCCCGCGTAGAGCCTCCGGCAGGAGGCGTTTGGCCCCCCAAGGTTGGGCAGGAGCCGCCTGAAGGCAGCCCCGGTCCGTTCCAGTTTGGGGGCCAAAAATGTTCCTTCATCGCCCTTTGTGTTCCGGGGTCACGGTATCTCTTTCGAACAGTCCCGCAACCCCGGCAGGCATCGGTCCTTGCTAGCGACAATTTGTCGCGGCAGCGGAGTTTCCCCCGGCGGAGCGCCACGCTCCACATGCTCCACGAAGTTCCATCGGCTGTCGAGGACGAGTCCCAGGTACTTAAGCGTCAACTCGACGCCGACGGATACCCCTCCTACCGTCAGTGAGGATCCCGGAGGTGGCGCATTCCGAGGCCCATGAAAGCACATGGCCTCGGACTTGTGCAATGCCACCTCGAGACCCAGTTGCCGGATCCTCTCGACGATTATCGCAACCCCGCGTGTCATTATTTCGGCCGCCGCCTCGTGCGACCTCCCTTGTGCCAGCACCAGCGTGTCGTCTGCATAGCAGACCACGCTGACGCCGAGACATTGGGTCCTGAGTTCGATTCTTTGGTCGGGTAAAGTGTTATTGGGTTTTTCCATTAGCAATTTCTCGGTAGCAGCCACGGAGTCTAGATTTGTGCCCCGTTTTATCGCAATAGGCTCGCCCCCTATTACATAGGACTTAAAACATAATACAATGTGGGTGTACTATTAAGCACACCTCTCCCTAATACTTCGGGGATTACAGGCGTGATGTTATGTTGATGATGATGATGATCAGTATCATTTTATTTATTTTAAACTCAACTTTTTCTTCAACTTTTTATTTGTAGCTGCAACCCGTACGAAGCCCGTACAATTCCCAAAGAAAGACCTAACTCACTATAAAGCATTAGATCCGTAACCGATGAGCTATATAAATAAAATAAATGCTCCTGTCCCGGTTTTACCCCGGGACATTATTCAAGCTAAATCCCGGGATTTGCCGGGACTCCCTGCGAATCTCTTAACATTACCGTTAAATTGTTTTATGGCGGGAAAAATTGCGGACGAAATTAAATTTCCTGTTAGATATTATGGTAATTAATTTATAGGTGGACTAGTCGTAAGTTATCTACACTAATATTACATAAGAAAAGTTTGTTAGTTTGGAAGTAGGAAAACTAGATCTAGTAGTCGAAACTAGTAGTCCGATTTCAAAAATTACTTCACTGATGTAAGGCATTACTGAATGCCATAGGGTGAATGTGAAGATGGATGGATATATAGATAAATGTTTATTACTCTTTCACGCAAAAAATACTGGTTGGATTTGGATGAAATTTGGCACACAGTTTATAGTATAACTTTTTAACCCGGTTTTACGATTGCCTGGGACTATTACCGGACTCCACACTGTGGAGGACAAACATCTGTTTTAGAGCGTATTGAATTCAAATTATCAAGTTAATTTTATCCGTTACATTAAGCAAAAAAGTTGACAGGTCTCATGGTCTCATGAGACTGGTCTGGTCGGATTTGATGGACTGGTGATGGTCTGATGGTCTCATGGTGCAGAATTCTGTTATAAATGGACCTAATTCAACTCGCTAAAAAGTGATTACAAATCAACTAAACCGGTTGATTTTATGAAATCTCATTTAAACTTGAACGATTGGTTGTTTTTAGCCTACCAATATTAATAAGTAGCAAGAAATTTGACAGTATCGATTGATTACTTGATTACTAATCAGGCTTTGAGAAACCAATTGCTGTCTTAAACTGCTGCTTTGTTCAATGATTACGATGTTGATCTATGATAACAGGTCCATGAGATCTTCTTCTTAGTTCTTACTTCTATTATAAATGCGAACGTTTGTGACGATGGATGATTGTTACTCATTCACGCTAAAACTACTGTACGGATTTGGATGTGGCACACAGAGGAGTTTATAACCAGGATTTAATACAAGGATACTTTTTATGGCGACCCGAATGGCGCAGAGGTACTAAGGCTGCCTTTTGTTCTTAGGGTCCCGGGTTCGAATCCCGGTAGAAGCAAAAGTTTGTGTGATGAGCATGGACGTTTGTTTCCGAGTCATGGATGTTTGTATGTATAATAAGTATGTATTTACAAACAAAAAGTATCTATGTAGTATATCAACTATCTGCTGTTCACGACACAAGCCTCGTTGCTTAGTGTGGCACCGCGGCCGAACTCGTGGTCATAGACTAGTATTTCATATTTACGATGATGTATCTGCATTGCCAACTGCCACTTAAGTTGGCACATTGATCGCAGAACGGATGGCCGATGGGGCCGAAAAGTTCTGGAGTGGCGACCGAGAACCGGAAGACGTTGCGTTGGAAGACCTCCCACTAGGTGGACCGACGACCTGGTGAAGGTTGCGGGAATCCGCTGGATGCGAGTCGCACGGGACTGGTCAATGTGGCGACACTTGGGGGAGGCCTATGTCCAGCAGTGGACGTCTTGCGGCTGAAATGATGATGATCTACATTGATCGTATCACCTATGTGAGAGGCGTGGGTGACTACTTACGACCAAGTAAGTCACCAGCTTGATTTGTCAATCACGATGGAGAGACAGGGTGGCCCCTCATCATCATCTGCCTAGCCTTTTCCCAACTATGTTGGGGTCGGCTTCCAGTCTAACCGGTTGCAGCTGATTACCAGTATTTAACATGGAGCAACTGCCACCCTAAATCTCTATCCTCCCTATTCATATGAAACCCTACCGAACTCCATATAAGCCCCTTTTAACGTATTCGAACATTCATTCAAAATTAACTACTCGTACGGGCTCAAAGAAAACTCCTCACCTAGAACTAACAATTGCGAACAGTTGCCGGCTCCGTTTAAGTTACATTTACATGTGATCAGCTGTGCAAGTACTTACCTACGTTTGAGCGAAGTTGGGTAAAGGATTCTGGTGATTAAGTATGTAGAGTTTATTAGGCTTCTAGAGTGAATTTTATTAAGTTTTCTGATGATGGAATGCTCCTTACTCCCAATAAAGTAATGGAAGGATATTGAATATAACTTTACGTTACCTCTAGTTATGTGACCTCTGGGGTTCACAGTGCATGAATAAGCAAGCACAGATGTCAAAATTATGGCCCCTAAAAAATTATGTGCTGTATAGTAGTAATGTTACATGTTGTCAAAAGCAATAATCGATTTTAAACACAACTGGCGAAATGTGAGTATACAACCTTAGTTTTTATTTACCCTAAACCTGTTATCTGGTCATTGTACCTACTCATCATAATGAAGAACTTTTTTATATTAATATAAACAAAAGCGTAAGAGTGTTGAGTGTTAATTGCGAACAAATGTTCGGCAATCGAAATACAGGTAAGACTACCCGACTACACTACTACTACTACTACTTCTGACTACCCGTAGACTCTCAAAGATCTAAAAAATACAGCTGGGACCATGAGCTTTACCGGTTTTCCGAAGCACATGGGTCTCGGTATGTAATGGGTGGTTTACACCGTGCAATTATTTTATGAAAAACGTCAAAAGAGATTTGACACACGAAAATTAGTAATTCTAAAACAGGGCCTTACTTGCGTTACCATTTAAAAAATCCGGAAAGAAAAAATAACGTATGTTGATTCTGAATAGATAAGTAACTTTATTCTCACTTCAAAGATTAATAACAAACAATAACACTTCACTTTTATATTTTTTGAATTCAGTATGTATATTATTAATATAAGTCATGATGTTATATTATCTTTTGAAAAACCAACAAAATCGATGTAAACTCAACATTAGACAGTTCTCGGAACCTCAGGTCCTGATAGCATACCAATGTATCCCGATGCAAACGCCTGGCGGGCAGCCAAGCTGACGCTCCAAGTCTTGCCCTTTCAGCCCAAATAAATATTTGTTATTGCTCCAAGAAATATGGCTCCTACATTAACTTATGTTTCTGTTTTTTCGCGTCTTATTATAATTTAGGAGCCATAAGGAGTCGTGAGTACTCTCAGAGATAATAGTGAGAGAAAAGATGGCGGCACTTACAAAGTGGACCGGCAAAGTGGGTCGGGATGTGAAGGATAGATAATAAGTCGTGCTTATCCTTGTCTGACTAAAAATAGCTTGGATTTTTTTGCTGTGATGTCTGTATGAAGGTTGCGAATTTTGAAGTTGTTTTCTAACTATTTTTCTGTGAGTTTTCTCAAAATGAAAAAAAAAATTCAGTGACGACCGTGATGGACATGTCAAAGATCAAACATTTTTGAGTTTTGGTAAGAATTAATAGAGATAATGCTTAGAATTATAATGATAATTGTCAATTCATGACAATTATCACTATAATTCTAGGCACTCTCTCTATTAATTCTTACCAAAACTCGAAAATGTTTGATGTTGCTGTTACTGAGAAATAGCAAAACCCAATAACACATTTATCCGCCCTGGGAATCGAACCCGGGACTTCGTACTCGGTAGTAGCGGCAAAGTGAGCCAAATATCATTCACACAATAATAATATTAAATAATATTTGGCGACCCGAATGACGTAGTGGTGGTGAGGCTGCCTTATGTTCTTAGGGTCCCGGGTTCGAGTCCCGGTTGGAGCAAATGTTTGGGCGATGAGCATGGACATTTGTTTCTGAGTCATGGATATGTATAATAAGTATGTATTTACAAACAAAAAGTATCTATGTAGTTTATCAACTATCTGGTGTCCACGACACAAGCCTCGTTGCTTAATGTGGCACTAGATGGCGCTGTGTGTTCATGTCCAGCGATATTTATTTATAATATGTAGTTATCACTAAGGTCTGTATACTTTTGTATACTTTTACAGGGTTTTTGATTGACCTTCAAATTGCTTAAGAATTCCAGCTAGGTTGAAATTGGGAATGTTAAATATTCCATTTACTGGCGTTATTTTGCGACATGTAAAAATGAGACAATAAAAACCATAAATCATAAACTTCACGTTAAAAAAATCTAGAACCACATTGAACGCAAAATGTACGAAAAACTTAACGCTTGCAGAGAACTGGTTAAAATTAACGTAAAAAGTTAAGGCGAAGTTTCCCACCGCTGCTGTCAGTCCGTATTTAAGGGGAATCAGCGGTACTTGGGGTGGATTTTGGCACGATTCTCTAAGAAAACTTTACACTTTATTCCTTAAGGGTTAAACGAGTTAACAGTTTCTGTCAAGTATCAGAGTAATTGAGTTGTAATAGAATTTTATTTCCTGCGGTTTCTGTCGAAGTTTAAGTATGCTTTTACCGTGCGAGTAAGTGGATATTTAAGCTTTGAGAGTCTTTTTTTTTGTTTTTGGGGGAACCTTTTTGTGGGTAAAGCATTTTATTTTACTGAAAACAGTTACCAGGCTGTCAGCCAAACAAGGTGTCTCTTTTGAGAGACCACATCAGTATTCAATGATATGATTTTCTATCAAAATGGCCTTTGACTGTTCATTGCTCGATCATATAAAAAGGAAATTACTTTTTTCGAAGTACCTAATAAGCTATTCCTCAAATAATCTAAGAAATCATCGTCACCTGTCTAGCATTTTCCCACCTATGTTGGAGCAGTTGCGTACCACGATTTTACATGGAGTGACTGCCTATCTAACCTCCACAACCCAGTTTATACTGGTAAGACTTGTTGTCAGACTTCCGGGACACTGTCTACCAAAAAATTCGATTTTTTTGGTGGACAGTGAGTTTTGTATGTACAGTCAGACTCAATGAGTATTATAACTAATGAGCATATTTACACCACCATTTCATCAGAGACGCTAATCTACTCTATAGATAGTCAAAAAACATCAAATTACAATAACAACAGCAAATTCAATACACATCATTTTCAAAAACCCTTTGCAATTCAATTTCAGCCATCGTCGTTTTCAGCCAAGTTGTGGAGATTAGCCAAGTTACGGCGTGACCGGCCAAGTTCGCTTCAATAACTCTTGCAGTTTTAAAACGGAATAAACGTTTCTCAGCGATGTAAAACTGAAGTTTTTCCTATTAGAAATTCTGTTAGTCGGTATCGTGATTAGTTTTGTATCGGTTTTTGAGTGTTTGTTTGGTTTGACTTCTGATAAATTCTTAAAATGGCTTTTAACTTCGTTGTTTTTTTTTTCCAAGTCATGTAGCGCGTTTCCCTTTAGAAAAACTTCAGTCAAATGGAAAACTTGGCATATCAGGAGACATACAGTTATTGAATGTTTGTCATAAAACTCTAATGAAATAGACACTTTTTTATATTTCAAATATTCAAACATTCTGGTAATTCATACAGATAACAGTGTATGAAAAATCGTAACATGATTTTGGAGAAGCTGTGTCTTTGTCTGCACAAATGCGATGTCTTTATTTCTACTATAATTATATAAAGCTCGATTACCACTGACTGACTCACTGACATAATTCTTCTCCCAGATGGTGGATGGGGAGGGGGGTATATTTTGACAGATTCGTAAACAAGTAACTCTCGCAAGTAGGGGAAAAGTGCCAAACCTCCCCTTTTTCACCCCCCTTCCTCCCCCTCCCTATCGTATCTCAGAAACTAAGAGACCCGTATTTTGTTTTTTTACGGATTCGTATAGAAGAGGCTTGGAAAACTAAAAACCAGTTTTCAAAGTTGACCTTTTTGTCCCCCTTCTTCCCCCCTTTCGGCGGATCTTGGAAGTTAAGAAACTTGGTCCAATTTTTTTTTCAGATTCATATAAAGGAGCAATGAGTTATTCAAAATCATTTTTCAAATCTCCCCCTCTCTCCCCCCTCCACCCCCCCCTTAACTCCTTTTTTTACTACTGAAAAATCTTTTGATTTTTACCTAAAACTATTGAGGGTTGTTGAAATTTGTATATCCTCCCCTCCCCTCCCCAACCTCCCCTAAAATTGAAAGGGCTGGAACTTCATAACGGTTAGAGATAGCCATTAGGTGTTTGAACAAATATTACAGTAGGCGTCGAAACCTATCCGGTGGTGGTAGGTCGACAAGCAAACTTTAGGGTAATGTTTTTTTAATGGGAAAAGGTCTGAGTTTTTAAATTAGGTTTCTTAGGTCTTTTTTTTAATTACTGTTTAAAATGTTTTATGGGTTCTTAAAATATTTAAAAGATTTTATAAAATTTAAAAAATCTTTTAAGGACTATAATGCATTTTACAATTCGTTTAAGGATTCGATTCTCAAAATTTATAAGGGTAAGGAATACTTCTCAAGAACACGACGATACGCGAGCTGCGCGCAGCTCGCGCACAACGCAAATACTAGTTTCTACTATAATATTTGTGAAGAGACTGCCTCAGATAATCTTTAAAAGTTGCTCATTCCAAAGCGTAGATCTCTATAAAGAAGAACAGGCTGGTAAATCCAGGGACACTCTTTTAAATAAAACCTTGATTACCATTCATGTTCAGATTGAGGTGTACCTCGTACATTTTAATACCTACAAAGGGAAATAGTGCAAACGGCTTATGCGATGTCAGGCTTGAAACACTCGTTCGACTCATACGCCAATCCCCATCCATATTTCAGATCTCTTGCAGCAAACCCAGTCATGACCTATCGGAACAGTTGGGTTTCATTCAGGAACTCGTCATATATTCCCATTGTAGCGATATTCGCTTGTCTGACAGTCTGTTCTGGCTCTTAAATAACTGAGTGGGCTTCGTACTAACTGAGTGAGCCCCAGTCAAACTGAATGGGCCTTCACAGTGTGAAATTGAGTCGGTCGCTTGACGAGAATTTTGTCGTTCATAGTTAGGTCCTTAATCATAATTAAGGACCTAACTACTACAATTCATACAATTTGCATGAACGTTTTCCTTGTCAACCTCATAAGGTTGACAAGGAAAACGTTCATGCAAATTGTATGAGTTTAATGGGTAGTGGTTGGGGGTTACTAAGGACGTAAGTTGTGCTTTTAAATTATCATGATTATGTTTTGGATGTTGGTATTTTGGTTAGTAAAGTTGCAGGAAAGGGGCGGTTAGATATTGCCGGGTGATACTAAACTAGTCTCGTGGTGCGTGTTAATGTACAAGTATGTATCCCAAGCTCCTAACTCATCCTGCCAGGGTTGCGGGACTGTTTGAAAGAGATACCGTGGCCCCGGAACACAAAGGGCGATGAAGGAACATGGATGGGTTTTAGTCAGTAAAAGTCTGACACTCCCTCCTGCTCTGCTCCGCCCAGAGCGGGAGAAGTCATTTGATGATATCCCATCCGAAAAAAAAAAAAAAGCTCCTAACTCATGGTAGTATTAGAAACCGTGGGCTTTTATTCGGTTAGTGAACGACATAAGTATCCCTTCGTCCTTCCCAGAAGGAAAATTTTCATGAGATCTCCTCTTCTGACTATGATTAGTTGCGAAACCGAAAAACTCTCGTTCTTCCCGTCATTGCGAATTTTTTTTTGTTCTAAACCATACCTTTCCGAACCTTCTAGTTACGGAGTTATTGGGGGTAAAAGATAAATATAAATTTGTAAAGGGTTCGTTTACACCTTGTATGCACCATCTTCATTATCAGACCTTTAATAATTAATAAATCAACATTACTCTTTACTTTGATCCATCATTGTAAGAGTTTTTATGAAGCTTACTTTCAGCGACGATTTCAAGAGTAAATAGTATATTTGATTTTATAGCTCTGTTCGAATCGAGTACACTAATTGCTTACAATATTGTCTAATAAGCGTTTATTAGTTAATTATCTCAAACTCAATAAGCTTGAATGTAATGAAGATAGTCTATCAAGATAATATCAAACCATTGAGTTAACATAATTGGGTATCTCAAGTAGGAGCGATCTTAGAATAGCGGGATTATTAGTTGTTGTTATACTAATTGACATCGTAACATCACGCCTGTAGTCCCCGAAGAGTTAGGCAGAGATGTACCGAATAGTTCACCCGCTTTTGGTCAATCATGTTAAAGTTCCAGGGCACAAATAACGAGTCCATGACTGCTACTGAGAAATTCTTATTCGAAAAATCCAATAACACTTTGCTCGACCCGGGAATTGAACCCAGGACCTCTTGCTCTGCAGTCACACTTGCGACCACTTGAACAACGAGGCAGGCACGCACATTAATGATAATGTTGCCTATTAAAACAAGAATTAACTACCATAAAAATATCTCATACCTACACACATCAAAAGTATCTAGGGATCAACATATATTTTTGCAATAACTTTTCTCCTGATTGATATTAATTAAAATTTTCTTTAAGGATTCATCAAATAAAGTGTTTTCGTTTGTCACAGTAACGATAAACCAAGTCACCTTTGCATTAATAAAGAAATTTGCCATTTTCCTAATAAAGGGATTTTTGACATTTGAACCACTAACATTAAAGTTCGAAAAAAAGACTGAAATAACAGTTTTCTTTAAAATTTTATTGGGTAACTTAAACAATTAATAATCCGTGTTTCTACCGCGAACACTAACAACACAAGAACATCGGTTTGGCATACTCAAAATGAGTTCATCCAAATCACGCTGTGGAATGGCCGCCCATGTTCGTTGCAACAACAAAAAAAGGTCTTCTTGCGACTGGATACCCTCCATATTCGGCAGAGCTCTTCTCTGTAGCATATCCCATGCATGCTCAATCGGGTTCAAGTCTGGCGACTGAGCAGGCCAGGGCAGGACATTGATGTTAGCTGCGGCGAGAGTCTGTCTTACAACTCTTGCGGTGTGCGGTCGTGCATTATCATGCATTAACTGAAATAAGGGACCGATTTGCACTTGTAGAGGAACGATGACGTCTGATACAATCGTCTCAGCATAAATTTGAGCGTTGAGGTTGCCTCTGATCCAAATCAACTCAGTTCTTCCGCCGATCCAAATACCCGCCCATACCATGATGGTTCCACCACTATAAGGATGGACTTCCTGGCAGGATTTTAATCGCTGTTGGCGTCCAGGGGTTCTCCAGTGTCGTATACGTCTTGTATCCGGTCTCATACCAAAACGAGACTCATCAGAAAAGCACACGAAACGCCATTGTTCTTCTGCCCAATTTCTGTGTTCAAGAGCCCATTGATATCGAATCCTACGATTGTGCATTGCTATAGGTGGTACCCGTAGCGGTCTTCGGGAATGAAGGTTCACTTCATGCAAGCGGTTTCTGACTGTTTGGTCGCTAATTAAGTTCCCTGAAGAGTGATGAAGCCTCACGGCTAACATCATGGCGGTTATTGTTGGAGCTCTTCGAGTTAAGATTTGAATGTATCGGTCTTGTCTCCTTGTGGTGCAGCGATACCGTCCTCCATGGCGCTCAGCCACGGTACCAGTGCTTCGGTAACGTGTCCAAAGTCGACTGATAACACTCTGACTTGTATTCAGAGCTAAAGCTACAGTACGTTGCCGGGAACCAGCTTCTATCATTCCCACGGCTCTGAGCATTTCTTCCCTGCTTAAATGACGTCGCCGCTCCATAATAACGTTGGTTTTAATCAGTAGTAGGGAAACAGTAGCACTAATAATGTCTTCAATGCGTTGTATGTTTTTATAGGGAAAATATTGACAGCTTATTTTCATCTTTTACTCGAATTTGATTGAGAGTTCCTGATTCAAATTATGAAATGCACCAAAAAGGATCCATATAAATTTATAAAATCATAAATTTATTACAAAGCCACATCTCAATCTCAAGAAATCCGCATAAAAATGCTTGATCCCTAGACATTTTTGATGTGTGTATTTAGTGACTAACTAACCCTAAATTAACAGTAACAGGTAGTAAAACGGAGCGTCCAAGTGTAAGTTTTGTAATACCAGCATATTTTCCAACCAATCAGCATTTTCGAACTCAAATTTCCACATAAAAGAGATGTTTTTTTATCTGTAGTAAAAGTTCTTGTTTGAGCAAAAATTTTAATGTTCCGTGGTTAATGAGTTAGAAATGTGATTATTATGTTCTTTTGTGCAAAAATATAAGTTAAAGGTTCTTAGTTAATACCTAATTGCCTACCTACCTACTGTATCAGCGAAACAGTAACATCCAGTCATCCAGTGTCATCAGAAAATTTTGAGAGGTAATTGAAGATCCTCCATGTTTTTTATAGTTTTCTATAACTACATAATTAATTACCTATTTTTTCAGCGAACAATAATATTATACTGTATAACTTGCATTTTCAGCTATTTATGCGAGCCATTTAGAAGAGCCTGAATTTTGTTTTCCCGCTTATATGAAAATCATAAAATAAAATCGCTTTTCGTATTTCTCTGAGACCAAGTTTTTGTTCTCAACAGTAATGGGTTTCTATGGTTTTTCACCATCAAGCTTACAGTGCTTTAAGGAGTTTTCAGTTTTCGAATGACATTTACAGAAAAAAATTATAATATAATTTGGCCAAGCGCCAAGAGATCCGCGTACAGCTATGCCTACTCTATTTATAGCCAACACTCAAAGCATCTTATTTACCGTCAACCGTAAACAATACGAACAGTAAATTATAAAGGTGGGTAAAAACTAACGTCAACATTTTAGACCCCCAGAGGGGCAAACATTCTTCAGATTTATTTCGGGCCTACAGGGAAGTATAAAAGTTTTGTTCTAAGAATGGAGTAGGTATCCGAACATACAGCATGTAACCTATCAGAAACGTGAAGATAAAGTTTATTTTTATTCTTTGTTATTTACATGCGTTTCGACTGTAAGTACCTAGTAGGTATAGAGGAGGTCGTGGCTAAATAATAACAGCCACTCAGGTCGATCTTTAGGTTAAGCCGTGCTTGCCTAGGTTGGTCTGTGGATGGGTGACCACCCTAACATCGGTATGTTAACTGGAAACTGGAAACTCGGTAGTTTCCTCCGTGCCTCGGAAAGCACGTTAAGCTGTTGGTCCCGGCTGTCATTTGTACATCTAGATTTCGACAGTCGTTACAGGTAGTCAGTGGCCCAAAAAGTCTGACAACCAGTCTTACCAAATATTAGCCAGTACTAAGTGGGTTGTGGAGGCGCTCCATGTAAAATACTGGTATTCAGCTGCATCCGGTTGGACTGGAAGCCGACCCCAACATAGTTGGAAAAGGCTAGGAAGAGAGAGTTATAAACATGCGTTTACACACAAATCGAGTATGCAAGATCTTGGTAAAATAGGGTAGGTCCGTATTATGTTTTACCTGGTAAGGTGTACAAATTAGTTTTTTTTACAATTATACAGATTAGAAAATTTCTATTTTAGCTATTGTTTTTCTGGGTACATTCATAACGTGTCATATTTAAGGGTGTGGCTGACTATCAAACTAAACGACTTTTTTCTGCGATCAAAAATCTTTTGTCCTATTCAAAAATTTAATACTTATTCAACCCAAATGTAATAGGCAGTTGATTATTATTTCGCGATTGCAATGTTAAAGTAGCTCAGTTTGATGGTCTGACAACACAAAACCTTCAAATATAATACACACCACACCTTTCTGATACGTCTGCTTACTGCGAAAACATGATAAATGCATTTTTTACTAAATCCAGTTGAAAATGCGGTTATATGAAATTCTTTACGCTCTATCTACTGGTAAAACCGAATAAGTGCTATGTCCATTGGCTGCAGAGATAGTGAATTTGAAAAAGTGAAATCTCCTCACAATTTTAAAAAAATGTTCCAGTATAACATAATAAATAATCTTATGCCTTAAATCCGTGTCAGTATAAACAGGTTAACAACAATAAATATTGCTAAAGCTTTTTACATTTTATAATTTAAATAGTAAACTGGTAAAAAGAAAAGAAAAAATGGTAAAAAGATCATAAATGCATTTATTATGTTATAAATCTGATAGTTTAAACAACATAACTATATTAAAGTTATTTATTTCATTTTACTAGCTAAATACTTTTACTTGTTTTGCTAATATCTATACAGAAAAAACTAGATATGTGTCATTTTTATGCTTTTTTACCACATTGCTTTTTTGTCACATTGCTTACACGCTAGGGCATCTAAAACCGGCCATTTTGCGGAACCGTTTTCGGGTTTTGTCTAAAACTACCAGGCTACCAGGGTTTTTCAGGTATTTTCGGTTCTTTGATTAATTTACAAAATACTATTGCACTATTTATTAATTAACATTTTGGTACAAAATTTATAATATTGAACAGGCGCTCGACCAAATACTGGAAACCCTCAAGGAGGAAGGGACGCGTTTTTGCAAAATGCGACGTATGGGCCGGAAGTCTAAACTGCGGAAGAGACTTAGGAGCTTATGACGGAACGACGTGAAAACCTACCCATCACTTCGGCAGAACTACAGGCATTTAACAAAATGATTAGGAAATTGGTACGACGTGATCTTCGATGCTCCAGCACAAGCTCAATAAAAAAAGCGATTGAGCAAAACCGAGGGTCGAAAGTGTTCATCCAATCACTTGGGAGAAGCATCGTGACGGAGTTGACCTAATTTAGTAGGATATCGAAGCCAGAGATTCTTTCGGAAGTTGAAAATTTCTACGGCCAGTTGTACACATCGCATGCATCCCGATTTGTTCCCGAAAATGAGGATTCCAGAGCCATCTTAACCCAACATTTCACAAAATACCTGCCAGAAGTCAGCCAAGATAAAATCGAGGCGATTCTTAGACAGCTTAAAAATGGACTAGCCCCTGGTGACGATGGGATTATGACTGAGCTTCTAAAACCAAGAAGAAGTCCACTTTTAGGAGAGCTTCCAGAGCTTTTCAACTCGGTCCTGTTCTCTGGGAGAACTCCAGAAGCATGGAACAAGAGCCTATTTAAGAATCACAGACTCATTTCACCACGTGTTTAAGCTGTCTTCAAAAGTCGTCAAGAATCGTCTAGCACGAAAACTCGACAACTTCCAGCCACCGGAGTAAGATGGGTTTCAAGGAGGATACAGCACTATAGACCACATCTACATAGTGTAGCAGATTATACAGAAGTCCGAAGTATATAATCGGGTTCTGTGTCTAGCATTTGTCGACTATGAGAAGGCTTTTGACTGATCGAGACCTGGTCAGTTCTGGAGTCTCTGCAGCGATGCCAAGTAGACTGGCGATACATCAAAGTGCTGAGAAGTCTTTATGAAAACGCCATAATTACCGTCCAGACTCCAAAAGTGTTTGATTGTTCTTCATTTTATACAAGTTTGATTACCAAAATTTTGTGATAAGTAATAAACATGATTAGTTTCAGTGTAAGTAACAGACATACTTACACTAAAACTCTACAGGTAAAACAGATTAAATGTAGCAAAAATATCAATATCTTAGGAAATATTGTAAAATATAATCTTTCTTAACCAGTAATAGATGTAAAATACAATAAACTATTATTAAAAACTGAAACGAGCTTTTGAAAATAAATAAATTCAGAAGATATAACATGTTTGTTATTTACAGGTAAAACATATTAAATGCGACCTCCTTTCGATCTCAATTAAATTTTATACAGTTTTTACGTATACCAAATATTATATATGAGTAAATCTAAAAAGTAGGATAGTTAGTGCAACATTTCGCTATAATAGTATTTAATTAAAGAGTTTGAATTAGATCAAAATTAAAACGTAAACTTTAAAAAGTCATTTACTCGAATTGACACTAATGCACTTATTACTTGGCCAGGCCAGGCGTTGTGCTTAGCAGCTGGCTACACCATATCACAGAACTGCAGCCTTTCGAGCAAGCTTCCGGTACGCAACCTCCAAATGTTGGAATAATATTCCTCCACCAATTAGGGACCTAGAAAACGTAAATACATTTAAGGTAAGGCTTAAGACATTTATAATTCGTTCACAAATTGAATTTAATGATATAAAAATTGACAAATCGTTTATCTAATTTAACAATCTAATTATCTAGCTATTATTTACTACTATTTCGAATTTATTTCATAGAAACTCACCGGCAAATAATGTGGGTAGTTACGTGGCGGTGGTAAATCCGTTGTCTGCGATCGCCAGAATCCATGTGTGTGTACAATCACACATAGATAAACACCCATACATTTGTACAATCATCCTTTTGCTCCGACTTCCTTTGTAATTCCAGATTCCATTGTGATAACTAGTTTTGTCCTGGAACTTAATGCTCAGCATTATTAGTCTAATAATAAATAATATTTTACTAGGCAGTAGTCTCACTCTCACTGAAATGTCATTGCGGTATTGCAATTTTAAAATTGCATAGGCCGATGCTGCATCGAAGTGCGTCATGTCAATAAACTGTGTTTCGTTTTCGGATATGTACTTATTTATTTAGCAGGTTTCTTCGTGTCTATTATTACTAATATAATTATGTTATCCTCTGTGACAAAAAATATTCATTGTATATTATTTATTTATTACACACTTAGAAACGCCCATTTAATAGAATAACATTATTTATTTACTACCTACTACCCTCATCCGTGTATCACTGCGGGGGGCCTACTGAAAACCAGCGCTGAGTGTTTTACACCCAGCATATGCTGAGTTGGTTACCCTTTCGTTATGCTCAGCGCAGTTGAGCTGTTTAATTCATTGTTCTGTTTGTTGTTACCTATATGTATGTGTATGTGTTGCTCTATTGTGTTGCTGCTGTCCATTAACGAATAAATGATTATTCTATTCTATTCTATTCTACTTTTTACCCGTAGGCATGGCAGACTCACTATTAGGTATTCAAATGACTAATTTAGTAAATATTTCTTATGACCACCGTACAAAATGTCACGTCTATTTCATTCGTAGCTCTCAGCATATCAGGTAAGGCCAGACCCTAAACCCTTATGACGTCAGCATTCGTGTGACGTTTCCTCTGAGTTATTGCGGTGACGTCATCATTTTAATGCCTTCTAAACTTCCCTTTTACCCCTTTGAATGTCACACGGGAGGTAGACAAAAATGTAAGTGATATGGTGTCCAGTTTAGAAGGGAAATAAATTATGTACGTGTGGATTTGGAAGAGAAAATAAACGGTTTTCCCGTTGTTGTTGGAATTAAGGATTTAGCAAAGAGTTTATAAAGTATGTACTAGCTTATGCCCGAGGCTTCGCCTGTGTTGTTTTCGGTAATGCCGGGATAAAAAGTATCCTATGTGAAGTTTTTTCCCAGTTATCTGCCGTCAATGTACAGACCTAAGTCTTTTAGGTGAGGTGAAAGAGAGATGATGGAGTTCTCGTACATCAGTGGCATAAGTTGGCTAGTGTTCACATTTCTCAGATAGTACGAACTACCAATAAGGATGGCCTGACATTTCACGACGATAACAGAAACCCAGACCAAATTTGCCAGACTATTCTGTGACTTATTCTCCCCGTCATTGCGATATTTTTTTTGTTTTACACCATACCTGGGAACCTTCTAGTTACAGAGATATTGGGGGTCGAATTTCCAACTTTTTGACAAGTTTTTTTTAAACTAGTTTTTAATGTAAGATTTTTATTTTAAACACCTCCACGACCCCCGTACTATTCAATCCATCCATCAGCACAATGTTTTTCTCACCCCTAAAAAAAAAGTCGCTTCCCAGCAATAATTTTTGCGTAAAGTTACTTAGTTTGATGTACAGAATGCTTGGTTGACGGCTTCGTGATGAGGTTGTTTACACCCTGTATAACACAACATCACGCCTGTTATCCCCGATGGGTTATGCAGTGGTATAAGGTACCTAATAGTCCACCTACATTTCGCCAGTTATGCCCCATGTAATAGGTTGTGAGCCTATTGCCGTCAATCGGGCACAAATCCAGACTCCGTGGCTGCTACTGAGAAATTACTGCTTGAAAAACCCAATAACCTTAAGAATCGAATCCAGGACCTCATGCACAGATGTCACGTTTGTGACCGCTACACCAAAGAGACTATATCAGCTAGCTAATAATAACTACGGTATTACCTACTGTGTTCCATAATATTGTTATTGTTTGGGACCTAACTAAGGACTGATTTAAAATAGTATAATCCAAAGTAGGTACAATAATACTGTTGGTAAACTAACGAATGTGCACGCGCGTCGTCTTCAGAGATCGGTAGTGAAGTGGTCCGGTGGCCCGCGTCCCGCACGTCGCTCGCCGCACCTCTCGCCGCCGCCCGCCGTCATCCGACAGCAGCCGAAGATTGCCGAGTGGTCGGAGGCGCCCGAACAGTTATAATTTTAGTTCCCAAGTTGCGAATTGATACGATACGTAAACAGAGATGATTGAATTATCTCGATTGGCACATGAGTTACAGTTTAGATTGGATTTGATATTTCCTTTGTTGGTCCCTCGTGGGTTCATGTTGAGGCAATTAAGATAATCTTACATAGAAGGACTAAAGGGACTTTGTATTTATACTTCATCATCACCTGCCTAGCGTTTTCGTTAAAGCATGTTGGCGCTCGTCTTCCAGTCTAACTGGATGCAGTTCGGCCATATCTGGTTAGACTAGAAGCCGATATTCAACCAGTATTTTACCCAGAGCCACTGCCTATGGGAACTCCACGACCACAACTTAGTGACTAATGCCCCTTGGTAAGACTGGTTTTTAGACTTTCGAGCCGCTGACTACCGGTAACGACTGTCTACGAATGACAGCCGGGACCAACGGATTTACGTGCTTTCTGAGGTACGGTGGTAACTCGGTATGTATTGGATGGTCAACCATCCACGGATATTCCATAACATACTCAGAATATGATTTTTATTAATCACAAACTAATAATATTCCGTACAATAAGGGTACCAACGGGACCCCATTATTAAGCCTCCGCTGTCCGTCCGTCCTTCTGTCCGTCCGTCTATCTGTCAGCGGGCTGTAACTCATGACCCGTAATAGACAGTTCAAATTGTCACAGAACCTGTAAGTATTTCTGTTGCCGCTGTAACAACAAATAATAAAAATAAATAAAAATTAAAGGGGGCTCCCCTACTACGATGGTACGGAACCCATCATGCGCGAGTCCGACTGGCACTTGGCTGGTTTTTTAGAGTTCCGTAGTCCTGACAAGAAACACTTATAGTTTCGTCATGTCGGTCTGTCTGCCTGTCTGTCCAAGGTTTTGCTAAGAGACCGTTAGTACTAGAAAGCTGTAATTTTGTAGGGGTGTGTATATCAATTACGCCGACAAATCGGTAAAATAAAATTTTGGAAAATATTTTTTTTAGGGTAGCTCCCCTACATGTGAAGTGGGGATGGTTTTTTTTTGTTATCTGGCCCTTTGTGTGGAGTATCGTTAAATAGTTCTTTTAAAATGACTTAGGGGTTGCTAATATTATTTTTCGATAAAATGCTCCATTTACGAAATATTTAACTTTAAATTGCAGTTTTTTGTTCAAGTAGCCGCCCCCCCCCCCTCTAAAAGCTAAACTGCTGGATTGAAAAATTCATAATGATAGTGCATTTCATGCACTTTAACGGAAAACTATAGCGGTTAAGATAACTTTATTAGTTTAGCAGTAACAGTCGTTGAACTTGGGTGTTGGATAGTTTTGTACCAAATACAAAATTATTAGAATAAATCCTATAAAGTGACCAAGATGGAGTAGTTGCTTGTTTATAACGGGTGAAAACTTGGATTGAAAAACAAAATCTTAAATATACTACTACGGAACTCTACACTGCGCGTGGCCTGACACGCACTTGGCCGGTTTTTTAAAGTACGTACGGTATGTTTTGTCAAGTAAAACTTTGCCAAGCCGAGACCAATCGCTAGTTGAAAATAAATAATAAATGTTTATGTTTAGAAATATTAATTAAATTTCCTAAAATAAATATTAAAATAAAAATAATTCATATATTATATTTAAAATTATCATTTTTGTTTTTATAGTCAAATAAAAATATTGGTCTTGTAAATCAAAGTTAAGTTATATACTTTAAAAACATCAAGGAAAAGAATTTCTTTATCAATAATCTAATAATATGATACCAGAAGACAGGCCCAAAACACCTATCTTCTATAATTTTCACGGTGTCTGAAAAACATGCTTGCCGTTATTTTCACTAAACTGGAATAGTTCTGATTACCTTGTAAAATATAGGTAGCGTGTTAATTGCCTCCTATCTCAGTAAAACAAAAACAAAAACTTAAAAACAAAAGAGCTACATAGAACAGTACAGAATATTTCCCAGTTATTTTGTAGCAGTAACTACAAGACTACAACAAACTTTATGGCGCTTGCGTGAAACAATATTGTGTGAAAAATAGTAGTGTGTCGTTGTTTTTACTGAAACCTCTTCAGTGATTGTCCCCTGCCGGCTGCGCGGTGCGCAAGGTGCGCAATAGACTATGAAATAAGTACCTAATTGATTTTTGGTCAGGAAAAGGGTGATTTTGTTTAATTTTGTAAAGTTTTAGGTATTGTCCCAGTCTTAAATAACAACATCAACTCATGAATTTTTATCAGTGATTACTTACTGTTACTGTTAGCCTGTCATCTGGGCAAAGGCCTCTCCAAATTCTTCGATCCAAGACCACTGGTCGTTGGTTTTGTCCAGCTCGTCCGACCATCTCCTGCGAGGTCTACCGCGTCGCCTTCTGGCTGTGTCAGGGCTTCACGTCGTGGTTATTTTGTCCAACAGCTCGTCGGACTTGATTGCTTAAATTATTTTAATTGAAGCATCGTATGACGAGTTTAGGACCCAAATAAATTGAACAATAGGAATGATGACTGACTAAAAAAAATATGATTTTGTTTAGTCCGTCAGTTAGATTATCAAAATATATTGGATACGTGTTCTTTGTTTTATCATATTAATAAAAATTGACGAAGATAAAACGTGTCAAAGATCATGAGTTTGGGCTTTTGACGTCACATTTGAGTGAAAAATGTACTCAAATGTCACACGAGTTTTCGACGCACTGTAACGTCTTAATTTTACAAAAAAATAAAAAATAAAACTTTTTATTTCAAAAAAAACACTGCATTAATTATACAAAGAAAAAGTATGTGTCCAATATTTTTTGGAAATCTATCTGACGCAATAATTAGATTTTTTTCACAAATGCTGCATAATCTACTGTTCAAAATATTTTCCAAAAGTTGGCTAAAAGAAAATGTGTAATGACGTTTGGCATAGCCCGACAGGGGCGAGCGAAATCCGCTGAAACTCGTCCAATTACATCGGGAATGTTTTCAGATAGCTACAGTGCCTGTGTGGGTAGGATGACCACTACTTACTTTATCAAGAGACCACAAGTATTACCGAAATATGGGAATGAAGATTTACTGGTATAAATATTGAGTTCGATGTTCAATTAGATTATATTTTTGTCATTAAAAAGGAGACTCTGATAGGCTTAACTGAAGACACGACCGACGCTTGTCAGCCATGCATTACAAAGTAACACTTAATAAAAAATACTTAAATTTAGTACATGGCTTTAGAAGCTTAGTAAGGAACAAACAGACACATTCTGATCTCAAGTAAAAAGCGCAGTTACGGACAGACGGAAAGACTGCAGTACAGCAAAAAATTGGGCCCACTAATTGATTCAATTAACGATTCGAAAATACACAAGAAACAATACTATTGAAAATTTAATAAGTCCTCCGTTTTTCGAAATCATGGCCACATCTCCGTAGAGGGATAACAATGCATTTCCCAATGAAACGGTATTTTGAAAACTATTCACGACTGATTCGAATCTATCCGTTTGTCATTCCCTGAACTTTGAACGATGCAGTTTTACAAGATGTTTGGACTTTCATAAATGGTCATGTTACGTTCAAGAGTTTGGATAGTGAATAACCGGTGCTCATAATTTTTATAAGTACTTTTGTGACAGAAGAGGAGCTCGTGGCTAAATAATAACAGCCGTTCAGCTCGATCTTTAAGTTAAGCCGTGCTTGCCTAGGTTAGTCTGTGGATGGGTGACCACTCATTACATACCGAGTTTCCTCCGTGCCTCGGATAGCACGTTAAGCTGTTGGCCCAGCTGATATTTGTAGATCTTCGACAGTCGTTACAGGTAGTCAGTGGCCAAAAAGTGTGACAACCAGTCTTACCAAGGGGTATCGCATTACCCAGTACTAGCTGGGTTGTGGAGGTCAGATAAGCAGTCGCTCCAGGTCGCATCCGGTTAAACTGGAAGCCGACCCCAACATAGTTGGGAAATAGCTAAGCAGATGATGAGTTTTGTGGAAAAATTTTAATTGAATGGTTTTCCTTCTTCTCTGGTGTCGTCATGAAGTTAGTAACAGTACGGTTTGATGGGGTTCAATTCCCAGGTCGGGCAAAGTGTTATTGTGTTTTTCCATCAGGATTTTTTTACTAACAGCCAGGGAGTCTGGATTTGTGCCTGGTTGATGGCAATAGGCTCGCCCCCAATTACATGGGACTTAAAGACGTAACTGTACCTAATTACCTAATTTAATGTACCTAATGGTATATACCAACTGTTGATTGTTGAAATAAAAGGAATTCAATTGAATTGAATTGTAACTGTCCAAATGTACTAATGAATTGAATTGTAACTGTCCAAATGTCAATGTACTAATGCCTATCCCTTCGGAGATTACAGGCGTGATGTTATATTATGTTTATGAGTAAACTGTACAATGTAATGTTATGTACGGTCTACTAAGCTATATGGTTTACATATAACAATGTAATTTACATGTTAAAATTTAAACCAAATAGCTTGGTCGACCTTACTTAATATACACAGCAAAGCAATAAAATCATCGACCCTTTTTTTTAGTGTTGTGAGGTAGATACCTGTATCTGTAACGATTACGGAATTTCGCTAGCTTAATAAATTTAATCTTGTAAACAAAGCCTGCTTCTGCTCAATTTCATTTCAAACCCCAAGAATTAATTTACCATCCACATTCCAGGTTATTGCTTTGTTATATTATCAATCAATCTATCTGACATATGTCACTTTTGAATTCATCATCAAAGTCTTCAATTACGGAAATTGCTGGACATCAAAGAATAACAGACTTCTATAGAATTGTGACAAGTCAATTTCTTCAGCCATTTTGACGTCAACTTTGTGTTGAGTATTTACAAGCATGGTTTGCAAATAAATCTAGTTCTAATAATAAATAAAAACAAAAAAATAAAAAAAGCCTTTAATTCTACCATAAATACACAGAATATATAAACTTAATCAATCGTAGTTGCAACAAACGTATTAGCATTATATTTATAATATTACATGAATTATCAACCATACAATATCAACATTTCATTACATTATTGTCATTACATTATGAGCATTACATTATTAGCATTACATTCATTCCATAACTTTTATTCATGCATTCATTTCATTAAGTACATCAATTTAATAACATGACATTATTTTTATTTTGTGACATTAAATTATTAATTATCGGAAAGTATTTCCTTTCACATAAAAAAAGATTTATTAAAATCGGTTCATAAATGACGGAGTTATGAGGTAACAAAATAATATTTAAAAAATACAACCAAAAAGAGAACGTCAAACTTTTTAAAAGTCGGTTTAAAATATTTTGCAAGAATTTTGCTCGCAGCACCAAATATTCCTGTTGTAAACAACGCTACTCAGCTTAGATTCCCAATATCTACGGCCGTCAAAAAATCAAAATCATGTTGCAGAATCAATATCATTCAACTTTTGCTTTGCGTTTCGATGTGAACTTGGATACGGCCACCGAAACAAAAAAATTAAAAAATAAATATCGCTGGACATGAACACACAGCGCCATCTAGTGCCACAGTAAGCAACTAGGCTTGTGTCGTGGACACCAGATAGTTGATATACTACATAGATACTTTTTTGTTTGTAAATACATACTTATTATACATATACATATAAACATCCGTGACTCGGAAAAAAATCACTGATTGCAGAAACAATTTGTTGCGCAACTTTGTTTCCAAATAAATACAAGACTTTTTATGGGTTTTTTTCGATTATCCCTTTTTCACACATGGGCGTCGTAAATAGCCCACTATGGCTACTAAGGGATAAACGTCCTCCAGTTGGCTGATAACAGTACACTGCTATTCGTCTACTCAGATTTCATTTTAGGAATCCTCTCTGATTGTTAAAGAGATTTTTATAAAATTTACAATAATCTCGCCATATATTTTTTTATGCATGAATAGACAGACCGATACGTAAAGATCTGCGGTAAAGATATGTGTAATTGTACACACAAACCTTTATGTGGTGTACATTCTTTTTTTTATTTTTCCCCTACTGGTTCTGGTCTGACCTGGTCTCATATTGTGCTCTCACGAAATAAAAAACGGTACTGAAAATGCTCGAAATAATTTCCAGATCAATATACACGAATAATTACTACCGTGCACATACATGTAAATTGTATTAGTTTCCATGAAATCTTGTAAACGTAGCTGGGCTCATATTGCAACGCAATGCAGCTTGCATGGTTCCCGAGAAGCCCCGAGTAATTACGAATTCACCCGAACTGTCTGGTAAGCCGATATGAATGCCGGGCAAAGCTGGGTAGCAGTATTACATTAATAGTGCTGTAGAGACCTGTGTCGATTTTATGGAATAGAATATTTGGTTTCGATATTTGGGGAATTTGTTGTGAATGTTCTAGATTTATTGAATAATTAATGCAACTTCTTTTTATACCAAAGTTTAAACAAATAAGCCTCGGAAATGACGTTTAACGTTTAGCCCCGCTTTCGTTTTTAGATCTTTAACCGTCACCGTTTATGTAATATGTTGATATTCAGCTACATTCGGTTAGACTCGAAGCCAATATTACCGTAATTGGGAATGGGCTAGTCATCTAGTTTGAATAGGCAACCGCTGCTTGTAAAATACTGATATTTAGATTAGATTCGGTTCGACTCGAAACCAATCATTAATGATTCGGTTTAGTCTGATCGGTTCGGGATCTGTTCGGTTAAGCATCGGAAAGACTAAAAACGGTTTCAAGGAACCCGAGGAGGTAGATCAACCTGTCTGCTCTTCACTCATCTGCAATCTACAGCAATAGCTGGTCAAGTCCCTTTTTCACGCCACCGAGTTCGATGTACAGACAGGCCATTGGTATCTCCTAAAATATTCCTAATGTTTAATACATTAGATGTATATCGAAAATTCGGAGTACCCGAGCAGGGATGCCAAAATATTTTATCATATTTCTTACCGCGGAGTTTGGCGACTACAAACATGTCATGGGCAGACCTGAAACAATTTATCATTTGGGTTCGTTTACAGTACAGTCAGTGCTGTTTTCTAGGAGCTCGTGGCTAAAATAAAAACGGCTGCTCGAATCAATCTTCAGGATAAGCCTCTACCTAGCCATTTCCCAAATACGTTGGGGTCGACATCCAGTCTAACCGGTTGCAGCTGAATACCAGTATTTCACATGGAGCGACTGCTTATCTGACCTCCACAACCCAGCTAGTACTGGCTAATGCGATACCCCTTGGTAAGACTGGTTATCAAACTCTCGAGCTTCTGACTACCTGTAACGACTGTTAGAGATCTACAAATGACAACCGGGACCAATGACTTAACGTGCTTTCCGAGGCACTGAGGAATCTCGGTTTGTAATGGGTTGTCACCCATCCACGGACCGTCCTAGGCAAGCGCGGCTTAACCTAAAGGTCGACCCAAGTGGCTGTTATTATTTAACCACGAGCTCCTCTGTTAATTTACATAATAAACAGAATTCTATTCAATTATTTTCTTTCTAGAAAACTTTTCTAAAAATAGTATGAAGTTTCTACTGAAGCTTTCATTGCAGAAAACCTTCTGTATTGTTCTCTTGAGAAAAGGAATTTGTTTGTTTTCCAATTTACTTTGAAATTGAAATTGCATGAGAGGATTAATTGGATCGGGTTTTTTTACTTTACTTTATTGGAATTGTAATGAAACGAGAATTTATTGGAACAAAGTCTTAGGAAAATGCCGGCCGAATGCACGTCGGGCCAGGCACAGTGAAGGGATCCGCGGTCAGTATCAATATTTACGCATTCACTGTATTGGTTTTATCAGCAGCGAGAATAAGAAAATATATTTTGGCATTTTTCCTATGAAAACCAATATTATTTCTGCGGTTTTGATTGAAAATATCTCATGGCTCTAAAACTATAAACTTAATTATCAAAGTCACAACAAAGTGACTTTGATAATTAAGTTTATAGTTTTAAATTATTGTTTTAATACTGGTGCTGTTTATGCAACTTGGTTACGGGTGCTTATGGGCGAAACACACCGAGTATAAGTTTGATTTAATTTTGCATTTGCATGCTAAATTTCACACTTCTGCATCCTGCATTCAAATCTGTACCCTGTTTGCGGAATCAAAACTAACTATTTTGCAAAACGTTTAACGTCATGGATTTCCGCAAAGTGATTTTTGATTCTATAACTTTGGCTACGGAACCCTATATAAATGCTGTACCTACAGTGATTTTTTTACCTGACCGTACCTCGATTGCAAAATATAAAAGCGAAAAACAAATAAAATCTTTTCAAACAATCTGAACTCGATACCAAAGGAAGGTACTTTGTATCAAAATGTGGTGTCAAGCTATTTTAACCTCAATATTACCTTACCTAGTTTTATGTCTAGACCAAAATACTCTCAAGTTTGGTATTGAATATTTTAAGCATAGAGATCTCAAGTTTTTATGTTTGCTAACTTGTGAAAAAGATAACTCATGTAAGTTACGTACCAAACCAAGCAACATCTAAATTGACTCTTAAAAAGTTAGGCGTTGCCTAATCCCGTGTTAGCCAAGTTTAGGAAGTGCCTTTTTTCGCTCAAATAAACATAACTGACGTCGCTGTTAATTTAGCTTTCATAACTAATTATCGGTTAATGTTTAACGAATATTTATGATAATCAGCATTGTGTGATAGTAGTATTTAAATGATTTTCGTCAGCCAGAAAACGATTAAATTAACCGATTAAACTATTGCTTTGGTGTGTAATGCAACATGTGTCGCCACCCTCGCGCCATCCCATCTTCCTAGCACAGTGGACTGCGCTGGGGCAGCTGGTGCAGGTGAACCTCAAACGACGCAAAAACAAAAATTTTATTGGTAGTTACATGTTTGAGCCGTTTGGGGACCATGGGGTCCGAGTGCCCATCTAGTATTTCGGAATATCGCCAAACGTTGATCGACTTTTTTCGTAACCAGAGAGCTGGACTATTTCTCGCCCAAAGAATCAGCATTGCCATCCAACGTGCAGGTTATGCTGGCAGTCTTCTCATTTCGTCCGCATCGCTGTCAAAGGGAAAAATGCCCATTTTCCCCTTTGACAGCGATGCGGACGAAATGTTGGAAGCCCATTAATTCTTTTCTGCTTTTGATACATGTACATATTTTATTTTGAGTTTGTATAGTAAATAATTTATTATGAGAAAGTTAATAAAACATAATAGAAAAAATTGCAAATCTATTTAGTCCGTCAGTTAGAGTATTGGAAATTAATGGACACGTATTTTTTGTTTTTGTAAATCAATGAATATTGACAAAGATAAAACGCATCAAAACTCGGGAGTGGGGGCTCGTGACGTCAGAACTAGCTAAAACTTATACCTAGGCGTGACGTATTAAGAATTTTAAAAGCATCATATCTTCGTCAATTTTGATTTACGTAACAAAAGAAAAAACACGGGTCAAATATTTTCTGATAATCTAACTGACGGACTAATTAGTTTTTTTTGGTCGTCTCGCCTATTATACCATCATAACCGTTTTCAGGGTCTCTTCAATTCTCAAAGTCATCATCAAACCTTATGATGGCCGCGTCAGTTGCATCTGTAGACAACTCTATGACTAACTTCAATAGAATTGAGAATTGCTTGCATCGAAAATATTACCCAGTTGGAGTCATCCTAGATGCTGGTTGTGGGAAATCTGAAGATCTCATGCATTATGTGAGTATTACCCCGGCAATCCAAATTCTCACTTCTAATGTATTTTGTATCAGCCAGACTTCAAACGGTTTTTTAAATGAGTATTTCAATGCAAACATCAGCTCTGTAGTTTTTGAATCATTAAAAATCAACGCGAAAGTATTTTGAACTTGAAAGTAGTTGTTATCGCTTATAGTGCATAGAAGAACCAGTGTTAATGTGGCCAACAGTAAATCTGCAGTGCATATCACGAAACATTAGTAAACCAACCCAGTGAGTTTCGAGTGTTAACATCAACAAAACAGTGACATTGTACTATTTAAACCCCGATTAAAGTGTTCCCTTTTTAAAGTAAAAACAATAAATTACTTGATTTTAACCAAAAACAGTGAAATAGTGCAAAATCTGTAAAATAAAAGTATATCTAAACCGTCACATTGCTACATTACTCAAGTGACCTTTGGACTCTAAATACTTAACGAGCTTGAGCACTCGACACGTCGTCGGCGTCCGTGGCCATCAGCTGTCAAAACAAAACGTTGGCTACAAAAGACTATACCACTATTTCAACGACAATATTAACGTCAGCTTGGCGTAGCGGTAGCAGCGGCGACTCTTGGGCAACACGTCGCAAGTTCGAATCTCAGAACCTGTGTCTCTTTTTGAGATTTGTCAATTTTCGGATTGAAACGATTTGTAAATAAACATGAATCCCCAGCGCACACCGCCTAATTTCTGCGAAAACAAATTGTCAAAAAATATAACACCACACCATAGTTCGGACTCTGCATTAAATGACACAGAAACAAAAACGGATGAGTCGATAAATGTTGCCAGAAGAAACTACAAACGTAAGATGGACGATCATGCCGAATGCTTTGAAAAGTTTATGTCTCAAATGAAATCTATGTTTGCCGATTTCCAGGAGAAACAAAATGCAAAATTTGATTTAATAAATCAATCTATCAACTGTATTAAGGAGCTGCATCTTGAATTAAAGGAATCGGTTTCTTTCGTATCGCAGAAATATGATGAATCCCTGGTGATTATTAGCCAATTACAACAGGAGAACAAAAATACCAAAAAACAAGTGCAGTTCCTGGAACAAAAACTTGAATCTCACGAAAAATCGGCACGGGCATCCACACTAGAAATTCGTCATATCCCAAAACATGAAAATGAGACTAAGGAAAGCCTGGTGAACGTTGTTAAGGATCTCAGCTCAGCGGTCAATCTACCGTCTAAAGTGGTAGAATCAGAAATACGCGACATTTACAGGACTAATACTAAGACCGAAGCCTTAGTCGTTGACTTCACTACCGTAGCCAGAAAAACGTCGTTTATATCCGCCGTTATATATTTTAATAAGATACAGAAGGAACAAAAACAATTACCGCTGAACACAAATCATTTAAAGATAAAAGGGCCTCCACGAAACATTTATGTTTCAGACTCGTTAACTGGCAAAGCACGTAGACTATTTTACTTAGCCAGGCAATGTGCTAAATCCCATTCTTATGATGGCTGCTGGATTTCTTTCGGGCGAATCTTTATCCGCAAGAGTAAAGGTGAAAGACCCATCCAAATAAAAGACGAAGTAGATTTAGATTTAAATAAAATATGACTAGTATTAGCTGCTCCTTTGAAATTGTTTAAATTCACTGTTTTTTGTTTCCAAACTGATTTTTTTCTTTCTACTCTATATACTACATGTTTACAAAATTATATTATACACCAAGCACACACACACAAAGTTATAATACTACTATTTACAAAATTCTATAAATATTACAAAACTCATGTTAACATTCGTAGCGCAGATATCGATGGATTGAATAGCTTTTCTTTTCCAATAACTTTTTCCTTCGAACTCCATAATTTATTGTGTTCGCTGCCGTAAATGATTTGCTAAACAATGTAGAACAATTTCGCGTCTCTGAACCTGTTACATGTAATCCCGAACAATGCAGCACATACATACAGCCCCCAAAGTATTTGAAAATCTTACAACAAAACATCCGCAGCATTAATCGCAACTTTGATGAATTATTGATAATGATGGCTAGGCTGAAATTCGATTGTGATATAATTGTATTATCAGAGTGTTGGCTCTCTCAGGTATCTAGTCTCCCTAAAATAAATGGCTACAGTTCACATAAGACATCTAAAAATTACAATCAAAATGATGGTATTGTGGTCATGATAAATGATCGACATAACTTTAAAATTGAGGAACCGCTGTTTATGGAAGCAAATTGCTTGGTCATTAAGATGGGAGTAAATCATACCGTTATAATAGCTATATATCGACCACCGTCATTTAAAAAACTTGATAACTTTTTAATATCACTTAATGATCTACTTGATAAATTATCTAATTTTAGGAATATTATTATAACGGGCGATATCAATATAAATATATTAAATTCAGATGCTAACTCTCTAGCTTATCTCGACATTACCTCTTTCCACGGTCTACTACCAGCCATCAATACACCGACTAGGGGTAAGAATTGCCTTGATCATGTTATAGTTAAGACGATACAAAATGCTTTTACCTTTAATTTAAAAACTACGATATCTGATCATGAAGCTATATTGTTTTGTCTTAACAGCAAAAGTTCCGGAAAGGCAAAAAATGCTAGCACGGTTAAGAAAGTTAATTGGGAAGGAGCTGTAGTGGACTGTTCGGAGATAGATTTTGGTCAGATTTATAATGAAGTGGATCCATGTTTAGCTACTAGTATGTTTGTAAATATTTTAACGGATTTGATTCATAAACATACTGTGATCTTAAAGATTCCCCGAAACAAAACTCTCCTAAAGCCATGGATCACTACTGGCCTTCTACGGTGTATAAGAAACAGGGACTTGATGCACTTAAAAACTAAAAATGAACCAAATAATGAAATTTTGTGTACAACATATAAACGTTACAGAAACTTCTGTAATAATCTACTGAAAAAACTGAAACGTCAGTATGAAAAAGATCAATTGCAAATGGCTAAAGATAATTCCAAAAAGTTATGGAATTCAATAAAAACGATTACAAGTTATAATAATAGTAAAGAAAATAGCTCTTCTCAAGACTTGCTATCTGCTAACTCATCCCCGCAGTTGTCTATCAACACTGTAAATGAATTTTTTGCTAGTGTTGGTAGTCGACTAGCACAAATTATACCTCCTACCCCACCTTTTCAAAATGTCGATGAACATAAAGAACGTTCACCCTGTAACTCTTTTGTCCTACTAAATGTGGATTACGAGGAAGTTAAAAAAATTATACTTAACCTAAAACACGATTGTCGAGCGGGTTGGGACAACGTTTCGTCTAGGTTCCTGCAAAAAGTTGTAGACATTGTTGCTCCTGTGCTTACCGATCTCATAAATCGCTGTCTAGAGGCTGGTGTTTTCCCCAATGCACTTAAAAAATCTATACTTATTCCTATACACAAGGCAGGGGATACCGACTGTGTCAACAACTACAGACCTATATCAATCCTCACATCATTGTCAAAAGTATTTGAACGAATTATAAATGGTAAGCTTATAGATTATCTAGAATCGAATCAACTTCTGTCCTCATCACAATTTGGTTTCAGAGCAGGCAAATCTACTAATCAGGCTGTTCATAATTTCACCACCTATTTAGTTAAGAAAATGGATGCAAATAAGAAATGTATTACCATCTTCCTTGACCTTGCCAAGGCGTTTGACACAGTCTGTATCTCCAACCTTTTAAACAAGCTAAACAGCATGGGAATTCGGGGGAAACAGCTTGATCTTTTCGCTGATTATTTATCGGGAAGATCTCAGTGTGTGAGTATCGGTGACTACGCGAGTGATGATCTTAAAATGACGTTTGGAGTACCGCAAGGGAGTATTCTTGGGCCCACCTTATTTTTATGTTATATAAATGAGCTCTGTCAGCTCCAAATCCAAGACTGTAATATTATCTCATATGCAGATGATACTACTTTGACATTTGTAGGTGACACCTGGGAAGAGGTTTATGCTAAAACGCAGGCTGGGTTTAACACTATCTGCCACTGGCTGTCTGCTAATTCACTAACATTGAATGCGGACAAGACCAAATACATGCAATTTTCCGTTCGTCACCTAGCAGTGACTTCACAAAGCGTATCCCAAATATTTGCCCACCAATGTTCAGTTCCTCCCGTATCACAGTGTAGTAACTGTCCGCAAATAAAATCTGTCCAATCAATACGTTACTTAGGCGTTACTATTGACAATAGACTATCGTTTGGAGAACACATTCATAATATCGCGCAGAAAGTGCGTAAACTTACGTACATTTTTAGACAACTCAGACACATAGCAGATAGAAAGACGCTGATCATGGTTTACAAGAGCTTGATCCAATCCATTGTGACCTACTGTATTACTACATGGGGTGGCACGGACAAAACAAAATTGTTGGAGCTAGAACGAGCTCAAAGGTTGATTTTAAAGGTTGCCTTCTTTAAGCCTAGACTCTTCTCTACCCGGAAATTATATCAAGAAACCGGTGTACTAACAGTTAGACAACTGTACATTCTTCTGAGCGTCCTTCGACAACATGGAGATATATCGGCGTTTAACCAGGAGATTGCTAACACAAGAAGGCAATATGCCGTTTGCAAAACCTCAAAAACCAAAACTAGATTTGCACAAAAATTTTATAACTTTATTGCACCTAGATTATATAATCAAATTAATAAAACAAAAAATATATTTAATTGTAATTCAAAACAATGTAAGGGAAAGGTAACGTCATGGCTGTTGGGATTGGACTATAAGGAGACTGAGGAACTACTGGAAATAAAAAAGTAAATTTAGTCTCAGGTTTTGTAGTATTTGTAACACATAACACACAATCACCACACACCTCACATAGTACACTCATACATGAACACACGCTCATACAACTGCACTCATACACTGACACACAATCACTATACACCACACATAGAACACTCATTCATGAACACACGCTCATAAAACAGCACTCATACACTACCACACAAAAACACTCGTTTACTCTTCTACTCTATCTTAAATATGTAGTACTATTAATATAAGTTTGCCTATCTGGTTTAAAAACTTTGATGCATATTGTAATAAGTATATGGCACTACTTTTGTTAGATCTCCTAATATGTATCTTAGTGGGGACCTGGTGTCCTAAAATACAGGCCTCGGCTTAGTTTAGGCGCCAGTCTCCCACAAATAAAATACTTTTTCCTGTATATGTATATGTTACAACATAAGTACTGTATGTTTTTTATTTTTTTATTTGTGGAAGAGAAATAAACAAATTTTTTAATTTTTTTTATTTTAATCTTCATACTTTAGTAATGCAATATATAAACGTTTTACATAAGATAACATCACGCCTGCAATCCCCGATGGGTTAGGCACTTAGGCAGAGGTGTACCTAATAGTACACCGACATTTCGCCAGTTGTTTTTGAGACCCATGGAATAGGGGCCAGCTTATTGCCGTCAACCGGGCACAAATCCAGACTCAGTACCTACTGAGATATTTCTGATGGAAAAACCCAATCACATTTTGCCCGACCCGGGAATCGAACCCAGGACCTCATGCTCAACAGTCGCGCTAGAGACTCGACCAACGAGGCAGTCATTTTATGTTTTTGATAAAAGCTTTATTAAACTTTAAACAAATTTTCATCGTTTGAAAGGAAACTTTACCAAGAGTATCATTTGTAATACGGTTGTAAAAAACTTATGGTCATGAAGCTCAAATTACTTAAGAGACAATTTTAATAGGCATGACGACAGGTTCAAAAAATTGCAAATCTATTTAGTCCGTCAGTTAGAGTATTGGAAATTAATGGACACGTATTTTTTGTTTTTGTAAATCAATGAATATTGACAAAGATAAAACGCATCAAAACTCGGGAGTGGGGGCTCGTGACGTCAGAACTAGGTAAAAATTATACTACGGCGTGACGTATTGAGAATTTTAAAAGCGTCATATTTCGTCAATTTTGGTTTACGTAACAAAAGAGAAAACACAAGTCAAAAATTTTTTGATAATATAACTGACGGGCTAATTAGTTTTTTTTTGTCGTCTCGCCTATTGTCCTTCGGTTTATCACAAATGAAAGCCCGGAAAGTGTAATTGGAACATTTAATACGTTGATTATTATTTTTATTATTTCTGTTAAAGAGAAAGGCTTCTTCATTTGTTTATTACGCGTGACTGATTACGGGATCAGAAGTAGTCTCATTTATTGATACTTATAATACTGAAATCAACAATCGGATTACTAAGCGAGAAAATTGATTAGGAATACGGTAAAATCCTGTCATAGCCGTACATACTATGAGCAATGCGGGCGTGTGTTTTCGCAATGCGGGGCTTACATATTTAGCTAGCATAGCAAACTTGTTTTTTCGGGAACAGAACTAACTGTTCTAAGTAAACTTATGACCTGTTTCAAACAAAAGTAATAGTTTAGTCTGACTTGCAAACCCGTAAATGTGACGAAAGACTCATTTGACGATAGTACGGCCGTTTGCCGTTCGGGCAAAGTTTTACTGGGATTCTCCATCAAGAATTTGTCAGTAGCAGCCACGGAATCTGGATTTGGGTTCGATTTAAGGAAAAAGGATCACCTATTTCAAGGGACTTATTAACATAACTTGCAAAATGTGGGTGTACAGACTAGGTACACCTCTACCTAATTCATCGGGGATTACAGGCACGATGTGGCAAATTTTAAAAGTGATTTCGTCCGATTGTATTTATTGTAATTTGAAGTTATTGGCACAAAAACCAGTATTTAAAGCTTTTTATTCTTAGCTCTTGCTTCATATTCTAATGAAAATCACCACAAAACCAATCTACACCATCTCACAGTCAAAGCATAATATTATTACCACGAAAGTGCGACATATCGAACCGAAAAAGATATTAATATAGTTTTTCTATGAAATTATCATAAAACTGATCTAGAACTTTTCTGAAAGGCTATATTGTTTAGTAATTCCGTAGCAGTTTTCTCATGAAAATAAAATAAACTTGTCATACATCTATGGTACTGTATAGTAGTTACTGACACAGTGACCTAGTTTTTGCAACCCTTTGAATCATGTACGTGATTCTGTTTCTAGTCAGGGGATTATCTCATAATTGATTACCTACCCGCTGCCGATAGAAACTTTTGTGTTAGTGGAACTTACAAAGTGCACTTCTGCTCTTGATCAGGATTACAGTTACTCACGTAACTTTCTGTTTATAGTGGCGCATGTGTTATTGTGGTTCCTGACGTAGCTATATATACTATACTAGCTATTGTTCGCGGCTTCGATCCCATTTGTAGGGTTATTAACCCACGGGAACGTTTTAAATGTAGCGTAGCACACTTGGGGATAATGTACATAGCTTCCCGTTAGTGAAAGAATTTTCCCCTACATACAAACTTAGGTACAAACCATTTTAGTGTTCAAACACAGTGGGAGCGGCGCGGCCGGCGGAATCCGCAAGCGGGTGTCGTTAACACACAGCTTCTTCGCGTGTGAACATACTTACAGCCCCGCGGGTGCGCGGTATCCGCAGCGGGACAAGCGGGCGACGCGGAAAATGCAAACCAGTTTGCGTTTCCCGCTCGTGGCGTCCGATCATGTCTTTCTCGTTATTACGCCCGTGGCGTCGCTCGCGTGGAGTTCAATTGTTTCACGAGATCATAATTCGTACAACTAGTATATGTTTCCATCCTCACAAACTTTTACATTGATAATATTAGTGAGATCCTACGAGGAAAATTAAATATTGTTTTTGACTAAACTTTATGTGATACTGTAGTAAAAGTAGTAAATAACACATTTGCTCGTAAAGGGTCTCTTATTTCACTAACTTCAATATCGTATTGTATCTCATTACGTACATACTTGTGCGTTATTGTAATGTAAAACGCACGGTTTATCAAGATGCTCCGTCTAAAACGAACAGTACTTTTTTAAATCTTAGCAAAGAGTTTTTATGTCAGAAAAGTGGTCAACATTTTATGAATAAAATGAACTTTGGGAGATAAAATATAATAATAATAACTTGACAATATTAAAAATGCCAACAGGCAACGTAATAATCAATTTTACAAATTGTTTATATTTTTATAACTGCTTTAACAAGTGATTAAAGATTTATTCGTTTAAGAAAGTCCAAGTTTTATTTATTTCCTCGCAAATATGTTATAAAACGTCGTATGACATACGTGAGATTTGATAATTACAGCCTCTGCTTTCTTGTAGCCCTCGCCTACGTTTCGGGCTAGCAATATCGCCTCGGCTGTAATTTTCAACTTACCGCACTTATATCATAATGTACTATAATTTCCATAAGTACTCCATTCCCTTAACTAAACTAAAAAAGGGTGACTAACGCATAATAAGTCAGATAAGGTTTTAACCAGTGAAGGTTCAAAACAAAATAGTCTATTATTATACATCGCTTATAATAATGACAAACATATTTTGGTTTATATTCGTTTCTGCACCTTATTTTACCTATTTGTTCGTATCTGACATAAGAAGCAGCGCTGTAACATTTTTTTTAATGTATGCTGAGATAGGGCCTTTTGATCTCGTACAGGACCAATTTAGTTTAATGTCCGTCTTATTTTTTTAGTTGTTTTATTTTTACGTCATCATCATCATCAGCCTGTAATGTTCCCACTGCTGGGACACGGCCTCCTCTCAATGAAAGGGAATGAGCTATAATCCACCACGCAGGCCCACTGCGGATTGGTAGATGTCACATGTCTTCGAATTTTTAGTTCTAGGACATTTCGATTTCCTCATGATGTTTTCCTTCACTGTTTTCGTTATTTTTACATAATTTTGTTTTATTATTTTGTCCTGTGCGAGTTAAATAAATTCCTTTTCTTTCAAAAATTATGAAAACAGATTCAGTTTTAATCACAAGTAAACCAAGTGTTGATTTCCAGGCATCACAAAACATGTGGCTAGACTCAAGTCACAAATGGCTCCTTATCGACGATGATGAAGATGTATCTGAGAGCTCTAATGATACTGATATCAATACGATCTTGTTTGATAAGGACCGAAACGCGACCCTAATTGAATTGCTTGATAACCTGAATATTAGCGTGGATGCTGATATTGTGGTAGCTAAGAGAGGTAATGTTTAATTGTAATATTTGTTTTTAATAATTGATTACTTGTGTGTAATATGTTCTTTTATTATGCGGTTCCTACTTTCTTTTTTTTTCTGAATTACCCTGAAGTTATGCCCGACTCGGTCGAATTTTTTTATACAAGAAATACCATTTAGACGAATATAATATTAAAAAATATAAGCTCATGTTGCTCAACATTTTAATAATAAATACAGGATACGAACTATCGGTAGCGAAGAAAATAAGATGCCTTTACTTGAACACCTCGACATGATGTTATGTGTTATGTATACGATGTCATTTCCTGTCCTTTATACTGTTACTTCCGTTGTAGGTACCGATGCTGTGTTTAGTTTAGAACACTGTCAAATTAAGTCCCATCCATCCATCTAACCCTTATAGATCGGGAGATAAAAATAAGTGGAAATTAAATAAAGTACAGGAAGAAAAGAAGTCCATTATCAGAACTGACGGCTCTTATCTATAGAACTAGCTAACTAACGATGTGCGAAAGTGAGACTTAAGATCTTATCAATGAAACCTTATTGGAAAAAGAGTAATTTACTTTTGTAGAGACGTACACACTGCGACATATCAAACTATACATTTCCAGTATTGCATGGTCTTGTAAATGGCTATGGGTGACATAATGTTATCCATCTGTTAGATCTGTTGGTTCTCCTGTTTATAAATAAATAAATGATTGACAAAATCTTCAAATTCGTTTATCTCATACCCACACTTTTGACTCTCCCACTAATTACATAATTATGAAGTTATCGCTGAAAAATTGTCACTTTATCCCTAATTAGAATGTCACTTTATTAAGGCCATCACGTGTCGTTTTGTGTGTACTTATGCTTTAGGTGGACACCGCCTCGACTAACTCAATTTAATCTAACTACCCTAGTCCAAATTACGTTGGTTAGTGTCAGTTTCCAATCTAGCCAAATGGTGACCTGGATTGTGGGCGCGGGTAATCGGGTAACTAACTACCTGTAATGACTGACATAGATTATTCGCATGACAAAGTGAACCGACAGTTTAATAGGCTATCTGAGAACAGGGACAAGTTTCAATATGTAAAGGATAGTCGATTTTCCACTGAACTCGTGGCCAAATAACAGTTACTCGGGTCGATCATCAGGTTAAGCCGCGCTTGCCTAGGTTTGTCCGTGGATGGGTGACCACCCATTACGTGCTGAGTTACCTCCGTGCCTTGGAAAGCATTTTAACTGTAAAGCAACTGAAAGCATGTTTCTGGTAGTCAGTGGACCGAAAGTTTGACAACCAGTCTAACCAAGGTATCTTATTACCGAATGTGTTACTGAACTCCGAAGTTTAAAATACCGATGTTGTTTGAACTGGGTTGTGAAGGGTAGATATTTAGTAGGTATTCAGCTGCATCCGATTAGACTGGAAGCTGACCACAACATTGTTGAGAAAAGGCTAGGCAGATCATGGGAGTCATTTATGTACACTGATTTACTTCAGCAACCATTGTATTACCTGTAAATATGACAGTTTTTGCAAGCTGACTGCTTGAGTGCAATATACAGGCATCACATTAAATTATTTATTGGCAATCTTTCAGGGGGGTATCTCGAAGCCGTGTGGTATCCGGCAGAGTAGAATAGAACCAACCCATTACACTCAAGGGTGTCGTATAAGGCGACTAATGTCTGAGGCAGAACACCTTGCGCCTCCGTAGACCAGAAAATGGGCAGCAGCGTTATCTGTTAGTCTTTCATCACTGCGATCTCCAATCCGCCTGCCAAGCGTGGAGATTACGGCAAATTCCTCCCATCATGGGAAAGGCTTATGTCCAGCAGTGGACGTTATGGGCTGTTGTTGTTGTTGTTTTTTTTTCAAGGGGTAAAAGTTCTCCAGAACAACTTTTACTATAACTATTTTCTTCCTTTGTTTTATTTAAGTTTGCATGCTGAATAAAGGCAGCGAAATATGTGAAACCTTTTTATTTCATAAAACCTTCATGTACCATACCATATTTCATGCAAATAAAGAAAATTGAATCTTTATTTTTGATACCTACGGCATGTCAGCATTTTAGCATAACACCTGAGTAAATACCTCATTTATCTTAGTACTTCTTCTCTCTATTAGAATTTGTCTCAATCAGAATTAAAGCTACAGAATTAACACCATTATTTACTTTCAAAGATAACTCAAACTACACCCTCTACGATGTATACAACTACGGCAAGATCCAAGGTGGCAATTTGATTGTACATGAAGTTGGGTCTTGGGACGTCGATAATGGCCTTCATTTGGATATTAATTTGAATGGGTACAAGTATTATCGACGATGGGATTTCCAGAATATCACAATGAAGATGATTTTGGTTGTAAGTATATCCATTTATGTTCCACGAGGTTTTGTTCGTAGCCGCGCCCGTATAAGTTTGTAATGTAAACCCCATGTAGAGGTTGCATATTAAAAAATCTAAACTTTCTCGAGCAAATTTCAAAAGAACAATAAACGAAATAATAAAATTGTCAAATGTTTTATTTAGAAAAAATTTAGAATCCCAATGTATGTGACATCAAATGAACGACTAATCAAAAGTTAGGTTAATTTCTTCTTTAAACAAAATGGGTAGGTTATGTTAAAACTGTGACCTCCTCCAGAAACGACTTGCATTAATATAAAAAAGTGATTGTTTTTAGTAGGTTAATTAATCGAACACGAGTGAAAACGAAAACGCTTCAAACAGTTTATAACATGCATTCAATTTAAAAAAATATTATCAAGTTCTACCCGCATTAGTATGACGCCTATATAATTTTATTATCTAAGTTCTACACGCATTAGTATAACGCCTATATTATTTGTATTAATTTATCCAGTAATCCATTTTGACCTTTAAACGATTTGGTCAATAGTGTAATAAATAATATAAACATTGATATTCCAGACTTTGGTCAGCTGAACTTTTGATCAAATGTCCATCGATATTTTAAACTTTGTTGATTTGTACGTTGTTCTTTTGAAATTTGCTCAGAATAGCAGAAATAATATATTACTGGGATATACAGTACCTACTACATGTCCTAACACAGTTTGTGATCTATCTATTTACAAAATTTCATCAAACACCATTTCGCCATTAAAAAGGTAGGCAAATAGACAAAAATAAAACAAATAGACAAATAAATTCTTAGGCATTTATAAGTTTAGTATGGATATTTATTTATTTAAAAGAGCACAACCACATCGCATTAAATTGATAAACATTATAAGTCAATATTTTTAACCATTTTTAGACCATATACCTGTAGTGTTGTCTTTTTTAGGTTCAACCAGCCCCAAAGCAGTTCGACCCAGAATCTTTAACTGGTCTAGCATCCGTTCCTGGTGTTGCCATGATAACGCAAACAGCTGCTTCTGTTCTGTACGTTGTAGCTAATATGCATAACATTAGGTAAAACTTACTTATTTATAAGTCACCCTTTCTGCATAAATTTAAATCGCAAGATTTGCCCTACCACGTTAAAAAATCATTTAGTTTCTGTTTAAGTTGTTTTGTTGTTGTGTTTCTGTTTTCTGAGCTAACTTGTATCAGTGTAACTGTGAACACTTTTTGGCTAGACCTTAGTGTGATGAGGGCCCATCTTGCGATTTAATTATTTGCTTACCTGTCATTCAAGAGATTTGTATGAAAAAATTACCTGTGTAATATCGCCACACTTAAGTATTTAATCATTATGTCTACAGGTACATTCCCACCATTACCGATAGGTGGATTGGTACATACGAGAAAAACAGCTCTAGGGTAATTTTATTTATTTTTGGCTTCAAATTAATAGAGTTGATTAATTAATGTGCTCTTCTTTCATGGTCCTTACAACACGAATATACTTGGGCCTAATATTCGCCCTTGAGAAACACCTACTATATATTTAGTTAGTTTTTCAGGTGGTATCGAACACTTTGTACTTTCGAGAACAAGATTTGTCACCAGTAATTCGGCTGCTCAAGAGTGTTCAAGAAAACAACGATGTATTGAATCCACCTCTGACTGCAATTGAGTAAGTTATTATTTGTTTTGATCAATTCATTCAAACGTGCTTATAAATACCAATCTGACTGGTGTAAACTCAAAGCGAATATATTTTTGGCATAGGGGATCCCTTCTTTTTGCATAATGTTCTTTTTCATAATATACATTGGCATGTTTTGGCATAATTTGTTTTGCCATAGTAATACTTTGCCATATTTTTTTTTGCATACAGTTTATGTTGGCATAATCATCTTAAAGGCTAATTTGTTTTGGCATAAATTGAATTTGCATAATGACTATTCGCATAATAGTATTTAGGCATAGCAAGCTGAGGAGCAGGTGGTTTTAACGCTCGCCGCTGCAGCTGAGCCGAATCTGCGGTGGTGAGCGTAAAAAACATCTGCGACGATAAGCTCGCGTAGGACCACCTGAGCCCCGCAGCGCCGGAGCCGTGACAGAAACCATGCCTGCTGCATGTTGCAAACTGCATGCTTGCTTGCTGCATGCTTGCTTGCTGCATGCTTGCCTGCTGCATGCTTGCTTGCTGCATGCTTGCTTGCTGCATGCTTGCTTGCATAGTATATGCTTGTTTACATGTTTGCATGCTGCATGCATGGTGTATGCTTGTTTTCATGTATGCTCGCTGCATGCATGGTGTATGCTTGTTTGATTACTTCTTACAGGGTAAAAAACTCACATATGTTCACAATCAACTATGTTCAAAACAAATATGTTGTGTATTACCTGCTTCAGGAGTTATTGTGTTTTCCAATTGTCAAAATAAATAGATATATTTTCAATTTTGGTATGTCTAACATTTTAGGAGTTAATTATTATGCTTCTTTGTTATGCATAAAAAAATATATTTTAACATCATTATGCGTAACTAAATTTATGCCTAAGAATTTATGCTTTATCATTATTATGATTAGAGAAATTATGCGTAAATAATATTATGCTAAATATAATTAGGAGTAACAAAAGTATGCCAACTTATATTAGGTCTTAAAATTTTATGCAAATGGATAGGGGAACCTTGGCGGTAGATGTGGGTTCCGGAATTCTAGTAGTAACAACATTACGCTTCTCCTGCCTTTGTCCACATTTATTTAATGTCGACGTAGCACGCCTTCTGCTTAAATACTTCTCTGCTAGTCGTCTTCTCATCCCCCCTTCTTCATACATCTGATCTTACACGCAGTCCATCCATTGTTTCCTTGGTCATCCCTAACTCAACACAAAACGTCAGTTTTGCTTAAACTAGAATGAATCTTCATTATCCACCAACCCGCCAGCGACATGCGCCTGCGTGGTGACTTACGGCCCACTCCCCATTATAGACAAGGAGGCCTGTATCCCAGCTGAGGAAACGCTATAAGTCATGGTAATGAACCTTCGTGCCAAGACTGGTGAACATGACAATTTCACAATTTATTGCGTACATCACGTCTGCTATCAACCGGGCACAAATTCAGATCCGTGGCTGCTGCCGATAAATTTCTTAAGGAAAAGAAAAAAGGTCAATTTGCCCGACCCGGGAATCGCACTCCCTATGCCATGACCCATGCTACATTTTACAATTCATCGTGTTAAAATTATTCTGCAGTGAAGTAGATACTTGACGAGTCGATACGATAACTCTATACCTACAAACTTCCTTACAATAATAATAACATGAAAATGAATAATGTATGAAACGCAAATTAAAGAAACAAAGCCCGAACTGAAAGAATTATTGTTTGACATGCAAATATGATTCCGGCTGCGGGATTTAAATTTCAAACCGTTATCACAATACGTAAAAGCAACATTTACTCTAAGGGTCACTTCAAAAGTCTATATTTGGAGCATTACATTTCATTAATACAAATATCCCACCCTCGCACCCTATTAAATTGGTCTTAAACATAACTGGCGAAATGTGGGTGTACTGGGCATACCTCTGCCTAACCCATGGGAGAAACAGGTGTCATATTATAATATTTATCTTACAAAATGCGAGATCATAAGTTACCTACACTTATCACCAACCACACACTTCAATTTATTTTAGTGATCATCTTAAACGTTGGCTACATCGCTGATTTATTAGTCGCATCCTGTCTGCTTAGCGTTTTGGGTTCGATTCTCGGGTCGGGCAAAGTCTTATTGAGCTATTTAGTTAATTAGTTTGTATTAGCCACCCGGATTTAGAATTGTGGCGATAGAAGCACCCGTTGGCCTTCTGTTATATGCGAATTATAACCTAATTGAAGGTATGGCGAGGTTTACACCATTCCCAACTAATCCTGAAAAGAGATACGCCTATATTAATTTATGCTAGACAAAGTGCATTCTACAGTTTAGAAGTCAAAAATGTGTTGGATTAACTTAAGCTACCCAAAAACATTTGCCGAGCAGTGGGATAACACAGGCTAAAAGTAACAGGAACCCTTAAAACTACGTAAATCCTGTTGAAAGTAGTTAGCCGTGTGGTATCCGGCAGAGTAGAATAGAAGCAACCCATTACACTCACGGGTGTCGTATAAGGCGACTAATGTCTGAGGCAGAACACCTTGCGCCTCCGTAGACCAGAGAATGGGCAGCAGCGTTTTCTGTTAGTCTTTCATCACTGCGATCTCCAATCCGCCTGCCAAGCGTGGAGATTACGGCAAATTCCTCCCATCATGGGAGAGGCTTATGTCCAGCAGTGGACGTATGGGCTGTTGTTGAAAGTAAATTTAGGAATACGAAACAAAGAAATACGAAAGTTTTTGCCACTTGTCCAAGACCTCTGAACCTCTAAAATTTTTTACAACACATATTCCTCTTCCAGAACTCGCTACTACTATCGCATACCAACAGTAGGTCCTGGAAAGTTCGAGAACCAGTTCCTAAGACCACTGAGCCCTATAGCATGGTGGGCAGTGATAGCAGTCTCAGGACTATGTGCTGCTCTCCTGCTGCTATCAGCATTGCTGGAACAACGTCCATCGTCGGTGCAGTATGCTGTATTCTCTGTTGTTGCTTCGATTTGTCAGCAGTGTATGTGAAACTTATGCGTATTTTCGTTTTAAAGTGTATTAATGATGTTTTTAAATGACAACATGGTGTATTTTACAGTTTTCCAAGACATTGATGATAGTGGAACAAAAAGGATTTCGACAGGTAAAAGATTTTAAACTGTAATTTTAATCGTTTTTTCGTGTCCGTATTTTTGTATGTCCTCTTAGCGTTTTGGGGAACTGTCTCTGGTTAATTTCGTCGTTCAAAAAGTTTTGATTATCAGCTTAATTTGTATAAATTACTTTAGATTTTTTTTTAAACAGTTATTTGGGAAGGTCTATGTGTAATAAACATTCAAATTATACATTATTAAACTTTCATATAGCATAGAAATCTCGGGGTTTTAACATAATTATTGCGATTACACCTATTATACGAAGTATGGGGGTCTCTATTAACTGTACTTACCCTGAACTCTTAACTTTTTTGGTGAACCAGTAACTACTTGTCCTTATCTGATAAATTACAGTCATCGCTGACGTAACATCTGAAAGCTATCCATTTATTACAAGACTGACACGCGATTAACTTTCATTGATAGTGATCAAAGAAACTTAAATGGAGCAAAGCTATCAAAGTTGAATAATGTTTTAGATTCATGTCAAGTCTAAAATTAGACTCTAACAGCCAAAACTCTAGGCTTTATTAGTTTAGGCTGAAATTCAATCTACGAATATTAGATTGTACCTACTGGTAAGCCGGCGCCGAAACCAACTGAAAAAACATATACCTAGTGTTTACAAAACTGGTTTAAAAATGAAGATTAAGATGTATAAATCACTTTTATTTGCTTCACCTGTAACTAACTATATAAAATCTTAGAACTTAAATTTGACCCACTTCCCGGATTACGATTAAGCTGAAATTTACATACATGTTACACACATACATACATGACACATACACACACGATACATACTTACATGTTACATACATGTTTAATTTGGATGGCATTGCATGGTTAGTAAAGATACTATTTTAATCTTCTTACGCAAGATTGAAACGGAATATTTCCCTCGAACGAAACGAAGTTGCTATCGTTATATAGCAACTTACAGACTATTATGGTTTCGAATATACGAGTACTTAGGTACATGTTCGTAAGACTGCTATTAACTTTACGAAGTAGATACTAGAAAAAGTGATCTAAAATTATTTATTCTGTACCCAGCTCGCAAGGTCGCAATCCTGGTGACAGGTCTGTCCTGTGTACTGCTTTACAACTACTACACCAGCTCAGTGGTCAGCTGGCTGCTGAACGGTCCTCCTCCTTCCATCAACTCCTTGAAGGAACTGCTCGAGAGTCCACTGGAGCTGATCTATGAAGATATTGGATATACACGGTCCTGGTTACAGGTATTGTTTATTGTCTCATAAAGGTTCAGTTATAGTCCTCATGACCAGGTAGTAGGAAAAATGGGTACAGTTATTCTGATCCTGGGGGTGTTGAACGTAGCCTCAAAAACCAATTCGACTTTTCGGAAATACAAAAATTATCAACCATCACCGCTTAAAGTGGGCCGATGTAAACGGAATATTTTTACTAAAACTTTTTCGAGTTTGATATAGCTATTCATGGTCATAATAATGGGGCATTTGGATACTAGAACTTTCAGTAGCTCGAATAGACCACTCATCTCAAATTCCTACCACTAACCCATTTAATGGCTGACCAATTCCATAACGTTGCAGACCCCTTCATACTACTTCAACAAAAGGAACGCTCTGATCGAAGACGAGCTGCGAAAGAAGAAAGTATTCAACAGGAAGAAGGATGCTCCACTATTGGTGGACCTGGTTGAAGGAATCAAAATGGTGCAGAGAGGAGGTCTGTCTGAAAGAAACGCTACGAATGTATAAGTTTATATTGTTAAATTATCAATTATTAGCTTCAATTAGCGGTAGAAATTGGATTAGAATGATCAAAGAAGAGAGATTGGAGCAGAATGTTGTGTCACAAAAAGGATGAATTAAAGGTATTTTGCATGTGGTTGAGATGAGAATGCTAAAGGGGATGTGTGGTGTTACAAGAATGGATAAAATAAGAAATGAGTATAATGTTCAAAAAGATTTATGATTTAGATGAAGTCTGAAAGTGGCTGGTGGTGACTGATAAGTTGTGTGATAATCGGTTGTCATGGTATGGGCCATGTGATGCGAAGGAATGAGGAAAATATCGTGAGGAAAGTTTTGAGTATGAATGTGGATGGGTGTAAGAGTAGAGAAAGACCAAAGAAACGATGGATGGACTGTGTAAAGGATGATTAAGGCATAAAAGGGAGTGCCTGATGAGATGTCGAGTAATAGAGAAGTATAGAAGAAGAAGACATGTTGCGACGACCACACATGAATTGGGATAAGGGCAAGAGAGCGATGAGAGCAGAAATTAATTTTTTGAGCTAAACCATCATTAATCTGAAAACAAATAAACGTTCATTGAATCAACTTAAAATCAAGCATACGGGGTGTAAACAACCTATGTCGACGGTCCGTTCGTGTTCCACACGCGCCTCAAAGAGAGTCAGCAAAAAGGAAGGGGTCGCAAGGACCGATGTCTGCCGGGGCTGCGGGACTGTTCGAAAGAGATACCGTGGCCCCGGAACACAAAGGGCGATGAAGGAACATGGATGGGTTTTAGTCAGTAAAAGTCTGACACTTCCTCCTGCTCCACCCAGAGCGGGAGGAGACATTTGATGAATTCCCATCTGAAAAAAAAAAAACTAAGTAACTTTACGTAAAAAATATTGCTGGGAAACGACTTTTTTTTTGGGGTGAAAAATCATGTTTTGTTCTAGAACTCAATGTAACGCACTCAAAACATTGTGCTGATGGATAGACTTGTCAAAAAGTTGGAACTTTGACTCCCAATATCGCCGTAACTAGAAGGTTCCCAGGTATGGTGTAAAACAAAAAAAATTATCGCAATAACGAGGAGAACAAGTGCCTTCCGGCTTCTTTAAGAGGTGTTTTACACCCAAACTTAGGACCCTCTTAGTTACACTAACTATAAACTAAAACAATAATCCCACACCATATTTCCCACATCTATTTCCCACATCTATTTAGGAGCCCCATAAGAGTAACACGATCGATTCTCTCCCAGTTCAGTCAGATCCCAAAGGTTTTTATACATGGACCCGAAATTGGAGTTCCGTAATAAATTGCCGTAATTTACTACGACCCGGATCGTTTTTCTATGGTATTAGATTTGTAGGAAGGTCTTGCATGGAAGAAGTTCAAGGATTTTAGGTACAAGAACACTGTCGTTGATTTAAAATTGTTAAATCCAAGACCGACTTTATAACATATAAGCGACCGTTTGATATTCTAAAGAAGTAGAAAAAGTTAAGTTCACACGTCGTCTACTATATTAATACCCCATAAAAAAACAAATGCAGTTTACAACCGTCACTTCCCCCTCAAGGTTCATTGGAAGACCAGCGTCAGACAGCATCACCTGTCTGGCATGAATGCTGAAATGGACCTTTTTAGCGCAGCCGTGGGGCACACAGCACATACTATGTTTTCCTCCTTATTTTGTATCTTTTTTAAATATTATTGTGTGTGTGCTTTATTAACTGACGTCAAATAAACATTTTTTTCTTTCTTTCTTTCTTCTAACCGCAATGTGATCTCAAAATTATACAGTACTATAACGAAAAAATCAATGGAGTAATTTTGTAATCATAGCAATTCAGAAATTTCTTCTGCTCTCAAAACAGTGATGGAAAACATAAGCAACTTCGAAGATATGTGACGTTCACCAAAGACAGCCACTTCTTCGCACGGAGAGGAAGCCTGTGTCCCAGCAGTGGGAACAATGTAGGCTGATCCTTATGCTTGAAGGTCTCTTCAAGCATAAGGATCAGCCTACCTACTAGAATATGATGAACAGAACAATGTACCTACATAGTTTATACGCTAACTTTCATGAACCAACAACCCCAAAGGGCTGAAAGTTTGTATTTCAACATTAAACTTGAACTGATGAAGTTTAGTGTAGAAATGTTTAATTAAACTTATAATTAGTTGAGCTAATTTTTGTAACATGCTCTGTAGCTTTAGAACAAATGAACTATAATAATTAAACAATAGTTTTATGGTTCTATAAACTTTATGGTTTTTGGACATTTTCAGTTCTGTCTTTCAAATATTTGTGGGGCCAACTGGAAGCACTAGATTCTTTATTTTAGTTATTCTTATTCTTTATTTTTAGTCTACCAACATTTTCAATATTACTCTCGCTTGTGTCTTGATATCAGAAACAAGCAGTCATACCAAGGGGTATCGCATTACCCTTAGTTGTATTTAGGAGGTCAGATGGGCAGCCGCCATGTGAAATACCTGTATTCAGTTGCATCCAGTTAGACTTAAAGGTGACGCCAACATAGTTGGGAAAAGGCTAGGTACTAGGTAGATAACGATGATGAATATGTCAAATTGATTATAAAACATATGTAAACAGGTATTTTCGCGAATTTTACCTTCAAGCCCGACGTTTCGACCGGATTGCACCAGAGTTTGAGCCAATCGCGAAGACGGCTTCAAACTCTCTTCCGCTTGGAATCCAGTGATCACTAAGTGTACTCGACAAGTGAAACCATCTCAGTATACGGACACTGTTAGTGTAGTGTGCTGTCTTAGTGTGAACCGGCTTTGATTAACATTTAAGAAGAACAAGTGAATGTAGTTGAATAAACACTTTCGCTTTGCTGTGGCGGTACCTCCAATACTTCAGTCATCCCGCGACGACGGCTGGTGCAATCCGGTCGAAACGTCGGGCTTATATTTAAGGTAAAATTCGCGAAAATACCCGTTTACAAGTTATGTTTTATAACGTGTTCTGATCGTGAAAGTTTAAAAACCATGTCAAATTGATATTTTACAGGGTACGCTTATCATACCGAAGTGAACAGTGCCAACGCCCTGATATCAAAAACGTTTACCCAAGATGAGCTATGTGAGCTGGGTTCCTTACAGTCTATGGAGAAAACCCTACTGTACACAGTTCTTCAGAAACAAAGCCCTTATAAGGAGTTTATGACTTGGAGGTACGAAGCACAACACACTTACCTCATTTCGCTTCAAAACTAACTTAGTTCAAGAGTTTATTTCTAGTGTTCCAAATTCATCTAGGTTTAAATGCATAGCATACTCATGAAACTGCACAATTTTTAGAAACTCTAACTACCTGTGTGTCCTTGACATCTGAAATAATATATCCTTGTTATTATAAAAAGAAAGATCTTTTATTTCGGACAAGAAACATCAAAAGAGGTATATCCATATAAAATAAACTTGAAAAAATCACTAAAATCTCAGAAAACGAAACTCTCGAGATCCGTATTACCTCAAGTCTAAGGGCCTTATCATACTAGCGAATTGCGAGTGTCTTCAAAGCGGAGTGGGCGCGCAACAAATACGTTACGGGCGTCGCGGACGCGCAACGAATTCGCTGCGCATGAGGTGTGTGTTCGTTGGACGCTCGTAACGTATTTGTTACGCGTCCACTCCGCTTTCTAGACGCTCGCAATCCGCTAGTATGATAAGGCCCTAACTCTTCCGAATTCTTTCTACTAAACTCCGTAGTGACACGTACAATTAATTATAAGCACTGTAACGGCATCGCCTTGGATTGGCATCAGCTAGTGAAAATGGGGTGAGGCGATGTCGATCAAGAGCAGCTCTTATGAGTGTGCTATGAGTTTTAGTATGGTTTCATTTTCACTACTTTTGTTCTAGCTGGGTATGGGATAAATTAAATAATACCGATTTTTTTTCTTAGCTTGTCATGTGTCCCACTGCTGGGCAAAGGCCGCCCCTTTCTCCTTTCAAACCTCTCTATTTTGTGCGATATCTGGCCATGTTCGCGGGCAATGGAACTACCGTATAAACAACAACATCATCATCTTCCTGTCCTTATCCCATGTTACTTGAGGTCGGCGCAACACGTTTTTTTCTTCCATTCTCCTCTGTCAACCGTCAAACAATCATTTACACCTTTTTCCTTCATATCATTCCTCACACAATCCATCCATCGTTTCTTTGGTCTTCCTCTCCCTCTCCATCCATCAACATTTATATTCATCACCCTTTTAGTCACATGCGATTCTTCCCTCCTCATCACATGCCCATACCAAGACAGTCGATTCCCTTTCAACTTTTCTGTAACTGGCGCTACTTTCAAACTTCCTCTAATATACTCATTCCTCATTTTATCCATTCTTGTCACACCACACATCCACCTCAACATTCTCATCTCCGCTACATGCAATCTTTTTTCATCCATCTTCTTCACAGTCCAGCATTCCGATCCATACAGTATGACAGGCCTAATCACGGACTTGTATATTTTCCCCTTTAACTTAAGGGGCATCCTTGGGTCGCAAGTTGTTCCAGTGACCTGTCGCCATTTCATCCATCCTGAGTTGATCCGATGCGTTACGTCACGATCTACTTCACCATCCCCTTGAACAAGCGACCCGAGGTACCGGAAATCGGAACAGATCGGTATTGGCGTTTCGGCAATAGTTATGGGCGTAGGACTGGAGATTAAACAACAATTAACTTTAATAATCACAAAACACTTAAAACTTAATCACAAATACTCTACTGATCACTATTCACTTAGATGTCGCACTTCTAGTTCCCATTGATTCGCTTCGTTGTGTAGCCCAAATCAGACTGACTGCTCCCGCAAACACGACGGCTATTTATATGACGACCGATTTTTCGAGAAAGTTCCACCACTGTCTCGCACCTTTTTCACCGATCCTTACTCGAACATCATCCTTCGAGAAAGTTCCAGAACTTACTCGAATATTCAAGACAGTTCCATAGTGGATTATGTCCTTCAAAAGGTTCCACAACTTAATCAAATCTACTAGAAAGTTAAACAACTTTCTCGAATCTTCTAGACATTTCTATAGTAGAACATTCTAGACTCGAATCGTCTGAATAGTTCCGTATATAGAACATTCGAGACTCGCTCGTAATCTAGAATGCTCTAGTAAAGCACAAACGTCAGTTTCTTCTTAATTCAAATTATTCTCTTTTATCTTCTACTTTCAGTCTCATGCGTCTATCAGAACAAGGCATAGTCTCCTGCATCCAGATACGCCGATCATCATTCGAAGTTAAGTGTGAAGGTAGTTCCCCTCGAGCTCTCGCTTTGGGAGGAGCAGCACCTGCTTTCATACTCCTGGCTGGAGGGTACATGCTGGCTACAGTCATCATGTTGGTGGAAAGGTAATATCTGACATTTGAGGAGATTTATTCGACCTCGTTTGTAATTGCTTACCCTTTGTAGTATTTATCTGGTAAACTATTTGACTTGTAAATTGGTCTTGCAAACAAAAATAGACCTTACTGCATAGAAAAAGTGACATTATATCAGTTTTAAAGATGGTGTAAAAGTAAAAATGTGAAGAACTGATATAAGTCGCATTGAAAAGTGCCTGAGCCCTATTAATTGTCGATTTATGACGTGCAATTGGCATCAAACCCTAAGGTGATGGCAAACCAATTAAGTGGTCAGCTATCCCCGAATTAATTTACGGGGTAAAGTTAATTTTGTTTTTGAGAAAGAGAGTCCTTACAAGGTTTACTTTTTGTTTCAGAATGGTGTACAAAATGAAGCATAGTCACGATATACCGAAATAGATTGATTCATCATCATCATCAGACTGCAGCAGTCCACTGCTGGACATAGGTCTCCTTAATCGCACGCCATTTAACGATTCCCAGCAACTCTCGTGAACTGACTAAAACCCATCCATGTTCCTTCATCGCCCTTTGTGTTCCGGGGCCACGGTATCTCTTTCGAACAGTCCCGCAGCCCTGGCAGGCATCGGCCCTTGCGGACGCCTTCCTTTTTTTTGCCTCTCTTTGAGGCGCGCGTGGAACACTCCGGCGCCGTCGACACGGCCTGTCGTCATGAGACGGACGGACGGCGAGCTAGCCCATAGATCTCCGTCCACAGGCCCGGCTACCAGCCACCCTGGGAAGATCGTCGCTCCACCGATCCTGAGGACGTCCCACCCCACGCTTGCTGATTCGCGGTTTCCACTCAAGAACACGTCTAAACTAACGGTCATCGGTTCTACGGCTATATCATAATATTATATTACTTATTCTATTAAATAGATCCATTGCAATGTGTTAATTACTGAGGGGCACCAAGTAATCCAATTTCACAATTTATAGCATTGGATTTGGCCTTTGATTTATAGACTGTAGAGTAAAGGAGATTATAACTTTTTTTTTAATTAAAATTAATAAATACGCTATCTTAACGTTTTTTGTTTTCATGTAACATAACATCACGCCTGTAATCCCCAAAGAGGTGTACCTAATAGTACCTACACCCACATTTCGCAGTTATGTTTAAAGTAGTTTAGTTATGTTTAAGTCCCATGTAATAGGGGGCGTGATTACCGTGCCTGCTATTCAAAATTTCCCGATGAAAAAACCCAATAACACTTTGCGCGACCTGGGCATCGAACCCAGGACCTCATGCTTGGCAGTCGCGCTTACAACCACTCGACTCCACTCGTTGGTAGATGACAGAGACGGAATTATGCTTTTATAGAAACGCATTAAATGATTAGTGATGCAAGCGGGGTTTAGACTGTAATTGAAATAAAATGTTTATCGCTTTCCACATGAAACATTTTTTGTTCAGAACACAATTTCACATCTATTTATTTTCAATACTATCCGTTTCAATGCGCATATAATACCACATTTTGGCACTGGACCCCACACTTCTACATCAAAAACAGAAAATACAAGTTTCCGAGCATCGAAGCGACGATTTTCAATCAATAGGCTGGCAGATCGCCACGGATTATCCACGATCTATTAAAATAAATCCGGTTGTGACTAACATACTGACATACAAACCCTTTGTTAGTGCAAATTGGACATTCATACTGCAGCAGAAAATTCGGGGAAGTTGATAAAGGAAATTCAGTTGAACTCGTTGCCTGATTGAAGGTTATTTAATCTGACAACGAAAAACTCGTTGTGAAGTTAAACTTTCTATGAAGTGAGCGTATTATTTAATTTTATCAAAGACCTAAAACTATACATTGCTGACCTACATCACCATCTTTATAGCCTTTTCCCAACTACGCTGGGAGAGCCGGGACCTACGGCTTAACGTACTTTCCGAGGCACAGAGGAAACTCGGTATGTAGTGGGTGATCACCCCTCCATGGACCTACCTAGGTAAGCACGGCTTAACCTATAGATCGACCCGAGCGGCTGGCATCACGGGATCATCTTAATTTCAGAGGCGTTCACGAATAAAAGTTTGTACGTTATATGAAGCAATTAGGGGGTTTTACTTTCTACGTAATCAAGCGGTCTCCGAATCTGTGCCCGCTGACCATTCAACTTTGACATTTAAGCAGACCATGGCCAGGGTTAGTACGTAGGATTCTTTTTACGCTGGCAGTATTTTCTCATGAGATAATTTCCTACCTAGCCACGGGGAAAATCTAGTAGGAACACAAAAAAAGGAAGCATCTACCAGACTCCTAAACAAAATATTATACAATTTGTCGTTTTGCATCCTGGTCAAATTCAAGGAGGTATCTATACTAATGATTCTCGGTCCGTATCCAATAATAAAATGGGTAGGTATTTAATTTTTCTTATTTACGAAAATCGTTAGCGAATCTAATATTTTAAAAAATCTGCTAATTTAAGAATCTAATATTATGCGATTAAAGGGTGTAAGCCACCAGTATTAAAACGCAGCCCGTCTGTTACTAGCTCTATAACTGCGCCTTCACACACACAAATAAACGCACACAGCGATAATTTGCGCGATGATGATTCTGTTAATTAACATTCGTGTTATTCTGAAATACTGTCTTTAAACAATTTAAAATATCAGCTTCATTAATTACTAGCGGACGTCACGCGGTTTCACCCGCGTAGTTCCCATTCCCGTAAGAGTACGGGAATAAAATATAGCCTATGTTACTCAGTAAAGACGTGGCAAAATCGGTCGAGTAGTTTTAGAGTTAAATCGTAACAAACACACAAACAAACAAAAAATCAAATCTTTCCCCTTTATAATAAAATATAATATTAGTATAGAAGTATAGATTGACCAGATATCGTAATTTAAATTGATTATTTATGTCCTTTCTGACAAACTCCTGAATTTTGACTATGGAATGCAAAACTGCACCTTGTATTGCCAGCACGTTTCATCCACTTAATCAACAAAAGTAATACCACAGACCAACATAAATGCTCGTGCTTACTTTGTGCAACTGCTACAGTTTGTGTTAGTTATGCAACTTTCTCTCCATATTGCTGCATGCAATTACTCACTTTTGCCCATGGCTTCGCTCGCGTGGAAGCCCGAAATTATCTCACGAAACAACTAAAAACATAAGATAAGAATTATCCTTTGTCCTAACCTAATTTAAGATTTTTTTAGTAACGGCCACGGAGTCTAGATTTATGGCATTAGGTGCGCCCCCTATTACATGGGACTTTACATTACTGGCAAAATTTGGGTGTACTATGAGTATCTCGTTTACCTCTCCCTTCGAGGATCAGAAGCGTGATGTTAAGTTATACTCTTAGCCAGCTCATGGTCTATCTGTGTGGTAAATCTAATCGAAATCCATTCAGTCGTTATAGCGTGAAGACGTGACAAACAAACAAACTCACTTTCACAATATTATAGAATACATAGAACTACTACAGACAGACATCTCATCTTCTACATATTACTCGTAAGAATACACAGATACTTAATTACTTTGTGTAGTTTATCTAATAACCGGTTGTTGTTACAGTTCAGTTAACTCAGTTAGTTGAAAGTTTGAAGTTAATTTGAACTCTGAGGATCATCTAGATGCTATGATGGCTTTAATACAAACTTGGACTAGGTAGAGGCTAATTGGATGCAATTAGGGTTCGTATTTAGATTGTTAGGAGATTTTGGAAGTTGAGGAAATTATCTACTGCATTCAGATTATTAGGTTACCCGTGAGTTTAATATGTAGGACATTAAACTTTTTAATGTTTACATTGCGAATTGCTGCTTCATTTTTTAAATTCAGTATTTCCATACATACTCGTACACACTACATATATGTATATGTAAAAAAAAAACCCTGTCCGATCCAAAAGTGACCTTATATGAATCGTAATCATATTACCAAACAAAATTAAAAATATAAAATATTAATGAAAGTAAACATTTTAGGCCCGGCCACACCGGATGCGTAGCGTGACGTGACGTGCAACGTGACGTTCGCACGCGCGGCGAGCCCTGTCACACCGCCCAAGACCGGTGCAGCACACGTCGCTGGTAACTGCAACACGCGATTGTCCCGATTCTCTCCCTTAATAATAATTTATAACTTTTATTTTTGTACTCTTTATGTTGGGTGTTTTAGATCCACTTATATTTGCGAACTATTTCTATTAGTTTTTCCTTTAAAATTGTCTTCATCGCGAAAAAAAACACTCGTATACTATATTCTGTTTGTAAATAAATACAACCTGCGTGTCTGCGTACGTGCAGCAATGACCGATGCGTGTGCGCGTGACCAGGCATCTAACAGGGAGTACCATAATTATAATACAACGTCATCACTGCAGGCGTGTGCTACGTTGCCGTTCCTACACACGCGCGCGGACTTGGTTTGTCAGTAGATGCGGCTCTGCGTGCGTGAGTGACGCACGTGCACACGTCACGCATCTGGTCTGGCATCTTTCTTACAGTTTCATACATTACAACTAATGCGTGCACGCGTCACGTCACGCTACGCATCCGGTGTGACCGGGCCTTTTTTTTTGCGCAGGAAAACATCGTGAAGAAACCAGCATGCCTGAAAGATATTTCTCGACGGCATGTAAAGCCAAGTCAGAGGCCCATGGGCGGCATTAAAACTCTGACACCAGGTTAGGCACTACCCGCACGATACAGAAAGAAAGAAAAACCTTAACATTTTCCTCACTATATTTCCTCATTCCTCCGCATCACATGTCCATAACACGATAACCAATTACCATACAACTTATTGTAACATGATTGCTAATTAATCAATTGGAAAGCCAGCCTTTGGAAACTGTGATTGTTCTGTACTAAGAACAACAAACAACAACCTACAGAAAAAGGTAGTGACATAAAATTCACAGAAAAGTGACGCAGCGGTACATAAAACTCAAGGTTTGTATGTACTACAACGGCGTCATACAAATGATTTCTATACTACCCTTGAAGATTTCCCCGGTGACGGAAAGGGTCACAAATTGGACGGTAATACAATTACTGTAATGGATTGAGAACTGTAGAAACAACGTCACTTCAGGTTTACTTGCGAGATAAGTTAAGATTGAAACGACTTTTCAGGAAAATTATACCTAATAGTGCACACATAGTTTGCCAGTTAGTTATGTTTTAATTCTCATGTTTAGGGGGCGAGCCTATTGCCATCAACCGGGCACAAATCCAGACTCCGTGGCTACTACTGAGATAGAAAACCCAATAACGCTTTGCTCGACTCAGGAATCGAACCCAGGATCCCCTCAGCAGTCGTGCTTGCGACAGTTCTTGAGACCTTAGTGAGCGTTATAAAAAAATATTTTATGTATCGCTCATAAACTATAACGCAAAACAAAATTTACGTATAGAATACACAAAAAAATCATCAATATTCACACTTTTCTAATCCTTATTTTGATCGTGAAATAAAAAACCAAAAAGAAACCTACCGATAAAGAAACTCAAAATATAATCCTTGGAAAAAATCTATCTGGCTAAGACTTGCTATTTATTATTTTACTCAAAAAGATTCATCATTTACCTATTTATTTTCACAGAAAATCGTCTTCGCTACTCTATTGGTAGATCCTGCAGGGCAATATGCAAAATGTATTGCAGAAAATACATCCCTAATATAGATTTACTTCACCAATTTCACCGCACACAAATTAATATTTGAATTTTTCATGAAAAACTCTCTCGTAACAAGTTGAAAAGTTTCTGCTTCTTTCAATCTTGCCATGGATGCAAGAAAGGCGAGGCAAGGAGATGGCATATAGAACAGCCTCCTGTTTTTTAGACTTCTAGTCGTCTAGTCTAGTCCGTCAGTTAGATTATCAAAAAATATTTGACCCGTGTTTTTTCTTTTGTTACGTAAACCAAAATTGACGAAGATATAACGCTTTTAAACTTCTCAATACGTCACGCCTAGGTATAATTTTTAGCTAGTTCTGACGTCACGAGCCCCTACTCCCTTGACACTGTCGTCATGCCTGTTACTTCGGAGACACATGTAGCTAGGGCGGGATAGGCGGTGGCTTTTGTAGGGTATTAAACACTATAAAGTACCAAAACTCACGGCGACTGCGAACCGAAGACATTGCGTAATTGCGTTGGAAGGCCTCCCACTAGGTGGTCCGATGACCTGGTGAAGGTTGCGGGAATCCGCTGGATGCGAGCCGCACGGGACCGATCAATGTGGCGACACTTGGGGGAGGCATATGTCCAGCAGTGTACGTCTTTCGGCTAAAATGATGATGATGATGACCAAAACTTACTGGCAGGAATTACCATCAAAACAATGAAGCGTAAAAATGGAACTAGGGAAGCTCTGAAACAGTAAACAGGCTGCCAAAATAGATTTTTGGTTTTCCAAAGGTGGACCAATACGTGTTAGATAATAGAGTTATCTTTCGTGGTTCCATGGCAATCCCTATGTTCTGCAGTCGACCGCATATGGGGTGATTTTAATGAGTGTTATGATAAAAAGTTTGTTTCTTTGCAGCTTCCAGTCTTCGACATAAACTAGAAAGTTCTTCAAATGCAAACTTTTCTGGAGAGTTACGAGAACGCACTTATTTAAATCCATTTAGAGTGCAAACTCCCATGACACTTTCTCTGAAATGAAAATAAGTTGTTTATATAAAACTAGAAAGTCCAAGTAATTGAATTCAGCCAGTCACTCCAGCTTCGTACATAATAATTTCATTTATATTCAATGGAACCATTACAGAAAACATAACACTCCGTTATGTTCTCAACGATAAAATATTATGTATTGCAGAGCTCTCTAGCTTTGTTAGCAAAATGCGCAGTTTTATTTTGATTAGAGCTTTGTTATTACTTAATATTATATGTGAATAAGTGCAGTATTTACGTTGGCCAGGGGCTGTGAGGTTCTCAGTATTGGTTCCTTAACTCCCCTTGTCTGAGGATACTGTGTCAGGTTCCTGCTTGGGTGGTGGACCTCTTTTTGCTAGCCGTGGCCAAGGCAATGGTCGACAGCATAGGAGGCAGTAGCATGCGAGAACGTCATCTCATAAAACTCACACTTAGACTTTTCACTTCTAGATGTTTCCCAAATCTATAAAATTCCTTGCTTCTGTAGACCAGTAAAGTAGTGAATGCAAATACGACGTCAGAAAAGCAGAGAATTTAATTATTAATTTCCCTTTTTCCATTTCAACACTATCTCGACCTGATTTATGCCAACAACTGTCCTTTTCTGTTCACTCTCAGAATAAAATAAAACTAAAGTTTTATTTCAAACTATAAAATAGAAAATATTTCCAAGGTTTGCAACTGGGATGGGATTGTGTGCAGTGAAATTTATTGTATCTAGTGGATCCTGAAATTATCCTGGCTAGCTTCCAAGATCTTTTATCATCAGCCCTGAACTAGTTATTTGTGGGTAAAAGGCATGAAATACACTTTCCTAGATTTTGTCATATTTCTATGCAGCTGCTTCGTTGGTTGGTGCAGCATTAATTTGGATATACTTATCTACACCCACATTTTGCCTGATATGTAAAAGTCTCGAGGACGACCGAGGTACGAGGGACGACACTATTACCATTAACCGGGAACAAATCCAGACGACGAACTGCCACTGAGAAATTCCTGATGAAAAACCTAGTACTACTTTCACCGGCCTAGACATCGAACCCAAGACCTCATCCGCGACCACTACACCAACGAGGCAGTCGTTTAATTCTATTTTTCTCATAAAGTCGTAAAGAATACTTTTATTTTTTTTTACGATTCTTTTGTAACAGTACACAGAAAGCTATTATATTGAAGTACTAATATAAACTCAAAAAACTTGAATAAAAGAAGACTTCAATTAAGAGGAGGATTACAGAACGGAGACTTGCATTAAAGTAGATTAGGAGTTCCAGAGATAAAAAGTGCTAGAATGCTGCATTTTTAGTAGTACTACAACTTTAAATCTAGTATTTGAGCCACGTCTGTCTGTTTTTCAGCTAGCTGTTTCATTACAAAGGAACATGTGGCCCATTTAAAACAGCTTATTTTACTTGGCTCCTGAATTTAGATTAATTTTGTAACATAATGCGCGTAAAAGTACCCTCGAAGCCAAACAGCACTTGCTCTTCCCGTCATAACTATCTTTTTTTCTGTTCGACCATACTTGGAAACCTTCTAATAATTGGGGTCAAAGTTCCAACATTTTCACACTTTACTTTAAATATCTCCATGACCCTGGTACTATTCAATGCATACCCATCAGCTCAATGTTTTAAGGGCGGTACATTGAGTCATAAAGTAAAAGGTAATATTACGGCTCTAAAAAAAAAGTCGTTTTCCAGCCATTTGTTTACCTAATTTCATGTACAGAATGCTTGGTTGACCTCTTCGCGAAGGGTCGTTTACACCTTGTATACCTACGGCATCACTGCACACACTTTCAGTCAATTCCTAAATCATTGCTTCATGTGATTGAAAAATTCGTTAGCTCTACAAGATAAATATCGTAATGTATGTTGAATGGCTGACAATGTCTTGTCAAAATGAAAAACATTCAGTTCTATCGTCTATAACACTGATATAATTTTCACTATAAAGTTAAAGAATAAGCCATAAGGCTATAAAGGGAGTGTGTTTCTTTCGCAGAATTATAATACGATAATAAATACATATTTAGACCCCTAGTCTTTCCTAGGGCTCCGGCCCATCTCGTAACTTTCCCATTTCGACAATAGGACCTCGTATGCTAAAAAATTGTCAACCTCTTTGCTCATTTTGGTCTCTCTCAGTTTTTACCCCATCAAAACTTTACCTATACCAAGTAAATTATATTTAATTACTTGAAGAATACACAATTAAGTATAAATCCTTCCAAGAAAAGTAATGAAAAAACACTACGTTTACGAACTCGTAATATTAACTCATACATCAACACATAATATCTACCTGTATCAATATTAAAGTAAGCAACGGAGCAAAAAACAAAGGGTACGGCCCTCTGACCCTTTGCGTTAACAAATCTCGAAGAAAGTACACTTTTTATCGATCTTTTATTACAAGGGTCGGGTTGCTGTGATAGCGGGGAACATTTTCAAGGTTACTGTTACTGAAAGGCTACGTCAACCCACAAATGTACAAAAGCCTCCGTTTCCTCTCCCCATGACTTATATGCAGGTTTTATTGAATCTCCTTTGTTTTATCTTTGACTTCATGGCCAGCATGTCACTAGTGGATACAAGCCTACTACTCCCTTCTCACAGACCTACTCATTGAGCTGCTACCAGCTACCCAGCGTAGATCGTCGCTCCACCTAGCCTAGCGAGCAGGAATTCTAGTGCAGAGGTTTGCAATTTGCAGCCTTAAGTGTCATCATCCTCGCAAATCTTCAATTCTTCTCTGTCAACCGTTACGCTATCATGAACGACTTTTGTTCATATTATTATCATCTCTCATACAATCTATTCATTGTTTTCTTGGTCTTCCTCTCTCTCTCCATCCATCATAACTTCAAGTTTAATTAAAAGAGAATCGCTATCACAACCTCCGTGCACCCACACAGTATTAAACATAAAAACAGTACATTATGTATACTTGTCCGACCCGTATAATTCCTGAGGCAAAAACTTGGGACCTCTGATACAGGTAGGTGGATATATTTCTCTCCACAAGACCCTTTTCACTCTTTAAATCTTCTCGTAAAGGTAGCCCGGTGTAAACAATTATGTTTATATTAGAGTGGTACTGTTTATACGTATTATCAAGTTGGAACATTTAACGGAGCGCCACTGCTGAGCATGAGGCCCTGGGTTAGATTCCCAGGTCGGGCAAGCTGTTATAGGATCTTTGCAACCAGGCCTGCAATTAGATGTTGGTGGTCGTTTTGTACTCGTTTTAGGTGATGTCAAAACTGCATATTACGGTTTTTTCCTACGCCTCCACTATACTTTTCTGATTAATTTCGTTGCGGGATCCAAGACTTCGTCGAGCTTCATTGTCTCGGCGTTTTTCTGGTGGTTGCCACTGTTGATTCTGGCTTTCAGGAGTTACAGTGGTTTGGGAACAGTGTGGCGGGCTTTATCGAAAAAAAAAAAAATGTTATGAAGGACTACATGTGTGGCTAGTTCATGTGGTCCATACGAGTTATGGTACCAAAGATTTATTCGGGTAGAATAAAAAGCTGGAGCTATGTCATAAAATGCGTGGGATAGGTACTGTAATTCTATCAAAATAATATGCAGTTGACGAAGTAGCGTTCTTCTGTCTGGTACTAACTACGATCAACCATCCAAATACGAAGCATGACGATATATCATTGTTAAATTTTTACTACTGACATTTTTTTTTATTCTAATGATTTGATATCTAAAAGTCGGTATCAATACCATTCTTAGATTTTAGAATTAAAAATTATTTGCATGCCTATGCGACGGCAGAAGGAGGACTATATTATACAAGGTCTATGTACCAATTACCCATGTTAGCAAAAAAATAAATAATTTGGATTTTAATTTCCATCAGGAATTTCTCAGAAGCAGCCACGGAATCTGATTTGTGCTCGGATGATAGCAATTAATAGGCAAGGTCGTTAACGTTGTGAGCGTTCAGTTCACACATCGCTGACATGCCTGGCTTTGGTGTGTAGGCTCCTAGGCTCCATAAGCATTATACACATCATCTTCATAAGTTTGAACTTTTTCTTCTTCAACCTTTTTCAAACCCAATGCTGTGTGTATGTAAGTCTTTTCTAAATTGAATTCTTTTAACTTTATTGATATTAATTAATGTGTTGCTGGGGACTTTTACCCCGTGTTTGTATTTCAATTATTTGAAGAGTGAATTAACTGTAGTAGCTCCTTCAAATTGGTACATAGCAATCTAATGCGTCTTAGAAATAAGGGTTAATAACGACTTCTTAGATATTTTCGTATATTAAGTAGAAATCTTCAGAAGCTTCAGGTTAAGCCGCACTTGCTTGGGTTGGTCCGTGGATGGGTGATCACACATTAAATACCGAGTATCCGCCGGTCTCCGTGCACGAAACGCTAAGCGGTTGGCCCCGGCTATCAATTATAGATCTTTGTTACAGGTCGTCAGTGGCCCGGAAGTCTGACAATCAGTCTTACCAAGGGGTATCGTATTACCCAGAACTAACTGGGTTGTAGAGGTCAGATAGGCTGTCGCTCCATGTAAAATACTGGAATTCTGCTGAATCCACATAGTTGAGAAAACGCTAGGCAGATGAGTAGAAATCTTACGAAAACATACAAAACCATTTTAGCTGTCAGCAGTAGCTAACTAAAAATAGTCCATTCTTAAACCAACCTTTATATAAAGCCAACTCCACACGACACATTAGCGACCGTTTAAAGTCAGAAGTTGGAAATATACGCGCGTTAGTTAGGGGCGACCGGCGACGCGTGCGGTCACACTAAATTAATTGTGACGGCCTTAATAGTCTTGCGGACTTGAGGTCAGTCCTGGCGGATATGCCGTAATTAAACTCTCTGTTTTCTACCGTACTACTGTTCTTTCATGGTTTATTTAACGCTTGTTAATAAGTTGGCTGAAATGAGCTTTGTGTAAAGAAGGTTCTACTGGGGAACCTCAACTTAATCATAATCTTTCTGCCCTTGTTCCATTCTACTACTTACTTTCAACACAACACTTTTTCTTCTTCCTCTCTTCTCCCTCTCTGACGTCACGGCATTATTTACTTCTTATATAAAAAAGGACCTTCCTTGTTTTTGACTGTGACTAAGCATTATTCATGTCACTGTCTTACTGTCAAACTACAAGTGAAAACATAAACAACTTGCAAAAAAAACACGAAATACGTGAAAGAGAAGTTTACTTTCGTAAATCGGGGACTTTGTTTGTTTTATTGACTATTTTGGCGTTATTTCAGTTTGTCTTCTGTAAAGAAAAGACTCTTCTCTGTTACACAATATTCAAAGATGTGTGTTTGTGTGTTTCAGCTTCCAATTATCCAGCTAGAACCTACCAGCACACAAATCCAGTTTACCCACATTACCCACAGATCTTCTAAGCCATTACTGTATCACCACCAACAATCGCGCGTACCCGCTACATTTGTCACCCCGTATATTTCCACTATCGCACCAAACGGCTAGATAACAATAGTTTACGATTCTATTCGTTCAGAACGTACACGTCCAGCGAGCGCAGTCAAAAGAAATCAATGGTTTACTTGGTTTTATGACCTTTTTAAACGAAATACTGAGAATAAATAGATAGGAGCTAACTGGTCTTTGTTTTCTTCACATTATAGTCTGCAAAAATTGAGTGTTTATTTTAGTCTGGAAGGGATATGAAGCGCAACTTATTATTTTTGTGTTTGGGTGGCTTACAGCTAACAAAACAATAATGTTATAGTGAGGATAATGAGGTAATAAATGACAAGCCATTTACAAGACTCCACAGTTAGCAGAATAATATTATCTAGTAACAAAATATATGATTAAATTTAATATTACCATTAATTCAGTCTGTAGGTACATCTATCTATACCCACTAGTCGTTGAAATTTTTCGTCGATAATCAAACAATAATCAGCTTTTCCATACATTTTGATCATGACCACATTTGTTTGAGTCCTTTTCTTAATTAACAAATTATAAATAGTGTTTAGTTCTGAGTAAAATCCTGAAACAGTTTTAATTTGTTTCAATTATATTGAAAGTTTTTAATTGTAATTTGTATTGATGAAAATCATTAATGAGAAATCACCACACTTTAGCAGAGGTTCGGTTAATATATTTAACTCAAAAAACTACCAAAAAGTTATTAAACATGTGCTTTTCCCTGACTTTAGATTACATCCCGATAAGAACCTATCTTTCTAACGGTACCTCACAGTCTTCACACTTTATTTTTAAACCAACACCTCTTATCTCGAGGAGCTGAGTGGTCCCAAGTTGTAACACCACTCTGTCTACACCCGCGAGGGTTGGCAGTAGCATCGTATTGAGTGGATGTGGACCTCGGAGGTCCGTTCCGTTAAACAATTTTACGAAGGCTTGAGTTACAATTTCCCTTGTGACTTTTTGTTACAACGGGCAGTATACAAAATTAGTTTTGAAGTATCTAAGCCTTTTGAGATAGATGTTACAACGATACTGACAGAGTCCCATGAAAACGGTGTAAAAGTGACGGTTTTATAGGTATAAAACCGTCCATATAAACCGTCCGAATATATCCAAATATCATGTGTCATATTCGCACATAATTTATTTTTTTATTAACTATGGAAAACTTACAGCTAAGATAAACAGATTAAAAAATTGTATGTGAGACTGACAGCCAATTAAAAGTCATCACTTCTAAAAACAGATTTTAAAGATAAAGTGAGAACAACACAATACAGCTACAAAAAAATAGAGGATAACACTCAAGCTTAAGCTCAACTACGATCATGGCAATGGGATAAGTGGCTATAAAACTACTTCATGGATAAAACTATATAAATTTTGGGAGCTCATAATAAAAATCACGGAATACAAATAGGACCAAATACAAAAATAATAATTTTTAAGCCTACTTGAAGACACAGAATACTGCACCAGACATCTAACACTCCTAAACAGAACGGTCTCAGTGAGGGAATGAATAGAGCGCGCTAAATGTATGAATGTGGCAAGTGACAGTAAAAGTTTAGTTATAAACCGTGAAAGTTTTAAACAGTGTTTACTTCATGCATCCGGTTAGACTGGATGCCGACCCCAACATAGTTGGGAAAAGGCTAGGCAGATAAATGAATACATAAATATAAATATCGCTGGACATTACACACACCGCCATCTAGTGCCACACTAAGCAACGAGGCTTGTGTCGTGGACACCAGATAGTTGATATACTACATAGATACTTTTTTGTTTGTAAATACATTCTTATTATGCATATAAACATCCATAACTCGGAAACAAATGTCCATGCTCATCACACAAACATTTGCTCCTACCGGGATTCGAACCCTAAGTACGTAAGGCAGCCCCACTACCGCTGCGCCATTCGGGTCGTCATAAGATGATGAAGAAATGATTGGTCATAGGGTGAGGTTTAGACCATCGGACTGTAAAAATTACTCCATGGGAACAACATCGTAATCGCGAAACAATAATTTTAGCTGTTCCATCATGCTTTTGAGTCGAGCAGAGAGGTATTCAAATATGGTATGAGACAGTTGATTATTATTATTTTTCTTATTATTTTTTATAGTCTTAATTAACAGCAAACAGTTTTTTTAAATCTCGGCAAAAAACTGTCAATATCAATTCAATCACAAAAAATAAAAAAATAACACCCAATAGAAAGAACACAGTTTTGATATTCTCTGCAGACATTTCGTTTCCAAATCCTTCGAAAAGTATAGCCATCTATCAAGACGTAATCTTGAAAATCAAGTTCTTTATATGCATAGCTTGCTTACTAGAGTCTAGAATTATATGTACGATTTCAGGACCATTTTTCAGGAGATTTGGTCACGTACACTGAAGGGTAGTTTTCATATATTTTATGGATATTCTTATTATGTGACGGGGAAATTGAAAATGTAGAGAATATATTATTTTTGCTCTAGTTATTTTGATAAAATAAGTTATTTTTATAAAATGAGTACACTACAAATTGAGACTGCCTGGTTTTTCCATCAGCAATTTTCTCAGCGCAGCCACGGAGTTTGGATTTGAGCCCGGTTGATGGCAACAGGCTCGTCCCCTATTACATGGGACTTAAACATAACTGGCGAAATGTAAGTGTACTATAATTGGGTTCACCTCGGTATTCAGGCGTGATATTAAGTTATCTATGGTAATGTTTACATTCTATTTTTATTTTACATCAATGTAGCATCCATTAATTTTCATCACCTAACTACGTACAAAAAATACTTCTTTATCCAATACAAAGCAACCAATTTCCTTCTAAGCCAATATCAATAGTAATTCATGTATAATATAATAACATCAATTTCCATTGGCCACGTATCTTTAAGAACATAAATCGTACAGAGACAGGAGGTACAAAAATTTATGGTCCAGACTGTGCCAGGGACGCGAGAGCGTTATTTGATGAACAAGGCTTGAGAGGAAGCGGTTATCTGAACTTTTGGCACTGGAAAACACATCTGAATAAAGCAGATACCTGGTCTGATTGGTACTGGTAACCAGGGCACAGTGATTGCAGAACGGATGCCCGATATGACTGAGAGGTTCTGGACTGGCGATCGCGTGCTAGAAGGTACAGCTTTGGAAAGCTTACCACAAGGGTGACCGATGAGCTGGTTAAGGCTTGTGGTGTGATGACTGAGAATGCAGTACCGAGCGATGTGGTGGCGCTTGGAGGAGGCCTATGGACAGCAATGGATGTCTTTCAGGTAATTTAAAGATGATTTTGACGACACAAGTTAGGTATTAGTTAGTTGAGGAGATCGTGGCTAAATAATAACAGCCGCACAGGGTGATCTCCAAGGTTAAGCCGCGCTTGCCTAGGTCAGCCTGTGGATGGGTGACCATCATAACACACCGAGTTTCCCGTACCTTCCGTACCTCAGAAAACATGTTAAGTCGTTGCTCCCGGCTGTTGTAGATCAGATACAGTCGTGACAGGTAGGCAGTCGCCCGAAAGTCTGACAACCAGTCTTATCAAGGGGTTCCGAATTACCAAGTACTAACTGGGTTGTGAAGGTCAGATAGGCAGTAATAATAATAATAATAATATAATAATAATACCAGTATTTTACAATGAGCGCATTGTAAAATACTGGTATTCAGCTACATCCGGTTAGACTGGAAGCCGACCCCAACACAGTTGGGAAAAGGCTAGGCAGATGATGATGTTGACGACATAAGTTAGTGCTTTACGTTTGATGTGCATCTAGGTGTACTACCTAGATGCACATCAAACGTAAATCATACAGAAACAATAACACAATTCCAAAAACACATCTTTGTGTAACTCGGATCCTCCCATCTCTCAAAACTTACAACCAAAAAAAAACCGAAAACTTATCTACAACTTTGTTATTGACGTAATAATATGAAGTAGGAAGGAAGGGTGAGCAGTGTTCGAGGTCAATTGTCTGAACTAAACGTTTACTATGCCGCTCGCGTTGGCTGTTACATCGCGATTCTGTTCCCATGCCGATCTGGGATATATTGAGGAGTTTCGATGATGTATTGTTTGGAGGTCACGGATGGTAATATATCGGATCTTATCCGTCAGATGAATTACTAGAAGTGGCTACAAGTATTTCTACTCCATGGTCCAAATAGTGACATCCTAAAAAAACGTAAAAAAATTGTATGGAAACCGCTTTAAATTAATTTTGTCTTTGATAAAATTAATTTAAAGCGCCTCTTCGGTTAAAGCAGTTTAAATTAATTTAAACTATAATTTTATCTTTGATAAAATTAATTTAAAGCGGTTCTCATACAATTTTCAAGAATCTATAACTCGAAAACTTTTAAGAATCGTGGAACATACATGGGGTGGGTTTTTCACAGTCACTATTCGGACTAACCTGTTTGTTTGGTCATTATTTCAGCTTACTACTGTTTCATTGGCCTAGAAGTCGCAAGTGCGTTTAGGCCAAGTAGTGTAGTGTCGCTACAAATAGTACTACAGCGCCACCTATGCCACAAATGAAGAACTAACATCAAATTCCTAAATATTATGATAGTTCTCCGCGGCTTAAGTTCTTATAGAAAAACCGACAACAAATGTCGGGCAGTGCCCACAAGACATAACACCCATATTTTCTTTTCTATGAGGTATAAAGAACTTTACATCCTGCTCTTCAAACCCATAAAAGGCTATTCTCAGGGTTTGTCCGCAAGAAGCCCAAAATCTGGTTTTATGCCCCCTACTACATGGGACTTCAACACAACTGGCGAAATGAGAGTGTACCTACTCAGGCACACCTCTGCATAACCCTTCGGGAATAACAGGCGTGATGTTATGTTTAGATGATGTATTGTTTCGAGGTCAAGAATGGTAATATGTTAAGGCTGTATATTATGTCGGATAAGACGCCAAATGAATTACTTGAGGCTTGGAATTAATAGTGGGAAATATTTCTTGTGGTTATTTTTGGCAAGAAAAGCCGGGCATCTAAAACAACTGATCCACAGTAAACTTATTGATAGATTTCCTAGGAAGACTTTCTGAAATTCCATCAAGACTAGGATGGGCTTACACATAATTTTTATACGCACCATGTTCTTAACAGATTTTCAACACAAAATATATTCCTAACTCCCTATCGGTGCTAGAAATCTAGTATTGTTACAGAAATATTTAAATTGTGGAAAGCAAATCTATTAAGAAACCCCAAAAAGTTGTACTAATACAACAAACTTGGAATTCAGTCAATTTACGCTAAAAAGCGAAAGTAATACACGAACACATTCTCGGTAACTACATCAAGTTCGCAAAGAGTCGTAAAAACAAGACACAATAATATACGTGCTTTGCGTACTCGGTATATCATATTTATACGTACTTATCTCCTAACTTTTATACTGTAATGTGAAAGAAACTCGACAATACCGTTGTGATATAATAAAGAAGAACAGTCATATGTTCTAGGTCTTAACTTTGTATACCTAGAAGATTTTTCTTGAAGAAGAAAAAGAAGTTATAAGTTATGACTGAAATGATCGAGTATAACGTCAGCATAAACTTAAATCTTCACCATACATGCACAAAATAAAGCTAGTTTTTCTAAAAATTTAAATTAATTTAATGTGTTTGAAGTGATTTCACTTAGAGCACTAAAAGATTCTCTACGTAGGTAATAAGTTTATAATCATAATAAACTCCATTTGTAACTCCTCATAACTCGTAATATGATTTCTAGCTAAATAGGTCTCAATTAATGTGAGAATCTAGCATCTGAATTAATATCCCAAATTAACGTTCTAAAGATAGAATTTATATTTGAGAATTGGCTAACAAAATATACTTTACTTCATTGACGTTGTTTGTTTCATTGACTTTCTTGCCACCGATTACCGAAAGTAAATTTATTTTTCAGATTTTTAGTGTTGTTTTGGAAGTCTTTTATTTATTTTTTCCGTTCCTAATGTTTTTTTTTTTTTATTTTACGCTTTTCAGTTGAGATATCCTACACAAATTCTTGTCAAATATTTTACTTAGCGACGAGTAGTGGTTGTAATATCATCATGTCATCAACATGGTTAAAAAAAGAAGAAAAAATACGTACCTATATTAGAAGATAACTCTTAAACTACCCTCGTATAGTTAATAAATTATACATATTTACCACCGCGCAAGTGCCCTTTACCAAATGAAAAAAGAACTACGAAAATTGGACAGAGAAATCGGTGAACATCAGAAAAAAAAGATGCTGGTGAAATACCTCCTCCTTTTCTAATAGTCGGTTAAAAGGATCAAACAACTATTTAACGCTGGCTTCCAATAAATCAGGAACAGCACAAGTCCGTTTTCGATTAAACTCCCCCGACAATAACGCTATAAATCGTCACGCCATTACAACTACCCCCCGTTTCGTCGCAACTTTTTTTGTTGAACCTACCATTTGACACTTTTGTACTGTCATTTGTTCTAGTGGAGATAGGTGTCATGGTTTTTTTAGTGCCTGAAATATTGTTGGTAATATCCAAAGAGTTGGATAAATTTTTGGTTGTATCCAAAGAGTTGGATAAATTCATCATCATTATCATCTATTTGACTGCCACTAGGTGCAAGCGGTACTTCCAAAGATCGAGGTCCTGGGTTTGACTGCCAAGTCGAGTAGAGTTACTGTTTTTTGTGCCCGGTTGATGGCAACTAGCTCGTCTCCTATCACATGGGACTTTAATATACTATAGGACCTGTGTTTGTACTATAGATACCTATGTTATAACACGCCATTTTGACCCGTTTTTTCTTTTGTTACGTTAACCAAAATTTACGAAGATTTTAAAATTCTCAATACGTCTCGCCTTTTTTTTTTTTTTTCGAATGGGAAATCATCAAATGACTTCTCCCGCTCTGGGCGGAGCAGGAGGGAATGTCAGACTTTTACTGACTAAAACCCATCCATGTTCCTTCATCGCCCTTTGTGTTCCGGGGCCACGGTATCTCTTTCGAACAGTCCCGCAACCCCGGCAGACATCGGTCCTTGCGGACCCCTTCCTTTTTGCTGACTCTCTTTGAGGCGCGCGTGGAACACAAACGCGCCGTCGACACGAGACGCCGGCCTGTCGTCATGAGACGGACGGACGGCGAGCTAGCCCATAGCCCACCGTCCACAGGCCCGCGCCTACGGTGGCCGGGGGCCACGTGGTGGCCCCCGACGCCCGGGGCATATCCCGCGGCGGCCGGGACGCTGTGAGGTTCTCTCCCTCTCACGTTCCGCCACCTCCTTCTCTAGCATTACTGCTTCGCAGAAGGAGGTGATACGTATACGGCAATACGTCACGCCTTGGTATAATTTTTAGCTAGTTCTGACGTCACGAACCCCCACTCCCGAGTTTTGATGCGTTTTATCTTTGTCAATATTCATTGATTTACAAAAACAAAAAATACGTGTTCATTAATTTCCAATACTCTAACTGACGGACTAAATAGATTTGCAATTTTTTGATACTGTCGTCATTCCTATTGCTCCATCTAACTTGTGGGTATTTATACCACTGTTTGCCAATTGGTAATCTCCATTCAAGATCTCGTCTATTCAGTTCTATTCCAATTGGATATAAACCAGCAGCAGTAGAAGGTTTTATTGCTTTTAAATTGCTAGTTCCAGATGACGATACAAGAGCTTCAGGAAAACTTGGGGAGGCCTTTGCCCAACTGTGAGACATTAGGGGTTACCAAAAACAAAAGGTTATATAGGGTGACTGGATTAGTGACCGATACCTAAACACGTGATTGTACTTGATAACAAACAACTGTCACTATAACGTGAAATCGCGAAAAAAAATCTGCTGTTCAGTAATTTATGTTGGCCTAACTGCTCAAAATGTTGTCAGCAGATTTTTATTTCGCGATTTCAGGTTTGGTCCCATAGACCAGTACACGTGTTCAGTACACGTGTACAGTCACGTGTTCACCACCCTATGACCCTATATAACATTATACTTTATCTGTCGATCTCCCTGGTATCTCACAACATGTAGGTGCATACATGCAGTTCTTCGTTGGCATTTCAATGAATTTTCAATTTCTTTAACAAGAACCTAGCTGAGTATCGTCTCGTACTATGTATATTGGTGGGAGAAATTGTACTCGTGTTATGGAAATGCAATTGGATTGAAACATACATACCTACATACATAGGTATGAAGGTTGGATCATAAAATATTGATGTCTCTATCGAGTAAATACCTACGATAGTAAACTCCTGTACTATTGCGTGAGTGTGTGCGGTGAATTTCAATAAGTGTTCAATTTTTTAAGTATTCAATTTCAAATTGAATTATCTATCGATGTTATGTGTATCGTATTCATCAATTGCCTTACCTTCTCCCAACGATGTCAGGGTCAGCTTCCAGTCTAACCGGATGCGGCTGAATACTAGTATTGTACATGGAGCGACTGCCTATCTGACCTCCACTACCCAGGTTTGTACTGAGTAATACGATACCCCTTGGTAAGACTGGTTGTCAGACTTTCAGTCCACTGAGTGCCTGTAACGACTGTCTAAGATCTACAAATGACAGTCATGGTAAAAATGTAGGATGGAAGAGACATCGATGCACAAACTATTCATCATCATCATCATCAGTCTATAATGTTCCCACTGCTGGGACACGGCCTCCTCTCAATAAGAGGGAACACACAAACTATTACCACGTAGGTATTCAGTACATCATTCCCAACCCCATTTGAATTTTTCATCAATATCGGTCCATACATTTTGACCGTGTAAGGTAGGTATTGCACTTTTGTAGGACCTAGCCGTATTTTTTTTTTATTATCGGTGAAAGAGTTTAAAATGCTTGCAAAATGCTTGTGTCCTGAAAAAATTCAATTAGTCCGTCAGTAAGATTTTCAAAAAATATTTGACACGTATTTTTTCTTTTGTTACGTAGACCAAAATTGACGAAGATACGACGCTTTTAAAATTCTCAATACGTCACGCCGTGCTATATTTTTTAGTGCGTTGTGACGTCACGAGCCCCCACTCCCGAGTTTTGATGCGTTCTAACTTTGTCAATATTCATTGATTTACAAAAATAAAAAATACGGGTTCGTTATTTTCCAAGACTCTGACGGTCTAAATAGATTTGCAATTTTTTGATGGCCTATTGCCGTTTGTCAAGACCTTCTGGTTCCCTCACTATCTTCCTTATAAATTCCTTAAACCTTATATTGTTGAAGGCAAGCCATTACATTAATGTAGCCAGATCCTAGCACGAGCGCGCTGTTTAAACATAATGTAAATACCTTGATTTTTTCATCAAAAATACAATTGTCTTATAGCATTTTAGTTAAATTGTGTGAAACAAACAGAATCAATAACATTCATAGATATTAATACATTCTTAAAATTATTAAAACATTGTATGTGAAACAGGTATTTTTAGTATTAAAATCTAAATGCAATCCTCAGATTACAACAGCATTGGGACTTGCCTTCTCATTTGGGAATCCTTACATAATATTCTAATTATTATCCTTGTTGACTGGAGTTCAAAAATTAATACTGTAACCTTTTCAAATAACACTGTTAACCTTGTTATTAACATTGTTTGAAACAATGCTTTTAAAATATTCCCTAATAACTTTTTATTATGCGCCATTTGAAACTTTTTACGATAACGTTTTGAGGTTACATCAAAGCTTAGGGTTATTGAGGTTATGTGAGTTACATTGTAACCAAACTGTAGTTTTTCATTCGAGTAAGGGTCCTTACAGACGAGCGGCACCTTGCCAACTGCAGCCGTCGCCACATTTCGACGGCTGCCGTCGGCGCTTGCAGTTGTGGCGTCGGCGTCTGCCGCCAGAGCGTCGACGGCTGCAGTTTATCTGCCGTTGGCAACGTGCCGCTCGTCTGTAAGAACCCAAAGGGAACTAGCAGAGATGGCTTCCTGAATGCGAAGCAATGTCGTTGACCTTTATGCTATTCGCTCATTTGATGAAACCATCCCGTCGAACAAATCGTGTAATGATACTGGAACAGTAGCATAACACTAACCATGTCCTCCTATTAAAAGATATTAAAAAATAAGGGCCTGTTTTACCACCTACGATTAAGTTCACGTTAACTTACTTGGCAGATAATCTCATACAAATTCTGTTCCATTTTTAATTTATTCGGTAAGTAGTGGATATTCGGACATCGTCCCTTAATCTTTTATTTAAAATATATATTATTCACTGGATACAAGAAGCACACTACCAGTCGACACTTCGGAAGGCCTATGTCTGACAGCGATCGTCTTTTGTCTGAAATTATTCTGATGTTGATGATTTTTTTAGTAAGCGCAATCACTGTCTCTAATTGATTCTATAGTACAATTTATTTAGATCTTTGTAGGAAAAGCACAATGTTTCAAACTCGCATACTTTTCTCCCCTTTTTCATTCGAGAAAACGAAGTAGCACCAAATTCGCCAATACGGCATATTGTGGTAATGTCCCCGGCGGCTGGTGATAAATATGTCAAGCGAAGCCATCTTCGTGATGAGGGTACATGTTAATTTAAAGTCGATTACCGAACGACTTTCATTTCAAGCCCAAATTACCTAGCTTGTAATGTTTACTTTGCTTAATGGGGGCAATGAGGCAATTTTTTAAGGATTTTTACGGGTATTGATTTTATACAGCTATGGATTTTAGCACTCCCAATAATGAAGTGGATTTCCAAAATAAATAAATACTAATTAAAATTTTGTAAACCCCGAAGAGTTAGGCAGAGATATACCTAATAGTACACCCACATTTCGTCGGTTATGTTTAAGTCCCATCTCCCATGTAATAGGGGGCGTGCCTATTGACATCACCAGGCTGAAATCCAGATTATGTAGCTGCTACTGAGAAATTCCTGATGGAAAAACCTAATAACAATTGGCCCAACTGGGAATCGAACCCAGGACCTCATTCTCAGCAGTCGCGATTGGGACCACTAGACCAACGAGGCAGTCATCTTTTTAACACCTATATCTGTTTCATTGAGTGTAAGTTATAAAAATATAAATATTGCTGGACATAACACACAGCGCCATCAACTGCCACACTAAGCAACGAGGCTTGTGTCCTGGACACCAGATATTTGATATACAACATAGATACTTTTTGTTTGTAAATACATACTTAATATACATATAACATCCATGACTCGGAAACAAATATCCATGCTCATCACACAAACATTTGGTCCTACTGGGATTCGAACCCGGGTCCCTAAGAACGTAAGGCAGCCTCACTACCGCTATGCCATTCGGGTCGTAAAAATAAATAAATTAATAATTATTATTTATTTTTAATCTAGCTATCTGTCACTAATAGTGTCACTTTGCTTAGACCTGCTCAACAATTTACTCTTCAACAAAGCAAACCCCAATTACATTTTCCTCATACAATGACTACATACATTATGCCACAGTAACAGCAACTCCAACAGAAACAGTAATACAACAACAATATCAACTTGTACACTCGTATCACTCAACTCTTGTTTTAATGTTGACCCGAAACTTCTACAGCTTTTTGTTGGCTATTCGTGACTGGCGGTTTTGTGTGCTTGAAGCGCTTTTTGTAATGAGCTGAACATTAATTGTACCCGAAACATAATATTTTAACATCACGTTTATATGCGGCTAAAAATTGTAACTCTCCGTATTTTAAATATTCACACTTATAACAAAATAGTATTATAACCACTACTAAGAGTTTAAATAAAGTGACATTCTACAAAAAAAACTATAAACTCAAACTCAAAGCATTTATTTCAATTAGACCATTACGGCATTTTTGAATATCAAAATTACAAATAAAAAACAAAGCTACAGTCCCAGTCACAAGGCATAATAACTTGAGAAAGTACTGTAGTTGCCCATTCCCTAGCGTAGATCTCTATGGACAAGAACGGGCAAGAAACTCCATGGACACTCTTTTGAATCAAAATATTGTCACAAAATCTTGGTTACATCATTAATTTTGAAATTATACTGTATACGTGAGAACGATGTAGAAAGACGTGCACATTAAGAGCGTCCAGAGTAGAAAAAGACAACAAAATAACAACAAACGAATTAAAATGAACCCTGGCAGCAAAGAGATGACCAGTCCCAACTGACAGCGCCCGCTCACGAACATGACGTGCGCATCGGCGCCATTCAACTCAACCATATTGAAGGGAATTAAATGACCCGACACCCGCCACCATCAGCGAGATATTTGAGTGAGCATGACATTCTCTCAGCCACCAAGGTATATTCAAGTCAATTAAAGAAAATTAAATGTAAATGGTGGCTGAACAATACAAAGTACTCACACATGTGCTATGCAATTATATAATACTAAGAACTGGAATCTACACATATTGGATTGACATAAGCTATCAAAACACTTATATATATATATATATATATATATATATATATATATATATATATATATATATATATATATATATATATATATATATATATATGTATACTGCAACCAACTTATCTGTATAAGCGGGAAAACGCCGACCTAAAAAAAATGTAACAAGCTGACATGTCGATGCAAATTTTCTTAGCCTAAGTAACTCCTTATAATATCAGCTACCTGCCAGTAAAAGTCCCGTCGACACCGGTCCAGCCGTTTCGGAGATTAGCCGGAACAAGCAGACAGAAAAAAAACATATAGTATAATTTCCTAGTATACATTCAGTAAAATGCTGTTATTTTGAAATTAAAAATAGACACGTATGTGTGGATTGAGTTACCAATCAGTAGATGAATAAGAAACAGACCTATCCTTCCTAGAGATCTAACAGACAGACAGACCGACAACTGACAATAATAATATGAATAAAAAATTGTAATTACGTAGTAGAAAAAATGCAAAAACTAAATAACTACGTAGATTTAAATCGAATAGACATTAGCTGCCTCAAAACAATATCCTCTCCTACAATGTAAAACATTTGAGATGCTTTTCTTGTTGTACTCTCAGTTTTCGACAGGATTACAAACAAAACGACCATTAGAAACCTGAGCCGCTCCTCATTTCACTGCAGAATGGAAACCAAATACCAATTTACCGAATTCACAAACATCTATCGCAAAATGCATACAGTTCAGCCTCGACAGGCTTAAACTTTCGACATACATTGCTGGCAATAGTCCGAATGATTCACAAAGAATGCTAGGCCGGTATGCGATGGAAGCGTGGAAACTAGGAATTGTGGGCATAGTTCGCTATGGCGCATTGGCGTAGTGTGGTACCGTTTGCTCTCGATTGGTTTTCGAAAGCTCAAGTTTTGAGATTAATAAGGGTTGGTCGAGACTTTACAATTAGTATAAGATTTGAGCGACTGTTTGTTTTGTAATCTGTATGAATATACTTGTCTAGGCTGTCGTACCATTTGTGGGTGTTAGAAAGGAGATGAGAGGTAGTTTTTAGGGTTCCGTACCCAAAGGATAAAAACGGGACTACGACTCCACGGCACTACGGTACTAAGACTCCACTGTCCGTCTGTCTGTCACCAGGCTGTATCTCATGAATTTTGATAGCTAGATAGTTATTTTCATAGATGATGTATTTCTGTTGCCGCTTTAACAACTAATAATACAATTTAATAAAAAAATCCGGAGGGCAAACCCGGTTGATGGCAATAGGCTTGCCCACTATTATGGAGAACCTAAACATATCTGACGAAATGTGGATACCTATAATTATCTGTGACAAAACCATCTAATACATCACTATTGAATACTCTGAAGTAGGTACAGCCGCGATGTTTTGTTCTTTATGACAACAGATTGATTCAAACTGTATTGTGAAGTCTTTTCTATTTTAGATACCCCATGGGCCAAATAATTCAGCATTATATCAGATAAGTTCTGAAATAATATGTTTGTTGATAAACTCCTGGAACATCATTCATAGCGATGGTAATTCAGCGGAATTACCGCAATTTTTCCGGAACTGTAATGAATGATATTGATATCGTTATTGTGATTATACACGGTTAGTTTTAGGTCGTTCTGGAACCGAAAGCCATAAACTCGATCAACGAACTCAAAACGATTGGGACAATTTTTTTCAAAACATAACAAAAGAAAAACAATTTATCATTTTTTTTTTTTTTTGTGTTTTTTTTTATATATATACAGGATGTTAAAGTAGTCGCGTGCCATAGCTTAGGGCTGAGTTCAGTATCGATAAAGAAACCCATAAAAAATAAATCCAAAAAAGGTAATTAAAAATAATGAACATAAAAAAATTATTGCAAGATCAACCTAATTTAGTACCTACTAACTTATAATAGCAATCGTTTAGAATTAAAATTATTTTATATTCATAATTGAAGTTAGTAGGTACTAAATTAGGTTGATCTTGCAATTTTTTTTTTTTTTGTAAATTTGTTTTTTTTTTTTTTTTTTTACGGGTTCCTTTATCGATACTGAACTCACCCCTAAGCTATGGCACGCGACTACTTTAACACCCTGTATATATAAAGTCACGAAAAATTAAATTTTTAATAAATTTAATTTTGATATAAGACCTAAAAATAATGGTGTAGATTGTAAACTAAGAGGCAATACCTTTGAAATTTTGCAAACCAAAAAATCATCTTCTTACATTAAAAAACTCTCCCAGAATTTACCCAACTCAACATGCACCACTTGCATTTCCTTCTCTGAATTTTGCCCTCACCCAAAATCAGGACCAACATTTCTCCTTTTTAAAAATCTTCAGTACAAACCAAAAATCACTGTTTCATGCCAGTACAATTCTAGGAAGTTCCTAAAGCAACCCGAACGCAGGTTGGCGCAACCTGGGCAGTGTGTTGCCAAAACTGATTTGGTTTTAAAATGAACCTGGCTTTCGTGCAGATGTTTTGAAATAAATAGCTCCTGAAGTTTTGTTGCTAGTTGATTTTCGTTTGGTGTCACATAATGTGAGTGGAGCACAGATATAGATATACCTAGGTAACACCAGATACGTTTGAAAACCAAGCGTGCCATTTTTTAACCACCGAACGAGATCAACTATACTAATGTGGGTTGATGGGTGCACTTATTTAAATTATGAAACTAGTGTGGATTGCAAACCACTTGAAACAAAATTAGCGTACATAAAAAGCCATCACGCAAATCATACCAAGCAAGTTTCTGTCACAATCAGAAGGATTTAACCGGTGTTATCCATATCCATAAATTCGTTAACTCGACAGATTAAAAAACGCAATATTTATTTTTTGTACACAGACTTCTCAAAATAAATAAGCACTGGGGTTGTGAGTGTGTCACGCAATCACCCCGCATGATTTTTGTTCCGATTTAGTGAATGGAATTATTGTAACCAACACAAACAATATTGGAACAGTTACAGCAAACTTTTCAGAGAAATTATGGAGTTTTCCTAGGAAAACAACATAATTTCTCTAAACACACAAAGAATGTAAGTTTGTATGTGACACACATGTATGTTGCCAAAACTGCGGTATCTCGATGCGCAACCGACTGCGGTATCCCATTCCAGATGCCATATGTACAGACTTTAGGAATCTATGCTGCTACATCATTATCTAGAATTTTGATAATACCGGTTCGCTGTTCTAGTTGATATGAATGAATTGTGATTTTAAGAAACGTTTTCAGCATCAAGGAATAGTTGTTGTTGTTGGTGGTGGTCTAATGGTTGCAATCGCTGCTGCTGAACTAGCTTGAGGTTCGGTTCCCAGATCGAGCAAAGTGTGACTGGGTTTTTCCAACAAGAGTTTCTCAATGGCAGTCGGTTGATGGTATTGGTTCGCCCTCTATTACATGGGACTTAATGTAGAAATTAAGAAGTTCGCGCTGCAAATAAAGCCAAATAAAGTCAGAAAATGCTTTATAAAAACTATAATTATAAAATTATTCCAGGACCCAAGTTTAGAGGTCCCCCAGTCACTGTGCACAATCCAGCCAGTATTATATTAGTTAAAAACTCACGTAACACGAGAAGGCATGGATACACTTTATGAAATTACCAGGAGAGCACAAGTGTGACAGAGGTTAAACCCCAGTCACTGTGCACAATCCCCTGCCAATACTATATTGGTTAAAAACTCACGTAACACGAGAAGGCATGGATACACTTTAAATGTAAGTACCAGGAGAGCACAAGTGTGACGGAGGTTAAACCCCAGTCACTGTGTGCACAATAAGTATAAACGCTTGCCTTTGACCAGTAATATTGGTGCGAGTTCACAGGCATAAGAAGTCATTGGAGCAAGAGCTGTGTCCACACGCAGTCGACTGGCACGTGCGAGGCAGCTAGGAAGGTATAGACAGGGATATTTTTACAGTAAAGCGAGTCTGCCTTCATTTTCAAATTGTTTTTAATTTTGTACCTACTGATTAAAGATTTGATGACAAATTAACTCTGGAAAAGCCTCTGGCATCATGACGGTAGTGTAAAATTTTGCCACGTACCCAAAAAATATGTATTTTGTTGTGAAATTACATATACGTGCAAACCGACCTGCAAGATTTAACACCTTAAACGTCAAAAGCAGATCTGGGGACATTTGGAGAGTGCACATTCATTTGCAAAATAGTCCGAATATTGAAAAGTAGGTACTTTGATTTTTTCAACAAGAAAGTGGTACCCCGGTTTAAAAAGTTAGCCGATAAATGGCAATAGGTCGCCCTTTATTACATGGAACCTAATATCGTAACGACGAAACGCGAGAAAGTGACTGTAAATCTTGGGCACAATTGGCTGAGTAACTGTAAATCAACCCAAATGTTAGGAAAAAGGTTGAAAGAAATTATAATATTCTTTCACGTTTAGGTTTTATGAGTCAAATCTCACGGCCAACCTCTTAGAGTTTCTCGAGAAACGTAGGATATTATGCTTTCTTTTCTAGGTTTGACAGTTTCGCTCTTGGTTCCTTTTTCCTTCCTTTTCAAGATACACGCTTTAGAGACATGACTTAGTTCCAGCACTCCTTAGGCCTGAATTCCTGCTACGCTGACGTCGGTAACGTATGGTCGGTCGCGTACGTCAGCGAGGAAAACAATAGCAACATACGCGTCGCAGTATGGTGATATAAAGAACACAATGTATACTATAATATTATAGTACTATATATATTATATACTATATATATATATTATATATATATATATATATATATATATATATATATTATACATATTTATATATTTTTTTATATATATATTATTTATAATACAAACATACACGCATAAACTCACGCCTTTTTCCCATAGGGTAAGCAGACAGATACCAAAGAATGCCACCTGTTACAATCCTTACACCCCCTTTCGCCTCGTCCTCATAAAACAGTCAATACTTCTCTAGTGCCTTCTTAACTCTGCAAGTCTTCACCATTAAGGGTGTTCGCGATCAGTGCCTAGTCTAACGGAAGCGGAAATAGTGCCCGTTTGATGCACCCACAAAGCCTGCCTGAAAGCCAAGCTCAAACCTTTTACGTATACGATCGCTTTTCATAACGACACCTCTGAGCATTTTCAGTTTCCGACACAAATTTTGTGGTGCTTTCAAAGAAGTTTAATACTTTTGAATACTTTAATATACCTTCATATTTATTCAAACATAGTACGTACGTACGCACTATGTTTGAATTGGGTTTTATACTAGTAGAGATGTACGGAAGAATAAGACATGCTGCTCCATTATCATCTGTCCCAACCATGGTTGCTTTGTCTTCCAGTACGGATGCAGCTGAAAACAACTATTTTAATTGGACCTGCCTGTCAGACTTGCCAGCCATCAACAACATTAATAGGCTGATGATGATGATGACCTACCTACAGTATATGAATTGTGTATTACTGTTTGCTTTTCGAAAGTTGTAAAAGACTTCAAAAACCCTTAAATCTAAATTAGTAACTACAACATATAAAATGTGGGATGAAAAAGTTTTGGGTAGAGTTGCCTAGTTGAGAATCTCTGATACTTGAAAACTGATTTAAACATCGAAGGTTCGAGAATACGAATCGAAAAACAAAACCCCATAAAAAATTAAAACCTCTTTCGAAGATACTAAGGACAACTTCATAATTCATGAATCCTCATGATTAAGAAAATGCAGGAGTTTCTTTCTTGTCGGAACCCAGAACTGAAAATGAGTAAGTTTTTGAAAGGCCCATATTTTAGCGAGAAGAAGGCGTGAAAAAGTTAAAAGGGCCGACAGAGTGAACGATTCCGTTCAATGGCGGTGTGCAAGGGAGGAGCGAGAAGCGATTGTGTTCAAGCGTCTTCTGGCGCGAGGCCAAGGCTAAGGCCTGAATTCTTGTCGCGCTGACGGTCGGTCGCGCACGGTCGGTTGCGTACGAGTATACTTTGTGTTCTATATAGCACCATACTGCGACGCTGACGTCAGCAGCGACCAACAGCCGTATTTTGTTCTTGCTGACGTCACGACCAACCGCACGCGACCGACCATCAGCGAGACAAGAAAACATTTCGCCGGCTATATTTTGAGTCATATGTAAATGGGGGGCGAGACTATTGCCATTAACCGGGCACAAATCCATACTCTGTGGCTGGTACTGAGAAATTCCTGAAGGAAAAATTGAATTACACTTTGCCCGACCTAGGAATCGAACACAGGATCTCATGCTCAACAGTCGCGTTTGCGACCACTGGATGAACGAGACACTCAATCCCTTTTTACCTAAGTACCCATTCATAGACAAATCCTCCAGATAACTTGGCAAGATAGTATGATTTAAAAGAGTGTCCATGGAGTTTCTTGCCCGTTCTTCTCCATAGAGATCTACGCTAGGGAATGGGCAACTACAGTACTTTCACAGTTTTTATGTCTTGTGACTGGGACTGTAGCTACATTTAATTTTCATCTTTGTTTCGACCATTCAAAAGTGCCTGTAACTGGCCTACTTGAAATAAATTCTTTGATTGATTGATATCTTTTTCGGCATATTCTCTAATATCTTGAGCCACACATTCGACGATCATCGATCAAATAACTTCTTATTACATTCGCTTCGAGTTTCATCCGTTTGTCAGCCCAAGTCGGGGGGAATAACTTCCAGAAATATGCTACACACACACATTTGTTCAACAAAATGAATAGGTGCAGAAGTTTTATTTCATTATTTGTCTAGGTGCCTTACTGGGTTTCGTTAGCTATAATATTTGTGTCAAATACAATTGCAGCTTCTCATAAGTTTCGGTTAAATTTTCTAGGCAAAAAAATTCATGCATTCCATAAAATCCAGTTCCATTTCACTATTAAAGCGGTTTTACTTATCTAGACTACATGGACCCCTCTGTTCTTTAAACAAGGGATATTTTTAAATGCACATCTGTATAATTTTTCAGCAAACTAGGAAACTCTACTAATTAACTGAATGCATACCAGAAAAATGAATGCTGTGCAAAAAAACCAATTGATTAACTAAACATGTACTGCAAAAAACTAAAAAATAACACCAAACAAGATGACCTTTTTTATCCAATTCACACCAAAAATGTAGTTCGTACATCGGATATATGATTTATAAAACAAAAAAACGAATTGTTTATCAAAAATACTAACTTGCACTCTAAATTATACAACCTTACTACGGAATTTTTTTTATGGGCGGCATGGGCACCGGGCCGTAGGCCGACGAAGGAGGCCGGCGGAGGCCCGGCACTTCGGAGACAGAAGTCAAAGAGTGTTATTTAATATGCGAGCGAAGCGAGCGCGCGTCATGGAGTCGTAGCAGGTTCTAAAATAATTAAAAAAACAGTTCTGCAATAGTACATTACGATATTAGTGCGTTAAGATGGTTATAACATGCGAGGCGGAATTTCAGCCCGAGCCGAAGGCGAGGGCGTAATTGAGCCGAGCATGTTATAACCAATACGCACGTATATCGTACGACGTTTTTTAACACATTTGCGAGGAAACAGAAAAAGTTATTCACAATACAAGTACAAAGAAAAGAAAATTTGAGAAAAATGGCGCGAGGATTATTTTCTGCCGTGGCTGCGTGAAAATGTTGGCAAAGACGCTAGAGCATGCAGCCAAGTTTTTAAATTACCGAATAAACTGTTTTATTTTTATTTTAAATAAACTCAATCTGTGAATGCACACTGTTGCTTTCCCGCCATTTTAACAGCGCGCTAGCGCTGCCTACTGACTGGCCGCGCGGCGATTAGTTCGAAATTTGAATAGCAACAGCGCGCTGCACGCTGCTCACTAGCTGGAGTCGTGCGGCGGCGATCAGTTCCATATTTGAAATGGCAAATAATACTGTTATGGAATTTGTATGGACTATAACTTAACTATTTGCTTTGGTAACACGCGTTTTTAATGACCCGCTTTACATATTTAAAACCGGTGAAATTACATCAGCTTTACGAGCAAGGGTGTTAAAATACCATTAAACAGTATAGGTGATGGTTTTCCTTAAAAAAGTTTTAATATGTTTGTTGAACTAAAGAATTGTTAGATATACTATATTAAAAAGTAGTTATTCGTTCAGTAAAACAGTTTGCAAAAACCTTTAAACGGTATATCGAATTTGATTTATTTAGTGTGCATAATTTGAGTGCAAGTCAGTATTTTTGGTTTAACTCGTATTTTGATCGAAAAAAGGGAATATACAGATATCGATTTAAATACATGCCTTTAAACAATAGATACTCGTATCACTATTTACCCCTTTACAACACCCAATATTAAACAAGGCTTATTACAAAAAAATAATCCCTTGTTTCCCCAAACCTTCTGTAGTTCATAGTTTATATTATGAAAACACGGTATTACCGTCATCCGCCGACTAGCAGCTACTGTAAGGATTATCATATAAATTGCCGATAATCCTGAGATAACGCGAACGTTCGGCAAAAGAGCTCGATACGGGATGTTAGTAAAAAAATAGTTGAATATCTTTTGATCGCAGCTTGTTGAAAGGAAACGTTTTTCTAAGTATTTTTACGAAAACGATAATCTCACATTGCATACAAAAAGGCAGGAAACGTTGGTACTGCCCCAATTTTGTTAATTCGCTACGCCACTTGAGGTTTTTTTTGTCTTCTTCTCGTGTCGATGACCTATATTCTATCCACCCAGTACGTAGTTACCTGAGGGCCTAACATGGCGGCTTTTGCAGAGTCATAATAATAAAATTATATGAATTACGTTGCAATTTGTAAAATGGCTAGTTTCCACCATCAATAAATTGCAAATCTATTTAGTCCGTCAGTTAGAGAGTTGGAAAATAATGGACACGTATTTTTTGTTTTTGTAAATCAATGAATGTTGACAAAAATAAAACGTATCAAAACTCGGGAGTGAGGGCTCGTGACGTCACAACGCACTAAAAATTACAGCACGGCGTGACGTTTTGAGAATTTGAAAAGCGTCGTATCTTCGTCTATTTCGGTTAACATAACAAAAGAAAAAATACTGGTCAAATATTTTTTGATAATCTAACTGACGGATTAGATTTTTTCAGGGCACAAGCCTATCTAATGTGATTCATATAATTTTCCTATTATGATTTAGCTCAAGCGGTCATTTTAAACCCCCTGAACCACTTTGTAATTTGCCTTATTTAAGTCCAGGACTGGAGGGTGCAGCAAGTCGTAATGAGGCTCAATGACCAGTCCACCTAATAGAAAAAAGATCATGCCGCAACTTGTAGTAAGTGATGAAAAGGAAAATATGTCAATAGATGCACAACAATGTACTCTATTTATTCATTTTAACATATGCGAGGAGGAGGAGGAGGAGGAGCTCGTGGCTAAATATGGTCTGTGGATGGGTGACCGCCCATTACATACCGAGTTTCCTCGGAAAGCACGTTAAGCCGTTGGTCCCGGCTGTCATTTGTAGATCTTTGACAGTCGTTAGATAGTCAGAGGCCCAAAAAGTCTGACAACCAGTCTTACCAAGGGGTATCGTATTACCCAGTACTAACTAGGTTGTGGAGGTCAGATAGGCAGTCACTCCATGTAAAATACTGGTATTCAGCTGCATCTGGTAAAACTGGAAGCCGACCCCAACATAGTTGGGAAAAGGCTAGGCAGATGATATTTCTAATCTGTGAACAGATTAAAGCAATTTCCTTTACGAGCTACAGATGCACAACACCAAACAACAAACAACACGCCAAAAACTACTCAACTTACAAGACCGAAGGTCCCACTTATACAAACATTTCTTTACTCGCAATACGTAACAATATTCTCACTTTTGCACGAAAATTTACCAAACGGGAGCTAACGAACCGTATCAGATGCCATTATAGATATCGTCTATCACGCTTCCTGAAACGTACAGACGACGAAAGTGTTTGGTTTACAGGCCAACATGATCATCTCCGCTGACAAAAGTCTTTATTTCCCGAAGTTGAGGTGCACTTAAATTTTATAACTCATGTAATAAAGGTCTTTTGCCACACTTTAACCTATTTGAAAACCGAACCCGGGGTGGTCCACTAATCAACTAAAATATGAATACATATTTATTGTACGTCTTATAGTGCAGTGTCTTTAGTTTAAATTAATTGCTACGCAAATTAAGCCTATGTCAATTTGCTGTATCGGTCAACTGTCTCAGTATGGTATTTACGGACTATTTAAGTTGGTAGCCAAGTTACTTAACACTTAATTATTCAGACTTTACAAAACTCTACTACTTAGCACACCTAGTCACAGCTGTCCAAATTAGTTGCAGCTGTTGCAAATTAGACACCTGGTAGACCAAACACTTTTGCTAACTGTACTAACAAATAAAATAGTCCGTACATTTCTCGAGTATTTACATAAAGTGCTAAGCTAGGAATATTATTTCTGAAGCTGTCTGGGTAATGCTTTTCGGGGAGTTAAGAGATGTGTGAAGTACTTAGTGATATTACTTTTTATTACTTGATCACTTCAGAATACAGTAAAACCTTTTTGCCAGATGGCTTAGAAAAAGTCACGGTCCATCAGCATCCCAGTTATAAACGTCACTTTGTGCCTATTGGCCTTGTTTCGTCCTGTCTCCTGCTGATATAGAGGGAAGTGGAAATTACGGTTTTTTCCTACTCCTCCGCTATACCTACATTTTTGATTAATTTCGTTGCGGGATCCAAGACAGTTAAGTTTGTAGACTGCGTATTAGACTGTCCTATTTCTATAATTTATATAGATACACAGACGCATACATGGCATTCTATACAATTTTAGGATACACTTTGTTAGATAAACTTGCACTCTTACTTATCAATCTCAACATGAATGATGTACCTAACCATGATTTTGTAACAATATTTTGATTGAAAAGAGTGTCCATGGAGTTTCTTGCCCATTTTTCTTCATAGAGATCTACGCTTTGGAATGGGCAACTACAGTACTTTCACAAGTTATTATGCCTTGCGTCTGTGCCTTCTTTGATTTTCTGACATTCATTGAGTTTGAGTTTACTGCCAAACATGCTTCAAAATACTCATATTTCCCTGATTTACATGACAATTACCTGGACTCACGGAGATATTAAAAAGTTAAAGAATTTTTAATATTTTCATAGGTTCACTTAATTGCTGCTGAAAACTGTGTAACTCTGCCTGACCCTTTCCAGGAAATGTTTTTGATCAGATTTTCAGGAAACTTTTCAGGAAAATTAACACGAATAAAAATGTTAATTTTCCCAACCGGGCAGTATTTTAACAAGGATGATTAAAATTTCCTGGTAACAATTTGTCAACCACAACACTGCGTTTTCGATTTTAGTAATCTGACATAAAGGTAGGTACTTCACTTTACAGGGTGTAACATTATAAAAGCAAGACCACTCGTGGGGTGTCTCAGACTATGAAACTGATCAACTTTTGTTCTAAGACTTTTGGAAATTCATATTTTTTCTTAGTTTTACCATACATTTTGATCAGCTAATCGCGTCAGTTCCTATGGAATGACGTTTTTTTTGTATTTCTAGAACTCATAGAACAAGAGTTGTTCAGTTGCATGGTCCGAGAGACCACTCCGGTGGTCTTGTTTATGATGTTACAGCTTGTATATAATATCATCTTCCTGGTATGATTTTGAAAATGGTATGCCTTTGATCAAATAACGCGAAAATTCAGGACCACCGGTTAAATATTTGATCCAAACTTAATTAAGTATTGGCGCAGGCAGTTCATAGGAAATAGTGATTAGCATGATAATTTATGCAATTAACTTTTGACGTAGCTCCTGATTAGAGCAGGATCGGATGTTTTTGCTGGAGGTATATGAATAAGGATATTTTAGAGCCCTCGGGGCATATACAAGGGGCAATGGCTTTCAAAGTGTCTCTATAATGACTTTCGAGATGATTGGCATTATGCTTATCGGTGGCTTTATTATGTTAATTATTTTTTATTTGTCCATCATCGTTATCGCTGGTAGAATGTAGTCAATGTAGTCTAAACCCGCTCGTCTTATAAACACTGCATTTTCAAATATACAAAATATATATATATATATAAAATGCCCCGTTGGTTGTCTACAGTAGGAGCGGTCAGCATGAGGTCCTGGGTCCGATTCCCAGTTTGGGCAATGATTTAATGGGGATTTTCACGGGATTTTTATCAGGAATTTCACAGTCGCAACCACCGTTTCAGTTTTGTGCCCGGTTGATGGCAATAAGCCCTCTGTAACATGGGAGTTAAACATAACTGGCCAAATGTGGGTGTTCCTATTAGGTAAACCTAATTACCTAAGCATAACCTTTCGGGGATAACAGATGTAATTTTATGTTAATAATATAAGAAACACTTTCTGGAAATTTCACTGGTTTATTTTAACTAAGCAAAAGTTAAACAAAAATCTTCTCAAATACATAGTTTCTGCTACCTCATCACAAAATAGGATTGAAAGGAAATTGGACGAACAGAGCACACTCTGTCCTACTAGAAGACAATAAAACCATATTTATGGAAGCGTGCATCGTACTTATATCCATTCATTTCCTGTTCAGAACTCCGCATGGTGTAAACGGACCCTTATCCAGTTTCCGGAGGGATACTTCACACTTTCCGGGGAAATTGACGGGTTTGAAATCAATTTTTGTAAATCCACACTAATAAGGTGTCAAGTTACAAATGCATATGATGTAATAATTTGAATGCGTCAATAATGCTTTATTAATGTTTCGGTTACCAATTTATTTTAGCAACCTACCAGCTAACCTCTTTGAAATGTGCCTATGACTCCTCTCTGTTCGAGTTAGCCATAGTCCATTCATTACGTGGTGCCAGTGCAGGCTTGGTGTCACCTGTTTATGAAATTTTCAGGTCCATGACCGTCATGGTCCGTTTAAAGCCTGTGGTGACGAAATCATTTTCACAAAGATGAAATTCGAAGCTGTATTTGTATCAAACTGCAAATGGGTACCTAATTAATTTCATATTTCATATTATTTTGCGTACCATAAGTTTAAAAAGATGTTACAATGAGCTTACAGCTGAAAACAATTATGGACCCTGTTAGGGCACAGCAATAAACAAGATTAGCATTTAATTTTAAGTAGTTAATAAAATATATTATTTATTTAGTATTTCATTGAATTAACATTTCAAAATTATAGACGCACGTAATTGGCAATCTGTACTAGTGCCTTTTACCTAAACTGAAGTTTCATCGTAAGCCTACAGTCCACTGCTGGAGATAGGCCTCCTCAATCGCACGCCATTTAACTTGATTCATACTACATACAACTCTCATCCAGCATTGCTACCACCCACCCTGCGAAGATCGTCGCTCCACCAAGCCTGGTATTTCGATTCCAGCTTATTCCATAACACAGTCCAAAATCTAGATAGAAAATAATGTACCAGATCATTTATCATTTAAAATTACTTTTGAAACGGCATTTTTATGACCCATCCGACGGCTTCCGATATACGATTCTATTGGCTTTTGGCACCGAATCGTCCCGATAATATTTCGAGATATCGCTTTGCAAGTAATAACGCCTGGCCAACTTCAATTGCTGCGAGCGTTCGAAACAAAAGTTGTTGCTTTAATAATTTTGTGAGGCAAACAATTAATTGGTGATGAAATGTTGGTTCTTGAATAATCCTCTTTACTTATTATATTAGCAAACTAAGAACCGATGAATGGATTGTATTAAAGATTATAATTATGATTAAAAATAATTATAGACCCCAAATATATTGGGATAAGGCAGGAGAGTAATGACGTAGAAATATAAGATCTACTTCATTGCCTTATGCGGGGAACACATGTGTAATCTTATGTAATAGATTCTAGACATTCTAGTTGGGTTGTGGAGGTCAGATAGGCAGTCGCTCCATGTAAAATACTGGTATAGCTGCATCCGGTTAGACTAGAAGCCGACCCCAACATAGTTGGGAAAAGGCTAGGGAGATGTTGATGAACTCTAGACATTCTAGTTCACCATAAATTTTACCACCCACCACCATTATTAATCACACAGTTTACATCACAGTAACTAAAGTATTAGAAACATTGCGCAAAGGTCTTCTGCGCACAGACGGTCGTTGACTTTCGCCCTTTATAGTACAATTCACTAGTAAGTCATCTGTTGGTTAAGTTCGAAGCGAGTTGTTTATGTTACGTCTAGTGTTGTGTTGTTAGTAAACATTTGAGTTGGAGAGTCGTAGTTATTTAGAAATTAGCACGTTATAGAATCTTATTGCCCATTCAAGTAATGGCGTGGGTATTTTCAATTCTATCACCCTGTTTTTTTGTGGGGCCAAATATTTTTGGTTACTCTTCGTCTGAAGAACAGACCACCAAAATCTGCTCACGAAATGAAATGAAATTCATAATTGATGAGATATTTTTCATTGATTAGTTTCAACGATAGGATATGCAGTTTTCAAAAAATTGTGTATGGAGTCTCACCTACAAGAAGAGTTGTCGACATAACTCACAGAGTAAGTAAGCTGAAGTGGCAATGGGCCGACTATATTAGCCTTACCTAAAAACCGATAACCGTTGAAGTAGACGTGTTCTTGGGTGGAGTAATTTGGGAAGCCGACTGCCTTGGAGCGGGCGGTCTTCGCAGGGTGGCTGGTAGCAACTGCATGAGACTTGCTGAGAATCGAGTTGAGTAGCGTGTGATTGAAGACGCCTATGGGTGCCCAGGAGTGGACTGTTGTAGGCTGGTGATGATTAAAAAATTATAATAAATTTGAAAATCCTCCCTTAAGAGCGGCCAACCCGCCATACTTTTCGCGAGAATTTTGACAAACGCTCGTGCGTGATTATGCCATTGTTACACATATATCTTTAAATATTTTGTACTGGTAGGTATCTTGTACACTATATCTAGGCTTCTATCGAAGCAAAAAATAAAAATTTGTAGGATTCAGTATAAGCCTCCAAAAATTGCTGTTTTGCACAAATTTTACCTCAACTTTGGCCGTTCATAATGTACTCATAAATTGTAATAGTAAAGAAAATATCCTGAGAGAAGCATTGCAAATGGATTCTAAATAACAAATATTTATTTCACAAACTTGTAAGACTTATTCAAAAACACGTATTTCCTGGAACAAGTTTTATAAATTTTCGAATACTATCTTTCGTTCAATGTCCTCGCGTTAGTCGGTATGAGGTGCGCGGGTGACGAGTAGTGCGGGGTCGGGGCTAGGTAAGACAGGGCAGTTGAAAAAATATCGCCGCGATAGCTCTGGATGAAACAACAAGCTTTTCGACCATGCTCGCGTTGACGACAGGCGGGCCGGGAAGGGCCCTCTTAAGAGTTTATCATGGAAACGCCCTTAATTTATCAGTTACTATTTTTTATTTCGAAAACTATAAGTTTTATCGCTAAACTTAAAATGTACAAATTGTAGAATAAACAATTAGCTTTCAAAAAAGAATATTTGCGACGTAAAAATGTTTACCGTTTCGGAGATATAATTTTTTCTCTAAAAATTTCGAAAATTTCAACCCCCTCCCCAAGTTAGGGGTTGCATCAAAAAAGTTTAATGGCCAGAAAACTGATTTTCGAAAATCCGCCCCCTCGCCGCCCCCCATGGACGAATTCCGCCCATTCACGAACTTAACCTAAGTTTTGACCCTTTCGATTTTTGGGCCAAGTTTGAAAGCAATCGGTGCATTATTGCGACCTGTAGTTAAATTTGTGGCTAAATTTTGCTTGGCGCCCCACATACATACGTATACATATATAAACATAAACTTTTTAACCAGCGGTTGATTTGGGCTCTAGGGGTCATAATTAGACCCCCTATGGTGAAATTTTCGGAAAATTCGACTTTAGGTGCAAGACCAATAGGTATATTTTTTCTGACGAAAACTACCTAAAAGTATAAGTAGCTTTTGAATGACACGATACATCATGTGTGTCATATTCTTTAATAGCAACCTTGTCTTCTGATCCCTGTTCGATAAAATATTATTAAGAGTTATTAGAGATAACAAGTCCTCCCTTCCCTGGTTAAAAAAACTAGAGATTAGATATGTTAACTAAAATTGATCTCATAATCTGCCTAGAATGTTCCCACTGCTGGGGCACAGGCCTCATCTCTATGTGAGGGAATGGGCTATAATTCACCACGCGGGCCCAGTGCGGGTTGGTAGATGTCACATGTCTTCGAATTTTGGTTCTAGGACATGCCTGTTTCCTCACGATGTTTTCCTTCACCGTTTTAAGAGCAGTGGTGATGAAATAAATAACACAAAGTAATGCGTCTGCCTGGGTTCGAACCCACGACTTACTGCTCGTAAGTTGGCTCTAATATTGATCCAAAATCCTCCAATCCCTGAACATTCCTTCCTTGTGCTCGTAACTCAGAAAACAACATAACAAGTAAATCAGCGAATTAAAAAACAACATCGTACTTAATTTATAAATACGATTTATCTTAAAACAACCAGATAATAATGTCAAAGATCGCTGGCCTTCCATTTTTACGCATTTTAAAGTGAAGCAGAAAAATATTAGTTTTAAATTATATCTCAATAGTGCTAGTGTGTTATACTTTGCAAAATGTGGTTTAAATTGGCATTGCTTTGTATTTTCGGATTTTGTGTATCTGTGAGTACCAATTTATACTTATATTTTATTTTATAGACATAGCTAAAACACCTTAATTTTGAGCAGGCATTATAAAAAGCGTTACATAATGGATATAAAAACACTCGTAACGAAGCCGAGAGGCACTTGTTCTTCCCGTCATTGCAATCATTTTTTATTATGGACCATACCTGGGAACCTTCTAGTTACGGGGCTATCGAAGATCAAAAGTTTTAAATTTCTTAACTTTATTTTAAATACATAAATTGCAAATCTATTTAGTCCGTCAGTTAGAGGACACGTATTTTTTGTTTTTGTAAATCAATGAATATTGACAAAGATAAAACGCATCAAAACTTGGGAGTGGGGGCTCGTGACGTCAGAACTAGCTAAAAATTATACCAAGGCGTGACGTATTGAGAATTTTAAAAGCGTCATATCTTTGTCAATTTTGGTTTACGTAACAAAAGAAAAAACACGGGTCAAATATTTTTTGATAATCTAACTGACGGACTAATTAGATTTTTTTTGTCGTCTCGCCTATTGTACACAATGTTTTGAGTGCTACCGTAAACCATGATTTTATAAACCAAAAATAAAATCGTTTTGCAGCAATCATTTTTGCGTGGGTTTACTAAGATTTATGTACAGAATGCTTGGTTGACGGCATCATGAAGGGTCCGGTATCATCATGTATTATTTCATCAACTAGTCACTGAGCTCATTCATAAACGTGTCACATTTTATTCCACATTAATCAATAATAACTAGGACATGCTCACATCACTTCTCCGATGTTCAAGACGGGAACCTGCTTTGGAAAACATTTCCATGACTTCAATATTAAATTGTCTATTTTTGTTACTTCTATCCTAATCCGATCAAGATTGTATAATAATCACTTGCTTTCAAATGAAGGAAAACATCGTGAGGAAACAAAACCAGCATGCCTGAGAGATATTTCTCGACCGCATATAAAGCCAACTCAGAGGCCCATGGGTGCCATAAAAGCTCTGACCCCAGGCAGACTAACCACATGAAAAAGAAAGACCGAATCCTCCCTTAGCAAAGAAATTTAGAATTAATCAAATCCTTTGTGGCACACACTGTGGATTAACTGCCATTATTTGTTAAAGCTTGTACTTCTGCTTACCCCTTCTTAGCCATCAAGTCAAGACTACCGAGAACCATTATATTAGAGAACAGAGAATGCATGCTGCTTCTGAATCAAATACAAATGCATTAGTTACTGCAAAATGAACCTTGTGCGTGTTTTCATCAATGAATCGAAGCAAAGCAATCCCATGGCAACAGGTTGATCAAAAGATAACTGGAGAAACAGTATTGGACCTGTATTATGTATCTTTGATCTGTGTTGGTCGTCCGACAGCTAAGTATGGGGGCAGACGACATTGTTGTCATCGCGGGTAAAACTTGGATAAGGCGGGCACAGGAGCGTGGAGGCCATTGCTGGGGTGATTGTGAAGAATGCAATTGTGTACCCGCACCCAGCTAGAGTGACGAGGAAGACCACCTGGCACAAACAAAGAGAGACCTATAGAGTAGTAGAGATAGTGAGTAAAGTGGGGCTGTGGATGATTACGACAATTAAGTGTCTTCTAACTAGCATTCCTTTTAGCCTAATTCAAAGCCACATTAATAAGAAAGTGGTACGGTAAACTACTGCATGAGTACATTTCATGCATTCGATGTCACGAAACGACTCGTCGCTCGCCAAGCGCGACAACTAAGGTTTAGGGTGCGATTCTCTGATCGGGTAACGTATTCAATAGTCGTTTGGAGTCTGGATTAATGTCTAGTTGGTGGCAATAGGCTCTTTCGCTATTACATAGAACTAACCTAACATGACTGGCGTAACGGGGAATTAGTTAACAAATATGCTTATCCCTTTATAAAACATAAAACTCACGTTTTTTCCCACGAGGCGGGGTAGGCAAAAGGTGCTATATATTATTACATATACCTTCTATCAGAAGTGTGATTTAACGTGACATTAGCTTTACTATGAGGTTAAAATTTCAAATTCACAACCCATAGCAATCTAATGCTATAACTAGGAGCTCATTAACCACTACAATAGACAATTATGGGAGAATATCGCAATATTCCCTGAGCTTGACAGCCGATTAGAGCTCAGAACTGACAGCAAATAGTCGTCTTTGACGCAAAATGGTATGCTCATTGCTGTGATCCAAGTAAATTGTAATGACCGGTAGGAAAACCAAATTATAGAAGAAGAGACATCCCGTCTTTTGTTTATAATATTTACATAGTTATCTGTTAACAACTTCAAATAATAATAAAAATGAGAGCTTCAAGAGATTCGACCACACCACAACGCTTTTAACAGGAATATTTAGGGCTGCAGCATAAATAACATAACATGATGCCTATAATACTCGAAGGGATATGCAGAGGTATAGCTAATAAATAGTACACCCACATTTTTGCCAGGGGCGAGCATATTGTCATCAATCGGGCACAAATCCAGACTCCGTGGCTGCTACTGAGAAATCCCTGATGAAAAAACCCAATACTCGTAACGCTGGCGGCCTGGGAATTGAAACCAGGACGTCTTGCTCAGCAATCAACCTTACGACCATTAGACCAGGGAGGCGACCAACATATCATCGTCATTACTTAAAACTGAAGCACGGAAAAATGTAGTTATAAATAGCAAGATAATTATTTTCCAAAACCTGTATCACCTTTTTCCTTCCAGTTGACAACATCCTTCGATCTTCGCGGGGTCCTCGATGGCAACCGCATGGCTGGCGTCCCTCTGGGCATGACCCTGGGTTCCGGAGAGTTGGATGTAGAAGGCATCTGCACGAAGCCTGGCATGGCCTGTCAGAACTGTTCCCACGCTGTGACATGTGTCCCGCTGCCTGTTGGATGGCTGAAGGTTACAGAGATTTTTAGTTACGAATTTAATATATACTGTATACGTAATTTACAAGTCAATAAATACTTAATGAGACTTCATTAATAATACGTATTAAAAAGGAAAGGAAGAGGAGCTCATGGCTTAATTAATAACAACCGCTCGGGTCGATAGGTAGGTTAAGCCGCGTCTGTCTAGGTTGGCCCGTGGATGGGTTACATACGGATTTTGATGTATCATCTGCTCTCATCGTATCTGACGTAGCAGAAAGCCATTGGACTCAATTGGACTGAAATTGACTAAATTATTAAACGTTGGTTGGCTAGAATAATTCTTCAAACCTCTTCTCTTTTTCGCAGGTGCCTTTAGAAGAATGTCAAGAAGGCTTCACGTGCAATGCTCCCCTGGGGCAGTGCTCAAATGTGCCAGCGCCTGAATGCAGCAACGCTGCTCAGGAATTTGAGCATAGCTGTGAACAGGTAGGAACAGGCAGCAATGCTATCAAAATAAAATGTTTTTCTGTGTCAACTGTACCTTTTATAAACTTTAAGATGATAATTATAGTATTTTTTTCTAAAAATACAAAGAGTTTAGTAAAATGACCACAAGAATTATTTCGTGTATTTATCATTAAATATGTATTAATCACTGTAATTTCACGAATTTTTGACTCAATTATTCTTACAATCATTTTTCTCAGGTCGGAATCTTCCCAGATGCACACGACTGCAGGAAGTTCCATCTCTGCTCTCCACCCGAAGGTCTGCCTGATGGTAGACCCGCAGACCACAGAGCCGCCCTGTGCCCAAGACATTATGGCTACAACCCTGCTACTGCCCAGTGCTCGGTAAGATTTGTTTTGCTCTGGATATCTTTGTTCCACTCTTATCAAAATCAGATATTGATGTATATGCTTAAGCTGTACTCAGACAAGCTTATAGTTATTCATAGTAACAATTAAAACCCTTTTCCCTACAATCCTGGTTTGACCTCCAGGCTCCCTTAACCAGATGGACAGATTGTATCAGAAAAGACCTTTAATCTACAGTGCGGTAGTTAAAGGCTGGAAGTACCAGTGTAATAAACTTCTATCTTATCGTATGGATAGTGCATCACCTGGTGTCAGAGTATTTATGCCATGGGTCTCTGACTTGGCTGTACATGCTGGTTTCCTCACAAAGTTTTATTTCACCAATATTATTTTACATTATTCAAGTGATATTATACAATACGTACATGAATCCCATAAATCAGAGGTACGTGTCTTGAGTTCGAACTCAAGACCTACACGACTTTCTAGTTACACCTCTAGGCTATCACTGCTTCCACCTACCCGAGCTCTCTCACTTGCTCCAGCTGCTTATAACAAACTGCAATGGGCTTAGAAATATTTTGGAAAACATGAATGCTATAAAGTTGATGGATCCATCAAGTAATCTAACTCCGAAGCCAACTGTCCACCTCATATCTCTTTCCAGATAAAACTTGAACACAGCCAATGCACAGACAGACCAGTCCCCGAATGCAAGACTGTCGGCCAACATGGAGTCCTGGCCCTGAGCACCAACCACTACTATGTCTGCCTAACCAAGGACGGAGTACTACACCCTCAGATCTTCATCTGCCCCCACGGCTGGCACTTCTGGGGTGAATACTGCCAACCAGAACCTGAGAAGAAACCAACTGAGGAGACAGTAACTATCAAGGATAGCTCAGAAGAAAAAGGATCAGAAGAAACTGCTGATGCTACTGAGAGTTCAACAGTTGAACCTACCACGAATAGAATGGATAGCTTCTTCTCTACAGAGAAGTCGACGACTTATGCTGCCGATACCTTTTTGGCAGACAAGATAGATCTTGCAAATTATGAAAATCCTGCTGATGATCCTGAAAATAATAATAATGATTTTGCCATGTCTATTGAGTATGGTTGGTAAGTCATTATTTAGGTGTAGGTTAAAAATATTCTGAAAATACTGAGAAAACAAATTTTAATGTAGGTGATACTTATTTAAATCCATTTAACAATACAGTTAGAACTATAAAAGCAGAAGAAGTATTTGAATCCAAAATCGTCGAGATAATTTCAATTGAATAAAACCCTAAAAACAACTTAGGTTTCCTTTCATTAACACTGCCTCATGGGAAAACTTGTTGGACCTACTCTTGCTAGAGTAAGTAATTGGTTTGCTCACCGCTTCTTTTGAAATTACCGCTTACATGTTTTAATTTTTTCCTTACAGCTACTTATTCTTTTAGCTTTAGGTACTGTTGAGCTAAAGTAAGACCGACCTATTAAAAATAAAGACTCCTCCAAAAGACAATGGTTTTCAACTTATCACCTGAAGAGTACTGTTGAGCAAAAATCTAATTCTGTCATCATGGTTCACAATAGGACAATCGCGACCGATACCGACCTTCGTGGTGGTACAAAGACAGTGTTATCGCTACCATCTCAGCCGAGCCCCGCAGTCAAGGCACAAGCGAGAAGATACGACAACATGTAACTTTGAAAAAATATTATTATTAGAAAACTACTCACAACCGTCGTGCGTGTAGTGGAAGAGGCGACGTAAGGGTCAGCAGAAGGTGGCCTGTCGCTTCTGCCTACCCCCATGGGAAAAAGGCGTAAGTTAATGTAATGAGAAAAGTGGCAAAAATACTGGCAATCAGTCTTACCAAGAGGTACCATGTTTCTCTTTCCTCCACAACCCATAAACTGGGTTGTGGAGAAAAGATTACAGATAGTCGCTTCGTGTAAAAGTCTGTAAGCTGCAATCGGTTTGATTGGAAGCCGACCCCAACATTATTGGGAAAATTCTATTCAGAATTTCAGATGATGAATGAGAAAAGTGACCGTGGCACATAGATGAACAATGAAAACTAACCAAAGGTTCCCATTTAGATCTTTTACAAGAGTGAAGACCTGTATTATGTTGTAGTATAAATAACAATCGTCTGACCGTCACAAGCTTGTAAAATAATTTCATTGATTTAATGCCTGCCTCGTTGCTCTAGTGGTATCAAGCACTACTGCTGACCATGAGCTCTTGGGTTTGATTCCTAGATTGGACAGAATGTTACTGCATTTTAGTAATTTCTCAGAACCAGTCTGGAGCCTGGATCTGTGATCAGGTTATGGCTTTGACATAGAAAACAAACAAAACTGGCGAAATTTTGATTAACACCTCTGCGTTACCTATCGGGGATTACAGGCGTAATGTTTTGGGTTCATTGAATGAGAAATTATAAAATAATAATCATTTATTTCAAACTTATGATCCATAATTTAATGATGTTGATGTTTTTAATGTTGTTTATAATGTTTACAAAACATTTTAAAATAATCACTAGATGAATAGGCAAGATGTCTTTACGTGGTATTTGTCAGATATGAACATGAAAAACATCCAATTACTGAACAGGTGCATCTGATTTATTAACTGGCTACCGCTTTTCGCTTGGACCACACAGAATTCTTGCTTTAAAATTAGATATAGAAAACGAATTCCGTTTATGAATTCTTGCTTCCCATACCTGTCACACGCTTTCATGATGACAAGACGTTTATTAAGAAGTGTTAGTGAGACCCTGAATATATCTATGTGTTCACAGATAGGTTCATTAATAGGTACATGTGTTTTTTTGCTTGCGGTGAAAATTAGAACCTAATTTGCAATTTTATTTGAATGATTCCGTACGTCCGAATGAAAACCGGAAACCATGTGCTAATACAATTTTACAAAACATGTAGAACGGGGCTCCCGTCATAGTCATTCGAGAGCAAAAATATCATTGGCAATTCATCACTCCTCGCGGTGTCAATTTTGGTGACACTGTGTGATTAACTACCTAACTAACTCTCGTTTCTGGAGATGGCGGCTTAGCATAGTAACACGTGGACGTGATGTTAAAATTCCTACAAAATGTAACGTCACCAAAGTAAAACAACTTTGTTGTCTCAACAACCGATAACGCTAAATACTTGATAACTTAACTATTACTGCAACCGCCTCTAACTTACACCATACACCACGCAAGATTAACGGTAAACAAAAAGATGCACCTTTGACATTATACTTTGACACTGCATACAATTTTCCGCTTATCGCTCCCGCTACCTCCTCTGATTGAACCCACACATTTTCTGCACTTCTTTTTTTTTTTTTTTCGTATGGGAAGTCATCAAATGACTTCTCCCGCTCTGGGCGGAGCAGGAGGGAGTGTCAGACTTTTACTGACTAAAACCCATCCATGTTCCTTCATCGCCCTTTGTGTTCCGGGGCCACGGTATCTCTTTCAAACAGTCCCGCAACCCCGGCAGGCATCGGTCCTTGCGGACCCCTTCCTTTTTGCTGACTCTCTTTGAGGCGCACGTGGAACACGAACGCGCCGTCGACACGGCCTGTCGTCATGAGACGGACGGACGGCGAGCTAGCCCATAGCCCACCGTCCACAGGCCCGCGACACATTTTCTGCACTTTGATTAACAAAAACACGTAAACCTTTGACATTAAATTAAATGGAATTTCGTGTAATGAACTAATGATTTATCAGTCTTTACTTTATTATTAACTACTGGCTACTGTTTATTACTGCCAGTCGCAGTTGGCACATGCCATACTGAGTATTTTTGTTGTATAGGATGAAAATCGGTACTGTTTTGTAAGGTTTCGTAATAAAGATCTGTTATGATTCTAATATTGGCTTGTAATAATACATTGCATTTCAGACAGACTTGCGAAAAAACGACAACCTTTAGGAAACTGTGTGAAATTCTGATTGTCCTTTTATTGAAGCCTGACTAGAACAGTAGGTACAGTCGTGGTCTTTTCCGCCTGACCAGTTTTTTTTTTTTTTCGCTTAAATCATGCGGAGGCGCCGAGCTACGCCCCCTCAAAGTTTGATCCTATTAGGAAAGCGTCAACTTTGGCACGCAAAATAACAATAACTCTCGTTTGGCGTACGTCGTCAGTGCGCTTGGCCGATTCGGTATCTTTTCATTCATTATTTCTATACAAAGTCAACGGGGTGGGGCTAGAGAGCGTTTATGTTGCGAGTGCAAGCAAAAATTAGCTTAGTGGTGATCTGGCGGGAGTGTCAATCATGACCAAAGAAACAATTGTGACACACAAGTAACCCACATCTGACTATAATATCCCTCACATGTGCTACACACCATTTGTGTTAACAGCATACAAAATATGAACAACTCTAACACAGAATGAATGAGATTCTCTATAGAGTGGAAAAGTCAGAGTGACTACATACTCGCTTCCGCTTACAAAACCGCTTTCTGATCAATACATACACCACACAGCTTTTGTATAGGGCTAACGTTGTACACAATACCTTAACGAGTACCTTAATTTTAAAATAAATAAATATCGCTAGACATTACACACAGCACCATCTAGTGCTACACTAAGCAACGAGGCTTGTGTCGTGGACACCAGATAGTTGATATACTACATAGATACTTACTTACTTTTTAAACATAGAATAAATGAAGTTTTCTTAGTGCCAAGATTCTAGCATGGTTCCCGCTACGTACCTCGCTTCCGCTGATGGAACCGCTCTCCACTCCTCACATAAACCACACAGCGATTCTGCAGGGCTAACGGTGTACAAAAAACGGGCACCTCTGACATTAGACACTAGAATTGCATCACAGTTCACCGTGGGAAGCTTACCTATAGACGCGTACGCCACTAAGAGATTGGAAGTATGGAGAGAGATTCTTAATAACAAGCAATGCTGTTTTCTACGATTTTTAACCGACTTCAAAAAGGAGGAGGTTCTCAATTCGATTGTTTTTTTTTATCATTATCTACCTAGCCTATTCCCAAACAGGGGTCAACTTCCAGTATAACATGATACAGATGAACACCAGTTTTCTACAGCTCCTTAACTGTTGAAAAACTATATTCTTGTTCCATGTTACTGGGAAATAGGCCTCCACTCTATCAGAGGGTGTGGCGGTCCAGTGTAAGTTGGTTAATGTCACATGTTTGCACATACATGCCTCCTTTTTATGATTTAGCGAAATGTGAGAACAATGGAGATGAAAAAAATACACAAAGCAAACTGTGCAATGTTGGTATCAGAAGGACAAATTCAAACGAGCATAGTTCAGAGTATACACCTGTACCTGCTACAACTGCCTGTTAGGGATGAAACCATACACCACTGATTCACGTTTCACAAACGGATTGATTTAAATTATTACCCTAGCCACAATGACCGATTCTATAAGCTTGCATGCACAGAAGAAACAATTAAGAAAAACCATGACATCATCACATTCCAACTTATAAACAAAAACATAAACACACCCACTAACAACTGCCATTATTATTATTATTTATAATAATAAAATATAATCCTTTTGTAAAAACAAATTAATAATCAAAAACTGTAGCAATGTCATCAATTATGTCAACTATTACCATATTGACCTTTTGTTAAAATGGATCATAACTTTGATAAATGAGGTGTTTTATATGTAAAGTAGTTTCCTCAAAATCTTCGTTGCAATGAATCATAGGTTTAACTTGAATACCGCTAAGGTGTGCTGGGACCAGATGGATGAGTTGTCTAGAATATTTGCAACACCAAGCATAGTCATGCTGATCCCTTGCCGCTTCCAAATTACTTAAGTTCAAGACCACAGTTCAACATCAACAATAAGGCAAACTGAGACTGGAAACATGAATTAATACTTTTCTGGGACCTTCATCATCATCATCATCAGCCTATAATGTTCCCACTGCTGGGACACGACCTCCTCTCAATGAGAGGGAATGGGCTATAATCCACTACGCGGGCCCAGTGCGGATTGGTAGATGTCACATGTCTTTGAATTTTTGGTTCTAGGACATGCCGGTTTCCTCACGATGTTTTCCTTCACCGTTTTGAGAGCAGTGGTGATGAAATAAATTACAGAAAGTAATGCGCCTGTCTGGGTTCGAACCCACGACTTACTGTTCGTAAGTTGGGCCTGCCACCAATGGGCCACCGCTTAGATACTGTTGTATTATTATTTAATAACAGTGCTCAATCCCTGTTCTTCTGAAAAGGTCAGTGGCTCATAAAAGACTGCAATGATCTTTTGTAAAAAAATTCATAAGTCGATTGGTTGGAAAATATACGTTGTCTATAGCAAAGAGGAAAACGCTGCCTCTGATTATTATTATACTTCAACCATAGTTTCTTCAATTGTAGAAAAACACTTTAGCATAGTTAGACTATAATATTTCCAGTGTTGGGACACACACTCGTAGCGAGGAGCCTTGTATCCATCCTCCAGCCGGGCTCAGTGGGGATTGGTGGAAGTCACATTTAACTTACTATTCCTGGACTTCCAGTGATATAGTTTGCAAAAAATATGATTTGCAAGAATTATAATAAAAAACAAATAACTCACTCCACACTATCCAGCATCGGTGCGAGCGTTTTGTCAGCCAAAATGCCAAGTCGATTCGAGACTTCAGACCGCTACACTATGTACTGCGACTGAGGCGCCTTGATACATCGTGACTGTGCTAAATTTCGATTTTACCAAGATACTCCAACACCAACACCGTTGTTAGACATTATTAATTTGATCTATTTTTTTTTGGATTTTGGATTGTATCCTTAATTGTTAGTTTTTGCAAATTGATAGCAGCCGGGCTTAAAACATCTTTCTTATTTTTTGCAACAGTAAAAACAGTTACTTTAAAGGGTGCAGTGTCATTGTTATTGGAACAGAAAGTCTTAAAAGGTTTCGTTCCTCTTAATACTTTTAATCAAGCAACTATTTATAGATACCCATTTCTTTTCAATTTCTACACATTTTATTAATAACGTAACAACTGCACTAACAGCATACAAACTCAATCAACGTCTATTTAGAAAATCTCGAAAGGCTCAACTCATAAAAAAGCCATAACTCATCATTTCCACAGAACCACGGCGCGAACACGCAAAATCCAATCAAAAGTACCAAGAAGTGTTGCGCCAATCACATTTTAAGACACACATTTACCGCCAAAGCCGTTCAAGCGGGCACCTTGCTTCACCATTCATTACTGTACCGTACAAACTGATGCACTCGTTGCTAGCTCGAAAAAGCCCGTCTCGAAAAGCCTGAAAAACTTCTTGTAAAAGCCTGTATCGCTCATTTTGAGACCCACTGTTCAATTTTGTTTGGCACTACCCCAACACTGTTAGTTCTCATTTTGAGTTTGAAACTGACATTCGCGAGTTGTGTTCTTCTTTCAATTTAATTTATTTTGCTGCCAGTGTTTTTTTTTTGTGGCTGTTTGATTTTATTTTCGTTTGCAGAAGGAGGTGAGTTGCTATTACTATTTTGCTTTTTTTTTTTATTTCTCTTTTCAATTTCAAGTGAAATCTATTTCGTTTCTTCAGTTTCTGAAAACAAAAACATTCTCTAAACGTAAATTGAATCAATTTTCCTTTGTGGCTGTGCAATGATTTTAATTAATTTACTTATGCTACCACATAATGAATTCTATGTTACAAAGAAAACTATAATAATAATGTTTTTATGTGTTAATTGTATGTGTGTTAAATCATTGATCAACGATACAAAGCCTATCAAATTAACATCGACAGCAAAAAACTAATTGCGGTTCTCTGTTGTTCAAACAAAAAACATAAATAGTATAAAAAAAAACTGTTTGTGCGTATGTTTATGTTTTTTACGAGTTTATTTTGCGTTTAAGTTGTTATTTTTTTGTTTGTTTGTAGTAACTTGTCTGTCTGGGTTTTAACTGTAACTATAAATCAGTTTCTTTTATTTACTTTTATACTCGTATCTACTTTAATCATTGATTCAGTTTACTTGAGATTTCTCTAGCATCTAATCCATCCATAAAATATCCATCCATAGAAACAAATCTCACACATGTACAGTTAACCACACCAGCAGTAGTTACAATTTAGCATTAAAAGTGACTTTATTTCGTCGCAGTAGGGTTGATTTTCGTAGTGCAAGTATTGCTACTGATGTGCAGTTGACTGTACTAATAATATAGACGCAGAACAACGTATAAATGTCTTTAGATATATTAATTTCACACGGGAATTGAACCTATGACCCACAATACAAAAGCCATTTACCTAACAACCACTGCACCATAAGACTTCCAATCGTTTATTCGACACAGTTTCTTCAACTATTATTCAATTAAACTCAATAGTTATTACCAGTAATAACAACAACGTACAAATATATTATTCCGTTAACTCCTCCAACTAAGAGCGCTTGTGTTAAGTGCCTCAGCCGAGATCCGAACCTGCGACCTATCGATCGAATCTTAAAGTGCCAATTTACTTCCTTGTCGAAAGGGGTACTGGAATCTAGATAGCCTATTTGTGAAACTGGCTTAGGAATATTGAAATTATCTAAGCTAGATAGAATTTTTTTTTTTATTTAAAAATATTAAGTTTTCAAACTGACATTGTATGAATGAATGTATGAATCTGGATGGGTATATGAGTAGAGGAAGACCAAAGAAACGATTGATGGAATGTGTTAAGAATGATATAGCAAGAAAAGGAGTGTCTGATGAGATGACGAAAAATAGAGAAGTATGGAAGACAAAGACATGCTGCGCCGACCACAAATGAATTGGGATAAGGGCAACTAGGATCACTAACATTATCGTTAACACTGAAAACGGAATAATTACCAAGTTTATCAGAGATCGTGGGTCGTGCTTTTAACAGCGCCGAAATATCGGGAACTCAAAACAAATAGTAAGCATGGTAACATGGTCCCGTTTCAGTGTTAATTTTAAAAATGTTTGTCCCAGCTGAAGGTGCAGTCAATAAGCATCTGGCAGGTACAGATTGTGGGCTGGAAGCTCACAGATTGTTCAGAAGGTACCTATTGTTGTTGACTCCTGTGTCTGGAGTTTGTTCGTATCGCTTTAACCTAACCTTTATCTCAAAGGCTTTTATTTGTAAATATAACAGCTGATTTGAAACGGTATTTAGCCATTTCGTTTCATAGTAACGTTAGATTAGACCTCGAAAACACGGATATGTAACCTACAGAAACAAATCTTGCATACACATGATACTCTGACCCTTTCCGGTGTGGGTATAATGTGCATGGACGGGCTATTATTTTTAATTGTTTTTTAAAAACTAAAGAAATCAATATTTGATTGTTACGAACAAGAATTGAACTTGCGATCAGTCTTGCTGAGCAGCAGTATGACAACAAAGTCATATTGATTTCGATAATGTTGGTGTACTACACATAGTACATCACTGCCTTACCTTTCTGGGACACATGCGTGATGTTTTGGACTCTGTTCAATAGCTGATATTTGTGTGACCGTTGCACTGCCAAATAGGTCTCGAGTTCGAACCCAAGACACGCACTTCTGATTTTCCGGATTCATGTGCGTATTGTATAATTATCACTTGCTTCGGTGAAGGAAAACATCGTGAGGAAACCAAAACCAGCTGGCCTGAGAGTTATTTCTCGACGGCATGTAAAGCCATGTCGGAGACCCACGGGCGGCATAAAACTCTAACACCAGAATAGGCACTGAAAAATGAAAGAAACAACCTGATATTTTTGCTGATATTATTGGCATTTTTCACGGGTGACCACTGAAAACTAGCGCTGTCCCATAGCACAGCATCATACTGAGTGGTAGCCAGCGTGTTGCAGTCACGACGTGCAAGCTATCAACTTTTTTTGGTTGTGTTCGGTCCTGTTGTATTTATAAATAGTTGTTTTGTATTGTATGTATTTTTTGTCACCTTGTGTGCACGTGTATGTCCCTGCGACAAGTAAATATTTTTTCTTTCGTCGGTTTTTTTTATGTTTTATTTACTGACTAAAAATAATCGTCTCGGCCCAAATCGATAACAGTATTCTAAAACTAAAAGTGAATCAATAACAGTAACGCGATACCGATACCGTTTCAATACTTATTAATTTATTTTGTCGGCAAAATGGAATGAAACCGCTTTGTTTTCATAGCGGTATTGTTACTTTTGAACTGGTAGTTAACACTAACCAACCAGTAACTTTAACTCTTAATTTATAATGACTATTAATTGCCTATTTCAAGTAGTTTTTTAGATAAAGGGAATCTTTTCATTTTATTTAGCATCTAGGACATAGAGGCCTTTGTGAGAGATTAGCCGGGGAGAGAACCGTGGAAGGTTATGGGGGACACCTTTGCCCAGCAGTGGGACAATATGAGTTTATATGAAAAAATCTAGGAACCTACTTCTCCTCGACTGCCTCATTACTGATTCCTTACCCAACTTTTCGGGAATTACGGGCGTGATGTTATGTCATGTGGCCCAGATGCTGGATTAGTGCCTAGTCGATGGTTATAGGCTCGCTATGAAATAACTTAACATATTATGTTATGTTCAGTTCATATCCTACTTCCGTTTTGTTAAGAAACTGACCCTCATGCAACACATATAAACCAGCTCTAGATTTGCAGCGGCTTGATCAAACTACGGATGGATGCTATTTACTAATCGATTCATGAAATCGGACTGCTTAACATCGATCATGCGAATATCCGCCCTTGTAGCTATCTAAAACTATTATCAGTTTACAGCATATACTTATCGTTTATTCAAATCAGATTCCATCACAGATAGCCTGGAGCTAAAATTAGTTGCTGTAGTCAAAATAATTAATACTCAGTTGTTGTTCAAATGTTACTACGCTTCACGAATTGCGCCGTAAAACGGTAGTTTTGGTAATTGAAACCTAAATGTTAACTGCTTCTGAGTAAGACATACAGAACACAAGTTAATTAGTAGTTAGAATTAATACAATAAACTGTAAAGAGTTGGGATTGGATATTGAGACTCCTTCGTGCTTGGAAAAGTATGTTATAGGTGCGGTCCAACCAACTGGACTGCGGACTTTGACAGATCATCATCTGCCTAGCCGTTGGGGTCTGTGGCTGAAAAAGTGGTCTGTGGCTCTTGGCTATCAATTTGTAGAACTTTGACACTCGTTACAGGTAGTGGCCCGAAAGTCTGACAATCAGTCTCCCAAGGGGTATCGTATTATCCAGCACTAACTCTAGTGACTGCCTGTCTGACCTACAACCCGGTCAGACAGGCAGTCGCTCCATGTAACATACTGGTATTCAGCTGCATCTGGTTAGATTAGAGCGGGCCCCAACATAGTTGGGAAAAAAAGCTATGCAGATGATGAGATACACTTCTGCCCTTCGGAAAAAACAGGAGTTCGGAAAACGCTGAATTAAATACCCACCGCTCACAGAAAAACGTCTCTTTAAAAGTAATTAACATCGAAAATCTTTCCTCTCAACGCAAAATTGAGAGAGGTGACCCCTCTGGGACAACAAACGACTCTACTTCGTACGTGACGATTGGCTGAAAAGACTATTTTCTGAAAGAAATTCCCATTTAATTCTTAGTCTTTTTTAATACGGCGTGGACGGATCTAAATTGGTAGTATAGGCCTTATGGGGTTATGGCATGCCATCCATAGTTCACGGTTGGAAAGCTGGATACAGACTCCGCTGGGTAGATCTAACGAAACTTATGTTAGCTTTTTTGATAGCAAACTATAAATGAGATGCTGTGTCTTTTTATACAATGTCAAATTGTCCAACAAAAAACACAATTACAATTATTTTGTTTTATCTTTTTTGGATGTTACCGGTACCCTTCATGGCAGTCGAGTTTCACTAGCCAGTTTAATTTTATCGCGTATACTTGAATTCGACAGTCGTTACGGGTAGTCAGTGGTTCGAAAGTCTGACAGCTAGTCTTACCAAAGGATGTATTAACCAGTAACTAGGTTGTGGAAGTCAGATAGGTCACGGTCCATATAATTGTTTTGCAGTCAGGTTTTCCCCGGGTTAGCCTCTTGGTTAGACAGATGAAGATACTACCTCACTTGATGCTGATGGTAAGCGATGATTCTGGCCAAAACTCGCGCACACTTTGCTAGAAGTAGTCTATACAATTGTGACTAAAAAGATCGGTCAACGGAACTCAACTAACAGATCAGAATTCGGTACGTGATGGGTTTCCACCATGACTCGAATGTAATTTGTGCTCAATTTATTGTTGCTACAAGCAACAAGCAAATTCGTTCAACATTCCATTAATTTACGTTTATTAAAACGCAATATCGATAATGAGCAGCCGCGCAATCAAACAACCTAATTATGTACGCTGCACCGTCAGCAACGTAAATGAGTACAGACTAGTAGTATAAATTAGAACAGTTAGTAGAGAGTTTTAATTTCTTTGCCGTCGGTACCAATTTAGGGATAGGACGATAAATGAGTGTGGAGCCATGAAACTAGCCAAGATAACGCTTTTAGTGGATTTGTATTTGTTTTAGAATGTCGTCTTTTTTCCCGACTTTTTAAATAGGAGGGAGTGATGTATTTCAGTGGCAATAAAATCAATGAATCAAACAGTCACCGACTTTCGAAAGTAAAGTTATTTTTGTAATTGTTTAGTGTTTTTTCGGGAAGTGGTTTTTTTTTTTTTTGCAAATGTATTTTTTATTTAAGTACCCTTTTCTAGTATGATGAATGATATCACACATCAACACGGTCTAGGGATATTTCATACTCACTCACTACTCGTTGCCGATGTGTTATGAACATCATGGGCGCTTTCTCAGACTACTAACTTCAAGTTTATAAACACAAATTAAATGATTTTTCTATTTTTTTCAGTTTTTACTCACAAATTAAAAGTTCATTCATATACGGTTTCCGTCTATGCTTCATTTTTTTTCCATAAAATCCTGAAATTTTAATCTATACCTTAACCATTATTAAAAAATGGTAGAATATTAAATAACGTATCTTTTAAATATATACATGTCATATAAATAATTAACACATTGATAGTAATTCGCTTTTTTTAAAATATCCCTAGACCGTGTTGATGTGTGTATTTATTTGATAGGTAGGTAACATAAGTTCTTATTGTCTATTTATTTCACTTTATTCGGCATTTTGGCCTTACAAATATTTAGATTTTACATTTTGGTATATTATCAGCATGCAGATACTTATCAATATTACTTATAGTACTTAATATGAGTGAGATCTTTAAAAAGTGGCTGGGTCAGACAGTATGTGGAAGGTGGATTACCGGGTTGTGATGCTGCTGGGAAAAGTCTTATGGCCAGCAGTGAACTGAGATAGATGAATGGATTGATGGGTTTTGTGAGTCATGGTTGAGTAGATTTTTTCTTTTATCATTGTAATCTGGACCTTCTAAAACGACTAATGAAGCCGAAAGGCACTTGTTCTCCTCGTCACTGTGATCATTTCTTTGTTCTAGACCATACCTGGGAACCTTCTAGTTACGAAGAAATTGGGGATCAAAGTTCCAATTTTTTCAAAAGATTTTTTTAGAGTCACCCTGAGTACAGCCTGTATGTTATGCCAGACTCCTGATTTGTTTCACCATTGATGATTCTCATTTATCAACTTACGGGGCCACGATATTGACATTTCATATTTTAAGACAGAAATAACTAGGAATTTTATGATTCGTTTTTTTTAATAAAATCAGATTGTGTTGTGTGTTTTTAATATTCTGTATTATTTGTTTAATGATAATTATGTTTTTTTTTTTGATGATTTGTTTGATGTTAAATATGATTTCAGTGTATATTTAGATGTGTTTATGGTGTAGATGTTTTCCGTATTATTGTTTTGTTTGGTACTTCTATTATGTCTTTGTGTTACCTACTTTGTTCATTTAATGTACCTAATGTAAAAAATATATCGTTAATTTTCATGCTATTGTTATGGTGGAATGTGTGCTCTATAACACCCTGTATTACCACATTTTATGCGAATAAATATACTTACTTACTTACTATCACTTGATAATCGTTTTGATACGGCAAAACTGATAAGATACAACTTCAGAAAGAGAATACGAAAAAATAAAATTTTCCAGGTCATCAAGGAAACAACACTATAATAAATCATTCTTATTTTATACGAACATGTTTGTAATCGTGCCTTTTATTAAATCGTAAAGTTTCAATGTTTTCAAGATAATGTCAAATATTTTTGTCCATTTACAAAACCAAGGCTGTACTGTTGCTACTTGTACGAGTAGACATACAATGTCATTATCGTGATCAGGTTTTAAAAGATTAATTATATATGCACCCCGATTTTGTAACGAAACTGTAATTTAAAATGTATCAGTTGTATCGAAATTTACGAGTTTACTTGATGCGGCAGAACTCGAAATAATTAACAAGGTGATTTAAAGGACGACATTTAAAAAATAAATTAAAAATATAATCGTTTGTCTTTTTTAATAAACATGGACATTAGTCTTAATGACAAAAACACAGGAAAGTGTTGTTTAATAAATGGACTCTGTCACTTGTCTCATGTATTTATGCATCTAGATGCAAATACTCATTTAGGAAGGTAGTATTTTAATGCTACTTGTGCAACAGAGAGATAATAATATAATATTGCTGTTGTTTCTGGTTACTTAAACATACAAAAATTAATGAGTAAAACAGTGTTAAAACTTCGAAACAATTTACTCATTTGCAAAACACGTAGGAATTTAATTTCCGACTTTCGTTCATTGTTTTTCATCTCGATGGCTTAAATTTAGTCCTACCAGTACCTACATAGCGACCTGAACAGCATTAATTATCATTAATCTTGTAACTTTTTTTTTATCAGTACCCAATTGAATTCAAGACAACAAATAAAATCGTCTAACACGCCAATTCCCTTGCCCCACGACACCTTGACAAAACTGCTCAACAAATAAATTGTTTTATCGGCAATCCCGTGATGTCGACTCCATGCCGTTATTGTTCTGCATTACGGCTCTATTTCGGATATAAACGAGCTGTCGCAGGTTTATTAGTTGTAATAACGTCTTCTCTTCTACTGTTCGATGGAGCGTGATTTTTATTACCTTTTTGGAAAAGAATTTAATGATTTATTGACTGGACTGCCTCGTTGGTCTAGTGGTTGTAAGCAGGACTGCTGAGCAAGAGCTGGGTTCGTTTTCCGGGTCGGGTTAAGAGATATTGGGTTTCTCTATCAGGAATTTCTCAGTAGCAACCACGGAGTCTGGATTTGTGCTCGGTTGATGGCTTTGGCGAAATGTGGGTGTACCCCTCTGCCTTACCCTTCGGGAATTATAGGCGTGGTGATAAGTGTCAAAAGATACATTTCCATTAGAGACAGAAAGCGAAACAAAGCTAACGAAATACTCCATCCAGTGTTTTAATAGCAACATATCACGTTAATGACTACAAAACGTTTTCCACGCTCGAGAAACTTACTAGTACTTTCTAGGTTCAAAGACCTAGCTTTCTCCTAGGTCTAGTGATGCTCTCGCGATGCCTAGGCTAGATATCTTCAAGATAGCGTCTCGGTGAGACGGGGTAAGCTGAGTATGTGGTGAGATTTTATGTTCGAAACGTAGAATGATTAGTATCGTGTGTTGTGTTAGGATTTATTTAGGAAGAATTAATTATTTGAGACCTCTGCTACTTATTTATTATTAAAAAACAAATCCGCGGGTCTATATGTTTTAACCGTGTATATAAACAGTAGAACTCCAACTCCTAATAGGTATTAGGAGTTGGAGTTGGAGTTATAAGAGTCTTTTTACACCCTTTAGTTACCTAACTAAATGGTGTAAAAAGACTCTTAACGAAGCCGAAAGGCACTTGTTCTCCCAGTCATTGCGACGTGTAGTGTAGTGACATACTCTAATACATTATACGTAAAACGTTGAGATTAAATATAAATTTAAAATTGTTGTTCTAGACCATACCTGGGAACCTTATAGTTACGGATATATTGGGAGTTAACGTTCCAACTTTTTTACAAGTTTTGTTTTAAATACATGTTTTTAATGTAAGGTTTTTACTTCAAACACCTTCACGACCCCCGTACTATTCAAACCATCCATCAGAACAATGTTTTAAGTGCGTTACATTGAGTCCTACCAAAAAACGTGATTTTTCACCCCAAAAAATGAAGTTATTTCCCAGTAAAAAAAATTGCGTAGGGTTACTTAGTTTGATGTACATAATGCTTGGTTGACGGCTTCGTGAAGAGTCTGTTTACACCCTGTATATTTTTCTAGGATGAACTACATCATTCAACAAAAATGTTTAAGTTCATGTAAGGTTAAGGAGTGTTAATATGGATGTGGTATAGACCATCAAACTGAACTTCCATTCCATTCTAACTCAACGCGTAATAAAATATCAATATCTACTCTATTCTACCCAAATGTATGGGACAGCATTTTTTTTTCTGTTTGCCTACGATGTTGGTCCCATACAGAAAGTTGTTTAGTTAGATGGTCTGTGCCGCACCCTTTATTATGACCACACCATTCTGACACATGCCGTATTATAACATAGTCCAATAAACACGTATTTCTCTTTCCAAATAATAATATGTAATTCCAATATTTCAGCACGTTCAGACCTTCGTCTATTATTTAATTAAGAAAAAGGTTTTCTTCCAATGTTTTTCTTGACCATAATACTGTTGGTATTTCATCTAGAAAAGTAGAAACATCGGCTGTCAGTTTCTTATGATGATTGACACCAATTAATAGCTGGACAACCGCTCGGGAAATTGTTGGATTCTAGCGTTTCCCGTGTCTCGGTCTGCTTTGAAAAACGATCGTTGTTTTTATGAATTCGCGTTTTAGGAAAGTGTGAAGGTTTATGTATCCTGTGACGATTTAACTAACTTCTGTTATTTTAAGCAAATCAGTTTTAAATATTAGTTTTATGAAGCTACTAATGTACTATGTGATATTCAAATTAAAGTAAAACCTAGAGCCACCTTCTTACCAGCGTTTCATTTTGCAGCATATTATGGATACTGCTGGATAATTGAGTCAAATTCTTTGTCAATGCCGTATGGCAATAATGGAATTGGGTTGCTAGTGGCAATGTGTTTTAAACTTTGTCTTTGGTTGTCGGGTACACGACAGGCTTTGGATAGTTTTAGATCTAATAGGTAAAAGTTAAAGCACTGGTGTAGGGTCAGCTGTTAGTTTTAAACTACATTTTGAAATTGTTCAACTGGTAGAAATAAAAAGATAGAAATATAGTGCCCGCCGTATTGCATTGCAATCAATGGAGAAGGCTGGTTTAAGCTGATTGTAGATGGCGCGTCCATAGCTTAGACCCAATCTGACCAACGAGGTCAAACTATTTTGAAATATAAAATGACATTGACAGATTTTCAAACAATGACGATGTTTGGTTCAAGCGATGCTAGCGCCATTAGTTCCACAGTTGCCATCCCCATTCAGATGAATACTACCAATAGTTTATTACTTTTTCTATTTTTTTTTCACGAGTTGTTTTTCTTCTTTTGTAAGCAGCTACTTAGATGCAGATGAATTTTTGTAAGTTGATTATTTTTGAGAATACTTTCTTTTGATTTGTCATCTGAAGATAGAACTTTCATGTCGTTGTTTTGTAGGCAACATAGATTTAAGAAAGAAGATGGTAGATCTAAAGCGAAAGGCATTTGGTATAAGCGAGGATACAGATTTGGGCAGAAATTATGTTAAGTTAGCACTAAGGCTACGTTCTGGACACTATCCATCGGCAAAGTTTGCTTTCTTAATGCGAAAGGTCGCATCCCCAAATTGTGAAATATGCAACAAAGTTGAAGATGTGCAACATTTGCTGATGAAGTGCGTTAAGAATAAGAATGAAAGGGAATCATTGATTAGGGAATTTAAATTAAATATTCTGGACGTTGGGCTGATCCAAATCATTTTAGCAAACCCTACATCAACGATTGCAAAGAGGTTGTGTGGCTTGGTGAAGATATCTAGTCGATGATTCTCTTTCTAATAGGCACAATAGGTACATAGTAAGTAAATATTCTGTATATGTAAATAGGTAATAAGGTACGATGGGGTTGGCATATCCGTATGGATAAAAACCCCTTTATGTTTCCAAAGAAAAAAAGATGGTAGACACAGATTAATAGTAGGATATGCAGGTATATACAAATACAATCATCATCTGTCTTTTCCCAACTATGTTGGGGTCGGCTTCCAGTCTAACCGAATGCAGCTGAATACCAGTATTTTACATGGAGCGATTGCCTATCTGACCTCCACAACCCAGTTAGTACCCCTTGGTAAGACTGGTTGTCTGACTTTTTGAGCCACTGACTTCCTGTAACGACTGTCAAAGATCTACAAATGACAGCCGGGACCAACGGCTTAACGTGCTTTCCGAGGCGCGGAGGAAACTCGGTATGTAATGGGTGGTCACCCATCCACAGACCAACCTAGGCAAGCACGGCTTAACCTAAAGATCGACCCGAGCGGCTGTTATTATTTAGCCACGAGCTCCTCCTTAAAACTAAATACAATATTACTAAGTAATTAAATATAATATGGACTATTTACCTACTTTTACTAATATTTATCCTTATTACCCAAGGAATGATAAATGTTTTGTAGGTACATTAAAGCAATAATGAGCAATTGATTTATGATTCATTCGGCGACCTTCGTTAACAAAGAAAGTGACTAAACGTTGATACCGCAACAGCGTTACTCATTTGTTCATTATTAATTTTGTAGGTATCGATGTTTTGACCACGAGGCAAGTGAAGAAAAAGAAAAAGGAGGGAAAGACTATTTGAGCTTTATGGCCTTAAGCCTTTTATAAACACTGAAGCTTTTAACAAGTATGTTGCTAAGTATTCAAAAATTTTTAGAAATACGTGCAAGGTTGCTAAAGCACTGCACATTAGCAACAAGATCAAAACAGCAGAAAATAAAATAAAGACAGTTTGGAAAGTTATAAATAACGAGACTAACAGGAAGAAAATACGTAACACTAGCTACACATTAGATACAGCGTGTGGTCCTAAAAGCTCAAATCAGGAAGTAGCTCAAGAATTTGTAAATTCCTTTACCGATATACCACTAAAAACAACGGAGGCTCTTATTTCCTCACCTGAACTCTCAATTGGCTTATTAAAGGCGAATGTGTCTGGCTGCCTGGCTGAATTTAAATTTAAACACATTAACCCTATGATAGTTATTAAAACTTTCCGGCAAATAAAAATCAAACTAACCGAACATCTATGGGGAATGTCTGTCAAAGTTTGTACATCCATACTTGAGACTATAGCCCCTTACTTAGCTTTAATTTTTAATTTATGTGTAGACTAAGGAGTTTTCCCTGATTTAATGAAATACAGTAAAGTCATACCTCTTTTCAAATCCGGAGACAGTAAAGATACTAATAATTATAGACCTGTATCCGTGTTACCAGTTTTTAGCAAGGTTTTCGAAAAAGTAATGCTTAATCAAATGCTCTATCATTTTAACACCAACAGAATCTTACATGATCAACAGTATGGCTTCACCAAGGGACGTTGTACAACTGACGCCGGTGTAACTTTATTAAAGCACATATTTACTGCGTGGGAAGAGTCTCAAGACGCCATAGGAATTTTTTGTGACCTCTCCAAAGCGTTTGATTGCGTAAATCACGACACATTACTTTTGAAACTTGAGCATTACGGACTGGGTAAACTTGCACTTAGTTTGGTAAAATCTTATTTGAATGATAGACAACAACATGTTCAAATAAATGGTGTTAATTCACAGGGTTTAAAAGTAAAAATGGGGGTTCCACAAGGCTCAATATTGGGTCCTTTTCTCTTTCTATTATATATAAATGATCTACCCTAGTTACTGAAAAACCAACCGCAAAATATGGTGTTATTTGCTGATGACACTTCCCTAATTTTTAAGATAAATAGGCGGGCCCAAAATCTAGGTGACGTGAATAATGCCCTACTTCAGGTCTAAAATTGGTTCACAGCAAACAATTTGGTATTAAATGAAAAAAAACCAAATGCATAAGATTTGCTTTACCGAATGTTAAAAGTAGTGATTGTGATATAATATTGAATAAAGAGAAACTTGAATTCGTAGATAAAACGGTTTTCCTGGGGATTACGCTTGATTCAAGGCTACAATGGGGTTCTCATTTGACATCTCTTGCGGGGCGGCTAAGTTCAGCAGCCTATGCCATTAGAAAAATCCGTCAGTATACTGATGTAGATACCGCTAGACTGGTTTATTTTAGTTACTTTCATAGTATAATGTCTTATGGCATTTTACTGTGGGGACAGGCTGCAGATATTGAGTCTATATTTATTCTGCAGAAAAGAGCCATCAGGGCCATATATAATCTTCGTAAGCGCGATTCTCTAAGAGAACTGTTTAAGGATATTGGCATCATGACGGTACATTGTCAATACATCTACGAAAACATAATGTACGTCAGAAAAAATCTGCACCTTTTTGGTAAAAGGGGTGACAGACATAATTACAGTACTAGAAATAGGGACCAACTAGTTCAGCCAGGTTTCCGACTCGCTAAAGTAGACTCATCTTTCATGGGGTACTGTTTGAGATGCTATAATAAAATTCCACAAAGTATTCTTGAACTGAATGAGACGAAATTTAAAACATGCATTAAACGCACACTATGGAAGCAAGCATATTACAAGTTGAGCGATTATATCGCTGATAAAAATGCTTGGCTCAATGCTGGTCCTGCTCCACAAGGACAGGGGCGCATAAATTGATAGCATTAAAATGTATTGTTGGAGCTGCTGAAGATTGTACAACTATCTTTGCATTGTATAGATTAAATCTCTTTAGTATTATATAAATGCATAGCCCATATTGTGTGAGTACTATGTACTAGAAAGCTATCATTCACTGGAAACCTACGTCTTTTCTTGACTTGAATGTGCCCTGGCGGTTTAGAGTATGTCATGCTCACTCAAATGTCTCGCTGATGGTGGCGCATGTGTCGGATCATTTAGTTCCCTTCAAAATGGTTGAGTTGAATGGTGCTGATCCATGCGTCATGTCCGTGAACGGGCGCTGTCAGTTGTGACTGGTCATCTCTTAGTTGCCATGGCTTATTTGAATGAATTATTTTGAATTGTATTTTTTTTGTTTGTGTGTTTTTGCTGTGGACACTTTTAACGTGCACATCTTGCTACATTGTTCTCACATAATATACCATCTCAACATGAATGATGTAACCAAGATTTTGTAACAATATTCTGATTTAAAAGAGTGTCCATGGAGTTTCTTGCCCATTCTTCTCCTTAGAGATCTACGCTAGGGGATGGGCAACTACAGTACTTTCACAGTTTTTATGTCTTGTGACTGGGACTGTAGCTACATTTAATTTTCATCTTTGTTTCGACAATTCAAAAGTGCCTGCAACTGGCTTACTTGAAATAAATGCTTTGATTTTGATTGATTTTGATTGAAATTTCAAAGTTATCAGAAGATTCTTTTTTTCTTGGGGCTCCTCTTGGTTCGATTTTTATTTTTTTTATAACTACACAATATGTTTTATTTTGTCGAGTATGTTTCAGTAAAGGCCTCAAACAGAAGAAACAAGTACACATTCACTATGGTGAATTTGGAGCTTTATATTGATAAATTGCTTGTCCACATCATCTGCTATATTTTGGAACAATTGAACCATTTCTATAAGAAGCAAAATTCAGCTTTTACTATTTCTCAATCAGCCAAATCGTCACCGCACACTGCTGAACATCGATCTCTCTTAAAATGCTCCACGGCACTGCTCTTCCGCTTTCCGGGTCCAGTCTGTAGCAGACTCCCAGCCACCTTTCTGAGGTCGTCGGTCATCTAGCTGGAACGCGTCCCACGCTGCACATGCGGGATACGCGGTCTCTAGTCCAGGACTCGTTTGCTTCATCGGCCATCGGTCTTTTGACAGACACGACCGAACCACTGTCACATGAGCCTGCTTTGTCTGCAAACCATCCATTCCAGTTCTCTTCCAGATAATTTTCTTGACTTTAAAATGTCTACGAAAAGTTAATTTGTTATAAGTTATTCTTTTCAATACGGATAGATATTAAAGTTCTGAAATTCCATCTCATAAATGTCAGATTGACACCTAATTGCATTAAAATGAGGAACTCACCGTCGCCGTCGTTCCTATGTGCCTACGTCAATCATGCGCATTTAGGTATTACAATTTTTATCAGCTTGTGACCTCGGCTGTCGAGGTAAACCCGCGGTTTACAGGCATGCCGGACTAACTACTACCTTTTTAAAATGGTTTTATATAGCTTCGTGACTTGAAGCCTTGAAGTTCAAAGGTTTTTCCGAACCATTATGTGGTTAGGGTTGATTCCTATTTGGAATGTCATAAGCTGTTTTTTTTTTAATTCATAGCTACATGATATCACGGTTCTTTTTCGTGGAGGTTAGTCAGAGGTCTACGTACACCTAAATTTCAAACACCTACATTTCCCACATTTCATTTGAAATGTAGGTGTACCTAGGTAACAACCATATGTAGGTGCTGGGTGCAGCAAGACTATTTTGTTCTCTAATATCTCTCAAATTCCTCTCGCTCTCTTTCTCTCTCAGACAGTAATTTGAGAGATATTAAATAACTCTCTTTGAGATAGAGACTCGATTGTATTAAAGAATTAAAAAAAAAAATACTTTCTCTTTTAATCCATTAGTGTTATTGATGCTAATTTAGTAAATAGGACAGGCATATCTAGAAATAGCTTACGAATGAAATAGAAAACACATTCTCAGATACATTACTAGTGATAAGCGGACAGCGGGAATCCAATCATTGAAAAAACCAAATGAGAACCAGTACCACCCGGTACGGTCATAGTGCAGACTGGCTCACACATTTATCGTTATCTTTGAGAGTCTAGACTCTGATAAAATCTTAATAAACGCTGACATTAAACGGTTAGTAAATTAATTACACAAATCGATCACGACAAAATATCAACCCATTGTTTGTTTGTGTATTGTTGCAGTAAATTAACATAAAATGTTGACCTTTTTTGTAATACCTGTTTCTATAAATGAACGATAATGGATGCTAATACTTAATCGATTGATAGGTAGTTCCACGAATCGGTCGTAAAAGAACTTGTTTGACTGATTAAATTATTTTTGCATTAATTTTAATTTTAGAAAAGAATACATATATAAAACATTACCTGGACAGGATTGATTCCTACAGTTCTAGAAGGGTTAGGTGAACCTTTAGTACAACCACCAAATATGACGTCATTGGAAAAGATGAATTATCCTTAAGGTGAATGCTACAACCAGCCCGCGAAATTCAAATTTTCTTACGTTTTTTGCAATTTGCAGGCCAGTGCTTTGTTGTATGTTGATTAAAATATTGTTCGCGATTGTAAGACGTATGTAGTTACAGAATTATAATCATACTACTGAAGCGAAAAATGTAATATGGCCCTCCATTCTTATGCAGGCCCTACATCTGCGGATGAAATTTTTTTATAAGATAGACTAGCTGTTGCCCGCGGCTTCGCCCGCGTAAAGTTCGGTAACCGTCCCACTGGATCATATAAATAGTGTCCTAGATACGTGTTAATCCAGGTTATGAACTATCTATGTGCCAAATTTCATAATCATCAGAATCACCATCACTATCACAACCACCATCATTATCACAATCACCATCACTATCACTATCACAATCACAATCACAATCACAATCACAATCACAATCACAATTACCATCACCATCACTATCACAATCACCATCACAATCACAATCACAATCACAATCACAGTCACAATCACCATCACAATCACCATCACAATCACCATCACAATAACCATCACAATCACCATCACAATCACCATCACAATCACCATCACAATCCCCATCACAATCACCATCACAATCACCATCACAATCACCATCACAATAACCATCACAATCACCATCACAATCACCATCACAACCACCATCACAATCACCATCACAATCACCATTATCGTTATCATAATCTTAATCATCGTAGTCATAATGATTATCATCGTAATCACAATCATCATCATCACAATCACCATCATCGTTATCACACTCATTATCATGGTAATCATAATCATTACCATCGTAATCACAATCATGATCATCGTTATCACAATCACCATCACAATCAAAATCACCATCACATTTACCATCACTATCACAATCACCATCACTATCGCGATCACAATCACCATCACAATCACCATCACCATCGCTATCACCATCACAATCACAATCACCATCATTGTTAGCATAATCACTATCACCATTATCACAACCATTATCATCGTAATCACAATCATCATCATCACAATATCCATCCTCGTTATCAAAATCATCATTATCGTTATCACACGCATCATCATCATTACCACAAACACCATCACCTTCACAATCACCATCACAATCACAATCACTATCACTTTCACCATCAATATCACAGTCACAATCACTATCACCATCACAATAACCATCACCATCGCTATAACTATCACAATCACTATCACAATCACCATCATCGTTATCACAATCATCATCATCGTAATCACAATCATCATTATTATCACAAACACCATCACTGTCACAATCACTATCACAATCACAATCACCATCACCATCACTATCACAGTCACAATCACTATCACAAACACCATCACCATCGGTATCACCATCACAATCACCGTCACTATCACTATCACAATCACCATCACAATCACAATCACCATCATCGTTATCACAATCATCATTATCGTTATCACAATCATCATCATCATTATCACGATCACCATCACTGTCACAATCACAATCACTATCACCATTACAATAACCATCACCATCGCTATCACCATCACAATTACCGTCACTATCACTATCGTTATCACAATCATCTCAATAAATCAACAATAACCCTGTATAGAAGTCGAATCCGCCATCTTCTGGATCTCAAAATAAATGCCATTTTCGTAATCTGCACCCCTGATAATCTCGGTATCGACACCCATATTGATTTTTAGACATTTCAACCCCATCGCACCCCAACAGGGAATGAAGGCATTTCAGGTCCACCACATTAAATCTTAAAATCGTTGTTTTTGTGATACACCCGACCCGATACACCATACAAACAATACCGATGTTGATTTTCAGACTTTGTTACCCCATTTCCCCCTTTAGGGGTTGAATTCTGAAAAAACTTGATACTTACACAAATGTTAACTCATTTATCAATAGGAGTACTCCTGTGAAGTTTCGAATAAAACAGTCTTACCTTATCTTGTTTCCACATACAAACTTTTGACTCCCGTTTCATCCCCTCAGGGGGTACATTTTGAAAAATCCTTTCTTAATGCACCCCTCATATGGAACGTTTGTGCCAAATTTGGAATCTCTAGACTCAGCGGTTTGGGCTGTGCATTGATTTTTAGACTTTGTCACCCCATTTCCCCCTCTTAGGGGTTGAATTCTGAAAAAACCTGAAACTCATGTCTACTCATTTATCAATGGGAGTACTTCTGTGAAGTTTTTAATAAAATAGTCTAATTAATCTTGTTTTCCCATACAAACTTTAGAGCCCCGTTTCACCCCCTTAGGGGGTGTCTTTTGAAAAACCCTTTCTTGGTGTACCCCTAGACCACTTCAGGAACATATGTGCTAAATTTGGGATCTCTAGACTCAGCGGTATAGGCTGTGCATTGATTTTTTACACTTTGTCACCCCATTTGCCCCTCTTAGGGGTTGAATTCTGAAAAACCCTGAAACCCGTTTCTACTCATTTATCAAAAGGAACACTACTGTGAAGTTTCGAATAAAATAGTCTAACTAATCTTGTTTCCCCATACAAACTTTGGAGCCCCGTTTAACCCCCTTAGGGGATGAATTTTGAAAAATCCTTTCTTAGTGCACCCTTAGACCACATAAGGAACCTACTTGCCAAACTTGGAATCTGTAGACAGAGCGGTTTGGGCTGTGCGTTGATAGATGAGTCAGTCAGTCAGTCAGTCAGTCAGTCAGTCAGTCAGTTTCTTCTTTTATATATTTCGATTTTTTTTTGTTTTTTTTTCTAAAAGGCCCTATGTTCTACTATAAGCCATTTCAAGGTTATCCATTAATTACCGGAGACCCTGTATATCACCACAAACCAAAACGTGTACTTGCAAGTGCCAACTGGGTGCTGTTTAATACAAGTTTTACATGTTGAAATTGCCAATGTCTCTCTTCTATTAAAACAAAACTATAATTATACTCTTCTATTCATCTTCTTGGTTAGCATCCCAATTTATTTTGGTTTCAGCCCTAGTGCTTCTGTACCACACCGTACAGTTGTGGGTTGTCTCTTAAGTTGTATTACTTGCTGACATGTAAATTTTGATTGTACATAGCCAGGTTCTTCTTCTATTCCTCAATGTGGCAAAACAAAATCTAGTTTAATAAACAACTTTAAATCGCTTCCCGCTTACTCTTCGACCAACCCCTTAATAAAATCAGTATTGGAGTAGCAATTTATCTAAAGTGAATCTGTAAGCGCTAGTGATCGCTACTTAGCTTACGTAAATGTGCCACAGGGGGAGATTGTAAGGATTGAGACGCATACGATACGATTACAAAGCGGCCATGACAGTAATGCTTATCTTGAAACTTTTTACTTTTGTGGCAAGATCGGAAAGTTAAAGTAAAATTGTGGGATGTAAAGTGTTTTTGTTTGAAGGTTTTCATTCCATAATCTTTTAGGTATTGTTTTCTTCAAGGACGAGCTCGTGGCTAAATAATCACAACCGCTAGGATCAATCTTCAGGTTATTCCGCGCTTGCCTGGGTTGTTCACCCATCCACAGAGGATGTAATGGGTAGTCACTCATTACACACATACCGAGTTTCGTCCGTGCCTCGGAAAGTACGTTCTAGTACAGCACTAACTGGGTTGTAGAGGTCAGATAGGCAGTAGCTCCATGTAAAGTATTGGTATTCAGCTGCATCTGGTTAGCCTGGAAGCCGATCAAAACATTGTTGGGAAAAAGCTAGGCAGATGATGTTTTTTCCTTCAAGCGCACTAATGTGTGTGTTTTAGTTTTATATATAGCACTAACAAATATATTCTTTACTTATGCAAATAGACACATTAGCACATGTTCTTTACTATTTAGTTAGAATAACAAAAACGAAAAAAAAACAATATTTTTCTACATTGTCATTTCCATACGCTAAGGTTTCTTTTCAATTCAATTCATTTATTCAATAACGACTTTTACATCGTGTCTGAATGTCTCTAAAATATCAATGAACATCAAACAAAACATCAAACATTATACATGCAACTCATATTAAAATAATTACAATCAAATTACCCAAATTAAATTAAAATTAAATCAGATTAATAATAATAATAAAAAGGATTTAAAAATTAATGTCATGTCACATGTGTCAAATTCATAAAATACAATAAAAATGTCCATTTCAAGTCAATAAAGAAAATTATACTTCCGAATTTTGTACTAATTCATAATTCATCAATAGAATATAGACACTTGTTTAACCAGAACCAAAAGCAACTTTAGAATTTTAGAGAAAATTTTTAGAATCAAAAGCCTGAAAAATATAAAAAAAACACCTGAGAAATACATCAATATCTTTCCTTTCCAAACATATAAACAAAACATTACATCCTCCAGTAGCAATCCTGTTCAGTGATCACTAAACAATAGAATATCGGCTATATACTAAACAATTATATTATATACCGACGCTTACAGTGTCCACCTGTCCTAGAAATGTAGTATTAAATTGTTTAGATTTCCCAGTTACCGACAGCGATCTTAGGGGTCTTTAGGTTCTCTAGTTACACTGCCATAGAGAATTGAATCACTGCATTAAGTACATCTAGAGATTCTTCAATTTAGCCAATCAGAATCCATTGCTAGACAAAAGCGTCTCTCGAACGACACATCACCTTTTTTTTTTTGTTTTTTCGGATGGGAAATCATCAAATGACTTCTTCCGCTCTGGGCGTAGCAGGAGGGAGTGTCAGTGTTTTACTGACTAAAACCCATCCATGTTCCTTCATCGCCCTTTGTGTTCCGGGGCCACGGTAGCTCTTTCGAACAGTCCCGCAACCCCGGCAGGCATCGGTCCTTGCGGACCCCGTCCTTTTTGCTGACTCTCTTTGAGGCGCGCGTGGAACACCAACGCGCCGTCGACACGGCCTGTCGTCATGAGACGGACGGACGGCGAGCTAGCCCATAGCCCACCGTCCACAGGCCCGCGACACATCACCTTCTCTTCCGATTTTTTCATCCAGTCTAACCCAACCACCTTTTTGGGGACGACAGTCTGTCTAGCTGGAGGGCGTCCCACACTACGCTTGCTGTAACTCGTTATCCAGGACTTTCGACAAACGTCTCAAGGCCACTGCCATCTCTGCTTGCTTACTCTACAATGCCTTAGCTAGAGAAGAAAGGACGTTGAGCGCAAAAACTTCAGACACAGTTCTATAAAGGGTGCAAAAATACTCAAAGCCGAGGGGCACGAGTTCTTCCTCTTATTGTGATATTTTTGGACCATACCTGGGAACCTTCTAGTTGCTGAGATATTGAGGGTCCAAATTTCAACTTATTCACACTGTTTCTTTTTAATGCAACTACTTTAAATACCTCCATGACCCTTGCACTGTTCAATGCAATGCAACGATCAGCACTATGTGTTAAGTGCGTTTCATTGAGCCCTACCGTAAAGTCGTTGCCTTGCAGACATTTTTCGCAGTGTTACTTAGTTTGATGTACAGAATGCTTGTTTGACTTCGTGAGGGGTCTGTTTACACAGTGTATGTTATAGTTTAATAGTGCAAGGTTGACAGTGCTGCTTCTAGAGGCCGTTGAGAAGCTCTCTGTGCTCTGTGGGGAGTGACAATTGTCCTGAATTTCTGGACTGAAAATTCGAGCCATAGGAATTTGTAGTTTCTTGTGGAGGACTCGTAATGGTACAGTGTTGATTTAGTTTTATTTAATAAATTACTTTATTATTGCAAAAAATACTTTTTGCTTACTGTTCACCACAACATACAAAAATTATAAGATTGCAGCGAGCCAAGGAAAACTAGTTAAAATTAAACCACAACCAGATTATACGATGAGTTTTCGATATATTTTTTAATACGTGCCTTTTTTTGCATATTTCTGGATTTTTATTTTGAACCCTTCCATCACTAATATAGAACCCAAAGACATTCAAATATTTACGAGCGATAGACGGGACAAGACGAAGAAAATCGCAATCCAAATACTTGTTACTACTTAGTAACAAATAGTTCTCTCTAGTATCATACGCCCGCTTATCAAGAAGTATTCGTGTGTCAAAATTGAAAATGTTCGGGATCAAAATATTTGTATGGCATTATTCCCAATGTCTCTATCGCTCTATACCTAATTCTCATATCTCTTTGATAGAACCGAATGTTGAAACATACAATATTTTAAAACTACAGTGCCTGATATTTATCTAACAAATTCACACAAAATTGCTCGAACATTTTCACATCATATAATATTGTTTGCATACCAATTTTCAATTGATAAATAGAATACATAAACACATCAATTTATTGACGCGTCGGAATACAGTTATTATTTCGTTTACCATTATGAACAGTTGCAATTTTGTTATATAAAAATAGCAGAGAAATACTAGGATGATTAAAAATGTTTATAGTATAAGTAATACGTGTCATATCTCTACTTGCATTCTAATATTATAAGTACGACAGTAACTCTATCTGTCTGTCTATAACCTTTTCACACCTTACCGGCTGATTGGGTTTCGATGAAATTTAGCACACAAGTAGGCCATGACCAGGAAATAATATAGGTACTTTTTATTCCGGTAGTACGTTCCCGTAGCTCGACTCGGGTCGATCTTCAGGTTAAGCCGCGCTTGGCTAGGCTAGTTCGTGGATAGGTGAGCACCCATTACGCATTGACTTTCCTCGATGCCTCGGAAAGCACGTTAAGTCGTTGGTCCCGGCTGTCATTTGTAGAACTTTGACAATCGTTACAGATAGTCAGTGGCCCGAAAGTCTGACAACCAGTACCATATACCTTACCTTACCCAGTACGAACTGGGTTCCGGAGGTCAGATAGTCAGTCGTTCCGTGTTAAATACTGGTATTCAGCTGCATCCGTTTAGATTAAAAGCCGACCCTAACTTAGTTGGGGAAAGGCTAGGCAGATAATAAGTACATGCACTTTGTTTTTTTTTTTCTCCGGATGTGAAATCATCAAATGACTCCTCCCGCTCTGGGCGGAGCAGGAGGGAGTGTCAGACTTTTACTGACTAAAACCCATCTATGTTCCTTAATCAACCTTTATGTTCCGGGGCCACGGTATCTCTTTCGAACAGTCCCGCAGCCCCGGCAGGCATCGGTCCTTGCGGACCCCTTCCTTTTTGCTAACTCTCTTTGAGGCGCGCGTGGAACACTCCTGCGCCGTCCACGCCCTGTCGTCATGAGACGGACGGACGGCGAGCTAGCCCATAGCCCACCGCCCACAGGCCATAAGTACATCCCCTTAGGATAATTTCCTACAACCAACGCGAGCGAAGCCGCGCACGAAACTTGGTATATTTTCTAGTGCATAGAAATTGGAAATCTGAAAGCTGTAGTGAGAGATTAACTTAATAAATTTGTGTTATCGGAAGACTATTATTATACTTAATAATAAATGTTAATTCGTGACAATTTATGTTGTTGTTGTTAAAGCTAGTTCAGGTAATATGACATTAATAAACAGAGCTAATCATAACTTTGCATACTAAAGTTGGTGTGATGAACTTCCTTTATTTTTTTACACAAAGAAAGTTTTAGATAAGACTAGCAAAAGCCCGCGGCTTCGCCCGCGTGAAATTCGATAATTGTCCCACTGGATCGTACTATCGGGATAAAAAATTATCCTATGTGTTAATCCAGGTTATAAACTATCTGAGTGCTAAATTTCATACAAATCCGTTCAGTTGTTTTTTGCGTAAAAGAGTAACAAACATCCATACATCTTCACAAACTTTCTCATTTATAATATTAGTAGTATTCATAGGCAAGGAGTAACACTAAGCAAGGAGTAAGATTAAGCTAGGAGTAACATAAAGCAAGTAGTAACACTAAGCAAGGAGTAAGATTAAGCTAGGAGTAACATAAAGCAAGTAGTAACATTAAGCAAGGAGTAACATTAAGCAAGGAGTAACATTAAGCTAGGAGTAACACTAAGCAAGGAGTAACATTAAGCAAGGAGTAACACTAAGCAAGGAGTAAGATTAAGCTAGGAGTAACATAAAGCAAGTAGTAACACTAAGCAAGGAGTAAGATTAAGCTAGGAGTAACATAAAGCAAGTAGTAACACTAAGCAAGGAGTAAGATTAAGCTAGGAGTAACATAAAGCAAGTAGTAACATTAAGCAAGGAGTAACATTAAGCAAGGAGTAACATTAAGCTAGGAGTAACACTAAGCAAGGAGTAACATTAAGCAAGGAGTAACACTAAGCAAGGAGTAAGATTAAGCTAGGAGTAACATTAAGCTAGTAGTAACATTAAGCAAGTAGTAACATTAAGCAAGGAGTAACATTAAGCAAGGAGTAACACTAAGCAAGTAGTAACATTAAGCTAGGAGTAACACTAAGCAAGGAGTAACATTAAGCAAGGAGTAACACTAAGCAAGGAGTAAGATTAAGCTAGGAGTAACATTAAGCTAGTAGTAACATTAAGCAAGTAGTAACATTAAGCAAGGAGTAACATTAAGCAAGGAGTAACACTAAGCAAGGAGTAACATTAAGCTAGGAGTAACATAAAGCTAGTAGTAACATTAAGCAAGGAGTAACACTAAGCAAGGAGTAATATTAAGCTAGGAGTAACATAAAGCAAGTAGTAACACTAAGCAAGGAGTAAGATTAAGCTAGGAGTAACATAAAGCAAGTAGTAACATTAAGCAAGGAGTAACATTAAGCAAGGAGTAACATTAAGCTAGGAATAACACTAAGCAAGGAGTAACATTAAGCAAGGAGTAACACTAAGCAAGGAGTAAGATTAAGCTAGGAGTAACATTAAGCTAGTAGTAACATTAAGCAAGTAGTAACATTAAGCAAGGAGTAACATTAAGCAAGGAGTAACACTAAGCAAGGAGTAACATTAAGCTAGGAGTAACATAATGCTAGTAGTAACATTAAGCAAGGAGTAACATTAAGCTAGGAGTTACATACAGCAAGTAGTAACATTAAGCAAGGAATAACATTAAGCAAGGAGTAACATTAAGCTAGGAGTAACATTAAGCTAGGAGTAACATAAAGCAAGTAGTAACATTAAGCTAGGAGTAACATAAAGCAAGGAGTAACATTAAGCTAGGAGTAACACTAAGCAAGGAGTAACATTAAGCTAGTAGTAACATTAAGCAAGGAGTAACACTAAGCAAGGAGTAACATTAAGCTAGGAGTAACATAAAGCAAGTAGTAACATTAAGCAAGGAGTAACATTAAGCAAGGAGTAACATTAAGCTAGGAGTAACATAAAGCAAGTAGTAACATTAAGCAAGGAGTAACATTAAGCTAGTAGTAACATTAAGCAAAGAGTAACACTAAGCAAGGAGTAACATTAAGCTAGGAGTAACATAAAGCAAGTAGTAACATTAAGCAAGGAGTAACATTAAGCCAGGAGTAACATTAAGCAAGGAGTAACATAAAGCAAGGACTAAAATTAAGCAAGGAGTAACATAAAGCAAGGAGTAACGCTGTGTGCTTGTGTAGTGTGCCATGACCTTAAGATTTAGTTGGCATAATTTTCAGGAATATTTTAGGCAATAGTAATTGAAACGCGTTACAGACTAGAAACAGTACTGCCTCGTTGGTCTAGTGGTTGCAAGTGCGACTTCTGAGCATGAGGTCCTGGGTTCGATTCCCAGGTCGGGTAAAGTGTTATTGGGTTTTTCCATCATTAATTTCTCAGTAGCAGCCACAGAGTCCGCATTTGCGTCTGATTGATGGCAATAGGCTCACTCCCTATTACATGGGACTTAAACATAACTGGCGAAATGACTGAAATACTATTAGATACACCTTCGGGTAAACTGTGTGTCTCCAGAAGCTAACTTCTGTTTTGAGTATTTAAAGACTCCTTGTTCCACCTCCAACCACTGACTAGCTGATGAACAAGTTATCGAAAGTGTATGCTCCGTTACAAAAACATAATCAAGCATCAGGGTTCAAAACAACAGGTTTCTTCAACTAAGCTGTAACACGTGCGAAATCCAGATTCAACCGGATTTGACACGTGTAATTGAAAACAAGAGCGGAATTTAAGTCCTCCCGTTTGTCTAAAGAACAGTACAATGAAACACTTGCAAAAACCGGCCAAGTGCGAGTTGGACTCGCGCACGTGGATCCCGTTTAAACTGGTAGGTATTTTGTTAATAAACTATATATTTACGGTATTTAGATTGTTTCCATTACATGTGCTGTAATACATTGCTTCTTGCCAAATTTCATGATTTTAGGTCAACGGGAAGTACCCTGTAGGTTTTGATTCCCTTGTGAGTCCTATCTTTTGATCGCGTTGACTTACAAGTTTGATTTTTTTACTGCTCCAAGGGGTGTCAGACCTGAGTATTTAATATTAATTTCAGCTTGTACCTCCACGCGTACCCGAGAAAAATGATCTTGACGGACGGACAACAAAGTGATCCTATAAGAGTTTGGGTCCTGGTTGTCATTTCAGCCAGTCAGTCAGTCGTTACAGCTGGTCAGTGACCCGAAAATCTGACAACCAGTCTTACCAAGGGGTATCGTATTACCCAGTACTATCTGGGTTGTAGAGGTCAGTTAGGCAGTCGCTCCATGTAAAATTCTGGTATTCAGCTGAATCCGATAAGACTGAAAGCAGACCCCAAGATAGTTGGGAAAAGGCTAGATATGATGTAACGAAAAAACAAGATGGCTTTGATACTTCCAACTAAAGCCTCGTTCCAACAATTTAACCACTATAAGAATGTTCTGTAAATCTATGGTTTACATGAGTGACCGTAAGTCCCAGGGTTTTTATTAAAAATCCCATTATATAACCGGGTTTTTCCTGCACAATCTGTGGCTCTATTAACGGATGTCCCTATTATGTGACACGAACCCGGATGTGGTCAGCTACCGTTATATCGCTCATTGGCACCGCATACCCAATATATATACAGACATACACAATTTTTAGCTAGTATTACATTTACTCTGTGCTTGTGAATTTGTGGGTCAAACTGTGAGTAATATTTATTTATTTTCTTTCGTAATTCTTTCAGTGATAAATGAATTTAACAGTTTTCAGTTAGTGTGTGCACGGTGATTATTTTTCGGTTTTGTTTAGTTGTGGTCAGTTCGTGTGTCGTTTATGTCAAGTTTGTGTATTTTTGTCGAAAGTTTCCTTGAAAATTGTAATTTTTTGCGACATTTCTGTTTTTTTTTGTGTTACCCATTTGTTCTGACAATAATGCCCAATATATTTCGAGAGTGAGTTTAATTTTGTTTGGTAAGTGATAAAAGAAGTGGGCTAAGTTTATTCTTAACATAAAATCACGCCTGTAGTCCCCGAAAGGTTAGGCAAAGGTGTAGCCAATTATAGTAGACCCACATTTCGCAAGTTATGTTTAAGTCGACGACTCGCGAGCCTATTGCCATCAACCGGGCACAAATCCAGCTTCCGTAGGTTTATACAACACATACATTATCAGCCCATAATAATCGCCTCTCTATGCGGGCTTATTGATTATTAATCATGAAAGAAAAAAAAAACACTTAACTTTTCGTAACGGAAATCTCTTTAGTAAAAGTTTTGTTGTTCTTGTTTACGCGTGCGAAACTTTGTAACAATGGGAAGTTTCGGAATTTTCTATAATGGATTTTCAGTTACGTTCAAGGTTACACACTTCACAAAGATTTAATTTTAGCTAGAAAGAATACCCGTGCGTTGTATTGTGGACTTAAAATCATTTGGAAATATTTCTTTAACTCCATATTATCATATTTCTGTACTTGTCTCATGGGGCCAGCAACCCGTTTTGTCTCTCAATTGACTCCCTTTCCTGTTTAACTATTCCTCACTCTCTCAATTCAAAATGTATACTTAGGTATCATAATAACTAATAATTTATTTCAACCTGCTATTGTTCCACAAGCTACTGGGAAGAAAAATGGACAATGTAAGAAAATAAAGCCTAAAACTTTGTAACTTCTATGCTTGTCACTGGTTGCAAATAAATAATAGTTTTTATTGTTTGCATGCCACCATTGGTTATAAATAAATAAAAGCTTTTATTGTTTGCATGCCACCTTTTGTTTTTTTTTTTTTTGGATGTGAAATCATCAAATGACTTCTCCCGCTCTGGGCGGAGCAGGAGGGAGTGTCAGACTTTTACTGACTAAAACCCATCCATGTTCCTTCATCGCCCTTTGTGTTCCGGGGCCACGGTATCTCTTTCGAACAGTCCCGCAACCCCGGCTTTGCATGCCACCTTTGCATTTTTTTATTTATTTAACATAAATAAAAGTTTTTATTGTTTGCATGCCACTATTGGTTATAAATAAATAAAAGCTTTTATTGTTTGCATGCCACCTTTGGTTAAATAAATAAAAGTTTTTATTGTTTGCATGCCACCTTTGGTTAAATAAATAAAAGTTTTTATTGTTTGCATGCCACCTTTGGTTATAAATAAATAAAAGTTTTTATTGTTTGCATGCCACCTTTGGATATATATAAATAAAAGCTTTTATTGTTTCTCATACCATTGTTCTACAGCACAAAATTGAGGCAGCCCCGTTAAGTTATAGGGATACTTGTGATGGGGTTACGTCGCAACTTCCCATGGGTTACAACTTACAATATTGACATAATTAAAAAGGCAAAGAAAAAAATAGGTTCTTAGATGTTACAAAATTATTGTAGCATGTGTGAGCGGGAGGTGGATGTGCAGGGTGTGTGTGTTCAAACACCTATTAATCAATTATCAACGTTTTTTCCGCGAATGACACTCAATATTTAAAATGATTAAAAAAGTAATAGTAACTGAATCCCCATTACGATTTGTCGCATAACACAACGCCTGTAATCCCCGAAAGATTAAGCAGAGGTGTACCTAACAGTAAACCCACATTTTTCCGGCCCTTAATTAAGTCCCATGTTATAGAGGGCAAACCTATTGCCATCAACCAGGCACAAAACCAGACTCCATGGCTGCTACTAATGCGCTAAATTTGTCTTCTCACTTTGACTTGTTTAAAAAGGCTGAAGACCGTTTCCCTCGAAGAGTAAGAGATCCAGATAGAATAGTTCTGCCTAGAGCACCAAGAACTTCTTTGTATAAAAATAACTCTTTTAATATGTGTTGACTAATATATAATAAAATACCAAAGGACTTCAAAGAGCCAACTAGTATTTTTTTATTTTTTATGTTTAAATACGCTACTGGAAAAACGATTTTATTCTGTTAATGAATTTATAAATAGTATTAATGTTGTCTGTATGGTGTCGGACGTAAAGATTAGCACCATCCCATATCTTCCCGTGGGTGTCGTAAGAGGCGACTAAGGGACTTACCAGAGAATGGGCAGCAGCGTACTCTGTGCTTTTGTAACAACCGTACTGCGATCGCCAACCCGCCTGCCAAGCGTGGCCATTATGGCAAACTCCCCCCTTTGGGGGAGGCCCATGTCCAGCAGTGGACGTCTTTCGGCTGAGGTGGTGTGGTGTTAATGATTAATCTATTCTTACTAAGGTAACTATAATGAAATTTTGCATGTCATCTAAATCTGACTACGTATTAGGAACTTTAACTGACTTTAAGACCATAATGTACTATACTTATTGCAAATAAATGATTTTGATTACTGACTCTGAACTACTGTGTACTGTTTACCGAGTGTTTGTCGCATCTTATTAATTTTAACCGTTTTTATGGATTCCTCCAAGCACTCTAATGCCCTAAAAGTATTCCTTGTGTAACCAGCAAAATCATCATCATCTGCCTAGCCTTTTCCCAACTATGTTGGGGTCGGCTTCCAGTCTAACCGGATGCAACTGAATACAAGTATTTTACATGGAGCGACTAAAGCGAACTGGGTTGTGGAGGTCAGATAGGCATCTGACCTCCACAACCCAGTTACTACTGGGTATTGTATTGTATAACGGGCTGGTGTCCGCAACTCCACGTCAAAGCGCGTATTTTGCGTAAGGGCTATAATCCACCACGCGGGCCCAGTGCGGATTGGTAGATGTCACATGTCTTCGAATTTTTGGTTCTAGGACATGCCGGTTTCCTCACGATGTTTTCCTTCACCGTTTTGAGAGCAGTGGTGATGAAATAAATTACACAAAGTAATGCGCCTGTCTGGGTTCGAACCCAAGACTTACTGTTCGTAAGTCGGGGCCGCCACCACTGGGCCACCGCTGCTCTCTTACTACTGGGTAATAAGATACCCCTTGGTAAGACTGGTTGGCAAAATATCCTCGCAATAAACTTCAAATTTCCCCGGAAACCAGCGCAACAACCTCCGACAAAAGCAACTTATGATAGTGGAGCGCACAAATAATCCCGGTATCAAATACCAGATACCGATACCGGTTTTAACTATTCAGAGCATTAGGTCACCTTTAGTCCGGTCCTCCCGTTACTACTGACTGCACTATAATTATTGTCTAGCGAATGACCTGACGATGTCTGTGTTATTCGAGAATTTAGGTTAACAGTGCAACGATGAGAATATCGTGTTGTAAGAGATACGTTAGTTTCAAATGGCTCATATATTCTGGTGCTATAAACCATGAAGGTGTGCATTGGCTGACAAAAGAGGTTAACTAAGAAATACATATACAAGTAGTGATTATTCGAAATTGAACTAATCTACTCATAGACTTGCTGACTGACTATTTATGTCACAGCACGAGCTATCACAGTGTGCCAGGATAGCTTGTTCTCTAACTTGAGAAGAAGATAACAAAGAACAAGTTACCTACAGTGGAAAATAAAATCAAAATGTATAAAATCTGTAATTTCCAAATCAATATCATCATACAAGCCAAAAGACATCCACTGTAGTCATATGCCACCTCCGAGCGTCGCCACATTAACGGGACTGGTGCTCCTGCATCAAGTGGACTCCCTCGGTCTTCACCAGGTGAAGCTTTAATTTCTATTAACAGGCGATTGGTCGTAACATAATTTATTACACAATCATTTAGGGAAACTCTAGAATAAATAATCAGATCAAGATGGTAATCTAGCTTGTTTCTTTTTAACAATAAAATAGAGGGGATCATGGCTAGATAGTAAGGAGCCGTCTGGATCGATCTTGCCGAGGTCGATCCGTGGATGGGGGATCATCGCATACCGAGACTCCTTCGTGAGTCGTAAAGCACGTTACACAGCTGGTCGATAATAGATCTTTTGCAGTCGTTACCGTATCGAAAACCCGAAAGTCTGACAACCTTTGCAAAGGCAAACGACATAGGAGTACCAAGTTGTTGAGGTCAGATAGGCAGTCGTTCCATTTCGAATACTGGCCCTTTCTTTGGTATTTTTTGTGGTGGTTGCCCCTTTAGTTATAAGTCATGTTTCACGATAACTGACAAATGTTTGCACTGACTGGACAGGTCTACTCAAATCTGTGTACATAGTCCTCATGTGAGTTACCCAAGATTATGTGTATTTGTGTTACCTTAAAAGAGACAGTGATCTCTGAGTTTGTTTCGGCTGTTTCTTCCCAGAGTAGCCAGGAACGAAACACTGGTCCAATCAAGTTTGAAAAATTACGGGTAAAAGTGTTTGTAAAAACCTATTTGCAAAATAAATATGATTTAATCAGCTACATCCTGTTAGACTGCAAACTTTGGGAAAAGTCTAGTCAGATGATGACATTACAATTACATTGGTACTGACTATCCGGTACAGCTTCCACAGAGAAATCCGGTAAATCCCTTCTAAATTCTGAATCATCAATGTAATATATTTAAGTGGAGCACTCGATCGTTTATTCCACATAAATAATCCTTGATTCAATATAACGCGGACATCCTGTAATAGGTCCGGCCATTTTGTATTTAGCTATTCATATATTAGGTCCGTGATATAAAAGATATTTTTTAATCTGGTCTGGTTATTCCAGATTATTTGTCTGATGCATTTGACAGATGTAATGATAGATAAAAATATATAATCTGACATGTAGGCCTAGACAAATGACAATCTGTGTTCAAGCGTTTCCTAATTATATCTACAATGAGTTTTATTAGGATTAACATAACTAGGCTTTTCGGTCCAAGACATTTAAATACTTCCTACTACTATTACAAATGCGAAAGTTTTGTAAGGATGGATCTTTGTAACTCTTTTAAGCAAATTTTTTTTTAACGGATTTGGAAGAAATTCCCACTCAGATAGTTTATAACCTGGATTAATACATAGGTTACTTTTGACTTTTTATTCCGGTAGCATGATCTCGTGGGACAGTTACTAAACCCGACTCAGGCAAAACCGCGATCATAAGTTATAATAATAATAATAATAATAATATCTTTATTTCCCAAAAACACAGATAATTGTACTTCAGTTTACAATTTTGAATTAGTGGTAGAGAACACTTACATTAAACATATGGATGCTTCAAAAATCTGTACACAATAGATTAAACTCTGTCTCTTAAACTAGGGTATCCTGTATCTTAAGAGACAGTGTTTCACAATGAGGTTCCAATTGATTGATGCATGCGTGGACTGTGTCGATTTACCATCGAAGAAGTTATTGGTTACTTTTTTTTTTTTTTAATAATGTAGGTATGGGTATGTGAGAGGGTGAGGTGAATAAGTGTGATTTTGGGTGTGTAAATGTTTGTGTGTGAGTGTGGATAAGTGGTGTGTCTGTGGTGTTGGTGTGTAAGTGAGTTGGGGAGTTATATGTGTGAGTGTGTATGGACGCAAGGATAAAAGTAATCGTGCAAGGATGGAAATGGATGTGTGCTTATTAGGTGATGTAGGTAAGTAAAGTCTCTGTTGTGGCATAGTCTTGTTTAAGTAGCCATTCTGTCACTTTTAATTTTAGGTTGTGCTTGTTGAGGTCTAAGATATTCAGATGTTTTTGAATCTTTTTGATATCTTTACATAATACTGATGCTGTGCGAACGTAGTTCTGTGTTGGGTGCCTGGGGGAAGGTTAGTACGCTTTTTTGGGTTAGACGGGGGAAGACTGCTATGTTTCCTAAGGACAGATTGAAGCACGAAGGGCTGACGGACTGTAAGAACCTTGCAGTCTGCGTACAGCTGTATTGTTGGGTATCTATGGGGCTTCCTTGTCATTACTTTTAGTACGGCTCTTTGTGCTCTCTCTGCCCTCAGCATGCAACCTTTCGTTGCAGCATCCCATACAGTGATGCAGTATCCTATTACCGATTGGCATAGTGCATAAAACACCATTTTCAATACATCGGCGTTAGCAGAATTTCTGAGGGATTTAAATATATGTATGAGGCGCAAAGTTCTAGTCGTGACAGCCTAGTTGTTTTTTCCATGTGAGTCCATCATCTATGAGAACTCCTAAGTACTTTACGACGTCACTTCTAGTTAGTGCTGGACAATGGCATGGTACTGATCGGTTAGAGCATGAGTGGGCAGTAATTGAAAAACTGTGTGACGGTGCGGTCTTTCGCCTAATTGTAAATGGGATGTAGCAGGTTTTGGATATGTTTAAGGTGAGAAGATTAGAATTGAGCCATTTCATTATTTTCGCTACTGCCGACTTTACCAAAGATTTTATTATATCCCAAGTAGGGCCGTGAATTACGATCGCGGTGTCATCATTTTGCAAAGGTCGTTGACGTAAATTTGAAATAAGGTGGGGCCCAGTATGCTGCCTTGAGGGACGCCGAAAGTAACAAACTCCTCATCGCTGAGGTGGGTATCAATTTTAACCCTTTGGGTGCGATTCTTGAGATAATCTTTGAATATTTCAAGTGACACGCCACGTACTCCTAAGTGTTCTAATTTTGAGATAAGGATGGGAACAGAAACTGCATCAAAGGCCTTAGAAAGGTCTAAGAATATACCTAAACATTTTGTCTTCTTATCTAGATTTTTAGCTACATCTTGTGGCAATCCCAGCTCAGCATCTTCTGTTGAAACACCAACTCGGAAGCCATACTGGTTGTCTGCTATAATTTTGTGTCCTGAGACGATTGTTTAGGATCCTCTCAAGGATCTTAGAAAGAGTCGGCAAAACTGATATAGGCCTATAATTATTGACACAGATTCTGCTCCCTCCCTTGTGTATAGGATGAACAAAATTGTAGACAGCGGTTGTAAATGAAGGTAAGTGGTGGTATCAGTACGTGGCGACAGTTTTTCAATAAAAGTGGCGATATACCGTCCCATCCAATAGCACAGTCATTCCGTAACTGTAGGATAAGAGATTCTGTTTCAGCTTCATCTACTTCTAACAGCGCAAGAGAGTTTACTGGGGACGGGTTTGTACTATTTAGATGAGACTGATCATTAGTCTGAGTTAATGTGGTGTGCTGTTCTGATACTATGTTGTCAGCCAGCTTTTTTCCAACATTACTGCAGACCTCATTTACGGAAGACTTAGGATCATTGCATATTTTTAATAGCTCAACGGGTCTTGCACATATTTTCGTGGTGTTGGTTATTTCCTTTATTGTTTTCCATAAAAGCTTTGGTTTATTACTTGCTTTCTCAAGCTCACTCCTTTCGTATGATATTTTTAGTTTTCGGAGTAGGTCGTTACAAAAGTTTCGGTAGCGGTTATAGGTAATTTTAATTGTAAGATTGTCTGGTGCTTTCTTGGACCGTATGTGTAACTTATCTCGGTGTTTAATGCATTTTAGAAGACCAGGAGTTTTCCAGGGTTTTAGCGTTCTTTTTTGTCTAGGGACTTTAACCTGAGTGGTGTGTTTGGATATGACCATTGTTACGATGTCTATAAATTTGTTCATAGAGATATTAGCATCCCCCTCAGAGTATATATTTGAAAAATCTGTATTTTCCAGTTCCAGCCTAATTGCTTCATGGTTAAGGTGGGTGGAGAGGTAAGATGTTCTGCGCGTAGGGTTTGCGTGCATGATGTCGAGGAGAATCGGTTTGTGGTCAGTAATATGGGACTCTAAGATAAGTGTGGTCGACAATTGTTTGGTCTTTAGAAGTATGTGATCCACTCTTTTCTCAAGGCGAGTGGGAAGTTCGTGAGTGGGCAATAACCCTTGAGACGCACTTAAGATGAGGTAGTCAAGACATTTGTTGTCCTCATTACGTTTGATTATATCCAAGTTTAGATCGCCTACTAATACTATATTTGGGTAGCTGGATATGGAATCATATACATTACTCAAGCTAGTCTTGAAATAATCAAAATCATCGTAGGGCTTGTACATGACGGAGAGCGGTAGATTGCTACTACTGCTAACTTGTTGTCTATTTGACACATGAGGCAATTTCCGCCCATAAAGGTGGGTTCCCATACATTAGTTTGCAGTCCCAGTTTAGTATAGATGATAACTCCATCATTTTGATTTTTATTTAATTCAGTTGAGTAAGACTGAAAACCTTCCAATATTGGTAGATTATTAACCTTACTCAGCCAACATTCGGTTAACACTATTATGTCAAAGTTAATTTTAGTTAAGCGCAATAGTATTAGAAGTTGATCAAAATTTTTATTTACACTACGAATATTTAAATGCAGTAATTTAATATCGCTACCAGTAACGTTTACATACTTTAGACAGTCTTCGGGGTTACATATAAAGGAGTTGCCAAAGGTAAATTTGTCAAGTTCGTTATTAATCAAGTTAGCCATTTTTAATTAAGAAATAAATATTAGAACGTGAGCTAGTATGAGCAAGTAATATTTTGCACAAGCTAGTACTAGTACTAACATAACATAGTGACAAACATAACATAACACTGACTGGTGGACAGATCACAAGACGAATTAACAACAAGGAATGATCTTAAAATAACACAATGTTAGGTATACCTATAACCACCGAATTAGTAGGCAGAAGTGTAGGTACCTATCTATAGTAACAACACATTTCGCAAGAAAAAGTTATATTTGAGTATAGGGAGTCAGCCATCAACGGGCACAAATCCAGCCTTCGGGAGGCTACTGAGAAATACCTGATGGAAAAACACAATAACATATTCCCCGACTTGAATCGAACCAACTCCCTCATGGTCAGCAGCACCATTAACAACAACTATAGTTGGTGCCAGTTAAGATGAGAATAGCGGTCATTGACCCACCTACATTTAATAAACTTCTTAACTTTAATATCCAAAAATAAGCCTGTTCAAGTCTGGAATCGTCATCTATCGTGATCTTCAACATTTTTTGTAATGAAAAACGATACATGGTTTATTTGTTTTGGTTCGTACAAAGAGATATTAGGGAAAGGGCAATGACCGCTATTCTCATCTTAACTGGCACCAACTATAATAGAGACATTTCATCAAGCTAACACGTACGAACAATAAAAAGACATTACACTGAAAAATGGCGAGTTCCTCAGCGAATTAACAAGAAAAAAGTAAGTGCTTAAATGTTAAGAAAAATGAATTTTTCATAATCCCTTAAGCAGGGGCTTACATGGGGAAATCCTCGGAGGTTTTATACTGTTACTTGTTTGTTGGGCCGACTAGGTAAGACCGGCGACTATTCTTTCATTTTTGGTAGGAAAGCTTTTAGATTCTGTTGCATTATTAGTATGTAAAGCTTCTTGGGAGATAATTCTTCCGGGGAAGTAATACTTTAATAGAGTGTTACAAGAGACTATTGACGTTTTAATAATATTGGCAAGGGGCCTGGTTGTTCTTATGAAATTAAATTGAAGATATAAGATGATAGCGTTGTTTGAACTTTAGACTATTCTACCTTTTTTTATTTCCCAAGATTGCTCCGCACCAGATTCTTGGTTGTCGGTATTGCTTAACATAATTATATCAATGAGATAGCGTTTCTTTCTATTCATATACGACCTCAATTTAATGACCCATAGGACATTTTCTAAATAGATTTCTAAATACCCTACCAACCCCACAAAGGTGCTACAAAGGTGTACAGTATAATGGAAGTCGTCGGCAAACAGCAACAACAATCTGTAAAAAAAAAAACCAGCTGTTCCATACATTTCGACCGTGTTGGTAGGTGATGCACTTTTGTATGAAACAGCTGATTGTTGCACCGATAAAGCATAACCTTGACTTTGGGATCTAGTTGAAATGGTTTGAAGACAAACATATCTTTGGGAAACACAAACACAGTTGCTCGCCGTGAAGTCCTGCATTTAATTCTGAGATTCATCTGCATATTCATGTGTTTAACTGCCTATGGTAATCTATGATTTACTAGAACTGTCGAATTGTTGGTCTACTGTACAAACACCTCTGCCTAAGCCCACGGGAATTACAACCGTAATGTTTTATGATGTTGATGTTTTACTAGACTGGGTTTATTATATTTCCTAAATAAATAAATATCGCTTGACATTACACACAGCGCCATCCAGTGCCACACTAAGCAACGAGGCTTGTGTCGTGGACACCAGATAGTTGATATACAACATAGATACTTTTTGTTTGTAAATACATACTTAATATACATATAAACATCCATGACTCGGAAACAAATGCCCATGCTCATCACACAAACATTTGCACCGACCGGGATTCGAACCCGGGACCCTAAGAACGTAAGGCAGCCTCACTACCGCTGCGCCATTCGGGTCAAATCTAGGAAGAATGTTGCAAGAAAGAATGTAAATACGAGTAGCTATAAAAGTAGGGGAAGACCAAAGAAACAACGGATGGACTGCCTGAAAGATGATATGGCTTGAAAGGGGGTGATTCATGATCATGAGATGATGGTGATGATCAATGGCGGGAGAATTATAACAATCTAGGATAGACTAGATGTACTTCTTCAGTCATCAACCATCCATAATGAACGATAAATAGAGTTCATTGCTCCAAGACTTGACCGCAGCAACATTGCTTAACCTCGCGATCAAAACACGCGGTACCCATTTACGTAAATTAAGTTAAAATTTGAATTCTCGTACCAAACTAACAGAGAAGTATTTTGCAATGTTAATTAGAAACTCGAGTAGTCTGGTGAGAAGTGAAATTAAAAACGATAGCTCTAAAGTTAAGGTTCGTTTACGTTTTAATTGGTGCTAGAAGATATAATTTTCTCTTTCTTTCTCTGTCGCACTTCAGTTTAATGTAACGGGTTGGAAAAGAGGAGCATAGTTTTAGTTTTATAAAACGAAATGATCAAAAATCCGTGCGATGATGATCGACCGAAGAAATTCGCAGAGTTTTAGGGTTCCGTACCCGAAGGACAACCAACGGGACTCATTACTAAGCCTCCGCTGTCTGTCCGTCCGGCCGTCCGTCCTTCCGTGCGTGTAACATGATCTGTAATAGGTCTGTTGCCGCTTTAACAACAAATAATACCAATAAAATAAATTAAAACCGGCCAAGTGCTCGCGCACGAAGGGGGAAAAAGATCACGTGTGTTGTATGGGAGCCTCCCTTAAATATTTATTTTATTTTAATTTAATTATTTATTTTTAAAGTGAAAATACAACTAAATATTCTGTGAATCTTTCAAGCGTCTACCTGTTAACGTTATTAATATTGAGCAAAAAACGGTAAAAAAAATCACATTTGTTGTATGGGAGCCCCCTTAAATATTTCTTTTATTCTGTTTTTAGTATTTCTTGTTTGTTATAGCGGCAACAGAATTACGTCTTTTGTGAAAATTTTAATGGTCTAGCTATCACGGTTCATAAGATTCAGCCTGGTGACAGACAGACGGACACACGGACAGACGGACAGTGGTGTCTTATTAATAGGGTCCCATTTTTACCCTTTGGGTAAGGAACCCTAAAACTCTGCGAATTTCTTCGGTCGATCATCATCGCACGGATTTTTGATCATTTCGTTTTATAAAACTAAAACTATGCTCCACTTTTCCAACCCGTTACATTAAACTACGATGCCCGTCCTACGATGCTACGGAACCCTTCACGTGCGAGTCCGACTCGCACTTGGCCGGTTTTTTATCTGATCGGCACGAACTAAAATGTTAAGCCGTTAATAGGGTTAATAGGCACTTATTTAACTTGAAGACCGCAAATCGGCAAACGTAGGCTATGTAAGTTTGCTAATTCACAGTCTTAATCCAAGAACTTGTACCGCAAGTCACAAAGATCATCGATTCCCATAGTAAACATTGCTTGTAATGGTTGTCATTAAGGTTTTAATTTATTTCAATAATTATACTTGTCTTAGTTATAAACTAATAATGAACCGCCCCGACTTCGCACCGATTCGATTTACCTACCACCTGTTGGGTCCAAAACTACTTTTCAAGCTGGAACCAATCATACATTTTCACAAAATTTCATTTAAATCGGTTGGGTGGTTTCGAAGATTAGCGTGTACGAACATGGTGACACGTGATATTAATTTACACAGGGTGGAAGAGATAGTGACGCGAAAACGGTTACTATGTTTTCAGGACATCATTGTGAACCCCCCCCCCCACAACGAAACTTTTAACATATAATAGGTAATTATATAATTAAAAAAAAAACGCAATTTCCTGCAAAAGTGCAATACCTACATGGTCAAAATACACCACTACTATACTTTTTAGATCGTTGGAACTGAAAGCCATAAACTTGATCATCGAACTCGGAACGATTGGGACTGTGTTTTTAAATAACAATAAAATAAATTTAATTAACTATAAATTTAATTTATCGTGTTTTTTTTTTTTTCAAAAATAACAATAAAATAAATATTTAAAAAATCACAAAAAATTAAATTTATACCTGATGACATTTTTATTAGTTTCAAAATAAAAATGGGTATATTAGGTGAACGGAGTAGAAGCTTATGGCATACCTAGTTATTTTTTATCTTTTATCCACAGCTTAGAAAAAAATTGATCCATCATCAAAAACTAAAAACGGCCGTTTATTTCCATTTTGTATCTGTAACGACAGCGAGCTATGTTTCAATGAGTTAAGCAGACGTAAATAATTTAGAAGACCAAAAGATTGATTTTGTCAATCAGATTTTATATTAATTGTGTATTTAACGAGTTCTGATTTTTTTACTAAAGTGGCGCTAGTGTGCATGGGGGGGGGCCTTAATTGTCTGCATAGGTACCTAATAAAGTATGGTAGAAATACAGTCACTTAATACTATACTTCAAGTCTCAATCACTTGCACTTTAAATACTAAAAACAGGCCGTAACAGTCTGGTTTGCATGTTTAATTACGGCAAGTGTCAAGTGGAATATAAAATTAACTATGTAGAGTTGTTGCAGAGATTAGCGGTGTTGGACACTAAGATATGTATGTATAACGACGTTGCACGGAAAGTGTACCAACATCTATACTAAAAATACGAAAGTTACTCTGTCTGTCTGTTACATGTCTGTTCTAGATGTATTTTTTTTAAAAGCGATGCCCCCGCACTTGGAATTTTTCCTGTATCTTGGATGCGTTTACAAACATTAAAATTCACTTACATAAACAGTCTGGCCCGGAACATCTACCTGTACATACATACGTTAGGCCTGGTACTTGGTAAGGATTCCTTATCCCGGTAGAAAGTCCCTTGGGTTAAATTCCAATATCCATGAGCTAAGAGCAAAAGCTAGTACTTAAAAAAAAAACAAACATGTTATTTGGGAGTGTCCCAATAGGCCAGACACAAAAAAAAACTAACTAGTCCGTCAGTTAGATTATCAGAAAATATTTGACCCGTGTTTTTTCTTTTGTTACGTAAATCAAAATTGACGAAGATATATGACGCTTTTAAAATTGTCAATACGTCACGCCTAGGTATAATTAAAGTTCTGACGTCACGAGCCCCCACTCGCGAGTTGCGATGCGTTTTATCTTTGTCAATATTCATTGATTTACAATAATCTAACTGACGGACTAAAAGATTTGCAATTTTTTGATACTGTCGTCATGCCTATTAGATGCTATAATGTTGTTAATAAAGCTACAACTCAAATTGTACTTACGAGTACATGCAGATCCTACGACGAGGAGCTCGTGGCTATCTAATAATAGTCGCTCGCGTCGATCTTTAGGTTGGTCCGTGGATGGGTGACCCATTACATACCAAATTTCCTCCGTGCCTCGGTAAGCACGTTAAGCCGTGCGTTGGTACTGACTGTCATGCTTGTGTGTTCGCAATCGGATTTTTTTTTATGTCATCCTATTCTGTCCCACTGCTGGGCAAATTACCCAAGGCTTTCCAATCCTGTTTACAATTGGCCCTCTCCGACCAATCCGTCAAGAACGATTCCAGATCGTCACGCCAGGGTTTCTTGGGCCTGCCTCGGGTACGACGGCCGTCTTTAGGCACCCACTGTGTGACTATCTTCGCCCATCTGTCCAGCTTCATCCTAGAAACGTAACCCGCCCAGTCCCATTTCAGCTTCGCAGACTTATTGCCAACATCCACGATGCTTGTCTTTGATCGTATTAAGGTGTTGCTCATTCGATCGGAGAGTCTAATATTTAGAATGCTACAGAAATCTAAAACTTTGCTACATCCGTATAATTTTACTAAGTTTTTTGAGAAATCAATTTGTTACTAATTAGCTATAGGTCAAGCCTTTTTTGATATGTACCAGCCTTTAAGTTGATTACCAAACGAACAATTCTGCAATATACTTTGGCTGTAAGTTGATCGTTGTATCTTGCTTGGTTCCTCCGCTTTCCAAAACCAAATATAGCTTCAAAGGATCCTACGTGACCACTCGAATAATCAGAGCAACAATCGAAAATGCATTATATAAATACATATGCTTATGTATTTCATTTAAAAAGTAGGTATTCGGTAAAATTCCGTGTTACATGGTCGCCAAGTCACCGCAAAAACATTTTATGCGACCAAAAAAACGTAATCACACCCTTGTGACTTTAAAAATAAGGTGCAAATAATTGTTTTTGGTGTGAAAAAGTTAATTTTGCAATTGTATAATCGCTCTATATTAAATTCGAGAACTGGTCGTTTTCAAGGTGATGTTCGGTTGCTAAGTGCAGTATGATTAAAAAACACGTTGTTTTTTTAATGTTAAAAAGTCAAGAGTGGAAGCGGTTACCGAGATTTTCCACAAATGCTTTTGTCGAGGCACAAACGCGACGCATCGAGGCATGAGCAGATTACATTGTCGGTGTTTGCTGAAACCGAGGCATACACATTTAAAGCCACAATTGCTCGTTTAATGTATGTAAAGTTAAGTACCTAAACCTATGTGCAGATTATGCACCGTGTTTTAACAAAAACCGTAAAAATACATAGAGCTTTGAAAAATAAAGATGGGCAAAGTCTCTAAACACAATTAGTCGTCTCGCTGATATACCAACAATATTTTTAGCCCGAAAAAGGCATTTAAATTCCCATAAAGACTCACAGATTTATCGAATTACTCTGTCCGAGGCGCGAGAGCCTTCCAACACATTGTTACAGGAACAACACTGTCCTGCCCCTTTTTTAAATGCTCATCCGAATTATAAAAAGCTTCGCATAAAAACGACATTTTTCTATGTCGGTACAGTCAACAAAAAGAAAATGGGTAATCCATTTTGACGGAACGCCAAAAAAATCCCAAGCACCCATGTCTGCGAGTCAAGTTAGGAGCGGAAGCGAGTAAATTAACATGGCATTGCTAATTATAAATAGCTACTTTGGTGGTCACTACAATCAATGACGCCTGAGGTGCTAACAAAGTAATCTCGAGTGTCCTTTCACCTCGATATGCAAACATCATCACCAACCAGGAAGTCAACAACCCAATTGCGTAACACGTTCTCTATAACAATCCAAAAGATTTTGAAGGTAAATCCTTATCCTATTCATCTTGAATAACGCAATCAATATTGTTGAATTGTTAAAATTGGCATTACAATTGTGTGTTACGCAATTACCAACAGCTTCTGGAATATTACGTTTTCATTACCAAAATCGAAAAATACATTCCAAACTAGAGAAGTACGAGTACTACCCGATAATGATATTTCTGTCAGCATAAAAAAAAACCTGACTTACTTATAAATAAATAACAAAATACTATAATCTAAATGAGATTTTTTAGATGGTGTAATCACATCAATTGACATCACACATAAATCACGCTCAAATTATTTATGTCCCTCATCAAACTCGAATGAATGGATGAACCTAATCGATATGCCCCGTTACTTTGATCCGTCAACACGAATGGTTTCCAAATTTAGAACGTCATTATTTATTATTGAATCTATAATAACGATTGAATGTTATGACTGCTTCTGTTTTACAATAATTAACTTCCAACAAGAAAGAAAACAAATACGAAATATGTAGCCGTTGTTGGAGAAAAACAGCCAAGCTGAAGTGGGAGTGTGTTGGTCACGTCGCACGGATGCACCCGGAGAGATGGGCAAAGCTCGTCACACACTGGACGCCTGAGGAAAGACAGCGCCCTCGAGGTCGACCACTGCGAAGGTGGAGAGACGGTCTGATCATGTTTGCGGGGATAACAAGGCCAAAGATCGCACGGGATAAAGAGGTATGGAAGGAGAAAAGGGAGGTTTTTGCCCAGCAGTGGAACACGAAGTAGGCTAGAACGAAAAAACGAATAGTACTGATTTCCGTACTGGTAAATTACCAATTACTCCTCTAAAATTTCCTCTCACAGCGAAACGGCCTGTATCCCAGCAGTGGGAACATTAAAGGCTGATTATAATATAAGTTGTGCTTTCTTAAAGTTCAATTAAATAGAAAACTCTAAAATGCTTTCGAATCATCAATACAATATTTAGGTCCCATCCCAATTCACTGAGTAACCAATACAATATTTAATTCAGAAAGTACCCAATTCACTATTTAAGTTCCAATCACTTAACACCAACAAAATTCCGAGTTTTACTAAATCTTAAATATTTTCATGTTGGAGTCACCTCCATTACCCGGTTTCTTGGTAGACTTTCAGACTGTCAAATGAAAGCTGGGACTGACGGCATAACATGTTTATTCAATCTTAACATAAAATCTTGACACAAACAACTCGCCGATTGAAGTGAACCAATGCAGTTTTAAAAGTCGAAAGTTATCGACTGTATAATTTTAACAAATGCATCCAGAACCAGGTCATCTCGTGATGTGTTACCGATAACGATTCGGTGTCTCATAAAACTCTTGCTTTGATACAAATCTACTCAGTTTTGATCTTAAGACTTAAAGTGTTAAGCTTGGTCTACGTGATATAATAATATCAATAGAAGATTTCTTTAATTCATAGAAATTTAGAATCAATGATCTGTTGCTTGTGATTGAGAGATATTAAAAGCTTTGTTTTATAAATATCACATTTTAGTAACTCTCACCCATATAAACAACACCTCTCATTTTATTTTCATCATTCTAAAGATGGTTTCTGATGGGAATAGGCTTCTAGGAAACATCTTGACTCCACTTAAAGTACTTACGGGATAATATCCGTGATTTTCTTTTGTTTCTATGAGCTCCCGATATTTCGGCCCTTTAAGTGTAGTGAAATACCGTGAAAGTCTAAAACAGTGCATCTTGACTCCAGCTTCAGTCCCTTTTACTTAGATACAACAATTTCCACTAACTTTAGTTACGATCAGAAACTCCCAAACTCAAACTCAAACTCAAAGCATTTATTTCAATTAGACCATTACGGCACTTTTGAATGTCAAAATTACAAATAAAAACAAAGCTACAGTCCCAGTCACAAGGCATAATAACTTGAGAAAGTACTGTAGTTGCCCATTCCCTAGCGTAGATCTCTATGGAGAAGAACAGGCAAGAAACTCCATGGACACTCTTTTGAATCAAAATATTGTTACAAAATCTTGGTCTCCAAACACTAAAACTTTAATTTCAGGTATCCTATTCACGCCTTCAACACCGCTTTCAGTCACCCTCTTAAACGAATTACGCTGAAACTGGTGACACTACGAGTATATGTATGTAAGAACGATACTTTATGTCTAACAGTTTTCCCGCGATAGTTTCCCAGCGCTTATATACTAGTAATAAATCGAGGACATGCCAAAGATTTAAGCCGTTAGATTCACTCTCGCGTCAAAAATTATAACATTTATATTTCGTTAACAATGACATTGGAATAGTATTGTCTCGCTCACACATACTGAAATTTGTATCCGTTGTACCAAGCGGGATGTGCGCTCTTTTTAGCATGATCTCTTTTTTGCGAAACCTAAGAACTCCCATTCCCTCTCGAGGAGGCAGTGTGTCTCAGCAGTGGGAAAATTATAGGCTGATTATTATGCTTAGAACGTTGCGGGGACATACGTAACCCCCTATTACAAGCCTATTGTCATCACCCGGGCAAGAATCCAGACAGAAGACATCTAGCGATTTAAATAATTGGAACATGTCTGCAATACGGCCGTGTTCGACGGGTATTGAATTTTCGACACACTGATACTGATATATTTATGAGAATAAGTGCTGAAACACGTAGGTAGAAGGTACTCGTGCAGTTCTGTGGGAAAAACAAATTGAATATTTTGTTCAAAATAGCGTGTAGTATTATTTAATTTAATGCGTTTCTCTGAAAATAACATTTATGTTACTATGAATTATAACATAACATCACGACTGTAATCCCCGAGGGGCCGGGCAGAGGTGTGCAGGTGTGAGGTGTGAAAACACCCACATTTTGCCAGTTATGTTTTCGATGATAGGGGTGAATCTATTGCCACCAACCGGGCACAAACCCAAACTCCAAGTTGCTGCTGAAATACGAAATAAAAAAATATATAGTGATTTGAATAACTATTAAAATTGGCGACTATTAGAATAACTTACCATTGCAAGTTAGGCCCCTCGATTAACCAAAGCATCTCATTTTTAAAAACTTTATCAATTATTTCTTAATTACCAATTAGTCCGCTACCGCTCATGCCTCGCGCCGCGTATTTAATTGTTCGTTTTATGTTACAGTTAGTAACTGTACCGTCTCAGTTTCGGTTCGGCTGCTTTTTTTTAATTACACCCACCAACGTCCACGCGAAGACATTGCAACTCGGTTCGGGTTTTTTTTTTCAATGTTGATTAAATTGCGTGCCATAGCTCAGAGAGCGGGTTCAGTATCAGAATATATTGAGCTTTTTCCTAACTAAGTTTGAGTCAGCTTCCAATATAACCGGATGCTGCACACTTTCGGGCTACGGAATACCTGTTTACGGCCGTTTTCTATAACTTACTTACGTATAACTGTTGGTTAATGTGCCTTCTTCCTTAGCTATAGGTGTTTCTATAAACAAAGAATACCCTATCCGTGTCACCTACCTGTCACAAAAATCAAAGAAAGCTTTTCTGTGACGTTTTGTTTCTAACTGTCCAGTAAGCAAAATGACAGACAGAGAACAGAGAGCAACCTACCGAAACCGGCTAGTAAGTTATTGAAAAAGGCCGTTAGTAAATAATAATTTTATCAGCAAAAAAATCGTTATAAATTGAACAATATTAAACTATAATAAATTAAGTTTCGCATCGAATTTGATTAAGTAACAAGTAAATTGGGCACTAATTGTGGTATTTTGTCGTTCATAAATACTGAACCCGGCCCTGAAATATTACTTGCAATTAAAATAGCTCTTAAAAATTAAATTAAATTAACTCGCTGGCTCGGTGGCTGTACTTCGTTGAAATGGTATGTAAATCGGGTGTGATACCGTGATCCGTGAGAGTTATGCTGGTCTCCTAATTAGGGCATTTGGTTTTAAAGTATTCTGAATTGCGATACGAAACATCATGCAGGGTGTTGTGAAGACAGTGTATTCCATAACGCATCATCTGATTGATTATACGATTCCATAGATTTTCGCTTGCTCTTCTAAGTGTCGCTGGCACGATAATACTTCGTTATTGGTCTTTGGGTTTATGAGTTTAATTATTTTTTTGTAAAAAATTAATCACTTCAAAAAAAGATATTTCTATACTCTGGAAGAGAATAAGGAGAGTTTCCATTGGCTGTACCTTCTGAAGTTAATTCGGGAAACTGTCATGCCATCAATATTTACCACCTTGCTACATACTAGTAAACTGGTTTAATTCTTTTGAATACCACTGTTGCCTGGTTTTTACAGTAATTTTCTAAAATATACTTTTTTGTCTGTCTAAAAAATATTTTTGCTGATTGTGGGTTACTTGCAGTAAAGGGTTCCTTTCTTTGTAACACTTTTCAGACTGCATCTAACTAATGTTTACGAAAAATAACTAATTTAGACAGCTTGCACGAAACTATTTATGCTCCACTAACATCTGTTGTCCAAATCCCAAATGAGAGAGAACAGACATAATTATAAATTATTCAACATATTAACGCCAATACAACGTCCCAAAATACTGAAGTTCAGAAGAAACATTGTTTTATTATTTACGAATGACCTAATAGTCTGATTTATGTCTAGACTAGACTAATTAGTATCTAAATCTGAACTCACTGACGTTTTATAAATGTCTGAAAATAAGTGCTTTTTAAACTAGATTGACGAAGCAAAATTCATTAATAAATTGTTAAATCGCATAACAATTTTTTAATTAATTTTGATATTGTTTATTTGTATATTACAACTGGGTTGTGGAGGTCAGATAGGTAGTCGTCCATGTAAAATACACGTATTCAGCTGCATACGGTTAGACTGGAAGCCGACCCCAAAATAGTCGGGAAAAGGCTAGGCATTTTTTTTTTTTTTTTTAGGTGGGGCCACTCGCAGTTGCAACGCGCTAAGGTTGCTTAACTGCTTAACCGGACAATCCTGTGGTGGCCAAAAATTACTTTAAGGCCCCCAGCCAGGGCTTACAAACTAAGGATTTAAATTAAATGAACGGTCACTAAGGGCACCCCCTGTGGGGTTCGGGCCTCGGCTTAGTGCGTCATTGATGAGAGGGCAGCAAGGGACAACAGGCTGGGTCGGATCATTAATTGGGGAATCGGTCGTTACATGCTCAGCGTCGCGGGCTGGCTCGTCGAGCAAGGTGAGCCGAGCAAGGAAGGCTAGGCAGATGATGTTGATTTGTATATTGCAACTCGCATCGAAATCCTTATAGCCGTTTTTGAGTCCGTGATTACAAACAAGGAAGTATAGGATACCACGAAAATGATAACCCTCCTTTGGCTATACCGTAGTCGGGTAAGCAAAAGAAGAGGGTAGAGTTTGTTTTAGAAAATAATTGCAAAATAAATAAATAATATCTTTATTTTCAGACCAGAGATCCATTACAAAAATAAAACAAACTTGGCACTTACTAACTAAAACACGTTAAACAAAACAACTATAGCACATATCTGAACGACGGTCTGTGTGCCGCCACCCAGCGACACATTATTTGGCCATCCATCCTGCCGGCTACAGTAGCCACGAGGCAGCAAACAGAGAGAAAGAGTAAATTTGCCTATGTTTTCCTACCTCCTCAGCAAAACATTTACCAGGTCTCTTAAAATCAGGTGATGTTACCTACCTACTTTTCAAATCCAAAACCACCACATAATAAGATCGCGTGTGGGTTATCCCAACCACAATAACCACAAACCACAACACCCGAACACATTCATAGTCTGACTAAGTGACCTTTTCCCCCGGTGTTCTAGTCACGCCTACATCTATACCTAGACTCATTAGCTTTGTGTCTGTTGTGTCTACGTTGACAAGGCTTTAATTGATAGGCCTTGTGTTCGAGTTAGTTTCTCTAATGATGATTGGCATCAGAATCACATTAACCATGCCTTTATTTTCGGAGAATGGGGGAGTATAAATAAACAAGAATTATTGGCGAGGATATAAATAGCTACAGTTGTATAAGGACGGAAATTATATTCTCACTAGCGACCCGCCCCGGCTTCACACGGGTACAATTTATTAACAACAGCGCCACCTATGTATGTTCTACAACTATCCTATTTTCAAGCTGGAACCAACCAAACTCATTAACAAAATTTAATTGAAATTAACGATGGTCTAAGTAGCTCCAGTGGTGGTGGAGATGTCAGAAAAAATCATGGAAAAAAAGCTCCCAAACGGCATGATTTTCAACAATGAATAATAATCATCATATTTCAGATAATTAACACGATAACTTAATGAATTATACACCTTAACCTTCTCACCAATCACTTCGTCTGTTGATGAAAATCCTTTCGGTACTTTTTGAGTTTGTTTTAATTAGAAATATCTGCCGGGAAATACTGCATAAAAATGAAACCTTTACAAACAAGAGCAATAAAGCTCGGAAACGGAATTATTAATATTACAGAGTTACTATTAGTTTGGTAATATTAGTATTTATACAATGTAACTAATAAGAGGTTGCTAACCCCTTACGAAACATAATATACTTCCTCCAATTAATTTAAAACAATTCGTGAAGTAATAAGATGACGCAATATTTGTTTTGGTTTTCATATTCGTAATCATCCGGAAATCGTTGGTTTTGAACGGCTTTTATTTTTTAAATTGAGATCAAGGGATCTCATAATATTTAAGGCTATGCAGTTCCGGATAAGTTTCAGACCGCGTACTAGCCGAAGCGATCTTTGCGCAAACCCAAGATCGGTTCGTTCATTTTTAACTAGTAGACGCACCTTCCGTGTACTGTATACTGAAAGCTTTATTTAGCACAGTTTCACGTTATCATTATTCTCTTATTATCCCAAATGGAAATATCCCAGTTGGGAATATGCAAGAAATACAAAACTCTTTTTATTTGTTAAAAATACCTTGTACTGGCGCATAAAAACATTGTGGTAAGCTTGTTCAAGTTTAGCATGTTTTTGGTGAAACGGAACGCACTCTCAAAACGAGTCGTCCTCGATAACGCCGGTAGTGACGTCAAAGTCTATGTGTCAAAAAAACACTTTCATTTGAATAGTAGTTAAAGTTTCAGTAAGATTTTATTATAATATCGTTATCGCAATTTTTACTTGAATAAAGCACATACAATTAGTTAAATTACTATAATAAGGCCAAAAAATTAGATGTAAACAAGGCAGATTGACGTAAATGGCGCCACATCACGTCCGCGATTGTCACTTACGTTTGAAATGTCATCGAAAATGGGGAGACACAGGCAAAGATAATCTAAGATGGCGCCACCATAGCTGGTCTCAATCTGACCAATGAGGTTATGCTATTTTGAACTATAAAATGACCAGCTATGCTAGCGCCATTAGTTCCACAGCGTGCCTCCCCATTGCAGGAGTTTAATATTATTTTTGAGCGACAAGCCAACAAGCGAGCGACAAGACTTGTCGCTCAAAACTTGACTTTTAATACTTTTCTTGGGTTGATAACATTGTCTTTTATTTCTTGATGTAAGTGAAGAAAAAATACATTTTACAATACATTACATTCATTTAGGGTGCCTTTAGCATTGTGCATTTAGCATGCCTTTTTCTTTTATACTTCTCTATTACTCGTCATCTCTTCAGACACCTTTTTTCTTGCCATATCATCCTTAGACCAACGAAATGATGGATGGACTGTGTTCCATCCATCATTTCGTTGGTCTTCCTCTCCTTACACCCATCTACATTCATAGGATATAATTGTTGGTCGAGTAAATATTTAAAAGACAACGACGCTATTAATGCTTATTAAGTCAACATTTTATAGACCGTTAACCGTTGACCGTTCGTGTCTTTGCCAGTCGTTACACGTCGAGAGCAGCGGTGGCCCCGACTTACGAACAGTAAGTCGTGGGTTCGAACCTAGACAGGCACATTACTTTGTGTAATTTATTTCATCACCACTGCTCTCAAAACGGTGAAGGAAAACATCGTGAGGAAACCGGCATGTTCGAGAACCAAAAATTCGAAGACATGTGACATCTACCAACCCGCACTGGGCCCGCGTGGTGGACTATAGCCCATTCCCTCTCATTAAGAGGAGGCCGTGTCCCAGCAGTGGGAAAATTATAGGCTGATGATGATGATGATGAGTCGTTACATGTAGTCAGGGGCCCGAAAGTCTGACAACCAGTCTTATTATAGGACGGGATGTTAAAAAATTGGTATTTAGCTGCATCCGGTTAGACTCGGTAGCCGAAAAGGCTAGGCAGATCATAATGGCGATAGGGAAAAACCATTGTGTGGTAAGGGATCTTATTTAATTCTTTAGTAAATGTAAACTTTGCTATTTCCCTAAAATATTTTACACTTGTCTGTACTTCAGCGATTTTTACAAACCCGCGGAACAATCGGTCTTCAGGGATAAATTCTTCTCAAGAGTTACGTCTATCTCGGTAATAGAGCACTGGAGAGTTCTACCCTCATTCCTCCTATATTTACTACTATCGCCTCTTAAGGTAACTGCGGAGTTACTACTAAACACTTACGAGTATGCCTAGATAAACTGGAATAAATAGCCTTCAAGAAAATTATAGTGATTTTTCAACTGGCTGTCATTTTAGATCTTTGACAGTCGATACAGGTCAGAGTCCCGATAGTCTGAAAACCAGTCTTACCAAGAGGTATGGTATTCCCCAGGACTAATTGGGTTGAGGAGGTCATATATGCAGTCGCTCCATGTAAAAGACTAGTAAATACCTCTATCCGGATCGAGCGGAAGCCGACCCCAGCATAGTTGGGAAAAAGCTAGGATGATTTAATTCATTTTTTTTTCTGACAGTGATACTTAGTGTGGCATTTACTTTCAGAAGTCGTGTGTACAATTAAGACGAATTTAGCTGCATTCATAGACAAATTTAAAAATCTTATCGGTCTCTAATTCCATACTCAATCAATTATCTTCTATATTCCAGAAAAACAGGATGTCTCAAAACTGCAAGTCGTCGTACACGGCCGCGACCACACGGGACGCGAATAACAACACGCTGTATCATGGAGGGACCGGACAGGGGTACGGGGGGAGGAGTTACGCACCCCCCAGTGTTGCCAGCAATGGAAACTATCAGGTAAGATATGTAACCACATTTGTTTGACCTAATTGACCTTCAATCAAACCTTCCGTCCCCACGTAGAACGGGACAAGAGCAGGAAGATGATGATGATGATGGTGATGATGATGATGATGATGACGATGATGATGATGGTGATGATGGTAATGATGGTGATGGTGATGATGGTGACGATGATGATGAAGATGATGGTGATGATGATGATGATGATAATGATGGTGATGGTGATGATGATGATGATGGCGATGGTGATGATGATGATGAAAATGATGATGATGATGATGATAATGATTGATCTTCAATCAACTCGGCCTGTTGCAGTCCACGTAGGCCAAAGCAAAACTATAGCTGACAGATGAGACAGTCCCATGATGGGCATTAGATGCGCCTACATGCCACTGTGTCGCATATTTAATAATTGTTTTGTTTTTTGTTCTTCGGGTAGATAAAAGTACTACAGTTTGGCCGCTGAGAGAATGCGTTCTAACTTACCTCTTATTACTCTTTTTGCCCTAATAACAAATAATATTATTAAAAACGATATAATTAAATCAAGTAACAATAAATTTTATAATTTCGCGCTAAATTTATGTACCAACTGACAGACATCAGGAACGCATTCTCTAGTTGTAGTTGCATTCTAAGTTGTGTGTTGTACTAACCAAATGGACTTTGTCTGAATAAAACCAATTTTATTATTTATTTTATTTTATTAAAGCTTCGCAACAGCAGCCTTTACTTACTGACCCTACAATATACAAATAAAGGTTTTTAGCAGAAATTGTGACAAAATCATGGGTACAATAATTACATAGCGACCATTTCAAATCGATGTCTGTGTAATTAGTTGATCTTGTAATGAAGAATTCAGCGTCACCCTTGATTTTTTAAGCAACGACCCATCCAGTCCACCAGATTTATAGGAGCCATTAGGATTGACTTTTTTACTTTTAATGAACCTTTAAAGAACATTTATTTGTACTTTGACACTATACCAAACATACAGTTTATCAAATGGAACCATATTTTAGTTTAAACGAAATCTGTATACATTATAGGCCTTGGAACTTTTATTTCCTCAAAGAATCTGATATGAATAGAATAGAATAGAATAGAATACTCTTTACTCTCTTTTTTCTCTTTATATGATTATCTTGGTTTTTAGGAACACTTAGTACTACTTACCTATTAGATTACTTTTAAGATTTATTTTTAAATTATAACATTTCCTTCGTTAATAATCCAAACAATAAATGAAGCAATACAATTATCCGCTCCATAGCGTCCATAGATAAGAAACGCTATATTTTTCATAAATTATGTATGGAATGTCTGGCTGAATTGCGAAGTCTGTCCGTCTATGTGGATGTGCGCTTCACTGGGCAATTGTATCACACTCGTATGTGTAGAAATTTCTTGTGAAGTAAACAGACTGATACACAGGTGGTGATACAATTTTGACGTGATATCAAAAAATGTTGTAGAAAGTCACACAAATTCTTGTCATGAATTAATTTTTACATTGTAACTAGAAGTTACTAAGGGATCAAAATGCCATCAACATAGCCCAAGAAGAAAAAAAAAACAACCGAATTAAGAAACTCTTCCATTTTTGAAGTCTGTTAAAAAATACGTATTAGAGGAAAAAACAGAATTACAGAAGCGATTTTGATGAAATTTCTATGGGTTCAATGGGGAAGTATATCCTTTCGCATAAAAAAAGGTTTTTTCAGATCGGTACATAAATGAGGAGGAGCTCGTGGCTAAATAATAACCGCCGCTCGGGTCGATCTTTAGGTTAAGCCGTGCTTGCCTAGGTTGGTCTGTGGATGTGTGACCAACCATTACAAACCGAGTTTCCTCCGTGCCTCGGAAAGCACGTTAAGCTGTTGGTCCCGGCTGTCATTTGTAGATCTTTGACAGTCGTTACAGGAAGTCAGTAGCCCAGAAACTCGTACAACCAGTCTTACCAAGGGGTATCGTATTTCCCAGTACTAACTGGGTTGTGGAGGTCAGATATGGACTCTTTGACGACCCGAATGGCGCAGCGGTAGTGAGGCTGTCTTACGTTCTTAGGGTCCCAGGTTCGAATCCCGGTTGGAGTAAATTTTGTGTGATGAGCATGGATATGTATTTCCGAGTCATGGATGTTTAGGTGTATAATAAGTATGTATTTACAAACAAAAAGTATCTATGTTGTATATCAACTATCTGGTGTCCACGACACAAGCCTCGTTGCTTAGTGTGGCACTAGATGGCGCTGTGTGTTAATTATTATTATTATCATTTATTTCAGGCATTTAACCCATATAACTCAATACATACTTATTACATAAATTACACTATAACTAATTCACATGACATTACATTATTAAACTTAAAATTGCCAATTATAATCAAAGTTAAAATCCACATTTAAATCAACATCTTTAAAATCTAAAATTAAAATAAAAATCATAATAAAATCAGAATTAAAGTCAAAATCATAATAAAATCAGAATTAAAGTCAAAATCATAATCTAAATGAAAACCATAAATAACATTAAAATCAAAGTCACGTTAAATTAAATCATACTGAAAGGTTTACATTTTACTTTTTTTTTACCTGCCCCAGGCTTGATATACAGGCGCATGTAAGGCCTGCCAGTGCTGCATAAATGGTCCGTCCAACCTGTTGGCAACAACTGTAAGAAGACTGTTGCCGCTGCCCCGCACTCTACTCGCTAACGAGGTCGCCCTTTTACGCATGCTGGCATAATAACAATCAATGCGAACGCTTGCGAACATTCCCGATGCGCTGCAGAAGCGAGGCAGCCGCAGCAGCGCCCTTAGCGCGTTATTATATTGAACGCGGAGAGCGCTGTAGGATTTCTGCAAATATGATACCCACAGACTACTCGTATAAAAAGCTGTGCAGTAGGCTCGAAACAAGGTGATCTTCACATCCTTGGAGCTACGAGCAAACCTGCGGGCAATCATATTCGCCCTCACCGACAGCGCCCTCCTTTCTCGCTCTATATCAGCGTCGTCCTTTAGGTCGGACGTCACAATATGGCCCAGATACTTAAAAGTGTGTACCCGCTCCAAGGACACCCCACACAGCCTTACTGGTGGAACCTCCACCGGACACTTAGAACCCGCATTGAAAACCATAAGCTCGCTTTTGTTGACGTTGTATCTTAGGCCATGTGTATGTGCGTACGTTTCGCAAATGCTTATTAGCTCTCTGAGTCCATCTATTGACGCGCTCAGCAGCACCATATCATCAGCGTAGCTGATTTTGTTAAAACAAACATCATCAACATGGCATCCAACATGGCGGCTGCTGAGCTCGGCAACAAGTCCATCGATATACAGATTGAAGAGCGCTAGTGAGCTCAACACCCCCTGCCTCACCCCGCACTCCAACCTGTACGAGTCCGACAGAGCTCCCGACCATTTAACATTATTGACCTGGTTCCCGTACCAGTGCTGGAAGATTTTAACAACTTCAGGCGCAACTCGCCTATCGAGCAACTTTTTCCACAGCACTTTGTACGAAACCAGGTCAAATGCTCTGGACAGATCCAGGAAGCAGGCGTAAACAGGCGTGCTCCGGTCCGTGTAATATTTGACAGCATGCTTCAAACTCAGTATAGCACTATCTGTGGACAGTTTGGGCCTGAACCCAAACTGGTTATCGTGCAAAGTTATTGTATTGTTTAACTGAGCATTAAGCATGCTGTCAAATACCTTCGCGATGACTGTCGCTAATGAGATCGGTCTGTAATTGTTTTTGTCTGAAATATCACCCGTTTTATTTTTAACAATTGGTACTACGACCGTCCTCATCAGCTCGTCCGGCAAGTACGAATGGCGAAGGCAGAACGTGAACAGCATGGCCAAAACACGTGGCAGGTGGGGACCTGCATGCTGTAGGTGCTCGATGCTGAGTCCGTCATGTCCTGGAGACTTACCCCTGGTCATAGACCCTATGGTCTTAGCTATGTCCGCAGCTGCGAACTTAACTCTTGGTTCCAGGGCAGTACACTGTGGCTCAGCATCGGCCACCTCAGAGTGTGGAATACTGCTTGGCTCGACACAAAACTGGGACTTAAAAACATTGGCAATATCCCTTTCAGCAGACACGCCATCGACGCTCACTGGCAAACCAGGCCTAAGGTTGTGCTTTTTTGTAGACTTCCAGAAGTTCCGAAAGTCTTTTTAATGTCCAGCGATATTTTTTTATTTTTTATTTACTCTCTTCCAAGAAATTTCATTTTCCGACAAGTTTAGGTTCTTCTTACTGTCTTGCCTCAATTTTCCTGCTTATAGATTTAAATGAAGCATTCTGCTTTCAACAGTAAATATTACACCACAATAATAAGTCAGCTTTTATCATAATTTATAAAACTTTCTTTTCTTAATCACCAAACAACAGATTTATTTTATCTTCCCTTTTAAAAATCTTAATCACTCATAAAAACATCGAAAGTCGGTCAAAAATGTAACATTCGTTATCAAGAATATTTTATTGAGGCAAAGAAATGATACAGATTCGTAAGTTTTACGTATGTAAGCGAATTACTTCGATCTACATAACTGTAGTCTGTTATACGGCCATGTATGTATGGTTATATAGCCATGTAGCTGAAGATTGTAATTATTAAATGTGGAGCACCCAATGTTGATAGTCCACTTAAAAATATAACGGTTAAGGCGACGTTTCTGGAGCTAAAATAAAGATACAACGATAATTTTGGAGATTTGTTTTAATTGTACTGAATACTAATTATTTAGATTTCAGAAGATCGTTTATGAAAATATGCAATTACTTCTACTAGTGAAACGTAAACTAGCTTGGATTCTAGGCTCTGAATTACTGTAAATTACTAGAACGACAAAAACTACTAAACTGTAGTCTAGCTCCGGAAACTTGTGAAGTTTGCGATGTTTTCATCACACGACTGCTAAGTTACCATAACCATGTCGCAACATTTTAGATTTAGACTTCTGGCGAACACGTAATAATATTGTCAATCACAGACCTTAGTAATATTAACGACTCCTGTAAAACATAAAAACTCCGCCTTAAAATACAAGTCACTTCACACTTCTACCATAACAAACAGAAATAGACAACATCTCCCACAACTAACAATTAATTCTAATTCCCAAAACACTAATTGCTTAAACACAACCCGAAATAATTGGGCTCGTCCTTTGTCCGGCAGAGATCGATACACACCTTAACGGCCCTTTCTCTGTAGGACACAAATGATAATGGCGTGCCTAATTGCACCCGTTCGTTTCGACACGATCCAATTTCCAGCAGTTGGGCAATGCGTAATGTTTTTGGCGAAATGTGGATCCGGAATTGTATTGAGGCTGTTAATGATGGTAGTCTGTGGATGTGTGATAAGTGCATGCCAGGAAAAGAGATATAATTTTAGCTCACTTTCGTATTTTTATGTCTTTCTTTGTTGGCAAACTAAAGGTATCTGTGGACTACCATCCATCACATACTGAGACCCCTCTAAGCCACAGAAAGCTGGTTAATTAGTTCGTTCTGACAATCGCTTGTAGTATACTTAAAACGTCACTTACGGGATACTTACTACGTACACTTACGGCGCCATGATCGCGGGTTATGGGGCTTGCAACAGCGTGGAAATATCGGGAGCTCAAAATAAACAATTATCACGGAAGATATCCCGTAAGTGACGTTTTAAGAATAGTTATGAACCGTAAAAGCTTAAAACAGTGTTTAATCACTTGTAGATCTTTAATAGTATGTATACATGTGAAGTTTATGGTTAAACCATTCATAACGTGATACCCGTCAACTGGACTGTGGGAGTCAGCTATGATCTCACTCCATTTAAAATACTGATGTTCAGTTGCATCTCGTTTTAACTGGAAACCGATCTGAACATAGCTAAGAAAAGGTTAGACAGATGATGAACAATTATTCTCAAGCTTCATTGATGTGATCTAAAAAATGTTTCAAAATCCTAGTCGTCAAATTTTATTCAGCTTTTGTTTCTATCATGGCATTACCTACCTTTGCAATCCTCTTGATTTGCAATTGTCCACATGGTGTCAGTAACTATTTTCCAGTTAACTTTCCATTAGTTATTTTTACTGACGTAACGTCTAAACGCAACATTAATTCCCAATAGCTACTGCTTTCGCAGACAGCGCAGGTGTAACTTGGACCTCTGCCAATGCCTTCAGCACTTAATTTCGCATGGTCTTTGACAGTGTCCATTTATTTACGATTTGTATTTTATCTCACTTCCTCATCGATAGATAGAATTGTATGACTGTGCAGATTTTTCCCAATGGTAGTATTAATTTCCACCTTATTACCATAAATAATACTATACCCACTTATGAAGGTAAATAATGTAACTATGGGGTTAGGCATTTTTATAGAAATATTAACACAACATCAGCTTTGCTTCCGGTGACTACTTTATCAATCAACATCATCATTATCAACATCGTCATTTCGTTAAACTTGGTTTTTTGAGACTGACGATGTAGAACCCGATATTTTTTTGAGACCTGTATGAATATAACCGAAATCACCACTTTTGGCAAACAGATAGTTGTGATTGTGCTAGAGTGTTTGTGCCCAAATTAGTTGATTTTAATAAAACTCTTGTCAGTGCACTTGTAACCGAAAAATACATTTAGATATTAAAATAAATAAATATCGCTGGACATTAACACACAGCGCCATCCAGTGCCACACTAAGCAACGAGGCTTGTGTCGTGGACACCAGATAGTTGATATACTACATAGATACTTTTTGTTTGTAAATACATACTTATTATACATATAAACATCCATGACTCGGAAACAAATGTCCATGCTCATCACACAAACATTTGCTCCAACTGGGATTCGAGCCCGGGACCTTAAGAACGTAAGGCAGCCTCACTACCGCTGCGCCATTCGGGTCGTCATATTAATCAACCACTAAAAAACAAGTCTTGCAATCATAATTGTAACATCCAGAGTAATTTCAGCAACCATAGTTATGTTACGATTCGATTTCGTCCGCAGTAGCACTCAAAATTAAGACGACATTGAATACTGTAGTAACAAAGTTAAAATAGGTAACAGAAACACCCCTATAACTAAGTAGTATAATCACTAAGCCGTCTACGTCTGCAGGGCAGTAATAGGGTTGCACCTACCCCAACAGTAATCAAATTATTACGGTACCAATTCAATAGGTAATATTTATTTATAATGGCTCAATCAGACCAAAATGAAGCTAGTTCATTTGCATTTACAAGTTAGCCAAGGTGTTCAATCAATCAAACCGCAATGGGCATTAAGTAATAATTGTACTTTTGCAGCAAATGACAGCGAAAGTGCTGTTTAGCGGCGTCTCCACGATCAATGACCTCAAGCGGCAGGACAAGACGGAGCGGGAAGCGCGGCGGACACACTAGTGACATCTAGACTCAGGTGAGAGAAACGTAGTTTCAGATTTTTAATAATAGATGGCGGTAGTTGTAAGTAGGTATCTTATGTACTTAGCAGCTTTGAGTCTTCGTGACTAGATGCCGCTGCTAGCAAATAAACAAGTTTTCTTGATTCTAATTTAGTCATTTGTAATCTACAATTATTATATGTTATTATTTTCCGATCTATGTTGGGGGTCAGATTTCAGTCTAAGCGGATGTATTGTGCAATCCAAAGAGGAGTAAATTACTTAAGGTGGATGCTCCAGGATAACCCGTGAAATGAAAACTTTCTTACGTTTTTTGCAATTTGTAGGCCAGTGCTAGGTTGTATGTTGATTAAAATATGATTCGCGGCTGTAAGGCGTATGTAGTTACAGAATTATAATCATCAAAATCATCAATACAACCCTCCAAGTTCATGTAACTCGATTGAATGACCTTTTCAAAGTCATTCAATCGAGTTATTAGGAAAACGTAAGAAAATTTGAATTTCGCGCGCTTCCCTGAAGCATTTACCTTAAGTAAAGTAATATTTTTATCAACATGAATTAATGAGGTGGCTAAGGCAAAGCAAATCTCAAATGGCGCCACCATAGTTGGTCTCAATCTGACCAATGAGGTTAAGCTATTTTGAAATATAAAATGACATTACCACATTTTCAACCAATGACGATATTTGGGTACCAACGATACTAGCACCATTAGTTCCACAGTTAAGACTTCCCATTGTAGGTATATATACTATAAAGTACACTTCTGCCTAACCCTTTGAGGATTACTGGCTTGATATTATGTTATGTTTAACATGAATTAAGTGTGGCTATTACACTACTGTCCATATATTATATTAGTGCAATTGGTGCAATGGTATAATTTAGGGATCACCGAGGACTTAATTGATAGATCAGCTATTATACTTAATTACTGCCCTCGTTTTGTAGCTTACAAACCAGTTTAGTTTCATATCAGAATATTTATTTATGCACAAAACGTAATACTTATTTTGTTATAATTTCAGGAGCTGATTATGTGATAAGAAGAAATTATTGGAAGCTAAGGAGTGATCTCGGAAGACAGAATTTATGTCCATAATAAATATTTTTATATACATTTTTATAATACCATTATGAAAACACGTAACACTGATTTTAGAACTTACTCTGAATTCATAATTGAACAAAGCGGCATCTATTGAGCGCTACACCGAACTAAAATTCTTGTTACTTATAAAAATAAATATTTTTAATTTTAGATAGTTTTTAAAAGAGATTATGTAAAATTTTAAGAGTACCAACTGAAGCCATGAGAAATTTAATGTGTCCTAAATTCCCGCCTCCTTGTGAAATTTTATCAAAATTTTAATAAATGTTTTATATTTTTCTAATTACTTTAGGTTTTAATTAAATCCTTTTTAAAAGAGATGCGATTCTGCGGAAAAAGGTTTCTAAATAATTTTCCTATTTTGCCTGCATTTTATTTAAAGAAGACAGTAATTCACAGTTGCAAGACTGGAGGCTATAAGAAAACGTTCATTCGTCAAATTTTTATGCTCAAACGCAAATTATTCGAAAAAAAAACTTAGACTTAATTTAATTTAGTCAACAACAACGACAACACGCATTTGTGATCTGTTGTTTTCTTTTTAGAGATTTTATTAATGTATTAATATATACTTAATATAAGTTTTACTTTTGTACTTACTAACCAATTAAACACATTTTAAACTGACGTGAGCACTTTTCTTTACGTAAAGGGTAAATAAAATATATGATCTAAAATAGAGGAAATAACTACGACACTTAACTGTCCAGTGTAAATTGTACTTTAAAGTAAGGTAAATGGCCGAACCGGAAATCGAACGAAATGCGAAAGAGTATAAAAGTAACAAAGCCGAAATGCCACCACAGGTGTTCTCCCCATCATGTTGCGATATTTTTTTCTTCTAGGCCATACCAGGGAACCTTTTAGTTAAGGTGAAAGCGTCAGGGTCAAACTGCAGGCCAGTGCTAGGTTGTAAATATTGTTCGCGATTGTAAGACGTATGTTGTTACAGAATTATAATCATCAAAATCATCAATACAACCCTCCAAGAACGTAAAGGTCTAGCAGTGACTTTGACCTTGAAAAAATCGTTCCTCGACTTTTATGAACTTAGAGGGTTGTATTGATGATTTTGATGATTATAATTCTGTAACTACGTACGTCATACAATCGCGAACAATATTTTAATCAACATACAATTTAACACTGGCCTGCAAATTGCAAAAAACGTAAGAAAAATTGAATTTCGCGGGCTACCCTGGAGCATTAGCCTTAAGGAGTTCAATGCATCCATCAGCACAATGTTTTGAGTGCGTTACATTCAGTCCTAGTTTCCCAACCATATTTTTTGCGAATAGTTACTTAGTTTGATGTATAGAATGTTTGGTTGACGGTTTCGTGAAAGTTCCGTTTACCTTAACACCTTGTATATTTGCAGGTAATTCCACCGGTACCTATCTAATTCCATTTCTTGTAATTCTTCCGGAACCTGATTCTGCGTGCCCAGAGATAATTCCACCGGTACAAGAACACTTCCAACTGGCATACAGAAAATCTTCTTGGCAACGGAAATTCCTAGGTTAAACACGCAATAGTTGTTTTAAAACTTGCAAAACGCGAAAAGACAATGGCAGCTGAGTGTAACTAAATCCCATTAGTTGTGGCAAAACGTTATAAAAGCAATACTTGTCTGTGAATTTTAACTCAGTTGGAGTTTGGATATCTATAAACATTGTGCTGGTTTTTGCAAAACGAATAAATAAAATTAATTAGGTTCACTCGCTATTACACGTAAGAAGACAAAAAGTATTGTTTTAGACTTTTACGGTTTTTCACTACACTTTAAGTACTTACGGGATAATATCCGAGAATTTCTAGTACTTTAAGTGTAAAAAAAGTATTGTTTGTTGACAAAACCATAAAAAAAGAACAAAAATAAATTGATCCAGAAGGGTGTGGTCATAATTATTACAGGGTGTGATGCAGACTATCAAACTAAACAACTTTCTCCATGGGACCACCATCGAAATCGCAAAAATCCACCTGGTTCGTACATCATCATCTGCCTAGCCTTTTCCCAGAGCGACTGCCTATCTGACATCCACAACCCAGTTAGTACTGGGTAATACGATACCCCTTGGTAAGACTGGTTGTCAGACTTTTTGGGCCACCTGTAACGACTGTCAAAGATCTACAAATGACAGCCAGACACGAAGGAAACTCGGTATGTAAGGGTGGTCACCCATCCACAGACCAACCTAGGCAAGCAGCGGCAGCGGCCTAACCTAAAGATCGACCCGAGCGGCTGTTATTATTTAACCACGAGCTCTTCTTCTTAAAAGACTTCAATATCTACTCGACCTAAATGTATGGAACACCAAATAGACGGAAAGACAGAAATATGAACATACCTTACTGGTACTCGCCGTATAACCTATACGTTGTATAATCATAAAAAAAACGAGCTGTCTACAAATATCCATCCATGCTACGAGCCAACCAGACCGAATTAAACGTCTATTTTGCAGCTCAGGCAGTACTAATTCAACAAACCTACACAAGAAATTAATACCAGAAGTAACTATCATGAATCGTGATTTATAGATTGAAAACATGATTGATTGAATCTTGAAAAAAATGTTGCTCCAATTGATTGATCGAATTCATTTCCTTTTTTGCTCACACTTTGAAATCTAGACAGCATAGCTACCGCCACCTAGTGGTGATTCATGGCATAGGATCAGGCATTGAACTTCTAATATTTATGAAGCATTTTCTGACTGTCAGATATTCTCCAATTATGTTAAAAAAAATACTTAAAACATAACAACGTTTTTGCCATAAGGCAGAGATGTACCTACAGTGCAACCACTTTTACCCAGTTATGTTTAACTCCCAAGTAATTAGGATAATTCCACGCTGTCCAGAGGGAGAAGACGATATGACCCATCTACGACACAAAACTATATTTTGCTTATCTTTCGCTATCTGGGTGGCTACTTATACAATAAAACACATAAGGTGCTACAAATCTTTAGCCTCACAAATAATAAATGCGAAAAGAGGCTAACTGACTGGCTACTAAAATTAAACTATAATGATACTGAAAACATCCTTGTAATGAACTAAACACACAATCAAGCACTCTCACACACCCACACACTCACATACTCACACACCTACACAATCACACATACTACACATCTACTAACATTCGTCTCGCATACTTATCTTAGATTTCTAAGCATAATATAATATATAAACGATAAAATGTCGTATGATTCCTTACATTCTGTCAGCGCACCTAATACATAATTTATGAAATGAAAATGTAAAGGGGTAGGATCCTGGTGTCCTGAAACATAGGCCACGAGCCTAGCTTAGGCACCAGTCTCCCACAATATATACTTACCTGAATTGTGTATCATTGTCGAATCTGACCAATGTAAAATAATTTATGCATATTGTGGTGAGAAATAAAATTGATTGATTGATTGATTCACCACAAATCCAAACTCCGTGGCTGCTTCTGAGAAATTCCTAATGGAAAAACCCGATAACAATTTGCCCGGGAATCGAACCCAGGACCTCATGCTCAGCACCACTAGACCAACGAGGCGGAAAGAGAAACGAGAAGAAGTGGACCTTAATCCAGCACGCCACCAGCGCGGTCAGGTAGATGTCACATATCTAAGATTTTTTTGGTTTTAGGACATGAATACTGGTTGCCCCAAGATGTTTTCCTTCTCCGTTTTGAGAGTAGAAATGTTAATGGTGATGAAATAATTAACACTTTTTTTTTGCTTGCTTTTTATATGAATCATTTTTAATTGACGATGAACCACCATTAAATTTCGTCATCAATTCACAACATAACTAAACAGGTTAGGGTCATCTCCACTTAACCACGTCACGTACTGTCATACTCGTTGCGCAAACGCACCTTGGCTGTTAATAGTATACGTTGTGCACATATCTAAAGTCTAGTGTAATGTTTAATGATTAGGAAAGTTTGTAGACCTAAAGCGTCATTAAGTCCTTATAATTTCCCTGCCCTTTATTCATCATTAAACAAATCTTGTATATTTTTTTCACTAAAAAAAGTATATTTAAATAGTAACGCACTGGTATCAGGAAAAGGGTCCAAGCTACCGGCAGTTAGGGCTCCAGAGAGAGGAACCTTCTAACAATACGAGCCCTTGATTGCCTTGCCCAGCTGCCTAACGAGAGCCTCCTCAAATATTGGTCGAAGCTCTTCGCAGTTAAGCCATTGGCTGAAACACCTATCCACACAACAAGCGCTTTTTCTTCTTTTTCTTTCATACTCCTCTATTGATCGTAATCTTATGAGTCATTTCCTTTTAAGCTATGTCAATTTCTCAGGCAGTGCATTCATGTTTTCTTTGGTCTTCCCCTATTCTTGTAACTCAAACACATCGTTATTTCCGACATTTTAGTCATTCTAAAAAATGATGATTTTGATGTTTATTTTGCAAGTAGGTTTTCACAAACACTTTTAGACGTAATTTTTTAAAACTAGATGGGGCCGGTGTTTTGTACCTGACTACTCTGAGAAGAAACAAACTCAGAGGTCATAGTCCCCCTTTTGAAGTCCAGACATAATCTTGCTCAATTCACATGAGGACTATGCAGATTAGTGTCTGAGATGGTCTTTTGAAGAAAGAACCACACAGATTTGTATGGACCTGTCCAGTCAGTGCAAGCATTTGTCAGTTATCGTGTAGCTCGACTTATAACGCAAGGAGCTCAACTAAACGACGAACAATACCAAAGAATACTCATACATTTGGGTAGGTCGCTTAGGTACAGTACTCAAACAGCCAGACAGTTGTGGGAAAAACCAAACAAAAAGTAAAAATGTGACCCACATGGTCCCCACATTCACAATAATCAAACAAGTACTTTTCAAAATTAATGTAAATAAAAATCACAAAAATCATTAAATGACCCAATGATAAAAAAAGTAAAATACTTAATAAAATAAGTATACATGTCAAATGGCCAACATGGCCATAACCCTGACGATCGATTACCGTAGATATTTTTAGACAGCGTCATCAAGTATTCCTTTCAAAACTGGAACTTTAAAGTTATCATTATCATTAATTAACTTTAAAGTTTTATTATGCAAAATACATCTATTAACTGTTTCATCTAGTAAGGACATGGTCATTGCCAACTAACATAAAACTGCAAAGTTCAATCAAGAACCGACTGCTTATGGTCTGTCCATCTGTACGTTTTATTTGCATTTTCCTTCAGTGGGCTAGGAAAGGCTTAAGGTGACACATCACACGGGCTCGAACTCATTGGTGGGCGTGGCCAAAAAGCACGCTGTCTCACCTGGCATCGTGCCCGACAGAGATAGTATCAGTGATGAGCAGTTAGGCGCTAGTCTTCACGCGCGTCTAGTTCGTACGCACACACTCAGCGTTCCGAACCGTTCCGAACAAAAACGAAGTTATATAATACTTTCGTCTGACCTTTTATTTAAATGCGCTAAAAAGAATAAAATAAACTTTTTCTTTAAAACTTTTACTATCAACTTATAACGTCATGGTCACTACACAATTCGCGAGATTAGTGGCAACAATAATATTGTATAACTATATTGTTTGTTATTGTTGGCCTGGGGTCACCATGTCCTGGACGCTTTCTGCCAGGTCTGCTAATCCCTCGAGAGAAATAAATGGCTGTGAAGCCAGCAGAGTCTGGACGTTGGTCGGCAGACGACTGCTTTATGTTTTCATCGTGGTACTGTGGATTTCCTTGGCCTGATAAAGTTTAGGATTTCCTTTTCAGGGCGTATCATGTCGGGGTCACCAATTTAGTGGTTGTTGTACACTATCTAAATTAAATTTTAAAAAAAATCATAATTCTATATAAATTTAATCAACACAAGACAGAGAAGTGACAGATCAGAAGAAAAGTAAAAATTATATCGTGAAGGTTTTATGTAAGTATATAAAGTTTCTAAATAAGTAGGTCACTACACCATATTATAGGGTGTGCGTTTCGATGGCGCGACCACGGCGTTTTGTTTTTAAATAACTATGCCATGATTTTGGAAAAATATGTATGTATGTGGTTCAAATTTCCCAAAACCTTAAATTTGTCAAAGTTATGGTTAAAAAGTTATAAGGGTTTGAACGTGGCCACGCCATCGAAACGCGGAGAACCGCGCGGCCACGGAAATCTTAAAAACTAAGCGTTGCAGAGACCTGAAATTTAGGTAAATAACAGATTGAATTTGTAAAAAAAATATAAAAAATCCTAGGTTTATATTTTAGGAGCATACGTACGGTATCGCTTATAACCTTTAAAATGTTCTGAATATGAAATTTAAAATTGAAATTAATTAATTAAATTTTAAATTATTTTTTTTACAAAATCTTGCCATAGTTTAAAAAAAAAATAATGCCGTGGTCGCGGTATCGAAACACACATTATAGGAGTGCAATACAAATGCACAGGCCCTTCAACTTCAGCGAAAAACAAATGACACGTCACTGACGTCATGCATGAAATGAAAAGGACAGAAATATAGGTCTTGTTCTTCTATCAAACGAAGGACATGTCAATATCGCGTGTCCCCCCTCCCGCACCGCACCGGGGGAAACATTCAGTGAGATGCACGAAAATTCATAGTAAAAGGCGCGCGTAAAAAAATATGAAAAAGCTTTTGGGAAATCGAATTTTATGAAAAAAACACTGCATTAATCATTATCAAATAAAATTTATTGAATTCTTCGATAGTTGTACTGTGTCGGTACGGACTTTGTTTTGGAAATTTGACACTTCTTTTGTTACTAATTTACGCCCAAAGTTACGTTAAAATTGGCAATAAAAATGAATCTTTGGTAGCTCGTAACTTTTGAATGGCTTTTTATTTTACTATTCTGATTCCGTACAGACACAATTAATAATCAGACAAAACGATATCATGTTTAACTTTAGATGTACCATGTCAAACAGTGGAGTAATAGCCCCCCGAAATTTGTATGGAAAATATGTTGCGCAGTTCAACCTTAATCAGTTATCTTGATAATAATGTTGAAGTTGTAGGTAATAAGAAAAAGCCCCGCGGCCCCTCGAAGGACTGCATAGACTAAATTTATAAGATTTTTTATTAATTTGTTAGATGACGGATCGTCTTCCCTTAGGCGATTTTAACATTTTTTCCCACGAAATAAAAAGGTGTCTGACCGCCATGACAGTAGGTATTCGTATGACAAATGACCGTCAAACCAAATGACCATTACCGTTCAGCACGCAACTAATCTTGGTCCAAAGTTCTCAGACCATTTGTGACAATAGCTTGGTTTTTTTTTTTAATATTGTTTTTTCTATAGGCAAAGGTCTTTAACCGTTTGGGCTAAATCGCTTATGTCCGGATTGTGATATATACAGAATAGAATCGTTTTGCCTAAGGCGCTTTCAACTCTGTTGCACCGAAGCGAGCAAGAGAGCTTTTGTGAACCATTTTCTATGAATAAGTTGAACATTTATTTTTAATGTCTGGTGTCCACGACACAAGCCTCGTTGCTTAGTGTGGTACTAGTTGGCGCTGTATGTATTATCCAGTGATATTTATTTATTTACGTTTAGTGTTCAAGATCATATGTCCAATGTACATAGTTTCAGTAATGGTAAGTCTATCTACGAGAGGTTTTCTTTTTGAGGTATTAAAAAAAACTTAGTTTCCAAGAACTCTATCTCGATCTGACTACGATAGTTGCCTAGTTGGTGCCAAACCCCAAAACGCTTGGGAAAAAAAACATTATGTCACGTCACATACGCTCGTTGACGGACACTTTCGTTTGCTTAACCTTCCGAATATAACCTAGTTTTCTCGCGCTTTGTTAAAATCAGTTATTTTTGGTTCCGTTCCTTGCATTAACGTACTAAGTTCAGCGCCATCTATCCAGCGACTAGGGAAGAGCTAAAAAGAAAATCCCTCATTGTAGCGGCTGACAAATGAAAGAGTTTGAGGGATAATTTTTGAAGTGTATGAAGTGGCATTGAGATTTTCAGAAACTTTAAATAGAGTTAAATTTAATTAACTAGATTCTAGAGGATCCCATCGATATGATGGTTAGGTACCGATAATGACCTAAACATGATAGCACGAACAGGTACACATTGCGGAGTTTTGCTATCTAATTTCAATCGAGCTCGTTGTGAAAACGGCCGGAGGTTATTGTCCTTTGTATTGCTCAGGATGTGTCTTAGCTTAGCTTAACTTAACTCATTGGCAGTTTTCCAACCAAAGTAATCCCAGCATTTATCGTCGGGAAAGTTCTTGAATTATCTTTATTCAGAATTGAAATAAACAAAAATAAACCAAAGATTTCAGTTTAAAAACATCAAGTTTCTAACAGATCCTAGGAAAAAATATCAGCAAAAATCGGTATTCGTTATAACAGCTTTCAGTTAACTTTATTAGATTTCTTTCTATAACACCCAATTTGCCGGAATGACATCACCAATTCGCCAAGAAAACATCACAAAAAAGGCTATCGATTTCCTGCGAATAAAACAAGTATCTATCGATATAACAATGTGGTAACGGGCGCGTCAATTAAAGTAACGTTTTTGACCGCAGACGTTATTGATCGCAAAAAATTGGTCAAGTGATCTTTGGTACTCGGGTGTGGATTCCGTTGGAAACAGTTTTTCTGTTGTTTCTGCTATGCTGCTAAGATTTCGATAAGGAAAAATCTCGTAAGACTCTGGTGGCTCTGTGGATCATGCGAAAATCAGATCATGCAATATGTCTCATCCATGTTGACTACATATCCAGTAGCTTGGACATCGGGAGGCAGGTCGATACTCTATATTTTGATTTCCGAAAAGCCTTTGATAGAGTGGACAACGATGTACTCTTGACAAAACTAGAGGCTATAGGTTTCTCGTCCGGATTTCTCTACTTCTTTGCCGATTACCTGCGAGATCGCAAGCAGTTTGTCAGACATGGTTGCTTTGAATCTAAGCCTTACAACACCCGCTCGGGCGTGAGCCAGGCATCCGTGTTGGGGCCGCCTCTGTTCCTGATCATGATTAATGATTTGGTAACAGAGGTTAAGTTTGCCAGGTGCTTGCTATACGCTGACGACCTTAAACTAGTTGCACAAATCAAATCGGACGAGGACTGTAAACTCCTACAAAGAGACATTGATGCCGTTTATAGGTGGAGTATTGTAAATAAACTTCCTTTCAACACAAGCAAGTGCCATGTCATGACATACGGTAGAAGGTTGCGACCGATCCTTTCCAACTACAGATTGGGTGGCGATGTAATTTCTCGAGTCACCAACGTTAAGGATTTGGGAGTGACGTTTGACCGCTGTCTGACATTTAAAGACCACATCTCTACCCTCGCGAAGGAATCCTTCAGGCGTTTGGGCTTTGTGATGCGAAATGCTCGTGACTTCCGCAATCCTAATGTTCTTCGATTACTTTACACCACTCTGTTTCGAAGCAAACTTGAGTCTAGTGCCTGTGTCTGGCACCCTTACACCGCTGCCCCAACGCTGATGCTCGAAAAGGTGCAGAAAACATTCCTAAGAGGCTTTTTCCAAAAGTTTTATTTCTATTTTCCCTTCATGTACCTTACCAACTACCTGTTAGGAGTGTTGGGCTTTAACTCCTTGGAGGTGAGAAGAGGCTCGGAACAGCTCACGGTAGCCTGTAAGATCCTACGGGGACTAATCGACTGCCCTGAGCTCCACAGCCTTTTCTGCCGGCTATTTGTACCCGACAAATATATCGGACACCGCCGTTGCCGACGGCACAATCTGTTTGCCCCACCGTCATCTAAAACTGTCGCCAGAGCTGAATCTCCGGTATGTCGTACTCTTAAGACGCTCAACGCCCTTCTGATTGCCAACCCTAAATGTGATGTGTTTGCGGATGAATGGAGTAAGGTTATGCGAATATGTCTGATGTTCTGTGAGAGAAAGTATGCAAGAGTGTCCACTGTTCCGTGTTAGTATTAGTTTTCGTAATTCAATCCATTGTTTTATTAATTATTGTAATTGGTGTTTCTATGTTAATTATTGTAATTGGTGTTTACCGTTTTAATTAACTATAAATAATAAATAAATAAATAAAATGTCTTTAGGTGTAATAATTCCTGAGCGAAAAAAGTTATCAAATTGGTTGAGAGAAAGGTTTTTTCTACATAATATGAAAAACGCAGCAACCTAAGCGTTGGTGAGCAAATAGATAAGATAGTTTGGTAAGTAGTTGGTCTTTTTTCCTAGACCCTCTAACTCGGACAGTTTTGCTAGATGCTAGAAATTCGACACAGTACCTGAGCAAAAACTGTGATCTGTAAACTTACGACATCGTGATTCTATTTCCAAATAACCCAGCTTTACAGGTGGATCGGAGCCTACAAAACAAAGTATTAAATCATCACGATTTGCGGCTTTTTATTCAGCTTCAGTAATGATACAGGCAAGATTTAGTGAGAAACCGCACGTCCAAAACGAAAAACTCACCAAATTATGTTTTTACATATATCTCCAAAACCTTCATCAATATTTATATTTCGACTAAACACCGCATAATATCAGTAACAAGGCAATTTTAACGGAATCTTAAAAAACGTAACGCAACGGTGTGAGCGAGCCAAAAAAGCTCATTTCGCCACAAAACAAGCAAACGGACGTGAAGCGAGATCATCGCTCGATGCGAGGTCTTATAACTGTACTTTAATCATTCCAGCCTCCCGGCGTTATGTAACAGCTAGTCCAATGGCGCTTGGCTGAACCACAACACGCGCCTGGATCACAACGCGAACTTTAAAAAAAAAACAAGGATTTTTAATCTGTAGTCTGTCAAACTGTCAAATTTTGGCGGGAGTGGAGTTGTTGTCCGTGATTTTTTTGGTTTGAGAACAGGATTTGAATTTGGATTGTGAATTATGGAAGTTTTAAGGTTTGTTGTGTTTATTATATTCAAATTATCTGTTATGGATTTTATTATTCGGACTACGTTCTAAGAAACGTCGATAATAACACAGTATCACAAAGATACTAGTGATCTACCCTCAATCATTAACATAGCTTGGTGTCAGAATTGTCGCCATTGGCAGAAATCTTGTGTGCTGCTTCGACAAAAAGTTAATATCTGTTATTCTGATCTTTTTTTTTTAACTATTAAGTAGTTAGACGATCCTCCATGAAATAAAAACTATGTTACACATAATCGGTTACCTTCTCGTAATACAAATGACTATATTTAAATTAAATCCAATCCTCATTCATCAGCACGTAATAATTTCAAATTAATTCGTTTAGCAAAAACTAAAACATTATATTGCATGTCTGGTAATACTCGCAATTTGTCTTGCATTCATCCATGGTCTGGCAAAGACTTCCAACTTTATCTCGAAGACGTTAAGCTTCAGTTCAGTTCGTAGTTGATGTTTTTTCTCACTACTTGCACTGCCTGGACCCAGTAATAGATCGGTAACTCATAGACTGTCAGACCAGATAGTAGATGTGTATGATTATATCAGTGTAATATATTACGTCACGACGGCTTTCGTTAGTGAGGTTAGCAGATGAGTATTAATTAGTGTGTTTTTTTTTTAATAATAGGATTCGCAATTTTATGTGTCTGGGGTACATTCTTAACTCTTTCTGTCATCAAGCTTCGGTATTTCTGTTGCAAGAGTAGACATTCCCGATGGAAAAACCCAATACCACTTTGCCCGATCCGAGAATTGAACCGAGGACCTCATGATCATCAGTCGTGCTAGACCAACGAGGCGTTCATAGACAGTAGGCTCAGTAAAGTATATTGAGGTCTTAATAATCTGTGCTGAGCCGGACGTATGTATTATCAGAGGTTACTAAAAATGGTCGAAACCTTTTACCACAAGATTATAATAAAAACGTTAATATATGCAACTGTAGTTTCTCTCGTAAAGCAAGTTATTGTACGCTTACATAATAACACGCACACAGTACTTTCCTGCTTGTGTTTCCCGTGACACGGAACTTGTACTATCTAACTTGTACTTATGTAGGTTATGTGTTTATCACTTGAAAGTAGATCGATGACAAACATAAGATTATGTTATAGGAAGTTTTTTTCACGTAGATAGCTACATAATCATCATTGATGGAATCAAAATGATGGAAACGATGCTGCACTATTGCAAAAATGTTCCACTGTTTGTCCGAGATGTCTTTGTATTCAGAGAAGGTCAGGAATGCCATGTGGCAATTCTCTTAGGTTTAGGTTCACTACTTTTGATAATAAAATATTTTGCCACTGTTTTCATCAGTGGCAACATATATTATTATCATTTTCATTTGCAACATATAGTCACTAACAGACATTTCCTTTAAAATCAGATTCCACAAGATATTATGGCACCATGGATCACCTTTTTTGTGTCGCTATCTAGCCGATTCATGCATATTTAGTACAAACGTTTTTTTCCGTCATCGACTACAATTTTATTGTACACTGGCGGCCGGTCCTGGTTTCGCACGGGTGTCTATGTTACTCAGGTATTATGTAGCAATTAGTGTTGAAAGAATCTTTGAAATCGGTCCTGTAGTTTTGTGTTTATTCGTTACGAACATACAAATTTTTCCTCTTAATAATATTAGTATTGATTGAACGACTGTCTGTGCCTATCTCATCTTCACAGCCCAATAACTAGGCAGACCGACACAGATTAGTAAGACTGGTTGTCAGACTTTCAGGCTTGAGACTATCCATAACGACTATCAACAACACACATAACAGTTGGAACCAACGGCTTATAGTGCTTTTCGGCGAACGGAGCGGTCTTGATATGTAACGGACAAAATCTTTCACGGACCAACTTCGGCACGCGTAGCTTAAAACCTACATGAACCTGTGCAGCTGTTATTATTTTGCCACAAGGCCTTATATCTACTGCCGGGGTTGCGGGACTGTTCGAAAGAGATACCGTGGCCCCGGAATACAAAGGGCGATTAAGGAACATGGATGGGTTTTAGTCAGTAAAAGTCTGACACTCCCTCCTGCTCCCAGAGCGGGAGAAGTCATTTAATGATTTCACATCTATAAAAAAAAAGGTTCTGTATCTACGATAAGTAATAAATTCGAATAAAGAGTAATCAATTTAATCTTCTAATCGATCATTAATCATACGCTTCTCAGGCACCAATAAAATTTTTTATCGCCAGTACATCGCAAAAAGTCTAACATTAAAAAACCGCAGCTTGCCTAAATAAACATTATCTCAATTAATAATCATTCAATTGAGTTTTTATTAAATGCCAAAACACAATTTGGCAACCCAATTTGCACGATGAGGTAAATATTCATTAATTTGACCAACAATGGAGTTGGCCTCAGTTGAGCAACCGAGAAAGCTTCGCAAAACATCGCAGACTTGTAGTCAACTTACGACATTTTCAGTCCATTCTTATTAAAATTAAGAAATGTTTATAGCATCGATTGCTTTTAATTAGGTCTAATTAGATCCTCATTATGCATTTAGTAAAATCGAAGCTGTATTGTGTCCATCGTTTAAAAAAACACTTAGTGCATCTGTCGACATTCTCTTGCGATTCTAGCAATGACTGTCTTTTTTTTCCTCGTCTAAATTTTTAAAAGATTATTAAATACTTCTAGCCTACTTTTTTAGCTAACATCACTTATATAATCCCTTTGCCTATAACGAGGTATACCTAATAGTACACCAGTTATGTTTAAGTCCCATGTAATCGTGAGCCTTTGCCATCAACCACCAATCCAGACCCCGGGGCTACAACTGAGAAATTTGCGATGGCAAAACACAATAACACTTAGCTCTACCCGGGTGTTGAACCCAGGGAATCGTGCCCAGCAGTAGTTCTTGTGACCACTAGATCAACGAGGTCGTCTCCTGCTTTTAGAAACAAAAAAAAACTAATTAAAAAAAAAACACTAATTTATTCTTTAAAAAAAAGTATGCTTTCGGAAGTCTTTAGTTTTTTAGTCTTTTGCTACCGAATAAAACAAAAAAAAAAGATGCCGGTGGAATATATAACCTCCTCCTTTTTCAGAAGTCGGTTAAAAAGACTATCATCAATTTCTTTACCAAGCATGATCATGGTAATAACCCGTCATCACTCTAACGGACTTTCTCTAGATACCCAAGGTTAACAGTGGACTCTAACAAATTGATGATCATGATACCAAGACATGTTCGACTTAGCTGCCACTTGTAACCCTATCATTTCATTGATAACACGGCTTATCAATAAGCTAACTGTGTCCGATGTGCGATGTGCGATGCAGCGATGCGATCACAAATGCATTTCCAAACAACAAGAGCGTGACAAAATAATACTTTGACATTTTACGTACCGATAGTTCACAATAACGAGTTGTACAGTCCTGTTACAATTATTATACCTATGACAATGCTAACATACGAGCAGTAATGGTGACCCAGTGGTTACGGCCGCAGCCCCGACTTACGACTTCTAGATTCATCTCCACTGCTTACAAAACGTTGAAGTAAAACATAGAGGATACCGGCCTAGTGCCTGTCTAAGAATAAGAAAATCGAACAAAAACATCTACTAACCCGCACTGGGCCCGCGTGCTGGATTAAAGCAGTTGAAGCATTATACTGGCTCTTATATATTGGCTCATAGTCAAAATCACTGCCACTGTGATCATTACTTAACATTAAACAAGGTTGCTGTTGAACTCAGCTGTCAAAATGTAAAATAACTATAGCAGTTGCTGTTGAACTGCTGCTCTCTAAAGTAAAATAACTGTGACAGGACTGTAGACAGAACAAGTCGTAGAGAAAGCATACTTTCCATTTCCGACGGACGGTCGCCGTTGAAAGTATGTGGTGCGGACAATCGCGCGTAACTTATGACCACACGCACGTAATGTGAACTTATGTAATACAAGCGATTTGTGCTCAGGATGGATAGTTAGCTGTAAACTGAGTCATGAGTAAGTGCTTTTAAACATTTGTGCAGTTATGACCTGAACAAGTAAATACATACGCCTGTAATATGCACAAATGTATGTCATGCTTATATGTGTCATTGTACTGAATCACGTGGCGCTTGTATAGTTAAGTCATGTCAGATACATGGGTAGGTTAAGCAACACTTGCCTGGTCGTTCCTTGGATGGGTAACAATTCATTCTAGAACTCATCCGTGCCCCGGAAAGCAAATTAAACCGTGGTCCCGGCTGTCATTTGTAGGTCCATAATAATGAGTCTGAAAACCAGTCTTTCCAAGGAATATCGTGGTACCCGTCGACTCGGTTACGAAGGTCAGATAGGCAGTTGCTCCATGTAAAATACTGGTATTCAGCGGCGCTTGATTAGCCAACTCTAATGGTGTTGGGCAGATTGAGTTGCTAGGCAGATGATTACTGGTATCGTGCTTATATAGCACAAGTCTACACTATACAATATAAGAATGATATTAAAAAGTGGAAAGATTTGTATTTTTGTGTGTATGTTTGTAATGAATAAACTCAAAAACTACTTCAATTTCAAATTTTACACCATTAGAAAGCTACATTCACCCTGAGTAACATAGGCTATATTTTATCCCCGTACTCCCATGGAAACGGGAACTATGCGGGTGAAACCGCGTGACGTCCGCTAGTGTTTAATAAAGTTCTTGTTACGAGTATTAAAATAGTGTTGGCTTTCTCACTTCATTGCCAGCCAAATGACAAGGCCAAGGCATATGTAGAAAAAGTTTATAATTTAGAAGTTATTTATTCATAAGGGGCAAGAGTCGAGAGTAATAATTATAATCGGATACAATTCTCATTCAGATTATGCGAATTAACATGTTTTGTCAAATTATAGTGAAAATCAATATCTAAATGAGGTGATCTTTATTTTACAGATACAAATACATCTTCATTGTGATATCCATACTTCTTGAAAGCGTCAGTAACGAGGAATCAAAAGCTAACTCTACGGGGACCACACCTAACTGTCCATTCTCAAGAATTATAGAAGATGTATTCAAATACAACAACAACAAAACTTCAGACAAGGACTCAGACAAGAAAGATAGAGTCAAACTATTCCTGAGCACAATCGCTAATATTACAAATGAAAATATAAGTAGAAAGGAAGAAGATCTCATAAATGTTATCATAGCTTCAATTAATAGAATTAAAAATAATATAAGTGATACATCTGATAAATTGAATGAAGCTATCATAGTGACATCTCCAAAAGGCAGTATTAGAGATAAAACGAATGACATTAAAAAAGTGAACAATATCAAAAGTGGTATTGAAGAAAAGATTGATACATTTAAAAAGAATAATGATACAAATAAGGAAAACACCACAAAAAAGACATTTGAAGACACTACAACAACTGAAAGCACAAAATACGTAGAAATTCTAACAAAGGACCCTCATACCAAAAACACTACATCTGCCAACATATTAGAGATTTTAAAGCACCTAATGCCTTTATTCAACAGTAGTTTGACTAAAGAAGTACACAACATAACTATCATAGAAAGAGATCATACTAAAAACCACTCCTTTTCTGCAACTAAAAATGTTTCAACCATCGTAGTTACATATTGTGAACATGACAATTTGACAAAAGCAAAGACTGTTGACAACAAAGAAAGTGATGAAAAACCTGATCTGATCAGCCATGATGACTACTATGATGATGAACTGGGTCTGGAAATGGATGTAGGCGAAGGGGAAGCTCGGAATGTAACGATAGGGGAGAAGAAAGAGATGATGGAAGCCGCTGAGTACGGGATGCAGAAGATGCATGAATTGTACACAGTCTTGGAGCCTAAGCTGTATTCTATGGGTGAGTATTCTCAGTTTTCCTTTAAATACAAAGTTGAAAGCATTTCACTAACGTAGCTGTATCCCTGTTTATGACCTTTCTTTACTCTCATCTACTGCAGTAGACGGTTACGATATTTTAAGACGAAAGATGATTTGGAATTTCATCCTTCTATATAATATCTTCCTCTTCACACAGTTTTCTAATTGTATGAACTTACTTACTTAGAAATTAGGAACCTATTAGGAATTTGTCGAATCGTAATAATAATGGTTAATGGTCATGAATATGAATATCTCAGTTAGTATATGAAGGATATATGATATGAGGAGTTCGTCGCTACATAATAACAGCCGCTCGGGTCGATCGTTAGGTTAAGGCGTGGTTGCCTAGCTTGGTCTGTAGATGGGTGACCACCCATTACATACCGAGTTTCCTCCGTGCCTCGGAAAGCACGTTAAGCCGTTGGTCCCGGCTGTCATTTGTAGAACTTTGACAGTCGTTCAGAAGCCCTAAAAGTCTGACAACCAGTCTTACCAAGGGGTATCGTATTACCCTGTACTAACTGGGTTGTGGAGGTCAGATAGGCAGTCGCTCCATGTAAAATACTGGTATTCAGCTGCATCGGGTAAAACTGGAAGCCGACCCCAACATAGTTGGGAAAAAGTTAGGCATAATATGATGAGTTAGTATACAGAGTGTAAACAACCTCATCACGAAGCCGTCAACCAAGCATTCTGTACATCAAATTTTTTTTTTGGGGTAAAAATCATGTTTTGTTGTAGAACTCAAAGTAACGCACTCAAAACATTGTGCTTATGGATGGATTGAATAGTACGGGGGTCGTAGAGGTGTTTAAAGTAAAAACCTTACATTAAAAATTTGTATTTAAAAAAAAAATGACAAAAAGTTGGAACTTTGACCCCCAATATCTCCGTAACTAGACGAGGAGAACAAGTGCCTTTCGGCTTCGTTAAGAGGTGACCTTTATGAATAGTCTTCTTCTTCTTTTAGTGTGGTTAGAGCCTAACATGGTGTCAGAGTTTTTATGCCGCCCATGGGCCTCTGACTTGGCATAGGAACAGTAACTTCAAAATATGATTTATAACTGCAACCTAAATCCAATCAAAGACATAGCAGTAACTTACGACCCAGTTTATCTACTAGAGAGAATTCTTTGTCTCGATAATCTTTACTCTCGTCTACTATCTTATAATGATCTCCTGTTTCCCAGGCCTGTGGTTGGATGACTCCAGCCCAGCTCGCTACGTGGCAGCTTTCAACGCGCCTTCAGAAGAAGCTGTCGAGTTCTCCCGGTATGGCTATGCTTCTCTGCAAGCTGCTACTAAGCTGAAAGAGCTGACCAGGTAAGTGATACATTATTAGTAGGTTGACGAATTGATTGTGTTTTCCATTGAGAATTTCTTATACTACTCTGTCAAGAAAGTACCGGGAAAAGATCAATAATACACAAAATGTCTGTTATTCATCCAAATTTATTTTATCACCTTCAAAGTATGCTCCTTTAGAAACGATAAACTTGCGCCAACGAATAATCCATTCATCAAAACATTTTTTAAACGCTGCTTCCGGAATTGAGTTCAGTTCTCGCCGCGAATTCTCCTTTATGTCTTCTATCGATTGAAAACGGGTGCCACGAAGTGGTAATTTGAGTTTAGGAAAAAGAAAAAAGTCAGCAGGAGCCATATCTGGTGAATATGGTGGTTGCTGGATGGTATTTGTTGAGTGTTTGGTCAAAAATTCGTTCACAATGATAGCCTTGTGCGAAGGCGCATTGTCCTGGTGCAAAATCCAAGAATTGTCTTTCCACAAATCTGGCCTTTTTCGTCGAATTTGCTCTCTTAAACGCCGCATAACGCTCAAATAATATTCTTTATTTACCGTTAGACCTTCCGGTAAGAATTCAGAGTGCACAACACCGCGATAGTCAAAGAAAACAGTCAACATGACTTTGACTTTTGATCGACTTTGGCGTGGTTTTTTCGGTTTCGGTTCAGTTGGAAGGCGCCACTTCGTAGCTTTTTGAATAGTTTGCATGTCAAACTCGTAAACCCACGTCTCGTCACCAGTAACAATGCGTTTCATGAATGTTGGGTCCGAACTGACTCGTTCTAGCATGTCCTCAGCGACTTTCATGCGATTGAGTTTTTGGAGAAAATTCAGATCTTTTGGGACTAGCCGAGCAGCAACATGTTTCATACCCAAATGATTAGTTAAAATGGTACAGATCGACTCGTGAGATACAGAAAGTTCGGCGGCTATCTCTCTCAGAGTTGAATGGGGATTTTCAGTCACTATTTTCTTCACTTTTGCGATGTTAACTTCAGTTGCAGACGTTGACGGCCTACCAGAGCGAGGCAAATCTTCCATCACATCTCGACCGCTTTTGAACGCTTTGAACCACTCATAAGCACGAGTTTTTGATAAAGTCGATTCACCGTAAGCCTTCTGTAACATTTTCAGTGACTCCGAACACGAAATTCCATTGGCGATGCAAAATTTAAGACAAACTCTTTGTTCGATATTTTTGTCCATTATGAAATTCGCAATACACACTATATATGATATTACTAAAACCAGCACTGTATTTAATACAAATAACAGATGCAACTCAAACTCCGCGCCAAAATGGAAAACAGTTGTGCCAATCTAACAACTACAAAAAAACAAAAATTTGAAATTGGAACCATAAACAAATCATCCATTCCCGATACTTTTTTGACTGAATGCATTTCCGAATGTTTAAAAAAACCGCCCAAGTGCGTGTCGGGCCACGCGCAGTGTAGGGTTCCGTAGTAGCCCGGTATATTTTAGATTTTGTTTTTCAATCCAAGTTTTCACCCGTTATAAAAAAGCAACTACTCCATCTTAGTCACTTTAAAGGATTTATTCTAAGGATTTTGTATTTGGTACAAAATTATCCAACACCCAAGTTCAACGACTGTTACTGCTAAACTAATAAAGTTATCTTAACGGCTATAGTTTTTATTTAAAGTTCACGAAATGCACTATCATTATGAATTTTGCAGCTTGTTCAATCCAGCAATTTAAGTTTTAGAGGGGGGCGGGACTTAACTGGAACAAAAATTTGCACTTTAAAGTTTAATATTTCGTAACTATTCAACGACACCCCAGATAATGGGGTAGATGACAAAAAACAATCATCTCCACTTCACATGTAGAACTACCCTAAAAAATATATTTTACAAAATTTTAATTTACCACTTTGTCGGTGTAATTGATATACATACCCCTACAAACAAAAAATACAGCTTTCTAGTACTAACGGTCTCTTAGCAAAACTTCGGACAGACAGACAGACGGACATGACGAAACTATAAGGCTTCCTTGTCAGGACTGAGGAACCCTAAGAAAGGTTTGATATAAATATTTATCAAAATTCGATTAAAAGAAATCAAGTGCCAATGCGTCTATTTTGACCAATTTGTAATATGGCACAGATGTTTCTTCAGCACGACCTTCTTTTACGCTTCAAAATAGCCAAAAGATATACATCTGGGTATCACAAAATTTGCTGAAGCAATTCACTAATAAAATCCATCTTAGAGATTAAGTAACAACTAATTTATAAATCAATCGGGTCGCAATTAAAGAGGCTTCACTCTAAATTTAGTAAGATCATGTCAACCTAAAATGGATAAATAATTTAGACTTATCGCAATCAATGTGCAATCTCCACTAGAAATCTTACAAATACATAGATGAGCATCACACTCACATAACTTATAATATCCCCACTGCTGGGACACAGGCCTATTTTCTGTTAAAGGAGATAAAATCTACCACGTGGGCCCGGGTAGAATTGGTCATAGGAACATTCCCGATGAAGTTTGTCGAAGAGGGCATTGACTTCAAAGAGGATATGGACCTCCATGAGACTCCTAATATATTATGCAATTTACTGAAGAGTTTATACTTTAATTGAAACGGTGATACCTTGGAATTTTAATTATTTGCTGAGTAAGTGTGAAATTAAAACGTGTACCTATCAACTTGTTTAATTAAATTCCATTTTTAGTTGGTGTACATGTGAAAAGTATATACCTAGAAAACCCGTACAAAAACCATAAAATCACATTACACGAAGATCTGCATTGCTCGATTTTCAATGAAGAAATACTTGCTAGAGATTTCAACACGATATTAAGAGTAAACACACTTTTTTTTTACACTGCAAAAAAAATACGTTTAAACCTTAAAAATCCGGTCCGCCTTGCACCATCATTATCATCTGCCTAGCCTTTTCCCAATTATATTGGGGTCGGCTTTCAGTCCAACTGGATGCAGCTAAATACCAGTATTTTACATTGAGCGATTGCCTATCCGGTTCATCCTGGACCGACGACCTTAAAAATCTGGCTGGGTCAAACTGGATGCAAAAGGTGTTGTAACGCTGCTTGGGAGATGCATATGTCCAACAGTGGACTGCGATCGGCTGAGTTTTACATTGATTAACTAAAAAACCTGGCAGAATAGATGAACATAAGCATTTCTTGGGTAAATTACCTCAATCATTATAAAAATAATAGCAGAAGCAAGATGATACCATAATCAAACCTCGATAATGACCAGACCGCCATGCATCCGGCCTCCAACATACATTATGTTATAAATGACTTCCCATCCACATATTTGTTCCATCCCAAGGAAGGCAGTGTTTACGTAATCAACTCCTGCGTGCCCGTGCAGACGAGCGACTTTCATCCGGGTATTTTTGTCCGTTAAAATAAATTGCATGGCACAAAGATTAAAAGTAGCGCGTTCAGAAAGTTCCTTGAAGACAGACCAGAGAGCAGGATAGTTTTGTGTCGTCCGATCCAGTCTCCAAACAATAGAATTGAGTAGTGTCGAGGTGCATTAGCACATTCAACGGATTTTGTCCGCTTTTGGGGCTCCAAAATGAAGTACCTATGTATGATGACATGGCGAACAAATGATCGCAAACTGTACGTGCGTTGAGTCCGTGACAAGTTCCCGGCGGCCTTTTTTTCTACGCTTTGAAGACTTTTGTCGTCCATGGACAAACGGCCTTCGCCTGGCTTTAAGATGCAGCAATTTCTTGATCATTCCCAAATGATACGGTTTCAAACTGTGCACTGAACTTTGCATAAACTCGTTTTGAACTGGATCTGTGTTTAACAAAGATTTCAAAAGTATTTTTCGGGTTTTTGAAATGTTTTGCCATCAAATTGCAATTTTTACCCATCTTGGTAAGATTACTGGTAATCTAAATGGTGATTGCATTTTTAGATGCTACTGTTTGGTCTCTTGAAATAATACTTAGTTATGTTTCAAAATAAAGTTATAATTGAGAGAAATTTTCGTCTAAGAACATAAGGTTTATAATTTATGTAACAAACCTTAAATTATTCTTAAATTGATTGTTTGAAAACCAACGTTTATACAATCTCTGAGGTGGTCTATTTGCAAAGTTATAAATCATACTAATGATCGAATCTTGGTATCTTGGTAGAAAAACAAAGAATGTAGTTATTAAGATTCTTTAAACTGAGATCTTTAGAGGATGTGAAATATTGCAGTCGTAGCGCTCTTAGACCGTGATGTAGTAATATCGTAATAGTCATCATTACCTTTTACAGCAGCAGTGGCCCAGTGGTGGTGGCCCCGACTTACGAACAAAAAATCGTGGGTTCGAACCCAGACAGGCACATTACTTTGTGTAAATTATTTCATCACCACTGCTTTCAAAACGGTGAAGGAAAACATCGTGAGGAAACCGGCATGTCCTAGAACCAAAAATTCGAAGACATGTGACATCTACCAATCCGCACTGGGCCCGCGTGGTGGATTATGGCCCATTCCCTCTCATCATGAGAGGTGACTATGTCCCAGCAGCGGAAACATTATAGGTTAATGATGATGATGACCTTTTACTAAATGAAAAAATAAAACCCAATGATACAAACAGTGGGTGCCTGAAGTCTGTCGGCGTCACCGTGACAGGCCTAAGAAACGCTGACGTGCCGATTTGCACTCGTTTCTGACTGATTGGCCAGAGAAGGCAAAACACCGGGATAGTTGGTAATTAAAATAAAAATATATTGATATTGATTATAAAATAATTTGAGACAGACTCCAATCGATGAGATAGATTCGAGATCACTCCCTCATAAGAGGACCTTAACATTCGTTAAAAAAAAAACATTAAAAAAAAAATATATATATATATATTTTTTTCTAACATTAACTAAGTAACTTCATTCAGGCCAAAAATATCAGATGCATTACGACGTAAATTCTCATTAGAATAAACCAAGAACATCAAAATAATATAGTCAAAATTGCAAAATCCACCGGATGAAAGGATGGAATCTAAGTTTTAATTGCTACTAATACAGTGACATTTAGCTCCCAGATTAGGACATTAAAAATGTTTAAATTAATAATCACCAAAATACACATAATATAGACACTTTTCAAAAACCTAACCTTCGAGGTGATAACTAATGAGCTATGCAAATGTCTAGCATCCCCAGCCGAACCTAGCCTTGCTATTTAGGATGGTACACCTTTCTAAGTGTTGCAAGATAACAAAATTCACACGAGATCAAATAAATCTCATTTCGATTAATTTAAGATGGTCGGAACAGCGTCAATTAATTTCAAGGATATAGGATTGCATTTTAAAAACTAGTTCAATTTAAATGACTTAGTGAAAGTGGTAGCAAATTGTATTCTGGTGTGTAGAATGCGGCTAAAGCTTAGAGCAACCATATTTTATTTGAAAATCCGATATATACTAAAGAGTTTTCTATTCATTTCTATTATTTTGTAGGCACTAGCTACAACAGGCAAACGTTATTGAACGAGTCACCAAAAGTTTCGAAAAATCCAAAATAACTGGGACCAACAGCATCAGACTGATTGAAAAGTAATTTAATTTCGTACTTTCTAGGTGCAACAGATTTTGTGTCTGTAATAAGATGTCAGATTAATATTGTATTAAGATTAGGTATTGTGATTCACTGAAATCACAAAAATAGTAAGTATTTTTTTTCGAAAAACGATGACAAATTTAAAAGATGACGAGATGTTACTTTTGATTCTTTATCAAAAGTAACTCGTTCTCTCTAGTTAATTTCAGAAATTTTTGTTCATTTTTTATAAGTTCAATTTTCTTACACAATGTACGTTGGAGCAACTTTTATACAACATTTCGGGTACATGATTCCAATTTACTGTTTCTTTACTTTCAATAACATCTACGCACAAAACTAGTTTTACTACAATCCAAATTGCTGTTATTATTCTATTATTTTAAACAATTAAAAAAAATACCATCAGTAACAGAATCGAATCAACTAATTGCCATATTCTTACCGACAAAAAAAAGGATGAGGTTCTCAAGTCGGCACGTAGGTTTATCATTTCTATACTAATATAATAAAGAAGAATGTTTGTAAGTTTGAATGTAGGCAAATTCTTTCACTATAGAAAGCATTATTCCCGAGTGTGACTATAATAATGTAAAAAGTTCCCGTGAGGATTTGAGAAAAAAGCAAATATGTTTATAAATCTTATATTTTCGCAAACATTTATAATACTCATCACCTTAGAAACGAGTTATTCATTGATAGCTCACATCAGTCACATCCGACCACGCTGTCGCAATTTTTAGCATTTAGAACATTTTTTTTTGCAATTTTACAACCGGACAAAGTTGTGCAAAATGTCACTCAGTTTATTGAGATATAAATCTTTTATGCAGCATAATCTCTTAGACTGATTTTACAACGATTTAATGTTATGTGATCACTATTAAAGAAACTTCGGATGACTAAACCTTCCTCACGATGTAATAGCTATGGCTTTGCAAAGAATGGACGTCCCACTGAAGATTCTGAACTTTTTTCCCTGTGAGAAGAACACTTGGCTAAAGCGGCTAACACCAAGGTTAGTAAAGATTTAGGAGTCGTCCAAAAAACAATGCTTGGATAAACCAGTAAAATCTGTACCATATTTAGTTATAATATTTATCTGATGCCAAAGACGCAGACATTAATTTGTAGCATATGGCACATACGTACATTTTAGGTTAAAGCACAGGATAGATCTCCTACACAGAACAAATCTATCCCTTAGAACACTAAGCTCCATTTAACACTGATGTTTATACATAATATCAAATCTAAGATTTTCAATTTTTATAGTTAGCTCAGCTTACTATAATATCCTGCCTACCCACTAAACAGGTTCTCATTGATGCCTCACATCCGCTTAGTCATGGCTGTTGCAATTCTGTTGCATCCACCGCTAGGCTATGTCCGGTTGTAAACACACTTATTACATTAATCACATAAGCATCCGCTGCTAAAATTACTGAGTACTATTTATACTATGGTTACCGACAATCTTTATAATGTCTATAGAGCATAGTAGAGGAGGGTATGTAACATGTATGTGGGATCGTAACAGATAGAGTTCTGAAGTTTCCGAGGTTTCTGCCTACACCCATGGGAAACGGTATACTCAATACCTTACTAGCGACCCGACCCGACTCCGTACGGGTGACGGTGCATTCCGGACTTTTCTGGTGGATTCCCAAAAAATAGTCATGGCAATTACGAATACAACAAAAACAAAACAGCCAAATCGTCCTCAAGTGCCCTTCCCTTGTATGCTTTGTCATACATATAGCAATAGATTTTTATTGAAATAGATTTTGTATTAAGATTAGGTAATTTAGATAAATAAGAGCGAGACAGATTTAAGATCAATGGTGGTCCAATACTGAGAGCCTCGACTTCGTGGGTTTCTCGTTTAAAAAAAAACATGTGTCAGCCGCTATGCGTCTGCATAGTGGATGGCCTGTGTCCTAGCAGTGGAAACATTATAAGCCTGATTATGCAAATGCATATTCCTAAGATAACTGCAGTTTAGCATTACTTTATTCTTAATTTCTTGGTTTGAAATACGCTTCTTTGCATTTATAGTTTTCTTAATCAAACCCGTCACTTCTCTTTTTTTCGTCACTGTCGAGTAAATAATATTACGCAGACTGAATGTTACTCCAAAACAATCAGTCATGGTTTTACGACATTTATTTGATTTTATTACAAAAGTAGTTGCCTCATCTTTATCGGTGGCGATTGATTTGTCATCAATCAGTTCTGGAGTAAATTACTGGGTAAGATTTGCAAATCTTCGATTACTAGACTCAGACTATCGATTTTCCGTTGCTGAATTCGCCATTTTGATGGATTGGTTGGTTGGTTTGTTCAAATTGGTAAAGAGAAATTCTGGACACCGGACTTTGGCAGACAATACACGAGCTATTGACTTGTGGCTAAATAATAACAGCCACTCTGGTCGATCCTCAGGTTAAGTAGCGCTTGCCTAGGTCAGTCCGTGGATGGGTAACAATCCGTTACATACCGAGTTTTCCCCGTAACTCGGTAAGCATGGTAAGCCGTTGGTCCCGACTTTAATTTGTATAGGTATCTTTGACAATATTTGAAAGTCTTACGTCTTACCAAGGAGCATCGTATTACCCAGTACTAACTGGGTTGTGGAGGTCAGGTAGGCAGCTGCTCCATGTAAAATACTGGTACTCAGCTGCATCCGGTTAGATTGAAAGCCGCTGCCAACCATGGTTGGGAAAAGACTAGGCAGATTATGATGACACCAGCTACTGACGTATTTATCAGTGTTCATTGTTGGCAGCCAGCCACAATCTAAACGTACCGATTTGACCTAACCTAACAAGTCTGCTGTAATTAATTTAAATGTATCTAAGAAACATTTAAAAACAGGCATTTCGCCAAAAAAAATACGAAATCATACAATCTTTGTACATCCATACAAAAGACATCAACGCACAATTATGTTCAAATCACTAACAATAATGATATTATGCAAATGCCATTCGAATTAAACAGCTCTAATATTAATCAATAAGAGAAATATTTCGCAAATTTACAAATCTAACTAACCAAGTTTATGACCTACTTGTCAATTGTGCTGTGGGCCTAACACAAACCCGCAAAGTAAATAAGTCATTTTTTCAGTTGAAAATACTTGTTTCACACACAATTTAGGTACTTAGTTATAAAACGTCATTCATAAGGGTGAAAGAGCATTTTGCTTGCCATCAATTTTATTGTCATCATCAGCCTATTAATTTTCCCACTGCTGGGACACAGGACTCCTCTCTATGAGAGGGAATGGGCTATAATCCACCACGCGGGCCCAGTGCGGATTGGTAGATGTCACATGTCTTCGATTTTTTTGGTTCTAGGACTTGCCGGTTTCCTCACGATGTTTTCCTTCACCGTTTTGAGAGCAGCGGTGATGAAATAAATCACACAAAGTAATACGCCTCCCTGGGTTCGAACCCACGACTTACTGTTCGTAAGTCGGGGCCGCCACCACTGGGCCACCGCTGCTCGTTTTATTGTAAGTTGAATAAAATGCGATAGGAATATATGATAATTGTATTTACGATTAAAAACCGCGGATTTTTTACGTCGCGTGTTCGTGCTTGGTCTCTGGTCAGTGACTTTATGTAAACAATAGCAATCGCTTTAACAATGAAACAAATTTAGATTGGATTTATTGCAACTTTAGAATTGATGGGAAATGCTGATTTGATCCCCCGATCAAATGTTGCAACAAACGTTGCCCCACACTAGGAATTTCTCTTGTATCGTGGGCGTGTTTACAAACATTAAAACTGACAAACATAAATAGCCAGAGCCGGAACAACTACTTGTAGAACATACATATATTTATTCCGTGCGGAAATTGAACCCGCGACACGCAATGCAGCAGATAATCGCTCAGCCACTGCAATAACCGTGCTGTCAGAACATAATATACTTTATTTTACTTTGCCGTTACTGTCCCCATGCGGGCCAAATGAAAAAAAAAACTCATAGGCGCAGAATTATAGCAAATAATAGAAGTAAAACATCGTGGCAATCTTTATACAACTTGTCCGACAGGCCAGGAATCAAAATTGAGGCTTACTTTAAGAGAACTCTTTACCTGCGCCTTTATTAATACAACAGGCTTTCTACTACCTACAAGACTTGCTCTCAAATAAATAAATAAAACACTTGTAGTTACTTGATGTATGACAAACAAACGTACACTTCAGAATCATTTGTTTGTATCGCGATGGCACAAGATAAACACTTAAAGACAACAGAAGTGGGTGCATACTTGTACAGTGCTGTGCAGTGGCTGCAACTTTCCCAAGCTCTTTGTATTTACTACTTAAAATAAAGCACAAAATCGCGTGGGTCGCACCTTGAACTAAAAACTTATGAAGATTTTGTTACAACGTACAAAATGCATATATCTTGTCAGTGTAGCGTCTTGTGCGTGAAATCTTGTTGATCTTTTGTAAGTACTTTAGCCCTCGTTGGGGGAGCAATCAATGATTGTGCCTAAACTTGTAACAGGAGGAAATTTTATTCATGAACCATTGTGTATACAACAACAACAACAACAACAGCCCATAACGTCCACTGCTGGACATAAGCCTCTCCAATGATGGGAGGAATTTGCCGTAATCTCCACGCTTGGCAGGCGGATTGGAGATCGCAGTGATGAAAGACTAACAGAAAACGCTGCTGCCCATTCTCTGGTCTACGGAGGTGCAAGGTGTTCTGCCTCAGACATTAGTCGCCTTATACGACACCCGTGAGTGTAATGGATTGGTTCTATTCTACTCTACCGGATACCACACGGCTTATTGTGTATTGTGTTTAAGTAACAAGATATATACTTTCGTAGATAATAATGGGCAACTGTGTGTGTAACACAGTCTTAAGAAACTTTACAATGCCTTTGCCTCTTCTTATCATTGGTTGCCTCTTCTTATCATTTTTATAATAGGCGAGTTAACTAATTAGTCCGTCAGTTAGGTTATCAAAAAATATTTGAACCGTGTTTTTTCTTTTGTTACGTAAACCAAAATTGACGAAGATATGACGCTTTTAAAATTCTCAATACGTCACGCCTAGGTATAATTTTTATCTAGTTCTGACGTCACGAGCCCCCACTCCCGAGTTTTGATGCGTTTTATCTTTGTCAATATTCATTGATTTAAAAAAAAAACAAAAAATACGTGTTCATTAATTTCCAATACTCTAACTGACGGACTAAATAGATTTGCAATTTTTTGATACTGTCGTCATGCCTATTTTTATAAAGTTTTGTAAAAAAATATAAAAATGGTAGGAAGAATCCTTTGAACTAATGCCGCTTTCGTTAGAACTAAAACCTAGTAGTCGTAGATTTTTTAAATAACTATTCTTTTACTTTACAAATGTCGTAACCTTTTATTCGCCTTTGAACCCTGCCTGCCTTGCCATTCACCACAATCAACACAGACTCAAGTCACCCATTCTTGAAAGGAACGTAGAAATGTTTACAAACGACATTTCACCTCAGTTATATAACGCAGAATGCTAAAGCATTACACGCACGACGCGGCGAAGCATGTGCGACAATGAACTAGCAGGCCTATCCCACAAAACAGATTGGTAGAAGGTCAGTTCCTTGCAAAGAGCAAAGAGGCACTCACACAGATACGATGACGTAACGTCGAACAAGCTATTTGGTTTACAGTTTAACCCACAAATTACATTGTAAAATGTAAACCAAATAGCTTGTTCGACCGTACATCAAGTACAAATGCTTAGGCATGGCTAGGGCCATGTCATCAGCAATTAGCCCTAATCCCAATTTTTTGTCGGTGAAGCATGTTATCTTCTGCCATTATTCAATTCCCTATTAGGCGTCATCTTACTGCGCGCTGTCGCGGCTGGTGTTGCCGACCTTTCGGATTGGTCTGAGCTTTTTAGACGCCCCTCCAGCCGTTGTCATCATCATCATCATTAGCCTATAATGTTCCCACTGCTGGGACACGGCCTCCTCTCAATGAGAGGGAATGGGCTATAATCCACCACGCGGGCCCAGTGCGAATTGGTAGATGTCACATGTCTTCGAATTTTTGGTTCTAGGACATGCCGGTTTCCTCACGATGTTTTTCTTCACCGTTTTGAGAGCAGTGGTGATGAAATAAATTACACAAAATAATGCGCCTGTCTGGGTTGGTCTAGCCACTACTGGGCCACCGCTGCTCTCAAGCCGTTGTAGTCGTTATTTTTCCAGATTTTTAAGACGATTCACACACGTCACCGCGCGACCGCGCGGACTAGCGGCGCTGACCGCCTCCCCGCGCGGTGCACCGCCCTACAAATCTTCGCCGCCTTCATCCGACCATGCACACGAACGGTGTCGATTAAGAATCGGCTAATTTGGTCATAAGAGATTTTTATATTTGAAAACAGAAAACATTAAATGCGTTGGGGAAGAACAAGTTGAGTAAAAGTTCCTGACTTTTTTGCAAATATCCGGCTTTTTGAACGCGCATACACACAGTCATATTTGCGTACCCCTGGTTTCACTTATTTTGTGGAACTGAACTACTGTGTTCTATTATTCCATGACCACCCAAGCACTACTTGCACTATTGACGTTTTGGCATACACGTCGCGTTTACACCACAATGTCAATTTGCGCAAGTGACAATGAAAATGGTGTACTGTCATGACTAGGATTTGTGATGACCTACTAGTATTTGTTGTTATTTTGAGCGTAGTTTAGGAGAAACTTTCTAAGCTTTGGGATTTATCTAAGATATTTATGATCAATTATTTGAGAAAAAAAGAATGCAAATTTGCTTTGGTATGATGCCCCTAGAAAAACTGGAAAATAATTCTCAACAGTGGACATAATAAATCCACCTATTACCGAAGATTACCTGTCCTTCTTACAACAACTAAATTAATAGGGCCACCATTATGACATCGGCAGCCCTAAGTGGTGTTAGTGTTTTGTCGTAACCTCTCCATGGCTTCTTGTCCTGTCACAACCTATCAACCCATAGCAGTCACGACTTTCGTTCACACGCCACGTTCTACCCAATGTCAGTTTGCGCAACTGGCAATGAATTTGGCGATTCCGCCATGACTGTGAGTGAATGATAAAGACTTTGTGTGTTTGTTATACTGTGATTGCCCATCAATTTTATATAATATAATATAATAACACCATGTCTTTGTGAGATTTTGAGAGCTGTAAAAATATGATCAATTAAAAAGTTTATTTAAATGCTGCGAAGCTGTGATGCTGTTTCCAGTAACATCGCATTTGAAATGCTAAGGCAACTTAGTTTATTGCAGTTTCTAAGACGTAATAGTTTCCTAAATTATCATGATTTTAGCCGACAAACGAACACTAATGGATCTACCGCATCCCTTACTGCCAAAAAACTATCGGTCGATCCTAAGAGTATCTTTACATTGGTCTCTCTTTATACATAGTCGTCAAAACCTCCTCAAATCTCTCTCATCACTTAACGCCAAAAAATCCATAGACCCACGTAAATCTACAATCGCAGTATCTTCTATATATAGAAAACGTGTTATGACAGTCGCTTGCGCAGGTTGGAAAGCTGAGCTCTCTAGAAAGCACAGAGACATTGCGAGCCGCGACCAGTTCGGCAAAAACCGGTGTTTTGTATGGGAAACTTTGTGAGATTCGCGGTGATGGTATTGTGTTTGAACTGTTTGTTAGTTAAAGGTTTTCATTTGTTGTTTATGGGTTTGCTAGAAGCAGTTACGATATGTGGACGAGTATTCAATTGGTATCTTAAGTATACTTTTCACTTTCGAGGTTTCTGAAGATGTAATGTTCAAAAGACTAAAGCTTTAAAAAAAAGCTAATTTCAGGAAGGGAAGAAAAAGTCATTTTTAGACTTCTTTGTCAACATTTTTTGCATCCTTTACCACTTTCTGAATGCTTATTGTCTAATCTCATGCCAAGTATAATTGACTGACTGAATTTAATTTCCGTCTACTAATCAAAACAGATAATGTAAGATTTGCCATTAGGTCAATTCTGTTCTTGCAAAATAAGCCTATAATGTTCCCACGCCTGAGACACAGGCCTCCCCTCTATGAGAGGGAATGGGCTATAATCTACCACGCGGGCTCAGTGCGGATTGGTAGATGTCACATGTCTTCGAATTTTTGGTTCTAGGACATGCCGGTTTTCATGATGTTTTCCTACACTGTTTTGAGAGAAGTGGTGATGAAATAAATTACACAAAGTAATGCACCTGCCTGGGCTAACCCTCGACTTACTGCTAGTAAGTCGGGTCTGACACCACTGGGCCAACGCTGCTTACAATCTCTCAATGCTGTTCCTTACAACATGAACTTACAATAAATAAAAATTGAAACTAGTTAGTTCTCGTGACTGTACGACGCGAAATGAAAGCTGCACACGTGCATAATTTTAATTAGGCATACAAAATGTAATAAGGTTTTATCAACATTAATTTTAATTATCAGATAAAACACTTGAAGCGTAGCGCCACGCTTCCTATTGTAATTAAATTATAAGCAAAAGTAGGCATTACGTAAATATAATTATGAGTTTATTTTATAATTATAAATAGTAATATTATTATGTGAGCAACAACTATTTAATTTTTATTTTACTCTCATTAATTTATTAAAGAAATAATCTTTTCAAATCGTGGAAAGTTTTATTAAAAGTGTGTAATTATGCTAACATAAACCTATTTGTAAATGAGTAGATATAATAAATACTATAATATTCATGTGATATTACTACATGAATGTGTGTGCTCATAGACACAAAAACTGTGTATCATTCCCTGCAGCAATTTAACAGAATTGACATTTTGGCTTAGGTCAATGTTCTACATTTTTGACTTTTCAAATGTCGCTTTGTCTAGCTAGGTAATCAAGTGTAGTTATCGGTTATTTATTTACTTTAGTGCATTTACTGCATAAAATATTTACTTTTTTTAACAAAAAACAATTGTGTGCATGGAATCTTTAGCTTAGTATGACAGTGGGTAGATTTAGACTAATTAGTATTTTAGTCAGGTATTTCGCAGTGAAAGAAATCGATGAAACTGGTGACAGATTTATAAAAGCGTGTGTTACGCGAAATCGAAACACGAAATCAGAATAAAAAAGATATCCAGTGAAAATTCACAAATGCAACTTAACGTTTTTCGTTCCCGAGATACCTTTTTTTTTTTTTTTTTCGGATGGGAAATCATCAAATGACTTCTCCCGCTCTGGGCGGAGCAGGAGGGAGTGTCAGACTTTTACTGACTAAAACCCATCCATGTTCCTTCATCGCCCTTTGTGTTCCGGGGCCACGGTATCTCTTTCGAATAGTACCGCAACCCCGGCAGGCATCGGTCCTTGCGGACCCCTTCCTTTTTGCTGACTCCTGGAATGAAATTGATGTAGGGTGTATAATTGAACCTTACAGAAGCAATATCTTCTACGCCGAATCGATATTCTCATATTTTAATTAAATGAGCTCGACTAGAACTCTATAATCATTTGCATATGACGCTTATTATCCTCAAAAGGTTAGCCGTATTTTGCCAATTTTGATTTTAGGTCCCATTTAATAGGGCAAGACTTTTGCCATCAATCGGGAACAAATCCATGCACCCCGGAGTGCTACTGTGAAATTCGTCTCGGAAACTGTACCAACATTAGAAGAATAACGTAGGTTATACACGACGACATTAAAGCGAACACGCTGCCATCAACAACTCAACCTAATATAATAAGGCTTAGGCTACAGAACGGAACAACCTGTCTCTAAGGAAGAGGAAGCCACGCCCCGCTGCACCAGCTGCAGTGTAGCTTAGCTTTAAATAAACCTCATTATGTACATAGTAATTTATATACGATAGCTATCACTAAATGAGCAGTTTCTACTAGTAAATTATTGATTAGTACAGTTTCGAATAAACTACTGCAAAACCGGATAAAGCGCTTGATCATTAATTTTGCTGTTAAATCTTACATACGTGGGTGTCAAAATAACGTCGAAAGACAATAGAAATTGAAAAATCTTTCAGAACCGAGAATCATTCCTTTGCCATTGACACACTCAATATGTAATAATAAACAGGTATTGTTATTTTGACGCATAAGTGAGAAATATCTAACACTTTGAACACCATTCACCAAAAAATTTGAATGAAGTCTAGCAATGAAGGGAAGACCAGTCAAAGATGTAGATGGAATGACCACGATGTAACAAATTAAGTCAGGCTTTTTTGAAATACGCGAACAGTAAGTCGTGGGTTCGAACCCAGACAGGCGCATTACTTTGTGTAATTCATTTCAACACCACTGCTCTCAAAACGGTGAAGGAAAACATCGTGAGGAAACCGCCAAGTCCTATAGAACCAAAAATTCGAAGACATGTGACATCAACCAATCCGCACTGGGCCCGCGTGGTGGACTACAGCCCTTTCCCTCTCATCATGAGACCGTGTCCCAGCAGTGGGAACATTATAGGTTGATGATGATGATGATGATTTTGAAATATAAAATTATGCAAACAAATCAACCAATGACGATGCATGGAACTTTGTTGGGACTAGCTGCTGTGCAAGCGGCATTAGTTTCACCGTTACCATTCCTATTGTTAGATAAAAGAGCCGATAATATGTAGGTAATACAGAACTAAACATCACACCTTGTTATAAGGGTTAAGCAGAGTTGTACCTAATAAGTACACCCATATTCCGCCAGTTTTATTTGGGATGAGCCTATTGGCATCAACTGGCCACAAATCCAAACTCCGTGGCTACTACTGAGAAATTCCTGATGGGAAACCCATATAACAATTAGCCCGACCCAGGAATCGAACTAAGGACCTCATACGTACATGTAAAATCTTCTTCGTGCTCTCACGCTCGCACAGTTTACCGTAGCAATTCTTTTTTGCTGCGTTCAATGAAAGCATTTAACCAAATTGTAATGAACGAACACCCATCAATTGATTTGTTTGCAAGCAGCTTAACGACAATTAGTACTGTCTTGTCTAAAAACATTGTTGTTTGTGAAAATGTATAATTCATTAGTTAAATTTAGTAGTATTTTAGTTATTTGTTTAGTTATTCTTTGTTAGTATGTTATGCTTAGTTATAGCTTAGTTATTAGTTTGTGCAACATTGTTTATTGCTAACTGTGGAGGCTTGTAAATGGCTTTTCGTTATTTGTATCATTATAATTTTTTGTATTGTTAGCTGTAAGCCACCCAAATAAAATAAAATAAATAAATAAAACAAAATAAAATACTGAAATTCTGCCATTACTATGCAAAATAAAACTGGATCTTAAAAAGACTATTATAACATATCGATTAATTCTTTAACAAGAACATATACATACGTAACAGATACAAGTTATAATTTATTATAACGGACATTGCACGCTTACCTCATTTAAAATATTACGCGTAACTTGTAGCACGCTTTTATAACATACGTTATTAAATTAAAACATGTTTGGTGGGCAGTCAGTTTCAATCAATTTACAATAGCGAAATGGGCAGACGACATTATTGCTATCGTAAAACCCATCGTGATGTTCCGTTATTCACAGGCTATACGAACATTTGCATACTGCATTCGATCCGAACCTGATCCGGTTCCAATTTTTATCCAGTTTTTCCTTCATACAATTGTACTATAGGCATGTCGGATCATCATACTTTGGATTCGGATTTTTATTACATTTTTATTGATATTTCGTTTACATACAAAAGGTCATCAACTACGTCTTTTCTATGGGCGTTCCACTATTCAGTTCGGCCAAAGTCGCATCATTTCTCTTGTTCACTCTACCAGCCACAATTCAATCCACCGCTAATTACAGAAACACACCCACAGCTTACCCATAAAACATGATAGTTCTACCGTATACAGTATGTATTTATGTACGGTGTAAACATGCTAACAATATGTTATGAGCACCTTTCGCTTTCAAGAGCAAGGTCCCACTTTCTCGCGCCACTTTCGATTTTATGCGTTCCTGGTCGGGCCAGTGAACTCGTGGGTGAATTTCTGATTGGTTTGATGATTGTGATTGACATATGTTGTGTATGTGTATGTATATGTATATATATACAAAGATACCTGACGTTGACCCGTCAGGTATCTTTGTATGTTAACAAATAGGTCCGGACCGGAGGATTATGTATAAGTCCCTTCTGAAACAGAGAAATATGAAATGGCAACTTTTTTTCAGACTTGTATTTTGTGTGGTCTACAATTCTACATAATAAAGAGTACCTACTCTCTATTTTATCTATCAATGACTTCATAATAACTTTTATAAAAAAAAAACTAGTTGGTTTTTTGTTTGATTTACGTTTATAAGTTTTTTAAGAGCACCTATTATAATATTTACTTAAGTTAGCTATTTTATTCAGTAATCAGTTCTTTAACCAGGAATGTATATGATGATACTCTTTTTTCACGGTTCAACAAAAAAATCTTCTATTATTTATTCGACGCAGTTTCTTGACCATCAGCGAAGATTACTATGCTCCACTACCCGGGGACTGGGGACTATTAAATTGTTTTAGTACCTAATTATTGCTTCGGCAAATTGGCACAATAATAATAATAATATAATCATATTAAAGCGTATAATTGAATTGCATCTAAATGCATAAAGTACTCATATAAAACATAACTAATTTCAAAAACACAATTATAAAATCTCTATTACTGATAACATGTTTTTATAATTTATTACCCGTAACACTAAACACATTCTTTGTAAATTATTTTTTTAACAAATAACTAGCTTTAGACAGCAGCTTTGCTCGCGTTTTTGTTTGAAATTATCCCATGGTTTTTTTTTTTAATATAGCCTATTTATATATACCCAATATGCTATATATATATTACTTGCAACTGTTAAATATATTTTAGTTATAGTTTACTTTTATGCACTAATTATACCATTGTTTGTAAAATAATACTACTGCACCTAAATGTACACTTTTGTAATACTTTTTTTAAATAAATTATTGTTATTCCTATTCTATGACACTCAGGTATAATATCACTTCCTATTAGTGAAAGAATCGGAAAAAAATTACCGGAATCGAATCAGTAGTTCTAAAGATTACCCCCTTTTTTTTTTTTTTTTTTTTTCGGATGGGAAATCATCAAATGACTTCTCCCGCTCTGGGCGGAGCGGGAGGGAGTGTCAGACTTTTACTGACTAAAACCCATCCATGTTCCTTCATCGCCCTTTGTGTTTCGGGGCCACGGTATCTCTTTCGAACAGTCCCGCAACCCCGGAAAAATTACCCCCTAACATCTAAACTAACAAACTTAAAAACTACATTTTTTTAAATTTATATGTCTAAATAAACTACTTTCTACCACATTGTGTTATAAACAATGGAGAGAGCACATTATGTTGTCTTTGTAAATGATATCTCTCACTAACGACTTAAAATAACTACAATAAGCTATTACAACTAGATTGCATGCGGATAAGTACTGCCAGTTATTTTTAGATTCATTTGTTTTCATGTGCCTTCTAAGTTCACTAACTTTTATATTTGTATATGTGTAGTTTTGTAGACTACCGAGATTTCGGTACTAAAAAATGAAGAATAAATAAAAAAACACACATAATAACAACTACATAACATAATTATTAAATTAAAAAATACGACTGCGTAAAAAATAACTAAGAACTTTGAATATAAACTGAAAACAAAAAAACAAGTTCAGGAGACAGGACATATTGACTGCAACAGTTACTTAGATATACCATTTTAAAATCCTCATGATGAGCCCAATTTCGAGCAGTTCAGGCTACAGAGCGTGCCAAAAATTGGATTTTTTTATTTGATATACCCAGTGTCACTCTCACAGTAAATACGAATCTAACGACACCTCTCAAGCTAAAACCCATCGAGCCGTTCAGGCCACAGAGCGTGCCAAACAATTATACATACATACGTACTCTCGAAAAACATAACCCTCCTTCCGGCGCAGTCGAGTAAAAATGCGATCCCTTGCCGGGAGCATTAGCTCGTAATGTGACAATCCAAGATTCGATTTGTACAGAAACAAGTAAATCTGAACTGTTACATTATAGGCGAATGCTCCCTGCAGTGAGAGAGCGCCGCCGAAAAATACGTGGAACTGTATGATTGGTACTACATGTCATCAACCGTCCACAAATTGTTGATTCACGGAGGGGACATAATTGCAGAAAATGCTAAAGTACCAATTGGAAGTCTTTCGGAAGAAGCTTCAGAGGCCCGAAACAAAGACTTTAGGAGGTTCAGAGAACACCATTCGAGGAAAAAGAGTAGACAAGCATCAAACGAGGATATCCTCAATATGCTTATCGTCTCTTCTGATCCTCTAATTTCTTCCACAAGACCAAAATTAGATGCCCACAAGAGGCAGACATACTTTAAGGAAACAGTAGAACTACTGAAACTTCAGGATCAGGAAGCTCCGACAGAGTTCTTAGAAGTTATATCTATTGTAGAGCCTGATTCTGAAGTGGATTCTGATGGTGACGAAGTATAAAATAAGTTAACTTTCATTGTTAGGTTAGATTAAGTTAATTTTTTTTTTTAATAATTTGCTTTTATTTTTAATCATACAATAGTTTACCATTTATTGTTATTGACTAATGATCACGTTTATCTAATTACCCTCATTATGGTACGTATCCTTTTAACAGGTATATAGGTATTAAGTTTTATTAATCATTAGCTAATGTGGACTTGAGGCATTAGACAAGATTACATTATTATGTAATTCATAATTACCATGTCATTTCAAATAAGTAGGTAATACGACTTAGTGATTTCTTAGAATGTTTTGGTCTAATAATAAAAATTTTGTAAGTTACACTTGGTATAGCCATATTTAAGCATTAAAATGTACATATCATAAAAAAAAAATATTTTTAAATTTAGACGATTTTTAAAAAAAAAATCGCAATTGATTTCGCGATATTAAGTATGTCAAAAATTCACAAATAAATAGTACTATAACAGTGTGCAAGGATATAACGGCGAACCTTGCGATTTCAGAGATATCCTCATTTTTCATGTCAGCTCCATACATTTTTTTCTTATAAAAATTATAACTCTTCCATTTGTGCACACAATTACTTCATATGACATTTTATAGAACAGTAATGATCGGCAGAAGTCATTTCCAGCAAAAAAAATAACATTTAAGACATCGAGATCCTATGTCTTCTACAGCCGATTTTCGATCCACGGTGCGCCGCCGTAACATATCTAACATAATATAACATCTCGCCTATAGTCGTAAGGCTAAGCAGAGGTGTACCTAATTGTACAGCCTTTTTTTTTTGCCTGTGTTGAAGTCCCGTATATTAGGAGGCTAGCCTATTCCCATCAACCGGTCACAAATTCATACTCCTTGGCAGAAGTACTGAGAAAAAATCAATACACACATAATAGGCTAGTTTCCACCATCAATAAATTGCAAATCTATTTAGTCCGTCAGTTACAGTTGACAAAGATAAAACGCATCAAAACTCGAGAGTGGGGTCTCGTGACGTCACAACGCACTAACCTATCAAGTTAAACGTAAGTAGATTAAAACCGGTGACCAGCAAATCAAATGTCATGAACTTCAAGTAAACAGGACGCGTCCAGTAGGTATGTGCATTCACTGATGACATTCAGTTAAAATTGTACCTTGTGAAGGAGCGGATTCGTCTTGTTAGCCTTTTATGTTGACAGGACAATATATGTGTTGCAGGCGTTCGATGATATTTTAAAACTGTTTATCAGGTCATCCATGGTTTAATAGAGCGATTGCTGCGGTTGGACGGGAATCAGTGCTTGTTTGCTGACATGGGAACGAATAAATTAAAAAAAAAATGTACTTCTAAAATTGTTTCAAACTTGTTGAACAGTCCGAAGAGTAAACGTACTAGCGTTTACTCTTCGGACTGCCAAGTTCGAAACCAAGACACGCACCTCTTCACACACACACATCACTCGCTTCCACACCACTATAACCACTCACAAGATTGAGGATCTAACATTAGGTATATGATCCTGAGTTGGATTCCCAGGTCAGGCAAAGTGTTATGGGCGAATTGGTGATCACAACACATTCCCAAACCAATTGGTTCTGTAGCATTTACTATTATCAGTCGCTATTCTGTCAGTTTCGTAACTTAGGTAAGACAATTTATTCTTGCGTACATGTCACGCAAAGCGTTTTCTAAACAAACTTTTTTCACTAAATTCCCATAGAGCAAACAATTCGAACAAAGATGCTTTCTACCTAATTTCCCAGTGACATGCACGCATCTTAACTTCTGAACACAATACTGTGACTCTATACAGGCTGAATACGTTACGTTTTTGCTGCGCAAGAGTTTCCGATTTCTATATCGATAAAAACTAGTTAATAACAATAGGAAAAGTGTCATCGATAGATCGGATCGGTATTTTCTAATTCTCACAGTTAAATTTTATTGGATATCGTGTGGGATGTTAGTTTCGAATTTGGCTGTTTGATTTACTTTATGTATTTCGTTGGTTGGTTTCCTTGCGTGATCAAATCAGGAATGAAGACATCCGCACTTACGTGGCAGTGGGCAGGGCACATTGTTCGCAGAACGGATGGCCGATGGGGCCGAAAAGTTCTGGAGTGGCGACCGCGAACTGGAAGACGTTGCGTTAGAAGGCCTCCCACTAGGTGAACCGATGACCTGGTGAAGGCTGCGGGAGTCCGCGGGATGCAAGTCGCACGGGACCGGTCAATGTGGCGACGCTTGGGGGAGGCCTATGTCCAGCAGTGGACGTCTTGCGGCTGAAATGATGATGATGATGATATCGTTGGTTAAGACGCTTTTTAGGTTAAGCAGCTTTTGCCGCGGTCTTTCCGTGGATAGGCGACCATACCGAGTACCCTCCGTACATCAGAAAGAACGTTAAGCTGTTGGTTTTGGTTATCCGTTAAGCTGTTGGTTGGGAATTTTCAGACTCGCTAGTCTGAGAAGCCTAAAAATCAGACAACCAGTCTTACCAAGGGGTATCGTATTAATAACCCAGTAATTGGATTGTGTAGGTGAGATAGGCAGTCGCTCCATGTAAAATACTGGTATTCAACTGCATCCGACAAGACTAGAATCCGACAATAACATAACTATGTTAGGGTCGGATTCTAGTCTAAAAAAACGGGGAAATGACGAGGCAGATGATGATTCGTAGGTTCTGTGGAATATGTCAATAAATCTTATTGATATAGTCGACGGATATTGCTAATTGTAATAGTATAGCTATACCACAACAATCGGTTTAGCTAACGGTAAGCTAATAAAGTATGAGGTTTTATAGCACTGTGTGGGTTCTGAGGATTTAGAAGAGTCTGTGAACATGGTGAATAATATGGTTAGGTTTCAAAGCTGCTGTCAAAAATAAGTAATTTTGGATCCCATCCCATCAGCATTTTAAGAGTGCGGTAGGCACTATAATGTGCGTATTATTGAGATGCATTTATAACAAGTGTTAACACAAGCGATACGGCTAATAGAGTACAAATAAAAAAAAATAAAAAAATGTATAGAAAATGAATGAATGAATGAAATGTATGAATGTGTAAATGTGTGTATGTATGTATGTATGTGTGTGTGTTTTTTTCTTTTGGCGATACTTATCCTCATTTTTTTGATGATGATGATGATGATGATGAACGAATGAAGTATTTTCACAGGTATTATGTAGATATGTATGTTTTTTGTCATTTAAAAAAAAATCGAACTGTAAATTGGTATACATTCAGTCAAAAAAGTATCGGGAATGGATGATTTGTTTATGGTTCCAAATTCAAATTTTTGTTTTTTTGTAGTTGTTAGATTGGCACAACTGTTTTCCATTTTGGCGCGGAGTTTGAGTTGCATCTGTTATTTATATTAAATACAGTGCTGGTTTTAGTAATATCATATATAGTGTGTATTGCGAATTTCATAATGGACAAAAATATCGAACAAAGAGTTTGTCTTAAATTTTGCATCGCCAATGGAATTTCGTGTTCGGAGTCACTGAAAATGTTACAGAAGGCTTACGGTGAATCGACTTTATCAAAAACTCGTGCTTATGAGTGGTTCAAAGCGTTCAAAAGCGGTCGAGATGTGATGGAAGATTTGCCTCGCTCTGGTAGGCCGTCAACGTCTGCAACTGAAGTTAACATCGCAAAAGTGAAGAAAATAGTGACTGAAAATCCCCATTCAACTCTGAGAGAGATAGCTGCCGAACTTTCTGTATCTCACGAGTCGATCCGTACCATTTTAACTAATCATTTGGGTATGAAACGTGTTGCTGCTCGGCTAGTCCCAAAAGATCTGAATTTTCTCCAAAAACTCAATCGCATGAAAGTCGCTGAGGACATGCTAGAACGAGTCAGTTCGGACCCAACATTCATGAAACGCATTGTTACTGGTGACGAGACGTGGGTTTACGAGTTTGACATGCAAACTAGTCAACAAGCTTCGGAGTGGCGCCTTCCAACTGAACCGAAACCGAAAAAACCACGCCAAAGTCGATCAAAGTCATATTGGCTGTTTTCTTTGACTATCGCGGTGTTGTGCACTCTGAATTGTTACCGGAAGGTCTAAAGGTAAATAAAAAATATTATTTGAGCGTTATGCGGCGTTTAAGAGAGCAAATTCGACGAAAAAGGCCAGATTTGTGGAAAGAAAATTCTTGGATTTTGCACCACGACAATGTGCCTTCGCACAAGGCTATCATTGTGAACGAATTTTTGACCAAACACTCAACAAATACCACCCAGCAACCACCATATTCACCAGATATGGCTCCTGCTGACTTTTTTCTTTTTCCTAAACTCAAATTACCACTTCGTGGCACCCGTTTTCAATCGATAGAAGACATAAAGGAGAATTCGCGGCGAGAACTGAACTCAATTCCGGAAGCAGCGTTTAAAAAATGTTTTGATGAATGGATTATTCGTTGGCGCAAGTGTATCGTTTCTAAAGGAGCATACTTTGAAGGTGATAAAATAAATTTGGATGAATAACAGACATTTTGTGTATTATTGATCTTTTCCCGGTACTTTCTTGACAGAGTAGTATTTAAAGGCAGCTGTGAGTTTGAAGTCTTATTGTAATAAACTAAAAAACGTACATAAATTGTTTACCTTGTATATACTAGTTTATTTCAGTTCCAATCAATAAAATTCCCATATAAGGCGTGGAAAAATCACACAAACTATAAACAGACTAAAAACCGTACGAATTTCCATCAATTACCAGCATTTAAAAAAGCTAGTTCCCATGTGCTACAGAGTTTTGTAATACATAATGTGTGACACACATACTGACGGATCGTTAGTGTTGGATACTAACGAGGTGGAATTGAGAATATCTGATCGGTTGCAAAATCACCATGGGATAGGGGTACCTACACTCATGCTTTGAGTGGCCCAAGGTTAAAAAAGAGAGAGAGAAAAGAGGATAGGACTGAAAATCTACGCTAAACTAAGAAATGGAAGGCAGTGAGTTGTCTCGCGAGGTGCTACAGTATTATACAGATAGCGCTTGTCGTTTTGCGTGAATGGGACGCATATTATCCTCATACTTGTTTTTTACCCGACCCAAAGGAAGGGTTATGATTTTAGCAGTCTATGTATGTATGTATGTTTGTATTTACGTATGTTCCACCGTAGTGCCTAAATTATTCATCCAATTTCGATGAGTAAGGTGTCAATCGATCCGGGGCTGCGGGACTGTTCGAAAGAGATACCGTGGCCCCAGAACACAAAGGGCGAAGAAGGAGCATGGATGGGTTTTAGTCCGTAAAAGTCTGATTTCCCATCCGAAAAAAAAGAAAAAGGTGTCAATCGATTCATTATTATGGTCTGGGTGATATAGGCTATATAAATTTTATGTGACGGAATTTAAACCTAAGATTCTCAAAACTAAAAGGAAGGGTTATGATTACATTATTATTTTAGCGTCATATTTAGGCAAAAAATCAGTCCGGTTTCTGTCATTTCTTCATTCTTTATTGAATGATAGCGTATCCGCGTAACTAATAGAAAAAATATTTCAACTTAAAACTTGGACTGATCTACAATTCAACATAATAGTCTGTTGTTTACTAATGTGATGATATTTGTATATTTATTTTGATTTGTTTGTAGTTATGGCTCTATGAGGTGAACTATTGTCTATCTCTGAAGGAAAAGTATTAAGCACCCAATCTGCTTTGTCAAATGTTGTGGATATTATTTTGCTATTTTGGGTACTTCGGTAGTTTACAAAAAGCGAACATCTTGTCTATTTATGTGCTATAGAGACTTTCTAAACTCAAACATTTCTTTGAATACGGTCAATAACCATGCCTGCTGCCATTAAATCACACAACCGTATAAGTAGTCAAATAAAATTAACACGTCAGTAAAATCACGTCCAATTCCGGACCTAATAATGGTAATCGAATCACATTTCATAATAAGTTTTCTATTATATCAGCATAACTGGCACGTCACCGCACGGATCATAACGTTAGTACGCGACCGTCCCCGCACGTACACGTTAACGTTACGCAACCGTTCGCGCGGCAACGGAAACCTAACGTACACGTAAACGCTGTGTCATTTGCGGTTGTGGTATAGCGGGAGCGGTTTGTAAAAAATCGTTTGAAAATGGTTAAACTTTTTTTAATGTTTGTGGAGGTACTTTATTTTCTCTCGTTGAGAATGATGTATATTATAACGATATTTTCAGAAATACAATGTATATATATTGAGAGAGAATGGTCTGATGATTTGAGGAAAATGAAATGGCTGGTTATCAAAATTAAATATTCTGCAAAAACTTCAAAGCAGGTGGATCTTGGGGCTTTTTTAATGTAACTTACAATATAACTAAATTGTCGAATTTGTCGAATAATGACACTGTTTGACGACAGGTGCCGTTTAATTCTTCATTTAATTGACAAATTCTCGGATTGTCACCTGTCAATTTCATGTCCTTTGATATTTCTCCTCAAATACTTCACTACCGCAAAATATATGTAAATGTTCCATTATGCTAACTATGAACAATAAAATTTCACAGCACCCACAGATGTGCTCTCAGTGTGCCACGGCCGGTCACACTTTTCTCTAGCAGCGAAAGTGCTCATTACATATTTGCTAATTACGCGCGATGACGACTAAGTTATGTGCCGTTATGATAATATAATATTGACTTACGACTTACGGTTATGTAACAAACCTAGATTTTTTTCTATAATATTTTTTGTGCACACAGCCATTTTTTGTCCGTAAAATTAAATGAATGGACTTTTGTAATTATACCGACGGATAAGCTCTTAGACGATAAAAAAGATACTAACGTAACGTAACACAATCGTGTTCCTTCACTTTTTTGGTGATTGATTGAAATCACATCAATATGTCAGTTGGGGTGTCAAAAAAACTGAATTAGAAAGAGAAATGAATTTATTTGAAGTTATCTAATGTTATAGTGCTTAAAATTCTACAAGCATGTTTATTTCTGGTCCACTTTACCAACTATAATGTTAATATCGATTATAAAATCATTATCCTGCCCTTTTCCCAATTCATTTGGGGTCGGCGCAGCATGTCTTCTTCTTCCTTACTTCTCTATCACTATTGTCATTCCGTCAGACACATCATTTCCAGCCATATCACCCTTCACACAGTCCATACATTGTTTCTTTGGTCTTCCTCTACTCTTATATCTATCCACATTCATATTCAAAACTTTCCTAACGACATTTTCCTCATCCGCATCAATTAATGTCGATTATATTTAAACTATTATCTTCTGGTACATAACGAGAGATTCCAATCACACAGTTTATTAGAAAACTGAAAATCGTTAAATAAAAAGGATGAAACTAATTGAAAACAAAATACAACTTAGCAAGTTTTTAGAAAAGGAAAAATATTTTCATCTGTCGATAACTCGAGCTCAGAGTAACCAGCTAACCATACGCCAACTATCTAACAAACTTTCTTTAACACAATACCAGGTCCAATTTACACTTCTACACTAATAGGTACTTACACGCCAACATTCTAAAAAAAGACAAAAAACCAGCAATCCATTACCGTAACAAGCGAAGGATCTATTGAGATGTTCAAGTCATTTAAATATTTTCTAATGAGTGTACTTACGTCATTTTCGGTAATATTTTTTCAGACTTTTGTTGTAATTTCTTGTAGTTTTGGCTTTTGAGAATTAAAATTACTTACTGTTAAATGTACTTTTCTAAATCCATGCCAAGAAAGAAGAAGAAAAAACAGTGAGGCAGTTACAACGGGTGTCTAATTGGAATCATAAGATAATATTCAAATATTGTTGCTTGATAAAAACGTTCAAAACTTTAAACTATCATGATACAAATTACAAAAAAAAATCTTATGTCCTAAACATCTTTGTATTCTCCCTGCAAGCAAGCGTGCAAATTATTAACTTACATTTATTTATGTAATTATTATCCTACTGACTGTACCAGAACTTATACTACAATTTCTTGAATTATCCTAAAGCTAACCAATAAAATCCTGTCAAACATTGAAACAATTTTGGATTAAGCTGCAAGCCTAGCCTAGTTGTTACTGTACTATTAGTACTATTAAGTTGAAATTTTTGACAGTATTACAACCATATTATACAACCCACATAAAAAACAGGCACAATATCATCAAAGAACTTCACCTTTCATTACAAACATCCTTCCTGTCTATAACTTGCAATCTTCAGTAATGAGAGAAGTAATCAGAGGGATTTACCACGGTTTTTAACCAGAGGAAGCTTCCGTCCATGCGGCATGCAGCCATCAAAAAACTAGTACATTGAGCCGTCGTTACGATGCTAATGCACGCTCATCCTCGCAAATTCGCTGATCTAATGAATACGAAAGTGCAACTGTTCTGTCTATGGTTAAGACGACCGTCCACTCTTATATTCGAACAAGAGTTTATTTAGCTAGGCAAACTGGCATTCTATTTGTGATAAGAATGATTGAAAAACAAAATGTATTGGGTTGACATAAAGTACAAAAAAGCTTTTGTAAATCCTATTGAAGATCGTCATTGAAATGCATAATGCGTTGAAAGGACTATCATACTGAACTTTAAAGTTGCGATGTACTGTATTCCTAAAGTTTAAAAGAACAATTTGCGTGAGTTAGAAGGTAACGCTTTGACGAATTACTTAATATTGAGAATGTTCATCATCGCGATGTACGGAACTACGAAAGCTTGCTAATACGAATGACAAAATTTCGATGTTCATTGAATCATAACCCATTTCATGGCTCGCTGAGCGACCTTGAATTTATGGACCAAGCATCAAATAATAAGATAATAGCCTATCGCTGCGGGATTCATTTGTTTGCCAGACATGCATGCTCCTGGATAGCAGTGGACAATCCCGTCAATGTTAAAACGAAGCCAAGTACACGTAGCTTAGTTTAGCCATGTGTTGCCGTGGAGAGGCGGCTTTATTTAGCCGGGGAACATACAAATAAGATAGAAAGTAATATGACTGAAACCTAACTCTCACTTGATTGCAAGTAAATTATCGTCGAGTGCAGACTTTCGCCGCGTTATGGGTGGCTCTTAAACTACCATCAAGAGGTAGCCGTTTTATGGCTCAGTAAATAACTATATTATTTCTTTGCACAGGTTTACTGTTTAATTTTAATGTTGACTTTAATAGAAGTCGAATGTGAAAATGCATTTAACTGAAGAACACGTTTATTGTAACTACTGGCTTGAAAACATAAAATATTCGCATCAGTGATAGTTGAATAACTTACATCTGACTTGCATTTTACAGGGATTTCGACTTTCTTTTACTTATAATGCTTTAATAGATAAAGCAATCGAATGGAGCAGAATGACAATACATAATAACGAAAAAAGTATTCTCCTTCATAATTGTAATTACCTTTACGTTCTCTTGCTGGCCAATAGAAAATAAGTCATCATCTGCCTAGCCTTTTCCCAACTATGTTGGGGTCGGCTTCCAGTCTAACCGGATGCAGCTGAATACCAGTATTTTACATGAAGCGACTGCATATCTGACCTCGACAACCCAGTTTATACTAATAAAATAGTGGTAATACGATACCACTTTGGTAAGACTGGTTGTCAGACTTTTTGGGCCACTGACTACCTGTAACGACTGTCAAAGATGGACAAATGGCAGCCGGGACCAACAGCTTAACGTGCTTTACGAGGCACGAAGGAAACTCGGTATGTAAGTGTGGTCACACATCCACAGACCAACCTTGGCAAGCACGGCTTAACCTAAAGATCGACCCGAACGGCTGTTATTATTTAGCCACGAGCTCCTTAGAAACAAAATGGAAAATAAGTAATGGTTTTTATTTATGCTCAATACTCATCTCTTTGCTTGGCTCCACGTTCTTGTGCCAGCCTCATCCAGGTTATTTCCCAACAATCTCATGACTATTACCTTTTACTTACATAAACTGACGCGTTTTCCCTTAGGGGTTAACAGAAAATACAGAATACTCCTTTCACCTTATTCCACGTTCATTCATCAGGGCCGGCAGTCTCGACAGAGATAACGACAAAATCGCTAACTTTCGATCGCTGATTACTAACGAATAAATTGGCTTGCAATAACGATGCTTGGGAGAATCGCATCTTGAGATACTTGCATTTCCCGCAAGCATAGTTATTGCAACCGAATTCTTTTGTGTGTAATTAGCAAACGAAAGTTATCGATTACACACACATTCTTGTTTTTGTTTAGATTTTTATTTCTGTTTTACGTTGCTCTTGTGGCATGAGCTAAATAAACATGTTTTCTTTCTTCTTCTTTCTAAATCCCTAAAATAACTATTCTTAACTCACCACCATCACAATAAGGGCATACAACCATGTTTCCGATCGCTAGCAGCAACTTTCTCAAACGTGTGACAAGTTTCTGAGATAGCCGACTGTGACATACGGATGTATTATAAACATATCCGATCGGTTTTCACCCTGATTGGAATTAATGTTGTTGCGTGTTTTCTACGGCTTTACGAGTTTCTTGTCGGTATACTTGTTGCAGAACCAGATTTACTTATGTAGGTATCAGTCCTTGTATCCCAAACAGGGTTATTGGTTGAGTTACCCTCTCTGAGCATCATACCTTTAAAAAATTGACAGTATTTACTACTGTTTTGCATGTTTTGACATTTTAAAAGGTTATTGCCAGAAGTTTAATAGCGGGAAAGAATCGTACACCATGGCATTCTATTCCCTAAGATAAAAAATACATAAGAAGGTTAATAACATAACATCACGCTTGTAATCCCCGAAGGGTTAGCCAGAAGTATACCTAACAGTACACCCTACACCCACATTCCCTCATGTTTAGTTTAGCACTTGCGTTTGCGATGACTAGACCAACGAAGCATGAAAGTTCATTTATGTAGGTATAATATCTCTGTAGCCACGGATTCTCTCCACTCGAGAGACAATAAATCTTGACAGAAGCTTGAGGAGACCGTAAAGCAAATTAGAGAGGTTACAAATGATGCTCTAAGCTTTCACCACTTATCAAAACCTAATCATAACTTAAGCATTCTACGAGTATAAGAAAAAACAATCACATTTTTAATGGTTTTGTGACATGCGGACAAAATGTGATTGTAACTCTTGAGGAACCGCAGGCTTTCGTTTTTGATATTTATTTATTTTACAAAAGGTAGCTTCAGAGATACTTGATTATTTTATTACCACTTATTACCTCGACTACCCGTTCTTAAGAAAAACCGGCCAAGTACGAGAAAGACTCGCGCATGAAGGATTACGTACCATCGTAGTAGGGCATCGTAGTATTTGTTGTTATATCGGCAACAGAAATGTACATTCTATAAAATTTTAAACTGTCTACTTATTACGGATCATGATATATAGCCCGCTGTTAGACAGACGGACGGACGCACAGCGGAGACTTATTAATAGGTTTCCGTTGGTTACCCTTCGGGTACGGAACCCTAAAAGAGGGGCATTGATAAGCAGACAGACACCAGCTAAGCCCTAAAATACTTTTTTGACTGTTTGTTGGCCTAGTGGAAAAGTGTTATTAGGTTATTCCATCAGGAATTTCACAGTAGCAGTCACGCAGTCTGGATTTGTGCCCGGTTGCTGGCAATAGGTTCGCCCCCTATTACATGGGACTTCAACTTAACTGGCGAAATTTGGGTGTACTATAGGTACACCTATGCCTAACCCGTCGGAGATAACAGGCGTCATGTTATGTTTATGTACTCCTTTTGCTTCATCTACAATACATTCATACATCAGGGGGCGTAGTCTGCTATTACAATAGTGTCACAATGATCTATCATTGATTTCATAATTGTTGAACGATGCCATTGTCATTTTGTTAAAAGTTCGTAATCTGCTAACTTCATAATGGTCGATCATTGGTCGGTCAATGGTCTCGTAATAGAATTGTGTTACAATGACATTGTTGTATTGACATTATTATAAAACCTGTTAATGGAAGTGATTTTCGAATTAAATTTGAACATCTAATCATGCCAGATTTCATTTATATATATTTTTACATATTATTTATTACTGTTCTATGCAATCTGAAGTACTAAGAAGTTCGTCAATAGCAAAAAACATTAAGTTTTGTGTAAAGCGCATTAATGTGAAACTATACAATTCAATAATATTTTATCTGTTTAGCTGTCAAAGTCAAATGTGATATTACTGCTTACTGACGTTTTATCTGTTTTTATTTCTAGCGGCCGGTGTTTTGATTTATTTTCATTTATGTGTTTTAAATTATCTTTAATATAGAAGCTTATATTTATTGCAATACAAAATGGTGCTAATTGAGCAAATTTAGGCTGGAACTGTCAACATTTTTGCAGATTACAGCGTAAGTCAGTCATTCATTTGTCATTGAGTACGAGATTACCATTCTATGATATTTCTTTCAATGGAGTGTCAGTGGTTGATCATTGGAAAGTCATAATGACGCCACTAAACATTTCGGAATCTTTCGTAAAATGCTGGAAATTAATCCCCTTAGTAAATGTGCTCCAAATGCGACTGTAAACCGTAGGCGGTAAAGTTGATTTCAGAAGTGAACTTTAAATTGTTTCAGAAGGCTTGTCGGGAGAGATAATGGAATGTTTAGGTGTGCCAACTTTTTATGGGTAAAAAATACATTTTATCCAAGTTATTACATTTTAATATTCGTCTGGAACAGGGCAAATAAAGGGTGTAAAACACCACTTAACGAAGCCCAAAGGCACTTGTTCTCCCTGTCATTGCGATCATTATCAACCGACTTCCAAAAAGAGGAGGTTATCAATTCGACTGTTTTTTTTTTTGTGTTTGTTAATTCCGAACTTTCGACTGTGAACCGATTTTGATGATTCTTTTTTTATTTGAAAGCTGGCGCTTCCAGTCTGAATCAAACAAACAAGTCACCGACTTCTGAAACTAAAGTTATTTTTCTCATTTTTGTGTTTTTTGAAGTCGGTTTTTTTGTTATACACCATACCTGGACACCTAGTTACGGAGATATTAGGGGGTCAAAAATCCAACTTTTTGAAAAGTTTTTTTTTTATTACAAGTTTTTAATGTAAGATTTTTACTTTAAACACCTCCACGACCCCCGTACTATTCAATCCATCCATCCCACGCACTCAAAACATTGTGCACCAGCACAATGTTTTGAGTGCGTTACATTGAGTTCTACCACAAAATATGATTTTTCACCCCAAAACAAAAAGTCGTTTCCCAGCAATATTTTTTTCGTAAAGTTACTTAGTTTGATGTACAGAATGCTTGGTTGACGGCTTCGTGATGAAGTTGTTTACACCCGTATACGTATAATAAATTAGAGTATGAAAATATAATCTAGGAATCCAACACCAGACAAATCCCAGTGCGATAAAAACTGAAGCGAAAAACCATGCTTACCTATATCGTGACGAATAAATAAACCCATATAAGGTTTAAAAAAAAAACACCAAGCAGCCAGAAAAAAAGAAAACAAATACCAACTAGGTTTGCAGCATCCACTACACTGATATGCGGTCGTTAGGAATATCATCTCTGGCATCACGATACATACCGTGCGATTCCTAGAACATTACCGCCTGACACGCAGTGTCGTACAGATGGCGTGTGTGATGCAATGCTGGATTATGTAAGAAGTGTTAAAGATTTCTTATGCCCGAAATTAGTTTCCCTACTTCCGATTCAATCGGAAAGGTTGGGTGAGGTTTGGTGAAAGCGATCTAAGGGCTTATTTTACAATCACTAGATAGTTCCATCTCACAGATGTTCTTCTGTACAGAAATTGTACAATAATCTAAAAGATAAGTTTACAGGATCTTATCACGAGGCATTGAAGAAGAAAAGTTGTATAGAAAATTACCTACAATAGGCTTGTTTGTGTCCTGAAAAAATCTAATTAGTCCACCAGTTAGATTATCAAAATATTTGATTTTTTTATTTGTTACGTAAACCAAAAATGACGAAGATACAACGCTTTTAAAAATTTCAATACGTCACGCCGTGCTATAATTTTTAGTGCGTTATGACGTCGCGAGCCCCCACTCCCGAATTTTGATGCGTTTTATCTTTGTCTATATTCATTGATTTACAGAAACAAAAAATACGTATCCATTATTTTCCAATACTCTACTTAACTGACGGAATAAATAGATTTGCAATTGATTGATGGTGGAAACTAGCCTCTTATACCATACTGGCCTTTAGTTCAGTTATTTTTCAGTTGGATCTAACTGGACTGATCTTATCCTCGGTCAACATCAATCCTCTACTACATTTTCAACTTTATGTTGCTTTAAAACACACATTCACATTATCAACTAAGAATTCATACATTTTTTGAACGCTAGACCCAATATCTCCCGTATCGGCAAGTGCTATGGAAACTCACTTGCCGATACAGGAGATATTGGGTCTAGCGTTCAAAAAATGTTTTAAGCCTATCATCATCATCATCATCATCATCATCAGCCTATTAATGTTCCCACTGCTGGGACACAGGCCTCCTCTCTATGAGGGAATGGGCTATAATCTACCACGCGGGCCCATTGCGGATCGGTAGATGTCCATGTCTTCGAATTTTTGGTTCTAGGACATGCCGGTTTCCTCACGATGTTTTCCTTCACCGTTTTGAGAGCAGTGGTTAAGCCTATCAGGAAGATTAATTATGGGACTAACAGTAACTTCTCAGGGTGCGCCGGTGTAACGGAAACTCGTATATATCTACCTTCGCTCACAATATCATTGGATTGTCGCCAAAGAACAATTACGTAAGCATAAAACACAATACGAATGTTTCCCGAGATCACACAGCTTTCACGTTGTTACTCAAGGTATTGAAATAAACTTTCACCGCGGATGTGAGGACAATAAATGAACAAGATTTAATAATGAGACGCCACATCTTTTGCAATTTGCCGGTAAGCGTCAAGCTGTAATATGTTGGCCCTTCTAACCCTAAAATTAGCAACTGCATTTGTGGTGGTTCAAACTTCGTTTGAAATACTGTTAGAATAAAGTTCTAATCAGCTTGCACTACAAAGCGGTTTTTACGTCAGTCACTGCGGCCGAATAGTGCGAAATGAATGGTTTTTTGCGATTTACAAAAAATCATTTGATTGGACTAAAAAAATAAAACACATAAGACCTGCTTTATAGTTAGTTCAGTTGGTATGCATAGTTTCATGATCTAAATTCAAGTACTTTTTGAATACCAGCGGTTTATTGTTTGATTTGGAGTTAACTTTGGAATTTTTTTCTATCGAGAAAAGTTTATGAAATCGTGTTTTCGTCACACATAGGACTTAGCATTAATCCTCAACTTTACCATATATTTATTTCAAAATGAATGCAGTATTTTAGGAGTAACGGAGGATCATGCTAAGCCATTTGAAGGATATATAGTATAGCCCTTAAATGACTATTTCATAAAAAAGTCATTCTTCTTTCTTTTCTTTCTTCTTTAATGATAATGATTATAACTCAGTAAAGCCATATTTGTTACGGCCGCGAATCATATCTTAATCAACTTGCAACATGATACTGACCTGCAAATAGCAAAAAAAATGAATTTCACGGGCTACCTTAGCGCATCCTCCTTAACTCAGACGTTGAAACATTATCACCTTTCTGTATTCTCTGATACTAATAAATTACGACACATTATAGAAGAGACGGGACAACTTATTCATAAGTTCCAATTTCGACATAGAAATAAGCAATTAATGACAAGTAGGTAAAGACTAAACAATCACTATAGTAATTGTATTTTATCGATTTTCTGTAACTTGAAGCAAATAATAATAAAGCAAGCAATAAATAGTAACAAGTTGTAAAAGTCTTGTAGACACTAAAAACGAAATAGAGAACGAAATCATTAGATTATATTGCCAATATCGTAAAATATTATTTGTAATTAAAATGCAAGAGATCATAGATTCTGTGAGAGTAATGAATAAAATGCAACACGGATTTAATCACTTTTCAATTCAATTCAATTCAATTCAAGTCTTTATTGCATATCACATGTGTTTTACAAGATCTTATTATTAAAATAAAGTTCACATGGACCCTGTCGGGCACAACAATTTATAATATTAGAGTAAGTAGCATTAAAATATATATACATAGCAATAAAATCTTCATTAATTAAAAATTTGTAAGTTCATTCATTCAAATTTAAAATAGAGAATAAAAAAGAAAAAAAAACGAATAAATTAGAATTATAGTTAATCGAGATAAAATCATGTCAATAAGATAACAATGAGGAACAAAATGTCAATAAAATAAAATAAAATTAAAGTCAAATAAATCGTGTCACTAAAAATAATGATCAAAATACAATCATGTCAAAGCTAATAATCAGAACAAAATGTCAATAAAATAAAATTAAAGTCAAAGTCAAATACATCATGTCATTAAAATAATAATCCGAATACAATCATGTTAAAAAGATATTAAGAATCAAATACAACATGTCAATAAAATAAAAAGCATAATTCAATAAATAAGTAAAGGTAGTAAAAGTCAATCCATTTTGAAGTCATCATTAAAAAAATCATTCAATGAATAGTAGCACTTTTGAATTAATAGGTTTCTGACTCGATTTAAAAATATTTTGTCATTCTCTTCCATTCTGATGTCATTAGGAATCTTGTTATATATTTTTATTGATGTAACGTAAGGGCTAGTGCTGTGTAATTTTAGCTTTGATTGGGGTGTTACGAGCGTATTGTCGAATCGTGAACGCGGTGCATATCGGCGTGGCTGGTCAGAGATTTTAATAAAAAAGCTTGGATACTGTCTAACGAATTTACACATTTCTAAGATATAAATCGATGTCAGAGTTAGAATTTCCAGTTTTTTAAAATGTGGTCTACAACTGTCGTCGTTTTCAGTATGGACCAATATCCTAACACATTTTTTCTGCAAGATAAACAACTCATTTATATCAACACTATTTCCCCAAATAATGATTCCATACTTAAGCCATGCGTATGCGTAAGCGTAATAAGTGGATAGGGCTGTTTTTAAATCTGTTGATTTTTTGAGCTCACGTAGTGCATATATAAAACTAGATAACTTTGATTTTATTTTTTGTATGTGTGCTTTCCACGTCATATTAATATCTAAGTCCAGACCTAATAAAGTAAAAGTATCTACACATTCCATTTTGACACCTTCAAATGTAAAATTGATATCTAGTGGTTTTTTTTGATAAGGCCTAAATTGCATTATTTTGGTTTTTAAAAAGTTTATTTCTAAGTTATGGTCTTTCATCCAATTTTGTATATTTAACATAATATTATTTAGAGTGTCATGTAAGCGTTGAGAGTCATTACAGGAAGTTAATATTGAGATGTCGTCGGCGAACAGAACGCACGATTCCGTCATAATTTTAGGGAGATCGTTGACGTTGACCGTTTCTCATATTTAGATAGCATTTTTGACCCACACTGCGTCTTAACAGACGCAGTATTGCAAACTTTTTATGATATAGCAAAGCTTAAACAGAGAGGATCTCATGGCTAAATAATAACGACCACTCTAGTCAATATTCGGGTTATGCCGCGCTTACCTAGGTTGGTCCGTGGATGGGTGACCACCAGTTACATACCGAGTTTCCTCCGTGCCTCGAAAAGCACAATAAGCCGTTGGTCCTGGCCGTCAATTGTACATCTTTGACAGTCGTTACAGGTTGTCAGTGGCCCGAAAGTCTGGCAACCAGTCTTACCAAGGGGCATCGTATTACCCAGTACGTACTAACTGGATGGTGGAGGTCAGATAGGCAGTCGCTCTATGTTAAATACTTTTACATTTAGCCGCATCCTGTTAGACTGGAAGCCGACCCCAACATAGGTGAGATAAGGCTAGGCAAATGATGACGCCAGAACTCAGGTTGTTAATCTCGACCCGAGATAACATCCATGGACTGATCGCAACGTTACCTATTAGGTAGACCAATCGTCGCCATCACATAATTGACGTTAACCCACAGACAACACAGTGTAGTAACTCCTCAGTCACAGGCCACTTGGCAGCCATTGATTTACGTCAGAGAAAAAAGAAGTATTTACTGTGATTACATAGAGCTGACGTGACGTTCCAATCCAGGTCATTTGGACGTTAGACCAGTTTTTATTACATCTGCTAAAGGAAAACAATGTAATGTGGCCATTATGACTTGAATAGATGGTCTCGTTGAATGTGACCAAGTTTGGTGCTGTGAGCTCGTGAAAGCGGTGATAAAATTGGGCAATCCGTTGGTTTTACTATTTTGGATGGACCATCTGCTGCTAAGGCTATTGAAAATGCCTTTTTTAAATTTAAATGACTGATAAATGTCTCTTTTGACATCTGTAGATTATCGGGAGCATAATATGTTTTATTTTCATTTTACGATGCTGTTAGTTTTCAGCCTTCAACCATCTATCGGTTACTTCTAATAGTGATCGTACTTGGGACAATAGCGACCAAGGTCACTTCAACCATTAGACTGTATCATCTTTCGTTGTTAACCGATGACAATTTGGTAAAATCAACACAAAACCACGACCTCTAAGGGTTGATTAAGGGCAGAGATGATACACCTACATCTCGCTATAAAAATCCCAAGTAAAAGCCGCAAGATCAAAAAAAGAATCATAAACACCTCTTCAAGCATCCATTCATTATTTATAGACGAAAGAAAGACGAAAAAAACATCCGTTTACACTGGACGTTTGCCCCCAGAGTGATAAAGGTCAGAATGTCACGCGGATCTACCGGCGGTGCGCAAAGACATCGACCAGCTATTCACTTAGTAACATGAACAGAAACTTAACTTAGAGATACAATTGCGTTTGAAGTCTTAATACGAACGACTTCTGTACAAACTTTTTCCCCTACTCTGTTTGGCCTCTTTATGGGATAAATTTTCGAATATTCATCCTCAGCCTTATAAGGAACTGGTCTGTTGTACATACTCCTTGACCCTGTGGTTTAGGCTTTCCTTTGTCAGTCAGGGGGATGAATTCAATGAGATTGTATCCTTTTCATTACCTGTACAATACAAAATATATCAGATGTTCCAATAGTCCTTGACATCTTTATGGTAAAGTATATTAGTCGGTAACAGCTTAGGGACATAACTATTAATAATACTCATAGTTTAGCTGTACAGCAAGCACTTTCTCCAAACCCAGGAGTTCCCATGGAGGAAGCAACAAAAATGGAACAGCCTCAATTGGAGCATTTGAGTTATTTTTAAATCAAAACGAATGATATAACTGGAATTTCTGTGAAAGTGCAGTTTGTTCGTGATTATTATCTCTGTTGTCCTGTTGAGTCTTATCCACTTCACTCGGCCTTGAGCATCCTAAGTCAGGTTATTGGCTTTCATGCCGGCTTTCACAACAACCAGTCGTTGCCTTTCGATCTTCCTCCGCGCTAAACACAACTGCATTAATATGCAAATTCAGGTATTATCTGCCTCTTCATTTGGCTTCGAATGATTAATTTTCATGTCACCTGTAACATCGCTTTCCTTGATAGGCTTCCAGTCTAACCAGATGCTTCATCTCTATTTTTTCCAAGATGCTAGTGCCCCAAAGGTGACCTATGACTAACAGCAGCATAATTTTATGAAAAAAGAAAACATAATAGTTATATTAGTAATGTTGCCAAAAAACAATAAGATCAGCAGTGATCATTCACGCGGAAAATCTCGATACTTAACCAATTTCATAATCGATATTGCATTGTCAATTTTTCTGTATCTGCTATAAAAAGTCGATACCCGAATATCGAACCCCTCAAACGAATTGATCAGTTCCAAATCAAATTGTTTAATTCTGTTTATCGTACCATAGCACCCGCTAATGTCAACATGCACCTTTTAAAATTATAATTACGACATTTTGCGAGTAGTAGTGGTAGTATTTGAGCGCGCGCGTTCCTCCCCCCTCGACAGTCACGCGCAGACGCCATGGCGGCCCGACGCGCACTGACATTCTCGCGCGCCAAATTCAAATTCTAGTCATTCTTTTTTTTTCGAACGTAAGCATAGACGAGATAAATGTATTGACGGTGTTTTTTTAAACGACTACTGAAGACGATGGTAACGACTGACATAGTGACGTGACGGTGACAGTGACTAGTGTGACAAAATGACGTGACTTGACTCGGATTGACTGACTGGACTTGACCACGGAGCTGAAATGCAGGTTGGTAATGCACTTTTTATTTGGAAGAACTTTAAAGTGATTAAGGCTTTCTGAATTTAAATGATTTTCCACTACATTTCTTAGAAGCTTATTTTGCAACTTGAGAAAAAAAGTATAATAAAAACATAAATTGAGTCACAGTTATGCTATTCCTGAAACAACAAGTTCTAGAAAAAGTTGAATAAAAACCTTGACCTTATACTGCAAATAATTATTACGAAAACAATTAAATTATGTATGTCACTGTACATTAAAAAATCAAAAGTTATACACAAAGTGTAACAAAACGTTGTAATATTAATAATAATAAGTCTGAAACTTCCAACTCCTAATACTCTCAACACAAAACAAACTCTTACATCATTTGTAAGATTTCTTAGCCCATTGTTGTTGCTTCCATATTGAAAAGGCCTCCCAGCAATTATGAAAAACATATTTAAGGTTTATTCCTACCCCTAAAGTTTACAGGCGAAAAGGCCTCAAGTTGCTTTAAGACATTCATAAAGTATTTATTTAATTTTCCAGTTAAATTGTATAAGCAGTAAAGTAATAGAATTCTATAGAAAAGTCTTGGAAATAAAATTGACTAACGACCAACAAATATTTTCTAAAGTTCAAGAACTCTCGTACTTTGATATTGATGCCATTGACATTTTCCAGATATTTAAGATTTTAACAAAAACTGTTTAAGCATAATCAGTCTATAAAAATCCCACTGCTGGGGGTGCTGGGACACAGGCCTCATCTCTATAAGAGAGTATTCTGAAAGAGAGAGGAGAGAATTATGTAATTCACCACGAGGACTCAGTGCGTGTTGGTAGATCTCACATGTCTATGAATTTTTAAAACTCTTTCCTAAAGCTTCAACACGATATTTTGACGTTACTTTTTGTAAAAACATATTTAAAAAACCTAACAAAACATTTATGCAAGAACGCACTTTCTACGAAAAATCTCACAAATAAACTAAATTAACCCTATAAATCAATTAACCAAGTAAACAATCGCTCGTTTCGCTTTCATAACAAGCGAACAAGCGATACGCAAATCTATAATTATTATGTGAGCGAGCGAAAGCGCGTTTGCTTTCACCCGAGGTCATGTATCAAGGTATGTTATCACATATTTAGAACCGAACACCTTATGTGGGATTTTACATAAGAAGTTTTCTTTATTTTTATGTCAACAGACGTTCATACGAAATGTTCGATGGTTACTTTCTAGCATAGAAGCCTACATAGAGGATTCTATCTACGCAAATAACCGACTTCTTTGCGTCTTCCCTACTTCACAAGAAAATAAAATAGAGATTTTCTCTGATAGAATATTCATCATCATCATCATCACATCGACGTCCACGGCTGGACATGCTCCCCCAAGTGTCGCCACATTGACCGGTCCCGTGCGACTCGCATCTAGCAGATCCCCGCAACCGGTAGAATATTGAGTGCAAATAAATGCATGAAACAAGAATTCCGATCAAAGTTATGCCCTTGACCTTAGTGAGGGAATCATCACTATATAGACTAACTTATGGGCCATAATTCTGTGCCATTCCAGATTTTATCGATCACCACGATCAATAAATTCTGAACGGACGGATACATCTAGCTTTTCTTACCAAAAACAAAATCCATTAAACAGATGAAAGCTACCGTATCGGCACTTAAAAATCTTATGCCTAATTAACGACTGTAAACTCAAGGTCACTAAACAAACATTCTTCACACTAGTGAAACTCTTCTAAATGCCTCGTGAAGACATGTGGACAAGCTACTAGTTTTCCATAATGCAAATGATAAATATTGATCATCGTTAAGAGTTGTTTATTAGACAGTGATTACTGATGAAAGAAAACCGGTATCAGAGTCCGTAGACCACACTTTTACTGCGCCACTGATGGCTGTTACGGTGAAGATGCTAATTTTATTATTTGCTTTCATTTAGCAATGAAAACATTTTAAGGAAGAACGATCTTAAAATGTTTGAAAGAGAAAGGATTGGGCACCTGTGATTCACAAGTATTTTAAAATGGAAAATTATCTTAGACAAAGCAAATGAACAATATTAAGCAAAAGCAAAAATTGCTGACCGAAGATCCATGACGTCGAAAGTTATATTATAAGTAAAATAGTTACTTACCGTTCTACACTATTAAAGCCTTGCTCTCAAAACGGTGAAGGAAAACATCGTGAGGAAACCGTCATGTCCTATAAGCAAAAATTCGAAGATATGTGACATCAACCAACCTGCACTGGGCCCGCGTGGTGGATTATTCCCTCTCATAGAGAGGAGGCCAGTTTTCCAGCAGGGAGAACATTATAAGCTGATTATGCTACCTACTACTAAAGCCAGTATATGTAAATGAGCATGATACGAAACTACATACTGTTTTGTTCATGTGCATCCAATAAATTTTAATGCCATTCGTAATTAAACGCAGTAAATCGTTTCCTGATTCACTTGAACGCTCTTCATTATAATAAAATCAACATTCGCTTCCCTCATGTAACGTTGCATGTTGCTTCTTTGGTGCATGTCCCTAAACTTCGTATTATGTTCTTGAAAACTTATTAGTAGTTAAAGACTGGGGAAACGCATTAGTGACCTTTGATGCTGTGCTATTCGTAAAAGTTGTTTTGCTATGTTTGATCACGTTTCCTGTTGTTCATTGTTAAGGTCTGTTAGGGGACCACTGTTCCACGTTAAAAATAAATGTTCACGTTCTACAATGATAAAGCCAGGAACCATACTCAAAGCCTACTGAAAATGAATGGAACTTTTTTGTTTTGTTTACGCTCTTCAAAACTATGTTTTATGCATGGCCGAGATTGCTAGCACGGAAGTTTCTCTTATTACAACAATTCTGCCCTTGGTTTTTCATATACTGTCTTCAACTTTTTCTTTATTTTTTTTTTTCGGATGGGAAATCATGAAATGACTCGCTCTGGGCGGAGCAGGAGGCAGTGTCAGACTTTTACTGACTAAAACCCATCCATGTTCCTTCATCGCCCTTTGTTCCGGGGCCACGGTATCTCTTTCGAACAGTCCCGCAACCCCGGCAGGCATCGGTCCTTGCGGACCCCTAACTTTAGTGTTGATACCCAACCAACCAACCGTCATCCATAAAGTCATAGCTGTGTCAATTTCGCAATAACAAAGCAAAGATTGCAACATGACAGTTTTTTTACGTTCATCTACCAAGTTCTTTTTAACTCTTCTTGCGTAGGTTGACATCACAGTCAATTTAAAAGAAGAAAAAAACAGTTTAAAAACCGATAATGTCCAAAACAATAACGTGAGAGTTTTTTAAATCACTTTCTCCCGAAAGAAGTCCCCATCGATTTTCGAAATAAGATTTACATAATACATATTAACTTTCCCTTGAATTCTTACGTTTACAATATGTTAATAGCAAGCCTTGGGACTCTTATTACAATGGCAGCATATTTTTTAAATAAATAAGTAACACTTCAAGTGATTATAGACCTTATTTCTTGGTGTAAAGATTGTTTATGTATGGACGGTGATAATTAACCTTTTGGTACGGGGTTTTATTGCAAAATAAATACGTTTTGTAGGTGATAGTTGAACTACAGCTCATCACGATTCCTTTTGAATCCGTTTTCGGATCCGGTTGAGTTTTGCAATGTTTATTTACCAACAGTCAGTGGATCTCAAATGACTTTGCAATCATTTGCATTATAGATCGAGGCTGTTATTGTTTACTGTACCTATAATGTTATTTAAAGAGAGGTAATATTAGATAATATTCATTTATTTATTTTAAACTATGCTAATAATGTTAATTAGAAAAAAAACCGGCCAAGTGCGTGTCAGGCCACGCACAGTATAGGAAGTATTATATTATCTGTGGTATAGGGATCCGTAGTAGCCCGTTATCACAATATAGAACGATTTCTTCTAAGGATTTTGTATTTGGTACAAAATTATCCAACACCCAACGACGACTATTACTGCTAAACTAATAAAGTTATCTTATCTGCTACGAGTATAATTTTTCTTTAAGGTTCATGAAATGGACTATCATCGTGAATTTTTGCAGATGTTTTAAGCTAAATTGCTGGCTTAAAAAATCTGGAAAAATTCACGACGCCCTACTTAAACAAAAATTAACACGTTAAAGTTTAATATTTCGTAAATGGAGCATTAAATCGAAAAATAGTACTAGCAACCCCTAGTTCATTTTATGACCTATTCAACGATATCCCACAAGATCGGGGGGACGACGAAAACAAAAATTCATCACCACTTCACATGTAGGGAGCTACTCCAAAAAAAATATATTTTCCAAAATTAAGGGTTCCTTGTCAGGACTGCGGAACCATAAAAAACGATAGAGTTATAATTCTATAAATTCGATTAAAGAATAAAACTATATTTTAATAAAAGGTATGCATCATTTATTTCAAAATATTTTTAATACGTATCTACTAGCAATTCTAAACTCTGGATGCATGTCCTAGATATAAAACAGATTCGCAAAGTAGTTTGCGAATATGATAGAAGTTCCTTAAGATAAAGTTATTCCCCATCTTTATAATAAACAATTTCTGGTTCCATGCGACTTTTTGGACATACTGTCAATTGAAAACTTATTTAACATACAACAGAATCACACCACCACACTCTTTTTTGATGACGTTGGCAGAGGTACCTACGCCTACGACCTACACGCTTCCCTAATCAATATAATTATTGTGAACTAGGATTATATCATCGACATACTAATTAATCAGTTACGGTTTCATTGGATATTGATACAAGTCGGTTCACCGAGCTAGATAATTAATTGGTTTGCGATCTCACCGCAGCACGCGATGGTCATTACCATAATGTGTTACTGTATAGTCTAATGATCATGTTTACGTCAGTCAATCATTATTAGAGTAGTGGCTTAGTGGCAACACCCTGGCTTTCGAGTTGCGGGCCGTACGTTCGCACCCAGGTAAACACGGTTTATGGGGCATTGCTTTAATAACCGACAGATTTTAACGCTGGTATGTCTAAAAATTTAGGTGCCTACTACTGTTTTCATGGTTAGATTCGAGGTACTTTATTTTGTGCAAGTTTCGAATGTTATAATAAGTAGGTATAGGCAAATTGTATTTGTTTTTTTTTTTGCCATAATTTATGCATTAAACAGTTATCATGAGGATGCAGCTTCCTCTTGTCTGGTATTAACGACAAATTGAGATAATCAATTAGTGTTTTGGCTTGATAACGATATCCATTTTTTGCAGCGGTCATTCGAAACGCATACCTAAGGTCACCATGTTATCTCAGAGGAGTCCTGGTGTTTTATTTAGAAGTGACACATTTTTAAGAGCCATTAATGAAAGAGATATTAATGAAAATCAACGTCCCATCAATGAGAGTAGAACAAACCTATAGTTTTCTTGTATATGAAGATAGTTTACCCTCAATTTGTTTAAAAAATGCATTGCTTGACCAATTCATTTCATTTGTTTCAGCGGTGGCAATGGCGAGGGTCTGCAAGGTCGCACGGAGGAGACGCAGTTCCCGACGGCGAACATGATGAGGCAGTCGCCTCTCATGAAGAGCTGTCCCTTACGAGGAGCGCCGAAATGTCCTCCTGCTTCTAAGAGGTATGTTCTCGTTAGACTAAATTGGTAATAACGACGGCACTCAAAAATACTGGAGCCAAGGAGGTACGGAGACTCAATGTGGGGAATAAATGTAGGTTTTTATTCTGTATAGCTCCATCTCTTTCGCAACATAATCTCTACAAGTATCATTATCATAAGATAAAACCAAAAGTTATTGTCCGAAATCTTTCTTAATCATGTGGTTAGTGCCTATGCTGGTATCAGTTTTATGCTGCCCATGGGCCTCTGTCTTGGTTTTACATGGCGTAGAAATATTTCTCAGGCATGCTGGTTTTCCCACGAAATATAAAAGAAATTCATACAAAAGTGTCACGAAACATTCCTGACAACATTTTTACCTAGTGAAAGTTTTTTTTATGAAATTGCTTTCCATCTCCAGATACCGCACCCACGATGGTACCTGCAACAACTTTAATCGTCCCCGCTGGGGGGCTACCATGACCCCCGTCCAACGGTTCCTGCAGCCTTCCTACTCCGACGGCATCCAAGCAGCTAGAAGATCCATCTTCGGCTCAAAGCTCCCCTCAGCAAGAGAGATCAGTTCTACCATCCACGAAGACAAGAATGCTGAGACCATAGGAGTGACCCATCTGCTGATGCAGTGGGGGCAGTTCTTGGATCACGATGTAACGTCTTCCTCGCAGTCGAGGGGATTCAATGGATCGGTGCCCAGGTGCTGCAAAGCTGGAGGGAAGGACTTCGTTCCTAACGAGTTTATGGTAAGGTTTTATTTAAACTTTTTCGTGTTCATTTTTTGTCAGTTTGTTAAGAAATAAGCCAACTAAACACATATAGCGAGAATCACAGGACCGGTCGATGTGGCGACACTTCGGGGACGTGTGATGTCTAACAGTGGACGTATTTAGGCTGTCATGATGATGATGAACGGAAGAATGATCCATCTCTGTACAATAAAAGAATTTGGTAGAGTGTGCATAGAATGTAGGTACATTCGCTCATTTTGTATAAAAGTAAACTAACAATAAATTACCTTTAAATAAAGAGTCCTTTGGCTGGAACATACCAAAGAACCAATTATGAAAAAACAAAAACACCAGCCCCGTAGTGTTCTGGACTCTCCTTACATAATTTGCCTTCATTTTACAATCATGCTCTTCTTTCAAAAGCATCCCGAGTGCTTCCCGATCCCGGTGCCCGAATCAGACCCGTTCTACGGCCCCCGCGGCGTGCGGTGCTTAGACTTCGTGCGATCATCGCCGGCTCCTCGGGATGACTGCGCGCTCGGCTGGCGGGAGCAGCTCAACCAGGTGTCAGCGTACATTGATGGGTCACCGCTGTACGGGAGCTCGGCTACCAAGTCGGATAAGTTGAGGCTGTTTCGGAATGGTGAGTGGTTTGTGATTTTGTGTTTTGAAACACAGTATGAAAGTGGCGGGAGTTTACAGAAGATATCAATAAACTCATTGAAATAACATAACGACACGCCTTTTTTCCCGGAAGGGTTTGCTAATAGAGAGCCACCCAATTGCCATTAACCGGGTACAAAGCCAGTCTCCGGGTTGCTGTCAAATTTCTGATGGAAAAACCCCTCTAAACTACGAATACTTTGAAATACCCTTTTATAAAAGCTGTCGCCTCCATTTTATTGTTAGAAGCTTCAGATTCTCAGATTTTCAATCCGTATAATTCCCACCAGGCATGCTCCAATACGGTAAAATGCAACAACGTCGTCCAGTTCTACCACCACAGCGCAGCGACGAGCTCTGCCGGAAGGGAGCCGTGTCCACCGACTGCTTCAAGTCCGGAGACGCCAGGGTCAACGAGCATCCGGGGCTGGTGGCAGCTCATATTGTGTGGCTGAGGCAGCATAACAGGTGAGGACTGAGGAGTAATTTGTTCTACTCTAGCTGGATAACCTTAGACTGCTCTTGATTATTTTGTATCCAATTGAAGGACTAGTCCTCCAATGGATACAAAATAATCAAGAGCAGTCCCCACTAGACTAAACCTCACTAGTGAGGTCATGGTTATGACCAAATGCAATAAACGTGCGTAAGTGGAACTATGGCGAAGGCGAGACCTGCTCATTTCTTTTAAAGAAAGAATGTGGCGCGCTCACAGATAATGCACCATACATTGCAATGATATTAAATGGTTGACTTTTATCCCAGGATGGCACAAGAGCTAACACATCTGAATCCACACTGGAGCGACGAGAAGATCTACCAGGAGACGCGCAAGATTGTTGGAGCCATGATACAGCATATCACGTACAGAGAGTTCCTGCCGATTGTACTGGGTGAGTTATTAGTTAGTAAAGCATAAACAGAAGATAACTGACATAAACAAGGAATGTAGAAGAGACCTCGCTTTACATAAAAAAAGCATTTAGTATTATCTGCTTGTAATGTTCCCAGTGCTGGCACACTGGAAAGAGGCTTCTGTAAAAGGGAGTGGGCCGGATTCCACCACACAGGCCAAAAGAGTTGTTACTTGCCCGTTTTTATACTTTGTCTCATTTAACTGGTAGCATATTGTTACGAGCTGGGTATGGGATAAATTAATAATTACCGATTAAACAACAAATAACTTTATTTAATTACAAAACACAACACAAATACACTACTGATCACTATTCGCATATTAGATAGATATCGCACTTATAGTTCACTCCGATTCGCTTCGTTGTGTCCACAATAAGACTGCCTGCTCCCGCAAACAAGTCGACTATTTATATGGCGACCGAATGTTCGAGAAAGATCCACGACTTCCTCGAACCTTCTTTAGAGTAGGTACCTACCTACTACTACTTGTAGGTACCTACTACCGTAATTGTAGGTATGGGTACGACGCGACGTAACAATATTGAGAACAAGCAGCTTATACAAAATTTCAATAAAAGCGTGTACGAGTATGTGTGTTACCAAAAATCTGCTTAATAATTCTTGCCATGACCAGGTTCCGAAGTAGTCCATCGCTTCGACCTGGAGCTACAGAAGAAGGGCTTCTACAAAGGCTACAACCCCAAGATCAACTCCAGTCCAGCCAGCTCGTTCGGCTCAGCAGCCTTCAGGTTCGGGCACAGCCTCGTGCAGTCGTCCATGGTGCGCTTCGACAGGTTCCATCGCCCTATGAGTAATAGTAAGTATCTACGAGTATCTAACCAGATACGGTAACTAGATTAAAATATGTGTGAAAACGGGCTGTGATCTAAGGAAAGAAAATAAGTAAGTTGCTCATAAAGCTGTGCCATCAACTGTCATCTCTGCAGCCCAATACAGCCTTATGGTTCTATAGATCCACTTCATTATCAAAAGGGTAAGGGGGCATTTGGATAAATAAAAACCTAATTAAAAATATAAAAGTTTCGCGCCAGACAAAGACCATGAACAATGAGCATTACTAATTTCCTTCTAATCCTTCCAGACGTATCTCTCCACAACGAGCTAACCAATCCTTCGAACATCTGGTCTATCGGTGCAGTAGACCGTCTGCTCCTCGGCATGTTGAACCAACCCATCCAGAAACGCGACGAGTACATCACGGGAGAGCTCACCAACCACCTCTTCCAAACTCCTCAGTTTGACTTCGGGATGGACTTGGCAGCTATCAACATTCAGAGAGGCAGGGACCATGGAGTCCCTCCGTATACGTCGTGGAGGGAACCGTGTGGGCTGACAACTATTGAGGACTTTGAGGATCTGCTGAGGGTTATGCCGGCTGGAGCTGCGAGGAAGATGACGGGGTTATACAGGTAGAATTTTAAAACGTTTTTTTGATACACGTTTAATTTTATGTCGTTCTAGAACCGAAAGCTATTAACTATCTATTAGTCTATTTTTCGGGTCTATTTTTTTACCTAAAAATAATGGTGTTAATATAGAATTACTCTATTACTGTCTTATCCCATTATTTTTCAGGCACGTGGATGACATAGACCTATTCACGGCGGGAATGGCGGAGCGGCCGGTAGTGGGAGGGCTTGTTGGACCAACCTTTGCCTGCATCATAGCACAACAGTTCAGTAACCTCAGGAAAGGAGATCGCTTCTGGTAAGTTACACGGAATTTGAGAATTCAGTTCAGTTCAGAGTTCAGAGATCCTGATAATGCAATAACAACAGCTACTGGTAAACTTTGTGTGTAAATGCCTCAATTATATTTTCCAGGTATGAAAACGGTGGCTTTGACTCATCATTCACTCCAGCACAGATCCAACAAATTCGTAGAATCTCTTTCGCACAAATCCTTTGCCGCACTTTAGACACCATCGAGACAGTTCAGCCCTTCGTCTTCCTCTCAACTGACAACCCTGACAACGACAGAATATCCTGCCAGAATGGACTACTTAACAACTTTGACCTATCACCCTGGATTGAAATAGACTCTGAATCTAACAATGATATACGTCAAGCTGAAGAAACGACCTTAAAACAAATCAGGAAATCCACGACGACGTCAAAACCTACAACAACCAAAAAGACTGCACCGAAAGGTGCGATAAGACCTCATAAAAAGAAACCTGACAATAATCCTAATGCTATTAAAAACATGACTATCGAAAGTTTGACTAAAGAAAACCCGACTGACAAACTTAACGTGACTGAACTAAAAAAAGACAATGACAGTGACGAACTGAACCTGACTTTGACCAATGACATGACTAGCACGACTGCTAAACCTAACTTGACGACTAAACCCACCGTAACTAGACGCGACGTACAGATTGATGACAAACTTGACTTTAAAAACAAAAGCAGACGATTTGACGACAAAGTAGATTCTAGACGCAGACCATCAAATAAATATGACGAATATGACTATGAAGATGACGAAGACACACATCAAGTGCAGTCCGTTGTCATTAACAACGTTGCACACAAAAGACCTCAATTTAACAGACCAAACAACCGACCTAATAACAGACCAGTGATTACAGTGACGGAGAACATTGACAAATATACTTACTTGATTAACTACGTGCCGAGACCAACTGAGTCTTGGCGACAAACGACTAGAAGACACACTACTGGACGACCTATGTCAGACCGAGACGTGGTCAAAGTGACCTATCAGACTTATGACGACACTTACAGACGACCAAACAATCCTTACTATTATAACAGACAAGACGACCCGCCGACCAATTACAGATACAACCGACCGACACATACTACTAAATACACTTACCCATCATCCGCAAGGTCCAATGACGAGACTGTGACACAAAGGAACAAAGTGACTGACCAAACTGTCACTAAAACTGAAAGCACGACTGACTTGTACAAATTAATAACCTTTGGGTACGTAGGAACTTACAAAGGTTCAGTTAGTACTACTGAAAAGAAGGTGACTGACACGACTGAGAAAATTAAGACGGTAAAAGACGTAACTGACAAAAACGAGACTGTAAAAGACTTGACTGACAAAGAAGTGACTGAAAGACATAAAGCTGAGACTGTCAGCAAAGACTTTTCGACGTTTGACGCAAATGACAATGTCAACAAGAACATGAAACTATCGACATTCTACGTATACGAGACTGCGACTAAACCTTACTTGCAAAGACCGACTAGACGTAACGACGAAATGCCCATACAGACTAACAAATACTACTACATTAGAAATGTTCTTCACAAATACTCTGACACTGACAAAAGTACTCCAAAACCGAGTAATAAAGAAGAAAAGAGAGAAGTTATTGCTGATAGCTATAACTACCAAGGTAATCATGACGTCAACATTGAAGAAAGATCCTCCATCGATAAGTTGGCAGCGTTAGATGATATAGAAATGAAGGCCAAGGGTGAGGATCGACTTAGGAACAGGGTGAAGCCTTCAAGTCCTGCCAAGACTCCATCAGTGGCATTCCAAGTTATGCCGAGTGAGAACAGGTGGGTTTTGTATTCTATCAAGACTACGTAGATATTATTGGCTTCGGGAAATTCTTCTTGAATACCTACCCAGATTTGCCATACCAGCTAATGCAAATATTAAACAGAATTAGGAGTAGTTGTAGTTGTATCATAATCAATTTAAATATCATTTAGATTGCAGTTAGTGTCTTGATAATTACAGTACCTACTTGAAAATAAGATCACATAAGGCTATAATATATTTACTATACAATATATTTAACGAGGACAAATGGCACAACTGCATAACGATTTTTTTTATGGTCTCACAAATCTTCAGATCGACCATGTTCGGTAAGATTCCGTACAAATCGGGCGGCAAAACATAAACTTGGCACCCAAACGAGAGAATAAATTCTATATAAGTACATAATTTTTTTTATGACTAAATTATTTTAATTTCAGTCCATCGCAATGGGCGGTCTATGAAGAAAACCTGGATTTACCAGACCAGCATAAGATGCCAGCCATCAAAGCAGATCCTTACGCCCTGAAGGAAATACCCACGCCTATCGCTTTCAATAGCTTCAGAAGAAGAAGACCAGGTCTTGGAAGAAATTGACGAACATCCATACTTAGAGGAAATCTTGCCTTGACTCCAAATACTTACGATAGTTAATTTTAGGGCCTAATTAGTGAATTGTTTTTGTAGACAGCGTAGGTACCTATGTTATTGCGTGATAATTGGCCTTAGTTTTAGCGCCAATAATTTAGATCGATGAACATGGATGTTCCCTATTATCTATGTTTTTGAAACTGTATTGAAATCGTGCATTCAGTATTTAATGCCGAAAAAGGTTTCTATTAGAAATTGTAAAAGGATTTTTGGAGTAGAAGCAAACTATTGTTAAACTGTGACGGATGACTGACATGACAAAATGGCTGACTAAAATATTGACTTGACTATTGACCAAATAAATAAAACTAGACTAATGTTGACTTGAACTATTATTGCGACAACTGCGACTGACCTTGATTTAAGAAGTTGCTACCCACGGTATGTTGACTGACTCAAACTGAAATAAGACTATACCTACATAACATATATTATTATTAGGTAATATGTAAGTACTATTTTTACAAAATGCGACTGAATTTGATATCAAATGCACTTCGTTTATTTATTTTAATTTTTATTATTAATTTAAATGATCAGCGATATTGACTACTGACCTGACGGAAAATTTTACTAACAGACTGACTGTCGATTGAATGCAAAACGCATTGTAGGTACTTCTACTTACTAAACCATTACCTACACGACTATATTACTGACATAAGATTGACTAAAAATTACTAAAAGCTGTTATAATGTTCGAGTTTCTACATTAACTGCGTAGGTACTACTACAGACCTGACGATGTATGACCATGGGGACACGACTTGACTGATAGATTCACATTACTGCCAATTTTACATAGATTAGTGTCTAACTACTAATCTTACAATGACTTGACAATATTGATTGTACTGTGACTGACTTGAATTCTTATACCTTATTCTCATACCTATTCTTACTGACATAATAGATGTACACTAACGTAACACGGACGGAATTGATGACAATGGGACATTATGTTCTTGTAGGTAGTGCTTGTAGCGCCGTCCGTCGCTATAAAACAAGAACAAAGACAGTTACTGTAGACACACTTTGACGAAGTTTAATTGACTAAACATTACCTAGGCCTTGAATAAGGTTTGTAATGCGATTTTGGACTGAACTGAGGATAACATTAAAAAAATAATGATACCTACCCAGTTGCGAGTTCTAGGTTGTATTAAGGTACTTAGATTACACTGGTGGCACCCGTTGAACTAATATACTGACCTATGTAATGACGTACTGACTAGTAATGGCCTGACAGACTGACTTTTTGACAAAATGTACTAAAATAAAAAAGACGATTACCACTGACTTGGTTAGGAGCACCCATTGTTCCTAACAACTTGACAAGTAATGTAAAGACTGACTAATAAATGGACAGACAGACTGAGTTTTCTTACAAATGGACTAATTAATGACAACTACAGACTTGGACCAAACATTTTTATTTAGGTACTTATTACATACATCACATCGACTTACATGGGTATTTTCTTAAGACATTTTATACCAGATCTCGTCATGACAAAGCTAGATACTTAAGTATTAACTAAGTATAATGACTGACACACTTTTAATACGATTATAGACTGTTTGAATTTAAACATAAATAAATATTAATTTTATTATATAAATACTAGTAGGTAATGTATCGCGTATTTATAAAATTATGAAATATAAATTGTCGAAATAAATAAAACGGTTGCCTTCCATTGATAGGCGAACAAATTCAAATGATTTATGTCAAAATGTAGATCATGTACTGAATTTTTAGATGTATAACAACTACACACTACTTTGGTACATTTTTGTATAATTAAATATTTCCTATGTTAAACAATAGGTACTCGTAAGGTACTGATTTAACCATGATTAAAGTACAAGATCTATAGGTAAATTAACAAATAAACTATAATGTAAAAGAAACAAGCAGTATTTATAATTATGTACACAAACATTGGTTTAATTTCGCAGCATTCACATAAGTACAACATAATAATTTGTTATAATAATTATTTAAAATTTAAGAATACACAAATGATACACTAATTTCCTGATTACATTGAACATTGTGAATAAATGATATAACAATATAATTTGAATGTTTTTTATTTGAGATTTTCCCACCCTTTCCTACCCCTTTTAAGTTTATTTATAAAGATTCTGAACCCTCATCATCTACACGGTCAAAATGTATGGAAAAGCAGTTTAAAGGGTGTAAAGATACCCTTAACGAAGCCGAAAGGCACTTATTCTCCTCGTCACTGCGATCTTTTTTTTGTTCTAGACCAGCCTTTCCCAAAGTGGGCGATAACGCCCCCTTGTGGGCGCTGCAGGCCTAAAGGGAGGAGTAAGAGATACAAGGAAAAAAATGGGGGTGATTTATTCTCAAAGTGGGCAGTAGTTAAAATAAGTTTGGGAGACCCTGTCTAGCTAGACCTTATCTGGGAATCTTCTAGTTACGCAGATTATTATTGGGGGTCAAAGTTCCAAATTTTTCACAAGTTTTTACATAATGTTATAACTTTACCTACTTTAAATACCTCCATGACCCGTTTACAAAAAAATGTTACTAACACTAACACTTTAATTACAGTAAAAATATAGTTCTTTAGTTAGTTACCTACCTCTATTTACCTTCGTGCAACCACAGATTAATCTATACTAATATTTGATTTTTTCGTTTGTTTTTGTGTTTGTTTTGATTTAACTCTAAAACTTCTCGACCGATTTTAAAAATTCTTTTAGTAATGGATAGCTACATTATAAGCGAGTAATATAGGCTATATTTTATCCTCATACTCCCACGGGAACGGGAACTACGCGGGTGAAACCGCGTGACGTCCGCTAGTAAATTAATAAAACAGTTGGGGACAGAAAATGTACTAAATGTTCCTCATCAAGAGTAGTTAGTTCTGTTCCAGAATCAGCTTCATTATGCTATATTGATAACTTTGATGTAATAATAATATAATCATTTAACGTCATGCTGGATATTAAACAATCCTTGTTTGTCAATATTAAAGGCAGTATTATAAATTATCTACGTCCACAGTGATTGCTTTGATCACCTTAGGGTTCTTACAGACGAGCGGCACGTTGCCAACGGCAGATAAACTGCAGCCGTCGCCACCTGAAGACGGCTGCCGTCGACGCGCCGGGCGGCAGCCGCCGAAGCGTCGACGACTGCCGTCGACGGGTGGCGAAGCTAGCAGTTGTGGTATGCCGCGTAAATGTGTGTCGACGGCTGCCGTCGACGCGTCGGCGGCAGCCACCGACGCCACAACACCACCACCTCTGTACTTTTGAAATCAATCTCTCAAAAGACTTCAAACCAGGTATAAATAGCAGAAGCAACACTATAAAACAGTGATTCCCAAAGTGGTCCAGGTGCCCCTGAGACCAGGACAGGAGTCTACGATAGCGTGAAAAAAATTGGGGTTCACAAGTTGTAAGTACTACTACGATACTAAGGACCAAAAATGTTGGCTTGGCGTTATCTATCAATATAAGCGGATAATTTGCTACTCGAAAAAATAAAAAAAAATGTTCTGGTGATGACAGGTTGTATTTTGGTGAAAATGGTCGTATTGAGACTTTAAAAAAAGCATTTCGAAGCTATAAGATTCAAACTTTAAGAATTTTGCCAAAAAAAAAATCTTAGGATTTACGGTCTTCATGGAATCCTAACAGATAGCGCGAAAAAATAATATTGCTATCTGGCTTTCCGTTTTTGGTCGTTGAAAAAAATGCAGCCACCAGCAAAAAATGTTTTGGAACCTCTGCTTTAAAGCATCTGTCTCACTACCAACAAGTAACTAGCTATCAACAATTTTCATGCTCATGAAAACAAAGGTTTATGTCTCAAGTTAGTAAAAGAGATGCATACAAAAATAGCTGATTGTTGACCATTCACACCACTGGCAAAAGCTGACAAAAATCAAAAGATTTTTAGTTGCTACCCCCTACTCGCTTCTTGGTCTCTCAAACCACAGGGGGTCACAGGTGTCTAAAATGCAGGTATTTTTATACAAACCTACATTTACAGACAAGCTAAGTTTTTATCTACTGTGTAACCATAGGCAAGCCATATGTAAACTTGTTACCTATCACATAGGTTAAATATTTAAGAATTTTATTATAAATATAACAAAACATAATGCCCGTAATCCCCAAAAGGTTAGGCAGAGGAGTACCTAATTAATAGTACACCCATTTTTCACCATGCAATAGGGGGCGAGCCTATTGCCATCATCCGGGCACATATCCAGATTCTGTGGCTACTACTGAGAAATTCCTGATGGAAAAACCCAAAAATAATTTACCTGACCTGGGAATCAAACTCTGGGACCTCATGCTAAGTAGTCACCATTGCACCACTAGACCAACAAGGCAATTTTATTATAAATTAATATAATTAAGTCATTAGATGGTACAGAGAGCTCATCCTAGTAATAGGAGAGTAATGCCTGTTTTCACAAACAATTTAGTGGCACCTAATTAAGTGCCCTAATGTGATTGCATTATTCGAATTTTGGCTGATCTCATTGCTTTGATAAGCTTGAAATCAAATATTGCACATTTAATTAAGTATTGCAGTGTCAGGAAAACAGGCATTATACTTACATATTTTTGGCAGTTAAACTGAACATCAATACACAATAGTTACACAAATATAGACATTTACCTTTAATATAGACATTGGTGTCGATTCTGTTGTGCACAAACTAAACTTAATTTAGGCTATTGTTATCTTTTTCTCTCGAATAAAACGAGAAAGAGGCGGACGTAATTTAGAGCTGTCAAATTTAGTTGCAGCTAATATTTCCATACAAATGAAGGGTGCACGTAAAAACATGTCGACTAAAAACAAGGTGAAGCGCAAGGCATAAACTAGTTTCGACATCTTACTTAGTTCATAGCTATAGCCGTACTTTGCTCGCACTGCCTTTTAGTAAAAGATAGCAATAGCCTGAATTAAGTTTAGTTTGTGCACAACAGGATCGACACCATTTACCTTTATAGAAATTAATTAATCCCTTTCTGGGTAGATCTGTACCAGAGTATCAACCAACTCCTGCGCTAGCTGAGGAGTGCTGCAACAAAGCACTCTGCGAGATAACAAGTCTAGTGGTTTCCCACTGGGGTCCAAGCAGACACCACCAGCCTCTCTCACCAAAATATCTCCCGCAGCAATATCCCAAGCATGAATACCAAACTCAAAGTTAGCATCAGCCCCACCCATTGCCACCATTGCCATATTCAAGGCAGCAGAGCCCAACGCCCGCAAACCGTGCCCTTTGCTCACGGTGCGTTTGTAGTTCTCAAATACAGCTTTACACCTCTCTTCCTCCCTACTCGTACCAACTTCAAATGCAACTAAAGCGTTGCGCAGCTCTGTACAATCTGACACATGTATTTGTTTGTCATTCAGGAACGCACCCTGACCCTTCTTGGCGGTAAACAGTTGCTGCAAAATAGGATTGTAGATGATACCGGCGACACACTCCTTCTTGATTGCAAGTCCCACGGATATGCAGCTGTGAGGAAATCCGTGCACGAAGTTGAGTGTCCCGTCCACTGGGTCAATGATCCACGTCGGAGCGTCCGTCAGCTCGCACTTCGCTCCACCGGCGACTGATTCCTCACCAATAAACTTATGATCAGGGAAATGTTTGGATAGACCCACAATAAGCATCTCCTCCACTTTTTTATCTATTTCAGTAACAAGGTCGATATCACAAGACTTCTTCTCGAAGATCTTGCAGCCATTTACGTGCTCACTTATAAGGTTTCCAGCGGACTTTACGAGAGTTAGGGCAGCGTCAAAGTATGTGTCTATTTCGCCCATTTTGAAAGAAAAGTTACGATTTTTAACTGGAGTTTGAGGTTGAACGTACACCGGCAAACGTCTAACGATTCTGTAGATAATGATGACAGACAGAAATAATTATGAATTCACGCAATAATCGCGTACGGAATTACGGATGATATTAGCCTGCGAATTGTCAAGTGTCAAGTGTCAACCGTTATAACGTCATTGACTTTGACATTGATGACATTGACAATGACAAATAAGTTAGTAGTAAATTAATAATGCGACTATCCAGTTAAAATTTATACTGACTAAACGTCAAATACCCCGTTCAAGCACACCGCGAGGTGAAAAATTAAACTGACTAAAATTTAATCTGCCCCGTTCACAGTCGTCCACTGGTATAAGTTTTCGCCTGACTAGGATAAATTTTAGCGACCTTTTTACCTCGCTAAATTTTAGTCTGCTGTCAGATTGACATTGACATTGAGCTGTTTGTTGTTTTATTTCCTCCTCGAGTCGCGCCTAGAAACAAACATTTCTACCGAGTACAATAATTCATCGTCTCCGTGAATTTTATTTGTGGATCATGGTCTGTTGAGTGAAATTGATAGTTGTTACTTATTTGACAAGCTGAGCTGTCAATTGAATTTGATAATTAACATTGATTTATACCATACTAGACTTATGACTCCGTTCCGAACCCTCATAGTTTAATTTTAATCCGGCGAAAATTTTGCCGGCTTACTTAAAACGTACCCCTGAGTAACCTACATGGGCACCAGAAAAAGCAGATGAATGATTAGTAGGGGAAAACGCAGTTGGGAAACGACTTTTGCCGGAAGTATTACTTAGGTACTCATGTGGTATTACGTAGTTTTGAATGAGGCTCATTGTAGATAGCGTATCCTTATCTAGGTTCCAGTCTGACCATTTGGTGTAGCTATTTAGAAATTATACCAGCGCCATTAGTTTGTCACATACAATACTTATATTGCTTGAAGCTGTTATAATGACCACTGTTGTAAGTTTATTCGGCAACAGAATTATGAATACCTGCACTTTTTGAGTTTTTCGCAAAAACTAGACATCCTATTCTAGGTCATCAATGATAAAAGGGGTTGGAAGATGTTTTGGTATGAAGCCATGCCATACGAGCTGTTGCCCGCTACTTCTTTTGCCTGGAATTTTCGATATGAAAGTGTGGGAAAAAAAAGAAGTATCTTGCTATTCCCGACAATCTATCACGCACAGCGCCAATATCCAGATCCGTTTAGCCGTTCTAGCGTGATTAACTAAAAAAAACCGCAAATTAATGGCCTGCAAAAAACGTAAGAAAATTTGAATTTCGCGGGCTACTCTGGAGCAATAGAACGCCCATAATAGATTTGTTAAAGATGTAACAAGTCGCAACCTGTTGCGATCCCTCCTAATGTTGTGATACCTTAAAAGTACCACGTACGTCCATAACTTTGGGAAACACTGTAACCAAAAGATATGAGAAACCATCTTAAAAATCCAGTAATTTTGTAACGACTTATCGTAATATGTCGACACGTGTCGACACTTTATCGTAACTTTGTGACTAGTTGTGACGAGAATATTTTTCATATAGGTAGGTATTATCATCTTAACAAAAAATATTTTTTTCTTTATTTATCAATTTCGTGGTATATTCTTGCTAAAATAATTTGTTATTAGTATTAAAATTTGATAATGTATTTATAGAAGCTATAAAGCACTCGATGTATATTTATATATATATATATCGTCGGTTCAAAGGTAAAACTCACTAAGTGACATTTTGACTCAAAATGAGATTTTGCTACTTTTGCTTCTTTATAGGGAAAATCTACGATAGGAAAAAATCACTAAGTGCGTATTGTGCTCCCTAACAAAACTGTGAAGTGAAAAAAGTCTTTAACTCCAAATCCTCTGTAATCCATTTGCAGGTAAAACTCATTTGGCACTTAATTTATTTTACCTGAAATCTTGTAGGTCAGTCTTAGAGTTATGTTTAGCATGTAAAACTCACTAAGTTGCTAATGAATTTTACCTGGCAACTCTATCGTGACATTTGTCACTTATGAATTGACATTTGGTTTGAAGGTTAAATTGAATTTTGGCGGCAGACACAATATTGCACAGTTTGTTTCGATTTCACATTATTTTTCACATAAAAATCGGTTTTAATTGTTATAATGAGTGATTACCGAAACAAGAGGGGTAAAGAACTAGTTGCTCTCGCATTGACGGACTCCATTGCACAACGAGAACTTGTAAGTTTTTTTAGATGTTGGTTTAGCTTGGTTTTCCATTATAGTGTAATTAATCTATAGCTAATATTGATTTAAACATTACAGAACTACCGCTCTGTACTGGAAGCGCAGCGTGACTTATTTGAAAGTTATACCGAGCATGTTGAATTGAATGGTCAAAGAGATTCTGAAGTCGAAATTCTAAATAAATCAGGATGTCATAAAGAGGTAAATCTGAGTAACTATGTAGTACTTAATACTTACCTACTGCATATTATAAACATGGGAAAAAAGATTTTATTAAATGTCTCATGTGTTTTTCTTTTAATACAGGAACAAATTGAAAATGTTCAAAAGTGCAACAAGGAAAATGTTCAACCGGGGGATATTAATATAACGTCAGTCAGTCAATCTTTTGATCCAGAAGGACTTAATAATGAAGAAGTAAGTAGCTAGTAATAATCAATAATTTTTTGCTGATCTGACAGTTTTGTAGCTGGTCTCTCTGCCGTTCCTCTTTAGTCTTACCTTTTTTTTCTTAAGTTTTTTAACATGTGATTCGTATTTCAACAGGTTGTAACAAAGAACAGTGTTATGGAGTATGACAATAATAATGTTTCCAACACAGAAATTGTCCCGATGGAGTCCAAAGTTGAAGCCCCATTTATTTCAGAAAGTAGTTTTACTGAAAATGTTAGTATTTACAGTTTTATTATTACATTTTCCTGTTACACTTTTCTACTTTTAAGTTGCTATAGCGGACTTAGCACAAACTATTACAAATACTATTTTTTTTTCAGAGAGTTATTTCAAATTATAACAGAACACAGCTTGTGGATTATCCTTTAGAAACTGACGATGAGATGGATGACTTCAGTGCAGCATCTGATGATGATCCTTGTTACCAGCCACCTCATTTCTGATTATGAAATAGAAGAGGGTAATGTTAGCAATTTAACAAGATGTAGAAAAAGAAATACAGCACATTGGAAAGCCAATGTGACAAAAAAACACCGAGCAGAATGTCTCCCATATAAAAACAAGAAAAAGGAATGTGCAGCTAAAAGCTCAAAACTAGTTGATTGCACAAAATGTAGATTTCAGTGTACACTATTATTCACAGAAGAAGATAGAACAGCATTATGTAAAACTTTTTGGGGATTTGCAGATTACAATAGACAGAAAGATTTTATATTAAAGTACGTGGTTGTGGTGGCTCCTAAACGTAGACGAAAAGAAAGATCAAGTGAGAATCGTACTTTATCAAAAATGTATTATTTAGAAAATGCTGGTGGTAAGCATAGAGTGTGTGCTAATTTCTTTGAAAAGACTCTAAATATTTCAAATGGGCCTATAAATTCGGCCATAAAGGGCGCAGGTCCAACAGGATGTTTCTCTGGATCAGACAAGAGAGGACGAAAAGTACCAGGAAACAAGACCAGTGAAGTAGATGTTTCATTAGTGAAGGAGCACATTGAAAGCTTTCCCGTAATGGAAAGTCACTATGTTAGGAAACAAAGTCAAAAATTGTACCTTGAAAGTGGCCTGTCCATTCTTAAAATGTATGAGCTATATCAATCATTTTGTTTGGAAAGGAATGCAACACCTGTAAAGCAATGTACATTGTGACAATTATAATTTCTCCTTCTTCAAACCAAAGAAGGATTTGTGTGCTACTTGTTCAAAGTACAAAGAAGCCAGTTCTGAAATAAAGAGTGACATGGAAACCGATTATTCTTTACATCTTATAAGAAAAACAGAATGCCAGGAAACAAAAGCCAAAGACAAGTTAAAAGCCAGCGAAGACCCAGCATTTGTAACAGCCACATTTGATTTGCAAAGTGTTTTACAATTGCCATATTCTGATGTTTCTCTATTTTACTATTCAAGGAAAATATGCGTATATAATTTGACAATTTATTTGGCTAGTGGAGAAGCTCATTGTTATACTTGGAATGAGATGAATGGAAAGAGGGGAAGCAACGAAATTGGTTCCATATTGTTAATGTTTTTGCAGTCGCTGCCTGCTACAGTAACAAGTGTTTCCTTGTTTTGTGATACTTGTGGTGGGCAAAACCGTAACCAGCAAGTGGCCGCCGTTTTGTTATATGCAGTAAAAAAAATTGAGCATTTGAACCAAATTGAACTAAAGTTCCTGGAATCTGGGCACTCACAAATGGAGTGTGATTCAATGCACTCCGCCATCGAGTCCGCAAAGAAACATAAAAGTGCATTTACCATGGCAGACTGGATTAACATTTTCCGTTCTGCAAGATCCCAAAGAGGTAAAAATAAAACCAATGGTGAGTACATAGTGCACCATTTAAAGTGTACGGATTTCTTTGATTTACAGTCTTTAGCGTCATCTTCGATTAAGAATATAAATAAAGACGAAGATCGAAATACAATCTCATGGTTGAAGACCAAATCTATAAAAGTCGAAAAAGGGTCACCAGAGATACTGTTCTGTCGGTATGATCATTCTTCAGAATACAAGAAGGTAAACGTAGTTGGTAGAGGTCGCAGAAGAACAGCTGCAACTCTAATTTTGAACCCTGCACATTCTGGTCAACTGCCAATATCTAATGCAAAGAAAGCAGACTTAGTTAAACTTGTGAATGCTGGCCACATACCAGAAGAACTTCATCCTTGGTATAAGAACTTACCTGCAATAGAACCTAATGGTCCGGAGCGCTTGCCTGAGCCGGATGAAAATGAAAGTGGAGATGAAAATTAAACCTGAAGCCATATTCATAAAAAAAATGAAAGATATTAACTTTTTTTAAATTACATTTCTATAAGATTTAAACCAAGTTTTTCATTAAATACACTATTTTACCCAAAAAGAAAGAGGAAAAAATCATTAAGTACATTTTTCTTATTTACATAAAAACTAAAAGAATTTTGACAAAAAAATGAAAATACTATTTTAAAATACATACTTTCACATGTTTACAGAAAGTTTCAGTACCTGTTAACATTCTATTGATTTTTCGTACAATAAAAACGCAAAATCTTAATTATCTCCATTAGTCAATTAAGCTACTAAATGAGTTTTACCTTTGAACCGACGATATATAAATATACATCGAGTGCTCAAAAGCTATATATATATATATATATATATTAACATAGTTTACCTTTTGTCAGAAGAAACTATTGACCGCCATAGTCACAGACAGATACGTGACAAGCAAGCGCGTGCCCTGAACGCCATAAGACATAAATATGTGACAAAATCGTAGGTAAAATTGTGGCTTGGCGTGGAGGGTGCGCGCGTGTTTATGCTCTGGCGGCCAAAAGGTATTGGTAAATATCAACATATTCAACGAAATTACACAGTAAATTTCTTTTCCCATAAAGATTTAAACATTTTAAACCATAGAAATTAATGAAATCTAAATCTTTGTTTTAGGTATGATTGTATTTTTATTATTTTATAGATGTCACGCATGAGCCAACGAAAATGAGCGAATGAATGAATGATTTGTGCGAGCTCTGGTTAAAATATGGTAACAATGTTACATCACGGCATTTTTAGTTGCAGCGACGACATTAACGTCGACGAGATTATGTTTCGAGATAAGTCAGTGTCGACGCTAAGCGTCGAAACGGTTACGTTATGTTCGCAAAAATGGTTATATGGGATGTAGTAATAGAATTATAATCATCAAAATCATCAATACAACCCTCAAGGCTCATAAAGGTGCAGGAATTACTTTTTCAAGTTTTCCATCCTGACAAATTGGTAAGGGGTTTTCAAATAAAACAAATGATGTAAAAATCATGAAAAATTGTTTAATTGGCATGCCAACTGATAACTTGTTACAACCTATGGCCAATTTTACAATTATCAATATTGTTAATAATTAAATATAATATTTATGTAAAATAAGTTTATGCTTCAATGTTTACTTACATTTAAATTTTATATTATTATTCGGAAAACTATAATAATGAATAAAAAAAGAGTGGTCATGAAGACTGGTAAATAATGATAAAAAAAATGCTCGCGCGATACAAGTTAGGCCTCTGATACAAGAGACGATTTCCATTCCATTTTACGTATTAAGTCGATAATAAAGACAACTTAAGGCCACAATTTATTACTACGAGTCTTACCTAAGTCTAAAGAGCAAGCCGTTCTAGCGCAAACCCGCGCCTGCAGACAAATAATACCGTTTTGTATATATGTAAACAATTTACAGGACACCACCTGGCCAGGTGTATTTACATTCAAGATGTTACGGAGATGGTTAGGGACTTTATTGTTAAACACATAATATCCTCGCTCTTTGGGTAAAAGAAGACTGCTCAAAATACAGTGTTGGTTCAAAATATAACACATTTATTACATTATAAGATGGTGCATATACATAGCTAATTTCACATCTGACCTCTATGCATCCCAACCATCAGTCCATATGTTTTTTAATCGACACTGTGTTTTTTCGCCGATATGAGCATTCTTCATTACAAAAAAGTATGCAACTTGGTGCAGCTCATTTTTTTTATTATTGCTTAAAGAGCCGTCTGAGAGTGTCTGGTTGATTCAACTAGGTGTAGTTAGCCGAGCCCGCCTTCGCACCCCATCACATCAAAAGCTCACATGTTTACTTAACAACTATCATTAAAATTTGTATGGCAACTAAGCGCTCAGTGACTTACACTGATTATATTTACATTGTATAGATGACAGTAACGCGAACCGAGCACGCTCAACAAACTGAGTCAAACAAGTCAGTTGCTGTAAAAAATAATTTATAAAGTACACATATTGCGCTCAGTCTGAAGTGAGCATGCTCAGTGCACTGTGCTTGATAGGTTTCGGCAATTGGTACAATTGATTATAAAAGGGGGAGTCAATTATCGCAACAGTCTTGGTTACTCAGTCGCGTTTTAAATGCAATTATCAAACAGTATAAGTAATATTTTGCCACATTTTATTAATACTTTAAAAAAAATTTCATTACAATATCACCCAATGAGTTATTTAACAATCTACCCGTCCGACTTTGTCTGGGCAAAGTGAAAATCTCGATTGTTAGGAATGTATAGTTTAATACTGGGATGGGGTTTATCACCAATTGCTATTGTTTTTCAGAGATTCGACTGTTTAAATGCAATTTATTTTCGTGTAAATTGAGCACCCGCGTTATTCAGTAGTGTTCTAGACGTACGAACGTGTACACCAATAGCAACCCTCGAACGTACACTATGTGCCATAGGTCGGCTACTTGTTACCCCATGTTCTATTTAAAATTTTTCATGCAATTATAAAATATATCGTCGTATAAATTAGCGTACAGATTCATACACCTAAAACTGAAAAAAAAATATGTACTCAAAATATTTCATAATGACAAACTTCACGTACATATATAATATTATACAATGAAAGAAAACGTATATTTAGATACAAAAGCCTACGCGTTCTCAGCTGTTCGCTATATCCATACATTAACTCGATTTACATTGACTTATAGGCCACATCTACACAATCGTAATTTTGTAAAACTAATGTACAATGTCTTACATCACATTTGGTTATTTATTTAAAAATGTGATAGCTAATGTGACCACGGGTATACACCACCCTTGTCAAAGATTTTATGTACAAAAATACGATTGCAGTTAAAGTCTACATGTAAGAGCGTAATATGAAGAAATGTATTCATCAGTAATTAAGTACGTCGACAAAGAACAGTTACAAGAAGGAAATAACAATATTTTTTCAAAAATAACTACTTAGCCTAAGGTCAAAAGGTCACTAAACTGTGAGTTAATCACGTTTGACATTATATTATTAATTACATAGGAATATTGGCGTTGTGACGTCATTCGATACGCTAGCTACATAGCGAACCTTTTACTGTTTAAGTCATTAATATTCCTGTGAACCTCTCGAGCTAAGGTGTGTATTTGTCGAGTAGGTCACCACAACAGTCCACAGCTGGGCTTCAAATCGACTTCACTTAAGCCGTGGGGCCACTATGATCATTTTCAATCGCATACAGTTTAGTACACGAGTTAAAACGCTAAAAGAACACATGACTTCACACCTGCCGTTACATGTAGTGATCGCGTGGACATTTTCGACGTCACCGTAGCCGTACACGTCACATGTCGACAACAGCCTGAATTACTTCGACTGTCGTTTAACTAAGCAGCAAGTTTAAACAATTAAAAGGCATATCGTACTTTATCACTCCCATCTCACTGCCTTCGAATAGAGCTAGCGACTATAAACGAGCTGTTTGTTCAAGAGTTTTCGCCATTGAAGGATGAACAGTGAGCCATTCACTATGAACATACGTATCTCTTATACTGACCTCTGACTCTGAACATCTTTTGTACGTTTATTGAGCGAGAATATAGTTCACAGGAAGTTCTTGTTCTGCGGTGGAGCAGGTTACTTAGCATTACTGACACATCATGCTGCTTAGCATCGACAAATAGCCGCTAAATTACAAAATCAACGTCAGAAGCTATCGGCTTGTGACGTCTGAAACCATCGCCTACTGACGTCAAAAGCCATCGACTTTAAGGTCACAGCTGTAAAAGTCTCGCTTAGCTGTCGTCGACGTAGAGATGTGGTGTGTGTGCTACTCGACGCTGTTGGTGGTGTCATTGACATCGTCGAAGGACTCGTCTCCGGAGCCTGCGCCGGGCGCCAGCGAGGTGCGCTTCATGCGGGACGAAGAGGACCCGCCTGACAGCCCGATGCCGCCGCCCTGCCGTCTGCGAACACGCGGGAACCATTCTTAGCGAGTCTTTTAAAATAGTTTCGGTGAGAGTTGAGAATGTTTGTCATAAGTTGTACTTTTTGTGATTGTTCTACCACTAGATTGAAATTTTAGGAAAAGTTTTCTTAATAATATTATATCCCGAGTGAATAAATTATAAACCTTACCGATAAACTAGACAGATATGCACTCAAAGCCAAATATTCTCAACTTTCTAAATAAAAAATTATATTCTAAAGAAAACGGACGACACATGAAACACAGTTATTTGTAAAGCAACCAGTAAATCCACGCTTTTCGCCCACAATATGCGCAGTTTCAAATTTATCCATGTTTTTTTAGCCCACCCTTTTACCCCCACACAATCCAGCCAGACCGGTTGGGAGGAATATCAACACAGTTTTTTGCTAATATCCCAAATAAAACAACACAATAATGAAATGAAGTTTTTCGTTCCATGATAACAATCCCATTCGTTCATTCAATGGCCGAAGAGTGAACAGTTTCAAGCATTCAAACTGGTCAGTAAGAACTCTGTATTAAAAAGCGAATGCCCCCATTCCACATGTATTTAGCTGTCTTTTCCGAGTGAACCCGTTTAACTCGAGAACAGTTTAACCAGAGTCAACCTAGTTAAACTAGATCCAGCTTTAGTTAAACTAGAGTAAACCCAGTGAAACTTGGGTAAACCTAGTTAAACTAGATCAAAACTAGTTAAACTAGAGCCAGGCTAGTTGCACTAGATCCGATTTAGTGATACTGGAGCCAGCCCAGTTACACTAGAGCCAGCCTAGTTAAACTAGAGCCATCCAAGTTAATCTCGAGCATGATATGGTTAGCCCCACTCTACTACCTGACGCTAGTCGGTCGCTCGCTGTTCGTCTTAATCACTCCCCCACTCGCTAACGGTTTCGTCGTCGGCAAACGACGGCCTAGCGGAAACATACAATATTTTATCTACAACATATGTTATGTGTCGTCAGATCTTTGAAGTTGTTTTTCGTAACTATTAATAGTTACAAGTAGCGCTGAAAACGGTTTATAACGAAATCAATGTAGAAAGTGTCTATTATATCATAATGTTAGTCACGAATGGGTACAAAAGATAAAAATTAGTACTTCCTTACAATCAAATAATTTTAAAAAGTCGAATTGTAGTTACGACCAAGTTCAGAGACTCCGTCCGCACCCATTCGGGGTACAGTAAAGTTTTCTATCTTTTCAATACACTTCCTCGAAAACGGGTTCTTATCGCACTACGATTAGGTTCAACATGTAATGTATTTCAGTTTGTAGTCCAATCTGGTGGTTACCTGAGCTTGTTGCGCAGGTTGTTGCACTCGCGGGTGAGCGTCTCGTGCGTCTCCAGCATGTCCTCCAGCTCGCGCTGCGCCTTGCGCTTGCCGACCTTCTCGCGCTGCACCTCTTCCTCCACCTCGTCTAGTTGACGCTTCAGGGCTTTCACGCGGACGTTCATCTGGAACACGAAACAATATGTTATTGGTCATGCGTAGAAGATGCACAGTCAAAGAAACACATTATGACGTGAGGAAACCGACATGTCCTAAACCAAAAAATCAAAAACTTGAACAACAACAACGCGCCCTTGGTGCCGGTTGTGGTTCAAGTAACCGCCCACACCCTCTTGCAGAGCGCGGGTCTGTGTTTCCTCGCAGTGGCCTACTGCCGCCTTATGCCAGTCCTTTAGACTTGAATTCAAATCAGCCTGCTGTTCGAGTCCGCCGCGGAATAGTACACTATTGTTCGCCGGCTAACATCCTAAAGTATTTCCATTCCCAGCATCTATCCCCAGCAGTAGTCTGGGCTTACCTTCTCGATCTGCTCCTTGTACTGATCAGCGTGCCTCCTCTCCTCATCGAGCTGGAGCGCTAACTCCTTCATCTTCTTGTCGAGCTTCCTCGAAGACTTCTGCTGCGCCAGGCGCTCGCGCGACTCCGCTTCCAGCTGTTCTTCTAAGTTAGCCACCTTCAGTTCCAGCGAGGTGATCAAGCCCTGTGACATTGAGTGAAAAAATCATACAAAATGCCATATTCAATTTTATGAAATAACTCAATTAGAAAGATGCAGTCTAGCTTTTTGACGACACGATTGGCACAGTGGTTGAGCGATTGGCTGCTGCGCTGCGTGTCGCGGGTTCGATCCCCGCACGGTACAAATATTTGTATGGCCTACAGATAGTTGTTCCGGGTCTGGCTGTTTGTGTATGTGAGTTTAAATGTTTGTAAACGCACCCACGATACAGGAGAAATTCCTAGTGTGGGGCAACGTTTAAAAAAAAAAAAAAAAAAATTCACTTGACTATTATAGGAAACTACTACAACTACTCCTTGTTTTATCAGTGTTCTCTAAGCAAAGTCAAAGTCCCATGGGCGGCATAAAAACTCTGACACCAGTCTAGGCAAGGCACTAACCACACGATAAAGAAAGATAAGTTTCCAGTGTACTGATTTTGATCTTCCGCTTCCAATTACAAGGTAACATGATATTTGACAGTATATACAAACAAATAAAAACAGCTGTTTACTACAAAGTGCAAAACTTAGGGGGCCAAAATGTATGGAACACAGCATTTTTTTTTTAATTACCTGTCAATAATTTCGATGTGGGGGGGGGGGTTCAGAATCATATATTGAATACGTGGTTACCGTTTGCACGTTGGTGTTCTTTCCACCCAGTATTTGTCAGGTTCTAACCGAAACTGGAATTAAGAACTATAATGACATACCTTGGTCTTGGTCCTTGCAGCAGTCTCCAACTCTGCGAGCTTAGCCTTGAGCTCCTTGTTCTGTCGCTCCAGCACCAACTTGCCGCTCTCCAGCTTCTGTGTGGCTGACTTCTCGGTGCCCAGCTCCATTGTGAGCTGGTCGATTTGGTTCTGGAGAAAGTACGATAGGTTAGTATTGAATACTGTAAAGAAACGAATAAAGCGTCGTGTTGAATCAGCGAAAGTTCTTTTCCTAACGAAAGTTGTTCATTGTTTACATTAAAGAGTGATACACGCGGAGGAAGTTGCG